>CM070523.1:46137500-48959555 GCA_036346145.1 Olyra latifolia | reverse complement strand
CACGCCGCTTTCGAGAATGATGATGGCGGGAGTAGAGAGAAGAAGCGTTGGCAGTGCTTACGACTGTAATAGGATTGGTTGTACATTGAAAAGGAAATATGATAAATAATCAATTTAGCGAAATTTGGTTAGTGCTAAGTCATAGGCTTTCATTTCCCAAAGCGGCTTTCATGCAAATAAATAAATGGCCTTTCCTTTGAAACCTCTATCACTAAATGCATTGGGTTGGAGTGTTAGCTACTTGATGTTTGGATGACCTTGACCTCGCATAAATATATCTTTGAACATGGAGGCGATCGAGGAAGATGCCTCTGATTGTCATGAGGAGATCCTCGATGCCGGGACGAGTGGTTGCTTAAGATAGGGGTTTAGTCGTTCCCCGATCGTATTGTGGTTACATTCTTCGGGTGTGATTTTATTCTTTTGAACTTGCAAGTTGCCTTTTAGGAGATTTCCACTACTCGGTGAACTTTGAGTGCGTAACTAAAGGGCTTAAATGCCGTTTCTTACTAATCGATCGGATGATGATTTATTATATTAATATTTGGGCACGATGTATAGAAATGATTCCAGTATGTAACTCTTGCACTAACCCTCGATCGGGGCCTAGTGCGAGTCGAGCCAATTCTCGCTTCGATAGAAAGCGAGAAAGTGACAAATGATATCGAGCATCTGTGTAAGAACCCTAAACCTGCGCTAACTAAGGATTGCGTATAGTTTATATAAAATATTTTTCCAAGCTGCTCTTGTATATCTTGTCTTTTAACTTTCACAACTATACTATTTCTTACTTAAGGAATTCTTCTTCGTTTTTGTAGATGGATGGCAGGTTTCCGGCTTTTCTGGAGGTGCTACCTACGATTCTGACGACCCTTTGCGCCGGCAGATGGTTCTTGTCCTCACTTGCGGTTATGGACTTCTGTGCTTTTGGCCGCCCTTGCTACGGAGGCTCGTTAGTACCTGCCCGGCTTAGGTACATTATGAGGTTGAGTCTACTACCACCACACAGACCTGATGGCCCACAGCCTCTGAGCGGAGGCGGCCGGGACCACTTGCACTGCTGCTCGATGATCGGCGGCATTAGCGTCTGAAGACTCTGAAATACCACGGCGACTTGGAGCACTTCTTGCCGATAGCCCTTTCGGCGCCGCGCTTCTCGGGCTTTACGGTGCCGCCTTCGAGGACCACTTAGAAGGTTCGCGCCTTCTCGGTAGCGAGACAGGCCGTGACAAGCGCTCTTGAGAGATCGGCTTCCTCCGCTACTCTCTTCGTGCAATGAGACAACCGCTGCGGGTGGTTGGGACGGCGTCTTCACCCTCGTCGGCCGGTCGGCGATGTGTAAACGCCAAAGGACTCCTTGCCCGGTTAGCGCGGCGGCGGCGAGGACCCTTCCCTTCCCTCCGGGTCTCAGTTTCCTCCACACAGTACCCTAACCACCCGCTTCCATGCAGCAGGGTCTTCCTCTAGTGCCTTGGTGGGGATTCCTCGTCCGACACTTCCCAGACCTCTTTGTCCTTCGAGAGTACTCTTCGACTCGGAGACCTCCGTGGACCTACTTACTCCCAGTTGAGCCACCTCTCTGCTTTCTTTCATGCCTTCTCGTCGCTAGAGACTTCTGGCTACTTACCAGCTACGGTTGGGGGACGGTGATAGTTTACTCGTCGTCCCGCCCTTGGTAGCTAGTTGGCAACGGTGACCTAGATCGAAATGTGTCTTTTGTTTCGCCATAGTAGATGATTGGCGGCTTATCCTTATCGAGGATAATTGTACTTTTGTGGTATGATGTAAAAGCTGATTTGACTATTGCGCTTTTGGGTATCTTAAATGACAAGCGTTTAGTAGCTGCATTTATTAATTTCTTTGATATTGGCCTCATGCATGCATATTTAGCTATAATGTTAGGATCACCGTCATGCGAGATAGTGCGTGGTCGTGGGAGCGCCGTGGCAAAGGCGAGAATCTAGGCAGCGTTGCCGCTTAATGTAAGGCAGCAGTGTCTTGTAAACTAGAGGGCAATGGCGGTGACCGGGTAATCTACCTCCTCCTCCGGGAGACCCAACCATAGCCCAGTCTTAGCTTATCAAGCACGGATGTTGGGTCAGATCTTGTTCAACAATGACCGAGCGAGGAATCGAAATGAGGGATCAAACATGCTGCCTTTGAGGACCAATCCCACTACCGCTCAAGCTACGATCCATGGGCGAGAAAAGCCGTTACATGTGACCAAGAACACAGGTTGATCGAGATGTCGAGAAATGGAGAAATGCTTGGCCTCCCACCTTTAGTAGGACACTTGGTGTGTGGTGGGATAATTATGTGCCACACGGCCAGTGTGGATGAAGAAGAAATGGAAGAAAATGAACACTTTGAAGATGGAGATGCAGCCAGCTCAACAATTGATATCTTGAAGTGGCCTTATGTTCCCCAGTCCAGGATTCATTCCATGGGAAGAATTTATCCTTTGCTTTGAGAAATTTCACATACCCATAGGAATCACCGGGATGAAGAAGTATGAGTTCAGCAGACTCTCTCAAGGGGCGATGACAATTTGAATATCTTACTAAGTTCAATGAGCTTGCAAGATATGCCCCCAGACATCCACAATGATAGAAAAAAGATAGATTGGTTCCTAGAAGGGATGGATTTTCGGTACAAATCCGCCTTAGGATTTTGGAGTATCAAAACTTCCACGATTAGTCAACAAGGCCTTGGTGTTGGAAAGGGACTTGAGGCGAGGATCTCTCAGCGTAAGCGCAAGATAATTTGAGCGTACGATCGCGGGTCAGCCGTCTGGGACAATTCAAACCTCAACCTCCTCGGAGTGGACAACAATCTTCCATGATCAACCGTGGATATGATATGAGGGTGGTAGCGGTGCTAGAACCCTTGTTTTACACCACCTGCCACCAATGGCACCCGCAATGCAGGCACCCATAATAGGATGACGAACCTGCTACCTATGCCACCGGCACGGACACTATCTTCGCCAACCGCCTAGTCGAGAATCGCGCCAAAACCTCAAGGAATGTTGTGCGGTGATGGCGAAGATCGCCAGAATCAAGCTCAAGGTATGGGGCGTGGGAGACTCAACAATATCATTTGAAAAGACAAGAAGATGAAGGAGTACTTGTGGAGCGTTTGGACTTCACGACTCCCGATAGATTTTTATTTGATTACTGCATCACATTCCTTTATTTCACAGAATCGGAGATAAGCACCAGCTACAAACCTTTCCTCTTAATAAGCCCTTCACCATTAGATCTCTCATATACTTAAGGCCTATAGGTCACCGCAAATGGGTAGAAATAAGGAAGGAAGAGTAGGATTCTATTCGACCTAATGGTCATGCGGATTAGAGTTGATGTCATAATCGGCATGGATTGGCTAAGACTCTATAAGGGAGTATTATTGATTGCCAGAAAGTCGTGGCTTGTAAAGGATGGTGTGTTTGAAAGAGTATGAAGGTAGATGAACCCTACGGACAGATGGGGTAGAGCCATCGGTACCTCAAGGAACAACCGAGTAAGGTAAAGGTAGTCAAGAATATTTGGGCGTATTCCTGATGACTTACCGACTAGAGGTAGAGTTTGTTATAGAGTTAACACACAGTTTCATCTACAAAACATATTTCAAGATGAACTCAAGAATTAGAAGAACTCAAGAAACAATGACGATCGACTAGCAAGGGTTTGATCCGGCGGAAGCTCATTCCGGCATCCCCCATGTTTGTGGATAAGAAGGATGGTGGACGAAGATTAGTTGGACTATAGAGCGCTGAGCGTATCACTATTAAAAATAAGTATCCTCCAGTGATCGATGACCTGCTGACCAACTCCAAGGAGAGCTACACGTTTTCCAAGATCGACCTTGATCTGGATACCATCAAGTAAAGTCTGCGGAAGGATGATATACCCAAAACATGACGACCTTCACGCTCCGCATGTCTGTTTGAATATTTGGTCATGTCCTTGGGTTAAGTAACCAATGCAAGCCTCGCCTATAACTTCATTGACTCTTTGTTTAATGAATTTAATCAAGAATGGAATACCTTGACAGTTTGTTTTCCTGACTTACATCCTTGTGTACTCAAACCCGACGCAAGCAACTGAACGACGGCTGTGGGAGAGCATAATCTATGCAAAAATATAGTAAAATAATTTTGGATTAGTGATGTGGTTGGGACATATTATATCTATTTCAAGGAAAAAGTGGACCCATCTAAGATAACCACGGTCATGAATTGGAAAACACCAACCATCGAGAGGAGAGGAAATTGCAGTTAGATGCTCGAGCAGATATTATCGGCGCTTTATCGAAGGATTCTCAAAAATTTCCGACCACTAACTTCAAATTATGAAAAAAAGGAAAGAAGTTTGAATGGACGAAGATTGTGTCGCCTTCGATTTCGCTCTCAAAACCCCGACGACCACTGCTGTTGGCCAATATAATATCGCAGTTTGAAGTAGTATCGTGGCGCTTCCGACAAGGATTAGGATGTGTATTGATGCAAGATGGCAAGGTTGTGGCGACGATCCGGCGGCGACGATCATCCGGCAAAAGGACGAGGATTACACCCATGACCTAGAACTTCAGTAGTAGTTCATGCACTCAAGCTTATGGAGACATTTTCTGATGGGGAAAACAATGTGACATCTACACAGATCAAAAGCCTTTAAAGTATGTTTTCACACAAGCCAACCTCAATATGAGGGCAAAGAAGGTGGTTAGAGTTGATTAAAGATTACAACCTAAATATATTATACCACTTCGGCAAGGCCAGCGTGGTGGCGGATGCTCAAGTGTAAGAACCAAGGTGCAACTTCGATGGTGATCGAAAGACATGAATACTCAGAAGATACCTCCTCGGAGCCCATACCGAAGAAAATTGAATAAGTTATGCTGAATCTCGTAAAATCGGAGAATTAGCCAACATCACGGTTCGGCCGGATCTCGATCGATCGTGTATCAAAGATAAGCAAGATCATCCTAGCCCTTAGGCTCGAAGGATCGAATGAGTTTGAACAAAAATTGTTAGACGAACAAGGAATTCTCTGATGGAAGAGGATCTTTGTGCCTCACGACTCGAGATTAAAGGAAGAAATCTTAAAAGCACTAGTCACCGTTCATGCACCTGGGATGTACAAAAATGTACCAAGATCTGAAGGCAATCTTACGGTGGCCCGAAAGAGATGTAGCGGAATATGTGGCCAAATGTAATATTCTGTGTTTAGTTAAGGCGGAAACACCGGCGGGGTTCCAGTTGCGACAGCAATCAAATCGAGAATGGAAGGGATAAAGTGACATGGACTTTATTATAGGACTTCGGTCTCGGCTATGACTCTATATAGGTAATAGACCCGACCAAAGTCAGCTCATTTCATTCGATCATAAAAACACTCACAAGGGTAGCAAGCTAGCGAGAACTATTCATTGCCCGATAGTAAGCCTTCATGGAGTTCCCAAGAGAATTATGGCGCACCGTCGATCACAGCTTACCTCAAAGTTTTGGGAAGAACTCCAGTGCCTGGCACCAAATTGTCATTGTTGCACCTACCACCTCAGAGCGGACAAACGGAAAGGACTATTCGAACTCTAGAAGACATGCAGAGCTTGTGCTTTGGAATTCGGCACACAGGATGGGGAAATGGTTTACCTTATATGATTTGCTTATAACAACGATTATCAAAAACCAGAAAATGTCACCTTTGAGCTCTATCGGAAAAAATGTAGGACCCCTTTTATGGTCCAGTGCGGAAAGGTATTTGGAAGAACACACCGAGAAGTCGGCAAGGTCAAAAGCGATTAGGAAGCAATTGCTTCTTTTGCCCAATCCCGCACAAAGAGTTATCACCACCATCGTCTGAGGACCTATTTCGGGTTGGAGACTATGTATCTCAAGATCTCACCCTTCAAAGGAACACGAAGATTTCAAGTCAGGAAAAATTGGCCCCAAGGTTTAGGGACCTTATCCAGCCTCTTGTCTCGTAAGGGTGTGATAAACTACTACGAACTGACCTTCCCAGGTTGGGAGAAGTTCTGTGTTTCACGTGTCCCAACTCGAAAGTGTTTGAAAAACTCAGAAATGGAGGTTCAGTACCGGGCAACTACAACCCAACTTGGGATATCAAGTCAAGCCTATTCAAATATTAGAGACTTCGAAAAGAAGCTCGAATAAGACCATTGACTTGCAAGGTGCAATGGAGCAATCAATCCTGGAGATTTCATAGGGAACGGAAGAAATCGTCAGAATTCCCCTATATTAAGCCATAGAAATAGCAATCTCGAAAGTCAGATTTGTTTTAGGAGAGGTTTGTAACGAAAATAAAATGTATTATCTTTAAACAAGTTTGTAATGATGAACATTTATTCAATTAATCCTGTAAATTTCTATGGGACCAACACAAATTTCTAGATTTCAAAGGCCATTAGAAAATTTGATTGGTTCTAATTAAATTTTAAAATCACCAAATAGCTAATTAACAAATCTTACTTAGGAATTTATTATTTATAGCAAAATTTAGGAAATGTTGGAATAAAAGTTCAAATAGATCTTAAATGGGAATATTTTCATGTTCATAAAACATCCATACACATATATATATGAATATATGTATATGTATATATGTACACACATATTCACATAAAACCAAAAATGATAAATTGCTCTAAAAATCGAAAATTCTATATATTAGTTTAAACTCTAATTGAGAGTTTGACTGGACTATGAACCAAAGGAACCCACACTTGCTCTTCTTTTTACTACCCCGCTTTTACGAACGCATTGCTTGGTATGCTGTTCTTCGCCCGGCTCAAAATCTCGCTTGCCGTAAAAATCAGATCCTTGTTGCCATGCGTCTTATGCTCTTTGGCCATAGCGCGCTCAAGTGCCACGGGAGTCCGCCTTTGGTTCGTTCGGCCGGGCAGCCGGGCTCCACCAAGCTACCCTAGCCTGATGGCTGTAGACAGCGTGACGGCTGGCCACCGCCCTGCAATGGCGGGCGATTTGGTCGCTAGCTTATCGATGCCCTCTGCACACAGCTGCCCGGCGGTAAAGCCGTTAGGAAGCAAGCCTTCACCGGCTGGACAGCATAGGCGAGCGAGGCCAGCCCCGCCAAGCGTACCCCTAGCCAATGAGCACTAGAGCCTCTGTCTCTCACATCTTCCAAAACCGTCTGGTCAAGCTTCGCCTGGAGCCTATGCTGCCAGCGCTACCACATCGCTTTCTCCCTTTTTTCACTCTCCCGTCAAAGCAGAAGCAGTCTCCACATTGTCTGCGTTTGTGACCTCGTAGCTCCTCGCTCGGAGGAATTAGTGCCGAGTCATCCCGAGCCGCCGAGCTCCTCCGCCGATCCCGCGCCAGCTTCCTTCCTTTGATTTCATCATCTTCGTGAGCTGAGCCATGGTCCTGAAGTCTTTCTGAAACCGCCTGTTTCACTTCCCCCACAGGCCTCACAGGCCTTCTTCGCCGTCTTTGTCGCGGCCCTTTCGCCGGACGGACACACGCGCCGATGCGCTCGAGCTTCAAGTGTCCTTCTTCGTGAGCTCACCGGTCAAGTCCTTGCTCGGTGACCGCTTGCTGCTTGGCCGAGAGCCGCTTTGGGCTTCAGGCCCTGGCCCCAAAGATTCCCAGATCCCTCTTTTGGGTCTCTTGCCTCGACACGCGTGGGCGGCGCCGACCATCTCCTCCTTTGGCTTTCCGAGGTGACACCTTGATCTCTGCCTTCGACGACCGCTGATTTCACTCTGCTCGTAGGTTATTTTTCCGACGCGGTATGTTCCGTCCGCTTTCACCTCGGCGAGGCGTCGGCGCGCCTCAAATAGCCTGCGCGCTGGCATAAGGCATCGATCCATTTACTCATGTCGACTAGAGCTTGCTGAGCCGGGCCGGTTATTAACGGTGCCCTTAAGCCGCATAGTCGACAGAAGCGATGTGGCACCCCTAATGCAGAGATTTCGGCTTCGAACCGTGTATTAACATCATCAATTGGTTAAGCATTGGGCTACAAAGGGTTCGGGCACGAGCTTTCGTGGCCCGGTACGGGCGCAGCCGTCATGGCGGCACGTTAAGATCTTCCGACGCTGCTGTGGTCGAGGTGTGCGGTACAGGTCTTTAACCCCAGCTCCCGACTCCTATGGACGCCTCGTCATGTCTTTGCGTGACGGTTGGCTTTCTTGGCCGACCAAGCCGATGATCGTTCTCGACCCATCTTGCATCCCAGTTATAAATAAAACAAAAGAACGTAATAGAAAGCGATTTATTAAATAGGTAGATATCATTAAAAATCTGGAAAAATTAGGGTAAAAACTAGAAGCTTGTGTTGATTTAATAAAATAGTACCTCACAGATAACTCAACACGGTTCCTAGATTAAATCCATTGCTTATTTTAGGTATTAATTCATAGAAATAAGCAAAAAATAGAATGTTGTGTTATAAAAATAGATTAACAATTATTGTTAAACATAAGAAAATCATGGATGCCGATAAATGACTTTTGGACCTAGGTGAATATAGTATAACCTATAATATGTTTCCTAATTACATGTTAACTCAATATTGGTATAATTAGGAAACATGAATAACTAGCTACATGTATCATGTTAACATATTCTAACTATTTAAAAAATTTTAAAAGACTAAAACCATATTTTGTCCTATTGTAATTAGGTAGAAATTTCATTACACATATATATACATGTATCATGTGCATCATCTCACACACGCACTTCGCTGCCATTCCGCCGCTTATGATTCATTATTTAGAAGGATCTGGAACTTTCGTCGATATATATATATATATATATATATATATATGGATTCATGTAGATAGTTAAACATAGGAATCGTGATGAATCTGACCTAATTTATCGATTGCATTTCATGCATCATTCTTTTCGCAGCCGAGATCGGCCGGTATGATGAATTGTTGATTCTCCTAGACGAGAGGATCGGAACCTCGAGACTGCACTTCACAAGACCCTGGACTTCAATTCCGGCGAAGTTAATATCTACCCTCGTTGGAGTTTTACTAGGAGAATCTCGATTTTCCTAGTCTAGTGATGCAGTCTCATACCTAATAGTAGTGTTGCTTGCTACTTACTAGGGAAGTACGCGCGCTCCTTCCTAGTAGCGTTAACATCCAATATTATCATATTGAATGCTAATTCGAATTAAAAGTATTTATTTTACAATATTAATTGCATGCCTTTTTAAGTACTTATGCCTACTTGTTCAATCATGATATATCATGCCATTTACTTACTTATATTTACCATGATGATGTTGCCTTGAATTAATCATCCGCATTTGGTTTACTATTGATCGCTTTTGATGATCACCCTAGCCCGTTAATTTAAATAAACCTGATTTAGACTCCTAAGTCTTGGTTAAAATCTTGCTTAGACATTGCTCAGTCCAACTATTAATTTTAGGCTTAAATTGCTTTGAACGGTGGCAGCAGAGCATTCACACCCATTACGATCACACATTGAATATGGTTAACGAATTGGCTCTCCATGCAAGCTGTGTATGGTTGTGATGTCTGCTGTCGTCTGGTCCAGGCCGCATTGTAAAATAAGAAGGCTGGGCTACGGATTTGGAGACATCGCATGGAAGAGAGAGCGCAGCGAGGCGAGATCTGTCGTAATGTCTTGCGTAAAAGGAGTTCGCCGTCGTGATTCACATGAGGTCAGTTGAAGTGCATAAGGGTGAGGCCTTAGTAGAATCTAAGAAATTTGAGCGATTCTCAGCACGCGGTCGGATGCACAGCATGACGCATCACTCACTGATAGTTCATACCACGCTAACGCCATTCCTAACCTAGCCCGAATATTGGATTAGACCTCGGATGTTACTTCCTTCGCCGCCCATGGCCATACTTGAGGTGAAGACGGTGTCTATCCGAGGATGATCTAGGTCCATTCTTCATACGCGAGGTCGCGTGACACCCCGAAACCGGCTTGATTAGCGGCGGGGAAGGGTATATTGCTGGGATGTGATCCAGATTGAACGACAGGCGCCACACTTAAGATGATGGCGGAGTGAGTGGGAGAAGAACGTTAAGAGTTGGAAACGCGCAGGATTGATTGGTTATTGGTGTATTGAAAAGAAATATGATAAATAATCAATTTGACAATTTGCTTGTGCTATAGGCTTTCATTTCAAAACTGGGCGGCTTTCATGCAATAAATAAACCCAAATTTTCCTTTGAAAAACCCTATCACTAAATGCATTTATTAGGTGTTAGCGTTTTGGATGACAGACAAGCGATAAATATCTATCTTTAGACATGGAGGAGCCCGGAAGATGCCTACGATTGTCATGAGGGAAGGAGATCCTCGATGACAGTGACCGGGTGGAGTAGTTGCTTAAGATAGGGTTTATAGCTTGCGGCACCATTCTGTGATGTGCAGTTATTTTTTTCTTGCAACCTCATTTGATTTCGCTGACGATGAACTGAACTCAGAAATGTACTAAAGGCCGAGTTTTGCTACTAACGTCGATTTCGCTGTTACTTATATGACGGATGGAATGATATGAAATATTCGGTTATGATGCTGTAACCGATTACTAGGTATCAAATGGGGGCCTAGTCGCTTTCCCGGCTTGTTTTCGAGAATGCGAAAGAAGGCGGCCTATCGTCGAGCAGATTACGAGGACCCTAAACCCCGCTAGCTTAGCTAAGCTAAGTTAGTATTTTTATTTTATATCTTCTGTCTTTTAACTTTCACAACTATACTATTTTACTTAAAGGAATTCTTCTTTCGCTTTTGTAGATGGATGAAAGGTGTTTCCCACAGTTCTTTTTTTTGTAGCAGGGTATCCCATTTCTCGCGGCGTCTACCTATTCTGGCCCACGGTGCACCCTTTGCCGCACGGCTATGGTGGTGTCCTCCTTTGCCGCGAGTCGGTCCGCCGGTTGAACGAACATCTGCTACTACACGCTCGCCTCCTTACCTCACTGCATCCTTCCCGTTAGGGTACATTGTAGAGGAGTTGAGTCTACTACACAGAGACTCACCCAAGGCAGTTGACTGCAGGAAGCGAGGACTGCGGAGACACTCTATATCCCGATCGATGCGCATTAAGACATTATACGACAGGACAGGAAGATACGTACTTACGACTTGGAGGCACTTCCTCGACCTTCCTTTCAGCATAGAAAAGACCGCAGCCGGTTTACAGCCGAGGGACCACTTGGAGAGGGCCTCTTTCGTATGGAGGCATGAGGCGACTGATGTGGCAGCGCCTGAGGAATCGGCTTCTCCGCTCCGCTTCTAGGCGGAGAACTTCTCGATTCTGTGGCTTGGACGGCTGCACCATCGGCTAGCAGCTCTCGACGATAGACGCCAAGAAGACTCCCTTACTTGCGCTGCGCATGCGCGACCCTTCCTCTCCGTCCGATTTCTCCACACTGAACTTCTAAACCTTAGTGCCTCGCATGCATGTCTAGCTGAGTCCTCCTATGCCTTGGTCACCACGTCATCGGCGACGACCTCTGTTGTACTCTGTCGACGGGAGACCTCCAGGACCAGCTCTCTGAGCACCATCGCACTTGCGCCTCACGATTGTCAAGCAGACGATCGCTAGGGCGGTTCCACTTCCACGCGCCACCCGGCTGAGACCTATGATAGTTTACACTTCGTCTCTCCTTGAGTAGCTAGTTAGTTATTGTGATCGATCGGAAATGTGTCTTTTGTTTCGCCATAGTAGATGATTATGCTTGCTTTGTATCATTGTCGATAATTGTACTTTTGTGGTATGATGTAAAAGATGATTGACTTTTGGTATCTTAAATGACAAGTTTATTGGGGCGATTTATTCGATTTTGATATTGGCCTCATGCATGCATATTTAGCTATAATGTTAAGGATCACATGCGAGGATGCAGTGCATGGAGTAGGGGTCGTGGTGGTATGTCGGGCGGATGGTAGAGCTTCTAGCCTGTAGGCCGGGTCTTGGCAAGGCGCTAGAGTCGCCTCGGCGTCCTAGCATAATCTACCTCCCAAGGAGAGAACCCAACCATGGCCCAGTCTTAGCTTATCGCACAGCCGCATGATGTCAGCAGCAACCAACAACAGGGAATCAAATGAGGATCCAAACATGCGCTTTATGCTTTTATGGAGGACCAATCCCTACTCGCTCAAGCTCCCATGGAGTCCCACATTCCGTTAACCTTGACTTGTGACCAAGAACACAGACAGGTTGATCGGATGTCCGTAATGGAGAAGTCGGCCCCCACCGCTAGTAGGACCGCATAGTGGGGGATAATTCATGTCGCAATCCCGCGGTGTGGATGAAGAAGAAATGGAAGAAATGAACTTTCGCTGAAGATGGAGATGCCAAGCGCTGTAATCTTTGAAGTGTCCTATTATATTTCGGTCTGCCCCAGGATTCATTCCATGGGAAGAATTTGTGCTTAATTTTCACATACCCATAGGAATCACCAGATGAAGAAGTATGAGTTCCGCAGACTCTCTCAAGGATGACAATTTACGAATATCTTACTAAGTTCAATGAGCTTGCAAGATATGCCCCCAAGACATCCACAATGGCCAAGAAGATAGATTGGTTCCTAGAAGGGATGGATTTGGTAGTACAAATCATAGTTTGAGTATCAAAATCCACCGGTTAGTCAACAAGGCCTTGGTGTTGGAAAGGACTTGAAGGCGAGGATCTTCGCTTCGCAAAGCGAATAGGGCGAAGCCATGCTTGGTCACGTCGGGAAATTCAAACCTCAACCTCCTCTCGAAAGCTACAACAATCTTCCATGATCAATAGGATATGGATATGATATGGGCGGTTAACTTTTTCGCCTACAAACAATGGCCAATGGCCCGCACCCATAATGGCAATGCACCGCAATGCACCGCAATGAACACCAGCACTAATAGGATGACAGCAAGCGGCCTATACCCAGCGGCGGCTCGACACTATGCTGCTAACTCTATCGTGACTCCTATCCAGTCGCGCCAAAAAAACCTCAAGGAATGTTATGTCAGGTCAGCGTCGCGCATAAGCGCAATGCAATCAAGCTCAAGGTATGGGACGGGGAGACTCACACAATCATCACACTGCGAGCACACAAGATGAAGAGTACTTACGCGGACTTCACGACTCGTAAGTTTTATTTGGATTCGTGCATCACATTCCTTTATTTCACAAGAATAGATAAGCACCGACCTAAACCTTTCCTCTTAATAAGCCCTTCACCATTAGATCTCGTTGATACAAAAGCCTATAGGTCCCCAGTAAATGGGTAGAAATAAGGAAGGAAAGAGTAGATTCTATTTTAAACTCTAATGGTCATATGTCTCGATTAGGAGTTGATGTCATAATCGGATGGATTGGCTAAGACTCTATAAGGAGAGTATTAGATACGGCTAGGAAGCTTGTCGGGCATTGTAGTCGCTTGTAAAGGATGGTGTGTTTGAAAAGTATGGAAGGTAGATGAACCCTCAGAGATGGTAGAGAGCCATCTGTACTCAAGGAAGAGTAAGGTAAAGGTAGTCCAAGAATATTTGGACGATTCTTGATGACTTACTCGACGCTGAAGGAAGAGAGAGAGTTTGTTATAGAGTTAACACATACCAGCCCCAATCTACAAAACATATTTCAAGATGAACTCAAGAATTAGAAGAACTCAAGAAAGTTACGACTTAAGCAAGGTTTGATCAAGCTCATCTGATCAGATCCCGCCATGTTTGTGGATAAGAGGATGGTGGGCGATTAAGAGTGTGGGACTATAGAACGCCCGCCACTACTATTAAAAAATAAGTATCCTCCTTCGTGGATCGATGACCTGCTGTGACCAACTCCAAGGGCTAATTCAAGATCGACCTTGATCTGATACCATCAAGTAAAAGGTGAAGAAGGAAGGATGATATACCCAAAAGCCTTCACCACTTAAGCTCATTATGATGGCTTTGCTGAATATTTGGTCATGTCCTTGTTAACCAATGCAAGCCTTTTCATGAACCTCATGAATTTAATCCAATGGAATACCTTGACAAGTTTGTTGTAGTCTCTTCACATCATCACATTGTACCTCAATCGACGAAGAGCATGACGATGGTTGGATAAACTTCGAGAGAGCATAAGCTATATAAAATATAGTAAATGTGAATTTTGGATTAGTGATGTCGCAGTCTGGGACATATTATATTCCTGTGCAAGGAGATTAAAGGACCAAGATAGACACTCCATGATTGACACCTCCTTTTTGAAAGAATTAGGTCCGGTCTGGCATGCCGCATGCAGCGAGCGATTATCTCTGGTATTATCGGGATTCTCAAAAATTTCCACCACTAACTCATTTGAAAAGGAAAGGAAGTTTGAATGGACAGAAAGATTGTGAACTCAGAGAAGCTCAAAACCCCCACCCTGCTTTGGCCACACCTAATATACCAAGTTTGAAGTATATCTTCCCTTGCTTCCCGAGCCATGGATTAGGATGTGTATTGATGCAAGATGCAAGCGGGCAAGTAAATCTACACGGCTTGTAAGTACTACAAGCACGACAATTACCAACCCATGACCTAGAACTTGCTTGTCCCGTAGTCATGCACTCTGCTATGGAGACATTTCTACCGATGGGAAAACAATGTGACATCTACACGATCACAAAAGCTAAGTATTTTCCATCAAGCCAACCTCAATATGAGGCAAAGAAAGGTGGTTAGAGTTGATTAAAAGATTACAACCTAAATATATTATACCACAGACGTGGGTGGTAGATGGTGGCAATAAGCAAACAGCTTCAAACCGATGGTGATCCTGAGGGAGAAGACATGAATACTCAGAGGGAGATACCTCGTCGTAATGGACATTTGAAGAATTGAATAAGTTATGCACCAATCTAGATCGGAGAATTAGCCAACATCACGAGTCAAACCAGATGACTCCAGATCCGATGATCGTCGTAAAAAGATAAGCAACAAGATCATCCTAGTACCCGGCTCCGAAGGGTTCGAACAAAAATTGTTGGGCGAACAAAAATTCTCCTCGGATGGAGAAGAGAAGATCTTTGCCACCAACAATTAAAGGAAGAAATCTTAAAAAAGAAGCACTAGTCACCGTTTTCTTTTGCCCGGATGTACAAAAATGTACCAAGATCGGCAATTTCTCCGTGGCCCAAATGAAAGAGAGATGTAGAGTAGGCCAAATGTAATATTTATGCTTGTTAAGCTAGGAACATCACACACGATGAACCAAATCCGGAGAATGAGAATGTGAAGGATGACCATGGACTTTATTATAGGACTTCTGCCTCGGCGTGGCGGCTATGACTTATAGGGTAATAGTAACCTATGACCAAGTAGCTCATTTCATTCCGGTCAAACCACTCACAAGGGTAGTAGAAAGCAGACTACTTCATTGCCCCGTCTCGAGAGTAAGCCTGGAGTTCAGAGAGAATTATATCCTGATTGAAGATCTGTGATCACAGCTTACGCTTACAAAGTTTTGGGAAGAACTCCATAGTGCCTGCACCAAATTGTCATTTAGCACACCTTTAAGCACCTACCAGCCCACAAGCGGAAAGGACTATCTTTAACTCTAGAAGACATGCTCGAAGCTTGTGCTTTGGAATTCGGCCTGATGTGGGGAAAAATGGTTTACTTGATGAAATTTGCTTATAACACTTGAGTTATCGCCGCCAATGTCACCTTTGAAGCTCTATACGGAAGAATGTAGGACCCCTCTTTATTGGTCCGTCGGGAGAGCGCGGTATTTGGAAGAACCGCGCAAGCAAGATATAAAGTAAGTTCAGCGGAAGCAATTGCTTGCCCAATCTCGGAAAGAGTTATGCCACATCGTTGGGAGGGACCTATCTTCAGTTGGACTATGTGTATCTCAAGATCTCACCCTTCAAGGGAACACGAAGATTTCAAGTCATGGTAAAATTGGCCAAGGTTTGGGACCTTATCCGGTCTCTTTGTCTCGTAAGGTGCGGATCCGCCATTTAACTGATCTTCCCAGAGTGTTGAGAAGTTCACAACGCGATTTCACGGTGTGTCCAACTCGAAAGTGTTTGAGAAAAACACGGGAAAATGGTTCGTCGTCCTTTAGAACCTACCCAACTTGGGATATCAAGTCAAGCCTATTCAAATATTAGTGAGACTTCGAAAAAGCTCAAGAATAAGACCATTCGACTTTAGGGTAATGCAATCAATGGAATCATCAATCGGGACTTTCCGAATGGGAACGGAGAAGGAGAGAAAATACCCAAGAATTCCCTACCTAAGCTTATAGAAATAGCAATCTAGAAGATTTGTTTTAGGGGATTTGTACACCTCAAAATTGTACTTTTGTTATCTTTAAACAAGTTTGTAATGATGCATGGCATTTATTACTCGCAATAATTTTATGGACCAACACAAATTTCTAGATTTCAAAGGCCATTAGAAATTTGATTGGTTCTAATTAAATTTTAAAATCACCAAATAGCTAATTAACAAATCTTACTTAGGAATTTATTATTTATAAGCAAAATTTAGGAAATGTTGGAATAAAAGTTCAAATAGATCTTAAATGGGAATATATTTTCATGTTCATAAAACATCCATACACATATATGAATATGAATATATATATATATATATATATACACACATACAACCAAAATGATAAATTACTCTAAAATCGAAAATTTATATATTAGTTTAAACTCTAATTGAGTTTGACTCGGTGTTGACTGCGCGACCAAAAGAACCGGTCGAACGTGGAAAAGAACCTGTGGAACCCACTTGGCTGCCCTCTTAGCATTCCTTGCGCATTTTAAACATTACTTGACTGCATCCTACGACAAAATCCAGCAATCGTGCCGCCGCAAAAATGGTCTGTCTGGTAATGGGCCGCACTATCCCGCAGACATTAGCAACGGAAGGCATCTCCTTGCATACATGTCGGTGACACATGTATAGTACGTCACCACGCGATCGTCGAGACGTTTGGACAGCACAACGCTTTGGCGAACACGTTGTGCCTGACTTGGCTTACCTCGTGCATTCCCTTACCGACTACACGTACATGCGGCCTGTACCTGAGCCTAATTCTGCATGAGCTATTAGCCGAATGGAATGGCACTTTGCGGACATTCAAGCCATTGCTTGTGCCAGCATCGCTGGCGAGACCGCAAAGCCGCGCACCCATCGGCCGACGTGCCGTCCACCTTCTTTTCTCCTCACTGCCATTGAGCGAGTTACCTCCCTTAGTCTCCATTGTCTCGCTGGTTTCTTCATCGAAGCCGCCATGCCTCGTCATTCTCGAACGCCCGCCTTTAGCCGTCCACGAAAGGGCCCGACCCTTTTCAAGGGTAAGTCGTTGCCTCGATCCCTTCACACTCGGTGAAGTCGACACCTTCCCTCACACCGTGCTCGCCTTCCCTCACTTCCTTCTTCTTTCTTCCATCTGTTTCGTGACCACCCTTGACCGCGTCGAGCGATCATCCGTAGTGCTTGGCCGTTCACTTCGCCTTCGTGCCTCTGAGCGCTCCTCTCCTCTTTGAGCGGCAGCCTCAGACCAAGACGTCCTGCACAGCACCCGTGATCAGACGCTCTCGACGCGCTTTTGCTGCCGATTCTCGAGCGAGTGGATACCCCGCATCGTAACTCATAAGCACCCACTAGCTAGCTCAGCCTAGCGTATTTTCTCCCGAGAGGGTCGTCGCACACGAGTCTGCGAGTTCTCCGCATTCAGTCAGCCTTTCACGACTGGCGTTATGGCACCGCCGTAGTTAGCTCGCTCGTTCTCCACAGAACGGCCCCAAAGGGTATTATCCGTTATCGAGCGATTCCACAACCCAAGGCACCACCTAGTAGCTCCATTCGCGCTTAGCATCCCGGCCGTGGTCGCGGCCGCGGACGCGCCGGACGGATCCGGGCCGTCGAGCGCAATAGGGTGTGGTCCGTTTCTGTCAGCTCGCATTTGCCTTTAAAACTGATGGCTTCGAATACGTCAGCTCGATCGATTTAAAACGTTCACAATGTCTTTCAGGCATATGAGTTAGCGGGCGACCCAATCTTGTTCACCCATTTTTCCCAGATTTTATAAATAAAACAAAGACAAGAATAGAAACGATTTATTTAAAATAGGTAGATATCATTAAAAATTCGGAAAAATTAGGGTAAAAACTAGAGCTTGTGTTGGATTTAATAAAAATAGTACCTCACACAAGAACCAAACACGGTTCCTAGATTAAATCCATTGCTTATTTTAGGTATTAATTCATATAGAAATAAGCAAAAATAGAATGTTGTGTATTAAAAATAGATTAACAATTAAGTTAAACATAAGAAAATCATGGATGCCGATAAATGACTTTTTGGACCTAGGTGAATATAGTATAACCTATAATATGTTTCCTAATTACATGTTAACTCAATATTGGTATAATTAGGAAACATGAATAACTAGCTACATGTATCATGTTAACATATTCTAACTATTTAAAGTACTTTAAAAGACGATAAAACCATATTTTGTCCTATTGGGTTAATTAGGTAGAAATTTCATTACACATATATATACATGTATCATGTGCATCATCTCACAAGCACTTCACGCCATTCCGCTATGATTCATTATTTAGAAGGATCATGGAACTTTCTCGATATATATATATATATATATATATATATGGATTCATGTAGATAGTTAAACATAGGAATCGTGAATGAGCGAATACGAAGCGACCTCGATTGCATTTCATGCATCATTCTTTTCTTCGCCCAGATCGTGTTTATGATGAATTGTTGATTCTCCGCTTAGACGTAGAGGATCCGGAAACACTGCTCGAGGACTCGCACAAGACCCGGACTTCAATTCCCAAGGCGAAGTTAATATCTACCCTCAAAGGAGTTTGCTTTTACTAGGAGAATCTCGATTTTCCCTAGTGCGAAGTTAATACTTAACCTTAATAGTGTTGCTTTTACTAGGAGAGTATGCGCTTTCCTAGTGCGAAGTTAACATCCAATATTATCATATTGAATCCTGAATTCTAAAGTATTTATTTTACAATATTAAACCGCATGCCTTTTAAGTACTTATGCCTACTTGTTCAATCATGATATATCATGCCATTTACTTACTTGCTATCAATTTACCATGATGATGTTGCCTTGAATTAATCATCGTCATTTGGTTTACTATTGATCGCTTTGATGATCACCCTTGGTAGCTCGGTTAATTTAAATAAACTGATTTAGACTCCTAAGTCTTGGTTAAAATCTTGCTTAGACATTGCTCAGTCCAACTATTAATTTTAGGCTTAAAATTGCCTCGGAACGGTGAACCGACATTCACCGGACATGATCACACATTGAATATGGTTAATCGAATTTGGGCTGGCATGCCGGTGTGTGTATGGTTGTGATGTATCGCAATGCGCACGGGTCCGCATTGGGTAAGATAAGAAGTAGCTGGGCTACGTGATTTGAGGAGCTAATCGCCCACATACGTAGTGCATGGAAGAGAGCGGCGGCGAGATCCGCGTAATGCCGCGGCGCTGCCCCAAAGGAGGGGTTCCGCCACATCGTGTGATTCACACCGAGGGTGCGAGTTAGTCAAGAAGGAAGTGCATAAGGGTGAGGCCCTTAGTGGATCGGCCGGGCTGAATCAAGGATTCTCAGACGGGTGCATCGAGGATGCACAGCAGACGCCATCGACTATCTCGTCATGGAGATAGTTCCTAACACCACAACGCGCCGCCATCGCGCGGTAGTGCAAGTATTGGGGATTCAGGGTAGTTACGACTGCGGGCGCATTGCCTGCCGCCATACTTGAGGTGAAGATTTCATGTCGCTATCCGAGGATGATCTAGGTCCATTCTTCTAGAGAGCCGTGAGTCTAGCGTGGGTCGGCAACCCAGCTAGGACGAGACCGGCACTTTGTTGGGGAATGTGATCCATTAACGAAAAGCGCCACACTCGGAAGATGATGGCGGAGGGAAGAGAACGCTTGGCGAGTGCTTGGAAACCGCCATGGGATTGGTTGTGCATTGAAAAGGAAATATGATAAATAATCAATTTGACAGGAATTTGGTTGTTGCTAAGTCATAGGCTTTCATTTCCAAACCGGCTTTCATGCAAATAAATAAACCCAACCTTTCCTTTGAAACCTCTATCACTAAATGCATTGGGTTGGTGTTAGCTCGCCAGGTGTTTGGATGACACCGACCTCAAGATAAATATCTATCTTTAGACATGGAGGAGCCCGCCGAGGAAGATGCCTACGATTGTCATGAGGAAGGAGATCCTCAAGACTGTGACCAGGAGTAGTTGCTTAAGATAGGGTTTATATGTTCCACCGCCGTGTGTGGTTACACATTGCTGGTGTGATTTTGTTGTTCTTTTGAACTTGCAAGTTGCCTTTTGGGAGATTTCCGCTACTCGATGAACTTTGGTCTCAGAATTAAGGCTTAAATGCCGTTTGCTACTAATGCGATCGGATGATCGCTGTTATGTAATATTTGGGCACCGATGTATGAAATGATTCCACTGTGTAACTCTTGCACTAGCTCATCGATCCAGGCCTAGTGCAGGTCCGACCGTTCTCGCTAGGTAAGCCGAGAAGGGCGCGACACGGGCCTTGTCGAGAGGTCGACGGGCGGTGGAGGTCCGACGGTGAGGCGACGACGGCGGCACAAGACGGCGGTGGCGAGGCGCTGCCGACGAGAGGACAAGACGGCGGTGAAGAGCCGGCGAGCGCGACGTGGGATCTCGGACAGATGCGGCGGCGAGGGCGCCAAGACGGTGGAGGAGGCGTCGAGCGCGCGCGGGGCTCGACGGAGATCTGGCGGAGCGACAGAGGAGTGCAGCGGGACGGCTCGGGACTTAGAAAAATTTTGGGAGATGTAAGCGAGGAAGACGAGCTGAAATATATAGGATAGACCTTCTAGAAGCGGCCAGAACGACCCCTTAGAAAGTGACTCTACAAGCGGTTCGTAGTCCCAACCCCTTGTAGAGGTCACTTACAAGGGGTTCTGAATACTAACCGCTTGTAGAGGGGCTATCCAGATTGTCTTATGCGCTTTTTGTCCCCTTCTACAAGGGGTTCAGACATTTAACCGCTTGTAGAGGTTCCTTCTACAAGGCGTTTGTATTACAAACCGCTTGTAGAGGTCTCTTCTACAAGGGTTCAGATACAAACCGCTTGTAGAGGGCTATCCAGATTGTCTTTGCGCTTGCTTGGTCCCTTCTACAAGGGGTTCAGACATTTAACCGCTTGTAGAGGTTCCTTCTACAAGGCGCTTGTATTACAAACCGCTAGAGGTCTCTTCTACAAGGGGTTCAGATTACAAACCGCTTGTAGAGGGGCTATCCAGATTGTCTTGCGCTTGCTTGGTCCCCTTCTAGAAGTGGTTCAGACACGAACCGCTAGAGGTTCCTTCTACAGGGTTAAGTAATACAAACCGCTTGTAGAGGTTTCCTTCTGCAAGTAGTTTGTATTACCATCCGCTTCTAGAGGGGCTTTTCTCCTTTTTTATTTAACTGACTTTTGAGATGTTTAAAATTTGAGTACTTCCGTTTCATATTTCAGTATAATGTTTAAATTTTCAGTACTTGTGTTTCATATTTTTTTAAAATGTTTAAAATTTCAGTAATTGTGTTTCATATTTTTTAAAAATGTTTAAAATTTCAAGATTTGTGTTTCATATTTTTAAAAATGTTTAAAATTTCAGTACTTGTGTTTCATATTTTTAAAAATGTTTAAAATTTCAAGACTTGTGTTTCATATTTTTTAAAATGTATAAAATTTCATTGCTTAATTTCTATATGTATGCTTCAAATATACAAGTTTCATACAGAGCACATCTTAACTAGTAACATACTTTGTCTTTACAAGTGTGCCTTCGTTATGATCATGGCGATATATACGAGCATCGACATCTGTGTCATTCAGACACTTATGTCGACATCCACCGCAAAAGGAGGAGCTCGTCGAACCGACTATACTCTTCCTCATCTCGTGGACGCCCTCAACTCCGACAATTCTTCGCTTGCCTTGAAGAACCACGGTCGCTTTGGCTTGTCCTTCGCTTCTTAGGTTTGGTTGACATGTCCATTACGTAGAAGACTTGTTCGACATCATTGGCTAAAACGAATGGTTCGCGCCTATAGCCTACTTGTGTGAGGTCTACGGTTGTCATGCCATATTTGTCGATTTTCACGCCGCTTGAACTCAGTTTAACCCATTGGCACTTGAATAGAGGACCTTCAAAGGTCCATAGTCAAGCTCCCATATCTCTTCTATGAAACCATAATATGTGTCCACCTTGCGGTGTTGTCATGGCGTCTATACGGACGCCATTGCTCGTTCGTGCTCATCTTATCCTCAGGATTTCGTAAAATGTGTAACCATTTATCTCGCACCTTGAATGTCACGATTTCACTAGATGGTCCCCGAGCCAGCGCTGTAAACTGCTCATTGTCGGACCCTTTCAAAGGATGTAGTTTTGTAACCAAGTGCCGAATGAATCCATGTGCCTCGTTGTTATCCAATCCTCGACCTTCCCCGAATTCGCGGCATAGAATACTCTTTGTGTGAAGGACATAAGGGCCACTACAGAGATTGTTTCGTAACCGTGAAATGTGCTTGTTTAAAAGTAAGAAGATCTTTGCATGCAAGTGCTTTCGACCTAGTGTCCCTTTCCTGAGCCTCCCTCATGGCGTGATATAGGGACACCAATCGAATTTAGATCATTAATGTAATCCACACAGAACTCAATCACCTCCTCGTGCCATACCCTCGGCTATGCATCCTTCCTGACGAGATCGGTTACGGACATACCTCTTTAGGACACTCATGTACCTCTCGAAGGAAACATGTTGTGTAGAAACACGGTCCGAGAATACCTATCTCCTTGACAATATGAACAAAGGAGATGAACCATAATATCAAAGAATGCAGGAGGAAAGATCATCTCAAGGCTAACCACACTTTGTACCACGCCATCCTGCAGCTTACTTAGTTTATCCGGATCAATAACCTTTTGCTAAACCGCATTGAAAAAGGAACACAGCTTTGTGATTGTCCCCTGACCCACTCGCAAAATACCTCTCACATACCATCGGGAGCAATCGTGTCATCAACACAAGACACTCATGGGATTTCGGTGGACGATTTTATTCTCTTTCATGTTTATGAGTCTCTTTACATTCGAGGAGTATCCGGAAGGACCTTCACACTGCTCAAGCACTCTATCATGCTTTTTTTCTTCTTTGCTTAGAGTGTAGCTCGCAGGATGTAGATAATGTTGTCCTTTGCCTGCCTTTTACGGATGTAGATCGTTCCTCGTTTCAAATGTTTTAGATCCCTCCGACCTTGCGGTGTATCTTTCGATTTGCCGTACATATCTAAGTATCCTAACAGGTTCACGCAAACATTCTTCGTGATGTGCATGAAGTCAAGTGAGTGACGGACCTCCAAAACTTCCCAATAAGGCAAGTCCCAAAATATTGACTTCTTCTTCCACATGGGTGCTTGACCTTCCTCATTCGGTATAGATTTTCTCCCAGACCCTTTCCAAAACTACTTTCAGATCCTTGACCATAGCAAACACACGCGCCCACTTCGATGCTCAGCTTAGCACGAAGGTCCGGTTTCCGTTAAAATTCCTGCCTCTCTTTCGCAACGGATGCCTTGTAAGAAGAAACCCACGGTGGCCCATGTACACAACCTTCCGAGAGTTTTTGAGGTACATGCTGTCCGTTTATCTAAGCATCGCACGCAGCTCTATATCCTTTATAGTTAGGCCGACAGTTACCAAGCGCAGCCGCCATTGATGGTAACAAACAAAGAATGCACGAGGGTGAAATATTGTCTTTTGTGCTCATCCCATACCCGTACACCATCCTCCCATTAATGTTACGAGATCTTCAACCAATGGTTTCAGATAGACATCGATGTCGTTCCGGGTTGCTTGGGCCCTTGGATCAACAACGCATCAATATGTACTTCCGCTTCATACACAACCAAGGAGGAATGTTATAGATACATAGTGTAACAAAGCCGGTGCTATGGCTGCCGCTCAACTCGCCGAACGGATTCATACCATCCGTACTCAACTCAAACCTTATGTTTCTCGCCTCATCCGCAAAGTGCGGGTATGTTCGATCGACTTTCCTCCACTGGAGCCATCACGGATGTCTAAGCATCCCGTCGTCCTTACGCTCTTCTTTGTGCCAACGCATCATCCGGCATGCGCTTTGTTAGCAAACAGACGCTTCAATCGGGATGACAGGAAATACCGCACCACCTTAGCGGAGGTCTCTTCTTCATACGCTCCCCATCTATTTCACTGGTCGCCACGCTTCATCTTGTAACGCGATTCTTTGCACACCGGACAAACATCAAAATCCTCGTACTCATTGCGTATACAGATACAATCGTTAGGACATGCGTGTATCTTCAGACTTCTAATCCCAAAGGACATACGACTTGCTTGGCTTCATATGTAGATTCAGCAGAGTGTTATCTTCCGGAAGCAACTTCTTTATGAGTGATAACAACTCATCGAATCCCTTATCCGAGACACCATTCGTGGCCTTCCATTGCATTAGTTCCAGCAGGGTGCGCAGCTTTTTGTGGCCCCGCCTACGCTTTGGGTACAAAGGAGTCCTGTGGTCCTCTAACATCTTGTTGGAACTTGTCGAATTGTCTTTCATCCGTAGTCTCCTCTCCGTCACGCAAAGATCCGTCCACTCATCATCACCAAACTCTCCGAGTGTATCTTCCACGTAAAAGATTGCTGGCGCCGGGATACTTGCTCAATCCTCTTCTTCTTCCTCGCCGTCTTCATCATCTACCCGCTAATCCTCAACTTCGCCATGGTTGGTCCAACAGTATAGTTTGGCATGAATCCTCTCATGATCAAATGGTTCATAACCCGCCATCGGTGGGAGTGCTCCTTCTCATTCCGCAGTCTACACACGGACAACATATGTAGTCGCTGCGCAGCAAGAAGGCAACGGCCGCATCCGAAAACCCCAGACGCCATCAATGAACTCTCTCGAGCGACGGTCCAGATTGTACATCCATTGCGGTTCATCTACACCAAGTTATATTTTATTAAAAAATTTAGTTACATTTCAAAATCTAAAGCTCACAAGCACTTAGATCTACCTTTCTAATTACTTTTTGTTCTTCTTCGTCTACAATTAAAGACAATATTTTTTTGTCGCAACAAAAAATCCACCTACACTAATTCTTTTTGTCCTTCTACATTTATTGAACTAAAACTAACTAATTGTTACATTTTTAAAATTATTTCTTATCCTTCTACAATTTTGAACCTATTTATTTTTCCCTTTCTACCTTTGTAATTTTTTATCTTTATACATTTTAACTAAACCTAACTAAAATTTTTTACCCTTCACATTTATTGCACAAATAAATAACTAATTGTTACATTTTTAATTATTTTTAATCCTTCTATAATTTTTAACTAAATCTAACTAATTATTTTTCCCTTTCTACCTTTTTTATTTTTTTCCTTCTAATTTTTGCCTTATTTATTTCATACTCCAATAATTAGTTCCTAAAATTAGGTGATCAAGCTAGCTAGCAAATTTATCGTTAAATTTTGGATCCTAAAGCAAACAACTTTATTTTGAGATCAACTCCCTAAAATTAGATGATCAAGCTAGCTCAAGAACAAGTTAGGTAGCTAGCAAACAAGCAAAGAAACTTTTCTTTGGTGAAGCTAGCTAGCAAACAAAACACACACTTTTCAACAAAGAACAAATCAATATTTCTCCACATCCAATGCAAAAAACAACAATACTTAGGTGAGAAGGATGTTAACATGACGTTACTAACCTTGAACCACTTAATTTGCAGCTAAATCACCTCAATTGAAAAATTGGGCAGACCTCCTTGAACAAGACTCGCCCTTCCTGCTAACACTTTCCGCTCACCCGGTGCGCTTCTCGGGAGGAGGAAGATGTTTTAAATGCGTTGGCGGGGTGGTTCTACAACCGGTTTGAGACACAAACCGCTTTAGAGCTTGCTTTTACAACCGGTTTGTGTCTCAAACCGGTTCTGGAAAACCACAACCGGTTTGGCACACAAACCGGTTGTAGAGGTGGGACTTTACACGCGGTTCGTGTTTCAAACCGCTTCTGGAAGCCCTCTCCCACCCGTTGCCCACGAACCGGTTCTAGTACGAAGATTACAACGGGTTCGCACCAAACCGCTTCTGATGGACCGGTTGTGATGCCCAATTCTGTAGTAGTGAATTCGCTTATCCTGGTTATATTCGGGTTCAAATCATGTACCCCTTGTCTGCAATTTGCTTGCCTAGATCTCCATACGTTTGCAATATTTCAGATTGGAACAAGCCCATCTGCATGTAGCACTGATAATCCAATATCCTGGTTATCGCAAGTTTGCAATGCGAGTAGCGCCAGCCTTACTGACTTCGGTTGGCTTGCAATCTGACATCGACTTTTGAGTGGCAACCAGTTGACACAGACACTTGTTCGAATTGTGCTACGGGAAAGAGTTGAAGCATTTCAACGCTTCTCACAAAACAACTTGAATCTAACACGATTAGAATTCCTATTCTTTGTGCAAGATACGTTGCGGAAATGCTATACGAACCACAAGGGATGGTCATGCAAATCTCATCCAAAGCAGGTGATTATAGGCTAGGTTATTTTTTAGCAATATATTTTGCATATAAAAAGGAAACGGGTGGATCTGAAAGGTACGGTACGGTTTTTTTACAGTGGGAAACAGCATTCACATTCAATCACAAGAGTTCGGATTACAATTAGAATGCAATGAAGGGAAACGCGGGTATGATACGCTAGCACGAATCAAACTTCTATCACGAAAATCTAGAAAATCCTGCAAGCAATTAATCATAGCTCGTTACCATTCAACGCGCAGTGTAGCGGAAGTCGTATGGAAATAGCCAATCAAGTCACCTCCTCAAACCAAATTAGCTTGTCTCCTCCTTGTCGCAGTTCGTCGCAGATTGTCCTGATCAGCGCCGCAAGATAGCAGCGTCTCTACCAAAGTCACACATGACAGGGAGGAATTCTATACGTCGGTATGCTACCATCGAGACGCACCGACATGAGTGCGAGCTAGGGTTTTGGGGAGAGAACTGATTTTAACCTGACCTCCACTGTCCCTTTATATAGCTTCTTGGTGGACCCCTACTTAGAAACACGATATAGAGTCCACGTCTCACATGGCCCACATGGCTATTAGGCATAATCTCAACATGCAGCACTCCTACTAGCAAATTCGGTGGGTTATTATTCCACACGAGCTAGCCTGACTACCAAGAACAAACTTAGCCAAAAGATGGCTAGCTTTGTTACAATCACTCCTAACAAGTCGCAGCACCCACTCCAGCTCTCTCCTCATCTTACTTTTGATCTGCATCACCACTACTACAAAAATGGTCATTCGTGCCCCCTAATCACTGCCGGTTAAACCAAAACCGGTAGTGATAACTTATCACTACCGGTTCATAAGCCTCAGCGGGTTGTGCGTTTGAGAACCGGCAGTGATAAGACTTATCACTGTCGGTTTGTTGCTCAAAACCGACAGTGAAGTATCACTGCCGGTTTGATAAAAGAACCGGCAGTGATAAGTTCTATTACTACCGGTTCTTTAGGCCTCCCGCCCCCAATTTTCAACCGGTACTGAAAGAACTTATCACTGTAGGTTCTTTTCTCAAACCGGCACAGATAATGAGTTATCACTGCCAGTTCTAACCAAGAACCGGCAATGATAAGTTTTTTCACTCCCGCCCACAACTTTTAAACTGGCAGTGAAAGAACTTATCACTGCCGGTTCTTGGCTAGAAGCGGCAGTGATAACTCATTATCAGTGCCGGTTCTTGTCAAAAACCGGCACCGATAAGTAAAGGTTAAAAAATATGCATATCCTCTATAAGTAAGAAAATGTGTCCTAATAACCTATAGTAGGTAGCAGATGATTAGTGTATAGATTCTGGGCATAAAAAAATATTTTTTTATTTTTTTACACAGTTTGGCAGAGACTATCATTGCCGGTTTTTACTCGAGAACTGGCAGTGATAACCTAGGTTATCACTGCCGCTTACGCAGTGCCGGTTCAAAAACCGGCACTGATGTTGTGTTTTGTAGTAGTACACTAGAGACACATTCATAAATCGATACTGCTCATCATCATCATCTAGGATATATAACCTCCAGCAAATTAGCGCAATCAGTCTTGAACAGAACCTTTCGGTAGCCAAAAAAGCCATTTTTAAAAGACAAGCTCTAGCTTCTGTAGCCTCCGCATTTGGAAGAAATTGCCCGCTGCATAAACGAGCCCGGTTCATAATGACACACACTAGACATGAGCTCAGGAGTCTAAGTTGTTGCTCAGACCAAGCTGTGCCTCATGGTACTCCGCCAACATCAGGGGCGGAGCTATGGGTTGTGCCAGTTGTGCCGTGGCCCAACTAGCATTTTGCCGGCCCAACCAAGTAGAAATCGCACGCACGGGCCACGGCCCACGGACTGCACGGCGCGCCTCGGCGCCTGACTCCACGCCTCGGCCCGCGTGGCCGCGTGAGCTCGTCTCGGCCGACTCGGCGTCTCCTGCCTCCTGGACTGACTCCCATACGGTGATACGCAGATACGGATCGAGTGATCGATCATCGACGCCTCGACCCTCGAGCCCTCGACCGCTCGACGGCGGACAGCGGATGGCCGGCCCGCCCGGCCGATTGGCGATCGGTGATCGCGTCCGGCTCCGGCGTCCAGCACTCAGGCTCCACCGGCCACCGCTCCAGGTAAGTAGGTAACTATGCGTGAGTGCGTGACGGTCAGTTGATCAGTTCGGTCATGCATGATGCATCATTGCATGATTTGCATCATCCAAGACCAAGATTTCTGATTTGCTGATTATGGTTGCCCACCGTCCAGCCCTTTATTGCTGATTGCTCTATCCCAAATCCCCAATTAAAATTGGTAATTGTTCAATTAATCTCTTATATCTCTATTGCTCTATCAAATTGGCAAATTAAATATTTAGATCATATGAATGATGAATATTAAAAAATATATATCAACTTATTATTTGTTCTTTCCCGAATGTCAAGCCGACCATTGAAAATTGTATTTCTAGATGAAATTATGATCACATATATTGGTAATTGTTCATTTAATTATTTTAATGGTAATGGATGAAATTATACGTAATGTCACAGGAATAAATAATTACTGTAACATGAAGAGGTTTGGAGATATTGCATCTCTTTGGCAGAGGCATGAAGAAAAGAAGTAGTAGTATGGTAATATTCTCTAAACTATTCTCAAAGTTTATAATTATCTTCGTATTTTTGCTTATTTGATTTTACATATATTCTATATTTATATCATTATATGTTATCATGTAAGTTCTATAGTTTTCTAAATATCGGCCCAACCAAACCTAAAATCCTAGCTACGCCACTGAGCATTCCAGAGCGCAAACACCCTTGCAGGCCAAGTCCTTAAAACCAACAAAAACACCTAGGAGCTCCTTGCTGATTAGAGCATCTGGAGCAGGTACTCTATAATACTGTAGCTCAGGATAGAGTAGCTGGTGCAGGGAAAGAATTTTTTAGAGTGTAGTGTAAAATATGAAGAAATTTTAGAGTGTTGGATAGAAGGAGTAGTAAATAGTGTTATAGAGTGAGAAGATAGAGTAGCTGGTGGAGTTGCTCTTACCGGATCATGCTCCTTTAACCTTGCCCATCCATCATGTTGCTCCTCCCCAGCATTATTGCGAGTAGATATCTCCTCGTCAATCTGCAGTCTCTTTCATGAGATGAAAGCAGACCTGACCGAGAAACACCCTGACTCACATTAGTGCAGTGCAGTACCATGCAGGAATGTCCACCAAACCAGGACCTCCCGGCCGTAGCTTCAACGCATCTATAGGCCAAAGAACTTCCCTTACTTTTACCTCGATCCCAAACACTACTATAGAACTGGCCTTTAATACTGGCTCATCGGTCCCGGTTAGACATGAACGGTGACTAACACCAGTGCAGAATACGTCATCACTGGCGGTTCTAAACTCACATCACTGGCGGTTTTCAAACCGACAGTGACAGTGATAATCGGGGATTTTCACTAGCGGGTGTGGAACCGCCAGTGATATACATTATCACTGGCGGTTCGTAAAAGAACCGCCTGTGATATTAATAATATCACCGGTGATTGTTGCTAGAACCGCCGGTGATAACAGATTTTCGCTGGCGGTTTTAACCAAAACCGCTGGAGATATGTAGACATTCACCGGCGGTTTTTATTTAGAACCGCCAGTGACGGTGCATATCACTGGCGGTTGTTGTATGAACCGCCAGTGATATATTTTCAGGGTCAAAAAAATAATTAGGTTCTCTATATTTCATCCATACACATTCATACACATCCAGAATTCATCCATATACATACATATCCAGAATTTAAATAAACAGATTTCATCCATATACATATACATCCAGGTTTTGGTTTTTCATCCATATACATTCAAACAGATTGTTCTAATGGTGGCTAGTTTCATCCATATACATATACATCAAATAAACGGATCTCATCCAGATTCATCCATATACATCCAGAATTCAAATATACAGATTTCATCCATATACATCTAGATTTCATCCATATTCATTCATATACATATACATCAATAAACATCCAGATTTCATCCATATACATCTAGATTTCATTTAAATAAGAACAACATCAAATTCAAAGGAACATATCATATATTAATATAACAATATGTACGTCATACAATATGTCTGTTATAGTTAACTATAGGCATTCACTGTTTACACGACCATTTGGGTCAATAACTTGGGTATTAATAAACGTGGCCAAACTATCTCTAATGTCTGCAAGAGAATTGAAATCGATGTTTGTATCTCCAATATTCAGATCTTCATTTGGTCGTAACTCTAGAATGATTTGCATATGTCGTGCAACGTAGAAGCCGCAAGCATGGCCTCCGGGCTGCTGGTGGCACTACATAAGGAAGTATAAAGATGACGAGGCACAATAATCAGTGGGGCAGGCACTAAAAAATTTCCATTTTATTATGAGGAAAAGTGTGAATAGACACTTATTGGAAATTTCTTTATATGCCTAATTTCCATGCCCATCGCAACATTGTGCCTGCCCCGGCCCACCCTTGACATAACTCTTGAACACCGCATTGAGTAGGCCTTTTAAATCTTCCCACTCGTGTGTGAGGCTCATCCTCAACAAGTTGAGGTAAACAACCTTGTTTTCACTGGGTTCTATGAGCAGCAAGGTCCAATGAAAATTTTATTGAAGGGTAACAAGAAGTATGCTTTGTCCTGTCCTCTAGTCAGGGCCCTCTTCAGGTATTGTCTGGTATTCTTTCTATCCGCCTTTATGTTGTCCTGGGTGACAATGCCAGGGTTAAGAAAACCGGCCTGGACTTGACCTCGTTTGGCAACTAGGTACATTTGGCTGAAAAGTAAGATATATGTGCTCAGTGTATAAGTGGATAAGAAATATACACTGACAATGCGCAAGACTTGTATACACTTACACTGCAAAGCAGCAGATGAGAGAGGCTTCCAACTCCTGCAATTGAAACTTATACCACAGGTCCTCGAAGGTTATGGTAAGATAACTATCGTTATCGTCTAGGAAATACTTGCCCTTCACCTTACCCACGATACTAGATGATCGTTCCTTCACGGGAAGGCGTCAGTTCCTGAGGTAATAATCATGTAGGTTTTGGCAGGCCGCACCCATGTCTTTTAATGCGGCAAGGTTATGCAGTGGTTCTCCCATCTGAAATTTTTTCCCTTTCTACGCCCAGTGAATCTTCCTGTTAGGCACTGAAGATTGACGGATGATTCGTTTCCCCTTCTCTGGGAGCAATAGCGCACTGGTGATGAGGACGCAGCACGCTTATTGCTCTGTGAGCTTGTCTTCAAAGATTGAGGGGCTGCCGCAGACATGGCTTTCTTCGTTCTCTCCTCTTCATCGTTACGGATCGGATCTATGGGTCCAACGCCGCCGGCCTCGATTTCTTCAAGATTTGGTAGAAGAGTAATATCCTTCTTGGGCCACTAGACGAAACTATGGACAGCATCCCCAACTGTTATGATTTCATCATTGGGGGGATTCACAAGTGGGATCTTCGCTGCGGTGTTGTCCATAACAACGTCTACCTGGACCTTCGTGTAGCCCGCCGCCAAGTCTGCACCATGAACCTTCATCCCCAAAATGCAGGGGTACACCACACCGCGAGCCACCTCGAGTGAAATACCGGCGCTATACGAAACTTGGAGCAAGCAATGGGTAATCTCCTTGATGTCGTCCACCGGGTATTTCGTTGGGCCAGCCTTATCGGGCGAAGGTGCGGAAGCGCAGCTGCTTTTAAATGGAGGGATGCAACCGAGGGCTTGTGTATTAGGGTTGGCTTCGGGTCTATTCCTTATGAGTTCCTCCAACTGTTGTACCCGAAGCTCCCATTCTGCTTGTATCTTCTCAGCTTCTGCGTGTACCCTATTTTAAATTTCATCCTCTAAGTTATGTACAAATTTTTTTTTCTTGTAGTAGAGATAGTCATTGGGGAATCCCTCCTTCCAGGTAACGTAGACCCCCGATGCCCCGCGTACAGCCTGGGTGCTCCTTGTTTCCTAGGGCCTCAGTTAGGATGTCTCGCTCCCTGTTTTCGACAAAGGAGCCTTGCGATGCTTGCGTGTCATACTCAATCTGCAATACGTGGAGAAATTGTAATTGGGATGTTACAAAAGTAAACATTGTAAAGGTCATTGTGCACTTACCAGCTTTTCACTACAACATGGTAAGCTTGTGGGGGCATTTATATTTGCCACGCTATGTTCCTAAATGCCCTGGAATAATTTTTAACGGCACTTATTGGCCGTCAAGAAAAACGCCATCGGGGAAAACTAATCCTCGACGTTTAGCTATCCCGGCATTTCTTATGTGCCAGCTTTGATGAAATATGGCGCATACTAGGCGCCCCTATTTCAACAGTATCGGCACATGTTAAACGCCCTAGTTAACTAACACTGGCATATGTTAAATGCCGTGTAATTTGCTTTAGCTTGGCATTTAGTATGTGTCGGGTAATTTGCTTTAGCTTGGCATTTAGTATGTGTCGGGGTTGCGCAAGTCCGGCATATTTTAAGTGCCATAGTTGGATAACATGGCATACATCAAACGCCGTGTTTGCTTTAGTATGGCATATCCTAAACGCCATGGTTGTGCAGATCTGGCATATGTGCAGAGTCGTGGTTGGTCAATATGTCCGACATAAGTTAAATGCCATGTTTGGTCCTCCCCGGCGTTTGCCAAATGCCATAATAAGTCTTCACGTCACATGCACATTTCATTGGCAATATTGACAGCACACGTCTGTATGAACATATACAAAACCATGCTATAACCATAGATCTCACACATCCATTGCTATAACCTCCAAAATTCAATACACAAAAATCTCAAATCATCTGAAATATCATTTATAGCAGAAATAAAATTCAGTACACATAGATCAGAAGCATTCACTTTGCACTACAAAATCTGTGACATGCCCAAGTTATATTACATGCCACATAACTTTCATATAGGTCAATAGGATGTTTCTTTCACATTGAAGAAGTTTAGGTAGCAAAAGGCACATAATTCACACAACTTCCTAGCTTCTACTCATCATTAGGCCCAAAATATAAAGTTAATAGCTTTGGATTACATATTGTCTATCACAAAAATATTGGCAGCACTGCATCATTGCTATTACCCTCCTGTAGCAAAATACTAACTGCATCCATCGTCTTAACATCTGCGGAAATCTGCAAAAGAAAAGTATGGAAGGCTAAGTGGTATACTTTCAAATTTATAATCTCTTAACTTTGTACATGGCCTTGTAACAATTACCTATTGCACGCTTGGTCATATTCAGTGGTGAGCCATCTTTTTGAACAACCTATAGGTAAAAAGAGATTTGTAAGCAAGAATTATGCACAAGAATTTTTTTTTTGAAGACACATGCATAGGAAATTTAATTGTTGAACCATAAAGTCCAGCCCATACATTTTGAAATGGCCAAGCAATGCATCGCCCAATAGGAGCACCCAACTTGGTAGCCTGACCTTGCACTCGAGGCAATAACACATTTTTATCAAGCACAATATCAACTATGACCTCATAGTAATCTCCTAAGGGCAGCCCATCTAATCCTTTAGCTTTTTTGTTAGTGCATCTAAGTCTGCCATATGCCACAATATTAGAGCCTGTGAGCGAGCGCAATGCAACTTCATTGCCATCCTAGAAAATTAATGCCAATATAGTAAAAGTCAGTCTCCATCCTTATATTTAAATTGTACAGCTAAAAATATTTTATGCCAATATCATACCCCATCTTGTTTCTGTCCAAGCTTCCTAATCCTTGTTTGATTCATGCCATCCACAAGAAATCCATTATCAGATGATGATGATTGCAACTGAAGACCATTTGTTGTACTCTTACCCTATAGAGTTTAATAGTTTACCAAAATTAATACAATAAGAAATAAATGTTAAACCATACTATAGAAAGTAAACAGTAACTGTGTGTATTCAAAGTACATCACCAGCACATTTTCATGGATGATTCTTCCTCCTTTATGTCTATTAGCAGTTGAACCTTTTTTACCACTGTCACTAGATTGTCCTCCATTTTTTGTAATAATACATCTTGTTCCTTTCTCAACATGAAGGGGTTGTGTTATTTTATCAAGAACAGCAATTCTTGGTTCATTTTCACAGCTAATGAATCTTTCTTCATTACCAGCACCACTAGATCTTGCACAATTGTTTGCACCAACTAATTGTCTTGGTTCATTTTCATGACTAATAGATCTTCCTCCGTTACTAGCATCAATAAATCTTGCACAATCGTCTGCACCAACAGATTGTCCACCGTCATTAGCCCCAGTAGATCCTACTGCTGGTGATCCTACTCCCTGCGATCCTTCTCTTTGAATGGCTAGTAGCATATTTTTTAGTTCACTATAGTTCTGTTCAGATCTTTCACACCTTCGTTCGGCATTCTCCATCCTCTCTCTTAATTCTGCATTTTTGACCTCCATTTGCCTCACTGCTGCAGTAGCTCTTGCTAGAGCAATAGACTTTGATCCACCCGGCAACAAGCCTAACCCACGTATTCTTCCTTTTTGCTCCTTTGGAAACACATCAGCATATAAGTCACCATCTTCTATTGATTTTACTCTAAGGCTTTCATCATTTTCAATCCTTTCTCGTATCACGTCCTACAAATATTTCATTTATGAGAATAGCTAAACCTACATATATAACATGTATTAGTCACATTGCTTTGAAACACTTACAATTTTTTCTTGACACGCTTCATTAAGGGATTGTCCATTTGCTTTCGTGTGTGTAACAATATACAATTCAGCACGGGAAGGTTCACGACCAAGTTCATTTTCCTAATCAAGATTGGTAACCAATAGAATGATTAATACTATAATTTACAGGTACGAGAAATCTAGTAAATAAAAAGCCATATGGTAATTATACTCACCAATTGATGAGATACTATGGCATAACTTCTTGATCCACATGTATGAAGTGCATTAACTTGGTTTTGACGTACGTCTTTATTCTTCTGAGCTTTAGCCTATAATAAAAATACATAGTTTTATTAGTAGCATAACAGTTATAATGCTTCCACATATATTTAAAGGTTTTCATTGTATATGAAAATATAGAAACCTTTGTCTCTTCCTTGGACCAATGCTCCACAAGCCATGCCCATTCTGAACTAGGAATCCTATTCTTACAACCATTTGCAATATTTTCCTCTTCAGAGAGATCCTCATCAAAATATATTTTCTTCAATGTGTTTTTAAAGTCACGCCATTTCTTTGAAGCAGATGCCATCACCCACTCTTTGCATATTGGATCAATTGTAAAATATTTCTGCAATTTACATAAAATGGTGGGAATAAGTACATTAAAGTGAACATGCACCAAAACATGTATGTAACAGAAAATAGAAGAATTGGGAGAGACTACATTGACCAAAGTCCAAATCTTCTTCTTGTCTTTAGCTGGAACCATCCTCCAATCTTTGTGTTTTAAAGATATATCTCCTTTGACTAGGACAGCAATGAAGTTTGTGAAGTTGCATGTCTTTATTCCACATGGTTGACCATATCGATTGATTTTCACATACATTTTCACCTTTCCTTGAGTTGCAATGATTGATTTCATCTTTGTAGGGCCCCTTACATTTCTTTTCTTTGTTAGTTGTGCTACAAATTTTTAAAGCTTAGTGCATAAGCTAATTATAGTAAGGAAGATTTATTTCGGTGGAGCTAAACAATTGAAACATACCATGTGTCTCTTCTCCGAGTTCATAACACACTCCGGCTTGCTCATCGCTGCCATCACCCACATCTTCATCATCATTCTCATCATCTGTTTCTTCATTTTCTGCTACATAGTTTGGATCAGCAACATCATCCATATTAGGGACATATTTCCTAGGAAGGGACACCTGCATAAACATTATTTACCAAATTAAATCAAATAAGAATAAATCCGTTAGAGTTAGATGTGTAAATAAGCTCAGTATTTTTACCACGCTGTTCAAGATTTCTTGATGCTGAGATGGGGTTTCACCAGGAATAGGTGTAGTTATGAGGTTCAGTTTCTTAAGAAGGGCATTGTTACTTCTAATATTATTATCACGCTTCATCTCATATGGTGTTTTACTACTGGTTTGTTCTTTTCCTTTTGCTGCCATCTTTGCTCCTGCAATATAAAAAAAGTATTATTTTAGAAATAACATGGTGCACTAAAATTAATGATAGGAAAATTGAATAACATATAAAAAGAAGAAAATAGGTGTTATCAACATAACTTATACCATTTTGAATTAATTGCTTTGTCCAGTAGGTCATCAACAGTTAGCCCATTAATATCTACCCTAGCACAATTATCATCATCACCGAAGTCAATTGGTATGCCATGAATTGAAGGCTCTCTAGGTCCATTATAGAAGTACAAGTCATTCTCGTCATCCTTGTCGCTTGAGTCCAAATCATAAACATCCCTTGGATTCGCAAATACTACAACATGCCACGCTATGTCTATAGGATCTTGCACATAGTATACTTGGGCAGCTTGTCTTGCAAGAATAAATGGCTCATCATAAATGTTGTTGCCTTTGTTTAGCAAGTGGTTGAAATTCACAAGTGTAACTCCATATTTGTCCTTTTGAATACCTCTACCTCGAACTGTATCAACCCAATCACATTTAAATAACACAATTGATCCCCTGTCTGAGTAATTAAGTTCAATTATTTCTTGGATGATCCCATAGTATGTAACTTCTGCTGTTACTGGGTTTTGATCTTTAGCACTAGAGAAACTTGATGTTTGTGCAACCACAGCAACACCAAAATTTTGGGTGGCCTTTTCCCCACCATAAGACTTTGTATGAAATTTATAACCATTTATAGCATAGCTGCTGTATTTGGTCACAATTGTATAAGGCTTGTTAGCTAGGACTTGTAATTCTTCTGGAACTTTGTTACCTTCACTAAGCAATAGATTGACCTATCATAACACAATAACATCACATTTCAACAAAATAAAATACCTCCTATATGTGTCATCAAGCTAAATTATATACTTACATATTTAGCTAACCATGTGTGAAATGTTTCATGATGAATACGCTTTATATCTCGCTTTTTAAGATGTTTGTCTGCTGAGAGAGAATCAATGTGCTTTCTGCATATATTTTCAATAATTGAGCAATAGTAAAAAATAATAATAGACATATAACTCAAACGAGAATAACATACTTGACATATGGCCCAATGTGTTGATAATTGATTAAAACATATCTATGGGCTTGAACCCATGATGTATTGTCCAAATTGGTACTATAACTACCAACCAAAGGATGACCTGCTCTTGTAAGATATGGTAGTTCAGATGTGCAACTGTTATGTTTTCATTATTACGATCCTTACGAGTGAACTTGGTTTCACAACCATGTAGGTAACGTGAGCAAAATGTAATGCTTTCATCTAACACATAGCCTTCGGCTATGGATCCTTCTGGGTGACTCCGTGTCCTAACCATTGATTTTAATTTCTTTAGGTACCTACAATTTAAATTTACACCTTTAGTCTGCCAAAATGATATATACATATAAATATATGAGTATGATTCAGTGAACACACCTCTCAATAGGATACATATTTCGATAGTGTACAGGTCCAGCTACCCTAGCTTCTGTTGGAAGATGCACGCACAAATGAACCATGATGTCAAAAAATGATGGTGGAAAAATCTTCTCAAGGAGACAAAGTGTTTCAGCAACTTCTAACTCTAACTTCTCCATATCTCTCACATTGATAACTTTGGAGTATATTTGCTTGAAAAAATTGCTTAAACGAATCAATGCTGTGCAAATCTTTTGTGGCAAAATTCTTCTTATTGCTAAAGGGAGCAAGTGTTGCATTATAACATAACAATCATGGCTCTTAAGACCTACTAGTTTCCTTTGATCAACCAAAACCTTGTTATATAGATTAGATGAATAGCCATCTGGGAATTTGACTTGCTTTAGTACTTGGCAGAACATTTTTTTCTCCGATGGTTTCATTGTGTAGATTGCTGGTGGTAAATAAGTCTTGTTTCCTTGTGCAATTGGATGGAGGTCTGATCTTATGCCCATTGCTTGGAGATCAAGACGGGAGCTTAAACTATCCTTCGACTTTTTCTCAACATTTAAAAGAGTATTCACAATGTTGTCAAACACATTTTTCTCGATATGCATTGCATCAAGGTTATGTCGAATTAAAAGGGTCTCCCAATAGGGTAACTAAAAGAAACAAGATCTCTTGTGCCACTTAGGTTGTATCTCCTCATCCCCACGACGTCGCTTCTTTGCACGTTTCTTCTCTTCTAGCTTTCCAAAGACTATGTGTAAATCTTTTGTTTCCTCAGATACATCGCACCCAGAAATCGGGATAGGGGCTTCTCTCAACTCTCTAGTACCATCAAATGATTTTGTATCATTCCTAAACTTGTGGTTCAAAGGTAGGAACCTACGGTGCCCCATGTAACATGCCTTGTGCCCATGTTTTAATTTTAATGAACAAGTTCGAGTGGCAAGTAGCACAAGCTACTTTATATTAGTTCTTCTTCCGCACAAGTATGCATTGCCTGGGTAATCACTAATGGTCCATATTAACGTAGCACGTAGCGTGAACCATTCTGAACAAGATGCATCAAAGGTCCGTACACCTTCATGAAAGAAATGATCAAGTTCTTCAACTAATAGTTGCAAATAAACATCTATATTATTTCCAGGGGATTTTGGCCCAGAGATCAGCAATGAGAGAATGAAATTTGATTGCTTCATGCATATCCATGGTGGGAAATTGTATGGAATCAAAATAACAGGCCATGTGCTATGGGACACACTACAAGTACCAAATGGATTGAAACCATCATTGCCAAAGCAAGACGAATATTGCGACAGTCAGAACTAAACTCAGGATGGTTGAAGTCGAAGTCCTTCCATGCAGTAGAGTCTGCCGGATGCCTCAACAAGCCATCCTTTGTACGACCTTCGCTATGCCATCTTGCATCAATTGCTGTCTTGGGAAACATGAATATTCTTTGAAGTCTTCTTTGAAGCGGAAAATGGCGAACAACTTTTACCGGAACTCTATGCACACGCTTTCCATCTAGACCAACTTTTTCGCATTTCCATCTAGAAGTGCCGCATGTTGGGCATGAAGAGGCATATGCATAATCTTTCCTATATAATATGCAATCATTTATGCATGCATCAATAGTGACATATCCAATACCAACATCTTTGACAAATTTTCTAGCCTCATGATAGTTTTTGGGCAAATTTTCACCTTCAGGAAGTGCTTCTTTTAATAGTGCAACAAGTTCATCAAAACATGCATTATTTACTCCCCATAAATTTTTTATGTTAAGGAGCCTAACAATGAACTGCAGCTTTGAAAACCTTTCACAACCTGGGTATAACTCTTTGCTAGCTTCACTGGCCAACCTATAGTATGTTTCCGTGTCTACATCTTTCTCTCCCATGTCTTCATTATTGTTTACATCTTTAGCACTGTCACAAAAAAACCCAAGTCCTTCTCTAAGCATGGCATCTATTTCATCATCCATATCAGTTTTTTCTTGCGGGTCTGAGTTATGAATAGGTTGAGCACACAAATCCTCACCATGGAATATCCATTCAATGTACCCTCCCAAAAAACCATTGCAGATCAAATGATTATAAACATTACTCTTGTCTAACCAATATAAATTAGCACAACTACTACAGGGGCAACGGATGGTGTCTGCTCTTCCGACTTGGAAAATGCAAACCCAAAACCGATTGACACCATTTTCGTACTCAATTGTGTGCCTAGGTAAATGCATCCATTTCTTGTCCATGTTTGTGCTGTAAGAAACAACAATTCGTGTGAACATTTCAAATGAAAGCTAGGCAATCAATTCAAAAGGTAACCTCGCATGCTGAAGTCTTAGCAAAGAATTACCAATGATGGTTAAAGAAATAACTAATGCAAGTATACTAACCTCTTGAATACAAATTAATATAATTCAATGGTATAGGATGGTAAGAGGCTACACATTTGATTAGACTGTGCAGAGACTAAACTAAAAAGAGGCACAATTACTTAATTATGAGTGGGAACAATTTTTGTGTAGAACCACAATGCAATTATGCAGCTACTAATTGAGTCCTTTCCAATACAATCAGACAAAGATACATGTATTTTCCTAGCTCCAAACCAAAGTAAACTTCATTAACAATTCCTAGCTGTACAAAAACAAAACTTGATGAACACCCCCCATTACCATGACAAAAAAAAAATCAAACAAATACAGAGAATAGTCCATCAAGAAATCATATAAAATACAAGTTCCAACAAATATTTAGATGAACCTAGAACTAATATACTCACTGGAGCTCATTATAGCTACCAGGGATGTTTGGAATTTAGGGATTTCAAGATGTACGAAGTGAATCAAGGATAGAACAAGAATCATTGAGCCACGATTATTGCATATATATGACCGTGATTGCAGTGTGTATCTCACCTGAAACTTGAAATTGCTTGTGGATTAGCCAAAGAGGGACATAGTGAACTGCAGCCAACACAGGATAGATAAAAATTCCAAGAGAGAGCAATCCATTCAAATAAAGGCACTCCCTGTGCCTAGGGATTACGGTGACTCAATAGAAGAAGAGCAAATCAAACCTGAACATATATATTCCATCAAGAAATCATCTAAAAATACAAGTTCAACCAAAATGTAGATTAATCTGAAGCAGATATACTTACCGTAGATCATATTAGCCACCTTAGGAGTTGAAATTTTAGGGATTTGATTAACTAAGGACTGAAATGGGGACAAAAGAAGGATAGATCGCTGCTGTATGTGCGCAGTGGAGATCAAATGGGAGGAGACGGATTGCATGCAGGTGGAGATTGGGAGAGATTGCTGCAGATTGGGAGAGATTGCTCTTTATGCGTGTGGGGAGAGAGAATGGAGTGAGGATTGAGGAGCTGGACTTTCCAGCTTCTATCGAAAGAAAATGGTGTGGTGCTGCTGTACTTTCCTGAAAGTTGCAGGACTTTCTAGCTTCCATTCCGACTTTTAGAGCTATAATTTTTTAGCTGGTATTTTTGGTCCTCCCGCCTAAAGTTTCCCTCCCGCGCGCGTGCAAGCCATCGATCTGTAGAATATGGGCTAACCTGGCATTTATAATTTTTGACGTTTATAAACGCCATGCTTAAGTAACCTCGACGAATACCATGCGCCCTTCTTTCTATAATGGCTGGCACATAGTAAGTGCCATCCAAAGTCTAAGCCGGCATTTATATCTATCTTTTTTATCAACAATATGCCCACATTTATTTTATGCCGCGTAACAATCTATTCTGGCACTTTATATGTGCCATGCAAGTAAGCGCCCTTGAATTAAGATAAATGCCATGAAATTAATATTTGCTGGCATTTAACCTAAATGCCGAGCATAATTAAATGCCATGTAATCCCTATCCGTGTTGTAGTGTTTGAACCACCTCAGCAGTCTCGGGCATGGAGAAAACTGGCCCTGTCGGTGTGACTTTGACCCTAGCCCTGATCCAGCGGTCAGCACACGTGTTGGTGAGCCTTGTGGCGGTTTCAGATTGCTCACAGGCGCAGTCGGCCAGCTCCCACTCGTGTTCTTTTGCCGCATATCCAGCGGTGCCGAGTCTGTGGGGTGGGTGTTCTTGGCCTGAATGGCCTTGTGTTTGATGAAGGACTCCTTGAACTCCTTCGTTGTCACCAGGAATACTATAGCTATGTAAGACACGATTCTAGTTAATGCATTCTAAAAAAAGACACGATTTTGACATTGAGGGAATACTATAGCTATGTACTCCATTAGTTCCATATAATTGTGTCATACTTGTTGTCATCGGCCGCTTTAGACTATGGGTAGCTTGCAAACACTTCTCGGAAGATCATATGTGCAAGAAGCATGCAAGAGTGCACACAATCCAGCATGCGCAACGCCAAAACTTTTGGGCAAGGATCTAAAATGACACCAACATCAACATGACCTTTGTCATCTCTAAGGACTTGAAGCTTAGCTGGTGCGACATGCTTGCCCTCAGCCCTCGACATCAAGCCCGCTTACATCCGATAGCCCAAGCAACAAACCCGCACAACCCCACTTATGTCACATGCATATATATACATAAAACTGTGCCAAAAGGAAGGCAAAAGGCTATGCATCGTAGATCAAAATGCTCCAAAGATTAGAAACACAGAAAGTAGATGACTCAGGGATGAAAAGTAGCCATCGATGAGAGCATAAGAAGATCTTAAATATGATTTTAGTTGAATCTACCCAAAAATTTGCACTATTAATTATAGTATGTCCAAATTATAATGGTGTAGATATTAAATATATTTTTAGTTGGATCCAATAGGTTTTACCGAATCTAACTACAAACTGTATTAGCTATGTATCTGTTACTTTGTCAATTTTAAGTGCTCCGTGCATAGGAGGATATGTATTTTTTTTTCCTCGATGCATCAGCTCAGATCTAACTCTATAGGGATAGAACTTCAAACTTGCCTCTTGACCTTTTTTTTAATGAATATTGCCATATATAGTAATAGTAGTAGTTTCATAACATGTAACTATTAAATTTGTGTTCAACAATTTACCAATTCAATCACAGGAAAACAAGGTAATAAATCACGATTTGCACGACGAGGTCCAAAATGCTATGAAAGTTATTGTGGCTATCGAAAAACTGTCCTATATAGCATTTAACATTAAAAATATATGAAAGATGAAATAATGCATAAGGTAAGTCGTATCCAACTAAATAATAAAGATACATGGCATTGTAGAAGTACAAATAGTCTAATATACGTGCATAAGACAATAATCAATGTTAAGTATAAGTGGGTTGCACTCTATTCTTCTTAATGTTTATTATAGAGAATTTTTGCAAATAATACTATCACTGAGTTATTGCGGCTTTCTTAATTCTCAATGAGAAGTCTTGACCTTGAGGCGGCGAGGTAGAGGCGTGGCCGGGCAGCGGACATAAGCGTTGAGGATGCCATCCGCTCAGCGACAAGGGCGGCAGCGACGAGGGTGGCGACGAGGGAGGACGCGACGAGGGCTCGGCGACGAGGATGCGAGCGAGAGGCGGCGGCGGCGAGGCTCGGCGGCGAGGGCGTGAACGAGAGGCGGCGGCGGCGAGGGCTCGGCAGCGAGGGCCTTGAGAGAGAGGTGGCGACAATGAGGGCTCAGCGACGAGGACGCAGACGAGAGGATGGCGGCTAGGGTTCGGCAACAAGAGTGCGCGCGTGGGACTTGTGAAAATTTGGGGTATCGCGCGGCTAGGATATATATCGTGGTATCTTCCACTGGCGGCTCAAGATATAACCGCCAATGGTAGTAGACCACCACTGGTGGCTCAAGATATAACCGCCAGTGGTAGTAGACCATCACTGGCGGCTCAAGAGATAACCGCCAGTGGTAGTAGACCATCACTGGCGGCTCACGAGATAACCGCCAGTGGTAGTAGACCATCACTGGCGGCTCACGAGATAATCGCCAGTGATACCTATATTAGGGCTATATAATAGAACTATACAGGACTATATAGGATTATAATAGGACTATATTAGGGCTATAAAATAGGATTATATTAGGACTATATAATAGGATTATATTGGATTACATTATACATTCTATAATAGGATTGCATTACAAAATGGGATTACATAACTCAAATATAAGATAAAAATAAAAAGTACAATCAGTCCTCAACGATCAGCCCTTCTTAATGATCGTTGCGCACATAGGTGGTTGCATTAGCCATTTCACTTGATTTTGGGTCAGTTTCATCATGTAATAGAAGTATTTCATCGAATTGGTTGTAATCCTCCTCGTCCACCGCATTCTCGACTCCAACGATTCTTCTTTTCCCACTAAGAACAACATTTTTGTTCTTATCAGCAGGATCTATGACATAGAAGACCTGTAAAACTTGGGTTGCGAGGACAAAAGGGTCATCTCTATATCCCACTCGAGCGAGGTCAACGATAGTCAAACCAAACTCATCAGATTTCTTAACCCCTCTACTTTGGACCTATTTGCATCGAAAAAGGGTTATTTTGAAAATCACGTAGTCCAGTTCCCAGATCTCCTCAATGAAACCATAGAACGAGCTCTTGCGTTGGGTTACTAGGCCTTGGTTGTGCTCCTCCTCATATGCATCTATACGAACGATGCTGTTCTGCACTGTGCTCTTCCTGTCTTGAGATATCGTGTAGAATGTGTACCCATTTATGTCATATCCTTGCCACTCACCACCATGTATCTTGGTCCCTTTGCTAGCCATAAGAGTAGATCAGAACATTGTTTTCTAGTGAATCGTGCCTTGAACCAATCATTGAAACAACGGTTATGCTCCTTTTTTATCCAAGCCTCCGTCTTGTTTGGGTACTGGCGGCGTATGAAATCCTTGTGCTCTTCTATGTAAGGGGCCACCTCCATCATGTGATTCAGAACAATGAAGTGCGCTTTACGGTACATGTTTCCATTGGGTGTGATCTGTTTTCTGCCAAGTGTGCCCGTACCATGCAGCCTACCCTCATGATGGGATACGGGCACACCTATGGGGTCAACTTGCGACATGTAATCAATGCAGAATTCGATTACCTCCTCTGTTGCATACCCTTCGACAATGCTAGCTTCAGGACGATATCGGTTGCGTACGTATGACTTTAGAATCCCCATGTACCTCTCGAATAGATACATGTAACGTAGAAACACCGGGCCACATAACTTAATTTCCCGAACAAGGTGAACCATGAGATGTACCATAATATCAAAGAAGGATGGGGGAAATACATCTCGAGATCACATATAATTCTTACTGCTTTGTTATGTAGCGAATCAAGAGTATCAGGATCGATGACTTTCTGATGGATTGCATTGAAGAACAAGCTCAGCCTTGTGATGGTTCGTCGGACATCCGGAGGCAATATACTCCTTATTGCAATGGGAATCATCTGAGTCATTAGAACATGGCAGTCATGTGACTTCATTCCAGACAATTTCAAGTCACTCATGGACACTATCCTCTTCATGTTGGCAGCGTACCCGGATGGGTATTTTATACTATGCAAGCACTGACAAAATTCTTTTTGCTCGGCCTTGGATAGAGTAAAGCAAGCTGGAGAGAGTTCCGTCCTGCCCGTACTACTAATTATTGGTGCTAACTCACTTCTTAAGTTCATATCGACTAAGTCGAGCCGTATGTTTAGTCCATCCTTCGTTTTGTCCTTCATATGAAGCAATGAACCAACCAAACTGTTGCAAAAGTTAACCTCCACATGCATCACATCCAAGCAGTGTCGAACATATAGTTCCTCCCAGTAAGGTAGATCCCACAAAATTGACCTTTTCTTCCATATGCCGTTTTCACTAGTTTTTGTTTTCTTCCTCTTTCTCCCCATTTCACATTTTTCAAACTTAACATGCAGGCCTGTAAACAGGTCATGCACTTCTTTTCCACTAAGTATGTGTTTAGCCGATCCATTTTCCTTGGTTCCATCGAACTGCTTGGTCATCTTGCGATATGGATGATTCACACGTAGAAACCGTCAATGGCGCATATACACAGTCTTCCGGCAATTCCTGAGCCACACACTTGCTATATCATCTAAGCAGTGAGGACAAGCTTTACTTCCTTTTGTTTTCATGCCCGAAAGGTTTCCAAGTGCGGAAAAATCATTGATGGTGCAAAACAACATTGCACGTAGCGTGAAGTTCTCTCGTCGATCCGCATCTCATACTCTGACCCCTTCGTTCCACAACATCTGTAGTTCCTCTACTAATGGTGCAAGATACACATCTATATCATTGCCGGGCTGCTTTGATCCTTGGATTAGTAGGCACATCATAATGTACTTCCTCTTCATGCAGAGCCAAGGAGGAAGATTATATATGCATAGGTTCACAGGCTATGTGCTATGCTTGCTGCTTTAATTTACAAATGGATTCATGCCGTCTGTGCTCAATCCAAACCTTAAATTTCTAGGGTCTGCACCAAAATCCGAGAACTTGTAGTCAATGTTTCTCCACTGCGGAGCGTCTGCAGGGTGCCTAAGCTTTCCATCTTTCTTACGATGCTCTGAGTGCCACCTGAGAAGTCTAGACTCTTTCTCATTTCCAAACCATCGTGTCAAATGAGGAGTGGCGCGATACCACAAAACCTTTCTTTGGGATTCCTCGATTAAGGTCGGCATCGATCCTCGTCGCCGTTCTGACCTTTGACATTTCTCTTATAGCGGGATGCTTTACACTCTGGGCATGAGTGCAGGTTGCTATACTTGTGACGGTATAGGATGCAGTCATTGAGGCATGCGTGGATTTTTTGCACGTCCAATCCTAAGGGACAAATAACTTTTTTGGCACCATATATTGTTTCTGGCATCAAATTTTCCTAGGGAAGAAGTTCCTTCAGTAGTCGTAAGAGCTCCGTGAAACTCTTATCAGACCAATGGTTCCTAGCTTTCAATTGTAGGAGTTCAAGTACTGTCGCCAATAAAGTGTGTTTCACCTTGAAACCATGAAAGATTGGCCTCTCGGACTCCTCTGACCATTTCCTGAATTTAATGAACTCTTCCGTAGTGCCATAGTCTGTTTCGACGTCACGCATCATTCTATCGAACTTGTAAACTTCCTCATCTAATGTTTCACCGACATCATCATACTCAACACCTGCATCATCACTATCCACTACTTCAAAGGCGTCATCTTCACCCTCAGTTGCACTCTGTGTCTCACAGTGGCACATCCAAAAGGAGTAACCTTTTTTGAAACCCCGCTTAATGAGATGAAACTCGATTTGAGATGAGTTTCTATACAATTTCAAGTTATCGCAATCAACACAAGGACAACATATCAAGTCAACCCCTCTCTCTGCATATCCGCCAAATAGCAGACTCTCATAAACCCTTGCACCCCATTCACGTACTCTTCCGTGATGCGATTTTACGTGTACATCCATGATCTGTCCATTATCTCGCAAAAATGTATCCACGGTTTTCTTAATTATTACATGGTTACACTTCTTTCGAAATAAAAGACTTTATGAATAAAAGTTTACCTTAGGACGACAAAGCTAGTATGACAAATAGTTTGCTAAAATAATTATTATAAATAATTAGTAGCTAAAATAATTACTTCCTCCTATATATTAATATAAATCAATTGTTGCTTATCCCATTAATTGTGACTACAAACTCATGAACATATTAATATATTGTTACTTATCCCATTAATTACTTTTCTCGCATTCTACACGTGCAAAACACATCACAAGCCAAAGATATTAATTATCCTACTCTCCATGTACATCACAAACCTACAAATATTAATATATCTAGATCTCAAAGCACTTAATCTAGAGTAGGTACTTTAATCTTTAAAAACAAGATGTACAAAGAAAAATAAAAAGCATCACTAACCTCTAGCACTTGGATCTTCAAACAACCACTTGGATCTTCCAAAAAACAGTTGGAATTGAACCAACTGTAGCTACAGCCACCGCCGCAGCCTCCGCTACAGTCGAACAGGAAGAAGACAGAGTGAGCAGAGCACCAATAATGGTGGTAGGGTCGGCACTATGTAGTGGAAACTATCACCGGCGGTTATCTCTTTAACCGCCCGTGATATGCTAAATATCACGGGCGGTTATCTTTAAAACCGCCAGTGATAGTTTCCTTTTGCTGGCGGTTCTAACACTAACCGCCAGTGACAATTTCCGTTTCCCGCCAACTCCCGCCAGTTTGTCCTACAAAACTATCTCTGGCGATGTTAAAGTGAACCGCCAGTGGTATGAAACCTTCACTAGCGGTTTTAAAGTGAACTGCCAGTGGTATGTATTTGTCACTGGCGGTTGGCCGTACAACCTCATCACTGGCGGTTGGTGTTTTGTCCCAAGCCGCGGGGGGGTCCTGTGACCCTCATCACTGGCGGTGACAAAAATAGCCACCAGTGATGAGGGGTCGAGGATGAGCCATTTTGTAGTAGTGTAACATTCACAACAGTCCCCGTTGAATGTAAGTTGGGCCACGGGTCAGGATCAGTCCCGGTTGGAGACACCAACCGGGACTGATGTAACACCATCAATCCCGGTTTGTGTTATGAACCGGGATTGATGGTGCCTGCAACGGCCTGCGGGCGGGAAAGGGAGCACAATACCGGTCTATGTGCCCAATCGAGATTAGTATGCCATATTTGAACTCTTGTTGCAGGCGGGAAGGCGGGCACAATACCAGTCTGTGTGCCTAACCGGGATTAATATGTCATATTTGAACTCCTGTTGCAGGCGGGAAGGCGGGCACAATACCAGTATGTGTCTCCAACCAGGATTAGTATGACCATATTTGTTCCCCTTTCTTCCTCTCGCAGTCCCGACTTTGCCCTACCAAGAACAGTACCGCCGGTGGCCAAGAGCTTCAAGAAAGGGGAGGTGCTGCCAAAATTTCAAAATTTTGGTCATTTTACTCTAAGCCAAGTTAATCAAGGTTAGTGCATCATTCCTCACTATATTGGATGTTCAATGGAGCTTCTTCTTACTTGAAAAATAAAGAAAATTTGGTCTTTTGCCATGATCATTGAAAGATTATGAATGTAAATATCTAGCTCAATCTTTTGTGGGATTATGATGTATCTCGCATTGAAGGTGTAATATAGGTTTTTGTCTCATCGATGGATGAAGAATTTTATCTCTAAACTTCGATATACATCAATTCATAGATCAATTCTTTTATGTAGGTTGCAATAACTTGTCAAGTATGAATACCGGAGCAAATAATTATTTTATAGAAAAAATTGTACGAAAATATAATTCTTTACAAAATATGTAATAAAATAAATTTATTTTAAGTTTATAGTTGGCTTTAAAATAAGAATTGCTATAAAAAATATTTGATGCAATTTGCCCTAGGTAGGAATAAATTTAGCCACAAAAAATTTTAAATAGTTTTTCAATACCGGTCATTTTATTGAAAAAATATGTTCAATGGAGCTTCTTCTTTGCTTGAAAAAGGAAGAAAATTTGATCTTTTGCCATGATCATTGAAAGATTATGAATGTAAAGATTAGCTTAATCTTTTGTGAGATTATGATGTATCTCGCATCGAAGGTATAATCTAGGTTTTTGTCCCATCGATGGATGAAGAATTTTGAATCTAGACTTCGATACATCGATTCATAGATCAATTCTTTTATGTAGGTTGCAATACCGGAGCAAATAATCATTTTATAGAAAAAAATTCTATGAAAATATAGTTCTTTACAAAATATGTAATGAAATAAATTTATTTTAAGTTTATAGTTGGCTTTGAAATAAGAATTGCTATGAAAAATATGTGATGCAATTTGCCCTAGGTAGGAATAAATTTAGCCACATAAAATTTTAAATATTTTTCAATAAATTTAATTTTCTGAAATTTGAAAAATGTTCAATAATTAATTTTTGGAGAATGAGCTAACAATTACCTTAATGTAACATAATGTAGTTGGAGTGACGATGGATGTACATTGACCGATGCTCCCCGGAGTTCTTGCAGGGTTTGCAAGCTTTTCTTCATGCGGCTGATGCATACACAACGTGTAATTGTGTACATATGTAGTGCATTTTTATTAATTGTAATTAAAGTTTTAATGAATGTCCTTTGATTTAATTATCAGCTAATTGTGCATGATTAATTATATGGGTTTTAATTAATTGTGATTTAACATATGCATGCATAAATAAAATAAATATAATAGCTAGGGGCCAGAGATAATAAAATAAATATAATAGTTAGGGGCGTGGCAGCTGTGTGATATCATGATCACAGTCCCGATTGGAAACACCAACCGGGACTGCTAGGCTCTCCCCGCTAACACATATAGGCCTTAGTCTCGGCTCGTTGGAACCGGGACTGATGCTCAGGAAGCATCAGTTCCCAAGTAGTGAAACTCCAGTGGGTGGGTCAATAAAATCAGGCAGCTTCACATGCATCATCCACTCTTCCGCTCGTCCCATCAGGAAGGATCTCCGAAATTTGTCAATCTCTGTACCATCACCATCACATATAAAAAGTGGATGATACTTTTCAAAGTTAACGAGGCATTGGACACATTCTTGGCCTGTATAAGGAGGATCTAGGGAAATACCCGCCCATAAAACCTTGCTACGCAAAGATGAAGGGTTTGTCAGGATACACCACCCTTCTTTTGCCTGCAAATTAAAGCCTGGTTGAAAATAGAGAGATCACGATACCGTGAGAGAATCCCAAGCAATCCAATCTATTTTCCTTCTTCCTGTTGTCGAACCCCACCAAAAATCAGGAAAACACCTCTCAAGCTTGTGGCATAAACTCATAGTGAGATGGAAACAAGACAGAGAGAATGTTGGCAGAGCATGTGCATCAGCCTATATATCATCACCTCTTTCCCTGCCCTTGAGAGACATCGATGATGATAGTGCTCAATTTTCTTCCAAATCCGGTCAGCGATAGACTGGAACTGAAAAGAAGCATCTCGGTCTCGCCTGACCATGCAAGTCACACCAAGGTATTTTTTCCGTCAACGCTTCCTCTTCAATGTTTAAATATTCCATCAAAGCAATCCTTGGTGTCTCATCTATACTCGGGCCAAGGAATAAAGAGCTCTTATGGTAATTCACTTTCCGTCCGGACCTTCCGTGAAAATTATTATATCATATGCAAACATCGAATGGGTACGTCACCATAGGCACCCGATGCCCAAACTGAATGCCCCTCAAAGCATTATTCTTCGCACTTCTGCGCAAACAACTAGACAAAGCTTCCGCACATAGCACGGAAAGATAGGGGATGTCAATTCACCTTGACGAAGTCCATGTGTCAAAATGAAAGAGTCCAATAATATTCCATTGATTCTCACAACGAACCGCACAGATTTCACACACCTAGCCAACATCTCCCTCCATTTCACCGAGAGACCCATTTTAATCATGCCAGCATCCAAGAATGTTAAATTGTGATCCAAATTTTAAGTTTCCTTATAAATATTGACTTATCTGACTTATCTGACTAATATTGACTCATCTGACTTTTTTTATTATTTTTTGAATCCGTTTTATTTTTATCTCGTAGGCGAGTCTAAAAGCTCCCTAAATCCTAAATTTCAAGGCCATCCGACTCTCGAGGCCACCTCGGGAAATTCTCGAAGTTGGAGATAAGACAGATAAGTCACAGCTCATAAGCCCAATAGAACACCCCCTAAGATATTAGACCCGGTATTATAAATCACATTGCATAAGCTAATGGTCCTGAATTGAGCCAAAGTAACTGGTTCATTAACCTTTGGAATAAAAAAAAAACCGTCGATCTGGTCCCGGTGCCTTGGTCAGGTGCATCTGGAAAAGAGCCTTTCTCACTTCATACAGAGGCACATCAGCTCCAAGCCGTGCATTCATAGCCTCCGTCAATCTTGGTGTGATCCCTTCCAGTAGGGCTGCAACTCGATTGTCATCCACGCGACCACGCTTGTGATATATCTCAGAACTCCAATTCGATTTGAGGGCTGCTGCGCATCTAGAGAGATAGTAGTATAACACAACAGAATAAAATGCAATATTCGATTGCATATTTCAAACATATGATTTTTAATATTATTTTGTGAATCGTCTCAACTCCCATACCAACAAAAAAAAAGTTCATGTGTCAATGGTCCCAATATGTTGATTATGGAAATACTATGAAATTGGCAAGTTCATTAATCGACCTGTACTTCACGGATTTAAGTGGGAATGAACTATCTAGGTAGATTAATGCAAAATTTTAAATTTTAGGGTTAATTGGATAGATGCCACCTAAGAAGGTGGATATTCAAAATCTATCATCGTTCCTTCGTATTGTAAAGATGTCATTATGAAACCGTTTCAAAATATGCCACTCTGCGTGCCACATGCCGCCTTTTTGATAAAAAGGGACGATTTTGCCATCATCTTCTTCCTCCCTCCCCTCCACCTCCTCCTTTCTACGACAAGCCCTAGCTACAGCTCATCGAAATCTGACGCCCCTCCTCTCCATTCCCCTCCGCCCTCCCCTCTGCTCCTCCCTCTTGCCCGTATCCACATCACTACGCTTTGACAAGCCCATGGAGCCAAGATCCGCAGCATTCTGCAAGCATGGGGCCTCCCTGGCCATATCACTGCCGCCTTCGCAATCCCGCCTCTACCTCCCCCACCTGCGATTCCGGTGATTCCTCTCGCGCAATAACTCCCAGAAGACGAGCAAGATGATGGATAGTCCTCCTGACCTGCGGTCAGCTAGAAACGACCTAGCCGCGGTTAGGACTGCATGCAACTTTTCTCCATTTGCTTCACCGCAGTTCATGTGCGCGGCGTATGCTTTAGGAGTCCATCTTAATTCCCAATTTAAATTGTCGCTTATTTATAATATGCTACTTATGGACACCCTGCCTACCTTTGTCTACCACCTCCTGGTATCAATACTACGTTCGCTTTGTCTCGGTTGAACGGCAAGTTTGACTTGAGAGTTTGTAAAAAATAGTTTTAAGAAGCCGTCCGCTTTGCTCGACTTATTTTTTTAGAGTTTTAAAAAGCTGCTTCAAGATACAAAAAAAAAACCACACTTTTTTCGAAATGGCAAAATAAGCCATCAGCCATAATCCCTCGTAACATAGCCATAGGTATATTTGACCGAAATGACATATTTCAAATAACCATGTTTGGTTTGGCTATGGCTAAATATATGGCTCGATTTTGACAGCTTAAAAGAGGCTTCGAGGATGGATGTGGGAGTTGTCCTGATCTTGTACGTGAGAAGGAAAGCTTCAATTAGATCGAGCAAGACTTTGGCAATCTAGCCACCAAACAAGATAGAACACCACTTGACAATCCCTAAAACAGGTGATTGACCTAATAAGGACTATCAATTCCAACAGGTAACCAAGGAACAACCAATCTAAAATTGCAAAAGTAAATTATCTCAAAATATAATTGAGGTTATATAAGTCATTTCAACCAGGTTTGGGGTGGCTAGGGGCATCGGCACACAACCCTATTTTGTATATGGCTCATGGTTCCAAGTGGAGGTGACGTGGCACCTAAGAATTGAAAACAGATTTTGACGAAGACAACACTGACAAGGACATAAACACGGTGCATCTCGCTCCTTGCACTACATCCCTGCTAGCGTCCATGTCACGTCAACATGAACACGCTTCGGCCAACACAAACCAGCTAGCCATCAAATGGACACTAGGCCACATGCGAAGTCTGTTTTCAAACGGATCCCCCAGACCACATACCCATCTCTTCGTCCTAGCCTCCACTCGCCTCTCTATGGTCACCACGGCCACCGTCTCCGTAAGGGGAGGAGCCGATCAGCAAGGAGCCCATCGAGGAGGGCAGCGAGGAGGAGAAGTCGACGGCCAAGCAGTGGTGCCAGTAGGCCCATCACCACCAGCATCAGAAGCAACAGTGTGTGGCCCCGCCACCGGTGAAGACGAGGAGCCTACCACCAACAAGGTGGAGAAGGAGGAGGACGCCAACGAGGATCCCGCTGCCACCGAGTCGGAGGAGTGACTAGCCACTGCCTCCTCATCTCCTCCAACTTTGGCAAGGATGGTTTGGTCTTTTCACTTAGGGAAAAAGTTATAAATGGAGAAAATGGTAGAATTAGTAAATAATGGATTGAGTTATGTTTGGAGTAGCATATATTGGATTACACTCTTTAGAGTGGCAAGTTCTGAATTTTCACTCTTTAGAGTGGCATATAATGGATTTTCTCTTAAAGAAACGGATTCGAGAAGGCAGAGGAACAACCATAAACAAAAATAGCTTTGAGATGTCAAAGTCAGTTTTTGGAACTATATGTCTTGTATTTCTACCTTTTTGTGATATATTCAAAAAGTGGAAACTTTATAGAAAGGGAGAATCAATTAAATACCCCAAAGTTGGGAGGACCTTTAACATTTTCCACTCTACTGAGTGTAATACATTTTATGCCCCAAAGTTCACCAAATGATCAGTAAAATGGCACTTTTCAAATATTGGATTGAATATGTGCAAACATAGGATGGGAAAAGTTTCTTTTACTGCTCCTTCTCTCTCCCATCTCCACCTTCTTCTCTTTTTTGTCAACCAACATGTGGTACACGGCCGGGGTGGAGCTTGCTGAGGCAGTAGCGGCTCGGTGCAGCCAAGGAGAGAGAGGAAAAAGACAGGAGGTGGTGCGTTCGGCGCCAGCAAGCGGTTACGATCGACATTTGTGCAGGCGCCATGTCGGGACCCGAAAATCGGAGTCGAATCCCTGCTGTGTCTTACCTGTACTAGTCCCTGGATCAAGTAGCTATTACACACAGATATACAGTTTGGATCATCACCATGCAACGAAAAGTACTTTATTACATCAGAGTCACTGAATTATTACAAAGTTTAGGCTTCATGGCCTAGCAGCGGAAATTCAAATAACATAGTTCAACTTCAATGGAAAACCCAACGCAACTCCACAGGCATGTCTGACGGATGCACCCTAGACGTCGGAGTAGTCCTTATCCTGAACTCCTTCAGCGAAGTCCCCGTCCTGGTATACTTCCTCCTCAGTGTCGCAACCTGCTCGTTGGAATGAGCAGCCCCGCATAAAAGGCGAGGGTGAGTATACTTTATACTCAACAAGCAAGGCTGACTAAATGCAACTAGGGCTTAACAAGGAGGGGGTGAAGGTTTTTTTGCATAAAGCCAGTTTTGCAAGTCTTTCCTAAGGTTTTATAAAAATGATTCAAAATGAATTGAGAAAAACAAATCTTTGAAGTATTTCTTTAAAACTCCGGCCTCGGCCGGTTTTGCCCAATCCTGGCTACTCACGGCACCCACCGTGCAATTACCCTCATCGCTCATAGCACCTACTATGAGGAGAAAAATCAAAACGCACGACACCGATCGTGGTTTTCCTTTAAAACAACATTTAGAAAACAAAGATAAGAAGTACCAATGAGGCAGCTTCCCGTTGTCCGTCCTTGACCGTGGACACGGCTATCATGATAGTTTTACACTCTGCAGAGGTTGCACGCTTTATCCACGAGAGGTGACCTTCCCTAGGAATCACCCAAAGAGAAAAGAACACCACAAGGTCTTTAACCGACATTCCCTAGCTTTGGCATTCCTCTAAGGATTCCACCATGGCGCTAGTTACTCTAGTTGGTGAAGCCCCTCTTGAGCCTCTGAGAACAACACCAATTGCCTACTCCACCGTCTGGAATGCCAAAACTAGGAGTCCGAAGGGTACTCAACCAGGGTTGCCCACACAAGCACTCAATGGTCGCACTGTTGTACTTAGCTCGTCTACCTCAAGGAATCGGTCCTTAGGGATCAGGGTGGGTCCCGCACTGGACCCGAATCTTGTGCACGCAGACCATCCTTGCAACCATCCACCCCAATCAGGTTTTGCAAAACATTTTTCCCGATAGTACCCACTATCAACTAGCCCAAATACAACCAAAAGACAACACCAATTGTCCTTCTTAAAGATCACAAAGTAAAATGGTGATTAATGTTAACAAGCAATTAATCAGGTGGTTTACTATGAGCATTACTAAGCAGATACAAAACCTAATCAAGGATATGGCAATAATTAATCAAAATTAATAATCCTAAGGTAGCAAGGGTATTTTATAAGAATTAATTATCAATGGCATTTAGCTAGGCAATATAGTCATTTATTATTTCATGTTAAACATACATGCTATTGTTCAAATTCTACAAAACTCGTTTGAAAACATGGGTTGAGAGGTTTCAGCACTTGCCTTGATCGACGTAGTGGGGAGGATCCTCAGCTGCGTCGGAAACGAACTCGGTACCCGAATCTAACGCAACGAAAGTAAATAAACAATAAATACAATGCCAAATAAATAACCAGAAAATATTATGTATGCCAATGCACATGAAACTATATAAAACAGTAGACAATAATTTTACAAACACTTTAAAATTTATTTCACAATTTTGGATTTATAAAATTAAAGATGTGAATTTATTAAGGTTCTTGTTTATTTAAATTAAAAGGGCTAAACGGTTTGGGCTCGGGAACTTGGCCCACGGCGCCACGACTGCCGCAGCCCCCAGGCGCAACACTTCGGCGGCCCGGCTTGGCGCTAGCAGACGCCCAGCGCGAGGCGGCTGGAGCGGAGGCGGTGGCCTAGGAGAGGCGGGCTGTGCCAGGCGGCGGCGGAGGCGGCTGGCGGGCGCGGGCGCGCCTGGCGAGCGAGCCAGTGGGCGACGGCTGGCGAGGCCGGGTGGCCGGCGAGTCGATAAAGGGGAACCCTTTGTCGGTGACCAAATAGGGACGGGCGGCGGCGGCTCGGGAGGAGGCAGCGGTGGGACGCAGCAGGGCGCCGCCGGCGGTGAGAAGGAGGAGGAGCCGGGGTCCTCGGGGCGGAATCGGCTCGGGGAGGCAGGCGGCGGTGGCGGTGGCTGTCCTTCCGGGCGGCGGCGAGGCTTGTGATCGCGTCGGCTTGCATGAACGGCAGGAGGGGAGCGGCGGCGGGGTGGGGAGGATGGCGGCGGTGGGGAGGTCAGAGGGGTTCTCCGGGGAGAGTGGATTTGGGGGGCGGCATGCATGGCGTGGCCGGCCGTGGGGGAGGAGAGCAGCGGCGGGGTTCTCGGCGGTCGGTGCCGCCGTTTTGGCCAAGGGAAAGTCTTCTAGGACCCTAGGGGTGCTAGAGAGGAAGAAAGGGGGAAATTACCACGGCGGCGATGAATCGGCGAAGAAGGGGGCGAGGGGGTGAAAACAGCAGCTCGCCGGCGTCAAAATTCGCAAGCTCGATCGACGATTCACGGCAACGAAAGCGGCATAAGTCAATGGAAGGAGAGGAAGAACGTCCTCGGAGGGTTCGCCGATGGGGTTCACTGGCGGCAATTCATGAGAGGCAAAGGTGAGAGGGTGGCGGCTAGGGTTTATATAGCGATTTGGGGAGGGATTAGCGGAAGAGAGAGGTCGAATCGGGTAGGGATTAATCCCCCACGATTGTGGGAACCGATTTTTGCTGGTTTTTAGGGCGGATTTCTAGGGAAAAGATGAAGATAGGGGGTTGGGGGAAGGTTTCCCTGTTCGTTTGGAAAAAGAAGACCGAGAGGAATTCTGGGAAGAAGGAAAGAAAGAAGGAAGAGAGAGAAAAGAAAATAGGAAAGGGAGAAAAGAAAGGAAGAAAAGGGAAAATAGGTGGGGTCCACTTGCAAGAGAGACAGAATAAATATAGATCCTATAATTTTGATTTATTTCATTTTTAAATTACAAGTAAATAATTAATTGATGATTAAATTGTAAAATAGTATTTGAAAAATTAGTAAAACTATTGTTTACCATTTACTTTTTCCAATAAACCTTTTATAAAACTTTAATTAACAAGGTTATGCAGTTAGGTTTTGAAAGGTTATGATTTCTTTTTGCAAAAGCTTTTTAATTAGGAACATACTCATTTTTAAATACTTTTAATATCTAAATAAATTTTCATGAGATGCAATGCATATGATTTTTATTTTTGAAAAAATGAGGATGTTACACGCCATAGACGCAGGTGCCTCCCTCCTTCCCTCTGTCTGCCTCTATAATGGGTAGGGATAGAAAGAGAGAAGAGCAAAGAATAAGAGAAAAAAGAATAGAGGATGAGGGGTAAAATCGACATTTTGCATCATGATTTGGCAAAATTAATTAAAAATTTGAAAAGTGGCATATAATTGATCATCTAGTGAACTTCAGGGAATAAAATGTATTATAATCAAACGGATGGCAAATGTTAGAAGTCCTCAAAGATTTGTGGCATTTTATTAGGTAAAATGCATCGATTTGGTCCTAAACTTTCGACCTCGCCCTATTTTGGTACCTAAACTTTAAAACCTAGTTAGGGTGGCTCTCGAATTTTCAAAACTGGACCAGTTTGGTCTCTTAACCATTCAACATGGTGATTTAGGGGGCTTTTTGCTAATGTGGCGTCCACCTAGTTAGTTCTAGCTTAGGTGGCATCAACACGCTCCCCACTCTATCTCTTTTCTCTCTCTGTCTCTCTCCTTCTCCCTCTCAATCTCTCTCTACCTCAATTCCCACCCTAAAACCCTGGCAGTGCCTTTCTCCCCCACCTTGGTGCCTCCCTCCTCCCTAGTGCCACCCACCACCCTCCACCTCAGATCTCCCTCCTCCCTTACCATGAAGGTTCATTGTGGTCGCGCCGCAATCCTCTAGCTCACAAATAGCCATCGCTGCCATCTAAGTCGGCCCTGCCCCTATATGCTCCACCCTAAGCCATCCTCCCCTACCTTGGTGTAACACTTCTCCCTACCATGATGATCCTCTATGGCTGCATCGCCAATCCCTAGCTAGTGAATTGTCACCTCCACCACCCAAGTCGTCCATGCCCTTGTGCACCACCCTAAGCCGGTCTCTCCCTTATCACGCATCACCCCAGATATGCACCAGATACCTAGTGTCGCCTTTCCCACACCTAGCGAGGAAGAAGGAGATAGGCTCCTGTGGCGCTGTGGATGGGAGGAGGACGAAGCTGAGTCGGCTCTTGCAACACTAGGTGTAGGGAGGTAGGCCTCACTAGGTGTGAGGACGGAAGGCCACACTAGCGAGTCCCTTGAGAGAGGGGAGGAGGAGGAGAGGAGGTAGTCATCGGAGAAGGAGGCAGAGCGGTGACAGAGGGTCACTGACATGGATGACCTCATCGAATGAAGGAAAGGGAGAATGAGAGAGGGGGAGAGTAGAGTGAGTGAGAGAGAGAGATTGAGAGAGAGACTGAAGGATGGTGAGTCAGCCGCCATATTAATATGAACATTAGGCATGAACGTGTGCATCCATGTATAGCGGTGCAAATGGTACGGATAGTTTCTGACTGACCGACTGAATCGATTCGGAAAGTGATTTTGACAGTTTTATGTATATTCGGCTATTTTTGCGGATACGAATAATGATGGATAATATCTGGATCATATCCACAAAAATATGGACAATATCATCGTATACTCCAGCTCACAAGCAGGCGACACTACTCTGCAACAGACAACACCCAACTGAACATATTATATTGATGATTTTTCAAGTATGCATTTCACATATCATCCGAGTAATATCTGCTCTGAACTATATTTGATAATATCGATCTGATATGATCTGTATTCGTATTCAACATTATTCATGTCCATATTCGAGAATATCCATGTTTGTATCCATATCCAACACTATTCACATTGGATCCGTATCCATATCTAACAAAAAAAAATGGATTTATATCCATATCCGGCACTTTCCGATTGTATCTAATCGGTTTGCACCCTATCCACATAGGCAAATATCATCCTTAGGCCGGGTTTGATCGGTCAAGGACCTATTAAGTCTTGTTTTGATAGTACCTAACCTATTTTTGAAGTTCAGGGGCCTAAATTGGGGCAAATGTGAAAATCTTATGTCCAATCGCTCAGACGCTCTGTACTGACTCACTCCTTTTTGCTTGCATGGCTCAATGGCTGGCTTGCTACCAACCACTCCATTTCATTTGTTGCAATGAAACATTGTTTTTCTTTTCTCTTGTGAAATATTTACTTGCATGGATTGAAAAATTGCTATAATATGTTTCATAAACGTTTGCAACATATGTTTGTGAGCTCGTAAAGTAACCAAAACTCAATTTATACAATGTAATTTGGATTTCGTAAAAATTTTTTTATCTACAACTACATGTTACACTTTGTTTAGACCATCTTTGACAAATCAAAACCACTCATTAACTAATAATGGACCATTTATGTCTAATTTTGATATTTCAAAGAGCAACGAAAATTGGTCAAACACTTTTAACCGTACTTGTCAGGATTGGTTGACGGCCCATGGGCCGGGACTAGTCCTAGCAGCTCCGTAAAATGACAAGTACATGAAATGCGGTCCCTAAGATGGTCCAGTTCAAGCAGAGCCCTCGCCCGGGATGGTCTTGCCCTGGGAGGGACTAGGTACTGCCCAGCTGGGGGTTGCCTGGCTCACTCTGACGTCAGCGTCATGCTTCGCTCGGGCCGGGCAACATCGTAGTGCCTGGAGTGGTCCTGCTTGCCCAGGTAACACGTGGCCATGTTTCCTACAATGTGGGAGCCATTGCCCATGATTTGTGCAAGCCACGCAACGATCGCACATGCGGCGAGTCATCAGTTTCTTCGCCCACGATGCGAGCAACCGTGTCCCAATGATTCAGAGCTGACGGTTGGCGATAGACCCTATAAATACCGGTTTTTCGATCATTTGAAGACAATCGGGGTCATCAACACATATTCCAACGCACGATCTTTTGACATGCTCACACGAGCACACATTGTAATTCTATGCTCAGAAATACACACACGCTAGAGTAGGGCTATTATCCTTCCCAGGAGGCCCAAACCAGGATAAACCTCTGTGTCCATGTTCCAGCGCCTTATGCAAAAGATGTTCCCTGACTAGATCGGACGCAACTTGGAGGTGTATGCAGATGGCATAGTGGTCAAAAGCAGGTTTGAGTCGGATTATGTAAGGGATCTCGAGGAAACATTTTGTAACATCAAAAAACATAGAATAAAGCCAAACTCGGACAAATGTACGTTCGGTGTACGTTCCGGCAAACTGCTTGGTTACACCATTGGACCACTCAGGATCGGAGCCAACCCAGAAAAAATCATGGCCGTAAAAAAGATGAGGCCTCCCTCTAGCGTTACGGAGGTCCAAGCCCTTACCGGACATATGGCGGCCCTTAGCCGCTTTATTTTTCGACTCGGGGAGCGCGGGTTACCTTTCTTTAAGGCTCCGCAAACACGACAGTTTCAAGTGGACAAAGAAAGCCAACAACTCCTTCTAGGAGCTCAAAAAATACCTGTCTAGTCCACTGGTGTTGAATACTCCACGGCCAGGGAAAGTTTTGTTGCTGTACTTAGTAGCCACACCCCAAGCCGTGAGTGCTGTCTTGACCGTGGAAAGGGAGGCATCCAACGACCAATCTACTACGTGAGCAAGGTGCTCCATGGACCAAAGAAGCGCTACCTAGAGGTCCAAAAGCTTCTCTATGCCTTGCTAATGTCCTCCAGAAAGGTAAGACACTAATTTCAAGAGCACCAAGTTCTAGTCTCCACTAGCTTACCACTAGGGAAGATCCTTAGAAACCCTGACGCTAGTGGTAGAATCGCTAAGTGAGCGATGTAACTGGTTGAGTTTGACGTCCAGCTCTCTGCTCGCACGGCGATCAAGCCCTAGGTCCTAGCCGATTTCGTGGCTGAATGGACTTACCCGGACATGCCTGCTGTAGGCGCCAAGCAATCTGAGGGCAAATATTGGACCCTGTACTTTGACGGTGTGGACAACATAGGCCTTGGGTATTCGGAGATATACAATTGGATGTACCATCTCCTTGGGCCGAGTCGGATGGACCTTCCAGAAGACGGGCCTGGAGGGTGGCGCAGCCCGACTTGCTCTACAAGGGAGCGAATTCGTATTCTACTCGAATACATGGAGATAGGCTAACCAATCCGGTTATATCTTTATATCCCTTATACGGATTAGGGAACATATCTGTAACCTGACCCCTTGGACTATATAAAGGGGGGTCAGGGGTCCCTAGTTAGATCATCAAATTCTTCATCCACCTCATTGTCTGTTCTCGTGCCATCTCGATGAGAACATACATTGTAATCGACACCCCACAATACAATCCACGATTACAGGAGTAGGGTATTACCTCTTCGGAAGGGCCCGAACCTGTATAAATCCTGCCCCTTGTGCTACCATCGAGTTGTAATCTTTCGCGTAGCCCTATAAAATACATTGCCGATACAAATCGTCGACAGTTGGCACGCCAGGTAGGGGATAGCGTCATGATCAACTTCATCAACATCGATGGCTTCAATCAGCGGATTCGTCTTCACCTACGCCCCCGGCCAAGGTTTTGTCTTCGGAGATCTCAGCTTCATCGCCGGCGACTTCGGGGAACTTCGGTTATGTGGGTCGAACGACGTTTGGTCCACGTACTACCGGGGGAGACTGTACGCGACTCCGGCCGAGCTTCACCGCCTTAGGATCTCTCTTCTGGATTCCGATCTGGAAGAGATCCAATCTGATGATGACGATTTCGATTGGCCCACCGCTGGATTTCCCTTCGGTTTCGGTCGGAATCATGCGCCTTTGGCTTTACCAGCTCCTTTTGCTGATGAAGAACCAAGTGGCGATGCTGTTCCTAATCTGGATCGCTATCAGATCCTGTCGGGAATCATAACTTCTCAATTGTGGCTCGCCCCGTTCGGATTAGGAAACTCGGCCACTGTTTTCCATGGGATAACACGCCAACTTTTCCGATCCGGGCTAAGGAGCGGAGCACAACAAGCACACTGCTTGGGGCGAGTTTCACGAGTTCGGCTCGGGGATAACTCTAACCAGATCGACTTCCCGAGTGGACGACAAGATGCCATTCGGATTGACCAATTCGGCTGCTTGATTTCAGCAGATCTATTCTGGCAAATCTCAGTCGGGTTTACTTCGGACAAAAGATCCATCACGAGAAGTGGGAGTCATAATCACTCCCATTGTCAAACCAGCGAATCGGGATCAGTTGAGCCTCTCTTACTCGGAGTCCGAGTCGGAGGAGAGCTTCAACGGGTTCCCCGACTTCCGCGGCATCTATGTGGTGGATGGACAAGCCTCCGGATCGGCTCGGCGTCCCTTAGAGGAGACAGGAGCCGAACATAACCACGGAGGTGGAGAAGATCGGCGGGACAAATTGCGCGGTCGCACACGTGAAGTCCAGGAGGAATTACTTCAAGTCCGTATGGGAGATCACTCGGTCTTCCGTACGGCACAACAAAACATCATCGCATGTAAGACCCTTTTGGACAACGTTGGTCCCTTGCTTGGAGAAAACAGCCCTGCAACACCGATCATGAAGCAGATCAAGGCCATGGTGATGGCAGCGGTAGTCCAAGGCACTCGGGATCAGCAGGCTGACTCGGATAGAAGTCAGACTGCCAAGAGTAATACTCGGCGCAGTCGGAGCACACCCGTTCGCGGGCAAGATGCTCGCCGGAGTGCAAGTTGTGACCTCCGCCTCGACATCGAGGCTCGGCGGAGGGAGCGGGTGGAAGACGTGGGACGTCACCAGGACGACGGTGATAGTTCCGGTCGAAGCTATGATCATCGCGACAACCATGCAGCATGTCGCAACAATCGGCGTCATACTCCACCGCGCCGAATTCTTCCCCGTCAGTCTCCTCCTCCTAGGGACGAATTGATTGATGGAATCAAGGCGTTCACACCCCGACTCCGTCAGGTAAACTGGCCCGAAGGGTTTAACCCCCAAGGGAATAGTAAAATTTGATGGGGAGCGGGACCCAGAAGCTTGGTTGCAGATTTACTCTCTTGCAATCAAGGCCGCGGGCGGAGGATACGACGTGATGGCAAATTATCTGCCCGTCATGCTAACTCCTCCGGCTCAGAGTTGGCTCGTAGGCCTTTCAGAGAACTCAATCGATTCCTGGGAAGAGCTTTGCGACCAATTCGTCGCCAATTTTCAGGGCACTTACGAGAAGCCTGGAACCCAGTGGGACCTTTATCAGGTTCATCAGAAAAAAGATGAATCTTTAAGTGATTTCATTCGGTGCTTCACAAAGAAGAAGGACACTATCCGAGAGATTTCTGAAGCAGTCGTCGTCGCGGCCTTTTAAAAGGGAGTTCGTGACCCCGACCTAATCAAGAAGATGTCTCGGAAGCCCTAGACACCATCAAGGAGATGTTCGCCCTGGCAGACCGATATGCTGCCACCTCGGACGCTCTCGCTGAGCGTCAGGAGGACCACCCGAGCAAAAACGAAGGCAAAAAAAAACAAGCCCGAGTCGACCTCCAAAAAGGACAAGAAGCGCAAGGGTGAAAAATTCGTAGCTGCTGCGGATCAGGGGCGACAGAGGCCACCTCGGTCCAATGGCTACAATAAAGTGATGGAGGCACCGTGTCCTTTCCATCCAAATGGAAAGCATGCGGCGAAAAATTGCAATGTCTTGAAGAAGTTTGCTGAGGAGCACAATAAGGATACTCCGAAGGACGCCAAACAAGACGACTAGCGTGACCCTCCTCAGGGTGACGCTTACCAAGAAACCCAGCGCGAGCTCAACTAGATATACGGAGGATCGGATGCATACGAGTCCAAACTGACCCGGTGACCCCCCGAGTACCTTCGGTGGTCCGAGGTTCCAATCAAGTTCAATCGCTCGGACCATCCCGATCACATCCCTTGTCCAGGAAGATATCCACTCATTCTGGATCCTGTGGTACGGGGCGTCCAACTGCACAAGGTCCTAGTCGACGGCGGGAGTGGATTGAATATCCTTTTCGCCAAGACTTTTGATGAGATGCAAATTTTGAGGACGGCGCTCCAGAAGACGGACGCACCGTTTCACGGCATAATTCCGAGAACATCATCAGTGCCAATCGGGAAAATCTCTCTTCCGGTCACTTTCGGCACTCGGGATAACTACCGGACGGAAAACCTCAGCTTTGAGGTGGCCGATTTCGAGACTGCGTATCACACAATCTTGGGAAGGCCGGGCTTGGCCAAACTCATGGCCGTTCCACATTATGCCTATCTGACTATGAAGATGCCGGGTCCGCGGGGTGTGATCACGGTCCGCGGAGATGTCAAGTTCTCCCATCTCTTTGATAAGGAAAACTGCGACTTCGCCCAGTCATACAAAGTGGCTACCGAGTTGGACAAGATCCGGCAGGCTGCCACCACTCTTCGCGATGAGGGCGACCTGCCAAACAAGAAGCCGTCTAAATCAGGCATCAAGCCTGACGAAGATGTCAAGCGTATTTCGCTCGACCCGTCCAATTCAGCCAAAACGGCTCTGATCGGGACAGGGCTCGATCCGAAATAGGAAGAAGCGCTCGTCACCTTCCTCCAAGCGAATCGGGGCATCTTCGCTTGGAAGCCATCTGACATGCCAGGTGTCCCGAGGGAGGTGATCGAGCACTCCTTGAATGTACACGACAAAACCAAGCCGATCAAGCAGCGGCTGTGTCGGTTCGCACAAGATCGAAAAGAAGTCATCAAGATGGAGATCACCAAGGTTTTAGCCGTCGGCTTTATAAGTGAGGTGCTCCACCCCGATTGGTTAGCAAATCCGGTACTTGTACAATAGAAGAACGGTACTTGGCGCATGTGTGTCGATTATACCGACTTAAATAAAGCATGCCCCAAGGATCCGTTCAGACTTCCTCGCTTCGACCAGGTGGTTGATTCCACTGCCGGTTGTGAGCTTTTGAGCTTTCTGAATGCCTACTCGGGTTATCATCAGATTAGCTTGAAGGAAGAAGATTGTATTAAGACTTCGTTCATCACTCCGTTCGGGGCTTTCTGCTACGTCACTATGCCCTTCAGGCTGAAGAACGCCGGAGCAACGTACCAGCGTTGCACTCAGCAATGTTTCCACAACCAGCTTGGGCGTAATGTGGAAGCATACGTTGATGACGTTGTTGTCAAGTCTCGGATAGCCCCCGACTTGGTCATCGACCTGTCGGAGACATTCGAGGGCCTGTCGGCATACAACATGAAGCTGAACCCGGAGAAGTGTGTCTTCGGGGTCCCTTCGGGAAAGCTACTTGGTTTCGTGGTATCTCACCGCGGAATTGAGGCTAACCCAGAAAAGATCAGAGCCATCATGGAGATGGCTCCCCTAACATGCCAAAGGGATGTCCAGCGTCTGAATGGGTGCATGGTGGCACTCGGCCGATTCATCTCGCGGCTCAGCGAGCATGGGTCGCCCTTCTTCAAGCTATTGAAGAAGCAATACGACAAGTTTATCTGGACACCCGAGGCACAAAAGGTTTTTGAGGATCTCAAATCGCTCCTTACTTCGCCACCTGTCTTGGCATCTCCCATGCCACAGGAACCGCTTCTGCTATATATTGCGGCCACCACTCATGTAGTGAGCGCCGCAGTGGTAGTGCAACAGGAAGAAAAAGGACGCGTCTATAGGGCTCAACGCCCGGTCTACTTCGTCAGCGAAGTATTGGGCGAGTCCAAGGTACGCTATCCGTAGGTGCAGAAGCTTTTGTATGCGGTTTTGATCGCCTCTCGGAAGCTAAAGCACTACTTTCAAGAACATCCAATTTCGGTGGTCACTTCTTTTCCTATTGGAGACATCTTCCATAATCGGGAAGCCACTGGGAGGATCGCTAAGTGGTCAGTAGAACTGGGGGCCTTCGAGCTCTCGTTCAAGCCACGCAGCGCCATAAAGTCACAAACACTCGCCGACTTCGTTGCCGAGTGTACTTCGATGGATCTTTCCGACGACAGGACGCGGGGGCTGGTATTGTCCTCATATCACCTGGAGGCGAACAACTCAAGAATGTCCTCCAAAGTCATTTTCCAGCTTCAAACAACGCGGCCGAGTACGAGACGCTCATCCACGGGCTCCGTATTGCCATATCGCTCGGCATCCGGCGATTGGTGGTTCGCGGGGACTCTCAGCTCGTGGTGAGCCAGGTATAGAAGGATTGGACTTGTGTCAACGACAATATGACCGCCTACTGTCAGGAGGTCAGAAAGTTGGAGGACAAGTTCGATGGGTTGGAGTTTATACATATCCTGCGGCGAGACAACGAGGCGGCGGATGAGCTCGCGAACATGGGTTCTAGTCGGGCAGCAATCCCGGCTGGGGTTTTTGTCCAAGAGCTTCACGTCCCCTCCATCATACCGCAGGAGCAACTACCCCAATTGGATGAACAACCACCCGAGTCAGAAGTGCTTGCCCTCGACTCGGATTGGACGCGACCATACTTGGAATATCTGCAAGAAGAGAAGCTTCCCGACGATCGGGGGGCTGCTGAGCAAATTCAACGTCGGAGTCGTGCATACGCGGTGCATGAAGGAATTCTGTACCGCCGGAGCACCTCTGGCATACTTCAAAAGTGCATATCCGAGCTCGAAGGACGCGCCCTGTTGCGTGAAATTCACTCGGGCATGTGCGGCCATCACGCTGCCTCAGCCACGTTGGTCGGCAAAGCCTTTTGTCAAGGGTTTTACTGGCCAACCGTGGTCTCCGACTCAAAGGAGATCGTCCGTAAATGTGAGGGTTGTCAGTTCTTCGCTCGGCAAATCCACATGCCGGCTCAGGAACTTCAGACAATCCTTATTACCTGGTCGTTTGCAGTCTGGGAGCTCGACATTGTCGGACCCTTCAAGAAGGCCCCGGGTGGTTACGAGCATATCTTCGTCGCCATTGACAAATTCACTAAATGGATTGAGGCCAAGCCTGTGACCAAGATTACGGCGGCCAAGGCCACCGAGTTCTTCCAGGAGATCATCGGTCGGTTTGGCGTACCATCTTGGATCATTACGGATAACGACTCTCAGTTCAGAAGTGATGAGTTTCAAAGCTAGTGCGAAGATGTGGGCAAAAAGATTTGCTTTGCTTCGGTGACACATCCCCGGAGCAATGGGCAGGTCGAGCGCGCGAACGGGATGCTTCTATAAGGTGTCAAGGCACGCATCTTCAACCGGCTCAGCCCATATGCGACAAAATGGATGAAGGAATTACCTGCCGTACTCTGAGGGCTTTGCACAAGTCCCAGCCGAGCGACAGGGCAGTCTCCCTTCTTCCTCGTATATGGGTCTGAGGCGGTCCTTCCAATGGAGCTACAATTTGGGTCGCCCCGAGTTCAAAACTTCAATGAGAACGAGTCAGAAACCAGCCGGATTGATGAACTTGACCGACTGGGGGAAGCTCGGAACGCTGCAACAATTCGGTCGGCCAAGTACCTCCAAGGTTTGCGTCGTTACCATGATCGTAATGTATGGGATCGTGCCTTCTCGATTGGAGATTTGGTCCTTCGTGTCAATCAGACGAGTGGCCATAAACTCTCCCCACGATGGGAAGGCTCGTACATTATCGACTCGGTGACGCGCCCGGGGCTTACCGACTGAGGCGTGAAGACGGCACTCTCATGGACAACTCGTGGAACATAGAGCAATTACGTCGGTTCTATACCTGATGGTCGTTGTACACACATTTACAATTAAATAAAGATAAGTTTTCGTTCACATTGTCTTTATGGTTGTGCAAATTCAGCTTCTAACTTGCTACTTATTTGTGTTTCAATTAAGCAGTAAGTCAGGGCTACACCTAATTAGGTGTGCTATCGTGCACCCTTTATCTTTTATTGAGATTAACTTGATTTGCTCCCTAGTCGGATTCCGACTAGCCAGTAAGTCGGGGGGCTACACCTAATTAGGTGCAGTCTACACTTAATCGATACCTAATCGATCTTTTTCTTTTCAAGACCATGTAATCGTTCCGAGTAACGAAACTCTTGCTTAATAGCAACACTCATACTTCCCGATTACGTTTTTGGAGACAGAGCTCCGTGCCAACTCATAACTCTAAGGAATTTGATGCGCTTGGCAGAGTGTTTAGTAAAAGGAACCTAACCTACTCGGGCAAAATGCATGACTCGAATTAAGAAAAACCGATTAACATATATTATATCAGAAAAAGGAATCATTTACATACAAATAATTTGATAATTTACTGCAAGTTCCTATATTTACAGGGAATCTAAGTCTAAATTATCTACAAGGGACTCGGCCGCCGGCTTCACTTCCTCAAGCAGCACCAATGCCCTCTCCTCGGAGCACGTGAATCCATCCTTGACAGCGTCGAGCTCAACTCGAGGTAGAGCCGTAGCCGAGTGGGCTCCACTGCTACCAGGAACTCCACATATCGCGCTTGCATGGTTCTGACGTTCTCCTGCAGAACGCCATACTGCGCCAGCGTCTTCTTCTTATGTTCTGTCGAGAACAGAAAACACACAGTTATACAATTGTGTGGACATCGGAAGTTCGAAGTCGGTCGGGTTTGGGGACTTACCCTCCAACTCGGCGACGGCTTTGGCCTCCGACTTCTCCAGGGGCAGCCTCTGGTCCTGGGACTTGGCCAGCTCCTCCTGCAGGCTGGCGATCGTGCCGTTGCAGGCTGCACATGAGCGTAACGCAATGTCATTCGGTCACACACAAGCCAAACAATCTTGACTTAGGTCGGGATACTTACATCGAAGGGAACCTACAAGGTCGAACTTCTCGTCCTGCAGTTCCTTGGTCTAGGTCTGCAGCTCTCGACGCTGCTTGGACGCCTCGATCCGGACCTCAACTATTTTTCCCTCCACAGATTTAATCCGTTCTATCTGAGGGAGGAAGTAGTTGAGAAACTTGGTTTTTCTCTCGAAAAATTCACCAAGTTCCTACAGGAGTAAACAATTAATTACTCTACCTCAAATCAGCCAAATATGCTCGGTTGGTCGAAGGACTTACCCTGATCAGCTTGCCGCATTCAGCGGCTTGCTCAAAGAAGGTCATTCTGGTCTTCTCCTCCATTTGATCGTCGAGGAGAGTCCACTCTCCGGCCTCGTCCTTCCAGGCCGCCGAGAGATTGGGCACGGGCTCCTCCTGGGGAGACGGGGCTGGCGTGGAATTTGCTCCACCGGCTCGGCGTCCTCGCCGCCCTTCTCGATCGGCCTCGCGCTAGGCGGGAAGGCGGCACCAATGGGCCTTGCCTCCAAGCCGCGCCTCGTCGACCCGGTTGGCCTTGCTTAAGCCGTCGGAGGAGGAGAAGCGGCAGAAATTAGAGGAGAAAATGCCGCCGGCTCGGCTCGAGCCGGTCTTGGCTCGGCCTCAGCGCTTAGGCGGGCGGCACCATCTTCGCCTTGCTCGGGCGATCCGTCGATTAGAGGGAGAAAATCGCCTCCGACGGTTTCTGAAAGAGAGAGAACACTTCAACCTATGAGAACAAATTGAAGGCTACCAGGGATCGACAGAGTCATGCTTACCGATTCGAAGTCTTAATCTTTATACCGGCGACCCTCTGAGCGGAAGTCCTGCTAGAGGAGGCGTCGGGTGCGACACGCTCGGCTTGAGATTTGAGATCTTTGGCGCTGTCTCTTCTTGACAACGATCGGCGACCCGCCGAGGAGGATGAGGCGCCGTTCGCTTGGCCTGGGCGGCGTTAGCTGCCTCGCTCCCTCCTTGGGAGCCCTCGTTCTGCCGAAGCCACCATTAGCGCCGCTCGGGTGGCGGGACGTCCCCCTCGGAGGAGGAGGCTGGGCCCTTGCCTTTCTTCGCCGCCGGGGCCTCCTCAGATTCCACGCCCGGACGCTTCTCGTCCTTGTCGTGGGGGCCTCATCAGGCGAGGACACGAAGGCTGGCGGTCTGTTCGAATGCTGGTCTTCCCAAGTTAGTACCATAATAAATCTACTCGGCGAAGATGCGAACATGAAGATCACTCGGCCCTTACCTCCAGTGGCGGATTGGTGAGGGAGAAGCTCCTGGGACACCCCTGGTTGGAAAGGGGTGTCCCCGTGGCAAAAAACTCCGAGAGTCTGTCGACGGTGTCCAAGTTGGAGATTGGGGTGCCCGTCTCCCGAGTCGAGTCGGTCGGCCCGAAGTACTCGAATCCCAGCCGAACCCTCTCCTTGAGAGGCTGGACGCGGCGCCTCGTGAAAGAGACGACGATGGCCATGCCGGTCAGCCCCTCTTCTTTGAGATTTTGGATCAGGCCGAGTAACTCGGTTACTTGATCCATCTCGGAGGAAAGAGGGAGAGAAGTCCAAGAGGGCCGGGGAAGCCCGGGGCTTCCTCCCATCAAAACAAGGAAGACTAGGGGGAGGATTGGAGCAGTAGAAGCACTCCTGGTTCCATCCCTTCAAGGAGGTCCGGAGTGGCAAGGAGAAGTACTCCTTCTTGAGGCCACTCCGGAGCTGGAATCCAGCCCCACCAACGGCCTTAGGGGCGTTGTCAGTGGGGTAGGCTTTCAAAAAGAAGAGATGGCGAAAAAGGACGAAGTGGGGAGCAATCCTTAGAAAAGCTTCACAAAGTTGAACAAAAACAGAGATCTGGAGAATGGAGTTAGGGTTCAGATGGAAAAGCTCAATTTTGTAATAGTTGAGCAGACCACGTAGGAAGGAAGAAGCAGGGAGTCCAAACCAGCGAGAAAAGAAATACTCAAAGACAACCATCTCCTCTTGGCGAGGAGTGGGAAAAGACTCAGCCGTGGCGGCGCGCCAGCCGATGATCTCCTGGTCCGGGAGGACGCCGGCATCAACCAGGGCTTGCAGCCACTCCTCGGTGGTGACGGAGGTTGCCCAGTCTCCTGCCATTGATGAGAATGTGGTGGGGGATGAGGAGTGGCAAGAGAAGATCGGGAGTTTGGTGGCGGCGGCGCTGGGGCTGCTCTGTGGTGGCGGAAGCACAAAACACTAGCAGGAGCGTGGTAGGGACACGAACAGACTCAGGCGTAACTGTTCAAATGCCCCGGCGTACTCTATTTAAAAGAAAATGGGCGACGTTTTGTTTCTGCGCTGGGCGGGAAGGAAATGAACCCCTAAAATCGTCGCTTCAAGATTCGGGCCCGGACTTAGGTTCCAGAGAACACGCCCCACGCGGGCCGCAAGCTGTACGCGTCATTGCTCGGGTACAGGTGTCACTCGGATCAAACCTAGTCGGGAAAAATGGCGCGTCCCCGGTCGGGCCTTCTGCCGATCTTCAGTCTCTGAGGACTAGGCGCTTCCCAAATTACAACTTAGCTTTTGATGTGCCCCTGGGGACAATAGTCGGTTTGGCTTTCAGTCGGACCGAACATCGAAAGTTACCTCTTCAGTTGAGTCTCGGTGGCATATCTCCGGATCGTTCGTCATCAAGACAGACACCACTCGGGTGACCTCAACTTAAGGACGGGCGTATTCTTCCGAGAATCACTAGCTTGACTTCGGATTAGTCGGGTCAGGATGCCTGATTACCTTGGGTTCCGAGTAACATGCCCTACATGGGCGTGAATTTATGCGTCATCACTCAGTGCAGGTGCTACTCGAATCAAACCTAGTCAGGAAGATAGCGCGCCCCAGGGCCTTATACGGTCTTGGTTTACGAGGGCGGGCGCTTCCCAATTTACAACTCAGCTCTTGGTGAACCTCCTGGGGTCAATGGTCGGTCTGACTTTTTGTCAGATCGGGCATCAAGTTCTGCGCTTGATCCAGTCTCGATGGCACATCTCCGGATCGTTCGTCATCAAGAAGAACACCACTCGGATGACCTCAACTGGGAGGCGGGTGTATTCTTCCGAGAATCACTAGCTTGACTCCGCGCTAGTCGGGTCAAGGCGCCTGAACACCCTACACGAGTTGTGGCATGTCCCCTGCAAGACCGAATGTTGAGTTCTACCAGTCAGACTCGAACGTCGTAACTTGTAACAGGGAGGATAAAGCAGAGTGACACTGATCACTCGGCCACATCCACCTTTTTGGCATGCCTCTCTGTGGGGCTAACAGCCAGCATACTGACCAGTCGGACTAGATGCCAAACATCTTTTTGAGACTTGAGATCTTCTCTTAGAGTCCTTTGCAACTGTGTTGTTTGATCAGCAGGTTACTCGGCAAGCGGAACTTCATCAACCAAACAAAGAGTGACGTCACTCGAGCTCGTTTGATAAATTTGGGAGCTGAACCGAGTCAAAAGCAACTTCGATCCACGGCACTTTCGAGGGTCTTGTGGACAATATGGGCCCCGGGTATTTGGAGATATACAATTGGATGTACCATCACCTTGGGCCGAGTCGGATGAACCTTCCAGAAGACGGGCCTGGAGGGTGGCGCAGCCCGACTTGCTCTACAAGGAAGCGAATTCGTATTCTACTCGAATACATGGAGATAGGCGTAACCAATCCGGTTATATCTTTATCCTCTTATACGGATTAGGGAACATATCTTAACCTGACCCCTTGCACTATATAAAGGGGGGTCAGGAGTCCCTAGTTAGATCATCAAATTCTTCGTCCACCTCATTGTCTGTTCTCGTGCCATCTCGACGAGAACATACATTGTAATCGACACCCCACAATACAATCCACGAGCACAGGAGTAGGGTATTACCTCTTCGGGAGGGCCCGAACCTGTATAAATCTTGCCCCCTGTGCTACCATTGAGTTGTGATCTTTCACGTAGCCCTATAAAATACATTGCCGACACAAATAGTTGACAGACGGCTTGTGCTCTTTCGAACGCTCGGGGTCTAAGGTTGTTCTATTTCCCCCAAGGGAGATCAACTTCAGTACATCGTTCAATTACACTTCTCGGTGACCAACAACCCTGCGGAGTATGAAGGCCTCTTGGCTGGGCTCTAGGCATGCAAATCACTCGGGGTCCAACGATTAACGGTGAAAGGAGATTGGCTATTGGTCGTCAACCCGATCAATAAGGAGTTTCAGTGTTTCAATGACTCAATGGCACTGTACCTGGTTGAGATGAGGAAGTAGAAAAAGTACTTCAAGAACTTCGAAGTGCTTTACGTGCCTAGAAAGGAAAATACCCAAGCTGACCAGTTATCCAAGTAAGGGTCCTCACAAGAATCCGCTCTAGTAGGAGTGCTCATTGAGCACTTGTATAAGCCCTCTGTCACGTCTCCGGACAAGGCAACTGAGACGAGCAGTGACGTCTCACTCCTCAAGCAGGGTACGGACAAGACAACACCATTTGTCTGGTGCCTGACACAAGGGACACTGCCTGAGGATGGAGCTGAGTGTTTCTGGTTTATAAGGCGAGCCTCCCTACATAGGCTGGTCGAGGGGGTCCTTTACTGTAAAGGAGCGCTAGGCATCCTTTCCAAGTGCATCTCCCAAGAGGAAGGAATCTACCTCCTGAAGGATATACACACAGGGATCTGTGGCGTGCACTCTTCCTTCAGGACCTTGGTCGGCAAAGCCTTCCGCATGGGCTACTATTGGCCCATTGTGTTGGCCGACGCCCGAAGCATTGTGGTAATGTTCAAAGCCTGCCAATACCATGCCCTGAAGACACACTTGCCGGCCCAAGCGCTGTAGACGATTCCCCTCTCTTGGCCGTTCTCGACCTAAGGGATCTACATCCTTAGTCTGTTTTCCTGGGGTCGAAAGGATTGAAGCACCTAATCGTTGCTATCGATACATTCATAAAATGGATCAAAGCCAAGCCGGTGTCGACCATCACGGCACAAGCAGCCAAATACTATTTCCGCAATAACGTAGTCTCAAGGTTCAAGATTCCCTACATCTGGTCATGGACAACGGAACTCAGTTCACCAGTGAATTGTTCCAAGAATATTGCGTGGACGTTGGCACCAAGGTTTGCTTTGTGTCTGTGGCTCACCTGCAGAGCAATGGGGCTACCGATCGTGCTAACGGGCAAAGAGGGTGTTTGACTAGTTGAACAACCTCGGCCGGATATGGGTAGACGAGCTCCCTTCCGCCCTTTGGTCGGTTCGCACCATGTCTAGCTAGGCCACGGGGGAAACCCCTTTCCAGCTCGTGTATGGTGCAGAGGCCATTTTGCCCGCTGAAATAAGGCTGGGTTCTCCACGCGTCAATTCGGTCGGGCAAATCGACCAAGAGCCTGAACGGCTTCTCGACCTCGACCTCCTTGAAGGCTGCCACGAGCAAGCCTAAATTCGCTCAGCGTCCTACCTGCAGCTCTACGCAGGCATGCGGCTAGGTCGATGCAGCCAAGGACCCTTCAAGTTGGTGATCTCGTCCTATGTCGCGTTTTCAGGACTTGTGTAAAGCCAACGAGCTCACTCGCCGTTGGGAGGGTCCGTACGTGGTCGTCTTGACATCACGCCCAGGGCTGTACGGGTGTGTTTGGTTTGCAACCCTGGCTGGCCTTGCCAATAAATTAGTCATGACCAATCGAAGGCATGATCAATTCATTGCAAAAAATAAGTTGTTTGGATTGAAACCAATTAAGGGTTGCCAAATTTGGTTCAGGTGGGTGGTATGCTTGATTTGTTGCCAATTAAATGTGCCAATTGTTCCCATAGTCAACTAAAAATTTATAAATTTAAATAAGTTATCAAAAAATTGAAATTACAATTTTAAAACATATTAAAAAAAATCCAAAAATTGAATTATAAAATACAAAAATACCAAATAAATTATAAAATACAAAATAAAAATAAATTATAAAATTATAAAAATGGGTTGGTTGTGATTTTATATGAATTATAAGATTTGTTTCATGCAATTTGGACACCATATGAAATAGATACAAAATTAGAAAAATAAAATGAACTGAAATGAACAAACGATGGAACCAGTTGTTTCGTGAGTCTCGTGAGTCTTCCAGGTGGGTCCGCCGTGTGCTGCTGTATGAGAGAAGGCACGCCAACGCATTGGCGTCCGATTTTTGTGCCTTTAGGTGCCCTGCCCAAAACTCACGTACAAAAATGATGGTGAGCCAAAATTTTTTGTTGGCGTGCCAATAAAAGGTAGCAATCCAAATGGCAGCCAAATTGCAAAGACATGACCTTCTGTTGGTAAGGTCAGCGACGGCTACGAACCAAACACACCCTACGCCTTGCCATAGAGGATAGGCAAGTTCTGACCAGCACGTGAAACATCAACCAACGTCGCAAGTTCTACGTGTAGTTCCTTTTCCCTTTTTCTTTCAAGCTTTTGTTTTCTAAAATGCCAGCCAGGGCTACATTGTAAATACAACCAAGGCTAGTGAATGTCGTCTGGGCCCCCGAGCCTATTTCTCACATGTCCTTTGCGTCTGGTTACACTTCTTGTTGCCCATGTATTCACTCTCTTGTTAGCAATTGCCCGGCGTGCGATAACCCTTGCATGCCTAACACTTGCGCTGTGTAACTACACCGCCCCGCCCCTTAAGAGTTTCACACCTATAAGCCGATCCTCATCACAAAGGCAACTCTTTTGGCCGGTTCAAGGGTTCGGTCAATGTTACATCTGCAACATAGTATGGGCAGCTCGCAGTGTTTGTATCGCGCGTCTACTCCTCTCCTGTGTCCGTACCTAGGCTCGCAACTCAGGTGCCCGAGCACTAACATAGTTGGGGCTAGGATAGGGAGCGCTCTACCATATTTTCTAAAATGTGAGATCTCGTTATCCTGTGTGTCTTTGGTTTGCCTTGCGTGCTCTGGTTCTTTGTCTTTGTAGGTATTCACACAAGGCACAAAAAGGAATACAACTTTCATTAAACATATAAGGGAATGTACAAGGCAGGAGGGATTACACACGGTCCTATCCTACTGGTCTTCGAAGGCTGAGAGCTTCTCCCTCAGCCTATCGAGCTCGTCCTTGAGCTCTAGGACCTTCCTCTACGCGGCCCATCCCTCCACAGCATCTTTGCGTAGCCGCTTTATTTTCTCCTGCTGCTCTTTCTAGCGTTCGATCACCGATGCGACCTTCGCCACGATGGCTTCCATCCCGGTGACCTTGACCTTTAGGGACCCCCTACCTTCTCGCGCGTTTCCTCCAGCGCGACCACGTTCTCCATGGTGTTCATTGCCACCTTTAGCCGGGCTCGGAGGATATCTTGGGCTGCGTGGGCGCCGGCCAGCTGGGCGTGCAGGTCCTTCAATTCCTTGTCCTTCTCGACATCTCGGCGAAGGAACTCAGACTCAAAGACAAGTATGCCCGTGACGTCCTCCACGGTCGCCTTGATCAACTAGGTATACAAGGTAAACTGTTAGTTGATATTTGTTTTACACTAAACCAACATTCGCAGGTTACGGCCTTACCTCGGAAGCGCGCGATGCTATGTGCCACCTAAAGTTGTCTGGGCTATTCTCCTCCCTGAGGAGCTCGTAGCACGCTAGGATCCTCGTTGCGCCTCCTTCCCGTAGCTTGAACGTCTCCTTGGCGACCCTGAAGGTCGACTCGGTCGTGTGCAAGGACGGGCTCCCTGGAATGTCCTCCGCCGGGGAAGAAGCGCCCGATGGGCCCTATGCCAGGGGAGGGTTGCTAGCGTTCTGATCGGCCTCAGCTCCTCCCGCCTTGCCCGAGAGGGCCTCTTTCTCCCGGGGCTCTGCCACGTTGCCCCTGAAAGCCGCTTCTTCTCTGGCTTCTTCCTCCTCCCCCTCCTCCGGGACCCCGGGCTCCATTGCGCCCGGAGACGGCGGCTCGTCGTCGTCCAACCCCTCAGAGACCAGCTCCACTAGAATCTTCTCGATGATCTCCTCCAGGTGCTCTGCGACGACACGGTCTAGAAGTTTATCAATCACTTCCCGAATTCGACGCTCTCGCGCTGGAGGGGAAAGGGGTTAGCATATTAAAGTTACTGCGAAATGTGAGTGCTTCAGGGATGTACCTTCCTATGGAGCCTTGCCTGTCTTGGCTTAGCCATCCTCCGTGGCGGCCTCGGTTGATGCTTCGTAGCCAGCGGCCACCTCCTCGGCGCGCTGGGCTGCCGTCTCGGACGCCTTCGCCATCTCTAGGTCGATGTGCTCCATGTCGATCTCCTGGAGTGTGACTAGCACCTTGGGCTTCCTCCCGGTCACCTTGTACCTCTTGGGCGGCGGCGGGTTGTCATTGCCACCCTCCTTCTACCCATCTAGGCCCTTCTCGGGCGACGCCCTTGTTCAAGACCAATTGGCGTGAGACGGCTTTCAGACAGCCTCCTTTCTCCTTCTCTGGCGATCGACAACGAGCCTAGAAAACCTTCACACAGGTGTGTGAAGATGGATATCATGAGAAAGGAATTTGGGTGAAGGTTGATTACCTCTACCTCGCACTGCGCCAGGAGTGATGTGACAAATTCGCTCTCGGGCGCCTGCAACCCGTTAATGTCATAAAGCTCGCATGACACGAACTACTCGTCGCGGGGCTGCGGATGTGGAGAGGGGGAGAGACGGATTGGAGACTTAGGGCTTGCTAGCAGGGGTGCAACAGAAGGGAGAGCAAGAGAAACAGAGAGCAGGAGATGAAAGATTTTCGGCACAGGAGAGTGAAAGTGACGGATCTTTGCCTCTCAATGCCTATTTATGGATGTGGAGGAGTATTGGGTGTGGTTTAAGGCGCAAAACGGCTGAAAACCACTGTATGTCGCTCGACGATTTCGCTTCCAAAAACTGCCCCTATTGTTGCGCCGCTGGCTAATAAATGTCGATTTATGACCGTTAGTGAAAACCGCCGCTGGCGCTTGTTGCCGAGCGCTCGGTACGGAGCTTGCCCGATCGGGTTTTTGCCCAGTCTGGAGGTGATCCTTGCCCGGCCTGGGGCGACGTGCGTGGTAGCATGACAATTGCTCGGCTCTCACCTCCGAGAAGCCGGATACGGCCGCAGAACTATGCTGCCAGAACCAATTCCCGTCTTTTTAGTTTAAAAGACTCTGTAAGTTCAAGGTAGCCCTTATGTGATTTTGGTTATTAATGACAAACGTATTTTATGATAATGCTTGATTTAGTGGTTGACAAATGACAAACCTCTACTATGATGTTTATTGCTATGAGACTAATGTGTTTCTCGCTAAGTTTATTTTAGTCTCATTCTAATAGAGGAATTTATTGTGTCAATTGGATAAGCTATTCATCCTTGCAAGGTATGTCTTTTTGTAATTATCTTATGAGATTAACAATTTGGTTGATTGACCCATTTAGTCTCACATATACAAATGAGATGAATAAGCGAAGTCAAGGTATGCAATTCGGTTTCTCACTCATTTATTAGTGCATTCCTCTTATGCAAACACTAACATTAGTGATTGAATTTATGCTCTTTGCTTCATGCCATATTTATTTGAGCATAAATATACTAGGAATTCATTGTATATGTTGTTTGCTCGACTTTGGAATCTTTGCTCTTATATGTCATGTTTTAATGATCCCTTAGTTGCTTCACTCGATAGACTTCACCATGTCATAAATTATATTCGTGCATGTATGCTTGTCATGTATATTCTCACATGCACATATATTAAGTGATGTTTATCATGTAGAATATGTTGTCACCTATATTGATCCATGCTCTTAATTACCTCTCTTATTGAATCAATAACTTCACTTATCTTGAATTATAAAGTACATGTGTGCTTCCCTCATATATTCATCTATGTACACATTTAGTGAAGTTGAAGATCGAATTACTTTGATTAATTGCCTGGCCATGAATTATTAAATTTTCTTTTGATATCTATCTATCATGTGTATATTGATATAAAGTTTCTTCATATGATTCACATTAGAGAACCATCCTATGTCAAGTGTTTTTATTTATATTGAGTTGCACTATAAAACACTTCTTGAGCTTAAACCGTAATGAACTTCAAACCTAACCTTTCATATTGAGCTTTTGGGACTAATGCCTTTTATGAGATGGTGTAAAGAGGATTAGGTCCCATGAAGGTGAATGACGACAAAGAAGTGAGATGAAATGATGGCCAAATTGAGATCAACAAGACAAGAGAATCGTCAATAGTTGATGACAAGGTTGAGACCAATAGGACAGGATGATTGTCAGGGAGGATGATCGAGATGAGGTCAACAGGACCGTGAAGTCATCAAGCTTTGGAATTGAGTCAAGATTGATGGAACGAAGGCACCATCGTAATTTGGAAAATATCGTCAAGTAAATGAGAGGAATCAATGGATGATGGCTAAGTCGAGGTCAACTAGACGAATGTTCACCAAGAGTTGAGGATAGAGTCAAAATCGATTTGATGAAGGAACGTCAAGGGGATGATCGGATCAAAGTTGATAGGACAGGAGAGCCTCATAAAGTGATTAAGTTGAGGTTGATGAGATGAAGGCATCATCATGAATCAATGGTATGGCTAGTATAGGACTAAGGATTTTTCCTAGTCTTTTGTCGTCTTGGTGATTGGTTGGAAGGTCGGGTTGGTAGAATAGTTGCCGTACTATTAAGAGGGGTCCGGAGCAGTGTTGATCGGATAGGTTCCTAGCTCTTGGGTGATGCACATTGAGTTTCCTAAATCTTAGTTGAGCCTTGTGGGGTGTCAAGGGAGTTAGAGGAGTTTAGCTATAGAGGGTGGTGTTTAGGGGGTCAGAGAGTGTAAGATTTGGAAGTGCTTTTGGGTTTTCCTAGGTTTTCTGCTCATCTCATTTGGGTTTGAGGTGGTGTAACCTTATGGGTTGTGTAGCCCTCGTTCTTAGCTTTCCAAAAAGCTCAAGGTCACCGAAATCAGAGTTCGAAGCTAGAAGTTACGGACGTTTTAGCGAAAGGCTGTCGAAGGGAGGCCGGATGGTCCGGGCCTGATGTGAAAAATCTGCCCCGGAGGATGAACGGTCCGACCCGGAGGCCGGACGGTCCGGCCTATACTTCCAAGTTTCTGTTTCGGGGCTAGATGGTCTGGCCTAGGATCTGGACGGTCCGAGTTTGCGTGCGTTTTTGAGGATCCGAGTCTCTAACGGCTAGTTTTTTAGATCTATCCTATCTAAACCCTTGAGTGGCTCCTTTGTGTCTGCGGTTTTGAAGGGGGCTTAGGGGTGGTTTTGGGTGAGATTTGGGTGTCCCAAAGGTTAAGAAGTGAGAAAGAGGGAAAGCACCATCTTGTGTGGATTTGGTAAAACCCTAGTTAGGAGAGGAGTGAGTGACCAATTGTGGATTGTGTGCATCACTCTTAGGCTTTCATCTAGTGTGATCAATTGGTTTCGGGATTGTTACTCTTGGTGCTTGCCGGCACCTAGACGGTGTAGGAGGCTTCGTGCGCCGATGACCTTCTCAAGGAGCGTGTAAGAAGGCTCGGGCAAACCGTGTGAGTAGCGTTGGTGCTGGCAATCTCCGGAGGAGAGGAATTAGCAACCACTAGTGGACAAGAGACGGTTGGCTCGAGAGGGAGCCAGTCCTTGCGAGGGCCAAGCCTCAACGTAGATTAGGGAGACCGGCAAGTCCCCGTGCACCACGGAAAAAGTGAATCGCGTCACTTGTGATTTTTCTCTTATGCTAATGTACTTATTGCTTTGTGAATATGTATGTTGCTAATTATCCCCATGTCATACGTTGATTGCTAGTAGCTCCTATTGTTGTTATTATTCTTGCTTCTGGTAGCATTACTTTAAGCAATTTAATTAGTTATCGTTATACATCTAGAATTAAATTGCTTGCTTGTCACCCTAGGATTGCAAACCCAATTTAGATTATTGTTGAACTAGGGTGTTTCCTTTTCCTTGCTATCATATTTAATTTCACTCATTTAGATTTGCCATTAACTAGGCCAAGAACTTATGTTCAAACGTTATTCTTTAGCTTCCACATTTTATTAGGGTTTGGACACAAGTGTAAAATTGAATAGAAAGTAAAATTGTGAGAAGCCCAATTTACCCCTCTCTTGGGCATCTGGCTCCTTTCAGACTCAAGAGGAAGACCCTGCCAAGTAGTTTTCCACTTGAGACTCAGAGGTTAGCTGTCGGGGATTGGTTGATAGCCTATGGGCCGAGACTAGCTCCATAAATCAAAAAGTACCTTAGATGCGGTCCCTAAGATGACCCAGTTCAAGCAGAGCCCTCGCTCAGGGTGGTCTTGCCCAGGGAGAGACTAGGTACTGCCTGGATGGGGGTTGCCCGGCTCTCCCTGACGTCAGCGTCATGCTTCGCTTGGGCCAGGCAACGTTGTAGTGCCTAGAGTAGTCTTGCTTGCCCGGGCACCGACGTAACAGAATGGCATACTAAAGCGTGCCACGTGGCCACGTTTTCCACGATGCGGGAGCCATTGCCCACGATCCATGCAGGCCACGCAACGGTCGCACGTGCGGCACGTGCGGCACGTTGACGGTTTCTTCACCCACGATGCACACAACCGTCTTGTAGCAATTAGGAACTGATGGTTGGCGATAGACCCTATAAATATCGGTTTTTCGATCATTTGAAGACGATCGGGCTCATCAACACACATTCCAACGCATGGTCATTTGACACACTCAGACGAGCACGTACTGTAATTCTATGCTCGGAAATACACACACGCACGAGTATGGTTATTATCCTTCTTAGGAGGCCCAAACCAAGATAAACTTCTATGTCTTGTTCATTCTCAGTTCGCTTACACTAAGAATCTTCGACATTTCGGAACGCCATACTTCGGCAAAGATGGGCTTTCTGATTCCTCAATTTAGAAATAAGCTTGATGAAAAATCCGGTTTCCAATCGTTTACAGTACTTTTATTGCTTTGAGATTTTTCACTCCATTGGACCAAGCACCAACATGGTGATGCTTTCATTGGTTTATCTTCTTATCTCTAAATTGAAAAGGGTAACATTTTGGCTTTTGCAGTTTATTTTTTATCTCAAACCAGATCTTAAAGTTCTTAGAAATAAGTCAAATAAAATGCACCAAACTTTTAAACTACCTCAAAAACTCTCCAAGATCAATATATAAATAAATAAAAAGATAGTGTAATAAAATATAAATAAAAAGATAGTGTAATAAAATAAGCCGAAGAAAACACCCAATTCCTACTGTACTGTCTTCGAGATTATCGGTGGAGTGGAATGTTTGTTTCCAGTGTGAACTGAAAAACTTTCATAATGGCAAGCAAACAATTAGGCTAGGCATCTCCGCTCCCAAATACCGACTCCCGAGATGAGGACCAAGAGGCGCAAGCTCACCACCTCGGCGATGCCGCTGCCTCCATCAACCACCATTGCATCCCTTCCCGACGGCGTCGTCGCCGACATCCTGCTCCGCCTGCCCTCCCCTGCCTCCATCCTCCGCGCCGCGCTCGCCTCCCGGCACTGGTGCTGCGTCGTTTCCTCCCCGGCCTTCGTCCGCAGCATCCGCGCGCTCCACCCATTCCCGCCTCTCCTTGGCCACTTCGTCGCCCACGACAGCTGCGTCCTCCCTCTGTTCCAGCCCGCGCCCCTCCACTCCGACTCCGTCCTCGCCGCCGTCATCCGCCGCAGCGACTTCTTCTTCACCCGCCTCCCAGATTCCGGTCGGTGCGCCCTCGAGGACTGCCGGAACGGCCTCCTTCTCTTCTCCAACAGGAGGAGGCTCACCGTCTTCGACCCCATCGCCCAGCGCGCCGTGTCCGTGAGCCGGCCACCGATGCACCACATCCCAGTCCTCCAGGGCAATGCCTACGCTTCCCACACCTTGTGCTTGCTCCCGGACAACAGCGGCGGCGGCGACGACCAAGAATCCTTCTTCCGCGTGGTCTCCCTGCAGCACCGCAAGCGATCCGCTCGAGCCGTGGTGTACGATTCCCGCGCCGGAGACTGGCGCGTGCACCCGGGCACGGCAGCCAAGCCGGCCAGTAGCCACCGCAACCGCTACTTCCCGGCGATGCAGGCTGCCGGGAGCATCTATTGGAAGTACGGCTCCGCGCCGCTGCTCCTTTCACTTGACACCAACACGATGAACTTCTCCTACGTGCGCCTCCCGCCCGGCGTCTCCTGCCGATCGCCGTACGCCGTTGGGGAGACAGGGGACGGTGCGTGCTGCCTCGTCCATGTCTCGTATGGCTCCAATGGCTGGTGGCCCCAGCTCCAGGTGTGGCTGTGCAAAGAGGAGGCAAATGGGGCTCAAATGCCATGGGAGCTGCAGCGAGAAGTGCCTCTGATCTTACGCTCGACGGCCACGCATGGGAGAGTGCGCCAGGTCCGCGCCGTCGTCTCCGGCGTCGTGCTGGTGTGCTTCAGCAGCCGCTCGCCTTACCTTCCTCACGTTGCATTCCGTCTGAAGAGCTTGAAGGTGGAGGCGGAGTTCACTTGCCGTGGACCGGCACGCCCCTATCTGTTCGAGTGATGCCATGGCATTGTTGCAACCTGTATATACTGCCCTCAGGTGCAAAATGCTGCTTCAGATCTAATGCATGCTATACATCTCATCATTTAACTTACTTATCTTAACATGATCTTTATTTGATGCAATTAAAGTTTGCAAAGAGCGCAGTAGAAGCATATGTCCCTGATTCACTTGTCAGCTGGAAGCAGATAATGAGAGTTGAGCTTAATTTGCTTAACCACAAATGATAGAAATACATGTTTGTGTTTGCTATTCAGTTATCCTTTTGTGTTAGTTCCACACTTCCACAGTTGAAAACTCATGACTGTTGGTGCCTGCAAGGATATTTGCATTGAATTGCGCTTAATTTGCCTGCTCACAAATGGAGATGTACTACTGTGTTTATATAGAAAAGGGCAGAAATACATGTCTGTGCTTGCTATTCAGCTATTCTTTTGTGCCAACTTCCACAGTTACAAACACATGGTTCAATCTTCAAGGATATTTACATTAGCTTGTTGGTAGTACTGAACCTGCATTTAACAAACATTATTGCGAGAACAATGCTGATGGGCCATTAGATTCTCCATTCCCCATCCTAAATCGGTGTAGTAAGTATAGTTTGGAACTAAATTGGCGTCTTGGGCTAGCTAACTATTTTAAGCACAGATTGAATGTATTTGTATAATTCATCTATCCATCCTCTGTTCTCACTCCAAGCTAGCACATAAAAGGCCTTCTCAACAGCTTTATCAATATGATGGGCAGCTCTCGTGCCTGTTTGCTTCAAGGAAGCCTCTTAAGAAATGGTTGTATCTTTATTGATCAAAAACTAATCATGTTAATTTAGACTTCAGAACTCTCAGGTGTCTGGCCAATCTTTCATATTTGGTCAGAATGCCTGTGTACATAAAAATGTTTTATTTGTCGCACTAGTAAATCGTACAGATCTCTGAATTTGTTGTCAAGTTAATTAAGTAAAAAGATACCGCATAAAGCACAATGTTTTTTTGTCACACTTGTACATTGTACACTGTACAGATCTCTAAATCTTTTGTCGAGTCAATTAAGTAAGCTTTATGAAACGGATAGTATTCACCTGCATAGGTGGTAGATTATATGACACAGCTACCTATCATTGTTTCATTTTGAGAAAGAATGAGGTATCTTTCCATTTTATCATTCTACGATTTATCTGATAGGTTTCTTTGCAAATCTACAGGTGATGGACCAAGCTGATCAGGCCAGAGAATGGTGTTATTTTGTTAGCTAATCTTCTGCTTGCCTTAATGTTTAGTGTACCAACTATATAACATCTTTAACAGCTATGGACCTCTTTATATTAGTGCAAGAATGTATATATACAGCTAATGTTGGAAAAGAGGGTGACTTAGACCCTTTTGGTTGGCATGCATCGGAGTATTTTGCTTGTCGTCAGAATATACAAGACTAGGTTGTTGACCGGATATAATGCATGCTAACATGTGCAAGTTCATTCGCCGTTTGGTACTGCTGCCACCTTGATCCTCTAATGATTTGTTAGTGTCGTTGCAGGATCATTTTTATCTCTGTTTTTTAACTAATTTTTTTACTCTGTTTTTTTTTAATGCGTTAATTGGATAGATGCTACTGCAAAACTTCAAAATTTGAGATTTGCCATCATTACTTTCGTATATGTAAATTTGCCATTATGAAATTATGGAAATTGGAAAATTGTCACCCCAAGCGTGTCACCATTCGGTGAAATCGGACGATTTTGATCTCATCTTCTTCTTCCCTCCTCTCCACCTTCTTCATTTAGTGCCTCACTACAATCTAGCTGCACCCGCTGACTCGGCCGCCCTAGGCCTACCACCCCAAGCTCGCTGTCCCTCGCTATGATAGCCAAATCTGGAGCAAAGCTGGTGGCATGGACGCCTAGAGTGCCCACACACATTGTTGTCCTAGCATCCTGACTCGATCCGCCATGTGCCAGTGAGATGTTTCCTCCCCATGCTTGCTCTTTAGTCCTCTTTGTTTGTCGTCCCCGCGTGCCCTAGCTTGTCCCTATTCGTCAGCGTCCTTCTCTCCCCAAGCAACCACCTGGCTCACACTCACCGAATTAAGCAAGGCCGATGTTTGCCTCTCAGTGAACTGCCCCCAGATCAGAGGGGCAACCGTGGCCGAGCAGGGGTGGAGGCAACGACGGGCCACCGTGGCTGAGTAGGGGCAAAGGTGGAGTCAAAGCTGGACGGTAGTGACCCGTCCTCCTCTAGATCCGATAGGCCTACGTGGCTGACCAGGGTCGAAAGCGGAGCTAGACAATGGCGGCATCGTCCTCCTCCATATCCGGTGGGCCACCGTGGCCAAGCAGCGATGGAGGCGGCGGTGAGCCACCGTGGCCAAGCGGGGCAAAGGCGGCAGCGGTCCACCATGGCCAGCTTGATGCCTTCTCTACCAGACTTGGGAGGAAGGAAGAAAAGAGAGAGAAAGGAGGGAAGGAAGGAAGAATAAGATGGAGTAGATAATTAGGCAAAAGCATCAAATACGTAAATACAGACCGGGTATACGTACAAAAGGTACTTTGAGATTCGCACAGTGGCATAGAACTAATTTACGCTATTTCATAATGGCAAATTTATGAATACAAAAGAAACGGTGACAGAACTCGAATTTCAAAGGTGACATGCTTTCAAAGGTGATATGTATCCAATTAGCCCTATTTTCATATGCACTCTTTTTTTTTAGATACTGACATGCTTTTACTCGAATTGTCTAAGATCTATTTCAGACGGGTAGAATGCGGTCTTCGGAATGTCGCAATGTCCCAGATAATACTCATTATATATATGTTAGCGTCGTTGCTTCAATATGTCAAAACAGGACATAATAGTGAATTCAAACACTAACTAGCTGCCACTAAATAGATGCTAACACATTGTCTTTATGCCCATATAGAGGATCACACAATAGAATGTTCATCGTTCCCAGCTAGAGACAAGAAACTTAGAAATAACGAAATTTCTTAGATCTACATCCCTCGGACGTTTTGTTCATCTCGAGGGACGTCTACTCACCAACTCGCTCTACCTTATCTATTCACCACCACACATATGGGCAAATTGAGGCTTCGTTTCCCAAATAAGAAGTTTGTGGCTCTTTTCGGAAGAAACTCCCATTGACACCCACTACCCTACAACCTCCTTGGCACTCAGCTGCTTTCATCCCTTGCCCTATGTTTATTACAATACCAAGAAACCAATCCTCGTCGACAAGAAAATCAAATCAATTTATATGAGAAAAACAGATATTATGAAGTAATATCACAGCAAACAAGTATACCGTTGCAGGTCGAAGGCGGTGGCGAGCTCTCTCGCTTCAACTCTGCCCTATTCTCCCTAAGCTCTGGCCGTCCCTCATCCCTCCAGCTCCGCCCCATCCTTCTCGTGTTCCAGTGTGGACTCCCTCCTTACAAGCTAGACAGAGGAAGAAGCGAGCAGCGGCAGCGACCACGTACAACTACGGGGACGACACAGTTCATGGGCATGGGGGAAGATGCATCATCAATTTCGCACTAAAACATTACACATGTATGTCTGAAGCATCGTTAATAAATACATGAAACTGTTTGATTGCATTGCTAAAACATTTGCTCGTTTGGATTGAAATATCTTGATTTTTGCTCATCTCAAACATTGTAAAAAAATACATGAAACATTTTGTTCACATTTGTGCAACATATTTTTTTTGCTCTCCGCTTTCTCTCCAATGAGCTCCCCCCCTCCCAAGCTAAGCTCCGCCAGATCTAGATTTAGATCTGGCTGCCTTCTTACTCGCCGACGAGCTCTGGCACCCCAGTCCATCCACATCGACCACCTCCCACAACCTCTAGCCTGAGCCTAACAGCGGTGGGTTTTGTGGATAACGGCGATCGGGGGTTCCATGGTAGCGACACATCATGTGGAGATGATGGCTGGAAATGGAGGGAGGGAGGAGAGGGCGAGACTGCAGTGGCGCCGACCTATGTGAGGTGGTACCTCACTGGAGAAGCGAAGCGAGTGGCTAGAGGTGTGAAAGACAGTATAGAGAGAGGAGATGAGGAGGAAGAAGATACAAAGGAGGGTAATTTGGTCTCAAAATTTATTATAATGGTATATATGTGAGTTCTGCTACTTTGTAATGGTATGGGAGCGATTTTTCGTTTCATAATGGTATAATCGTCATTTTGTAGTGGTATGTATCTAATTAACCCATCGGTTGAAGGGTCGAACCAAAACTATCCGTGAAGATTACCCCACCCCCCACCCCCCCTAAGCAACACGTATGCAAAAGAGAAATGTAAGCATGCTCTGTAGTGTAACCGCGTCTGTTGTATCTTTATTGTGTAAATGCAAAGTGTACGGTTTTTATGCTAGATTTGGCTGCTTACTGCTTCTGCGACATAAATGCCCTGTTTCTTTCAGCGGTTTCTGGCGGTGGGTGGTTTTACTGTAGCAAATTTATAAGTCTTCGAAAAAAAAGTGTAATGAGCCTAAAAAGATAATTAATTTTTTTTTAAGAATATAAAATTTATTGTAGCAAACCGCCGAAAGAAACAGGGCCAAAGTATAATATTGGCCATGTAAAGGTGGTCTCATATATGAAATCCGTTATCCGGTATTATTTTGATCGGGTTAACGATGGTCATGACCGAAGTGGCCTATATTTTAATTTATGAAATTTATTCAAAATTCAAAGTAAATTGCATATTTGAATTTTGGCAATTTTCATTTTATAAATCCTCTTAATTTTCATGCAATTATAATTCATCTGAAAAATAAAAGAAAACACTACGAAAAACACATACTGCAATCTAGATAGAACTTTTAAAAAATAGCTCAATCTTTCTGCTAATAAAAGAAAAACTCACTAAGCTAAACTAAACTACACTTAAGCAGTTAATTGTTAGTTGTAAGCAGGACTATATTCATATCCAACTGTAGGTCTGTTGATACATGCATGCTAGTGCTCATTTGCGTGCTGTGGGGGCCTGACGGCCGAGGCAGCCGTCGCCGCCGTGGAGACAGCATCATCTGCGTGCGGCCGCAACCTGATCCTGACGTCGCCGCTGACCACCATCACGGTCCCAAACGGGTCCTCCGGTGGGAAGTTCCCGTCGTAGACGACCTCGTACCCTCCGTCCTCGGCCACCGACACGACCACGGCTCTGAGCCACAGCACAAGCCGCCGGCCGTCCGGCAGCTTCCTCACCGGTGTGCGCACGAGCACCTCCGTCCCGCATTTCAGCGCCTTCGGCTTCGCCACCGGCGTGGGCTTGCGGCGAGCAGCCGGTAGCGGTGGCAAGCTGCGAAGGCGCACCTGCTGGGCGGCGTCGGCGGGGGGCCGTGCTGACGGTGGCGCCGGCGCCGGCGTCTTGAAGACTGTACCGGTCGGGGGGACGCTGGAGCGCGCGTCGTTCGATGTACCTCCTGGCGGCGGTGATCAGCCTCCGCTTCTGGCTTGCCGTGGCATCCGGGTGTGCTACACCAGCCTCTACTTGTGCCATTGGGATCGAGTAATTCAACGGTGCAGCGATGCGACTCAGCCGGGCTGGCTATATATATATAGAGGGGCTGCATATCATGTGCATATCTGTGTACATATGATGCACATGAAAATATCATAAAAAATTTCAAAAAAATTTCTACCCGTACTTCTAATCTTACTCCATCTATGTATAAAATTTCAAGTTTAGATTCATTATATTTTGGTGGTAACAAAAAAGAGAAAAATCTGACACTTTTAGATTCATTAAATTTGTTAGAATTTTCTCTTTTTTGCTGCTCTTCATGTATAATGAATCTGAACTTGAAATTTTATAAATAGGTGGAGTAAGATTGGAAGTACATGTAGAAATTTTTTTGAAATTTTTGATGACATTTGTTAGTTCATGTGCACCACATGTGTACACGTCCCATGTGTATAGGATATGCAGCCATATAGAGGACCCCCACACACCTTCTTCTGGGAGTCGGATTCATCGCACCGAGTCCGGACGGACGCGTTACGGTTCTTCTTTTCCGTACATCTATACTACTGGTTAAATGCTCGTGCTTTACAACAGATTTTTAATAAATATAAATAAAATATATACACTTACGCATAAGGTAATGAAATACTGTGTTCTGAAATTTTATACATAATTTGCATATCTCTGTATCCACTTCAACCATCATTTTGTGTTGCACAAGAAAAAAAGTAAACTAAAAAAAATGAAGGCCCGGGCCAACGGGCCCATTATTTGCCCTTACACTAGGTAGACGTTCGAGAATTTTTTTATTTAATATTTTTTAAATATTTTTTCGAAAACACTAGTAGAAAATATGAAATTACAAAAATAGGAGTCAGTCGCCCCTGGGTGGGCGATCGCCCCAGCCTAGGGCGACAGGGGAGGCGACCGTTAGCCAACCAACGGTCCGAGGAAGAGGGGCAACGGTTAGCTACGTGGGTCCCATTGATCACCCTATTATAGGGCAATCACCCCTATACTGGGCGATGGTGGCCTTTATAGGCAGCGCCGACCTCCCCTTCCCTATTCTCACCGAGCCAGGAAGAACCAGAGCCAGAGAAGCGAGGAGAAGAAGAGAAGAGGAAAGAAAAGAGAGAAGAGGAAGAAAAGAGAAGAGGAGAGGAAGAAAAGAGAAGAGAAAAAGAGAGGAAAAGAGAGGAAAAAAAGAGAGGAGGGGGGAAAAGAGAGGAAATAGTTCATCGCATTTTGTTGGAGGTAAGTTCGTTTTTTCGCAAAAAATGTAGTATAGCATGGTTAGAAATGTAAAGTAGTGTTAATAATTACTACTGTTGTAGAGATTAAAAATAGAGTAGTGTTATGAAACATGGTTAGATAGTCACATATTATTAGTCGATATTAATTGATAGCAATAATACTGTTTGGGAAAAGTATGAGTAGTCAATTTACGACATAGGATATTTTAACAACAAGAGGATAAACTATTTTTTTTTGTCTGACGTTGTAGGCACCATGTTGGAGAAAGTATATTTTAAAATATTTTATAGAGATGGGGAGATAGCACAGGGGTATGATGGAGTGGATTTATCTGGATTTTCTTCGATCATACGGGGCATATCTAGACTGAGCGATAGGACATACATATGGTTAATGGAATGGTTATTTCGGTTGTTCAATTTGGATGCCCAGACTTATTAATTGTGGGTTAAAGCCGTAGTAAGTCGTGCGCAAGGTTTTTTTGGAGAGTTGGTTCCTATAAATACAACATCAACATGGAGAAGCTATGTTGCATATGCTTTACAACGCGGTTGGCCTCTGACGTTACTAATACAATGCTATCAATTAACTCTATCCGTGTCAGAAGTGCGTGATGACAAGGTAGATATAATAGAGGAGGAGACAAACATGGAAACATGCGCTGTCGAAGACGGCGAGGAGATTGGGGGGTGAGATTGGTGGTGACAAGGACATCAGTGGTGGCGAGGAGACAGCCGTAGAGGCGAGGGGGTGGCTGATGAAGGTGAACAGGTGGAAAACATAGTTGAGATGATGGAGACGAAGGAACGTGTAGATGACGAAGTCTCGGATGGTGAACACTCGAACGAAGAGGACAATACTCCCGATGTGCCTATCCCCGGTGCGTGAAGTACCTTTAATTTCGAAGACTTAGCAATGAATGAAGTGAGCTGTGATGCTTGGGAGTATCATGAGAACGAGCTCACGGAGGGAGCCATATTTAAATACAAGGATGCTGTGATGGATGCTGTGAAGTACTAGGCAATGCATCTTCAGCGGCAATTCAAGATAGTGAAGGCAAGCAAGAAGGAGTATGACGTGAAGTGTGTCATAGATTTATGCCCATGGCGGGTGCACACATATAAGAGAAAGTGGAAGGAATATTGAAAATGCTCCATACTAAGGGGGCATAATTGTGAACTGGAGCAAGCGGAGCAGGAGCATCAGAATCTATCGTCCATCTAAGTGGCAAATGTGTTGTACGGTCAGATTGTGGACAACCCACAATTGTAGCTGAAAGGATCGGGATGTTGCCTAGAGGGGGGTGAATAGGCAATTTACAAATTTAAATCAGAGTTAACTAAAGCGGAAGTAGTTTTAGACAGTCTGAAACTTGGACAGTCCGAGTTTGAGCACAGACAGTCCGAACTGAAGTAGAGCAGAAATATAAACTAGGCAAAAACTAAAACTGAGGATGTAAATATCGTCAATCCTCAACCAAAATAACCTGTAAAAGATGCCAGCACAGCTCTCTAGCACTCAAGCACAAACAAGTTTAAACCAACTTAGATCTAGCTTGAAGAAACAACGAAGATAGATGGAGAGAGATGAAACCGTCGGATTTTTCCCGAAGTTCGGATCCTTGAGGGGATTCTACTCTCCGTTGAGGAGGACTCGGTCACACTTGAGCCCCGGGTTGCAATCTACCCTAACCTCCCGGCGTTGCACCAAGCACTCACCGGCTTCACTCCTTGATTCCTTTCCTTGCGGAGGTGGAATCGAACCTTCACAGACTCCGGAGGCTCACCACACCAAGATTGGGAGCTCCCCGGTGACTCCTAACCGTCTAGGAGTCCTCAACCTCCAAGAGTAATAGATCCACGGAGAAAACACACGAGGAGGTGGCCCTAGTGCACACAAGATCAAATCTAGCTCAAACCAAGCACTCAAATCAGCTTCTCAACCCTAGAGAGGCTCAAATCGAACAAATCGAAAGGGAGGAAGCTTGGAAAGCTCAAGAACAAGGAGCAGCAGTGTTTTCTCTTTCTTTCCAACGGGCAAACGGTGTTAGGAGGTGAGAGGTGAGTATTTATAGGCCCCCAAGAAATGGCTGTTTGACTGTGTATAGACAGTCCGGACTGTCCGAGATTTAGGGTCGGACTGTCCGGGGTCTTTGAGTTGAAGAACTTTGGTCAACGGTCAGAAATTGCTTTTTAGACTATGGGGTGAAGTTTGGAAGTCCCACGAAGCAAGTAGGGTCGGACAGTCCGAGTTCATGGGTCGGACTGTCCGAATAAATATTTTCCGAACAGCGAGCTTCGCAGGCAAACAGGTCGGTCTGTCCGAAAATTTTAGACAGTCCGAACACAAGATACGGTCTGTCCAAATAAATATTTTCCGTACAGCAAGCCTTGCAAGAGACCGACTCGGTTTGTCCGAGGACCCGGACAGTCCGAACATCAGGGGCGGACAGTCCGACCCCTGAAGAAAGATTTTCAAGGAATTTCAGTGGAATTTGACTTGGGTGACCTGAATTTCAAACTAAGATTTTTCTAGTGAGCACTTGAGATACCTAAAGATATTTTCTCGGTTTATCTCTCTTAATAGTACGGCGGTCCTTAAGAACTCAAGATAAATGAAAATTACAATTTGTCGTTACCGACTTCGTCTTGCTTCAAGATTCTTGAGGGATCCACAATCTTCCAAGATTTCATCAGACCAATCTTTAATCTGTGTTTATACTCATTGAAGCTCATTAGTTCTTTAATTACTTGTCATTAATCACCAAAATCTTTAAAGGGCCTAGATGCACTTTCAATCTCCCCCTTTTTGGTGATTGATGACAACCAATTAAAGCTTCGATAGAAACCATTGTTAATAGTAAACAAATTGAACTCCCCCTAGAACATTGCATAGGAAATTTGTAAACAATGCTCATGACATGGCAAAGATTCACATAACCATAATGACATAGACAACCATGACATGATTAAGAGGTTCACAGATTCAAGCAATACCTAGTTATTACAAAAGGTAGAACTAACAAGTTCACAAATAAGAGTTTTTAACAGTTTTTAACAAAAAGCATCTCATAATGCAAGCTTTCTTCTCCCCCTTTGGCATCAAGTCACCAAAAGGGAAGGAGAAAGACAGAAAGTCAATCTGATTCTTCATAATCCTCATCGCTATCCTCCTGAGCTGGACGGGCGCCGAAGATCTGCTCCTCATCAGGGCTTTCGCCGTCCTCGCTAGACTCGCACTCCGACCCATCTGGAGAGCAATCTAGCTCAAGCTTGCGCTGAATGGTCTTCAGCCTTTGAGTGTTCTTCTTAGAGTGCCTGGAGATCTTCTTGTATTCCTCTTTTGCTTCCTTGCCCAAACAGAAAATGGCTCTAAGAGCCCTTAAGATAGGAGAGGAGCCCGAAGGAGCTTGCTGAGAGGAAGAGCCAGAATGACCTGGCTGAGAGGAGGATGCCCTTGGAGCTGGAGCCTTTCTGCCTGAGGTGATCACCCTGATCTGAAGTTTAGTATGCTCAACTTCCTTGATGAATTCCAGGTTTGTTACTTCTTCAATCATGTTCATAATGTATGGAGCATATCCACAACTCCTAGTGGGAGTGATGGAGGTCAGGCGAATCTCTTCCCATATGAAATCAAACACATCAAATCTCCTGGGGTTCCTCTTCATCCTGTGCAGCAGGTTTCTCTCATAGGACCCCACATTACTAGCATCTCCACCTCTGGGTGTCATGGTCTTCCTAAACAGCCTGTTCAGGTAGTTGTAGAATGGAATCATCCCAGTTGTGGTTCCCAGCTTGGAAGTTGCCTCCACATCATACATATACTCCATTGAATCTTGACTCATGACATGCTCATTGTGAATTCTCTGCATTCCTTGGCGGTCTTCTGAAGGAAAGCCAAGGATCTCACCAAACCTGTCCTTGGTAATAGAGTACCATTTTCCCTGAGTCATCCATCTCATAGTTCCAGCTTCATCTGTTTCAGTGTACAAAGTAGCATAAAATTGAGTAATGACTTCTTCACACCAATCATATCTAAAACCCATGATCCTTTTCATTCCAGTCCTCTCACAAGCTGCCACCACTTCATCGAAGACTTGATCTCCTACCCTAGACATGTAGTCCCAGTCAATATATTGCATGGGTAGGATTGCATTCTTCCTTTCCATGATCATAAAAACATAGAAGTCTTGGTGAAATGCATTCCAGAATCTAGGATCAGCACTATGTTGATTGTATTGCACTGGGTTCTTCATTCTTTCTCTTCTCACTTCTTCTGTCTTCTTTTTGTAATCTATGTGTCTCCTTGGAGCTCCAGGAAACTGCACTAGTTTTTTCATGGCAAGTCTCTCTACCCGCCGAGGGGCATTGCCCCTAGAACCAGCAAAACTGCCTTGACCAGGGATGGACACCCTCTTCACTCTTGCAACTTTCCTGAACTTTCCTCTTGAATCAGTTGCACTGCCAGAGATAGCTTCGGTCTCATCTTCCTCAATCTCACTTTTTGCTCTTGACTGCTGAAGGGCTGGATCAAAGCGAGCCTTAGTGCGCCTGGCAGCATACTCGGCAGGAGCTCCTTGGGCAACCCCTTTACCTCTGAACATGGGAGAGGCAGAACAAAATGATGATAGCATCTAAGAATATGAATAAGAGTTTCCAGAATCAAGTTTCAATTCATTGCAACTCGGACAGACCGGGTCTGCAACTCGGACAGTCCGGGTTGCGCAGATTTGAAACTAAACCCTAGAGAACTCTAGATTCATCCAATGGAAATTGATACAACTTTAGGCAAACATTCTAGGGTAGAAAAGCAACCATTTCACCGAAGCATTTTCTCTAAAAGTGCAGGAACAAGGAGATCGAGGAGCAAACCCTAGAATAGAGGAAAACTTGCACTTTAGAAGAAAAAACTTACTTTGGATCCATGGAGATTGATCAAGGGGCCTCAATCCTCTAAGAATCAGTTCTCCCCCTCGATCCAAAGATCCACCGCGAAGATTTGGGAAGAGGAAGCCGAAATGGAGAAGAAACGGAGTGGAGAAGTGAAATGAGTGAGAGAGTGGACAATCCGAGAAGGAATCTCTATATATATACTCCCGAGGATTCCGGACAGACCGAATAAATGAGTCGGACAGTCCGACCTGGCAGCAAGCTTCGCAGCCGGCCACTTCGGTCTGACCGAGATTTGGGAACTGGAAAAGGATAAGATTTAAGCAGGAGATCTCTTAAGGTGAGATATATAGGATCTAGGGAGTCTTTCTACTCGTGATTAGTGAACATTCAATAAGCCAAGCTATAATGACGAGAGAGTTGACAAAAATCCAAATCAAGTTAACAAAGAAAATTTCTCCCAAAACCAAGAAGATAAAAGGAAATTTTAAATACATTTTACAATCACCAAACAACATGTGCAATAGATCAAACCACATTGCGAGAATCAAGTATATTTAGCTCACTCCTCAACTCACAGAATCTTTTTTCATCAAGTGGCTTGGTAAAGATATCGGCCAATTGTTTGTCGGTACGAACATGTTTTACATCGATATCCCCTTTGGTTGAGTGGTCTCTAAGAAAATGATGACGAATATCGATGTGTTTGGTTCTAGAGTGTTGGATGGGATTGTTTGCTATTTTTATGGCACTCTCATTGTCGCACAATAAGGGAATGTGTTTTAGGTTAAGGCCATAGTCTCTAAGTGTTTGCCTCATCCAAAGCAATTGGGCGCAACAACTTCCCGCCGCAATATACTCGGCTTCGGCGGTGGATAGGGCAACAGCATTTTGCTTCTTGGAGGACCAAGAGACAAGAGATCTACCCAAGAATTGACAAGTACCGAAGGTACTTTTCCTATCCACCTTGCAACCGACGTAATCCGCATCCGAATAGCCGATTAGATCGAAGTTCGATCCTTTAGGATACCAAAGGCCTAAGTTGGGTGTGTGAACTAAATATCTCAGGATTCTCTTAACGGCCACCAAATCACACTCTTTTGGTGCGGCTTGAAATCTTACACACATGCACACACTAAGCATGATATCGGGCCTAGATGCACAAAGGTAAAGTAAAGAACCGATCATGGAACGGTATACCTTTTGGTCGACGCTCTTACCATTTTGATCCAAATCCAAGTGGCCATTTGTTTGCATAGGTGTCTTGATTGGCTTTGCCTCATCCATTTCAAACTTTTTAAGCACATCCTTGATGTCCTTAGTTTGACTAATGAATGTTCCCTCCTTAAGTTGTTTGACTTGAAACCCGAGGAAGAACTTCAACTCACCCATCATGGATATCTCAAAACGTTTAGTCATAATGTGACTAAACTCCTTGCAAAACAAATCATTAGTAGATCCAAAAATAATATCGTCTACGTAAACTTGACAAACAAAGAGATCACCGTCTACGAATTTGGTGAAGAGTGTTGGGTCGGACTTTCCAATCTTGAAGTCCTTCTTCACTAGAAAGTCCTTGACACACTCATACCATGCTCGTGGAGCTTGCTTTAGCCCATAGAGTGCCTTGTGAAGCTTGTAGACGTGATTGGAATATTTGGGATCTTCAAATCCCAGAGGTTGCTCCACATATACTTCCTCGATAGTGGTCCATTTAAGAACGCACTCTTCACGTCCATTTGATACAACTTGAAACCATGGTGAGTAGCAAAGGATAATAATATTCGAATAGCATCAATCCTAGCTACGGAAGCATACGTCTCACCACAATCCAAACCTTCAATTTGAGTATACCCTTGAGCAACCAATCTTGCCTTGTTCTTGGTGATTATGCCGTGTTCATCTAGCTTGTTGCGAAAAACCCATTTGGTTCCAATTATGTTTTGATTGGGTCTTTCCACCAATTCCTACACTTCATTTCTTGTGAAGTTGTTTAGCTCCTCTTGCATTGCCATGATCCAATCCGGATCTTGAAGTGCTTGATCTACATTCAAAGGCTCAAGAGAAGATACAAAGGAATAGTGTTCACAAAAGTTAGCTAAGCGAGATCGAGTGGATACTCCCTTATTGATGTCACCTAAAATGTTGTCGATTGGATGATCACGTTGTACTCCTTGATGCACTCTAGGATGTGTCTTTGCATTAATCACATCCTCCATCACTTCAACTTCATCATTGAGCGATTTGCTTGCTTCATCTTTGTCTTGAATTGGTGTTGTTGACGTTGATGGGTTGACTTGTGTTGAGTCTTGCTCCTTCTCTTCTTCACGAGGTCGTACATCACCAAGTGTTAGCTTCTTGATGGCCTCGCATGGTGGTTCTTTATCACCTAGCACATGAGAATCAACTTGCTCTACTTGAGAGCCATTAGTTTCATCAAATATTATGTCATGCGATATCTCAACAATACCCGAGGTATTGTTGAATACTCGATAGGCATAAGCATTTGAACCATAGCCAAGTAAGAAATCCTCATCAACTTTAGGGGCAAATTTAGAGGACTTAGTCTTTTTGTTGAGGATGTAGCATTTGCTCCCAAAGACTCGGAAATATGACACATTTGGCCTTTTACCGGTGAGGAGCTCATATGACGTCTTCTTCAATAGCTTGTGGAGGTAGAGCCGGTTAATGGCGTGACAAGCCGTGTTTACCGCCTCCGCCCAAAAACTATCGGATACTTTGTATTCATCAAGCATCGTTCTCGCCATCTCGATGAGAGTACGATTTTTCCTCTCGGCCACCCCATTTTGTTGAGGGGAGTAGGGAGTCGAGAATTCGTGTTTGATTCCCTCTTCATCAAGATACTCTTCCACACCACTATTTTTGAATTCCTTCCCATTATCACTCCTTATTTTCTTGATCTTTACCTCAAACTCATTTTGTGCCCTTCGCATGAATTTCTTGAGTACTCCTTGTGTTTCGCTCTTGTCATGCAAAAAGAAAACCCAAGTGAAGCGAGAAAAATCATCGATAATCACAAGACCGTACTTGTTACCTCCTATGCTTATATAGGCGATTGGCCCGAAGAGATCCATATGAAGCATTTCCAATGGTCTTGTAGTAGTCATTACATTTTTCGCGGGATGATAAGCTCCCACTTGTTTTCCCGCTTGACATGCACTACAAGGTCTATTCTTCTCAAACACAACATTTGTTAGTCTGTCAATATGGTTGCCTTTTAGAAGTTTGTGAAGGTTTCTCATACCAACATGGGCTAGTCGGTGATGCCAAAGCCAACCCATGCTAGATTTAGCCACCAAGCACATTTCAAGGTTGGGTTTATCTTTGGAGAAATCCACAAGATAAAGCTTTCCCTTTAAACGGCCCTTGAATGCTACTAAACCATCACTCCTTCTAATGACTTCCACACCCTCATTAGTGAAAAGACAAATATAACCGGAGGCACAAAATTGAGGTACGGAAAGCAAGTTATAACTCAAGGAATCGACAAGCAATACATTTGATAGAAATGCGTTTTTGGAGATAGCAATCTTACCTAACCCAATGGTTTTACCTTCACTATTATCTACAAAGACTATGCTCTCTCTAGGAAAGTCATCGGTGTTGAGCTCGGTGAACATTTCTCTCTCTCCGGTCATATGATGTGTGCATCCGCTATCAAGAACCCAACTCGTTCCACCGGAGAGATATTCCTACAGAAGATCATGCCTTTGCTTTAGGTACCCAAACCATGTTGGGTCCTCTCAAGTTAGTTACAAGTGCCTTTGGGACCCAAATGGATCTCACCAAAGGTGCATCAATATGTCTAGGGCGAACATGATGTGCAACCACCTTACCAAGACTAGTTTTTCTAAGCACATAAGATGCATTGAAAGTAGCATGAGATGCATAGAGTCTAGTCCCCTTCGCTTTAACAAAGCGGATAGGTTTGGCAACCGGAGCAACCACTATGTGCTCCTTTTTACCCTTGGGTGGAACATATCCAAGTCCCGCTTTGTTGTAGTTGCCATGTTTCTTGTGGAGGATCTCCTCAAGACCCTTGCTACCCTTGTATGACTTTTGAAGCCCATCGCGAAGGAGACCCTTGAGCTTCTCATTCTCATGAGCTAAATCTTGCATTGTCTCAAAGTTAGTGGTACAAGCATGTATATCAATATTATAGCATTTGAGCAACCATTGCTTGTGGATGCCATAGAAGTGCAAGTTTCACTAGTGAGAGTGGAAGTGCTCTTTACGAGATCATCAAACTTCACTATAAGAGTTTCATGTGCTTTCTTTGCACTTATGGGTTCCTCTTTGAGTGAAGCATTGTTGATCTCAAGAGAAGCAACCTTCTTCTTTTCTAGAGCTAGGTCCTTCTCTAGTTGGCGGTTTCTCTCCTTTTCTAGGATAAGCAAGTCCTCGCCTTGTTCAAGAAGTTTCTCTTGCCTTTCTATTTGTTTCATAAGCTCATTCATTTTAGATATATCAAATTTCTTAAACATCTCAAGCAAGTTGGCATTACTAACTTCCTCATCACTATCACTTGTGTAAGATTCAACAATAGATGGAGGAGTAGATTTAGATGATACCTTGCGGCCCTTGGCCATGAAGCATAGTGGAGCATCATCATCATCACTCAAATCTCTAAAGAGTGAATTTGGTCTAGCTATAGCGATGCTTGCCACTCCTCCATCTTCGGACTCGGAGCTAGAGGTGGAGTCGGAGTTTGATTCCCACTCCTCTCCAATGTGAGGTTGGCCCTTACCACCTTTCTTGTAGTTCTTGCTCTTTCCTTTGTCCTTTTTGTGACTCTCGTGTTTCTTCTTCTCTTCCTTTTCCTTCCTTGTTGGACAATCGGCAATGAAGTGACCGGTGTCACCGCACTCATAGCAAGATCTCTTTGAGTGTCTTGTCTTTGATTTGTTTGATCCCTTCTTGTAGCCCTTGTGGAATCCGCTCTTGTTTAGGAACTTGTTGAATCTTTTTATGAAGAGAGCCATCTCTTCCAAGTCCATGGCACCCTCATTCTCATCATCGCTTGAGTCCTCTTGAACCATTTTAGACTCTTTGCTTGCCTTCAATGCAATCCCCTTTTTCTTGTTCTTCATAAGCTCATCCACATCATCCGCTTCCTTAGCCATCAATTCATCGTTCAATATTCTTCCTATCACGTCATGAGGTGTGAGGGAGTGATAGTTGTCTTTCTCTCGGATGATTTGAACCAAATGGCGGTTAGTGGGTGTGATGGCTCTAAGAATGAGCTTGACCACGCCATGTCGGAAACTTCCTTACTCCCAAGTCCCTTGGCCTCATTGACTAAGACCATGAGGCGATCAAACATGCTCTTGTAACTCTCGCCTTGTTCCAAGACAAATCTAGCTAGCTTCCCATGAACTAGCTCAATCTTTGTTTCACGGACGCTTGATGTGCCCTCATGAGCAATCTTCAATGTTTCCCAGATTTCCTTAGCATTTTCAAGCCCATCAACACGATTGAATTCGCTTGGACTAAGTACGGCAAGTATAGCATTGGCGGCTTGATCGTTGTGGTACGAGTTTTGCTCATCTTTGGCGATGAGCTTCTTGGGGTCATTTGGCTTGTATCCTGTTTCAACAATACGCCAAATAGAGGGATGAAGTGACCTCAAATACATCTTCATCCTATGTCTCCATTGAGGATAGTAGGTGCCATCAAAGTAAGGCGCCCTACCGGATGAAACAGAGACATGAGATGAAGACGATGAGGGGTTAGCTCCATAGTCAAAAGATACTTTGGTAAGATCAATTTCATTGTTTTTAGTTTTATCCTCTTCAGATGACATCCTTTCTCCAAGCGGTTAAGCCTTAATCAAGAGATTAGGCTCTGATACCAATTGAAAGGATCGGGATGTTGCCTAGAGGGGGGTGAATAGGCAATTTACAAATTTAAATCAGAGTTAACTAAAGCGGAAGTAGTTTCAGACGATCAAACTCGGACGATCGAGTTTGAGCACGCATATCCGAATCAAGCAGAAGCGTAAATATAAACTAGGCAAAAACTGAAACTGAGGATGTAAATGTCGTCAATCCTCAACCAAAATAACCTGTAGAAGATGTTAGCACAGCTCTCTAGCACTCAAGCACAAACAAGTTTAAACCAACTTAGATCTAGCTTGAAGAAACAACAAAGATAGATGGAGAGAGATGAAACCGTCGGATTTTTCCCGAAGTTCAGATCCTTGAGGGGATCCTACTCTCCGTTGAGGAGGACTCGGTCACACTTGAGCCCTGGGTTGCAATCAACCCTAACCTTCCGGCGTTGCACCAAGCACTCACCGGCTTCACTCCTTGATTCCTTTCCTTGCGGAGGTGGAATCGTACCTTCACAGACTCCGGAGGCTCACCACACCAAGATTGGGAGCTCCCCGGTGACTCCTAGCCGTCTAGGAGTTCTCAACCTCCAAGAGTAATAGATCCACCGAGAAAACACACAAGGAGGTGGCCCTAGTGCTCACAAGATCAAATCTAGCTCAAACCAAGCACTCAAATCAGCTTCTCAACCCTAGAGAGGCTCAAATCGAACAAATCGAAAGAGAGGAAGCTTGGAAAGCTCAAGAACAAGGAGCAGCAGTGTTTTCTCTTTCTTTCCAACGGGCAAACGGTGTTAGGAGGTGAGATGTGAGTATTTATAGGCCCCCAAGAAATGGCCGTTTGACTGTGTATAGACAGTCCGGACTGTCCGAGATTTAGGGTCGGACTGTCCGGGGTCTTTGAGTTGAAGAACTTTGGTCAACGGTCAGAAATTGTTTTTTAGACTATGGGGTGAAGTTTGGAAGTCCCACGAAGCAAGTAGGGTCGGACAGTCCGAGTTCATGGGTCTGACCGTCCAATAAATATTTTCCGAACAATGAAGCCATGAGTAAACAGTCGGTTCTGTCGAAAATTTGGACATCCAACACAAGATACGGTCTGTCCGAATAAATATTTTCCAAACAGCAAGCCTTGCAAGAGACCGACTTCGTCTCGTCGAGGACTCGACGATCCGAACATCGTAAGGACAGTTCGACCCCTGAAGAAAGATTTTCAAGGAATTTCAGTGGAATTTGACTTGGGTGACCTGAATTTCAAACTAAGATTTTTCTAGTGAGCACTTGAGATACCTAAAGATATTTTCTCGGTTTATCCCTCTTAATAGTACGGCGGTCCTTAAGAACTCAAGATAAATGAAAATTACAATTTGTTGTTACCGACTTCGTCTTGCTTCAAGATTCTCGAGGGATCCACAATCTTCCAAGATTTCATCAGACCAATCTTTAATCTGTGTTTATACTCATTGAAGCTCATTAGTTCTTTAATTACTTGTCATTAATCACCAAAATCTTTAAAGGGCCTAGATGCACTTTCAGTAGCCTCAATTCATTATTAGAGCTATGGAGGAAAGATTTCAATACAAGATTAGTTACGGTAAGATGTGGAGAGGAAAGAGAAAAGCATTGGAAATAAGGTTCGGGACGTATGAGGCATCGTACGAGAATACTCCGCACTTGCTGAGGGCAATAGCACATAAGAATCCTGGTACATATATCGACCTTGCGGAGTACCCTGCATATGGTGTGTACGTGGGTAAATGGGTGCTGTAGAGGGCGTTCTTCGCACATGGTGTGTGCATAAATGCCTTTTGACACTACCGACCGGTCATTTGTATAGACGACGCTTTCCTCACTGGAAAATACAAGGGCCAGATATTGACTACAATCGCAGTGGACGCGAATAATCAAGTTCTGCCGGTCGCGTTGGCCTTTATGGAGGGGGAAAACATGGAGAGCTAATATTGGTTTCTTAAAAGATTAAAGGTTGAAGTGGTATAGGATCGACCAAATGTTTGTGTCATACATGATCGACATGATGGTTTACTGAAGGCAATCGTAGACATGCAACAAGGGTCAGACGTTGTAGGAGCAGCAAAGTGGTCGGACATTAAGAGTAGGTGGTGCATAAGGCATATGGGTGCAAATTTTTTCTGTCAGTTTAAGAACAAGGAGCTGATGAACATGTTCAAGAGGCTATGCAAACAGAACCAGCGGAACAAGTTCGAGGCACTTTAGAAGACACTAGATAAATTGACAATGAAGCAGACATCGTATCCTAAGGACACGGCTAGTACGTCGAAGAATCCTATGGTCCACCACGAGCAAGGAGATGACCCTATAGCCTTGTGTGCGCTCCCGACCGACATGCCAAACATTCGGCGAAGGCTAGGAACATCCATAAAGAGTTTCACGGACTGGATATGCCATGAGTCCTTAGAGAAATGGGCTCTGCTGCATGACGAGGGTGGTGCAAGGTACGGAATAATAACCAGGAACTTAACGAAGGTGTACAATTGAGTCATGAAAGGCACGAGATGTCTTCCTTTGGTGGGTATAGTTGAAGGTGTCCTGCTTGGTACCCAAAAATATTTTATTAATCAATATAGGAAGTCGGCTGCATCTATATCGAACAATCGACTTTTTTATTTGGTGATTATAATTGTGTACGTGGCAAAAAAAACCAAAAAGTCACAGGCGCATCGTGTCACCCCGAAGAGTGGCGTAGAGCGGAGATACCATGTGCACTGTGGTAACCGAGGTCGTAGAGATGCTTACCGTGAGAGAACATCACATCTGTGCATACTCCGACCCGGTGAATGTGAGGGCATCTCTAGCAGTCCGCCCCATTTTTCTTTTACCCCATCCCTATTCATGTGCCACCTCCCCAAATGGAGCTGTCCCATCCCTATTCATCTCCCCAATAAATGTCCCATCACTATTCCAACATTCTAATTTTTCTATTCCATGTCCCATCACTGTTTACTACAGTGATGGTGCATGGGGCTTAGACACATTGGTGGAGATGCCCTAAGTGCTCCTGCTAGAAGCCAAGGCTGCTGCACCTGCCATTCTCCCACATGATTGCCGCTGCCACCGAGACACATCAATCATGCCGTCCGTACATCTCTGCATATTACCAGAAGCAATGTGTTTTCAACATGTGGAATCATGAGGTTTACGGCTACAGGGCCATAATGGGCTTTTAGTACCGGTTGGAGCCACGAACCGGTACTGATGTCTCGTTTCAGGAAAGTTGAATAGGAATGTATATTCTATCTATATCTGTATCTATATCAGTACGTGATGGTGGGTGGATTGGTTAGAAGGGTGAAACTGGAGTGATCACGAGGTTATTGGTTCAAGTCCCGCTTCTCCTATACATTTCTCAGTACTATCAGTACCGGGTGAGGGAACTGGGACTGATGCCCTTGGGCATCAGTCCCAGATGGTCTGTACCGGCTCAAAAACCGGTGCTAAAGCCAATTTCCAACCGGTACTGATAGCTAGTTCTCTGGTAGTGGCAACTGCTTTTCTAAGATCCAGTTGTAAGTTGGTTGAACACCAGGAGCACCTCAGCTCAGATACAATGGGCTTATATATGGGACGATCATATATACAGGTCCAGCAAAACGTAGAAATTCGCTCTTCACGGGACACTAATGTGGAGAACGGCTGTTGGTAAAAAAATTATGAGCAGAGGGGAATTTTGAATGTACTCCTTCCTACTAACCCACTTCCCACCGCTAAAGAAAGGTTTTGTTCAAATTTCACACTAGTAGGCTTAAAGTTACAGTTATTTATAATATGCAATTTTAGTATAGTTATATTGTAATTTTATTTTGTTTGTTTTATATTAGTGGGGTGAATAAAGATCTCATTAAACTCTTCTTTTTTATATTTTGTATTCAGTTGGGATTCACCAAATTTTGTCTAGGTTAACATTCACCAAATTTTGTCTAGGTTAACATCCACTGCTATAGAAATGGTCATCTGTGCCCCTCATCACTGCCAATTAGTTAGAAACGGCAGTGATAACTTATCACTGCCGGTTTATAAGCCTTAATGGCAAAAAAATTGGTTTGTGCGCTTGAGAACTGGTAGTGATAGAACTTATCACTGTCAATTCGTTGCTCAAACCAACAGTGAAGTATCACTGCCGGTTTGAGAAAAGAACTGGCAGTGATAAATCCTATCACTGCTGGTTCTTTAAGCTTCCTGCCCCCAATTTTAACCGGTAGTGAAAGAATTTATCACTGCTGGTTCTTGGCTGGAATTGACAGTGTTCTTGATAAGAACCGGCAGTGACACTGTCGATTTAAGAAAAGAACCGGCAGTGATGACGAACAAGGTTAAAAGGTATACATATCTTCTGTAAGTAAGAACGCGAGGTTGGATGGGATGGTTAGAAGAGTGAGGGTAGAGTGGAAAGGTTGCAGATTTGAGCCTTGGGTAACACAATATTTCTATTTTGTGCGATAATGTGTCCTAATAACCTATATAGATGATTAGGGTATAGATTCCGAGCATAAAAAATATTTATTCTATTTTTATACCAATTTTTAAGCTAAATTCGTGTATTTTTGAGAACCGGCAGTGATAGTCCTTATCATTGCTGATTCCAAAACCGGCTGCCGCTTATGCAGTGCTGGTTCAAAAATCGGTAGTAATGCCAGTTCTGAAGCAGCACTAATGTAGTGTTATGTAGTAGTGATCTTTTTCTGTTTTTGTATTTTATAAGGTTTACCAAAATTAACCCTTTTGTTTAGGCTACAATATATTTTTATATTTTTTAAGTTGACTAGTTCTATGCTTATCACATATAACCATAGGAAAAGATCATTGTATTGATGGCTAAAACTGCCGAGAAAAGAGTCAATACCTCTCTCTTAATGGTCGGCCATCGAGAAAGCTTTGTTGAGATAAACTCTATTCTCGATAGAAAACAATAAGAGAAACCATTCTCGATGGCAAGCGGCTAGCCATTGAGAGAGAGTAGCTGTCAACCACTAACAGCTAATTATGGCGCATACCCTCTACAGCTCCATGAAAACTGTCAATAATACCTTTTCTCTATGTCCCAAGAAGTCGTAGAGAGTAATTCCTATTCTGTAGCTTTAATTTATAAAGGCTCTAGAGAACTCTTGGCTGTACAGAGTACCTTAGAGCATATGACTACTGTTACCTGATGGACGTTGGCCTTTGAAAGTAACCGGAAAAATAATGAAAATATTTTTTAAAAAAATTTCCAGAAAATTTGTATCAGCTCCTAGTGCTGCCTGCATAAAAAAAAGGCATAATGCACACATATTCACATACACATCAATAAACTCCATTGCACATCAATAAGTTTCAAATTTACATCAAAACATTTCACCATAAAAAATCACAGGGTGCAAGTTTGAACAACATCAAACAGGACGGCTGACTTCAAAGAGTTAAGGAAGTGCTAGTTCGATTGGTGAAAATCATGTATTTATATATCATGCATGAAGTGCCACACAAATACTTTTATGGTGATGCTCTGTGCACGTTTTCCTTTTTTTTTTTTAAGAAGGTATAACACGGATGCACATAACTCACGTCTACACGCACACCACCACACCCCTCCACACACACGCGTGTTCAAGGTACACGCTGAAACCAGAATCAGAGGCTCACAAGACCTCTTTATACGAGCACGTGTAGTTTCACTGAACGTGCACGCGTGTACGTTCTGAAAGCGCACAAATGTACGTTTCAGAATATAATCCCTGGCCTATATACGTGCGCACGTCTGAGGATATAATCCTCAGCCTATATCCGGAACTCCGGGATTAAATCCTGGGAAAACCAGACGCGACACGCGCGCGCGAGTCTGAAGACTCGAACGCGCGCGGGGCGGCGCCAAGTGCGCTCGCTGCCACTGAGCTACGGCTCAGTCCGCTGTGCACGTTCCCTTTTGACACTAACTGCATGGGTTCCGAATAATCTTATTTCACAAGAAGAAAACAGATTTGGATAAATCTTTGTTGGACTCCGCCACGTCCACGTGGAAGATGAGACCGGGAGGAGCGCCCTGCTGTTGCTTCACCCCGCCGTGCCCCGCCGCCGTCAGGCTGCGGCTGCCGCCTGCTCGCGCCGCGAACGCCTCCACCGAGGCGGCCGTGCGGCTGAGGGCGGTGCTGGAGCAGGTGGACGAGGAGCTGCGCAAGGGGAACGACGAGGCCGCACTGTCGCTCGTGCGCCGCTCGCAGGGGGAGGACGGCGGCCTCCGGTGCTTTGGCGCCGCGAGGCAGGTTCGCTTTCTTGCTGCTTCATAGTCCATAACGTACTGGGTTCTTGATTTGACCAATGCGTTCTTCTATGTTGCTGCGGTGTGCTAATTCTTTGTATTATGGGTTATGAGGGCTGATGCTGCAGTTGTCTGCGTTCGTCTCTCAATTAGATTATTGGGGCTTTTCCGCGCGTTACTGATTTGGCAATGAACTGATGAGCAGAGTGGGCGTCACGAAGATCTATATGATTTGTATGGGAAATGCTTGCCTCAAGTTATGCCAATTTTTTGCATTACATAGTTACTGCGTTCGTCTCTAACTTTTTGCTTTAAATGGTGGAGGTTGGATGGACACTCAAAACTCACATTTCTATTCTACTTAAGTGAATAGGCAGAGCTCCTGCCATTTTGGTTTCAAAAAGAAATACACATGAAGGGGTCTGTTAAATGGTAGGAGGTTGCTCTTTATAGTCGATAGGTACAACTCAACCCTTATTGCATGTTAGTGTCTAACAAGTTATCAATTTCTTATAAGTGCCCATCCCTGTTCTCAACAAATGGATTAGGCTAGGGGTTATTTGATTTGTAGGAATTCTTTTGTAGAATTGCAACCTTCTATGTGGCTTCTTTGATTTGTAGCAACAGGGTAGTAAAATTCCTATACATACATTTCTGAATGAATCTAGGCATCAGAGCTCTCTTGTAAAATTCTTATGGTACAATCAAACAACACGCTAAGCAAATTCCTATGGATTTCAATCATCTTGGATTGGTAAAGTCATGACATCGCAATCCTACGTTTTTTCTATTGATATGTTTTCAAAATGATGTGAATCAAAGAGACCCTAAAAATGTAAACTTCGATGCCCAATCCTAGACAACCTCTATCCTCAAAACTCCCTGTTGTCAATCGCTGCCGAGCACGCTGGAATGGTTATAAAATAACAGGGAAACTCATATTCAACATTCAACGAACAAATGGTTTTCATTTCAGTTGAATTTCTAATCTTGGGATGTGCTTATATAACTGTGCAGTCATGCACTGGCTCATTCTGTATATCTGGCTCTCGTAAACTAACAGTCTATCACAGCCAGATGAGAGAAAAGCCGGACCCCTATCTCCCTCCAGCAAAATCAGGACTGGCAAACCCATATTCAGCAAATCTGACACCTCTGACTACAACTTTGGAAAATTCATCATGGATGCTAGATGTTCCCCCTCTACCCTCTGTAGATTAATATTGTTTTAGTTACCTCCACTGCCAGAGGTGACGATCACCTTTGTCACCTATGCTAGTGCACTTCGGCAATGGCATGAGAGGTGCAGTGTGGTGGTAGGATAAGAGGAGTGCAGTAGAGTGTAACTGACAAAGGTGTGGGAGTGGGGTGCAGGCAATATGTGGTGGTGGTTAGTGTTTCGGTAGTGATGGGAGGAGAAGAGAATATAGTGGGACACAGAGAGATGGGAATCCGTTGGATGTAGATCCATTGGTTCAAAATTCAACTGCTTTACTTCTGACAAAATTTGTTGAAACAACTTTCAACATTAAAGGTTTTGTTGACTAATTTAGTTGGTGCATTAGCAAGTTTTGAGTTCATATATTGTATAGTTCTGTTTGTGTGAATAAATGTGAATGACTATAAGCCCAATTCATATACTCATGCTACACATGCGCGCGCGCGCACACACACACTCACATGGACATTCATTATACACACTAGGAGATTTCTTGGGGCTGTAGGGCCTCACGGAGTGTAGACACAATTTCTCATTGAACACACGCATATGTCTACTCTAATGGAATAAACCACACCATGTCAACCATAGGAATCTAACTGGTTGCCAAAGATTACTCTTGCTCCCACCACCAAACCACTGGCACATGCTTGATCTGAGTTGATTTGCATGCCACTTTCTGTCTAGTCCAATCCTTAAAATTATCTCCAGCATTTCATGGGAGGACCAGGAGGCACTTGTAGCTATTTCTGTATTGAGAGTTACATTCGAAATATTTTACATGGAAATGTATTGTTGTTGTTTAGTGCCACATATTTGACAAGCACACAATGGCACTTTTTTTCTTCTTACTACGAGATTTCCTTCCGTCAGTCTGTACTATATGTTTTATAAGGAAGAAAGCAAAGCTTTACCTCTATACATTTTCTATTATGCTAACTTTGTCCTTTTCCCAACGAAATACTATTAGGTGCCTCAAAGACTTTATAAATTAGACGAGCTTAAGCTAAATGGGATTGATACTTCTGCTTTTCTATCTCCCGTGGATCTGACATTGGGATCAATTGAGAGAAATCTCCAAATTGCTGCAGTTATGGGAGGGATTTCTGTATCAGCTGCATTTGAGCTTTCTCAGCTCCAAGTTCTGTTTCTCCTTTTAGGTCTACTATCTCTGTGGTCTGTTGATTTGGTGAGTTTTTTTACTTGACTGCATGGCGTTGTAGATTATTAATTACATGTTTTCTGGCTGACTGGCTGTTGACATACCACTATCTGCATATTTCGTCATGTCATAACGAATTCTCTTGCCTTGCACACTTTGAGGACATCTTGTTGAAGTTGTTAAAAGCAATATTGATCTCTTTATATTAGTATCTTTAAGGAAGATTTAGTCATCTGAGATTAGAATAGATGCAAGTCTGCTGTTCTATTCCAATCGATCCTGTCATGTGCTACTTTGGTACAGATTAGCTTGAGCTTTTATGCAATCTCTAACATAGACATATTTTAGCTGCCTAGTATGTTAATTGTAATTAATGATTCAGCTCATTTCAAACATCCCTGCAACCATTGAACTGCTTTTCAGGGTTACTTGAAAATGCTAATACATGAAAGTTAAATAGTTTGTCTCTGTCGTTATTTGCTTTATGATATTATTTTTCCCCTAGTCGTGAGCTTGAGGTGGTCATCTGTTTCTTGAGCTTATGCATCTACAGCTTTCTAGGTATATTTCAATGGAGGGGTGAGAAACTTGGTTCTTGACACAATTGGTCACAATCTCAGCAAGAAGTACCATAACAGAGTTATTCAGGTATGTATACCATCCATGTTGTTTTCAGGATTTGAGCACTTTGAATCTGAATATCCTCAGATGTTGTCTACTTCATTAAAAGACGATTCTCGAGGCAACGAAGTTGATGGATAATAAAATGTCAATGTTTAAGTACCTGATGCCTTTGTTGCAGTGCAGCTACATTTTCTGAGTCAATTAATGAATAGTGTAGTAGTGTAGTTCAGGATTGTCAATTATCTGCCCTTGATCGCTGAATAATAGGGGGGCTGAAGCATGTTTTGTGCTATTTTATACAAATATACTAAAGCGATGCTGAGAGAATAAAGTTTCTGTCAGGACACTTATTTATTTTCTCAGTTGATAATTTCTTACTATTAGCCTTTAGTATATTTTCCTACAAAGTGACTGGCAGTTTTGTCTTTATTTCATTATTTGTCACTTCATAATGTCGAAGTTAGCTTGGAAAAAATATGCAAAGCTCTGCTAGCAAATCTAAAATAATATCGTTAAAATGAAACCAACAAAATTGGAAGCCACCAAAACAACGTTTTTCTTGACATATGTAGAGTTATTGTATTTCCATCTGCAAACGTGGCTACAAAATGCAAATTGGATTTCCTTGAGCAAACTGTTTGTATCACCACTTCTGTAAAATATTAATTCTGATATAGTGTCCATAATCTAAGCAACTAATATCTTGCATATGAAAAATATGAAGCATGAAGCTGGTCACTTCTTCATAGCATATTTGCTTGGGGTGCTTCCCAAGGGATACACTATCACAAGCTTAGATACACTTATCAAACAAGGATCACTGAATGTGCAAGCAGGTACAGCTTTTGTGGACTTTGAGTTCCTTCAAGAGGTTAGTTTTTATATCACCATCACATGTTTTTACTGCCTTCAATATTTTGGAATATTGTGATTTCTTTGAAATAATATTGTTATTCATCGATACGCAATTTTTATGCATTGCCATCTGAATGTTGAACCTTCCAATATATGATAGTCTGGTCGAGCCTTCATTTATACCTACCATTATTTTTCACCTTTCATGTGGGTATTGTACACTTATAAAATACACCTATTCTCCCTTCTAGTGCGTGAATTGTGAAGAACAGTGTTTGAACAACTTGAACTATTGATTAGTAACATTCCTTTTTTGGAAAGTGGACTAGTGGAGTAACAATTTATTTCTGTAACATGCAATATCTTGCTACCCACTGTTGCTGTTATTCTGGACAAGGGCTTTTCACTTTTGTGCAATACAAGAATGCAATCCATCTGGCTAGTATGTTGGATGTGCGATATATCTTGCTTTTGGATTAAGGAAAACTCTTAGAGGTATGAGCTATTTAAGCATAGTAAAATGGGTGAAAGGATAAAAGCAGAGGTCTAGTATTAATACCAACCTGCGTCTGCGGTCCTGTAGTCCTATAGCTGTTGGCATTCTCTCAGAGTTTATGGCACACTTCTAGTGAACATGGTAAAATGGATGAGCATTATGAATGATATCTTATTACCACCCAATGATTTTGCTAAAAGAAAAATATCTACAGTGGCAAATTTCTCAATGATACGACAAAGATGATACAGGTTGGAAAATAACACTAATGTTGCTGACATGTGGCCCTAGGCCCCACCTGTCATCCTCACTGACATGTTTGCAACACCTGGAGCTGTTATGCTTAAATATTTAAAGCTAATATGTGATGGGATATTCTTTCCTTTTTGCTCTGAGGACATACTGTAGGGTACATATGTTAAGTTATTTTTCTTTTATCTTTTTCAACAAAAAAGTTGTTTTATATGTTATATATGTGTTACTTAATGATTTATCTTTTATTTCCAGGTCAACACTGGCAAGCTATCTGCCACAGTGAGGCTCTCCCCCCCGCCCCCCACCCCCTCCCTGTACAAAGCACATAGAATACATTGTATAATATGGATCATTTTGCTTCTGTATCTACATTTGAGTGTCGATCAGTGTCAGAACTCAGATCTGCCACAAAAAAATAGAGAATATTTTCAGTGAAGTTGAAAAATGTAAAGATATTTCATTTCGATGTATTTTAGATTATCAGAAATAGTTAAATTTGTTAACAAGATGGAAAACTCAAGCAAACTTGAGACCGGCTAGAAATTACCATGCAAAATAATCTGGATCAATCATCAATCATTCAGGTTTATTGAACTCATGTTTGCATGTACTTTGAACTGGAATTGCTGGCATTCTACTGGATAATGTTCATATGCTGGAATGGTACTATAGTTGCCGCTAGATTAATTACTGCTTTGGTGAATAGTGGAACAAAATCAAAAGATTATACCACATAAATCTAAAGTATTCGGGATCATGTTGAGTTTTAGTGTTTTGTGATTGTCATCAATTTGTGTCTTTGACCTTTGACTGTAAATTGGATCTAATGGCAGATGTTGAACAAGTTCTCGTGCATTGCTCTGGCTGGAGTAGCGACGGAGTATATTTTGTATGGATATGCCGAAGGAGGACTAGCTGACATCAACAAGGTTTCTCAGCATAAGTTACTTCTATTGAACTTGACATACATCCTGTAACAATATTTTTTGTTTACTCTTTTTGCATTTACAGTTGGATGAATTGTTCAAGAGCTTGAGTTTCACCCAGAAGAAAGCTGATTCACAGGTGAGATGGGCTGTGCTGAACACTGTTTTAATACTGCGCCGCCATGAAAAAGCTAGATCGCGGCTTGCAGAGGCAATGTCTTCTGGGATGTCAGTTGGATCTTGCATTGAGGTCATAGAAGGGAACATGAACATCGAGGATATTTTGTAGCTAGTGCTAAAACAGTAAATAGTTTACTGGAAATCTGGAACACCGTCGGCCCTCAATTCTCTGTCCTTGAGGACCAATATGTTTTTTCACTAGCCCCTAGATCGATAGACTAATGCACTCGATTACATAGCCAATTCATTTGCATACAAGCGATACAGAGCTGATTTCAGTTACTTAACTGAAATAGTGTCTTTCGGCGAATAGTTTACATCAGGGTCGGACGAACCAAATGTCATATTACATCCAAAGAAGATTTATAGTTCAATGACTTGCGGAAAGTATAAAAAGATATCAAAAGTTCATTTAGCGGTTATGTAATCTTGCAAACAATTAGATGGTCACCCTAGACTTCATCTAGACTGCCATCGTCATGATACCCATAAGGATCCTCGAGTTGGTCTTTCTCTAAAAGAGTGGGTGCGAGAATAAGTGCGCAATCAAATCACACTTACAAGTTAACACCTTTCTACTGCAAGTAATAATAGAGGCTCTAAGGGAAGGCCATTAATTTTTTATTTGCATAAAGTCCATTGAAAATATCGATAATACAAACCTATACCTTAGCCATTTTAAATCCTGGTTAAATAATCATATATTTGTTGAATGAGTTATGGGTTTCAATGTAAACCTTCACCTAACCTATAACATCCTCTGGACCTAATCTCTGCATGACCAATCATATCCAAACTTAGCTGCTTCCAGTATTCCAGTCTTCCTTCTTTCTCATGCCATCATATTCTAGGATTTAGGCACTCCCGTTATGGATCACCACTCTATTGGATTGCCAGTCCAGCAAGTGCATAACCTAGATCACTCTCGGTGACAGCGTCCTTTCGCCTTCGTCTCGGGCTGGAGTTTGTTCTAGGGTCTCGGATGTGGGGTCCAATTCTTTCCCACCACTTAATCTGCACTAGTCCTTAGATAAGTACACTAGTGCACACCATTTCCATAGCCGGATAAATTCATAAAGCGGAAGACTTATATTATATAAGGTACATGTGATAAGCCTAGAGGGCTATTAAGTATTACAAATCCGGCACATTGGCCCAAATTGTTTAAGAACATAAACCCAACATTAGAGTGCAATGATAATTAAACGAACAAAAGATTCTCCCGCCGGCTATGCCCTAACAAACGACTGGAGGGATGCCCTAAACCTCGTCTCTATCATCATGGTACTCTTGAGCTCCGTCTTCATGACATGCGTAGGGGTCTTGCTCATATTCATCATCTAAAATAGTGAGTGTGTGCGAGGTCAGTACGCAATCAAACCTTATTGGCGAGTTAACACCCACCCTAATGCAAAATGATAAAGGTTCCAAAGTATAGGTTGGGGTTAGTTTATTTTGCAGAAAGCAAAATTTTCAAATCAAAACCTATGACTTAGCAAGTTTTAACCCAAAGTTCTACTAATCAATGATTCATGTTTTAGTTTCCCATTTCCATATCACAAACCCATTCTAAGCTTCCACCATACACCGCCATCATCTTTTGGGTGTGACGCACCTGTCGTGAATTTTACCCCCACGAACTGTCCGTTCTTCCTTAGCTGGGTTACCAAGCCCGTACTAGAATCACAGCTCCCTACGACATAAGACCTAGATCATCCCACGGATGACGACATGAGCCTGTCTTTGCCTCGGACTAGGGTTGCCATGATGCTATCCAGCAAGCCACTAGGCCTCACGCCCGCATTACCGCGCGATGGCTACGCGTTGTGGTGCAAGGAACCAAATCCATAGTCAGTGACTTCCCGCTGTGTGCCTCACTGCACGCCCGTCCGGTCCACTCTAGGAGTCATCTCGGATCAACCAGTACGCCCTGCACACGATGTGACGGAACAACCTCCCGCAGGCAAGTGGCAGCCTTTGGCAGCTACGCGTGTTACTCCGCGCTCCTCTCTGCACCGTGTCTGTGAACAGATAGCCCTCTTCTCTACACCATGTAGCCTGAGCTACTTCACACCCTTATCCACATGCTAGACCACATCCGCATTTCACAACCACACACACTGGCATGCCAGGCCCAATTTTCAATGTTCAATGTTTATTGTATAAACATGTCCAGTGAATGTCGGTTCACTCTTCCGAGGCAGTTAAGCCTAAAAATTATTAATTGGACCTGAACAATGTCTAAACAGATTTTAACCAAGACTTAGGAGTCTAAATCATTTTATTTAACCTAACCAGATTATCAAGGGGTGATCATCAAGGCAATCATTAGTAGAATCAAGTGAGAGATGACTTTATCAAGGCAAAACCATCATGGTAAAGCAATAACAAGTAATAAATAGCGCATGATATATCATGATTAAACAAGTAGGCATAAATATTTAAAGAGCATGCATTTTGATAATTTAAATAAAATACTTTAGAAAATTGGGTATTCAACATGATCTAACCGACTGTTAACTCGCCTTGGTCTTGGGGTGATGAGAGGCTTCTGGCTCCTTAACGTCTAATAACAGAACGAATTCGAAAGACAATAAATAAAACACCAAGATGCATGAGAAGGCATGATGCATGAAATGCAGCGTATTTAGTCTAGCGATCAGTGATTACCAATAAATCTTTCCTAGGTATCAAAGAAGTTCCTTGAGTCTACTTATGTTTGAAATTCTACGAAAAGATAATGGTGGTGTAAACGATAGGTAATGTATGATGACGACGACGACGACGACGTAGTAATACCTTAATTGGAATCTTCATAATGTAGAATATAAGTTTAAAATAAACTTTTGTCTCAAGTATTTCCTAAAAATATTAGGGTTGCTATTACATAGGTCTAATTAATTGAATTTAATTAATAGTAAAAGATAATCCCTAAAAGAGGGCCTTAAATTACCTTAATTAAGCAGTTAAATAGTAATACCATTTTTAATTAAGTTTTAATATTTTAATAATCTCTTCAAAGGTTAACTATGTCTCTGTAAAAATTTAAGATTTAATTGAAGTCATTTAATATCTAAAATAAATCAAATTCAGGATTCTGTTTTATTAATATATAAAGAAAAGGTAAAAATGCTCATTTTAATTATTCAGAGAGCAATATTGACCCTAAAATTGTGCAATAAATTTATTAAATTTCTAAATCATATTTATGCTCCACTGAAATTTTATCATGATTTTAGGAACTTAATAACTAAGTAAATAAATTGGAAAACCAATTTTTTATTACTATTAAGAGGGTTTTCTTAACTAAATAGATGTTAAAAAGAGGTTACTGTACCAAATTATAATTTTATTAGATCTAGCTCGCCTTTTAGTATTTTCTGAAATTTTTTCATAATTTATCTTAGCTAATTACTTTTTTAATAAACCTAAAACATTTATTGTTTTTTAAATCAATAACAGCTGGAAAATCTGGTTTAAATAGTACTGGGCCGAGCCCAACACTATGCGACGGCTGATTCACGCCATGCCCCATCGTGCTGCGTCAAGGCAGTCAGTCATGCTGAAGTCTTGACCGGTAGAGGAGGCGTATTCCTGCACACTTCCACTTAACCTGACTCGTGGGGCTGGGTCCCCACCTATCAGTGACAGGACGATATTTCATGCGGGAGGTTTATATTAAACTTCACCCTAGCATATGGGCCCCACATGTCAGTGGCATGGTTCACAATAAATGTGAACCATGCCCTGCTGGCTCTGGCCGAGCTCTGGCGAGGTGCTCGACACCGGATCAGCGGCGCTACAGGGTTTCCGTGGCAAAGCCCGAAGGTGCAACAGGTTCCGGGTCACTAAGGCTACACCGTGGTGACCTAGACTTCGCTAGCGACGAGCCCTAACGGCGGTGACGCTGGCAGAGGCGGCGGAGAGCCACGGGAAAGCATGATGACGACGACTCGGTTCGTAGTGAGCTATTCTAAGGTACGGGTGAGCATCCGGGGGTCTAGAGAGTTCTTACCGAGCGAGGAATTGGTCAGGGAACGACCGGAGTAGGAGGTCGGTGATGAGGTGGGCAGCAGAGTGTTGCGGTCGTCGCGGCAGGGAAACTCCGACGACGATCTTGCAAAATTAAGTTAGGGGAAATGTTAGCAGCGTCCTAGGGATGCTTCCAATAAAAGGAATCGGATAATTTTTCACCGGGGAGGGAGAAATCGGAATGGGGGTGATTCGGGCTTCTGAGCTCCAGTGAGACGAGGAATTGAAATTTCGAAAGCTACAGGCTCTCCCGAGGAAATTCCAGTGAGCGTGAGGGAGGCTGGGAGGTGGGTGAGTGTGACATCCTAATAAAATTATTATGTCACTTGTTATTAAAAATAATGATAAAAATTAAAACATAAAAATATAAAATAATAATATAATAAGGCTCTATTTAGGCTTAGGTAATCATCTTGGGCCCAATTTTGGCCCAATCCCCTCTCCTAACCAATACGTCGCCTATTAGGACTCCTAAACCTATCTCTACTCTAATTCTTATCTAAACAGGATTCTATCCATATTAGGCCTCCTTAACCATGACCTACCCCTATGAAAGTCCTATTTTAGTGAAAAATCGGAGGAGTTATGAAGCGCCGAAGTTCGCTGGATTTTTTGTCGTCGTTGCCGCCGCCGGCAGCCGCCCGCCGCTCCCTCGCTTTCGTTCACCAAGACTCCCTACGCGCTTGCCGTCATGCCGCCACCGCCGCGCGTCGCCCATTCGCTTCATCGGCATCGCGTCGTCACGCCAACCGCCAAGCAACCCGCCGCGCTGCCGCCGCTTCACTTTTCTCCTCCCACGCTGTCCTCGCTGTTGTCCGCTATCCGCGTGCCACCACGCGCCGGCCCAACCCGCGCCAACCACGCCGCCACGCCGCTTACCTCCCCTACGGCCCGTGCGACCCGCCACACGCCGCTCCCAACCCACCACCGCCACTGTCTCCCACCACCATGCTGTCCCGGCCGCCGACCATGCCGTTCAAGACTGTTAAAACCGGTTTTCCGCGGTTAACCTGGTTTATTTATTTTTCTGGCTTTTCTATTTATTCCGAAACTTCCAGGATTTGTTTAGGGAGCATCTGAACTCCGATTTAGATGATTCTAGAGCCCTAAAATCACAAATAATCTCAAGATTTTATATGTTTTTATCACACTATTTTTACTGTATTGATTATTTATTTCTGTTATTGTTGTTTTTGCATAGATTCAGCGTGTACCTGCTGTACTGGAAACGTTCCGGAGCCTTCCGAAGGAGGACAACAAGACCAAGACTTTTTCGAAGGCAAGCTAGATTCATATTGAATTTCTAGTTTGCTAAAATTTTATTCTTTCATATTTATTTAATTTGAATGCATGAATTATCGTCGTATGTGTAGCCTTGTCCCGTTTTCATGTTAGTCTTCTACTAATGTGAATTAACCTGCCATTGATAGCCCGTTGGTTATATTTTCTGAACCTATCCTTGTGTAGATGCTTTAGCCTTGTTTCTGGGTTGGTAGTTGTTAGGTTTCACTCATTAATAAATTTGTATCGTGAAGTTATAGCTTTGTGGTACTCTTTTGGTAAATCTAATCAACTAAAATCAACGTGGTGTGTGTTGATTTGAGGAGACCCAGAAGAGGCGGATCTGGGGCTTATGGTTGTGTCGTGCAGGTCTCCTCTGTCATATAAGGACCGTATACTTGTGACTACCATACCGAATCTAAATAGTACAGCCACTTGTGCCTTCTGACCCTAACTTATTAGTTATGGAAACCTAGTTTCCGATGTACTCGTAGGCGGTCGGACGTGACTAGCTATCACCGGTTTTGAATAGCTTAAATGGGGGCCAACCTCATGTGGCGCGCTATCAGGTCCGGCTGAAGGAGATGTGCATGACTGTCGGTCTGGTAGCAGCGTAACGTATGGGGCGTGAAACCAAAAGAAAGGGTACACTAAGGGGCAGGTGAAAGCAGTGAACGGTTTTGTAATGTTTCTCTCTTTGGGATGAGACAGGGCTTGTGGGGAACGTGTACACACCCTGCAGAGTTAAAACTATCATGGTAGCTGTGCCCACGGTTATGGACGAGGGAAAGGAGTTTGACACAAGGTAGTCCCATGTGTTTTGTTTAATTAAATTGATGGTGCAGTGTAGGCAGGGAGGGTCTCTTTTGAGCTAGTTACCTGCTTTCGTGGCTATGCTCTTCGTATGTTGAGCTAGATAGCTGTCCTTTGGCTACGCTCATGTGTTAGAAGGTGTTCTATCGTGTTCAATGAATTGAAAATAATAAATAAATAAAAAGATAGGTGTTGTTTTAGCAAAATAACCAGATCCGTCCTTTGTCCTTGCATTCATTATTAAGGATTGCTTGCTGGGTAGCCGTGTACTCATTATATGGATCACGAATTATTTGTTCAGGAGAAGAACTTGACATTGGTGCCAGTTGTGACCAGGAGGGTCCAACTCAAGGTGATTTGGGGAATTAACTATGCGTTCCGGGTCAACCTCGGAGTATCGTCGCATTTGAAGTCTTCTGCTATGTCCTTTATTCTTTTGGTTTATGTCCTGTTATTCAGTACAAGACTGTGTAAACGCCTATGTCAACTGCATGTTATTTATATTATGTGAACTGTTATTATTCTAGTTAATTCAATGCCTGCAATGATATTCCAAACTGTCCTTGAGTGCAATACTAGTTATGATCTTCTGATACTAGTATTCGGTCACTCGAGCCGGTAGAAATACCGAGGTGCACGACAGTTAGGAGTGGCTACGGGCACAGAGGGCAGGGAGGTTCAATGGCGACAAATTTGGCGACTTCGGCGCTATGGTGCCGATGAGTAGAAGGGGGAAAATAGGTTAGCGAGCTTACCGGCTATTTATAGTCCGAGCACGTCACTTGAGAGAGTGAGGGAGGGTGTGTGAAGGCAAGGGTAAGGCAGAGGCGCGGCCAAGCGCGTGAGGACACGATGAGCGGCGCAAAGATTGGCGATAGTGGCGCGGCAATGGCCGTAAGGGCATGTCGCGGCGGCAGCGACGAAGCTAAAGATCGCACGCCACGCACGCATGAGGTGACAGGCAAGGCGGCGACGATGGCGCTGAGCATGGCAATGGCGTGTTGGCGGCAATGCCAATGACGGCCGCGGCAAGCAGTACGCAGAAATTGCGACCACGCTGGGGCGCAATCAAGGTGGAGGTGCCACGGAGGGGGTGGCGTGGTGGCGGTGCAGCTGCCGACGTGGTGCGGCGGTGTAGCGTACGAACCTGTGATTCAAGCGCTGTGCTGCGACTGAGCCGTGATGGGGAAGCCGGGAGGCTGAGCTGGGATCTGGGCGGCTGGCTCGGCCTGGCTGGGCCGGGAAAGTGGCCCAAGCCCAAAAATGGGTTGGGCACTTGTGCCCAGTAAGGGAAACCCATTTTGGCAAATAATTTCAATTTGAGAAATTTAAATTTGATAATTCAAATGGAATTTGAGTATTTGGATAATGTCTGTAAGCTAGATCTTGTATTTAGGAGTTAGCTATGAAATTTGTAAACTTAGGAGGGTGAACCTAAGGGTTTAGGTTGCTAATTTGAGTTTTGGTAAGTGAAATGTTTATTATGATGATTAATTATCAACAATCTGTATTAGAGGTGATATTTGTTTCCTGATAATATTCAATTAACTGGCCCCATGGAAAATTGAATATAGAGAGAGAGAGGATTATACATAAGGCTCCATCGAGCCTAGGCTCCATGATTCGTTACCACTAGATGTGTCTTGAGATTCGTGTTGTTTGGTTATTATACTTTCATATACCCTCTAAAGAAAATATTTGAGACATCAAACTCCAAAAAATTGAGTTGAACTTCAGTTTGAACTACATTTAACTGTACTTCAAACTAGTTCAAACTATACTTCAAATTAGTTTAAACTAAGTTCAAATTTAATTTTTTTAAAGTTTCATATCTGAAATATTTTTTAGTGGATATGTGAAGATATACACGTCAAACATCACGAATCTCAATGCACATCATAGGTTTTTGAATCAAGGAGCCTAGGCTCCATAGAGCCCCAAACTGGCTTCCTATATATATAGAGAGAGAGTAATGCTATCGTTAGTCGGGAAGCATGGATCGCTCCGTGCTTCACGATGAGTTTATGAAATTCAAGACAAAAACGATTGATCTGAACCATGCATCTTCTTCGTCTCCTTCAAATGTAGCTATAGAGCAAATTTTATAATTTTTCGAACTTTTTTACTATTTATTTCATATTTTTGAAAATCAGCCTTTCTTGACGCTCTAGAACTAATTAGATTGTTGATTTTAAAAAATATGACATAAATAGTAAAGAAAATCTAAAATTACGAAATTTATTCTATAGCTACATTTCAATGAGACGAAGAAGATGGACGGTTTGGATCGATCGTTTTCAGTTTCAGATTTCAAAAACACAGCGCGAAGCACGAAGACGCCCGTACTTCACGACTAACGATAGCATTACTCTCTCTCTATATATATGTATGTATATATTCTTGGATTAAAAATGATATTAGAGCTTACTATCAAAGTTAAGCCTATCTATGCACATATCATGCATATATACACTTGTATATTCGTAGTAAGGTCTTAAAAAGCCGATTTTATTCAAGGATGAAATTTTAAGAGAGTAATGTACAACTATATGCATGCATAGTTTCTAAGGGCTAGAATTGGGCTATTACATTGGAGCACGCTACTAGACTCCAATACCCGCACTACAGCACGATGGCCCGCATTGTGTCGAGCCGCATCCAACACTTGTTCAAGTTCAAGGGACCAATTTTGGTCCCGTTTCTCATGGTCTGAGAGTTGAAATTCCAGTACTCCACTCCCTACCTCACTCTTAACTAGGTCCCTGACCTCTATGTCTAGGTCCCACTCTAGACACACACCTCAATTGTTAGGTCCTCCACAAACCCTCAAACACAATCATAGAACCTTAATCCTTATTGTACCACAGCTGAAACCAGATTCAGTAACCCATAACACTCAATTACATCCCTCAATTCCCTACCATCTTAGACATATACCATTTCATATTACGATGTGAGCAGTGATGAACTAACGTCCACCATGATGGGGCAATTATACCCCGGAAATCATAGATTAGATATGAGTGCGTCTAAGCAAGTTTTATCCAAGGACTATGAGTCTAATTATCTATTATTTATCCTAGGGTTAGAAATGACAAGATAATAAAGGCAATCAGGTATGGTAATCAAAGTATAGCAAAAAACAGGGCATGTGTATAATATGATTAAGGAATACGCATAGCTACTCTAGTAGTTCAAGTAATTGCAACATATAATAGAGCATACAATTTCTTAGTTGAATCAAAATAATTTATATAAAACTGGGTAAGGTATGGACTATGAATGTTAACTCGCCTTGTCCTAGGGAACAGTACTCTTCCTCTGCATCTTCAAATATTCCCTCAGGGTCTTCAATGTCTATTCGTGAAAGTAAAGACAATGAATAACTAAGTGCAAAAGGGATGATGTATGCATGCACGACCTATTTATGATTAAGTGCACCTAGCGTACCATGTCTTAACTAAGGTAGCGATAATTTCTACGTGTAGTTGTATGCCATGCATGAATATGCCCTTAATTACCCCTAATAAAGATACCCATGTTGGAAAATAATTTTGGAATAAGTTAAGGTGCTATAATTATTAATTCTAGATAGCCTTTGAGGGTTTTCTTTAATTTTATATAATTTTTACAAAGGTTAATACTTAGTTTCATATTTTTTTTTCTTAAGTTGTTCTAATGTTGGAATAATTTCTGGGAACATTTAGGAATTTTTGGAGTTCAATACCTATTTTTAATAAAGCTAATATGATTCTTAGCAATTTCTCAATAAGGAAAATGGCTCAATTGGCTCTTTCCAATCTTCCAGAGAGCAAGATTTTATTTAACCAGAACTATTATATTTTTCCTAGGTCCAGAATGATACCTAGTATTTTCTGGAATTTTTCTATGTTTTTTTGCATATCCTATACTATTTTTAATAATTCACTTTGTATTTCTAGATTTATTGGAAATTGGAAATTTTTAAAAAATCCAATACATAGTAATGGGTTCAGCCTTTTACTATTCATACAAGCACGCCATCTTGTGCTACCCATATAACGCTGCTGTTTCGCCAACTGCCCACCAATTGTTGTTGCTCGATCGGTGAGCCTGAGGCCTAATGGATAGTGGGCGCAAATGACTCACATGTGGACCTTAGGGCCCACTTGTCAGGGTGTTCCCATGCCTGATACGAAAATACACCATTAACTCTGGAAGACATATTCCGAAGGAATACGCTTCTACTTAATCGAACATATGGGACCCTGGCTCACATGTCAGTGACTCAAGACTAATCCATAGGAGAGATTTAAATCTAAGCATAGTGCTGGGGAGCCCCCACATGTTAGTGACTCATTAACGAAGGTAGATGGTGAGGTGATGCAGTGTGACGTCGGCTCACCCAACGATCTGGCCATGCTTTGGAAAACCTACGGTATGGAACTAGCGGCGCTACGGTCTACTGCTTAACTGATACTTGGTTGGAATGGGATCAGCAAGCGATGGGCTAGGACGTGATGGCCAGAGCATCGCAGGTGGCAAACTAAACTGGCGGCGCCATGGACGCGGGTGGCAGTATGCTACGGTTTCATGGTGCTACGGCGAACGGAGAGGACGACGGCCAAATTGCCGAGAGAGGGAGGTTCTAGGGCTACCAGGAGACTACCTCAGGTGGTACCGAGCTCGGGGAAGGCGTGACTCAAGCTGTCATCGTGAACTTAGCGCCAGCCAAAACAGGGGTCTTGCCGCCTAGGAGCTCCGGCGAAAATTGGCAGTAAGATCATGAGGAGCAGGCCTTGGGGCGGCTATAAGCGCAAGGAATTGGTCCGAGGCTTATCGAGATGCGAGAGAGACGAAAGAGGGTGATTTGGGGGTCAGCGGTGGCAGCATGGGGAAGGAGAGAAATTGAGCTAGGTTGCGAGCTAAAAAGGGGAGGGAGCTCGCCGGGAAGAGAGGGAGTGCTATGCGGGCGAGGGGCTCAAGCAAAAGGGTGACAACGAGGGTGACAACGAGGAACGGCGTCGAGGAGCATGGGTCGGGGCAGAGCGGCGTGGTGATGATGGCCAATGTGGCGACGGCATGGCTGCAGCAGCTGGTTTGAGGCGCGAGGCAAGAGCCGAGCGGCAACAAGACGGCTCGGCCAGCCTAGCACGGCGCTGGCAGGGTGCAGCATAGTAATGGACAACATCATACAGTATATTACAAATTATCATGGACAGAGTGTGTCACTTATTACAAACAGAAAAAGTAGTAATTCAAATAAAAGAACGAAATAAACATACGTTAGTGCAGTCTATCCATATGCCACATAGGCATCATCTGACCAGGGAACACGATTAGTAGTCTAGGTCACGTCCTTTGAAATATCCAACATAGTAATCCACACTGTTTTACAGTCCTTCATATGCTCGTTGAAATCAGCAACCCTTCATACGGTGAGGGTGAGTATATAGCAAGCAAAGTTTTTAGACGAATGATTACCTAGGTTTCTAAGGAAAGGTTATGGTTTTTTGTTTGCATAAAACTAATTTTACAAAGTTTCCTGTTAGTTATACTTCAGTGGGAAAACTTACTTTGATAAAGAATCTTTGTTTGTCAAATTTAATACAAGAATAGTTCTCACGGCACAAACCAGAAATGCCCTCGCTACCAACACTACACAATCTGTGCCAACTCCCTATATCAATTTATTATTTATTAAAAGTTGGGACTACATCGTGGAACTTTTCTCGCCCAATCTTGACCATAAGCATGACTAGCTATGTAGTTTTAACTATGCAAAGTAGTTATACTTTACCCAAAGAAAACATTTACTTAGCCTATCACCATGCTTTCTATTGATGTGATCAAAGCGAATCGAACAAAGCCTTTATCCAAATACATCTAGCTCAGACTTAAGCCTACTCGCTAAGGTTCACCCCTGGCCAGTGGCCGCCTCCCACTAAGCTAGTGACCCCCTCTCCCCCTCTTCTGTCTTGCATGTCTCCATTGCTTGGGAGTCCACACCCACTCATCCAAATGACACACTCTAGATTTTCCAATTTAATTAACAATGATCTTACCATATTAACGACGTCCATGATTTATTATTTTGTTCGGAACGAATTTTCACAAATATTGGTCGTTAAGATGACCGAGCGGTTACCACATACCCTATCAGTGCCCCCCGCACAAGTCATGCATATATTTAATCAAACTAAACCAACTAGCGTGGTAAACAACTCGGGGTATAAATGAGGCACAATTAAATCCTAAGGCAGCAAGGATGGATTCCACGTTAATGTGAATATGGGACAACTATGTGAAAAAAACCTAAATACATATTATCAAACTTGTAGGCACGGTAGAAATTCTAAATAAAACTTTTCATAGACAGTAGGTGCAGTATGCAATATGGTTCTACTTGCCTTGATTTGAAAAATGATAATGCAAGTCAATGATAGGAAATTCTTAAAAATCAAATAAATACATGAAAAATACAGTAGCTAGGGTTTGATTTAAAAAATTTTAAAAAAATTTTTTCACGTGAAATGGAACTTGGGAACTCAAGTTACAAAATTTGAAGAATCACTGTTCAACAAAAAAATGTTAACGGATACTGTTCACTAGGTGGGCTGCATGGTGCAGCCCATTGTCGCTGCGATCTAGGTGGTGGCTTGGGCTGCTGGCTAGCTGAGCTGGCTCTGCCGGGCCTATTGGTCACTATGGTCCACGGCAAACAGAGATGGGGAGAAGAAGGGGAAGCGTGGCAGAGAAGGCAGAGAACTACAATAATTTAAACTAATTTAAACTGCTCGAATATACAGTGGTTCAAATATATGTTTCTTTTGTTCTAGAAAAAATGGAGTATGTTTCTTTTTTCGCGACGCTAAACATCGTGTGCCCTGTATGGTCCCGACATTTGTGTTGTTTCAAGGGATTGAACGGTTTTTTTTTCCTCCAACCTCCATCGATTTTTAATGTCTTTCATCACCGAATAATAGTGAAGATTAACAAGTCACATTGCGAAGGGAAAAGGGATGGAAGTTTGTTTAGCTGGCTGTGCCATACGAGCACGTTTGGTTGATATACTAAACTTGCCAACAAATGCCACAATTTGCCGTATCAAGAAGTTTTTGAATGTGATTATCAAAACTAGTCCAATTTGTTTATATTAGTTTTTAAAGCTTTTATAGGTGGCTTTATGAAAAAATAAAAAGAAAACTAAACTAAAAAAAAACAAAGCGTTTAATTTTCTAATTTAGCTAGGTTTAAACTTTAAGGCTATTCTAGAGCTTAGATGCAAAAGATTGAACTTAGAGAATTCGAAGAATGAAGAAAATCCAAAATATCGTACATAATTTGGACAATTTCTCGAATATAAAAAAATTAATAACAAGCGCGTGATTGCACATGCAGAGACAGTTCGCACTAGAATTTAGAAGCCACATTGACAGCCAACATATGTCTGAATGACAAACAGAACAAGAAAAATAGTCATTATTTTTGTTTGGTTGTTATTCAACAGAGATGTCTTGATATGGCTTACCATTTTTCTGTGTAAACCTGGAAATATATCACAGAGGCCGAGCTATAAACACATTGACTTGGTCCTGCGCTGATTAATGTTAACGTAATGTCTTGACCAGAAGGGGAGCGTTGCTGCAACTCTTTCATTATTCTGGATATTTGACAACTTTAACTGTTGGCCTGTTTCGGTCGCTAGGAAGGTTTCTGACAGCTTCTTTTACATGGTCTACTGTATCTTCAAAGGAATCATTATCAGGACCTTGAAGGAACACTTCTTTGAGATTTCCAAGATTCATCAGTCCATCAAGACCTTTTATGGTAGTTAATGACAGCTCGATTTTTTCCAACAAAGGCATAGAATGTTCTAGAAATTTGACCTTTGGAAAGTTTCCTTCATCAATGACAAACGTCTTCAGGACATTGAACCCAGCCACCACATCAAGTACTAAATCTAAGTCATTTATGATAATAGAAAGTGGTTGCAGCATGAGGCTTAGCAAGTTAGGTAACTTTGGCAAGACATTCATGGAATCTTCCCAGGTCAACATGCTATAGCAAAGAGTGATTTCGGTGACATTTCGTAGTTGTCTGATCCACAGAGGCAGTGTGCCCAGCTCCCCTCGCAGCTCTAGGCTTTGGAGAGGCAATGGATAGTGAATCTGGATCCCGTGGAGGAACTTGAGAGAGATTCCAGAATCAAAACCAGTAATAATTAAGGATCGCAGTGTGTTCAGCAGGTTCTGAAGGACATCAATCCATGCATCGTTGCACTCTCTGTTTTCAGGGAAGATATATAAACCAAGCTTTTTCAATTTGGTCAGCATTTTCAACGATATCAGATCTGCTGGGCTCTCTGGCATTCTAATAACAGACAAAGTTTGAACTGATTCCATATAATCAAACTGCTTAGGCATCTGCACATCTGAGACCTGCACATCTGAGATCAAATAACGGTAATCGTTATCTCTTCTAATCCTCTTAGAACCTGCGAGCAAATGAGATAGCAGTCTCAACTTTGTTATTCCAACAGGTAGCATTTGCACCATGGTCCGCCTAATGTCCAGTGTTTCCAATTCCTTCAGGTCTCCAATTTTCCCTGGTAAATTCATGATTTCAGTTCTCCTTAGGCTCAAGAATCTCAACAGAAATAATTTGCACATGTTGTCAAGGCGAGCATTCCTCAGACCCTTGCAGCCTTCTAGATCAAGCACTCTAAGTAATTCAAAAGTGAATGACCAAATGTATCTGTCAACATCTCCAAATGCAGTAAAGGATCTAACTTGGAACAAGTTGCCACCCACTCGAACATGTTCTTTCTTGCTGATATTTTGGGCTGAGAGCCGACGAATAGTGTCATGAGGCACTCCTACAAACTGTTCACCAATTATGGTGATAAAATTTTCCTCTATTGACTTTGATACAATCACCTCCAACATGATATCATGGACACGGCATGTCTTGATTTTCCCACTGTACCCGACTTTCCCTCGTTGAATTATGCTGCGACCAAGGAGCTCCTCAAAGTAGCTCTCAGCCACTTCCTCAGCACTCATTCCACGTCGTGCAGCAACGAACCCTTCAGCCACCCATCTTCTCACCAAGTTTTTTCGCCTGATCTCATAGTCCTCTGGGTAGATGCTTAGATAAAGAAAACAGCTCTTCAGGTGGTATGGCAAGCTATTAAAGCTTAGGGTGAGTATCTGTTTCATTCCATCAAGACTTGGATGGTTTTCCATCTGAGAACTTATTGAGTTGCAGAACTTATCCCATTCCTCCATGGTCCCTTGCTTGCTGGCTAATACTTTTGCTATGTATATTATGGCTAGTGGCATGCCTCCACATTTCTTTATAATCTTATTTGCAGCATGTTCTAGCTGAACTGACCTAGGTGCAAACTGGGTTTTCAATGGACTTGCATGATTGCATTTGGAATTTTCTAGTCCCCCACTCTTGATTTCATTTCCAGTAGGTTCAACATCTTGGGACTTGGCTTTCCCTAGAAACACCAGAGAGGAAGCATTTGACGAATATGTTAGAGAGGCAGCACATATTCCATAGACACAAAATGGGCTAGATATACACAAGTACAGGGAAAGGGAAAAATGCAAATAACATCCTATACAATACTACTCTAACACCCCCCCTCAAACTCATGGTGGATCTACAACACTAAGTTTGGAGAGATGACAATCATGCTGCACTCTAGTCTGTGCCTTAGTGAAGAAGTCAGCAATCTGACGATCCGAAGGCACATGACTGACAGTAACCACTTGATCCTGCACCTGAGACCGAACATAAAAAGCATCGATGCTAATGTGTTTGGTGAGCTCATGCTTCACCGGATCGCGAGCAATGCTTATGGCGCCAGTACTGTCAGAGTAAACGGTCGTAGGAGCAGACTGTGGAACACCAAGATCTACTAGGAGCCACCGTAGCCAAGTCACCTTAGCCGTCACAGACATAGCGCCTGGCTTCGACCTCGATCGAGCGAGAAACGGCAGTCTGTCGCTTGGTCTTCCAGGAGATCAAGGAAGAGCCAAGGAAGACACAGTAAGCAGAGAGAGACTTGCGATCAGAGGGATCGCTAGCCCAAGTAGCATCTGAGTAGGCCTGGAGCTGAAGAGAGCTGGAGTTGGAAAAGAAGAGACGACAACCAATAGTACCAGAACGCGAAGGTGGCTGTAGTGAATGTGAGTGGGAAATGCCATGAACTGGCTGAGAATGTGAACAGCGTGAGAGATGTCAGGACGAGTGATGCCAAGGTAGACAAGGCTCCCAACAAGGTGACGGTAGCGAGTAGGATCCTTAAGTGGGACACCGTCAGTGGGGCGAAGCGAAGGTGAAGCTCCATCGAAGTGTCAACGATGCGCTGGTCAGTGAGGCAAGCACGATGAAGAAGGTCCTAAATGTACTTCCGCTGAGAGAGGTAGTAGCCCTCAGGTGTGGGGTCAGCCTCAATCCCAAGGAAATACCGAAGAGGACCTAGACCAGACATCTGAAACTGCTCATTGAGACGGGCCTTGACAAAGGCAATGTACTGAGAATCATCTCCAATGATGAGCATGTCATCAACGTAGAGAAGAAGGGTCCGACCACGAGGAGAGGTGTGGACAAAGAGAGCGGGGTCATGCTGGCTAGCAACAAAACCGGCAGCAGTAACAACAAAGGTGAAGCGCTTAAACCAAGCACGAGGGGCCTGCTTGAGCCCATAGAGAGACCGACGAAGACGACACGTGACAATCGGGCACACTGTAGCCAGGAGGAGAGTGCATGTAGACCTCACGTAGCTCGCCATGAAGAAAGGCATTCTTCACATCGAGCTAGGAGATGGTCCACCTACGAACGGAAGCAACAGCTACAAGAGTGAACGGTGGTCCGGTGGGCAACCGGGGAGAAGGTCTCCGCGAAGTCACGTCCGTACTCCTGCTGAAAATCCCGAGCCACAAGGCGCGCCTTATAGCGCTCAAGAGAACCATCAGAGCGAGTTTTAATCTTATAGACCCACTTGCAAGTGATAGGAGTGACAAAGGAGGGGCAAGGAACAAGGTCCCAAGTACTAGTACACTCAAGAGCAGCGATCTCCTCAGCCATAGCGAACTGCCACTCAAGATGAGCAACAGCGTCACAAAAGGAAGCAGGCTCAGAAGAAGCAGTGACCGGAGCAGCGAATCCATCGCGATCAGGACGAGAAAGCGTGCTTCGATAACGAAGTGTGTACCGAGGTGGAGTAGGAGTAGAATCCTGAGTGGAAGTAGGGTCAAGGGGAGAGGAAGGACCCTTCGGAAGAGAAGGTGAGACCGGAGGAGGACCCAACAAGGAGGAAGACGAAGAACACGGAGGAGAACGACAAGAGTAATGAAGGCGGATAGGAGGACGGCCAGGAAAGAGAGGAGCAGGAGACGGAGCAATGGAAGACGAAGGTGAAGATGGAATGGATACAGGTGAAGGAGAAGGTGGAGCTGGAACAGGTAGAGGAGAAGCTGGGGAAGGTGGAGGATCTGATAAGAAAGGTAGAATGGAGAAAGCGGTGACAACGTCTGATTGGATAGGAACTCGACGCACAATAGGAGGAAGCTAAGAACCAGTGAGATATCCGTCTAAAAGTCTTGCGACGAACACAGAGTTGCGCCAGCTTTCTGACCGCCACGATCGGGCTTCTCGCCGTATTATGAAAGGTAGCGACCGAGGAGCTTCTCACACCCGCCCACCAGCACCGGACGACGAAACTTCTGTAGTGTGATGCAAATGACCAACACGGCGTTTCTCGCGAACGACAGGACTCGATAAGTTTAGAACGCAACCAACTTCTCGGTTCTCACGACGCCGGGACGTGCCTAGATTCAGAAGAAGCGAGCGTAAGCCACCGTCGAGATGCCAGTGCTTCTGAATTCTAGAACTATGTCAGTCAAGGGACCACGTCCGGCATGACGGGCGACTGGAAAGTTGAACGTATGTAGTTTACTTCTTGACAAACTTATTCTTCGCAGAGCGGTTCTCGGCATCTTGTGCCGTCGATGCTTTGTCCAAAGGTTGTACGGGTACCGGAAATCGTACGTCTCCTATGCACCATGCATGCACATCGAGCCGAAACCTTCATGCAACACAGGACGTATGACAAAGCCGCTAGCAGTAGCCATGCGCTGAACTCCCGCGGGTATCGGTCGTATTATGGGTAAAGACACACGTCCGTTACAGTTACACCCCCGTCAGCATCCAAGATGCCTCCGATGCCTCGGCCGTAATAGAACGATGAAGTGAACTAACATGGCGGCACAAACAGTAGATAATAGCTTGGTGATCGCTAGCGCTGAACATTTACCTCGAGCCCGAATCGACTTGTGGTACAGATAGCAATATCAGGGGCCCGCCATCGGGCCTCAACCGGATTGTGGTAGTGACTCACCGTGACTATACGCCGGAGTGAGCCATGTCGCAATAGAAGTGGAATTGAGCGCCATATCGCACTTACACTCGCGAACTGCTCGAAAAGCGGGACGCTCGCCGACCGAGGATAGCCAACCCTCATTACTGAGCAAATTAGTGAATCGTCGATACTCAGTGGACGTGTCGCAAGTGGCAACCGGAAAGCGGGCGGCCATCTGGTTCTAGCAAGCTGCATGGTGGACGCCGCTGAGCGTCTGTTCCAATAAGCACTTGACTTGTCACACAAGCAAGGCCATTACTTTGCTAGTGGCGAGCAGAAGCGTTCACCGCAACAAAAGGCGCAACCGTAAATAACAGCAGGAGGGAGATACTATAAGGCAGCTCCATACCAGCAGTTATAGAATCTTCACTATAATCCATAATCCCAGTATTCCATTACCAAGGTCAACATATTGTGGTCATATCAACTGAGGGATGCCAGTATGATTTTCTTCTTGAATTGCATTTTCCCACACTCCCAGCGTGTGGTAATTATGATTCGAATTATAGAACTATAATCAATGATTCACTTAGATTCCTGATTCTAGACATTTGATTTTCAACAGAGCTTCCCGATCATGCTCGAGGGTAGGTAATACTTGATCTACCTTCCTTTCTTAGGCATTTCATGAGTTCATTTGCAGGTTCATCAATCCCTGATAGTAGGTTGTTATCGATTGGACCAGCTTGAAGGCTTCTACCAAGTTCACTGTCTCTACCTGCAATGGTCCCATTTCCATTGCCTTCAATTGACACTCCATAGCTAAGATTCCTCTTGCTCACATCCTCAGCACGCCTCCTAAGATCTTGAATTCTGCTACCAAGTTTACGACGCAACATCAGCTTGTGGAGAAATGAATTGCTGAAGATATCAACATTGCAAGAGCAATGGCTAGTCTTCAATTGATACAAGATATTTTTGGAGCAAACTTTTACATCAGACCACGCATTCCTTAACCGTTTGATTGATGAATCTGTCTGCTCTTTATCATTTTTCACATGGTCAAGGCCAGCATGAGGATGGTAAGCTACCATTTGGTGCAAGAACTGGTCAATGCAGTCCTCAGCATCATAAGCCATCTCCCTAACCTGCTTCATCCATGTCTTCACCTGGTCATTGTGATCCTCTGATCTGGCAAGGTTGCTGAGAAACGATTGCATGCCCTCTAGCTCACCTTTGATATAATGGACCTCTTTTTCCACTCCTTGCAACAATTGTAACTCATGTGATAGAACCCTTGCAAGCTTACCAATGAGCACCTTCACTGCACCCTCCGCACATGTCACAAGCAGAGCTTCTGCCATATTGTTCGCCAATTCCTCACCGTGTCCTGTCGATGGTTCAAGAAGATAAAGTGATTTTATCAGTTCACAAAAACTGATATAGCTGATCATTGCCATAAGTTGCAAACATTAGTATAGATATGGACAAATTTACATGAACTACAATTTTCATGCATATATTTGAAGGAAGTTGTTTAACGGACAAGTTGATGTAATTTATAAGTTTGGATGCTTTTTAATTTTGTTTGCACACTGAAATGCAGTGTTTCATGATACTGTAGCACCTTTATTGATTTCCACTTAGTAGAAGAATCAGTAGCACGATCCATTGTGTTGTGCATCTCATGCTTTCTCAATCATTGTATTTGCACATCAATCTACTACGCACACATTGGGACCATACAGGGTGATAGCCTCCCCTTTCCTAATGACCCCCCCTTCAATACATACAGTCCACATGTTAGCTTAATCATTTCCCATTCTCAATGAAACCCTCTCTATTTCATGACATAGTTTTCTTCTTATGTATTTCTTCTCTACATCTATAAGAAATACTCGTATCAATTTAGCCAAACTAGTAAACTAAGTAATGGTAATTCTCAGCAACCAAATCGAACTTCCTATCAACGAATTCTATCATCATTACCCATTATAGATTTGTATAGCAATTCTGTTGATAGCACACGAAATCTGTTTGAAAATATGTGATGACAGGATGGGGGGGTTTCTTAGAATATTGGACTTAGTATTTGGTCACATCCAGAAAGATGGACTGAAAGAAAAATTCGTTTGGAATTATTTTGAAGCAATACTATAACAAAAATACCATACACATAAACTTCTCTTGAAATCGTAATATGTAATTTCTCCAAGAGAGTTCCTTTATTCCAAACAACCTACATTTAAATGTCAGGACAAAAGTAGAAATGAAACCCCCATCCCATTTTTTTTGATAAATATTTATTTTTAGTTGTCTTAATAAATTTTCTTTAACTATTTGATTCGCCCTATCTTTCTATCCAAGAAATATTGTCTCCAAAATCCTTACACATTTCCAATCCATATTTTTAATAATTTATTAATTAACTTTTTAAAATTTTCCTAGATGTAATATTCAACTCTCTGTTCTTTTCCATTTTATTTGTTTTTCTATTGTCTGTGTTCCAAACACCTAATTTTGCTTGAATAGACAATATAGTGAGTCTTAAAAAAAGTGAGATAAACGTATATATGCCACTCCAAAACTCCCTTGGAATAAATTGCACTACACAATACAAATTTTAGAAATGTCCCTACAAAACTACAATGCTGTCCTAACTGCAGCGAGTGCTTTTTTGGCATGAGATTACAGATTTTGGTCATTGATTTCCATGCTATTAAATGCCAAGTTTCGATGAGGATATTCGTGAACTAGAATGAAACACTAAGAAAACATTCTTCTGCATAGAACAAAAGGGGTAAAGAAAATGGCAACGAACCTTTTGGAAACCATGGAACATTGATACCACAGAAGCTTGACAATGGTCCTCCTCCTCGTAAGTTCTTGTTATGTGTTGAGTTTGAGTCTTCAGAGTTGGGTGTGCTGTATCTCTCCTAAGTAGGCAAATACATTGTCCTATGTAGTAAAATAATACATACCTTATCCTCTTCTTGTTTGTTTATAGAACTACTCTTCCATTTTTATTAGTAGTTGCATGACGTTTCCTTGAGTAGCTAAAAGATACAATCTGACCCTCCATTATTCTTGTTTCATGATGTTGACACTTGACACTACATTAGTTAATTTGGACATGATGGCATAGTTGTGCCCTACATATCTGCCCTGGTTACTGAAAAATTTCCTCCTATCTTATGCTGCTACAACTTGAAATGTTTGACCTACCTACCTTAAATACAATATAACAACTTTATTTTTCTAATGACTAGTGACTAGATTACAATATGCACCACTTGTTTGTCCAGAAGTGTCAACATGCTTCAATTTAAAGAAAATAATACCACATACAGTTCGCGCCACAAAGATGTCATAAACTGTCAGCATGCACCAGTTTTGAGGTTTAATTTTCATCTTTGATAGCTTTCACCAGGAATACTTCATTCTTCCACTAAGACCTCCTGTTTCCTGCAATATAATGAACAATTGATTTTAATCGATTCTTCCTATTACTGAATATAGTATAGTCTAGATAGCCTTAACCAATGAAGATATCATCATATCAGACTATTGCAACCACCACGATTTACTAGTCTTGAAGGTATTTGATAAAAAAAAACCATGTTTTCTACAATCTCAAGAACAGGGTTACCCTGGGACATAATTATTAGATAAATCATTGAGAAGAAAATGCTTCCCAACATGCAATCTTTTTAGCAAGAAGTGATGGCAAGGTTGGTACCATGAAGGTGTGTTGTAAACTTGTAATCACTCAGCCAAACAGTCTTAACCTTTAGAATATTCATATCTCATTGGTAATTATTTTGACTGTGAATTTCAGTACCGATCTGGAGCAACTCAAGTTTCGGAGGAAACTGAACTTCGATATATCTTGCTGTGTCATAGTCCAAATCAATTTGATGTCATTCTAGCAGAGTACTGGTTGCCAGTACAATGGTGACCACAAGAACTGAGAAGCGCATCCGATATTCCGATGTGGTTGAGACTTGAAACAAAACAGCAATTTCAGCTCCCTCACCAATAATCTCGACAAGAGCAGGTTCCATTGCTAAAGCAATGGAACCGGTGTGCATCTCTGATGGTGATCTCCCTACGAGTTATAACAGAGATCGTCTTGATAGCACTATGACAGTCTCCACATATCCTCAGATTTTTAATCACAAGTATAGGTTCTCCTTCTTTCGTGTTAATCAAGCCAAAGGCGACCGCAAGTTTCTCACTGTGGTGCCTCAGCCTTGTCTCTCCTTCTGCTGCCTGATCCTTTGCCAAGGCCCATCTCATATCTGGCACATAACCTGCAAGCTTCATCTTCTCTGACATCACTTCCAGGAATTGGTATACCTCTTTGATTCTAGGATGTGAGACATCATGGGCAACAAAGACATGAACTATTCTTCCAAGCTCTATCCAGCTACAGCCAGGCTTCTTTCTGATGCCCCGATTTCTCATGAGCTTCCTAATTTTTGCAGCTTCTTCCCACTTTCCAGCGTCAGCATATATATTTGAGAGCACAACAGGTGCTGATGCATGGCAAGGACTCAAATAGAGAATCTCTTTGGCTGCTCTCGCTCCAAGCTCCATGTTTCCATGTGTCCTGCAAGCACTGAGCAAGGAAGTCCAACCAATTGAACTGAGGTTAAAAGGCATTTTCATTATAATCTCCTCAGCCTCCTCAAACTTCTTCGCACGGGCAAGTAGGTCAATCATACAAGAGTAGTGTACTTCACTAGGTTGTATGCCATATTTCGGTTTCATTGAGTTGAAATAGACACAGCCTTCATCTACTTTTCCAGTGTGGGCACATGCTGATAGCACTGAAATAAAGGTAACGCTAGTTGGTTCACATTTTGAATTCAGCATGTCATTGAAGAGCATGAGTGCTTTAACAGCATGCCCATGTTGTGCAAGGCCAGCAATAATCGAATTATATGACACAGTGTTCTTCTCTGCCATCCTGTCAAACAACATCTTGGCCTCAGCTAGCTTTCCACATCTTGAATACAATGTGATCATCGCATTATCAACAGAAGTCTGATTGCCTGGTATGTAAGACTTAATAACCAATGCATGTAGCTGCTGCCCCTGTGACGGTGATGAAATGTTAGAGCAGGCACTGATCACACAGACAAAGCTGCAATCATCTGGGCAAAATCCAGCTCTTTGCATTGCTCGGAAGAAAAGAAGTGCCTCCTCAGACACCTCCTCGTGCAACGAGTATGCAGATATAAGCGTGTTCCATAGCACCAGATCAGGATTGTCAACCTCATCAAATGCCTTCTTTGCATCCTGAATACGACAACATTTGGCATACAAATCGACAAGGCCACTCGCCACATGTGGATCTTGAGTGAACTTACTCTTGATCAGTCTACCATGGAGCTCCATCCCAGCATCCAAGTCCTGTGCTGTGGCAAAAACTGACATCACGCTAGCCAGAGTGCAAGTGTCTGCAGCGAATCCCCGCCTTGCCATGTCCTGAAATAGCTCCATAGCTTTTCTGCCATGTCCATGCTGCCCATACACCACAATCATACAGTTCCATGACACATGATTCCTTGCGCTATCACCCATATTCGCGAACACCCTCTCAGCCTCTTTCAAGAACCCACCCTTACCATACCCACTCATCAACGAGTTCTTGACGGAGACGTATGCATCCAGGCTAGACATGACAGCAAAAGCATGCAGCTGGGAGACAACGGAAATGCCAGCCGTAGCAGATATGGCAGAGGACACGGTGAAACCATCAATAGAGAGGCCCGCACGGCGCATGCTCAAAAACAGCATGAGCGCGTCCCCGGTGAGTCCGGCCGATGCAAAGGCAGCGAGGAGCGTGTTGTAGGAGACAAGGTCTGGGTCGGGAATGCGGGCGAAGAGCTCGGCGGCGAGGCGCGGGTCGCGCGAGTGCGCCGCGAGGAGGGCGTTGTGGGAGAAGACGTTGGGTCGCGGCATTTCGTCGAACAGGCGGCGGGCGAAGCCAGGGAGGCCGACGCGCGAGTAGAAGACGAGCAGGTGGTTGGCGAGGAAGGTGGTGGGCGGGAGGTGCGACTTGGCGTACCGCGCGTGCAGGGCGGCGCCGGAGGCCAGGTCGCCGGCGGCCACGCTGGCCCTCAGGAGCGCAACGAACTGGGCCTCCGCCGCCGCGCCCAGGGCACGGGCGCAGCAAAGGGTCATGTAGGCATGATTACTATTTGCGGCGTGCAAGAGCCGTTTTTCTTTAATGAGAAGCGACTTGACGCTTCAAAGGTGGAGAAAATCCGTTTACTACCACTTTTAGAGTTGTATTAGAGCATCTTCAATGGCACTAGATATAAGAAATGACCATATCATCTATAGATAGTATATAGACAACTTCTTCAGTGCATTAGCTATAACATTGTCTATAATATTAAATACTGGTCCATATGTAATAGATAATAAGTGTCTTAAAATCAGTTATAGCCTAGCTGTAAGTTAGTAGTCAGTCTATATCTCTCTCCTTCTTTTCTCTCTTCGAGCATGTATAATAGTTGAGACTACAAGAGTCTCTAACCATTGCCATGTCACCTATAGACAACACTAGAGACAACCCATACAATGGATGGTCTGTAGAGTTGTCTATAGAGCTATTAAATGCTTGCATGGAGTTTAAGAAATATGGTGATCAAATGTGTATGTCCTCTTTATAGTCTATGTATTGAGTACATAGTAACATGAGAAATATGTAATTAATTGATAATTTAAATACATTAATATAATTGAATTTCCTCTTCTCTATAGGTAACAATATAATTGAATTTCCTCTTCTCTATAGGGAACAATATAATAGTAACAAGATAACCTTGCTTGTGCTCTTCAAATAAAAGCGAAGTGTAGTTTTCAGAGATCATACAGAAGTACAAGCAATGATATAAGTGAAAAAAAAAACCAATTCCATTGTGATTTAGCTCTTTGGCAGAGAAATAAGGTAAAAGCACTTCTCATGAATTACGGTAATTGAAACACCCTCTTTCAAATGTGGTCATTTGCTACGCAGTTTGTGCTATATTATGTTAACTTTAACCTTGCACTCAACTATCCTCTTGTGCTTGTTTTTACTTCCAAGTTCCAACAAGCACACTGGTAGTAAACTCATTGTTTGTGTATCTCCAATAATGCGGTATTTGATCACTGGTAGATAATTCCCTTGCACATACCACCTGGAAGTAAAGCTATAAAACATCCTAGCAGCGCTGAAACAGTGCTCATACAAAAGACTAAAGTGATGTGTGCTCACACAAAAATTCAGAAGCATATAAGAAAATGCACTGCACAGACATTTCCAGGTTCATGGTTCATAAGCATATAAGTATATTCTAGGTCCAGAAGCATATAAGAAAATTCAGAAGCATAGTCTGACCAACATGCTCCAGCAAAGTCATGAATGCAATGTATGCTACACAAGAGAGATTGCTGCACTTTCCATATTAACTCCTAAATGAGACCATTTTACCACAAAGAACATGTGCATGGTTCTCAAGAAACAGCCATTGTCGCGGCGCACTGGAGAGGATGGAGGCGGCATGGCCAGCTCGGTGGAGACGGCTGAACCCGGCGCCTGTGGAGAGGCTTGCTGCGGCGCCTTGGAGAGGATGGAGGCGGCGTCGGCCTTGAGGATGGAGGCGGCGGAGGTGGGGGCGGTGGAGATAGGGGCGGCGGAGATGCGGCGGTGGAGATGGGGGCGGCGAAGTGGCCCGGTGGAGAGGGTCGCTGGGGCACCGCGCGGTGAAAAGGATGGAGGTGAGGGCGGCGGAGATGGGGAGCTGGGGGTGGCGAAGATAGGGGCAGCGGAGCGGAGCAGATTGGTGGAGAGGCTCGCGAGGGCGGCGAAGATAGGCGCTGCGGAGATGGGGGCGGCGGAGATGGGACGGAGCGGTGGAGACGGGGGCGGCGGAGATCAGACGGCGCGGCGGAGATGAAGGCGGCGGAGATGGGGTGGCGCAGTGGAGACGGGCGCGGTGGAGATGAGGGCGGCGCGGCGGAGATGAGGGCGGCGCGGTGGAGATGGGGGAAGATGCGGAGATAGGGGGCGCAGAGATGGGAAGATGGGCCGGGCGAGGGAGAAAATGGGAGAGGAGAGGTGGCGGCGCGGCGCCCCGGCGAGAGAGGAGACGGAGGAGGAGAGGTGGTGCGCGAGGGAAGAGATGCGGGAGGAGAGGTTGCCGTGCAGCGCTCGCGCGAGCAAGGAAAGGGGCGGCGCGGATAGAGAAGGGCGCATGGGATCACGGTAGAGACGGGATAGAGTCGACCGTCGGGCGCTACGTCGTCTCTACATCGTCTCTACTGCCTTGATATCGCTACTACCAACGACTCGTGCATGCGAGACGATGGAGCTCCGTCTCTTCCTTCTCTCTCGTCCACCTCAGCCATAAGATGACGTGGCATACCATATAGACGGCTTAGAGACTGCTAAGCTGTAGCATTGTACATGCTCTTCTACCTAAGCAAAATGCTGAGTTGGCATCTTATAGCTAGCTGAAATGGCACTATTGGAGATGCTCTTATAGGATTTGTCACTAAAAGTAAAATACTCCCTCCGGTCACAAATATTTGACGTTTTTGACTTTGCACAGTCTCCAAGATGCAACTTTGACCACTAATTACTATTGTAATTTATTTTTGAAATCCACTAAAATTGTAATATTATCGAAGTACTTTTTGAGACGAACCTATATATATAATTTTTATGTGCACAATCTAATTATTTAAAAGGATATTTATAACTCAAGTTTCAAAACTTTGACTGTCACGTATCTCAAACTTCAATAATTATGACCGGAGGGAGTATATGATTTGCCACTTCAAAAAATTTAATTCATTCCATGATCTGTCACTTCAAATAAATTCATTACAAAATTTGCCAATTTAGCCATCTAAGCTCGTTTCTATTATTTATAGCCCTTTTTATCCATGCAAAACAACCAACATGTCCCTGCTGCCGTGAGTCTAGGGATATTTCGTTGGCGCCTAAAAAATGAAGAGCCACCCATAATAATCGCCGATAATTGATTTTATCGGCTCATATTTTTTTAAAAAAAAGAAAAAGTAGTGTTTTAACTATGTCACTTGACATATTTTGCTGCCTAAACTTCAAAACCCGGTTAACTTGGTTCTTGAATTATCAAAATTGAACACAAACTGTCCCTTGACCTAGTCAACGGCGGTTTTGACTGGTCAAAGATGGTTTGACCGGAATATTATATGTATTTTCATATTAAAATATTTCACAAAATCTAAATTAAACTATATATACACTACAAGAATCCGTAATTGTTTCGTCGGCCCAAAACCGACGAAACTGGTCGTTTTCGTCGGCTTGCCGACGAAAATGGGCCAACAAATCTACAGCGATGAAAATACACTGTGGGTTCGTCGGGGCCAACGAAAACGCCGATTACTTTCGTCGGCCAAGTAGGGTCGTTCCCCCCTGGTCGGCTAATGCTGACGTGGCAGCCTATTTTCGCCAGCTTGGCCGACGAAAATAAAGCCGCGTTAATACTGCCATGGGGCACATGACGACCTAGGATGCGACGTGGCTCGACATAATTTTGTCGGCCACATGGCTGACAAAATTATGCGGTGCCCGGCTGTGCGCGGGAAATGCCTCGGTGGCCGATGAAAAAATATGTTTTTTTTAAAAAAATTCACAGAAAATCAAATAATTTATAGAAAAAATCACAGAAAATCACACAATTCACAGGAAATTCACAAAAATTCATAGAACATGTAACATCATCACGCCATCACGTATCGGGCATCACAAACAATTTTGTCACGCATTACACCCCATGTTAGATCTTATCCAAACATAACATTCCACCACATGCATGTTCTCATCCAAACATGTCACACATTACGCTCTACCATATGTTCTCATCCAAACATAACACTCCACCACATGTTCTCATCCAAACATAAGTCTCCACCGTATGTAAACAAGCATATAGAAGCACCTCATCTATTAGTACAGTTATTTAACTTGGTAGACTGTGGAAGTTGTGCTCGCAACTTGCAGCATCACCACCAGAGTTAATATATTGCCCGACCGATGGCTCGTCTCCAGCATGAGCACCGCTTGCGGCAGGAGGCGTCGTCGAACCCTGGAGAAACCATAGTGTATTGACTTTATATAGATTTGCTAACAAAGCACGTAATGCGAGACAGGAAAAGTGAATAGAAAATACCACATTAGGAGACGGGACCAAAAACGAAGGCGGTGGCGGACAAGGTGGAAAACTAAAGACCAATCCCAAATGAGCAAATAGAGCTTCCTGAAAAGTGAATAACATGAATAACCATTTACAAACACGAATGTATTCATTTAACAATATTTTCATCGACAACAAGCACGAGTTAATTTTAATAATTTTGGGTACATAATGTCCAAAACATCCATTGCAAACATATATAATCCAATTATAACAATTTTAGACATGTAATTTTTAATTCATCCATTTCTAATGTAAATGGTCAAACTTGTTCCATAAAAAGCATTAAAAGATAGATTCTTCATTTAAGCATCATTTTTGTCATTTTAAAGTAGAAATTGATTAGCTTACTTGTAAACTTGCTTGCCAAGCCATCACATGCTGCTGATGTAGCCTTATCCTTTCATCAGCTTGCCTCGCCCACTCTTGTTGTGTCCATGTTGTCATCTTAACTCCTCCTCCAGCCTAGCCTCACGTGAACTACGTGAGCTACTCTGGAAAGACTGAGACGACATTGCCTCGTTTGAGGCTTCACTCGAATCTATGACCCTATTGAACATGCCAAACCTGCTGTGTTTTCTACCACCTCCACTCGAGTACAAAGCATAAGGTCGACTTCTTCCTTCCTCCAATCATAGTCTTCCCTGTGGCGTTGAACCATTGCTTCTCCATACCTAGCCTGTCATTGCAATATATTTGAGTTAGTCAACATTTCAAAAAAAATCCCGTTAATTGATTCCACTTCGACTTATATTACTAACCAGATTCTGGGTCGCTGTATCACTACAAAGCTGCTCAGGGTGTGTAGGATTAGCTCCATAGTGGCCCCGAACATACATCTCAATAAAGCTTGGGGCAACACCACTTGCAGCCTCCTGCAATTTATTATAAGCTAGTGAGTATATTAATTATAAACAGAATGTAATAAATAACTTTTAAGTATGAATATCACACCCATACCATTCGCCACACTAACCGAATATGGCCATAGGCGCCATACCGCTGAGTTACCCTCAGTCCTACCGCACGGTTGCCCCTCTTCCTCCTTGACTTCTCCACAAAGGCGCCCGAGGACCAATAAGCACAAAGTGCTTCCTAAGCATCGGGGCACTTCCTTAGCCAAGGCACTTCCACCTAGAGGTACTCATCCTTTCTGAGGTAAACCTCTGATGCACCCAACTTTTTGCTCACATCCTCTTTTTTATCTTCTTGTAGTAATTGACCACCGCCTGGATACTAGCATTGGACATCATATCCTTCACCACCTTTGTTGCAGCCTTCTCGAAGACATATCTAGCCTTGGCATCCAACGCCTGCTCCCCCTCTCTGGCAAACGGTACCTTGGCTAAATAAGAAAATATATAAATTAGACACAATAATATTGAAATTAACAGAACTTACCTTGGCTAAATAAGAAAATATATAAATTAGACACAATAATATTGAAATTAACAGAACTTACCTTGGCTAAATAAGAAAATATATAAATTAGACACAATAATATTGAAATTAACAGAACCTAAAATGAGAAGTGATAAAACTATTACCCAGAAGTCATTCCAAACCCTCTGTGCAACTGTCCCAGTTTCTGCATCTACCGCACTCTTGTAGTGCGCCCACTTCAAGGTCGGCTGAGAAACACCTCCAATTGTCACCATTCCTAGGTAGTGATAGCGACAAAGTGTTCCCAAGGTAGCATTCACAGGCCTCAAGTGGTTTCTTCCCTCCCAAAGAATATCAACCCATTGCCTTCAAAGTGCAATTGACTTGTAAAATCATTTATCATGAAGAAAAAAACAACACAAAATGCATTAGAAGAATTTTAGTTACCATTCCCCTTGTGGCCTGATCTGTCTCCGCGCTGTCGGATTTGTAATTGCTGGGGTAATCAAGTTGGAAGATATGAACCTGAAATCAAATTACAAGTACAAAATATTAGTGTGCGATACATATCACAAATAGTGCATGCTATTTTCACAAGTACCTGAACACAAGATCAGCACCACTAAGAACAGCAGCACTGTCGTCCTCCTTTTCATCTTCATCTCCATCCCCACCCCCATCTCCGTCCCCTTCCGCTTTCCCAAGAAGATCCTCCCCTTCTGTATTACCTTGCTCCAATAACAATAAATATTAAATTTGATCACAAATATGATATGAATGCAACAAAAGATGGAAATAAGTTAAAATTACCTGCACCTGCTGAGCCTCCACCTTGTGAGGCTCCTGCCGAGCCTGCCGAGCCTCCTGAAGACATCTCTGCAGCGCACTTCGTTGGCTATGCTGAGAAGCAATGTCCCTGAAGAGAGAACCACCCGTCGAAGAAGAGCCATCATTCTTCTTTCCATGGCTCTTCAAAGATGAAGAGCCATCATTCTTCTTTTTTCTAAGCCTGTGCGAAAACGACGAAAACATCCTGTTAAAAAAGAAAATACAAGTTAGTGATGAACAATTAAACAATAAATTTATGGAAAATGCAATCTTTCATTATATACTTATTAAAAGTCATCGGGTTTGTTATCTTCATTGATAACAGTTTGTGAACCGCCACGATGCCTGCGGTTATGAACTTTCTTTGAGACTTTGGTTTTCCGACGGGGTCGTTTCTTCTTCTGGACCTCTTCAATAATGACATCAGCGGTGTTGCCAGCAAGTTGGTCAACTGACACACCAGTGTTTACACCAAATAAGCCTGGTAAATCACTTTCTTGCTATGGTTCGTGAATTGTGTTGTCGACCTCATTTTCACGATAGCCATCGTCTCTAGGGATTGGTAAGCGGCCTAGAGGATTTACTTTCTGAACAACCCACCATAGTTTTAAGGTCGCCGAGGTACATGGATAAGACATATAGTACACCTGCTCAACTTGGTGAGTAAGTACGAATGGATTATACCCATTTAGCCATGATGCGTGATTAACTTCCACTAGACCAAGTTTCTTGTCGTGGTTCACACCTATCCCTAATTTTTCATTAAACAACAAACAATAAAAGAACACTACTCTTAGATCTTTTGTCCCATCGAACTTGAACTCTACTATGTTCTCCGTAATACTCGGTGAGACGACCATCCATGTCAGTTGCTGTTGTGACAACTCTACTATTTGTTGTGACCGCTTGTGGATGTATTGCTTCAAATTTTGTAGAATGGAAACAAAATCCGTTGACATCACAGCGTCCTAAGCTCTTTGCAGTGATGCTTACGTGAGATAGCTGTCTTAGGTCTTTGTGGACGCTACTATCACTAGTGCACTGCAAAGTTATAAAAGTTATTAAAATCATTCTATACACAACGAGTTATGATTAAGCGGTAAGAAATTTACATGTTTTCGAAACCAAGTGATGAAATTAGGACTGTTATGTAAACCATCTCGTCGTAGAGTTTCAAGTTGTTTAGGAGTAGGTTGTTGACTAGATATCCAATATTGATCATCAAACAACCTACGGAATGTTACATACATTTCATGTTGAGAACAATATTTGTGTGTAAAGAGAATAAAAGGAAAACTAGATTTAAATACTTACTTGAAATACTGATTCATCTCCTCCATGTTGGCGTACATATATAACAATGCAGCATTCCATTCTTGTGTGGACACCTCATAGGGCGAACTGCCACCAATAGCCTTGCCATTTAATTGGAATATGTTCAGATCGCTGACGGGTGCATCATTAGAAGTGTGGTATCGTGGTATATAAGCATTAATGTTATTTTCTTCTATAAAATATGTGCTCGTGTAGTACGATATCTCCTTCAGATAGAATGCTTCTGTGATGCATCCTTCCACTCATGCTTTGTTGTCGACAGTTACTCCTATCTTTTTTAGGTTTCGTTCTATAGGGTGCATCCATCAATACTGTACAGGTCCACCAACCTCTGCTTCATAAGGCAAATACACCAATAAATGTTGCATTACGTTCATAAAATTTGGTGGAAACACCTTCTCCATCTTGCATATCAGCACCAGTGTTTCCTTACTCAATTTTCTTATCGTTGCTTTCCTAATTTCCTTCGCACACAATTGCCTGTAGAAGTAACTGAGCTCTGCCAACATTGTTCAAATTTGTTCTTTAAAGTAACCCCGAAACATTATAGGAAATAGTCTCTCCATGATAATATGGTAATCGTGGCTCTTCAAACCATTTATCTTGCCACTCACGATGTTGACCACGCGCTTCAAGTTCAGCGCATAACCATCGAAAAATTTAAGCTTCTTCAACCACTCCAACACCTGCTTTTATTTAGCGGGCTTAAGGCAGTACGGAGCACGTGGCTTCCCCATACGTCCCGCTTGATCGGGTCTCACCTCAAGGGTTGGTCGGTCACATATGTCGACCATGTCTCTATAAGCTTTCATATTATCTTTTGTTTTGTCTTTGAAGTTAAACATAATGCCAATGATGCTTTCTGCAACACTGTGTTCATGATGCATGACATCGATATTGTGCCATAGGAGTAGGGGAGTAGCATAAAGGAGACTTTAGATTGAAGATATGTGAGTCCAATTATGTTCATCTCTAACCTCTTCATATCTAGGGCTGGGCAGAAAGCTCGAGGCTCGCAGCTCGGCTCGGGCTCGGGCGAGCCTGGCTCGGCTCGCGTTGGCTCGTGGCTCGGGGCGAGCCCGAGCCGAGCCCAGTTTTCTGGCTCGCAATTTAGGCGAGCCGAGCCGCGAGCCGGCTCGCGAGCCAGCAGAAAATATGTTGCTGTCGGATTGTCTGAAGGCTAAAATGTTCATCATGGGTTTGATGGTTTGGTTGGTCATGGTCATGGTTGTTTCTATGCTTTATTTTGCTGTTGTTGTCAACTGTGATCAATATTGGCTGCTGGATGGCTACTGGAGTGCTGTCGTACTTGTGCTGAAGTCTTTGGGACAGTCGGCTCGGCGAGCCGCTCATGAGCCAGACCGAGCCGAGCCGAAGCCGCCTTTCGGCTCGTTGAATCACCGAGCCGAGCCTCGCTCACCACTACTTGACCGAAGCTCGAAGCGAGCCGAGCCGAGCCAAAGCTCGGCTCGGCTCGGCTCGTTTCCAGCCCTATTCATATCCATCCTCCATGGCAACTAACCGGTCATGCCAAGCAACAATCTTAGTGGCAATCAAACGTTTCAGCGGACCCTTAGTAATGATTGTGTCTTTGCGAAATGCATTTCGTGGTCCCCTGAATGGGTGAGTGGAAGATGTGAAACGTCGATGACAATCGAAGCAGCAAAATTTGTCACCGTTCTTCAAACGAAATGCATCCGTGTCACCCATGCAAATCGGACAACACAATCGACCGTGTGTGCTCCATCATGAGAACATACCATATACAGGAAAATCATGAATAGACCAAAGGAATGCTCCACACATGTTAAAGTACTCCTTCCTACTATTGTCATATGTCCTCACCCTAGTCCATAGCTTTTCAGCTTATCGACCAACGGCTGCATGAATATGTCCAAGTGCTTTCCAAGATGATCAGACCTCGGTATGATAAGGGTTAGGAACACATATTCATCTTTCATGCACAAGGCGGAAGATTGTATGCAATTGCAAAAACAGACCAACATGAGTAAGACGCCGCAAAAATAGGCCATCGGTCGCCAAGCCAATATGCACGTTTTGAGTGTCTTTGGCAAAATCTGGGTCATATCAATCCAGTGCCTTCCAGGCTTCACCGTCGAAAGGATGACCCATATAGCCCTCATTTTCAGGGATACCTTCCTTGTGCCGCCTCATATACTTCGCAGTCGTCCTAGATAGGTAACTCTGCTAAAGACTTGGAATAATAGGCAAAAACCGTAGCACCTTTATTGGCATGTTTGTTTTCTGTATAATCCCCTCTTCGTTCACTTCTTGTACATATCTAGATCTCTTGCAAATTGGATAATGCTCCAACCTTTTGTTTTCCTTCCAGAATAAGATACAATTGTTGACACACACATCAATCTTCTCATAAGGCATCCCTAGAGTAGATAAAAGTTTCTCCGACTAGTAGAAGTCTTTCGGCAACTTGTGAGGTTTTGGTAGAATTTGAGATATCAAATCAACCAGATAGTTGAAACAGGATATTGAGAAATTGTACTTTGACCTTATAGCCATTAATCGCGTGACAGCCGCAAGCTGTGCAACACTCGTGGACACATGCAAAGGATCTTTTGAAGCATCGAGATGACTAAAGAAATTCTCCACCTCTAGCCCAGGCACATCCTCAAACTGCTGAACAAAATCCTGCATCATCCCATCCATCTCATCCTCCTGATCATTGTTGGTATCAACCGAATAGGACGCCTCACTGAGCCGTGGCTCACCGTGCTCGTACCACGTCAGACAATTCGGCATGAAACCAAATTTGCACAGGTGACGCTTCATCTCAGTCTTGTATTGTCGAGCATAGTTCTGACACTTAGCACAGGGACACTTCCCCAAACCACCTCCAGGCGACAAGGAGAAAACACGATCCACGAAAGTCTGCGTGTTCACCATCCACTCTTGTGTGGGCACCCCATTGCTTCTCCAACCATCATACATCCAACGTCAGTCATCTCCCATTTTTGATGCTATTGAATGTGACAGTGATTGTGGGTAAAATATCCTACAAAGGGTTCTAGGCAAGGATAGGCCCTAAACCCACCAGAAGTGAACGACTGCGCACGGTTTCTATGACACGTCGTAGAATCCCAACGAAATTTCGACTGCATAACCCCGTTGTTCTCTGAGTGCACATCCGGTTGATGTGCATCAGAGAGCAACTAGGTTACGCTGCCGAAATTCCATTGGAATTCTGTGACATGTCATAGAAACCATGCCTAGCCATCCACTCCTAGGCTCACAACCTAATGTGAGCTGTGTCGCTCTCGAACGGGTGACATATAGGTTAGGTGACTTGTGTTTGTGAAATGACATGTAAAATGCAAATAAAGCTAACAAGTATGTTCTTTGTAAGTCACTTGAACATAAACATAGAATTTTAATTGCAATGTAAACATAGCATATCAATTTCAAATTAAACGTACCATTTCAATTGCAATTTAAAATGACAATTTCAATTGGAAATTAAGCACAGCATAGCATCTATAACTTAAACATAGCCATTCAATTGCAATTTAAACATGGCATTTCATTCGCGACATAACAAAGCATTTCAATTAAATCATAGCATGTATGACACAATATTTTAAGTCACATTGATAGCATAATATTAATTATACAATCACATAGCATTAGTTTTCTAAGTTTATATATGCAAAAATAATTAATTTATCTAAGCCAACGACAAACATCATCATAGCATCCAATTCACAAATAATTCTCTAATTAAGCTCTTTATGTTCTCTATGCTTTAAATACTAACTTGAAATGTCACCGTGAAGCGTCGAGGCGACCAATCCACACTTATCCAAACCACTTCCTTCGTTCGCTATCATTCCTTCGTGTGCCCTGTACACGATGTGACGGAACCACCCAGGTGGCAGCGATTGGCAGCTACGCATGTTCCATCCGCGCTCCTCAATGTATCACATCTGTGAACGCATAGCTCTCTTCTCCACACCATGTAGCATGATCTACTTCACACCCTTATCCATATGCTGGACCATGTCCGCATTCCAATCACACACACTGGCATGTCAGGTCTAATTTCTAATTATCCATGTTTATTGTGTAATCATGTCCGGTGAATATCGGTTCACCATTCCAAGGCAACTAAACCTAAAAATTATTAATTGGACCTGGGCAATGTCTAAGCAAGTTTTTAACCAAGACTTAAGAGTCTAAGTAATTTCATTTAACCTAACTAGACTACCAAGGGTGATCATCAAGACAATCATTATTAGAACCAAATGAGAGAGGATTTTATCTAGGCAAGATCATCTTGGTAAAGCAATAACGAAGAAATAACAGCGCATGATATATCATGATTAAACAAGTAGGCATATATATTTAAAGAGCATGAAATTTGATAATTTAAATAAAATAATTTAGAAACTGGTTAATCCAACATGATCTAACTGAATGTTAACTCGTCTTGGTCTTGTGAGTAAACGGGGTCTTCAGGGTGATCCTCGAACTGGTCTTCGGTCTCCTTGGCATCTAATAACGGAACGAGTTCAAGAGCAATGAATAAAACACCAAAGTACAATGAGAAAGTGTGATGCATGAAATGCAGCGCGCTTAATTTAGCGATCATTGACTATCGTTAAGTCTTTTTCCTAATTATCAAGGGAGTTTCATGAGTCCACTTAGGTTTGATAGTCTACGAAAAGTTAACGATGGTGTGGTCAATGGGTAGTTTGTGACGATGATGTGATGATGCAGTAAAATACCCTACTAGAAATAATATAGCAGATAAGGTCAAAAAACTTTTGTCTATAGTATTTCCTAGAATTTTCTAGTGAGTTATTGCCTCAATTTATTTTAACAGAAAAGAAAATTCCTAAGAAAGTGTTTTAATTATACTAAATAAGCACCTTTGTATAATTACCATGCTAAACCAAGTTTCAATATTTTAATAATTCCTTCAAAGGTTCGCTAGGTCTCTGTAAAAATTTGAGATTTTATTAAAGTCACTTCATATTTAAAATAAATTAGATTCAGTTTCTGTTTTATTAACACATAAGGAAAATGTTAAAATGCAAATTTTAATTATCTAGAGAGAAATATTAATCCTAAAACTGTGCAAAATATTTGGTTAATTTCTAAATCACATTATACTCTACTGGAATTTTATCATGATTTTAGGAGGTCAAAATTAATTAAAATAAATGTAAAACCATTTATAAATTACCTTTAAGGGGTCTTTTGATTTAAATAGAGGTCTTAAGTGAGGTTACTATACCAGATTATAATTTTATTATATCCAACCTACCATTTAGTATTTACCCTAATTTTCTCAGATTTTTATTAAGTCATTTACTATTTTATTTAATCATTATTCCCTTTTTGTGTTTATTTCTTAAAGGGAAATCCTTATAATAGAATTACTGACTTAAATAGTAGCATAAATCTATTTTATTGTTCATCTAGATATTTTTAATAAATCCAGCAAGTCATCTGGTATTTACCATAATTTTGCTAGGATTTTTAGGGTTGTCTAGCTAATTCTAATAATTTATTTTTATTTACTGGAATTTCTTAAATAGATAAAAGCTAGCAAAGTCACGTGAACAGTACGGGCCAGCCTAGTTGCATGGCCCAGAACCCATTCACAGGAGAGAGGCGCCGACACGAAGGCGCCAAACAATTGGGAAAACGTACTCCAGAGAGTACGCTTCCGCTTAATCTGACGCGTGGGACCGCGGTCCCACCGATCAGCGACACAAAGAGCATGTGGGTCCCACATGTCAGCGGCATGGTTCACAGTAAATGTGAACCATGCCCCTGCTCGATTCTGGCCGAGCTCTAGCAGGAGCTCCGGTGCAGGTTTAGCGACGCTATAGGGTCAGTGTAGCGGGGCTCAAGCTCGGAAAGGGTCCCTGGATACTCTAGCTAGGATGTGCCATTCGAAGGTTCGCCGGCGACGAGCCCAAACGGCGACGACGCTGGGGGAGGCAGTAGGGAGCGATGAGATCTTGCGGCTACGACGAGTCGGTTCACCTCAGACTTAACTAAGGCACGGGTGAGCATCAGGGGGGTCCAGGAGGTGCTTGCCAAGTGAGGAATTGCGGAGGGGAGGGGAGGGGTTGGAGGTCTACGTCGAGGTGCGCGGTTGCGGCGAGGTAACTGTGGCTACAATCATGCAAAATTAGGTTGGACGAAATGTTAGTGGTGTCCTAGGGATGCTTCTGATAGATTCTCACCAGGGAGGGAGAATTCGAAATGGGGGTGGTTCGGGCAGTCGAGCTCTGGTGGGGACGGAAATAGAAATTCCGGGGGCTACGACGGTTCCCTGATGAATGCTTGGAGGACGGTGGAGGTCAGGGACTTAGTGAGGTAGGGGTGCAAGCTCAGGGCGCTAGAGTGACGAGTGAGGGTGAATATGAGGATGAGTGTACGGGCGACGAGGAGGCAGAAAAGAGAAACCGGGAAACGGCTTCGGTGGGGGCTTTATAGGCCCGGGGGTCACTCGTGGAGGGAGAGGAGAACCCGAGGGAGGTCGAGAGGGGCGAGGATGCAGCCAGGCGAGTGAGGACAGTAGTGGTAGCGGCATGATAGCGACGCGATAGGAGGTGTAGTGAGGGAACAGGGCATCGTGCACGGCAACGTGACCGAGGGCAGTGAGCCGCATCAATGCGTGAGGGAGACAGAGTAGAGGGGCAGGCGGCGACGGGACGCCAGTAGCAACGGGCAGGTGCGGTGTAGGCGGCAGCCAATACCAAGGCTTGGGCGGCGTAGACGCAGCGAGGGAGAGCGGCGAGGCGGTTAGGGCGGAGGTGACACGGAGGTCGGCGTGGCAGTAGCGTGCTGCCAGGGTGCTGCGGCGAGGGGACAGCGTACGAACCAACGGTCCAGAGGGCGTGCGGCAGAGCCGGGCAGCAAGAGAGAGCCGAGGGAGGAGAGAGTGAGAGAAAGAAGGTGGGGGAAAGGAGCCAGGGAGTGAGCCGGAGGCATGCCCGGCTAGCTCGGCTAGGAGAAAAAAGGGTTGGGTCGAGGACCAATGGGGCCGGCTAGGTGGGCTAGGCCCAAAATTGGGTTGGGCCCACACAAGGGAACCCATTTTTACCGAAAGATTAAAATGGGAAATGTTTGAATTTGACAAATGAAATTAAATTTGATTAACATCATAGTGTTTTTGGGCTAGGATTTATAAATAGTGGATTAACTAGGGAAACTAGGAATCTTAGGGGTTTAATCGTCGGTTTAGATGTCAATTAGGATCAAGATGGGGAGTCTGGTTCTATTTTAGGGTTAGCACTAATATATATTCCCAATTTTAAAATGAGCCCAAATACATATATGTGAATGTATATGTAAATATACATGGGTAGATTTAGGTTTTGCAAAGGTTAATTTACACCAACGGGTTTTTGGAATATCTATCCATATGCATGCATAGATCTTAAGAGCTAGACTTTGGGCTGTTACACTCCAAATTTCTAGGAGACGGTTGCATGCACCGTCAGTGAGAAAACCGATGGCGCCCCACGCGCACGGCCGTTGCACGAACCACATGGCTCCCACGTCGTGGGAAACGTGGCCGCGTGGCACGCTGTAACGAGCCACTCTATTACGTTGGTGCCCGGGCAAGCGAGACTGCTCCGGGCACTGTGTCATTGTCCGGCCCGAGCAAGGCATGATACTGATGTTAAGGCAAGCCGAACAACTTCATCCGGGCAAGACCGCTCTGGGCAAAGACCCTGCCCGAATTGGGCCATTTTAGGAACCACTTCTAAGGCATTCATCGATTGACGGAGCTGCTAGGGCCACTCTCGGCCTGTAGGCCGTTAACCAAACCCCGACATTTTCAGTGTCTCCTTAGTCTGTGTGCAAAACAGAAATAGTCCTTATAAACTTAGACAGATAGAGTATTGAAAATAACAATATATTATCATTGCATATAATTAATTTATATACCGAAAATATATCTGATCCATTGTCATGTAAACACATAAACACACAGGAAATTAAATAAAAAATGTAATTAAAATGGTTATACAAATATAAATAGAAGCATTTTTTGTGGGAATAACCAAGTAATTGTATGGTCGACTCGGCTAACTGTTGGAAAACAAAAAAAAATAATTGCATACAAAGAAACATAGTTCTCCGATTTGCATCCGAGGCACATCGATCGGTGTACTTTCACTTCTATCTTTGCAACCACGTACAATATTATGTTACATCACATTTGGCAAACAAAGGATCATTAGTCTCCTACCATAATATCGTCCTTAAATGAGTAGCTATTACATCTCATAAACAAAGTTACACGCAACTTTTACAGGTTCACGTGGACACGTACAAGTTCTAGTGCCACATGAGCACATATGAAGTATCCGCATCCAAATTCCAAACATGACCCGGTTACCCCTCGAACATCTCCAGCAGCTGTGACTCCAGCTGCTCGATGCTGTACCTCGCAGACTTGTGCATCCTCTCCGGGAAGCTCTCCATGTGCATCCGGTAGAGCGGGATAACCTTGAGAGCTATGGCCTCTCGCAGCTTGTGCCGGATCAGAGGGTCGGTGACCTTCCATGCCTTGTGAGCATTGTAGGTCATCTCGAACCGAGCCGTGAACTTATCAAACAGCTGATGGGGCCACAGGATTGTACGGACGAATCCAGGTCGCGTTTCGAACGACGACATGACCGGTTGCCACGAAGCCTCCACATACCCTGTCACGAGCTGATCGAGCTGGTCTTGGCGTTCAGAGAACCAGCTTTCTCCCAGAATCAGCTCCAAATCCATATGTTTGTTGGCTTGCTCAAGCACCAAGTGCACGTTGTTCAAAAGGAAGAGTTGTTGCTGCCCTTGGAGCCCCAGGCTCCTAGAGCTCATGTCCAGCATCATCAACAAAGACGAGACCAGTTGCGTCACCAGTGCTCCAAATTCGTCAGGATTATCGTTTACCATCAGATAGACTGTATTCTTCTGCTGAGCCAGCAGCCCCAAATGGTCCATTATACGCCGTGTAAGACGATGGACCCCGGTGTCAGTGATCACCAAACGTTGCGATCTTAGCATATCGTTTACTTTGACAGCTAGCTTGACAAACATAGCCGACAGTTCGTCTTTAAGCCCTTTAACTTCTGCATAAATAAGCTCCATAGTTTGCCCCAAGAACAACGCTAAGATCTCCGGCATGGCATAGTTTAGTGCTTGGTACATCATCACCAAACTTACCATTGTGGCTAGATCTTGCTTCACCGCTGCAAGACTGTCCTTGCAGGAGGGATCATTTGGTGGGCCCACCTGAATACAGATTGAACTGCCAGAGCTAAGGAGCTTCATGACTGAGAGCTTCGCAATGGAACAGAAATACTCCTCCTTCAGTGTATTGAAGGAGCCAAAATCCGCCACTGTCATCTGCCTTTGCATCTCAGCGAGAACGCCGATGTTGACCTGCATTGCCCATGTCCAGACCTTCCGTAGCATCTCTCTGGATTCCTCAGTGTGACTACCCAACACATTGTCCATGTCAAGAATTTCAATGCGCCTGCTTGAAAATAGAGCAGATCAGATGAAGAAAATATTAGGCAATGGATAACAGCAGTAAAACTAAAATGTACTGACACTTCCGGTGGTAGAATTGCTACTACATATTAGATTGGTCCATACTAAGCTTCGTCCCTGGACAACTTCCATAGCTCGTTAACTACCTAAAGGATCATAATGGGTTTTTTAAGGTCATATACGTAGGTTCGCTGTTCTTCAAACTAAAAAAAAAGAATGTTCTTCAAACTCAAAGGGAAGTAGATTTCCCATTATTACCTGCGGTCCCTGGCACAATGACTGCCATCCGATCGTGTTCCAAGATTCATGCAAATCTCTCTCATGTGCTTTTGTAGAAAAGCCTCTCTAAACACCAAATTCGTGCTTGAACTCCGGCAGTCCGGCCACTGCGCCGCCCACCCCGGGGCGCCACCTCGACTTGTTGTGCCGCCGCCTCATAGTCCACGCCATGACGCCCTGGGTCCATGCTGCCGCATCAATTAATGCTGCCCCGCCCCTGGATGCACGCTGTGCCGCTCCCGGTCGAAGCCGCACTGCCGCTATGGTTGGCTATGTGCCGGCCAGGCATTAGAGGGGAAGGAAAGAAGAGAAAGAGAGGAGAGGAAGAAAAAGAGCATAAGTCCAAGGCTTTGAAGATTGCAGAGTTTTTTCTTTTTTTAACAAAAGTTCATGAGAGAGGGGTGGAGACAGCTGCATGAATCTTAAAACAGGATCCGACGAGTTTAAATATTCTTGGAATCGCATATGCATGTGGATTTGCAGTTCTGAAATCAAAATTCCTAGGAACAGTCAAGGAGAGCTGCATGGACATGAATTACAGCAATCGTGCAGCGCAAAGCAATGTTTGATTGAATCATATTTTGGCTTTTGAGAAACAAACGCGCAGACAAATGTACCTGGCCAGTTGAGCAAAGTGCCGGTGGAAAGCATCTCGGAGCATATGCTCATATCCAGCCTCAATCATGACGCCGGCGATGTCATCGAGGATGAACAGCGACTTGGGGTCGATGCATGTCATCCTCGAGAATTCTTTACCGCTCTGTACCGTTCTCTCCTCGCCAAGAGCCGTATCGCAGGGGTCGAAGCCCTCATCCTCTGTGCCGCCACTACCACCACCGGTGAGAGAAGTACCGGAGGAATCCGAGGCAGAAGCAGAGCCGCCGTCGCGGCTGGACCTAACGGCCTCCCAGATGGACGCAGACGAGCATTCCAGATGGCCTCTCAGCGAATGGGGCCTCCAAATGTTGAGGCGGCAGAACTCCGTGGCGAGGGAGGCCATGACCGTGTCGAGGAGCGATGTCGCGCGGTCATGCAGGCGCCCGGACAACACGGCGGGTGCTGCAGCAGCAGCATCCGCAGGTTCTGGCCGCGGCGAGGTAGTTGCCGAGCCGCCGAGTGTGGTCGGGGAAGTACTCCGTGGCGCTGGCGTTCCGGCATGCCGGCACGACGATGGATCTCTCGATCTTGTGAAGCAAGAAGCCCAGGTTCTGCTCCGGCTCGGCGACGGATGCCTCCTCCCCCCTTCACGTCACAGACAGCAGTAGGTTTCAACGAAGAAATGGCCTGCAAGCAGCGGGCACGTTGAAGCTAGCGATCGAGGAGAAACCTGCCGTGTTGTTGTGGCGGGTGGCAAGAGGAGGAACCAGGGGAGAACGGCAAGACGGCGGCGAGGAGATGGCCGCCGTATACACACCGCTCGGGGTCGCCGACGGCGGCCTCGTTGAGCCACCACCTCCTTCGCGGCGCAGCGTCAGGGAAGCAGCTCGGGCCGTCGAGGCGGTCTTGTCCCACAGCGGCAGGAGGGCCGCGTGGTTCGGCACCTCTATCCTGAGCACCCCACTGAGGCCACCTCATCGTGCCCTGGCTAGCCTCGCCACCCCCATTAGTGCTTTTCTTTTAAAAAAAGGGACCGACTAAGTGTAAGTTGACTGAAAAAAAAAGAGTCAGTCGATTTTGGTAGCCCACCGGCTCGGGTACGATTTTGGTAGGCGGTAGGCCACTGCACGTGGGTGCGATTGGTTATCTATTGGACTGTTTTAACAGTGTGTAGTTTATGTCTGGACCAAAATTTACAGACAACACATCTATAGTTTTTTCTTTGAGCAAGCTTGCATCGATTGCTCCCTTGTTTGCTTTTTTTTCCTTCTTTAAACAGCAATTCCGTTTGTCTTAATGTTTGTGTTATTCACAAACTTTTGTTTCTTCACTTCTCCGTTCAGACTAGAAAAAGTATATGAAACACACCAGAAACCATTTAGCATCCACTTTTTTTAATTACAACCTTGTCTCTTTAGGTAAACAAACAAAAAAAGTATCAACATAGCCGTGAACACGCAGACAACATCCACTGTGCCTGAAACAAAAAATATAGAAGTTCAAATTCTTATATGTTGAAACAATATATAAGTGCAATTAGAAAAAATTACACTTAGAACACTATATAAGTTGCGCATATTCATTGTGTGCAAATTCATTACAAATAACATGCAATAAAAATAGTTACTCTTGCAATAAATCTGATACATGCATATTAAACAATAAAAATGAAACATGTACACTTATAAGTTGAGCATAAATGAAAACAATATATTAGTGCAATTAGAAAAAATTACACCCAGAACGCTATATAAGTTGCACATATTCATTTATGTGCAAATTTAGTATAAATAACATACAAAATAAAAATGGCTACTGTTGCAATAAATCTGGTACATGCATACTAAACAGTAAAAAATGAAACATGTGCATTTATAAGTTGCACACGTTTTATGTGAAAAATACAGTACAAAATAACATCCAATAAAAAACATGTAGTCGCGGACAACAAGGTCATCGACGAAGTTATAGATGAAATCTCCGAGCTCCCGCTTGAGGATCTAGCTCCACCGACTAAAAAATCCCAATCCCTCGCCGAGAAAACACCGAATCTTCACCACAACAACGTCGCCGAGCTTGCGAGCTAACAGATCGGCGACAAAAATCGCCGAGCTCCCGGCCGACGAGGTCCTCGACGACGTCGCCAATGAAACATCCGACCACCTCTCCTCAGTCCCCACCCTCTCCACCTCTCCGAGTAGTGATATGGATGGCACAGTAAACGAGGAATACAAAAAAAATTTTGACTCCGCAAAGGACACGTGAAATCCCAACTACACCTTTTCCCCGTTATCCAAAACGCAAGCGCTGCAAAACCAGGTCCCTGAACCAAAAACGTGAACGAATCTCCTCGCGCTGAGATCGACGGACTACAAATCGACAAATCAACTGATACTTAACTAAAAATCAGGCGCCTGGTGAACAGCAAAAACGTTTAAAAAAATAGAATAGTGTGGAGGGGAGGGGAGAGAAATGCACCAATCATGGACCTAATTAGATGGTGTGGATAATATTAATTGTCCTTGGTCGTCACCTGCCTCCTCGACGACTAGTCCACTCTTCACAACACTACAACATAGGGGTCATCACACGTAGTCCTTGTGTCACAGATAGTTTTCAATCTGTATGAGAAAAGGGGCTAGTGATAATCTTATAGTATCACATATGGTTCAAAAATCGTTCGTGAAATTGTTAACGTTTCGAATAGAAAACCTCACTGCAAGAATCCGATCTATTTTCACCGGACACAAACTGACGTGACTAGTGGGACCCAATCATAATTGTGCTTACCAGTTTAAATCTTCTGTGATTAAGCTCTCTCTCACTGACCGATGGGTCCATGGTCCCACTTGTCAAGATAAGTGGAGTCATATTCCAAGGAATGTGTATTCCGTTTTTGTTAAGCGTCTTTCGGAAAGTGCCCGTGGGCCTGGCCATCCGTGGGCCTTATTGGGCCCGCATCCAGCATAAGTCAGGCTGCATAGTGATATTTTCGGACCATCACTGTGTCCATTTAAAATAAATGCAGAAAATAATTTTGATTTTCTAAAAATAGTATTCGGCTTCCAAAAATTGTCATAAAATTATGATAAATACTAGATGAAATGATGGATATACTAAAATATAATTTTGCATACTCATGTGTTCTGTATCCCTGTAAAATATTTGTAGCTCTATTTTCTCCCTTTTTCTTTTCTAGAATAATTAGTAAAACGCTTATCTGTTTATTTAAAACAGTTTATGTCTTCTAAAAATTATCATAAAGTTCTAGAAAATACTAGATAGTTTACTAAACTTAGGAAAAATATAATATGACATGTATTATTATTATTTTACCCTCAAAATTCAAAATAGCCCTCTTTTTGTATATTTATTGTATAAAGAATTTTAAGAAATGGTATTATATTTATTTAAAATAGTATCTGACCTCTAATAATTGTGAAAATATTTCTGTAAGTAGTACAAAGGACTTTGAACCTAAGAAAAATATAATACTGCATGTTTCACCACTCGTTACTTCTGTGAAAATTGATGAACCTCTTTAACATGTTTTCAATATAATACTATTATTTGCTTGTTAGTAAATAAATGTTTCTATGACGAAAAATATATGTACTGTATTTTAAATATTATCTCCAAATGGCTGATTGTTGGATAAATGATATAGACTCATTGCATCACATGCATCATGCTCATAGCATTTTTCTAAGTATATTTGTGCTATTTGGCTCTTCACGTTAGATCCAGAAGACCCGCAAGAATAGCTCGAAGACCCGAGTCAGGATTTCAACACGCCCGGTAAAGGCGAGCCAACATCTCGAGTTCATCTTTCTAACCCATATTTTACTTAAATTTATATTGCTTTAATTATGAATGCGGACCGATGAGCTCCATGGCCAGAGGTGGTTCTAGTACTTCATCACTTTTATCGATGACGTTAGTAGATATGGCTATATCTATCTAATGAGGCATAAATCTGAATCTTTTGAAAAGTCCAAAGAGTTTTAGAATGAAGTACAAAATCAATTGAGCAAGACAATTAAATTTCTGCGATTTGATCGTGAAAGTGAATATTTGAGCCAAGAGTTTAATGATCATATGATGAGTTGTGGAATTATTTTGTAATTGACTCTGCTCGGAACGCCTCAATAGAATGGTGTATCCGAACGGAGAAATCGGACTTTGTTGGACATGATTCGATCTACGATGACTCAAACTGATCTTTCTTTATCATTTTGGGGACTTGCTCTAAAAATAGTTGCGTTCATATTGAATAGGGTTCTATTAAAATCTGTTGAGAAGACGCTATATGAGAAATGGACCAGAAAGCTTCCCGAGTTGTTTTTTCTAAAGATTTGAGGCTGCGCGGCTTATGTAAAATATTATGTTACATTACATTTGGCAAACAAAGGATCATTTGTGATCTCCTACCATATATCATCCTTAAATAAGTACCTATTCCTAGTTCCTACACTCAACTTTTACGGTCCATATGGACACAAATTGTAGACTCTAGTGGCACAAACACACAAAGTATATCTGAAATATCCGCATCCAAATTCCAAACATGACCCGGTTACCCCTCGAACATCTCCAGAAGTGTGACTCCGGTGCTCGATGTCAGACTGCAGACTTGTGCATCCTCTCAGGAAGCTCTCCATGTGCATCCGGTAGAGCGGGATAACCTTGAGAGCTATGGCCTCTCGCAGCTTGTGCGGATCGAGAGGTCGGTGACCTTCCATGCCTTGTGAGCATTGTAGGTCATCTCGAACCGAGCCGTGAACTTATCAAACGGTGATGGGGCCACAGATTGTACGGACGAATCCAGTCGCGTTTGAACAGCGACATGACCGGTTGCCACGAAGCCTCCACATACCCCGTCACGAGGTGATCGAGCTGGTCTTGGCGTTCAGAGAACCAGCTTTCTCCCGAATCGGCTCCAAATCCATATGTTTGTTGGCTTGCTCAAGCACCAAGTGCACGTTGTTCAAAAGGAAGAGTTGTTGCTGCCCTTGGAGCCCTGTGCTCCTAGAGCTCATGTCCAGCATCATCAACAAAGACGAGACCCGATTCGTCACCGGTGCTCCAAATTCGTCCAGATTATCGTTTACCATCGATAGATCAGTATTCTTCTGCTGAGCCAGCAGCCCCAAATGGTCCATTATACGCCATGTAAGACGATGGACCCCGGTGTCAGTGATCACCAAACGTTGCGATCTTAGCAGATCGTTTAGTTCGACAGCTAGCTTGACAAACATAGCCGACAGTTCGTCTTTAAGCCCTTTAACTTCTGCATAAATAAGCTCCATAGTTTGCCCCAAGAACAACGCTAAGATCTCCGGCATGGCATAGTTTAGTGCTTGGTACATCATCACCAAACTTACTATTGTGGCTAGATCTTGCTTCACCGCTGCAAGACTGTCCTTGCAGGAGGGATCATTTGGTGGGCCCACCTGAATGGATATCAAACTTGCAGAGTTAAGCAACTTCGTGACTGATAGCTTTGCAATAGGCAAGAAATAGTCTTCCTTAAGTGTATTGAATGAAGCGAAATCCTTTGCAATCAATTGCCTTCGCATGTCAGTCAGAACCCCGATGTTGGCCCGCATTGCTGATATCCAGGCCTTCAGTACCATTTCTCTGGATTCCTCAGAGTGGCTACCCAAAATGTTATCAATGTCAAGAATTTCAATGTGTCTGCTTCATATTGGTCAGAACAACAAATTCCAAAGAAAACAGATCAGATGACGAAATATATCTATGAACAGTACAAAAGTACCTAGGGAACAACTACGACTCAAACGTCTGGTGGGAACCAATCCATGGACACTCCCGGGCAACATATCCAGCAGTGTTGTGTGCAACAAAATCAACCAACTCGTGCGACAAAACAATGATTGATCTTAAAATTAAAATGGAAAAAAAATCCCAACTTGCATGTTAGAGTTCACGTGGAGTCACTGATCTTATTCATTACATGAAGATTTACTCGAGAAAATGGCAGAAAAGCTTGTAACAGTGAATCGATGATGTTGTGAGCATTGCAGCATTCTAAATATATATGAAACATTTGTATTAAAGGCTTACAACAAAAATAATTTAGAGAATCTGGTTGCAAGAAATATAGTTTCTACAACAATCAAGAAGATGTAATGAAACAATCTAGAATAATACCTACAACAAACTAAAAATAAAAAATAAAACAAGAAATTGATTGTCCAACATTCAAGGGACTAACTGCAACTGAAAAATTACTATTCTGTGACACCTAAAAATAAAAAATGCAACAAATAACATTGATTTATGCAACATTCGAGAAAGGTAGCTGCAACAGTAAAATTATTTTCGCGCAATAAACAAAAAAATATCAATTGCAACAATCACACCGTTGGTTGCTTGAGTTCTTTTCTTCCCAGGATCAGGTGAGCTTGGCCACATCGGTGATGAGAGAGAGAGGGAGGCCGGGGCCTAATCATAGAGGTGTCGACACTGCACGACGACCTAAATGTGTCCACGATGGTGGTAGTTGGGTAGAGGTCGGCTATGGCAGTGCGTTTGAGAAGACATTGGAAGTGCAGGAGGTAGATCGGGTGGAGATGATGGCGACGGAGGCACACCAGGTTCTGGAACTACTGGGGGGTACAACCGTATCAGACACACGACCACTCTCTCTTCGTTCTATTGGTTGAAGGAGGCCACCCCACAACGCTCTGGTCCAAAGCGGCCCCGGTGTGCTCATCGGAGGCCTACGACACCGTCAAGAAAGAGAGGAATGATAGAAAGGAGGAGAGGGGATTATTTGGGTGGGGGGAAGAACCAGAGAAGAGTAGGTGTAGTGAGGATACATATGAGATATCTAGAGAGAGAGAGAGTAAATGAAGAAGAAGGCACAGAAACGTTCAATGGACGTGTACACATCGGACGTCTACCCCTAAGTAATTTCAAAGTACCAAGGCCTTTCCATTGGTAGGGATTTTAAAGGATTTTTATAAGGTTGCAAACCTATAGATTTTTCCCAATACGATTTGTTTGATTAGTAGGAATAGAAAAGGTCCGATTTCTATGGAATCCTCTCGTATAGTATAATTTCCAAAGTAAAATGCACTTGAGGTGAAACCTCTTTGATGGATCTCTAACATCTATAGTTCCTATGTTATTCGTATGGTATAATCAAATATACTTGAATGATTCCTGTGCATTTCCAATTCTATAGGAATAATCATGAAGCCAAGACATCTCAATCCAATGTGAAACCAACAAATAAAAAAGGCACTGCAAGTTTCATAGCTCATCTAGTATTGTAAGAACTCTATTTTACCCCTAGGGCCGAAGTATTACAATAACCCTGAAGAGAAAAAATAGTAAATGTACATCCTTGAAGTCTCGGTACCAAACAAATTACATTACTATAGAAATGGTCATCCGTGCCCCCATCATTGCCGGTTAGGTCAGAAATGGCAATGATAATTTATCATTGCCGGTTCGTAAGCCTCAGCGGCGAAAAAATCAGTTGTGCGCTTAAGAACCGGCAGTGATAGGACTTATCAGTGTCGGTTCGTTGCTTAAACTAACAGTGAAGTATCACTGCCAGTTTAAGAAAAGAACCGGCAGTGCTAAGTCCTATCTTAAGCTTCCTGCCTCCAATTTTCAACCGATAGCAAAAGAATTTATCACTACCAGTCCTTGGCTAGAATCAGTAGTGATAATAGTTCTTGACAAGAACCGACAGTGATCACTGCCGATTTAAGAGGTTTGGGGTTAATTTGCAAATTTTACCCACATTTTAAATTTGACCATAAAATCTGAAAAAATGCTGTAAAAAAACTAGATATCATTTAAAGGTGTTTGGTAAAAGCAGAATTCAAAATTCAAAATATTAGTAGCATATTTTGAACATTACAATTCATATGATGCATCTTAGGAGATAATAAAAATACTTACAAATTTTAAATTCCGTTTCAGCCAAACATCTAGAAATGATGCATAGTTTTTTTACATCATTTTTTTTAGATTTTTGTGGGGAATTTGAAAGTTTAACAAATTTAAAAATTTGAACAAATTTGCCGGAACAGGAGCCAAGCGGTTTTGGAAAGTTTGCATATAAATCGTTTATAGTTTAGAAGTATTCTATTAAAGGTTATTTACGTAGATAAAAATTGTTAAAAGATCCGACGAACAAAGGTTAAAAGGTATGCATATCCTCTGTTAGTTAGAATGTGAGATTGGGTGAGATGGTTAGAAGGGTAAAGGTAGAGTGGAGAGGTCGTAGGTTCGAGTCTCGGGTAATGCAACATTTGTATTTCATGTGAAAACGGTGGTAGATAATTAGGGTATAGATTCCGGACATAAAAATTTTTTTTTTCTATTTTTTAACCAACTTTTAAGTCTAAATTCGTGTGTTTTCGAGAACCGGCAGTGATAGTCCTTACCACTGCCGCATATGCAGTGCCGGTTCAAAAATCGGCAGTAATGACAATTCCGAACTAGCACTGATGTGGTGTTCTGTAGTAGTATTACCTCCATCACAAATTTTAAAGTGGTTCAGAAACTATAATTCAAATATTAAAAATATAAACCAATTTAAAACCTTCAATTTTTCTTGGATAACATGTCCATTATTGTGGATTTAAATATTTATTCTTATGCATTATCTAGTCGTAGTTATTTATGTAAAATCAATACTTAGTTATAGAAACTCTAATTCAATTTTAAAATTGGAAAAAAATACTACAAAACAAACATGATTTTTTTTTTGGATTAGACGAGCATTATTTCATTGTTTTTGAGTTAATTTGTTATTTTTATTATTTGAATTATATATACATTCTGCGTTTAGTTGTTGGTTTTATATAAATAAATGGGACGAATAATGTGTGAGAGTAATTTATTTAAATCGTCGCTACGCTCATGTGTCGTCCTGAAAGGACATCAAAGTTTGTGGAGTATGTTGCCTATTTTTAATATTTGAGTTATGATTTGTAGAACTATTTATTATTTTACATAAATAATTGTGACTATATAATGCTTTGGAATAATCTACTTGGATCCACGGCATGCTTAAGTCATCGTACAAATAACTAAACATATTTGGAGTAGGTTTGTTATTTTTAATATTTGAATTTTGTTTTATTTTATTTTTTTACATGGTCAGCATATTCCTTGTCAGCAAAACTACCTTTGCAATTGGTGCGGGGGTAATTTATCTGGTATCAAAACTTCAAGGGTTTTTTACTTTACTATTGCTCTTTTTTTTTTTGCACATCATGGATGATTTTCGTACTTCAGCCAAGTTCAAAAGGGGTAAAATGGACTACTCCCTTTGCTAGATATGTAAAGAGAGAACTTTTACTATATTCTTAATTGAATACGAGCCCTTAATTGAATACGAGCCCTTGATTCTCATTGATTTTGATTTTTTATAAGGATAATATATTTTTTAAGGACGCCCTCTACATGAATATTGCATCTGAAATTAAGAAAGTACCATATATTATATTGCAATTGTCTACTATACAAAAGCTCAAAAAAAGGATCCTAGTGGATTTTTCTATAGGTTAGGGCATCTCCAATAATAGAGTCAATCACTAGTTATGAGAAATGGACATGTCATATATAGATAGCCAATAGATAATCTCTCCAATGACCTAACTATATCATAGTCTCTAAAATTAATACGGGCTCATATGTAATAGTATGCACACATCTTAGAATCCGTTATAGACCGACTCTTAGTCAGTAGCTAGTCTTTATCTCTACCTCCTTCTCTCCTTCACATAAGCAAAAAGTTAAGTTGGAATCCTTGTAATTAGCTGAAATGTCCTTGTTGGAGATGCCCTTAGGACACTCCCAATGCAATGATAATAAGTTGTTCTATAGGTGTTATGTAGCACGGATTGCTGAGGTGGAGGGTAATTAACTAGGGAAGAGAGGAAGGTCGTTTCTTATATAAGAGATGGTTTCTATCCTACAGACAAGGAAAAGAAACAAGCAAAATCCCCACTGAGAGCATTAAGCCGTTTCTATACTATAACACTCATAAATAGAAAGAGAAGATAAAGAATAAATTAATTTATAGATATGATGCAATGGGAGGGTTATATTTATAGCCGTCTATATATGATGTGGCATGTTTAGAAACGATTAGTTGAAACCGTGAACTAGGAGTGCCCAGACGGTCTTTATCCCTGAAACCAGTGAAAGAAACAAAGAGAAATCCTTACTAGAGCCTTATGTCGTTTCTATAAGACTTATAAATAGACAAAAAGACAAAGAATAAATTAATTAATGCATATGTTGCATTGGGGGAAGATTATATCCATAGTCGCCTTTATACGACATTGACATGCATGTTTGAAACGACTCATGGAAATAGTGAACTTTGTAACAGTTAATTGGAGCTGCATGAATATGCATAATATACTGTTTGTGCAGCACAATCAATGGTTTGAGTCAGGTCTTGAGAGAACACATACAAATATGTACCTGGCGAGCTGGCCGTAGTGTCGATTGAAAGCTTCTCGGAGCATGTGTTCATATCTGGCCTCAATCATGACGCCAGCGATGTCATCGAGGATGGACAATGACTTGAGGTCGATGTAAATCATGCCTGCGAATGCTTTATCACTTCGCACCGATCTCTCCTCGTCGAGAGCCGTGTAGTAGCCGTCCAAACTGGCAGAAGCTTTCATGGCGCTACTACCAGTACCGCCGGCGGTGAGAGATCCGGAGGAGCTCGGCCAGGTGGACGCCGAGGCAGAACCGCCCCCGCCCCCGCCCCCGCCCCCGCAGCTGGATCTAACGGACTCCCAGATGGACGAAGGCGAACAATAATCCGGATAGCCTCCCAGCGAGCGGGGCCTCCAGAGATTAAGGTAGCAGAACTCAATGGCAAGGGAGGTCATGACCGTGCGGAGGAGGGATTCCGCGCGGCCACGCAGATCTCCGGTGGCCACGGCGGGATGCGGCAGCTTCAGCAGCATCAGGAGGTTCTTCGCAGCGACGAGGTAGATTTTGAGGCGCTGCGTATGGTCTCGGAAGTGCCCCTTGTCCCTGGCGTTCCGGCGTATTGGCACGACGATGGATGTCTCAATCTTGCCGAGCAGGGAGTCTAGGATCTGCTCCTGCTCAGCGGCGGACGCCTCCTCCCTTCACGTCGCAAACAGAACATATATAGGTTGGTTTCAACGAAGATGTAACCTGCAAGGAGCGGACGTACATGGCGAGACACCGTGGAAAAACCTGCCGTGACGCGGCGGCTGGTGAGACGAGGAACTAGGGAACAACGGCAAGAGGTGGGAGAGGAGCTGGCCTCCGTATACGCGCCGCTCCGGGTCGCCGAGGGTGGCCGCGCCGTGCCACCCCCGGCGGGCGGCATCGTCAGGGAAACTAGGGCCATCGAGCCTGTCCTGTCCAAATGGACAGCCGCCTGCCGGGATTGGTTCGGCTCTGCGGCGGCCGGTCCTGGAGACGCGGCGCCGCGGAGGCCGGCGGGCTCCAGCGGCGAAGCTCTGCCGGATCGTCGGGTCCGTTGACATGCCAACCTTCCAGCTACCTGTGTAAAGTATGTACAGTGACAAAATCTGTAGCCCCTGTTGGGTCTCCGTCTCTAGACTGTCCCAACAACAGTACCCAAAATCATATACGCATTTATCTAAAGATTTTATACTTATATTTTTATTCTTTCTAACAGAATATCTAAAGCAAAAAAACAAGAATTAATTTAAATTTTGCCACTCCAAAGAATGGTAATTAAAGATTTACCACTCCTCGTTTCAATAACATACTCATGAGTGACAAATACTTACTCCTAATTGTCAATGTTTAAGAGTGGCAAATATTAAAATCCCCAAAAACTATATAATAGAGGAGAAAAAAAAATACCCAAAAGTAGGTTTCCGACAGTAGACTCTAAAATAGGCAATGTTACAATCATCCGTTGGAGTATATGAGAAGAGTAACAACACACGTATTTTAGATGCGAGAACGTTTTGTTTTTTTCTTGGAGATAGTCTTACGCGGTCCCATCCACGGCGCGTGGGAGGTTGCTGGGTGCTGAACTGAAGCGCAAGTTCGTCGAAAGATAACTATGCTTGCCCACATCGACATCGACATAAATATTCTAATAGCTCATACACAAAACTTTAGTAACCTATCGACCCACAGCACGGCATCATCTAATCAACTTGTTTTATGAACTTTGATTTTTGAACAATATGTTCTATAGATGGACGCGCCTCGCACACAGTACACTGCTTTGCAAGGCCACACCCACACGTATTCGATTTTTTTACTGTATCTCGACCAAACGGTCCATATTTTACCATCCTCATCCATATAAGATATTTTCTTTCCGTCAATTATCAGGACCCACCAAGTGGAGTCGAGTATCTTGACCAAACGGTCCACATTTTACCATCCTCATCCATATAAGATATTTTCTTTCCGTCAATTATCAGAACCCACCAAGTGGAGTCGAGTCTCTTTTGTACTTTATGTACTTTATCTGTACTAGTTCCTGGATCAAGTAGATAGTACATACAGATTCCAGAACTTCGATCACGACTATAACGATTAATTTACATATTATATCAGCAACGGAAGTCTTTATTTTACAAACTGCAACTCTAAAAGAGATAAACCAAAACAACCCTACAGGCCGAGCTGGAGGAGCGCAATCCTAGACGTCAGAGTAATCTTCGTCTTGAATTCCAGCAGCGAAACCTTCATCCTGGTACATCTCCTTCTTTGGGTACCATTGCTGATCACAGCCTGCTCGTTGGAATGAGCAGCCCCGCATAAGAGACAAAGGTGAGTATATTTTATACTCAACAAGCAAGACTAACTAAATGCATCTAAAGCTTAACAAAAGAAAGGTAAGAGTTCTTTTGCATAAAGGCAGTTTTGCATATTTTTGCTTAAGATTTTATAAAATGATTTAAAATGTGTTAAGGAAAACAAATGTTTGAATCATTTTCTATAAAATTTCGGCGCCAACCGATTTTTGCCCAACCTAGCTACTCACGACACCTATCGTGCAAACATCCTCATCGCCCGTAGCACCTACTGTGAGGAGAAAAATTAAAACACATGACTGCAGTCGTGGTTTTCCTTTAAAACACCGTTTTGAAAACAAATAGATAAGAAGCACCATTGAGGCAGCTCCCCGTCGTCCGTCCTTGACCGTGGACACGGCTATCATGATAGTTTTACACTCTGCAGAGATTGCACGCTTTACCCATACAAGGTGGTTTTTTCCAAGGGTGCAACCAAAGGAAAAATGATCACCACAAGACCATTCTCCGACATCCTCGTAGTTAAGACATTTCCTCTAAGATTTTCACACCAATGCCCCTCTTGCGTCAATAGAACAGTACCAACTGTCTACTCCACCAACTGGAATGCCAAAACTAGGAGTCCGAAGGACACTAAACTAGAGCCCGCCCATAAAAGCACATATGGTCGCACTGTTCTACTTAGCTCGTCTGCCTCAAGGAATCAGTTCTTAGGGACCAGGGTGGTTCCCACACTGGGCCCAAGTCTCGTGCTTGTTGCACCGGCCTTGCAACCATCCACCCCGATCAGGTTTTGCAAAACAATTTTTCCCTCTCGATAGCACCCACTATCAAGTAACCCATTTGTAAACATGACAGCACCAACTGTCTTTTTAAAATCCACCATTTAAACAAGCATTTGATAATAACAAATATCCAGTATGGACAATGATTCAGTACTTAGCATTTCTAAGCATGTGCAAAACCTAATTCAAGAGCGATGTCCAATATTAGTTGTCGACGGTTGAGAGCACGGGGCTCCCAAGTGCTGAGCTTACTTGTTGAAGTGAGGATCAACAGGCCTCGTTCCTGCAGCCTCGGAGTCATGTGAGAAGACCAACCCGATCGGACAACTGGAAGAGAGAGGAGTTTTTAGCCTAGTTCGGGCCTCTCAAGAGGGAGGTAACAGCCCTACGTCTAGTGATCTATATTCGAGCGGATGTAAGAAGATTACAATGGTGCTCCCGAGCAACCCGAGCAAGGAATCCTTAGGTTTCCTAGGGGCGAGAGGTGGGAGTGCTCACACCTATTCTGGATGTAGACGAATGCGCGTGGCTGGAGTGAAGTCTACTGTTTTTCTGGTTCTCTCGTGTGTTCTTGTTTATGCATCTGAGCGTTCTATTTATACATGGGCGTGTCCTTTAAATTAATGGATGTACAACTTATTGTCTTGCGGTCCGAAGGCTGTTCCTTGGTAAGTGTACATCACGCGCGAGGCAAACACCCGTAAGTACATCTGCTCGAGCGACAGTTGTTAATTTCTTCTGGGTTTTCTGGCTAACTTTGGATTTCTTCTAGAGATCCCGACGAACGTTAGGTGGACGAGCGCGAAACCGAGCTATTCGCGTCGGGCAAGGAGGAGAATCCGGAGTTGGGACGAAGGGGCCCGTGGAACTTCGTCGATCATACCGACCATGTATGTCTCCTGCCGGGCAACTTCTTCGAGGCCGAGAAACACTTCCCCCTGGAGGCCGTGCTAGTGGCCAAGCAGCCCAACAAGGACAGGGGGGAAGCAACTTAAGGTGAAGAAAGTTGTTTCAAGGAAGAGGACGGCCCCACCAGCGCCCGGTGACGCTAATGAGCCACGACTGAAGCGGTCATCACGCGCGGCCCCTCCGACGGGTGGTCCTGGTGGTCGTGCGCCTCGTCCGACCAAGGCGCGCGTTCCACCGAGACACAATCCGCCTCGACCCCATCTGGAGTATGCGGACCAAGTGCAAGAGCTATCCACCTAGTTCCGTCAATACTTCGAAGAGTACCCCGATCATACCGCCTGGCTGCTGCAGACTGCCGTAGACCTTCAACGAGCCGAGCGACGTGCCGAGCGGGAGAAGGACGCTGAGGGAGCCGTCCAAGAATCCTTAGACTTGGCTGGCACGACGTTCGAGTCGTGGCTCCAAGGCTCGAAAAAGGAGATCAGCCCTAGGACAGAGACCGAGGAGGCCTTGAGGGGGTTTCTTCGATGGGCGAAGGAGCAGCACCCGGAGTGGCTAGAGGCGGCAAATCTTGCCTGAGACGGGACAGGTCCGAGCAAGGAGCCAGAGACCGCTCCACCGCCGCCCAAGCGAACAAGGACGAAGGTCTTAGTCCGGATGCCGAGGACGTGCAAGGAAGCTCGGGCAGCAGATGCTGTAGCTAAGGCCGGGTCGAAGGACGTCGAGGAAGAGAGTAAGTCTCCCTTTCCTTTGTTTTTTGCCGGGCCGCGAGTAGCTGCGGCCCTGATTCTCTTCTTTTTTCTTCGAGCGTAGTTAAGGGCCTGTGGGGGAGGAGACCCCCTATGCCCATTTCTGGAGTAGCGATTAGGGTTTTGATTGATGAAGCGTTTCAAACCGCAGCGTCCTGAATCATTGAGGATTTGGCGGCCAGGATCACGGTGGAGCCAATCCTAGAGAATGACCCAACCGAGCGCGATGAGGGGACGGATTCCTTGGAGGATTCAAGCTCGAATTCTGCCCCTCTCTTGGTCAGGCGACGGTTGGGGCGGGAAAGACCTGCGATGTCCGGCGCCGGGCAGGTCACTCCATGGAGGAGTGAGGAGCGGACTCCGAGTGGACCTCTTGCTCGGGCTGGAGCCGCTGAGGAAGAGGTAGCGCGACCCCCGAGCTTGGAGGATGCTCGAGTCAAGGCTACCGAGGCAACTTCGCCTCCGAGCGTGGGAGGTGTCCATGCTGACCCTGCCAAGGGGGGAACTAGCCCCCGAGTATGGAAGTTCCCCTGGCAGAAGCAGTTGGGGAGGCGGCCCAGCCCCCAGGCACGGAGGGTGCTCGGGTCGGAGCTGCCGATGAAGCCGAGTCCTAGGGCTCAGGGAGTGCCCGGACCGCAGTGGCCGAGTCCTCAAGTGCAGGGGATGCTCCGGTCGGCCCGTGGCTTGGGCTGAGAGTGCTGCTCAAGCGCCATTGCCATGAGGTAAAAAAAAATTTCTTTGACTTGGTGTTTTCCCATTAGCGCGACGCTATTGCTAACACTAGTTTCATACAGTTGGCCGCCGCCTTGGATGATCAGGCTGCGACCATGGAGGCTAGATGCAAGGCCAAGGTAGCGGCGGTGCGTTTCGAGCTAGGGGAAGCCCAGACAGAACTTGCCTAGGTCCAGGAAGAGCTCGAGCGGGCTTTGCAGCATGCTCGGGCGCTTGAAGAGAATGTCCAGGCTACAGAAGAACTTGGTAGAGTTCGCGGGTAACTCGACGAGAGCGGCACGAGCGGTCCACGAGTCTTGAGGAGGCGGCGGCTGAGGCCGAGAAAGCGGGCAGCCACCGAGCAAGCGCAAAGCAGCGAGGAGATTAGATCTGTGCCTGAAGCCCAGATTGAAGTGCTTCAGCTTCGAAGTCGCCTTGAAGATGCAGAGGCGGAGCTTGAAGCTTTGAAGCGTAGACCTGCAGATAGGAGATAGGTGTGCATGCAATGGGTTATTTTTGTAATAGAAAACCCTTTCTTTAATACAAGGATATGTTTTTGCATGTTATTCCTCCCTTTGCTCCTTTTTTTTGTGCATGTCTTGCCATAGTTCTGTGAGGGGAGTGAAGGGGAAAGTGTTTCCATAAAATAGTGCCCGAGGACTACTCGTTTAAGATAAGTAATCACTCCCATCCAGCCCCCTCTTGTGGCTATATCCTTGCCCCTGAGGTTGCGAGCAAGGGCATAGGCATAGGAAGTAGCTGGTGTGCGCGAAAGGCAATGTCCAGACCCCTCCTGTGGCTATGTCCTTGCCCCTAAGATTGCGAGCAAGGACATAGGCTCAGGAAGTAGCCGGTGCACGCGAAAGACAATGTCGAGCCCTCTCCTGTGGCTATGTCCTAGCCCTTGAGGTTGCGAGAAAGGATATAGGCGTAGAAAGTAGCCGGTGCGCTTGAAAGACAATGTCCAGCCCCTTTCTGTGGCTATGTCCTTGCCCCTGAGATTGCGAGCAAGGACATAGGCGCAGGAAGTAGCCAGTGCGCGCGAAAGGCAATGTCTAGCCCCTCCTGTGGCTATGTCCTTGCTCCTGAGATTGCGAGCAAGGACATAGGTGTAGGAAGTAGCCGGTGCACGCGAAAGGCAATGTCCAACCCTCTCCTGTGGCTATGTCCTTGCCCCTGAGATTGCGAGCAAGGACATAGGCGCAGGAAGTAGCCGGTGCGCGCGAAAGGCAATGTCTAGCCCCCTCCTGTGTCTATGTCCTTGCCCCTGAGATTGCGAGCAAGGTCATAGCCACAGGAAGCGCATGCGAGTCCGTGTTGTTAGCGTCGGTTTGTTCGTGGGTCTTGGGATCAGAATGTTTGCGAGGCACCGCCAAGAACCTACTGGTGCGATGTTCTATCGGCTTATCCGAGCAGCGGAGTTCAAGGCGGGACGCGATTCGGATCTATATACCATCCCGAAGCCTGGTCTTGCCAACAGGGAGTCGTATGCGGGCGCGGCAACAAGAAAAAATGAAGCAAAAAATTGGGTCACCCTGCTTCTTTATCTGATAGGCTTGGGAAATGCGAGCAAAAGACATTCGAAGATCCCTTGGTTAAATAAAGAGACAGGGCGGGGTAGGAGGGAAGAGCCAAAAGTAAAAACAAGCGGAATTATGCGTAGAACCTGCGTAGCTGGGGGATATTCCACGAGCTATTGAGGACACGCCCGTCCGGGAAGGCGAGACAAATAGCCTCCGGTCGTGATGACGAGACGACCGTGAACGGACCCTCCCATTGGGGAGTGAGCTTATTGGCTGGCGACATGTCTTGGATGCAATGCAAGACTAGATCGACCCATAGGATGGAAGGAAATTCATCCACCCAATTCTGCCGCAGTTTGGTAAGTCCGTCGAAGACCTGCTTTTTTATTCCTTGGAGAATCTGCCTGTTGGGATGTTGAACAGCTCCATTGCTCTGTGGATGAGCTAGAGAGGCGAAACAAATCTAGGTGCCAATGTCTTCGCAATATTCTTGGAACAGCTCGCTAGTGAACTGAGTTCCGTTGTCTGTGATTAGTCGGCTGGGAACACCAAACCAAGTAACCACATTGTTGCGGAAAAATTTATTGGCAGCTTGGGCCGTAATGCCGGAAACTGGTTCGGCTTCTATCCATTTGGTGAACGTGTCTATGGTGACAAAGAGGTATGCGCACCCCTTGGCCTCTCTGCGGAATGGACTGAGAATGTCCAATCCCCAGGTAGAAAACGGCTAGGCGAGGGGGATGGTCTGAAGGGCGTATGCTGGCTGGTAAACCTACCGGGCATGAAATTGACATGCCCGGCACGTGGTCATTATCTCACGAGCATCGCCCAATGCCGTGGGCCAATAATAGCCCATCCTGAAGGCCTTTCCAACGAAGGTTCTGTAGGACGAGTGGGCCCCGTAGACTCCTTCGTGTAGGTCCTTTAACAGGAATTTCCCTTCTTCCTAGGAGATGCACTTGGAGAGAATTCTGAGCGCACATCTGCGGTTCAGGTCGCTTGTTAAGGCCGGTCTCGGGATCGGATCGCACTCCTTTCTTCTCAATTTGATGGAGCTGAATGGGTTCAGAGCTTTGAGGAGAGCGTTGCGTGCGTCGTCCTATTGCTCCGAGAGGATGGAGCTTTAAGAGAGGCTTTAGGTTGCGGCCGAGGTTCGCGTTTAGCAAGCAAAATCGGTGTCCAAGTTACGGTCGACGCGAACTGCGGCGGACTTAGGCTCAACGCCAAGACGACAAGCGATCAGTGTTGCCTTACTGTTCGCGCGCGAGCGAGTGTGTGGTATATATATATATCCGAGCTCGCTTGGGAGCTCGTTCGTTCTCAGGCTCAAGAGCGAGCGAGCCATCGCGATATGAGAGAGCAGCTTGAGGAGCTGATGAGCGCCGGACTGGCCGCCGAGCGGTTCGTGTGCCATTCCGAGCTACCAAGAAGTGTTGGGATTTTATCACCAGACGTCCGGGCGTCACTCCCAGGCTCGAATTTTCAGTTTCTGTACGCATTCTGAAGTCAAGTCGTGATCATAAAGAGTGGAGCTGGAAAGTAAAGAATCAGTAGGAGCGTACTTGGAAAGGCGTAAAAACCCTTCCGCTCGCTCGATGCCTCCATGAAGCCTAGCAATGTAATAGCCACCTCCTCCTTGGGGACCCGAGCCTTTGAGAATGCCATCGGTTCTTGCCCTAGTAAAATGGCTCTTGATGCTCTTGACGCCAGGGACGGTGACCGACCGCTGGTCCGCGGTCTTCCTTGCACGTCCGCATTTAGTGGTCGTTTTACAAGCCTTGAAGAGGGTAACAGAATAGTTGGAGGCGGCTAAGCGGGCATCGTGAGAATTAATTTCTCTTTATGTTAAAACTGCATGTGATCTTGGCAAAGGTTCACCCCCAATGACGACTCAATCAAGCGCAAGCACCAGCACCATCTTAAGGCTGAGACGTTTTTCAGAAGAGCATGTTACAGTTACAAAATGTCTTCTTCTTGAAAATCTTTTCTTGAGGTGATATACCTCGCCTCGGCTACCGAATCTCTTTCTATTCGGTCCGGATTTGGCGTTTGGGAAGGTGGCATTTTTTAGTCGAGCGAACTGCTGTATGATGAATGGTGTCCATGCCGCATCGCCGGTCGAACGCAGCCTGAGCCGATCTTCGAGAAGTAGGCACCAAACCTTGTGAGCAGTGCGAGCTCAGGTATCGTTGATGTCTTTGTGGGGGAGACGGCGCCTGGCGGATAAAGAAATCTAGCTCGCTGGCAGGCTGGAATGATCAACGCATGATGAAGGTCGCCGTCCGTCGTCTTACAAACTCTCGCTCGACTGACTCAAGATCTTTATACGTCGGCTTCGTCGCTTTTAATAGCTCGAGCTCGCCGGACGACTCTGGCCCTCGTCTCCGGTTTTTTCAGTTTTTTCACCGCAGCACGCATGTCGACAAGCGACAGTAGCATCGGACGGCTCTTGACGATTTCTCACTCGCATGGACGAAGGTGAAGTCTGCCCGCAAGTGCCACTTTCGGCCGGGATGCGGGACCACCTGGCAGTAGTTTAGATCAGAGGTTGGGCATGGGAGCCTAGGCGTCACTACATACACCTAGTACGGCCTCTGTGGTCGCCTCGCTCGGCAGGGCAAAGTTTGAAGCCAGGGGATGGACTCAGTATTCCGGGGATCCGTGCTAATCCGACGCTTGATTCCTGTGAATCGGCTTCACACGCAGATCTGGATGCCTTGAATTTGTGACGTCCGTGTGTGTAATGTGACTGAAATGTGTTGTGATTGGCCACCTGATGCCGAGGATTGAATCTCGGACGGACTCTTGCGTTGCCATCCCGTCAGGATATCATTTGGCCTTGCGATGATCATGGCCCAAGAGCCGACCGCTCCCTCCCCGAGCTGAGCACTGTCTACTGGCGCTAACTTCACGCGTATTGCCTTGTAGACGAGGAAAAGGCTCGAGAGGGAGTACTTGGTTGGTCCATTCTGGGGGACAATCTTCGAGAGAAAGCGTGGGCACAGCAGGAACCATTCTCTGTCACCGGTTCCGCTTGCAATATGTATAGGTAGTCCCCAGACCTCTCATCCGGTAGTGCCTATAGATCTTGAGGAAGTGAAGCAGTGCAGGAACGCGAAGAGTAGATAACTCTTTGACCCTAGGACTATCGTACGCGGTAACCTGTGTTTCGGTTTCTCACCTGCATTGCCGCGACGCTGCAGCGTCTCCCGGGCGGAGATGGAGGGCATAGGGCCTCCACCATTGTAGAAGTCCTCAGAGCATCGCATTGGAAAGTTGGCGAAATATCGGCATGTTGCGAAGCGCTGTCTCGAGCCTCCGGTGCAGTAAACTGATGAGCGCGCCTGATAGGCTCTCACATGCGCCGCGAGGGCGCTGCGTTCATAGGGCCAGATTCGGCGAGATGATGCTTCGAGATGGCGATGGCGTTGGCGCTTTGGCCGCTTTCTGCCCTTCTCTTCGAGTAGAAGATGTAAGATGATTGAGGACGCATGCTGAGCACTGTTTGTTTGTCCCTCCCTAGCCGCTAGCGGCTCCCAATATAGCACTAGTAACCCTGCGTTCAAAGTCTGATTGGAAGGCTGGCTTCTCTAGCAACAAGCATTGCTGCATGCATGCTTGCTAATAAAATAGTAGCATCGTGATGAACCTCCGAGGGTCATCGCTAAGCCCTGGCTCTCCAAATCGCCTCAGGTGGACTGGTTGAGGTCTCGAGGTCGGCCTGAGGTCTGGAGACCTGATCAAAGGACCGTGAATCATACCGGACTCGAATAGTCTGACCTACCAGTGAGCAGCAGTGCAGTGGCGAGCCCTGGTTGAAGAGCGGTTGAAGAGCGATCAGGTCCATCCATGTTTCATCGCCTCATCGCTGTGTAGTAGTGTAATGTGTGGTATGGAAGCGTGCGTCCGAATCCGTTCGCGACTCCTTCCAATGTGGGGCCGGCTGGCTTGGAGGCCACATTACTATTCTTCCGGAAGTCCCGGCGGGTTGCGGTCATCCTTTGAGGGATGGCTGGAATGGTGACGAGGTCCCTTGCCGTTTCCCCCACGATTAAGGGCTTCGCGATGGTCACGGCGATAGCGAACGCTCCTCGGAGCGCGACTTTCCCGGGAAGTACTCCGGGAGGAAGCAGTATGGTGAAGATCGCCTGCCAGTTGCTCCATGTTCTCTACCATGGCGACGCCTAGTTCGGCGGCCTGGTCAAAGTCCGGGCGGAGATTCTGGACTACGCACGCCAGTGCTTGAAGACGTTGGCAACTCCTGCCGATCGGTTCGGAGGAGCGGGATCGCAGCGAAGATCTTGGATGTGGTGAGCACGGAGTCAGCCGAGTGCTAGGCCCTGGTTCATCGCGGCGGGTCGCCAGAGCTCAGCCGATCGAGCTGGCTAGCCAGTCACGTGCGGCCTCCAGGCGGTGCTATGACTCACCCTCCCGATTCTCGGAAGCGGGCGTGTTGGAGGTGCCCGCCATATTGACTTCTCGCGGGGCCGCCGAACACGAAGGGCTCATGACGGTATCCTCGCGGGAGGCCGTTTTAGGGTCGGACTCATACGGGGCGTTGGGAATATCGACCCCCTCGTACGAGCCGGCATCCTCACATTGTGCGGGCATCTCCTGTTCCGGTATCTCTCGGAACTGGGGGGCTCGGGAACATATCCCTCGCCTCTGTCATCGCCAGAAGGGCGGCAGACATCCATGGGGGAAACAACTACCTCCACGGTATGTCCTTCCGGATCAATGATCTGGGCGACCTCGGTATCGGATCAGTACTCGTCCAAGTCATTCAGATCGTCGAAGCGGATGTCTTGGTTGTCTTGAGAGTTCGCCATCTCAAGGATCTTTGCTGCAGAAGCTAGATGACGATCCCACGGACGGCACCAGCTGTCGACGGGTGAGAGCACAGGGCTCCCAAGTGCTGAGCTTACTTGTTGAAGTGAGGATCAACGGGCCTCGTTCCTACAGCCTCGGAGAAGATCAAGCCGATCGGACAACTGGAAGAGAGAGGAGTTTTTAGCCTAGTTTGGGCCCCTCAAGAGAGAGGTAACAGCCCTACGTCCAGTGATCTATATTCGAGCAGATGTAAGAAGATTACAATGGTGCTCCCGAGCAATCCAAGCAAGGAATGCTTAGGTTTCCCGGAGGCGAGAGGTGGGAGTGCTCACACCTATTCTGGATGTGGCCGAATGCGTGTGGCTGGAGTGATCTCTACTGTATTTCTGGTTCTCTCACATGTTCTTGCTTATGCATCTGCACGTTCTATTTATACATGGGCATGTCCTTTAAATAAATGGAAGTACAACTTATTGTCCTGTAGTCCGAAGGCTGTTCCTTGGCGAGTGTCGTACGCGAACAGTGTCTCCGTCACTCGCCATGACAGAAAAAGGGAACGGAGCAGTAGAACATGATCCGGGCAGGTAGCCGCGGTCTTTGGTGCTGCCACGATGGGACATAGCAGTTGTGGCGGACATCAGCAAAATTATTACGGGTGACGGAATACGAGGCCCGCCTGGATCGGCCACATGTCCCACGTGGTCGATGTTTGAGCAGTAGAATCGGCCCTAGGAACTCTTCCCGGTCGTGGTAAGCTACTGTTCGGGACCCCGAGCAAGGGAAGGCCTATCCCAAGCATCCTTTCAGGATACTCGCCTTGCTCGGGGATGAGGTCGAGACCGAGCAGTCCTTGGGGGTAATTACGAGGACATCCCCAACGCTCGTCATTAGTAATTTTAATAACCTAAGGCAGCAAGGAACATTTTGATAGGGTAATTATTCATTGGGTGTTATCGAAGCAACTATATAATTAGCATTTTTAATTTTAATATAACATGTATTTTGGAAATTTCTAGAAATTGTATTTCAAATCATAGGGGTATAGTGTTCAGCACTTGCCTTAATCAACACGACCTTGGTGATCCTCCACGGAATTGATCGCAAAGCTATCGTCTCTAGGTCCTAACAAATGAATTAACAAAAATAAACACAAGTGCCAAAATAAAACTTGAAATGATATGCATGCTCATGTTTATGTAAAATTAATTAAAAAAGATAAGGTTTGTCTCTCTGGTCAAAATAAGATTTATTGAAATTTTGTTGAAACCGAAATTATCTAAGCATTCATTTAAAGACATTTTACTAATATATTAATTAGTAGAAAATGGAATGTGTGCAATTGCATATGAAAATCTATATAATAGCAGATCTCCATTTTCTAAACATTTTAAAATTTGTTTCACAATTTTTGGAGCTATAGTTTTAAAGATACAAAATCTATAAATTTTTAATTAAAAAATATTTGGAAACCCCTTAGTGGGCTCAAACAGTACAGAGGCAGCCAGGCAATATATGACCCAAGGCGCATAGCGGTCGGCTTGGCGTGGCCTAGCCGGTGCCAGTAGCGCAAGATGCACTTGCAACTAGCGGTAGTGGCGGACCTGTGTGTGGCCCAACGAGTCTAACGAGGCCATGGCTATGTGCGCAGCTTCGGCCTAGTAGCGCACTGCCGTGAGAGGGATCGATGGGTGGGGCTGTCACGTGTGGGTGGGGTGCCGACAAAGTGAACCCGCTTGTCGGTGACCCAGAGCAAAGGAGGCGGCAAGGATGGCTCTGGCGGCGGTGATTCCGGCGACGGCGGCGGTGCTCCAGCGGAGAGGAGAGGGGGGGAAGGGAGAGAGTGGTGAAGGGAGGCCCGGGGTGAGGTCGATTGACCGGAGGAGGGACGGCGACGTGCTCGGTGCCGGCTGGGGTGGAAGGGACGACAGCGCCACGTCGCCCGGCCAAACGGCGGTGAGCTAGGCTTGACGGCGGGGTCGGTGAGCAAAGGGAACGCAAGGGGAGTGAGGAGAGAGCTCGGATTCGAGGCGAGGTCAGCCAAGGCGGCGTGGCAACGTGGCCGAGGTCGGGCGAAGGAGGGAGTACGGCCCCGGCCGATTCCGGCAAGGGAAGGGCGGTGCCTAGGGAAGATGCAGGAGCCTAGGGAAGATGCAGGAGCAAGGGGGAGAGGAGATTACCGAGTGGGGAAGGGCGACGCCGTCGAGGTAAGCTCGAGCTTCAGCGACGGCGTGCGGTGCTATCCGACGACGATGGCGGCGACGGCAATGACCTGGCGGAATGGAATGAGGGGAGTGAGAGGAGGGAGGTGCCAGAGAGGATCGGCCGATGAGGGCTTACTTGGTCGGATTTGGGATAGAGGCGGTAGGGATGAAGTGATAGGAGGCTGTCTGCCTCGGTTCCTCCGAGAAAAAAAGAAATGGAAGGGGGTAGGTGGATAAACGAGAGAGAGGGAGGAGAAATCCAGGAAAAAGGGGGGTCAAATAGGAATAGAGGAGGGGTAGATTAGGGAAAGGGCAAAAGGAGGGGTAAATTAGGAAAAGCCAATTTAGGAAAGGGCAGAAAGGGAAAAGTCCAATTTGGGGAAACAAATGACAAGTGAGGCCCATTTGTCATGGAGAGAAGGAAAAGAGAGGATTAGGGCTAGGGCCTTATTATAAAATAGATCTTTGCTAAATTTAATTAATTTAATTTGATACCAAATTTTACTTAATTTAAGTTTAGATTTTGCTTTCTAACTCAAAATGAAATTGTTAATTTATAAATTTTTAAAATAGGTTTTTAGCATTTCAACATTTTGCGATTAAATATTTTAAAAGCAAAACCTTTTAATTAGGATCTTAGGAAATTATATATAGTAACATGCACATTTTCAAAAATAATTTGAAATGCTTAAATCACATGCAATGATTATGCATTTTGAAATATTTAAAAATGGGGATGTTACAACCTCCCTCTTAAATGGAATCTTGACACCGAGATTCGGATGAGCTAATAAAAAGACTGGAAAACTCTGCCCGAAGATCCTCTTCACGCTCCCAAGTTGCTTCTTCCTCAAAGTGGTTACTCCACTGAACCTTGCAAAGCTTGATCACCTTGTTCCTGGTTTGACGAGCAGCTTCGTCCAAAATTCGAACTGGATACTCCTTGTAGGTCAGATCTTCCTGCAGGTCCAACTATTTCAACGACATTTGCTCTTCTGGAATTCTCACACACTTCCTTAGCTGGGACACATGAAACACATCATGCACATCTGACAACTAAGGTGGCAACTCAAGTTGATAGGCCACTTCACCTCTTCTGGTCAAAATCTTGAAAGGTCCAATGTACCAAGGTGCAAGTTTCCTGCTGACTCGGAAATGTCAAACTCTTTTCATTGGTGACACCTTGAGATAAACAAAATCTCCTTCAACAAAGACGAGTTCTCTTCGCCGATTATCTGAATAGCTCTTTTGCCTATTTTGAGCAGTTCTCAATCGTTGTTGGATAACTCGGACTTGCTCATTTGCTTCCTTGAGCAAATCAGGTCCAAACACCATCTTTTCTCCAGTTTCTTTCCAAAAGAGAGGAGTTCTGCACTTCCTGCCATACAGTGCCTCAAACGGGGACATTTGCAAGCTTGACTGATAACTATTATTGTATGAGAACTTTGCATATGGCAAATGCTTATCCCAACTCTTGGGATTTGCTAGAGCACAAGCTCGAAGTATGTCCTCCAGAATTTGATTAATTTGTTATGTCTGGCCTTCAATCTGTGGATGAAATGTTGTACTAAAATTGAGATTGGTGCCCAGCAAATCGTGCAGCTTCTGCCAGAACTTAGATATGAACTGAGTTCCTCTGTCAGAGAGAATCTCCTTAGGAACTCCATGCAGGCAAACAACGTTGGCCAAATATAGCTCTGCTAGCTTCTCTAAATTAGTGAAGACATTAATTATAGGTAGCACACGATTGCAATTCCTATTTGCACAAATCGTCTCTTTCCTCAAACACCCAGATCTGGTGTGGTGGTCTCAATCTAGAGGCGACTCGAATGTCGATGACCTCTATGACATATTTAGGAGAGCTCCAAGGGTGGCTCCCCTCTGTGTCCCGTGCTCCTTCGAGGGGCCCCGATGTTGTTCTGCCCCCACCAGTGTCACGTCTCCCTACGCGTCCCGCCCCACCCCGCGACAGTGATCACTCAGCCTCCGAACTGATAACCTTACACTCACGATTTGTCCTCTAAATCTTTCCTTTCATTCATTGAGATGGGTTGAGTTGAAGTAACAAGTTGGCTGAGCTGGACATTAAGATGGATTTTGAGAGATACATGAATTATGTTCCATAAATATTTTCTTTTCTATACTATTAAAACGAGTCTTGTGGTGGTGGTGTTATCTACTTTTAATCACCACCATATAATCTATCCAATGGTTTAAATATAGAAGGGTATTTCTATTTATTTCGACTTGCTCTTCTTATTTCAGTGCATTGTATTCTTGAAAGTTTTCAATCAAACTATCAAAATTCATCATATTTATCTAGCTTCCTTATTTGAATATATTCTATTTTAGGAAACTTTTGATCAGATTAACATATATACCAATTAAAGGATCCTACAAACTATGTATTTTAGTGTTGAAGCAGAGTTTGAGAATACAAAAACAAGACGTAATTAAGTGGGAAAGGCTGAAAGCCAAGCTAAAGTGTGGGCTAAACAAATGAAATATGACACAATAGATAATAACATGATATTTATTCATAGTAAAGCATGTGCGTTTAGGTATAACTTATAAATTACACCAAAGTCCCTGATTAAAAATAAAATTACATGTACATCCACGCAGTGTCTATCCGCACCGCTATGGAAGCTAAGTCCCATTCTCAACATGCCAGCGATGAAGATAAAGAATATGAGGATACACTGCGCCGTCAAGCCCCTCTCCGGCCAAATAAGATGGCGGGATAATTTCATATGTTGGGACGCCTCGCCTCATAAATCACCTTTTATAATTTCATATATTGCTCCAATTTATATTTTCCTTTCTTCCCTTTGTAGTTCCGTTGCAACGTATGGGCATTGTACTAGTTTAAATTTATTTGTATGACTATCAATTAGATCATATATGGTTTTGTTCTTTACAGCTAAAAGCAGCGGTAGATTATTATTATCTAAAAAGTTTGGGGCTCTCGTAAAGTGGCTCGGAGAGACTACACAAATATTAAAAAATAGTTTTTGTAGATTTGAGAAGAACCATTAAAGCTCCAAAAAATAGCTACAAAGTTCTACAGCATATGACTTATACAAAAATGATAAATTTGGTAGCGGTAGATTATAATATAACTTAAGCTGAAAAGAACAAGGCCATAACTAATCTTTGTTATTAGTTCTTTTTCAATATAAACTACAATATAATGTCAAAAATGGCGTCTCCCATTTTATTGTAAAGGGCTCTTAAACAGAATAAATCTATCTTGGCAGAGCAATAAAAAAATATTTAACCGATGTCAATTGTCGATTGTTATACTTTAGGAAACATGGATGGCCTTATGGTCATGAGCTCTTGCGGGCACACGCTCCGTGGAAGCGGTTGCAGCCTTGCGGCATGGAAACCGGGGTATGCAATGTGAAGAAAGGCTGCGGCGTACAGGTGTATGTCATCTGTTTGCTGAACACTGGAAAGTAGAGCTTGGGCTTTTTTTGCCGTTGCGCTTCATGATAGCTCATATAGGTTCACGTAAGGCTGTATTCTGAAGCTCATCGAGAAGGCGATGCGTAACTAAGTCGATCAAAACAAAAATACGGCGAAATAGACTAAATGTGATGAATAGTAAAAGACAGGTAAAATAGCATATTTTATTGATTGGTGATAGACCCCTTACAGATCGTGATCGGCTTTATTTATATAGACGATGACTCATACATCACAGAAATTCAACCCTAAAATTACCTATCCTTTCTAAGATTTTACTAATTTAACATTAACAAGCCGACATGGGCTTTTCCAAAAGCTTGTAAACCGGCCCAAAATACTTTCCTGTTTAGCCGATCCATCACACATTCTAGATCTTTCTGGATGCATCGACTCTGTCAAATTTTGGGGTCAATAGATAGTATCCCAATAGTGTTTCATCTGAAGAACGTTTCTATTGTTGAGGTGATCAAGCAGCAGGAAGTTCCATCTCCCAACTGACAGGAAGCAATTCCCCGAAAAGTTTCTGCAAATGCCATAATATCTCGCCACCAAAAAGAACCACAGGGTCGAGAATTATGAGGAACCATGTCCTCATAGTAGACAGACCAAAGGAGGTTAACCTAGGGGATACCATGCATGCCGACTATAGAATTTGTGAAGATTCTTCATGAGAAGAGCTGTGTTTTGAAGTTGTAGATTAAGAACTCCCAAACCTCCTTTGTTTTTTTGGTTGACATATATACTTTACTCAAAGCCACCAGAGAACCGCCGCAAGATTGAAGGTCTCGTGATCCCCACCAAAAGGCAATGCCTCCTTGCTCGATCAGTATGGTCTATAACCGCCCTAGCTAGGAGTTGCAGGTTGCACATAAAATATGTCAATAAATGGGAGAGCACTGAATTAACCAATGTAAGGCGACCACCACATAGGAGAGAAAGCTAGCTCACAATGCTAGAAAGATGATTATCAATACGATCCATGAGGCTCTCAAAAAAAAAATACGATCCATGAGAGGAGTGAAGTTCTGCGAACGAGTGGTCCCAAGGGGCAGTCCGAGATAGGTACGTAAACGGTAAAGCTCCAATTTAACAGCCAAAACTACCCGCCACCGCCAGGACTAAAACCTTCTCCTGAGGTACATTAACTGGGATTGTTATGGACTTATGAAAGTTAACATGCAACCTTGTTGAGATCGAGAAAGAATTAAGAAATTCCTTTTAACAAGAAAACTTGCTTAGCACATATCGACATAACAATGAGAATGTCATCCGCATATTGAATCTCATCGGTTGTCTCCCTTCCCCTTGTAATCCCCTATACATAGCTTTCCTGGCCTGAGAGGGATGGCCATGTTGGAAATATGGCATTATTTTAATTCCAAATTTCATTATAAGGTAAATTACACAAACACTACATGGATCACCATATTTCTCGACAGCCAAAACCGTCAAGACAGCCAAGGAAGCCCTCGAGACAACATTGTATCGACGGCTGACCGTCGAGAAACAGCCGTTGGGTCTAAGCGGTTGAGGCAGACATCCTGTGTCAACGGGACAACCGTCGATACAGGCTTTATCGACGGCCATAAGGAAAGCCGTCGATACAGCTGGGATGACGGCCGTCTGGCCATCAGGCAGCTTCGTCTCCAGCAGTCTCGACGGCACGGAAACGGTAGAGGGAACTCAATGACCAGAGGGGACCTTGGACACATGGCAGGGCAATCTCTCTCGACGACCTTGGGAGCAGTTGAGAGAACTGTAGCCAGCGGAGCTCCGCAGGGCCACCCTCTCTCGACGGCCACTCCAACCGTCGAGAGAAACTGATCCACGGGGCCCAACTGGCAGTGGCTGCACCTTTAGGGGTCCTAGGGACACTCTCTTGACGGCTTTAGCTCAGCTGTCGAGAGATATTAGTCCTTTGAGCCCACCTGGCAGACAACCTGTCTCGACGGCCTACCAGGTGGCCGTCGAGAATAACGGATTTCCAGCAAAAAAAAAAGAGCCGGACAGATTGCTAAAAAACTTTCAATTTACCCGCCGCTGCTGCCCCAGTAGCAGCGGTAGCACCTTCAAACCTAAAATACCCGGCATATATATCCTAATCTCCACATTTCACACAAATATACATCCATAATCAAAATTCCAATAAAAAATAACCATAACATCACATACCATCAGACATATCACCAATAATTCACCAAAACATCACATATCATCACAATGTCAACCCATATGATCAAGATTTCACCAAAACAGCACATATCATCACGATTGCAACCGAAAACATCGAATGTACAGTAGAATGCACAAAAATAAGGAAAACGTAGAGCACCAAGAAGTCTGGCCAATCCGCTCGAAGAGGTCCACGAACTCCTCCTCCGTCAACTATCTCCCCACAAACTTCTTCCTTGTCTGACCCATCTTGCACGTAAATGGAAAGGTTAGTAACACATGTAAAAAAATTAAGGACACATGTAAAAAAAATCAAGGACATATATAGATCAAGCAGATATATAAATAATTTAAGTGCATATGTACCATGAACTAGAAGTAATCTAAATCAACATCAAGAGGATCGTGCGTTGATGGTTCGACGTTATCGGTTTCATCCTCCGCTACTGCATCGCGTTCCTCTTCAACATCATCCTCTACTATGGCGTTTAGTCCATCCAGACCAGCCCAATATCGATCACAATTCCCCCGTTCAAGCGATTTTCTTGCATTGGCCCTTCGTCGGCTTTCTTGAATGCACTCTCGTAGTCGTCGGCCGTCGGTACAGACAATTTTCCTGGGCATTGAACCCTATACACAACCCACCACGCCTCTAACTCTTTCTTTGCAGTACAAGGGTTGGGGACTTAATACACTTGTTCGCCTTGGTTAGCAAGAATGAATGGATCAACCCTTTAAGTCTGGATCTGTGCTTAACCTCGACTAACCCAAGGTCATCCTAATGCCGTACGCCATTGGTGGGGTCAAACCAGTCGCAACAAAAGAGAACCACCAAGATCTTCTTGTTTCCATCGAATGTCAATTCGAGTATCTCCTGGATGACGCCGTAGTACTCAACCCCATCTCCCCCACTGCACAGAACCCCGCTGTTTACCGATCGCAAATTTGGCTTCAGACGCTCGGTAGGTGCAGACCGAAACCGGAAGCCGTTGATATCGTATGTACCGTAAACTTTTACGAAATGCTTGCAGCCACGCGACATAAGCTGAAGATCATTATGAATGCTGGCATGTAGTTTGCATTGTGTGATAGACAGGGAAAAGAGTTAATAACCCAAGAATAGAAGTGATCGACAGAAAGGAAAAGATCGAAGGCACTTACATGTTTCCAGAACCAAGATAAGAAGTTTGCGGTCATCGATTATTGGGCTCAGATGTTGAATGTGCAATCTTGAGATTATGTTATGTGGTGCGCACGCCAAACTCATTGGTGCGCCATGGAATGCGTGTCAGCTGAATAGAACCTTCCACTCGCTTGCACCTCGTCCCTTGGATTGGGTGTAGCAAGCAGCCCTTGACGATCATTATCCGGGTCGTCCCTGGACAGCGATTCTGCATAAAAAGTCGAGGACTCGGCGTTCTCTACGGCTTGTCAGCTGACTTCTGCTACATGAGCAAGCTAGCGTTTTACAGACGAATCGTAAACTCCCGTGAGCAAGTAAGAAGACACCTGTCTAGCGTAAGGCGGAGAATATGTTAGAGTGGTAGTCAGTCAGCTCTCACGCCTGAGAATCATGCGGCTATCCCTGTGCCTCGGTAGTCATAGCGATCTTCATGTATCGCCTACTCCTGACGCCGACCAAAGTATATCTCAACCTCCTGGCATGATGCGATCAGACCTTAGTCCTCATGTGCCAAACCAATGCAAGCCTACGTTTTTTAGTAGCATTAGTCTTCATTCCGTGCCAAATATTCGGCAACCGCCCTCTATCCTGAAAGCGGTATTTGTTGTGCGCATGCAAGTCATCGAGAGAGTACAGATGATTTTTCATCTTGGTTTTCTCATCAATTTGATAAGATCTTCATCAGAGTCACCTCATGTAGCGACTCTTCAGTCTCCTAGTGGTCCATACCCCTCAAGCGTAAACATCCTTCGACACGCTGACAAGACTATTAATGCCAATCTTGTACTACCGTAGTGTTCCCTGGTATTCCTAAAGATCTTTGGTATTTGATCAAATCGGTGCTACATTCTAAGGGATAAAGTAGGTGGTAGCCAGCATCACGGCGCAAATCAGCGACTAGGGCTCCATCGAGATTTCGGCAAACCAAGAGGCGCACTTCTGCGGTTTTGGAAAGACCAGATAGCGGGTTTTGTGTACTCCATAGGAGTGATACTCCGCATGAGTAGCAAGATGTAGTGATGAACCCACCTGCGAATCAGCATGGACCTCCCAATCACCCTTCCTGAATGAGATCTATCGGCTATACATAGTTGTATGCTAATGATGAGACCACGTAGGCTTAGTACCGGTAATTATCATACCCGGCCAGTACTCTAGGTGGTGCCATTCGTTCATGGTCATTATGGGTGCGACGCTTAACCTTACGCAAAAGGGTTCACTAACTCCTCTGGTATGTGATGCAACTTATTTGTGATTCTGACTGGTGATCGCCGAGGGTTATAGTGATACCCACTCTTCTTCTAGCCACGTCGGGAATCGGGAGACATCCTTCCGGTGTGCTCAAGCCTATGCCAACCATACGGATTTGACCAGAGAGAGTAAGCTCAAATGCGATTTGGCTCGCATCAGGGCTTGCTAGTGCTTGGTGCGAGCCATCAAATCCATCATGCACCCGCTCTAACCTACTCTATAGCCTTGACCAATGACTCATGGAAATGGTCCAGATCATGACAAGAACTCTCAACGGAACGATAAACATCCACCTTCATAAGAGCGGCAACAACATCATAAGGGGCCAACGAAGGTGAAGGGAGCGCTCATAAGACATTGCCTCAAGTACTCCACGAGAGAAGACCCAACCGATCGATCTTGCGGCATCTAGGCTATGGCATAGAGATGATTACAGGGTTGAACGGAGTGAACGATCCAAGCGGCGCGAGTGCATATTGAGAACGGACCAGTGACCAAGCGCCGAGATGAACCCACGATTGGTAGGTTTGAACTGCTACTGGCGTTTCGCTGTCTTCTCCAGACGGATGAATAACGTCACCATGGTCTCGCTGGTCATTTTTTCCGAAACGCGCCGGCTGCTGCCGCACATTGTGCATCATACACAATGGTCGGGCGCGCGCGCGTATTGCCGCGCTCGTGATCACTTCCGTCCGACGATACATATGGTTTAAGCCAGCCACATTCCTAGTTCAATGGTTCCTCAATTACAACGGTTGTCTCGCCATGGAACTCCCATCGATAATACCCTACTTTGAACTCGACCTTGTACAGGTGCATCTCCATCTCATCCCGAGATCTCTTTCGACAGTTATTGCATGGGACACACGAACAGGTCACGAGTGTGTCCATCGTCGCCTCGAAAGCACGACACACGAATTTCTCTGTCTTCTCGAACCACTCATCGGTGTGTTGTCCACCCCGTCTCCAACCATCCTACATCCAACTCCTGTCTTGCTCCATCGCTCTTCAATCCATACAGACCATGTCAGCATCCGGATTAGGAAGGCTTGGGAAGGGTTCTAAACCCACCCACGTATGCTGAAATGATTACGACCATTGTGGGACCCTTGGATCTGAGCCAAAATTTTGGCACATAACCCTAAGGCTCCCCTAGTGCAACAATGGTTAGGGTGCTGTTACCGGTGCCCCAACACTTATGTTATGCACCAGAAAACCAAAGGGTCATGCCATCAAAATCTCGACTCGAAATCCACGGGTACTACATCGTGTCGTAACCAAACCGGCATTCGCAGGCTGTCCACTAGGACGCCCTATGCGACAGTCCACTAGACAATTCGGGAACGCTTGCCACTTCACATAATTGAGCCAGGCGAATCACCGTCCTGCTTTATTATGGTCTGTGACGTTCTCAAATGGGTGACGTACGACTAGTTTGATATTTCGTTAGAAAACACAAGAAACAAGACATTGTCAACTATTTTTTAGCAAGCACCTGCAATTTGCATTAATTCATAACATATGCAAGCATTTTACAATAAATTCTAGCAAAATTCATCAACGTAGCAGCAATTTATAACACATTTCTAGAAAAATTGATCAATTTATACCAAATTTCATCAACTTCATGCAAATTGTAGCAATTCATAGCATATTCTAGCAAATTATATCTATTTCTACCAAATCCAAGCAATTTTTGGAAATTCAAGCAAATTATTGCAAATTGTACCAATTTCTATCCAATTCTATCCATTTGTACCAAATCCAAACAATTTCCATCCATTGAAGCAAGCTAATGCAAAATGTACCAATTTCTATCTAATTCTTCTAAATTCTACTAATTCTACATGGAATATTCTAATAAATTCATCGATTTGTTGCAATTGACCCAATTCCCATCAATTCATATCCACTTCTATAATTTTCCACCAATTCAATCAATTTCTATCGATTTATATCAATTTCTATCAATTTATACCCTAATTACACAGTCATTAGTCTAAACATGCAACTAATTAAGGAGATTAGTCTCGACGGGGTGAGCAGCCGTCGAGACTAATCTCCAAACTTTCAAAAAAATTTGGCACGGATGTTACCTTCCGTTCGTGGCGTCGGCGTCGGCGGCAGTGAGGCGGCGAGACTGCGGCACCCTCCTCCTTCCTCCTCCTCCTCCTCTTCTTCTTCTTCACTGCTTCTCCTCATCCTTCCTCCTCTTCTTCTTCTTCTTCACTGCTCCTCCTCCTCCTTCTTCCCCGGCGACAGCGACTGCAAGCGGTGGCGGCGGCGAGCAGAGGCAGTGGCGAGGCAGCAGCAGGAGGGCAGGCGGCATGGGGGCAGCGGAGGCGCGGGTGGCTAGCTGAGGCGAGGCGGCCTTGAGGTTGGGACTTGGGCAAAAACTGCCCAAGTCCCGAGCCCTAGCTAGTCATAAACAACGTAGTGTCTCGACGGCCGTTCTAATGTGTCGAGACAGCCTATGGTAACGAGCCACATTATTCGTCACAGGGGTTGCCTAGGCTAGCTGGGCTACCATGGAGCTATCACGATGGCCTAGGTCAAAACCGTCGAGATAGATAATTTTTTCAGAAAAGGTGTAGCTCGCGGCGATCGAACCCGCGACCGCGCGGGTGATCAGCCATGAACTCGACTCCCGTAACTATTGCGTGCTTATGTGTTTCTCGACCTAATAGGATGCACATACTTTTTATTAGCCACTACGGACCACGCGTGGCTCTTGAATGGGCCGGCTGGGCTGGAGCAGTCTCTTTCGATGGCCTTATTTTCAACCGTCGAGACAGAGCTTCTGTATCTATGGTTTTCCACGAAACCGTCGACACAGCCACTCGAGGGCCATTTATCGGCTGGCTATCAAAAGATTACTACAGTCTCGACGGCTCACTCTTACTATATTGTCGATACAGATGCCTTGTCTCGACGGTTACAGGATAGGCCGTCGAGACAGGTCTCTGACTCGACGGCCCCACCTTGTTTGGCCACCGGTGGTCAACGGCGGCTGTTTTGAATTTAATAAGAAAATATATTGATGCTATTGACCATAACCTTTCGGTTGTATTGCTCCATATATGAATTAGCATGTATTAAAAAAGTTTCAAAAAATTTTGAGTTTCCGAACTATCGAACCCTTTCTAATCGCGCTAATAGAGTCACCGGCGGAGTTCAGTGTTTATGCATGTTCCGAGACAATCCCTCTAGATTTGCCGGTTTCATCTCACCGCCACATGAATCATGCCAAACCATTCGAACAATTCAAACTCTATGTGGTGCCGTGTTCAAAACTTGAATTTTTCTTTAATTTTTAAACAATTAGAACGTTTCAAGTTAAATCAAAACTATTTTTATGTTTAAGACACATATATGTGTCTTATACTTTACTAAATCAAAACCATTTTAAATTTTAAAAATTCAAATCTATAACAACTACTTCCCTAAACATTGCAATGTCTCGGTTTATGATTACAAACCGTATAGGCCACCACATGAATGAATTTGGCAAAATTTATCAAAACATAAGCTCTTTTGACAGTAGAGGACCAAGCCGTCGATACAGGTTGGCTTGGCCCACATGGCAGACACAGGCGGCCCAGCGATCGGCCTAGGCTACCAAGGAGCTGGCTCGACAGCCCATCGTAAAACCGTCGAGACAGATATTTTTTTTAAAAAAAGAAGGAGTTCGCGCCGCTCGAACCGCGACCTCGGGGGTAAGCAACAGCGAGCTCAACTCTCTTAACCAGTGCGCCCTTATGTGTTTCTCGACATATAAGGGCGTGCAGGTTTTTTATTATCTGCTGTCGACCACACATGGCTCTTGAATGAGTTTGGTGGGCCATTGCTCTCGACAGTCCGCTTCCTGGCTGTCGAGACAGCATGCGTACCATGGCCCACCTGTCAGAGGGCTCTTCTAGACTCTCAGCGCGGGCTTTGGCCTACGATGTGCTGTATCGACGGTCGTGGCTATAGTCGTCGAGAGAGCCTATGAGGGCCAACACGCTCGTTTAGTTTTTTGGTTTCCTACTCTCCTTATATTGACCGCTTGACAATAGCCGTCGATAGAGACTAACGCCGTGAATGCATCGTTGTATTGTAGTGCCGTGTTGCTGGTCGTGTCTATATCGACGGCTACTGTTGGAGCTATCGAGAAAGATTACATCACTCGACGCTGGCACTTAGCCGTCGAGAGAGAGTTTAGGTCTCGACGGGTGTCCTGTGGCCGTCGAGACAGATTGGCGCGGTCAGTTTTCGCTGCAATTCCTGTAGTGAAATAATCATATATGCAAATAAATCTAACAGTAGACTACTCAGGGTGGAAGAACAAATCAATCAGTCGCACACACGACTTTGGACGGGATTGATAGAATACTCACAATGGGATTGATGATGACGACGTAGGTGCGCAGAAACGAACATGATGTAGTTGACATCAAGGAAGTAGTCGCGCCAACATGGACGTAGTCGAAGTCGTGGATGAAGTTGAGCGGACGGTGGCTCAGAAACATAGCGCCACTCTGATACTATGTAAGAGGATAGATATGTATTATGTGATAGATAGATTGTGGACACAATTAATGGATGATTTGTATTGAGTCTAGTGGATGTTTTATAGTTACATGGTGATTTGCATTATAAGCAACACTAGAGATGAAGATAGAATCATATCAGAGAGATTACACTCAATCAATACTATAATATATTCTATGATACCATAATAGTTAGATCCTTCCGGAATATACCATATACTATAACATCTTCCTGCAATCGTAGTGGGAGCATCGCGCATGCCTAAACTAGAGAAAAAATCAAATAAGAAAGCTAACATTCCCTGTAGTCATAGTGAGATCATCATGCACATCTAGACCAGAGAGAAAGCTAACACATGATTGTACTTCTCTCATAGGAGTCCTATCTTCGTAACAACGTACAATATTATGTTACATTACATTTGGCAAACAAAGGATCATTTGTGATCTCCTACCATATATCATCCTTAAATAAGTACCTAATCCTAGTTCCTACACGCAACTTTTACAGTCCATATGGACACAAATTGTACTCTTGTGGCACAAACGCACAAAGTATATATGAAGTATCCGCATCCAAATTCCAAAAAATGACCCGGTTACCCCTCGAACATCTCCAGCAGCTGTGACTCCATCTGCTCGATGCTGTACCTCGCAGACTTGTGCTTCCTCTCCGGGAAGCTCTCCATGTGCATCCGGTAGAGCGGGATAACCTTGAGAGCTATGGCCTCTCGCAGCTTGTGCCGGATCAGAGGGTCGGTGACCTTCCATGCCTTCTGAACATTGTAGGTCATCTCGAAGCGAGCCGTGAACTTATCAAACAGCTGATGGGGCCACAGAATTGTGCGGACGAATCCAGGTCGCGTTTCGAACGAGGACATGACCGGCTGCCACGAAGCCTCCACATACCCTGTCACGAGCCGATCGAGCTGGTCTCGGCGTTCAGAGAACCAGCTTTCTCCTAGAATCAGCTCCAAATCCATATGTTTGTTGGCTTGCTCAAGCACCAAGTGCACGTTGTTCAAAAGGAAGAGTTGTTTCTGCCCTTGGAGCCCCAGGCTCCTAGAGCTCATGTCGGCATCATCAGCGAAGACGAGACCCGATTCGTCACCGATGCTCCAAATTCGTCAGGATTATCGTTTACCATCAGATAGACTGTATTCTTCTGCTGAGCCAGCAGCCCCAAATGGTCCATTATACGCCGTGTAAGACGATGGACCCCGGTGTCAGTGATCACCAAACGTTGCGATCTTAGCAGATCGTTTAGTTCGACAGCTAGCTTGACAAACATAGCCGACAGTTCGTCTTTAAGCCCTTTAACCTCTGCATAAATAAGCTCCTTAGTTTGCCCCAAGAACAACGCTAAGATCTCCGGCATGGCATGGTTTAGTGCTTGGTACATCATCACCAAACTTACCATTGTGGATAGATCTTGCTTCACCGCTGCAAGACTGTCCTTGCAGGAGGGATCATTTGGTGGGCCCACCTGAATACAGATTGAACTGCCAGAGATAAGGAGCTTCATGACTGAGAGCTTCGCAATGGAACAGAAATAGTCCTCCTTCAGTGTTTTGAAGGAGCCAAAATCCGCCACTGTCAACTGCCTTTGCATCTCAGCGAGAACGCCGATGTTGACCTGCATTGCCCGTGTCCAGACCTTCCGTAGCATCTCTCTGGATTCCTCAGTGTGACTACCCAACACGTTGTCCATGTCAAGAATTTCAATGCGCCTGCTTGAAAATAGAGCGGATCAGATGATGAAAATATTAGGCAATGGATAGCAGCAGTAAAAGTAAAAAGTACTGACCCTTCCGGTGGTAGAATTGCTACTACATAGTATTGCAGCGGGGCACAGCTCAGATTGGTTCATACTAAGCTTCGTCCCTGGTCAACTTCCATAGCTCATTAACTACCTAAAGGATCATAATGGGTTTTTTAAGGTCATATACGTAGGTTGACTGTTCTTCAAACTAAAAAAAAAAGAATGTTCTTCAAACTCAAAAGGAAGTGGATTTCCCGTAATTGGTAATTGCCTGCGGTTCCTGGCACATTGCCTGCTATTCGATCGTGCTCCAAGATTCGCGCAAATCTCTCATGTGTTTTTTAAAAAAGCCCCTCCAAAGTCTAAACACCAAATTCGTGCGCGAACTCCTTCCTCTTTTCCTCCCCTCCCAGCAGCTCCAGCCACTGCACCGCCCACCCTGGGGCGCCACCTTGACTTGTCGCGTCACCGCCTCATAGTCCATGCTGTGACGCCTTGGGTCCATATTGCTGCATCAACGCCGCCCCGCCCCGCCCCACCCCTGGGTGCATGCCGTGCTGCTCCTGGTTGAAGCCACGCTGCCACTATGGTTGGTTGTGTCCTAGCCAGACATGAGAGGGGAAGGAGAGATGAGAGGAAGAAGAAGAGCATAAGTCCAAGGCTTCGAAGATTGTAGAGTTCTTTTTTTTTTTACAAAGTTCATGAGAGAGGGGGTGGAGATAGCGGCATGAATCTTAAAACAGGATCCAATGAGTTTAAATGTTCTTGGAACCGCCTATGCACGTGGATTTGCATTTCTGAAATCAAAATTCCTAGGAACAGTCAAGGAGAGCTGCATGGACATGAATTACAGCAATCGTGCAGCGCAAAGCAATGTTTGATTGAATCATATTTTGGCTTTTGAGAAACAAACGCGCAGACAAATGTACCTGGCCAGTTGAGCAAAGTGCCGGTGGAAAGCATCTCGGAGCATATGCTCATATCCAGCCTCAATCATGACGCCGGCGATGTCATCGAGGATGAACAGCGACTTGGGGTCGATGCATGTCATCCTCGAGAATTCTTTACCGCTCTGTACCGTTCTCTCCTCGCCAAGAGCCGTATCGCAGGGGTCGAAGCCCTCATCCTCTGTGCCGCCACTACCACCACCGGTGAGAGAAGTACCGGAGGAATCCGAGGCAGAAGCAGAGCCGCCGTCGCGGCTGGACCTAACGGACTCCCAGATGGACGCAGACGAGCATTCCAGATGGCCTCTCAGCGAATGGGGCCTCCAAATGTTGAGGCGGCAGAACTCCGTGGCGAGGGAGGCCATGACCGTGTCGAGGAGCGATGTCGCGCGGTCATGCAGGCGCCCGGACAACACGGCGGGGTGCTGCAGCAGCAGCATCCGCAGGTTCTTGGCCGCGGCGAGGTAGTTGCCGAGCCGCCGAGTGTGGTCGGGGAAGTACTCCGTGGCGCTGGCGTTCCGGCATGCCGGCACGACGATGGATCTCTCGATCTTGTGAAGCAAGAAGCCCAGGTTCTGCTCCGGCTCGGCGACGGATGCCTCCTCCCCCCTTCACGTCACAGACAGCAGTAGGTTTCAACGAAGAAATGGCCTGCAAGCAGCGGGCACGTTGAAGCTAGCGATCGAGGAGAAACCTGCCGTGTTGTTGTGGCGGGTGGCAAGAGGAGGAACCAGGGGAGAACGGCAAGACGGCGGCGAGGAGATGGCCGCCGTATACACACCGCTCGGGGTCACCGACGGCGGCCTCGCTGAGCCACCACCTCCTTCGCGGCGCAGCGTCAGGGAAGTAGCTCGGGCCGTCGAGGCTGTCTTGTCCCACAGCGGCACGAGGGCCGCGTGGTTCGGCGCCTCTGCGGCGGCCCGTCGCGGACCTGCGGCGCCGCGGAGGCCGGCAGGTTGCCGCGGCCAGGCGCTGCCGGATCGCCTCGTCCGTTGACATGTCCATCTCTGGCCGAGCCTTGCGACTCGTACGTGTCCTGTTACAAAATCACCCCTGCAGTCTAATCTGTCGGGTCCCCGCTTCCCATCCGTCGTTTCGCTACGCGGCGATTTGCAGCCGCCATGCCGTCACTGCATTGTCTGAGGCCATGGGGCAGTTTCGTCGAAAGCTGCATGCTTCGCCAAATGCAGATTATCTAACGATACAGAAAACATTAAACGTACATATCAAGAACCACGCGGCACGGCATCATCTAACCAACTTGTTTCCAGCATCTTTGAAATTTGAGATGCAATAATGAAACAGTACTACATTCTAAAAAACAGGGTGCATGCTGGACTGTTGGTCATTGTTCCACTTCTTTAAAGAAAGTCACCAAATTTCCTACCATTTGCTTTGACATTGTTATAGAAACCTAATTCCTCTGCGCCGCCGCAACCCAGTCCCCAATCCACCTGGAACAACCACTCTACATGTTTTTAGCTCATCAACACATTTTGGATGATGTCACGATCTCATGTATGTGGATTCCATGTTTGGCCATATATCTCTACCTACTATTCATGACATTCGTTCACATTGAGATCCCATGCACTACTGTGTCTACCAACTGCCATCATATTTGATGAATGTTAGAAAATCAAGCATAAAATAGAAAACGAGAGACATGAGATTTTTTATGTGGAAAACCTTGCGGGAAAAAACCACGGACGCATGAAAACGAAATCACTATATGTGTTGGAGAGTTACAGCAGGAAGATTACAATGAACTGTGGAGAGAAAACTTCTTCTTGATCTACCCTATGGCTACAGGGGGTATTTATAGGGGTATTTATAGGGGTATACCTAAATTAGTCTGTAGAGGACTAGAGCTCTATCTTAATAAGGAAACCCATACTTTGGATCATAAATTAACAATATCCATCTTGATCCAAATTCCACTATAGCCAAAACAAAAGAACTACCTGAAAAAAACCTTGTGCGCCAAAAGTCACTAGAACTTAATTTATAATGCCAAACAAGCTTTAGCAATGCTCAAACTTAGTAGCAGAAACTGACTTGGTCAACATATCAGCAGGGTTGTCATAAGTACTTATCTTGCATACTTTAACATCACAATCAGTAATAACACCATGAATATAATGGTACATGATATCAATGTGCTTTGTCCTCTCATGGTACATCTTATGCTTAGTAAGGCATATAGCACTCAGATTGTCGCAAAATATAGTAGTGCAAGAGGTAACCCCGCAAAGTTCAGAGTATAAACCTCTCAACCAAATAGCTTCTTTGCATGCATTAGAAAATAGCCATATACTCAGCTTCAGTGGTGGACAAAGCAACAGTAGCTTGCAAAGATACTTTCTAGCTAACAGTACAACCACTGATGGTGAAAACATAACTCGCAATTTATAATGTTATGCGAGGTGTTTTCTACTTTACAGTGATATTTTTGTTATGTCGAAACTTAATAATGACGTGAATGCAATGAACCCATTTCTAAAAGGGAAATTTCATCCTATGCCACTCCCAAAGATGTGCAATTCATAATATTGCATATTTTTTAAGTGGCGTATCCTTAATTATTCCTTTCTAAAAGCATTTCTGATTTTATTTATCTATTTAACGTACCAGTCCGTGCTGTGCACACAGTACCGTTCCTTGCGTCACGGTCCCGACAGCCCAGCCCATTTGGCGACTGCTGAACCCTACGTTCACTTCTGAGCTCTTTGCCGATTATGTTTGCAGTAGGCTCTATTAATTGGGCCTAAGGAAATTGGAATTACCCATGGTGTAAGGCCCATTTACCCCACCTGCCCTGCTTCCGTCGACCCTCCCGCGCTCTACGCTCCGCGCCGCCGCTCCTCCGCGCGCCGGCGGGAACAGTGAAACCCACCTGCATTTCCACGACCACCGCCACGCTTGCTCGTTTCGGCAATGGCAGGGATCGTGGGAGCCCTGGATGGCCGGCTCTCTGGTGCGTTGCGGTCACGGAAGCTTCTCCGTGGGCCAGTGGGGCGCCCAGCCGCCCAGCACCTGCTCGATGAATTGCTCGCGCGCCGGACTACCGACCGCGAGTTCACGCGCGTGCTCCTGGGCAGCGAGTGGAGGAAACGGAGACAGGTCCGCCTTCTCGGCCCCCGAGTCTTTGCTCAGAAATTTTTCTGGTAAATGTTTAGTGCTGCACCGAGTGCAAGTGTGCTATACAAGACCTGGCAAGTGCTTGGAAGTTGCTCACCCTCAGCCTTTTCCAGTTCCAGGACTTGGACAGTTCTTGGACTATGCGGAGAGGGATACAGGTGATGGAGCTCCAACAATGCAAAAAAAAAAAGAAAAAGAAGCACATCCTAGATTTTTCCAATGTAATTTGGCTAAAAGAGAAACTGGTAGACCGAAGTTTGGCAAATTTATGCTTGCTGCGCTAATGGAAAATTTAGCGCATGAATTACAAGATGCCGTGCAACATTATTCATCCGTTTGGCTTGAAGTTTCAAGTTGAAAATTCAGACACGGAAATATGAAATTTCTCAAAAAAAAAAAGAGGCTCTCTTAAATTTACATTACTTGCAAATAATGTCCTGAGGAACATAAAGGCATCGCAGTCTCTTAGTTGACAATTTTTTCTATGGCTGGATGGTACCAGTTCGGTTTTTATTTAGTTCTATGTGTTCAGGAAAAAAGAAAAACGCTATAATATATTTAAATACTACTTATTGAACACAACACTCCATTATTTATGCGTGTTTGATTTTTTCTTTTGGGCACATGACTATTTTTTGGAAATTTCCTTATTCCACACTAAAGGCTTTTTTTGGAAAGGATCTAACACCACACGTCGTTTGTTTTTTCTTAAAGAAAGTCATATGAAGTTTTCCAGTAAGAGTATCTGGAGCAGGTACTCTATAATACTGTAGTTTAGAATAGAGCGGCTGGTGCAGGGAAGGAATCTTTTAGAGTATAGTGTAAAGTGTGAAGGAAATTTACAGTGTTGGATAGAGAGAGTAGTGAATAGTGTTATAAAGTGAGAGGATAGAGTAACTGCTGGAGATGTTCTAAGGGGGAGAGTGGCTGGTAGATACTGACAATATGCCTAAAGAGTTAGGACATATCTTGAATCATGGGTTGCATGGGCCCCATTGACTCGGACTTTCCTCACCAAGTGATCCTTAGAACATTCATACCAGAAACTCTATTTCTATTTTCTCTCTCTTCTACTCTATTTTCTCTCTCCATTACTCTAAAATTTCTTCACGCTTTACACTACAACCTAAAAGATTTCTTCCCTCCACCAGAAACTCTATCTCTAAAACTCTATTTCTATACCCATATAGGGTTTTTGTTACGGATGCTCTTAGTGGATCTTTGTAATTGGAGAGACCTGCCGTGTTCTTGCGGCGGGTGGCAAGAGGAGAACGGCAAGACGGCGGCGAGGAGATGGCGCCGAACCTCGCTGAGCCACCAGTTCCTTCGCGGCGCAGCCTCAGGGTAGCAGCTCGGGCTGTCGGGGCGGTCTTGTCCCACAGCGGCAGGAGGCCCGCGTGGTTCGGCGCCTCTGCGGCGGCCCGTCGCGGACCTGCGGCGCCTCAGAGGCCGGCAGGTTAATTACCGCGGCGACCGGCGAGGTGCTGCCGGATCGCCTCGTCCGTTGACATGTCCACCTCCGGCCGAGCCTTGCGACTCGTACCGTCGTACGTGTCCTGTTACAAAATCACCCCTGCAGTCTAATCTGTCGGGTCCCCGCTTCCCATCCGTCGTTTCGCTACGCGGCGATTTGCAGCCGCCATGCCGTCACTGCATTGTCTGAGGCCATGGGACAGTTTCGTCGAAAGCTGCATGCTTCGCCAAATGCAGATTATCTAACGATACAGAAAACATTAAACGTACATATCAAGAACCACGCGGCACGGCATCATCTAACCAACTTGTTTCCGGCATCTTTGAAGTTTGAGATGCAATAATGAAACAGTACATTCTAAGAGCATCTACACCAGAAGCTCTATCCCTATTTTCTCTCTCTTATACTCTATTTTCTCTCTTCATTATTCTAAAAATTCTTTCACACTTTACACTACATCCTAAAAGATTCCTTCCCTCCACCAGAAACTCTATCTCTAAAACTCTATTTCTATACTATTATAGGGTTTCTACTACGGATGCTCTAAAAAATAGGATGGTGCTGGACTGTTGGTCATTGTTCCAATTCTTTAAAGAAAGTCACCAAATTTCGTACCATTTGCTTTGACATTGTTATAGAAACCTAATTTCTCTACACCTCTGCAACCCAGTCCCCAGTCCACCTGGAACAACCACTCTACATGTTTTTAGCTCGTCAACACAACTTGGATGATGTCACGATCTCGTGTATGTGGATTCCATGTTTGGCCATATATCTCTACGCACTATTCACGACATTCATTCACATTGAGATCCCATGCGCTTCTGTATCAACCCATTGCCATCATATTTGACGAACAACACCCCTCCTTCTAAATTCTCCTCTCAGGTCCATCCACCTTTTTTTCATCCCCTACTTCACACTGCCTGCTCACCGCCATTGCTTGCCACTATCCTGAGCACCCCACTGAGGCCGCCTCATTGTGCCCTGGCTTAGCCTCGCCACCCCCATTAGTGCTTTTCTTTTTAAAAAATAGAATAGTGTTCAGGAGAGAGAAATGCACCAATCATGGACCTAATTAGATGGTGTGGGTAGTATTAATTGTCCTTGATCTTCACCTGCCTCCTCGATGACTAGTCCACTGTTCACAACCCCCACTACTACATAGGGGTCATCACACGTAGTCCTCAAGCGTCATCACAGATATTTTTCAATCTGTATGAGAAAGGGGCTAGTGATAATCTTATGGTATCACATATGGTTCAAAAATTGTTCGTAAAGTTGTTAACGTTTCGAATAGAAAACCTCACAACAAGAATCCGATCTATTTTCATCAGACACAAACTGACGTGACTAGTGGGACCGAATCATAATTGTGCTTACCAGTTTAAATCTCCTGCGATTAAGCTCTCTCGCACTGACCGATGGGCATGTGGTCCCACTTGTCAAGATAAGCGGAGGCATATTCCAAGAAATGTGTATTCCGTTTTGTTAAGCGTCTTTTGGAAAGTGCCTGGGGCCTAGCCACCCATGGGCCTAGCCATCCGTGGGCCTCATTGGGCCACATCTAGCATAGGTCAGGCTGCACAGCGATATTTTGGGACCATCACTATGTACATTTAAAATAAATGAAGGAAAAAATTTTGATTTTCTAAAAATAGTATTCGGCTTCCAAAAATTGTCATAAAATTATGATAAATACTAGATGAAATGATGGATATACTAAAATATAATTTTGCATAGTCATGTGTTCTGTATCCCTGTAAAATATTTGTAGCTCTATTTTCTCCCTTTTTCTTTCATAGAATAATCAGTAAAATGCTTATCTATTTATTTAAAGCTGTTTATGTCTTCTAAAAATTATAACAAACATCTAGAAAATACTAGATAGTTTACTAAACTTACAAAAATAATAATATGACATGTGGTATTACTATTTTACCCCTCAAAATTCAAAACAGCCCTCTTTTTGTATATTTCTTGTATAAAGGATTTTAAGAAATGGTATTCTATTTATTTAAAATAGTATCCGACACCTAATAATTGTGAAAATATTTCTATAAATACTACAAAGGACTTTGAACCTAAGAAAAATATAATATTGCATGTTTCACCACTCGTTACCTCTGTGAAAATTGATAACCCTCTTTAGCATGTTTTTCAATATAATACTATTATTTGCTTGTAAGTAAATAAATGTTTCTGTGATGAATAATATATGTACTGTATTTTAAATATTATCTCCAAATGGCTGATTGTATTATGGATGAAATGTTGGATAAACCATATATACTCATTGCATCACATGCATCATGCTCTTAGCATTTCTGTAAGTATATTTGTGCTATTTGGCTCTTCATGTTAGATCCGGAAGACCCGCGAGAATAGCCCGAAGACCCGAGTCAGGATTTCAACATGCCCGGTAAAGGCGAGCCAATATCTCGAGTTCATCTTTCTAACCCATATTTTACTTAAATTTATATTGCTTTAATTATGAATGCGGACCGATGAGCTCCATGGCCAGAGGTGGTTCCAGTACTTCATCACTTTTATCGATGACTTTAGTAGATATGGCTATATGAAGCATAAATCTGAATCTTTTGAAAAGTCCAAAGAGTTTTAGAATAAAGTACAAAATCAATTGAGCAAGACAATTAAATTTCTGCGATCTGATCGTGGAAGTGAATATTTGAGCCAAGAGTTTAATGATCATCTGATGAATTGTGGAATTATTTAGTAATTGACTCCGCTCGGAACGTCTCAATAGAATGGTGTGTCCGAACGGAGGTATCGGACTTTGTTGGATATGGTTCGATCTACGATGACTCAAACTGATGTTTCTTTATCATTTTGGGGACTTGCTCTAGAAATAGCCTGTGGGCCCTGGCTTTTTAGGACAGAACCGGACCCTTTTTGTGCACATAGTGTTAAACTAGGATCATGCTAACACCACACAAATTTTACATCAAACTGGGATCAACCTTGCCATCATATACAGGTTAATTATACATAGGGTCCAGATGCGTTAAAAATTCAGAGTGCGGGGGGCCAAGTAGGGCCCACTTATACAAACCAAAACATAAACCTACTGGCGAACGGTTTGGCGGAAGTAGAGGGACAACAACAGGCATGTAACTGAAGTCCTCCTTTATTCCTCGTCAGGGCCATCATCCTTAAGCTCATCTTCACCGCTGAAGCATTCATACGGGTCTTCGTCTTCGTCTTCTTAGCCTAAAATGTGAGTGGGTGCGAGTGTGAGCGCGTCATCAACTGCGCTCGGGAACCAAAACCTTGCCTAATGCAGATCAGTTATGCGAGGCTTTCTGGTGGAAGATGGGTTCTTTTAATTGCTTAAAATCAAAGTCGTAGAATTTTTAAGTTAAAACCTATAGATTTGGCCTTTTTACAATCATTCAGATACTAAGGTATCTTGGTGGCCACAACGTAACCTTAACCAATAAATACGTGTTCCACGTGGCAGATCCATACCATCGCCATGATCATGGTCTCCACAAACGGTAGACTAGTTCCCATTGCCATGGCGAGTTATCCTCGACGGTATGGCGAACCCGTGCCCATACTACAACTGGCGCACGTTTTCCATCTTCTGGCTAACCTGTGCCCATACTACAATTGGCGCATGTTTCCTAGGCAATGGTGGTAGACTCACCCTCTTCGATAAGAGACGTGATTTCCTTGAGCTCAACAAAGGCCAGGATCCACAGATCCTAATCAAATGAATCTTAGGTTTATTGACTATATTCACACTCGAGCTTACTAGGTACCCGAGTGTATGGACTATCTCTTTAGCCTGTCGAGTGCAAGGAATACTCGGGAACGGGGCGCAACACATTTCCATAACTATGTACTCGAGATATTCTCAATGATTAGACTGTCCAACAAGGGAGCCATTCAGATGCTACAATGCTGTAGTCTTGTTCAAAGGAATCATGACTCTGTCATGATACATATCATGGAGATGATGGGAACGTACCATTGAGGTACTTGCTCCACATATGGTGTTTGTCGGGGCCAAGTTGTACCGTTCATAGCATGCTATGCCGCTGCATTTGCACCGTTGATAGCGGGCTATGCCGTTACAAGAGTTGACCCGTCATCCTAGAACCGTATCGTTGATAGCTAAGAATTAACCCATGGACTCTAGATTTAAGCATGCCTAAACCACATGAAGGACTTACTAGTCAAGCAGTTTAATCTATAAACCTTAGGTTATCAAAGGACATGATAGGAAAATATCAAGGAGGGGTTTGTGTTTATTAACACTACTTACAAAATGGAATAACTAGACTTGCTCTAATAGATTTTGTTACCAACATAATATACTTGAAAAAGATCATATTGCATGCAATTTATTATTTAAAATCAACATAATGTAAGTAAAATTAGGTAAAGGAGAAAGATCAAGAGATTTTGGCTCGCCTGTTTCCTCATAATCCGGGTCTTGTATCTGATCGTCGTCCAGTAGGTAGTCTGTTGCCTCGTTTTCTAGAGTGTCGAGCAATGACAAAGTAAATATTTTGCAAGAAAAGTGGATGAGGGATGTCAGGAAAGGGGCTACCTAATGTTTTGCACAGATTTTTCCTACTTGAATACCTATGTAATTTATTTTCCTATTAAAATAGGGTTTAGGGGCGAGAAGCGTACGGGTGACATTATAGCTTTTATCAAATAATTTATATTTGGATAACATGCTTAAATGATTTTTATGGGTGCAAATTCCTACCTTTTTGGTTAATTCCTTATTTAATATGTTTTCCCTATAGGTAATATTATTTTAGGTATTTCTTATGTACCTTATGTTGCTTGTATTACCTAAATTTGAATTTTTTAGAAGTAAATATCTACTGTAGACCTCTTCATGTTATTTTTATTAGGTTACCTAGGTTTTGTAGTATTTTATAGAATTTTTACAGAATTTTTGGAGGTCACATAGTATTTTTAGAAATTATAAATCATTATCTAGATTTCTCTAATAGCTAAATGGGTTAAAAATCATTTTGGAATAGTAACAGGCCTTGCCCGTGCGTGTTCCGGCTCGGCCCATAGAGGGAGGCGAACCATGGTGGCTGCTCGGCGGCGGCTGCGAAGTCTTGCTCCGTGCTCGGCGTGGTGACAGTCGGCCCTACGGTCGATGACGCGTGTGGGAACTGGGCGACGCGCGTGGTGAGAGGTCCACGGTCGGAGACCGAGCACGGCTCGAGGAAAGGCGTATTTCTCCTATATGCCTTCTGTGTTAGGAGGCGGCTCCAGGGACGGGACGTGGCCACTAAACCTGACAGGTGGGTTCTTGGGCCCACCTGTCAGCCTTGTTGAGCCGAATCACAGGAATATTTTAAATTAAGCGCACTGTGGCACTGGGTCCCAATTGTTAGTGATAGGGGAGGGAGACGTTGGCACGACGGCAGGCGGACGTCAGCCCGTCTTCTCCCCTGGGCTGGGCTCCGGCGAGCTTTCCGGCGTCGATTCGAGGGTGCTACTGGGCATGGCTTGACCGGCTTATCATGCCTACGGGCTTAGTGCTCCTAGGCGCAGGTCGTCCTGCCGGGGATTTGGCTAGCGGTGAGCAGGGACGGCAGCGCCATAGTCAGGGCGGAGGGAAGCTACGGGAAGATGGTGCTAGCCAATTCATGCACATTTAGGCTTAGTTTTTTTTGGGTTGGGGAGCATTGGGAAGCTACAAGAATTGTTACCCGGTGATTGGTTGAGGTCGAGGGTGTCTCGGTTGGGCTGGCGACGTGAGGTCGAGAGCAACGGAAGCAGGGGCGTCGCCGGCAGGCTTACTCGGTGATCCTCCGTTTGAATACCCCTCAGGAGGAGCTTGGCGGTGCTCTTGGTGAACTTCGGGTAGAAGGGGCGAGTTTGAGCAGCAACGATTGGCGTGAATTTGAGAAGGGGGTGGATTCGACCGGTTGGGGGAAACCGGAAAATTGGGGTGACCTGCTCTCTTTTATAGGGCCTTTGGCACGGCAAGGGGCAGTCCTGGTATTCACGCGACGAGGGTCACGTTGGAATTTCCCCAAGGCCAAGTGGTTGTGGCCGAGGTGGAAACTCAAGGTGGCTTCCAGTTACGGTGGTGAAAGGGGGCTCACCACCGAGCTTCCCGTTATGATGACCGCGAGGGGAGGTGGCATGACGTGGCAGCTCCTCCTGTGCTAACTCATCAGCATGGGGTCGGGTCGGGTCGGGGAGGCGCTGGCTTGGTTCGGTCGGGTGGCGCCGGTGGAGGGCACGAAGCAGAGGAGGAAGAAGAGGGCGCCGGGATGGGCCGTCCGGGGCCAGCTAGGCCAGCTCGGCTTGGGCAAGGGCGAGGCTGAGGGAGGCCGGCCCAGCTCGGCTTGGGCTGAGGAAGGGGGGTTTGAGAGGGAAAAGGGAGATTTAGCCCAATGGCAATTTGGTAATTTTGTCAATAAGTGAAACCTTCTGTACATTTCATTTTAGTAAATTTCTCTTAGATCCTAATTAGGAGGTTTTTACTATTATAACATTATTTTTTCCTTGTTTTTCAACCTTAGGTTTAATTTTACATTTGGGATTTTAACAAATTTCCCTTTTATTAAATTAGGGTTGCCAACAATTAAACTTTTAAATTGGCTTACTATCTTTTCACGCTCCTTTATAAACTGAAATTTTTATTTTAGTCAAACAATAAATTTTCCAGTTGAATAATTTTGCTCGAGCTTGCTAAATTTAGTTTCTTTTATTCGGACTTAAACACTTTTATTTGTATATTTCCGTGAGTATTTTATTGTGTTTATTTCTTTTATATTATATTTGTTATTATCTTTTACTTATTTTAAATTAGGGTGTTATAATGTCTATCATCCTTAAAAGAATCTTGTCCTCGAGATTACTAACCTTGGGGTAAACAGGAAAGGAAATTTCTCTTGAAGTTGATCTTCTGGCTCCCACGTGATTTGGTCTCCGGTATGGTGATTCCATAGTACTTTGCATAACTAGATTGTTTTATGTCTTGTCTATTTTTCCTTGGTGTCAAGGATTTGCACAGGATGCTTTGGAGGAGTGGGTTTTATTTGTTTTGGGACCTCTTGAGCTTCTGGCTGAGGTGTATGTTCTTTAGGTTGTCGTACACATTTTCTGAGTTGAGATACATGAAATACATCATGTATACCACCTAACTCGGCTGGTAAATCTAATTGGTAGGTAGCCTGTCCTTTCCGGTCAATGATTTGATATGGTCCAATATATCACGGAGCTAGCTTTCCTTTGATTTTAAATCTCTGAATTCCTACTTTGAGGTATACCCAGTTGCCGATGTTGAAGCTTAGTTCCCTATGCCGATGATCAGCATAGCTTTTCTGTCGTGACTAGGCAGCTAGCAGCCTTTCTTTAATTATCTTGACTTTTTCTTCTGCGTTTTGCAAGATCTCTGTACCGAACACCTTTCCATCACCAGTTTCTGACCAAGGTAGAGGGGTTCGGCATTTTCGTCCATATAGGGCTTCAAAGGGAGACATCTTCAAACTAGCTTGGTAACTATTATTATATACAAATTCAGCATAGGGCAAGCAAGCACTCCAATCTTCTGAAAATTCCAAAGCACAAGCCCTTATCCTCTTGTACTTGATTTACTCTTTTGGTTTGCCCATCTATTTAGGGGTGATAGGCAGTACTAAAGGTTAAATTTGTACCTAGGACAGTGTGTAGCTTTTCCCTTAATTGAGAGGTGAATTGACTATCTCTATCAGAAACTATTATTTTGGGTACTCCATGCAAACATACTATTCTGGACATGTATAGCTCTGCTAATTTGCTACCCTTATAGGTAGTTCGGATGGGTATGAAATGGGCTACTTTAGTCAACCTGTCTATTATTACCCATATTGAATCATATCCTGCCCTAGTGCGGGGTAATCCAGTTATAAAATCCATGGTTACTTCTTCCTATTTCCGTTCTGGTATTTTTAAGGGTTGTAGTAATCCGGCAGGCTCCTGATGCTCAGCTTTTACCTGCTGACAGGTATGACATCTGACCACAAATTCAGCCACATCCACTTTCAAACGGGCCCACCAAAATTGGGTTTTAAGGTCTTGATACATTTTGGTGCTACTCGGATGAATAGTATATGGGTTTCATGAGTTTCTTTTAGAATCTGTTCTTTTAGGGCTAGGTCATGTGGAACAAATATCCGCTTTCCAACCAGATAATTCCTTGATAATCTTGTGAGAATCTAGCTCCTTTATCCTTTGATATCATTTTCTCTATACGTATAGAACTTGGGTGTCCTTTTTGCTTGTCTTTGATTTGATCTATTAGGGTTGGCTGCAGTTCTAGTATACTGACCATTCCTTGGTTCACTAGGCTCATGTTCAATTGATTAAATTCTTTGGTCAGGGTTTCGGGTAGTTGCCATTCAATCAAAGCATTGCATAGTGGCTGTCGGCTTAAAGCGTCAGCCACAACATTAGCTTTGCTAGGATGATAGTGGACACTCAATTTATAATCCTTAATGAGTTCCAACCATCGTCGTTGGCGTTGATTCAACTTGGGTTGGGTAAATATGTATTTTAAACTCTTGTGGTCATTGTAAATTTTACAATGAATACCGACTAAATAATGTCTCCAAAGTTTGAGAGCATGGACAATAGCAGGTAGTTCCAAATCATGGGTTGGGTAATTTTCTTTATGCTTCCGAAGTTGTCTAAAAGCATAGGATACTACCCTTCCGCTTTGCATTAATACACATCCAATTCCTTGTCTTGATGCATCACAATAGATTTTAAATTTTTTTGGTAATGTCGGGTGTCGCTAGGACTGGGGCTGAGGTTAATTTCGTTTTGAGTTCCTGAAAACTCTTCTCAGTGGCTTCGGTCCACTCAAATTTTTTATCTTTTTGAAGTAGTTGAGTCATGGGCTTTGCAATCTTGGAAAATCCTTCTATGAATCTTCGATAATATCCGGCTAAGCCCAAAAAGCTTCTGACCTCTGTCACTGAAGTCGGAGATTTCCAATTGGTCACTGATACTACTTTAACGGGATCAACTTTTATCCCTTTAGCTGATATGATATGCCCTAAAAAGCTAATCTCGCTTAGCCAGAAATCACACTTGCTATATTTAGCATATAGCCGGTGTTCTCGCAGGTTTTGCAGGACTAGGTGTAGATGTTGGGCATGCTCTTAGGATCTTCGGGAATAGATGAGCATATCATCTATAAACACTACCACAAACTTATCTAGAAACTCCATAAGGACTTTATTCATTATATTCATGAAATATGCAAGGGCATTGGTCAGTCCAAAGGACATAACAGTGAATTCATATAGCCCATATCTTGTGGTAAAAACAGTCTTTGGGATATCCTTATCACTAATTTTAACTTGGTGGTAGCCTAAAAGAAGATCTATTTTAGAAAAATGAGTAGTCCCTTTAAGTTAGTCAAACAAGTCATCGATCCTGGGCATGGGAAACTTGTTTTTAATTGTTACTTCATTCAAGGCTCGGTAATCCAACACCAAAATCTTGGTCCCATCTTTCTTTCCAACAAACATAGCAGGGGAACCCCAAGGAGAAGAACTAGGACAAATAAAGCCTTTGGATTCCAAATCAGCTAGTTGTTTCTTCAATTCTTCTAGTTCTAAGGCATTCATTCGATAGTAATTTTTAGAGATTGGGGCTGTTCCAGGAACAAGGTCTATGACAAATTCCACATCTCGGTCTAGGGGAATTTCTTTTATAGAATTAACAGAGGGATTACTAGATTTTGTCGTTTCCACATGGATTTTGGTTTGATTATATGGCCATCTATTAATAGTTATTGTTTGGTTAGCACAATCAATGACTCCTTCTTGCTTAGCTAACCAGTCCCTTTCCAAAATCACATCTATAATTTGGGTGGGTAGGACTAACATGTTAGCTTTAAGTGGCAGCCAATCTAAGGCTAGGTTTACGTCTAAGCACGCTTGGGTAGCTAATAAGGATCCTCCGGGGGATGATAGAAGCATGGGTTTCTTTAGTGTGAACGTAGGTAAATGGTACTTATGTACCACGTTTTCAGATATGAATGAGTGTGAGGCTCCAGAATCAAAAAGTATGTTAACAGGAATTGAGTTGAGAGAAAAGGTAACCATTAAGACTCCGGTAGCTTCGCGAGCTTCTTCTTCAGTGATGTGGTTCACTCGACCACGTCCTTGAACTGTTGAAGCAGTCCGTGGCATGCGAGTTCCTCGACGCATTCCCTTTTGAGTAGCATTTCATGGTTGAACTCCCTGGCTCTGAGCTGAGGTGTTTAAGCGGGGAGCCTTCTCAGGGCATGTATTTGCAAAATGCCCTAGTTTTCCACAATAGAAACATGTGAAGTTGGGGGTAGTTTCAATGTTCCTTTGGCCCTTAGATGTAGCTAGGGAATTCCGAGTTGGGATCCCCATGGGGCCTGATTTTTCATTATTGAAGTGGCGTTTCTAGGCAAATTAAAAATGTTAATCCATGATGAAACACATTCGTCACTGAAAAAGGCTGATTCATCATTAAGTAGTTTCTATGACGACGTTATGACAAAACTGATTTCGTTATGCTATTCGCGTCACATATGAAACGCCGTGACGAAACGGTAGTGTTCGTCACAGAACGCATCCTATCTATGACGAAATAATCTTCATCATGGAACGTTCATTGTCGTAGCTGTCAGATGTGACGTGGCGCCATGTCATCACCAATGTGACGTGGCTTTATTTTGTGACGAAACATTACTTGTCACTTAAGTGCTAATACGTGGCACCACGTCATCGTCCAATGCTGATTCACTGCCACGTCATGATACTTTTTTGTGATGAATTTTTTTTGTGACAGATGTGATCACGAGCTTATTAGGATGAATCTTTTTCATTACAGATGTTCAGAAATTTGATGAATCTTTTTTGTTATAGATATGATCACAGGGTTTATTAGGACAAATTTTTTTCGTCACAGATGTTTAGAAAATTTACTGAGCACACAAATTCAGAAACTTCAGAAACTGAGCACACAAGTTTAGAAACTGACTACACATTAGTATTAAGTTTAGATACTAACCACACCTGATAGTTATAAGTTCAGAAATGAACCACAAGTACGGCAACCAAAAATCACAAGTACATACTTGCCAACAGAAACTAAAGAGCACTACTAATGCACATAGTTCGTCAATAGTTCACTTGCCTCCAGAAATCACAAAACCAGAAATCAATTACTAGGGTTAACCTAGGATAGGCCCAAGAGACGTTGAAGGATCAGATCATTCGCTTCTTGCTTCTTCTTGAATTCCTTCAATAGTTAGGTCTGTATGAAAAATGAGTATTGCTCCAGCGGTAGGCAAAAAGACAAAAATCTGGATAAAGAAATCAATAGTAAAAATGGTCAGGCTAAAAAATTCAAATGATTCAATCAATTTAGTCATATACAATACACACCAAGCACAAAAGTATGATGACTATCTTCTTCCACAATTTATTTGTGTAATATAAATCGAAAGACATAAATCAAAAAGACAAGTGTCATAAAACACTAGGACTCTAAATATAAACCATGCTTTCTAGGGGTCTTTAGCTTCTCAACTGGTAAACTGAACTGGTAAATTGCAAGAGTGCATTAAACCTCTTCAAAGCGAAGATGCATCGAGACATACTTCCCACCAGTCAAAGAGCACTTTTTTATCATTCGGTTAACCATGGCCTGTGCAAGTGTTCTTATTGGCTCAACAAATCTTAATGCCTAGCAGTTCACCAAAAACCTCAAGGTCTGGATATTCGATGGCACTGACTGAGCTAATCTATTAGAGAATGGGGCAATGTGCACAGCCTTGCATGGAACAGAAAATGAAATGAACACATGCCCTTGGCTTTTTCACAGTTCAATCGAGTTCTTTCTCCTTTCCTTTGTGGGGTGGAGAGCATCTACCATACCCTAGTTCCAGTAGTTTCTGAAGCACCTTCTGTTTATAATGATTTGGAGATGAGTAGACTTTAGTTCTCATATTTGGTATGCTGCTGATATTTTGATGGAAGCGCAACAAAACATCTTCTGGAAGTTCCTTCACAACTCTTACATGTTCTCTTAGTGTCTCAATAAAATGATCTTCATAAAAAATATCACCAAATTTGCTGAAAAACAATATACCAGGTAAACACATTATTCTGCTGAAACTGATCACTAAAAAATTAAATGAAAAATACAGACAAGAAGATCAACTGCATCTATAACCAATAGCAACTTTGCATACCATAAAGAATTGTAATTTTAATGTGAATGAGACTTGTAAAATTATAGCCTGCTCCAATCTTGCATTGGAAAAGTTTAACAGTTTTGACTGGAACATAAATATGTCTTCTCTAAGGTTCTACCAAGAAAGTACAGAACCTATACCAATGGTCGTTACGTGTAGTACAATGTCAAACTGAAACTTTCGTGGCTAGAAATTAAATGAACTGTATTAACCTAATCCAAGAATAGACAACTAACAGGAATTGCAATTCCAAGTGACAACCGCTCCAGTCCAGCCAGGCATTTTTTATTATAAGGAAACAATGCAATGAGTAAACAAAATAGTTACCTAGAATCACGCCAAACACTATTCAAATGAAATATTGGGATCACAAGAGTTGCATTAAGCAAACCGGCCACAGCAACGGCATCATATATCTGCATTGGAAAACCTATGTTAATAATTACAAGGCATGGTGTGAAGATTACCAGGACTTAATAAATACAATATGTTTGTGTCATTGCATCATTTAGAAACATTGTGGTTAGAAGAGATTTATTTGAAACAAATATCAAGTAGCATAAAAGCATGTTGATGAAAGAAAAAAAAGACAATTTTTGATAATTTGTATGGTAAGTAACTATGGATCTACCACATGGTACTTCAGACTTGCTTAGCCAGTTTCTAGAGTCTAGATAGCAGGGCCTTTACACAAAGAATATTCTAAAACAGTTAATTTGTAACATACAAGTCAGAAACCTCATGGTTCTGCATCTCAAAAATCAATATTTTTTCATAGGACAAACTCCAGCCCAGTACAAACTCTCTATTTGCCTACATAAAATTGTTTAAGAAATCTATCTCGATTAAGAGAGGCAGTATCACACTAACATGACTCTTCAAGTTATTGTAGCAGTGCACCTAAATATGCAGATGGCACTGGACTTTAGAATGAGATATTAGCAACCGTAGATCTACTTACAAGTCAGAACCATGGCCATTACTTTATAAGAGAATGCTGGAACTTACAGAAAGACGCTGTTGGTTCAGACCACCATTTGCTTCAATTGTGAGAAAGCCATTGGAAGGTGGCAACTCTGCACAGAGCCAAAGTGTAATTCAGACCATCAACGTTGGCTTAATTCTCCTCTTCCATTGCTTATGATGATAGGACACAAAAATACCAAAAGGTAGCCTTCCAGTGAGCACATTTAGTTGATTAAATCATAACAACGGTTTCAGGGTGCAACCTGATAGAATCAGCCTGTTGTTGACACAAGGCATCCATAGCTCCCTAGAATTTTGATAATCAGTGGCGGCGGCGGAGTCCCTGGTGGGGCAGACTTTGGCAGCGGTGATGAGGACGTCGTCAGGGATTTGTCCTGCAGAAGTGCTTGGGGGAGGTGGTGGCGCTGGAGGAGCTCAGGGGAGGCGGCGGTGCTGTAGAGGAGCTCGGGGCAGGCGGTGACAGGAGGCAGCTGGATGGGACAAGGCGATCTGTGGGAGAAGAGGAAGCGGTGGCGGGGACTTGTGAGACTGCGAGAGGGAACTAGGAGGTGCTGGGAATGGGGAAATAAAAGAGAAACCTAAACCCTGGTCCACATGTCCGTGGCTAGTATCAGGAAGGCGGGAATTTGAAAAATTTTAGGAAAAATTTAGAGCTCAGAAGCCACGTAGGACCAGTTTGATACCTAGGACAAATCAAAGTTTCCTGATGCCATCCCATTCGTCACAAATATGTTAGTACAAGTTATTAGGAGGTCCTGAGGATCTATGACGAGTTTGTGTGTTGTTCTATGACGTATTTTCAGACTTCATCATAAATGCCTTAGGGCGGGCGGTCTGTCACATCACCACTATGACGAAGCTGCACTTTCCATCATAGATATGAGCTGTTTTATGATGAAAATTTTAAATGTCACGAGCAAAATGTCATGGATTAGCGAATTTCTAGTAGTGAAAGTTGGGCCTCCATTGATTTGTTGAAAGTGCCAAGGGTTTAAAGGGCTTTCGCTGACTAGTACTGGCACCTTTTTGGGCAATCCACTTTCTTTTTCAAAAATTTTCCAATCCCATCTTTTCATTTTCTAATATAAGGGCTTTGTTAACTAAGTGCTGAAAGCTAGAAAAATCATGGGCACTTAGCTGATATTTTATCTAACGGTGGAGTCCATCCTGAAATTTCTCTATTTTATCTTCATCATCCTCCATGTCCTTAATGGCGTAGAGAGCAAGATGGTTAAACTTTGTCAGATACTCTGTCACTGTCATGCTTCCTTGTTTTAGCTCTTTAAACTCAGCTTTCTTCATTTTCAGTACTCCCTTAGGGATGAATGCGCTGCAAAAGGCTTTAAGGAACTCATCCCAGGGGATACCTAGTCATGGAATTTATTCCTCGGGCATGCCTCAGTTAAAAGCATCATGTTGGGCATCTTCAGTTTGATTATTCTAGACGACACCTTGATTCTCAGGTTGTCCTACATCTTTAGTATCGGTTTCTTCAACTCCCTCTTCATCTTCCACAACTTCTTCCTCAATCTCATCTTCTTCTTTTGTTCTGGTGGCAAGGTAATTGTCCCACCAACTAGCAGCGGTTCCTTCCAAAAGATGAGTTGCAAAAAGCACTTTATCCTCCTCACGAGTTCTTGCAAGGGCTAGCTTCTTTTCAACGGTGTGAAGCCAATCATCTACTTCAAGGGGTTCTGCTGCTTGGGAAAAAGTAGGTGGATTGGTTCGAAGAAAGTCTCCAAGTCTAGATCCTTGCCGACCAGGATTTCCTATCTGATTGGTTACTAAAGCTTGCAGGAGACGGGTCTGATGAGCCATAACATCAGCCATGGTTGGGTGAACTGGAGGGGGAGGTGGTATCGGGTTTTGGCCACGGCCTCTATCTCTGCCAACCGCTTCACGGTGATAGGGGTGGATTCCGGCTTTAGCCCTAGTAGTTTTTCGGGGTGCCATCTGAAAGACGAGGGGGTGAAGTTTTAGCAAGGGTAGGTACTAATGCTTATTTATGTACTATTGTGATTGGTTATACCAAAAGAATTAATTAACCGGTAATAATTTAATTCTTGCAGTCTTGTTTAAATAAAAGAAAATAAGGGAAAGAAAAACCATCACACGTATATAAAGGGTATCAAGAGTGGTACAGCATCGAAGTACAAAATTGACTATTGACCAACCGTGAAAGACCTAATCTCGGACTGCGGAGTGTCGGAACATCAACCCGTCTCAGCTAGCTCTGGAGCTGAGTACAAGCCCAAAAGTCGAATCTACAGGTGAGACCTACAAACTACTTTCCTAAACAACGACTAGAGTAACAACCTAATATTGGTTCCAGCAGAAGTGTCTAAGCACGTCACTCTGCTGCAACCGTGGCTGTGGGTACTAACACTACTCCTCCTCGTAGCTCAGCTACAAGCTTCGAGAGGGTACAAAACTCTACAACCAAAACAGTACTCTGGTGGTACTAACTACCTGAAAACTACTACCGGTGGAAACTCTGGCACTGGTCACAAAAGTGGAGGCTCTCCGTGGAAGGAGAGCTATCGGAGGCTCTCGGACTGGCAGCGCCTCGTGAGGTTGTCGGCTGACTGTCTCTACTAGCTGTGACGCTCCTCGTCACAGGGTGGTGCTGAAGTGGTGATATGACGGCGCTTGTGCATAGGCAAGCTGCTCGCAGAAGGCACGTGACAAGGTCTGGTGCGTGTAGGTCCAACCGTATTTGTCCAACTAGTGGTCGTATTGGCCGCAACGACCGGGATTCCTTGGAGTGTAGTTGCCAAGACCAGAGCTAGGGTCTAAAGTACAAACGGTCCTGAAGCAAGTGTGGGTGAAGCAAGGGACAAGGAGAGTCCAGAGAACACTGGCCTAGGGACCGAGGTACTGCGTGGGGTACAGGAGCTCAGGGTTGCTAAATGTACACCTAAAGAGTCAGACACTCCGTGCCAGGGTACTAGGGTAGGTGAGGCAAGAGGTGGCAACAGAGTAGTGGTAGTAGTGGTAGCGGCTGGAACAGGGGCGAGGTCTGGCACTAGGGCTGAACTAGGTTAGGCGGTCGAGGTACTCCAACTGAAGGTTGAGCGGCAGTAGTGGAAGGAGATACAGGGCCAGCTGTGTCAGTAAACCGCAAGGAGCGGTAAAAAACAGCAAGCTGTGGGGAGACTGACTGTAGCAGGTAGTAAAGCTCTGCCACACAAGTGTCAGTGCTTTATAGAGTGTGCTAGAGACTGCGGTACTCGGCTATGGTGTCAGCAAGGTATGCACAAGTACTAGTGGAGAAGCACTGGAGGGCGACGAGATAGGGGATATCATCCCCTACTCTCCAAGCTACCAGTGGTCCAGTACCATCTCGACGTGCTGGTCAAAAGTGTAGGGCGATCTCACGTGACTAGGTACGGAACCGTCTGGCTAGAGACGCACTGGCCTCAAAGGCTGCTGCCTGGATAGCTAGCTCAGGGGAAAGGTAGGCCATGTCTATCCTAAACAGATGTACGCTGTTGGTCTTGCCAAAGGTAAAGAGCTCCAACCTCTATCCTCTGTCCTGTAATCAGTGGACTTGGGGGAAAGCCTAGGACATCGCAAATCCTGTGTAGCATGAGAAGGGTCTCTCCGCATGGTCCAGCACGCTCTCCCTCAAACACAAAAGTGTCCCCAGAGTCAGAAAAAGTAAATGCCTTCTCTGAAAAAAAAAATTTCAAGAGGTGGTGAGAGCAAAAACAAAAATCCTTTTTGAATTTAGGGGTTTAAGAATTTTTTAAAATTAAACTAGATTAGGCTCTAAAACCGTTTATCTATGTATCTATAATATACATACATATACTTTTACATAGCATAGTACATTATTATATATGTTATATATATTTGTATATGTTTTTTTTGGTTTAGTCTGTAAAGTCCTAAGTTATCAACCGAGGCTAAAGGCTCCTACAGTCATGACGCTCTGATACCAGCTCTTGTGGGCCCTGGCTCTGTAGGACAGAACCGGACCCCTTTTATGCACATAGTGTTAGACCAGGATCATGCTAACACCGCACAAATTTTACATCAAGCTAGGATCAACCTTGCCATATACAGGTTAATTATACATAGGGTCCAGATGCGCTGAAAATTCAGAGTGCAGGGGGCCAAGTAGGGCCCACTTATACAAACCAAAACATAAACCTACTGGCGAACGCTTTGGCGGAAGTAGAGGGACAACAACAGGCATGTGACTGAAGTCCTCCTTTATTCCTCGTCAGAGCCGTCATCCTCAAGCTCATCTTCACCGCTGAAGCATTCATACGGGTCTTCGTCTTCGTCTTCTTCACCTAAAATGTGAGTGGGTGCGAGTGTGAGCGTGTGATCAACCGTGCTCGTAAACCAAAACTTGCCTAATGCAGATCAGTTATGCAAGGCTTTCTGGTGGAAGCTGGGTTCTTTTAATTGCTTAAAATCAAAGTCCTAGAATTTTTGAGTTAAAACCTGTAGATTTAGCCTTTTTACAATCAAAGACGTATTGGGCAATATACGCCAATTATTTCAGATACTAGGGTATCTTGGTGGCCACAACGTAATCTTAGCCAAGGAATAGGTGTCCCACGTGGCAGATCTATACCACCTCCATGGTCATGGTCTCCACAAACGGTAGACTAGTTCCTATCACCATGGCGAGCTATCCCCGACGGTATGGCGAACCCGTGCCCATACTACAACTGGCGCACGTTTCTCATCTTCTGGCGAACCTGTGCCCATACTACAACTGGCGTATGTTTCCCAGGCAGTGGTGGTAGACTCACCCTCATCGACAAGAGGTGTGATCTCCTTGAGCTCAACAAAGGCCAGGATCCACAGATCCTTATCAAATGAATCTCAGGTTTATTGACTATATTCACACTCGGGCTTACGAGGTACCCGAGTGTATGGACTATCTCTTTAGCCTGTCGAGTGCAAGGAATACTCGGGAACGGGGCACAACACATTTCCATAACTATGTTCTCAACATATTCTCAATGATTAGACTGTCCAACAAGGGACCCATTCAGATGGTACAATGTTGTAGTCTTGTTCAAAGGAATCATGACTCTGTCGTGATACATATCATGGAGATGATGGGACCGTACCATTGAGGTACCTTCTCCGCATATGGTGTTTGTCGGGGCCAAGTTGTACCGTTGATAGCGTGCTATGCCGCTGCATTTGCACCGTTGAGAGCGGACTATGCCGTTACAAGAGTTGACCCGTCATCCTAGAACCGTATCGTTGATAGCTAAGAATTAACCCATGGACTTTAGACTTAAGCATGCCTAAGCCATATCAAGGACTTATTAGTCAAGGAGTTTAATCTCTAAACCTTAGGTTATCAAAGGACATGATAGGAAAATATCAAGGCGGGGTTTGTGTTTATTAACACTACTTACAAAATGGAATAACTAGACCTGCTCTAATAGCTTTTGTTACCAACATAATGTACTTGAAAAAGATCATATTGCATGCAATTTATTATTTAAAATTAACATAATCTAAGTAAAATTATGTAAAGGAGAATGATCAAGAGATTTTGGCTCGCCTGTTTTCTCATAATCCGGGTCTTGTATCTGATCCTCGTCGAGTAGGTCGTCTGTCGCCTTGTTTTCTAGAGTGTAAATATTTTGCAAGAGAAGTGGATAAGGGACGTCGGGCAAGGGCCTACCTAAAGTTTTGCACAGATTTTTCCTACTTGAATACCTATGTAATTTATTTTCCAATTAAAATAGGGTTTAGGGGCGACGAGCGTACGAGTGACATTATAGCTTTTATCAAATAATTTATATTTAAAAAACATGCTTAAATGATTTTTATGGTTGCAAATTCCTACTTTTTTGGTTAATTCCTTATTCAATATGTTTTTCCTATAGGTAATATTATTTTAGGTATTTCTTATGTAGCTTATGTTGCTTGTATTACCTAAATTTGAATTTTTCATAAGTAAATATCTACTGTAAACCTCTTTATGTTATTTTTATTAGGTTACTTATGTTTTGTAGTATTTTATAGAATTTTTATAGAATTGTTGGAGGTCACATAGTATTTTTAGAAATTATAAATCATTATCTGGATTTCTCTAATTGCTAAATGGGTTAAAAATCATTTTGGAACAGTAACAGGCCTTGCCTGTACGTGTTTCGGCTCGGCCCATAGAGGGAGATTGATAGGAGCGGTCGCGGGGTCCCGATCTTCTGGTGAGAGACGACGAGGATAATTTGGTAGGTGTCACGGAGACCTAAACGATCCGGCTTCCAACCCCACAAGGAACTGAAAATCCAACGATCGCTAAACCACCACAACGAGCGTTATCGACCAAACCAGAGGCGCGATCGACCTGTCCACGAAGGACGGTTCCTGCAAGCAACCGAAGAACGAGCAAGAACACAAGATAAGCAATCTCTCAATTGCAAATATATGATTAAGATCAAACACAAGTTGGGGTTTCAAAACTTCGGTCTTGTTGGTCTAGCCGACACAAGAAGGAACGAGGCGATATCTCACCTGAGCGTGACGAAATCAACTAAACAAAACCGGCGAATCTGAGACATGACGGCGGCCCTAAATAGTGAGGAGGACAGGGAGGGGGCGCCCAAAGTGGGACCCACACGTGCTGGACACAAACCCTAAGGATACACGGGCTTTGGGCCCAACAATACGGTGATGCAGCGCCTGGCAGATTCTGGACGCCTCCGTAAAACGTGAATTTCTGCTGATCCAGAAGGAATTTTGAGGCGGGGTCAGATCCGTTGGAAAGATGATCTCGATAGCTTTCCGTGAAGTGGTCATATGTCGAAAACGGAGTCTGTATGTGGCCTGAGCGTCCGTTTTCGTGAGGACTGCTCCTGGATGCGCGAATCCGAGTTGACGACGAATTCGACGTCCTCTTGGCTTGGGCCCGGTTGGCGGGTGCCCCTTGAAACATGGACTTATCTTGGTTATCTTCCCTTGGCAGGGGTTTGAATGGCATGGCATGGGGATTCATGCCGTCTCGACACTTTCCATCTCCGTCAGCTGATGTAGGGGCCGACGACGTCGACGACATAGCGGACGTAGTGGAAGTAGTCGAAGTAGAGGTCGTAAGCTTGCCGGTGATGTCCTCATCATCCCCCCTTTCTTGATTTTGAGTCGTCCGCGACTCAAGCGTATTGTTCTGCAAAAGGTTAGTAGCAACAACAGGCAATGCAACAGGCACATCCTTCGTAACATGGGTGCTAGATTGTTTAACTAAGAGTACAGAACCCTTCAATTTAGAATCAGTTTTTGCTGTATAAACACCTTTATTATTGGCTACAACCATTTGCACATTCTTTTTCTCATTATGATCACAATTTGTATCTTTAGAATTGGAGCGGTGAAGGCTTGATTTAGCTAACTCAACTGGGGTCATAGGTTCTAGCACAAATTTCTTCCCCTTGAACACAAATTTATATTGATTAGACCTACCATGATGAACAGCATCTACATCATATATCCAAGGTCTACCCAGTAAAATAGAACAAACATCCATGGGTGCAACATCACAGTCTATGTAGTCATGATAAGAACCAAGCATGATGTAAATTCGAACAGTTCTTGTTACCTTGAGCTTACCACATGAGTTAAACCATTCAATACAATATGGATGAGGATGGGGATTTGTGGTCAAACCAAGTTTCTCGACCATGTCAACACTAGCGAAATTATTGCAACTTCCCCATCGATGATGACAGGCACCGCATGCTCGTTGACAATGAACCGTGTTTGAAAAAGGTTATGTCGCTGGCTTTGTTGTGGTCGTTCCGGTTGTGCAGTCAGCACTCGGGTGACAACAAGTGCAGGGTACCCCTCTGTCATCGAAGCAGTGACGACCTCACCATCAGAATCTTTATCACCTATACACCTTTTGTGCGGAGACCGAGCACGGCTCGGGGAAAGGCGTATTTCTCCTATACACCTTTTGTGTTAGGAGGCGGCTCCAGGGACGGGGCGCCGCCACTAAACCTGACAGGTAGGTTCTTGGGCCCACCTATCAGCCTCTGTTGAGTCGAGTCACGGGAATATTTTAAATTAAGCTCACTGTGGTGTTAGGTCCCCATTGTTACTTCTTTTCGGCTAAAATTTCTGGATAGCAAGGCAAGTTACCAATTCGCCTACGATTACAATAATATGCGAGTCGTAGAAACAGAGCACATCAAAGGTAATAGCCCTTTTCTAGCAGCGATACTGCGAAGAAGCCCAGTCCCCGCGCCTATTCGATCTAGCTAACTTGGTGCGCTCATAACGTATGACCCTTCCCGAACTGCCACTCTTCGTCTCCGTTGCGCTCTTCTGATGAACTTCGAGTAACGCCACTGAGGTTTCGATGATAAACTACGTCCGTACTAGGATATGGGTGATAAATTCTTATAAGATGTACAGTCATAGGCATAAGTCGCATTCCATTGCCAACCCAACCAGAAGCAATAATGATGCAGAGTGTTGGCGACGGTGAGGGCTTAAAGATAGAGTACTGCGACAGGCCGACGACGCGTCATGTCTGTCGAAGCAGCATTCTGGCAAGAGAGATTTATCGGAGAATATGCAAGTTGGAAGTCCTGTGTGTTTGTTGGCACACACGGAGATGTGCGTGGAAACTAGAAATGGACTCTTGCGCTGTCATTAGGGCCACAGAAACAATGCACGTGGAGGATGCCCCGGAGCAAAGAGCGAAGAGCTAAGAGCGGAGAGGACAAGTCCTCAAGGTAAGGTCTTGACAAAAAATGAGATAACTCGACTAATTAAAGCAATAATCGGGCAATAAAGAGACGAACAGGCTAGACTAAATAAACAACCGGCACTACTATTGGTCAGACCTAAGAAAGAGCCGCAAAGCTAGTTCACTTTGAACTTCCACTCACTTCCCGGATCATCAAGATGAAAGTCGCAGTAGATGAGCAAGCTGTATACAGAGTGACGGTCATGCGCATAACGCGCTAGAGTGTGTGTTGGAGTGCGCTTACTTATTAATAGTCAGTGAACGAGAACCTAGAGGGCCCAACCCACAACCACAAGGCGACCTCGATTCTTTTTTTCTCTCGCGCTTGACTAACAAATGTCGATGCTGCTTCTAAAGGGATGTACGTAGGAAGTTCGTCGGCAAACACTCGTCAGGGTGCCTCCTGACATCGATATGGCCAGCCCACCGTGGCTCAGAACCTCCCGAGGGAGGCAGTGCTTCACGTTGTGTAGAGCGATCCTCAACAGGTCTGAGCAGCGGCCATTGGCTGTCAAATACGGCAGTATGTACTTCGCTGCCGCTGGCGCGAGTCCCATCACAGCCAAGAGAGTGAGTTCGAAGTCTCTGCACGGACAGACCTATTCCGTTTTGCGCCCGCACGCTGCCTTCCTCGCGTGGTTTGCTTAACCACTATAGGATTGATCTCTTCATCCACCCCAACTCCATTCTTCAACTTTCTATCTTTGTCCATCTTGCGGTTTAAGGATCGCCCCATTTTGCCCCTTTCATACTTCTCTTCTTCAGGCTACTCAACACACTTGAGGTCAGGATAGGTAATAATCAATCGAATTCGAGGCCCAACTCCCGAGCGACCTCAGGGAGTATTGCGTCGCCACTCAGGACGGACCTGACGACCCTTGAAGGGATGGAATCAGAGAGGTGGTTCCGCAATCTCCCGTCTTCCTTTTTTGTTTTGATTGGGAGGAACCCAGCGAATTCTCTCCTCTCCTGCCCAAAAATGGATCAGTCACGAGTTAGTGGCGACTCAGCGCTTCAAAGGTCAAAAGGGCGATAAGTAATAGTTGTCTCACAAGAGGTTCAGGCTTTCAGAGTACGAACTGTGACCATCCGGGGAGCGGATGTCCCATCCAACACGATTGCAGCTTCTTGCAGTCGGGGAGGACTATCTTTTTCGAAGTCTGAGTGTGGAGCTTCTCTCAACAACCCACTAGACGAAGGTTGTGTATTCTTCCATGCTTTTGCAAATCTATTTTGATGCTAACAGGTAGAGTGTTACAGATCGTTTTGTTTGTGACGCGACCTTGGGCCCTGCCCAAAGCCCTGCCCAGAGGCGCCTAAAGCGCCTACTCCCCCGCCACCTCGCACCGCTCTTTCGGGAACCTCATGCGTCCATGGAATGCCAACTGCGTAGCGTCCTATTGCATGAGTGCGCCCCATTAGCTTGACGTCCCAAGAGGCGAGTCACCAAGCCGGCCCGGGACCACTTCAGAGCTCCGGTTAACACGAGCTAGCTCAAGAGGGGAGCTTCGACGGTGCGAAAGCGGGCCTTTCTCACATTCGCACTCGAAATTTCGGATTCCTCTTCAGCTCGGAGGGCCAAGAAACAACGGTATCAACGTAACGCCCGAGATTCGACCGCCCTCTTTGGTAGGCCATACCCTCCTCTATTCGATCACCGACAACATCAGCCGGCAGCTGAGTCACCTCGGTAAACACCTAGCAGCAAGCGGCAGCAGCGACACCCGTCGCTCCCGTCGGGGAGAGAAAGAGCGTCTCCACAGCTCAGTTTAGGTCGACAAAGGCGCATGACAAAAGGTTAAAAGAGCCATGAAGCCATTGGTAGAAGAGATCACTCGACTCGTAGCTAGTGACCCAACTCTCGGTATGATGAGCCCAAGAGCCCAAGCTTGGGCCCTGCCTCGGTCCCGAGGAGGCCGATGAGGTCGGAATGACGATGGGGATGATGGAACATCACGGCGTAGTGGCGAATTTTCTTATTAGATTTTCATGATGGATTGTGGAATCGATACCAGCCCGCGTTGAGCGTTCCTCATAGCGTGCGTCCTCCCCATTAGTAAGACCAAGGGAGAGAATCGAGTCCTGCAAGCTCTACCGAAGCAGACATACGCACTGCCAGGAAGTCAAGAATTCCGACTTTGTACCCTGTGTACACCAACTTACTGCTTACTTGCATTATGTTAGATTGATGCGACTAGCATATCAGCAGAGCATTACGCGCACGCAATATTATGTGTAGCGTCAGTGACCACCGGCGAACGAGGAAGGGCTCAATCGGCACGACTCCGCCAGGAAGAACTCTGCTCTCTCGATGCCTAAAGTTCGGCGTAGGCGCTCTCGAAACGATCTGAGCTACGTGGAGGCCGTGGAGCGTAATAGCAGGTCTGTGAGTGGTCATGCCGGGGTTCGGCTCATCCAAGGCGGTGGACCGACGAGCAGCTCACGAACGGTTCCGACGAAGCATCATGAGCGCCACCACGGAGCAGAGCGGCCCTCGCACTACCCTCGCCGAGCCGCAAGAGGCGATCTTCTGGCTACCTGTGAGCGTTGGCCGCTTACTTCTCCGATCTCGATGTGAAGGCGCGCGTCCCTAGTAGATAAGTTAGAGCTAGATCCCTTGTAAATGTAAGGATTCATTGTAAATTATCTATGTAAATTATGTTTTAATATATGCCACATTTTTCTCTCTATCAAGTTATGCTTTGTCCAAAGCAAGTCCAAGTTAAGATCCTTTTACTCGACGGTACATCAACTCTAGATGGAGAAGAAGATTACACGAGCTATCTCGGTAAATGAGTATTGCCAGGACATGAGTTTTTCAACATTAGCAAGTATCTCAACATAAACTTGAAAAAGAGTTCGATGCATAGCGTGAGGCAGGTACTACCTAATTAGTAATGTGGAGGTTGGCCAGTTTGAGAGTCTGAATCCCACTAGAAGAAGTCAATTTAATCTCAGGGGGCACGATCTAGAAGACCCACTAGGGTAGCGCTATAATTGAAACACAAATAAGGAGCAGAAATGATGGAAGCTGATAAGTAAAGACAATGTGAATGAAAAATTATCTTTATTTAATTGTAGACATGTTAAATCAGCACAATATGTCAAGTTCTCGTTGCCGCTTTCTCCCCGTTCTGGAGCAGCGACGCATGGCAGCTTCCGAGATTGTTTCGGGCCGCCGCAGGCGTTGGCGTCGACGGCGTCGTCTTAAGGAAGAGAGCGATGGCGCTCCCATTTCGAGTCGAGCTTTGTGTCCGACCGAGGTTGTCTTGGTTGAATCAAACGTTGGCGAGAATATACACACTTGAAATCTTCAAGTAGCTTGATGGCTGACTATACATTATCTTGTTCAGATACATATCACCTGCCTCCACTCGAACGGTACTATAAGGCGTCTGTTCTTATCCGAGAGATGGAAACTTGACATCTTACGGTATGTATGTGAATAATGGATGAATATACCCACAAAGTTCAGGCCAACCTAGAATTCTTGATCGGAGGTACCTAATCTAAATCGCACCTCAAGTCGTCCGTCTCCAGGTAGTTAGTTATCACGAAAGTGGCTGACCCGAGAGAGTATCAGGAGCAAGCCGTCTTAGCCTCGAAGCGACCATGACCGAGTCGGGGATTATGCCCTAAGCACATCCCAACTTGTAGACAATGCTTGTGTATCCCGTAATCGTCTAGTGAAAAGTGGATATTTAATCCGAGCTCCGGCGATCAGATTTGCTTTGGATCGCATGCCCGTAGAATCGGACGGGGTCACGTCACGTCATCGGATCACGAGTGGAAGCGAAGGGGCTTGTCACCTGCGTCGAATAATGATTGGAACCCACCCCACCCCATGACCCTAGACGTAATGCATTGATTTTGTTTGGTGTCTTCCTGCTATATCTTCCCCGAATATGTAGTGTGCCCGTGAACTTAGAACTAAGCGTTCGACAGGTTCGTCTTGCTTCCCATGTTTGCAATTTTGACGCGTCAAGCTTGCACTTCCATTTGCCGCGGCTCCAGCGGCCATTCGGATGTGCCAATCCACATTCCGCCAGAGCCCACTCCTGTAGTCGTTCTGACTCCGAGACGCAGAGCAACCTGAAGGCATCGATAAATCCTCAAGCGAACATCCTTCTTGTGAGAACACATCGAGATTGAAGACTTGCTTCTCTAAGCATCTGCGCCGTCTCGAGAATCATCTTAAAGCTCGCCTACGCCAGACTGCGGCATAGGTCCCAGTCTTGTCTTCATCTTCCGAGAATTGTCGTATATCAATAGTATGGTTAGAAGAGAGCTGGGCCTAGTATCTAGTGACGAATTGTGCTGCGACCGTAAGGAACGTCTTTACCCGGGGGAGGATGGCCACACATACAAATCTTTTCTTCTAGGTCGCTGATCGTCGGTTTCAAAATCACATTTCAGGCCCTGCTTCCCGATATTAGTCTACGTAATGCTTTGATGGCCAAAAGTGAATCCTCGGCGGGAGGGATGGCTGAGCGGTACGACGCAGTCCGCTTCGTGAGTACTCCCTTGATTGAACGGTCGTTTACACTTGCTTTGACGCCTTGATCCGTCAGCGGCGTCGCGACGACTTGATGTTTACCGTGGGCTGCAAAGCCGACTCTCACTTGGGCTTCAATGGCGTGCTGAAGGTCTAACCGATCGAGTCTTGGTGCTACCCTGTTGGCTGCGTTAAGTGGGCCTACAACAAATTTTGGAAAAGTTTGCTGCCGATTTGGCGTTGGGAGGACCAACATTGTCAGGAGGAGGGTCTTTATCATATGGCACTGAGGAATAATATGATCTTCCATGCCTCTCGATCTCTTCTGGACCGGCACTTCCGTGACTACAATTGCCACTTGATTCCTCATCAAGATAAGGAGTCGGTAAAGAAAGAAGCGATAGATCCCGACCAAACCGAAGGAGTCCAGTGATAGGCGATCGGAATCATCATCATCGATTGATCTCTTCCGGATCGAAATCCAGGGAGATCGAAGTGGTGAGGCTCGCCGAATCGCGCACCACCTCCCCTCAATGCATGGACGAACGAAGTTCTACAGAATATCCCCATTTTCAAAAATTTAAAATTTGCATTATCATTGCATAAGCATGAGCATGGAAAAAAGAAAATTTTCAAATCAAAAATAATTTTTGAAGATGTCATGTCACTAAATTTAAATTTTCTAAAAACCTAATTAAGAGTTCAACTTTTGCAGTAATAATTTCAAAATGTTTAAATACTAGGAATCTACTATAGCAATTTAAATAAAATAAAAATTTACTTCAATTAAATAAATTTAGTGACAACAAATACCTAATTAGACCCTAACCCTATTTCTCTCTTTCTTCCCTCTCACTCTATGACAAGTGGGCTCCACTTGTCAATTTGCTTCCAAAAAGAGGACCTTCCCTTTTTGCCCCTTCCCAAATGGGATATTTCCCCATTTAGCCCCCCTTCATGATTCCCTCTCACTCTCGGTTTCCCCTCCTCACTCCCCTCACTACCTCTCTCACTCCGCCCGCTCACACGCGCCATCCCCGACCGATCCCTGCCGCCACCCTCTTCCCTTCACCCCCTCAACCCCATTTTGCCGCTTGCATGCCGCTGCCGTCATGGGATCCCGCCGCAGACGCCACGAGCCGCCGCCTCGAAAGCACTGTCGCTCGTCAGTCGTCGGGTAATCCTCCCTCTCCTCTCTCTTCTCCCTCCCTAAGCCTCTAGGAAACCCTCCCCATCGCCACCGCCGCCTCTCCCTCGCCGGAGTTGGCCGGCGCCGTGCACTCCTCACCGCCTAGCCCCGGCCACGTCGCCGACCTCCCCCGGTCGGTTCCACCTTGAGCCGACACCGCCCCGAGCTTCCCCGTGCCTCACTTGCTCGCGCACCCCGCCACCTCCTCGTCGCGCCGCCGGCCGGGCTCACGCCGCTGCCTCGCCGCCGCCTCCGCCGCCCTGCCGCCGAGCTCACCGCCTCCTCACCGCCGACCCCACCCCGAGCTCCCACTCCTCTTCCTCTTTTTCTCGCCGAGCGCCATCGCCCGCCGATTTTCCACGCCGAAGCCCTCGCTCGCGTCGCCGATTTCTCCGACATCGACGCGGCCTTGCCCGGGTTTCCGGGACAGCGGCTCATCGCGCCGTTAGCGTCCATCGCGCTGCGTGGCCCACGCGAGCCCTTGGCCGCCACGCCGCACCAGCGCAGATGCATGCGCCACGCGCCCACGCCGTGGCCGCCTCGCTTCAAGGCTCATGGCGCCGCGTGGGCAGCGGTTCACGCCGTGTGTTGCAGTGGCGAGCATGCCATTTGGACCGCCGCCACGGGCCGATCACACCTCAAGGCTGCCAGCCGAGCCGCTGCCACGTAAGCGCATCGATCTTGGCCCACTTTGATTTTCCAATTGATTTTCCTTTTCCAAATGAATTTTAAATATAGGAAAACTTGTAAATTTCATATCTTTTAAAATATAAGTCCAAAATTAGTGAAAAAGTTTCTAAAAACTTCGAAAATATGAGGTTTAATTTAAAAATATTACTTATATACTTTAATACAGATTAATACATGATTTAGTTTTATAAAGATAAAACATATATCAATTAACCTTAATTAATTTCGATAGATAAAATAAACCGATAATTTCTGAAATTTGCTAAAAATAATAAAACAAACATTTATTAAAGGAATTAGTTTATTTTCTATATTTCCCAATTAAAAAGAAATATTTGCCACATATGTGTATTAGTTAAATTTCATATGGAATAAGAATTTTCAAAAATTTGCAAAAAGGAGTAAAATAGAAGTTACACAAATTCCAATTTAAAATACCATCATCATATCTTTGCATATCCATCTGCCTGCATAATTTTATTTTATTTTATTTGTTGTTTTTAAATATGTGTTATTTGCCATCGTTAGATTCGACGACGCGTCTTGAGTGAAACTCACGAAGGCGTGAGTTCGACCATTACCAAGGCAAGTCAATGTTGACATTTCCCTTAATTTTCCTTTGACCATATCAATACCCAGTTTTACAAATGATTTGTTAGAAGTTTATTAAATATGCATGGCTATGTTAATTAATCACTATCATGTAGGTCGGGAATTATTTAATAACCTAACACACTTTAATTATGCTATTAATCTTGACCCTTGTTAACCTTAGGATAATTAATCCATGATTACCTGCCAACCTTTGATTAGCTTAATTAACTTTGCTTACTCATGCTACTAGTCAATAGTTACTGCACAATGAACACCCCACCCTGATTTAATACCTGTTTTAATTCAAAGTATCTCCTTGTTTGTAAAGTGCTTGTTTGATTAGCAGTAGCAGGGTGCTACTGTGGGTAAAATGTTAGTGCCAGGTGGCGGGTATGTCACCTAGGGGTTTTCTGGAAATGTTTATAAAACTTGATTGAGGTGGACGGATTGATTGGCTGGTGCAGTAAGCACGAGAATCGGGTCCAGTGTGGGAACCACCCCAGTCCTTAAGGACCGATACCTTGTGGTTGTCAAAACTAAGTACAACAGTGCGACCATGAGTGCTTTATGGGCAAGCCTGGCCGAGTACCTTCGAACTCTTGGTTTGGACATCCGTGCGGTGGAGTAAGCGCGACGATTCGCCAACCTACCAGCTCAAGAGGGGCTTCACCTAACCTGGAGATACCAAATTGCGGTGGAAACCTTAGAGGATGCCTACCAAGAGCTAGGCTGTTAAAGGCTTTGTCGTGATGACCTCCGCGGAGGAGTCACGCCTCATGGGGAAAGCGTGCGACCTCTGCAGAGCGTAAAACTTTCTAGAAAGCCGTGCCCACGGTCAAGGGCGGACGACGGTGGGTTGATCACAATGGTAGTTTTTTTCCCTCTCTTTCTCAGTGTTTTAAAGAAGAAAACCGGCAGGTGCCGTGTTTTGGTTTTGTGAGCCTACGGTGGTTAGCCGTGAGGAGATGACTTCGGTGGTCTAGCCGACGTGTGGTATTATGCATATGGGGGTTAGCCGTCGAGAGTTGTTGGTCCTTCGGTGGATTAGCCGTAAGGAAAATGTTTTTGGTAAAAACCACGATTTGTATCGTGAGACAGCCTTTGGGGCATGAGCCGGCTGGGGCCGGATGATTTAAATGTTTTGTCAATTAATTTGATCACTCACTTTTTCCCTAAATTGCTTTGAAAACTTTAAGCAAATTATTTCAAAACTTGCATTCCGCAACTGTACCCTACCTATCCTTTGTCTAGACCATATACATGCATATGTCAATTAACTTGCGAGTGTTTTTACCAATACTCACCCTCGCGTTTTGCCGCGGAGCTGCACATTCCGACGCGCAGGTTCGGAGTACCAGTGTGACCCTGAAGACGGAGACCCCGAAGCCTACGCCTTCACCGACGAAGTCCAGGACGGGGAGTATGCCGACGCCTAGGATTGCGTTCCTCCAGCTTTGCCTGTGGGGATTATTTTGGTTTTCCTCTTTGGAGTTTCAGTTGTAAATAAGAAGACTTCCGCTTTTGTAAGGCCTTCAAGCCGAACTTATGTAACAACGCCACGAGGCGCACTCTGATGTAAATTTTATGAAAATTAATCGACTCGGTTGTGATCCAAATTCTGTTGTCTGTGTGTGCTAGCTACTGATCCAGGGACTAGCACAGGTGGGACCTCACCTCTGCCAGGGGGGTCCCGACATCGGCTCACACAACCGAAGTTCCCCGATGTCACCGGCGATGAAGCCGAGATCTCCGAAGATGAAGCCATGGCCGGGGGAGTAGGTGAAGACGAATCCGCCAATTGAAGCCATCGGAGTTGATGTAGTTGATCGTGATGCTAGCCCCTACCTGGCGCGCCAACTATCGACGATTTGTGTCGGCAATGTATTTTATGGGGTAATACGAAAGATCACAACTACAATGGTAGCATAGGGAGCCGAATTTATACAGGTTTGGGCCCTCGGGGCGAGGTAATACCCTATTCCTGTGCTCGTGGATTGTATTATGGTGGATCTCAAAGATGTTGAGATGTGTATGGCGATGATGATTGTCGGATGTGGAACTAGGGACCCCTAACCCCCTTTATATAGTGAAAGGGGCCGGGTTACAGATATATTCTCTAATCTGCGTATGGAAGATACAGATATAACCGAGTTGGTTACGCCTATATCTATGTATTCAAGTAGGAAACGAATTCGTCTCCTTGTAGAGCACATCAGGCCGTGCCAGCTTCTAGGCCCGCCTTCTGTAAGATCCAATTCACTCGGCCCAAAAAGGTGGTGCGTCCAATAGTACTTCTCCGGATATCCGGGGCCCATGTTATCCACAAACGGCGGCGCCATAGTCTGGACGGAGGGAAGCTACGGGAAGATGGTGCTATGGCGATTCATGCACATTTAGGCTTAGTTTTTTGGGTTGGAGAGCATCGAGAAGCTACAAGAATCGTTACCCGGTGATTGGTTGAGGTCGAGGGTGTCCCGGTTGGGCTGGCGACGTGAGGTCAAGAGCAACGGAAGCAGGGGCATCGCCGATAGGCTTCTTTGGTGATCCTCTGTTCAAATACCCCCCGGGAGGGGCATGGTAGTGCTCTGGGTAAACTTCGGGTAGAAGGGGCGAGTTCGAGCGGCAACGATTGGCGTGAATTTGAGAAGGGTGTGGATTCGGCCGGTTGGTGGAAACGGGAAAATTGATGCGACATGCTCCATTTTATAACGCCTTTGGCATGACAAGGGGCAGTCCTGGTACTCGCGCGACGAGGGTCTCGTCGGAATTTCCCCGAGGCCAAGTGGTTGTGGCTAGGGCGGAAACTCGAGGTGGCGTCCTGTTACGGCGGTGAAACGAGGCTCGCCACCGAGCTTCTCATTATGATGACCACGAGAGGAGGTGGCGCGACGTGGCAGCTCCTCCTATGTTGACTCATCAGCGTGGGGTCGGGTCGGGTCGGGGTGGCGCTGGCTTGGTTCGGTCGGGTGGCACCGGTGGAGGGGATGAAGCAGAGGAGGAAGAAGGGGGCGCCGGGGTGGGCCGTCCTAGGCTAGCTAGGCCAGCTCGGCCTAGGCAAGGGCGAGGCTGAGGGAGGCCGGCTCAGCTCGGCTTGGGCTGAGGAAGGGGGCTTTGAGAGGGAAAAGGGTGATTTAGCCCAAGGGCAATTTGGTAATTTTGTCAATTAGTGAAACCTTCTTTACATTGCATTTTAGTAAATTTCATTTAGATCCTCATTAGGACATTTTTATTGTTATAACATTATTTTATCCTTTTTTCATCCTTAGGTTTAATTTTGCATTTGGGATTTTAGCAAATTTCCCTATTATTAAATTAGGGTTGCCAACAATTAAAATTTAAAATTTGCTTATTATCTTTTCATGCTCCTTTATAAATTGAAATTTTTATTTTAGTCAAATAATAAATTTTTCCAGTTGAATAATTTTGCTCGAGCTTGCTTAATTTAGTTTCTTTTATTCGGACTTAAACACTTTTATTTGTATATTTCCATGAGTATTTTATTGTGTTTATTTATTTTATATTATATTTGTTATTATCTTTTACTTATTTTAAAATAGGGTGTTACATAGCTACGTTCATATTGAATAGGTTTCCATCAAAATCTGTTGAGAAGACGCTATATGAGAAATGGACCAGAAAGTGTCCCGAGTTGTTTTTTCCAAAGATTTGAGGCAGTGAGGCTTATGTAAAATGTATGACATCTGATAAGCTCCACGCCAAATCTGGTAAGTGCTTTTTTGTGGAGTACCCGAGAAAAACCAAAGGGTATTATTTCGATAAACGGGAGAAGGCCAAGTACTTGTAGCCTGGACTAGTGTATTTTTGGTAAGAGAGTTTTTCAAAATAGCCAGTGGGAGTAAGGTCCAACTTGATGAAATTCATTCTAAAAGTGTTTCAGCCCCTACTGATCCTTAGCGGAATATATAAGATGTTGTAGAACCCATTGTAGAGGTAACAGCCCTACTCTAGGTTCAAGAGGGCAAGTCGTGCTCCTGAGAGGTTTATGTTCCTCACGACGGGGCAGATGATGAGCCGAAAGACTATACGGAATCAATGGTATGACCGGACTCTAAGAAATCGCTGAAGGCCTTAAGATACGAAATAAAGTCCATGTACGATAATCAGGTTTGGAACTTGGTTGATCTGCCTGATCGTGTCAAAACTATCGAGTGCAAATGGGTCTTTAGGAAAAAGATAGACATGGATGGAAATGTTCATATCCATAAAGCACAATTGGTGGCGAAATGTTTTCAACAAATTCAAGGTATTGATTATGATGAAACCTACTCCCCCGTCGTTATGCTTAAGTCTATCCGGATCATGATAGCAATTGTTGCATTTCATGATTATGAGATACAACAAATGAATGTCAAAATGGCTTTCCTGAATGGAAACCTAAGTGAGGATGTGTATATGACACAGTCCGAAGGTTTTGTCGATCCTAAAAATGCTAGCAAGATATGCAAATTTCGAAAGTCTATCTATCGACTGAAGTAAGCATCTCGGAGTTGAAATCTTCATTTTAATGAAGTGGTCAAAAAATTTGGCATCATTAAGAATGAAGAAGAGCCTTGTATTTACAAGAAGGTTAGCAGGAGTACACTTGTATTTCTGATCTTATATGTGGATGACATATTGTTGATCAGAAATGACATTCCAATGCTTGAAGTTGTTTAATCTAATTTGAGAAAAAGTTTCTTGATGAAAGATCTAGGAGAAGCAGCTCACATACTGGGCAAAAAGATCTATAGGGATAGTAGTAGCTTACACTGTGGTTTAGGGTTTTGGAACTCCATCAGCACCAAGTTTAGGGTTTAGGACGTACCAGCCGATTTGACCAATAATCGGCAAGGTAAAGAAATTAATCATTTTAGATTAACCGATTAAATCCAAGAATATGAGAATAACCTATCTAGCCTAAAGACAAGGTCAAAAGCTCAATAGATATAAAACTAGAGAGAACTATCAGCTTAAATAGAGACTTAAACTGATAGATGTAAAAGGAGAAAAAACTATTGATCTAAACATAAATTCAAATAAATAGATTCAAATGGAAAACAATCTACTATTAAGTCAACGGGATCGACTAAATAGTAGATCGAGGGGTAAACAGACTATCAACTAACCGATTAGATCGTCTAGCTGACAGAACAAAGGATAAACAAACTATTGGCTAGATTAATCAAAACAATAGAACGAGGGTAAACAGACTATCGGCTAAATAACAAGCTACAAACCTAATAGAACGAGGGTAGAACCTAACCCTTTGCACGAAATGGCGATGCACAACAATATTGGCAAAGATAGTATTCTAATAAATCAAGCGAGAAGATCGGACTTAATCGAGACAGTACTCACTTAGGGTTGTACCTTGAAGTTGATCGAGAAGGTGATGTGTAGCAATATCAGCAAATATAGTATTTGTAACATCCCAATTTGGGCAATTCTTAAATTTTACAATTTTGAATACAAGAAAATAATTTTTCTTGCTAAAAATACGAAATGCAAAACTATGTCATATATTTTTCAAAATTCTTCAGAAATATTCGAGCTTATTTATCTAGCCTGAAATTTTATGAATGTACGCCTATTTTGGAATAGTGAATAGTGCCAAATTCAGTAAACCATAAACCGACATATATCTATATATCCATATTCTTACACCATATTAAGTCACCTAGCTACCCATTTTTGACCCTAGTCAACCTGCTAGGTGGGCCCCACTGACCAGCCCTCACTGCTCACTCTCTCTCTCTCGTGCTCTCCTCTCTCTCTCTGGCTCTCTCTTTCTCTCTCTACTCACTACTCCGGCTGCAAGCCGTCGCACGCCATCGCCTCTTGGCCAACCGACGGTGCACTCTCTGCCCAATGCGCTGTGTCGTTCTCTCCCTACCTCCCGTGGCGGCTTGACCGCGCCCGCACGCTAGCCCTCTCTCTCTTACCGTCGCACGCCCTCTGGAGCGTCGCCGCCGCGCCGCTTTTCTCTCTCTCCGTTCGCGTTGCTCTTGGCAACGACTTCCTCTCTGCACGCCACTGCCCACGTCGGCCAATCCAGAGCCTCGTCGTCCTATCCGATTCTGCCCGAAAATTTCCTGTCGCTTGATTTCATTGCCGCGGTCGGGATACGCCTGCAAGTGTTGCCGCCCCATCCCCTCCACCACCCCAGCCTGCCAATAGCCTCCTGCGCCTCGCTGCTGCGCAATTAAGCCCGGCTTCCATGCACACCACCCGGTCCGACTACTGCGCCACCCTGCCGCCGCTACAATGCCGGCAGGCCTTGCTCCACTTGACCGGTCGTATCATTCCCTCCATTTTCCCTAGCTCGCTCACTCCTCGCCGAGGCCAATGTGCCTATAATTGGTCGTCCCGGCCCTCGATTGTCCCTCTTGCTCTGTTCCGGGATTGCTGCCCGACTCCAGTGTACAAATTCCCCCTCGTCGAGCCACCCCGTCCCGTGCGCTTGCTGGCACATTTTCCTCCACGCCTCATCTTCGTCGTCCCCAAAGGAATCGAGCCGAGACGAATCAAAGCTCGCCAGCGACGAGCTTGCTTCACCGCCGGCCGAAGTTTCCCCTATTCCACCCCTTTTGAATTTCTCCTCCCTCGGTAGGTTGTTCTCCGATTCCTTTCAACCTGAGAATCTTCAGGACCTTACTAACTCCCATATACCTTCGGTTTTGCAAGACTTCTGTCGAAACTCCCTCGCGACGGTGACCCGTTTTTGTTCGCCGCCACCTTCCCCGTCACCGGTCTTCTACAGCTTGTACCCGGCCACGCTGACCCCACAGGTAGAGCCCACTCCTCATGTAGATGCTGTAGGGCCCACGTTTTAGCTCATTCCGGCCATGGCTCGCCATTGTGGCGCTCGCCGCCACTGGCCCCCGCTCAACCACGTCGCACCATCGTGTCTTTGCTCCATCCCTAGAGCCGCAAGCACCTCTTGGTGCGGGTCAAGGTTGGGAATCCATTTTGGCCCCTCCCTCGCGCCTCCGAGCTGAGCTCCACCGGCGCCGACCTCCGTCTGACCTCCCTTGTCCACCGCCCGTCTGGAACCGAAGTGGAAGATGATGAACAGCGTGCGTGCGCTAAGATTCGTGCGGTTACATCGTGACCGTTAGATCTCACTTACCTGGATTAATCCCAGCCTTTGATTTCTATGTGACTCTGACTGGCGGGCTCTGCCTGTCTGGACTCGACCACTTGTGCACGCCAAGACGATGTCGTGGGTCAGTGCCATTCGCCCATTCTTGTCTTTGAGTTTTTAACCCGGTATTTCTTTTAAAAATAAATCCAAAGCTTTTGTTAAAAATAGTTACAACGCTCCAAAATTCCTAGAAAATTCATGATGAATACTAGATGACATTCTTGCATTAATAAAAATACTTATGTGAACAGTAACATAGAATATAACCTCTGATTAAATCTAGAACCCATTCTTAGTTATTGATAAATGTGTTTCCCATTTACTTTAGATGATTATGGAATTATTAAAATTTATGAGAAAATTTCCCGTGGAACATAAAGATGATATTTAATAAATTTATTGCACATTTTTTTAGGATTAATATTATTCTCGGGATAATTAAAATAGGCAGCTTTTACTATTTTCCTTATATATATTAACAAAATAGAAACTGAATCTGATTTAATTTAAATATCAAAAGACTTCAATTAAATCTCAACCTATTGCAAAAGCATAATTAACCATTAATGCAATTATTAAATATACTAAACCTTGTTAGAAAATACGAGAAAATATAGAAACCCCTTAGGTCAAGATTATTAAAAATGAATACAGCTTATTTATGAACGTCTGTTCTATTAAATAACGAGATTATCTTAATTTCCCTATAATGGAATAATACATGAAACTGATTTCTAAATATTTAAAATAGTTGATGAATGAACAAAATTCCAATAAGATTCCAAAAAGTGTATAATACCACTCTAGACCTAAGAAAAATATTAGAACAATGTATTATTCCAAAAATGTCCCTAAGCTAAGTTATAGGCCATAGGAAGTATTTATGTAATAAAATACAGTTGCCACTACACAATTATAAAGGGTGTTAGATATAACTAGACACTAGTATTTTAACTGAACACACTCACTCACTCAAACCCTAATTATATAACTAGTTCATACTTTAAATAAATGAAGGAAATACTTCAAACAAAACTTATTTTTGCTTTATACATCTATTTGTTAAATCTAAGGGTAGACTATTAAAGGTAGCATTATGCATCATCGCATATCATCTTCATAACGCCCACGCCACAGTTATCTTTTCGTAGATTACTATTTAGTAGCAGGAACATGGAACTTCCTCGATATCTAGGTTAAGACTTAAACGTCAGCCCTCGATCGTTTAGCTAAGCGAGTTGCATTTCATGCATCATGATTTCTTATTGCACATTGCTGCTTTATTTATTCTTCTTCGAATACGCTTCGTTAATAGACACTGAGGAGCCAGAAGGACATTTCGAAGAGCCACAAGAAGACCCCCACTGCTCGCAAGACCAAGGCGAGTTAATACCTGCCCTTTTGGGTGTTTACTTTTGTTAGGGAGAATCTCGATTTTCCCTAGTGCGAGTCAACAGCCTTCCTTTAGGTGTTACTTTTATTAGGGAGTGTTCATACTTTCCCTAGTACGAGTTAACATCCAAAAGGATCATATTGAATCCCAGTTTTCTTAAATTATTTTATTTACAATTACAAATTGCAGGCTCTTTCAAGTATCTATGCCTACTTGTTTAAATCATGATGTATCATGCCATGCTTTACTTCTTTTTATTAATTTCCCATGATGATATTGCCTCGATAAAATCATCTATCATTTGACTTACTAAATGATTGCCTTGATGATCATCCTTGTTAGCCTGGTTAGGTTGCATAAAACAATTTTAGACTCTTAAATCTTGGTTAAAATCTTGCTTAGACATTGCTCAGGTCCAATTATTAATTTTAGGCTTAGTTGCCTCGGAACGGTGAACCGACATTCACCGGACATGATGAATATTGCAAACTTGGTTCACTGGATATTGGGCCTGGCATGCCAATGTGTGTGGTTGGGAACACGGATGTGTTCCGGTTGTGGTTGTGGGTGTGAAAGTAGCTGGGCTACATGGTGTGAAGGAAGTGTGAGCAGGGCTCGGGGGTAGTACGGTCTGAGGCTCTGAGAGTGGACGTACCCCGAGTGACGCTAAGTGTACAGGCTGGGGTAGAGACGAGATCTCCCAGACGGGCTGGGGTAGAGACGAGGTCTCCCAGATGGGTGCATCGGGGATGCACAGTGGGATGTCACTGACTATCTGCCTGCGGGGGATAATTCCTATCACCACAACGCGTGGCCATCGCATGGTAGTGCAAGTATGAGTTGGGTTCGGGGGTAGTACGATCCAAGGCTCTGAGAGTGGACGTACCTCGAATGCCACTATACTTAAGGTAAAGGCGAAAGACGCCGTCACCTGCGGTGATCTAGATTGCACCTACTTGAGTTGCGACCCTTAGGGTTTGCTGGCAACCTAACTTTGGACTCGGGCTCTTGTAGGATAGTGTGATCGCATAACAGGTGTGCCGCACCTAGGATTTGATGGCGGGAGTAAGGAGAACGTTTGGCAGGGTGCCTGGAAACTGCCATGAGATGTGATTTGGATTGTGGTTTGAAACTTGATCTATGATATGACACATTGAAAGTAGAACTTTGGTTAAAATTGCTAAGTCATAGGCTTTGGTTTGTAAAACTGCCTTTCTGCAAATAAATAAATCCCGACCTTTTCTTTGGAACCCCTATCACTAAAATTTGCATCAGGTTGGGTGTTAGCTCGCCAGTGTTTGGATGACACTGACCTCGCATTCATATTCTCTTTTAGATGGAGAGTATGAGCAGGATCAGTACGCTTGCCATGGAGACGAAGATTAAGACTTTGCTGACAATCAGGGCGAGGCATAGGGCGTCTCTCCAGTCGAGTGCTTAGGCATAGCCGGCACGAGACCCTTTTGGATCTTTTGGGTCTTATGTACTCTGATCTTTTGGTCTTTCTAGCTATTTGGGCCAATGTGCCGTTTGTAATACTTAATAGCCCCTTGGGCTTAATACAGGTATTTGTGTAACTATAAGACTTCCGCTTGTATGAAATGATTCCGGCTATGTGAAAGGTGTGCACTAGTGTACTGATCCAGGGACTAGTGCAGATCATGTGGTGGGCAAAGGATAGGCCCCACAGTATTCTAATAAACCGAGCGAGAATATCAGGCCTAACTGAGACAATACTCACTTGGGGTTGTACATTGAAGTCGACCGAGAAGGTGATGCGCAAAAAATCGATTGAAAGCAAAATACGGCGAAACTAAGTTATTGCTACTCCTAGGAATCGAAAAGACGATTGCATTGAAATAGTAGATTGATTAGTTGGGGACCATTTTTTCGTTACATAGGTCATGTATTTATACCCAAAAGATAGACTCGATACAATACTACTTGAACTCTCAAACTTACTATAGATAACCTAATTGACTCAATATATAACTATGACTCTCTCTAAATAGAAACTTATCTAAATACATTCGTAAAATATACTATGCAGTCGATTCGGACACCGCCTTCCAGAACCTTCTTGAATCGACCTCATCGGATAGGATTTCCAATTCTAACTTGCCATAGCAGACTAGGAATCTTCTTCCTTATTAGGATTCTTAGCCGATCATGCATCTGATCCAAACTCCAAGAATATTCTTTTATATCGGCTTCTTGACCAAGTATTCTGACAGTTCCTATAAGCTTCGACTAAGTATAAAATTGGGTGTCAATAGAAGGCTAATCGGATTAAGCCAAAGCATATACGTTGACAAGGTATTGAAACGGTTCAATATACAGCATTCCAAGAAGGGTTTCTTGTCAATGTCACATAATATTAATCTTAGCAAGACTTATTGTGCATCGACACATGATGAGCAAAAGAAAATGAGTATGATTCCATATGCCTCCACTATTTGATCCATCATATATGTCATGTTGTGCACACGCCTAGATGTTTCTTACGCTCTAAGTGTTACGAGGAGGTATCAATCGAGCCCTGATGAAAGTCACTGGGCTGCTGTAAAGAACATCCTCAAATACTTATGTAGGACTAAGAACATGTTCTTGGTCTTTGGTATTGAAGATGAGCTTGTTGTAAAATATTACACTAATGCTAGCTTCTAAACTGATAAAGATGATTCTCAATCGTAGTCAGGATTTGTATTCTGCCTCAATGGTGAGGCGGTGAGCTGGAAAAGTTCTAAGCAAGAGACAGTACCTGATTCCATGATGGAGATCGAGTATATTACGGCTTCTGAAGCAGTAATGGAGGTAGTTTGGATTAGAAAATTTGTTTCTAAGTTGGGCGTGGTCGCTAGGGCGTCCTATCCAGTGGACCTCTATTGTGACAATAGTGGTACCATTGCACAAGCTAAGAAGCCTAGGTCTCACCAAAAATCCACATATATTTAGGCATTACCATCTCATTCAAGAGATCATTGACAATGGTGATGTAAAGAATTTCAAAGTGCACATGGATTTGAATATTGCCGATCCATTGACAAAATCTCTTCTACGGCTGAAGCATGAGGCATACACAAGATCCATGAGTATTTGATACTAGCATGATAGATTCTAGTACAAGTGGGGGATTGTTAGTGATATGCCCTAGAGACAGTCATGAAAAATTATTGTATCATGTGTATGTTTATGTACTCTTGGATAGTTCCATAAATAAACATCATTCACATTGTTTATCAAGTACGACTTGGTTGTGAGACACATTATTTATATGATATCATTCAAAATGGTCCCTGGTTTCATATCATTATGTGGGATAGTAATGATTTGATCAGCACATGTATTGATTGATAGTAATGTTTTACATATTATAAATATAGAGATATCAAGTTAATAATGTGGATACATGTTAGAGAACATGGTGTTGGATAGACATACTTCGAGACATTGTTGAGATTGTTATCTTACATGTGCGATCAGCCTGTAGTTTTGAGTGGTATATCTATATGATCCTTAGACCTGAGATCGTCGTTGAAACCCAGCATATGTAGTTGTATACTTTGGGGTTATCAATCGCTACACCATAACTGGGTAGTTATAAAGATAGCTTTCGGACATGATATGAAACATGATTGGCGTGTGAGCGATCACGATGGAATTTGTCCATCCTTGACAACAGGAGATATATCTCTAGGCCCTCGATGTGATTGGATTGAAAAGTGCATGACCATGCCAATGTGATTAAAAACTTAATCATAGTTTAGAATCCATCACAAGATCGAGTAAATGGTCGAGCTATCACAAGGGAGACATGCGCCTTGCCTTGAGCTTGACTAGTATCGTGCGACGAAGAGATCGATATGTGAGTATACCAAGATTCAGCCAATATGATCATTCTGTGCATTTAGGGTCAATGTCATGTTAGGAACTGCTATTGACTTGTGGTTCGAAAAAAAAATTTCGTGGTCATGGCAGCTTGCGCATGAACCTAACGGGTTACACACTTAACAGGTTGGAACATGTCTAATGGATTGAATTCATTAGGGGTTTCATAGATACCGATCCGAATAGGATTAGAGTCCTATTGGGATACTGAATTTTGTAGGATTAGAGCCCTAATGGGCCTCTAGCGTAGAAACCCATTAGTGCGCTCCATATAAGGGGAGGCGGTGGGGGAGACATACGAGTTCGTCACCACATAACTCTAGCTGTTGCGCCTCTATCGACTCCTAGAAACCCTAGCCGTGCACGTGCGGTGCAAGCACACAGGTGCACGGTGTTCTGTCCGTGGATGTATGGATACCGTAGAGGTGCTGCTGAGGTTGTTGTGTCCCTGATAGGCGACAAAGAGAAGAAAGCTGGCAAGATTGACTACTTCCTCTACGACAATACATACAACGTTACTGCGGTGGTGACCGGTGAGGAGGGCACGTTAGGCTTGAGATGAACAACTACTTCCCGTACCTCGACACGCATGATGTCAGACTCAGCTACTCTGACTCTTCTTCTGCTACGACTGTGCAACAAGGGTAATGTTCTGTAATCCCCTACTTGCATGATGTCCTGGGTGTTTGTGGTAGAAATTTTTGAAATTGTGCTAGTGTAGCCTACCCATTCCCCCTCAAGGTGTTGGCTCACGAGCGCGGTTGGATTGCGCGCTTACCCTCACACACACTCACCCTTTTAGGCAATGATGGAGGAGAGGAGGATCCCTACAAGTACTACGAGGACGAGGAGGTCTAGGAAGGTGACGAGTAGGACGAGTGTTAAGCGGGACTCCAATCGCTTGCCTGTGGGGTGGATGGCATCGCCCTTGGATCCTGGACCCTTATCTTATTTTCGTTTTCGTATATTCGAATTCTGATAAAAGATCATTTTGATATTGTAATATTTTGCCTTGTCGGCCTTACAAACTTCTATGAATGAATGTTTCATCTATGTGTGTATTAGATGATCTAGTATTTTGTAATTCATGTCATGCTAGCAAAACAGATCTTGAGCTAGCGCAAACGGCTCGAAGGCTTCTGGTTTATCCGAAAATTAGGGGCCTACATGTTTCTAGGCAGTTGTCACCGGGTTGGCAGATAGAAGCGGCTAGGTGAAGAGGACGACAATAGCCAGCTTAGTGGAGAGGACAGCAATGGCCAACTCGGCGATGTCTCCAAGCGGCAGAAGACAATTGGGAGAGGGCTCGACGGTGTTTCCAGGTAGGCAGGAGAGAGAAGGGATCGGGGGCTACTGTGGACAACATGGGCCCCGGGTACATGGAGATAGGCGGTTAGACGTACCACCTCCTTGGGCCAAATCGCACGGATCTTCCAGAAAACAGGCCTAGAGGATGGAGCGGCCCGACTTGCTCTACAAGGAAGCAAATTCGTATTCTACTCGAATACATGGAGGTAGATGTGACCATCCCGGTTATATCTCTACCTCCCTTATACGGATTATGGAACCTATCTGTAACCCGACCCTTGCACTATATAAAGGGGGTCGGGGGTCCCTAGTTAGCATATAGACATCCAAGATCTTATTCTCCATCGACATCATTGTCTGTTCTCCGCCATCCCGACGAGAACATACATTCTATTCGACATCCACAATACAATCCATGAGCACAGGAGTAGGGTATTACCTCTCTCATAGAGGGCCTAAACCTGTATAAATCCTACTTCCGGGGCTACCATCAAGTCGTGATCTCTCGCATAGCCCTATAAAATACATTGCCGACGCAAATCGTCAACAGTTGGCGCGCCAGGTAGGGGCTAGTGTCACGATCAACTTCATCGACTTCGATGACCTCCATCGGCGGATTCGTCTTCACCTACGCTCCCGATCAAGGCTTCATCTTCGAAGATCTCGGCTTCCTCGCCGACGACTTCGGGGAACTCCGGCTATTTCAGCCGGGCAACACCCAGGGGACGCTGAATACGACTTTAGCCGAACCACACCACGTCAGGTTGCCTCTTGCGGATTCTGATCCGGAAGAGATCCAACCTGACAACGACAATCCCGACTACCCCACTGCAGGTACTCCCTTCGGTCCCGGTCGGAATTACGAGCTTCTGGTTCTGCCAGCTTCTTCCACTGGTAACGAACCAATTGGAGATATTGCTCCTGATCTGGATCGCATTCGGATCTAATCGGGAATTGCGACCTCTCTGTTGTCCAACGTCCCGTTCGGACTGAGAAACTCGGCCACTGTTTTCCATGAGATGACATGCCGTCTTTTTCGGTCTGGGCTAAGGAGCAGAGCTTAACAAACACACACTGGGACGAGTTTCCCGAGTTCCGGCTCGGGGACAGCTCTAACCAGATCAGTTTCCCGAGTGGATGCTATGATACCACTCAGATTGGTCAATTCGGCTGCAAGGTTTCAGCAGATCTGTTCTGCTAAATCTCAGTCGGGTTTTCTTCGGCCAAATGATCCATCACGAGAAGTGGGAGTTATCATCACTCCCATTGACGAACCAACAGATCGGGATCAGTTGAGCCTCTCTTACTCAGAGTCCGAGTCGGAGGAGAGCGTCAACGGGTTCCCCGACTTTCGTGGCGTCTATGTGATGGATGGACAAGCCTCCGGATCGGCTCGGCGTCCCATAGAGGAGGTGTAACATCCCAAATTTTCAATAATGTAATTTGGCATGTTAAGAATGTTTTAAAATTTTTGTAAAGGTAATTTTGAGCAAACTTTAAATTAATAGTTCTAGTAGGTTCGAGTTTTCATTTTCCGCGCGAGTTGATGAAATCCGGTTAAACTTTAAATCTCTAAAATTCTCTAATCTCTCCCTAATCTCCCTCTCTAATCTCTCTAATCTCTCTCTCACGTATTGTATCTTGCATGCATGCAGGATTTCTCTCTCTCTCTCTCTCTCTCTCTCTCTCTCACACACACACACACACACTATCCCTTGCATGGTGCTAGAATGGCAGCTGCTCTTGCGTGTGCTAGATGCAGTGCTGCTGCCCTTGCATGGTGCTGGAATTGCAGCTGCTACAGCTGCTCTTGAGTGTGCTGAATTGCTGCTGCTGCTGTACGTATTGTACCCTTGCATGATGCTGAATTGCAACTGCTGCAATTGCTCTTGCGTGTGGTGAATTGCTGCTGCTGTACGTACTGTGCCCTTGCATGGTGCTGGAATTGCAGCTGCTGCAATTGCTCTTGCGTGTTGCTGAAATTTTGCTGCTCTGCGTGCGCAGCATTTTGCACTTCTCCTCTGCATTCTTGTATCTTGATGCAGGCTGCTGCATGCATGAGCTGCTGCTGCACATAAGCTAAAAATCGTGGCTACCTTGCATTGTTGCCGCACGTAAGTTTCGCTTTCATGCCTCGACCTGTCCGATCGAAACTTCGCCGTCAGGCGTTATATTTAGAACCACCGCGGTTCTATTTTTCGCTGCCCCGTTTGGCTGCGCCTTCTCGTCGCCACCGGCTTTGGTCGGTACCGTCGGTTCTTTTTGTTCCACCGCTACCGGATTCTCCTCTCATATTGCAGGTTTGGCGCGGGACGAATATTTGGACCGCCTCGCCACGCTATGCGTCGGTCTTCCGGTGCTTTCGACCCGTTCGGTTTGTCGAAACCCCGAACCGGTGAGCACCCCGCCTTTTCGAGTAGCTCACATCCTTTTAGCCGAGCTATTCCGCTTAATTTAAACCGGATTATTTATTTATTATAGATTCATCGTCTCGTAGTTTTAGAGCTAGTCTGTCGGTTCATCTTCGATCGGAGTTTTTCTTTTAAAATAAAATAAAATAAAATAATACAGCAAAACCATTTTAAAATAATAATAAAAATATTATTTGTCTTGGTAGCCTAATTGTCTTGTGCTTGGCTTGTTTGGCATGTTCACAGCGCTTGTTGTCGTTTCCGTCGGAAGGAGGGCGACCGCAGAAGGGCACCACCGCCGAGGAGTACCGCTACGAGTCCCCTCAAACTCAAAGCGAGTCCTTTGGCGATCTTGTCTATAGCCTGTTTTCATTAAAATGTTTTATTAGGAATTTATAAATGTGCATGCTAGTTTTAAAATATTAAAACTAGTTGAATAGTGACTAGCTAAACCTACTTAACATGTATTACTATAACAACCAATTATTATAAAACTAGGTGTAGCTAGATTAATTGCTATCTATTTCCCCTTGGACTTAGGTTGTTTAAAATAAAATGCCTGCAAAAATAAATCATGTTATAGTTCATGTTTACTAAAAATGTCTTTATGAACTTGTTTGGAAAATAGGCATCAGAAGGGACACGATGCCGGGTATGGGTATTCTTATTCTTCCCCCCTCAAATACTCCGACTAGGAGGAACTTTTAGCCAGGGGGTGCTTGTATGCACCGGGTTGGTGTTTTCTAACACCGCGGATTTTGTAAATCGGGGCTTAAAAACTGTTCCCTCCTAGTCTAAGGACTGTTCATCCTATGAACCTACGAGCTTAGCCTTTTAGTACAACCTCGGGTCCTGGTATGGGACAAGCCTGTTTCCCGGTCCTCTGGCTCTGTTGCAACCTCCTGGTGGAAAGCAATCGGGTCAGAACCCGGGGACTGTGTGGCTGAACGCTTCGGCGGGAAGCCTCCCGAGGGTAAAGTGTACCCTCTCTGCAGAGTTAAAACTGTCATGACAGCCGTGCTCACGGTCATGAGCGCGCAAAGCGAGTGTTCATATGGTAGCCACTTCTTTTATAAAAATCGGGTTTCTTCTAAAATAATTTGGCGAAGGACCGCCGTTCCAGATTTTACTATTGGGACCAGTCGTGAGACGAATATGGTTTCGAACTTAGTACGACGACGGATGGCGAAGCAGTCCGTTGGCGAATGGCCGAGCCAGGAGCATAGTTCGCCGGGTCGTCGAACGATTCCGTCGGCGAATAGTGAGCTAGACAAGATTGGAGCCCCTGAAAAATGATGTTATCAAAACCGCATTTTTAAACTCATTAGGAAAAATTGTTCAGGGCTTTTCTGCAAAATACCAAAGCCTCCTTTGTACAGAGCTATCATATCGTTTCACATCCTTTCCCCTGCTGAGTATTAGTACTCATCCCTGTTTTCTCTCCGTCTTTTAAAATTTCAAAAGGTGAAGAGACGGGATTCGACTCCGAGACGGATGACGGGGACTACGACGAGTCGGACTACGAGGAGTCGTCGGAGGAGTGAAGCTTGGGGTCCGTTCCTACAGTCAAGATGCCGGTGGGAGTCTGTATCGACGAGTAGCTGTATTGTGGGTTTAGCCTTTATTTTCCGCTGTGTACTCTGTGGTTCAGCCTGCGTGCTGACTTGTATGTAAAATAATTGGGACAAGTTCCCCGACCATGTACCTTGTATAATTATGGCAATGTATCACTCTGTTGGCAACTGTGTGTACTAGTGATGATTCTTGGGACTAGTACAGGATGCACAGGAAGGGTTCGGTCTTTTATGGCCAGGTCTCGACAGGAGGCAGGAATCGAACAAAACCGTGGAGGTGGAGAAGATCTGCGCGACAAATTGCACGGTCGTGCACGTGAAGTCCAAGAGGAACTGCTCCATGTCCATATGGAGGATCACTCGGTCTTCCATACGCCCCAGCAGAACATCCTCGCATGTAAGACCCTCTTGGACAATGTTGGAGCTTTACTGGCAGAAAATAGCCCCGGAACGCCGATCATGGATCAGATCAAAGCCATGGTGACGGCAGCGGCTGTCGAATGTACTTGGGACCAACAGGCCGACTCGGCCAGAAGCCAGACTGCCACGAGTAGCACTCGGCACAGTCGGCACACACCAACTCGCGGGCAAGACGCTCGCTGAAGTACAAGTCGCGACCTCCGCCTCAACATCGAAGCTCGGCGGAGGGAGCGAGAGGAAGACCGGCGCCGCACTCCACCGGCCGGATTCTTCCCCGTCAGTCTCCTCCTCCTGGGGACGGATTGATTGATGGAATCAAGGCATTCACACCCTGACTTCGTCAGGTAAACTGGCCCGAAGGGTTTAACCCAAAGGGAATAGTGAAATTTGACGGGGAGCGGGACCCAGAAGCTTGGTTGCAGATTTACTCTTTGGCAATCAAGGCCGCAAGAGGAGGATACGACGTGATGGCAAACTATCTGCCAGTCATGTTAATTCCTCCGACTCAGGGTTGGCTCGCGGGCCTTCTAGAGAACTCGATCGGTTCCTGGGGAGAGCTTTGCGACCAATTCGTCGCCAATTTCCAGGGCACTTACGAGAAGCCTGGAACCCAGTGGGACCTTTATCAAATTCATCAGAAAAAAAGATGAGTCGTTAAGGGATTTCATTCGGTGCTTCACGAAGAAGAAGAACACAATCCGGGAGATCTCTGAAGCGGTCGTCGTCGCGACCTTCCAAAAAGAAGTTCGAGACCCCGACCTAATCAAGAAGATGTCCCGGAAGCCCCCAACAACTGTCAAAGAGATGTTCGCCCTGGCGGACCGATATGCTACCGCCCCAGATGCGCTCGCCGAGCGTCAAGAGGGCCACCTAAGCAAAAACGAGGGCAAGGAGGACAAGCCCGAACCGTCCTCCAAGAAGGACAAGAAGCGCAAGGGTGAGGGACTGGTAGCGGCTGCGGATCATGGTCTGCAGAAGCCACCCCGGTCCAATGACTACAACAAGGTAATGGAGGCGCCGTGTCCTTTCCATCCAAATGGGAAGCATGCAGCGAAGAATTGCAACGTCTTGAAGAGGTTCGCTGAGGAGCACAACAAGGATGCTCCGAAGGACGCCAAGCAAGACGACAAGCGTGACCCTCCTCTGGGTGACGCTTACCAAGAAACTGAGCGTGAGCTCAATTACATATTCGGGAGATCGGATGCATACGAGTCCAAAAGTAAGCAGAAGCTTACTACTTGGGAAGTTAATGCAACTGTTCCGGTGACCCCCGAATACCTTCGATGGTCTGAAGTCCCGATCAAGTTTGATCGCTCGGATCATCCTGACCACATCCCTTGTCCAGGAAGATATCCACTCATCTTGGATCCCGTAGTATGGGGCGTCCGTCTACGCAAGGTCTTGGTCAACGGCGGGAGCGGATTGAACATCCTTTTTGCCAAGACGTTCAACGAGATGAAGATTCCAAAATCGGCGCTCCAGAAGGCTGACGCGCCGTTCCACGGCATAATTGTCGGAACCTCCTAAGTGCCGATTGGGAGAATCTCTCTTTCGGTCACTTTTTGCACTCGGGACAACTACCGGACGGAAAACCTCAGTTTTGAGGTGGCCGATTTCGAGACTGCGTATCACCCAATCTTGGGAAGGCTGGGCTTGGCCAAGCTCATGGCTATCCCACATTATGCCTACCTACTTACGAAGATGCCAGGTCCGCGGGGCATAATTACGGTCCGCGGAGACATCAAGCTTTCCTATCTCCTTGATAGGAAAAACTGCAACTTCGCCCAGTCAATTGAAGCGGCTGCTGAGTTGGACAAGATCTGGCAGACGGCCACCACTCTTCACGACGAGGGTGACCTGTCGAACAAAAAGCCATCTAAATCAGGCATTAAACCTAACGAAGATGTCAAGCGTATTTCGCTCGACCCGTCTGATTCGACCAATACGGCTTTAATCGGGACAGGGCTTGATCCGAAATAGGAAGAGGCGCTCGTCACCTTCCTCCAAGCGAATCGGGGCATCTTTGCTTGGAAGCCATCTGACATGCCAAGTGTTCCGAGGGAGGTGATCGAGCACTCCTTAAATGTACCCGACAAAGCCAAACCGATCAAGCAGCGGCTGTGTCGTTTCGCGCAAGATCGGAAGGAAGCCATCAAGACGGAGATCGCCAAACTTTTAGCCGCCGGCTTTATAAGGGAGGTGCTCCACCCCGATTGGTTGGCAAATCCAGTGCTTGTACAAAAGAAGAACGGTACTTGGCGCATGTGTGTCGATTACACCGACTTAAATAAAGCATGCCCCAAGGATCCGTTCGAACTTCCTCGCATCAACTAGGTGGTTGACTCCACTGCCGGTTGCGAGCTTTTGAACTTTCTGGATGCCTACTTAGGCTATCACCAGATTAGTTTGAACGAAGAAGATTGTATCAAGACTTCGTTCATCACTCCGTTCGGGGCTTTCTGCTACGTCACCATGCCTTTTGGATTGAAGAACACTGGAGCAACATATCAGCGTTGCATTTAGCGATGTTTCCACAACCAGCTTGGGCGCAACGTGGAAGTATACGTTGATGACGTTGTCGTCAAGTCTCGGGTATCCTCCGACTTGGTCACTGACCTATCGGAGACATTCTAGAGCCTGTCGGCATACAACATGAAGTTGAACCCGGAAAAGTGTGTCTTCGGGGTCCCTTCGGGAAAGCTGCTCGGTTTCGTGGTATCTCACTGCGGGATCGAAGCTAACCCGGAAAAGATCAGAGCTATCATTGAGATGGCTCCCCCAACGTGCCAAAGAGATGTCCAACGTCTGAATGGATGCATGGTGGCACTCGGCCGATTCATCTCACGGCTTGGCGAGCGTGGGTCGCCCTTCTTCAAACTATTGAAGAAGCAACACGACAAGTTTATTTGGACACCTGAGGCACAAAAGGCTTTTGAGGATCTCAAATCTTTCCTCACTTCGCCACCTGTCTTGTCATCTCCCATGCCGCATGAACCACTTCTGCTAGACCGCGGTGGTAGCAGAACGGGAAGAACAAGGAAGCGTCTACAAGGCTCAACGCCCGGTCTAGTTCGTCAGCGAAGTATTGGGCGAGTCCAAGGTACGCTATCCGCAAGTGCAGAAGCTTTTGTATGCGGTTCTGATCGCCTCTCGGAAGCTGAAGCACTACTTTTAAGAACATCCAATTTCGGTGGTCACTTCTTTCCTTATTGGAGAAATTCTCCATAATCGGGAAGACACTGGGAGAATCACTAAGTGGTCGATTAGAACTTCGAGACTTCGAGCTCTCGTTCAAGCCATGGCGCCATAAAGTCCAAACACTGCCGACTTTGTCACCGAAAGTGGGCGGTGATCTGAGCTCCCAGTAGTCAAAGAGGAAATCTTGGAACATGTGCCGATGGCTCCCTCCGGCGATTGGAGTGCGAGTGGCATCGTTCTTATATCACTGAGGCGAACGGCTCAAGTATGTCCTCCAGATTCATTTTCCAGCTTCAAACAACGCAGCCGAGTACGAGGCACTCATCCACGGGCTCTGTATTGCCATATCGCCCGGCATTCGGCGATTGGTGGTTCGCGGGGATTCTCAACTCGTGGTGAGCCAAGTACAGAAGGATTGGACTTGTCTTCCAACTTTCTGACCTCCTGACAATAGGCAGTCATGTTGATTTGCGACATACCTGCGACTCAGAAGTACTTGCCCTCGACTCGGATTGGACGCAGCCATACATGGAATACCTGCGGGAAGAAAAGCTTCCCGACGATCGGGGGGCTGCCGAGCAAATTCAACGTCGAAGTCGTGCATACGTGATGCAAGAAGGATTACGTATCACGAAGCGCCTCGACATACTTCAAAGTGCATACCGAGTCGAAGGGCGGCATACGATGCGAAATTCACTTTCGGGCATGTGCGGCCATCACATTTGCCTCGGCCACATTGGTTGGTAAAGCCTTTCGTCAAGGCTTTTCTTGGCCAATTGTAAATCTCTGACATAAAGGAGACCGTCATAAGTGCGAGGTTGTCGGTTCTTCGCTCGGCGAGATCCATGTGCGGCCGGGAACGAGGCGATCCCCATCACCTGGCCATTCGCCGTCTAGGGGCACGACATTGTCTGACCCTTCAAAAAGGCCCCAGGTGGTTTCGAACATATCTTCGTCGCCATTGACAAATTCACCAAATGGATTGAGACCAAGCCTGTGACCAAGATTACGGCGGCCAAAGCCACGAGTTCTTCCAGGAGATCATCGGTCGGTTTGGCGTACCCTCTTGGATCATTACGAATAACGGCTCTCAATTCAGAAGTGATGAGTTTCAAAGTTGGTGGGAAGATGTGGGCATAAAGATTTGCTTCGCTTCGGTGGCACACCCTCGGAGCAATGGGTAGGTCGAGCGCGCGAACGGCATGCTTCTACAAGGCGTCAAGGCGCGCATCTTCGATCGGCTCAAACCATATGCGGTAAAATAGATGAAGGAATTGCCTGCCGTGCTCTGGGGGATTCGCACAAGTCCTAGCCGAGCAACGGGGCAGTCTCCCTTCTTCCTCGTGTATGGGTCTAAGGCGGTCCTTCCAACAGAGCTACAATTCGGGTCGCCCCGAGTTCAAAAGTTCAATGAGGACGAGTCAGAGGCTAGTCAGGTCGACGAACTCGACCGACTAGAGGAGCCTCGGGACACTGCAATAATTCGGTCGGCCAAGTACCTCCAGGGTTTGCGTCGCTACCACGATCGTAATGTACGAGATCGTGCCTTCTCGGTTGGAGATCTAGTCCTTCGAGTCAATCGATCGAGTGGCCACGAACTCTCTTCGCGTTGGGAAGTTCCGTACATTATTGACACGGCGACACGCCTGGGGACATATCGATTGAGGCGAGAAGATGGCACTCTCATGGACAACTCGTGGAACATCGAGCAATTACGTCGGTTCTATACCTGACGGCCATTGTACACATACTTACAATTAAATAAAGATAAGTTTTCGTTCACATTGTCTTTACGCTTGTGCAATTCAGTTTCTGACTTGCTACTTATTTGTGTTTTAATTAAGTAGTAAGTCGTGGGCTACACCTAATTAGGTGCGCAATCGTGCACCTTTTTTGGTCTCTGATTAAGGTTAACTTGACTTGCTCCCTAGTCAGATTCCGACTAGCCAGTAAGTCGGGGGTTACACCTAATTAGGTGCACAACCGCGTACCCCTTCTCTTTCATTGAGATTAGTTTGACTTGCTCCCTAGTCGGATTCGAACTAGCCAGTTAGTCCGGGGCTACACCTAATTAGGTGCAGATTGCACCTATTCTATACTTAATCGATCTCTCTATCTTCGAATTCTTGTCGAACCTAAGTGTTGATTGTTCTGAGTAACAAAACTCTTGTCTCCACGCAACACTCATGCTTCCCGACTGCGTTCTTGGAGATAGAGCTCCGCGCCAACTCCTAATGCTAAGGAACTTGATGCGCTTGGCAGAGTGCTTAGTAAAAGGAACCTAATCTACTTGGGCAAAATACATAATTCAGTTGAGAGAGATCAATTAGGTCATTTTATATCAAAAAGAATCATTTACATACAAACGAACTGATAATTTACAGGGAGTTCCTATGTTTACAGGGAATCTAAGTCTAAATTATCTACAAGCGACTCGGCCGCCGGCTTGCTCCCCCGGGAGCTTCATTGACCTTCGGGCCCGAGCTTCGCTGGCTGCGCCACTTGGTTCGCAGGACGTCCCCCTCCATGGAGGTGGCCAGGCCCATCGCCCTTTCGTCGACACACGAGAAAGACGACAAAAGAAGGAGGCGAGACAAACAACTTTATTAAACTTCAGGATGGCTTATAGGCCAATTACAGGAGATGTCGCCGAGCGCGGACTAGCGCCTCAACGATCACATCGGCCACCTCGGCGAGAGCCGGGATGACCTCGATCAGGACCGCGGTGGTGGCGACATCGCGGGCACGGGCTTCTTCCTCGGCAACCTCGGCGAGAGCGAGATCGTACTCCGCCCAAAGAACCGCCATGAACTCTTCGTGATCCATGGGAGCAGGCGAAGGAGGAGGGACGGTAGGAAGAAGTTTGGGATGAAAAGCGACCGCCACATCGACCTCTTTTTATAGCCAAGATCGGGGAGTCGAACCGATTCCAGGAGTAATGGCATTGGGAAGCAACTCCGATGAGAACCGTTCCCAAGATTTGACGTGGATGTCTCTCGAGACATGGCGCAACAGACAAATTGACGATTGGCATTCCAGTAGGCGGCGCTAGGGTTGCCCTGTGGCGGCGGGAGCACTAAAACCCTAGCGGGAGCGTTCCGGGAAGACGAACAGGCTCGGGCGCGCGTTGCAAGCGTAGCTGTTCAAATGTCCTGGCGTGCTTTATTTAAAAGAAAATGGACGACGTTTCGTTTCCACGTTGAGCGGGAAAGAATGAAGCCCTAAAATCGTTGCTTTTAGGTTCGGGCCTGCACTTAGGATCCGGAGAGCATGCCCCATGTGGGCCGCAAGCTGTACACGGCATTGTTAGGGTACAAGTGTCACTCGGATCAAACCTAGTCAGGAAATGGGCGTGCCCAGTGTCAGTCGTCTTATGAAGGCGTTTGTTATCAAGGCGCCTCTCGAATAATTGAATTAAGCTTTTGATGTGCCTCCTAGGGACAGGAGTCGGTTTGGCTTTAGCCAGACCGGACATCAAAGGTTACCTCTTGATTGGGCCTCTCGAATGGTGGAAGCTTTTGATGCCTCCTAGGGGCGATAGTCGCTTTAGCGACCGGACATGTTACCTCTTGATTGGGTCTTGGTGGAATATCTCCGGATCGTTTGTTATCAAGACGGATACCACTCGGGTAACCTTAACTTGAAGACAGGCTTATTCTTCTGAGAATCGCTAGCTTGACTCCGCACTAGTCGGGTCAGGGTGGCATGCTTTACATAAGCCGCAAGCTGTACGCGGCATTGCTCGGGTACAGGTGTCACTCGGATTATACCCAGTCGGGAAAGATAGCGTGCCCCAGTCAGGCCTTATGCTGGTCGTCTGTCTTTGAGGATTGCGCGCTTCCCAAATTACAACTCAGCTCTTGACGTACCTCCTAGGGTCAATGGTCGGTCTGATTTCTTAATCAGATTGGGCATCAAGAGTTACCACTTCAGTCGAGTCTCAGTGGCACATCTCCAGATCGTTCATCATTAGACGGACACCACTCGGATGACCTTGAATTAGAGGCTGGCGTATTCTTCTGAGAATCACCAGCTTGACTCCGCACTAGTCGGGTCGGGGCACCTGAATGCCCTACACGAGTTGTGACATGTCCCCTGTTGGACCGAATGTCGAGTTCTGCCAGTCAGATCCGAATGTCATGATTCGTAACAGGGAGGATAACGCAGGGTGACTTTGATTACTCGGCCACATCCTCTTTTTTCGTATGCCTCTCCGTGGGGCCAATAGCCAGCATACCGACCAGTCGGACTAGATACCAAGCATCTTTTTGGGACTTGAGATTCTCTCTTGAGTCCTTTGCAACTGTGTTGTTTGATCAGCAGGTAACTTGGCAAGCGGAACTTCATCAACCAAACAAAGAGTGACGTCACTCAGGATACATTTGATGGGCTGCAAGCTGAAACCAGAATCAAGACAACTCAGCCGCGAAGCACTCGGGGGCTACTGTGGACAACATGGGCCCCGGGTACATGGAGATAGGCGGTTAGACGTACCACCTCCTTGGGTCAAATCGCACGGATCTTCTAGAAGACAGGCCTAGAGGATGGTGCGGCCTGACTTGCTCTACAAGGAAGCGAATTCGTATTCTACTCGAATACGTGGAAGTAGATGTGACCATCCCGGTTATATCTCTACCTCCCTTATACGGATTAGGGAGCCTATCTGTAACCCGACCCCTTGCACTATATAAAGGGGGTCGGGGGTCCCTAGTTAGCATATAGACATCCAAGATCTTATTCTCCATCGACATCATTGTCTGTTCTGGTGCCATCCCGATGAGAACATACATTGTAATCGACATCCACAATACAATCCACGAGCACAGGAGTAGGGTATTACCTCTCTCATAGAGGGCTTGAACCTGTATAAATCCTACTTCCGGTGCTACCATCAAGTCGTGATCTCTCGCATAGCCCTATAAAATACATTGCCGCCATAAATCGTCGACATAGGGCACAACTGTCATTTCCCATGCTAGGTACGTGGAAAAGTAGATGAAAATATTTCTAAAATGCCGAAATGGCAAAAAATCAAGGTGAGAATGACCAAAGTGGCATTTTAATGTTCGCATCCCAAGGATTGCAAAATGTTGAAGCCCACTCTTTAGAGTGGCATAATGGCAATTTTCTTGTTCAAGCGAGGCTTTGGGAAACAAATGATTTGATTTAACACCCCATGAGTCAGACTCGGAAGTGCAAGGAACGAAACAAGGGAAGGAATGAAGGATACATACCGTAAGCTTGGTTGGAGCAAATACAACCAAACTACAAAATACAATAGGTTAGCTAGGCATTACTTGATGAATGAAAGTAACAGTTTTGCTATTAATCAATCGATTTTTTCCACTGTCAATAAACTGATTTTTTGGCCAATAAAAACCACTTCGTGGGCTGTCGAATCTATTTTGGTTTTAGATTTGTGCTGCCTAAAATTGCACATTAATCTAAAACTGCACTATGAACTAAGGTGCAATTTTAGTACAACTATATCCTAACTTATAGTTCATCTAAAATTGCACATTAGTAAGGCTAAAATTACACTACGAACTAACGTGTAATTTTAATAGAACTATATTGTAACATTTAATTCTATATATATATATATATATATATATATATATATATATATATATATATATATATTGTAAGGGTTTGCTAAAATTTTTGTAATATATTATCGGTGGTTACGGATCAACAGGCCATTTCTGCAGCTATGGGGACATTCGAGACAACGAATTTGGTCAAGCAACCGGAGGTGACAAAGATTTTTACCTTGGTTCGGGTCCCTCGAAGCGAGGTAACAGCCCTATGTCCAGCAATTTGGATATACAAGTATATGAAGGATGTTACAAGGATACCCGAGCAAGCTCATGTGGCGAACACTCAAGCCTGCCCGAAGCAAGAGAGTTGTGGTGTGTTTTCTATGTGTCCTCTCCCTCTGCGCGTGTGCGCAAAGGCTATCTATTTATACATGTATAAGAGCTACTAACTTTTTGAGAAATGCCGCCTACAATCCAGCGGTCCATACGGTGCCTTCTCCGGTCCGAATGCTGCTCCTCTGACTAGAGCCGTCTGGGAAACGTCACATGCCCATCCCTCGGAATGACGTGAGGAGGCATGGCGCGTGATAGTAAAATGTGACGGGGGCAGGTAGTAGCAGAATTTTCCAATCCCGCGACGGGACGTAGCAGTGCGATGGACGTCAGCACGACGTGCGCAAGGGAAATGGAAAACGAGGCCTATCTGAAGTAGCTGTGTGTTCCCCTATGGTGCTTGAGCAGAGAAGTGCCCGAGCATTGCACTGCGTACAGCTGCAGCGACTTGTTCGTCCCGAGCAACTCTTTTGGGGTAAATGGTAATCTCTCCTGAGCAACTTTTTCGGGGTATATGGGTTATGTCTCCCGAGCAACTCTTTCGGGGTATATGGTTTATCTCTCCCGAGCAACTCTTTTAGGGTAATAATATCACCGGGGGTCAGGCTGATGTCGGGAACCCCCCTTCCTAACGAAGAAGGGTCACACCCGTGCTTTACTTGTACTAGTCCTTGGATCAGTAGCTAGTACGCATAGCTTCCAGAACATTGGATCATTGCCAATACAGGTTCTAATAAATATTATATCACAGTGCATTACATGGCGCTAAATCAGAGTACAGAAATTAGGCACCTACTGTGAGGAAAAAAACCAAAACACACGACTGCAATCGTGGTTTTCCGTTGAAACACTATTTTGAAAACAAATAAATAAGAAGTACCATTGAGGCAGCTCCCCGTCGTCCATCCTTGATCGTTGACACGGCTATCATGATAGTTTTACACTCTGCAGAGGTTGCACGCTTTACCCATGCGAGGTGGTTTTTCCCGAGGGTGCACCCAAAGGAAAAATGATCACCACAAGGCCTTTTAGCGACCTCCTCCTAGTTAAGGAATTCCCGCTAAGGTTTCCACTGCAATGCCCCTCTTGCGCCAATAGAACAACACCGACTGTCTACTCCACCGACTGGAATGCCAAAGCTAGGAGACCGAAGAATACTCAACCAGGGCCAGCCCATACAGGCACACATGGTCGCACTGTTGTACTTAGCTCGTCTACCTCAAGGAATCGGTTCTTAGGGACCAGGGTGGTTCCCACACTGGGCCCAAGTCTCGTGCTCGCGGCACCCACCTTGCAACCATCCACCCCGATCAGGTTTTGGAAAATAGTTTTTTCCCTTCCCGATAGCACCCACTATCAAGTAACCCATTTGCAAACACGACAACACCAACTGCCTTTTGAAATCCATAGTTCAACAAGCATTTGATAATGGCAATCCAGTACGGACAATAATTCAATACTAAGCATTTCTAAACATGTGCAAAACCTAATCCAAAGGTGTGGCAATATTTTAACAATTTTAATAACCTAGGGCAGCAAGGAACAATTTTAATAAAGTTTTATTAGTGAGGTTGTAACTAGTACTACCAATTAGCATTTTCCTATGTTTTAACATAGCATGCAATTTTTAAATCTCTCACAAAACAGTTTGTAAACATAGGACCAATGGTTCAGCACTTGCCTTCTGTTCCAAAGACTTGATCTTCGGCTTGAGGGTCTTCGGCGGTGTTGAACGCGATCGGTTCTACACGTAATACGAAACATGCAAATAAGAACAAATGCACTGGAAAAATGCAGGAAATACATTTTGCATGAAAATGAGCTAACTATGCACAACTACGAGCATTTATCCAAAAATAATTTCTTTTAGAAATTTTAATACAGAGGGAAAACCATTTTTATGAAGCTACCAGAGAGCTTCAAGGATTTTTAGTAAATCATTTTTAACTTACAACATAAGGGTTTTATATTTTCACTAATCTCAGAACATCATATAGAATTTTTAGAAATATTTTCATAAATTTTGAAAGTTAGTTACCATTTTTAGAAATTCAAAATCCTTTTCTGGAATTATTTTAAGACATAATTTGGAAATACTAAATCTAACAGAAGAATTTTATAGGTGCAACATGCATGGAAATTTTATGTAGGATAGAATGGATTTTTCTTAAATTTATAAATTTATTTCATGTTTTTTCGAGTTTGTATGAATTTACTATGAATTAAACAAATTAAATTATTTTCTAAAACGAATAAACAGCGAAAAATTGGACCTTGGGCACATTTGTCTTGCCCAATGACTTCTTACGCAAGGCGGTGCGGCACAGGCGGACGATCCGGGGACGGCTGCCATGGCTAGACTTAGCGCAAGACTAGCCTAATCTGGCGATCGGCCCGCAGCTCGGCCTAAGTCGGCTTAGCTCACCAGCGGAGGAGAGAGCACGATGGGTGGCGTCCGGCTGGCGGTGACCCGGTCGCAGGGGAGCGGCAACCTGGGCACTGCGGCGCGATGGAGCCGGCCGAGGGTGGGAAAGGAGAGAGAGAGAGAGACGGAGATCCCAGGGGCGAGGTCGGTGCCTGGGAAGATGGACGGCGGCGAGGGTGATGACGCCCGAGGTGGCGGAACACGGCGGCATGTGGTGGTTCGGCTAAACCGCGGTGAGGGATGGGTGGCGGCGGGGTCTAGGGGCAAGGCTGCTACACGGAGATACCGAGGGAGGTGGTCCCATGGCAATGCAACGGGCGGCGCGGTGCGGCGGCGTTGCCGGCCCCGGGGAAGAAGGAGTGCACGCCGCCGGGGCTAACCGGCAATGCCCCGACCAAATTGGTCGCGGGGACAGAACCTAGGGCACCTAAGGGTGCTACAGGGGAGGAGAAAGGGAGGCAATACCTTCTGATGGCGACGAATCGCGCGAGGAGGAGGTCGCCGGCGAGCTTCGGCTTGGAACGTTCGACGCCGCGTTCCAACGGCTCTCGGCGACGGCGGCCCTGCTTGAGGTGCAAAACGAGCCCGTCACGGATGGAGGAAGAAGGGTCAGGGAAGGGAAAGGCGTGGACAGCTTACCGTCGGAGATTGGAGGGTGGCAGAGGGGGGGCGGGGAGGAAGAGGTGCAGCGAGGGGGAGGAAGATGGGAGAGGAAGGATGGGGAGGAAAGAAAACGGCTGGGCTCGGTGTGCAGCAGAAGAAGCAAGCCGCGTGGGAGGGTGAGCAGGACCAAGCTGCCACGGGGCAGGTTGCTCAGGGAGGAGATGCCACGGGAGGGGTGGAGAGTGTGTGCACGGGGGAGAGAGAGAGAAGTGAGAGAGAGGCAGTGAGGAGAAAAAGGATGCATGTGAGAGAGAGTGTGAGAGGAGGGGGTGTCAGTGAGTGAGAGGGAAGAGAAAGAAGAGAGTGACAAGAGGGGGGGACCCACTTGTCATAGAGAGGAGGGTTTAAGAGAGAGAGAAAGTAGGTAGGGGTTTAAATAGGAAAATTAATAATTCATTTAATTAACCACTTAATTTGTAATTTAAATTTTTATTTGGATTAAAATTTTAAAGTTGTTCAAAAATCTAATTTGGAAATCACAAATTTCACCAACTTTTATAATAGGTTTTCAGTAAATATTTTGCAATTAATATTTTAAAAGCAAATCCTTTTAAATTAGGATTTTAGGAAATTGAATATAGAACATGCACATTATCCAAAAGATTTTCAAACACGTTTAAATCACATGCAATGAGGACATGATTTTACTTTTCAAAGGATTTTCGAATAAAGATCCTTTATTTTAAAATACTTGAAAACATAATTTACCAAGGAGATCAGTCCTGGAAAATCTATGTTTCCACTTTATTTCAAATCTAAATCAAAACCAAATTATTTGTTTATGAAATTGTTTTATTTTACTAAACACCTTAAAAGAATATAAATTAATTTGAAAAAGGGAATTTCCAAAAACTTTTATTTTTAAGATTAAGGCTTTAAAAAGGAACTTTGGAAACCTGGGGTTTTGCTTTTATAAGATTTATGGAATCATATTTTAAACAAAACATATTTTCAAATAAATTTCTTTTAAAAGCTAGGGTTAAACCCTTAACAAAATCCCATTTAAAGCTGTTCTTTTACTGAGGAAGCCAAATTATTTTGACTTATAAGCTCACAAGTTAATGTAACATGCTTATTTTCAAAAAAGTTTTAAATTCTAGTGAAATTCATTAAAATGCAATTGCATGATGCACGATGATTTTTAGTTTTTAAAAATAAGGATGTTACAAAACTACCCCCCTTAAACAGAATCCCGTCCCTGAAATTCGAAAGAGCTAGAGGGCAGAAGGAATGGACAGAAGAACGGAGGAGTGATGGTCCTGTCGATCACTACAACGACTTCTTGAAGATACTTGATGGTGCGACAACATTCCAAGACTTCATCGCTTTGATTTACGGTGCTTGATGGTGTTTGTCTTTGTAGAGGAGAACCTTTATCTTTTGTTGTCGAGAGTGTTGCTTGGGTATTTTCTCTTCAATTAGCTTCTTGATCCGGGTTGCTAGAATATAGGTGAGAGGGAACAACACAAGAGCATAGGTAAGATAGAACAAATAGTAAGAAGATGAGGACGAAAAAGAGAAGAATCTTCATCTTTGTGAGTCTAGCATGTTGCTTTGTCTCCTTGGTGTTGAGATTCTTCCAACAGTCGAGATCATGCATGATCTCTTATGCTGTGTCATTTTGATGCCCTAATTACTCTTGGATGAATAGATGGTGTAGCATTCACAGCACTTGCTACATCTTCTCGGATGCCCATGTTTAAACTGTCCACCTAAAATCCGACTTTTGCTCCACTTACCCAATTAAGCTTTAACCCATTGGGTATCGTCAAATTCCAACACATAGATTCAATCCAATTCACTTTTAGCATGGGTTACTTATTCACCGCTCTAGTAACCAAAATCATCTCGACTCCTAAAAAGGCTGTTGTGGTGATGAGTGATGGCTCATCAAAGCAATCTGAACCATTCAATTTAATCTAACGGCTGCAAACACCTTGATCCGTGTCCTCCTCTCTACCAATCCACACGCGAGCACGTCGACCCACGCCCGTCTACGTCCCACCGATCCACGCCTCCTCCTCCTCCACCAATCCACGCGCGAAGCACGGGCCCTCAACTAGTTATTCCATCATATCTGTTAGATTAATCAAATCGTTTCAATAAGAAACTCCAAGGTTCAATCAATCGATTAACTACCAATCCAACAATATCATATTGGGGCTACCCCCCTTAAATTAACTTTCCACCAATCATGAGAATAGTTCTAATTCATTTGATATCATTCCATCAGGTTTCATCCAATATACCACAATGGCATCATGCATCCCCAAAATCAATACTAAAAATCAATAAATCCTTCCGATATACTTGTAATATATATGATCATTCGAAACCACCAATGGCATCATTTTCTATATTCACACGAAGGCTGTGTTTACGTACACATCTATCCATCATACCATTCTTAAACGGCTTTCTTTGACTTAACTCAGAAATATCCATGGCTGCTTGTACTTCCTTCCTTTGCTGCTGATAGGAGCCTCAGAAATAGGGGTAAGAGGGAATGAGCATAGCGTAAGGTTGGAGAGATAGGAGAAAACTAATCTATCTATCCCAATCACAACAATGCAAACAACAACTCCTATGCGATTACGAGACATACCAAGAGGCGACCAGGTAGTGCATTGAAGCCTGTCTGTAAATAGCAAGTGAACAAGCGATTATAAGGTAAGAGTGTCCTATACCACTCAGAATATCGAGAGTGAACATTTGTTTATTTTCTGAAGAAAAAGTCAAACTGAGCATTTTGAAGGGGTGGAGCAACTGGATTTTTCCAAAACTTCTGTTCGTAAATCAAATGGGTGTTGGGAGAAATCTTTTTAAGAAGAGGTTCTTTGATTTTTAAAACAAATAATTGCTAAATGAGTAGAAAATATGGTTGAAAAGACAACCTATTTAAAACATTTTCCTTTTTAAGCTTAAAGCAAGGATTGGTAAAAGTTGTAAGGAGTAGGGTTGAAAAGATACCCCTTTTGGAATGGAAAATCATGATTTGATTTGAAATGAAATACTCCTTTGTATAAACTTTTGAAATACTCCTTCGTATAAACTTTTGGAATGGAAAGTTTTATCAAAAGAATGCTTTTGAAATAGGTTCATGAAATCAATACACTGCTTTTCGTTTGAAATGAAATACTCCTTTGTATAAACTTTTGAGATTATTTTTGCAATTGAGGATTTCAATTCATTTGAAAAAAAACTTGAAAAGGTAGCTTTCAGAAATCAAATCGAAGTAAAATAGGATATTAAGCTAGTTTTGTATTTGGGAAAATGAACGTCTTGCAATAAAGGTTTTCTTTAAACCAGTTTTGAAAACAGCTTTAGTTTTCAAAACAAATTTCCAAAACAATTAAAGAACTATTGCAAATCAAAGTGTTTTCTTTAGCTATTGAAAAGGTATCATTTTGAAAACCATTTTCTCAAAACTAGCTGAAATTAAAATTTGGATTTCGAGAAAGTTACATATTTTGTTAAAAACTCTTTATGAGATGTATTTGATTGCATGAAAATTTTAAAACTCCGATTTTTTTAGAAAAATATTTAACACATTGAAACGGTTTTAGCCTTTGAAACAAGAGCCATTAAAAGGGAGTGAGTTTGATTAATATTTTTCTAAAAAGGTACCTAGTTTTGAGAGAAATATTTTGATGTTTTGAAAGAGAAATCTTTTTAGCAAACTTTAAGAAAGACCATCTCATAATAATTTTTAGAAATGAAACTCTTAAAAACCACACAAACCAATAGAACGCACAATTCAACACTATAAGAAGCAATAAGAAGCAAGGGATTAGAAATGTACAAGTGATAGCTGCATAGTCAGGCCGATGCAAGCCATCTCAAACTCAACAAGAAGATTTCAAACGCCTACTACGATTATATTTATAGGGTTCCTACGGACTAAAGCAACTACTCTCGCTTTTCAAAAGTCTTCTCACTCTTTGACGCTTCTCTTCCCTTTGAAGTTGTCTTGCTCGTCGGTGCTTCTTTTTAATCTTGTCATAGCTGTCGAAGGCTCGTAACTTTTAAGTTCTCCGCTGAGAGGGAAAGGTGTTGACTAAATTTTTGATCAGAGAAGAACTTTAAAAGAATGTTTTGTTGACCAATTAAAATGAATAGCACCAGATGCGAGAACAAGAGACGAGAGAAAAAGGTAAGATAAGATAGAAGGCGAGAATATCAGGTAAGAAGAGACAGAAGAGGAGAGTTTACGATATTTTCAAAGTAGATTTTTGTAATAAAATAAATCCTTAAGGCTATATCAGTCTACCTAGGTTGCGTCCTACAGCCTAGGCTCTGATACCAACTTTGTCGGGAACCCCCCTTCCTGACGGAGAAGGGTCCCACCTGTGCTTTACTTGTACTAGTCCCTGGATCAGTAGCTAGTACGCACAGCTTCCAGAACATTGGATCATTGCCAATACAGGTTCGAATAAATATTACATCAGAGTGCGTTACATGGCGCTAAATCAAAGTACAAAAACCGGCACGCAGGCCTCACACAGCGAAAGTTTTAAAGTCTTTCATACTCCAAATGGAATGAGCAAAACGCAACACAAATCAATCCCACAGGCAAGCTGTACTAGCGTCCTAAGCGTCAGCATAGCCTTCGTCTTGAATTTCCTTCGGCGAAGCCATCATCCTAGTACATCTCTTCCTAGGGATGCCACTGCTAATCGCAACCTGCTCGTTGGAATGAGCAGCCCCGCATAAAAGGCGAGGATGAGTATACTTTATACTCAACAAGCAAGGCTAACTATATGCAACTATGGCTCAACAAGAGAAGGGTAAGGGCTCTTTCGCATAAAGCCAGTTTTGCGGATTTTCACCTAAGGTTTTATAAAATGATTTGAAATGTGTCAAGGACAAAACAAATGTTCGAATCAGTTTTTTTTGAAATTCCGGCACCAACCGGTTTTGCCCAACCTGGCTACTCACCGCACCCACCGTGCAACACCCACATCGCTCACAGCACCTACTGTGAGGAAAAAAACCAAAACACACGACTGCAATCGTGGTTTTCCTTTGAAACACCATTTTGAAAACAAATAAATAAGAAGTACAATTGAGGCAACTCCCCGTCATCCGTCCTTGACCATGGACACGGCTATCATGATAGTTTTACACTCTGCAGAGGTTGCACGCTTTACCCATGCGAGGTGGTTTTTCCAGAGGGCGCACCCAAAGGAAAAATGATCACCACAAGGCCTTTTTCCGACCTCCTCCTAGTTAAGGCATTCCCGCTAAGGTTTCCACTGCAATGCCCCTCTTGCGCCAATAGAACAACACCGACTGTCTACTCCACCGACTGGAATGCCAAAGCTAGGAGGCCGAAGGATACTCAACCAGGCCCGCCCATCTACAGCACACATGGTCGCCTTTGTTTTACTTCGCTCGTCTACCTCAAGGAATCGGTCCTTAGGGACCAGGGTGGTTCCCACACTGGGCCCAAGTCTCGTGCTCGCGGCACCCACCTTGCAACCATCCACCCCGATCAGGTTTTGCAAAACAATTTATTTCCCTTCCCGATTGCACCCACTATCAAGTAACACATTTGCAAACACGACAGCACCAACTGCCTTTTGAAATCCATAGTTCAACAAGCATTTGATAATGGCAATCCAGTACGGACAATAATTCAGTACTAGGCATTTCTAAGCATGTGCAAAACGTATTCCTAAGGTGTGGCAATATTTTAACAATTTTAATAACCTAGGGCAGCAAGGAACAATTTTAATAAAGTTGTATTAGTAAGGTTGTAACTAGTACTACCAACTATCATTTTCCTATGTTTTAACATAGCATGAAATTTTTAAAACTCTAACAAAACAGTTTGTAAACATAGGACCAATGGTTCAGCACTTGCCTTCTGTTGCAAAGACTTGATCTTCGGCTTGAGGGTCTTCGGCGGCGTTGAACGCGATCGGTTCTACACGTAATACGAAACACGCAAATAAAAACAAATGCACTGGAAAAATGCAGGCAATACATTTTGCATGAAAATGAGCTAACTATGCACAACAACGAACATTTATCCAAAAATAATTTCTTTTAGAAATTTTAATAGAGAGGGAAAACCATTTTTATGAAGCTACCAGAGAACTTCAAGGATTTTTAGTAAATCATTTTTAACTTACAACGTAAGGGTTTTATATTTTCACTAATCTCAGAACATCATATAGTATGTTCAAAAATATTTTCATAAATTTTAAAAGTTAGTTACCATTTTTAGAAATTCAAAATCCTTTTTTGAAATTATTTTCGGACATAATTCGGAAATACTAAATCTAATAGAAGAATTTTATAGGTGCAACATGCATGGAAATTTTATGCAAGATAGAATGGATTTTTCTTAAATTTATAAATTTATTTCATGTTTTTCCGAGTTTGTATGAATTTACTATGAATTAAACAAATTAAATTGTTTTCTAAAACGAATAAACAGCGAAAAATGGGACCTTGGGCATGTTGTGTGTGATGTAAAGTGCAAAGGTAAGGCGGGCTCGAGCAGCGTGGTCGGGACTGACTCACACTGCAACGCCTTTGTAGCCAAGATCTGTGTATGCGTGCACAAGATCGTCTGGCTAGCTCGGCTTACAGCTTGGCCCACCAAGAAGGAAGGGAGAGGGGGTGGGGAAGGGTGTGGTGACAAGGTTCTGAGGGAGCAGGGAGCGACAACTTAGGCACGCGGCGGCGGCAACAAGCAGTGGCGTGTGAGCCGCCGAGGTGGGGAAAGAGAGAGACACACGGAGGGAGAGTGTGAGCACGGGAGAGAGAGAGAGAGAAGTGAGAGACAGGCAGTGAGGAGAAAAAGGGTGCACGTGAGAGGAGGTGGTGTCAGTGAGTGAGAGGGAAGAGAAAGAAGAGAGTGACAAGGGGGAGGGACCCACTTATCATAGAGAGATGGGTTTAAGAGAGAGAAAGTAGGTTGGGTTTAAATAGGAAAATTAATAATTCATTTAATTAACCACTTAATTTGTAATTTAAATTTTTATTTGGATTAAGTTTTTAAAGTTGTTGTTCAAAAATCTAATTTGGAAATCACAAATTTCACCAACTTTTTTAATAGGTTTTCAGTAAATATTTTGCAATTAATATTTAAAAGCAAATCCTTTTAAATTAGGATTTTAGAAAATTGAATATAGAACACGCACATTATCCAAAAGATTTTCAAACACGTTTAAATCACATGCAATGAGGCCATGATTTTACTTTTCAAAGGATTTTCAAATAAAGATCCTTTATTTTATTGAAAATTCTTGAAAACATAATTTACCATGATGATCAATCCTGGGAAATCTATGTTTCCACTTTATTTCAAATCTAAATCAAAACCAAATTATTTGTTTATGAAATTGTTTTATTTTACTAAACACCTAAAAAGAATATAAATTAATTTGAAAAAGGGAATTTCCGAAAAGTTGTATTTTTAAGATTAAGGATTTAAAAAGGAACTTTGGAAACCTGGGGTTTTGCTTTTATAAGATTTATGGAATCATATTTTAAACAAAACATATTTTCAAATAAATTTGTTTTAAAAGCTAGGGTTAAACCCTTAACAAAATCCCATTTAAAACTGTTCTTTTACTGAGGAAACCAAATTATTTTGACTTATTAGCTCACAAGTTAATGTAACATACTTATTTTCAAAAAGTTTTAAATTCTAGTGAAATTCATTAAAATGCAATTGCATGATGCACGATGATTTTTAGTTTTTAAAAATAAGGATGTTATAGCTGATTTCGGGTAATTATGAAAATGCCACTAATCTTCGTGAGCCAGCTCTCGAGGCTCAAGTGGAAAACTACTCGAGCCCAGTCGTCCTCTTGAGGCTCAAGAACGATCCTTAGAGGGGATTGCCTGGCATTGAAGGACTAATGTTGTAAAGGAGGCAAGGGTCGAAGCCCTTTTTGGCCTCCGGTCAGAGGTATTATGACCGTCGCCTAGGAGACCGGCATGCGCCCGCTGACCAGACGTTTGAGAAGTCGAGGCTGCTGAATTCCCGCACGCATGAGGGAAGATCAACCGGCTTCCAATGGTTGGGCTTCTTGATCACCATGGACTCGATCCATCATGGGCGCGGCAATGAGTAGTCGCGCCGGGTCTATAAAAGGGGATGGAGCGAGGCTTAGGCACCGTACACCCAAGCTTGCTCGGCCAATCATGTCTTCCTATTCCAGTTTCTCCCATGAATCCCACTACGATGATGAAGCGGCCATTGATGCAATTCTCCGGCGGGATCACTAGAGGGAGTTGCAGTGTCGGGAGCGAGCGGTGAACGATGCCGTCCTAGTGCGGGCATTGGTGGAAGAGGTCACGACTGCCGAGGAGGCGGCGGAGCAGGAGGCGAACGACGCCACGATCGCCATCATCCTCGCTGAGGAAGACGCTGCGGGCATTGGTGGGAACGAGGAAGAAATCGAGGGGCCCGTTACCCCTGCAGCGGAGGAGGCCCTAGACGGGGCCGAGGCTGCGGTGGTTGAGGCTGCAGTTGGTGCCGAGGTGGAAGCTGCCGTCTTTGAGGCAGCTGCTGGCGTCGAAGCGGAGGGAGAGCCTGGAGGTGGCGTCAACAAGCCCAAGCCAGAACCTGAGCCCACCTCCTCTGCCGGTAGCAACAGTAGCAGCAGCGGAAGCGAAGGCCTAGGCAGATGCTTCCCGATATCCACTGGCGGCTGCCGGTGAAGCGCCACCGCTTGGGCTAGGCTAGTGTGGCCTAGTTGATGGGAAAGGGTTGATACCCTTTCCCGGTGAGCCAAATACCCAAGTCCGTCCCACTAGGATGGATTCGGGTATCTTGCATCACTAGCCCTGTAGATTGTAGGACTATTTCTTTATATGGAAATCAAGCTTTGTTCGCTCTGCCTTTGTAATCAACCCGCGAATCAAGAAATGAATCAATCTTTTCTTAATTCCAGTCTTTGTGATCTTGTTTAAGCCATACTGTATCTGCTTGGCGTGTAGCTCTAGGAATCATCTAGCGAAAAACTCAGGCTTCGGCCCTGATTTGGGATGATCAGGTCCGATTTCGCTCCCGAGCAGCACCCCGTGCAACAAACTAATTTTCCTCGGGCAACGCCTCTGAGATATGTTTGTTCTTCTCGAGCAACTCTTCGAGGTATTTTATCCGTCCCGAGCAGCACTTCGGGGTACTTGCTCGTCCAGAGCAATACTTCGGGGTACTTGTCCGTCTCGAGCAATACTTTGGGGTACTTGTCCGTCCCGAGCAATATTTCAGGGTACTTGTTCGTCCCGAGCAATACTTGGGGTATGTCATCCTGAGCATCAGTTGCTCGGGGTATAGCGTCGTTTGGGTTTGGAAAGGATCCGTCCATTGGGATTTGACAGGCACCTTCTTGAGAGCTTTCTTAACTGCGCGGGCTAGGTCATGACAGATAACCACCCGAACACCCTGATAACTGTGTCCGCCCACATCAATCCTTGGTGCGTTGAGAGACTAAGCAACGCGGGCCCTCATAGCAGGGGCCGACACGTTCCAGGAGGGTTAATATTTTATAAGTTCATACCGCAGGAAAAGCAATCCCCTCGCCTTCTAACTCCTCGACCAAGTTGCCCTAATCTCCCTTTGTCCTCCGTCGTTATTGCCCCAGCCTCCCCCTAACCGAAATCCATGGCGAAGCTTGGCCCGAGCAAGACCATTGAGGCACAGCTCCGGGAGATAGAGAATCTCGGGCATCTTGATGCCAACTCGTGGCGCGCCGCTAGCCGCAACCCGGTTCCCGCACTGACGAACGGGGAGTTTGTTTCCTTCGAGCTTTTCACCATTAACGGCCTTAGAGCGCTAGAGAGCGAGTTCGTAGTCGCTGTGCTTGCGCACTACGAACTCAAACTGGCCAATCTCAATCCCAACTCCATTCTCAACCTCGCCATTTTCTCCCACTTGTGAGAGGGGTACCTCGGGGTACTCCCCACGTTTCCCTGTTTCTCCACTTCTATGGCCTCCACCGTACTGATAGGGCCACCACCGTGGGAAGCGTCTACTTCCAGCTCGGCTGCCACCTTTCTTTCACCTACCTAGAGCCTAATCTCAAGGATTCCGTTTTCGGGTGGGCAGAGAAGTGGTTTTAAGGGAGGACGAGCGAGGACTGTAGCTTCGTCTTCTACGGCGAAGCCCCGCCGAAGAGGGACCTGCCCTGACTGGAAGTCCAACTCGAGGAGGAGCCGCTGCTCAACATGATCAGCACTTTACGGAGATGGGTTTGACCGGACCAGTGATTGCTCTGGATTACTTGAGCAATCGCATTAGCCCGCTGCGTCGGCGTGAACACCCCTTCTTCAAGATTCAGGGGTGGCACGACATCACCAGGGAGGCGGACATAGGTAAGTCCAAACCTCATAGGCAACCCGAGTACCGCATGTCCCTTCCTTTCTTCTTTGTTGATTTGGGATACATTGCTTGGCAACCCCAGGAGTGGGAAGGGCCGAGGCGCGAGCTGCAGTAATGTTCGCGGTGCCAAAGGATGTGGGAAGCGGGTCTTCGACGATTGCGCCGAGAAACATCCTCGAGCGCTCGCAATCGATGAGTCATTGACTTGGTGCCCGAGCAACACATCTCTCGCAAAGCAATGATGATCCCTGCTTCTGGTTCTTCGAGCAAGAGAAGGACATGCTTGCCACCGCGATGGTGGTTGAGCCTTTGCCCGAGCCCAGTGATAAGGGGAAGGGGAAGGCTTCGGCAAAACCGGTCAAGCGGGTGTTGAAGAAAAGACGGGCGACCACCAATGGATGAGCCCAGCGATCACGTGCTACGCCTGGCCAAGGTGCGTGTGGAGGTGGAGTGGAAGAGCATTGAGGCAAAACGTAAGTGTTTCCTCGTTTTAGCTCTTCCCAGGCCGTGAGCAGTGGCGGCCCTGATCCCTTTCTCTTCCTTGGAGCGTAGTTAGCGGCCTGTGGGGAAGGAGTGCCCCTGTGCATGTCTTGGACGCAGCAATTAGGCATCTGGTTGATAAAGCATTTCAAACCGCAGCGTCTCAGATCATCGAAAGCCTGGCGACCGACATCGCGAAGGTGCCGAGCCTAGAAGAGGTTTGGGCCTGGGGCCGCAAATGGATGGACACTTGGGAAGGCCCATGCTCGGACTCCGGTCCCAATTTAGTGAGTAAAAGTTCTCATAAGCTCGCTGCTTGTTGCCTATGCTCCTCCATGCTATGTTGTTCAGGAAAAGAGCCCACGAACTTCAAGACGATGATAGGTGTTCGGCATGCTTGTCCCTATGGTCTTGAGCGCTGGTTTCGTTTCGACGAAGGACTCGGGTCTAACTTAGGAGCTATCGAAAGAGCAAAGCAGTGTGGTAGGAAGGATCCAATCCAGCATCTTCGCGCTCGTCGCAGGCCGCTTTGATCATCTGGTCCGGACCTCTCGGACCGAAGGAAGAAAAGATGTGAGAGAATCTTGTGGCTGTGGGTCCCTCCTTTTTGTGGACCTAGCCCGGAAGGATGCCTTAGGTGGCAAGTTTTGCCGGCTGACATTAAGGGCTTAGTCGGTCGCTGGGACTCGCTGAAGATGAGGAACTGACGAGCTTACCGGTCGAGGGCCAGCCATTATGGACACCGTTAGTCGCGGAATCAGACAGCTACGTTCGGGTCAGAAGCCGACTCTCGCTAACAAAAATTTACTTTTGTTGAAAATGAACTTAATTTAGCAGTTAACAATTTAACATTTAGGCTGGACAGACAAAGATCCTAAATAGTGACGAGCGGGGACGAACATTGCTGTGTAAGGATATAAAGACGAGACAATGACCATCTAAGGAAGAGAACAGCGAAGAAGGGAGGACCAAACTACGCAGGAACTGCGGAGTTTGCGAGGCCGCGAGTACTGCTCTATCACCCGACAGCTGAAAGTACGGGAGATCAGTGAGAATCATGAATGGACCCTCTCGATTGTTAACGCGTTTGCCCTAACAAGTCTTAAACACTACACACAAGACAAGGTCACCCACTGCAAAGTCTAGGTGGGGGTTCGATTCGGGCATAGCGATCTGGTGAGTAGATAGCATGTCCCATGTCGGGACGAGAGCTTGTTGCGGCCGCCGGCTGTTAGGTGGAGGTCGACTGACACTGGTTACATCTCTAGCCTGGAAGTTTGTGCAGTGATCGCGCTACTCTCAGCAATTACGGTACGTACAAGGTGCGACGGCGAAACAGGGTCTCGGCTCCAAAAGGAGTCTCTCGCTTGAAGGCTGAACTTGATGGGCTAGTGCTTGTACTTGCAACTGGTGGATCGTGCTGACGGATCCTTCCGTTCGCAGATTCCCTGTAATGCAAGAGATGATGCCAGTACGGACGTGCGCGTTCGCGTTTCACAATCACCTTTGTAGCCAGCCTCGGAAGAATGGGCGGGTCGTGAAGAGCGATAGCCGTCAGTCAACCTACGTATCGCTCAGTCCGTATGCTGATCGCCATAGCAGTTCTGACCGATGGCTTCCTTGGAGGTGTCTATTGAAAAAAAATCTCAACTGCAATCAGGGCTCGAGAAACAGGTAGGCGCTAATCCAAGTTGGTCCAGATAAGTTGTCGGCCCCGATGACACATAATCATCGCCCAACTTCGCCGCTATTACGTAATAGTAATATACAAGAAGCCTGCGAATGAGGAGTGAAACCGCGGTTCAAGGAACTAGTAGGCAAGATAAAAGTCACAATAGGCATGGAAGGGCCGATGAATACATGCAAGAATTGCGGCGTCCTAATTTGGGCCCACCGTTCTAAAGGCCAGAGCTATTCGCATGCTACACCCCTAAGGTCAAGAGAAATTCTGAGCAGAGTGCCGGAAGGACTCAAGTAGAGGCCTTTCCTTCAGGTAGATAGCCGTCTTGAAATCTTTTGTCCCATGCCAATTTGGCTGGAGGGCGCTAACCTCGCTCGAGCAGGCCCCAACTGCTTGCAATCTGAGGGTGTTTTGCGGACTGCGTAGCATAAAGAGGCTTCCGATAGATGAGGTGTTGGAGCTTGGCAAGCTGTTCCCGCATTGATCTATCTTAAACGAGTGAGCGCTGAGAAAACTTGAGAACAACTTGCCACAATGACGGGCGCTGTGGGCAACATACTCGACGGCTCAAAATACTCGCATCAAAGTCCAACAAAGCGTCTGAAACCGCCGGCGTCCATTCGGCATCAACTGGGATATTGTCAGCTGTGATCTGCATCGACCAGATGCTGGACTTCCAAAAAGTTGCTAGAAACTCAAAACGCTTCACAGTTTGCGGTCCATGTGCTTGCACTTCTATGTATGCTAGCCGTTCAGCGCTTATGGAGTGTAAGTTAACTCCAGAGCCCGATAGCGGTTATAGGGTACCTGTGAATGGCGCAAACATGCCTGCCAAAACTTGACTTTGCACACCCAGGCAGTGAGTGAAGGCGGCCGCGGCTGAGGCCCTTCAGGTTTGTCGCCCGCGAGTATCCGAATGAGTAGCAAGGCCTTCTTTGGTTGTCTTAGCTCGTGAAAAGGTAACTTGAAGATCCGATAGTCTATGCCGAGTGCTCTCGAGCTCCGTACATCCGAAGAAGCGGCGATAGCTCAATAATGTGAGGTTTGGCCGAACCGACTAGGTACCTGATGTCCTTTCGAATCCGATTCCGACGTTAGCCAATACTCACTCCACGTGAGAGCACCTGTGCTTCGACAAGCCGATACATACTATTAATCTCCTCCGGCATGCACCGAACTGCGAGCATGGAGCGGTGGTGCCGGTGGCGAGCAAAAGGTGACATTGGTGATGATCTCAGAGTGTCCATCCCATCATCTTCTGACGGATAAGCGTGAGGATCCGTGGTATCGTCCTTACAGCTGCGGGCCAAAACGGCCATTGATGTTGGTAACGCAGTATACTATCGGCCGCGACGCAAAGGTTATGTTCACTTTTTCTTCTTGTATCAGTAATCAGATAATGACGCGTGCCTCATAGGGAGCATGCTATGTGCTGATGTACATCAGTTTTGTGGATGGCGTCACCTATCGACCTTTCAGGGACAATCCTCCATCAGCAGTTGTCTTTTTACTAAGTCAGACTTAGTGGATACCGGAACAACTGCTGGGAGGTCCGGAAGAACGTTCACCGACATGTCCGAACCCACATCCGGGGGTTTGCCTTTCTAACCGCGATAGGTCCTGCTCATGGATCTATATGCGCTCCTATCAGATGCGCGGCAGTGTGTGCCTCTCCCTGCCTCACCGGCTAAATCAGTACTCAGCAAGGTGCTGGCCGCTATGCGTTAAGGCTATCGTTATTAAAGGACTTGTCACTTTGTTCGATTCACACCTCTTGGTGAAGATAAAACAGCGGTGTGCGCTACATGCTCGGACCAGAGATGGCATGATTTAAGGTGACTTCAATAAGCTTTCGTAGATCTGAGACAGGACTTGCGTCAAAGCAGATGCCCGGAGGTGCCTTTTTCTTCTGACGAGAGAGCTAATCTGATCCCGGATCTGTCGATCCCGTCTGTATTCTCATTTTTTGTCAAGGACTCAGGCCCGTAGAAATCAGCAATGATGATGAGTTCTGGCTACCCTCGGTTTCCTTGCATGATGAAGTGGACTGGTCGGCATCAGTGGGGACAACTAGAGGTGGACACACAAAAGCGTGAATGCGATGTTGAGTTGTGAAGGGGACGCATGTTTCGCCGACCGTAGTCCGGAATGTGTTTTGAGGACCTTGTCTGTGCAGTGTCCGAGCAGGTACATGTTGAGCCCGTATGATGACTAGCTCTTTCCAGTTCGATATTCGTTACATTCCGTGCATGGGGCGACACTACAAGAGGCGCAACAGGAAAGCTCGATTGCGTCTTTGTTCGAGAGCCTTCGTCGGTTGAGGTCGCCCACGCTCGGCAGCCACGGCAACCGTCCGCTAGAGCACTTCAGTTGCTAATGTCTCGACGATGTCCTTGCGAGATTGCGCGTGTGCCCTGCTTGATGTGCATCTGCAAGAGACAGTAGCTGTGGTGTCTCTGCTCTACGGACTGGCAGGCCGCGTTTAGTCTTCTTGGCCGGGAAAAGCTAACTGTCGATGGCATGCCGATTCGTGTCGAGATCTGTCGCCAAGCATATATCGATAAGAAGCCATGTTTACTCGTTCATCACAAGATTCACAGGACGATTAGTGTATCAACTATATTGTAGAGCTAAACAAAATTATAGAATGAAGGTGGAATGTAACTCTCTGCACGAAACGGTCATGTGCAACAATATCCATCAAAAATAGCATTTCGATAATGCGTAAACTGATGCGAACTCATAGATCGAACTGAATCAAGAAAATACTTACAAGCAACTCACGGCGGGTTTTGTATCATGTAGTCGATTAAGAAAGCGATGCATGGTAAGTTGATCAAACCAAAATACGGTGAAACCGCAATTACAAGCTGATGAGAAGTAAATGACAGAAAAATAGTAGATTTGGTTGATTGATTTGTTTACACGCCGATATAAGCACATATTTATACTAGGGAAAATGTGGGAAAACGCTATACCTGGCTTCCAACGGTACAGGTAAGTGACAAAATGTGTCAAGCGCGGGAGGTGCGCACCCCACTTTGCTAGAGCCGCATCTACAGGTAAACGGCAAAGTGGGTCGCGCGTACGTCTACTTTTCTAGACCTATATCTGCTTCAACTACATAATGCTCTGTGTGTTGTCTTTTTTCTGATTTTATGATTTCCCAGTTTTATATCTATTTCATACAAACTCCATTTAACATAAAATAAAATTCATAATTCATTTAAAATAAAACATCTAGCATTCCATAAATTTTCATTTTTTGTATTTATTTCTATTTTTCTATTTTTATTCTTTTTAATTTATTTTATTTTTTAAGAAGTATTCGCTTTTCACAATCAAGATTCCTATTCACCTAACTAGAAAAATTTTGTGAAGAATTTTTGCTATATGATGCTCAACAATACTTAATAATACTCGATACTCAACAATGCCATGATAATTGATGATATCCGATACTCAGCGATACTCAATGCTCAACGATACTCAGTGATGCTCGATGGTAGGTGATATCTGATACTCCACGGTACCTGATTATTGACGATATCTAACCCGATAATCCACGAAACCCGATACTTCATGATACCTGATGCTCAGCGATACTTGATGCTAGGCGATATATAATACTCCACAATACACGATACTTGACGATATCTAACCCAATACTGCATGAAACGCGATATTACTTGATGCTCGGTGATACTCGATGCTAGGCGATATCTAATACTCCGTGATACCTGATAGTTGACAATATATGACCCGATACTCCACTATACTCGATGCTTGGCGATACACAACCTGATGCTCAACGATATTTGACCTGATACTTCATGATACATGATGCTCACTGATATTTGATACTCAATGATACGGACAATATTCGACCCAATACTCAATGATATCCCGACTTGATACTCGACGATACGTATGATACATCCTCATGATACCAGATGCCTTGATGATACTTCATGTGGATCCGATACTCGACGATACTTTATAATACCCAATATTAGATGGTACCTGATATACTCAAAAATGTCTAGTATACTCGATGATACCCAACTGATACTTGATGATACGATACCTACTCTTGATACACAATATTGACGATGCCGAATACTCGATGATACCCCATGCTAGGTGTTACTCGATGCTAGGTGAGACCTTAGACTCGACGATACATGATACTCCATGATACCTGACAATATTCCACGATACTTGTTTATATCATCAATATTCAATACTTGGTGATACCTCATTAATATACTTAAAAAATTAATATACTATAAAAAGAAAAATTGACTGGGCCCACGTGTGTTATCGGCCCATGCAAAACGCGACACGCTATTTCGTCGCCTTTCTGGCTGTAAAATATGCGGAATCGGCGGGGACGCTAATTTGTTGACTGCGTAGTTATACCGTTTGCATCGCTAGCAACGTACAGCGTTCGCTAGTCTCCAATCCATTAGGATACAAACTTGTAATGACATACAAACGATGACGTACTTTAAACCTGACTAATTTATCTAAGACTCAATTTAGACTTTCTTTACTTAGTCGATACGGTTATCCTCCGGAATCAGCTTTTAGCCTATCTATAGCTAATCTTCCATAATGTTCCAGATGGATCCGCTTTTCAAAATCTAGTGTCTACATATGGTTAAGAAAACCATTTAAAGTTAGATCGGGTGATGGGTTAACCGTTGATCGAGAGGTAAGGATTTTGCTACTAGCTTAACACAAAGAAAATTTAGCTAAATGCACTTGAGGTAGTAATGGCTAGCTAGTTAGATCTGTTAGTGCTATGTTTTAGTCTAGCACCAAGGATTTGGGGATATACATATTATGCGGAACTTGCTGATATGCGAATTTTTTGAATTTATATTTTTTAATTCAAAATTAAAAATTAATACACTGGTTTAAAAATTTAAAAACTAGCCTCCTCCCGCGTGACCGTTGGGCTGGAAATAAATCCAGCTCGTTGGTCGGACGATTTATTAAATCTCGCCGGTTGATGAGGGGGCTTTTAAATCCGGGCCGTTGGTCGGGCGGGATTTAAATCCGGCCAATTGGTTGGGCGAGTTTTGTCCCAAAAGCCATCCGCGGTATGACGGTGGCCGCCGGTCGATGCGGATGCGCCGCTCACCGTCTAGGTGGCAGAAGTGCCGCCGACCGCCTCGGTGTCTCGAGCACCGAGCGGGGGAATTGCTCGCTGTCCTTTTTTTTTTGCATCGCAGCATCGTCATCAGAGCCAGAGTCGTCGGCTCCGTCGATGATGGTGCAATGTGAAAGAAGGGCAGCGAGCAGTCCCCTTGCTCGGTGCTCGCATCCCTGCCACCGAGGCGACGGGCTGCGTTTAAGGCACCTAGGCTGCGAGCAGCGGTGCTTCCACATCCACGGGTGCCCTCTACCCTGCTGCGTCAGGCTTTCAGAGAGAAGACTAACCTGTTGGAAAGAGCAGCGATTGGCCAGGGCGGCGGTGTTGGCAACAGCGGTGTGCCTTAGTGAAGAATCACCGGCGGCACCCGCGGTCCTCAGTGAAGAATCAGCGGTGGAGCCGGGGAGGGTAACCGATCCCCCTCCCATTCCCTTCCTCCTCTCTCTCTCTCTCTCTCTCTCTCTCTCTCTCTCTCTCTCTCTCTCTCTTCTTTCTTACTTGCCCTCTTTGTCCATTCGTTTCTCCCTTCCTCTATTTCTCTGTTCCCCTATCGCTCTGTTGGCATGTGGGTGCGAGGCAGCAGTCGTGCGCCCGTTCTGTCGGTGTGCAGGAGTGAGGCGGCAGCCGTGTGCCTTATATGGCCGCAAAAACCGACCGTTGAACGGATGAGATTTCCCCGATCTCATAACCCGCCCAATGGTCGGGCGAATTTTTTTGATTCCAGACCAACCCACGTGCACGACCGTACCATTGGCAGGTGAAGCAGGACTTGTCACCCCAAAGTGACATTGGACAGGCTAGGGTTCTGCAGACAACATTTGGACAGTAGTGATATATGTGCTTGGACGCATGGAATTTTTCACCGACTGCAGGTATGAAGACATGAAATACACATGCAGGTCGTGGCATATTGAAAAGGAATTAACCATTTCGAACATACACGTACATACAAGAGGCACATAACTGTGGACGTCACTCCTTTAGGGGATTTGACAAATAGATAAGTACCACGTACACATAAGGAAAGCATGACTGACATAGGGAATGCGATGGCAAGCATGGGTGGTCATCATGGAAGGGTGAAAGGTTGTGGTACTTGCATAAACACCAAGTGGCCGACCACTGAGCAGTTGCTTCCAACTCTGTGTCGTAGTACACGGGATAGGCCTCTTGTATGATGGCTCTTCGACGGAATACTTGATTCCAACTTGCTTCCAACTCGTAGTACACGGGATAGGCCTCTTGTATGATGGCTCTTCGACGGAATACTTCAGAATTCGGTCCGCCAGGGAAGTGGCATACGCAAAGACATGCAGGGTTTTGACAGGATCGGTTCAGCTGAAAGTACTAGTCTAGGACCAGCTCGGTTTAGCTGAAAGTACTAGTCTAGGACCAGCTGGTTGTGCGTTGCACGTGCCAGCATGGTTTGCCTACAAGGCCATGCGGATCTTTGCTGACCTGTTGGTTACGTCGGCTTTTCTGTGGCATCCAGTCTAGATTACAAGCGGTTGATTCTTGCATGTAAATATGTTATGTAGGTGTAGGGTGCTGCCGGGTATAGCTCATCCATCTACTGAGTCCAACCACACGTAATGTCTGGTAATTGGAGGTAGAAGAAATGATAAGTACATAATAATCGTGGTAGCATAACATAAATGGGAGCGAACTTACATTGTAATCAGGGCATCAGTAGAACTTGTGTCCAGTGAACCCCTCATGCACGTGGTCAAACCACTGCATAATGGCAAGGTTCCTACAGTCGCATGTCGCCAAGTTGAAAACCGGCAGGAAGTGACGATCTCGTAGCAAAGGGGGCCATCTCTCCAGTCCCCATATTGTATGACATACATGTCGCCTGAAGGAGGACGAGCATGTTCTCCAGGGCCAAAAGACTCCCACCATGCATCAGAGACATATGGCCATGAGGAGGCTCCCTAGCTCGCCATGACAAAGTTTGGAGGTGTCAAAGTACGGAACAGCACGACTACATAGAATGAAACATGTGCATTAGATATTTGTTAACCACAGTAGGTATATATTGTATCGAACGAACTCCTATTTACTATTGCCAAAATTAACACCCCTAATCGTACCAATACTGACTAACGTAAGGTATATAATCCGTCTACCCACAAAAGTTTCTTTTCCGTATTCCCCACATAGGGTTTCCGTGTTGTCATGCATAGGCCTCTCACCGCCATTCTCTCTCTCGTGGATTGCCAAAAACCATGTCAGCACCCTCCATCCAAAGTATCGGACAATGGTAGCATAGATATTATAAGGTCCAGTGACAATGTATGAGATAAACGAACTGAATGGGGTGCTACAGTGATATTCAGACCATGTTGCGCATTAGAAGACAGAAATCCGAGTAGGCTGAAGATTGGTGTGACATAAACGGATGAAATGGATTGTTGCACCAGAGACGACAAGTTTACTGACGTCGGTGGAACAATTCCATACGGGCATACATGCTGTTCAAGCAAGTAGCATGGTCTATTCGCTCCTCAAGGCGGGAGAGTTTTGCGTGAAAATGTTCAATGTAGCTGTTGGCTGCCATTGGGAAGGGGTCGTCCATCCATTTGTTAAAGCTACAGTTACTGGTCTGCATGTTGGAAGGTAAAAAATGTGAGAAGAAAAACTATTGTAACCGCGGCCATAGTGGTCTTTCTGACTCACTGTATAGTACGTGCAAGATAGAAACGTCAGCCAGTCCAGCCTTTGACTACATGGTCAAAGGTTTGAACAATTGTGTCCACTCCATGTGTGCACCATGGCCATCCGCTGTAGAAGTTTAGATCTCTGATCAAGGTTGGCTCCGTGTTGTACCTAGCTCTCATTCGAATAGGCAAGTCATCGCTTGGTGGACGCGCTTGAGATCCAGGACCATTTGACTCCCATCAAGCTTGCCTGATTCAACCGTTCATAGAGTGTCGTGAAGCCATAGGTGTGATGCAACCCGAAGAAGAACGCTCTGTAGTAGGGGATAAATAGTCAATGTAATTTGGAAGAAGAGGAAGTGTAACCAATGGCTCATGCAAGTAACGAAATGATGGCTGCTTACAGGTTTTGGTCTCGTCGTAGGGCCTACATGGTTACACTTAAATACCAAGGGAATAATCTTGGCTGTAAAACGGTAAACGATGGTCAACCCATAAACTCACGACGCCCTTGCGACAGTTCACCAAGCTTGCACGAATTGCGCAAAATGCCTAGTCGGCCATGACAATAACGACACTATGGCCACTTAGGGGTTTTGGTGTAGTCATGGGCCCCACATGGTGGCCTCGAAGTACAACAAGAATAATCTAGGATGTCATATGGTACACGGTGGTCAACCCTTCAGCTCGTGACATCCATGCGACATCCCACCAAGCCTACACGAATTTTGCAAAATGTCTAGTCGTCCATGACAGTAACGACACTTTGGCCACATAGGGGTTTTAGTCTCGTCGGCCTACAAGAATGCAATGACGTCTGGAAGCACCGCTACGATGACTACTTCAGAGATAGTAGACTACTCATTGGCCTACAAGATAAATAATAAAAGAATATCAAGTTTGAATAACTCTACCAAACAGATATGTTCTACTGCATAACAACATAGCTAATGGTTCTACAAGTCCTATCAACTCCTCCAGGGTGCAACCCCTCTAACAGAACCCTCGACCGGACGCTTCAAGTGTTCCCGTTGGACCTATCTAGACGGGAAGGTGTACTGATCAGGCGGGTGCACGGCCCGGTGAGGTCGTCCCTCCGAAGAAGGTGTCGTGAGGTCGGGCTGGGACTGCTGCGTTGATGGAGGGGGCGTGTTTGGGAGCTGCGATGAGCCTAGCTCATCCGAAGTCACAAAGAAGGAGTCCACATCATTCTCGGGGAGGTACGGGTCCGAAGGGCCGGCGTAACTTGGGCTGTCCTAGTCGCCAAGGCGGCTACCTCGCTACGCGGATCGCACGATTTCTCGACGGCCGATACTGTCGAGACAGGCAAGCAAACCGTCGAGAGCACCTTCTCTCGATGGCCGACCATCGAGAAACGACCGTTGAGACAGATAGGTCGAGACAGACCGCCTTTCTCGACAGTCCAGCCGTTGATATAGACTCTCTCAACGGCCTAGAATCCGTCCGTTGAGACATGAGCAATGACGGTCGAATGGCCGTTACCCGGCTCCGTCTCCATCTGTCCCAACGGCCACCAGTGGTCACCGAGACAATTGACTGACCGAAGGGGCTCCTAGACACGTGGTAGCACCATCTATCTTGACGGCCGTGGCAGCGGTCGAGAGAGATAGCCTCTAGGGGAGGTCCACGGGGCCCCCTTTTTTGGCTGCTTCGTCGGGGCCATCGAGAGAGCTTGAGCCCAGGGGGGGTCTGCAGGGCCCTCTCTCTCAATGGCAGCCCGAGGGTCGTTGAGAGTGCTTGGCATCCAGGGGGTTTGCTGGACCCCCTCCGTCTCGACGGCCTAGTCATAGTCGTCAAGAATAACTGGTTTCCAGCAAAAAAAGAGCTAGGAATATTGGTAAAAAAATCAAATTTAGCAGCCGCTACTAGGGCAGCAGCAGCTACACCTGCAAACCCAAAATACCCCCATATGTTTCACAATCCCCATATTTCACATAAATATACATCCACAATCAAAATTCCAACAAAAAAAATAGGCAATATATGACCAAATGAGCCCATTCACCATATTCATCCACAATTTCAACCACATTCATCACATATAACATCAAACCAAGTCATTCAACTGCATTCATCACATATATCACATATATCACATGTATCATCAAAAAACAAAGTCCATTCATCAAACCAAAGGTTCAAGAGAAGGGTGGTGGTGTAGGGTCATGGCGGAGGAACCTACGCGTGAAGTCCATCGGCTGGGACTCGTTGTCTCTGTCCTAGGTGCCATCGCATCGAGCCGGAGCCGCCGATCCTGAACCGTGAAGTAGAGGAGACTCTAGGCGTCTCGCAGTCCAGCTCGAGCTGGCCTACACATTCGAGACACAATTAGTTAAAGAATTATAGGTTTGAGTGAAATGGAATGAGATGGTCGTAGTGTCTTACCCTGCGCTGCATCTCCAGGAACCGCCTGAACATCGCCTCCTATTGCTGCTGCATCGCCTCTACCAACCTTTGCTCGTGCTCCTACTCCCACCGCAACTGCTCCATCTTCGCTGTCCTCATGCTCTCCTAAAACGCCTGTAGCATCTGCTCCCTCTTCCTCACCATCCGCTGCTCCATCTCCTGCTTCTACTGCTCCATCTCCTGGCGAAGCCGGGCCTCAAACTCACGTCGGCTCTCGGGGGCGTTTTGGGAGGCCCGGTCCTCGGGCATGTATCCTCCGACCTACAATTAAGGAGGATCGCGGTTAGTTGCAAAAATCATCGTTATCAAAACAATGCCATCTAACATGGTTACTAGCTTACCTAAGGGGGTCCACTCCGATCGTTAGACTCCCGAGCGCCTTGCCACTCAAGTGCTTGTGGATCACCACCGGGTTGAGGGGCGCGTCCTCCCGAAAGCTATCTAGACCGTGCTCCTGAGTGTACGCCCCTCGGCAGCGATCCTACGTGGTTTCAAGTTAGACTAAGGTAAACTACAAATCTACTAAGTGTGATAGGTTTCGTTGGCAATTACTAGCTTGGCCTGCGCGCGGGGGTCCATCACGGGCTGGGTGCCAAGCTTGGGCTTCGGAGTATGGGCCTTCTTAAAGGCCTCTATGGCACTTAGCGCCTATAGGAATGGAAAGACAAGTTAGCAGAAAAAAGAAAAGTAAAGAAAAAAATGGATCTTACCATCTTCTTCCCAAGGTGGGGAATGGACCACCTCCCCATGCTCGTCTTGAAGTCCTTCGAGAACCGGTTCTTCTCGTCCTTTGTGGACATCTCGAGGAACTCCTTGCTGGCCCATTTCTCTCGAAGGGCCCTTCAAACCGATGGTCCCTCTCCCACTCAGGACGCACCCAGTCATAGTCCTAAGGCTCCAAGTAGATGACCTAGGCCTCCTTCATGCCGACCGGCTCGTCGGTGTGTTTTTTGAAATGCACAAAATTTCACAGGTGTAAAAATAGTAAATACCATTTGAAAAAGATATTATTAGGACGGTTCCTAACCTGTGGTACTCCTCAACCACTGTTACACAAGCGCCGAACATCAGGTCCTAGACCTTCTGTCGGGCGTTCCTGTTGAGGATGGGCCTGAATACGGGTCCATCAACCCCGAGATGAAACCTGGCCTAAAATTACATAAACCAAGGAGATTAGCAACGTGATCACAAATTCAGAAAATAAATTTGGTTAGACAGACTTACCCAGAACTCCCGAACGCAGTGGGTGGCGGCGGTCGAGTTCCTATAGACGGCGAGCTTGTAGTTTTCCCAGCTGTACGCTGGCGTGGTGACATCGCCCACCTTAACCATGCCGGGGTGGTACGTGCAGACCAGGGTCCCCAGAATGTAGCCTGGCTACTACCTCACGGAGGGATCCACCATCGAGATATTGCTACAAAGATTAAAAGAATGTTAGAAAATTCACATAGTAAAACAAAAAACCAATTACACGGACTTGTCCCCGTCGATCTGGATAGGGACCTTCGAGTTAGCGTCCGCGGGTGCCGGGGGGACCTTGTTCTGGCCCCTCTTCTTCTTCGGCGCCATCTGCGACCCCTTAGTGGGTACCAGCTCCTGCCTAGAACCCGGGCTAGTCTCCTGCTGGGAGTCGCTAAGGGTGTAACCCTATGACTCGGATACCCTGCCCATCTCCTCGTCCGTCTGGGGTGTCCCGACAAACTTCTTCCGAGTGCGACCCATCCTGCAAGTAAATGGAAAGTTAGTAACACATTTAATAAAATGAAGAACATATATAAATGGAAAGCTAGCAGCATTTAAATAAATCAAGTAGATATACAAATAATTTAAGTGCATATATACCATCCACTAGAAGTAATCTGAGTCGATATCGAGAGGATCGTCCGTTGACGGTTTCACGTCATCGGTTTCACTGTAAGCATAGCGTTCCTCTTCGACATTATCCTCCACTATGGCATCTAGTCTGTCCAGGCCTAGGTCAATGTCGATCACAATTCCCCCATTCGAGCGCTTTTCTTGCATTAGCCCTTCGTTGGCTTCCTTGAATGCACTCTCGTCGTCGGCCGTCGGTACAGGCAATCTTCCCAGGCGTCGAACCTCGTACACAACCCACCACGCCTCTAACTCTTTCTTTGCAGTACATGGGTACGGTAGGTAGTAGACTTGTTTGGCTTGGTTAGCAAGAATGAATGGATCGAACCCTTTAAGTCTGGAGTTATGTTTGATCTCGACTAAGCGTAGCTCATCCCGACACCGTATGCCATTGCTAGGGTCAAACCAATCGCAACGGAATAGAACCACAGAGATCTCCTTGCTTCCAACGAATATCAGCTCGAGTATCTCCTGGATGATTCCATAGTATTCGACCCCATCTTCCCCGCTGCACACGACCCCACTATTTACCGATTGCAAATTAGGGTTGAGACGCTCGGCGGGTGCAGACCGAAACTGGAAGCCATTGATATCATAGCCGCCATACACTTTCACAAAATGCTTGCAACCACGTGACATAATCCGAAGATCATTATGATCACTTGCATGGAGAGTGCACTGTGTGATAAATAGGGAAAAGAGTTAAGAAGCCAAGATTAGAAGTGATCGAACACAAAGGAAAATATCGAAGGCACTTACGTGTTTCCAGAACCAAGATAAGAAGTTATCATGGCCAGATCTAGCACCCTCTTCCATCAGCTTGTGGAGCTGAGCTGCATTGGATTCGGCCCTACCTCTCTATTCGGCCTGTACAAATTGCCGCTGCATGGCATCTATTTCCTCCATGTTATCGAAGATATATAATATTGCCACAACCCTTTCCTCCTGGGTGAGCTCACGTGTCATACTCCGTTCGACCGGAGCGCCTTGGACTTGGAACAACTTTAGGTCAGAATCGACCGTACTGCCAATAGTGTTATACCTCGGGATTTGTATGTTCATGTTGTTTTCTCTCGCCAGGTATTTATTGGTGAAGTTCGAAATCTCATGGATGTAGCAAGCCTCTGCTATTGAACCTTCCACCAGGGCCTTGTTTTTCACACTTGCCCAAATGCTCTTCAGACATTGTTCTATGGGGTACATCCATCGATATTGCATGGGTCCTCCGAGCCTTGTTTCTATAGGCAGATGGACAAATAGATGCTGCATTGGGTTGAAGAAACTAGGGATATGTATCTTTTCTAGCTTGCAGACGAGCACAGCTATATCCTCCTCGAGCTGCACCATCTCCCCCTCTTGATGTTTTTAAAGCACAACTTTCTGTAGAACTTAGCTCTGCAAGGGTTCTCCAGACGTCGTCGGGGACATACCCACGAAACACGACAGGCAGCAGGTTCCTCATGAATATGTGGTAGTCGTGGCTCTTCATGCCATGTATCCTTCCTTGAGAAATGCTCACGCCGTGACCAAAGCACGACGCATACCCATCGGAGAATTTAAGCTTCTCTTGGAACCAGAGAAAAACCACTGTCCTCTGTGCTCTAGTGAGATAGTACGTGGCCTTTGGCTTCTTCATCTACCCTTCTATTATGTTCATTGATGGTCGACTGCATATCAGCATGCAGTCTGAGACGTGCTTTGATATTGTCTTTTGTTTTGTCGGTGATGTCATGGTTTGTGCCAAATATGGCCTCTACAACATTCTTCTCAGCTAGTGCATGACGTCGATGTTACGCGGTAGCAGCAAGTCTTGGGTGCACGGGAGAGAGTACAATGAGCACTTATGTGTCTAGTGATGTGAGACCCCGTACCCCCCGTACACGCCATTGTTACCTTCGACCAGGCTTTCGTGCCAATCATTTATTTCTCGTATTCCCAAACGGCGCAGCATTTGTTCTTTGACCACCATGTTCTTCCAGAATGTAGTCTTCTGTTTCCTAAAGGGATGGTTGGTCTTTAGGAATCTCCGATGACAGTCAAAGAAGTAAGTCTTGCTACCACTCACGAGTTGAAACACAGGTATATCATCCATGCATATGGGACAGGATAGCCTCCCATACGTGCTCCAACCCAAAAACATGTCGTACGCGGGGAAGTCATGGATTGACCACAAATAGACTGCCCTCATGCGAAAAGAGCTGTTCGTTCCTCGGTCATAGGTCATTACCCCCCTGTTCCCACAGCTCCTATAGCCCCTTAACCAACGGACTCATGAAGAGATCCACATGCTTCCCAAGATTTCTTGGACCGAGTACGATTAGCGATAGGAACATGAACTCCTCCTTCATATGGAGTGACGGAGATAGGTTCAAAGGGATCACGAAGACCGGCCAACATGAGTACAATTGGGCGTTCAAAATGAACTAAGTGAACCCATCGGTCGCAAGTGCCAAAAGCACGTTTATTGGATCCGCCGCGAAACCCGGATGTTTTTTATCGAAGTGTTTCCAGGCTTCTCCATCGGACAGATGGACCATAACGTCAGCCCTTTGCCGTTTACCTTCCTTATACCATCTCAACTACTGCGATGTCTCCTTTGTCATGAAACACCGTTGTAGGTGCTTCGTCAAGGGGAAGTGCCACAACACATTCCTCGGCACACCCGTCATCTTGCTATTGCCATCTGCATCGATGGTTTCAACGAATCTTGCCTCCCCATAATGATCACACCTTGACTTTTTATCGTCCTTGCTATACAACATGCAGTGGTTAGGGCAATAGTCTATCTTGTCGTACGACATTCCTAGTCCACTGATGAGCTTCTTCCACTTATATCAGTTCAATGGCATCTTGTGACCTTTAGGGAGGACAAAGCACCATAGAGCCAGAATCTCGTTGAAACAATTGATTGATAAATTGAACTTACACTTCAACGCCATCATGCGTGATACCTCCGACAACTGGGTCACTGTGGTTTTCTCATGCAAAGGCTCCTGTGCAGACGACAGGAGATTCAGAAATTCAGTCACCGAGGGGGGCTCTTCGTCCTCACATTGGTCGAATTGGTGGCCGTAATCCTCCATCATGTCCTGCATCCGATCGATTTCATCGAAACATTCAATGGGCTCTGCTGGCGCAACCCGGGCCCCCTCGCAATGGAATTCCCATTGATAATACCTTGCTTTGAACCCAACCCTGCACACGTGCATCTCCATCTCGTCCCGCGATCTCTTTCGACAATTATTACATTGTACACATTGACAGGTCACAAGCGCGTCAGGTGTCACCTCAAGAGCACGATGCACGAATTGAGTTGTCTTCTCGTACCACTCCTCGGTGTGTTGTCCACCCTGTCGCCAACCATCATATATCCAACTCCTATCTTGTCCCATTACTCTTCAATCCATATAGACCATGTCAGGTGCTGGATTGGGAAGGCTTGGGAAGGTATCTAAACCCACCCACAAATGCCGGACTAATTATGACCGTTGTAGGACCCATGGATTTTCGACAAAATTTTGGCAGCATAACCCTAAGATTACCCTGGTGCAACGATAGTCAGGGTGCCGTTTTTGGTGCCCCAACACATATGTTATGCTCCGGAGAACCATATAGGGTCATGCCATCGAAATCATGACTCGGAATCCACGGGTACCACAACGTGTCATAATCAAACTGGCATTCGTAGGCTATCCACTAGGACGCCTGTTGCGGCAGTCCAGACAGTTTAGGAACGCTTTCCACTTCACGTAATGGAGCTAGACGAATTACCATCCAAGATCCTTATGGTCTTTGATGTTCCCAAACGGGTGACGTATGGCTAGGTGACATTTCATACCTACTTGCAAAAATCATAACAATTTCAACTATTTTCCAGCAATGACCTGCAATTTGCATGAATTCATAACAAATGAGATCAATTTACAGCAATTTCTAGCAAATTTCATCAACTTATAGCAAATTTTAGCAATTTCTAGGAAACTCTAGCAATTTATACAAATTTATAGCAATTTTTATCAATTTATACAAATTTCTAGCACTTTCTAGCAATTTATACAAATTTGTAGCAATATTGCAATTTATACAAATTCCATGCAAATTCTAGCAATTTACAAATCTAGCAATTTACATAAAATTGAAGCAAATTATTGCAAATTGTATCAATTCATATAATATTCTACCAAATTCTAGCCATTTCCACCGATTTTTTGCAATTTCAACAATTTCTATCGATTCGCACCAATTTCTATCAATTTCCATCCTAATTTAGACAATTTCAACCAATTTCGTGCAATTTGCATCGACTCACACCAATTCCTAACAATTTCCACCGAAATTTACGTTTTTTCCCTAATTGCATTACCATTAATCTAAGCATGAACTTAATTAAGGGGAGTAGTCTCGGCCGGTAGTCCGGCCATTGAGACTAATCTTCAAAATTAAAAAAACTTGGCGCAGACGTTACCTTGCATTCGCGACGTTGGTGTTGGCGTCAACGATGGGCAACTCCTTCCTCCTTCTCCTCCTTCTTCTCCCCCCTTCTCCTTCTTTTTCCTCCTCCTCCTTCTTTTCTCTCGGCTGCGGTTTGGCCCGGCTCCTCTCCTCCTCCTCCTCCTCCCCTCTTCCTCCTTGGCTTCGGCGACAGCGCACATGGTGTGGACGGCGTGGTGTGGGGGCGGTGCAATGGGGCAGTAGGGCGCGATGGCGCGAGCGGAGGGAGCAGCGCGGTGGCGTGAGCGGCGGGAGCAGCGTGGCGGTGCAAGGAAGCGGCGGGGAGAGCTTAGCAGCGTGGGCAAGGGCGGGTTGGCAGTGAGGGCGTGGGGCTAGGGACTTGGCAATACTGCCAAGTGCCCAGCCCCTGGCGGCTCGAAACTCACCGTCTCTCTCGACGGTCGTACTTAAGCCATCGAGAGAGAGGTGGGTAACAATAATCTACGACCTCTCTCTCGACGGTTAGCCGACAAGTCATTGAGACAGCTATAACCATGGCCAAACCCTAGACACGTCTTAGTTTGTATCGACAGCTTTGAGCCTAGCCGTCGAGACACCTACTTGGTAGGCCAACCCGGGTTGACCAGTTGGGTGGGACGACCAAATGGTCTCAACGGCCCTTGAAGTGACCGTCGAGAGAGCCCACTCGTAGGCCAAGCATGGCTTGCCTGCTGAGGTGGGGCTTTAGGCTGTCTCGATGCCCCATTGGACAGCTGTTGAGACAGGTCCTCGGTAGGCCAAGCCTAGCCCGATGGCTGGGAGGGGCCTCTCTCGATGGTTGTTGGACGACCGTTGAGCTAGGCTGCCTATCCCGAAGGTTTCAGCATGGAGCCGTCGATACATGCCTCTCGAGGGCCATTTGTCGACTGGCCGTCAAGAGACATCTGTCTCGATGGTCTCCATTGCCTACCGTTAAGAGAGGTACACCTGTCTTGACGGTTCAAGGCAAAGCCATCGAGACAAGCTTCTGACTCGACGTCACCTCCTTTAGGCACCGGTGGTCAACCCCAGTTGTTTTGATTTTATTAAAAAAATATATTGACGCTATTGACCATAGCCTTCGATTATATTGCTCCATATGTGACTTAGCATGCTCCAAAAAAGTTTTAAAAACTTTGACTTTCAGAGCTATCGAACCCTTGGCGGGGTTTAGTGTCTATAAACGATCGGAGACAATCCCCTCTACAGTTGCCAATTTCATCCCACCGCCACACCAATCACTTCAATCCATTTCAAAAATTCAAACTCTACATGGTGCCGTGTTCGATACTTGAATTTTTCTTTAAATTTTTAAAAATTCAAATTTTATTGTTAAATCAAAACCATTTTCATCTTTATGAAATATATACAAGTCATATAGCCTACTTTCCTAAATCAAAACCATGTTAAATTTTGAACAGTTCAAATCTAGGAGAACTACTTCCCTAAACCTTGGAATGCTTACTTTCATGATTGCAAGCCATATAGCCAACCACATGCATGAATTTGGAAAAATTTGTGAAAATCCAATCTCTCTGGACGGCTACAACATAGGCCGTCGAGAGGGGGCAGCATGGCCCACCTAGCAAAGACAAGCCATGCCAGGCACTCAGGTGAGGCCGCCCATGACAGCTGACAGCTGGGCCGTCGAGAGAGCCCATGGCCCACCAGTTAGAGACGCACTCCCAGGTGCTCGAGCTAGGATTGGCCTACCTAAGGGCTGACTCGACGGCTGCCATCTGGGCTGTTGAGAGTGCCCGTGGCCCACCGGGCAGAGGTACGCACTCCTAGGCGCTCGGGGCAGGCTTGGCCTACTAAATGTTGTCTCGACGGCCACCAAATAAGTAGTCGAGAGAGCCCATGAGTTAGCACACGAAATCTATAGGTACTGCATTACATAGACCTCCAATATCAACGCGGGGAGTCGGGGACGCTTGTGCAACACCAGGCCGCCACGCTCTAGGAAATGGGGTCTATGAAGAGGTCCCCTACTCGGTGGATGGAACCCTCCTAGGCTACCAGGTTTTCCTAGGCTCGTCCTGCGTAGGCTTGGTGGAGATCCAACTAAGTGCTTGGGAGGACGTCCCAGCCTGGGACGACGGCCCAGCCTCGTGAGCCCTCCAGGAGGCACGAGCTGCTCCCTGCGCAGAGGTCCCGGGCTCATCGACGTGAGGCCTCCATGTTGGCTAGAGTGGAGGTACTAACGACGAGCCGTACCTCCGTGTGCTTGCACGTACGGCAATGATTCATTTATGTGATCTAAGAACAAGGCATCGTGCGAAGGTATGATCGATAAGTTACCTGGCAGTCAATACTGAGTCGTGGGGGTTCGCTATACAATGTCCGGTGGTGCACAACACGAGGCAAGCCACATCGCTTGTGAGGTCTTCTCATAAATGTGGCGGAAGGCTATTCTGCAGGCGATGCAGGGCCATCTGTGCCTCTAGATTGGTCTGCCGCATGAGCTCTTGATGTACAGAGCACACATGTCAGCCCGTCAAAACGTGAAGTGCAAAAATAAAACGTTAACATAGCATGGGGTGTAATATATGTACCGCCTGGTAGTGCGCCTGCACACGGTGCATCGGGTACATGTCCATAACGCTCGTCTCATGCTGTACCTTCGCTGTCGGTGTGTGGCTTACGCGGGTCCTAGTGGCATGGTGTACCACCGTATGTACACCGGGTACAAAGCGTCGGCGTATAGTCGATCCTTGTCGAGCACGTCCTGTAAGTGTGGGCCCACACCTCAACCCAAGGCGCCATCACCGGTCCCCAAAGAAAGGTCGTGGTGTGGCCTCCTCGGGTCGACCTGCAATTTTACCAATTTGAGTCGCACATAGATGCAAAATATAAGCATATCGATGAAATGAAGTCACCCAAGCTAGCGCACCACCCGATGGGGTGAGTACTCCTCGATAAAGATGCGATGGCGATGTCCGATCAATAGGAAACTTGCGTGGTGTGCAAGCATGCACGCAGTCCACGCTATACGGGGTCCACAAGACATCCTCCTTGTGGAGGTCGTTAAATTGCCGCAAATAGTCTTGGTAGTCCTTTTGCGACTACACATGGGCCCACGTAGGCAGCAAAAAGCGATTCATAAAATTGCCATATTGGACCGAAATGACGTGCATGTAAACAGAAATAGTAGTTAGGAAAACATACCTGGTGACGGAACCAAAGAAAAACCATCATCGGTGTGTCCTCCGGACTGTCATGGTAGAAAGCGGCCTCGTAGGGTCTGTGATCCATGAGAGACCGTCCAATGGCGATCCTATCGTAGGACCACAGCTGCAGAATAAGGGGGCACCCTCCAAGTACGGGCTGCGCCTCCTTCGTGCAGGCATCGCACTGGCCTCTGTATGTCGCCGCCAAGACCGCCAACGCCCAACTGTACGGTGGCACCTCGTACGGGTGGGCGTCCGCCAACTCCCTGGCGTAGTGGACAAGCATCTTGTCCACGGTGTGGCCCTCTATGTGGTGAACATCACCCACCCAAAGAGGCACAGCAGGTATGCCTCGAGGTGTCTCAAGATGGTGGCGTCATCGTCTCTCGGGTGTAGGTGCACTCGGGTTAGTACCATTTCTTACAAATATGGTGACAAATATTTTAATAATAAACCATTATTAACATCAAACCATCGAAATATTACTGCATCCACAAATAAATCCATAAAGAAACAGTGCTACAGAGAAATAATAACATGATCGAAGGAACAAATACATGCATAAATAAACAAGAAAACATGAGTACATAAATACAACATCTCCATCGAAAGAAAAATACACGCTTCCATACAAAACTACATGCAGACATCGTCTCGGTAGAGCGCTTAAAATGTGTTACAACGTTACTTATACAATAGGGAAGGGCTCACGGTTTTTTCCATACATTTCGAAATATAACACGAAAGATCAACAGCCATCGGGACGTCGCCCATCCGCCCTAAAACCAAAAGGACCTGCCTATAGATCCAAGTACCCTGCTCCAGTCGGCTTGTCACAGTTCTTGTATGTGTGTCTTGACTCATTGCACCTGCTACATCTCTTCGCTTCCCGCCCAGCCTTGGACTGATCCATGTCGTTTCAAATCCGACGGTGTTGTCACCGGCTAAGATTGCATTTTATCAATTGTCTGTCTGGGACATGACGACACTCTGGACCTGGTGTTTTCGTAAATGTGCCAAAAATTACGTACCCATATATCTTGTCATGCCATGTGTTCATGACCGCCTCCTTCATGAAGTACTCCGACATGTACGGGACGGTAGAATGATTCGTCATGGAAGCAACAGCAAGTACATAGGAGCATGGCTTGTGCAGAAGCTTGGGCTTGCGGCACGAGCAGATGCAAGTGTCATCATGGAGAATGCACTCCTGCTTTGCCCTCTCACGTCTCCCACCCTGATGTCCCTTTCCATGTAGATTTTCTCATACCTCAGCTCAGCAGCTCCCATAGGTGATGGTATGTTTTTTGTCCCTTCATCTATTCCTCCATGTACTTTGTAATTATGGTAGAGTAGATCAAACGGTTGTCAGCCATAGCATTGAATGCCGCACGGTACCGATCCATGAAGTACCTGCATGTACCGTGAAGAATCCCCTCCACAATTGTAACCAGGGGAAGTGCCCTTATCCCTCGCATCACCCAGTTGTATAGCTCTGCCAAGTTTGTGGTCCTGATCCCATATCTAGCCTCCTCCATGTCGTATAGCAGAGCCCACTTCTCTTTCAGGTCATTTTTGATCCAGTCTGAAAACACCTTACTGTCGGGGTCCCTCTACCCCTCGGTTGTGGAGTGTGCGATGCCTTAGTGGTCTACTTCGTGGCTAGCTCATCCAGGGTCTTCCACATTTTGTTGAACTTCCTTTGTTGATTCTGCTTGCATAGCCTCTTGAAAAGATTCTTGAGATGCTTGTTTTTGAAGTGCCCGAAGAAATTTGTCCCCATATGCCTCATGCACCACCTGCTCTGTATGTCCACCCACTGCGCGTGATCCCGGTTATCTGAACCGTACTTAATATCTTCAATTGCACGCAGCAAGCCAACATGCCTATCGTGTATGACACATACATTCGGCCTTCCTTAGACGACTCCATGCTTCAAATGCTCTAGGAATACCAGCTATCTAAATTTTCACCCTCCACAAAAGCAAAAGCCATGGGTAAAATCTGGTTGTTCCCATCTACAACAATTGCCGTCAATATCTGCTTCTTGTACTTGCCTGTGAGGAATGTACCATCAATGCATAGAATAGGCCGACAATACCTAAAGGCATTTATGCAAAGTCCCAAAGCAAAGAAAGCTCGCTGCAAAACCCACTTGCCCATGTCTAGGCCGGACGCGGGATACTCCTTAATATCGTAGTATGTCCCTGCATTCCTCCACCTTATGGTCTCCAACATGGCTGGGAGGTTCGCGTACGATGCTTCGTATGTACCAAACCCCATCTTCAAAGCTTTTTGCTTTGCCCTCCATGCTGTAGGATACTTGATTTTGTACTGAAATTGTTTCTCCATGGCGCGGATTGTGGAACGAGGCTCATAGTTGATGTTATCCACTATTTGCAAATACATCACCACCGCTATGAAGGTCAAATTCAGGTTCCTGTGCCTTTACTGTGCTTTTCTAGCTGGCAGTTGTGCTCTATCACTATGGAGCACATCCAGTAATCCACCCACTTGCCTTTGAAAGCATGAACGTGCTAAGGACAGCTCGGCACTACGCACTTCATATCGTACATGCTTTAGCTGGACTTCTGCGCCCTAAATTCCCTTCTAAGCGAGAGTGCCTAGTACTTTACAACATCCATAATAGCTTCCTTCATGGGGTATATCGATCCTTGTGACACCTCGTTCTTGTGGTACTCCCATGTCTTCCTTGTACCTTCATGAACATGTAAATCTTCAAAGTTGATGGAGTTCCACTCAGCCGGCATAACATTTTGTCCAGCACCTGCCTCATCGTCTGACATGTCCTCATCGAGGACCTAGTCATGCTCTGCATCCTCTGCCTCCATTTGTTGTACTATTGCCTCAATTTCTTCCCTTTCATCCGCCACACCCTTTGCCTCCTGTGATCTTCCTACCATACCCTCACCATCCACTGTATCCCAACATTGCCCTACATCTTGCGGCATTGACCTCCACACCCTCTGCCCCCTCTGCCTCCTGTACATCCTCTGCCCCCTCTGCCTGCTCTGCCCCTTCCTCACTGGTCTCGTTTGACCCAACTACTACTTTCACCTCCGTCTGGGCAAACAAAACTAGGGGGAACCGCGTGCGGTCGCAATCTCCACATAACGTCTCCAATTCCCGGTTGACCGGATCGGAAGCAACTCCCAAATAAACCCTTCCCTAGCACAACTGACCACTGCACTGATGTTGATCACATGTTTGTCCAGGTTCAATTCTAATGCCCTTAGTTCTAGTTATGCAACCCACCAAATGTCCTTTCGCTCCGCCCCAATATCCCTAGAGTCACTAACCGAAACATAGATCTATCCCACTTTGCCCATGCATAACTTCTCCCTCTCCATAATAAATCTCGAAATATAATTTCTCCAACATTCTTCCTAGACAAAACACATCTGGTAGAAATTATTGCAACATGAACAATTTGACGCACATACTGTAAAATATAATTTTATTAACATATTACCCTAAATTATGTCATATCACTTTTACCCTAAACAGATCTATCCCACTTGGGTGCAAGTAATCGAAATAATTGTAAACATATGTACATATAATGTCATCAACATATTACATAATTAATAACCTACAAATTATCCATGGCATATATAATGCCGCCAACAAATTACCCTAGAAAAATGCCATATATAATGCCCTAAATATTGCGCTAAAAACCTATCCTAAACAATGCCGTAGCAATCCATAGTAAATAATAACATAAATCATACTCTAAACACTAATGCCCTAACAATCGACCCTATCTTATGTCCTAATTATTTCGTATTTCTGGTTACCATAAATAATATTGCCAACAATATTCTAAACTAATTAACCTATAAATAAATAATATTATCCATATGGCCAACCTACCAGGTTTAAATTATTGTACATTACAAATTTATAAAAAAACAATTTACCATTTTTCTTTTTTCTCTCCTCTTTCCTCCCTCCCTCCTCCTCTCTCTCTCTCCCCCCTCTTCTTTCATGTCTCTCTTTTTCTCCCTTCCCCCTCTCTTTCTTTCCCGGTCTCTTTCCCTCAATCCGTGCGCGGCCGCAAAGGAGCCGCCGGGCGCAGCTTATATTAGGCAAAACTCACCCGTCCATCGGGCGGGAATTGACCGCGCTTGAATCTCGCCCGACGGGCGAATTTTTTTATTCCCCGCCCGTTCATCAGGTGGGATTTGCCCTGGGCATTTACTGCCCAACGGTCGGGCGAGTAATAAACCGTTGGGCGAGAGGAAGCTATTTTTTAAAAAACAGTATATTATTTTTTAATTTCAAATAAACATAAATATAAAATTCAAAAATTCCCGATATACTGATAATTAACATGGGCCAAGGACTGACCTGTCAGCAGACGCTCATGGGCTGCGCTCTGATAGGCCCGCCTCCCCATGGTTTGGGCGGCACATCAGCGAGCCGTGCGAGTATAAAGTTGGGTTTTGCATGTTACCTTAACTTAGATGATTTTCTAGCGATCTGTGCATTTAAATCATCTAAAAAAAGGAAATAATTACTATAAAATATAATGGCTTCAAAAAAATTATGAATTTTTTTGTGCAACTTCCCAACATTATTTGTATGTACTAATAAAAAAATATATTACATGGCACAATGAACTACAAATTATTAAAAATTCCAAATTGTCCTGCCCTATTTTTTCAGCTTATCTTCTTTCTTATCTACTTATTTGTTTATCTCCTGAACTTCCAGAGCTTCTCAAGGTGGACTCGAGAGTCGGGTCCAGCTCGTTTGACTTGTTTTGTAGAGCTCTCAGACATACCTTCAAGATAAAAAATGAACGAACTAAATAAGATGTAAAACTTGAGAAACGATTTAGAATGGGACTTGGGAGAAAGACTGGTGTGTTGTAAAGTTGATAATATGTATTGGAAAATGTGGTGAATTGATGCTTGGTTGTGAATGATGGCTACCCGCCGAGAAGGGGCGAGTAAATAGCTGCTCACCGAGAAGGGGTGAGATTGAAAAGGCCATGGGTGGGGCCCATGGTAATGTTGGTGGACCAGATCCACGATAATAGGGTTCGGAGGAATTGTTCCCACATGTTGAGAATGGTGAGCAAGGAGGTGGGTAATGAAAACCACGAATATAAGTGGTGCTAGGCCAAGGCAATGTCCTACGCAAGAGGAGTGCTGAATAACATGTGTAGGTTGATTACGACACTGCATTTCCCGAGGAACGGTTCCAACACAATATATGACCATCATGTGGAAGTGCAAGTAGGGAAGACTAGGGTTGTCCCTTACTCGGGGGGCTAAATGGTAGATAGTCACCATCTTAGGTGTAGTATGGACGATAAGTCTCGTCCCGAGTGAGTGTGTGCTAGCACTTGACGGGCTAGGAGACCTCAAGCCACGGATAGGAGATCTCTGTTATTCATCCGGTGCAAATGGCATCCTGTGGGGATGATAACTTCACAACAATAGTGATGACTTTGCAATGTTGTAGGAGCTTTCGGAGTAAGATGGTAGGGAAAAGGAAAAGTTGAAATGGGTTATAGATTGTTGTCAAACGGTGGAGCTAGAGATTTCTGAAGGTCAACTAAGTCCAAATTACCTATGGATGATCATGCCTAGATAGATCTCCTACGGCCATAAGAGAACTGCTAGTGGCTAGGAATCACCGTGTCCTCCGTATTCTTTATCCACCTTCCCTCTCAATCCACCAGGCATAAACTTGTTCTATTTCCAAATAGGTAGCAATGTTGGGCATGAGTGCATCTCATGCCTGCATGACTCCTGTGCCAGGCATAGGAAAATTTCTATACCCAACTAGTCCACATAACAGGCATGAGCTCATCCCATGCCCGCTCGACCCCATGTGACGGGGATGGGTCTCTTGTATACTTGATGCAAAGTAAGGGGATTCCCGCTATAAGGACACATCTCCTGGTATGCACGACAGTCATGGAGCCATCCCTCGACCGGCAAGGATTGCCTGGACATGCCTATGTAACACAAGGGAGGGAGAGAGGAGATAGACAGACATCCACATACACAGAGGTACACACGAAAAGATAGAGATATAAAAAGAGAGACCCCTCTTTGTACTTCTTCGATTTACACAAGAACCACATTGGAGTAGAGTTATTATGCTTTCTCAAGGAGGTTTGAATCAGTATAAACCACTATGTCCACATGTCCTGATTGTTCTTTGCGGTCTATTCTTGAAAGCCCACTCTCGAGCAAACTTTGTCCCATGATTCAAGATATAAGCTCAGCACAGAGAACATGTTTCCTAACCGCCGACAGTTGGCTTGTTGCAAAACAAAAGAAACCATCCCATCCCTTGTAGCCCTTACCTCTAAATGCAAACAAAAGAAACAAAGAAAGTGTAACTCACAAATCAGGTTTAATATCCCTATCAAAGGTCTAATCACTAATAGGGAACCGGTATTACAACCGGTTCCAAACCCCCTTCACAACCGGTTTTGGAACCAGTTGTAAGCCACTAGGAGTAATACTCCCGGGTATCACAACCGGGTCCACGGACACGAACCGGTTGTGGTGCTAGCAAAAGTTAGAAATATATTGGGAGAAGTGGGATTCGAACCTAGGACCTCACACCTCTCCTCGTGACCCACGCCTTATCCTTCTAGCCAATCCACCCACGCGTGCTCTCTAATAAAAGTAGGACAAGCATTCCTTTTAGCATTTCAAAAATAGAGTTTCTACAACCGGTTGGAGGCATGAACCGGTTGTAGAACCCAATTTCTACAACCGGTTCGTGTCTCCAACCGGTTGTAAAAGTCCACAATCGGTTGGGGACACAAACCGGTTGTAGAAATTGGGCTCTACAACCGGTTCGTGTCCCAAACTGGTTGTAGAAGCCCTCTCCTGGATTCTGGCCTAATGAACCGGTACTGGTGTACCATCACAACAGGTTCAAAATGAACCGGTTGTGATTGGGTTTTTGAACTGGTGTACCTATTTCTCTAGTAGTGAATATCTCGGTCATCAATTCTTTAATAAATACAAGATATAAATTTTTAAGATTAAAAATTTGGATTTCAAGTGCCACCGAACAACAACTTCATTTATGTTCATTAATTAATTGGGCTCTAGTTCATGTCACTCAACGTAAACAAGAAACACCTATTTAGAAGCGAAAACTTCGGAGAAATTTTACAACAAAAAGTTCGATTTCATGGTGACATAAAGAAAATCACGCCCGAAATAGATCAGAACGTTGACGTTGTACCATATCATATCATATTTATAGTACAGGCAAGGATGGTGCACACGCCACTCTCTCTTTTCCGGCCGTCCAAAAAATTAAAATTGATTGTTTTGGTATCCATTAGCGTTGTTCTTTCTAGCTTAAAATTATATTAAAATATACACTTAAAATTTATCATTTTTATATAAGCCATATGTTTTAACATTTTGTAGCCATTTTTTTAGGTTTTTACTAGTTTTTTTAAAGCTCACAAAACTAACTTTTAATATCTTTTAGTTTGAGTCTTTTTTCCAAGAGTTCTTAATTTTTTAAATTATAATCTAAATCTACGGTAGTTTTCGGCTGCAAATAACTATGCAACAGCTGCTGGGGCCAAGCCGTGCGCAGTCACCAACCCAAAGAAGCCTTCCACGCCTGCTCACCAACCCCCAAAGAAAGCTCTGGTACCAGACCGAGCTTTCAGAGAGAGAAAAGGACCTGTGCGTGGACGCTGGCTAACACTTGTAGTTGATCTAGAAGATCAGCCATCAAAATCTTGGAACGATAAAGAGCAACATGCATGACTAGCCCGATGCTCCTTGGCGGCAAAAGGGAAGGAGAAGAAAGGGGCGCAGTCAGCGCGCTCGACGCCGATCGTCACCGCGTTCGTCACGGCGGTCACCACGACGGCGCCGTCGCATTTTTTTGGGGTGCGTACGGCCGGCCTCTCGCCGGCGGCCACCAGGGCTCCGTCTCCATCACCCATTCCCTCCGATTTTGGAGTTTGGAGGGATGTCTTCTGTTTTTTTCTTTTAATTTTATTTTTGTCTGCTTCTTCCGGTTATTGGTAGGTGTTTGCGGTTTGAGCACCTCTGTACTGCTATAATTTTAATATATTTTATAAGGATATGTTGCAATAGTAATTAGCCTGTTAAAGTTGTATTTTTAGAGAGAGTGCCAACATATAAAAATGGTAAATATTTGTGACTGAATAGAGTATTCCGTGAGCATGTCGCGTGTGAAAAAGACTGGCTAATCAAACTACCTGTAGATAGGATGGGTTAGCGGGCTCTACAGCGGTCACTTTGAAGTCAGAATATTGATACTTTTTACAAAAAGAAATAATTATTCATGTCAAAATTTTCTTTTTACAACTCTTAAATGAGATGAAATTTGCTCTTGAATTTTCACATGTTTGTATAATTAGCTTAAATTTCTTATAGTATTTTATTCATGGTTTTTAGAACCATTTAAAAGTACTTTGCACGGGTTTTATTTGCACCTTATATTTGTGTACTAAATTGACGCTAAGTCGTTTGGAGCTCGGAATGCTCGAAAAGGGCCATCATTTTTTAAGTAGGGTAAAAACAAACAAAAAGACGTGTTAGCTAGTTAAGGGCATATTTCCCTGATTGGCTTTTCTTAAATTATTTGCTTATCAAGAGAAACGTTCGTTTACCAAAAATCTCAAGACAGAAGATGAAAACTCTCAAACCTGAATCAAACTAAGGCCCTGTTTGGCACAGCTCCAGCTCCACCAAATTGATGGAGTTGGTGGAGCACCCTATTCCTAACTCCAGAAATTCATGGAGCTGGAGTTGTGGGTACATTGAGGATGTGTATGTAAGTCATCTTATTTACATTTTAAACTAAAAATATAAAGTTAAGTCACTTTATTTTAACCTACAAACTCCAGCTCTGAGGTGGAGCTGGGAGCTGGAGCTATGCCAAACAGGGCCTAAATGTTCTGACTTATCCAATACACTTTTTAAAACTCTCAGAGTTTAATTAAAATAATCAAATAATTTTAACACAGCCAACACCAAGACAGCAAGCCAGTCTTTTCTACGCAACAAAATTGAGCACCTGGATCGTGACAAAAAGTTTGCCAAAAAAAGCCCGAGTCTACTACGTGTGGGACAAGAGGCTGAGAAAATGTAGGAAAACATAGTTGGTGAATGAATCAAACACTGAATAATTAAACTGTAGCACAACTAGCATGCTCTTGTCATTTTTTCTTAAACTATTTCAATATCTTCATGTTCGAAGCCATTTATCAAAAATCTTAAAATGACAAGATAAAAATTTATTAAATCCAGCTTTGATTATTAACTCTAATTTCTTGAAGTCATTTTTTGAAACTCTTGAAGTTCAGTTCAACTAATAATCAAATAATTTCAGGATATACGTACTTAATATTAACTGAGTTGTAAACTAAACAAGCCCTACCTATAAAAAGCTAGGCACCCCCAAACATTATTCGGGTAGTTAGACCAGGATGAGGAGGGCAATTTAGGAGGTGACAACGGCAGCCGTGTAGCCCCCCTCATTTCCGATGCGTCCGACATCCTCGCTAGCCATCGAGAGGTGAGGAGACCCATTGATGTTCAAGTAGCTTTTAGTAATAGCTTAGTTTAATTAGTAGCCTTTCATTTTTTGCTTTTGTCTCTGGCCTTCGACTGGTTCTTGGGTTCTTGGCGGAAGAGCTCCAACTGTAGCTTGGCCAAATTCATGAAGTTCAAGGGTGAAGAACTGCATACACGAGTTATCGAGTTGTTCTTGCAATTTGATTGCGGGCTAGTAGAGAAACGATCTTCGAATGGTCTTACTTTTGGATGGCTATGCATAGACTTACATTCGATTTGGTTATTTGTGACGCAGGAGGAGCTGCTGGTGTATGAACTATAAGCTTGTTCGGGGCAGAAAGATTTCAAAACTTTTCACTCTAAATTATTTCGTGCAGGAGTTGGTACTTTTTACCGTTGATATCTTTGCTTTGTGGTGTTTCTTCTATGTGCAACTTTATTGGCGAGTCAGTAAAGGTTGCATGGCTGTAAATAAAAACAAAAAATGACAAGGACGACGAGTCGGGTGTGTTTCTTTTTGCGTTTGCTTATAAGCTGAAAATTTGTTATTTTTGTACAAGTAAAACGCTTTGACGTTTGGTAGCCAATTTTTGTAGATCTTCTCATTCTTCTCAAAGCTCTCAAAACCATTTTTTCTATAATTTTTGATCGCCGAGGTCTGTCGGCGAGGCTGAGTTCTCAGTTTAAACGCAACCGCAACCGCAACCGCCGAAAGAAACGCTACCGAGGGTACGACCACCGATTGCGGATGACGCTACGTGATGCCGGCGTCAGCGAATACGTCATCATTACATGATGACATCAGGACATGCGACACGCGATCCAGTGAGCGTTGGGCAACAACCGTCGCGTGCGGAGAGGCGCGTGGCGGCCCCCATCACACGCCGCGCACGCCTTTTGCTACCGCAGCACAGTTCCGCTTCCCCCTGGGCCCCGCGTCAGTGTTTGCGCGCGCAGCCACGCTACACTAGTTAATGCCTCCCCTTCTTCCCCTCCTCCTCCGCCCTCTCCGCATTTCCGCCGGCACGCGAGCTCCCACCGATTTTGGTAACCATTTCTCCTCCTCGCTGTTTTCTTCTTACAGTGCAGCATCGTAGCGCTAGCGGATCGGTTCTTGCTTTCTGTTTGTCCTTCCTGGTTTTTTCCGGGCTTCCCCGAATTTGTTTCAAGAGCTCAGGCAAGGCAATTCGTCCAAGGATCGCCTCTAGCTACTTGGAAGGTCGGATTTCGCGGTCGGAAGCTTTCTTTAGCTAATTTGCTGATTATTGGTGGATTTGGTGGCCAAGGGTGTAATCTTTCTTCTCTTTTTTGAGTTGGTTTTTTCTGAGCGCGCGCCATGTGTTTGCCTCTGCTTCTTGGCTGCTGCTGGGGTTTCGTAGTTGCTTTTTCTCACGGGTGGAGGCTGAGATTGGGGTTCTCCTGCGCACCTGTTGGGGATTGGAACGTTCTGTGAATCAGGTGCCTGCCGTGCGTTATCTGTATGCAGCTACGGGTTAATTTCTTTAGCGATGCCGCACGTTCTGGTGCAAGTGTAGACTCTGTAGTGAGGTGAGAGACGTTCTGTTGAGTTGATACCGTCTCGTATTCTGCCTTACCCTGTGATTTTGGCTGCGCTTGTGTTGTCCTTCGAGCACGAGTTTCTGACCAGCACAGCGTGTGTACTTTTTCTACTGAACCCGGAAATTTTAGAGTATATTCTCAGGCTGTTTAGTTTAGTGACTTTGAGGCACTAGTTCATTTATTTACTCAGTTGCCTGTCATTCTTTTTGCCTAGCTAGCTATTGGAAATTTGATGACTCGTCATGGAGTCAATCTGCCAAATTGTTTAGTATTGATTCCACCAGTTTCCGCTTGCTACTGCGTTCCTATTCAGCTCCTAGGCTGTTATGTTCATGTCGCAAGTAGTGGATTTGTGGTAACTATTGCCTCATCAATTTGAGAACGCAATGGTATCACCACAATCATAACAAGAATAAGGATAGGTTCATTTGTCCTTTTCATTTAGGTTATTGAATTATTTGTCAATTGTGTAGGGAATGACTGAACGTAAAAGAGTCCAAGCCTCTGGCTATCAACCGTACTGCCCTGGTTGGAATTGCTTGGACAGCTGGATTGCAAGCCTGTGCCCACGTTAAAATCTTCTTTTTGGAGGTGAATGCTAGCTTCCAGTATTTTTCTCATATATTGAGTTTCCATATGAACAGATTTAGTGGCAGTTGTTTTTGCGTGGAGGATTTGAGCATACCAGATTTTATTTGTTTTTGGGAAAATTAGCTCAGCAAAAGATTACCAGAATACCCTTATTCAGCTTTTTTCATAGGCTTTTCCTCTAAGGCAACATCTGATACTTGTTCCTCTCACAGCCCATCTTTGGCCAATGCTATGCCACCACACAATGCATTGAAGTTCCTTTGTTACCTTTCTGATGAGGGTTATATTTGTCCTTTTTGAGTGAGCAGTGTCATTTTCAATGTAAACCTTTCTGATGAGGGTTATATTTGTCCTTTTTCAGTGAGCAGTGTCATTTTCAATGTAAACTTGTTTTGCAGTGTCAGTTAGAGGTGATTTTCATTTGTGGTGTATTTTTGTGATTGCATTGGGTGTTACTGAGCTAATTGGCCCTCTGTTTTTTTTTTTAAAAAAAAATTGATATACCTGGAACAATCGATTGAGTTATTATTCTCAAATATAGCCTTTTACCTTTTTGGAGAGTTTATTTGGATAATTAGGAATGCTCACTGGTTGTAATTTTTCACGTGCAGACTGTTGTAATTGAATTATTGTTTGGAGCTTAGGTATTCAGTGAATATCTAGCAATGGAAGGTTCTTTGATTATTCAGAAAAGTAATCAATGACTTCTTAAGCAATGTCCATTATTAAGTCAGTAGCAAACATGCGCTGGAAGCGGAAGATACATCATGGAGGATCATCTCAACAAGAGCAAGCTAGTCCTGCTCTTGCAAATGAATTATTTGTCATTGACGATGAGGTTTCCCATCTTACTAGGATCAAATCAGAGCCAAGTGTGAGAACTCGTGCATCCCTTCATGCTGGACAAAAGAGGCCTATCTCAACATTTAAGCTGCTGTCGGGTAGAGAAATTAATTGCTCTGGGAATGGTAGATTCTCTTTGGCTGATTGCTCTTATACTCTTCGCCAACACCTGCCAGTTAAAGGCCCATGGCATGTTGATGACATGGATAGTGAAGCATATATCTCACAATTCTCTGCAGATGGCTCCCTACTCATTGGTGGGTTCCGGGTATGTTATTGTGATACTAATGGAAGAATCTAACCATACATGCTTAATGCTTTGTTCATAAACCCTGATATGCAAAATGTTATGATGTGGGTCACTAACCATCGTTGATGGCAAAATATAAACAGGGAAGTCACATCAGAATCTACAATGCTGAAAAAAATTGGAAGATTTATAAGGATATAACCTGCAAAAAGCTGCGGTGGACAGTTTCAGATACTGCTATCTCACCTGATCAACGATATCTAGTAAGCCCCTTATGCACTGGTTTCATGCTTTGGCCTGGAACTAGCAACCCATTACATTCTGTCAACTCAAATTTTAACTTCTAGCTGACTTTTTCTTTTTTCTGGAGAAATGATCTGCAATTTGATTATTCATTTTCATTATTATTTCAGAGGTATACAAAATACTTGTGCAGTTTATAAGTTAACTAGTTACTAAAATGAATTTTTCATGTGAGCCTGGTCGAATAATATTTATGGAAGCAGGATAACTTTTGCTACTGTTTGTTTCCTCATATCTGGAGATAACTTTTGGCACTGTAGTTTGTTTCCTCATATCTGGAGATGGAGCCTTTGTTAAATGGTATACTGTATCCAAACAAGTTGAGTGCTTGATATATTTAACCGAGCAAAACCCTTTTTTTCCTGGCACCATCAAAACCCTTGCAAAGTACAATTTTGCATGAGCATTTCATCCTCATGAGTTAAATGCATGTACCTCCTCAGCACAAAAGCTCATACAGATTTTATGATATACGCAATCTTTGAGAACCGCGTAAGATGCAGATAGCCTCACTTTTCTTTGTAATTTCAGTACTTCACTACTTTTGTCTTGTTTGTTTTCACCATTTTTACAAATATATGTAAGAATTTCTACCCATGATTTGTCGCAGGTGTTTATTAGCAGTCTCACTGACTTTATGAAGTTACATTTTGGTAGTCAAGTTAATTTGTATATTTATTTTATATCTTAAAGTGATATTGATATATTTTGCAGGCCTATTCCTGCCTGTCTCCAACTGTGCAAATAGTAAATATTCAGAATTCTGTAAAGGAATCACATGCTAATATTACAGTATGTCCTCCCCTCCAAACTTTTTACTATGCTCAAATTAACCTCTGAATAGTTGAGTCTGAACTCAAAAAAGTTTACTTGCATCAAACAAACTGTTTGGTCCATGATCATTCTCATACAACAAATTGTCATCAGCATGTTCAAGAACACATCTTTTTTTTTAATTAAATGTTAGTTCACAGGTGCAGGAGAAAAATATTTCCTGCAAGTTTCAGGATGTGCGTAATGAAATGAGGAATTTAATATCCTTTTGCTCTATTGCCATTAATTCTACTTGAAAGGTCTGAATTGATATGGTCAGATAAAAATCACATTCAAGTTGATAGAATAATGTTTTCATTATTGATAATTATTTTTTGGATAAAAATAAATATATTTCATAGGATGTTTGTTAAACAAACAATGATCCATAGTGATACTCCATCTATATCAGATTGAACATGACTAGAACAGAAGAGATGTATGTCTGTCTTACGCAAATTTTTCCTTTATTAGTTGGAGGACAAGAAAACTTATTCTTCAAAAACCATGGCATCACAAAGAGATCTGCTTTGTTGCTGTACTTGTGACTGTTTTACTGAGTTTTCTTGTTTTTCTTTCTTATGAATTATGTAAAGATTGTAGTTGTTGCTTGTTTGATTTCCATTTCTGTCATGGGCTTGTTCAATTTCTTTCTTGTGACTGTTAGATTTTTTCTTGTATAACAAATGGTTTTTTCGATTGACTACCCATGATTCCATCTGAAAATGCAAGGGCTAAAGGATTTTTGTGTAATCTTCTAATTCACTTAGAAGACAGTAACACTATCAGGACATCAAGTATTTTATATTGTATTAAATGTTTTTAATAAGCTTTGCATATACAATGCTGTTACAAGAAATTATGGTATATGATAACAGGACACACCTAGTTAAAATTTTGTACATGTACATCTGTAAGACTCTTTGAGCTAGCTAATGCCAAGTTGCCAACAAATCATGTAAGTTGAGCTAGGTAATGCCAAGTTGCCAACAAATCATGTAAGTTGTTTTCATCATTGTAAATTTAGTGTCCATTTATTGCATTGGTCAGACATATAAATTTTGAATTTGTACATCAGCTTAAGATAAGGAGTGTTCGTCAGGGATTGATTACATCTGGTGATGATAAACATATGTATATTGTAGTCAATTTCACTATCGTCTTAACTTGTAGCATCTTTCCAGAGAAACTTGAAAAATTGTATCATAATGCCTACTTTTATATAAAACTTCTAGAGGTACTTTTCTTTGATAAGGAAATACATGTATGGCTAATTAAAAATTATATTTAGGTGTGAGACACTTTCTGGCACCAATCCAAATGAAAGAGAGGAGCAATACACACCTGCCTGCCAACTTGCATGATTGCCAAACGACTACTCATTGGCCTTTAGCAATATTTATTGATGCTTGTCATTTGTTTTTTGTTCTGTTTTTTGGCAATATGTATTATGCATTTTACATATTGTATTCATTATATTTGCAGGAAATTCATGAGGGTCTGGAGTTTTCTCATGATGACGACGAATTCGCCTTTGGAATATTTTCTGTAAAGTTTTCAAAAGATGGCCGAGAACTTGTTGTGGGAAACAACAATGAATCAATATGTATTTATGATCTTGGATCAAACAAAGTAACTGAACGTATTCATGCTCATGTGGTATGAAAATTAAATGCATGACTGAGCTACGTTCTTTTGTTTAGTCTAACATATGAATTTTTGTTCTTTCTTTTGTTCCTTCCATGACATGATAACTTGCATTTACAAGTACATAAGACTTGATAGAAATAGTTGCTTCATGATCATACTCCTGTGTAGTTGTAAAATCATTCAAGTATATAGGAATTGTTACTGTTGGCATGAATGCATGATACTGTTTACAAAATAAAAAGGATGGTCTTTCAAGATTTTACGTCTGCTGGCTACAATTAAATTCACTTACATTATATATATTCTGTTAGTACTTGCTGTAAATGGTTTATTAAGCTTAAAGAAATTAACCACAGAAAGCAAGAGTTGTTGTTGGTGCTTTAAGCATAGCACTTGGAGGATGCACTAAAAACATGTTAGCAGTTGTACCTTACAGTGTAGGGAACAAAAGCTGAATAGAATTATTATTTGTGGAAGTCATCTTTTCTAAATGCGTTATTTGTGGAAACTTTACAGTTTAGTAAAGAACATGCTGTTTTTTCCCATAAAATTTTGCATGTTTCTATATCAAATCATTTAGTCTAGTAAAGAACATGCTAGGTCAGAAATAGAATAGAAGATGAGTAAATATATAAACTTCAATAAGCAGTATGCACGAAATATGTACACCTCCAATAATTTTAATCAATTCAGGAATGGGGGAAGCCAGAACCAAGCAAGGTACAGGACCACCCTGACCCTGTTAATGAGATCTCGTACAGTGGTTGGGACAATCCATAAGTTTGTGCGTTATAACATGTGACACATTTAATATTGATGGATACAACTTAGGTTTAAAACACTCTCCACAAAATAACGTGTATTTTATTTTTTATTGAGTAGTCATTGTGTTACAAAAGAATTATATTTCCTTTCTGGGACCTTATTTTCTATCACATTTGTTTTTAAAGGCTGATGTCAATGTGGTCACCTTTGCGAATGAAACTAGTGATGTCTTGTACTCTGGAAGTGATGATAGTCTCTGTAAGGTGAGCTAATTTGCTTTTTCTGTAAAGTTTATCTATTATATTTTTCCAATGCTGTTTCAAAGGATACATTTCACTGGTTTAGTAGAGAAGATAGCTACTTCACAGGTTTTGCTGGATAATCATATCAACAATGCTTGAATGGTGATGACAAGCAAGGCTCTACTTGACATGAACACATCTGGAACAGTATTAGCGAGTTCAAAAACTGCTGAGACGGTTGTGTAGCCCATATATGTTATGAGACTAGTGTAGAAGTGTAGGTATCAGACAAGAAAACTGTTACAGCTGGTATCTAATTTAATGTTTTCCTTCAAAAAAAATCCAACATCAACATGATTGATGTAAATACATGATCCATTTTGACCTGATGACCTCTCTAGTAGATGTGAAACCTGCGAAGGGCCTCCTAGCATATCTTAGAATGTTCTCATAAATCAATCAAGGGAGGCTTTCCTTCATTGACAATGTTTTCAATCTTCAGGTGTGGGATAGGCGCAGCCACAAGAGAGGAAAACCAGTAGGTGTTTTGACAGGTCATTTAGATGGGGTCACATTTATTGATAGCCGTGGAGATGGGCATTATTTCATCTCCAACTGCAAGGATCAGACTATTAAACTATGGGATATCAGAAAAATGTCCTCCACTATGAAAGAGTAACTACTGCACTTATCATTTGGTTATATTTGAAAGTAAAATGCAGAATATCATAGCAAGTAGAAAGGCGAAAGTATTTTTTTCTGATTATCAACTTTGACTAGTCACTACTGAATCATGTTGAAGAATATGTGTCACAAATAGCACTTGTATTAATCTGGAAAAATCATCTATAAAAATAACATAGTATTTATGACCACCTTGAGAAACAAAGGGGGCTAGACCCCAGACATCAGAATGAACAAGATCAAACGGACGAATTGACACAGACTCACTAGAAGGATAGGGGAGTTGTACCTGTTTGCCAAGAGCACAACCCGCACAATCTAAAGAGACATCACCAGACATAGACCCTAACAGACCACGACGAACTAATGACGATAGACGCGAACCACCACAGAGATGTTCCAAACGATGATGGCACTGAGCAAAAGACGCCGTGGAGGAAGCAGCGGAGGCAGAGAAACTAGCAGGAGTAGCGGAAGGAAGACGAAGCTAGTCAAGCTCCCAAAAACGCTGCGAATCACGGCGCCGAGGGCCAGTACCAACCTGAAGACCCATGCGACGATCCTGAATAGAACAAGATAGCCATGATCAGTAAGTTGGCCGGCAGATATAAGCTGCATGGTTAGTTTGGGAACATGAGAAACTGTGGGAACATGAAAAGAAGACAGAAGAGTGCATCATCCTGTGACAGAAAGAGAGGTACCATCTGCCGTCTGAACAGTTAAAGGAGTAGTCAAGGGACTAATGGAAGTGAGACAGGTAGAGTCAGATGTCATATGAAAAGCACCTAAGTAAAGAATCCATGGTGATGTACCTAGAGCAGAAGGTGGTTTCTCAGCAGAAGACTCCGAAGCAGAGCTAGCAGAACCTGGCGGTGTAGAAGCAGCCATGCGACGCAATAGTATAAGAATCTCAGCAGAGGTGTCAGGGCCACGCTGGGAAGAGGAAGAAGTGTCTGAGTCTCCTGGAACTGATGCAACAGTGCTCTTGGGTGGAAGACGGCAGCAAGATCCTTCTTCTGATAGCAGAACTGCTCCATATGCCCATCCTTGTCACAGTAAGTGCAACGAAGACCAGCCTTCGTCGTCACTCCAGAAGATGGCGAAACTGGTGGAGGTGTAGTACGAGAATCAGCAGGTGTCGAAGTTGGCGGACGAAGAGCAAAGACCGATGGGGAAGTCAGCAGGCTCACACCACGCAGACGAGTCTCAGTACGAAGAGCAGCAAGAGCCTCCAACAAAGAAACATGTGGATGGCGGGCAAGAAGCTGAGCACGGATCTGCTCAAACTCAGGACGAAGCCGTGTGAGGAAGTCGTAGAGACGACAAAACTCCAAGCGAGACCGCGTGCGTCGACAACATGCACAAGTTCGAGTATCATGATCGGCAGGTACTTCCATTGCGTCAAGCAAGTCAAGTTGACGCCACACCGAAGAAAACTGAGCATAGGTCTCATCCACTATAGAGTCACCTTACTGAAGTGACTGTTCCTGTCGCACAACTGCAAGATACTGCGAGTCACCAGTAGGCTCGTAGCGATCACGAAGATGTGCCCACATCAACTGTGAAGTTGCCAAAGAAACCACTTCGCCAGTGAGATGCACCTTCATGCTACCAACCAAAATAGCAGAGGCACGAGCATCCTCATTACACCAGAACTTATAGGCAGCAAATTGAGACTGATAAGACTCCATAGCCTCTTTATGATCATCAGAGGCCTTCTTAGCATCATCATCATCATCATCATCGGGCTTGGGAGTAGGCAGCGCAGGAGGATTAGGACGTGGCGGACAAGAAAGCTCGCCGGTGAGAAAATCCCAAAGACGCTGTCCGCGCATGTGAAGACGCATGTGGAGAGCCCAATCTTGATAGTTGAGACCAGAAAAAAGCACTGGGCAACGTGGAACTGAAACGGTGCCCGACGCCGTTTTTTGACTTTTTTCTCTTTTTTTGACTTTTTTTTATATATATGCACCGACTGAGTCGATCCAACCAAGTCAGTCCAGAAGCGACGACCACGCACCGACCGAGTTGGCCTTGAAATCGACTGAGTCGGTCCAACTGAGTCAGTCCAGAAGCAAGGACCGGTAGCGACAACGTACCCTGCGCGGTGGCAGTCCGGCGGCGGCGACATCTGAGGCCGGCGACGGAAAAGGGGTCGACCAGAGCAGCGAACAATGTCAGCGGTGGCTAGATCCGAGGCTAGCGATGAAGACAATCGGCGGGGAAGAGCCAGTGGCGAGACCGGCGACGGAGGGAAGAGCCGGTAACGCTTGAAAAGTGGCTGGATCGGCGTGAGACGATGAGGAAGCCGCAGCAGCCCAAGAGGCGGCGGTCCGCGACGAGGGCGGACGATTTGGCGGCGGGTGGCAGCGGCTCTCGAGGATCTGAAACTGGCGGCGACTTGATCCAGGGCTGACGACGAGAGAGCCGTCGGGGAAGAGCCAGCGGCAGCGACCCAAGGCAGCAAAGTCAGCCAAGCATGACGATGAGCGTTGCAGAGGGAAGAGAGATGGTGAGTATACCCTAACCCTAACCTCACTGTGATACCATGTCACAAATAGCACTTGTATTAATTTGAAGGTTAAAGGGCCAGTATATATATACAGTACAAAGGGCAAAAGTACAAAGGGCAAAAGAGGAAAGCCCAGAAAAGGCATAAAGCCCATATACATATATACATATATATCTAACAATATGCACTAGTGGAGCTAATAGAATATATCAAGTTTTTCCTGTCTTCCCGGAGCATGCTCTTTTGAAAGGAAGTGGTATTTAATCTCTCTAGTTCACTTGTTCAATTGTTGATCATTCGAGTCCAAGATGTCTAGAGTTTTTAGTTGATCTTTGGCAATGGCCCTTGAGTTCCTGTTATTGTTGTCTAGAAGGAAAGAAGTGCTCAGCTCTCTGGTTGGGGTGAGTGCGGTTTTCACTTTTTAACTATTTAGGTGTTCCTTTGCTTAGATTATTGTTCTTTGGTGGTGTCTGTTATTGTGACTTGTTTCTGTGCTTTTTCAGATGTCTTCGTCCATCTTGAGGATGGGGCTGTATTCACTACTACTATAAATGAAATGAGCAGTCCTAAAAAAATGTCTAGGGTTTAGGGACCGTATTGGTGATTTGGGCAATTGCGAATTTCCAAATCATTGAACAAATGCACTTTTCTTTGGCATTCTCTGGCTTCTTAATAGATATATGCCTTTCTATTTCCCTTGTGCAAACTCAAAAGGTTTATTTTTTATTCCAAGATCTCTTTTTCCTGTTTTGCTCATTTTCCTGAAAACTGTGTTCAGCTGCACACCAAAAGCATATGAATGGGATTACAGATGGATGACATATCCATCAGAAGCCCGATATTTGAAGCATCCATATGACCAGTCGCTGGCCACATTCAGAGGTCATTCGGTGTTGCGCACACTTATCCGCAGTTATTTTTCCCCAATCCACAGGTTTGTTGGCATCGTTTTATCTCAAATCACCTTTGACCTTTTCTATTAATATTAACTAATCTCTCTAAGATATATTTGTTACTAGAAATGTTTGTCAGGGATCTCAGAGTTGTTGTCTAAATTTTGGAATTTTATGATCTAGATCCATAAGTATGATTAGTACAGAATCAAATTCAGGTCTACAAGACTATGATCCTAATACTCTAATCCCATCTATCTATCTTTTTCAATAGAATTACTACCATAAATTTGAATTTGGGTGTTGGATCTATGTTCCTTTCTCTGCCACATCACAAATCTTTCAGGAAGTACACAAGTCTTTCCTGTCTTGCACTGTCAAAATTGACTTTCAGTGGAATAGGCGCAAAAACTGACATAAATCATTTAGATACTTTGTCCATGTGTCAATTTTTAATTTTGTGTGATGATGTCCACCAGCTTTGTGCCTCTATTCCACAAGCCACATCATCACTTTCAGCTTGTTGAAAAGCCAAAATGGCCTAAATCAACACACCTGCAAGTTTAGGGACCTACCTGGTTAGGTAATCAGCTTTAGGGACCTAGTGGACTTCATTACCAGTTTAGAAAAGCTGGTATTACCAGTTTAGAAAAGCTGGTGTAACTTTCTCAAATGTATGGTGCCATATGCTGCCTTTAATTCTGAGCAACTAAAAGACCATGGTTAAATCATAATAGTACACAATTTTGCATGGGTCTACACTGCTATGACTGTCTTTGTTTATCATTAATATTGTTTGTAATCTTCTTATTTGTTGCAGCACGGGTCAGAGGTACATATACACAGGATCTAGTGACCAGTGCGTGTATATTTATGATGTGGTATGGGCCCCTCAGATGCTTCCCTTATACTGCTTTTGAGTTAATGTGATTCTGCTATTCGCAAATCATTGTTGTTTTTGTGCCCACATGGGTGTACATCCCCATTTGTGAAAAGTGGATGATGCACTATTAAAAAAATCATATAATGTTATGTACACGTGCAAAATTTCAATATCAAATTGGTTGATGATAACGAGAACCAAAAAAGCATTCCCCTATCCAAGCTGCTTGAAATATTTCTTGTTGTATTACGAGGTTCAAACCCCATAGAGTCAGCAGCACAATTCTGGGTTCCTTTAAATCATCTCATGCATGCGCAAATGTCAGCTCAACAATTGATGTATTATATTGATACCCATGTCGATGGGATATTTCTTAATTTGACTTAGTTGTATGACAATTTATAACTCTTCCTGTGCATTCAGTCAAGAATGAGGTCTGTGTAATGATAAAACATGCACTAAGGAGATTACGAACCTGAAAGCATACCATGATTCTGTAAATCATATTATGAATAAATAGTATAAGCTAACTGCCCATTCTTGCAGGCAACTGGGGACATTGTAGAAAAACTCAAATGGCATGGATCAATCATCAGAGATTGTTCCTGGCACCCATACCTCCCAACGCTTGTTAGCTCTTCTTGGGATGGGTATATAGTTCGGTGGGAAGCAACAGAGGATGACAATAACCCCTCCATGCTCAAGAGGGGAAAGCAGAGGATGCATCCAGAGGGATATACACTATCATTTGTGTTGTAGAAATTCTTGTGGCCATGCTGCTTGCTTCCACAAGCCTTTTTTCTCATACTTTTGCTACTTGTGATTTAAGTAGCAAAGTATCGATCTGGTATATAGATTCACCAAATTGTACTATAACATTAAAGACTTAAAGGTTGCACTCAACCACTGGTTTTCGATAGTTTTCAGAAGAAATTAGAAAAACTAGGTGAGTGGCAGTGTGGTTGCTTTCATGTAACATAAGTCAGGTTCGAAGAATGTTTGTAAATTTCTTTGAGAAGCCGATGTACAGTCCAAAAGATGAATACAGCAAGGAATTGCAATCCATCATTTCTTTCCGCACTTTCGTTTTGGCCCCATAGGATATATCTACCAACATAGGTTTTTATATGTTTTCTCAAAAAAGGTTTTTATATATGTTGAGAGGAAAGCACGTGTCAAACGACACCAAAATTTACATGTTCTCATAATTCGTCCAAGATAGCACGCATTCTTCGATACCATGGGTCTGATAAGAGATATTAGTCGCGAGAAATTACAAGGCGGAAAATGTACAATGAAAGTGTAAGATTTAAAAAGGGGACGTCTCCAAGTATCTAAGGAGTCACGGGAATCATTACTGGTAATAGACATAGGAAGAATGACATCCTAAATAAAACATAATAAAATAGAAAACCAAGCCAAAATCGGTGGCCGATCATGTCAGAATATGAAGTTATTGTTAGGAATTTAATGTCATGCAGTATCTAGACAACATCAGAAACACGACTTTCTAAACATACAAGCACACTAGGCCACCCAAGCGCTAACTCCTGCACACCCTACGCTATAGCTATTTGGTTGTCATCATGGTGGGAATGACACTGCTCTCTTTATATAGGAATTAGGATATACGGTCCGACTCAAACTCTAAAATACCCTGCATATTACAATTTAGAGTCCACGTAACCCTATTCATGCACATATTCCACATAAATTTTTATAAACTCCACCTTGGTGAATATGACTTCGCCAAGAAGCTCGAAATTGTCCCGTGCGAACATACATATACTTAGACTCGAGTTGAGACTTTGCAGTTTGAGCTTTTTTACGGTTCTTGAGGAGGTACCGAGAGGTACCATAATTTCTAGTGTAAATTATGATACCTTCCGGTACCTCCTCAAGAACTATAAAAAATCTCTTGCAGCTTATTTAGAGACAACAGACGAGTTTGACTTGCCTTCCAACCCCCCGGCTTCTAGAACAAACACTGCTATCCCACCATGACTCCACCTACAACAGCACTCTATGCGCTTGGAACTGGACTCCCCTACTTCCTGTATAGATCTGAAGACGTCCTCTCTCCGATCATCACAGCCTCACCACCTTTCATGATCCTGATGGTCGTTCCATTTGCATTAGCATGGAATACTATCTCGTTTTCACATAAGGTTCCAAACGAAATTAGATTTCTTCTTAGCCCTGACACATGCTTCAGACCCTAAATCCGTCATGCATCTTGATCTTGATGTCACCCACTCTAGGCACGGTAGACTGTGTGTCATCTCCCGAGTAAACTAAACCAAAATCACCAACCCTATACGAAGAGAACCGCTCCTTTTATGTGTCCCATAAAAGGAACTAGCTGAATCCAACATCCACACTTCATTTGATTGCATGTTTGATATCAAGAGAAGCTCAACGACGCTACTTGAGTCACTTTTAGCCACTATCACATTAGTACTTGTTCCCTTCCACATTTAGTCTTTTTTCTTACATGTCCCTACTCCTTACATTCGAAGCACTGCACCCTTTTCTACTTGCTCTTCTTCTAAATCCCTTTTCTGCTATGTTCACCTTTGACTAACAAAGCATCAGCGCGAGGAACCACCACTGCATTGTTCTTTCTCCTTTGTTCTTGAGCTAGTAACGCCGTAGTAATATCCTTCGTATTAATACATCCTTGCCATATGTCAAAGTCGTGACCAAATGCTCATAAGATGGTGTTAATACGAGCAATGAAGAATTATGGCCTTGTTTTTATCTTTAACCGTCACATCCAACTTTTTTAGATCTGCAACCAACCGATTGAAGACGTTCACATGCTCCACAAGACCAAACCCCTCCTCATCTTCAGCCCATACATCTTTTGCTTTGGATATAACTTATTGGTCAAAGTCTTAGACAAAGAATTGACCTGATAATTTATCCCAGATTTTCTTTGGTGTCATTATGTCCAACACGTGGTACATGACCTAACTGGACATACACAGCTCTTCAAGATTCTCTGTTGCGCCGACAAATCTTTGATCCTCATCTGTTACGAACCGAAGTTATCGCACCATCAAACTTCACCAAATTGAAAATGGTGTTGAACGACATCTTGCCAACCCGCGGTTTGACCGGCTCGATGACTGGTTTGCTTCCTAATCCTCCCGTCTTGGACAAATCACATCTAACCTCGTCACTAGTTTTACCACCTGACCTCCTGTTAGACCACCTTTCGCCTCCCTGAGCACTTCTCCTTTAGAACAGGCACGACTGCCTTTTCTCTAAAAACTACGCTCAAAATGGCTTTATTTGGCTACATATGTGAGTTCCTTGGGTCTCACAAAACTCTCTTTTGCTTTATGCCTTTGGGCTCTCATTGATCTAAATTATATAGTAGTGAGGGGACCCTGTCCATCTCGATTTTGAAAGCAATTAGGCTTCTTTTTTATTAAGTTACATGCACCGACCAATTCATCTAAAAGTCTAAGCTGATGGGGGAAAGATGGACAATTCAATTATACTTCCAATACTCCCTCACGTGGAGGCTCCCTCAAGCCTCAGACATGAAATAGGAGCGGACGATAATTTTTATTTAAATTGCATCTACCAGGACTTGAACTCGAGACCTCTGGCTCTGATACCATATTAAGTTGCATGCACTGACCAATTCACCCAAAAGCCTAAGCTGATAGGAAAAGGTGGGCAATTCACTTATACTTCTAACACTTTTCATCTTGGACTCCATCTCCTCTTTTTTCTCCTCTAGTCTCCGTGACCAGCCTATTCTACATGGCACTTGGTCTAGAGGAACGATGTTTGGTAGCGCACTGCCTACATCTGCACAGCACAATTACGGACGCTCCTCTCTAAAAGCATAGGCCCACTAGGCCATATGGATCACGGCCACAAGTCGACCGTTGACCCCTGCGTGCCCTGCGCTACAACTATCTGGTTATCATCATGGTGGGTGACAACGGCAGTGCCCCTTTCATGTAGGTCTAGGATATAGAGTCCGACTCAAACTCTAACCTGCCATACATATTTCAACTCAAAGTCAACGTAACCCTATTTATACACATATTTGGCACAAACTCTTCCAGTTATTATGTTGCTTCCAAATATGCCAACCTCTCAAAATGAGAACCTCCGTAAAGAAAATTTTGCCAAAAACCGCCTGCAGGTCTTAAATCATGGTAAGGATATCTAGAGAAGAGCAAGTGATCCCAAGTTTTTGCCAACAAGCTACATTGAAGGGGCAAAGGAAGAATAAATGTGCATAGGTCTCCAAAACATTATCAAATTCTTCATGATAAGCATTTCCTGTGTGTTGAGTCTAATTTGGAGCAAGAGCCAAAAGAGACCTTCAATTTGGAAACACATTTGCTTTTCCAAATCCTTGGGAAAACCAAGGATTGAGTCAGACCTCCGAAGCTCTGTTTGTAGAATTTGCTTGAAGTGTAAGAGTATGAGTCCAGATGAGACTCCAACTATCTAGAGATTTACTATCTGGGTGAAGATCTTGTAAATGCAGCTAAAGAATATTGAGCGCAGATTCCTTACACTCTGGAAAGAAAAAATATCTCACAAGTCAAAATCAATTGGATTGCAGCAACTCAATTTTGAAGTTCATAAATAACAATGAATAATGTTGGCATCTTTCGTGCATGGAGTTAAACCTCCGATTGCTAACCAAGGCTCACATCCATCCAACAACTACTTCATATTCAGGAAAGCACTGGAGACAGATGTACACAACGTTGGATGAAGGTAGGAGATGAAAATTCCAAATTTTTCCATGGTCTAGCATCAGACCGATTCAGAAGAAATCAGATCACGCAACTTGCAAGACATGATGGAACAATAGTATTTGATCATGAGAATAAGGCCTCCATTCTCCGGTGCTCCTTTAAAGATAGATTGGGCACTTATATGACTTTGGATCAGCCACAAGCAAACTTAAGGTATCTGATCACTCTTGCGACTGAAGAACTAAAGATTCTTTCATAGCCCTTCACAATAGAGGAGATAGATGGAATTGTAAAAAAATTGTCTTCAGATAAAGCACCTGGACGGCTGGACCTGATGGATTGAATAGTTGCTTGTTGATAAGATGCTGGCATATCATTAAAGAAGACTTCCACAAGTTATGTCATGCTTTCTATGATGGAGATATTTGTATCAAAAGCACTAATTCCTCACTCATCATTTTGATTCCTAAGAGTGATGCCCCAGTAACTCCATCTGAATTTAGACCCATATCTCTCCTTAATACCAGTATCAAGCTGATCACAAAAATCTAGTAAACAGGCTTCAAGACAAAATTACAGGCATTATTCATTGCAATCAATATGGATTCATTAAATCCCGTACCATTCAGGAGTGTCTTGCTTGGGCCTATTAGTATCTTCATCAATGCCATCAATCATCAAATGAGATAATACTGCTCAAACTGGATTTTTGACACTATTGATCATGGCTACATTATCAGTATCCTCACCGCAAAAGGTTTTGATGAGAGATGGATCAAATGGATTAAAATCATTCTTTCCTTTGGAACATCTTCAGTTTTACTCAACGAAGTTCCTAGAAATCTTTTCATTGTAAAAGAAGCGTCTAACAAGGAGACCCTCTCTCACCATTGCTATATGTTCTTGGAGCTGATCTTCTCTAATCGATAATCAACTCCTTCTATGAGCAAGGACTTTTCGCAAGGCCATTGTCAGATGATAATTCTTTGGACTTTCCAATTATACGATATGCCGATGACACTTCGATTTTCTTGAAGGCATCTGAAGACCAATTAAGCTGCCTCAAAACAGCTTTGCTCTATTTTTAAACACTATGGATGTGTGGATATCCTAGAGGTGCTATTGCGGTTGCTGCAATGCTGATCAGTGACAAGGAGGAGAAGGTCGACGAGATCAACTACTTCCTCTATAGCAATACGTACAACATTGCTGTGGTGGTGATCGGCGAGGAAGGGATGTTTGGTTCGATGTGAATAACTACTTCCTGTACCTCAACGTACGCGACGTCGAACTCAGCTATTCTGACTCTCCTTCCGCTGCGACTGCACATCAAAAGTAACGATCTGTGATCCTCTACTTGTATGATGTCCTGAGTGTTCACGGTAGAAAATTTTAAAATTATGTTAGCGTAGCCTACCCGTTTCCCTTCGCTTGGCATATAACACAACTTGGCATCCGTTTGATACTTCAGATCGGCCTAACTCTTATGTGGGTTCTTTTCAGCTTATTTTATCCTACTTATTTGGCTTATCTCGTGACTTCGAGAATTTTTTGAGATAGCCTCGAGAGCCGGTTGGCCATTGTGTTTAGGGTTTAGGGAGCTTTTAGACACGCCTATGAGATAAAAAAAAAACAAACTTAAAAGTAATAAAAAAGTGAGATAAGTCAAATAAGACGTGAGATAAGTCAGATAAGCTGACTTATCTACTTATCTGACTTATCTCGCATCTTATTTGACTTATCTCAAGATAAGCTGAAAAGAATCCACCCTAAGATTAGACTAAGCTGGAATTTTTTAAGGCGTTAACTCCTCTATGGAACTATTTTTGGGTTTATGCAACTCTTATTAAACATGTAACATTCTTAGAAAAGAGTCCCTTCTTAGTTCTGAAAACTGGTCTTGTCCTATTTTAGTCCCTAAACACCAAAACCGGGTAAATTCGGTTGCTTAATTGGTAAAATCAAACACAAATAGTCTTACGACCAATCAAATGTTGGTTTTGGGTGGTTTTGTCTAACGTGATAGACCATATTAGGGTTTTAGTTGGCGTGGCTGTCGATGTGGTGTTTTTTCCTTATGTGGTAGTTCACATGTATAACATATGTCTAACAGCAAGGGCCTATATGTAAACCACTTTCTTATCTTCTTCAACCTCGACTCCATCTCTCTATCCCCCTTCCATCTTCTTCTACATCTCTACCTAGCCTACCCACCCACATCAGCCACCTTGCTATCGACCTCCCCTCCTACACTAGCCACCTCCTTCGGCCTCCCCTCTTGGGCCACGTCCTCCATCGACCTTGGCCAGATCACCCCTGACCTCCCACGTCGCCTTCTCTCGTTGGCCTCCTCTCCCATGACCCGAGCACCAGACTCCACCCCCAAAACCAGTCCCCCTCTCTGCCCTTTTCCTGCCCTCCCCGTAAGGCGAACACTGCCGCCTATAAATCTGAGCTCCTGCTACTACTCTGTACAAGATATGGAAATTGGAAGCAAATGGACTATGTAGTATGGACCAACTACGGGTTATGCGGTATGTATGTGAAGTTGCAAACTATGAAATGTATCTCGTGCTATGATTCTATCGTGGTATGGAACTATAGACATATGTAGTCATAGTGTATATTGCAAGTTGCAACTAATGTTTGAACTATACATGCTGTTTGAATGTTCAACTTTAAAATTGCACAGAATATAGCAAAGGCCATACAAAAATTTTTTTACGACATTGACATATTTTTCCTGAATTTTTACACACATTTGAAACATATTGTGTCCAACTATAAAAAACCATCTTTTTTTTCACAATTTTCGGTCGGTTTTCCAAATAGAACATTCGGCGTTCCGAGCAGAAAACCGAGTAATCCGGTCAGCCTTTCAGATTTTTTTTTTTCTCAAAAAATCACCGATATGAATTTTCGAGCGATTCCGAGATCGCTTTTAAATTTGGTTTGCTGAATTTTCTCCGGATTCTACTGAAAGCCCTAGTAGCGCGCGCAACAGCAGAGAATAGACTCGCAGATCGCTTAGTGGCAGCGGTTGGATCATCTCAAGCAAGCAAGAGCTCCTTGAAATGTGGGGCGGAAACGAAAAGAGAAATTAGCTTAATCTCGCGGTTCACTAGCCTAGCCTACAACGATGCGCGTACCTAACCTTCTCATGTTCCATGCTCCTCCGTCATGAGATGGAAATAGCATGCATGAGAGGAAAAGTGACGACCAAACATATATGCCACATCAAATCACGCTGGCAGAAGCATAGAAAAATGAACCCAAAATTCATTTGGATGAACATGATCCGTGGGAGGACAACTTTGATCCGGCAGTCGTTGGAGTAAAATATTGCAGGCATATTTAATATGTCATGTCAGAGTAAGAGGGAATACGAGAGAATAGTATACACATATCTGGACACTTGGTTGTTTTTGTTTCCTCTAAAAATGCATAAAAAATAGACACAAATATATAGTTCCCATGCATGGATTTATACCCGGTATGCCTGTCGGTTGGTTGCAATCATCGAAGAGAACAACACTTGCAATCGTGCACTGTAAAGTTCTCCATCTCCCAATACCCCAAGGGATGAGCGTCTTCTATAAATTTTCATCGAGCATTGAGCACCTGCACATCCGGGGAGCTACTGTTTCTTCGTGCACTGTATAAACTGTATTTGATAGGGAACATTTGGGATGCAAGATATTCTTATATACCTTGTTCATCTATAGCCTGTTTCGAATGAAGGAACGAAAATTATAGGAATGAAAAAGGTAGCCAGCTGCGAATATAAAGTAACAGTATGTGTAATCAGATGATTGAAAAACGTAGAATTTTATAGAAACGTGTGTTTGGAACAGAATTTTCTGTGAATTACACAAGTGAAATAGTAATTTTCTCAAATTATCCATACCTCGTTAGTTTATTTCTTCTCTCTATTGTTGGACATTTCGGTGGTATGTCCAGCCTTAACGGGAGTACACTACGTTTCCAGAACTAGAACATAGAAAATTCTCTGATGTTTTGTTTCCTCAATTTTGCTACTACTCCATTTCCTTTTCCGAGAAATCTAGCCTTTTTTTATACCCCGAGGAAACTATTATTGGCTTCCATTCCAAACAAATCTCTACTATTAAAAAGATGCTTCTGGTGGTGGTGGTGGTGATGATGGTTTTACCAACTTGCGATCTCAGCCATCCATCTCGAACTCCTGATCATCCATCATCCAATCGGCTCGACCAACAGACCAAGTCCCGCGCCCTGGCTCTCAAAACCCTACTCCTCCCGCGGCCCCGCCCTCCTTCCCCATCCCTCCCCTCCCCACCGCGCCTTCGTCACCATCCCCATCCCCATCCCCGGTTTGCCTCTGCTCCCCCACGACATAACCCTACCGGCCTCATCCCTCCTCACCGCACCTCCGCCACCGTCCCCATCCTCGGTCTCCCTCCGCTCCCAACCTCCCCACCGGCTGGTGCGTCTTTCCTCCCCGGTGGCCCGACCTCCTACTCCTTCTCATCCCTCCCCACCGCGTCTTCGCCTCCGCCGCCGTCCCCATCCTCGGTCTCTCTCCGCTCCCAACCTCCCCACCAGCCGGCGCGTCCTTCCTCCCTGGCAGCCTGACCTCCACTCCTTCCCATCCCTTCCCACCGCGTCTTCGTCGCCGCCCCATCCCCGGTCTCGCACCGCTCCCCCCATCTCCCCAGGCTCCATCACCTGCGCTCCCCTCCCCTCCCCTCCTTCCCATCCCTCCCCACCGCGTCTTCTCGCGCCCGCCCCGGTGCTTGGCGCTTGAGGATCCTGGTGCCGGCGGGGAGGGAGGCAAGAAGGACGCGAGGAAGAAGAGGGTGCGCGAGCGTCTGGTGTGGAGGCAGATCCTGTTTGCCCCCAAGAAGACCCGCAGCATCATCATCCTCAACGCCCTCACCGTCATCTATGGTATGCTCGTCGGTCTTAGATCCTCCAATTCATACGTGTGCATGTGCTCAATGGGATCTGTTGTTCAGCAGCAGTCATGAATTTGCACTCGTTGGACTTGTTCCATAAGAGTAGAGGGCAACAATCTTGCCAGTGGACACGAAAAGGGAACGATAAAAAGTTCAATTAAGGATTGTCTGAAAAGAAATCAACTGTAATTCAGTCTTTCTTAACACACTTGTTCCTCTGCATTTGTGCAAAATGCGAGAAATCCTTTAGAACATGGGTTAGCAGCCTTAGCTACTGAAGAGAAGGTGAGCAGAGGTGTGTCGTGTAGATGGCATGATTAATCCTTCATTTTTCTTTTATGTTGAATGAACTGCAGTTGATTTCTTTAACATAGCAGGCTCTTAATAGTTTTGGATCACGATGCACATTTCTTTTTTGTCATACACGTATGTTCATGCCTTTGCAACAGGGAACTAGTGACGAAGTGTATTTCATAAAACAAATTGAATCATTAGGAAATGCTTGTGGAACTATAGCTCTACTTCATGCTCTTGGAAACACATATTCAGAAATCAGTTCAGTTATTAATATACGGGGTATTGGCGAGCCAAGTTGGATGATGTTTAGCTAATTCAAAATGATGGGAGTCCTTGCGGTACCAAGTACTTTCTCTTGTGGAATCCCCCGCTACGTTGACAAGGGAGGGAGGTTTAAAAGGTAGTGCAGTAAATAGACGATCAACGTATTCACACCCTTTTTCAAATTTTATGTTACTGTTACTTTTGTGTTAATTCTATTTTTTAAGTTCAATAAATACTTTTAGTTCTGTAACAAACACTTCAGATGTTTACAGCTCAAAAAAACACTTCAGATGTCAGTAGTAGTTGTTTGTTCTTTTCATCATGGTACGTGCATTCTTGTTAATAGGTGTTGGTCTATGTATGATCGTTCATTGATCTCTGATATGAGATCATGATTCCAAAATTTCATTTCCCCCTGGTTGAAAGAACATTTGCTAATAAAAGCCATACTGCTAGCTACTTTTAACAGGATGGCTCAAAGTCAAATAAAAATTTACTTTCAACGCACCATGCTACTTGAGGTTGAAACTTTTTGATCAAACACTTTTTTAATTCCTTCATCTGAAAAGATTGTATGCACCCATGTGAAAATTCCTTCATCTGATTTCTGATTTGTTAGTGCCCCGTTTGTAAACTGATTCCATTGGTCTGGCCTTTTTGTTGAACAATTGCAAGGCTTAGCTTGCTCCTGCTTTGGTGGAGCTTGATGTGTAAAGAAGTTGGTATCTTTTTTGTTTTGGTCAAATGAATGGCACTGGTTGTAGGAGACATCAGCCTCTGGGGCACAGAGCACAACTTTTTGGCAGTACATCGAGATGATGGCTGACTATAGTGAATTATTTTTGTTCTTGTCCTAGATCAGATGCACTTCTTTTTCCTGATACAAACCGAGTGAATCTTTTTATTGCTAGAGGTCAGGAGATCATACATTTTTTATACAATCTGAGACATGAGTACATCTTTTTTACTGCTAGATGCACTTGTTGAAAGTAGTTGTTTGGGCTTGATCTAACTAGGGCCTTTTTGTGAAATCAGATGAAGGAATTTTCACAAGGTTGCAAAGTGACTCCGTTTTTAATACAGGCTTCTACCATGGTGCTTCTACCAGCACCACCATTATTGGACATTTGAAAAGATTGTGACAAAGTTTGGGTAATTAACTTGAAAGATATCGTGTTGACTTTTATTTATAGGCATATGTTCTACATTCAGTTTTTGTGATGCAAGGAGAGTGCGATATTCAATTATACTTTTTTTTTGTTTCCACTTCTTGACAATTGGAACTATCCACAATTTGGTACACTCCGATGGAGGATTTGGGAGCTTTTGACTTTTGAGAATTAGGTAATGCTCACTTTTCCCTAATAGAGAGATTGCTCTCATTATTTTTTGCACCATCTTATTGTGAACAGTGCAAGTAAAATTAAATTGTTGTTCCAAATGAGAGATCAGGAAGAGACGGTTCAAGTTCAGGAAGGCAAGAAAAATTCTTCCATGCGTGCAGAGCTGGAGGCCGAGCAAAATATATTATTCAACAATTGTCGTTTAAATATTTTAAACTGGTGGCTTATAAAACTAGATAACCAGTAGATATCATTTGTGTTATACAGATTTATGTATGGAAGTCAAAAAAATGTTGCATACATTTTAGTTGATACTTGTGTGAATAAAAAAATATATTTATGGTACAGTTTAGGTTCTTGTCTACTACTATGTCTTTCGCTCTCTTAAAATTCTGTCGCAGCGCACGAGCACCTTACTATCAACAATAGAAATTCCTATTGTCATCGGAACGCCCCAGACAAATCACTTCAGAGACAATCTTATCTGAGCCTTTAGGGTTTGGGGAGATCGCAGGTGCTACGATTTAAAGATTAGAGGCAAGGCTCAAATTAACATGACGTTTCAACACAAACGAACAATATAAATATTTTTCTGATAGTTTTCTCTAAACTCGTCAGAAAAATTATATTTTTTTTCTGACGGAGTAAATATGCATGTCACAAAGTTATGTTCCCCTGATGGCTGATGTGTGCCTGTTAGGAAAATTCATGGCCGGATATGACGATTTCTGATAGTGTGTGCCTAGCGATTGAACCGGTCGCGAAGCCCCTAGAGGGTGACACCTAGAGAGAATGCAACAACAAAGAACACTTATAGGTTGCGTTTGGTTCAAGGTTAAGGGGTGGCACAAATTTTTTTAGTTCTAAAAAAGAAACATGTAGAGAAAGCACCAAAAACCGTCTAATGTAGTGTTTCGCGATGGCTAGAACAGCCGTCGAGAATAGATAGTCGATAGAGATGGCCTATTCTCGACGGCTAACCATCGAGAAAAGTTCTCTCAACGGCCATACAAATAGCGGTCGAAACAAAGGACCAAGCGTCGTTACCCGCTCGGATGGCCATCTCTCGACGACTGGCTGATGGCTGTCAAAAGTAAGCGCCGTGGGCCTGATAGTAGGGGGCCCACTGGCCAGTGGAAGTCCGGCGCTGTGCCCGTTACTCTCAACAGCCAGACGGTAGTCGTCGTGAGTGTTAATGACCCGTTGGTGGAGGCGCCACCTATCTCGACGGCCTACTGCAGGCTATCGAGAAAACTTGTTTTCTGAAAAAAAAAAAGTTAGTAATATGGCAAAAAATAACAGAATTTTGCCGCCGCCGCTGCCCCAGCAGCAGCGGTTGCAACTTGCAAACCCAAAACACCCCACAATTATATATTCCCCAAATGTCATTCACAATTCACAATTCGCTTCAAAATCAAACCAGCAAATATATACAAACGACAAATCCATCAACAAGTTAACGCATTTGCAAGTCCTTCACGTCCACAAAGTTCATATGTCGTCCACAAAGTTCATATCACATCGACAAGTACAAAAAGAGGAACATAAAGGTTCACCTCACTCCTAGGGGTCGTAATGCGGTTGGTTGCCATCTAAGAACTGGCTGACGATCTCGTACACCCTCTAAACATCATCGGCCGTCCCCGAGGCGTTGTCGGCCCCCTGGCCGTCATCCTGCTGAGCTGGAACTGGAGTCGCTGAACCCTAATCCTGTAAAGACAGGAATCATATTTTGTTTGAAACCGTGGTGTACACGATGATTGAAGTTACAATTGACAGAGTTCGGTTGTACCGTGTCAGGAGTGGCAACCCAAGCCCACGGAGGCCCATACCGCCTAGATATTGAGGCAGCACCTCGTAGTATCTTAGATGGGCAAGCGGGCCCCTATAGACGGTAGGATACGTAGGCGGCCCCACGTAGATGCCAGGCGGGGTGGGCTGGCCCTTGTAGGCGACAGACTGGTGAGACGGGCCCACGTAGACGCTAGGCTGGGGAGGCTAGCCCATGGAGGTGCCGGAGAGGGGTCCTTGGCCCCCAATCCCGCTTGGACCGGCCTATACATGTGGGAGATGTGATGTTAGTGGATTTTGTGATTAAATTTAATTTTTTTGCGCAAGTTACAAGAACTTACCCCAGAAAGACTTGAGAGCTGCTCCAAGGCGGCGAAGCGGGCCTCGAACTCCTAGCGCTGCCGCTTGAGCTCCTTGCACTGTCGTCTCCAATCCTCCTCCGCCGTCCGCATGCTCTCCTGCATGGCTTGCATCATCTGAGCATGCTCCGCCCTCTCCTGGTCTCTCTCGCGCTGTATACGTGCCTCGAACTGTCTGCGACTCTCCGTGGCGCTCTGGCTCGCCCTTGCCTCAGGCATGTAGTCCGCGGACCTATAAGAGATTTGGCAAAAGTTAGAAAATGCAAACTAATGCGGTGTGGAAGACTTGGGAAGCACTCTTACCTCAGGTGGTCACCGCCAATCGCCAGCCTACTGTGGGCCTTCCCACCCATGTACTGGTGAATGAGAAGGGGGTCCGAGCGTTGGTCCTCTGGGTTGCTATCCTTCCCATGCTTCTGGGTGTAAGCCTTTCTGTAGTGATCCTGCATTTGGTTTATATTAGTATGGAGGCAGGCTATGAGGTTTGACCTAGAAGCGAATTAGTACATAGGAGTTACCAGCTTCTCCTGTGCCAGAGGGTCCATGGGCAATTGTGTGCCATCCTTTCTTCGAGCTGTGGCTCCTCCCCTACGCATCGAAGAAGGTCGGCAGTCGCCCAATGGCTAGGGCCTATGTTACACAGATAAGAGAATTCAAGTTAGTTTATTAAACACAACGAGTTACAGAATTACAAGGCAAGACTAGAGAAATAATTAATTACTATTTTCTTGTGAAGTTGCTGTATCGACCACTTTCTAGTGGTTGTCTTGTAGACCTTCGTGGCTCGATTTCTCTTCGCTTTTTCAGACTTCTCCTGGAACTCCGGACTAGACCACTTCTCCGCCAATGCTTCCCAGGTGTCCGGGTAGTTTGTCGCCTACTCTGGAGGAACTTGCTGTCTTTGTCTTGATCTTTGAGGTACTTAGTGCTTGGCAGCTCTTGACTCTTCGTTGTGCTCCCTCCTACGATATTAAAATATCAACATTAGGTATTACCGAAAATCATCTTGAACGAACTTATGCAGTGAATATTTACCTGTACCAGTCCTCGATGATTGCCACACGGGCCACGGACATCAAATCCTGGACCTTCTGTTTAGCATTCATGTGTAGGACTGGGCCGAAGTCTGACTCTGCAATGCTATCACGGGGACGATACCTAAGCTAAAAAGGGTTTTACCAAACTGGTTAGTAACAAAATAGGGATGGTGTCAACTGTTTAGAAGCACATACCTAGAACTCCCGCATGCACTATGTGGCGGTGTTGCTGTCACCATGCTGGGCTAACTTGTAGCCATCCTAGCTGTACGTAGCGTGAGCATCGTCGCCCTCTCAAACCATGCCCAAGTAGTACTGCCGGACGAGGGCCCCTAGTGCACTCTCGGGTTGTGTCTTGTGCCGAGCATTGACAGTAGACATGTTGCTCCAGATATTAGAATGACATTAGACATTATCAAAACAATCTGAATTACATGTAAGAAGTTCTGCGCATACATACCTATCCCCGTCGATGTCGATCGTGATCCGCCCAAACAGATGTGCAGGAGCCGCGAGGACCTTATTCTAGCCCCATTTCTTCCTAGGAGCCCGCGAGGCAGTAGGCTGGTCAACCTGGCCCTAGGTGTCATCCTCCTGGCTGGCCTCGGACTCCTTGGTAGGGACTATCTCCTGGCCAGAGGCCAGAGTGCCCTGCTGAGGAGGCCTGGAAGCCTCCTCCTCCTCATCCTCCCTTGCGGAGGACTCGAAGTAGAGAAACCGGCGAGGCATCCTGTATACAAACATATCGAAGAGTTAGTGACATTGAAATATTTAAAATTAAACATGAAGTAATAAATTAAACATAAAGTGTTGGGACAATATTTACCATAATTGAAAGTAAATTGCATATAATTAAAAGTAAATTGCATCAGCATCGAGAGGATCATCGTTGGATGGTTCAACTCTATTTGTCTCTTCCGAGACTTCCCGTTATTCTTCAACATCATCGTCGACTGTGGCAGCAAGATTGTCTAGGCCCCGCCCAATATCGATAAGTGATCTCTCGTTCAACCGTTGCTCTTGCTTTGCACCCTCGTAGTCATCGGCAGTCAGCACTACCAATCTTCCAAGACGTCTAACTTTGTATGTAACCCACCATGATCTCAAATCTCTGTCGTCATATCTGGCAATACCGGGTATCACCTTTGGACACGGATAAGGTAGATAGTAAACTTGCTCGGCTTGGTTGGCGAGTTTGAATGGATCGTAGTTCTGAAGCCTTGAAGTGTGTTTGACCTCTACCAAACCAAGGTCAGGAGCACGTCTTACCCCTCGAATAGGATCAAACCAAGTGCAGCAAAAAAGAACAACTGAGAGCTCGTTGCTTTCTTCAAATATTAATTCTATTATCTCATCAATTATGCCATAATACTTAGCCCCGTCATCGCCATAGCTTAGGACACAACTGTTTGTGGTTTGCAAATTTGGCTTTGCCCGCTCATGAGCCGCGGAACGGAACCGAAAACCGTTGACATCGTAACATCTATGCACTTTTACAAACTGTTTACATCCGTGTGACATGATCTTGGGATCGTTGTGTACGCTGGTATGTGTTGTGCACTGCGCAGTTCGAAGAAAAATAGTTAGAAAAACTATGACTAGGGAATAAATGATTAGGCAATTGTTGTGGAAAACTTACATGTTTCCAGAACCAAGCTAGGAGGTTTGGACGACCGCCTCCATCTTCCTCTTTCATGATAAAGCGAGCTTGGTCCGGGTCGGCCTCGTTTCTACCTTTGCATTCGGCTCGGATAAATTGCCTAAAATTATGGTGCATAGGATTTAAGTTTTGTTTATCCAAACGAAATAAGTTACAACAATTTCCAGATAACACTTACTTTTGCATATCTTCCATTTCTTCCATGTGGCCAAATACATATAAGAGTGCCACCAGCCTTTCATCCGGCATTAACTCATGTCTCGTACTCCTTCCCACCGGATTGCCTTGCACCAAGAACAACAGCAGGTCTGATTGAACTTTATTTGGCATCACATTGTACCTTTGTATGCGAATGTTCACGTTGTGCTCTCTCGCCAAATATTTATTTGTGAAATTGGTTATCTCTTAAATGTAGGACACCACAGCCTCTGCCGCGGGAGCTGCTGCCACGCGACATCACCGCCACTCGCCTTGACCTCGCATAGCGCAGTGCCCGTGCAATCTTGCCATGCGCGTGCCCGCCGCACGCCATCGCCACTGTCGCCGACCACTTCTCTTGTCTCTCTCTCTTCCTCTCTCCTCTCTCTTCTCTCTCTACCTCCCTCTCTATGTCTCTCTTTCATCTCAGCCATCCCAGCCGCACCCATCTTATCCTTCCTAGTCAGACTAGACTGCTACAGTTACCGGCCCATTGACACAATGTGTTTTCACAATTTCTGGAATTTGAGTGAATAGTGTTCCTTCACTATTTTGCTGCACATTCATCCTAACTCTAAATCCGACGATTCCAGTTTCTAAAAATCTAGAAAATTCATATCTACTTACTGTAATTATTATATAATTCTATAATTTATTTACTGTTTCTAGTATTTATTGTTGTTGTTCTCGTTTTGCGTGCGTAGACGCTACAAAAATCGACGGTGGAGTTGACGTTGCTACTAAGGTGCAGGGAGATCCACAGTACACTGGCGAAGGCAAGTTAGCAGCATATCGATCCTATTTTATGAAATGTGTTGCTAGATATTTCAATGTGCATGCTATTTGTTTATTTATTTCACTAAATTTAGTTGCATAGCTAAATTCCGTATGCATGCTGATGATCGGTTAGTATGTATTGCCTACAATGCTGCCCTAGGTATATTATTACATCCATACTTATGTCTGAGTTGATTTTTGTTAAATGGCCTAGCATTGAAGCGGTGTCATAGCTGGTGTTCATGATCCTTATGGGTTGGGGTGCAACCGGTGGCAGTGGGAGACTGTCGAGGTTTTCATCACCTAATTAAACTAATAGAATCAATGTGGCGTGAGTTTATCTGGGATGGAGTGTGAGTTTAGCTAGTGCATGAGGCACTGTTTAGGAGTGCGGCAGCCATCCCGATTATTTAAGGACCAATCCATTCATTGGAATACCTATTCTAGCACAACAGTACAACCATGGGTGTTAATAATGGTAAAACCCTAGCTGACTAAATTGGGAAATCTAGACATGAGTGTGCCAAATGGAGGAGCGGGTGTGGTGGCCACCACTGGGAGGCTCGCAAGGTGCACGAGGGGGCCACTGGCTTGGCGAGAGGCTGCCAGGGGGCGAATACCTTAGTGGGCGGGCTTAAGTCTAGATGTATCTGGAGAAAGGCTTTATTGGACTCTCCGAGAGGTGAATCTATCCCATGGGTAAAGTGTACCCTCTCTGCAGAGATAAAACTATCATGATAACCGTGCTCGCGACCAAGAGCAGGCGAGAAACAGATCCACTGGTGTAGTCACATGGTTTTAATAATTTAATTAATGTAGTGGATTGGCAGCGAGTGCTTTTCGGTTTATGCGACAAGGGCTATTCTTGAGTTAAGATGATAAACATTGGTTCTTTAATTAAATTAAAGTTTCAAACTGCAGTTTTCAACTTCTAGAAAAAATTTATAAAATTAGCTTTATGCAAAATAACCCCATCTTGTTATTGTATCCTACATCATCATTTCATAAGGACCTTGCCTGCTGATTATTCGCATACTCACCCTCGCCTATCACGCGGGGCTGTTCATTCCAACGAACAGGTGAAGGAGTCGAAGAGGCACCCTACAACAACTAGTTCGACGTTGGTGACCAGGACTACTAGTCACGACTCCTGATCAGATGCCTGTGGCACTAGGACGGGTTGCATTGATGCATGTTTGATTTCCGCTATTTCTATCATTTATTTAATGTAATAAATGGCACACTCTGCTCTTTGGATTGATGTTATTTTCAATGTAATAAGCATACGGTGTTGTTTATCATTCTGTAATGCATGTGGTACCAGCTTAATACTTGGGACTGGTACAACATCACAGAGGGGTCTGGTCTATATGACCGGGTTCCGACAAAGTTTGTATCAAAGCCATGCTAACCGTAGAATGTGCTAGATAGAATGGAAAGGCTCTAAGGATATTAGGTTAAAAAAGGGGGTGTTTCAAAAAAGGAAATTATTTGTGTGAGTTGCTTAATTCTCATCTCCTTGTTATTTTTCTTTGTTCACACATTTAAAAGTTTTTAGTTTATTTTTTTCCTTTTCAATTATAGATGCCAACCCTTAATTCTCTTGGACGGCACACTGGTGGACTTTGTGACTTGCTATGGGACCTAATGCAACATCTGGGATATACAAAGGCCCCAGAGTACATGGGAAGGCCTGTTATCATAAATGGAGCTATGCAGATTTGGGTGAAGGTTACCATTTTCTCTAGGGATTTGACGCCTATTGATTGGCCCTGTTAGTTCAGCGCTACACACCTTCGACCACAGGATGCCGTCCAAGACTGTGCCCGAAGGGCGATCCATCGACTGGCTGTTGTGCATCAGCAAGAACTGCTGGAAACCCCATACCGCTATTTTCCACGGAGCATGGGAGCCCCTTACTATAGCCAGGTGTCTAATTGTTCCCATGAGGATGACCTAACTGTGGCTAATCTGGCCAAGTGGATTGCGATCCAAGATTTTCTTTATGAGGTACTCCACCGAAATTACAAAGACACTGAGCAGAGGCTGGCTATCACCATAGCAGACAATGTGTTCATGGCAGAGGAGTTCCGAAGGAAACAAGCTGAGGAGCAGCGGATTGCAGAAGAAATCATAGCTGAGAAGGAGGAGCTAGAGGGGGAAAAGAGCTCATCATTGGTTGAAGGAGAAGAACTTGCCGAGGAAATGACAGACTTGGATGAGCTTCGAGAGAACTTGAATGCGGAAAAGGAGCAATTGGCCATGGTGAAGGAAGTGTTTTTGGCTGAGAAGGAGGCTTTTGGGAAAGTAAAAGAGAAGTATGAATCCGACAAGATGAAGTTTGTTGAAATTTGAAAGATTAACATGGACCTCATCATGACCTTGAACAAGCGTCAAGGGGAGCTGTCTGAGGTAGAATGAGAGCTGACCAGGAAGAAGGTTTGGCTTTGGGAGGAAGCAAATCAAGCCACTATGGAGAAACCAGAAGATGAAGAGGATGAAGAAGAGCCCTTTGAGGTGGAAGAAGAGCAGGATGATTAGCGCCAAGATTAGGCTTAGGGTTTAAATTTAAAAATTAATAATAGTTAGTCGTTGCTTAGTTAATTTTAATAAAGTTGCTGGCAAGGGATCATAGTAGCCAGTGTGAACAAATAATTTTGCTTGTCCAATAGTTGCTTGAAGAACCTCCGTTTGCAAATTTAAGTTAGTTTGTCTGCCAAACACTTGATTATGGAATTATGTTTGATTAGTATTTAACTATGGATTGGAGATTAGTTTTGAAAATTAGTATTTAAAAGGGAATTTTGGGTACTGTTCATCACTACAGCCCCGCAAAAACACCTTTTGGATTTACTATTTGCTGCTACAGTACCCACGCGGGAGGAAGGACTTTTTTTCAGATGACTGTTTGCTGCTACAGTACCAGTACTGTTGGTCGAAAACAGTGCGTTACTGTTTTTCCGTGTTTAGGTTATACCAGTGATTGGGGTGTAGTTTTTGAGTTGTGTTTGTGGAAATGGATCCTTTTTAAATTTACAAGTTAAGTGTGTATAGTTTGTTAAATTGTTTCTTTGGAACTTATATATTTTTCATATATGTAGTCGCAATAACTTCTCCATAGATTACTTATCTTCCCTGTTTTTTCTTTGAAGAGGCAGGAATTGCAGAATCTCGGCCAAGGCAATATGAGTGTGACAGAGTATCTACATCGATTCACTCATCTGGCTCGCTACGCATATGCTGATGTGGCAAATGATCAAGCAAAGATTTAGAGGTTTATGCATGGTATGGACGCGAATCTTAAAGTCCACCTCGTCTCTCATACTTATTAGAATTTCTAGGATATGATCAACAAAGCTTTGCTACAAGAGGATGCACAAAGTCAGCTGTTCAATGGCAGAAAAAAAAGATGGCAATGCAAAATCAGCAAGGAGCGGGGACCTCTCGACCCCGAACCGGGCAACATCAATTCAGATCAGCAGCATCGGGAGCACCCAGGGCCCCCACGCCAACTTTCCACCCTTCAGTGCCAACTCCACAGCAACCAGGAAACCACCCTAATCAGGCGGTACAGCCCCCAAAGAACAATGCTAACTCGCCAGGAGTTCAATGTTATCACTATCATCAGTGGGGCCACTTTGCCAACAACTATCCCCAAAAGCGTCAAAATTCAGCACCTGCACCCGCTAATGTTGGAGGGACACCTACCCGTACACCTGCACCAGGACAAGACCGAGGAGTACTAGGGACCCTGAGGACACCACAGACCCTTGGAAGGGGTAGAATTAACCATGTGACTGTAGAAGAAGCTCAGGAGGCACCCGAAGTGGTACTTGGTAAATTCCCGGTTAATTCAGTTACAACTACCGTTTTATTTGATTATGGGGCTTCTCATTCATTTATATCAAAAGAATTAGTGGCAAAACATGAGGTGGAAATCAATACCTCTAAAGAAACCTTTGATAGTGCAATCACCAGGTAAATAAATGAGAACAAACATTATATGCCCTGAGATAGAAATCATATGTGGCACTCTCCTTTTTCACACTCGGCTCAATAGAGAAATCACCCACTTGTTACCCCTATGGTTAAGAATCAACTTACGGGCTGCCCGAGAGCAAGCCGGGTAGGTTAACTCCCAAACTGGGTAGCAACAACTTATGTGAGCCAACTCTTATTGAAACGAAAGTGAAGCTGGGTACCGGATATGCATTCCGTGATGGCTCCCAAGATCAGCTACCATCACACACATACCCTCATGTGGATCGATAAAAAACACAAACGGTAAGGGACACAAACTTATATTACAACAGGGTATGGACCGCTGTCCATACAATAAGTTTAACATAATTTAGAGTTTTATGGCAGCGGAAACATAAGATGTTCAACAACAAAACAGTGGAAGACTTAATCATACTAAAATCAAAAGGGCCAGCAAGGTATGCCTCATAACCTAAGGGCAACCGACTGGAAGTTTAGAACTCCGCTTGCCCGCTAGCGTCATTGCAACCTGCTTGATGGTAATACTCAAGCGTGGGGTCATAATCACCTGAAATAATAGCAACTTGTATGAGTACAGATAGTATTCAGCACTAGGAGATAATGTATATCCTCATTCATGAATAATGTATCCAATGGAAGGTTAGCATGACATTTTCAGCATAAAGTGCATTTGCAAGACGTAAACATAAGTAGATTGTAAATGGCATTTGAATAAAACATTTTAAATCAATGTGACTAGCAATAATATCATCATCTCATCAACATATATCATCACCATCATCAATCCATTGGACTCCATCCGTCCATAGCCTCTATCCGGCCATATCAAAACATACCCGGGACTCTATCCGTCCCCTGGTCTCTATCCGACCAGTGACACCACGAGCAACCCCGTGCTCAGAAATGAACACATATCCAAACCATATAACCAGAATCAGTAACCAAGTGCTAACAAATGGCAGCTTAACCAACTCAAGATTCGTCCTTAACTCAGGACGCGGCTGTTCGAACAGTTTAACACTCTGCAGAGGTATACGACTTCCATGCCGAAGCCTCCTAGATGTACATGCCAGTCCATTGGGTCACCCGAGTTAACTTAATCTAGTCCCCACTCCGCGAGTGCAGGAGGGAGTTAACCGTTGCAGTGGATTTGTCTAAGGCCCATCACACCCAAGCACAAGGACGCACCACGGATGGTCCCCCCTGCCACCCCACCCACAAACACATTGCCCCGCTGGTACCCAAGGGCTCAAGCATGCACAGGAAGTTAGCCTAGTGTCCCCATAAAACACGTGTGGTCATACGTATAGTACTTGAGAGGAAGGTACCCAATGTTCGGTCCTTAATTACCCAAACGGGGCTACATGTCCGGGATCCGTCCTCCCATCATCCTCTATCACCCGTTCGAGTCCAGCTTAGCTCTCACACGTAATCCAAATACTCATCAATCCAAACCGAACATTGAGTACATCAATAATTGAATCACACGACCAATAGACTACTCCACTGATCGCTTTACCTCGTTGACTCTAAGCATTGCTAAGCATTCGTGACACAACATAAATAATAGTACCTGCTTAGGCTACAAAGGAATAAGGGTCTCAAGCCTAGTAAGGTACTAATCACTGGGTAGGACATAACTACCTTCTACCCAACAGATAACATACTCGAAATTAGCATGCAACAAGTGTTAGGATATAATTAAATCAATGCATGTAAATAGAGGATCAATATGGTGAGTCAAATGAGGGGAGTATAAGTGCCTTGTTGCTGGTCGTAGTCGGGGAGAGCTTCTGGATCAAGTCCGGGCTCCTCCGGAACGTCGGTTCATAATGTTTGGTAGCAAGAACATCAAATAAAATCCAAATAAAATACCAAACAAATAGGAAAATCAAATATTTTTAGAGATTCAGAAAGTTCATGATCTAATGCAAATTTTACAAAAAGAATCACCCAAATCTGAGTTCGGATGAGGGAGATATGGCCATTTAAAGTTTGGGTGTAAAACTAGCTTGGGGCTGTAAGGGCTAAGCTCGGGATTGACCTAGGTAGCTCGGGAATGATGTTGCCTTGGTCAAGAGTGGATTTCTAAGGTCGGATATGGCATAGCTTGGTCAGCTAGGACATGACCAAGGTTGGGCTCAACTAGTTCTAGCTCGGGAAAGTCACTTAGCTTGTATATTGCTCAGTACGAGCCACTTTTGGGGGTCCTAATAAGCTCGGCTAAGCTCAGGCTTAACATGAAAGTTGTAGGAAATTTCCTGGCGCACAATTTTCATGTAGAACACTTTTTCATCCGAGCCCCGATTGATTCTATAGAGCTTACTTACTAGGCTACTGCTCAAAGAAAGGCTGAAACAGGCTGTTTTCAGATCTGGGGGTTCTACGGCCCCCGATGCTTCTCTGGCCCGGTGACCTCACTCCTGGCGGCGTGAATCTCCGGCATGGCGGTGCCTCGCTGGACATGCCCGACCCAGCGCATCCGTGCACCAAATCACGGGCACCCAAGCTCTACGGGTAGCTTTTGGCCTTAAGATCTCTTCGGAACCAAAATCCCTCGCCAGCGACCATCGGCGGCGAGCTGCGACGGCACGAAGTGGCGGTGTTCCCATAGAAACATGCAACTCTATGCTACGGACCTCCCTGAACCAAACTAAGCCTAGATTCATGATCTGCAACCCCCAAGAACCTTCCCATGCACTCAGGCAATCCCGTGACCCTTTGGCCGATGCTGGCGACCTCCTATGGCGGCGACGGCGCAAACCTCAACGGCAACGACATCTTCGGTGCCTCTCTGGCCTAACCAAGCTCACGATGAGCATCGCAGGGACGAACCGCAACTATTGACCAAGAATTGAGGACTGAGACTCGTCGAAGGTGGCGGAATTCCTCGCTAGAGTCCTCGGTCCCAAAACTCCCCCTTCGAGATTCTCGACGACTCCGTCCTCCACAGCCCGAGACGATGGCGACGGCGGCATGTTTAAGCCCTCGCGCAGCTCCCTATGGGTTTATATAGGGTCGAGGAACCCTAGAACGGCATGAACGCCCAGGCCCGGCCCGCGGTGGCGCCGCCACCTTGTCGAACTCCGGCGCGGGTTCGAAGATGATGACCATGGCATCCAACGGCCCAGAAGCAGCCATGTTGTCCCATCCGACGCACCCGATTCGCACATACCCTTTCGCTCGGATAAGTGGCATCCTACGGCCCACAACACTCACGTGCATGTGGCAGAGGCCAGGATTGGGCCACATCGCCCCTTATCCCAAAAAAGGATTAAAACCCTATTTATCTGTCTACATATTTATTATTTAATGTTTTCTAGTTATGAAAAAAATACCAAATCACTTTAGAAAAATCTGAGAAAAATCTCAAAAATACTCTGAAGCATCTGAAACCTAGGAAAATTTTAGCAAGCACTGTTCATCACCATATTATCTTATTAATTCTTTTTGGTGCTCTATGTTAATTGGAAAAATGATTTTTAGGGGTTTTTGAATATGGGAAAAAAATCATAGAGTAGTTTTTCACAATTAATTATGTTATAACAAAATATTTGGGCTTACCAAGAAACAAGATGTTACAGACTGCCTCGGCAGCGCAACGAGGAGAGGCGGCAGCGGTCAAGGTTCATCGTGGTGCCGGCCAATCCTCGGGTACTGGCTATGCGCAGAAGGCACAAAATCTATGGGGGAAGTACTAGGGAGCTACCTGTAGTGATGATGAGGATGGGGAAGGGCTGGATCGTCCTAGTGTTGTGGAGGTCTACGGTGGTCAGAACAGATGCCTCGTTAGCAGCGAACTCCGGTGAATCATAGGTCAAAATAGATGCATAGGAGTGAGTGCAAGGTTCCGGGGATGCTCCTAGAGTAAGGAATCGAAGTGACACTCACCGACGGTGACGAAATCGAAAAGGGAGTGATTCTCGACTGGCGGCGCTCTACAGGCGCTCCGGTGAGCTGTAGGGAAACAGTGAAGGAGAGAGGGAAAGCTCTCCGCGGAGCTCAAGTTAGAGCATGGGAGGCCGAGCAAGAACGTCGCGGCGGAATTGGGCAAAAAGGAAAAGAAAAGGAAAGAGGTGGCTCGGGTCATATAGGCGGGAGAGCGGTGACGGGCACGGGCCGTAGCTAGGCCATGAGAGTGTCAGCCACGCCTGGGACGAGGAAGGAGGTGGCCTAAGTGAGAGAGGGAGAGGGGAAGGAGATGGGCCGGGGAAGACTAGACCGGGGGCAGGAGAGAGGGCTGACGGGTTGGGCTGGCTGGGTTTCTAATTTTCCTTTTCTTTTCTTTAATCCATTTATTAATAGGGTTTAGGGGTTTTAAAATTTTCAAAAGTAGTTTAAAATCAAGTTTAATCTTCTATTTTGAAGATTTCAGTTTTTGCATGCTTTTGGGTTTTTATTTCTTGCTTTTCCATTTCTATTTTATTGTAAAATTTTAAAAATTTAAAACATTAGACGAGTTCGACTCAAGTGCCGGATAGGTCCGAGCCGCCACAGCACTAACTGTTGGGCTGTGCCAAAGCACCAGAGTGGTTTGTGTGAAGCATTGGACTAGTCCAGGCCGCCTCTCTGCATCGTGCCACGCCTTGCCCTATAGGCTAGACTATGAAGGAATCCGTGCCCATGGCGCGGTCCTCCCTACTTTGCCTCATAGTCACTTGACTAAGACAGACACGCGTTTTGTATATGAAAAAGAAAATAGAACAGAAAAAAGAGAGCAAAAATGTCTATTAAATTTTAAAATTGTTCTAATTTTAAATTTTTTTTGAAAAAATCCAAGTCCTTTATGAACCTTCTTTATGGAGCCATGATTCCATTTTTGCAAATTTTCTTTTTTCTGGAATTTTTAAATGGCCTACAAAAAAGAAATAGAAGAGGAAAAAAGAGAGCGAGAATTTTTTTTCAAACTGAAAATTTTTCTAATTTAAAAAATTCAAACTTTTTATGGACCTTCTTTGTGCAGGCATGGTTCTATTTTTGTAAACTTTCGATTTTTTAGAATTTTTAAACAGCGTAGAAAAAAGAAATTAGAAAAAAAGAAAGTAAAAGAAGAAGGCAGAGGAAGCAAATTTTTTTTCTAATTTTAAAAAAATTTAGAAACGTCCAAACTTTTTATGAACCTTCTTTGTGCAGGCATGGTTCCATTTTTGTAAACTTTCTATTTTTTAGAATTTTTAAACGGCACAGAAAAGAGAAAATAGAAAAGGAAAAAAAAAGTAAAAGAAGAAGGTAGAGGAAGCAAAACTTTTTCTAATTTTAAAAAATTTTCAAAAACATTCAAACTTTTTATGGACCTCTTTGAGCAGGAATGGTTCCATTTTTACAAATTTTCTATTTTTTAATTTTTAAATGGCGTAAAAAAAGAAAATAGAAAAGAAAAAAGAAAGTAAAAGGAGGGAGAGGAAGCAATGTACTGGGAAAAGAGGCGAGGCTACGATTCGAACCTGCGTCAGCGATTTAAGATATAGCGCGGAGAACCAGCCCGCCGAACTTCCCACTTTGTCTTAGTATTGCGTGAGGTCTGTTTTTATATATAACTTTTAAATGGACGGTCGAATCTTATTTTGGCCGACGATCGGACGGCCAGCGTCTTATAGGTGACGTGAATCGTCGAGGGTGCAGGGTTGACTTGCCCTTTGTATAGATCGGAGAGATGAGAGACTAGTGGGTGCGGCGACCTAGGTAGTGCCAGGCCAGACTGGTCTACAGGGTCGTGCTCGCCTCCACACTGCTCCATGCAACCCTTTTGGCCGAACTGATCCGGTTGTGCTAGTCCGCATCAACTCCTCCACAGCCTCGATCGCACGCCTCCAATACTCTCTCTCGCAACAAGAACAACAGCATGCCAACAACACTCACATAAAAACCTAAAAATATGTGCTTTAACAGCTCGAACTTGAAGAGATCCAAACTCTCCCGCCTCCTTTAATAGCCTTATACTAGCATTCGCTCAACTCGATGCCCGAAACAATGACTAAAAATGGTCTTTAGAGCATCCACACCAGAAACTCTATCCCTATTTTCTCTCTCTTCTACTCTATTTTCTCTCTCTATTACTCTAAAATTCTTTCACACTTTACACTATACCCTAAAAGATTCTTTTTTTCATAGAAACTCTATCTCTAAAACTCTATTTTTATACCCATATAGGGTTTCTGCTACGAATGCTCTTAGCCCGTGAGCACTCTATTTTAGCCCAATTCTCTGTTGTACGTGTTATCAACACCAACACTACCATAAACTGAAATGAGAGGCCTAGTTCCTACGATGGATGCTCCTTGAAGGGGTCTTATCCAAAACCTAAAAATTATTTTAAAGCGATGCAATTGAGTTTTTTAATAATAGAAATAATAGTTCTGTCCCCAGATTAAAAAATGTACACAAATAACTCAATTTTTATTTATATATTTAGTTACTTACGGTTGACTAATCTTCTACTGGAGACCTACTAGATATATCTAGACTGGAAAGCCGAAACAAGCTTTTCATGCTGGTCAGACCTTAGTCTAACCCTGTAGCCCATATTTCGCTCAAGTACCGGCATCACATCACATCACATCACATCACAGGCAGCTAACATCATAGCCAGCAGAGTCTCTGAAAACATTTCTCTATATTTAGAGTCTCTCAGTCCTTATATCACTTCAGTAGAATTTCTATGCCAGTCTGTAAATTTAGAGATTCTCTCTCCTGTCTCTATATCTTTTCGAGAATAGAGACTCTGCTGAATATGATAGAAATATAAGAAACAAATAGTGGTTTGAGAAGGGATACATAGATCCGAATTTAGAGATACCGCTAAAGATACTCTTTCACGAGTTCTCTTTCTGCCTGCTTTATATCAACTTCTTGGTGTAGAAAGGCATAACTTCTCTGTTTACTCTTGTGAGGTCTAACGCAAAAATTTTACATATAGATCGGGGGAGATAGGTGATTTTTTCTTTAAAATGGTTCAAAATTTACCCCAAAAAATCCGAGAAAATTCGTGCGACCCTATTGTCTAAAAACAAATAATAAACTAGAGTTCCTGTGTTTTTCTTCGCTGCTTGGACTGGCCGGCTGCTTCCATTATTGATTTCAAGGGCGGCATGATTCTTTTACTGCAAATTGTTGACAGCTTGTACTGCTGAGCTTTCGTTCACTCTAACTAAAAATCCACTAGCGACAGTCATTGTACTAATGTTAATATTAAACTTGTCATCTTCTGCAATACTCTTTCGGTCTCTACATGACAAAGCATTCTTTTTATTTTTTTTTTATAAAATGTCTTCCATGCGCAATGGCGTGAGGGTAACATGCTCTGTTCCGAAAAGAACAGAAAAAACCACGGTGTTACTTGACATGTCTAATTATGGGACTATTTTTTTACTGGTACTGTAAAAATGAGATTTTGAATAGTAAAAATATGGCTAGGAGTAAAATATAAAAGAGAAATATATAAACATTGTGAAAGTAGGCCTAGGGTTGGTGAGATTTATAGTCAAATAGGGTCGTCACCTTCTATTCACAACCCTATTTTACTATTCAGCTCATCAAGTTTGGTCCTATTTTCCCAATTCTTATATATCTCTTTCTTATATTTTACTCGTAACCCTATTTTCACTATTAATAACTTTATTTCCATTGTAATTTGCTCAGCTACAGTAAAGTAATAGTCTCACCATTAGATATGCCCTTGGAATCCAATCATATTTCTTTGTTCGTGGGAATTTGAAAGGTTTTTTGGAAGATTGCAATCTATAGGAATTATGTTCTATGTGACTTGATTGCTTTATAAATATTGGATAGTAAGATTCTTATGTAATTATTTTCCGCCGAGCCATTTTCAAAGGAAAATACACATTAAGTCAAACATATTGGAAAGATTCCTATGGTAAAACTCTTTTCTTATTTCTGTAGGATCCATGAAAGCAACGCATTGTAATCCTATGTATTTCAAATTCACGTCTTTTCAAAATCATAGATATCTCGATAGGTCCCAAATGTACAATTTTGACAACTAAATATTGGTGTTGCAATCTATCTATAAATCTTGGACACACTTATTTCACAATTTATATATAATTGTGGGCACATTGCCTGCTATTTTTCTATCCAAAATTTATCAATAAATAAAATAAAGTTATAATATTTTTTTAGTATCATGAAATTACCTTTCGAGAGAAACCGGCACGTAAACAACAGTTTTTGTTGACCAAGGAAGTAGATCATTTAACTGCATGTCTAGGACTTAGAATGATATTACTTGTGTTATCATTATCTTGTTAAATGGTTACGTGAGCTAGTCGTGATGCAACCGTAATCGCTTCCTTGTCACTTCTGTCTAGTAACTTTTGGTGTATCACTGTATCTTGAGTTGGTACCTTTCACTGCCACTTTAGATTATTGGTATAACAAGTGCCGTTGACCATCTTGAGCCATGGTCCCTTCGTTTTGTTTTGTACCGCCGGTCTTTGTATCATATTCTTTTCCTATATTTTCACCATAGAAAATGAAACGCTTTCTGAATAAAATGGAAAAAAGAATCATCCAATAAGAGAACAACGAAGTAAATCTATTGAACCGTGAAGAAAGAACAATATTTCCTTGATGAAGAGAATGGGAGAGGAAAAGAGAAAGGGTGGAAGTTGGTCTTAATATTGCTGGTGTTACCATTTGTATTCAACGGAGGCTCTGTTCTTATCAGCTTACAAGGTTTTATTTGACTTATTCGGTGTTTGGTCTTATTTTCGTTTAAAAAAATGATATTTTTTCGAATCTTTTTTTTTTAGCTCAAAGACTTGTTTAAAACCTTTAAAACACAAATTGAACGAAGCGGATTCGATTCTCGAGCTCAGAAAGCTCTCAAAGTTAGAAAAAAAAAATCAAATAAAACAAATGAATCAAATAAAATAAGCTGATAGAATAGAGTCCATGGCTTACTACCCCACCTGATGTTACTCACCACGACATGCCAATGTTGGCTGAGATCTTCGCTTCGCTGAATGTTGTCACCCAACTTTACACGATTGTTTTCCCTGATAGCATGGAGTCACGAACGGTTAGACTTGGCCAATATATTATCTAAATGCTAATTTAATAAAGAAAGTGTACACCCCACTTAATGATAAAAAAGAAAAAAAAGAGAAAAGGTATCACAGGATAGGAGCTGTTCCAGCAATTTGCTTGGAATTTTCACTCCCTCCGCGGCTTATCCGGCAGATCAGCACGGCCTCGCTAGGCAGCCAACAGCAAGTAGCATGTGCTCCGCCATTCCACAGCCTTCCGCTGCTGAAGGCGGCTGTTGGGGTGGGCGAACGATCCCGTGCCCGTCTCCATCCAGATCACCACCTCCGACGTCGATCTCGCTCGCCGCCCCTCTCCACGGCGGGCTCCAGCCAACCACCGTCCCTCTCCAGCTCCTCCCATGTCCTCCTGCTCGCATCTCCCCCTCCTCCTCCTCGTCTTCCTCCACCTCCCCACCTCGCTCCGCTCCCAGCCCGCCGCCGCCCCGCCTCCGCCGCAATGCCCGCTCAACTTCACCGCACTGCGGCCCTTCCTCGGTGCGCCGCCGCTCCCCTCCGACGGCGTCACCCGCTGCGCCCTCGCGCAGCAGTCCATCCGCCTCCTCCTCTCCCTCCACCTCGCCGCCACCGCCTCCTTCCTCCTGCCGGCTAACGCCTCCTGCCTCGCGGCCCTCCGCTCTGAGCTCCCCTTCCCGCTCCCGCCCTCCGCCTGTGGCCTCTCCGGCCTCGACGCGCTCCTCGCGTCGCCCGGCTGCGGCAACCTCTCCACGCTCGGGGACTTCGACGCCGCCGTGCCCGTCTCCGCGCGCGGGGACATAAAGGCCAGCTGCGACCGCGACCTCACCCCCGTCCCCGACTGCACCGCCTGCACCACCTCGCTCAGCAAGGCCGCCGCGGCCTACCTCCTCTCGGGCTCCCCCGAAGCCGGGAACAACGTCACCGGTTGCGTCCAGTATCCCTTCATCTACGCCGGCGCCGCAGCCAGCCCGCGCGGCGCCGACGACCCGGCCACCGCTTTCTGCCTCTACCTCCTCAAGGCGGGCTCTGGAACCCGCGCCGGCTCGGGCGCGCCTGGCTGGGTATACGGCGTCGTGATTGGCTGCGTCGGCCTGGTGCTGGTGGTTGCTGCGGCCTCTGGTTTGTGGTTCTTCGTGTGGCGGAGGCGGAAGCGGGCCGCGGCCAGGGCGCTGGCTGTGGCCGTGGCAGACAGCAGGAGCAAGCGCTCGCAGGCGATGGAGTCCATCAGCGCTAGCACGACACTGGTCAAGTTCACCTACGACGACATCAAGGCGGCCACGGGGGGCTTTGCCAGGGAAAGCATCATTGGCCGCGGCGGGTTTGGGAATGTGTACAAGGGTGTGCTTCCGGACGGTGCGGAGGTGGCGGTGAAGCGTTTCAAGAATTGCTCGGCAACTGGGGACGTCGCGTTCGCGCACGAGGTGGAGGTGGTGGCCAGCGTGCGCCACGTCAACCTGGTCGCGCTCCGTGGGTACTGCATCGCCACCACGCAGAGGGAGGGGCACCAACGGATGATTGTGTGCGATCTCATGCACAATGGCAGCCTCCACGACCACCTCTTTGGCGCCGGTGAGTGCCTGATGGCGTGGCCAGTGAGGCAGAGGATTGCAATCGGGATGGCAAGGGGGCTGGCTTACCTGCACCGCGGCACACAGCCAGCTATCATTCACAGGGACATCAAGGCGAGTAACATTCTTCTTGATGATGACTTTGAGGCCAAGGTGGCTGATTTCGGATTAGCCAAGTTTGCTCCAGAGGGAATGACACATGTGAGCACGCGGGTTGCCGGCACGCTGGGTTATGTTGCCCCAGAGTATGCACTCTATGGTCAATTAACTGAGAAGAGTGATGTCTATAGCTTTGGAGTGGTGCTTCTTGAACTTGTAAGTGGGAAGAGGGCATTCATCTCTCTTAGCGAGGGCCAGAGCTTTGTGCTCACTGATTGGGCCTGGTCATTGGTGCGCAGGGGGAAGACGCTAGATGTGATCCAAGAAGGAATGGTTGAACCTGGTACTACTGATGTAATGGAGAAGTATGTACTTGTTGCAGCGCTCTGCACACATCCTCAGCTGCATGCGAGGCCAACAATGGAACAAGTAGTGAAGATACTAGAGGCAGATTCAGTACCAGGGCCTTTAATAATTCCAGAGCGGCCGCTCCCTGTAGTTGCAAACCTAGCTGAGATCGAGAGGTCAGCCAGCAGCAGTGGCTCAGGTCAGCTGTCTAGTCCCTCTGGTTTCCGCTCTTTTATTCATCGAAATGAGGACACTGCTCTGGAGTCTCCAAAAGAAACATGATGTTGTGCTTACCTGAGTAGAGAAAGGTTGATTGCTAGAATGTACTGTGTATCATATTTGTTGTTACCTTGATTTTTGTTTCATGGGATTACACGTTGCAGGCAATTGTTGTAGATAGCAATCTGTATTTTTGCTCCCACAGGAATGGAAGATTCTTGTGTGACAGTTGAATTCATTAAAACATATCTAACGTTGTTTTTCTTTACTTTATATGTATCTTCTAGTTTGTGGTGGAAGCTGTTCCTTCTGTGATTTTGGATTTACAATATTTCTTGTGATAAGAATCATAAATTAGATTCATAACTTGTAGAACATGTGCTCTCCAGTTTAAAGGCACCTGATAGTTCCTTATGAGGATACATCATTTAAAATGGCAAACAAGATAATAATTCATTAGGATGCCATTAGCTTCCATGTTATCATATTTTGTAGATAAGTACTTACATAAGCATCAACAAATTCTTACAGCCCTATGTCTGTTATATTGTCTGTACTCTGTTGTGACCAAACATTTTAAGCAAATTTTCATTCCCCTATTTGATCCCTCTGTTTGTACTTGACGTAATTCATGATACTCCGAGAAAAAACCTATCTGCTCCAGAAACTTTGTTCTTCATATGAGATGATAACCAGTAGAAGCATTGTCATTAATTTGAAGGTACTCAGGCTAATAACATAACCTTGGGGGTTATGTACTATTTAAGCACTGGCATAGTGGCTTAACCATTAGCTGCTACTCATATGCTAACACGGTAATCGAAATCGTGTCGGAATAGTCAATGAATAGTTGAAGAATAGTCAATGAATAGTTCAAGAAAGGGAAGGAGAGGAGAAGAGCGGGACCTGATTGTAATTACTGATGGCTGTCTGATGTCAGGAGATTGTGTTTGTGCTTCTGCTTGTACACTGGCCTGTGGGCTGTGAGTGAAGTTCTTCTCTAGGCTTGTGGGCTGTAGCCTGTGCTGGAGTATTGGAGGGCTAATAATTAATAAGGCTTGGCTGGGCTCGTTTGGGTCATGAGCTAGAAATAAGACTCAGCTTGACTTGTTTGCTTCATGGGCTGAGCCTGAGCTGCTCACGAGCCACAGGCTAAAGTTCAAGTCCTAATCGAAGACCAGTGAATATTCTTTTTAAAAATTTGATGTTGATGATAGACATACTGGTGGTAAATTGTTACTTTTGTGGCTGAGACAAAGGTCCAATCATATCTCTGAAAACATGAATGAAGAATCCAAGATTTCTAATCTGGATAGACCTGAACTTTTGAACAACTTGTCTCTTCAGTTACAATTTATTTCCAATAAATAAAAAAAATGATTTCTCAGCACATTCGGCTTACCTGAGGATTTTTTTCATCTCAATTCCTGTTCGCTCTCCAAAATTTTCTGTTCTTAGTCTTGCATGTCAGGTTTTGTCTCTTATGTAATCAGGTTGCCAAATTCATGCAGGTATATGCCAGGTACTAGTATTATAAATTTCAAAGAGTTGCTTTTGTTCTCAGTTTTTACCATATTTTTTAGCTTCAAAACATCAGAAGGAAAATAATTTGATAATAATAGAGGCAATCTTTATCAATTGATTTGAGTAATGACTAATGCGAGCCAGAAATTTTATTATCTGAATCAAGTTTTCCTTGTTCAAGCTGATTTTTAATTACATCTTGTTGCTTACCATTTTAATATATTGAGCTTGCAGATTTTGGCAAGTAACATATATATCGGTGTCGGTCTTGAAGCATGAAAAACTAGAATGGTATTGCTTTAGATGTTGGTGTCTTATATCTTGTGGTGGAACTTTGTGGGATGGTTCACATTGGACTGTAGATCATGTACTGGATAATCTTAAATGAATCAAATGCAGGTTACGGTGTGTTGTTTCTATAAACCTTAGTCAACCTCTCTTAGAAAGTTAGAATGTTTGTTACACTGAATTCCTTGCTGAACGTTTGCATACTTGATCACTACTAGTTGGAATATTCAAGTTCCTCCATATACATTATAAGTAACTAGCTGTCAGTTTAAAGCAACATTAGCATATGCATGATTTTGCGCTATATGCTGTTTAGTTGATATAGCCTACATGCAAAAACCTTTGTAGGGCATATTGGCACTGCATTTTTCCCCCTCACATTGCTTACTGACATTTTGTATGCAGGGCAATCTTTACTGTAAGCCTTGCTTTATAAGCATAAAAGTGGAGTGGTAATGCCTCATAGGTCCTACTTGCCATGTCCTATCAGATTCAAGTACATGTTTTTCAGTGTTTCCAACCTGCCACAATATATGTCTTGAGTACGGATCTAAGTATGCTTCAAATGTCAAATCCATTTGATTAGGTATGTAAATATGCTCCCCTTGAACTGTGCATCTTTGTGCCATCTAGAGCAGACTTGTCTGATGTGGTTAGAAGTACTCTTTACATCTTGCTCATATTATTTACGGTTAGGCAAAGTAGTTGGTTTTGATTCGCTTACAGGAATGCAGCTAACTGAGCTTCCACTCAGGAAACAAATCGAACAAGGAGACAGGGCCAAAGCTATGCCTGTGACGGAGGTGGGATTAATTTGGATTCTTTTGTACATGTGAAATGATCAAATGTTTAGTGTCGCTGCACAGTTTGAAGTTGCTGAAAGTTCCAAAAGGTTTTTTTTTAGACTCTAGGGTTCAGGCGAAATAATCAAAAGCGGTGGAAGTACAGCAATTAGTACAACTGGCTGTCTGTTGGTGCCTTGGTGGTAAAACTTTTGAAATTTCCAGTGAATAAAGAAAATTATCAACAACTGTAATTTCGTTCATCCGCAACTCATGGTTTCAGTGCCATTTTTTTTGACAAGGGGTGACCCCTCATTTGCATTACTGATGACGGAAACAGCATCGTTGTCCTTTTACAATCTATCTTTCACCGCTCCATTTACGAACAACAATCACTCTCCCTTCACTTTTTTCTATACCTTCTGGTCATACTTATTTATCTCCCCTTCACTTATAGCCGCACGCCTTCCTCGTGGCTTTTCGCCCGCCCATACGAGTTCCTCTCGTGGTTATAGCTACTTGGAAAAAGTACTGGCTTGGTTGGTAAACATTCGTTCTCATCTCATTTTGGTCCTTAAGCTTTAAAACCGAGATAGACTAGTTCTTAAATTATGAAAACCAGACCAGACCAGTTTCATCCTTTGACTTGTCTTTGGTCTGGTTTTGTTGACGTGGCATCCACGTAAGTGAGAGTTAGGAAGAGAGGGAGCCATGTGTCCGCCACATTATAACACATCAGCAAAACTACCTAAAATCACCATGTTGACCGGTTAAAGGGCTAAACTGGTTCAGTTTTGATAATTCGAGAACCAGTCTAACTCGGTATTGAAGTTTAGGAACCAAAATGAGACGAGAGGAAAAGTTTAAATGATCAAATCGGTACTTTTCATGTCTACTTTTGTCTTCTCCTCTTGGCTCATATGTTTTCTCATGTCTTCTTGTCGCTCATGGGTTCCTCCTCTTGGCTATAACTTCTTTTTTTTGCTCTCTTGTTCGCTCATGGGTTCCCTCCTGAGGTTATAATAACTTCTTTGTCCCATTCTCTCTTTTTCTTGTTCAAGATTGTACTTGTGGTACCATCCTATTTCCTCTCCTCTTCGTTCAAGATCGTGCTTGCAGTTTCATCATGTCTTCTACCCCATTTTTTGATGTCTTTTATCTAGTCGGTCTATGTCCTTCATTGTAAATCCATGCTCTCCATAATACTTTACCTTTTTCTGTTTCCTCGACATATCTTTGTAAAAAGTATTGCCTGTGAGGTTTTTTACAATCCTTGAGGAGGTACCGGGATGGTACCTTCCGATACCTTTCCAGTGTAAAGGTATCAGGAGATACTACAAATTAACACTAAGAAATTATGATATCTTCTAGTATCTTCTTAAAGACCGTAAAAAATCTCATTGCCTGTGGTTCCATCCCGTCTTATTCCCTTTTTTATGTCTTTTACTTGATCGGTCTCTATGCTTTATTGTAAATCCATGCTCTCCACACTTAGCTTTCTCGGTTTTCTCGACATGTGCGACCGCTCGCCGTATCTCGAACGCTCCTTGCCAACTGATCAATGATCATCGTCAATCCATGATCTCCATACCTTAGCACTCTCTGTTTCTCGACATATGTGCGCCTGCTCACCGCGTCTCCAACATATCGACCATGGGCTAGCAAGCGCTACCATGCTGCTAGCCAACCGAGAAGGCCCGGTTCCCTCCTGGCACAATGGAAGAAGCAATGCAGCTGTGTGGCTCCAGGCTCGCTCATGTTAATCAGCTCTGTGGCTCATGGCTCCTAGGCCCTAGCCTGGCTCACTCGTGAATTTATTTTTTTTATATTTATTTTTTTTCAGAAATAAATAAATTATATTTAATTTTTAAAAAATAAATAAATAGACTCTTGTCACCAGCCCGTTGGGCGAGAAAATCGAACCGCTTTAAACCGCCCGTCGGTCGGGCGATATTTAAAAAATCCGCCCGACCGATGGGCGGGCTTTGCTCGTGACGGCCCGCGCGGGGGTGGGCCAAACACCGCCTGACGGGAGGGCGAGCTTTGAAGCATAAAAAATCCGCCGCCTAACCGGGCGAGTTTTGAGGCATAAAAAATCCGCCCACTAACTAGCGATATTTGAACGGCGGGAAATCCCATCATTCAACGGTGAAATTTGTCGCCTTTTAAGGCCGCCGCGCAATGGCCATGGTAGTGTTGCCATTTTGAAGGTAGAGAGGAGACCGAGAGCGAGAGAGGAAGTTGGAGAGAAGAGAAGCGCGGAGCGATTCTTCGATTTCACAGGTATTTTTATTATGTAATATAAAATTTATTTGATAAAACTTGGTAGGATAGTCATATGAATTTAGTGTATGTTACATTATATATAGAGCAGGGTAATATTTAGGCTAAATATGGTCGCGTAATTTTTAGGCTAGAATTAGGGTTTAGGCTAGAAATAGCACGGTAATATTTATTCTAGGTTAGGGTTTAGGCTAAAAATAGCCGTGTAATATTTAGGTTAGGATTAGGGTTTTGGTTACAAATAGCACGGTAATATTTAGAGTTTAGATTGAAATAGTATAGTCAATAAATTGTACGATTATGTGGTATGTGTCGAACATGGTAGGGTTAGGGTTTAGAAAGGAATAGAAGGGTAATATGTAGTGTTTACATTGAAAATGAAAATAGTATAGTACTTTACTAATTTATTAGATGTTGAAGAGTATTTTATTTGTAGAGATAATGAACAAGATGTTGACCGATATTTTAGCTGTAGTAATATTGTTAAAAAATAGATGTAGAAAAAAGAGATTGACGTATAATAATCAATGTGCGAAATTTGTTGGGCAGGGTAAATGACAGACAAGATCAATTTTCAGATCCATTATAGGGAAGGAGAGATTGTGCAAGATCCTTAAGGGGTAGATTTATCAATGTTCCAATCATATACATTAGGGATATCAAGACCCACCGAAAGGTCATTTAGGGGCTACAACATTGGTTATCACGGACGTTTCAACTCAACGAAGAAGAACATGTCATGACAGTTCAGGCATTGGTGAGCCGTCTTCTTGAAGGTTTTTGGGAGTTGATACCTATATCGAGTACTCGGAATTGGAGACGCAACGTTGAGATTGCAATCGAACGGTGCCTTCCTCTAGTTCTCTTAGTCCAGGCCGAGTACAAGCAACATTTCGGCAGAGGTGACGAATGCGGTGAAGAGCCAGAGGAGACTAGTGGTGCTGGAGTGGAAGAGGAGGTGGAAGTTGTAGGGAACACGGAGGTGACAGAGGACGTAGGAGAAGCGCATGCGGAGACAGATATAGGAGAAGAAGGCAATGAAACAATTGAAGAGACGACCGGGGCAGTCAATGAAGGGGAACGAATCGAGTCAATAGTTACAGAAATGGCAGCCGAGGATGCAGAGCATGAGGAAGTCCTTGATGAAGATACGTCAGACGATGAGAGAAGTTTGAGTGATCGACCGGTGCCTGTAGAGTGGAATACTTACAACTTCCAAGATTTATCGGTACATGAAGGCACGCACACACCATGGGATTACCATGAGAATGAGGTGACTCAGGGAGCCATGTACCCGACTAAGGAAGCTGTATTGGATGCCGTGAAGTATTGGTCTTTATCTCTGAGGAGGGAGTTCAGGGTAGTGAAGTCGAGTAAAAGCATCTACGATGTAATGTGTGTTGTTCCTGGTTGCCCGTGGCGTGTACATGCATTTAAAGGAAAGTGGGTGGATTACCGAGTGTGTTCAATTGTAAAGGAACACGACTGTCAGTTAGAAAATGCACAACAAAGGCACAGAAATCTGACATCAACATTTGTTGTAGTTATAATGTACTCGCAAATTGTTCAGAACTTAAGATATGAGCCTCGGTCCATTATACGGGCCATTGAGGAACAATTCCAGTATACCATAAAGTATCCCACTGCCTGGAGAGCTAAACAGAAGGCTTTGGAAATGCGGTTCGGGACATATGAAGCATCGTATGCAAATATGTCCCAACTTCTGCAGACGATTAGTAGAAGAAATCCTGGAACGTATTATGACATGAAGGAGTATCCTGCTTCCGGCGTCGACACCGGCAAGTGGGTTCTGCAACGGGTATTCTTTGCATTGGGTCCATGCGTTAGAGCCTTCACATATTGTCCACCTATGCTATGTGTAGATGGAACATTTCTCACTGGCAAGTATAAGGGGCAAATATTGACAGCAATTGCCGTGGATGGCAACAATCAGATTTTACCGGTGGCATTCGCATTTGTGGAGGAGAGAATATAGATAGCTGGTACTGGTTCCTAGAGCGTGTGAAACATGCTGTTGTAACAGGAAGACCAAATGTCTGTGTCATTCATGATAGACATGCAGGCTTACTGCGTGCGATTGATGAGATTGGAAATGTCTCCGACAACCGAGGGGGTGCCCAGTGGAGTGATATGCAAAGCAGGTGGTGCATGAGGCATATGGGAGCAAATTTTTTTAGTCACTTTAAGAATAAACACTGCATGAACCTATTCAAGAGGTTGTGCAAGTAGAATCAGCAAAGAAAATTCAACAAATTATGGAAAACACTCGATGAGATGACCGCAGCGTAGCTGTGAACTACTGAGACAAGGCGAGGCGAGGCCACACGAAGCCGGCCGTGAGATGCTTCTCAGATTGGATTAAGGATGATCCAAAAGAGAAGTGAGCTCTCCTGTATGATACTGAAGGGGCTAGATACGGAATAATGACAACAAATTTGGCAGAGGTGTACAATTGGGTCATGAGGGGGATGAGGGAATTGCCTCTGGTTGCAATTGTGGAGGGAATTCTTCACGGTACATGCAAGTACTTCATGGATCGTTATCGTGCCGCGTCTGCTGCTATGGCTGACAGTCGCCTGATATACTCCGCTGTTATTACAAAGTATATGGCCGAAAAGATAGGTAAGGCCGAAAGACATTGTGCGACGGCGATGGGGACAGATCATCTCAGGTACCACATAATCTGCAGGGATAGAGGGCGTCGTGGCGGTAAACGTAAGTGGGTTACACAGGAGTGCATACTGCGTGATCATACATGCACATGCTCATGTCGCAAGCCGAAGCTTCTTCACAAGCCATGCTCTCATGTACTTGCGGCAGCTTCAATGACAAATCACCCTACTTTTCCATTTGTGTCCGAATATTTCAGGAAGGAAACAATCCGAAATACATGGCATGCAGAGATATATGGGTATGCAATTTTCGGTACATTTATCGATCCACTGGTCGAACAATACCCACGATCGGCTAGGGAATTGCTGAAGTGTGATCTTGGTCGTCGCCGACACCGTCGCATTCAGAACGACATGGATCAGTCGGAGGCTGGAAGCGTTGAGAAGAGATGCAGCAGGTGCAATGAGGACGGTCACACTTATGTGAACTGTGACAAGCCTAGTGCATTTGGGTCCTATGATTTGGATGCTAGGCCGTCCGGGTCGAGGGCAGATGGACGACGACCGTTCGGTTGAAAATGTATCTATGAAACCTTAATCGAACTACTTGATATGTGTAATTTAGATTTGTAATATTCGCGTCAATGTAATATGCTGACTTACTGGTGGCAATGTAATATGATGACTTATTTATGTTATGTAACATGTTATGTTTGCATGATATGTAGTGTCTGTTGATGACATTATCTTTTTGTACATACGTATTTTTCTTTATGAATTAGTACTGCTTGAATCAAAATAAATAACCCATAGTTGCATATCTCGCAGGGTGACGTGCGATACGAGATGGGCCATCTCGACCCGGCGCCTGGCAGAAGAAGCAGAGAGGCCCCCGCTCGACCCTTCCCTTGACCGTAGGCATCGGGCCTACCTCAGTGCAGTGGAGGGCAGGCTGCTAGGTGTCTTTCGGACTAGGACACCTGCCGAGTTGCTCACTCTGGACGCACGTTGGGTTGACAGGTACATCGTATAAGGCGAACCTTCCTTACTTTCGTTTTTTATAATTTAGCTTTACTTACGATGAATGCTTTATTTTTGCAGTGCGCCTCTCGCCTCCTCCCGCCGCAGGTCGGATGCTCGAGGCTACGGCCCAGGCGTTCGTTGGAGACCCGCCCCCGGCAGATCGTCAGAGGCGTTTCGGTTTTGACAGGTCCCTCCTTGCAGCACTTGTCGACCGATGGAGGCCCGAGACACACACTTTTCACCTCCCGTGCGGGGAGATGGCGCCGACTCTCCAGGACGTCTCGTTCCTTCTAGGGCTTCCGTGCGCCGGTGCACCGGTCGTGGCGGTGGACGTCTCACCCGCCTGGCGTGTCGACCTGCTAGGCCGGTTCGCCGGGGTAGTCCGTGCATCAGGCGCAGGAGTGTACCGGCCTTTCCCTCAGGCGAAGACACGTGGTCCACCGAAGAGGTGGCTTTTGCAGTTCACGATAAGAACTAACGAGCAGACTTGTCCTTCTTAAATTACCTGCTAACATTGCTACTTGCAAACATTGACAGGCGGAGCACATCCACCCTTAGGCCGATGAGGCTACTGTGTCCCGACACCTTGAGGCCTACCTGCTTTGGCTATTCGGCTGGGTGATGTTCACCAGAACGGACAGCCATTGTGTCGACAAGCACCTCCTCGGGTACGCCAGGGAGATCGCCGACGCCGCCCCCTACGAGGTCTCCCAGTACAGTTGGGCTTCAGCTGTCCTTGCGGGGACGTACAGAGCTTTGTGGGACGCCATCCTGAAGACGGATGCACAGCCGATCCTCGGTGGCTGCCCCCTTCTGCTACAGCTGTGGTCGTATGAGCGGATCGCCATTGGGCGTCCACTCATGGATCACAGTCCTTACGAGGCGGCGTACTGCCACGACACACCAGAGGATAGGCCCACCATAGGCTTCCTTTGGTTTCGTCGGAGGGTACGTAATATTAAATCATGATTTATGCATTATTTACGTAACATAGGACTAACTACAGTTGTTTTCTCCTTTTACAGCCTGCGTGGGCCCACGTTCAGGCGCACAAGGACTACCCAGAGTACGTGAGGCAGTTGGACGAGGTACAGAGTGCGATGTCGTTTGGACACCCTGATCCAGACCGAGTGCTTGCTTTCGCGCGCCTCACGGGTTGTCGTCGCTTTCTGGCGGGGCGAGTTATCTTGGCTTACGACCCGACCGTTGCTCTTCGACATCTTCGTTGAGAGTACTCACCGCGGCGGGTGATGCGGCGATTCGGCCTCCACCTTATAAGGAGTTCCTGTGGCTCTCGTGATGGAGCCTTGGGTAGCACGATTGTCGAGGAGGACCGACCGCACGACGCCACATCGATCCGGCGACGATAGGTGACGGCGTTACGAGGACGCTGGTGGGTCAGCACACCGTCGCTCGAGCTCACGATGCGATCTTTTCCATTAAGTTGTAATTTCGATTTCGATCATCCGCCTTATAAGTGTCATTCGATGTTTGTTGCAGATCCACAGGCGTGGCATGATCTGTGGGCTCTGTGATGGAGCCTATACGAGTGGGAGACACTCTAGATGGAGGTCGAGAGTCCACACCGCCCCGCCAAAGCTCACCAAGACGACCGCCGTAATTTCGATTTCGATCACGCCACATACACGATGTTTGTTGCAGATCCACTAGACGGGCCACATCCGCTTATCTGTGGGCTCGTGATGGAGCCGTACATAAAGGGAGGAGCGGTCGAGAGGACCGACCGACGACGCCACATCAGATGGTATGCAGTCGTCACGAGGACGCTGGTGGGTCACACCCCTTCCACCGAGATCGCCCACGTCGCCCGAGCCACCGATACGTACTCACGACAAGAAGCGCATTCAGATCTTTACCCCTGCTTTTCAATTTATATTTTTATCAGCATACACCGCATGATTGCTATGGGCCTATATATAGATCGACATTCTTCGTGAGTGCAACGTCGATGCACGCACGGCTGTCGAGGGCATGCAGCACGGCATTCAGATGACCGGAGGAGAGATACTCACGACCTTCCAGAGGCTCTACGAGAAGACAACGCGAGCTATACGCCTCACGTGCTGCAGCCTTCCGGACGCCCTACAGCCCGCACCGAGGGGTTTAAACTTTATTGCCCTTCTCCACCCTACCTTCATTAAAATTTATAATGTGACACTACCTTAATATGTAGGATTGTACGGAGCGACGACGCAGTTTGGCGAGGCTGGCACGTCGGCCCAGGGGCCACCACTGTCCTCCTGGAGGGTACCGTCAGGAGGCCTTCGTCCGTCCTCGCAGTGGCCGCCCCAGGGAGCGTGGAGGCAGCAGTTCGTCGAGGCCAGGATGTCTTCCTCGGCCGCCGCGTCGTCTGTCCAGACCGCCGCGCCGTCCACACCCTACGGTGCTTCCAGGGCACCACCACCAGGGTCGTAGCCCGCACCACAGGCACCGCGCCCTCTTGTTACAGGTGCGACTCACTTTTGTGGTCGAGCTCTTCAATTTCATATATTTATGATTTGTCGTTTAGTAATGTAGACATTGTATGGATTAGGTCCTATCTTCCCAGAGTGGCACAGTCCGGTCGGTCAAGCAGCGGACGACCAGGGCTTGGACGACCTCGACGTGGAGCAGTACTTCGTCCGGCACGACGTGGTTGGAGGCTCACAGTTGTCAGGGGCGCCTCCTGCACCGACACAGCCGTCACAGGCTGACTTGGCGACACCTGCACCACAGGCTCGTCCTCACCGGGACGTTCACCCGCCGGACCGCTACACCTTCCCTAGCACACAGCTAGGGCGTGGCCGCAAGGCACAGCCAGAGGGATCAGTCCGCGGGGTCAAGCCCAAGCGGGGACGTCAGTAGTTTCTGTTCTTTGCATGTTTCTTTGTACCTTCTGTTGTATACATTCAGTAGTTGCATGAACATTTTCGCCATTTATCATTTTCAGCTTTATAGCTTTTCTTATTTATGCCATCTATCGCTCGTGATTTTTTTTCGTATTTTCTGGCCCCGCTGAGTGCCGAATGTGGTCTGAGAAGTTCTGTGGTGCATCAGCTCTTCCCCATCCGCAACAATGTCTTTCGTGAGCTAGAAACACGTGCAGAACAGAGATAACACGGAATATAATCATGCTCCTGAGCAAACTAAGCTCTTATAAAAAGAACGAATACATCATTGGATGAAGTTTTAGCATGCCAAAAAGAAAACAAACCCATCATTAGTAGTGAGTGACCTTGTTATGATTTTTTCTTACAATTACCAGTTTTCATATGTTTCATAGACTGTCATACAGCAGTTTTATTGAATCTGTTTAACATGTGCTATCACTAGTAGATTGTGTATGCTGACTACAACATGGTTGTAGACAAGGTTTATTCTAAATATGTTTAACAGCAGTCTTGGATCTATCCCAGTAAAACAAAATAACATCTGACATATCACAGTGAATAATTGAACATACATTATATCAGTAACAAAAGAGTAATAAAGTAAAGTCCTTACAGACAATGTGATGACCATCGTCATTCATATTGATTCCCGCTCTGCCATCTTTCACGAGGAATGACAAGGCAAAGATATTCTCTACTGTTTGGGCAAAGGACATTCTGTTGAAAACAAGGTTTTCTAGCCTTAAATTTTTCTTCTTCCTCAAAAGATCAGATATAATAGACATAGTCCTATCAGTATCAGCCTTTGCTGTCTCCATTGCATTACTGAGCTACATATCAAGGAGGAACAAATCGACGTATGTCATACCAGCTTTCCAAGTACAAAATGGTATCTACATATTTATCAAATCCCCTAAAGGCATGATGTCCGAATCCATATCCTACTTGCATCTCAAATGGTTATAAACTGCTTTGACTCCGACGACGATGCTGTGATGGAAATAAATGCTACCAACTAATTCAGATCAATGTACATATTTTTCCAGGGCTGGCATTTGCTTGCTGGTCCTACACCGTCCGAGGGGGTCGTCCACACAGTAGTGGTAGCCAGCGTTGCGTAGGTCACTCGTGCATTTTTGCCGTAATTTTCCGGATGCTACCGATGGGCCCCACGACCCGACGAAAACCGCTAGGTGGCCACAACTTCTGGCTTTCATGCCTAGGTTATGCTTTTGTTCTTTTGTTCTTTATCTTGTAGGCCATCTTATCACATCGCTTTCACATCAAATCGCTGTTATTGCTTGCTGACTCACCACGGGCTGCCCGTGAACTCCAATAATTTGTACCAGCCTTGTCCATCTCTTCACCACGATGGCTATAAGTAGGGCTGGATCCGTGGGGGCAACCGCACAGCCTCTGGACCGCTCAAGGCATTGACAGTATGGTACGTATGATGTCAACGAACTTAAGATGGTGCTCCTGTGACATTGAAATTATGGTACGCAGTACATGATAGTAATACACATAGACTTAAGATTGATGCAAAATACATGAAACAAATCCCTGTGGTAGCAGGGATGCTAGGTTTAGTGCCATCCATGGAACGGTTCCACACGGATATACACGTGGTTCATGCGAGTAGCAAATGTAACTCGCTCCTCAAGCTGGGAGATTCTTGCATGAAGATGTTCGATGTAACTGAACGCGGCCATTGGGAAGGAGTCGTCTATCCATTTGTTGAAGCCGCAATCATCGGTCTACATTTGAAAATGAGAAAAAGGTGAGATGGAAAATGTATTAAACCTTTGGCCGTTGTCGGGCTGGTTACTAACAGCGAAGTACGCGCAGCGGTAGAACCGTCGGCCAGTCCATCCTTCGATAACCTGGTCAAAAGTTTGTACAACTGTGTCCACTCCATGCGCACAACGTGGCCATCCCCTGTAGAAGTTTGGGTCTCTTATCATTGTTGGCTCTGTGTTATAGCTAGCTCTCGTCCGAATAGGCAGGTCGTCGCTTGGTAGACGGGCTTGAGATCTAGGACCATTTGACATCCACCAGGCTTGTCGGATCCAACCGTTCGGTGTGGGTCGTGAAGCCATATGTGCAATGTGGTATGTCTATCTCTACTCGCCTCCCTCCTACGAAGTCAATCCTAGTAGGGGTTTACACACACAGAGTCAGAGTGAGAGTGAGGGTGGGAGTGAGAGGGACGCCAACTCTGCCTCCCATTATATAGGCCGAGGAGTACTTAACGAATTAGATTAATAAGTTGTTTATTATGCTTACAGACATCGCTTACTAATTAAACACATACTACCAGTGCCCTACATCTGCCTATATCAATTCGGCCCGTTCATTTCATCGGTACTGCAGTGCATTCATTGTTAATGATGCATTCGGTGATCGCTTTCACCGCCGGTCACATCAATAATTGCGTGGGGCTGACCAACAAGATCCGCATGGCCGGTCACATCAATAATTGCGGCCATCGCTGACGTAACGATACTACCGACACGGTCACATCAATAATTGCGGGCATCGCTGGCGACCAACGATACCGCCGGACACCGGTGACATCAATAATTGCGAGTCACTGCTCACCAACAGTCCCGCCTGACACCGGTGACATCAATAATTGCGGAGCACTGCTGACCAATAGTCCCGCCTGACACCGGTGACATAAATAATTACGGGGCACTGCTGACAAACAGTCCCGCCTGACACCACTGACATCAATAATTGCGGGCCACTGCTAACCAACGATCCGCCGACACCGAATCAATCACATCAAATGCATCAGCAGCACTCGGGAGGGATGCGTGCGGTTCCATGAACTCGGTCCATGCACCGAACAAACTTCGCTATATATTTCCCTCCTACCTCCGAGTCCTCTGCGGTGCAACTTTCCTCTCAATCTGACATATTACTCCGGCCCATACACTCCACAAATCTCATTGTAACGAGTAATGGCAGCCTCCGGCTCTGAGCCCCGTCCGCGAAGCAAGTTTAACACCACCGTGCCAGAAGGGGTCAATGTTCCAATGTGCTTCTGCGGTGACCTTTGCAAGTTTGTTCAATCCAACGAAGGTTTCTCATATACTTACGCAAGGAGGTTCTTCATGTGTGCGAACTACGAGTACGATCCACCCAAGGTTCCTTTTGGCGAGCGTCCAAAGGTACTTGCTCACCCTATCCTGCATGATTATATCTAGCTACATGGCACATGTGATCTGTACTGACTTATGTTCAACAAATAGTCTCCCGCACCTCTCTGCGATTTCTGACAGTGGCTAGACATGGAGCAATCGGAGGAAGACAAGAAACACATCGAGCGTGAGGTCCGTTGGAAGAGGCAGTGGTTCAAACAACGCCAGTATGAGGAGGAGCAAGAGGAGAAGCGAAAGCGTTCGCAGGAGGAGTACCGGAAGCGACAACAGGACGCCGAACGTCAGGCTGCTGAGGCACGAGAGGCTGAAAGGGAGAGAAAGCGCGAGAGGGCACGTCGTGCAAGGGAGGCTTGACCTGATGCTATCAGTAAGGGGAAATATCTCCGTTGTACTCAGTAGGAACTTCCTTGTAATCCTAAGAGTAAAAATTTCCGAAGAGCACTCTTTCTTCAACGCGGCATGTGAGGGTTTATGATTAAATCTCGCTCAACTAGACACCGGTTTATTCTTCTATCTATTTATTTAATTTTCTGAATAATTATTAATATAAAAACTTTCTGCTGAAACTTATTCATTATTTCCATATTATTATTTTTTAAAGATTACATAGACCAAATAACAGGCCATATATACTGATAATATATATACTTTTATATATATTATATATCATACATATGTTATATATTAACTATTATTATATATAACATATATAATATATTATATACATGTTATATATGGCATATATAATATATTATATAGTTATAAGTGCCAGTGCCGCGCTACCAGACCGCGGCGGAGGGGTATTATTGTATTTGGGTTACAACAATGGCTATTTTTATATTTGCAAATTTTTTTCTGGGTAAAATTTTTTTTTTTCCTGTTTGATACGGCACTCTTATTATGACTTACATTTTCAAACGATGCCGGGACTCCATTTATTTAGTTTTATTTTTATGATACATTACTTATTTTATTCTGAAATCACATAATTTATGTTTTTCTGAAAATTGGAAAAAAATTGCAGAATCCCGCCCTATTGGCGGGCGGACTATAATTATCGCCCACCGGGAGGGCTTTTTTTGCCTGAGAAGAGGGGTGAACTGGTGGGAGCAAATCCCGCCCGCTTGTCGGGTGGTTTATATAGCTCGCCCTCCCGTCGGGCGGTGTTTGGCCGACCGCCCCCGTGGGCCGGCGCGAGCAAAGCCCGCCCATCCGTCGGGCGGATTTTTAAAATCTCGCCCGACCGCTGGGTGGTTTAAAGCGGTTCGATTTTCTCGCCCAACAGGCTAGCGACGGGAGTCTATTTATTTATTTTTTAAAATTGAATATCATTTATTTATTTCTAAAAAAAATAAATATAAAAAAATAAAATTCGCTCACTCGTAGCAGAAGAGCAATGCAACTCTGGCCCATGCCTCGGCTTGTTCCTGGCTCTCAAGTTGTCCTGCAGGTAGGGATGGCAATGGGCCCGTTCCCCGTTCCTTGGCAGAGAATTCCCCTATTAGGGGACGGGGTTGGGGAGGTTTTGTTCCCCGCGGGGATGGATATAGGGAAAATCCATTCTCCGTCAGGGATGACGGGGATGGAGACAGAGCGGATTTATCCCCGTGGGGACCTGGATAGGGACCCGAAATGTATATTTACCAACCAAATTTCTAAGACCCAAAGATAATGTGTTGGAACTATTTTTATGTATTTATTGTTGCTGTGTTGAACTATTTTCTATGTTGTATCTAAGTATGTTCTTGTGCTTTCAGCTTGAAACTTGAAAGATTAAATTTTTTAATCCATTCATTGGCTGACAACAACTTAGAATAGTGCAATATATAATCGGGTACTAAATGGGAATTTTTCCCCGCGTACCCTAACGGGGACGGGGACGGGGACGGGAAAAAATAGTCCCCGCGACCGGGGACGGGGACAGAGAACGAGGAATTTTATGTCTCGTGGGGATGGAGACGGGGAGGTACTCTCCGCGGGGAATTTTTCCGTTGCCATCCCTACCTACAGGTGAGGCAGGCGGGTGCGATTCCTGGTAATCAATCCATGAAAAATTAAAATCCTAGGAATCAAATCCACACTGGGCTGGAGACGCCACCCATGCTCCAATCACATGAGCGAGCCAAGGTCCTCAAGCTTCAGTACCATTGTATTATATAATATGGTAGCATTTTTATTTTGACATGGTTAGAAACAGGTAAATATAAGGATTACTTCCTTCCCTTTTTCTAATGTAAGGTATCTGTTTAGAGAATTCCCAAGTCCTCGAAGTGCCATGAATAATAATGATTTGCAGAGTACACACACAAAGATGGATTTAAGATAATATACTGTGTTCGATTCAATCATTGAATCGCGTAATTCTATTGTGAACTATTTGCTAATGAGATTTGTCTCTCACCAAATATTGTTTATGGGCTTTTGAGTACGGAGATATGAGGGCATCCCGTGTTTAATCACCGACTACGGTACGTGTGTTCATGTAAAAAAAAATATGGTATGTGTTCTATGCAAGGTAGCCCAAGGCCCCTGGCGCTAATCGGGTGGTAGACCCACGCCTAGCCCTCTATGCAGTGCCTAGGCGTCACCTAGGCGGCCGCCTAGTAAACACCGTGAGAGGGAGAAGAGAGTAGGAGCATCAACAAGTCAATGGCGATCCAGGAGGGGGTGCACATTTACATGATTTTTTTTAATGTCATATAAAAGTATCATGATCCTTTCAAATTTGCACATAACATATATATTTTTTGAAATTGCAATGTAAATGGTTCACAGATCGTCTTACACCACAAGAATATTACATAATATGTAATGGGAATTAAAATGCACCTTCTACGATACTCTTATCTTTACAAATTGCCAAATTGCAATGTTAGTCCAAATCAAATTTGGTTGTCCTATGTGGAATGTGACTCTATCCAAATTACCAATGTTTCGAGATTAGAAATTAGTAAATCATATGAAGCGATTCCACAGCCCTCACAAATCAGACCCAGATTTAGTTTTCACAAATTTCAGATTGAGAGAGACTTAGGGGCAGAGAGGGGAGAGTAGAGAACTGAGCAGTGCGAGCGAGCATATGCATCCTTACTCATTGCCCTTTGGCCCTTATGGCTAGCCTGGCTGTCGGCCCACGCCTTGTCCCTAAGTCCTCATCACCACATAGGACACACCCACATGCCCTCGGCACCGCACAACTCTAGCTTGTCTCTGTGTCGCTGCGCACTTGCATAACCCTCTGTGGGTGGTGGTCTTTTATTTCTAAAAATTCTAGGGGTGCTTGGGCATACCCCCATTGGATCCACCCATGTGCCGGGGAGATGGAACCAAACAAGGGAATGGAGGATTGAATTTCGGGTGATGAATTCATGCATGGCAGCACAATGTGACCAGCGGTGAGGCGGATCTCCTGCAGCGACACTTTCTCATCACCATTGGCCGCCATTGCCTCGCTCGATTCCATCTCGAGCTCTCCTTTGTGGCAGCTATGGGGAACCCTAAAACCTCCTAGCTAGATCTGTTTGCTTTAAGCACATGTGTGAGACAGTTGGGCCCAAGCGAGGATGGCCAACCCAGCCCATTTTGTTATTTATGCCTTGCTTGGCTTCTCCCATCCTTTCCCCTCCCACTTGTGCCACTACTGTTACATTCTCCTTCAAGCAATTCTGTCTCCCCTTCTCGAAAAAAATACTCGCCCCTTCCTCCATCTGGCTCACCCTTACTCTACCTCACAACAGCTTGCTCCAAGGGTTGAAGGCAGCACTCCCTGCCCTAGCGATGACCAAGAAGAGAAAGATGAGCTCAGGGGACAGAGGCACGGCACACGAACACAACTTTTTGTATGGAATGACACTACCACGACTAGTCTCAAGCCGCCTTGGACCTCTTAGCACCCTCCTAGACGGATCCGGTGCATAGGCTGCCTATTATGCCCAAATCGGGGTAGGGGGCTGGCGCCTGCTGTCGACGAATTATGTCAGCAATATACTTTATGGGGCTATGCGTAAGACCGAAACCCGATGGTAACACATGAGACAGATTTATACAGGTTCGTGCCCTCTGTGGTGGAGGTAATACCCTACTCCTGTGCTCGTGGATTGTATTGGGGTTGATCTCGATGGATCAATGTTGAGGATGGCTCTGGATCGATGTGATCTCTCCTACTGATGTGATCCTGGATATCTAACTAGGGGCCCCTACCTCCCTTTATATAGTGGAAGGAGGTAGGGTTATAGATAAGTATCCTAGTTGGTTATGGAAACGGGGGATAGAGATAGGAAGTCTATCTTTATCCTTTCTTGCCGAGTACGCGATATACCAGATTACAACTGTGTCTTTCTTGTGATACAAGTCGGGTCTTCATGCGGGGCAAGCCTGTCTTCTACATGGTAGGCGTGACCCTACTCCGTGAGGTGGTCCTCCTAATTTGTCTCCGTGAGATACCCGAGGACCATGTTATCCACACCTGCCTAGAGCAACATTGGTTCTATCTACACTGCAACATCATTGGAGGTGATGTATCAATATGAACATGAATATGAATAAATCCTTCGTGTCTAATCGATTTTGTTTCTTAACTTGGTAGGACTAAAGCTTCGATTGGCATTGCGTGGGATACGTAATTATGTTTGGTTGAGCCATTTTTAGATAATAATTTGGTGTTTTGAGCCAGTTAATTTTTTTCTAAATCAAGTTGTAAATGGATATAATTATTGTGTTTATGAATATATGAGATTGAATAACAAGATTTCTCTAACGTTAATCTAATTTAACGACAGGTTAATATACATTTCACTACCCACTTGTTACAGCAGCTTTAAAAATGAGAACAAATAACAAACTCTTCGTAAATTATGGGTACTACAGGTAGCCATATTAAGCTAGGGGGATAATTCTTGGGACCATTCTGAAGCTTTTTTTTCAAAGAAAAAAATCATGCAGTAGTACATTCGAACTTTTGTTTCCTTAGATTTGAGTTGAGTTGATACTACAAATTACACCACTAATTTAACAGGAAACCTGCTGAGTGCCAAGAAGTGGTATATTTGCTAGGTCTCTAAAATGTGTCGGTGATAATTTGGTAGCAATGGACTATTTGAACACTTAAACTCATTCATAAGGCAGCTACTTTTTTGAAAGGGGAAGTTTCATTAAAGCTTGAGACTTACATCTACTTAGCCATAGCGGCACCTACTGATCGACTTAAGAATGGGCATTTTGTATGTTTAAATCCAAAGTCTAAAAATGCCATTGGTCAGACCTTAAGTCTAAAAATGGCACCGAAAACTCTCTTACTATTAACTTGCTACCATTTTGCATGTTTTATCTTAAAATGCCACTCCTCTTGCCTTCCGTCAATCAGCTATCTAGTAATTTTGTGTCGGCCAACGCCCAAGATGGGAGTGGCGTTTGGAGATAAAAACAAGTTGCGGCATATTAACAATATGAAAGTTTTCGATGGCACTTTTAGAATTTAAGATTTGACTGGTGGAGATGGAGCCAATTCTCCCTTAAAAATTAGAACTTCACAAAAATTATAAACTGATCATAATTTATGGTACTACTGTAGCTATATTATGGTAATGATTTATTGGAAAAAACATTGCATTACATTTCAACTTCCATTCCCTTAAAGAGAATTAGATTTGAGACTACCAAATCACTACAGGAAATTAATCTGCTGAGTGCCAAGTAGTGGTATATTTGCAGTCTCTAAAATCTAATGGTGATAATTTGGTAGCAAGGGACTACTTAAAGAGCCAGCACTTAAACTCATACATAAGGCAGCGACTTAGCCATAGCAACAGCTACTAATCGACTGAAGCAATCAAGCAACAAGTTTAAACTAACTAGACAAATAGAACATAATACAACCAATATATGAAGTATATGTAATAGATAGAGAAGATCCAAAACCTTCCCAAGTACCAGCACGCATACAAGAGTTTTAGGTGCTTTATTACAAGACTGAAAGGACTAGCAGTAGCATCATTTTATATGATGGCTTGCAAATAGTCCTGAAGTTCATCGGAACTTTATTTTATCATGGGCATTCCCTATACGTGAATGCCTGCATCGAAAGCTTGGGCGTGGTTTAGTGATCCCTAGTAGAGCTCCAGTTGATGTTCGAGTAGCTCGCTGATGGCGTTTCGACGAGGATGGGAACATCAAAAGAGGGGAAGAAATAAGCCACGCCCATGTCACCACTATGCCCTACTTGGGCGGCAGCTCGTGTTGCTTCACTGCTTTGCCTGCTGCATCAGTATCTGCTGAAACCTGGGATGGTCCAGGGCCGAGCCGAAGCTCTGCATCAGTCTTCTGCATCGTAGCAATGGCAGATAGGCGTCCAATCTGCACAAAAATGTGGATAGTACATCATGGTGAGATAGATCTCTAGAGTCTAGAAAGTGACCGGTAAGACGTGAATTAGCTAGAAACCTACTGGATTGGTGGACCTGTGGCGTTGAAAAGTAAAGAATAATGAGAGTGAACAGCATGAACAGAGCTAACCAAAATGTGGACTTGATGCTTACTCTTTTGTTGTGTTGATCAAAGAAAAGCGAGTTCAACATGCCATAGTATTGCTGGTCCTTTTATTTTTTATGCAAACCAATCGACTATGATGGTGTCTACCCCTGATTTTTGGGCAGTTTTCTTTGGCTCAACATTTTTTAATATTAATTTTGAAAATAATCAAGGCATGCTAGCTAAAATATTAAAGAAAATCTACAATTTAGGTGCTTTAAACTTTGCCATCCAGTATTTTAGGTGCTTTAAACTATAAATTATAAATTGTAAACGGAACTTCAGATTCTCAACATATGAAAATCTACAATTTAAAATCCCTGCAAACTTCAAGTTTCATATATTCGATAGATTTGAACTTTTTTATATGTTGTTGGTTTTTTCTGCATTCCAAGTTTACATAAATTATTCAAGAAATTAAGGATTTGCGTAATGATCAAAATGGCATTCCGTGACATGCTTTAAACATTAGATGTATTCATATAATGCTAACGATTTTAGAGGTTTATAATTTAGATTGTCATGCAATGTTCTTCGGAAGTTCAATTAGAATTTAATATTTCTTTAGGCGATGGAGAGAAAAAAATCCTTCCATGTTGTAAACTACAGTATATTTGATGAAAAATTAATGAGTTTCCTTTTAAATAAGAAATTTGAACTTTGATTGTTTGTTTAGCCTTTTTAGATATACCACTAATACCTACGCAAAGAAAAGCTTAAACTACTACTCTAGGTAATTAGGTCATGGCCATTACGTTTGTGCATCATATCAAATAGTTGCTTCATTTAATCCTTATGTGAAACAATCAGTAATTAGATCAATACATGTTCAACTGTGTGAGCCTTTTTCACAAACCATCCATGTTTATGACAATATAATTTTTTTGCATGACAGTACAATGTGCCTGATGTACAATGTATTTATTACATGATCATGTTTAGTATCAAATTTTGTGTTATACATTGTCCTCTTTTGATACAGAAGTTGGTCCACTAAAAATTTTACTTCTATGCTTGGTTTTGAGAGGGAGTTTGTCAACTAATACTATCTAATCAGCATCGGTGATCTATCCTACCAAGGGAATCACTTGATTCTACAAATCCTATATTGAAATATTCAATTATATGATTCTTCAGTTTTGATGCAGAGACAACACATGCAACAAAAAAAATAATCAATATATGACTTTAGAATTATTACAAACCTCGGCTCTCAGGTAAGCATTTTCTATCTTTAGGCAGTTACCACATAGGGTCCTCCTCCTCTGTATCTTACTGATTTCACGGTTCTCTGCCATCAATATCTTGTTCTCAATCTTCAGCTCCTCATTTTCTTGCTTGATGGACTTCTTCTATGATGAATACAATGTTTTAGTTCAACATATCCCATAACAGCATATTTAACATCTTAGTACATGCATTTTATTAAGAGCTCCTTTACAGTTCTTAAGGAGGTACCGGAAGGTACCACAATTTACACCGTAAATTATGGTACCTCCCGACACCTCCTCAATGTTAAGGTACCAGGAGGTACCACAAATTAACATTAGAAATTGTGGTACCTCCTGATACCTCTTCAAGGACTATAAAAAATCTCTTTTATTAATCATGATAATACCACAGATATTACATGTTTATCACTAAACAGTTGAATAATTCAGGCAGAGGTGAATATTGCAAGTACTCAAGTATTTAGAAACTGCATGGGTGTACAAAAATAAAGTTGGCAAAGCAAATTAATACTAACACCTCAAAAGAACAATTCATCCAACCCTCATTATTAATAACCTCTAAGTCGCATTTTATTGGAGTTGTTTTCTCCATGTGGGCTTGTCTATTTTTTTCTTTCTATTTGGTATATTTGATTGTGTTGGGTTAGGAATATTTGTTGGTGCAAATAAACAAGTAGATGTTTTTTATGCCAACAATTTTAGTTTGTGACCTTACTCAATGTTGTTATCACCAGTGAGTTCCTCACGAAGTCAGAACCACAGTGCTTTAGGAAACTGTTGGGATGCTCTTATGCCCCTGCTCCGCCAAAGTTCTTGTCACCAGTGAGTTCCTCACGAAGTTCATCGCTAAAACAGGTCCCTAGCACCATGGAGATTCCATTCATGCACTCGGATTAATTCCTAGCAGAGTGGAGTGTCGATTTCTAGAAGAGTTTTGTTGCCTGCTGCCTTTCTGGCCATCGACTTCTCCCAATCAGAGCCATGAGCTCACACCCTAATTAATCACCAAGCCTAACCTACCTCTGCTCGTACCCAAATTTGCATTTTTCGCCAACCTCCTGTCTCTATCATCTCTAGTCTCGAGGCTTCGTTGCGGGGGCCATCTCGGGCCAAACCGAGGCAATCACAGCCTCCATAGCGTCGCACTAGTGTTTTTTTTTTTTTTCTGTCGCTCGCCTGCCCCCATTGTCGCCGGAGCACCACCAAGCAAGACACCAGAGCCACGCCGCTGTTGCTCACCGAGGCCAAGGCATTGTAGCTCCCACCACCCCCCATCCTTTTTCGTAAGCACTAAAATGTTTGGGTTTATCCCACTGATATAATATAATGCCCCTTTAAGAAAAGGCTACCTAGATCCGAGGAGAAATCCTATGGCACCCGGCGATCTGGCCGTCCGGACGGATTGATCCAGCCATCCGACGTGCGGACTGCCGGATATCCGGCCGTCCGATCACGTGCGGACGGCCGGGTTCCATGTGGCACCCAGGTGTCATAGGATTTGCCTTCAGCTAGATCCCCCATCCATCGGCAGTGCCATTGGCCCATGAGAGTAGGGGTGAAAATGGGTCAGATATTTTTCGGTCCGGACTGGTCGGATCCGGATCCGGATATCTTTGGGTCGGATATTTTCGGATCCGGATCCGGATTCGGATATTTTTATACGGATACGGGACGGCTGATCCCGACGGATCCGGATATCCGGTACTGTTCATATTCGGATCCTTATTCGGATCTCAGCCCATCAGCCCAATAAAAAGGCCCAACAGGCAAATATGAATTATAAAAGGGATATTTAGCTATTTAGACCCATAAACAACAAGCCCATAACCTACCGGCCTAGTCATTTAGGCCCAAAACCTACATGAAAGTGTAAATTATAATAATGTTTTAATTAATTGAGTCATTTATGTGTTGTTGTAGGTTTTAGAGTGTACAATTTATATGGTTTAAATGTTTCGATCGGTATCCGCAGCTGTATCTGATCTGATCCATATTCAATCCGTATTCGTATCCGATAATATCTGTTCCCGTATTCGTATCCGTGCTATCCGTATCCGGATCCGGATCCGAAAAATAATATGGATACGAATATGGTTTAGCCATTATCCGATCCGATCGGACCGTTTTCACCCCTACATGAGAGCATTGAAGTGACCCCACTACTGCTCTCCGTTGCCACACCATCTTGGCCCGCTGGCGACCAACCCGGCCGTGGCCATAGCACCCCTGCACTTCCCTCTTCCTCCTCCGCCACTGATTCTCCTCTAGCTGGCACCAGTCACCACAAGTAGTCTCGGGCCAGGCCATGCACCCGTGGCCATCTCATACTTCGCCATCATACCCTGCCAAATAGCGTCGCCTTCCACCAGAGCTCCGCTAGAGCCGAGCTGGCTACGCCACCATCGTCCCCTCCTCCTTTCTCCTCAGCTTCTTCTTTCTTACTTACGCCATAGTCACAGACCTGCCCAGTCAGCTACCTGGGCCAAGCCAGGCCAGCTGGGCTGCTAGGACAAACCGCAGCGCAGTGTTCGGCCTGATTTTACTGTTAAGCCCATTTGTTTGCACAGTAGCTTTCTTAATTTTAATGAAAGTAACACTTGTTAATCTTATAATTTAAACCCCTGAACTCCATGTAGTGTGATATAATTCTTATTACATTTTAAAATCAAACCCTATGTACTGTATTTTTTTCCTGTATTTATTTGATTTTCTAAATTTCTGGTCATTTATTTGTGTTACCGTTTTGCGGAGGCTGCTGCTAATGCCACTGCATTGTCTTAGGAAGAAACATCATTTTCAGATCAAGACAAATTAGATGCATATTGCACCTATTCTTTAAAAGTTTTTTATTATAATTTCTCTCATGCATGCGAGTTTGATAACATGTATTTAAATTGTTTTGTGATATTATGCCATATGCATGGTAATTCTATGTTAGCATATAATGTCCATCTTTGCTGCCCTAGGATTTAATTATGTCGTATTTATACCCTGAATTGTTTATCATGCTAGTTGGCTTAAGTTTGCTTAGGTCTTAGTAGCTTAGTTGGTAATTCAATACATCTGGGACTCGGTGAAGGAATGGCGGTGGGATTGGATGGATGAATGGTGGCTGTGTGACGCAGATTGGGACAGAAAATTGTCCAAATGCCACTCCTCAACAAGTGGTTTCGCTAAAATACCACCATGCTCTCAATGACATGTAGGACCACATGTGTCTATGACAATGGGTCAGAGTGGCATTTTAGTGAAGCCATTTGTTGAGAATGGCATTGGACTGATTGGGATTGTGGTAGCCGTCTCTATCATATTAAGAACTGGCAGTGGTGGAAAATTGATCTCAACACAATAGTACAACCGTTGTTAATATGGTAAGACCCTAGCCAATTAAATTAGGAAATCCAGCCTTGGGAGTTTCGTATGTGTGGGAGTGGCGGCAACTATAATGGAGACCTACAAGGTCCTAAAGGGGCCTTTGGCTTAGTGGGACGCTGCTAAGGGGTGAAACCTTAGCAGGCGGGCTCAAGTCTAGACGTACCTAGGTAAAAGATTTGTTGGATTCACTTAGGTCACATACCAAAGAAAGTATGATGACATGATAAGTGAATAGTTCCCATTGGTAAAGTGTTCTCTCTTTGCAGAGCTAAAAAGGCACTATACATTCATGCCACTATAAAGTTCCTGATTTACAAAAAATGACACTCCGTGTGACAATGACATGTGGGACCCACATGTCATGTGGCTAGGCCCCTGCGGGAGCATATGCCTTGCCACGAGCATCCATGCTCAGTACTGAGAACCCTTTCTCATCCCCAAGCAAGGAAAGGCCTCAATGACCATACATGACACCAAGGGAAGCTCGTGCTCGGGCCCAACGGCCACAAAGCCATGTCGCCATGATCTTGGAGCTGTTGCCCACGGCGTGGATACGACGCTTAGCATTAGTGTGCAATTATAGCCACATTTTATCTATAACCGATGTGATAGCGGCGTTAGTGTACTGAGGCTGTTGCCTTCCCTTGCAACTATATATACCCCCTCTTTTTCTCATTTGGGGGAGATCACGCCTCGTTGTAACAGACTTGCACACATTTTCTCATAATAAGCATTGGAGTAAGGTTGTTATCTGCATCGCAAGAGGCCTGAAGCTAGGATAAATTCTATTTCTTATTCGTGCTAATGGCTTGTTTGTTCGTACCATCCCCAAAGTTCCACTTTAGTAGAAAGGGGCCTTGTAGATCCTACATTTATGAAGTAATCTTGTCGGGGAATCTATTTACCAATCGTTGACAAATCTACTTATTGTATTTTTCTAGGATTTATTTGATTTTCTATTTTTTATTTATTATGCCTTGTTTGCATGTATACGCTGTCATTGACTACGTTAGAGCTATGTCCACTGCCGACTTCTAGGGAGAAACCTAGTTTTAGGACCAAGGCAAGCTAGTTACATATTGATCCTAATTTTTCTAAAGTTTTCTTAGATATGAATCCGCATGCTATTTGATATCAATATCTTATATGTTCTACTTGCTAGTTAATGCCTATGTTATGTTTGTCAATTTATTAACATGGTCATCCATCTTTTGTTGCCTAGTATGAACTATTCCTGTTATAGCCATCCTTGTGTCGTCATAGATGCTTAGTATTGCTACGATGGGAATTGGTAGCTCTCATACAAAGTTTGGTAGAAGGAATCTACTTCTACCTTGATGTTTTGTAAACTTAATCAACTTATGATGAAAGTGGAGTAAGTAGACACAAGGTGGCTGTAGGGTGGTTGTATGTTTCAATGGTAGCTGCCTCGGTCAACGTAAGGACTGAACATTCATGGAAATCTAACCAAGCACAATGGCACAATTATAGGCACTAATAATGGTAAATCCTTAGCCTACTAAATTGCTAAAAATAGGTTTGGGTCTGTCATTGTCGGTGTGGGTGTGGCTTGCAACCATCGGAGACCCATCTGGCACGTAGGAGGGGCTCTGGCTTGGTGAGGAAGCTAGTGAGGTGAATCCTTAGAGAGGTAGGCACAAGACTAGACGTACCTAGGTGATGACTTTGAATCGTTGGGTAGTTCCCATGTGTATAGTGTACCCACTTTACAGAGTAAAAACTATCATTATAGTCGCGCTCATGGTCAAGAGCGGGCAAAGGAAGTTCCACATATTAATCTAACCCCTTTTAATAATTAACTGGTGTTGTGTAGGGCAGGGAATGCCATTCAGTGAATGTAGTGCAGGATTGTTGTGCAGTGTTGGGAGTGAATGACTATTTTGGTCTTTGATCAAGAAGGCAGTAGAGTGTTGAGAAAACAATTCTAACAAATGAATTTTATTTATTATTAGTTTGTAAATTATGCTTTGTAACTAATAGTTCAAAATCTCAAATCGGCTATTCTACAAAAGAACGAACCCTAATCCTTTGGAAGCTTGCATTCATTCTTAAGGACTCCTGATTTCTGAGTATGCCACACTCACCCTTGCCTTTTATGCATGGCTATTCATTCCAACAAGAGATGGAGATTCAGAGTAGTATGCTAGCTACGAAGTAGACGTTGATAAAAATGATCTAGACTATTAGAAGCGTACCTCGGTCAAATGCCTGAGGCAGTTTGATGGGACATCACCAACATGTTTATTTATGTTCTTCTCGTTGTTAATACTCTGATATTGTAATAAGTAACATTGAGTCCACAATAATTTATGTTTATTTCAATTCAATAAACTGTATGGTTTGATCATCTATTTATATGGTGTGCATTAACTATGATTTCTTAGGACTATTACTGAAAACATAGAGGGGTTTTGCACAACCGGGTCTCAACACTAGTACAATTATACAAAGGGAAATTGGTTTGCAAGGCTAGGTCCCAAGAGGGGCTAAGGAGCCTTTGTCGTTGTTAGCTCAACAAAAGACCATCTTACCCCCGCTATGGTTAAAGAGAGGGCCAAGAAGTCTTTTGTCTCCCTTAATGTTATTGTTGGTCCTATTGGCACAATACCAAAATGATTCACTTTTTGACACGTCGTAGGGCCAAAAGTATAGGTTTGTTAGAGAGGTAACTTGACTGCCAAGTTGATATATGTATTGCTTCAGCTCCATGCTAGCCTTTGTTATGTACTACTCCTGATTGACACGATCTTTAATTCCTCTAGCATGGGTCACTCAGAGCATGGCGAGCTCTAGCAAGGGCCACCCAGAGCTTGGCGAAGCCTAATGAGAGCCACCTAAAGCTTGGTGAGGCCCATTCGAAGCATGGTCAAGCCCGGCGAGGGTCCTCCAAATCATCATGATGCCCAACGAAGATGGCTCAAAGCTTTGTAAAGCATCTTTCTACATGTCGTATGGGATGGGTGTGTCACCCCTACAACACTCAATAACAATATGCTTGCATTCCATTAAGTTCAGGTAATATATAACAAACAATAATGTTTATAACAACATCCCTTTCCTTCCCCTTTTGTTAGATTAGTACAATTGTGTGCCAATCATTTATTGTCTAGTTGTGCTTTCATTTAGGTAAATGGACAAATAAATTCATATGTATTTGAGTAATCAATGTTAAAAATGTTCCATTGTGATTTCTAAAGTTTAGGTATATCTTTTGAAGATGCATGTGTTGTATGATAAAAATGTTGAATAAGTATTTTGTTGTCTAAAAGACATTTGCATGTATATGAATAATAAAGGATTGGGATTTGTTGTTACGACTTGTAACCTTCATCTGAGCTACCTTGTTTACGGGCCAAAACTTCAATCGTTTTGACGGATATCCCGAGTTTTCAGCCATTTTGTTGATATTCTTCACACAAAAGTATTAGTCTTCAAAAAGGACTCTGTAGAATTAATAATTTCATGAATTAGAATATGCAACGCCTTAGGAAGAAAAAAATAAAATGACATAAGTAAATAATGCATTATGTACTATTGTTAGGCAAGCAATCGTCCTGATCTGCATTTAATAATAAATCTAATTTTCACAACGTAGCAATGAAAATTTGCAGCATGTAAATAACAAGTTATGCATTTGTTAGTTTGTACTGAATAAATGCATCATTCTGAAAAATGATTATATATATTAGAAAAGTAGAAAATGATTGCTAGAAAGAGGTAATATCAGTCATGAGAGGAAGATGTGGGATGTTAAACTATAACTTCTTAATTTGACACAAATGGAATAATTACATTATATTAACTAATACAAAACAGACAATAAATTTCTATGGTTAGAGATTAGCACAAAGAAAGAAATCTATGTACAAAGATTTAGACCACACAAAGTTTGGTGTACACTAGTACTAAAGAATCAGTGTAGAGAAAAACCATTGTTTTAATTCAATGCTTTGATGTGGTTATAATTTTATGTAAATATGGCTATTTAAATCAAGTTCATATAAAAAATATCTTATTGTTTTTTCTCAAAAAATGTATTTGTTTAATTTGACCAAACGTAGTAAACATTGTTTTATTATAACAACAAAGTTGTAAAAAAATGTTGATGTTCTATTCAAGAACACGATCTTGATTTGAAAAGTATTTCATAAAGTTGTTTGATGAGTACATAAATGTAAATATGAAATATATACCCCCTTTACTGAATTAAAACTAATTTTCCTTGAAGTTGTAAAATGATTAATTGGAAAAATGGTTAGGTGCAGCTCTAGTTAGCTTTGACATTTTTAATGGGGTAGAACTTAAATATTGTAGATTCTTTTCAAACACCATCATATAATATCTCGCATGTAAAGATATCTTCGAAGTATCATTAACAATCAAGCAAATTTGTGCATGACTCCTTTGTAGCATCATTTCATAACATACATATACTAGCTATATAGTAATTGCAAAAAAGAAGGAAGAATGAAAATCTCAAAGACCAACACACACTTAATAGTTATTTTGCACATTTGTTAACATGACTTCCCATGTTTATTTACAAAATCAAAGAACACCTTTTTAAGACCTAAAAATTTTGAAGTTGTGTATCAGTGTATCATGATCCAAAAATTGAAAGAGAATTGCATTTTGTTTAACTGTGAAAACACATACCGACAAGCTCCTTTTTTGAATGTTCGCTCTTAGTTCTTGGATCCAATCTTTGTTTCTTCAGAAGTTCTCCATTTTGATGTTGTATCTTGCTTTCTTGTTCATTGCAGGTGAGAAATGGGTGCTTTATAGGGTGATGTAGTGTCCATTTTTGGTCAACTAAGCAGTTCACATTTTGTAGTCTTAATGCTATCTGGTGACCAATGTCGTACTATAGATAGATAGATAGATAGATAGATAGATAGAGAGGACGACTTTGTTTGAAACAATGAATACGAATTGTATGAAGATACATCTTGATATACAATGTGACCTCATGATTTGTGGCATACATAGGTCAACATGCATATCAGGCAAAGATAGTTTAGAGATACAGAACGGTGATGAAATGAGGTCAAGGTTTGGTGATGGCATGACATTTCTTAAAATGTATTTCTGATTCATGGAATGAATTGCAAAGATTTATCACTATCCTAGCATTGATGTTCTATTTCCACAACGTCACATCCCGCCGCGCCTTTAAATTTTTCTGGATCTTTTATTGCATTTCATATCTGTGGCAAGAGATTTTTCGGTGGACGAATGTAGTAGTGCAATATATATATCTCACATGAGAACACATGGACTTCTGTTTGGCTCACATAAGTATAAAAAATTGGTTTGGTTGGAGTAAGCTACAGCAACACTTGAAATATAACAAACAATGTACCATTACTATTTATGAGTATTATGGAAAAGCACTCTCAATCTCCTAGTTGTAGTACTGAGTCTCAAGTCTACCTCCTAAAATGGACTGATTATATTATGGAATATTTAAATAATTTGTACCGTTCTATCCTTTCAGAGTGTGTATGCATGATACTATTACCAACTATATACACACGCTTTATCACAATTATACTAATCTTACTAAAATTGAAACCAAGCATAATAAATAACACTAAACATATTAATCATCACTATATATTAAGCAAATTAGAATATCACTTAAAATTAAAGGCTAGTATAAGTGTAGGGTGATGTGGGAATATATATGTTTCCTTTTATTTTTCTTATCCAACCTTTGGACTCTAGTTTCATATTGTAGCTCATGTTCAATTCAGGTCTACATGTTCCTATAATGGCCATAGAAAGACATGTTTCTTTCCCGTTCTCTTTGAAAAGTGCTAGGGTAATACATTCTTTCCTTCTCCTTGTGCAAAGATCTACAAAAACAATGTATGTGCGGAAACATATACTACACAATATAACAATGTAAATTAAAAGAGTTTGGTATATGAGAACTACTACAAGCATTAATGTAGACAAAACACACCATTTTAAGTTGATATTTTTCATGGATAATTCCCAAGGTTAGTGAGCACCATTATGTCTAAGTACCGAGTGCTTGGGCATGAGGTTGCCAGCTTCTCTGCTAGTTGGACGTTGAGGGCACGCAACAACCTTCGGGTTGCAGGCCCTCACCATGACCTTTAGGTCGCAGAGTCTAGGTTGCTTCCATTGCAGACCTATCCTAACAAATGCAAGGTAGGGCCTCCACAGGTCGCACCGCCTTAAGGCGAAGTCCTTTATGAAACTTATAGTTATATCTTGTAGGTCCAATCGTAACCGTCTGAGAGCAATATGGAGATAAATCAGTGACAAGGACTCTCACAATGTTAATAATGGATTGTCTCTTTCCAAAGATAAGATGGGCCTGAAGACTATAAATAGAGCCTCTAGGAGGGAGCTAAAGAGAAGGCCAGGTCTATATTCACACGAAGTTAGCAAAAACTCCAAGAGTTAGAACTTAGCTTCTCTCTTGCCGACGACTGACATTATCATGGCGTCCACCAACATTCGATTTCGCTAGCTTTACAACATAAAACACACATCTTGTACTCTTTGAAGCTAAATCAAGAAAAGGTTCAAAGTAGGGGTATTATTCTATGTTTCCTTGTTTGGCTCACATCACCAAGATATATCTTCAAGGTAGAAGACTAGCTGGTACTTCATTCCTCAATTGAACAAATAAGTAAGCTCGGCAGAGAGGCTTGTCTAAATCATTCCACTACTACAGATCTGGCCATCAGTCCCGGTTCTAACGGCCATCAAGACCGTTTTGAACCGAGTGCGAGTTATCCGAGATCGATGCCCCATGGCATCGGCCCGATTCTCACCCAATCTTGATATAGTATCGATGACGGTTGGAGGCCACACGTGGCTTTAGCCCGTGTCTCGCCAAGTATGATAGCCATTACTGTTGGAAGCACCAACTGGTAGTGATAAGTCATTATTCATCGGTTGATTCCTCCGACCAAGATCGAGCGAGCACACGTGGCTTTAGCCGTGCCTCGCCGAAGCCCTAGTCGAGACGGTTGGAGGCACCAAGCTGTCTTGATAAAGTTGTTATTGATCGGTTGGTTCCTCCAACGTCTGAAACGAGCACCACTGAGCTATAAATAATATATATATATATATATCGTGTAATATATATTATATATGTTTTCGTGTGTTAAGTCTAATATTATTATTATATATATATATCGTGTGCTAAGTCACAATTAATTAAAGCACATATAATCAATCATGCATAATTAGCGATAATTAAATCACGAACTTTTATTAACAACTTTAATTACAACTATTAGGTATCACAATGACATTCATTACAACTTTAATTACAGAACGTTCATCGTGATCTTTTATGTGCATCGCTCTTGGTAGCCGTAGATGTTGACCCGACAGTTCACCGGTCTTTATCGAAGGGCCCACCTATTTGCCGCTGGAACGTGAAACTCGCCTCTTGGATTTACGACTTATCGAAAATCCAGCCGACGAGTTGTTCTGCGATCGCTCTCACGGTCGCCGGCGAGAAATCGGACACACATTGCAAGTCGGCAGCACCTCCGGCCAGGATGTGCATAATATGGCACACATAGTAGCCGTATATATTGGTGCCCGACAGCTGACGCCAGACCTGTGGTGAAAAAAGCTAACAGCGTGAAATGGATGCATGGAAATGAAGTTAACTAACTCAAAAGCTACCCTGATGGCATACATACTCGAGAGGCAAGTGTAATATCGAATTCCTCGTTGAATTCGCCCACGGTTTTAATGCGGGCTGTGCGAATGCACTACACACGTGATTGCAAATTGAACATAATTAGAATTTGTTTAAAATGGAGTAGAACGAGCACAATAATGGAAAGAACAAGAATACCGGTTGAGAATGTCGATCAAGTTTTTGTACTTTTCAACTAGTCTCCTCAGCGAGTCTATAACTGTGATCATGCTACGATCTAGCTCGATAATGAGAAGAATCCAGTGAAAGCTGTACATATATATGGCAACGTAGGTAACTAATTAGTTCTAACATCGTGTTGTGGAAAAAGATTAGAACGAGGCGGTACGAAAACACTTACTCAAAGTTGTAGGGTAAAAGTATCTTTGAAAGTTGTAGGGTAAAAGTATCTTTGAATGATATTTTTGACCTATTAGCCCATTGTATATGTTGGTCTCTGTATCGGCAGGGGATATTTTAACATTTGTCTCATTGATAACTAAAGGGTCAAGGAAGCCTGTGTTGAGAGTAGAAACACTTTTGCATCTTTCTATCTCCATTCTACATAAGAAGAAATTAGTTAGGCTTGCAAGTTAGTATAGTGCAAGGGCCCGCACGGTGGATTTTTGCAATTAAATAAGACACTTACAGAGTCCAGCAACTCAACATGGCCACATCGATGGCGTCTGACTGGTATAGCTTGTACATTACTGGCCATTCGATATAAAATTCATTGTCGCCGTGAAAAAAATGTTCTTCCTTGTACTTGACGGCAAATGACATTAGGCCATGCTTGAACGCATCCAGGTACCATTCATGGAATTGGCGCATCCTAGTTGGTAGCTGGCCAATCTCCTCACGCCTGACCTAGGAAGCACCCAGTGTATATTGCCATCTGACTTCTGCAGCTTCAATCTGCATGTCGCCTAATATTTGCTCTGGGTGAAGACCAGTTTCTTCGATGAATTTTTGCATCTCCTTGGCCTTCTGATCAGCTGATGACGTCGTCTTCTTTGACGCCTTCTTCTTGGACCTTTCCTTGACGAATGTGCGCTCGTAGTCAGATACACGAGGTTTTTCCTTTTTGTCCTTCAAATTTTTCACTGTCCTCAAGCCTTTTAGAAATTCTTCCGTACCAGGCTGAACCTTCTTCTCTGGTGACTTGGGTTTAAAAAATTTAGTGACCTCGGCTCTGACTACTTTCTCGGTCTCCTCCTCCATCATATCGTACGCCCGCTTTGCAAGTGCAGCTAGCTTCTTGGGTTGGGTGGACCTCGTCCTCTTGTGAGCTGCTGGGCGAGCTGGCTTGCTTGTCTTGAGCGACGATGTTGGAGTTGGAGTTTCGTGTGGGAGGCTTGGTGCAGGAGACGGGCTTCTTCTGGGAGGCATCTCCTTCGGTGACGATGGAGGTGATGACGGACCGCTTATGTGTGCCGGAGGTGACGAAGGTGTTGGAGAGGACACGTCCATGTGATCTCGAAAAATAATGTACTTCTTCTGCCATTGGATAAAATTATGGACTGCCTCTGCTAACTTCGTAGTTCCGTCACCTCCGGGAATATCGAGGTCCAGGTCCTCGCACCCTGGGCATACCTCCTCCACCGAGACCCTGGAGTAGCCCGGCATTATCTGTTGGCCATGGATGACCAGCCCTGGCTCCATCGGGTCAGCCATGCCGTGAGCCGCCTTGAAAAAGATGTTCCTCACTTGGACGTGTAGCTCATAAGGTGTCCGCTGCGTGATGTCGTCCACGGGCCAGTGGCCCAAGTCCGCTTCGGGCAACCCACCGGAAGCACAGCTGCTTCGCCGCCTTAGGGACTAATGAGGTCCGGATTAGCAGGAGGTTCCTGGCCCGCATCTAGCCGTTGGCTCAAGGCTAACTATACCTGTCTTTGGATCTCTTCTTTCATGCTCTGTTGTGTTTGATTCAGGCGTTCTTCAAGCATTAGGAGCTGTTGTGCCTGTCGGGACTTGCTTCTCACCCGACTCCTATAGGTAGCGGCGTCTTTAGCGAACCCAATCTTCCACGGAACGACGCCAATGCCTCGTGTACGTCCAGGATGCTCCGGGTTTTGTAGGGCCCTTGCAAGCTCGTCGTTCTCCCTGTTTGGCATGAAGGTGCCCTGGGAAGATTCCTCGATCGACTTTAGAAGTCTTCTGGCCACATCTGTCAGCACATTCCCGAACACCGTGTTTCCATCATCGTCAAGGCCGCCGCCGTGAGTATAGAACCAGCTCTTCGCTCTGTCTGGCCATTCCATTGTCGCGGGTGCGACACCCTTCGCCAGCAGTTCTTGTTCCCTCTTCTCCCATTTGTGCATCGCCTGGCGGTAACCACCAAGGCCGAGGTGATGGTAGTATTGCTTCTTCTGAGCATTCTGGCTGTTCCTTTCGGTCAGACTTTGACCTTCATTCAATTCTTGTAGTTCACTTAACGCATCCCGCTGATTCGCAACTTTGGGTACTTGTTGAAGTCGAATTCGGTTCTTCTTGACGTACTCCGTGTTCAACTTCTTTTTATATGTTTGGAATGCGATGGCCATCTTCTTCAACGTGTAACTCTTCACCTTCTCTTCGGTCCCTTGGGGGAAGGTGAATGTCTCCTTCAGGTCGGTCCAAAGCATGTCCTTCGTATCTTCAGGGACATTATCCCATCTCACGATGCTAATCGGCACATGGTCCCCGGCGTGGGCGCCGATGCGAATTGAACGGCCCAATCGCCCTAGGGGTGCAAGAGGTTGGCCATTATCGCCGACTTCGGTCATAACATGTCTTGCCTTCGACTTCTTGTTTGAACCTCGCTGACGTGATTGGCTACTTGATTGAGTGATCTGAAAATATGGTACAATAATGTCTACGTGTTAGAATGTTGGCTTAGTATGATGGTGGAACCGGCATATACAAGTTCGATCTAATTACCATGGTTGTCTCAGCGGCCTCGGCATGAGTCTCATCGGTCTCAACGAGCCTTAAGTCCATGACAGGCCTTGCGGCCTCGATGGAATCATCGAGCTCGTAACCATCTTCTCTCGAAATCAAACTTCTCATGAACTCGTCTCCATCAAACCCTTCTCCCGCCATCGTAGTTTTGTAGTCTATAAGAAGGCATTGAAAATTAACAAAAAAAGATTAACAATAGTATACTTGCACATTTCACATATACTTATACATTTCACTTATACATAAACGGGTGACAACGAGGAGGGCGGTGGGGAAGATGAGGTAGATGAGGACGGGCGACAGTGATGAGGACGGTATATACATTACATTTCACAATTAATTGACATACATCTTAGAATTCAAATTTGCTATAAAATTGGCATATACATATACATCTCAAAATTCATATAAATAAGATACAGAGGTGAGATTGTCTTCCATTAAATACATGCTATGTTTTATTTTTTTCATGTAAAAATTTATATCTTGGACTAATTATTTGGCAATTTAACTACTTTACTCCCCAGTGCTGAAATCCTGGCTCCACCACTGCGAAGGTTTGGGCATTTCGTCGAACACTCTGGGCGCACCATGATTGTGCTCTGTTGGGCGCGCGCCTCCTCATCACTCGTGTTCTTTGTGTCACGCCTCCGTCATGCTTGCCCGAGCCCGCACTCATCGTCCCATGCTCGCCGGCCTGCACCTTGCCGAGAGCGAGGAAGGAAGAGAGAGGAGCACAAGGAGCACCTTGCTCACGGGTCGTTGAGGCGAGGAAGACGGCAATGCATGGGTCGTCGGTGACGAGGAGGATGGCGGCGCGCGCGGGGTCGTCGGAGGCGAGGAAGACGGCGAAGGAAAAAGCGGCGTCGGCGAGAGAGGTTGGAGACGATAAAACAGTTATGCCTCCAACCTCTCTCGCTTTAGAATTTATATGATGGTGGCATCAGTCCCGGTTGGTATCATCCACCGGGACTAACCACACATCAGTCCCGGTTGGTTACACCAACCGGGACCAACGCCCATATTAGGTAGTGCCATAGGAACCATCAGTCCCGGTTGGTATCACAAATCGGGATGGAATGCTCACTTAATCCCGGTTGAGGACACCAACCGGGACGGAATCTCCCTTAGTGCCGCTTAATTACACCAACCGGGACTGATTTGCCAAAAAAAAGGCGCGAGCTGGGAGCCCGCGCTCAAGCGCACGCTGCTAATTTGCTATTAATATCTCGAAAATTATAGAAAACTGTTGGAAGTCTTGAAATTTCTCTTTAATTTTTCAAATTTTAGTATAAATTTTCACCTTTTATATAAATTCAATTATTGCTTCATGGCTTACTGAAAAATAATAAATCATACTTATTCCACACTAATCTGATTTCAAAAAATAAAATAAATTAAAAATTCACATATTCTTTACAATTTAATTTTCCAACCATCTTAATACAGATTTTCACCTTTTTATATAAATTCAATTATTGCTTCCTTCCTTTATAAAAAATCATAATTCATACACGGGTTTAATTGCTAACATACTTTGTAATTTATGGCAAATTACTACCACTGCCATGTGGGAACCACAAGTCCGTGATCTCCATTTTGAGGGAAGTAATCCCGATTGGTGTCTCCAACCGGGACTACCTAAATCCCGGTTGGTGTCTCTAACCGGGACTATGTGGGAATTCGAAACGACGCAATGTTGGCGCGAACCGAGGAGCCGCCTCTGCCTCTTCCTCTGCCTCTGACAAGAGGCCTCTTCTATAAAACCGACAATCTTCCTCTACCTAATTAACCGTCTTCCTCTTCGATCAATGGCGTCTTCCTCCTCTGTCTCTTCCTGTTCCTCTAACTCCACCCCACCACCATCACCGATGCCTGCGGGTCTGCCTCCACCGCCGCCACCATCTTCCGAGGACGAGTGTCCCCCTCGGAAGCGCATTCGTCGCAACCAGCCGAGGAAGGAGTCCGTCTTCTACCCGGCGGAGTTGTCGATGTCGGACGAGTTGTCCGACGATGACGAGGACGAGGAGGACTTCGACGATGAGGACATCGTCACGGAGGAGGACAAGGACGAGGAGGAGGAGGACGACGATCCGGAGGAGGAGGAGGAGGACGACGACGATGACGACGCCGCCTCCGACGATGCGCCGACGCCGACAACGAGGAGGAGGACGACGACGAAGACGACGATTAGTCCCGACAATGGTAGAAATTAATTATTAGTTATTTAGTATATTATTAGAAATTAGCTTTTAGCATCTTTTGTGGTAACCCGTGGGACATTGTACAGGGTACCATTATTTGCAAATTATTATAATGTTATAATATATGTACATTTCCTATAATATATGTTGTTTTTGGACCCATAAGATTTGTCCTCACAAATACATTCATGTACCATAAATTAAAAATCAAAAGTATAAAACATAAATTAAAAATCAAAAGTATAAAACATTCTGTATAAACTATAAATTCTGATACTAAAGAAAATCACATTGGAAGTTGTTTGTAATACAGGACTTCTCCTTTCGAATTTATATGATGAGGAATCATCCGGTCAGTGTCATACACCGGGACTAACATCATATCAGTCCCGGTTGGTGTATTACACCGGGACTGCTTGCTCATATCAGTCATGGTTGGTGTAACAAACCGGGGCTGAATGCTCACTTAGTCCCGACAGATTACACCAAAAATAAAAAAATACAACGGCGCGAGTGGGGCTCGAACCTGTGATCGCACCGGGGAGCCCGCGCTCAAGCGCACGCTGCTAGCCAGGGGAGAGGATGGGGTTTTGATCAGCCTTCACGGCACGAACCTTTTTTGTACCCTTCTTAGGAGATAGGATCACTCATCGACATGTGGGCCCATCTCAGTGGGTCCCACATGTCATTGGTACTAATTTGCCATTAATTTCTAAAATTATAGAAAACTGTTGGGAGCCTTGAAATCTCTTTAATTTTTCAAATTTTATTATAAATTTTCACCTTTTATATAAATTCAATTATTGATTCATTGCTTACTAAAAATAATAATTCATACTTATTCCACACTAAAATGATTTTCAAAAAATAAAATAAATTAAAAATTCATATATTCTTTACATTATTATTTTCTAACAAATCATACTTATCAATACAGATTTTCACCTTGTTATATAAATTCAATTGTTGCTTCCTTGCTTAATAAAAAATCATAATTCATACACGGGTTTATATAACACAGTTCGACTTATTTGATAACATACTTTGTTTTTACAAGTGATCCTTCATTATGATCGTGTCGTACATAGGGGGATTTCTCTATATCATTCAAGATAGTAATGTCTACGTCCACCATAAAAGGAGGTAGCTCGTCGAACTAATTGTACTCTTCTTCATCTGTGACGCCCTCAACTCCGACGATCCTTCTTTTACCTGGAAGAACCACGTGGCGCCTTGGCTGATCGCTAGTCTTCTGCTTCTGCTTGTTATCTTCGGTAGGCTTGTCCTTCTACTTTTTCGGTTTGCTGTTCATGTCCATCACGTAGAATACCTGTGTCACATCATTTGCGAGCACGAACGGTTCGTCCCTATAGGCCACTTGCTTGAGGTCCACGGTTGTCATACCGTACTCGTTGATCTCAACGGCTGTCAATTTGACCCATTGGCACGGAAACAGAGGGATTTTTGAAGGTTCATACTCGAGCTCCCAGATATCTTCTATGTAACCATAGTAGGTGTCCATCTTTTCATTTTTGTCCAAGGCATCTATACGGACCCCGCTGTTTTGATTGGTGCTCTTGCTATCCTGGGCAGTCGTGTAAAATGTGTACCCATTTATCTCATACCCATGGGATGATACGATTGTCATGAATGGTCCCCGAGCCAAGAGTTTCAACTGTTCATTATCTGTTCGGGAGCCCATCAGTTTCTTTTATAACCAACCACCGAAACGATCCATTTGCTCTAGTGCGATCCACTTTTCTGACTTCTCTGGGTACTGGTCGCGTAGAATCATCTCATGTTCATGGATAAACTTAGCCACTACAGTTGCTTGTTTCAAGACTGTGAAATGTGCTTGTTTAAATGAAAGTAGATCGTCGCTAAAGAATTCTCTTCTCCCTAGAGTTTCTTTTCCCTGTAGCCTACCCTCATGGCGTGAAACAGGGACGCCAATCGGATTTAGCTCATCAATGTAGTCGACACAGAACTCAATCACCTCCTCTGTGCCAACACCCTGTGCAATGCAGCCTTCTGGACGAGACCGGTTCCGAACATATTTCTTTAGGACACCCATGTACCTCTCGAAAGAGAACATACTATGCAGGAACACATTGCCGAGAATTTCTATCTCTTTGACAATGTGGACCATGAGATGGACCATAATATCAAAAAAGGACGGAGGAAAGATCATCTCAAGGCTGACCAGACTATCGACCACGTCATCCTGTAGCTTAGATAAGTTCCGTGGTTCGATGACCTTCTGCGACACCACGTTGAAGAACGAGCACAGCTTTACCATTGTCCCTCGTACCCAGTCCGGCAGAATACCTCTCAGCACCACTGGGAGCAACTGTGTCATCAACATGTGACAGTCATGTGATTTTAGGTGTACTATCTTATTCTCTTTCGTGTTGATGAGTCTCCTTATGTTCGAGGAGTACCCAGAAGGGACCTTCACACTGTTAAATAACTTATTCATGTTTTTTTCTCTTCCTTGCTCAGAGTGTAACTCGTAGGGTGGAGGTAATGTTGTCCTTTCGCTCTCTTTTCTGGATGTAGGTCGTTCCTGAGTCCCAGTAGATGCAGTTCCTTTTGTGCTTGAAGTGTATCTTTTGATTTACCGTACATATCTAGGAAGCCTAGCAGGTTCACGCAGACATTCTTCGTGATATGCATGAAGTCTAGTGAGTGGCGGACCTCTAAGTCTTTCCAGTAAGGTAAATCCCAAAATATTGACTTCTTCTTCCAAATGGGCTTCGTATGACCTTGTTCAGTAGGGACAGATTTGCTACCAGGACCCTTTCCAAATACTACTTTCAGATCCTTTACTAGAGAAAATACAAGTGTCCCACTGTGATGCAGGGGCTTCTTACGTTTCTCTTCTGTCCCATCGAAATTCTCACCCTTCCGTCGTAACGGGTGCTTCAAATGGAGGAACCTACGGTGACCCATGTACACGACCTTTCGGGAGTTTTTCAGATACTTGCTGTCCGTATCCTCTAAGCACTGGATGCAGGCTTTATATCCTTTGATAGATAGGCCGACAGGTTACCAAGTGCAGGCCAGTCGTTGATGGTTACGAATAGCAATGCACGTAGGGTGAAGTGCTCTCTTTTGTACTCATCCCATACATGATAACAACAGCAGGGGTCCCGATCTTTCGATGAGAGGGATAACTATCGATTGGTGGAGGAATCGACGTTGACGGCCCGACTACAACCGTCGGGACGTTCGCCTTAGCTTAATCGATACACCAACTCAGAGGGTTATTGATCTCATGGCGCGCGATCAACCTCGACCACGAAGGTCTTTGTTCCCGCAAGCAATCGAAGAACGAGCAAGAACAAGATAAACGCAATCTGAAATTGCAAATATGAATTAGGCACAAACGAGTAGGTGGGGTTCCGAAGACGAGTAATACTGAGCGGTCTAACCGACGCGCGATTACAAGAAAAGTAGCAAAGGCTAAACTTTAATCTAACAAAACCCGAGTCTAAACGATGACGGCTACTGAATTTATAAGAGGGAGACGGCTAAGAGGGATGTGCTGGACGTCCTAGGGTTTTTCTAGGGCGTCCACCTTGTGGGCTTGGGCCTGATGTGCTTACAAGGTCCGGTTTGGCCCAACTGGATGATGCAGCACCTTGTTTTGATGATTTCCGATGCTCTAGAAGGAATTTTGCAATGAGACCAGATTCATTGGAAAGCTTATCTCCTAAGCTTTCCGTGAAGTGGTAGAACGTCAAAAACGGACTTCGTATGTGGCCTGGGCGTCCGTTTGAAGTTGTGCTGCGCGCAGACGGCCGAACTGGACTCGTGGCCAAATTGGGCTTTCTCTTGGGCCGGCCTTGGAGCGACGTGACTTGTATGACCTGTGGGAATGGTCGAGGTGGAGATACGCCTTTCTTGAATATGCCGTCAAGCATGGGAGACGGCCAAGGTGGTGGCCGAACTGATGAAGATGATAACGCCATGTCCAAAAGTCGAGGAGGGCAACTGTGTGATCGACCAGGCCAAGGTGGAGGTCGATGAAACAACATTGATGGAGCCACCATATTAGACATAGACGAAGTAGAAGATGCCGTGAACTGTCGCCAACTTGTCGTAGATGTAGTGAAAGATGCCGACATAGCCGAAGTAATTGCAGCAACACTTGGTAATGACCATATATATGCGGTGTTGGTTCTATCCATGATGAGCATGGTCTCATCAATACACGTACACCATCGGTCCACAGCGTTAGCAGATTTTCCACCAACGGTTTGAGGTACACGTCGATGTCGTTTCCAGGTTGCTTCGGCCCTTGGATAAGCAACGGCATCATAATGTACTTTCGCTTCATACACAGCCAAGGAGGAAGGTTGTAGATACATAGAGTCACGGGCCAAGTCTTTGGATCGCTTGCTCATCTCGCCGAACGGGTTCATCCCATCCGTACTCAACCCAAACCTTATGTTTCTTGCATCCTCAAGAAAGTCCGGTATTTTCTATCGACTTTCCTCCACCGGAGCCATCGGCGGGTGTCTTAGCCTTCCGTCGTCCTTACGATCTTCTTTGTGCCAGCGCATCATCTGGGCATGTGTTTTGCTCGCAAAAAAAAGCTTCAACCGGGGGATTATAGGGAAATACCAGACCACCTTAACGGGGGGTCTCTTCTTCTGACGCTGCCCCTCTTCCTCGTCTCGGTCATCATGCCTAGTTTTATACCTCGAAGTTCTGCACACCGGACAAGCTTCCAAATCCTCGTACTCATTGCGATACAGGATACAATCGTTCCGGCATGCATGTATCTTTTGTACCTTCAACCCCAAAGGGCAGACAACTTGCTTGGCGTCGTACGTAGTTTCAGGCAGCGTGTTACCCTCTGGAAGCAACTTCTTTATGAGGCATAGCAACTCGTTGAATCTCTTATCAGACAATCCATTGGTCGCCTTCCACTGCATGAGTTCTAGCATGGTATGCAATTTTTTGTGGCCCTGTCGGCAGTTTGGGTACAATAGTGTTCTGTGGTCCTCCCATAGGTGCTGCAACTTTTCGTAATGTCTTTCATCGGTGTATTCTCCCTCTCCATCAAGCAGCATCTGTTCTAGGTCATCATCGCCAAACTCCCCCCATATATATTCGAAAGAACCGTGTTGGCCAGCATCGGGGATATTGTTGTCCCCCTGATCTTCTTCTTCTTCAACATCTTCTCGTATAGTCTCTTCTTCACCATGCTTGGTCCAACAGGTATAGTTTGGCATGAAACCTCTTGAGAGCAAATGGAAGTGAAGGTGGCTGGATTTTGGCCACTCCTTCTCATTCTTGCGATCTATACATGGACAACATATGTAGCGACGACGTGTATGCATCGGCACAAGACGAAGAAAAGCTTGCAAACCCTGCAAGAACTCCGGGGTGCGTCGGTCCATGTACATCCATCGCCGGTCCATCTACAATATGTTACATTAAGGCAGCTATTAGCTCATTTTTCAATAATGAATTTTTTAACATTTCGCAAATTTCAAATTAAACCAATATTAAATTTATTTAAAAATTCTGCATCGATCGATGGAACCAAAACCTAAATTTGAGTTAGATCCACACCTAACAACAAACACTTGGTAGATCAAAGTCTAGATTCAAAATTCTTCATCGATCGATGGAACCAAAACCTAAATTTGAGCTAGATCCACACATTCAACGCGAGCTACATCTAATCCAAGCAAATTCCAAACTTACACAACAAGTTATTGCAACCTACATGAAAAGATCGAGCTAGCTCTCTACATTCATAATCTTTCATCAATCATGAGAAAAGCTCAAATTTTCTTCACATTTCAAGCAAAGAAGAAGCTCCATTTTACACCAAATGTAGTGAGGAACTATGTCACTTACCTTGGTTAACTTGGCTGGGAGTAAAAAATGACCAAATTTTGGCAGCACCTCCCCCATTCTTGAAGCTCTTGGCCGGCGCTGCACTGTTCTTGATCGATCATGACAAAAGATCAAATTTTCTTCATATTTCAAGCAAAGAAGAAGCTGCATTTTACACCAAATGTAGTGAGGAACTATATTACTAATCTTGGTTAACTTGGCTGGGAGTAAAATGACCAAATTTTGGCAGCACCTCCCCCTTTTTTGGTGCTCTTGGCCGGCGCTGCACTGTTCTTGATCGATCATGACAAAAGATCAAATTTTCTTCATATTTCAAGCAAAGAAGAAGCTCCATTTTACACCAAATGTAGTGAGGAACGATGTCACTAACCTTGGTTAACTTGGCTGGGAGTAAGATGACCAAAATTTTGGCAGCAGCCGTCCCCCTTTCTTGAAGCTCTTGGCCGGCGATGTTCTTGATCTGGCAGTGTGTGGGGAGGAGGCGGGGAAGAGGACTGTTCAAATAAGGCTGCTTAGTACCGGTTTAAGATACCAGCTGATCTTGATCTTTGTAACATCGGTCCGGTTCTTGTAACCAACGGTATTAAGCGGCCGAGTTCGGTTGGTGTAACCAACCGCATCGATGTTAGAGAATCGAGACGGTTGGTTTCTTCACCTGGTCCATGTTATGGAAGGCCTGTACTGATGCTCTAACATCGGTCTCGGTTCTTGTAACTAACCGGTATTAAGCAGGCCGAGTTCCGGTTGGTCTAACCAACCGGTACTTCCGGTTGGTCTAACCAACCGGTACTGATGTTAGCGAATCAATACCGGTTAGTTTCTTCAGCCGGTCCATTTCAATGCAAATTGGCATTTGCACAGATCACCATTTCACAGATTCATACTTGTACTCATTTGTTGATGAACATTTTTGCACATATCAACAATTTATTGCACATATCACCATTTCACCATAACTCATTTCATTGCACAGATCCCATTTCACAGATTCATACTTGTACTCATTTGTCGATAAACATTTTTGCACATATCAACAATTCATTACACAGATCACCATTTCACCATAACTCATTTCATTGCACAGATCCCATTAATTCCATCACAAAATAGTTCATCACATACATACATAATTAAACACTGATCTCATTGATTCCATCACAAAATAGTTCATCACATACATACATAATTAAACACTGATCTCATTGATTCGATCACAAAATAGTTCATCACATACTACATAATTAAACTACATATATACATAATAACTAAACTATATACATAATTAAACTAAACATCAACTATATTCTAGTCATCCTCCTCCGCCATCAGCGCCTCCCGATCGATTTCGTCATAAATCAGGCGGAAGAGGCAGCGCAGGGAGGACGAGGCGGCAAGACGCGGCGTGGGATCCCCACCTCCATGTGCATCCGATTCTGGAAGCTTGGCGGTGGCAACAAGGCGGCAGCAGCAGCCCGATTCCTCCCAGTGCGAGGTTGATATGGTGGCGGCGATGAGACGGGCGCCGGCCGTCAAGTCCTCCATGCCTCCTCCAGTTGTCTTGGCGCCGCCGAGGTTCGGGCGAGGTGAGCGGGAAGCGCGCGAGGTTGCGGCGGAGGATGTGGGTGGGGCGGCACGGGCAGTTGCGGCGAAGGATGTGGGTGGGGTGGCATGGGCGGTGGAGGTGGATGGGCCTGCGCTGGCGGCGGGATGTTGCAGCGGAGGATGGGGATTGCAAGTCGCCCTGCAGGTCTTGAGGTGGCGAACCATGGCGAATGGAATGCGGTGCGGCTGGTGGAGGTGGCAGAGGAGAGAAGGGGATCGAAATGGTGCGGTACTGTTCTCCATGTTGATGGAGGGGGAAAATATTGGGGAGGGGAAGATAGAAGGTCGGATCCATTAAACACACGGCAAATTCCAATGCAGTCAAATGCGATTAAACACAAAGTAAATTCCAATGCAGAACTGCAAAATGCAATGCAAAATCAATAAAAACATGTTATAATGAACCGAAGAAAAACCAAGGAACTGCAAAAGTTTAGGAACCGAAGAAAACCAGGGATGAACTGAAGCCGAGGTGAGAGCTAGGAAGAAGAAGAAGTGTGGGGCTAGCCACTAGCCGTGTAGGAGGGGTTCAAATTAATACCGGTTTGTTGCACCAACCTGTACTGATGCTAGAGCATCAGTACAGGTTTGTGTAACCAACCGATACTAAGTGAACCGGGAACTTAGTATTGATTGGTTACACCAACTGCTTCGATGTTTAGAAACATCGATACAGGTTGGTGTAAGCAATAGCAGAACCGAACTGCCGCTAGCCCTCTTAGTACGGTTGGCTACACCAACCGGCATGGATGTTAGAACATTAGTACCGGTGGTGTCTTCAGCTCATCGATGTTCCCCGACCGATGAACCGTTGAACCGGATCGATGTAATCGATCCGGTTTATGTATAACCGATACTGATGTGCCGGTATGAAAGGTCATTCATGTAGTAGTGTTCACATCTTTGATATTGTAGTAATTCTTTTATCAGTCTTTTAATAAAAAATGTATTTTACTAATTGAACCACGCTAGGTAAATTTTTATTCACTGCAAAAGAAAGATGTAAGAACAGAATGTTGAAGTTCTTTTTTAAGAACTATATTTTCAATTTAGTATTTTAGAAAATGATGTTGATGGAAACATTGAAGAAAATGTGAAACATATATCCCCTTTTATGAAATCAAGATATTTTTCTCAAATTCTGAAATTACTAATATGGGAAAAATGACAAAGCGAAGTTTGTAAACCTATGTAATTTTATAATTAAAAAAGAAACTAAAAAACCTCAACAAGTGAAAAGTGGGAATTTACATATCATGCTTCATAATATGAGGATAGTAGTCTTATTTAAAAAAAACTTTGAAAACATACACTAGATAGTTTCGTTATTCGAATGATTTGTTGCAATATGTGGAGACAATTGTTTTTTTTATTCGTTGTGTGCATTTGTTTCTAGGAGAGAAAGGGATGCTTCATAGAGTGATCAAAACATGTAGCATCTATTTTATCTAACTTCTTATTTTTCAGTAGTAATTCCATCTTGAGAGGTATGTTACACTAGACATAGATAGCTATATATATAAGGGACAAGTTTGTTTGGAATAAAAGCTGTAGTCATGAAAAGTTAGGTTTTTGGGTTAAATGATATTAACAATCCTTTAATGGGATGGCTGCCTTGCACGGACATCTACTTCCACCCAACCCTAAGGGCATCTCCACCAGTTGCCCCAATTCAAAATTTGCCCCATCACTATTTATGTGCCACGTCATAAATGGGGCTGCCCCATCCGTATTCACCTCCCCAACAATCGTCTTATCACTATTCCCACTCTCTACTTTCACTATTCACTGTCTCATTGCCCCATTCCTCATCCCATCACTATTTGCTACAGTAATGTGGCAATGGGGCTTGGGCATGGATGGTGGAGATGCCCTAAGCCACTTGCCAAGCGATGCGGGGGGCGTCCCTCGCACGCGGGACGAGCATCCATCATGTGGCGCCCCCTTTTTCACACTCAGCTCAATAAAGAAATCACCCACTTGCTGCCCCTATGGTCAAGAATCAACATATGGGCTGCCCGAGAGCAAGCCGGGTAGGTTAACTTCCAAACCGGGTAGCAACAACTCATGTGAGCCAACTCTATTGAAACTGGGTACCAGATATGCGTTACGTGATGGCTCCCAAGATCAGCTACCATCACACACATACCCTTATGTGGATCAATAACACAACACAAACGGTAAGGGACATAAACTTATATTACAACATGGTATGGACTACTGTCCATACAATAAGTTTAATATAATGCAGAGTTTTATGGCAGCGAAAACATAAGATGTTCAACAACATAGCAGCGAAAGACTTAATCATATTGAAACCAAAAGGGCCAGCAAGGTATGTCTCATAACCCAAGGGCAACCGACTAGAAGTTTAGAACTCCGCTTGCCCGCTAGCGTCATTACAACCCGCTTGATAGTAATACTCAAGCGTGGGGTCATAATCACCTGAAATAATAGCAACTTGTATAAGTACAGATGGTACTCAGTACTAGGAGGTAATGTATATCCTCATTCATGAATAATGTATCCAATGGAAGGTTAGCATGACAATTTCAGCATAAAGTGCATTTGCAAGACGTAACATAAGTTGATTGTAAATGGCATTTGAATAAAACATTTTAAATCAATGTGACTAGCAATAATATCATCATCTCATTAATATATCATCACCATTATCAATCCATTGGACTCTATCCGTCCATAGCTTCCATCCGGCCATATCAAAACATACCCGGGACTCTATCCATCCCCTTATCTCTATCCGACCAGTAACATCATGAGCAACCCAGTGCTCAGAAATGAACACATAACCAAACCATATAACCAGAACTAGTAACCAAGTGCTAACAAATGGCAGCTTAACCAACTCAAGATTCGTCTTTATCCTGGGATGCAGCTATTTAAACAGTTCAACACTCTGCAGAGGTGTACGACTTTACCCATACGACACAGCAAGCCAAGCCGAAGCCTCTTGATGTACATGCCAGTCCATTGGGTCACTCGAGTTAACTTTATCCAGTCCCCACTACGTGAGTGCAGGAGGGAGTTAACCGTTGCAGTGGATTTGTCCAAGGCCCATCACACCTAAACACAAGGACGCACCACTGATGGTCCACCCGGCCACCCCACCCACAAACACATTGCCCCGTTGGTACCCAAGGGCTCAAGCATGCACAAGAAGTTAGCCAAGTGTCCCCATAAAACACGTGTGGTCATATGTATAGTACTTGAGAGGAAGGTACCCGATGTTCGGTCCTTAATTATCCAAACGAGGCTACATGTCCGGGATCCATCCTCCCATCATTCTCTATCACCCGTTCGAGTCCAACTTAGATCTCACACGTAATCCAAATACTCATCAATCCAAACCGAACATTAAGTACATCAATAATTGAATCACACGACCAATGGACTACTCCACTGATCGCTTTACCTCGTTGACTCTAAGCATTGCTAAGTATTCGTGACACAATATAAATAATAGTACTTGCTTAGGCTACAAAGGAATAAGGGTATCAAGCCTAACAAGGTACTAACCACGAAGTAGGACATAACTACTTTCTACCCAACAAGTAACATACTCGAAATTAGCATGCAACAAGTGATAGGATATAATTAAATAAATGCGTATAAATAGAGAATCAATATATTGAGTCAAATGAGGGGAGTATAAGTGCCTTGTTGCTGGTCGTAGTCGGGGAGAGCTTCTGGATCAAGCCTGGGCTCCTCCGGAACATCGGTTCCTAATGTTCGGTAGTAAGAACATCAAATAAAATCCAAATAAAATACCAAAAAAATAGGAATTTAAAATAATTTTAGAGATTCAGAAAGTTCATGATCTAATGCAAATTTTACAAAAAGAATCATCCAAATCCGAGTTCGGATGAGTGAGATAGAGCCATTTGAAGTTTGGGGTGCAAAACTAGCTCAGGGCTGTAAGGACTAAGCTCGGGATTGACCAAGGTAGCTTGGGATTGAGCCTCCTAGCTTGGGAAGGATGTTGCCTTGGTCAAGAGTAGGTTTCCAAGGTCGGATATGGCATAGCTTGGTCGGCTAGGACGTTACCAAGGTCGGGCTCAATTAGCTTTAGCTCGGATAGGTAACTTAGCTTGTATGTTGCTTAGTACAAGCCACTTTTGGGGGTCATCATGAGCTCGGTTAAGCTCAGGCTCAACACAAAAGTTGTAGGAAATTTTCTGGCTCACAATGTTCATGTAGAACACTTTTTCATCCAAACTACGGTTGATTTTATACAATTTATTTACTAGGCTGCTATTCAAAGAGAGGCTGAAACAGGCTGTTTTCAGATCTAGGGTTCTAATGCTTCGGTTTCCACCAAAGAAAAGCTTAGCCATGAATGCTAAATGGTGAAGAACAGAAATGAGAGGGAGTACCGGGTTCTTACCTAGCAAGGAAGGGCTTGCTTAACAAATAGAGAGCCCAAAGATGAGGAGATCGAAGTGGTGGATGGTAATCTGTCCAGAACTCGGTTCAGCAACTCTTCAGCTTGTTTCTTGAGATCCCTTCAACTCCAGTAGCATGGATCTGCTCCTAGACATTCCTTAGCTCGTGTATGAACTCTTTTTGCCCATCTTCAAGTTTGCATGTGAGGAAAAATGACATGCAAGATGAGAAAACTGCAAAGAACCTCACTGCTGTTCAGAACAGCGAAGTAGATGAGAAAAGGCAGGAAGAACTCACTCAAATCCTTGTGAAAGTGCAAGGAAGTTGGATGTACTCGAAGCCTAGGAAGTGTAGATGTTACGCCTGCTCATTCCATGGCCTGAATTTGAACAAAGAGGGCATAGATGGGCAGAGAACGAAATCAACCTTTGCTGTCCCAAAACCGAACAGCAAAGAGAAAAGAAAGAGAAATCCATAGCAAACCTTTGTGCATGTGTCTACCATTGAGCGGAATGGATAGCCAACGACTTCAGCTTTCCAACGATATATAACACCCTATATGGATTCTTGGTGGTTTGGGTGGAGATTTGAACATGGTGGAGGTGGACATAAAGAACAGCTTGCTGTTCTTGCTGCTGTCCAGAACTTGGACGTCAGAAGAATGAGGGTGAGGGCTGGTTGAAGAAGGTGGAGAGGGGTTTAAATAGAGCTACACTCTCCCATTGACAAGTAGTTCCAGGTCCCACCTGTAATAGAGAGGCTGGGGGTAAGATTCTGGGTAAGAAAAGATGAGGGTCTAGGCTGCCTGCAGCACCACCTAAGTCAGCCAGTGGATAGAAGATTCGGCTAATACTGCCGGAGGGCAAAAGGAATAAAGAATAGATGTGGTGGCTGGGTTGTTTGATTAGGTACGAGCTTACTCGAGCTTCTCCTTACCCGGTCAGGTCTTTTGTTGCACAGTTCGACCGTCTATAGCTCGGGCAGCTTCCTCCAGACATATTCTAGCTCGAACAAGTGATAACCAGCTCGGATGGGTAGCAACCAAGCTCAGGTAGAGCTCGGTGAAATCCGGCATAGTCACTACCTTGCTTGATAGAGAACGGGTGGACTCTACCGTGCTCGGGCAAGCTACAGGTAGGTCGGGCATTTTGGAAACATGTCCGTCGGCCTAGGTGTCACTACTCTAGTGGCTTGGCCAGAGGGTTTAAAGTTAAAAGCCTTATGTTTCCACCATAGAGCATGGTGGTTGAATGCAAAACTTTTCTAAACCAACATAATAACAAATGAACATGCTAATGATATGCATAGCTATACGCAATTTAACAGCTGGGCTGTTACACATCCCTCGTATGCGTGGCCGTCGATCTCGATGCGCCCGTCCATCGGATGAAGCGGAGCCGTGCGCGAGGGATGAAGCGGAGCCAAGCGCAAGTGTGGCCAAGCCGGCTCGTAGCCGCATGCATACAACCTCATGCCGCGTACACCATCCGTGTCCTGTCCGCGTACACCGTTCGTATCGGCGGCCCGCATCCATGATAAGTCCACCAACCCAAGTTCGACACTCGTCCGGCAGTAGCCACGGTCCGGTAGTAGCTAGTGTCGAACTTGGCCTCGCTGCCAGGGTCCATCGCGACGGAACCCTGCGGCGGCGCGCCACCCGCTGGGCACTGCTGCTTGAGCGTCTTCGCGTAGCCTTGACGGTCCGGTAGTTACTGCAACGAGGTTCTGATACACTTAAACAAATGGTGTAGCCGCATGCCACTTACTTTTTAAGCCAACAGTATGTACATGGTTTGTCCTCCTTTATTCAGACATTTATAAAAAAAACATAATGACGAAATCCTCATATTTTCTATAAGAAGTCTGTATTCCCTATTTTTTTTCCTTTTCTTGATCCCGCTTCTTCTCTCTAGCATCAGTAGGATCACATATGACCAAATTGACCACTACTTGAACCTAAAGAAATAGAAAAAAGAGAATCTGCTCATTGAACCTATATAGAGGAATCACACACGAAGTACTCGTCAGTCTCATTGCCTTCTATATTAGAAGTCATTGAATTCAGAAGATCCATTGTAGATCCATATGTATGTGGTCCATATCCTGGGTTTTGCGGTGCCTGCATACCAATAATTGAAATATATCACATATGGTGATATGAGTAAATTCGACATTTCAAATAAGAAACTTACATTATTTTCAACCTCGGGAGCGCACATAGGTACAGGCACATCGGGTTTTGCATTCTCTTTCTTTTTTCCTTTCCTCTTCCTTTCAAGACAATTTGGATAACGGCGTGATGCTCTCCCTCCATCTTTCTTCCGCACACCAGTTGGATTCACACACGGTGTTCTAACATTTACCACGGATGCTTCACCAATCATTGTCTCTTTTTGACGAACACTATCTTGTAATACAAGTGAAAGGAGGATCTAATGCCTAAAGGGGGGTGAATAGGCTAACTCAAATTTTAATATTTTTGTTCTTTTTTGATTTTAATTAAAATTAAATTACCCAAACCTAGCTACTCAATCCTATCTAGGAAGGGATGAACCACAACTAAGTAAGCTTGCAATAAACTTAAATAATGCGAAAAATAAACTTGCAAGAGGTAAAAGAGACAAGAGGCACACGATTTTTTACCATGGTTCAGAGCTTCACTCCTACTGCACGTTGAGGCTTACTCTTGACACACAAGGGCCTCCGCCTAGATCCACTAGTGGTAGTCTTTAGCTACCCCGGCAAGGTCGACTCCAACCTTTCACAAACTTCTTGGACGGCTTTCACAAACACCGGCAAGCCTCCAAGAACCACCACCATGCACACACCGTCTTGGTGCTCCACAAACACCAGGAGTAACAAGTTCAAGGAAGAAAGAAAACCAAATCGATCAAGAACACCCATGAGCACACTTACCTTACTTACCTCGGAGGAATCTTCCCAAATCACTCACAACTCTAGGTTCAATGGGGTGAAAAGGAGTGAGTTTGGGGCTAAAGATGAAGAACACGAAATGGAAACCTCCACTCTCCTCTCTAGCACCTCTTCTCTATTTATAGTGGGAAGGTCCCGACTCTCCCGGCGTGCAAATAGGAATGGTAGTCTTAATTTAGCCGAAAGAACCAAACTGTGAGACAAAAATGGATCTGACAAACTCTGAAATGAGAGTACTAACCTAGTCGGATAACTTGGCTAGGCTTAGCGGGAAGGTTCGGCTAGCTAGCTGGACTATCCGGCTAGCATTGTCTGCCACCAGCCCTCAGACGCCCTGGAAACAGAAGGTACACATCGTTAGCCGGACTATCCGGCTAACACACTGGAGTTTCTGAAATTTTACCCGAACCAAACAGAAGAGACACACCTTTAGCTGGAAGATCTGGCTAGGCTAGCCAGACCATCCGGCTAGCACACTGGAGTTTCTGGAATTTTACCTGGGCCCAACAGAAGAAACACACCTTTAGCCGGAAGATCCGGCTAGGCTAGCCGGACCATCCGGCTAGCACTCTCAACCTTCTGTCTCTCTCACAGCTCAAGGAAAACTTAATCCAGAAGTTTGACTATGGTAGCCGGAATATCCTACTATTTTAGCCGGAATATCCTACTACCATAGTGAGAATTTCAGCATCCAAAAAGATAGTTCCAAAAACATTTTTCGACTTTCCCAGCTTCAACCCTAGGCTTTCTAAGGCTCCAAAACAACTATCTAGAGTCTCTCAAAGATAAACAAATAAGTTGTGCTCAAGAGAGAGAAGATCGAGAAAATTTTCAACTTTGAACCCCTCTTAATAGTCGGTAAAAAAAAAAAGAAAACACCACACCTATCTACAGGTGCATAAAACATCTCCCATCCACCTCTAAACAGGTCCTTAGCCTTCCATCTTGATGCTCTGACATTCATTAAAGCTTAAAGAGTCCATGAAAGCCAAGATTTCCTAATTAAGCATTCTCCGGGAAAATCATCATTAGAGAGATCCAAAAATCAGTTGTCATCATCACCAAAATCACACAGGCCCATGGGGCTTACGACAAGTTCTTCCATTTTAGCCATAATCTCTGATGCTTGGCTTAGAAGATTGTTATATGCCATTTCACTCCGTGATGCAATAGAAATTATACCAGTAAATGCTCTCATCAATGAGCTATAGCGGTTTGCCATGTCATTTTCAAATGTTGACTCAACATTCAAAGTGCTAATCCTTCTTTCATATTTAGCATCTTTTTGCCATCTTTTAAGAAGATATTTTTTAGAAAACACTTTGATATTGTTCAAATCTAAAGCCATGATAATATGACAATATTGAAGCCCCATGAACTCAAACTTTAGATAGGAACAACTCCAGTGATCATGAAATAGGTGAATGTCGTTCATGAGCTTCAATGTTTCTCTCGTCGACTGCGTCTTAGGAGAGGTCGAAGGGGTTGCCAGGGTGGTGTAGACGAATGTTGCGGTTCAGAGACATCACTGATGGCAAGCAATTAGAAAATGGGTGGAAGCGGCCGACGACGATGAATGAGTCCTTCTACGAGCTATAAGGCAAATTGGGTCGATTGCTTGCGACTACAACTTGAGGGGAGGAAAGAGAAGAGATTGAGAAGGGTACTGGAGGCCGGGACTCATCGGGGGGATGGGTCAATAGTGAGGTCACTCAGCTCGGGCAGAGCAGCAAGGATGGGGAAGAAAAGGAGCACTGCCTCTTAAATAAGCCAAGTAGGGATGAGCTCTAGCTTGGAGAAGAATGTCGGAAGAGGATGGCATGCACGTAGGAGACGTGGGGCGTCATCCTCACCGGGATTAAGAAATTCAGGAGAGGATGTCCTTGTCGGCGTACCGCCAATGGCAGGCGCAGATAATCCAGATTTCCCGTGGGGAGGATGGCTTGGAGGAGGAAGGGAAAAAGGAAGGGGATGCCAGGGTTGTTGGATTGATGCCGAAGAAGCTGCGTGGTCGTCCAATCCTGGGCGTGGATGTACACAAGGGCAAGCTCAAATGTGTGCGTGGCACACAATACAGGCGTGTGGGAGCGAGGGCACACGCGGACAGCCTAGGCTTGGAGGCAGCGCGGTCGGAGGAGCAGGGACAGTGCCGTCATGCTTCTCTAGCTCAGTCGGGGGAACAAAGAGGAGAAGGTGGGATGGGCCAGCTTGGGCCACTGCTATTGCTACTGGGCTGCTGGGTCTTAGATGGGCCAAGAGAGACCTAGAAGAGGGCAAAGTCGATATTTTTAAATATCACAGGGGTAGAAATCTAATATACTGTTCAAAAATTGAGAATACTATTCAAGGTCTAAAAATACTTTTAAATACTAGTATTTTTAAATATGGCAAAAGTAGGTTTACGAATTGTTTATCCAATGAAAATATATTTAAATATATGTATTGCAAAAGGTTTGATAAATAATTTCATCTTTTCACTGTAGCATAACATAAGTTTTCATAAGTGAAAAAGGCATTCCAGAAAATCAAATATGTAATTAAGTAGCTAAATTAAAAAAAGTATATAAAACCTATGCACATAATAGTTCAATTTTTTAAACAAGGTATTTCTTTTGAAAGTTCAAAATACACAAGTTTTGACAATTTTGACTTAGCCATATTTATGCCAATGTTAAGATTGGCTACGGTTCAAAATCCGAAAACACATATACTGATGTATTTAGAAATCAAAGCATATTATTTTGGCTACTATTCATGTTATGAAAATATGATACTTAGGTGTATATCTACAATACAAGATTCTGAAAATAGATCCTTTATTTAAGATTTGAAAATCTAAAGGCATAAATACATGCATGCATATATATACTTATATATAGATGCATTAAAGGTTTTGTAGGAAATAGTCATAACCCTTTTTTATTATAACAAATCATATTATTTTTGCACAAGTCTTTCAAATAAGTTTGCATTTTTTTTTTTTTTTGAAAATGAGTAAGGTGCACGACATTGAATTTGGAAGGTTTAAATTTTGTTGAATCTGCTCCAGTTTCAATCAATTGCAACTTTTTTGAACATATTCCAATAATGGGATGCTACAAAACCGTGCAGGGAAGTTGCAGTCAATCACTTACCGGAACCGATGCTTTCTGGAGATTACAAGGTAAGCTAACAAGGGCTGCAAAGGCGTTGAGAACATGGAGTCGAGAGAAGATCGGAGAGTTAAGGCTATAGTATGCCATAACAGCTGAAGTAATCTTCAAATCAGATCTGGAGGCAGCGGAAAGAAGCCTGACAGATGAGGAGACTCAGCTACATAAAAATCTCAGGCTTAGGTCCCTAGGCATGACAACAAATTAACGGCTTAGGTCCCTATTCACATCCTTGATGATGCACTTCCTATCAATTTTTAATGCAGTGAAGTGGTGGACTAAGAGAATTGACAAAATTAGAAGAAGCACCTTGTGAAAAGGAACCAAGGATTGTAGCGGCGGGCACTGTCTAGTTAGCTGGACCAAAGTTTGCATGTCTAAATCACTTGGAGGATTAGGTGTCAAGGACCTATCAAGAATGAGAACTGAGCTACGACTGCGCCGGCTATGGCGGCAATGGGATCATAGTAATACGCCTTTGATGGGGTTGGAAGCGCCGACCAAAGCAGAGGACAAAGATCTTTTAAATGTTTCTACCCAACTAATCCTAGGAGATGGACACACAACAAAGTTCTAGGAATCGCGCTGGGCATCCCCAAAGGACATCGCCCCTAGCTGCTTGAAGCTGACATGCGAGAAAAATAGTACAACAGAGGAGGAGCTGAGCAGCAACCACTGGAAAAAAATAATACCGAGGATCACTAACAAGACACAATTCTCAGATTCTTGCGGTTATGGATAGCATTAAAGGGGGTACATCTAACAGATAACCAAGAAGATATAGTGCATTGGCGATGGACATCTTCAAGGTGCTACACAGTAGCATCCGCTTACCGAGTTCAGTTCATAGAAGTGTCCCCTGATCGAGACTACACAACAATCTGAGAAAGCTGCGAGAACAAAGTTAAATTCTTCTTCTTGCTGCCCTTTCAACAAAGCATCCTAATAGTAGACCAGCTGGATCCAGTTTGAGGGATGATGGCTTTCGACGTTAGGGTTTCTCTTCTCGCGTCTGGTCCGGTTGGATTGCTGCCATCTAGCGGGGATGGCTGTTGTGGCGTTTCTTCCGAGGTTGGTGGCTGGAGGTCGATCTTGCCATCCGATGGATCGTTGCCACCTGGTGCTTCGGTGGAGGTTGTCAAGGCTACGAAGGTAATTTCGCGTGGTCCTCAGTCGGAGTCCATGCCGGCTCCTTTTTGGGGCGACCGGGGTCTTCTTCGTCGATTTGGTAGATTCTGGAAGTTGGTTCGTTTTCCTCCGTCTCGGGTACGTTCTCCCTCTTCTCTTGGCCGGATCTGGGAAGGAGCTTCGGTGGTTGATCGGAGTTTGGCTGCGACGGTGGTCGCTTCTTCCTCTTCTCTTTCGATGGATCCGGTAAGATTTGGAGGTCGCCGAGATTTTGTTGAGGGAGGGCGTGGGAGATCTGGGGGTTTTGATGGCCGCGGTCGTGGTTTTGTCAGTCGTGGTGGGGGTTTTGGTGGTCGAAGAGGTTGGAGGGGAGGTTCTTCGTTTGGTTGGCAGGGAGATTCTTCGGGCCGTGGTGGTGGCCCTAGTGTGGTGGATGGTCGCTTTGGTGGTAGTAACGGCGGTGGCCGAAGCTTCACCTGGGAAAGACCGAAAGGGGGAGATGATGAACATGTTCATGGTGCTGTTTCTGCTTGGCCTCGGTGGGATGGAGGTTCTGATTCTCAGGGGACGGTTCCTGTGCATGGTAGTGATGCTTCTCTGAGGTGGCGTCCGAAAGGGGTTGATTCTGGGAATCTGGGATCTGGGAAAGCTGGATCTGATGTTGCGGGGGGGAGTGGATCTTTGAGGGAAGGAAGAGAGATTGGCCCCTATTTTCAATGTCATCGGAAAGGTCATGTGATTGCAGATTGTACTTTCCCTGTTAGATGTACTCATTGTGGAAAAGATGGTCATGGTTCGAAGGCTTGTGATGATAGACAACCCTGGGAGCATATTGCTCAGCTTTATGGATTTCAGGTGGAGGAGTTAGGGTTCTTTTACATTGAGGATGATGTAACTGATGTGGGGATGGAGGCTAGAAAGTGTTCAGCTATTGTGTCGGTGGTGAGTGGCTTGGCTACTGGTTCTGATTTGGAAGTGGAATTTCAAAATATCTTTGGGACTGGTTGGAATGGGTTAGTGCAAAAGGTGAGAGATAATCAGTTTTTGGTAAAATTTCCTAATGCTGAAAGTGTTCAAGTGATGTCCAATTGTCCTGAGATGAGGATGAGAAATGTCAATGCGTTTATTAAAATTGATCCTTGGAAGCCAGATGTTGGAGCTAAAGGCTTTTTGCAAGAAGCTTGGGTGAGGATTAGTAACATTTCTTTAGATAAGAGGTCTCACAAAATTATTTATTATGTCTGTTCCCTGGCTGGAATTCCTTATGAGGTAGACAATTCTAGTTTAACTAATTTGGAGTATGTTCGGGTTCGGATGGGCTGTAGAGATGTTAGTAACTTCCCAGTGGTGGCTGAGGGGGTTATCGGTAGAGCTTTCTATGACTTTGTGTTTGAGATGGAGGAGTTGTTGGATGACGGTTCTATTCCTGCGGTACCAACTATGGTGCCTATTGGTCATAAAGGGGTTGAGGATGGTGGAGTGAAGTCAGCAAAGAAACAAAAAACAGGGGAGGCTTCTTTTGGGATTGATGGACAAGTGACAAAGGGTATCTCTGAGAAAGAAGTAGGAGGGGGAGGTAAAGGTAAGGGTGTTGCTGCTGAGTTGATGATGGCTTCGAATTTATTGTCTTGTGTTGGACATGAGGCTGAGCCACCTGAAGTTTGCTTGAATGATTTGAGTGTTTATGATAGGAAAGAGCTGGAGGGTGCTATGGACTTTGAGAAAACTGTTGTGGCTGATGTAGGGGAGATCAGTGAAGATGGGTTGGTAGCTCATAAGGAATTGGAAGAGAGGTTGCTTTGGCAGGATAATTTGGAGGTGACTGCTGACAAAGATCTAGACGGTGGAGGGATGATTGCTGATGGTAAAGGTTGGCTGCTTCCTTGCAAGGCTGTCTTTTCGGTGGATAGGTGTATCTCAGAGGCGGTTGGGGTGGAGGGAGTGAAGGATAATGGGGTGGCCAATAAGAATCCTATGGTCATATCAGAAATGGTGGAAAAAGAATCTGGTATAGAGCAGGTTATCGGTGCCCCAGTGATTAGAAGGAGCGAAAGGCTTAAAGGGAATAATATTCATATCCAGCAGAAAGCTGTGTTGTTGGCTCAGAGGAAAAATCTAGAAGGTATGCCTCAGTTATCTAATTCCTTTGCTGTCTTGGGGAATGAGAGGTTGTTAAATTCTTCACGTTTAATGGGGGTCTCAGTCCGAAACTCTGCTTCTTCTTCTTTTGATTTTATTAAATCCCTAGAACAGGCTAGAAATGATTTGTTTGAAAAACAGCATGTTTCCTCAACTGAGTCTACTGTTGTTCCTAATGAGGGTAATGTCATGGATAAAAACATCTAGGGTGAAGATGTTTTCTTAGATTGGGAAGGTTTGGAGAAGGATGATATTTATTTGTCAGAGCAAGACGATGTAAATTGAGACAATTTTATATCTAACCACTCTGGTGGGAGTGGGAGGAAGAAAAAGACGAAAAGGGTTTATAAAGGGGGGAGAGGGAAAGGAGGTAGGAGTAATGTTAATAATAATAAAGAATGTTTTCAATGAATTGTCTTTTTTGGAATTGTCGGGGTATCAGGAAGAAAGGGTGTGGGGAATTTATTTCCGATTGTATTATGCTACATCATTTATGCATAGTAGCCTTAGTGGAGACTAAGGCTCAATCTTATAAGGATTCATTTTTTAGGAAAGTTGATAAGAACAATTTGTTTCACTGGGATTGGATTGAATCTAAAGGGAAATCTGGTGGGATTCTTTGTGGGGTTTCTAATCAACGGTTTGATGTGCTTGTAGTGAGGAAAGGGTTGTTTATTCTTCAAGTTAATCTCTGGGATAAATCTACTGTGTGTAAATGGAATCTGTTAGTAGTCTATGGGCGGCTCATAGTGGGGAGAAAATGGAGTTTCTTAGAGAGTTGGCTTATTTTGTGGCTTCTGATGATGCTCCTTTGGTGATTGGGGGGGGGGATTTCAATATTTTGAGATCTGTGCTAGACAGGAATGGAGGTGTTGTGGGAGGAAATGTGGTCCGGATGTTTAATGCTGTTATCAACACTTGGGATTTAAGAGAGCTTCCTTTGCTGGGTGGGGGTTTCACTTGGTCTAATATGCAGAGTAATCCCATCTTGGAGCGTTTGGATAAGGTTTTTGTTTCAGGAAAGTGGGAGAACATCTTTCCTTTAGCTTCTCTTCATAAAATAGTTAGAGTTTTCTCTGATCATAATCCTTTCTTGCTCCAGCTTGAAGCTGTTTTGTCTAGAGGGTCCTTGGGTCATAATTTTCGGTTTGATAAAAGGTGGATTCATAAAGATGGGTTTTCAGATATGGTAAGACAAGTGTGGGGGGAACCTGTGGTCGGTAGAAATTCGCTGGATTGCTTTTTAATCAAATTGAAACGAGTCAAAAGATATCTTAAAGGTTGGGGTGGCAATGTCTATGGGGTTAACCGCAGAATTAAGGAAAGCTTGATCCGATCCTTAGATGAGTTGGAAAAAATAGAAGAGACAGGATCTTTGACAAGTGATCAGTTGAGAGTTAAAATTCAGTGTCTAAAAGGCTTAATGGATAGTTATGTGGATGAGGAGAGATTGTGGTTTAATAAATCTCATGATAAATGGTTGAAATGTGGGGATAGCAATACGGCTTACTTTCATAGAGTAGCTAATGGGAGAAAAAGGAAAAATGTTATTGTTTCCTTGTTAGATGGAGATCAAGTTGTCCGAGGGGACGATGAGTTGCTTGATCTGGCTACAAAGTACTATAAGAACTTGTTTGGTGGGGTGGGGGATAATGTTGAGTTTGTTCTGAATGATCTGTGGGAGGAATCTGAGAAGGTTTCTTGTGATGAGAATTTGAAACTTATAGCTGATTTTTCTGAGGAGGAAGTGAGAAGGGCAGTTTTTATGATGAAAGTTAATAAGGCGGCTGGCCCGGATGGGTTTCCAATTGAGTTTTTCCAAAGCTGTTGGGATGTTATCAGTGGGGATCTTGTGTCTCTGTTTAGAGATTTTCATGATGGTTCTCTGGATTTGGGTAGGATTAACTATGGGGTTATCACTTTAATTCCAAAAAAAGTTGGAGCTGATTGCATTCAACAATTTCGCCCCATTTGTTTATTGAATTGCTTTTATAAGATTTTCACAAAGGTGTTGACAAACAGAGTTGAGGAAGTTATGGGGCGGATTATTAGTGAATCTCAAAGTGCGTTTTTAAAAGGTAGAAATATTATGGATGGGATTTTGGCTTTACAAGAGATTTTTCATTCAGTTAAAAAAAGTAAAAAAGGAGGGCTTTTCCTGAAATTAGACTTTGAAAAGGCTTATGATAAAGTCAGATGGGATTTCTTATTTCAATGCCTTGAGAAAAGAGGTTTTGATGGGCGTTGGTGTGGTTGGATGAAACAAGTGGTGTCGGGGGGTACTCTTTGTGTTCATATAAATGGTAAAGAGGGAGGTTTCTTTTGTGGTAAACAGAGTGTTAGGCAGGGTGACCCTTTGTCCCCTTTACTCTTTAACCTTGTAGTTGACAGTTTTGCTAAAATGGTTTCTAAAGCGGAATCGGAAGGTCTGATTGATAGTGTGGTTCCTGATTTGGTAGGCCACGGGGTCTCTTTGTTGCAATATGCTGATGATACTGTGATTTGCCTCCCGGATGACCTAGAGAAGGCTAGAAACATGAAACTGCTTATATATATTTTTGAAAATATGTCTGGACTAAAGGTTAATTTTTTGAAAAGTGAGATTTTCAGTGTGAACTGTGGGGTTGATCAGGTAAACGCTTACTCTAGACTTTTTAATTGTGCTGTTGGATCTCTCCCCATGCGGTATCTTGGGGTTCCTGTTGGTGGTGATAGGATTAAGTTTTGTGATTGGGATGGCCTTATTAATAAGGTTCAAAATAGGTTGAGTTCATGGAAGGGTTGTTCTTTGTCTTTGGGTGGTAGACTGGTGCTACTGAATTCTTGCTTGTCCAGTATCCCTATTTATTTTTTGTCGATGTTTCTAATGCCTAAAACTATGCTTCATAAATTGGATCTGATTAGGAGAAGGTTTTTTTTGGCAGGGGAGTAGGCAAGCAAGAAAAGTTCATTTGGTAAAATGGGATTCCATTTGTTGTCAGAAAAAGCTGGGTGGTTTGGGGGTTAAGAATATGAGGTTTTTAAATGTCAGCCTTCTGTGCAAATGGTGGTGGAAACTGGAGAGACATGAAGGGGGCTTGTGGGGTAGGTTAGTGCGAGCTAAATATATGGGTAACAACACTGTGACTAGTCTGAAAGGTAAATTGGGTATTTCTAGATGTTGGGCTGATCTTTTAAAAGTGAAGGAGATCTATACTAAAAGGAGGTGTTGGGGGATAGGCACAGGGCAGAGGGTAGACTTTTGGAGGGATGTTTGGTGGAAAAACCAATCTTTGAAAATGTTATTTCCTTCAATCTTTGAGATCTGTAATGACTGGGCTATCTCAGTGGAAGAGGCTACAAATTTGAATTGGAATCTTTCTTTTCGTAGATGGTTAAGTGATGGGGATATCGTGAATTGGAACACTTTCTTAGGAGAATTGCGAGACTTCCAGTTTACCTTTGAGGAGGATGTGGTGAAGTGGCAGTTATCTAGCTCTGGAGTTTTTTTCGGTTAAATCAGTTTACTCTTCCTTGTGCAGAAATTTTTGTTGGCAGGTTTTTCCGGGGTTTTGGAAATCTAAAATTCCTCTCAAGGTTAAGATTTTTATGTGGTTTGCTTTCTGAAATGCTATTTTAACAAAAGAGGTTCTGAGGAAAAAATTCTGGGTGGGAAATCCGAGTTGTCAATTTTGTTGCAATGTCGAAACCAACAATCACCTTTTCTTTGGTTGTAGTCTGGCTAAAGCGGTTTGGGGGTGTGTTGCCTTGGCTATGGGAGCTAACTGTGTTCCTACCTCTTTTGTTGATTTCTATACCTGGGTGAAGAGATGGTGGTGTGATGGATCTAATCTTTATTTTACCTGTCTTGCTACTATCTGCTGGGTTATTTGGAAGTTCAGAAATGATAGCTGTTTTCAGGGGAGGAGGGTGCGGTCTCCTGCTGACATTGTATGTGCAATTTGTGCAACTTTGCATTTCTGGGCAGGTTTGCATGCTGGTGAGTGGCAGGAAATATTGCGTGCAGGAGCAATGAAGCTGGAACATCTGGTGGTCAACCTGGATAATTTTTGCAAAGCCAACTCAAGGTTGAGGATCCTGGATGGAAGCGGCGGTGACAATCGATGAATGACTGAGGGGGAGCTGGATGAATAGTGGGTTTTGGCAAAAGGCTAGGCTTGTTGTGGTGGATTGTTTTGATGTAGGCTGTTCTTTCGGTTGGTTTCAGTCATTTTGTGGGGTGTGTTGTATGCTGGGTGTTCTGTAATCGTTTTGGTATGGGAGTTGTATGTTGGCTGATGATGGTGGTTGGTCAGATACGCGGAGGTGAAAAAACGATGTTGTCTTGTGTTTTCGTTGGTAATGCAATGGAAACGGGGGCTTTGTCCTCTTGTCGAAAAAAATAGTAGACCAGCTTACCGGAGGAGGATGGCTGCATGACACCATATGTACTCTCTGTGGCCATGATGAGAAGACAGGGAAGCACATCGATCTCTACGGTATGCGTATTCACCATATGCGTTTAGAGGACATTATTCCAGTCTTGGGCCTGCAGCATCCAACAAGGCCATTGCGAAACGACGACATCATTTTACAAATGTCAAACTTGAAAGCAGGGTAAAGAACGCAAAGATGCTGATGGACAAGTGGCTTATGTCGTATGGTTCGTCTGAAAGGTGAGGAATGCTTGGATCTTCAACAATATTTATAGCCATATTACTTTAGCTATAGCGGAGCGTCGTTTTGCACTAGTGCGAGAATAGTGGCTTAAGAGCATCCACACCAGAAACTCTATCTCTATTTTCTCTCTCTTCTACTCTATTTTCTCTCTCCATTACTCTAAAATTCCTTTACACTTTACACTACACCCTAAAAGATTTCTTCTCTCCACCAGAAACTCTATCTCTAAAACTCTATTTCTATATCCATATAGGGTTTCTGTTACGGATGCTCTAACTTTGGTTTCAGTATTGTCTCCGTAGTTTCAAAAAAAATTAATTATCCTTTACTACGGAAGAACATGTGACCTAATGATTTGTGGCATATGTTGCTACAACTTGTGACGTGGGAAAGGTAGATGAGATATGGATCGATGATGTAGCAAGGTCAAGTCATGTGAAGGTATTTCTTAAATTTTTTTTCTAGTCCACACAAGTTAAATTCTGTATAAAACACATGCAAGATATGGTCCTAATTCGAATGATCACTCTTAGTTGATGGATACAATCAAAGGTGGTACAGCACTTAGCAGATTCTGTTCACTGCCTTGTTTCGATGATTCCCAGCGCTCTAAATAGAATTTGACAGTGGGACCGAATGCGTTGGAATGCTTATCTCCTATGCTTTCTGTGAAGTAGTAGAACATAACAAACGGACTCCTTATATGGTCTGGGCGTCCGTTTGAAGGTAGACTGCTTGTAGATGGCCGAACTAGGCCTCCTGAAAACATGGGCTTGGACTTAGGCTTGATTGGACGTGGAAGAGGTTATTAGGTCTTGGTGACGACGTGCTGGACCTCTCGTATTAATCGCGTGAACGGTTTGAACAAAGGATATAAGCCCATTTGATGTTCTTCTCGTCCCTCCTGCAAAATAGGGGAAGTAGTCGATGTAGGAGAAGTAGTGGACGTAGTGGATATAGTCGAAGTAGTAGAAACCACGTCTATGTCCTTGTAAGTGATGTGCTCACCACCAGCGGTTTGTTTCCATTTTTGTCTTCTTTCACCAAACGTTTAAAGCCTGCCGTTACAATTATTGAAGATTTGAACTTTGAAGCCAGCAGTTCTATTAGGCTAAGAGGAAGCAATCTGGAGGGTTGGAATTAATTTACCATTGCTTATATAATTTATTAATGTTTTAACAGTTATACAGATCCATAGAAGAGGAGCGCTACAGGGATGCAGCTCATATTGGAGACCATGCAAAGTTCTACAATCTTCTATTTTGTTCAAGACTGGTTAATAAATTGTTGGTTGATCTCGGCTAATCAACCGAGGAAATCACGCGTGGTCATTACCACCCTGCACCCGTGTGATTACCTTCCTAAATAAGGAACTTTCCTAATAAACTGCTAATCCCGTGATTAGCGATTTTCTTAATTACGTGCCATGATCGGAGGCGCTTTCCATACAATAGGACACGCCCCCAAACTCCTCAGTGCCATATATAAAAGAAGGGGTGAGCTCGTGCGTGAGGTGACGATCTCACGCACGGTTCGACTCTCCCAAAACCCTAACTTTCTACCGATCCTCACCGGCGCTGGTGGAGCGTCGAAGGGCTGTCCAGGGACAGGTAGGCGTCTCGAAGGCCGCCACCACCCATCGACGGAACACCGGCCACGATTGTAAAGTGACGCCGGCGTCCACCTCCGTGCGTCCTCTACATTACCGAACAACTACGAGACGCTAATGGCTTCCAATTCATCCGATCAGTACCACCTAATTCCACATTAGAACTAGATAATCATGTTTAGGCTAAGATTTACTGTCATTAGATCATTAGGTAGATCTAACATAAATTTGTGTTGGCATACACGTGGAACATAGTCACTTCGTCGTGGTTTCTATCTCCAATGATCTACGCATATGCTAAATTTCTTGTAGTTTGCTGTTGTTATCATCTAGGTCTGTCATGTTCACAACTTCAAATATTGAACATTAATATGTGACTTGCCGATTTGATATGCTGGAGCTGTCTTCACATGGTCTTGGCGATTGAGCCTGACTCAGGATATAAGGTCATGAATCTTCAATATTTCCTTGTGAAATATTTGCAAGTTAATAACTGGGCTTGGCCACTTGGTCTGCTACTAATGTGGCATTTGAAGATAACTGATTATTTTCTTCTTATCAAGGCTTTCTGATTGGCAATGATGTCTTCTGGAATTACAATTTTCTATTCATTACCATTCGGTTGATTATGATGCTTTCTCATGAGTTATGTTCCCTTTTGTAGGGGGTTGCAGACGCAGGAAAGATGATGGTACAGAACCAGAAACTGACCTAGAAAGAGATAAAAGGACTTTATTTGCCTTCCAGGATGCCTTGGTCTTACCGTCTCATAGCTCAACTTTTGTTTCCTGTGTGCTAATGGAAGTAAGCAAAGGAGGAAGAACTGGGAAGAGGAAGGCAATGTTAACAATTGGTGACAGAAAGTTGATGTCTGCACAACATTGCTTTACATCTCCTCTTATGTTCCGTTGCATTTCAAAATGTGCCTAATAAAGACTCATGATAGATTAGTTAAGTGGCCTAGCTAATAAACAAAGAACTTATCATAGTCAAGGACATAAGGGTCTGAACAAAGCTGTTTTTCTTTCCCCTGATTTCAGATTCTCAGGTTGCCACGGAAGATTTGTTGTGCTGCATGAAAAGAGGTGAACGGCACTGTCTGATCTTGCTAGGGGTGTAATTGGATCTGATTCGAATATCACCTAAATCATTTCTGGCTTCTAATAATTTATTTTGGATTTGAATCGGATAATTTTTGGATTTGGAGTCGGATTTTCTTTTAGTTGTATCGGATTCAGATAAAAATCAAATTTGAATTCGGAATGAATTTTTATACCACTAAAATTCATGCAATGGTAACTCGCAAGCGTGAATCTAGAGTTTTGAAAAAACAATACTAAGCTTCACTAGAATAACAGTATACCACCATAGTACACATGAATTGTTGGTCTCTTCCGTATCAGAATATGAGTACCATCAATTTGTAATAACAATTTGAAACACCACCATGGCCACAAGTCTACTGCGTACACTGAATCGGCGAGCCACATCTTTTTTTATGCAAGTACAGAAGCCACTATGACACTACCAATCCAGTCCAGCTACATGGCTAAGACCATCTCCAGCGGTCCCTCTAAATTCTCTCATATAAAACACTATTAGCTTCTCTTCTATCCATTCTTCCTAACTTTCTTCATATTTTACACTACACTCTAAAAGATTCCTTCTATCTAGCAGCTACTCTATTCTAAAAAGTCAGAACTACAGTGCTTTAGAGAGACTGCTAGGAATGCTCTTAACTACTATCCATCAAAAGCTACTGTTCTAGCATCGGTCCGGGCCCTGGTCTCCAGGGGCATATGCGCTGGCTGCCTCATGGACCGAGCACAACGCGCAGTAGCTTCGTGGCCCGAGCATGTGCAGCCTTGCGGGGTGCAGCAGCAAGCAACGTTGCAGGGCGCAGGAACCAGCAACATTATTTTTGGTTTTTTGGGATTATCCAAATCTGAAATAAAATCTCGTATCACATCCAAATTCGAATCTGAAATTTCAATTCCGGATATTATCCGAATTTGAATCCGAATAATTAATCGGTCACCAAAACCTACGTTAAATTCGCTTATTTTCGGATTCGGTAAGCAGATATCAAATATCCGCTCAGATAACACCCCTAGATCTTGTCTGTTGGCAAGGCTCCTGGTCCTGATAGCATTCCAATAGAATTTTTCAGTGTTGTTGGGAGTTTATGAAAAGTGATATTTTGAGGATTTTTCAGATGCTGTATGACGAGGTGTTGGATTTGAAAAGACTGAATTATGGTATGATTGTGTTGCTTCCTAAGTGCACTAATGCAGATAATATAAAGATGTTTCGGTCAATTTGTTTGTTGAACAGTATGTGTAAACTGATTACCAAGACTTTGACGATCAGAATGGAATCAGTAATGAATAAACTGATAAGTCAGTCACAAATGTCTTTATTCCTGGTAGGAATATTATGGAAGGGATTATGACTTTGAATGAATTACTGCATCATACTAAGAAGTCTAGGAAGGGTGGCATAGTGCTCAAACTTGATTTTGAAAATGCCTATGATATGGTCAATTGGGATTTTCTGTTGAAATGTCTCAATAGAAGAGGGTTTGGCGGCAGATGGTGTGGGTGGATTTGGAAAGTTCTTTCTAGGGGTACGTTGAGTGTCTGTTTAAATGATTCTAGAGGGAATTGTTTTCAAAGTAGGAGGGGCGTGAGACAGGGGATCCTTTATCCCCTTTCTTATTCAATATTGTTGCTGATTGTTTGTCTAAAATGGTGTGGTGAGCCCAGGTGAATGGCTTGTTTGAGGGGCTTGCCCTTGACTTGATTCATAAGGGTGTTGCTATTCTCCAATATGCTGATGACACAATTTTGTGTGTATGCGACAATGAAGTATATGCTAGAAATGTGGAAATTCTGCTGGCTTTTTTGAAAGGATGTCTGGATTAAAAATCAATTTTAACAAAAGTGAAGTGGTGTTGATTAATGGGACACCTGATAAAGAGGAGAGGTATGCTGAATCTTTTACTTGTTCCTTGGGGAGCCTTCCTCTTAGATATTTGGGAGTTCCAGTGAGTACTAAGAGGTTATTGGTGAGAGATTGGGATAACCTTCTGGATAGAGTCCGGAAGAGGCTTAGTTCTTGGAAAGGGAAGCTTCTGTCTTTGGGTGGTAGAGTAATTTTGCTCAATGCTTGCCTTTCTAGCATCCCTATGTATCACATGTCTATGTATCTTTTACCCAAGACAGTAATCAGGAGAATTGATATGATTAAAAGAAAATTTCTTTGGGAACGTTGCTTGGATAAAAAACGTTTTCATCTGATAAAATGGGAAGATGTGATCAAACCTAAAAACAAAGGTGGTCTGGGGCTTAAGAACATTAGAACTTTTAATATCAGTCTGTTGTGCAAATGGTGGTGGAAATTAGAATATGCTGAAGGATTGTGGCAAAATGTGGTAAGGAATAGGTATGTGAAAACCTGTCCTATTAGCCTAGTTAAAAATCATGCTAATGATTCTTACGTGTGATCGGATTTGTTGAAAATTAGACACCGCTACCTAAGTAACAGAGAATTTGTAGTAGGAGAAGGTAAGAGTGTGAGTTTTTGGCATGACCATTGGATAGGTCGCAATACAGTGAAGCAACAATTCCCTGATATTTTTAATATTTGTAACGATGAAGATATTTCTGTGGCTTCTGGTGCTGCAAAAAACTGGAATTTAAATATGAGAAGATTTCCAAACCCGGAGCAAATAAATAGATGGAGAGCCTTTATTGAAAAAATCCCTAATTACTTTAGTGGGACTGGGATTGATCGTGTGAAATGGAAAGGGGGTAAAGCTAGGATTTTCTTTGTTGCCAGTATGTATGCTATGTGTTGGAATGGTTTTGAAACCAATATCTCCCCGGTTTGGAAAGCCATAATTCCATTGAAAGTTAAAATTTTTTTGTGGTTGACTTTGAGAAATGCAATATTGACTAAACATAATCTTTACAGGAGAGGGTGGAGTGGTGACAAAACCTGTATTTTTTGTAATGAGGTGGAAACTCATGAGCACTTGTTCTTTAAATGTGGGTTGGCTAAAATTGTGTGGGGCTGAATTGCTACTTGTCTTGGTTTGAGTGGGATTCCAAAGAATTTCGCACAGTTCTTTCACTGGATTGAAAATGTCATCCCTCAAAGTGGAGGGATGGGCATGTACGGATTAGCTGCTGTTGTTTGGGCTATTTAGCTTAAAAGAAACAGATGTTGTTTTGATGATGTGCAGGTCACTAACCTAGTTGCTGCTGTTTTTGATGTGTGTGTTTGGCTTCGCTGTTGGACAGGTCTTCTGAAGGTGGATGATAAGATGCTCGTGGAACTGGGTGTTGAGAAAATCTTCTCAATTGCCAGAACGTTGAGTGAAGAGCGGAAGAGAAAGCGAAACGCCGATGAAGAATAGATACTGGAGATTCGTGAAGCCCTTGAAGTAGAAGAAATCTTTTGTGGAAAGGATCGTCCTGAGTTGTTTGAGATACCTGACCTCTGTGTGTGATCATCTAGAGTTTCAGTAGAGGTTGTTTTGTGTATCCTGAGCGTTACTAGATGTTGAGATGTTTGTTTTGGTGGTAGTTGGCTGGTTTGTGTGAGTTGCCGCAGACGGCTACTGTCCGTTGTTAGATTTGTGTGGTAAACTTGAGGATCTGTGGTTTTCGTTCTCGTTAATGGAAATAGGGAAGATTATTCCCTTTTGCCCAAAAAAAACACCCCTAGATCTTATCATGGTCATATCGGCAATATTGAAGATGTTTCGGTATGCATTTATGTGCTTCCATCTTCTCTGGTTGAAAATTGTATTCAAGAATACTGTGCATCAAACATAACAGAAGCAGTACACAATACAAATATATATATTTATTGAGCTCTCTGGTTAAAGTTCCATGCAAACAGATCAACAGCCACCATTGCTTGTGAAGCCGAACCAAGAGAACCATCACACTAGCAACCCAGCGAAAGGACGGGCTCGACTCTAGACCAGTGTTTCAGTACTTTACAAATCATTAATTATCTAGCTCTTGTAATTTTGGCATATTGATGCATGTCGGATGAAATGCCTAATATGGGAGACATCGGAGCTTCCACAAAACAATACCTTGTCTCCTCTCTGTCTCTCAATGACAACCAAGACCTGAGGTTGCAAAACAAGTAGGGATATCTTATTAACACTAGCATAAATATCAGCTTTTCTAACAGTTTAGCTTGGCACATGCCCGCTTGCTAGTAAAGAGTAAAAGTGCAAAATAAAGCCAACACCCACCACAACCATCTGATAATCACCAAGTCACTTGCAACTACTACTAACAAGGATATTAAACAAAATAGTGGGAAAAAAAACTCAACTCTGATACTCTCTCCGGCAGCAGAATGAAGCTTTTTTTTTATGATTTGCAAATGTCTTTGTTCCTTAGACGTCCTGAAATATCATCGCCATCATGTGGGTCATCATCCTTCATGTCAGTCAAACATTAGAGCAGCGATCTGTCTCCTATTGGAGAAGCACCCAGACTGTTGGCAGCATTGCAATCAGTTGAGAAGCACCCTTCAGTAGATCTATCTTCCGATAGATCATCTTGCAGCGCGGTCCAGTATTTTACCAAAGCACAGGTAGAATGAAGAATCTCAACGGTAGAGTTCATTTTCTAGTTTTCAAAACACAGCTTGTTCCTACACCTCCACAAAGCCCAAATAAAAGCAGATCAACAAACCATAGCTAACTCCCAGCCCTGAGGACAAACTTTTTCAAACTAGCGATATGCTTGTACCAAATTAGAAGGCCTGCAATCACACCTAAAACAAAGTGCTACAATATCCTAAACCACTTTGGCCACAGGACAGCTCAAATATAGATGATCATTAGTTTCAGTTTGTTCACAGAAGCCACATGTATGATCTCACTGCCACTTTTGTTTTTCTATGATCATCTTTAGTTAGAATAGCATTCAATCCCATCATCCTTATACATATATTAATTTCCGGAGTAATTTAATATTTCCGATTTTGTTTATTGTCAGGACCAGGCACACCCATTTCAAGCATCTTATAAATGGATTTTACAGTGAAATAAGCTTTCACCCCTGCTTCGACGGCTAATATCATCTCTATCCTAAAAACACAAAATTGGTGCATTTTCTAATCTAAGATGTCCAACTCTCCTCCATGTTAGAAGGAATCCATCTTTTAAAAGCTATATCCCAGTTATTATTTCTAGCTTCTACCACAGATAAGGATTTATTTACCACTATATGTCAAATTAGCTCAGGGAAGATATTTTGCAATACTTGTCACTGGCATCGATAAACCATGCCTGTAATTTCTCTATGCTCAAATCCCAATCTCCAATGCGGCCTTTGGTAGCAGGAAGAAATTAACAAGACTTCTTCAATGGTTGTATGACTTACTAATGTTGCCCCGAAGGCATTGTATAACCCAAAAAGGAATACCAAACCAAACCAAATCTATTCTATTATATTATTAAAGAAGAGTTAAAAGAAGCCACAAACTTAATCCTATAATACTAGTTATTTTTATGTTAAGCAGAGAAAAAAGAAAGATCTACATTGTTAATTATTGTGTGTCCGAATTATAGTGGCTTAGGTTAAAAAGAAGAGTTCATATCAACTATGATAATAAAATAGATGCAATTGAAATTCAGAATAAAATAATATAAAAAGAGACCATATCAATTACTAAAGACTAGAAATGGAGTCCATAACAACTATAACAAAAATAAATTTGGAATAAAAAAATAGGAAATGAGTCCATATCAACTACTATCAGACTAGAATAAGAGTCCACATCCACTGCAATAAAAATAAATTAAATTCAAAATAAAAATAATAGAAAAACAAGTCCATATCAACTATTACAAAACTACAAAAGGAGTCTATATCAACTACCATAGAAATAAAAAACTAGAATAAAAATAATAAAAAAGAAGTACATATCAACTATAAATAAAAAATTGAAATAAAAATAATAGAAAATTGTAATGAGATCGAGGTTGATTCTATTAGAGCTTACCATTATTAATATGAGTATGAATCTTATATATATAAATTTCTTTTAAATTTTGACACAAATCTAGCCATGCAAATGCACGGGATACCTTGCTCGTTAATTAAAGTAATCAGTTAGTTATGTTTAGGTGCTTACTAGAAAAAAATGTTTGGCCAACTGAAAACTAGGCATTCGAGCCCATAGTCCACCAGCCCAGCATAGCAACACTCTCCATACCTCACACCCCCGTTTCTCATGCCCCAAGCACAATCCATCCCCAAAGCCCACTTCCTGAGTTCCAAAAAAACATTCTATTGTTGCCTTAGCTAGGGGTGTAATCGGGTCGTGTACGGGCGGGTAGTAGGTCATCCCGTATCTACCCTTTTATTTTTTTCTCTAGATACGGGTATGGGTACAGGTAGCAAAAATCGGGTAGGGTATGGATAACGGGTAGTGTTTTCTACGAACGGATAGAAAACGGGTTCTAGATAGTATGCGGGTGGATATAATATGGACAACGGGTACTTCATCGGGTAGTGCGCGAATTACCTAGAATTAATACTTGTGATGAAAACAATTCAATTAACACATATGGTCTATTTTTATTTTTTATTTTTAGTCTCTCTATGTCCCTATAGTCATGTGACTAGATTAAAAATTTAGCTCCCTAGCAATTATTTAGTTTTAAAAGGACTGGGTTTGTGCGCGTTGTAGCACCTACTGGACACATAAAAATAAAATGGTTCAATATGCACTATAGGCAAGAAGACCATTACGGTCCAATGGCTAGCATGGCTCTCCGTGATCCCGTGGACCAGGGGTTGAATCCTAGCCTGCGCATTTTGGTGGTGTTTTTTGATTAAGCGTGGGCTACTATGGTGGGCCTCCATCACGTGTGTGGTGGGCTGCTGTGCTGCTTGGATTCTCAGTGGATGGCGAGTGGGCTTGCTCCTGCAGGCCGCATTGCTCTGGGCCTGGGCCTCCATCACATGCATGGTGGGCTACTGTGCTACTTGGATTCTTAGTGGATGGCGAGTGGGCCCACTCCTACAGGCCGCATTGCTCTAGGCCTTGGAGGCCATGGGCCTTGTGGCCTGGTTGCTCTATCCGGGTACCGGATTAATGTAGGATTTATCCGGGTACCCGAGCCTGATCTGTACCCACCAGGTATCGGTGATCCCGTACCTGACCCGAACCCGAACTGAACTTAACCAGGTACTACCCATACCCGTACCCAGTAGGTAGTGCAAAACAGTGTCCCATTAAGGTAAGTTAGCATCTGGGTACTGGTATGGGTTGGGTATTACCCCACCCATTTACACCCCTAGCCTTAGCAACTGGCATGGCCATTCTGCCATCCACTCACTGTGATCGCCGTGCTGAGATGATCTCCCTGGCCCTCCCTAGAAAATAGCGGCGAATTGCTTGGCAATGGCCACATCCAGGACTGGCAGGTCATCTCATGGAAACAACGGCGGTGAGTTTCCTTTTCCAGGTTGAGCTTGGTGCTTAGATCCTAGATCCCAACGTTGGCAACGCCCATGACACACAATTTGGGGGTGTACGTCAGTATGCAAGGTGGGTATTTCTAGGTTTCACAGTTTTGGTTTGTACATTAATAATGATACTTTAGGCCATCCTCAAGATATGTTTTCGATACTGCCATACAATTACAACCCATATTTGCTCAATTGGTACAAAATATCCATGCTAATGTGTCTAGCATAATAGCTCCTGGTGCAACAACAAGCACGGCTTAACATGGGGAGATGCCGAGTTAGCACTAGGTGGCAAAGTAGCTTTGTTACCTATTTCATTAAGAACTGTAGATTTTTTTTTAGTCCACCACATTCACGCATTTAATCCATGGGCAACCTGGACATGTCCACCCAGTCGCAAAGTCTACAGATCGAGGTGGGTGCCTATTAAATAATAACGAAATAATTTACGATATGCTACACTAAAGACGTGTATTCCATACTACACCACTCCCCATATCACTGATATATAGGTACAAGGCCCACACACTACAAGAATCCGCTATATTTTCGTCGGACAGAAGCCGACAAAAATAGCCCAATAACAGAGATGAAAACAACTATTTTTGTCGGTTTACCAATCAAAATAATAGGCCGTCGAACACCCATAGACGGCCCTAATGGCCCACGAAATTACACTTTGATATCCCAGAGCGACTCGCTTAGCTGGTATGGCACATGCATTTTCGTCGGCCAAGTCAACGAATTTATGACCACGTCGGCAGTGCTATTTTCAACGGCCAGCCTAGTCGGCAAAAATAGTGTGGCATGTGGTAGTGCCACATGGCATCGCTGCGGTGTACGTGGTTAAGCCAGTAAATCATAGAAAATTCCCATAATTCACAGAAAATTCCAAAAAATTTACAGAAAATCTCATATCATCACATACAAGCCATCACAAGCATAGTTCATCACATACAAGCTATCATAATCATTGTCGTCACAAGCCATCACAAGGACAAGTTCACATAAAAGCACAGGTTCACATATTATTTCATAAGTCGCACACAAGCTCACGAACAAGTCCACAAAATAGTAGGGTTTTACTTCCTGGAGTGTAGAAGTTGTGTTCGCTATCAGCATTGTCTCCTGAGTTGAGGTATTGACCAACTGACAATGTCCCGGAAATACTATCAACCTCGCCTCCAGGGTAAGCACTGGCTTCGTTGAACCCTTTAAAAACTAAAGCGAATTGATTTTGTACAAGGCTTTTCATTTATGTAAATATCATAGATGGAAAATGTGAATGGAATTAATGTACCATATGTGGAGTCGCCAGGGAGAAAAAAAACAGCAGCAGCGGCAAGAGGCTGAAATATTGGAAAATCAATAGTTGTCCCCCAAGTAAGCACATAAAACCTCATGAAAAGCAATGACCATGAGTTTTAGGCATGTACAAGAATGAATGGTCCAATCTTAACAATTTTAGGCATGTAATATCAATTTCATCCATTGCAAGCATGAATGATCGATTTTGAACCATGACAAGTACAAAAGACTAGATTTTGACAATTCCAAGTGCAAAACGATGAAATCTAGATATTTGTAGACATCAATTGTCACTTATAAGCATTTTGAACTATAACAAGAATAAAATATTCAAATTTACAAATTTATTGTCATTTTCATCATTTACAAGCACGAATGATCCAATTTTGACAATTTTATGTTGTAATTTATGTAAGGAATCCCGATGCACAAGAGGGTGGGCAAATTGGGCTATACAAAATTTTAGATTCTATTCAAGTTTTACACTTGTGTCCAAAGTCTAAGAAAATACGAAAGCTAAAGACTAACTCTTTGAACACAAGTGATATATCTAGATAATTGCAATCTTTGGGTGAGAGCAAACCAAAACCACTAGGTAAGTGTCGACGATTGGGAGATTCGTTCCCCGCCGAGCTTACTTCTTGAATGAGGGATCAATTAGACCCCTTTTCCACAGAGATTTAGTTTTGGAGATGTGGAAAGATACTTAGGACATGGGACGAAGGGGAAGATCGGTTTATCCTGGTTTGGGTTTCTCGTGGTGGAGATAATAGCCCTACTCCAGTGCTTGTGTTTCTATATACGAATGTATTTTACAAAGAAGCTCCTCTCTTTTCCCTCCCCTAGGTCAAAGGGGGGTATTTATACTGTCGTACCAATGTCACGACTCAACGCACTAATTCCGCCATTTATGGATGGTTACAGATAACAATAAAATTAACACGCCCTAAATCCTCGCTAATATATAGTGTGGCATGCGTGCCCAAATCGGAGCACGTATTGCTAATGTAGACGCTATCTTTTAGGCCCATGGGGTTCTCCGCGGGCATGGCTTCTGAGGGCAATTTTACGATATCTCGAGCTACCTGTTCAGGGGCAATTCTATAATTTAATATTCTAGCCAATCCCTGGCAACTAGCCCCCAAGACTCAAGTGGAAAACTACTTGGCTTGGTCTTCCCCCTTGAGCCTTTTGACTCAATGAAGGGATTGGTGACTTGCAACGTATCACTGTTGTAGCATTCGATCATACATGCTTGTATTCAAGCATGTATGCCTAGGAAATAAGCTTGTTTCCAATCACGTGAGCATCTCTTTGGTGCTGCGGTTATGGGGTAACTCGGTGAGGTCCGTTTCCAATGGTAACTTTGGAAAAAATCCACCCGTTACTAGGAGCTTCGCAGTAGCATGCTTTGATTGGATGGTTTCAAAAACCGTGCGACACTCATCGCTCTGCGAATGGTTGTAGGCAGTTCCGAGACCTGTCCGGCCGCATCCCTTCGTTTTCTTTTTACCCTCATATATAAGGATCTCCACCATGGGGTAAACTCCACACTTGCATTTGCACCTAAGTCCAAAGACACTTAGCACCCAATCTCCTTAATCTCCAGTTATCTTTCTACTTTCCTACCCTCTCCGCCGCCACGCCAGATCCCATGATGGAACTTAGAGTGAGCAAGACCAGCACGGTGCACCTCAAGGCGTTGGAGTTGGAGCTTCTCGGCCCCAGCTTGTGGCGCGTTCCCAATGACAAGATGTCTCCCGTCCCAGCAAAGGATAAGATCGTCTCCTTCAAGCTTTTCTATGTCCATGACCTCCGCTTGCCCAAAAGCAAGTTCCTAGAGGCCATGCTTGCACACTGTGAGTGCAAAATTGCCAACCTCAATCCTAATTCCATTCTCATCTTGGTCGTTTTCTCGCACCTGTGCGAGGGATACCAAGGCATCTTGCCCACGGTTAGTCTTCTTATTCACTTCTATTCCCTGTTCGGCACCGATAAGGGCTCCTCCTCTATCAGTTGCGTGTACCTGCGCCTCCGCTCCAACCGCCCGTATGGATTACCGAGCCTCCCGCTCAAGGATTCAACCTCCAAATAGCCGGAGTACTAGTTTTATTTGAAGAAGGCAGAAGGGAGTACACTCCATTACAACGGTGCTTTCTCGATAGAGAAGGACTTCCCCCAGCCTCTCTTGTAGTTGGAGGAGAAGACGACCTTCAACATCATCAATGAGTTGCTGAACATAGGGCTTACCAAGCGTGAACATAGGGATTACAAACGCAAAGGGTGAACCCGCTGCGGATGTGTGAACACCCTTTCTACGAGATCACATGGTCAAATGATCTCACCCGCAAGGGCAATTCCCGTAAGTTTGCTCTTGAACTTTCTCTGACTTGTACTAGCTTTTTGCCCTTTTTGGCACTAATTTCCCATCCTTTGATATGCATATCTGGACAAGGATTGGCTCAACGATTATGTAAATGAGCTATTCATCCCACTTAGGGCAAGGAGTTGGAGACCTCGACGCAGTGCCTGCGAAACGTCCTTGAGCGTCACAAGTCGATAAGTATTATGATCCTTCTGTGGGAATAGCCTCACGGGTTTATCTGACTTAACTCATGGATCTCTTACGAACATACTATCATTGCATTATCTCATTTCAGGAGAAGGAAGCTTTGGCCTTGGCGCTTGCTCAAATCCTGCCTCTGGAGTGTCATGAGGGTGGTGATGAAGTCCAGCCTGATGCTAAGTTGAGCAAGAAGGGCTCACGAAAGCACTGGGCTCTGACAGCACTGCTTGCACCAGTGCCTGCGTCTGAGCCAGCCCGATGGTCCACAAGGCAGACCGCAACGAGGTTGGCCCGGGATTCGTCGACGAGGCAACACACTCCAGAAGAACACTTGGAATACATCGACCGGGAGGATGTAACTCAGTTGCATAACTGGCTTAGAGGTTTTACTTCTGAAAACCCGGACTTGATGTGACGCCTATATCAGTTGGCAAGAAGGCGAACGCCTCAAACTCGAGGAGGATAAACCTAATTGAAGAGAGAGGTGGCCATGGCGGAAGAAAAAGCCAAGCTGAAGTCCTAGCTTGTCCAGCTTATAGTGGGCCAAACCTCTTTCGTGCCTACGGATGAGGAGGAGGAAGGCAAGGGGGATACCATACCCCTGATCCACTGACAACGCCGCAGGTCGACAAGCAGCGCAGCTTGGTGCTGTCAAGTCCCCTGTGAGTCTGAGGTCGGTGGATATGGAAGACATCGACCCTGCTATGGCGCTAGCTAGCGAAAAGGCAGAAGAAAGGTCCCGAGCTTTGGCGATCAGCTCGGTGTCTTTAGTGAGCAACGAGCTAAGGGCTCCTGGCGAAAGCTCGGACGCTTCCTCGCCTTGCCCGCTCCTACGGGCACAACAGCCGCAACACCGCCTCGTGCGGGAATCCCGTCCACTTGTGAGGGCGATATGGAGAAGGTCATGAGAAAGCGTGGTCCAAATAGATTGGCGAAGGTAACACTTTTTCCTTTGCTCGTTTTTGGTGTAGATTCGTCCTTTTGAGTAAGTTTTCATTCTGGCCTTGAGTAGGGATAGACAGCGCCGGTTTTGACCCCTACAACGCGTGGCTATCCCACGAGGCACAAGATGATCCTGTTGCGGCCTTGGGGTGTCGGGACCCCCCCGGTGGAGGTGAGGTCCCACCTGTGCTAGTCCCTGGATCAGTAGCTAGCACACACAGACAACAGAACTTGGATCACAACCATGTCGATTAATTTCATAAATTTACATCAGAGTGCACCTCATGGCGTGGTTACATAAGTTTGGCTCGGATGCCTTACAAAAGCGGAAATCTTTGTATTACAACTGAAATTCCGAAAGTGAAAAACCAAAACAATCCCCACAGGCAGAACTGGAGGAACGCAATCCTAGGCGTCGGCGTATTCCTCGTCCTGAACTCCGTCGGCGAAGGTGTAGGCTTCAGGGTCACCTTCTTCGGGGTCGCAGGGGTACTCCGTACTGCTGGCGTCGAATCTGTGACCAAGAAAGCGCGGGTGAGTATTGGTGAAAATACTCGCAAGTCAATTGACATATGCGAATGCATGGTTTAGACAAAGGAAAGGTAGGGCTTATTTGCGGAAAGCAAGTTTTGAAATAGTTTGTCTAAAATTTTTAAAGCAATTTGGGGAAAAAGTGGAGTAACCAACTTAATTGATAAAACATTTAAATCATCCGGCCCCAGCCGTCTCATGCCCAAAGGCTGGCTCACGATACAAATCGTGGTTTTCACTAAAAACATTTTCCTTACGGCCAATCCACCGAAGGACAAATAACTCTCGACGGCTAACCACCATATGCATAATACCACACGTCGGCTAAACCACCGAAATCATCTCCTCACGGCTAACCACCTAGGCTCCCAAACAAAACACGGCACCTGCCGGTTTTCTTCTTTAAAACTCTGAGAAAGAGAGGGAATAAAAACTACCATTGTGATCAACCCACCGTCGTCCGCCCTTGACCGTGGGCATGGCTTTCTAGAAAGTTTTACGCTCTGCAGAGGTCGCACGCTTTACCCATGAGAGGTGATTTTTCCTAGGAATCACCCAAAGGAAAATGATCACCACAAGGCGTTTGACAATCTCGCTCCTAACTTGGCATCCCCTCTAAGGTTTCCACCGCAGCGCTGGTCTCCCCAGTTGGCTGAAGCCCCCTCTTGAGCCTGGTAGGTTGGCGATTGCTTCGCGCCTACTCCACCACAGGATGTCCAAATTAAGAGTTGAAGGCTACCCAGTCCCGCCTCTTGAGCCTTTGGTAGGTTGGATTAGCGCCTACTCCACCACAGGATGTCCAAATTAAGAGTTCAAGGCTACTTAGCCACAAGGTACTCATGGCGCCTTAGGTATTTAGTTTGACAACCACAAGGTATCACTAGACCCGATTCTCGTGCTTACTGCACCAGTCAATCAATCCGTTCACCCCAATCAAGTTTTATAAACATTTTCGGAAACCCCCAGGTGACATACCCGCCACCTGGCACTAACAATTTTCCCACAGTAGCACCCTGCTACTGCTAGTCAAACAAGCACTTTGGAAACAGAGAGATACTTTTGAATTAAAACAGATATTAAACCAGGGTAAATTTGTTCATCATGTGGTAATCATCTACAAATGACTAATAGCATGACTAAGCAAGATTGATTAAGCCAATCAAGGGTTGGCAGGTATTTACGGATTAATTAGCTTAAGGTTATCAAAGATCGGGATTAATAACATAATTAAAGTGTATTAGGTTCTTAACTAAATTTTCTACCAAGATGATAGTGATTAATCAACATAGCCATGCACATTTAATAAATTTCTACAAAGCATTTGTAAAACTAGGTTTCAGTATGGTCAAACGTAATTAGGGGAAAAGTCAACAATGACTTGCCGTGACTGTAGTCGTACTCCTGTCCGTCTTGAGCTTCAGTCTCGGGCACGGATCCAGTCGAATCTAACGATGGTAAACAACACATATTTAAAAACAACAAATAAAATAAAATTATGCACGCAAAATGATTATGCATGAATGTGATAAAACCATGCTTCCATTTATTTTAGGATTTTTAGAAATTGATTTTATTTTAAAATGGCATTCTTCATTAAAAATGTTTAGATAAATTAGTTTTTATGGATTTAGAAATTTAGAAAAATAAATTAAACATTAGATAAATAATTTAATACTGTTCTTATCTGATTAACATGTTCCAAAAATTTAAATTTCATTTTAGCTGGATATAAATAATTAGCATGATATTAAATACATGATTTTATATTTTAGAATCAATGTTTCTAGAAATCATATTAATATTCATGAAATGATATAAATGATATTTTAAAATTAAAATTCACATTTTTATGAGTTTTTAGAAATTTATTTCACTGATTTTGGATTTGCATTTTTAAAGATATAAAAATAACAATTTTTACTGTCCTAGGATTAAATAGAAGAGGGAAAATAATTGGCGGGCTGGTCGGCTCGGCTCGGCACGGCTCAGAACGCGGTGCGGCCCGGCTCGCGTGCAACACACGAGGGCAGAGTGCACGCGGCCCACCGACATCTTGGTATGCTGTGTGCTTTGTGAGGCCAGAAGCGCCCGGAGGCTTGACCCAGCCTGAGCAGGCGTCTTGGCGCTTGCCAAGCGATCTTGGCTGGCGGGGCACCAGCACCTGCAACGGCGTCTTGAGAAGCAAGCAGCGCGCGGCCCAACGGAGAGAGAGGGGGGCATGGACGGGCGGGCCGCCGTCTGGCTCGCCGATCGACAGCGGGACAAACTGTCGGCGACTTCGAAGCAGAGGCGTTAAGGAGGCTCGGGCGCGTGGGGAGGAGGAAAGAAGAGGAGGAGAGCAGCGAACCCGAGGGTAGGGTCGGCCACGGGAGAAGGACGGCGGCGAGGTCGGGCGTCTTGGGCGGAGAGAATAAGCAGTAGAGCTCGGCGGGAGGTTCACCGGCCAGGCGGAGCGGGGCAGCGGGGTCGGCGAGGGAGAGAGAGGTGCCGGGAGGGTCGGGGAGGCGACGACGTGGAGAAGAGCCGACCGAGGCGATGAGGCCGAGGCTTGGCGGAGCATGTCGCACGGCGGCGAGCAGCTCCGGCAAAGGAGGAACGGCGCCGGTGGTAGGAAGGAATTAGGAGGGTCCCAGGGAGGGAGGAAGGGCCATGGGGGGGGGATGATTACCGGGGCAATCGCCTCGACGGCGTGTAGGGGCGAGAAGCCTTCGGCAGCTGCCTCCGGTGAACTCCGGCGACGGCGGCGACGGCAGGCGGTGAAAACGGAGCTACGGGGTGAGAGGGAGGAGGTGGTGGAAGGAGATGGGCTGGGGAGGACTTCTCCTGACCGGGTGAGGGAGAGGCAGTGAGGGAGTGAGAGGAGGAGAGTTCGGGAAGGATTTCACAGAGAGAGAGGGAGTTGCGTGAGAGTAAAGCTGGGAGGGGAGTGCAAAAAGGGAAAACGCCCAAAAGGGAAAGGCCATTTTGGGAAAATCCCAAATGGGGAAAGAGAGAGTGACAGGTAGGGCCCACCTGTCATAGGGAGAGGAATGGGAGAAGGAGAGGGAAAGGAAGATAGAGGAAATAGGGTAAGTACTAAATTAGGAAAATCAATATTTTATCTACTTAACTATCAAATTTTTAGTTTGAATTTTCATTTGGATTAAGTTTAAATTGTTGTTTCAAGAGTCTAATTTGAAATCACCATTTTTACAAATTATCTTATTAGGTTTTTGGTGAATAATTTGTAATTAAACATTGTGAAAGCAAAACTTTTAATTATGGCTTTTATTTGAAATGATGAACTTGAAATTATTTCTTTTATGGGAAATAAGGTATTTTCAAAACTTAAATAAATTCGTTAATCTTGATAAATCATTTATTAAAGGTTTGGTTTTTACAAGATTTTAAAACCTCATTTAAAAACAAACATCTTTGCAATTAAATATGTTTTATAAACTAGGGTTAAACTCTTAACAAATCTTATTTAAAACTTCTTCTTTTATTAAGAAAAACAATTTATTTGGTTTGTAAGCTCAAAAATTATTGTAACATACTTATTTTCAAAAAGTTTTAAATTTTAGTGAAATTCATTAAAATGCAATCGCATGATGCATGATGATTTTTAGTTTTTGAAAATAGGGATGTTACATGGGGTCTTTAGACTTCTGTAGAATGGTTGACTGTACACTCGATGAGGCTGCCGACAAGATCAAGGCCGAGCCGGTCTCACCCGAGCCCTTGCCGCATGCCTTGGGGGATGAGATTGCCTCGTAAGAAAACGTCCCTCTAAGCTCGAAGCCATTGCCGCATGAGATTGAGGCGAGGGCGGGCATGGAGCCCTCGAGCTTGGGAGAAACCTAGCAATCCCTAGCTTAGGCAAAGCCTGGATGGATAAGGACAAGTCTTTGTGGGAAGATACTCCCTAGGGTGACACAGCCATGGAGGAAGCGGCTCCCTATGATTTGCCGGCTGCGTTGCCTGGACCACTGCCCGCTGCCGACGGCAACCTCACTGCTCCCTCCACCATGTCGCCATGCCCAACCGAACTTAGGGCCGTAGTGCACAAAACCCCGCATAGCCGCTGTCCTCCCTCCAGCTACATGCAGCTCCAACGGTGCCACCACCATCTCACTGCACTCCCACGCCGCCTCACACCACCGGGCCGCAGCCTCCCTGACCTCCCTCTAAGTCCAGGGGCATAGGTGAATCCTTGCCTGAATCCTAACCCTAACAGAAACGACGGCAGAGCTCTAATGGGAGGTAGCGGCATACAGGATGCAAGATGAGCATTGGAGGGCCATCGTCATCGACTGAGATTTGGAATGAATTCAGTGTGATGACTTGCAATTCCGTTATTATTATTATACATTCGTCCCCACCGACGAGCATCTAACAAGTAGCAGGCAGGACCAGTGACGAATATTCTCCGTAAACGCGATAGTCTAATTTGTAAGGGTTGTGCCGAATGATTGGTGTGGCCTGTGCACACTATATTGAGGGATATGGATGGTGACGTGGTGATTAACGCGGTGACAACGCAGGCAGGCACGACGCTATTCAGACGCCGGCCGACCTGCCCCCACTCGCACTCGCTGCAGCCTGCAGCTGCTACTTGCCATTCACATGCTATGCGTACACAACCTGCGCACACCATATACAACTAGTCTTCTACTGTTACGTGCTTGTCAATATTGACTAATCATTTTGGTTCCCTTTGTTTTGCATATTTTGTCTCGTACAGACCCCAAGGATTTCGTCCACATTCAAATTTAATGTTAAACTCGCCACCTTACATTCCGTGGCATGGAAAACTTATCACTGGTTTGCATGCTCCAAAAAATGCGGAATAACCTCAAATATCATCGCCTGTCATGTTCTAATTAGCCAGTGCTGGATTTTGCACTCAGTGGTTTTGCCACAACAATACGTTCTCATTGCATCGAGTTCCAACCGAAGTAAAATATTGCAAATGAATTCGTCACGGTGCTTTAATTAGTGCTTTTTAAGAAGCCCAAGTAATTCCAGATTAATTTAAATTTTAAAGTTAGCAATGTTTCACCAAATATTTGATCGAGAATTAATACAGAGAGAATGAGTGAGACAAAAGTGACACTGTCAAATTTATTTATACATTTTTGGATGAAAGATTTATTTGTACATGGATATATTTCCAATATTGATTATGATTTAGTAGATGTTAGCAATATATCTCTACTATTAAAAAAAAAATCAAATGTTGAGTGGTAGTTGGTGGTACGTCCTCCATCTTGACCACCGATCCTTGGGTCCAAATATCATATATGATACTTTCTATTTTATTTGCATGGTTTCTGTATTTGTAGTGTCTTCTACTTTAAGAAGCTTAGGACCTGCTCAAAATATATCAAATCAACTAATTATCTAGCTTTATTATTTTAGGAAGTTTCCGGTCAACTCAAGATATACCATACCCAACAGAGTCGAAGCATGAATTAAGTTGTGACTGCTGAGCCGAGAGTGTGAAAGCAAAGTCAAGCCAGAAGCAAATAAGAAGCGGAAGCACGATACGGTCAAACGTGAAATCGGGACAAAAGGCGTGAGCCAAGCATACTAAATATGACGTAGTGAGAAGTAGCATGGTATTTGTTGGTAGCAAAACATGATGAACCTTGGCTATAGCAACTAAGACCATGTTTAATCTTTTTCCTTTATTTCGTTTTCTTCCCCATTTTCTTCCTATATTTGTTTTCTTCATTTTTTACCATCTCTAACAGCATCCCTTTCGAAGGGAATGATACAATGAAATGAGAGATAATTCTTTTCTGAAGGGAATGAAAAAATCCCTTTCGAGAGAGAACGGTGAAGTAAATCTGTTGAAGCCACGAAGTGAGTTTGCTTCGCGGCGGGAATAGGGAGCTGGGAAAGGAAGCCCTTGGAGATAGTCTAAGAGCATCCGTAGTAGAAACCCTATATGGGTATAAAAATAGAGTTTTAGAGATACAGTTTCTGGTGGGGGGAAAGAATCTTTTAAAGTGTAGTGTAAAGTGTGAAGGAATTTTAGAGTAATGGAGAGAGAAAATAGAGTAGAAGAGAGAGAAAATAGGGATAAAGTTTCTGGTGTGGATGCTCTAACAAACAACCTGTGTAGAAGAACCAGGGTACCCCAAGTCTGACGATGTGCACGGCGAAGCCGACGCGAACTTGCCGCAAACCAACGAAGGAAAGAACTGAAGCGCGAACTAGGAAGGCGTCAAAGTCCACACCACGCCGGAAGCCGGAAGGCAACGCGTGTCCACTGATACCAATTCAGCTCGTTCACCTTCCTTTCCCTTGGCTTTTCCACTCCCTATAAAACCAGCTGCGCCTTCTTCCACCTTCAAATCCCACATTCAAACCGTGTTGATCGGCGACCAAAACCCGGTTGCCCCTTCTTCTTCCTCCTCGATCTTCTTTGCGCCGTTGCCTTCTCCATTAATGGCGACCGAGGTCCTCCGCCCTCACAACAACCTCCTGCCGCCGCAGCGGATTCGGGCCACCCACCGGAGGCCGCCTAACCCAAGCGCTGCCACGAAGTCGTCGCCGCCGGCGAGCCGGAGGCACCACCACAGGCGTTCTTCACCATCGTCGTCGTCGTCCAAGAAAATAGCTGCATCTGCGGTTAGGCCCGCTGTGGAGGTGTACGCTGGGTCAGCGTTCTCCATGTCCCCTGAGCCGAGCTCGCTGCCGCTGCCGCAGTTCCCCGTGAAAAAAGCTGCAAGCGTCGTTCTCGCCGTCGTTGACGACCCGGCAACACGCAATCTCAGGCGCATTCTGAGGTTGGAGTAGATATATAGCTTTTAAGCTAGCTAGAGAGAGAGATAAATTAGGGCTAATTCCTTCTGCCTTTCCTATTAATTCTCGATAGTTTGTATTTGGCAAATGAGCTGTATGTTAGTTCTTGCTGCTGTCGTAGTGAGGTCACGCCCGCCACAGTCTCCGGCTCAGTTTTATTGTGTGGCCGGCGGCGAGGAATGCGGCGGCCGTGAGCTCCAACGACGGTGGTTTAGAATGAGAGCAGCAGTATGTGGATGTTATCTAATTGCAAGTTGATCAAGTATACATATTTATTTGTAGTTATTATGTACCATAAGGGATTCTTTGAAGTTCCACGCAGGAGAATCCCGGATGCCAAAATACCTACCAATCAATTTGTGTTCTCTTAATGGCGAAATTTCAGCTTATAACTGCGTCGCCTAAAATGACACCCAATTATGTTAGCCTTTCAAAATATAATCCTATGCATTCCAGTTTCTTCAAAATATGACATTCCCACCTCCCTTTCCTTTTCTTTTCCCTCATTTTACTTCCGGGCTGACAAATTTGCCCCTGCATTGGCGTTGGCTGACGGGTGAGGCCCGTGTGGCGGTGACCCAAAGTTGGGGAGGGGCTGACTAACAGTGGGGTCCCACATGGCGGTGACCCAAACAGGGGAGGGGCTCAGGCTGCACAACTCACCAGCGACGGACCACACGATGACAGTGGCAGACATAACATGATGTGGACAACTCACCGGCGGACTCAGCTCGGCCAGCGGCTAACGCTAACGAGCCCAGCGGTGATGGTGGCGGCTCGACCGGTGAAGAGGATGATGTGGTGGCGCTTCGACAAGGGAGAGGGCTTCGAGTGACAACGCTGAGTGGTAGGCTCAAGGCAGCGATGCAGAGAGAGCGAGAGAGATAGGGAGGTGGCAGCGGAGGAGCTCTGCCAAGGTAGACGGTCGGAGGCTAGCTCTATCCAACGGCACAATGGGGAGGTGGCGGTGGAGGAGCTCCGAGCAATAGCGCTGAGTAGCAGGCTCGGGGCGGCGACACAGAGAGATAGAGGTGTGGAGGTGGTGGCAAAGGAGTTCCGAGCTTGGGGTGGCAGCGATGAGAGTGAGGGATAGGGAGAGGTATGAGAGAGGAAAAGGAGGCGGCTCCGGCGAGGTCCGATTGGACAGGAGGAAGAGGAACAGTGAGGAGGAAGAAGGCAGCATATCTTGTGCACATGGGGCACCTGTGCACATGTGGTGCACACCAACTGATAAATATCACCAAAAATTCCAAAAAAATTTCTACATGTACTTCTAATCTTACTCCACCTATGTATAAAATTTTAAGTTCAGATTCATTATACATAAAGAACAACAAAAAAGAGAAAATTCTAACAAATTTATACTCTTAAAAGTGTCAGATTTTTCTCTTTTTTGTTACCGCTAAAATATAATGAATCTAAACTTGAAATTTTATACATAGGTGGAGTAAGATTAGAAGTATATGTAGAAATGTTTTTGAAATTTTTTATGACATTTATTAGTTGGTGTGCACCACATGTGCATAGGTGCCTCTATGTGCATAAGATATGCTCCCGAGGAAGAAGGGCATTTTGGTCAGCCCAAGCGGAAAAGGAGAGAAAAGAAAAGAAAAGGTAGAGAAAATGGTGGGAATGTCAAATTTTGAAGAAATTGGCATGCGTAGGGTTATATTTTAAAAGAGGAACAAGTCGGCGTCATTTTGGGTGAGGCTTTCCAATTGGGTGTTATAAACTGAAATTTCCCCGACCACACAATTAATCCCTGCTGGTCAATGAACATATGGTTATTTCATTGGTGTCTTTTGGTGCAAAGGATATATCAGTAATGTTGATTTGAATTAGTCCTGCTCGGCCCGTACATCTACCTACCATGCTGTAAAGATCGGATGCCCAAGAAAGAGGGTGTAAACTGTGTGTTTTCAAATTTATTTACATCCTAGATTGCTTGTCCAATCTAAAAGCTGAATAAAGTAAAGCAAGTACATAGAATTCCAGCCCAGAGAAAGAGAAAATAAAGTAAATTAATGTGAAAAGTAAATAAGATGAACAACAGACAAGATCACTTTTTTCGGAGGTCTTCGTGTTTCAACAAACATGTATATTTCTCGTCGGAGCACTATCTAATAGGGTCTAGCTTATTTTTAAAGCTCTAAGCATCGAATTTTTTTTAAAAATATTTATTTTAATTCGTTATTTCCGAAATACTCGTCGGAAGTGAAAAATTATAAAAATAGGCCCCCGTCGCCCCTATATGGGGCAATCGCTAATATAAGGCTTGACGAGCCCAATTTCGTTATTCCGAATCATCGGGTCTGTTATTATTGTCATTTGGTGTCGGGCGCCATATCGTCGTGGACATATCGCCCGAAACAGGGGCGACAGGTGCAAAAAAAAATTTTTTGGGCCTAAACAAATGCCTACCCTATACATATGTATGATATATATTAGGACAAATTGATGAAAGAGGTAATTTAAAAAATAAAATTACATTGTGGTCCTACGGTGACCGATAATTGTGGGGGCCCCGGCACATGCGCCAGCCAAGGTGGCGAACGCCACAGGAGACGGCGATCGCCGACCCAGGTGGCAATCGCGTACCTTGACCTGCCTGCCCGCCCATACACGTCTGCCACCCTCACACAACAGCACTGCCTGCCTATTTTTATTAGGTTTATTTCAATGTTTGTAAAAATAGAAAAAAATAATTCAGTAGTATTAAAAAATATGTACATTGATCTGAATTAGTTGGTAGGATTTATTTCCATGACAGCATCGTCGTTAGATTCAAAGAAGTTTATAACCATTTCAGACATACACGTATCTGCAAGTAGGATATGGATTCAGACATCATGCCTTTACGGGATTTGATAAATATGTACGTGCTAATTTTTATTTGGAAAGCTAGCATGACATACAGGATATGATGGCATGCATGGGTGGTCACCATGGACGGGTGAAAGGGTTGTGGCATTGGCATGAACACCAAGTGGCCGCACACCGAGCAGTCGCTTCCCACTCCGTGTCGTAGTACACGGGGTAAATCTCTTGCATGATGGCTCTTCGACGTAGGACTTCAGCGTTGGGTGTGCCGGGGTAGTGGCATCCGCATAGACATGCATAATTCTGACAAAATCGATTCAGCTGATAGTATTGGTCTAGCACTGGCTGGTTATGCGATTGACGTGCCGGCCTGGGTTGCCAAGGAGGGCGGGGAGGCCGCGCGGACCTCTGTTGACCTACTGACTACGCCAGCCCCCCTCTAGCATCCAGTGTAGCCCGCAAGCGATCAATTCTTGTGTGCAGGTATGTTATGTAGGTGTGCGCTGCTGTTGGGTATGGCTCATCCATCCATCGAGTCCAACCGCAGGTGACGTCTGGTAACTGGAGATAAGAGAACTGATAAGTAAGTTGTATTCACGGTAGCATAGCGTAAATAGGAGGGAACTTACGTTGTAATCTAGGCATCGGTAGAACCTGCGACCAGTGAACCCCTCGTGCACGTGGTCAAACCACTGCACAACCGCGGGGTTCCATATCGCATGTCGACCCGATCAGCCGATTTAAAAGTGACGATCTCGTAGCAAAGGAGGGCCATCTCTCCAGTCCCCATATTGTATGACTCACATATCGACCGAAGGAGGACGAGCATCCTCTCCAGGGCCAAAAGACTTCCACCATACATCAGGCACATATGGCCGTGAAGAGGCTCCCCCACTCGCCATGGGAAAATGTGGAGATGTGTATGGGCTGGAGTAATATGTGAGTTTCAGAGGAAAGTTGCAGCGCAGAGAACCCGAAGGTAGGAGGGTTTTTATAGCGAAGTTTGTTCGGTGCATGAATGGAGTTCATGGAAGCGTACGCATCCCTACCAAGTGCTGCTGCTGTAGCTGATTTGATTGGACGCTGAAAAGCGTTACTGTTGGTCAGCAGTGCGGTAAAATTATTGATGGATGATGCAGTCGATGTGACCGGACGCTGAAAAGCGAATCTTGGTTGGTCAGCGGTCGCGCGAAATTATTGATGGATCTTTGCGATCGATGTGATCGACGCTGAAAAGCGAATCGTTGGTCGCCAGTCGCGGCAAAATTATTGATGGATCTTTGCAATCGATGTGACCGACGCGAAAAGCGATCTTGTTGGTCGACCTCATCGTGGTTTCTTTCATGTATTTTGCATCAATCTTCCTTCTCGTGGATTACTATCATGTATTGCGTGCCATAATTTCAATATCACGGGAGCACCATCTTGATTCGTTTATATAAATGCGTACCATAATCGGAAAAGGCACACGTATGGTAACACCGTTACAACGATAACTTGAGAGACAGTACACTACTTATTGGCCTACAAGATAAAGAAGAAAAGAACATCATGTTTGAAGAACTCTATGAGATACGCAGCGTAGGCTACCAGTTATGTGTGGGGGTGCTGGTGGGACGATGTCCGAGGAACAACGTGCGAAAATCGAAACAAACACATATGTAACTTATTGAGACAGATAAGGTAAAAAGGTCCGCTACTCCCCACTGTCCCCACGCCTGCTGTAGTACATCTTCCTAAGTTTAGGTCCTGCAGTTAGACCCCGTTCATCCATCGTGGCTTACACGTAACATTTTGAGTGTAATATGACCCGTAACATGGCAACACTCGCGATATTAGGGATCATATTACAAATAAAAGCTACAAGCCATGATGGATGAACGGGTCTAAACACAACATTCGCTGAATAACCACAGAGTTGAAACAGTTCTACAACATGGTGCTAAGGCATTACAAAAGTACAGACTCTGAAGAAGTCGATCCGCGTATTTCGATCCGGTTAAGTGGAATGCGTGAGTGGCGACGGAGGACGGACAACCCTCCTAGGCGGCCTGCAAGCACGGGGTAGAGAAGTCATTGCGACTCTGGGTGTGTCTGCACGGTGCTCCCGAGAGCTGAGAGGGGCCGAGGAACTCGGTCGACAGGTACTGCGTTAGGTCGAACGCTGCCTCCTCCTCCTCCTCGTAGTTTGCGTCGCCGAAACCACCCCGCGGTCTAGGAGGGGCACGAGACGAAGAAGACCCCGCGTCTCCCCACTGTCCCCATGCCTGCTGTGCGTGAGACGAAGAAGGCCCCGCGTCTCCCCACTGTCCCCACGCCTAGTGTGCGTGAGACGAAGAAGGTCCAGCGTCTCCCCACTGTCCCCACTGCTGCTGTGCAGGAGGCCACGAGGACTCGACGTAGCCGACATCGGGCTGTGGGAGACGACTGGCACAGGGAGGTGCGGGGACGGCTCCACAAGGAGGCACCGGGGGAGGGGCAGGTGCTGGCCCACGCGGACGTGGTGCGCTGGGTCGAACGACGTCTCCGCGCCCCTGGCAGCTGGCCAGGCGACGCACACGCCTCACCGTGTGGAGGATCCGCCGCCAAGTTGTCATGGCCTCCGCGGTGGTCACCTGGATGCCCGCCTCGAGGCGCGCCACCATGAAGGCAGCCTCCACCTCCACCTCCCCAAGCTGCTGGTCCTGTGGGTAATGCCGATTTGATATGAGGTAATTTATATGTAAAAGACGTACCACAGAGATTCAATTATGAGACTTACCACGAAGTTGTCTCTCTGGGACATCTGTGAAGGATACGTGTCCGACACCGATGCCTGCTGTGCGACATACGGTGCTGGTGTGTACCCCACCCTGAGTCGAGTCCGAGGAGCGAACCATGCCATGTACTCCGCGTACATGTCATGGTCGTACGCCCGGGTCTCGGTGACCCTCTCCGCAAGTGCATCATCCCACTGCAATACCCATGGCTGCATGCGATGGGAGAACGAAGTGCCCGCCGCAGCCCCCATCCGGGTCATCCTGCAATGTAAAGAAGGGGAATTGACATACAACATCTATTTGGTATAAATGGCTAGGACTGTGGTCATAAGACGTGAGCACCATGTGACACAACGTGACGAGGTGGCAACAGAAAAGCCTGGAACAGGCCAAACTGCCGCAGCACTCGGTGCGGCGAGTACTCCTCCACACACAGGTCGAAGACGAGGACCTTACGGGTGAGCCAGTACGCCTGGTCCCACGTGCAAAGCATGGAGATCCCGTAAGGAGCTCGGACGTGGACGTCGTACGCACTGTAGGGTGTCCACCGCACGTCCTCGTCGCGGAGGCTGTCGAACTCCCGAACGAACTCGGGATACGACCTCCTCACCTGCCGGTGAGCGTACAACCGCTGCGACAAAAATAAATATGGTGGATGTTAGGAAAGTGCGTAAGTAGGGAATACGAGGGGCATACCTGTCGTCGAACCCAGTAGTGCCCCATGGTGGGCCAGTCCATTGGGTTCTTGTCGTACAAGTCCTGTGGGTACGGCGCGGTGTCAACAACAGGCCTACCGACGGAGAAGCGCTCCAGACCTGGCTCGCGGTTGAGGACGCAACCCAACATCGTCGCGTCCTGGTCAGCCCGAGAGACAGCGTCGCACAGACCTCTCTGTACGTCGCCGCGAGCACAGCAGAGGCCCATGACCATTGCACCATCTGTTGACATCGAGAAAGTTAGACAGGTCCTATGCCAACAAATTTAAACGGAATCTGTTACCTCGTACTCCGGGGTCTCAGCGATCGACTGGGCGTACTCGATCAGGTGCCGGTCCACCGTGTTCCTGTGGGAGGACGGGAACATCACCCAACCAAACAGCAAGAGCAGGTACGCCTCTAGGTGGCGGGTGACGTGCTCATCCTCGGCGTGCGGGTGGATCAGATCGGCCTGCAATATTTGGTACAATGGTATTAGCAACTTAGCACCGAGGCGTGAAATTGCAATGATGGAGGTACTAACCGTGAACTGAAGCGACCATGGCCGTCGGCCCCGCTTTCACTCACCTGCTGAGAGGGACATACATACGGCCGGGGTGTCATTGCACCTCGGCGAACCGCGCTGACAACACCGCGTGCCACGTGACGGGGACGTCGTGCGGCACAACTGCAAGGCCCGCATAGGAGAGCCCTAGGAGATAAGACACGTCCTGCAGCGTCAGAGCCATCTCTCCGCAGGGCAGGTGGAAAGTGTGTGTCTTCGGTCTCCACCGGTCGACGAGTGTGGCCAGCAGGGAACGGTCGTACCCGAACCGTGGGACATGCCTGCCCTTCTCTGGGGCAGTGGCCTACTCCACCACTCTACAGAGCGGGAGCAAGCCTGCCGTGCATAACCTGCATGAAGTAAGTAGCGTCATGAAAATTCCTTTAGCAGGTAAATACATGCATACGAAAGAGAAGGAAGCGTTGGTAGCTTACTGTGGAACCTAGCGTGGGTCAATACGGAGCAGCTCGTTCGGCACACGAGGCCGCAGGGTCCCCAGCTCTCGATTCTGAACGGCGGACAACCTAGACCGGGGCGTCGCATCGACGGTCCGGTCGAGTAGCTCGGGGCAATCATCAGCAGCACGCCCACCTGTCGCCATCGGCGCCTATGCCTACATGGTTAGAGAGCAAATACAACAAACTGCAACAATAATTATATGTTTAAATGTTACAAAAGGCAGCTGAAAACAAGGTTGAATTAAAATACAAACTGGACATACTGGTTCATACTTAAGTACTCGAAGTACAGAAATACATATATACAAAAACATGAATTAAAATGACATTATCCCAAATTACAAGGTACATATAAAAATTGAAATGACTGCAGTCTCAAAGTAATGAAGTACATAATACAAACAGAAGTTCGTGGACTTAGTGTGTGCCTCGACGAGATACTGACGGCCTAGCCTCCGATGCCATAGATCCTTCAGTTCGCAGACGAGCTTCGGACTCGTCCATATCGTTCCGAATACGTCGTGTCCTTCGACGCCCGGCCTTCTGCTTCATCATCCAGATGTCCGGTACCCAGCGATGACCCGGAGGGGGGGCTTCCGTGAACGATCCATCCACTCGGTACCCGTACACCACGTGATGCCATGTGTTGAAAACACTTTGCTTGTAGTAGTAGTGCGAGATGTACGGATCACATGATTGATGTGCATCTGCGGCGGCCGCAATGATGTGAGAGCATGGCAAGTGCAGCAGTCGTGGCTTCTGGCAGGAGCACTCGCAGTCAGCAGCTCGGATTATGCACAGATGGGACGTTCTCTCTCTGTGGGCACCTCTCCGACCGCGGTCACCGCAGTGCACGTGGTATCTCCGGTGTCACACGCGATGTGTCTGTGCCTTGCGTGTTTTCTTGGCCATGTACTTAGATACAACCGTTGAGTAGAACAGTCGATTGTCCGACATACATGCAGCGGATTTCATATATCGGTCAATAAAATATCTTTGCGTACCTAGTAACACACCTTTGACTATACCCACCAAAGGAAGGCATCTCGTGTCTTTCATAACCCAGTTGTACACCTTCGCCAGGTTCGTTGTCATTATTCCATAACGGGAACCGCCCTCGTCATGCAGAATGGACCATTTCTCCAACGGCTCATGTCGTACCCAGTCTGTGAAACTCCTTGTGCTTGTATCCGGCCTACGCCGAATGTTTGGTGCGTCGGTAGGGAGCGCACACAAGGCTGTGGGGTCATCTCCTTCCTCGTAGTGGACCATAGGGTTCCTTGACGAACTAGCGGTATCCCTTGGATTCAGTGATTGCTTCTTGGTTAGTTCATCCAAACTCCTCCACAGTGCGTCGAACTTCCTCCGCTGGTTCTGTTTGCACAGTCTTTTGAACATGTTCATAAGCTCTTTGTTCTTGAACTGACGGAAAAAATTGGCACCCATGTGCCTTATGCACCACTTGCTCTTCAGGTTTGGCCACTTTGCTGCACCCATGACGTCGGACCCTTCTTGCATGTCCACGATCGCCCTTAGCAACCCGGCATGTCGGCCATGGATGATACAAATATCAGGGCGATCCTGAACAACTAGCCAGCTTGACTCTTTCAAGGAACCAGTACCAGCTGTTCGTGTTTTTCCCCTCCACGAAGGCAAATGCGACCGGTAGAACCTCGTTGTTGGCGTCCACCGCGATTACAGTAAGAATCTGGTCCTTGTATTTTCCGTGAGGAATGTGCCATCCATGCAAATCACCGGGCAACAGTGTCAGAACGTATTTATGCATGCGCTGAGGGCAAAGTAGGCCTGCTGCAAGACCCACTTACCCGGGCACATATCGTCCGCGGGGAACTCCACAAGGTCGATGTATGTATCGGGATTCCTGTGTGCTATTGCCCTGAGCAAGTGTATAATATTCTCGTAGGAAGGCTTGTACGTCCCGAACCGTATTTGTAAAGCTGTCTGTTTTGATCTCCATGCCGTTGCATAGCTAATCTTGTACTGAAACCTCTCCTTCACTGCTGTGATGATAGATCGAGCCTGCAGGTGCGGATTGTCTACGATCTGACGATAAAACGCATTTGGCACCCAAGTGGACGATAGATTGCGGTGTTTCTGCTCCGCTTCCTCCAGTTCACAGTCATGCTCCATCACAATGGAGCATTTCCAGTAGTCCTTCCACTTTCCCTTGTATGCATGCACCCGCCATGGGCACGAATCAACTACGCACTTCACGTCGTACTCCTTTTTGCTAGACTTTACTAGCCTGAATTGCCGTCGCAAAGACATTGCCCAATACTTCACCGTGTTCATCACAGCTTCCTTGTCCTTATATATGGCCCCCTGCGTGACCTCGTTCTCATGATACTCCCATGTATCACTGTTCCCTTCATTCACTGTTAGGTCTTCGAAATTATAATTAGACCACGCCCTAGGGACAGGCACCTCAGCAGTATTGTCTTCCTCGTTCGAGTCTTCGGCATCAGGAACTTCCTCATCCGCACCGTCCTCCTCCTCCATCAGGTCAACTATGTCCTCCACCTCCTCCCCCTCGTCGACCAGCCCCTGTGCGTCCAGAACTGTCTCCTCGGCACCCCCGACGCCCTCGCCCTCGCCAATCTTGTGTCCCCTGTCTCCGGCCTCCTCGTCCCCTTCATCATCACATTCTAGCATATTTCTCTCCAGCTCTTCCGTATGATCTGCCCTGACATCACGAACTTCCGACAGTGATGGAGGTACCGGGTAGCACTGTACCAGCAACATGCCTATCGCTCGGTCTAGATATGCCCCGTACAACTCTTAAAAATGCTGACAAATCCACTCCATCCGCCCCCTGTGCTATTTCCCCATCTCCGTAAAATATTTGAAAATACAATTTCTCCGACATGCTGCCTACAACGTCCGACCGAGAAATTTATCAGTTGTCTATCTAACAGCATCATATATTATCATATAATTGTTATATCATTCTATGTCATTCATTTACTCCTCGTTATTTCTGCTATCTATTTTCAAATTTGTTCACTCCCTGACATATGTGGCTAGCCTACCATGTTTTTAACATATTATTCTAAAAGGGATAATTCACAAATGCTCATACTCTAAAATACAATATATAAACCGTATGGCGATCCTACTAGAAATTACTAATATAAATAAATAATTAAACTACTCATTTTTTTTCTTACCGCATTACTACTATATGTATTAAAAATTTCTCCTAACCCTAAAAAATTGCATATGTACTACCTTTAATTTCTACGCATTACTACTATATGTATTAATAATTTCTCCTAACCCTAAAAAATTGCATCTCTACTACCTTTAATTTCTACACAATACTACTACATGTATTATTAATTTCTCCTAACCCTAAAAAATGCATATCTACTACCTTTAATTGCTACGTCCAATTTTTTTTCCAAAACTTTAACCGCATAGCATATGGCTATCCTACCAGGTTTTCATCGTAATATAGACACTTCACAACTACACAATACTACCGCATTACATTTCTAAATACAAATATTGTCTAAAAAATTATTTGCACATAAAAATTTTTGGACTTACCTCCGCGAAAATGCGGCCTCAACTATCTTCTTTTTTTCTCCTTTTTTCCTCCTTTTTTCCTTCTCTTCTTTTCCTCTCCTCTCTTTTCTTTTCTCTCCTCTTCTCCTCCTCCCTGCTCTCGCTGCTCTCGATGATGGAAGTGAGAAATGAGAGGTTGGGCAGAGAAGAGAAGGGTCGGGGGCTTTAAAGGGGAGAAATCGACCCAATTCCGGGCGATCGCCCCATAAAAAGGCGATAGAAATAGAACAACGGTCGGTGCAAGATTCGCCGTTTATAGCCGTTGGCCCATTGCCCGATACGGCAAGTAGCCAGTTTGGGCTCCTATCGCCCCACTAACGGGCGATTGCCCTAGTTCCGGGCAACGGGCGTCCATTTATGTAATTTCTCAATTCCGACGAGTATTTCTGAAATAACGAATTAAAATAAATATTTTTAAAAAAAATTCCTAAGCATCCACCTAGGTAGTCCTTGTCCTTTTCAGACAAGTGGGCTTGTCTCAGTAATATGCTTGGGCCTCCCATAGACATCTCTAGGAAGGGATTTGTATCCTCTGCCTTTGTACTCCCTGCCGTTGCCCTCACGGATCACTGCAGCTATAGTGATGAACAGTAACTTCACATAGCTGAAAAGGTTATGTTTGATGTCACTGACAAGGACTACCTAGGTGTTTACTGCAGTGTTTTCGCTACAGTGATTGCCGTTCTTCTCACAAATCACTATACACCCCTACCTTTGCCGTACCAAAGATTGGGGATACGGTTCCGTTGGGAAGGTCACCAAGGCTCTGTTTGGTTGCCGTATGAGCTCAACCAGGTTGTATGAGTTCAGCCAGGCTGGTGAGAGTCAGGCTGAGGTGATGCAAGAGGGTGTTGTTTGGTTGGTTGTATGAGATTGTGCAGGCTGTACGGAGATGTTATTTGGTTGGCTGCACTAGGAGGGGAATGTGATAGATAAATTCAAGAGAGGGAAATGAAAAATAAAGAAAATAAATTTAAAATGAAAATAAATTTTTTTTAAAAAATATTGGAACAGAAATAAATTCAAAAACAAAATAAAAATTCAAAAAAAATAAATACTAGAAAATCAATAAATTCAAATTTTTTTAAAATAATCTTAAATTTTTTTCAATACCTTGTACTTGAATCTACGGTTCTATTTTTTTTGTCTCATTGAATTTGGATGTCGTTTGAATTTTAAAATTTTTGAAAGATTGCAAGCAACTACAGTACTGCACTGTCTCCTTAGCTAGCTAGCTGGTGCGCTTGTTGCTGCCGCTGGCCTGGCCGGCGGGAAACGACCTCACTGGCTGTTCCTCTCGAGCCTGGCCAAAATAGTATTTTTACAGCAGATCGGCCAGGCTCGGAGGATTTACCGGCAACCAAACACTAGTGGCCTGCATGCCATCGGCCTGCTTGGTGCTTGTGCACCCAACCAAACAGACCCCAAGTGTTCATCACCAAGGCTATCTAGGAGTCACTGACCTCTTAAACTAACAATACTGAACTGATCGCTTAAACTCACAAACTCAACCTGCAAATAGGTTCGCTAAGGCTTTAACTCAAATTCTAACTCAAGGTTGAGATTGGAAACTTCTAGCTGCCCTCGTGCGGAGTGGTCAAGGGTTAGCTCTGTTGTGTCATAATGCAAATGTCATGTAACATCCCAGTTTTGGGCTTTTTCATATGATTTTTATAATTAATAATATTTTAAATCAATATTTAAGAAAATTTATTTTTAATTTCAAAACAAATAAATTCTAGAAAAGCTGTAAAGTAATTTGGAAAAATTACTAACAAGGCAAGTATGTAAATCAAATAAAATTTGACTTTACAATAAAGTAAAAAGGGAAATAAAAATATTTTAATTGCACGAAAAATTAAATAAATATTTCTAAAATAAATTTATTAAGATTTATTTAGAGTTTTTAATAGAATGGAGCAAAAAGATTTGATTTTTGATAAATCTTCAATCAAAAATGAAATCCCCATTTACCTGTTCTTTTCAAAATTTTCAAATCACTCCTTCCCTTTTTCTTCTCCTTTCCTTTTTTTCTTTGTTTCTTTCTCTCCTTTTCCATCCCGATCCTCTCCTTCTCATGGAAGCGTATTCTCCACCGTTGTATAGCCTAATGCAACAGCAGAGAGCTACAGCCTCTATAGTTCATCTCATATATCACTGTAGCTACAGTAATGAACATTAACACAGTAAAAATGCTGCTGTTCACTGTGCTACTGATGCTACAGTATTTTCTGTACAGTACGCTACCGTTCCTCTTATACAAACTATATGTCTATTTGCCTTTGCCGTAGCAAAGATGGACGATACGCTTCCGAGTTTCACTGCCGCTTGGGCTAGTGGCAAACCAGCCACCGTCCCTTCCCTTTCCTTTCTCCCCCTCTTTTTTTCTTCTTTGCTTTTCTTTCTCCCCTGCTCTTTCCTTCCAACAAGCAGCAATGGCACAAGAATGGAAAACCATTGATCCCTGCGATCAAGTCCACGATCGAATCCCACGGTTTCCTGCTCACTTTTCTTCCCCCTCCGTCACTACCGTCTCTAGACGTCGGTGAAGCCTAGGGCCTGTTGTTCACGCCAAGGGAAGCTAGTCCTCAGGCTACTTCGGAGTGCCACTGACAGAACGCCGCAAATTCCACAGTGCCAGCCACTTTCAACACAGTAAAATGCCCTTTCTCAGGTGAGCCAACCTCCACCGTTGCATCGCCGGAATTGTGCGCCACGGAGCCTCCTCTCGGTCTTCGGCCTTTTGAACTTTGTTCCGGTCTTCCTATGTATACAGCTTTAATATATAGCACACCACACCGATTTTAGAGATAAAATCTAGATACATAGAAATAAACAATCTCACTACAAGCCCATCTGCCTGTCTTCGGCCTATGAGCCTACCATGGAACTTCCCCGATCAAGACTAGGTTTCATCAGTTTTCTCCATGCCACAGAAGTGCTTCCTGTACTACCTTCTCGGCATCATATGTTTTAGTACATTAATCCAACAAGTATATAACAGTAGCATATGTTACATCTGATCGTCTAATAAAAAGAGTATTTTAGTGTAACATCCTTATTTTCAGAACCAAAACCATATGCACTGCATGGCATGAAATTTTGAGAATATAAAAATATTTAAAAATAAGTATGTTCCTTATTAAAAAGCTTGGTAAAATAAATTTTCTAAAATATAATTACAAATGTGTTATTTTATATTTAAAGTTTGCAAAGAGGGTTATTTGTGCAAAATATATTATTAATATTAATTTTACTAATTTTACATTGGTTAAATACTATTTTGTATTTAATCTTTAAATAATTATTTATCTATATTTTGAAGTTTAGATAAATAAATTATTCGATTTTACTTTCCTAGTTTACCTCTCTCTTACTAGTGGACCCCACCTATTTTTCTTTTCCTTTCCTTTTCTTTCTCTCTTTCTTTTTTCCTTCCCTCCTTCCTCCCTTCCCTTTTCTTCTCTGGCCGATTCCCCCTTGAACTCCTCCTTCCTCCTTTGTCCAGTAAGACAGAGAGGAACTTTTCTCTCCTCCCCTTTTGGAATCCTCCCAAAAATTGGCAAATCCTTAGGGGAACCGATTTGCACGACCCCAGGGGATCCCCTCCTGCCCAAATCGCGCTCTCCTTCCCTAAACCTTGCCCCAATACCTATAAAACCCCCTTGCCGCCGCCACTTCGTTACCTTTGCCTCTCCTCCAAATTCGTCGCCGGATAAGCTTCTTTGGCCGAACCCTACGAGGGCATCCTTCCTCTTCCCCTCCTAAACACATCTTACCCTTCGGCTGTAGGAATCATCGACAGAGTTCGTCGAATTTTGTTGTCGAAGCTGCTGCAGTCCTCATAGCCGCTGTCGCCGTTTGTTGACAATCCGTCGCCGCCGAAAGGTAATTGCCCCCCCTTCCTCCTCCCCTAGCACTCCTAGATCCCTAGGATTCCTCCCCGTGGCCAATTGGGTTGGGGCATCGGTGTTTAGCCCCGCCGGCATGTGCCTCCTTCCTCCCTCACGGCTGGCCACGCCACTGGGTCACGCCGCCTCTCCATCCGACACGGGAACCCCACCTCGGGCATCCCCGTGCCACCGCCTCTCTCACCTACCCTCCGCCCGCCTCGCCATCGCACCTGCGCCGTCTTGAAGGCGCAGTGCCGCCACTCGAACCACGCCTTGCCCGGCCGTGCCGTGGCAGGCCAATGCGCTGACACCACCTTTGGGCCCGCCTGTACCCTCTCCTTTCCTCTCGGCGAAGCCGCCGCCCCGCCGGCGCCGCTTTCCCCGAGCCGCCGCCGCTAACTCCTCGCTCGGGTCACCATGGCGGGACCCACGTGTCGGCCGCCTCTGCCGGGCCTCACCAGCGGCCGTGTTTTGCGCCGCTAGGGCTACCACTCATTGGCCGTTCAGCGCCCATGACACCTTTATGCCACGCCGCGACACCACAGGCCACGTCCGCGTCGCGTCTGGGCATGAGCAGAAGCCGGGCTGCAAGCCTGGTTGGTTCAGACTACACTTGTACTGGCTAGGCCGAGCCGCCACTGGGCCATGCGCCATGCCACACCGGACCGAGCCGGCCGAGCCGTCGTGGGCCGACTCCTCTAGCCTAGTCCGCAACTCATTTATCTAATTCTTTTAAACAGTATTACTTGTTTACTTATTATCTTTAATTATATATCTCCAAAAATTATGAAACCAATTTTAAAATGTTTATAAAATTAATACCTACTATTTTGTAATTTTTCATATGCATTTGCACTCATGTCAATTAATGCTATTTCTTTTACATTGTATTTATTGTTTAATTCTCGTGCCTTAGATTCGATCGCTGAGGGTCTCAATTCCGACTCAGCGGAGGATCCTTCTCACTTCGTTGATCAAGGCAAGTGCTAAGCCCTTTGATCCTATGTTTTGTAAACATGCTTTACTAGAATTTGACAACTAGCATGTATGTTAATTATTAAATATTAATTACCTAGTTGCTTAGCTAAATTTCCATCCATAAATAATTCTTATAAAATATTCCTTGCTGCCTTAGTTATTAATTAAATTGTGTAATGCCGCACCCATGAATAGGTTTTGCATCTGCTTAGTAATGATCATTGTAGAACATTTATTCATACGGTTGTTACCATCAATTATCAATCTCACCGTGTGATTTTTTAAAAGGACAATTGGTGTTGTCATTTATTTGTAAATGAGCTAGTTGATAGTGGGTGCTATCAGGAAAAATTGTTTTGCAAAACCTGATTGGAGTGGATGGTTGCAAGGATGGTGCAATAAGCACGAGATTCGGGCCCAGTGTGGGACCCACCCTGATCCCTAAGGACCGATTCCTTGAGGTAGACGACCTAAGTACAACAGTGCGACCATAAGTGCCTGTATGGGCAGGTCCTAGCTAAGTAGCCCTCTGTCGACGTATTTCAGCGGTAGATTTGTCCTAGTGAGTGGTCTGGTGTTCGGTAGAGGGGGTTTGTGTAACTAGCGCACCTCTCTTTTCCCTTCCCCTGGATGAACTGTCCAAGAACACTCAAGAACAAGCAAGGTTTTCCTAGGTTCAGGCCCCCGACGCGGGTAACAGCCCTACGTCCTGCTTGAGCTCTTGTTGCTAAAGGGGAAGTGTGTGTTTTTTTTGCCCGAACCCCCACCCATGCACGCGAACTCCACTTATATATCCCGGGGCTGGCTCAGGCAAGCGGTGTGGGGGAGGTTACATTAATGACACGGGCTACTGTAGCCACTATTCTACCTCAATTTCTTTGTTCGTACCGCCGTCTGCCAGCGCCTCGTCCTGTCCGAAGGACAACTTGGGCATGACAGCGGGGGCGTCTGACACGCGCGCCTCTCTGCCTTGCCTTGGGCAATGCAGACGGAACAGGGGCAATCATGCCGCCGGGGGGTTTCATGCACCTGGCCACGCCCGATCATTCGCATTTAATGGACCCGATGCGATGCAATTCAGGGGGAAAGACTTAGGGAGGAAGCCATCCCTTTTCCTTCGGTATGCACATCCAAAGCTGACTGACAGGGGGGCCCGAATGCCCTCCAGCCTCGTCAGCCAGCCACATGTTCTGGTCGTCCGCTCCAGCACGAGGCCTGATCGCCCGCCTAGTCATCGGGCAGCTACGAGCTCTGGTGGCCCAGCACCGGGGCCTGATTGCCCACCTGCTCGCCTAGCGGCCACGTGCCCTACCTGCCGCCTAGTGATGGGGCCCGTGTGCCCTTCCGTGCACCAGGGCGACAAGCTACGGGCAATGAATCCCTCCTTCTAACTCCCGTGCCTGTGGTCCCATATGACAGTGATGGAGAGGACACCCTGGTGTAGAATACACCGACAGTAGCCCCGGGCCCACCTAGGGGTGTGCGCCGGTTTCTAGAAAACTTGCAACGTCTTTTTTGACCCTGACGCGACCCCGGGACGGGACCCACCACCTGCGCAGGCAACCGCCTTCTCTCCACTTCCACTATAATTTCTCGGGAACCGCCACCACCGCCGTCGCGCACACAGATTGTGGTTGGCGCGGCTTCTCACATCCCCACGCGCGACAACCGAATCGTCTCCACGCGCGGCAACCGAATCATTCGCACGCACGGCAGCTGAATCGTCCTTGTCGCGCCTATAAATAGACGCGGCTGCCATAGCCATTCCTCCCTTCTGCTCTTACTACCGAAGTGCTTCCTTGTTCTCCCATGCTCCTTGCTCTCGTCCAGCTCTTCGACCACTATAGCGCGACTCCCTTGCGCCGCCACAGCACCACGTCGTCGACCCACCAGGATGGCGGCTCCCTTGCCTCCCTCCGCTGTTGACGACCAGCGGGTGGCAAGGGTCTTCCTCATGGCACCGGAGGGCGCCTTCCGGTTCCGGGCAGGCACCGTGACACCAAGGTGCCACCCCAACGAGATCATCACTTCCGTCTGGGCGCTCCTGGCGGTCCTGATCCGGCCTTATTCCGACTTCCTTTTCACCGTCCTCCACTTCTACCACATCCACCACCTTCACCTCACCCCCAATTCCATCCTCGTCCTTTCCACCTTCGCCCCTACCATCGCCTCACTGCACGCTCGGCAATTCGGCAAGATGGGTGAGATATGATGACGCGCCTTCCGCTTTCGTCACCTCGGCTACCTAGTACCTAGGTTGATGAGGTCTGAGACCGGTGGCCGTGGGGACTGGCCTTCCTCCTTTTCGGGACTCTATGCTGCGCCAAAGGCTAAGCCACGCTCAGCGGCCGCTTCAGCATTCACGCATTTATCTCATCTCGCCTTTACATTGGCCATTCCTTCCACGTCGACTCGACAGGTTCGTAGATCCGCACGGAGGACTATGAGCATCGACCTCGTTAACAACCGAAATTGGACGCAACGCAGCGGCTAAGGCCGATTGCTTGCTATCGCCTCATCCTCCCGGATGGATTCCACTGCCGCCGCAGGACTACTCGAGATTGCAGACTTATTGACCGTTTCAGGAGCATCGCATCAGATTCAGAGAACACCGCAGGAGAGTCGACTCGGTGGGTGCCCCGCTGCTTATGCTCCGGCTAGCCTCATGCTCGTTACCCGGCGCCCCCTGCGCGCCCATGCCGCCGGCCGGTCACCAGCTAGCTCTCTCACTCTCCGCTGACAGCAGAAGTTTAGGGTGCTTACTGTCGAGGTGACCAGGCGCTCTCAGGCTCCTCTCGTTTCTCCTCTCGGATCTTCGATTCACCCCCACCGCATGTATGTATATATCCTCGCTTCGTGTTGTGCTCACAGTCAGCAGTGCATGGTCTGAGCACTGCCGTTCTCTCTGAGCTACGAGCGCTCTGGCACTAGCTTCACTAGTGAGAGAGGCGCAGATGCCGAGTGCGCGAGTCCCGACTTAGAGTCGTCAGTGCATGTCTAATCCGGTAACGCGAGAACTCCGAAGGCCATTACAAGGGGCCAAGACAAACCGGCGAGGCCCGCGCGAGCAAGCGGCTAAAGAAGAAGGCGGCGAGATGACACGCTAGAGCCGGCGGGCAGGGCGGCCAGCGCGAGAGTCGCCATGTGTGAGGAACTGCGAAAACAGGGGCCGGCAATCGGCCATCGACTCGCACTGAAGTGCTACCGAGCGGAGTGCAGAGTGTGTACGCTTCGGTTGTCACGCCTGCGAATGCCCACGAGGCCCCCGAATGGCGCACTTTCCTTGTTCAACAGTCGCGCTCATACTACGACCCGACGTACGTTCGAAGCCGTGCATGAGCAAGAAAGTACGGCCTGGAGCGCCTTCGCTTCACCTCGCCGAGGGAGCTGGCCAGGGACGCGTGCGAGTGGAGTTCTGTCGGCCGACGATCTTCGCTCGGAGGGCCGACTTCCGCCCCTTCCGACGTGAGGATTTGATGGAGGACAACCAAACGACGTCGGGAATATCGTGCCGGTGAAGTTTATCCCTATTTATTCTCTCCTCAGGTGTTGTTGCCGCCAATCATAAAAGTACATATGATCTATTGCAACTTAATGATACTTTATCACCTTTTTGCCCGGCGATATTTTGCTTATGCTTATGCATCGATCGCGGTGTGCGTCATATGTTTGGCCATCTTGACATCATAGCACAGAGGCTGAGGCCGGCGAGGCCCTACCCCTCACGCCGCGAACACTCACTCAAGCTACCATTTGGCCCTCAAGCATCAAGCATGACTCCGGTCCTTCATGATCCTCTATCCACCGATCAGACTACTCCAATCACTAGGAGAGTTTCCATATTCAAGCGAAAAGAAAGCAAGTAAAATTTGCCTCAACTCCCGCGCCACCGCGATGTTTAGTTGTTGCGCATACTGGTTGTCGCTTTTCCATGACCAGAAGACGAGTTTATACCCTTGCAATCGACGGACGACAGGTGTGGTTATAGTTAGGTGGTCAGTAGTGAGGTAAGCTTTTCTACAGGGGTCACAGGCCATCGATAGTGGATAGCTACACTCGGCCTGCCCACACCCGTCGAGCTGGGCGCACCCAGCGTCCAATTTGGGGCGTGTACACGATGCGAACTATGTAAGCCAATGCTAGACATCTAGCCGGGACTAAAGGCGTACGACAAGACGAGTGCGAGTGAGCTCGTGGTCACTTTATTACATATTATGCATAGCTCACCATCACTACCTATTAGCGAAAGACTTCTACGCCGATGCATTTATTATTCAAATGAAACGAATACTACGGGCTTAGAACTTCAGAGTGTATGTTGGAGGTTGACCAGCCTCGATGGCAGCCTTCCTCTGGGAACTAAGACCACTGTAGGGGCCTTTGTGAGGCCCGGCCTAAGGCCCTCCTTTGGACTCGGTCCGAAAAGGAGTCGCCCAGCGGTGAGACTGCGACCGGTCCGCCCGAGTATCAGAAGCGGTTTCATCCACACCGACCAAAGTTAAGGACTTCCCTCTTTCTTAACGCTCTTCAGTTCTCACGCTGGCTGGTGCCGTTGCCAGCACGCCTTAGAAAGTAGCAGGGCGGAAAACCGGAGAGACCAGAAGAAGTGACTGGAACTCTGTGAACGTGAACTCTGTGCATGTCGGAAAACTCTTCACCAGGCCGTCGAGACTCGGCTCGGCCCTCGCTGCGAACAGGGCGGTAGCGCCACTCGATGCCCTTACACTCACAGTTTATGTCGCATGGGCGAGACAAAAGCATTTTAGTGCCCATATCCTCGCCGAAGTTCAACAGTGAACATTGAACTAGGTGCTGGGTCGGTGTGATGATGTTGCGTTATTACCACTCCACCCACACAAAAGATCTCGAATGAACTTGATGATGCTAGGTGCCCACATCTCGGCGCCTCAACCCACTTGGTGAACTTGCCGATGTAGCTATAGCGTATGAAGCGACGTGGCATGCTCGAACATTCTGCCCAGGATATCCGAGCGGTGAATGGATGGTTTAAAGGTTCTTAGGGCGTTGCTTGCCGTAGCGCCACCAGATCTCTCCTCCTCTCCTCACAGGCTTAGCATCACCCGAGGGCATGCCAATGGGCCATGGGCCAATCCACCAAATGCCTCTGAGAGGGTTCATGTGACATTATAGCCATGCCTCCATGGATATAAGCGCAGCTCTTCACTTCGCTTATGCAGCGAACGAGTGGTAGGTCACCTACGATAGCAGGCGCTTTGTGTGCGTATGCATTTTTCGGATGCATGCATCGTCGGGATCGTCCGGAAGGCTAGGATTGGATCCATCCGACCACCTTTCAAGTGTTCTGGCAAACCCGGTGATCTGCGCTCTGATCGGAGTACCGGCATATCTGCCTCGCAGCATTTCGCGGCTCGCCTCGCTGTCGGCACATGCTTCCCTCCCTCTCAGGACACACCATCTGCTCCGCGCCATGATTGGGAACGACAGACCCAGTCTTTCTTGAAAGACCACTGCGACATCAGTGGTTTTGGGAAAGCACAAAGAGGAGTTTACGTGCGTGTGATTGTCCGTCGAGTCGAGCGTGTATATTCGATTTAACGACCTATATTTTTTGACCATCCTCACTGGGTATGCGGCATCGTGGGCCAAGCGGCAAGACGAAGACCGAACTCCTTGTCTCTGTTGACCAGGAGAGTAAGCCGAGACGGACATGGTCGACGCAGATCACGATTCTGCGCGCCAAGCGGCGCCACATGACGACGTTGGTGGTAGCCTTGAAGTTGAGGACGACCGGTGTCTTGTGCGGCGATGTCGCTTGGTGTCCGTGTGTGACCAGAACCGCGCTCCTCGCGTAACTCTCGGGAACCAAGGAACCATCCAAGAATAGGGTCGAGTGGAGGGCGATCGGCGAGATGAGATCACTTTCATCGAAGGCGAGTCGGGCTGTTGTGTTGGAGCGTGGCGTATCTCAGGCACTATCACCACTGGCCATTGGCGTTGCGTACGAGCGACTTTCTTCTAGCAGGAGGAGGATTTCGAAGAAGAAAGTGGCTGTGGATCGGCGCGCTAGAAGTAGAAGTTTCTGGAGCTTTCTGCGCCACGGGATGCGCGACACATATCTCTTCGGCTTGAGGATACCGGACGATTGCGCAGTGATTCGTACGTTCGGCGTAGACCGCCTTGGACACCATCCTTCGCAGCCATAGCACTCACCGAGATTACGATTGAAGGCGTATATTCGGTGAAAGCTGATAAGAAATACCTCTTCACCTTCTTCCCGAATGCAATGTGCGTTCAAGTCACTCAAAGTCAAAGTCTTCTTTGTTCTCTTCATCGCCTTAAAAATGGGAACTCATCTGAACCCCAAAGGGCTGAGGCCCTAAATGCATCCGTACATCAGCTCGAGCGGCGCTCAAGATGATTGAAGTTCCCCGGATCATCGACTTTGCGCTCCATTTTACGCGATTTTCGCCGATTGTCGCCGATCTCCAGTCACCTCAGTCACTCTCTTGATAAAGGACCTGCACTCACCAAGTAAGTCGCCATAGTAGACCATACATCGTAGACAACCTCCAAGGTGCTATCGCGATAAGGGACCGGTATTAAGGAGCAATACAGAGTATAACACCGTTACAATGCATCTTTTCGTCGCGCCATAATCTGTGATGAATCGCCGACGAAGCACAACCAATCGGTACCGGCCGAATAGTGGAATCGATGAGAGGTTGATCGGCGCATGTGACGTGCTGCGTACGATGTCGATGCCGCCCACCTTCTGGTTTTTGTTTTTGTTTTTGACAGTTGGCAAGCCACTCAGGGTGAGACCTCGACGCAAGATACAGTATAGTCTTCGGCGTCTCGTAGCTCGAATCATGGTGCAGCGACTCGAATCGATGCTCTCGACTGGGTGGGTCTGTCATAACCATATGCTACCCTAACGTATCCAGGGTGGTCTTTGCTACAAACACGTTTAATCCCGAAAGGTCAATCCCTCTGGTTTGGCACATGGCGGCAAGGCAGCAAGTGTCTAAGGTCCATGCCTGCGCATGTGAAGACGGGTCATCAGGAGGAGCACCGCCTCGACGCCCCGCGTAGAGGAGCCCCGGATAAACTGATGCCGTGGCTAAACTGTTCCACAGCGTTTGGCAGCCAGGCCCTGGTTGATGATGCCGAGACCCACCACCATTACATAGTATAGTGGGTGCCAGTGGGTGCTTGACGCTGCCGCTGAGGCGTTATGCGCACGGAATCGCAGCTGCCGCCGCTGGTCCCGCAGTCCTGCACTCGTTTCTGACCAGGTCACCCGTTACCGGAAGCGCGGAGGCGGACTCTAAGTATTGACTACCTGCCTGACATATAAGCGGAGTAGGCACCAACAGGAATGCAGGTTTCTATGGCCAAAACTGTTGACACACAAGCGAGGAATAGGAGACTTCTCATCCAATCACGTCGCGTGGGCGTCGGGCGAGATCTGGTCATTTGACCTTTGGGCGTGATGCTGAGAAGTTTTTGGGAGGTCGGCCGAAGGTGATCGGATCCGACCACCAGTTACACTTTCGTCCAGTGCGCTTGGTTGCACGCGAGATAGACTCTCTCATCAAGTCGATCGGCAAAGTCCCTTGTGGTTGGGCGAGGCCGGTCGAACCACCATGGATGTATCAGAAGCTACCGAAGTAGGCGCTCCGGAAGTCCTCCACCGGATGCACGTCGTTTGCGTGTACGTAAGGAGATCGCCTGGCACCTTGCTATTTCATTCTCCTCCGGAATTGGTCGCTCGGCCAGATGCTGGACCTGTGGATGCAGCGTGACGCCCCTCTTAACCTCGTCTCCGGGCCCATCACACGTGATACTTAGATATCTTGGCTAGCGCCAAGCGGCATCGACGTCGCCTAAGTCGCCTGTACTGCTCAAAACCGCTTCGGACCCGCCCGCTTTAAACCCTCTTTCTTTCTTCTTGACCTACTAGCAAAACATGTCTAGCATACTCCGGACCGTCTTAACGCGCGGATATTGGAGCTCGAGGGCGGTGTGTGCTAACCTCCGCCAACCCGAGGTGTATGCACGTGACAGTGGTGAGATATTGCGGGTTACCATATCGTGCGGTAAGGCCACTCGGGGATGCGTCACGCCCCGAGGCTCGGGGACGACTAGATCCTCTTCGAATCTCCCACCGGGTCGTTGATAGAACCCCGAAGTTAGCGATAGCAGCGGCGAGAACAAGTACGATGCTTATTGGCGATGTTCATCACTGCCCCTCCTCTCGTTCGAACCCGCCATCCGCTGTGGAAGAATCGGCTATGACATAGCGTCCATGGTTAACCGGTCGCATAAGGCGAAGTGATTGAGTTGGCATCGCTGTCGAGCCCCGGGACTGTCTCGAGGTTCTTAGAACTTGTTCTTGAAAGGCCACAGGCCGGGAAGTACTATGGGTTCGGCTGACCCCACCGCAAAACTCTTCCGTGATAGTAATGCGCTCTCGGGCTTCTCTGCTGCTTGCACCGATGTGGATAAGAACTCCGCAGACGCCGGCACGTCCGTCATTCACGGCGGAAGTCCCATCATCACACAGACGCTCTCCTATCATCGATTCGATGCGTGCCCAGCTCGCCACCGGCGCTATAACGCGGCACTATCATCGATTGAGCCACGTCCGGGCCTTGGCCGAAGTGCGCAAGTGTTGAACAGGCAATCATCTTCGCTAGGGGTTTCATGCACCTGGCCACGCCCGGTCATTCGCATTTAATGGCCCCAATCTGGTGCGATTTCGGAGGGGAAGACTTAGAGAGGAAGCCTTCCCTTTTTCTTCGGTATGCACATCCGAAGCTGACTGGCAAGGGGGCCCAGATGCCCTCCAGCCTTATCAGCCAGCCACATGTCCAGGTCGTCCGCTCTAGCACGGGGCCTAATCGCCCGCCTACTCGCCAGGCGGCCACGTGCCCTGGTCCCCCAGCGTGGGGCCTGATTGTTCACCTGCTCGCCGGGCAGCTACGCGCTCTGGTCGCTTAACGCCTGGGCCTGATCGTCCACCTGCTCACCGGGCGGCCACGTGCCCTACCTGCCGCCTGGTGATGGGGCCCGTGCGCCCTTCCGTGCACCAGGCGACAAGCTACGGGCAATGAACCGCTCCTTCTAACTCCCGTGCCTGTGGTCCCATATGGCAGTGATGGAGAGGACGCCCTGGTGTAGAATACATCTACACCTTCGAACTCTTAGTTTGGACATCCCATGTGATGGAGTACGGCGGGGTTACCGCATTTTCAACCTATTGGCTCAAAATGGGGCTTTAGCCAACTGGGGTTACTAGCGCTGTGGTGGAAACATTAGAGGGGATGCCAAGCTATGAGCGAGTTGGACAAAGGCCTTGTCATGATGACCTCCGACGGGAGAGAGTCATGTCTTATGGGTAAAGCATGCAACCTCTGTAGAGTGTAAAACTATCGTGATAGCCATGTCCACGGTCAAAGACGGACAACGGGGAGCTGCCTCATTGCTACTTCTTATCTTTTGTTTTCAAAATGGTGTTTCAAAAGAAAACTACGATTGCAGTCGTGTGTTTTGATTTTTTTCCTCATAGTTGGTGCTATGAGCGATGAGGGTATTTGCATGGCGTGTGCCATGAGTAGCTAGGTTTGGACAAAACTAGTTGAGGCCACAATTTCAAGAAAATAATTTAAATATTTGTTTTCTACAATATTTTTAAATCATTTTATAAAACTCTAGGCAAAGCTTGCAAAACTGGCTTTATATATAATAACCCCTACCTTCCCTTTGTTAAGCCCTAGTTGTATTTAGTCAGCCTTGCTTGTTGAGTATAAAGTATGCTCACCCTTACCTTTTATGCGGGCTGCTCATTCCAACAAGCAGGTTGTGACACTCAGAACCCTATGCCGATGAAGTGGTGTATCAAGACGGAGACTTCGCCGAAGGAGTTCAGGACAAAAACTACTCTGACATCTAGGAGCGTATTCTTCAAACAAGCTTGTGGTGTTGCGTTGGGTTTTTCTATTTGGAGTTTGAACTATATTATTTGAATTTCTGCTGCTAGGCCGTGGAGTCTAAACTTTGTAATAATTATACGACTCTCATGTGATAATTAACTTTTCGTTGAATAGTAAGGATCCAAACTGTATATATGTGTACTAACTACTAGATCTAGGGATTAGTACAGTAAAACACAACAGGAATTCGATTCCGTTTTACGGTCCGACATTTAGTCTCTTAGGTGAAATAAACAGGGGCAGGAAAGTCTCTTGCTCTACCCCCTACATCGACTAAACTTCATCTCATCTGCTCGACGGCTCCAGATGGCTCGTCCTCATCCGTCCTCGTCGTCCCTCTGAGTGACTGAGTAAGGCGCCTCCGCCACGCGCCGGCCAGGAAATTACTACTGAAGTTTAATTATTTGTTGATAGAAAATTATTGACGCTTTTTATAACTAACTGAAGAAATGAGAAAGATTGGAATTCGTGGTAACTATGGACTGCCTCCTCCACGGCATGCAATTGGTGACTCATAATGATTTATGGTATGGGCGGCAAACCCGGTGGAAACCCGGAAAAACCGGCGGGTTCTCGCCGACTCGGTGCGGGCCGGCTTCGGGACCTGCCGGTTTTTGCCCGGAGAAATTCAGAATTTCAAATTTGAATTTCTAAAAATGTAAAAATTCAGTAAAAAATTGTAAAAAAAACTAGGAGTTTTTTTAAAACAACTTGTACAAAGCAAAACTTCAAATGTACATCATTTTCATGCTTAAATTTCAAATCAAAGATGTGGTAAAATTTTTATGTGTTTAAAAAATATGAATGGTCCAAAATGTTACAAATGGACCGGATCGATGGGCTTTGCAGCATTTGCTGCGGCTGCAAATGCAGCCCAATGCCTTTTTGTGAAATTACGAAATTGCCCCCGAGAGAGATATTTCCTCTCTCACCGATCCCTTCCTGCCTCCACTTTGGAATGAGTGGAGTGCATCGAGCATCTTCACCGGCATGACGTGGGAAGATTTTAAGGCTAGGCTGGCAGAACAACGGGGATTCATTTTGATGTCAACTGAAGAATACCACAGGTGATGTATTGAAAGTTTGAAACTTCCTTTCTATATAACACTTTGCACACTATACTAACCATCATCGCTTCACCAAACATAGGCAATCTACAATGGGATGGAATTAGTACAGCTACGAGGCTTTCTCCCGAGTCATGCAAAATGCAAATGGTCACATTGCTCAAAAGGTATAAATATTTGGATGGAAATATGATGTGTTCATGTATAATATATGTGTTTGATGGAAACATTGTCTAATTTCTAAATATTTGTATTGCAATATATGTATGTATGAATCATACCGGTTTTGAGACATATTTCTATGTCTAATGTCTAAATTTTTGTATTGCAATATATGTTATGTATAATATGTCATATGTACTTATGTTCCAAACATCAATTTTTAGCATAGCTCAAGCCAAAAAAATTTTCTACATTTATACAAATTACCATGACATATATCCTAGGCATATATGATTTTTTCATATTTTTTTAAAATTTTTTCCTGCATCTTTTTAATTTTTCCAATTTCCAGTTTTTCTACTGGTTTCTCGGCAAAAGCTTGAGTCAGAAAGCGGTCAACCCTTCGAGGCTGGTAAAACCCGGCCGCAACCTGCCCGGCCAGCCCAGTTCATTCGGATTCAAATTCGTCCGAGTTTTTCCCGGTTTTTGCCGGGTTCCACCGGGTTTTACCGGTTTCCTGGCCCGGTGGGAAGGCGGGTTCGGGACCGAAACCGGGTTTTTGATCCTGGTCGCCGCCAGTGTTTTTATAAAAAAAAAGAGCACGAACCCTAGGTTAGAATCGGTATATCAAACCTTCGAAACTAATGGAAATTAGGTCAGTCGGGAAATAATTTATCTCAGTCAGGAAATAATTTGTCTCACTCTTTTATTCTTACATAAATTATACTATATAATCATTCATCACTAATTTTGTCCCTGCATATATATATTATACTACCGAGAGCGAACGGGGCGTAGTATGAAAAGATCATAAGCGATATAATCTATTTGATGGAGAAGAATAAACGGTTCATATTCAATGTAATGTACCGCGCAAAAGCCCTGTTTTAATGTTAGTGCGTTATTAACACATGAACATTCACCCATTAAGATCTCTATAGAGAGGTTGCTTGGACAGGCCAGCCTGGAGAGTGCATGGCTATGTTGCTAGGATGGCCGGCCTAATTAGAAACGGAAACGCCGTTTCTAAAAAAGAATTCCACATGACTGTGTAACAGCAACCGCTACTACAGAAATACTTATCCTTGACTTTTCATCACCAACGGATTCATCTAGATCCGTCAGTGATATGATCCGCCCTGCTCCGTCTCGACAAAGAACCTAAAAAAAGGGCTAGTGATACCGAACCGCCAGTGATAATAAATCTATCAATAGCGGTTCTATAAAAAAACCGCTAGTAAAAATATCACTAGTGGTTCAATCCTAGAACCGCTAGTAATACTTTTACTATCACTGGCGGTTCTATAAGAAAACCTCTAGTAAAAGTTTTGTTGGTGGTTCTTTAAAAGAACTGATTCTCTAAAAGAACTGCTGGTGATAGTAAAGTATCACTGACGGTTCTTTAGAACAACCGCTAGTGAAAGTAATTTTCAGAATTTATAAATCTTTTGAATTTCATAACTTTTTCATACGAGCTCGGATGAAAATAAACTTTATATGTAAATTGTAGTTCTCGACGAGATCTAAAACTTTGTAGTTGATATATTTTCTATTTAAAGCAATATAGATGCCTAAATAATCATTAAAATTTTAAAAAATTTATAACTTATTCAAATGAAGTTGGATAGACACAATCTTTACATGAAAACTGTAGTCTTCGACAAGATATACAACTTTGTAGTTAAAACTTTTTCTATTTAACGTCATTTATATAGTCAAAAGTTATTAAAAAATTAAAAAACAAGGCTTAAATGATATGCATATCCTTTGTATGTCAAAAGGTGCTAGTGGATGAGATGGTTAGGAGGGTTGGGTTATAGACAAGAGGTCCTAAGTTTGAAGTAATAAGGCTATATACATGGTGGTAGATGGTGTAGGGTGCTATTCGGATCAAAATAATATTTTTTAGTCAAATTTTACTGTCCAAAATCGTGTTTTCGAATACCCTCATCTGTGGCGGTTCACTCAAAGACCGCCAGTGTAAAACCCTGAAATTTATACTCTAAATTTTTAATGAAAAGAAAATTTTAAAAATAAATATTGGTTTTCAAAACAAATGAATAAAGTAATGCAAAGAAAGAAATATTAAAAAATTTAAAAACAATAATAATAATAATAATAAAAATAAAAAAATATCAATAGAGAATATACAAAAATAAAAATAAGATTTTTATCAAAACAATTATGTAGTAGAATAAGTATGAAGATATTTAACATAGAATTGTTAAAAAGTAGAGAGATATATATATAAAGAAGAAAGGATATTAAAAAGTAAGTAGATAAAGCTATTCATAAATTAGGGGGGAAGTCACATTAAATTGATAGAACTAAAATATAAATTATAGGAGTGATTTCAGTGGGAAGATAAAAAGAAGGAATAGATGAAAAATAAAGAAAAGAAAGGAAATAGAGAGAAGACTCCAACATGGGGTGTGAACCCACAACCTACTCCTTCGCAAGTCGAAGTCTTACCAGCCGAGCTAAGCAACGTTGTTGCCCCATGTGCTAGCTCGGCCCAATTATACTAGCCACCATCGATTCATCTTCCTCAACCAAACGGCATGAACACGAACGAGCAAAAACCAGCACCGCATCTACTCATTGGAATCGAATTGAAACGAAAAAATTAATGAAATTACTTTTCAGTTTTGAAATGCCAGCCACCAACGGACTGAATGCCGCAGAAACCCCCATGGATTGGTGCCTCTATAGGGCCAATTTCGTCGCCCCGTTCGAGTATAGTCGCTAGCACCCTAGAACCAAGTCCGTTGATTTGAAGCTTCGTTCTTCAATTCCTTTGTACCACACCATCCATGAGATGTCGCGAGCAAAAGCCCTCTTCCAATTTCGTCGTAGCGCCGCCACCACGCACGTCTTCTTCCGCCGTCGCTTTTTCGCTCGGTGAGGCCGGCTTTGTCGTAGCTTCAAATTTTGCTCGCTAACCGTGCCCCAGTGTCACGCGCTACCTCCCCGTGCATCACCGGAGTTCGTCGCACCGCCATTCACCGTCACTGGCGCCGCCAACGTCGCCAGGGCGAAGCCCTCGTTTTGTGCCTCTGGCGGCGGCGAGAGAGTGCATGTGGATGGCGGGCCACATGCGCCACGTTCTTGTTGAGGTGCAGGAGTGCAGCCTCCATGCTGGTGCACATTGTCTTTGTCTTTCGTCGGTTGTGGGCGAATTATGAAATGTGTGTGCCGTTGCTATTTTACCAATTTTAAATTAGTGAATAAATTCATAAAATTGATATCTAGCAAACTGTAAAGCCAAAAATCTTCAAATAAATTGTGTTAAATTTGTAAAAATACAGACTACTATTTTATCAATTTCATATATTTTTAATTATTTTTGTGTTGCTCTATATTGACTTGAATATGTTTGTTTGCTTGCATTTAATTGTATGTCGGGGATTTATTTTCACCAAAAGGCGGGGAGGGTATTCTTAATCATTTAGAGCCACAGCTAGAGGAGCAGCACTTCATCAATCAAGGCAAGATAGAAGAGCCAATTTACTTAGAGTAGAAAATCTAATCTAGAAAATATAGTTCCATTTACATTTTGACCATACGACCACCTAGCCTACAAAGAATTTTATATAATTTAGAGTCCTAAAGATGCATGCTATGATCTTAAACAATGAAAACTAGTTTGCTAGCAATTTTTATAAGAATGCCATGTTACAAAAATATAAATATTGCTTAATATAAAACTAGGAAAAATAATTGCTTAGCCAAGCATAGAAATTTCAATAAATTTTTTCGTGATGATTACTGTCAACTTGTGTGATTGGCATTGGGGAAATGCCAAGGGTTTTTGACTGTGGTTTTAAAATAAAATTAGCTAGGGTAATAAGAGAAGTTTGGTTTGGTGCGGAATAGCCGCATGATTTTGGGTTGTGGATAGTTTATTATTCCTAGCCTAAAGACTGCTCTTCCTATGGGCCTATGATCTGAGCCTTACAGTATGGCCTTCTGATCTGGTGTGGGATGGACTTGGAATTAGTACATCACAACTGTTCTAGCTAAGTGTTGCCATTCGGTTGAACACAACCTTGTCTTCGAGGAGCAGTGTGTTGTGCCGCACACGAGGGGGCCAAGGAACCTTGTCTCTGAGGATCAGTGTGTTACCTAACGGCGAAACCTTAGCGGGCAGAACTCAGTTAGACCAGGGCTTTAGAAGGGCCATGGAAGCTCATCTTTGGTCCTATATCTTGGAAGTATAGTGACAAAAGGAATGAGATTCTCAGGAGGGTAAAGTGTACAAACTCTGCAAAGTAAAAAACTATTCGGATAGCCATGCTCACGGTCACGAGCACGGGAGGTGACTTCCCATATGGTAGTATTTGTTTTCAAAATTTGGGATGTTTTGGCAGGTGTCGACGAATTATGTCGGCAATGTACTTTATGGGCTATACGTAAGACCAAAACCCGATGGTAACACAGGAGACAGATTTATACAGAGTCAGGCCCTCGACGTGAGGTAATACCCTACTCCTGTATTCGTGGATTGTATTGGCGTTGATCTCGACGGATCAATGTTGAGGATGGCTATGGATCGATGTGATCCCTCCTACCAATGTGATCCCGGATGATCTACCATCGTTTTCGAACTAGGGGCCCCTGCCTCCCTTTATATAGTGGAGGGAGGTAGGGTTACAAATAAGTATCCTAATTGGTTATGGAAACTGGGGATAGAGATTGGAAGTCTATCTCTATCCTTTCTTACCGAGTACGTAATGTACGGGATTACAACTGTGCCTTCCTTGTGATACAAATCAGGTCTTCATGCGGGACAGGCCCGTCTTCTAGATGATAGGTGTGACCCTGCTCCGTGAGGTGGTCCGTCTAATTTGTCTCCGTGAGATACCCGGGGACCATGTTATCCACAGTTGCCCCCGAGTGCTTTATAGCCGAGTTGATGCCGAGTGCTCTATTGGCATGCAAGGAGGCTGTGAAGGGCTCAAAAGAGCTTTGCAGGTTGAAATCTTCGAGTGACACCCCGCCAATTTCTTGGAGTCCTAGAAGTCGGCGCGATGGTTGACGTCGCGGCGTGAGTAGAATGTCGACCCAACTGTCCTCAGCGCAATGTGAGAAGCTGGTGTAGTAAATCGACGCGGCTGTCCTCGGCGCAATGCACGAGAAGCCGGCGTAGTAAGTCGGCGTGGTTGCCTCAGCGCAGTGCGCGAGAAGCCACAAGTTGGGGTGGCCGTCCTCATCGTTGCCGGAGTAGCGATTCGGCATAGGGAGTCGGCGTGGCTGTCCTCGGTGCAGTGCGCGAGAAGCCAAGCCGTAGTTTGCGTTCGGGGCGCTGGCGTAGGCATGCAGCCGAGCCATATAATGCACTCAGGGTACTGGCGTAGGCATGCAGCCATACCGAAGTTGGCGTAGGCGTGGAGCCATACCGTAGATTGCTCTCGGGGCGCGGGTGTTGACACGTAACTGTGCCATGGTCGGTGTTTGTGGCGTAAACACTTCCTTGAACCCCTGTAACATATACATGTAGGATTTCGGCAGTATCTGAATATGAAAACATTTGGTCGGATATAAAATCCAACTATCTTTATGTGTGAAATAGCCATTTTTAATTTTTCTTACTTGATGATTTTTGTTAGTCCGAGTGGTTTTTCTTCCTTTTGTTATGCACTCTGCCCGACTAGTCTAGCCCTCGAGTGTAGGGAGTTGGCACATGGATTTTTATCCCAGGTACTCATTTGGGTGACATAGAGTTTGCCGTATTATGGGTTCAGAGCTTCACTACTCAGAATTATAGCGTACTCGGATTTCACTTAAATCACTAAGTAATAAAAGTAAAAAATAACTATGAAAAATATGGGTGCACGCAAGTGTACACAATTATGTGTAGCCCCTGACTTACTGCTTAGTTGGAATTCAACTAAGTAGCAAGTCAAGAAATAACTATGAAAAAGATGGGTGCGTGCAAACGAACACAATTATGTGTAGCCCCCGACTTACTGCTTAATTGGAATTCAACTAAGTAACAAGTCAAGAAATAACACGTTATATATGTGAAAAAATTATGATAATAAAAAACTTAGCTGCTTTGCTGACGACGATGTCGTTCTTGCTTTTGAGCTTTTAGCCCCTGGGCGTATCACCTTGTAGGCTTGAAGCGCAGACGTGGGCTTGTAGTCGTCTTTGAAGCGAAGTTTGCGCGGGTATTTGTCGTTAGTGTGAAGCGTGCGAGTTTGGCGTAGGCATGCGCCAAGCCGTATGATGCACTCTGTGGTCTTTGGCGTGAGCGTCGGCCGTTCAAAGGTTGCGCCGGCGCTGGCGTTAGCTCGAAGACGTCCGCGAGTTGGCGAGGCATGCGGTGAGCCGTATGATGCACTCGAGTCTTTGGCGTGAGACGTCTTGACCATGCGAAGGTTGCGCCTGTATATTGGCGTTGGCGTAAAGCCGTGCCGAGTTGGGAGACCCATTCGAATCTCTTTTTTTTTACGGTACCCAGACCAAGTATATTAAATCTGGCAATTGACCCCGGAGGGTATACCGGTATATGGCGGTACCCGGCCCAGTGTGTCGGATCCGGCTCGTGGCTCACGGAGAGCGTACCAAGGGCTTAGCTGAGTGGTCATCTCGAAACCCGTTCGCGATATCCGATTCTGACTCATGCAGTAACCGGCAATTGACCTGACATGAGGCAACAATTGACCTAGCATGAGGCATATCACAGGATTAGGTTTAACCGAGTGCGCCCATAACCAATGGTGTAGGGCAAACAGCTCAATGAGCGTATCCTCGGAACCCGAACCCTTAATAGCTTTCAGCATCTGATTCCACGTGGTGGTCACCAGCTAGTGGCCTAACATGAGGCATGCTTACTAACTGTATTGTTTTTGCGGATGGCGCGTGAGAGTGCACAATGGGTACGCCGACGTGAGAGCTCATGGCCTCGTGCCGACCCCTGACCGCTCTCGACAGATGGCGTTGGCGTGAAGCCGTGCCGAGTTGACGTAGGCATGCGGCCGAGCCGTATAATGCACTCGAGTCTTTGGCGTGGCGTCTTGGCCGTCTGCCGGTGCGCTTCGGGGCGCTGGTTGGCGCGAGCCATCTTTGAGTTAGCGTAGGCATGCGGCCGAGCCAGTATAATGCACTTTCATGGTCTTTGGCGTCGGCGTGTAGCCGTCCCATAAAAACCATCTCGCATTATCCTGCATTGTACCCTGTGGAGACAATGAAAAACACGAGTAGTAGAGAAAAAACTGGATTGTCAAGCAATATGCATGATGTCAAATTGTCGTCCTTTTATCTTTCCCGTATTGATTTACGCTTCTCCGAGTATGTTTAATTCCTTTTGTTAAGCACCACGCCTAGCTCATCAAGTCCCTTAGCATAAGGAGTTGGCGCGGAGCTCTGTCTCCGAACACGCGTCAGGAAAACCCAAATTTTGCATAGGAATCAGAGTTTCATTACTCAAAATGTGTGACACTCGGAATCAGTAAAAGTCAACATGGAAAAGAACAAAAGAAACTCGAAAAGAGATGTTATCTTTCTTTATCTTTCTGTGATTGAATCTGTATTTTGCCCGAGTATATTAGATCCTTTTACTAAGCACTCTGCCAAGCGCATCAAGTTCCTTAGCGTTAGGAGTTGGCGCGGAGCTCTGTCTCTAAGAACGCAATCGGGAAGTATGAGTGTTGCATGGAGACAAGAGTTTCGTTACTCGGAACGACTAATACTTAGGCTCAACAAAAATTCAAAAAGAAAGATAACGATTGGGTGCAGATTGCACCTAATTAGATGTAGCCCCCGACTTACTGGCTAGTCGGAATCCGACTAGTGAGCAAGTCAAATCAATCTCAATAAAAGAGAAGAAAGGGGTGCGCGATTGCGCACCTAATTAGGTGTAGCCCCCGGCTTATTGCTTAGTTGAATACCAACTAAGTAGCAAGTCAGCAGATAAATTATAATGATGTAATTGAGTATGAAAATAGACAACTTAGCGGTTGATCGTGTCGACCTCACGCCCGAGTGAACGAGCCCCCGGGCATGTCACCTTGTCGGCGCGGCTGTCCTCGTCGTCGTGCGTGAAAAGCCGGCGTAAGGAAGTCGGCACAGCTGTCCCCAGCATCGAGCACGAGAAGCCGGCGCAGTAAGTCGGCGCGGTTGTCCTCAGCGCAGTGCGCGAGAAACCGGCCTAGGGAGTCGGCGCGACTGTCCTCGACGTCATGCGTGAGAAGCCGACCTAGAAAGTCGGCGTGGCGGTCTCGATGTCGTGCGCGAGAAGCCGGCCTAAGGAAGTCGGCGTGGCAGTCCTCGGCGTCGTCTTGAGAAGCCGCCTAAGAAGTCGGTCTTGGCGATCCTCGGCGTCGTCTTGTAAGCCGCCTAAGAAGTCGGCGCGGCTGTCCTCGGCGTCGTGCGCGCGACAAGCCGGCCTACGAAGTCGGCACGGCTGTCCTCGGTGTCGTGCGCGCGAGAAGCCGGCTTAGGAAGTTGACGCGGCTGTCCTCGGCGTCGTGCGCGAGAAGCCGGCCTAAGGAAGTCGACGCGGCTGTCCTCGACGTCGAGCGCGAGAAGCCGGCCTAGGAAGTCGGCGCGGCTGTCCTCGACGTCGTGCGCGAGAAGCCGGCCTAGGAAGTCGGCGGTCACGGTTTCGACCGAAACTTCTTCTAACGTCACCATGGTGACGTCTCCCATCTTCTTATCGCTCCCGTCGCCAAGCTTCAATGTCTTGGCGAAGGTCGCGGTTTGTCGTTGTTGTCGAAGCAACGAGTGGGTGCGGCGGTAGTCGTTGTCGTCGTCGCCGCAAGTCGGGGGGCGTAGGAGCCTCGCCGTGATCTCCGGGATGAGATCCATTTTGTCGTCGAGATCCGCTATGCCCTTGCTGAGGTGCACCAAGGATCGCCGAGGTGCCGAGCGAAATTCACGTCGAGCTCCATCTTCGCGCAGGATTCACGTCACCCCGCGCAGCCTATCTTCAAACAGTGCCCACGGTCATATCCGAACTCGGTTTTCGATGATCTTGGACTCGTTGGAAAGATAACGAGATAAGCTTTCAAAGAATCCAAAATCACCTCGAAATTCCTTCCGATTCAACGGGAAATCGCGACGCAATTTCTGTCTAGATTCTGGACGGGAACAGATCGCATCTTCTTCCCACGTTCGCTTCGCGGTTGAAGATGTCTTCCGATCGGATCTGATCCGATTCTTCAAGGGTAAGTTTGCCGAGGTTGCTGATGATGAAATCCAAGCCTTCAAAACAGAAAGCTTGGCCGAAGGTGAATTCGACGGCGCTGCCGTCGAGAGATACCATCGAGCTTGATGAAGATGATCTTAGCGCCGCTTCTACCGGGCGCGCTAACCGTCGATTTAATTATGTCGGCAATATACTTTATGGAGCTATCGAAGACCGAAACCTGATGGTAACACAGAGACAGATTTATCTGAGTTAAGCCCTCGACGTGAGGTAATACCCTACTCCTGTGTTCGTGGATTGTATTGGGGTTGATCTCGATGGATCAATGTTAAGGATGGCTATGGATCGATGTGATCCCTTCTACCGATGTGATCCCGGATGATCTACCATCGTTTTCGAACTAGGGGCCCCTGCCTCCCTTTATATAGTGGAGGGAGGTAGGGTTACAAATAAGTATCCTAATTGATTATGGAAACTGGGATAGAGATAGGAAGTCTATCTCTATCCTTTCTTACCGAGTACATAATGTACCGGATTACAACTGTGCCTTCCTTGTGATACAAATTAGATCTTCATGCGGGGCAGGCCCGTCTTCTAGATGGTAGGTGTGACCCTGCTCCGTGAGGTGGTCCGCCTAATTTGTCTCCGTGAGATATCCGGGGACCATGTTATCCACAGCAGGGGATGCCATTGAGTTATTTGAAAAGAAATAAAGAAATATTCAAAGGTTTTTATCTCTTTATTTTTTTAAATGCCATTTCTAACTTATAGGAAAAATTCTATAAAACTGGCTTTACGCAAATGAATAAACTCATGCATCTCTTCTAAGTTTACTTGCTGGGTATGTTGCGTACTCATACCCGCATATCACGCGGGATGTTTATTCCAACAAATAGATGATGGATATGATGAGCACCGACTGGTAGAATGGGTGCCGGCGGATCCTCCATTCGACATCTGCGCACCAGGACCCTATGATGACGAGTGATGAGGCTAGAAGACTAGGTCTGATACCAGGAGATAGCTTTGGAGGGTTTTCTATATGCACATTATTGTCTATGCCTGTGGGGTATATTGCAATGAACTGATGTTTATCCACTGATACTCTGTCAGTATTGTAATAAAGTTAATATCGCACGTTATTTATTGCAATGTTATTATTTCTGAATTATGATGTATGGATACTAGCGTTGATTCTGGGACTAGTATCAATATAATACAGAAAGGGGCCTAGGCATTGGCTTGGGTTCTAACAGCCAGTGACACTAACCGCCAATGATAATCCCATATTATCACTGTCGCTTAATCACCAGTGATAAGCGTTACGAACCGCTAGTGATGTGATTTTCTGTACTAGTGAACCGTCATACGTCATAGATTAGACAGATATATCTGCCAGTTTGTGCTATAGACCGACACATATTATGTACATATCTATGCCACGAGAACCGAACCGGCACAGATCAAACATCTATCTATGTCAGTTCATCGTGAACCGACATAGATGACCTGACCACATTAATGCATGTTGTTCTGTATCAATTCAAAAACTGGCACTAATAGCCATTTGGAATCGCCACATATGATCGGTTCTTTGCTAGTGCGTGGTGGACACGTAGGCTGCATAATTGGTATTTTTTAACTAGTCGAGTGCCCGTGCTTTGTTATAAATTAATTAAAAATATCATTGATATCCTTTAATGTTGTGATCAATGTATTTGGCTTATGCATTCGCAAAAGTAGTGTTGTGTCTACATACGTTAACTTCGACTATTTTTATTTCTCAAGAATGTAGCAACAATTCCATCGTCGATTGCATCAACTCGATATACCCTCTTAGTTTCAACTATTTTCTTCATTACTACCATCAAAGCATTCCTAGAATATAAATACAATAAAATGAGGAAGAAAATTGAATCAATAAAAAGTATTCTTGCTAATCAAAAGTTTCTAAAAATACAACACACTAAAATAAGAAAGCAAAATAAATAAAGGAAAGTATCCTTACTTGAACCGTTGGATTAAAAGCGATGGTTAGGATTGGTTAGGGCAGTCCCAATGGGTAGTGTGTATAGAAGTGTCTAAAGGATTGGAGAGGAGAGATAGAACATTTATTATATGATGTTTATAGCAAATCTCCAATAGGCAGTGTGTATGTTTAGTAATCTAAATTTATTATTCATGCATGTGCATGAGTAAGCAGAGCTACACACACATCATTAAATTGGATCTCGTATGGCGCAAGAAATACAAAGTAGACCACTAATGCAAGTACCAGAGAAATTGTTGGAGTCCTAGTGGCAATTTCGTGGTGTCTATGTATCTTTGTCTAATAAAAAAATGATGTCTTGAATGGAATATCACTTTCTTCTCTTTATTACCCTTAATATCAGTTTTTTTCCTATATGGCATAGTATGGAAACTGCTTAGATACCACCTATGTGGCTCATTGGGACTTCCCTTATAAACACCATCAATCACCACCCAACACTCAACATAAGATATTTTTTAATAGTAAAGATTTTTGAATTTTTTTCACCGTGGGTCCACTTTTCATCATCTCCTTTGCTCTCTAACCTCTTTCTATCTCTTCGTCTCTCGGACGGCCAGGATACACATGAAATGGTATCTCTAGAGCAGAGCGAATGTATAGAACTACTTGTTCTAGTTTGGATAAGTTAGTCAAACACCACCAAACTTGCGGGTTAGAGCAATGCGGCACCTTCACAACAGGCAAGTTGATGGAATGTGCCAGATGCTAATTAATTCTAGCTAGTTTCCGGTTAAACCAAGATCCAATTCATAACTGCTATCTAGTAAGCGCGTCGCATCAACCAGTCGTTTCTACAGAGGCTGCTATAAATAACTGTATTTAATAATATATTTATTTACTGTTTTTCCTTTCAATTTACAAGACTCGTAGAAACGACTTACTACTTCTAATGAAGATTTTTCTTGTTTCTTTCTGTGGTTTCTACCGTAGAAACGTTTGACATCATTGAGAATGCCCTAATATGCTAGGCGTACCTCTGTTTGCTCTTGTTTTGCACGTAGAATGCGCTTGGACCTGGGGAGTTTATGAAGGAAGTTTCTGGGACTTATAGTGGCACTGTGCAGTCCCTTCGAATTGTGACCAATGTTGCTGCGCATGACTTTGGGAGTCGAAATGGAACGGCTTTCAGCATCCCACTGCAAACGGCCGCGTCGTCGGTTTCTTCGGACGCTCGGGAGCGCTCGTCGACGACATCGGCGTCTACGTCCACACTGTTAAACAACCACGCAGGCCCGGCCCGCAGAGGGGTGCAGCCGGTGCGACCGCTAGGGGCTCCCAATTTTAAGGGCCCTAGACAATATAGTGTGTAGTAGATATTAAAGATATTAGTTTTTAGTCGTATAGGAAAAAGAAGTCCAAAAGTAGCATTCAGCCTAAGATGCAAGATGGCATACAGTAAATTAGCACACAGCCCGCTGTGGCAGCTAACCAATAGCAATAGCCCACCATTATACGTAAGCTATTGATAATTTATGCAGTCGTTTCATATTCCATTGACCCTAGATATCTATCGTGTGACGCGCGCCGGCGCGCGTATAACGCGTTGGCCGTTTGCTTCGCCCTTTTGTTTTTCAACGCCTCACTAGGTTCTCCCTCCCGGAAGCACATCGCCGCCACCGGGCAGCTTTGCCTCGCACCTAGCTTCCGGTCGCACCACGCCGCGCTGCCTCCTCAGCCACCTGGTTGCACCTCCCTCCAAGGCCGCCCTGCTTTGCTGGTGCCTACCCGACGAAGCCCTCCATGAATTGGTATGCATATCATTCTAATTCTCATATTTCTGCTCGTCGGTTCAAATGTGTCCCCGTTCTTTCATTAAAAATTGCCTCAGTTGGTTTTGTTTGGTTCAAATTAATTGTTCCTTCCAGACCCTAAATTGGTATCCACATTTATTCTCATTTTGCTGCTCTTCAGTTCAGACATGCCTTAATTCTTTTCTAAAAAAAGAGCCTTATTTGGTCATGTTTAATTACGATGAATTGTTGCTTACACATGTATTTTTGGATTTAGCTAAACTTGGCCCATAGCATCATGCAGACCAATTTTAGATTTGTGAGAGCTAGACAAGGTAATTGTAGATGATTGAAGTGTAATTTCCTATTCTTTCACCACTGTACAGTACCCATGAACTGTTCAATTGTATCTTCCTTCTTTCACAGAAAAAAGGTCTTAATTGGTTTTGTTTAGTGATGATACCGTGGCAAGGATGGGCATGGAGGTGCAACTTGAAGTTTATTACTTTACTTCGCTACTCGCTAGCAATGAGGAGGATCGAGGGCACTAGATTTAGATATGATTGAGTTGTATGGGTTAGTAATACTAATATATGAGGTTAACTTTATTTAAAATATGTTTTGGTAATGACTTATTCTCTCTATCAATTTTATGAAACAAGAACATATTCATTTTTATTTATAGTAACTATGTTAGTCAATAAAGGACCTCGTGCTTTTGCTCGCCCGGGCCCCTGAAAACTTTGGACCGGTCCTGCAACCACGCTACCGGGTATAGTTCGAGATTGTTGATTCACACGCAAGACGATCAAGTATGAACACAGGTGTGGGAGGAGAATGATTCTTTATTGCTATTCTCATATGTGTACAATGGAGGACCGCTCCTCCTTTTATAATGTGGCACTAGAGTTTCGGCATGGGCCAATACTGGGTCTTCGTGACCCGGTTTCTCAACACTCCCGCTTTGGCCTTTGCTGCGAGATGTATATGTCTCATTAAAATTCCATAAAAACCTAGTGAAAAAAATTTAGAGAAAGAGTACATAGCATACGCCTTGTGCTGCATGAATTGCCTCGTTAAAAACCTTATGTGGTAAACTTCTGTGAAAACTCACTAAAGGAAAAAGAGTACAATTCACTCAATTTTCATATCGTCTTCATAACATTTCCTTGGGTACTCAGACTGTATGTCTAAGATTTACTTTGGAGTATGTGAACATTTTCCCCCTGAAATCTGCACTTCTCTAAGTCTTTTCATCCCAATTCCCTTTACGCATCTTTCAAAAGTAGATGCTGGAACAGACTTAGTGAATAAATCAGCTAAATTCTAGCATGACTTAGTGTGTAATATCTTAATCTCGTTCATCTTATGCATTTCATGAGCATAGAAGAACTTGGGGTTAATATGGTTCGTCTGGTTGCTTTTCACATAGCCCATTTGTATTTAAGCAACACAAGCTGCATTATCTTCATAGATTATCGTGGGGGTTTGCTCAATATTCAGTCCACATGACTTCTGGATGTGGTGAGCCATTCTTCGAAGCCATGCACATTCCCGAGAGGCTTCATACAGGGCAATTATTTCTAAGTGGATTGTAGAAGTTGACACAAGAGTCTGCTTAGATGACCTCCATGAAATGGTCGTCCCGCTACAAAGAAAAACATACCCGGTTTGTGACTTGCCAGTATGTGGGTCAGACAGGTACCCTGCATCTGCATAGCCAACTAGATTTAATTCTTGATTCCTTTCGTAAAACAAGCCAAGATCCTTACTTCCTTAAAGCTATCTAAAGATATCCTTGATCCCTTCCAATGTCTTTTGGTTGGCTCTGCACTGTACCGAGCCAACAAATTCATGGCGAACGCAATTTTCGGCCTAGTGTTGTTCGCGAGGTACATGAGCGCACCAATTGCACTTAAGTATGGGGTTTCAGATCCCAGGACTTTCTCCCCTCTTCTCTAGGTCTTGGTCTGCTTACAGTGACCTTCCGACCATTGGGGTTTTCGTGGGATATGCCTTTTCAAATCCAAATCTCTCTAACACCTTCTGGGTGTAGGATGATTGGTGTACCAAGATTCCACCTTGGACATGCTCGAGCTGCAAATCTAAGTAAAATTTGGTTTTTTCTAAGTCTTTTATTTCAAGCTCAGACTTCAAGTATGAGAAGGCTTCTTCTATCTCTTTCTTTGTCCCGATAATGTTCAAGTCATCCACGTAGACAGAGATTATACAGATTCTGTTCGGAGATCTCTGTATGAACACACAGGGACAATCTCTATTGTTTGTGTAGCCTTTCTCGCAGAGAAATTCACTCAAGCGATTATACCACATGCTTCCTGACTGCTTGAGTCCATACAGTGATTTCTCAAGTTTCATACTATATAGATTTCTATTTGCTCTATCTTGGTTCGAGACAAGGATACCTTCTGGAATTTTCATGTATATGTCCGAATCCATGTTTTCATAAAGATATGCAGTTACAACATCCATCAATTTCATTTCCAACTTCAAGTTGACTACCATTGAGATCAAGTACCTAAAAGTTATTCCGCCCATGACCGGGGAGTAGGTTTCTTCATAATCAACTACAGGACGTTGAGTAAAACCTTGAGCAACCAGCCTTGCTTTGTACCTTACAATTTCATTCTTTTCATTCCTCTTCCGAACAAAGACCCATTTATGACCTATAGGGTGAATATGGGGAGGTGTGCGGCATACAGGCCCAAACACCACTCTTTTGTTCAGAGAGATCAATTCAACAAATATTGCCTTCTTTCATTCTTCCCAGTCCGGCCTTTTCTTGTATTCTGCCAGAGATGCAGGCTCAGGATCGTGGTCAATGATGGTGGCAATTTTTTTTACAAAATATGTATTCACATTGGTTGTTTCTCTATTCATGGACTCTCCCGTTAATACATAATTTATGGCCATTTCATCATGGGATGCTTCTTCTTGCACTTCTACTTGCCTTCCTCCGTTATTTCCCATCACGGGGGCAAGTTCCTTTAGCTTTTCTTCGCCTATGTGTGCACAAACATTTTCGCCGGCGACTTCCTTCAGTGGAAGATTCAAATCTGGTATTGCCCTTTCATCGGGCTTCTTCCCTGTGCCAGGTCTCAACTGGCTTCCCTTCTTTCTTTGGGGCATTTTTGTGATAGGTTGTGGCAAGTCCTCTTGCCCTTCTCTCCCTGGACATCTCCGAGTACTTCGGGTTTGAGGAGCCAGAGTTCCCGTTCTTTTGTTTTTATTTGGAGGCCTCTAAACGGGATTCAGGGTACCTTCTGTTTTCTTTGGTATTCCAACCCTCTCTGCTGCATTATGAGCAGGTACATGCGACCTAACCACGCTCTTTAGATCACAAAAATGATCAGGCAGTTCATTTGCTAAATTCTGCAAATCAATTATCTTCTGGACTTCTTCATTTGCTTCATTAGTGCGGGGGTCATGTGTGGGGATACCAGTGGAATGCCATATGATTTTCCGATATTTTTCATCCAAAGGTTGATTTCCTCCCCCTAATGACGGGAAATTCTCCTCATCAAAAATGCAGTCAGCGAACCGGACCGTATGCAAGTCCCCTGACATAGGTTCCAAATATCAGATGATAGATGTACTTTCAAATCTGACATATATCCCATGTTTACGGAGTGGGCCGATGGTAGTCTGCTGTGGAGCCGGTATCGGTACATATACCATGCATCCGAACTTTCTAAGATGGGAAATTTTCGGTATGACCCCCTGCACTAGTTGCATTGGTGAATGGATGTAGTAGGCTGATAGTCGAAAATTGATGAATGCTACTGCGTGCAGGATTGCGTGTCCCCAACAAGTGTTGGGCAAGTTACAACTCTGCAAAAGCGGCCTGGCAATGAACTTAATTCTCTTGATCAAAGCCTCTGCTAGCCCATTTTGCGTGTGGACATGAGGTACGGAGTGCTCAACTGCGATGCCTAGTGCTGTGCAGAAATCATCAAATGCCTTTGAAGTAAATTCCCCGGCATTATCCATTCTAATGGACTTCACGCGATGATCGAGGAAGGTGTTCTTAATTCTAATAATCTGCGAGATCAGTTTTGCAAAGGCATGATTTTTTGTGGACAGTTAGCAGACGTGCGACCACTTCGAAAACGCATCATTGAGCACCATAAAGTACCGAAATGGTCCTGATAAGGGCTGAATTGGACCGCAATATCCCCTTGTATGCGTTTTAGGAATGCGAGGATTTCATCTTTTACTTTCATATTGGATGGTCGAGTTATCAATTTCCTGGTGGCACATGCGGGGCACACAAAATCTTCTTGATTTGGTAAATTTTTAATATTCAAGTTATGGCCTTGCGAGTTGTTTATTATATTCCTCATCATTCTAAGACCAGGGTGACCTAGGCAGCAATGCCAAAGGGAAAATAATTCAGAGCTTCTAAATGCAGTCTTCAGGGAAGTATACACTACGGGTGCATTTATTCTTGTGTAGTACAACCCAGTTTCATATGAGAAAAATTTCTCTGCTACCATCTTTTCACATCCTGCATGCTTCATGATGCATAGATATTCTTTACCATTTTCTTCATATGTTTCTACGTGAAACCCATTGCAATGGATGTCTTTGAATCTTAAGAGAGTTCTCGTGGATTCTGGGTACAAGAGTGCTTCTTCAACATTCAGGATAGTATCCATAGGCAGTATAATTGTGGCTCTTCCGGAGCCTATTATACATGAATTGCTGCCTACGATTGTGGTAATACTTCTAGTGTTCTTCGTGATCGACTGGAAGTACTTCGTCTCTCTCAAGATGGTATTTGTCATGCCACTATCGAGAATACAAATTTCCTCCATTGGGCGCTACACAAATTCTAAAAAGATACAATACAATTCCAATCAAAATAGTAGCATAATTATTGCTTGCAAAAATAGAATATTGGAAAAATAGACTGCATGTTCAACATGAGAAAAATAATGGTTTGCTCTTCTAGAGCTTACAATTCATTATTCAAATGTTCACAAATGACTACCATCATCCAAAAGTACTAAAAAGTGCTATTCATGCACTAAACTAATTCAGTGAAGAGGGCGTCCACTTCTGCCTCTATGTCATCAACAGAGGTGTTCTCCCCTTCAGCCAGGATCTAGGCTGCCTGCCCAATGTCTCCAATGTCAAGTGGGGTTGTGGAATCAGGGACATCCAAATCCAAGGCATCATCGTCGTCTGCCATGGCGAAGTGTGCCTCTGCTTGTATTTTTCCCTTCTCCTTCTTCTTAGCTTGGTATGCAGCGACAACATCTTTGGGTTCCGGCAAATCTTCGACCAGTGTCCCCAAGTGCCACAATGGAAGCTGTCTGGTTCTGCTCTCCATACGGGTTGACTGGTGGCCTCTCTTTGTCATTTAACTTCTTCTGGGCATTAGGCCTTTCCTAGGCTGCTTTTCCCCCCTTTTCCTCCCTTTTTGCCCCTCTTCCTTTGAGTGGGCTTCTTTATTTTGTAGCTATTGGCATTGACTTCTGTGCCAATGCCCTTTCCTGGTTGCGAGACAAAGTTCTTGCGAAGAACTTCATCCCGCGATTCCGCAACTTGCATCACATTGATCAGTTCGCTATACTCCATGTATGCATCTTGTCGATAGCTACGGTGATAACAGCAGGGGTCCCGATCTTTCGATGAGAGGGATAACTCTCGATTTGTGGAGGAATCGATGTTGGCGGCCTGACTACAACCGTCCAGGACGACGCGCCTTAGCGACCGATATACCAACTCCAGAGGGTTATTGATCTCGCGGACGCGCGATCAACCTGACCACGAAGGTCTTTGTTCCTGCAAGCAATCGAAGAACGAGCAAAAACAAGATAAACGCAATTTGAAATTGCAAATATGAATTAGGCACAAACGAGTAGGTGGGGTTAGAAGGCGTAATGTCTGAGCGGTCTAACCGACACGCGCGATTACAAGAAAAGTAGCAAAGGCTAAACTTTAATCTAACAAAACCTGAGTCTAAACGATGATGGCTACTGAATCTATAAGAGGGAGACGGCTAGGAGGGATGTGCTGGACGTCCTAGGGTTTTTCTAGGGCGTCCACCACGTGGGCTTGGGCCCGATGTGCTTATAAGGCCCAGTTTGGCCCAACTGGATCACGCAGTACCTTGTTTTGATGATTCCCGACGCTCTATGAGGAATTTTGCAATGGGACCAGATTCATTAGAAAGATTATCTCCTAAGCTTTCCGTGAAGTGGTAGAACGTCAAAAACGGACTTCGTAGGTGGCCTGGGCGTCCGTTTGAAGTTGTGCTGCGCGCAGACGGCCGAACTGGACTCATGGCCAAATTGGGCTTTCTCTTGGGCCAGCCTTGGAGCGACGTGACTCGTATGACCTGAGGAATGGGCGAGGTGGAGATCGCCTTTCTTGAATCGCCGTCAAGCATGGAAGGCGGCCAAGGTGGTGGCGAACCGATGAAGGTGATAGCGCTCGTCCAAAAGCCGAGGAGAACAGCAGTATGATCGACTGGCCAAGGTGGAGGTCGATGAAGCAACATTGATGGAGCCACCATATTAGACGTAGACGAAGTAGAAGATGCCGTGAACTGTCGCAAACTTGTCGTAGATGTAGTGGAAGATGCCGACATAGCCGAATTAATTGCAGCAACACTTGGTAATGACCATATGTATGCGGTGTTGGTTCTATCCATGATGAGCATGGTCTCATCATCCTCCCTTTCTTGAAGTGGAGTCGTCCTCGACTCCATTATATTATCCTGCAAAATGTTAGTAGCGACAGAAAACAAAGCAACATGCATATCTTTTGCGATCAAATCAATGGCTTGAGAATCACAATTACCCAAGCACTCCCTTTCTTGAAAACTATCATATAGATTATAAAGGCAATTAGGGGTACTTGATATGATATTGAAATTATCTAATTGATCACATTGTTGCATAGAAAATAGAGGTTCCAAATCTGAACAAATGTAAACTCTATGCACTTTATACTCTCCTTTATCATTGTGTTTGCCAACAACAAGAAAAATATTTCGCGATAACCATGGCAAATCAGAATGTACAAAAATCATCTCCTTTAAACTATTTAGATCACACAGAATATCAAATTCAATGTAACCTAAAATATTTAAAAAAGACATCAATTTAAGCTTATCTTCCTTACTAACAATGTGAATAACATATTTATGTTCAGCATAAGTGTTTTGTTCTAAAATAAAAGTTTCATGTTCATTCACTAGTTGTGGCATGGATATAACTGAAGCATTATCACACAACTCTTCTTTATCACAAGAGACAACAAGTAAATCATCTTATAACAAAGGAATATCAGCGGGTGGTTCCACTAAAGGTTGCTCTATGACAGCATGAGTAGTGGACAATTTCAGCATACCAAAATCATTCTCACCTTGTGTAAGCACAACACCTTTTATATTACCTTCAAAATCCTCATCAGTGGTTGTAGGTGCAACTTCAATTTCCAACTCTTCACATGCGTATGGAGCAACAATGAACTCTTCTTTCTCTATGCTTTCTTCTCTATCTTTTTCTCGATGGTGCTCACTTTTCTGCAAAATGTTAGCTACAAAAGAAGGTGCAACAACAGGCGCCCCAAATGAAGCTAATGATTCTTTCGACGATTCAGCAAGTACATTTTCAGCTCTACAAGCACATTTAATCAATTCTGAAAGAGAACTAAATGTTTTATGAACAAGAACATCCTGAATTTCATGATTAAGTCCACGTATGAATCTAAACTCGGTAGCTTCTTCACATTCTTGTAACCCACAACGCAACAAACAATTTTGCAATTCATGATAGTATTCTCTAACAGTTTTAGAATCTTGTTTTAAGCGTTGAAGTTTAGTAAGCAAATATTCAGTATCATATTCAGGAACATAATCATCTCTCATAAGTTTTTTCATGGCACTCCAAGTTTTAGGTTCTTTATCATGTCTAGATATATGCTTCCACCAATATATCGCATCGATGTTAACGCTTTAATCGCAAACACTAATCTTTTGTTTTTCGGATAAATCATACTTTGCAAATTCTTTGCCTACCGCTATCTCCCAATTAATATATGCATTAGGATCAAACTTTCCGACAAATGGAGGCAATTCAAACTTGGTTTTACCTTGTTCATCATCTGTTGATGAAGCCGTGGTGATGTTGATGTCACGATTCCTTGTGGATTATCGTAAGTGTTTAAGGAACATGTGATCCAAAGATTGTATTAGGCGCTTGCGACAAGGGGATTATGTACGTCATTGTCCTCATATCCTGACATGGTTAGGAGAAAAACAAGAGAACAAGCACAATAATATGATCACAAAGAGTATGTCCCAAATAGCTAATAGGATGTGGTTAAACAAGTCGCTCACTCTCAACTCGTTTTTTCAAGTTCTTACCAATTCTTACCAAGCTTAACAGAAGGTGTCGGCAAATGTCGTCGGCCTAGACCGGACAGACAAATTTGGGGGCACCCCGTGAGCAAGCTCGGGGCCTAGCCACGGGGATGCTCGAGAAAAGGGGATCTAGAGCAGTAGAGAGCCTTGGGGAAGAAGATGCCAGCCAAGATTTTATTGATTTTTTTGGGGGATTTTTTCCTGCTCTTCCCCCCGGTACATGAGCCCTTGGGGCTGGTTATATGGGCGAGGTGGGAGGCTGATTTCCCATTGTGCCCTCCCACCTGCTCTCTTTACAGGGGCATTCTAGCACATTTACAAATTTGGGCAGCTCATGGGCTTATCTTTACAACTCGTCATCCTTATCCTTCCTTAGCATTTAATTGACAGATTTTATTCCCGACAAGCCTAAGGAATGGGGCATCCCTACACCATCTCTACAACAGGACTCCCTCGTTCGTTTGTGCCGAGATCGAGGCGGCGGGCGCAAAATATTGCCTTAGTCCCCGGGTTGTCGGGACACCACGTCGTGCCCATACCTCGTTAAAAACTCCTCTGAAAAACCCGATGGGAAAAACACGGGAAGGAGAAAAGAGTGCACGCATTTATCGAATGGCCCTTAGCGAAGGAGCGTCCAATGAGTTGCTTTGTCGTAGCTAGAGCCTATGAATGAGGCGGTGTTCGAAGCGGGAGGAGAAGCATCATAATACTCAAAGCGGCGAAGGAGAAGTCTATTAAGATCCGAAGCTTTGCGAAGGAGAGGTCCATTAGCTTCAGGTCCTTTAGCGAAGGAGAAATCCATGGAACCCGAAGCTTAGCGAAGGAGAAGTCCATTAGCCTCCGATGCTTGCGAAGGAGAAATCCATTGATTCGAAGCTTGCGAAGGAGAAGTCCATTAGCCTCCGATGCTTGAAGGAGAAATCCGTGAATCGAAGCCGTGAGAGAAGTCCATTAGCCTCCGATGCTCGTGTTCAATATCCGTTGTCTTCGCGTTAAATACACCTGAAATTTTATTACACATTCCAAGGGCGTGATGCTCAAAAGTGGTAGGCAATCCTAAAACCATTAAGAATACAAACTCCCTACGAGATCACGGGTTTGTAAGGGTTGCCGATCCTGCGCCCGTTGTTCTGCTTTTACTATTTCTTTTGCTTCGCCTAGTGCTTGTTTGGTGTTGGTAGGGTGAAGCATCGATCCGCTTTTGCTTTCACTTTACGCGCTCTTCCTTTACTTCTCATTCTTCGTCGTTATTCCTTGGCGTTGCCTTGCCTTGGCCGTGCGCCATAATTTTTAATCTTGGTGGGGTCTTCAATTGCCACTCGGCATGAATGTCATCGATTTTCAAGTTCACTTCGAAGGACACTCAACCCTGATCGCCAGGAGGATGTATGAGGCCCGTAAGTCGTTCCGGCTGTAGTCTAGTGGCGGAGAGGTTCGGCAGTTCGGCGTTCCGCTCATGTGAAGTGGTCTCTGGAGGTAACCCTTCGTCCAGAAGGTCCCGGATCCAAGGGCGTGGCCTTCAGGAAAGTCGCGTTGCGCACCACGATGCTCGAAGCCTGTAGCTCGCCTACTTCGGCCAAGCGAGAGCCTAGAGCTAGCTGTCTCAGCGATGCACGATCGCGTTCGCTGGTATCCTCGTAGAGGAAGGGAAGAAGAGTGGGAGCTTCGTCCGAGGTCCAGAAGAGCTCTGAAGGAAGGTCAGCTGTGGCACGCCATCCTGGACGAGGGGCTGGTCAAATCAGTGCTCTCCTCGGCAGGCCTCTGAGGCCTCCGAACTGCTGGCCGCTGCTTGATCGAGCTTCATGGCTGCTCATGCGACCGACAAAGGTCCCAGGCCCAGGTCGGAGGTCTCGACGCTTGTCTCGCTCCGTGCCTTTTCTTCTTCGTCCTTTTGATCCTTTTTTCCGATGCTCCAAGTCTGGCGAAGTCCGCCCATCAAGCACGTGGTATGGATCCTCGCTAAATTCACCTCGAGGCAAGCTCTGCGAACGTGCAAGCCTGAACCGGAATTGGCCGGGCAAGCAAGAGCAAGGACGGTAGGCGAAGGGCTGGCGGCGAAGGAGGCGTTGGCAGCCCTACGGAGGGCCTGGCAGGTACGATGAAGCAGAGGTTCGTTCGCCGTGGCATCGGCGCAGAGGTGCGATGCGAGCTCCGATCGGCAGGCATCCGGAGGCTCAGCTGGGGCAAGGAGCCGAGAGTCTGAGTCGGAGTCGTCTCACGATCCAAGGGGCCTACTTCCAAAGCACAGAGGCTGTCGAGATAGTCTTCTGAGGAGTTCGTCGTTCGTCTTACGAGGCATACGGGTATAGGCAGATAGGGGAGCTGGAGGCGGAGGAGGTAGTGCGTTCCGCGCTAGTGGATATGAGCCTCATGATGGTAGTAGGAAATCATAAAATTGTCACCAAATATGTAAGTATAAATCATAAAATTGGTAAGGGCTTTGAAAGAGTTTGAGTTCCAAATGGGTGCAACCCTTTCACCGGCTTAAGTCAAGTGGCCTGTTTCGCGGTGCTTTAAGTAGTGGCACCTATTAAGAGAGCGTGGTCTTGGTCTACTGCCTTAGCTCTTCCTTGGGCGCGGTGTCTTGCCTCAGCGTCAAAGAGGACGCCTCGAGAAAGACGACTGGACGACCAAGACAGCATCATTGTTGTTCGCTTACCAAGAAGGTAAGACGGACGTCTCGTCGGGCCTTGATTCCACAACAGCGAGGGCCCCTCACGCTAACGGGCCTTCAGCGGTGGTGTGTGACGACCAGAGGCGGTGTAGTAGGCTCGACGCTGCCTACCCGAATGGAGCATGGTATCGCTGGGCGAGGTACTGCTTGGTGATTAGGCTAGTTCGTATGAGGTGAGTACTCCGAGAGATGTGCACTCACTCGCCTTAAGCGCGCCTCAGAGGACAGGCAGTGCGTTCAATTACTAGAGTGAGCCAGCGCACTCCCAGAGAGGCCTTCAGAGTTCGACGCTTGGTGGCGGGGTGGTTACCAAGAGTTAGGTCAGCGAGTAAGGTTGTCCCCTTAAGGACTTTCTCTGGTAGTATTACCAGCATTCCACTCGTGGTACTTCGAGGCTAGAGCCACTGAGGAGGAGGAGTGTGAGCCTTCCCAAGGAGTCTCAGATTACTTGTGTAGTGGTCGCTTCAGTGCTTCAGTCTTCAGTACTCATAGACACCGCACTCCTCCCTGGGGGTTACCACTAGTGTTTCAGGAGAGGGAGCGACTCAAGCACTGTCTTCATCTCATCCACTTCAATTACCACTTGTGGTTTCGTACCACTTGCGTGTCTTCAATACTGACTCGACCTTTGGCCCTCCACCAAGCCAAGCTTTTCGGCCAGCCAAGCACTTCATCTCTCGGAGTTCCTTGGGAAAAGGGATCTAGAGCAGTAGAGAGCCTTGGGGAAGAAGATGCCAACCAAGATTTTATTGATTTTTTTTGGGGATTTTTTCCTGCTCTTCCCCCCGGTACATGAGCCCTTGGGGCTGGTTATATGGGCGAGGTGGGAGGCTGCTTTCCCATTGTGCCCTCCCACCTGCTCTCTTTACAGGGGCATTCTAGCATATTTACAAATTTGGGCAGCTCATGGGCTTGTCTTTACAACTCATCATCCTTATCCTTTCTTAGCATTTAATTGACAGATTTTATTCCCGACAAGCCTAAGGAATGGGGCATCCCTACACCATCTCTACAACAGCAACCGACGAGACAACACTTCTGGAGATATGGTGTATCGATGCCGTCACAAGTGCCCGGTTGGTAGTAGTATATGTGGAGCTGTAGGAGGCTGAACACAATCCAATGGAAAAGCTTAAACCACGTTAGTCCAAAATAAGTTGAATAAACGCTTAACGAGCAGCGATCTTGTCTTTGGTCCTAGGACAAACCGTATTAGAGACGCGAGCCGAGACACAAACGACGTCACCAACTCAACAAAACACAGCACCTAGCTAGAGAGCTCCTTCTCTTTTTTTCTTTTTTTTTCCTTTTTGTGCGGCTTTTTTTTATTGCACTTGCCTTCTTTTTTTTTCAAACATTCAAAATAGGACAGCAGGGGCAGTTATGTTGTTCGGCAAATTCACTCAAGAAAAGCTCCGAATTTGAGGAAGGTCTCTATGTCAAAGTTGTAGATCTTTTCGTTCTCATCAATTTTCATATATGGAACAACAAATTGGGAGTTTGGAAATAGGAGATATGGGCTCCTAAATACAAGCTGTATAGAAAAAACTGAGATGAGACAGATCCAGGTCCAATGCTATTTTTGGGTGCGAAGATTGCCTTTTTCTGAAATTGGTACTATGGCAAAGTTGTAGAGGATCTTCTTAGCTTTCCAACAAGTACAAGAACACCCAAAACGGATAAGGGAATCAAGAGATATGGCTGTTTTACCGAACTGGGATCAGATTGATCCAATTCGAATCCGACTAGAACTCGAGAATTCTCAAATTTTAGGAACTTGAAGATGGCCGAATTCGGAGATGACTCCAACTAACTTTTCCTTGGATATTTCGTGATGATTCCAGAAAGTCCAAAAACGTCAAAATCCGAGTTCGGATGGAACACTTATGATTGGAAAATCGAATTCATAACAGATTGGATCTCTAGACAGCCCGAAATATATTGCAAGATATCTCTGTGTTAGAGGCCGAATCAGATCTCAGCTTGAATACCAAAGTTGGAGGAGACGTTCTCAGCTTTCTAAAAAGTCTAAGAACTCCAAAATCCGACTTTGTATGAAGGAGAAACGGCCAAAACACTGAACTGGTCAGCAGCGACGGTGACGAAAAACGTGACACGAACTCGAAACTCTAGGGTAAAGACTCTAAGACCAGCAACCGACTCGACGATACAACCGTAAACTCAACAAGTGTGGACTACGAAGCACAAGCAAGGCTAAACTGTCTTGGACGAGGGAAATTTTTTTGGGGCAATTTTCTGGACTCTAGGTAAAACAAGATACAGAGGTAGAAATCTCTCACCGATCAACCTGGTGCTCTAATACCACTTGATAACAGCAGGGGTCCCGATCTTTCGATGAAAGGAATAACTCTCGATTTGTGGAGGAATCGACGTTAGCTGCCCGACTACAACCGTCCAGGACGACGCGCCTTAGCGACCGATACACCAACTCCAGAGGGTTATTGATCGCATGAGGCGCGATCAACTCGACCACGAAGGTCTTTGTTCTCGCAAGCAATCAAGAACGAGCAAGAACAAGATAAACGCAATCTGAAATTGCAAATATGAATTAGGCACAAACGAGTAGGTGGGGTTCCGAAGACGAGTAATACAGGCGGTCTAACCGACATGCGCGATTACAAGAAAAGTAGTAAAGGCTAAACTTTAATCTAACAAAACCCGAGTCTAAACGATGACGGCTACTGAATCTATAAGAGGGAGACGACTAGGAGGGATGTGCTGGATGTCCTAGGGTTTTTCTAGGGCGTCCACCACGTGGGCTTGGGCCCGATGTGCTTATAAGGCCCGGTTTGGCCTAACTGGATGACGCAGCACCTTGTTTTGATCATTCTCGACGCTCTATGAGGAATTTTGCAATGGGACTAGATTCATTAGAAAGCTTATCTCCTAAGCTTTCCGTGAAGTGGTAGAACGTCAAAAACAGACTTCGTATGTGGCCTGGGAGTCCGTTTGAAGTTGTGCTGCGCGCAGACGGCCGAACTGGACTCGTGGCCAAATTGGGCTTTCTCTTGGGCCAGCCTTGGAGCGATGTGACTTGTATGACCTGAGGGAATGGACGAGGTGGAGATACGCCTTTCTTGAATACACCGTCAAGCATGGGAGGCGGCCAAGGTGGTGGCCGAATTGATGAAGGTGATAGCGCTACGTCCAAAAGCCGAGGAGGGCAATTGTGTGATCAACCTGGCCAAGGTGGAGGTCGATGAAGCAACATTGATGGAGCCACCATATTAGACGTAGACGAAGTAGAAGATGCCGTGAACTGTCGCAAACTTGTCGTAGATGTAGTGAAAGATGTCGACATAGCCGAAGTAATTGCAGCAACAATTGGTAATGACCATATGTATGCGGTGTTGGTTCTATCCATGATGAGCATGGTCTCATCATGCGGGCAACCCGGATAGCACTAGGGTGGAAGGTAGAGAGAGTTTTCTCAATCTTTTCTTCATCTGTGATCTTGTTGCCACAGAGAGTGAGATTGGTACAAATTCTATGTAAAGCAGAATTGTACTCAGCCACAGTCTTGTAGTGTGCAAACCTCAGGCGGTTCCAATCCTGCTGTGCCTGGGGCAAGATAGTGTACTTGAGCTTTTCAAATTGCTTCTGGAGTGCGTTCCATAGCTCAAGTGCACTCCCCTCAGCCATATATTCATTCTTCAGAGTGGCTGAGAGGTGGTGCCTAAGAAAATGCAAAGCCTGATTGTTCTGCTAGGGCGTAGGTTGCTTGTCCTTCGAGGACCCTAGGCCGATAGCACATCGAAGCTTCTTGCTCCCGAGCACGATCTTTACATCAGAAGCCCAAGCGAGATAATTCTGACCATGCGAGGCCATTTCCTGAAACTCACGGTTCACGATGCCTGTCATCTGCATGTTCATTAAATTCATTTATTAGATTATTGCGTGTAATCCGGATGATGGTCGTCAAAATTTCAATTTTCTCATGGATTTCAATAAACTAAAAGCAATAAATACATGCAATCATGATAAAATTCATAAAATAAGCATGAAAGCAGTAAATCAGGGCTTCAATTTCAAAAACGGGACCAAAATTCCAAATCCCGAGGCCCTTTAATGCTAGGAATTGTATTTTCAGCAATTTTCAGGGGTTTTCTGTAATTTTCAATATTCTAGAATTACTTCGTGTATTTTTTCGCTGATTTAGCCTAATGGGCCAGTCGGCCCGGCCTTCTATTCGCGTCCCCTTCCTACGCCAGCCCATCAGCCCTTGGCTTGCCGCACTAGCCTAATGGGCCGGCCCAATGTAGGGCGCACGCCTCCCCCTTTTTTTGACGTCTCCGAGGCCCAGCCCATCCCCTGGCTTGCTAGGGTTTCCCACCCAGCACCGCCGGCACTGTTGTGCAAGACGCGCGTGACTCGTTGGGTGAAGGCAGCCGGTGCTGTGGGCGTGGCAAGGGGCACGGCCGGCGTGTCGTCTGGCGCGGGAGCGATTTGAGCCACGGCGCTGGAGCCGCTACGGTGGCGGAGGCGGCGGTGCACGGCCGACGGCGGCACTTCATGCACATGGAGATGGCGGCGGGCGCTTCTTGCCGGGCGGCGGCGCGGAGCCGCACAGCGGCGGCGCTTCAATCTGCGGATGGCGCCGGCCGGCAGCGCTTGCGCGCGCTGGCGGCGGCGCTTCATGGCGATTTCGCAAGCGATGGCGCTGCGATGGGCGGCACGCATGGAGATGGCGGCGGTGCTTCGAGCACGACTCCGTGCCGACGGCGGCGCTTCTTGCACGGAGCGACGGCGTGGCTGCTTGTTCGCATGAAGGGACGGCACGCGGCCCGAGTTGGCGTGTGGCGTTGCACGTGCGTGCCGGGCAGCGTGGGGCGGCGTGGGGCCCAAGGACGAGGTACGCGCTACGTGCGCGTGGCCGCTGCGTCGGTGTGTGCGCGATGCACCGTGCTGTGTGTGCGTGGAGGCTGGGCCAAAAGGGGAGCGGCGGCACTGCGGGCGCGGAAACCAAGGCCAACGGCAGATCGGCGGTGCTTCATGCGCGGGCAACTTTGGGTTGCATAACGTGTTTTCTATTACGAATCTATTAAAATAGATCTACTGCATACAGATTCAATTGCCTATAGATTCAATTTGTTTTACCTTAGTTCTTCGTGAATCGAAGTAGGGATTCGACGAATGTCGCATAGGACAGATCGGCTGGTGCTATCTAGACCTACCGGCGTGATGGCGATTCGATGCCGATAGGACGTCGATGTCGTCGTTCGATCCCTCCTGATTCTTGCGATTCCTCGTGCATCGTGTTGATAACATGTTAAACAACCACACTACCGGGTGTAGTCCGAGGTTGTTGATTCACACGCAAGATGATCAAGTATGAACATAGGTGCATGTGGGAGGAGAACGATTCTTTATTGCTATTCTCATGTGTATATAATGGGGGACCCCTCCTCCTTTTATAGTATGTCATTAGGGTTTCGGCACGAATCAATACTGGACCTTCGTGGACCAGTTTCTCAACACACACATGATGCATGGGCGAGGAAGAAGAAACCATCATCTACGTGATACGTCATGCTTGGTCAACCGTGCGTCTCCAGGTGTCAAGACCCATATGTATCTTGTTGGAATAAGCTAGGGATCGATCCTGTCCTCGTCTCTGTACATGTCTTTTCAATATCCGAGCCTGTTTCCTGTCCGCGCTCCCACAACTCCAGTACTCCACGAGCATGCCGTCAAGAGCGATGGGCAAAGAACCAAGTCCATGCTTGTAGCATGCCCGTCTTAAAGAAATGTTAGGTAATGCATGTGTTAGGTAATAGATCATGTAAGATCTTAGATGACACCGGGGCATGACGTTTACCAACCTTTCTAACAGAGTACCCGATACACGCAAGTATCACAAGATCAACAGCTCATCACAAAGCTTAAAATGCACATAAAAGTTTCAGAACCCCTTACCTTCACTACTGTAAGCACATGTGCTATCCTGCATGGCACAAAAAAAACCTATGGTTTTCTACTTAAGTATGACTCTAAGCACACGCATGATTCATGTTCTAAATGCTAACCATATGACTGCCAAACTGTTTAGCAAGGACGATTCTTTGGCCTCCATCCACTACTACAGAACTGGTCTTTAGTATCAGTTCAAAACGGTCTTTAGTACCAGTTTTTGAAACGGTACAGACCATCCGAGACTGATGCTCAAGAGCTCAAGAGCATCAGTACTAGTTCCCTCACCTGGTACTGATATAGTATCAGTACCGGTTGGAGGCCACACGTGGCTCTAACCCATGAGTCCCTCGAGGTTCGATCAAGCACGGTTGGTGTCTCCAACCGTCTCGATGAGCTAGTGTCCCCTGCAGGCAACTAGTTAGTTATTATATATATATATATATATATATATATATATATATATATATATATATATATATATATAATATTGTGTGTTAAATCATAATTAATTAAAACACATATAATCAATCATGCACAATTTATGGATAATTAAAACACAGAAAACTTTCATTAACAACTTTAATTACAAGTAATATGTATTACAATAGCTAGAGCTAGCTAGCTAGCCTATATATAAGTATACATATGTACACAATTCAAATAAAAATTAATTAATAGCGTTACATCTTTTCTTTCTGTTCATCAGGATTTTTTACGTGCATCGCTCTTGCTAGACGTAGATATCGACCCCGACAGTTCACTAGTCCTTACCGAAGGGCCCCACCTATTTAGAAGTGGTTCGTGAAACTCGCCTTTTGGATTTATGACTTCATTGTAAATAAAGACGACGAGTTGTTCTTGGATTGCTCTTACTCGCGCCGGCAAGAGTTCCGAACCTTGTTCCGCCAAATATTCAAGCACCTATCATTAATTAGGTCATTAACTAATCAATCCTTGAATTTGTACAAGATATGAGGAGTACCTAGGAATCATTAAGCTAGTAATTATATTTACTCACCCCTTTGTCACCTTTTAGCTTGTGGTCAGCGCCTTCGGTTTGGGTGTACATAAACTCACATACATAGCAGCCGCATAAATTGTTGCTCGGCGGCTGACACAAGACCTGTGGTGAAAAAAGTTGAAAGCGTAAAATGGATGCATGGAAATTAAGTTAACTAACTAAAAAGCTAGCATTATCATATACGTACTCGAGAGGCAACTGCAATATCAAATTCCTCCTTGAATTCGCTCCTCCTTTTAGCACGGAACCGTGCGAATGCACTACACACATGATTATGAATTGTACATGATTAGAATTTGTTTCAAATGGAAGAAAATAGAAATAGCATAATAATAAAAGGAACAAGAATACCGGTTGAGCATGTCAATCAAGTTTTGGTACTTTCAACTAGTTTCCTTCTCGAGTCCATAACTGTGATTAGGCTACGATCTAGCTCGATAATAAGAAGATTCCAGTGAAAGCTGTACATATGCATGATAACGTAGGGTAGAAGTATCATTGGGTGATATCATTGTCCTATTAGCGCCCTGTATATGTTGGTCTCTGTTTCGATTGGGTGGTCTCTAACAGTTTTCTCGTTGATAACTAATGGGTCGATGAAGCCTTTATCGAAAATTCTCTCCCTTCTGCATCTTTGTATCTCCATTCTACATAAAAAGAAATTAGTTAGGCTTGCAAGTTAGTATAGTACAAGGGCGTGCACGGTAAATTTTTGCAAATAAGACACTGAGTAAAGCAACTCATCATGGCCACGTCAAGGGCGTCTGTCTGGTATAGATCGTACATGATGTTCCATTGGACACAAAATTCACTATCCTCATGAGAAAAATCTTGTTCCTTGTACTTGATGATGAACAACTCTAGACCATGCTAGGCCGTGTCCAAGTACCATTCATGGAATTCCCGCATCTTTGTTGTTAGCTGGGGAAGCTCCTCATGTCTAACCAATGATGCGTCCGGTGTATATGGCCACCTTACTTGTCCATGCTCAATCTTCTTTTGGCCAAATACTTGATCTGCGTCAAGTTCAGTTTCATCGAGGAATAGTGGCATCTCCATGGCCTTCTGCTCAGCTGACATTCTCTCCTCTGACGTCTTCTTATTGTAGCTTTCCTTAGTCAATGTGCGCTCGTAGTTTGATAGACAAGGCATTTCTTTTCAATCCTTCAAATGTTTAATAGTCCTCAAGCTTTTTATAAATTCTTCCATACTAGGCTGAACCTTCCTATCCGGTGACTTGGGTCTAAAAAATTTAGTTACCTCGGCTCTTACTCTCTTGTCAATCTCCTCCTTGGTCATATTGTATGCCCGCTTCGGAAGTGAAGCCAGCTTCTTGGATTGGGCGGACCCCGTCTTCTTGGGCGCTGCTGGCCAAGCAGGCTGGCTTGTCTTGGCCAGCACCTTCTTGGGAGCTACTGGCCGAGCAGGCTGGCTTGTCTTGGTTAATGTTGGAGTTGGAGTTCAGCGTGTGGGGGGTGGTGGAGGAGACGGGCTTCTTCTGGGGGCATCTTCTTCGGTGCAGATGGAGATGGTGGAGGTGACGCTGGAGTTGCGCCGCTTATTTGAGCGGGAGGTGTTGGAGGAGTCGGGCTTCTTCTGCCATGGTCCAAGTGCAGGAGATCTCTCTGTGGAGAGGACATATCCACGTTATTTCAAAAAATTATTAACCGTTTGCGCCACAGGATGAAATTGTGTACCGCCTTTGGACAACATGGGCCCCGGGTATTCGGAGGTATACGGATGGACGCACCACCTCTTAGGGCCGAGTCGCGTGGAGCTTCCAGAAGACGGGCTTAGAGGATGGCGTGGCCCGACTTGTTCTACAAGGGAACAAATTCGTTTCCTACTCGAGTACACAGATATAGGCCTAACCAACTCGGTTATATCTCTATCTTCCATATACGGATTAGGGAATCTATCTGTAACCCGGCCCCTTACACTATATAAAGGGGGTCAGGGCCCCTAGTTCGACAGATCATCCAGCATCCAATCTTACATCTCATCATCCTTGAGATCCACCATAATACAATCCACGAGCACAGGAGTAGGGTATTATCTCACCTCGAGGGCCTGAACCTGTATAAATTCAGCTCCCTATGCAACCATCGTAGTTGTGATCTTTCGCATAGCCCTATAAAATATATTTTCGACACAAATCGTCGACAGTTGGCGCGCCAGGTAGGGGCTAGCGTCACGATCAACTTCATCGACTTCGATAGCTTCAATTAGCGGATTCGTCTTCACATACGCCCCCGACCAAGCTTTTGTCTTCGGAGATCTCGGCTTCATCGCCGGTGACTTCGGGGAACTTCGGTTGTGTGAGCCGAACGTCGTTCGGTCCACGCATTTCCAGGGGAGGCTGTACGCGACTCCGGCCGAGCATCACCGCCTCAGGATCTCTCCCCTGGATTTCGATCCGGAAGAGATCCAATCTGATGATGACAATTCCGATTGGCCTACCGCTGGACTCCCCTTCGGTCTCGGTCGGGATCTACCGCTTCTTGCTTTACCAGCTTCTTCTGCTGATAAAGAACCAAGTGGCGATCTTGTTCTTGGTCTGGATCGCGCTCAGATCTAGTCGGGAATCACAATTCCTCAATTGTGGTTCGCCCCGTTCGGATTAAGAAACTCGGCCACTGTTTTCCACGGGATAACACGCCAGCTTTTCCAATCCAGGCTAAGGAGCGGAGCACATCAAGCACATACTGGGACGAGTTTTCTGAGTCCTGGCTCAGGGACGACTCTAACCAGATCAACTTCCTGAGTGGGCATACCACTCGGATTGGTCAACTCGGCTGCAAGATTTCAGCAGATCAATTTTGTCGGATCTCAGTCAGACTCTCTTCAGATGAATGATCCAGCACGAGAAGTATGAGTTATAATCACTCCTCTCGATGAGCCAACAAATCGGGATCAGTTGAGCCTCTCTTACTCGGAATCCGAGTCGGAGGAGAGCGACAACGGGTTCCCCGACTTTCGTGGCATCTATGTGTTGGATGGACAAGCCTCCGGATTGGCTCGGCGTCCCATGGAGGAGGCAGGAGCCAAACATAACCGCAGAGGTGGAGAAGATCTGCGCGACAAATTACGCGGTCGCGCACGTGAAGTTCAGGAGGAACTGCTCCAAGTCCGCATGGGAGATCACTCGGTCTTCCGTACGCCACAGCAGAACATCCTCACATATAAGACCCTCATAGATAATGTTGGTCCTTTACTTGGAGAAAACAGCCCCGCAACGCCGATCATGGAGCAGATCAAAGCCATGGTGACGGTAGCGGCTGCCCAAGGCACTCGGGATCAACAGGCCAACTCGGTGAGAAGCTAGACTGCCACGGGTAGCACTCGGCACAGTCGGCACACGCCAACTCGCAGGCAAGACACCCGCCGAAGTACAAGTCGCGACCTTCGCCTCGACATCGAAGCCCGGCGGAGGGAGCGAGATGAAGACCGGCGCCGTACTCCACCACACCGGATTCTTCCCCGTCAGTCCCCTCCCCCTGGGGAAGGATTAATTGACGGGGATCAAGGCATTCACACCCCGATTTCGTCAGGTAAACTGGCCCGAAGGGTTCAACCCTAAGAGAATAGTGAAATTTGACGGGGAACAGGACCCAGAGGCTTGCTTGCAGAACTATTCTCTGGCAATCAAGGCCGCGGGCGGAGGGTACGACGTGATGGCAAACTATCTGCCCGTCATGTTAACCCCTTCGGCTCAGGGTTGGCTTGCAGGCTTTCCAGAGAATTCAATCGGTTTCTGGGGAGAGCTTTGCGACCGATTTGTCGCCAATTTTTAGGGTATTTTTGATAATCCTGGAACCCAGTGGGACCTTTATCAGATTCATCAGAAAAAAGATGAGCCGTTAAGCGATTTCATTCGGCGTTTCACTAAGAAAAAGAACACAATCCGGAAGATTTCGGAGGCGGTTATCGTCGCGGCCTTCCAGAAGAGAGTTCGCGACCCCGATCTAATCAAGAAGATGTCTCAGAAGCCCCCACTACCGTCAAGGAGATGTTCGTCTTGACGGATCGATATGCTACCGCCTCAGACGCTCTCGCTGAGCGTCAAGAGGATCTCTCGAGCAAAAACGAAGGCAAGAGGACAAGCCCGAATCATCCTCCAAAAAGGACAAGAAGCGCAAGGGTGAAGAGCTGGTAGCGATGCGGATCATGGTCGGCAAAAGCCGCCCCGGTCCAACGACTACAACAAAGTTATAGAGGCACCGTGTCCTTTCCATCCGAATGGAAAGCATACGGCAAAAAACTGCAACATCTTGAAGAAATTTGCTGAGGAGCATAGCAAGGACGCTCCGAAGGATGCCAAACAAGACGACAAGCGTGACCCTCCTCAGGGTGACGCTTACCAAGAAACCGAGCGTGAGCTCAATTACATATTCGGGGATCGAATGCATATGAGTCCAAACGTAAGTAAAAGCTTACCACTCGGAAAGTCAATGCAGCTGTTCCTGTGACCCCCGAGTACCTTCGGTGGTCCGAGGTTCCAATCAAGCTCGACCGCTCGGATCATCCTGATCACGTCCCTTGCCCAGGAAAATATCTACTCATTGTGGATCCTGTGATACGGGCGTCTGACTGCGCAAGGTCTTAGTCGACGGCGGAAGTGGATTGAATATTTTTTTTGCTAAGACTGTTGACGAGATGCAGATCCCATGGACGGCGCTCCAGAAGACAGACGCACCGTTTCATGGCATAATTCCAGGAATATCATCAGTGCCGATCGGAAAAATCACTCTTCCGATCACTTTTGGCACTCGGGATTACTACCGGACAGAGAACCTTAGCTTTAAGATGGCCGATTTCGAGACTGTGTATCACGCAATCTTGGGAAGGCCGGGCTTGGCCAAACTCATGGCTGTCCCACACTAAGCCTATCTGGCTATAAAGATACCGGGTCCGTGGAGCGTAATCACGGTCTGTGGAGACGTCAAGTTTTTCTATCTCCTTGACAAGGAAAACTGCGACTTCGTCCAGTCAACCGAATCGGCTACCGAGTTAGACAAGATCCGGCAGGCGGCCACCACTCTTCGCGACGAGGGCGACCTGCCAAACAAAAAGCCATCTAAATCAGGCATCAAGCCTGATGAAAATGTCAAGCGTATTTCGCTCGACCCGTCCGATTCAGCTAAAATGGCTCTGATCGGGATAGGGCTCGATCCGAAATAAGAAAACGCGCTCGTCACCTTCCTCCAAGCGAACGGGGCAACTTCGCCTGGAAACCATCGGACATGCCAGGTGTCCCGAGGGAGGTGATCGAGCACTCCTTGAATGTACACGACAAAGCCATGCTGATCAAGCAACGGCTGAGTCAGTTCGCACAAGATCAGAAAGAAGCCATCAAAACGGAGATCACCAAACTTTTAGCCGCCGGCTTAATAAGGAAGGTGCTTCACCCCGATTGGTTGGCAAATCCGGTACTTGTACAAAAAAAGAACGGCACTTGGCGCATGTGTGTCAATTACACTGACTTAAATAAAGCATGTTCTAAGGATTCGTTCGGACTTCCTCGCATCGACCAGGTGGTTGATTCCACTGCCGGTTGCGAACTTTTGAGCTTCCTGGATGCTTACTCGGGCTATCATCAGATTAGCTTAAAAGAAGAAGATTGTATCAAGACGTCGTTCATCACTCCGTTTGGGGCTTTCTGCTATGTTACCATGCCCTTCGGGCTGAAGAACGCCGGAGCAACATACCAACGTTGCATTCAGCGATGCTTCCACAACCAGCTTGGACGCAACGTGGAGGCATACGTTGATGACGTTGTCGTCAAGTCTCGGGTAACCTCCGACTTGGTCGCCGATCTATCGGAGACATTCGAGAGCCTGTTGGCATACCACATAAAGTTGAACCCGGAGAAGTGTGTCTTCCGGGTCCCTTCAGGAAAGCTTCTCAGTTTCATGGTATCTCACCGCAGAATTGAAGCTAACCCAGAAAAGATCAAAGCTATCGTGGAGATGGCTCCCCCAACGTGCCAAAAGGACGTCCAGCATCTAAACGGGTGCAAGGTTGCACTCGGCCGATTCATCTCGCGACTCTGCGAGCATGGGTCGTCCTTCTTCAAGCTATTGAAGAAGCAACACGACAAGTTCGTCTGGACATCTGAGGCACAGAAGGCTTTTGAGGATCTCAAATCGTTCCTCACCTCGCCACCTGTCTTGGCATCATCTATGTCACAGAAACCACTTCTGCTATAAATTGCAGCCACCACTCATGTTGTGAGTGCCGTGGTGGTAGTGGAACGAGAAGAACAAGGATGCGTCTACAAGGCTCAACGCCCGATCTACTTCGTCAGCGAAGTATTGGGCGAGCCCAAGGTACGCTATCCGCAGGTGTAGAAGCTTCTGTATGTGGTCCTGATCGTCTCTCGAAAGCTGAAGCACTACTTTCAAGAACATCCAATTTCAGTAGTCACTTCTTTCTCTATTGGAGAAATTCTCCATAATCGGGAGGCCACTGGGAGGATCGTTAAGTGGTCGGTGGAACTTGGGGCTTTCGAGCTCTGGTTCAAGCCACGCAGCGCCATAAAATCACAAACACTCGCCGACTTTGTTGCCGAGTGGATGGAGATGCAGGCTTCCCTAGCCGCCGAAGAGGCCAAATACTGGAACATGTACTTCGACGGTTCTCCCCGACGACAGGGCGTGGGGGCTGGTATAGTTCTTATATCACCTAGAGGCGAACGACTCAAGTATGTCCTCCAGATTCATTTTCCAGCTTCAAACAACGCAGCCTGAAGTCGAGGCGCCATCCTGATCTCCGTATTGCCATATCGCTCGGCATCCGGCGATTGGTGGTTCGCGGAGATTCCCAACTCGTGGTGAGCTAAGTACAGAAGGATTGGACTTGTCTCAATGACAACATGACCGCCTACTGTCAGGAGGTCAGAAAGTTGGAGGACAAGTTCGATGGGTTGGAGCTCATACATATCCTGCGACGAAACAATGAGGCGGCAGATGAGCTCACGAACATGGGTTCTAATCGGGCACCAGTCCTAGCTGGAATCTTCATCAAGAACTTCACGCCCCCCCATCACGCCACAGGAGCAAGTACCCCAACCAGATAAACACCAACCCAAGTCTGAGGTGCTCACCCTCGACTCGGATTGGACGCTGCCATACTTGGAATACCTGCGAGAAGAAAAGTTTCCCGACGATCGGGGGGCTGCCGAGCAAATTCAACGTCGAAGTAGTGCATATGTGGTGCATGAAGGAATTCTGTACTGCCAAAGCGCCTCTGTCATACTTCAAAAGTGCATACCCGAGTCCGAAGGACGCGCCCTGCTACGCGAAATTCACTCGGGCATGTGCGGTCACCATGCTACATCAGCTATGTTGGTTGGAAAAGCCTTTCGACAAGGATTTTACTGGCCAACCGTGGTCTCCGATTCAAAAGAGATCGTCCGCAAGTGTGAGGGTTGTCAGTTCTCCGTTCGGCAGATTCATGTGCCAGCCCAGGAACTTCAGACAATCCCTATCACCTAGCCGTTTGCAGTCTGGGGGCTCGACATCGTCGGACCCTTCAAAAAGGCTCTGGGCGGTTATGAGCACATCTTCGTCGCCATTGACAAGTTCACTAAATAGATTGAAGCCAAGCCTGTGACCAAGATTACGGCGGCCAAAGGCACCAAGTTCTTCCAGGATATCATCGGTCAGTTCGGGGTACCATCTCGGATCATTACGGATAACGGCTCTCGGTTCAGAAGTGATGAGTTTCAAAGCTGCTGCGAAGATGTGGGCATAAAGATTTGCTTTGTTTCGGTGGCACACCCTAGGAGCAATGAGCAGGTTGAGCGCGCAAACGGCATGCTTTTACAAGGTGTCAAGGCGCGCATCTTCGATCGGCTCAGACCATATGCGGCAAAATGGAGGAAGGAATTGCCTGCCGTACTCTGAGGGCTTCGTACAAGCCCCACCGAAGTTCTGGGCGATCTCCTTTTTCCTCGTGTATGGGTCTGAGGCGGTCCTTCCAACGGAACTACAGTTCGGGTCGCCCCGAGTTCAAAAGTTCAATGAGGACGAGTCAGAGGCCAGTCGGATCGACGATCTCGACCGACTGGAGGACGCTGCTACAATTCGGTCGGCCAAGTACCTCCAGGGTTTACGTCGCTACCGCGATCGTAATGTGCGGGATCGTGCCTTCTCGGTTGGAGATTTGGTCCTTTGAGTCAATCAATCGAGTGGCCACAAATTCTATCCGCGTTGGGAAGGTTCGTACATTGTCGACTCGGTGACACGCCCGGGGCTTACCGACTAAGACGAGAAGACGGCGCTCTCATGGATAACTCGTGAAACATCGAGCAATTACGTCGGTTCTATACCTGACGACCGTTGTACACACATTAACAATTAAATAAAGATAAGTTTTCGTTCACATTGTCTTTACGCTTATGCAATTCAGTTTTAGACTTGCTATTTATTTGTGTTTCAATTAAGTAGTAAGTCGGGGCTACACCTAATTAGGTGCGCAATCGCACACCTAATCTTTTTTTAAAATTAACTTGACTTGCTCCCTAGTCGGATCCCTATTAGTCAGTAAGTCACGGGTTACACCTAATTAGGTGCGCACCCTTTCTCTTCTATTGAGATTGACTTACCCCTTGGTCGGACTACGACTAGCTAGTAAGTCAAGGGTTATACCTAATTAGGTGCGAACCTTGCACTAATCGATCTTTCTCTTTTCGCACCTAATCGATCTCCTAGCAACATCTTTTCAAGTTTATGACGAGCCTTAGTGTTAGTCGACTCCGGAGCTTGTGCTATATTAACTTTATTAAACTCTTATTTCCTAGCAACATACTTCCCGACTGCGTTTTTGAAGACAGAGCTCCACGCCAACTCCTAACGCTAAGGAACTTGATGCGCTTGGCAGAGTGCTTAGTAAAAGGGACATAACCTACTTGGGCAAAATGCATGACTCGAATTGTGAAAAACGGATTAGCTTGTGCTATATTAGAAAAAGGAGGCAAAACAAACGACTTTATTAAACTTCACAATGGCTCACAACCCAATTACAGGAGATGGCGAGCACGGACTAGCGCTTCGACGATCACATCGGCCACCTCGGCGAGAGCCGGGACGACCTCGATCAAGACTGCGTCGGTGGCGACGTCGTGGGCGCGGGCTTCTTCCTCGGCAACCTCGGCGAGAGCGAGATCGTACTCCGCCCAGAGAACTGCCATGAACTCTTCGTGATCCATGGGAGCAGGCGGAGAAGGGACGGCAGGAAGAAGTTTGGGATGAAAGCGGTCGCTGCATCGGCCTCTTTTTATAGCCAAAATCGGGGAGTCGGACCGATTCCGAATCGACTTTAGGAGTAATGGCATCGGGAAGCAACTCCGATGAGAACCTTTCCCAAGATTTGACGTGGATGTCTCCTAGGACATGGCGCAACAGTCAAAGCGACGGTCTGCGTCCCGGTCGGCGGCGCTAGGGTTGCTCTGTGGCGGCGGAGTACTAAAACCCTAGCGGTCAAGAATGGAGAATTGAGCGAGCTCATAATCGTTCAAATGGAGGTGCCATATTTTAAAGGAAAGTGGGCGACGTTTCGTTTCCGCGCTGAGCGGGAACGAATAAAGCCCTAAAATTGTTGCTTCAAGATTCGGGCCCGGACTTAGGTTCCAGAGAGCATGCCCCATGCGGGCTGCAAGCTGTACATGTCATTACTCGGGTACAGGTGCCACTCGGATCAACCTATAGTCGGGAAGATGGTGCGCCCCCAGTCAGGCCTTATGCTAGTTTGCAGTCTGAGGACTGGGCGCTTCCCAAATTACAACTTAGCTTTTGATGTGCCCCCGGGACAAGAGGTCGGTTTGGTTTTCACGGACCAACATCGAAAGTTCTCTTCACTGTCTTTTGGCACCACTCGATGACCATAACTTGAGGGGCGATTCTCCGGAATCACTAGCTTAACTCCGCGACTAGTCCGGTCAGACGCCTCAACGCCTCTACACGAAGTTGTGGCATGTCCCTCGCCGATCAATGTCGAAGTTCGAGACTCGAATGTCATAATTTGTAATCGGGAGGATAAAGTGGTGACACCGATCACTGGCGGCCACATCCACTTTTTGATATGCCTCTCCGTGGGGCCAATAGTCAAGATACCGACTACCAGCCGATACCACATCTTTTTAAGACTTGAGATTTTCTCTTGAGTCCTTTGCAACGTGTTGTTTGATCGTGAGTTACTTGGCGAGCGTAACTTCATCAACCTGCATTTAAGAGTGACGCCACTCGTGTTACAACACGGGCCGCAAGTGAACCCGTAATCAAAACAACTCACCACGGCACTCGGGGCTACTGTGGACAACACGGGCCCCGGGTATTCGGAGGTATACAGATGGACGCAGCACCTCTTTGGGCCGAGTCGCGTGAAGCTTCTAGAAGACGGGCTTAGAGGATGGCGTGGCCCGACTTGTTCTACAAGGGAACGAATTCGTTTCCTACTCGAGTACACAGATATAGGCGTAACCAACACGGTTATATCTCTATCTTTCATATACGGATTAGGGAATATATCTGTAACCCGGTCCCTTGCACTATATAAAGGGGGTCAGGGCCCCTAGTTCGACAGATCATCCAGCATCCAATCTTACATCTCATGATCCTTGAGATCCACCATAATACAATCCACGAGCACAGGAGTAGGGTATTACCTCACCTCGAGGGCCCGAACCTGTATAAATTCGGCTCCCTGTGCTACCATCGTAGTTGTGATCTTTCGTATAGCCCTATAAAATATATTGCCGACACAAATCATCGACACCGCCTCTCCTAGCTTCGTAGTCCCATCACCTCTAGGAATGTCGAGGTCAAGGTCCTCGTACCCTGGGCATACCTCCTCTACCGAGACCTTGGAGTAGCCTGACAGTATCTGTTGGACATGGATGAGTTGCCCCGACTCCACTGAGTAAGCCATACCGTGAGCCGCCTTCAAGGAGAGGTTCCGCGCTTCGATGTGCAGCTCACAAGATCATCGCTGCGTGATGTCGTCTACGTGATAGTGGCCCAAGTCCGCTTCGGGCAGCCCATCGGAAGCGCAGCTGCTCCGCCGCACGGAGGGGCTGACGACGTCAGGATTACTGAGAGGTTCCTAGCCCTTCTTCTGCTATTGGCTCAAGGCTAACTGTATGTCCCTTCGGACCTCTTCTTGCATTCTCTCATGTGATTGATTCAAGCATTCTTCAAGAAGAATGCGCCGTTGTGCCTGTCGAGCCTTGCTTCTCATCCGACTCCTATAGGTCTCGGTGTCCTGAGCGAAACCAATCTTCCACGGGACGACGCCAACTCCTCGTGTATGTTATGGGTGCTCTGGATTTTGTAGGGCCCTTGTTAGCTTGTCGTTCTCCCTGTTTGACACAAAGGTGTCCTAGGAAGACTCCTCGATCGATTGTACAAGCCTTCTAGCCACATCTCTCAGCACCTCCCCAAACACCGCGTTGCCGTCGTTGTCAAGGCTGCCGCTGTGAGCATAGAACCAATGCTTCGGTTTGTCGGGCCATTCCATTGTTATGGGTGCAACACCCTTCGCCAGCAGGTCATGTTCCCTCTTCTCCTATTTGGATATCGCCTGGTGGTAACCACCAGGGCCAAGGCAGTGGTGGTATTTATTCTTCTGTACATTTTGCTTGTTCTTTTCGGTCAAACTTTGACCTTCTTCCAAAGTCTTGTAGTTCACGAACGCATCCCAATGATCCTCCAATTTTGGGTACTTGTTAAAGTCGGGCGTTAGATTCTTCTTGATATACTCCGTGTTCAACTTCTTTTTAAAAGTCTACAATGCGATGGCCATCTTCTTGAGTGTGTAACTCTTCACCTTCTCTTCGGTCCTTTGGGGAAAGGTGAATGACTCTCTCATATCGGTCCAGAGCATGTTCTTCGTATCTTCAGGAACCTCGTCCCATTTCGCTATGTTAATAGGCACGTGGTCCCTAACGTAGACACCGTATACCGTTTTGAACGGCCCAAGCACCCCTAGGGGTGCAAGAGGTTGGCTGTCCTCACCGACTTCGATGATAATGTGTCTTACCTTCGACTTCGTGCTTGGACCTCGCTGACGTGATTGCCTGCTCGGTTGACTGGTCTGAAAATATGGCACAAGCATAAACGAGTCAGAATGTTGGCTTAGCATAATAGTGGAACCGACATATGCATTCGTACTAATTACCTCATCGGCCTCATTGGGCTCTGTGGCCTTATCGGCCTCAGTGGACATAGGTTGATCCACAAGGGAAGGTTGACGCTCCCCCGTCTCATAATCAGCATCTCCCGCAATCAAACTTCTCATAAATTCTTCATCATTAAATCCTTGCCCGCCATCATTGTTTCTTAGGCTTGAAGAAGGCACTGAAAATTAACCAAAATAGATCAACAAAAGTAGATGATAATAAGCGGCGTGCTAATTTTTCTTTTCTTAAGTGAGTAGATGATAAACGGTGGGGAAGAGGGGGTAGAGGAGGACGGGCAGCGATGGTGGGGAGCAGTAGGGAAGAGGGGATATACATACATTTCACATATACTTATACATTTCAAAATTCAAATACATTACATTTCATATATACTTATAGATAGAAATTGCCATGAGCCTCAGGGATTAGCCGAGATGGCCGGCGAGTTGTGGGGCCATGTGCGCGCGTGGATTCCCTATGTGGGCTCCCAGGCCGCGGACACGACCGCCGGCAGCGGCGACAGGGAGAGCGAGGCGAAGGAGTCGCTAGCGTCCGCGGGGAAGGGCTGGTGGCCGCTGCCCTCTACATCAACACCAACGACTACATCTGCTGCTACTACACAAACCGAATTTATGGAACACGATTTGCATTTATGGAACACGTTTACACATTTGCATTTATAGGACACGTTTACTATCTCAGGCCATAGATCTGGAATGGCATTTCCTACTTGGACTTGAATTATTTTCTTTTTCTGATCACTACTCTTCAATGGTACTCGCTTGTCTAGCGGAACTACCCAAATCAGTGCTCCGTATGAGAGCCCCTGCATGGAAAACTCTCAACCATTACTCTAGGACCCTAAAGCCCCTAATAAAACCTCAGCACAACTGACACTACATCACAAGAACCATGGCATAATCATGCACATTAAATAGGACAACATAGCATCAAACTCACTAACAAAACCATATAATTATTTAGATAGTCCACAATTATTATCATCAAAGCATGTATCAATAATATCATTAACTTTACAAACACAAATGCAATGCAAACCCATACCTATCCTATGGTGCACCAGTGTGCCTGGCCTTGATTATTCAACTTAATCACACTAGCTCATGAAATTTAATATTCCATAACCAATTAGTATTTCTAACTTATCCATAACGGACCTAACGCCCGCTCTGATACCAATTGTAACACCCCGGCCTTTGCCTGACCCTGGATGCTACCAACTCTAACAATCACTATAAATTTTGGCAGTATTTCCTCTGAAATTCGTACATCCAAACACAGACATTCAATAGAAGAGACACAATTCCACAATATATATACAATGTATGCCACCTCATGGCATGCATATGATCCACGCTCACCCAATAGTGCAACTTGGAACCACACGTCCAAATTTGATCTTACCATGATGTCGATGAGGTGCAACCAACACAATTCTCCACATATGGATACCATATAAGAAACCCAAGCACACAACTCATTCATCTAGTGCTAGAGAGTTAATTTCATAAATAAAGGTAATTGACTGTTTTTATAATTTTAAGGTGTTTAGAGCTTCAGTGTTGTGAACTAAAATGCGTGCTACTCGCTTCCTATGCATGTCGCTCCAAAGTTCACCTAAAAACATAAAGAAACAAGCATAAGTCGAAGACTCAGCAAGTATATAATAGCGATGATAGCAAACATATTCATCTAGAATCATAAATGACAATTCATCTCATTCAACACATAGTCATCAATGCATTTCAATGCAATGCAATGCATCATGCTCATTTCTCATAGCGCGCACTGATATCTGAGTGTACACCCATTGATGTCACACTCTGGTTGCGACGATAGCGTTGCCCCCAAAACAACTCCACACCTACAGGGCAAACATCATACACTCACATTCAATGAACCATTTGGCAAACACTACCAGACAATAACTAGCAATAACTCTAATCCACTGATACTTAATCTCCTGATGCCAAAGGGCTTAGCTCCCTAATTGGCCAACCACTGGACTAACATCCATAACAAAACCAACATCCCACCAAAAACCAAATCTAGATAGTAACCCTGCGAAGGCCATATCTCCCAAACCGCTTAGTCAAATTTCGCATTCTTAGACTCTACGAAAAGCTAAGAACATTACCTACATTCTTTACTATGGGACTGATATCTGAATCTCGATGATACCTTCCCAAAATTGTCTCTGAGCTCGCTTTATTCGCACCGTAACCCAAACCGCTACACCCATAGCCAACAAATCCCTAAATCCATCATATCTAGCTTTTAATTGATCGATCCATCTCATCCATACAAGTATAGCAGAAGAGTTAGCATACAAATTTTTATAAAAAAGTAGATCAAAGCCCGCTTAATGAAACCCTAGCTTTTTCCATGCTTTCCTTATTCTTCCCTCTCCTTCCTATCCCCTTCTCTTGCTCTTCCCTGCTGCAATCCTTCTTCACCTCCTGTTCCTTCTTCCTCCATGGCCAGCCACCTCATGCTAACTGAGCTAGGGTAAGGGTACGGGACTAACAGTGGTGGCGGCGATGAATCGGGGGAGAGATTCAAGGGCAGGCGCTGTCGGAGGAGGGAGATGAAACGGCGAGGAGGCAGCACGCGGGCTCATCGGAGGCGAGGAGGACGGCGGCGCGTGTGGACTCGTCGAAGGCTAAGAGGACGGCGGCGCGCGTGGGGCTATCGACGTCGGGGGTTGGAGGCGGTAGTGGAGGCGGTGTTGGCAAGAAAGAGAGGTAGGAGACTGGGCCAGGGTTAAGAGGCCAAGTCTCTAACCTCCGATTTATATGTGGCGCAGCATCAGTACCGGTTGGTAAAAGGAACTGGCACTTATTCCACCTCCGGTACTAAACACTACCGTCCCTAACCAGTATCAAAAGCCAAATGGGCCAAGCCCATATCTTCTCTTTTCTATTTAATTTCTCAAATAGCATTATTTTGAATTATTAAAATTAGCAAACCTTTATTGAAAATTCTATAAAACTTTCCAAAAATATATAATGTTCTAAAGAATTATTTCAAAAAAGAAAATCATACATACTCCACACTAAAATGATTTTAAAAAATAAAACAAGGTTATTAGTCATTTATAAATTCCATTTATATTTTCTACAATTCAACAATAATATTAAAAATTCATATATTTTTAGAATATTATTTTCCAACCATCTAATATAAATTAAAATTATAAAAAATATAAGCAATAAAATAATTTTTGCACTCTTATAATTCCATTGAAAATATTCTTTATATCTCTAATGCCTTGAAATTCCTCAATAATTTTTCAAAATTTTATGATGAATTTCTCCTTGTTATATAAATTTAATTATTGCTTCTTTACTTAATAAAAAATAACAAATTCTGAAAATGCTGCTGTCATAAGAAAATAACCATATTCTTAATTCATACATGGGTTTATACAACACGGTGAAAGGAGGCAGCTCATCGAGTTTATATACGGGTTCATACACGGGTTTATACAACACAGATTCATACAATAAACTTTGTTTTTATAAGTGATCATTCATTATGATCGTGCGGTACTTAGGGAGATGCCTCTGTATCATTCAAGACATTGATATCTACGTCCACCGTGAAAGGAGGCAGCTCGTCAAACTGATTATACTCTTCTTCGTCTGTGACGCCCTCAACTTTGGCAATCCTTCTTTTACCTAGAAGAACCACGTGGCGCTTTGGCTGATCGTTACTGCTAGTCTTGTCCTTCTGCTTTTTGTTTTTAGTAGGCTTGTCCTTCTACTTTTTTGCTTTGCTGTTCATGTCCATCACATAGAATACCTGTGTCACATCATTGTCCAGCACGAACGGTTCATCCCTCTAGGCCACTTGCTTGAGGTCCACGGTTGTCATACCATACTCGTCAATCTCCACAGCTGTCAGTTTGACCCATTGGCATCGAAACAGAGGGACTTTCAAAGGTCCGTACTCGAGCTCCGAGATCTCCTCTATGAAACCATAATAGGTGTCTATCTTTCCATTTTTGTCCAAGACATCTATACGGACGCCGCTATTTTGGTTGGTGCTCTTGCTATCCTGGACTGTCGTGTAAAATATGTACCCATTTATCTCATCCCTTGGAATGATACGATTGTCGTGTCTAGTTTCAAGAGTTTCAACTGTTCATCGTCTGTCTGGCTGCCAATCAGTTTCTTTTGTAACCAATCGCTAAAATGATCCATTTGCTCGACCGTGATCCAATTATCTGTTTCTCTGGGTATTGGTCACATAGAATTATCTCATGATCATAGATATACGGAGCCACTACAGTTGCTTGTTTCAATATCATGAAATGTGCTTGTCTAATTGAAAGTAGATCGTTACTAAAGGATTTTTTTTCTTCCTAAAGTCCCTTTTCCTCGTAACCTCCCCTCATGGCGTGATACAGGAATACCAATCGGATTCAGATCATCAATGTAATCGACAAAAAAATCAATCACCTCCTCTGTGCCAACACCCTAGGCAATGCAGCTTTCTGGACGAGACCGGTTACGAACGTACTTCTTTAAGACACCCATGTACCTCTCGAAAGGGAACATATTGTGCAGGAACACGGGTCTGAAAATTTCTATCTCTTTGACAATGTGGACTATCAGATTGACAATAATATCAAAGAAGGACGGAGAAAATATCATCTCAAGGCTGACCAAACTACCGATCACATCATCCTATAGATTAGTGTCACATACCCAAAAATTTAAATTCGGCATAAAAATTTTTCGCAAAAAGTTATAATTATGTCTTTATTATCATTCCTAAATTTTAAAGAATTTTCCAAATTAAACTCCTACATAATCCCTAAAGAAAAATACCCTAACTATCTTTTTCTAAAATTACAAATCCCATAAAATAATAAATATTAATTCATATTTGAATTCTATTCATTTTTCTGGATTTTTAGAGATTTAATTCATATTCTTCTGAGCTTCCTATAGCCCTCTATGAATTTTCAAAGCCCTAATGTAAATTGTGAAAATTCCTTTTCTTTTTAAAATCCTGGACCTTCCTTTTAGGGCAAGCCCCAGGAATATGCTTTCCTTATCCGGAAAGGCGTTTCCACTTAAACACTACCTCTCACTGACCTGTAGGTCCCACCTATCATCCCCTAACTTCTAATCTAACGGTGCCCATCTATTTACCCGGATCCAACGGCCGCCCACAAGCTTCTTCCTCCCACCAGATGCACCACCATGCTCAGATCGCCACACGCATGGTTGCCCACCGAATGCTTTCCGTTGCCGCTCAGTCAACCCGGCCCCGTTTGCACGGCGTGGATGAACCCGCACCGCCGCTGACCCGCTCCGCCACCTCATTGCTCTCATCACCTCCCATGGCAACCCAATTAGCCACCGCCACATTGCAACGCCGCCGCCGCCATGGAGCTTCCCCGTCCGTGCCAGCCACTCCACCTCAGGCTATAAAAAACTTCCCTCCGGCACCGCAACATCCCAAGCCCCCTTCGCCGCCCGATCTTTCCCCCTCCACTGCCCGGCATTGCCGCCACCATCACCTTCTTCTCTAGCTCCGGCGACCTCTTTCCTTGCCACCCCGATGCATCTCTAGCCTCAATACCTATAGAGAAAACCCTCCATATCTCTCCACCAACCCAACCCAACCCTCACCTAACCCTATCACCCATCAGAACTCCTTCTCCACCGCCGTCCTATCACCCCGCCGCCATGGCCTCGCCGCCACAACAATTCCAACCACCCTAATCTCCACCGCGACCACCAATAGAACCCTTATAACCCTAATTCCACGAATTTCTCCCCAACTGCTCGCCGCCGACCACCAAACCTCGTCGCCGGCAATCCCCTCCACCATTCCCCTTGTTTCCACCATTTTCGCCACGCCAACCTCGGCCTCGCTTGACCACCTCAGTCGCTCACCTCTCATCACAAGCACAGCCCCACTGTGACCTCTTGGCCTCACCCGCATGTCACCCACAAAGAATTATAGCCAAATTGGGCCGAACCCAGTAATTAGCCCAGTAAGAGTTTAAAACTCTTTTTACTTTCTATTCTTATTTATACTGTTTAAATTTATTTAAAATACCAAATTACTTCCATAAATTCTACAAAAATTTATACAAATCTAAAATAAGATAAAGAATAATATAAAAATAAAATATCATTTTTTCTAATAAATAACTTAAATAAATCCTATTTACTCTCTTTCTTATTTAAAAATAATTCTTAAAATCAAAGAACCTATAAACAAAATTAATAAAAACATCCAACATAAAAATTACTCAAAATAATATTATACATCTAGAAATAGTACACCTACATTTTTTAAAACCTATAGAAATTCTAATTTAGATTTAAAAACACATTCTTTAATTAAATTAAAATTTTTCTTAAAATATAAACTTAATATGAAATTATGCTAATAAATTTTACATGTCCCATTCAACTTATATAAACACTTCCATATAGGATTATAAAACCAAAATCAACTCTGCTAACTATTGGTCAAATAGAAATATTAATATTCTAAAATTAATAACAAACCTCCATAAATAAAAATCTCCATATTATTTATTATCAATTCCATTCACAACCCTAGTATTATGCTGCCCAAGGTCAGAGACCACTATCTGCTCACACTGTCAGACAAAGTGATCAGAATCGGGAGGGAGCTTAAAGCTTTCTTTTTAGTATCCGCAGGAAGATCGAAGGCGGAACTGCTTGGCGCTGCATATTAGAACTCATGACTCTGCATGGGAGAAGAGGGCTGAACGGATTACCGAAATAGGATTTCCTTTTCATGCCATATGTCGCTGTTTCTTTACTTTTTCCCCTTTCTGCCCTTTCCTACATATTTTTACATAAGAACCCCTACCCTTTTTTTCTTTTAGAAAATATTTTCAAACCTTTAAAAAATCGTACAACCCATCACCCTTTTTACCCAAACCCTTTTATTTTGTCGTTTATTTAAAAACTTTTCTTATTGAATATTTATTGGAGTTTCTCTCTTTTTCTATTTTTACAATGTATAGACGACGAACTTTGGAAGCTTTAGCCAAATGTCCAAAAAATACAAATAAGTGTAATCCGATCTCTAAATAAGGCAGGTTTTCTACCTATTGAAGCATATTGAATTCCTAATCTTCTTTATTATCTATTTATTGCATTTACTTTCTAGTTATTTATTTAAGAATCATCTTTTATTTAAATTATGATATTTAGCATTTTATGTAGAATAGATATTCCAAATCCACAACCAAAAGTCCACCTAAAAATGAATAAACTTGACTACACCTAGTATAGGAAAATCTAAATATATAATTATTTCAACAAGTAGGATAGAATTCATTTGTCTTTTGGATAGACAATGAACTGAAGACGGAAAAACTGAAAAGTGTAAGCATGAGTTACCAGAGTGGTAATTGTATGGGTAAGGTATTGCCTTAGTGTTTTCAAAATACCTTTGGAATGCTAGCCAAGTAGTCACCGGTAATGATCGTGCGGAGACCAGGCATTGCCAGGTTTTCTGGGATATTGGGCCAAGTGATTCACATGTTACCGGCTGTGTCTGTGCGGAGGCCAATATCGCTAGGGTTTTCTCAATGTTTGGACTAATGAGAATAGAAATGACGCATTAATCATCCAACCATATAAGGAGCTGTTATATGGGTAAAGTTGGATAGGTTCTGCAGAGCTGATAACAAAATCATTAATGGACCATACTTCTAGTATATGAAGTTGTGTCAACTGGGTGATACCTATTTCTATTCAAATAAATCCATGAAATTTTAAGAAAAGATAATGGTTGTTGATGAGATAAGGATGGAGAAAGAAGATAATGGTTTACAAACTCATTTAAATGTTTTAGAAAACAATTTTAAATGATGACTAAATCTTAAAATGTTGCACTATATAATCCAGTTAAATACAGCCTTTACCTTTCTTTAAATTCCATTTACAGGTAGTTAATATTTCATTTTCTATGGAAACCTGCAAGTACGATTACTACTTACCCACATTATGTGGGCAATTGCTTATTTTTATCATCAGGATTCACTTTATAATCGGAAATGGACATTTATGAAGAAGATTGGAACTCGTGCAGGATCAATTTCTAAGCAGGCTTTGCCTGTGGTATATGGGCATTTATTTTCTTTTTATTATCATGTTATATTTCCACTTCTGCTGTAAAATATTTTGTAACATGTAATAAATCAAGCATGCTATACTATTTTTCAATGCAACTGAAATCCTGGACAGTTGGCATTCTGGACATTTTCTAGTAAATTTTTATAAGAAATTTGGTCTGTTACAATTAGATACCTTATTCGGCTCGATGACTTTCTGCAATACCACGTTGAAGAAACATAACTTTATGATTGCCCTTATACCCAGTCCAGCAGAATGCCTCTCACCGCCACTAGGAGCAACTGTGTCATCAACACGTTAAAATCATGGGATTTCAGATGTATGATTTTATTCTCTTTCATGTTTATGAGTCTCCTTATGTTCGAGGAGTATCCAGAAGAGACATTCACACTGTTCAATAACTTAATCATGTTTTTTCTCTTTCTTACTCAGAGTGTAGCTCACGGAGTGGAGGTAATGCTGTCCTTTCGCTCTCTTTTCATGGTGTAGGTCGTTTTTCTGAGTCCCAATAGCTACAGGTCCTTTCTCCCTTAAAGTGTATCTTTTAATTTTCCGTACACATGTAGGAAGCCTAGTAGGTTCACGCAGACATTTTTCGTGATATGCATGAAGTCCAGTGAGTGGCGGACCTCTAAGTCTTTCCAGTAAGGTAAGTCCCAAAATATTGACTTCTTCTTCCAAATAGGCTTCGTATGACCTTGTTCAGTCGGGATAAGTTTGCTACCAGATCCCTTTTCAAATACTACTTTCAGATCCTTTACCAAAGAAAATATAAGTGTCCCACTACGATGCAAGGGCTTCTTATGTTTCTCTTCTATCCCATTAAAATTATCACCCTTCATCCGTAATGGATGCTTCATATGGAGGAACATACGCTGGCCCATGTACATAACCTTTCGAGAGTTTTTCAGGTACTTGTTGTCCGTATCCTCTAAGCACTGGATGCAGCATTTATATCCGTTGATAGATAGGCCCGACAGGTTACCAAGTGCAGGCCAGTCGTTGTTGGTTATGAATAGCAATGCACGCAGGGTGAAGTGCTCTCTTTTGTACTCATCCCATACATGTACACTATTGTTCCATAGTATTAGCAGATCTTCAACCAACGGTTTGAGATACACGTAGATTTCATTTCCAGGTTGCTTTGGGCCTTGGATAAGCAACGGTATTATAATGTATTTTTGCTTCATACACAGCCAAGAAGGAAGATTGTAGATACATAGAGTCACGGGCCAAGTGCTGTGACTACTGCTCATCTCACCGAATGGGTTCATCCCATCCATACTCAACCTAAACCTAATGTTCCTCGCATTCTCAGCAATGTCCGGGTATTTTCTATCGACTTTCCTCCACTGGGAGCCATCAGTAGGGTGCCTTAGCCTTCCGTCGTCCTTACGATCTTCTTTGTGCCAGCGCATCATCTGGGCATGGCTTTATTCGCAAATAAACGCTTTAACCGGGAGATTATAGGAAAATACCACGCCACCTTAGCGGAAGGTCTTTTCTTACGCTGCCCCTCTACCTCACCTAGGTCATCATGCCTAGTCTTATACCGTGAAGTTTTGCACACCGGACAAGCTTCCAAATCCTCGTACTCATTGTGATAAAGGATAAAATTGTTACAACATGCATGTATCTTTTGTACCTCCAACCCTAAAGAGCAGACAACTTGCTTGGCGTCGTACGTAGTTTTCGGCAGCGTGTTACCCTTTGGAAGCAACTTCTTTATGAGGCATAACAACTCGTCGAATCCTTTATCAGACAATCCATTGATCGCCTTCCATAGCATCAATTCTAGTGTGGTACGCAACTTTTGTGGCCCTGTTGGCAGTTTGGGTACAACAGTGTTCTGTGGTCCTCCAATAGGCGCTGAAACTTTTCGTAATGTGTTTCATCGGTGTATTCTCCCTCTCTATCAAACAGCATCTAGTCTAGGTCATCATCGCCAAACTCCCCCAATGTATCTTCGAAAGAACCGTGTTGGCTAGCGTTCGGGATATTGTTGTCTACCTCTTCTTTCTTCACCGTCTTCTCTTATAATATCTTTTTCATTGTGCTTGATCCAACAGGTATAGTTTGACATGAAACCTCTTACGAGCAGATGGAAGTGAAGGTGGCTAGATTTTGGCCACTTCTTCTATTCCTTGTAGTCTATGCATGGACAGCATATGTAGCCTAACGTTGTGTATGCATCGACCGCACGAATAAAAGCTTGCAAACCCTGCAAGAAATCTGAGAAGCTTCGGTCCATGTACATCAATCGCTGGTCCATTTACATTATGTTACATCAAGGTAACTGTTAGCTTATTTTTCAATAATGTGTTATTGAACATTTTCCAAAATTCAAATTAAACTAATATTTAATTTATTTAAAAATTATTTAAAATTTTAGGTGGATAAATTTAATTTTAGGTGAAATTTCTTTTAAAAAGTTAATATTTTAAAATGACAATATTTCATCACATATTTTCTATAGAAATTGTTATTTTTAAGACAGCTATATTTTTAAAATGACTTTATTTCATTACATATTTTTAAAAGAACTATATTTCATTATATATTTTGCAATAAGTTTAACTTACACAACATGTTTTGCTACATCATAATCCGAGTAAATTCCAAGTTTACACAATAAGTTTTTACAACCTACTTGAAAAGATCGAGTTAGATCTATACATTCATAATCTTTTATCGATCATGGGGAATAGATCAAATTTTTTTCATATTTCAAGCAAAGAGGAAGCTCCATTTAACACCAAATGTAGTGAGGAATGATGTTACCAACCTTGGTTAACTTGGCTTGGAGTAAAATGACCAAAATTTTAAAATTTGGGCAGCACCTCCCCTCCCTTGAAGTTTTTGGCCGACGATGCAATGTTCTTGGTCGGGCAGAGAGTGGGAAGGAAGAAGTTCAAATAGGCAACCTAGTACTGGTTCATGTCACGAACCGATACTAATGAGCCCCGTGCCAACTGGCCTGTACCCGCCTGCCAGAGAGCTCCTTAGTACCGATTGGAGTCATGAACTGGTATGATGTTAGAGCATCGGTACCGGCTGGTGCTTTCAACCGGTACTAGGTTGCCCCCGTGACCCAGTAGCCGTTGAACCGGGACTGTTGTAACACTACCAGCGAATCGGCTAGTACAACCGGTTCGAAACAGGTTTTAGAACCGGTTTGGAACCGGTTGTAGGCAACCGCGACTGATGCTCGCGGAAGTATCAGAAGCGGTTCTACGAATCGTTTCTAGTGGTGTCTAAAAGGTGAAGAATATTAGGGTATGTGGGATTTGAACTCAGGACCTCACTCCTCCTCGTGACCCACGCCTCATCCAGCTAGCCAACCTATCCACGCGTGCTCTCTGATGAGATAAGACAAGCTTTCCTTTTAACAATTCAAAAAATGGGGCTCTATCAGCGGTTCGTAATACGAACCCCTTCTAAAACCCCCTCTAGAAGCGGTTCGTAATACGAACCCCTTCTGTTGCTTGGGCTTTAGAAGGGGTTCGTATTATGAACCGCTTCTAGAGGGGGTTTTCTGGTTTGAGCTATTGAACCGCTTGTGTTGCAACTATTAGAAGCGGTGCGCATTGAACCGTTTATGATGTACCGCTTGTGATGCCCTGTTTTCTAGTAGTGTAACTCTCAGTCCTGGTTCATATCCAACTGGTACTGATGGGCCGGTATTTAAGGCCAGATCTCTGGTAGTGATCATCCACCACTACAAGCATGGTTTCTCGGGATTCGCCGCAATGCTTACTAATGACCAAGCAAAACAAAATGCAGGTCTGGAGTTTGTCGTTACCTAACTTTTAAGGCTTATTTGGAACTCGAGCGATCAATATCTGGGTATAAGGAAAATCCACTTTCTGATTTTGCCGATTCATGCGATCTGTACAGCGTTCCCGGAGGTTACTAGTGTCCAACGAAGTAGAGCGTACACAAGAACGACCACGCGGAGCTGGGACTTTCTGGGGCTGAAGCTGAACTACCAAATGCCCACTGAACTACTCCACAGAACAAACTATTGAGAGGATATAATCATTGGTGTTGTCGACACTGGTTAGTAGTACTCCATCTTGCTTAGGGAAACTGGATTAATCAGTGATTTGGTCGAGGCTCATTGTCCCTTAATTTGACGTCACTAATTTCTTGTGCAAAAGGTATTTGGCCGGAGTCGAGGAGCTTCAGCGACGAAGGGTACGGGCCGGTGCCGCCAAGGTGGAAAGGCGTGTGCCAAGTCGGAGAAGCATGGGACAGCAACAATTGCAGCCGCAAGATCATCGGCGCACGCTTCTACAGCCCAGGAATGGACGAGGAGATCCGCAAGATTGACTACCTCTCGCCCCGGGACGTGGCCGGGCACGGCACGCACACGGCGTCCACCGCGGCGGGCTCGGTCGTGGAGGCGGCCAGCTTCCACGGCCTCGCGGCGGGTGCCGCGCGCGCGCGGCTGCGTGGCCCGGGCTCGCGTCGCCGTGTACAAATCCCTCTGGGGCATCGGCCGCGCCGGAACTTCTGCGACGGTGCTCGCCGCTGTTAGAACTAATCCTGACTTGTACGTGTTTTTTTTTGACCTTGCAAGTGTTAGTAGTACATGTATGTCACGTAGTGGTTAGTCCGATCGAGTCTTGCATATAGGAGTTAGCCAGTCTGTGCTAGTCGATCGGCAGCTGTGTGTTGCAGCGCTCGGCCAGCAAAATGACTGAGTCGTCATTAGAATAAGTGGAGTACGGCAAATTAGTTAGTTGCATGCATGTTAGTTGGGCACGTTCTAAGGCGTGGCTTGAGGTCAGGTGAGTGGACTGTGTCATGCGGCATGCGCAGGTGCGGAGCGTGCTCACGTGCGCACGAGACCCGAGCAGTAGTTGCTCCCTAGGGCATGTAAGCAGGGTTATATGAGCCAAGTACTCGGTTGTTTAGTTTGCTTGGACTGTGAATACAAAAAAGAAGAAAAGGGCGTACGTCGCCACAAGTGCTATCGTGTGTAAGTATGACCATATGAGTTTGCTTCTGTATTAGTCTAAGGAGTGCTCGCATTTGGTCTTGCGTGAGTTCGATCCGTGGGCTAGTTTCAATATTTGGTATCAGAGCCAAGGAGAGAATGTCAAGGGAAGAACAGAGTTTGTCTCCGTCGTCTGGCGAGTCGTCCAGCGAGCGACGCCTGCTACAAGCTGATCCGTCACCAGTGGTGAAAAGAGAGAGCACAGTGTCGATGTCGTACCCGCAGCTCACTCACACGAACTACACGGTTTGGGCGATGAAGACGCGTGTCGATGTTCAGGCCCAAAACGTGTAGGAAGCTGTGGAGCCAGGTGCCGTTAAGTACCTGAAGGATCGAATGGCATTGTATGCCATCTACCAGGCCGTGCCAGAGCAAGTAATGCCTTCCCTTGCCGGGAAAGACATGGTGAAGGCGGCGTGGGAGGCGATCAAGACGGCGCACATGGGACGCGAGCTTGTGCGTGAGGCCAACTTACAGACCTTCAAGAAGGAGTTTGAGGGGCTGAAGATGGAGGAAGGGGAGACCGTGGATGACTTCGCTGGTCAGGTGATGTCAGTCGTTACTGGCATCCGTTCGTTGGACGACACCATGGTGAAGAAATTGATGTTGTTCACAGGTTTCTCCGTGCTGCCCCGGCGCGCTACATACAGCTCGTCATCTCCATCGAGCAGTGTGTGGACTTGAAGACCCTCACCATTGAAGATCTGGTTGGGCGGTATAAGTCCTACGATGAGCGTATCCGAATTAGTTTCGGCGACTCGAAGGAAAATGAGCATTTGTTGCTCACACGCACGCAGTGGGAGACTCTTGCCAACGAGAAGAAAGGTAGAGAAGGGTCAGGCAGCGGCACAAAGAAGAAATGTGACCGTGGCATTGGCCGCGGCAAAGCTGGTGGTGGTCGTGGTGGCGGCAGTGACATACTGAATAAGTTGCACACATAATATACTAACTAACCAAGTGCTCATGCTATGCTACGAGAAAATCCAAATTCCACCATGGAAGCTATAATAGAACGGGTCATATGCCTTTGGCTTTCGTGTGGCGCGACGTGTCGTGAGAGGCCGTAGCGTGTTCTCAATGTATGTTTGTTGCATCTAATGGCATGGTTGGTAATTTTAGTGGATAAAATAAATTGTTACCATATATGTCATAGTGGGCAATTTTAATGGATGAGATGAATTTATTATAATGAATGACACGGTGGGTAATTTTAGTGAAGTGGATAAAATGAATTTGTTATAGTGGATAGCATAGCGAGTAATTTTAGTAGATAAGATTGATGAATTTTTTACAATGGATGACAAGGCAAGGTTTTTTTTATGGATTTGTTATAATAGATGGCATGTGGGTAATTTCACTGAAGTGTGACATCGGCCATCAATGATCACCACTAGAGGCTTTTTAATAGTAGAGATATCTCGTAACTAGCATGGACAAAATCCAAAAAAATACATGTCATATAGTAGGTTGTAGCTGGACTGAGCCAAACCTTGCACATCCAATACATGTCAAAGGCAGAGGAGGGTGCCCTGTCGGCGGCAGACGAGGAAGCCAACGCGACCAAAGTTGGGGAGGAGGAGGAGGAGGAGGATGGGGCTTCCAGTCTTCCAGAGCCAAGGAGGAGGATGGCGGATAGCGCGCACAAAAGAGTTTCCTGTGAAACAGTTGAATGGGGTGACGGCCTTATCAGATACGGTTGTCTAAAATAGTCATCGCTGATGCGGTACTATTAGAGACGGCTAGTCACAAAAGCATCTCGAATAATATTTGAGATGGCTAGATGTCAAATCATCTCTGATGTGATTTTTAAACCGAGCCATCTTTGGAGACGGGTCATATTAAAAAATATCTCTGATATCAGAGATGGTTCATGTTGGTATTCGTCATTTGAGACTTTTTTTAAAACCATCTCTGATAGTGTTGGATGTCCTCATATGAGACAACTTTTACCTGCAAATTTTGAACCGTTGATGATTCTTTAATGCGACAGTATCTAGGGTTCCTTGAATAATGGGATCGATATCTCACACTTCTTATGGCCCATCTTCTATGATCATTTTCTGTAGTAGTGTTTTGTCACACCAGTGGCATTGAATTATTTTGACACAAAAAAGTGAGTTATATATGTCTATGTTTAATTATGTCAAAATTAGCATCAACTAGATGGATCGGCGGTCTTTATGATATTGCAGTAATCATGAACGTATGATCAATAGTGAGTGATGTCACTGTCATAACAAAATCAATAAATCATATTATTTGCTTTTCACTAGTAAAAAAAAACTCTAACAATCCAATAGACTAATCAGTCATCTCATCTGATTTCCCCACCCCCAGCATGGTGCGCATCACACGCCAAAGCCAAAGGTGTCTGACTCATTGGCCGGTAGCCTCTGGTTACCTGATTTTGCCTTTTTTTTTTTAAGTAAACCGCAGGTGCTCCGCTAGTATCTTTATTATTTTGGCGAGGCTGGTGACTTTTGCTGAGATGGCGTGGCAAATAAATAACTAACCAAGGGACCAATCGCATGATCGCATTTTAAGATCACCAACAGTATTAAGAGTCAGTTTATAACGGATTACAAGATGTAGTCTTTGTGACTCATACTATAACACAACGATTTTTCTTAACAAGAAACTAACTGAAGCATACAAGATATATATAAAAGGATTAATTATATCCATGCCACTAACAAAGTTTCCACTTAGATAGAAATGCAGCTAGAAAGTCGGTATTTGCAAAAATACCATTATAAAATAAGATTCCTCATAAAAATGACATTGTGTACTATTTTACCCCTACATACTCTTCAAATTTGCCCACTTACTACCCTTCTCCCCCCTCTTCCCTCTCACTTCTCTCTTCTCCTCTCTCTCTTCCTCCCTCACCTCACAAACGCTGCCCCTGCCGCTTTCACCGCCCTACGCGCTACATCGGGCCACCACCGTCTCGGGCTCGCCCCGCCACCGCAGCCTAGGGCCCACACGGCTGCTGTCGCTACAGCCTCTGACCCGCGCCGCCACCCACCAGCGTCGTCACTGCCTCAGCCCAAGCCATTGCCACTGCCTCGGGCCTGCGCTTGCTAGAGGTGCTGGATCAGCGCTGCCACCAACCAGCGTCGCCATCATCTCGGTCCTACGCTTACCGATGGAGCTATGGCGGCAGCTTGCGTCGCCACCGCCTTGGGGCACACCATTGCCATTGCCTAAGGAATGCACTCACTGGAGGAGCTTAATGAAAGGTGAGAGGAGTGAGGAGGAAGAAGATAGAGAGGGGGCAATTTGGTCCAAAAAATATGGGATTAGCTTCAAAATGGTGAATCTATGAGAAATCTCATTTTATAATGGTATCCTTGTGAATACTGACTTTACAGTGACATTTCTGTCAAAATGAGAATTTTGTAGTGGCATGTATGTAATTAACCCCTAAATAAAAATAACAACTATGGTTAGCTGCCATATTTCTCACAGGCCAACCAGTCAGTGCAGGTAGTTTAGGGTTGTGTTTGGCTGGTTGAATGAGATGGTACGCGATGGTACTGTTTGGTTGTGGGATGATATGGTAAGGTTCCTTGTCAATATGTTTGGTTGGTAGGATGTGATAGTACAGAATGATTCAAATTTAGGAAATATTCCCTATTTATGTTGTACAACATGGTTCGAGCTTTTTGGCCAAATGATCTCATACAATATTTGTTTCATCCTATGTTATCCTATTCTGTTTCATTATGTTGCATCCAACCTCATACCACTAACCAAACACACCCTCAATGTAATACAATTACGTCATATATTTACAAGTTTACTTAAATATTAAACAGGGTTTTTTTAAAAAAAAATAAGCTAGTGTTGGCGGCTTATTCGATGACAGTCGACCTATGACCTAGTCTTAACGGTGTGTGAGCCGGCCATCGACCTATGGCCTATGACAGTCAACCTATGACCTACTTAATTAAATAGGGTTTTTTTTAAGAAAAAATAAGCTAGTGTTGGTGGCTTATTCGATGATAGTCAACCTATGACCTAGTCTCAACGGTGTGTGATTATTGTATGAACCAGTCATTGACACAAGTTATGTCCGGTCCCAAAGGAAAAATGGCGGGTTGGACCGCCGTTGGTGGGAAAGGTCTATGGCCCTCCGTAGGCCATGGACTCTAAACTCTCTCCCTGGTCCCCAATTTTCAGTTTGTTGTGTCCCGCGCCTACGGGTACCAGTATCGACGGCTGCCTTGTTCACCATCAACACTGCTCATCAGTTTTGACAGCTTGGTAAGTGCCGTCAAGAAGTCTCGATGGTCGACTTTTGGCCGTCGATACTGTAAAATGACTGCCGATCGAGAAAAAAAAAGCTTCTTCCCTACAGTGTGCCTTGCACATCAACAACATCGCAACTAGTTCTTCCGTAGCCATGAACCTAGATTTCATAGTTGTATTGCGAAAAGGAGTGGAGGCAGGGATTTTGCTGGTGACTTTAATTAGTAATCTGGTTGGGAGTCCTTGTCCTTGCATGTGCCTAATCTCACATCCAGAGTAACTTTAGGTTGTTTGATCTCCTGATAGCTATGGTTGTTTTATAAAAAGTTCTTGTAGCAACTAATTAAGTTTTAATTTGACTAGTGGTGCAGAACTATCTGCTAACACCCTGTTTGGTATCAAAGGTTAGAGAAAATTTTGTTTTAGTATACATAGAGTTTTACAATGTGTGCATACAAAACCATGATTTCAACTCATTTTTCTTAGAACTAATTAAGTTGTTTGTTTGCATGGTTTATGGATGCAAAACTTTGACCAAATACAATAAAGAAATACAATCACAACACTAGCCAGCGGTCAAAGTTAGAAAAAAGGGGTGTGGAACGGAGTTACAAAAACTCATGGTTTCAACCAAAAAAAAGAGTTATGAAATAAAGCTTTGTATCTAAACACCTCTAAGTTTTCTAAACCTGGTATTTTCACAAACTAGAGTTTTGTCTCGAAACTATGAAAAAACTATGTTATCAAAGAGGCCCTAATCTGGTGATCTTGATTTTCTTCTCCTTTAAGTTCATGCTTTAATGTTTATTGTTCTAACAACATCACTGTACTCTCATAAAGGGAGAAAATCTTGTTGAAATAATTCATACATTTTCATGTGGCCATTTCTACATTTTTAAGATACATATTGACAGTCTACAATGGTTATGTGTTTACACTCAAATTAACAGAGTTCAAATCATTAATTGAGTGTAATATTCTAAATAGTTGTGCAATTTACTTACGAAACACACACAAAGGATTTCCGAAAGAATGAGAATGTATGACGTTTGAAATATTTAAAATTTGAAGCTTGAACTCATAGAGTTACAACTTACAATAAAAAAATAGAAGTACATTATTATCGTGGTCCCTTCTCTTTTTTATTTTCGTATTAATTATTTATGATTCGTGAAAACAATAAGTTGAGTTTTTGTCCTATGTTTTCACTCCTTGACCTAGCATGTCAGCACTCAATAATCGATGACTAAGCATGTTAATTACCACAGGTTTTCTCAACCCTGCACCGATTGAGAATTTCTGTAGCCAATGCTGGTCATGGTCATCATGCTAATTAATTACGTGTTGTTTGCAGTGTGCTTCTCTGTTACTCTGTACTTGATTATTTATTTGTCCCGTTTTTATTTATTTTTACTTGATTATCTAGTTTTTATTTTTTAAAAAAGTAAAGTTCTATTTGAATGCTCTATAGAAATTCCGCCACATATATACATTTTGCATAGTACTCCGTTACGTCATTGTCAACTTTGTAATCATCACGTAGCTAACTAGCTACCTTTCATGAGTTCCCTGTCCATACACATCATTTGGAGCAGATTATCTGGTAATACCCAATGTGATCTGCCATCTCAACAATACTTTGCTGATTGTCATCATCGGTGAGATGCACGCCCAAACCTCCCAAGAGTACTCTGCCCACGACATGAAGCTGCTGTCGTACGGCACCGCCGACGCCAGGCCGCCGGCACCGGTGGTCGACAAGACGATGTGCGGCGCGTGCGACATCATGAAGCTCCTGCCGACCGGCACCGTGCTGACCTTCCACGCGCTGGCGCCGTCCTTCAGCAACCACGGCCACCAGTGCGGCGCGGCCAGCCGGTGCCTAACCGTGGCCCTGATCGCCGCCTGCGCCGCCTCCTGCATGCTGCTCTCCTTCACGGACAGCCTCATCGGCTGCGACGGCCGGCTCTACTACGGCGTGGCCACCCTCCGGGGCTTCTACCCGTTCAACTTCGACGGGACGCGCGAGGAGAGGAAGGCCAAGTTCGGCGACCTGCCCAGGATGAAGGTCAGGCCGCTGGACTTCGTGCACACGTTCGCCTCGGCGGCCGTGTTCGTCGTCGTCGCGCTCGGCAACGCCGGCATACAGGGCTGCCTGTTCCCCGACATCGGGCCGGACGTCAGGGAGGTGCTGACGAACCTGCCGGTAGGCTTAGGGTTCCTGGCCAGCGCGGTGTTCTTGATCTTCCCTACAACCAGGAAGAGCATTGGGTACACGGACTTGATGCCGCACCAGCAGGAAGACGATGAGAAAGGAGGTGTTCCTGCAGGCCGGAGCTCGTCGTCTGTATGAGATGAATTAAACCCACAAAATATTAGACGTATATATAGGCGCATTAATTAATGTGTAGTACATTAGTTATAGTAGATTAAGATCAGTACTGTACATATATCTCATCAAGCATGCATGAATGAGGCAGATATTGACGCATATGCGGATTTGTATCCTCCGCCTTTCCACTTCTCTGTCGTTCCTCCGCCGTCCACCTCATATTTCACTGTAGTTACAGTAATATACAGTAACTCTGAACAATGGAAATGGTACTGTTTATTGCATTGTTTTTTCTACAGTGACATTGCTACAATGCTATGCTGTTGTAGACACAGATTGTTGTGCACCTGTGCCTTTGCTACGGCAAAGGCAGAGGATGCGTGTCCCGCATATGCATGTAGAGCTTTGGCCTGGTTTCTTAATTATTTTCCTATGCGATTTCTGTTATCCAGAAAAAGATCACGTCGTTTAGTGATATTTGAAAAACGAAATGGCTAGCGATCAGTCACCTGAAAATTGAACTTGATTTCAAGCGATTTCTACTCCATCCGGTTCAGCATCTAGATCTATCTTGTTTTTCCGTTTGGTTACCGTTTCATGTCTAAAAATTTTGATTTCTATTCCTCCATCAGTGCGCTTATGCGCCTAAGATTTCTCTAGCCTGTGTTCAACTGGGAACCAAGAGCTCATCGGCCACATACTCCGTCATGCACTTAGGGTATGTTTGGTTAGTACCCCTATGTAACCTTGTCAATGTTTTGTTCATGACCAACTAGATACCACCAAATCATTGGTAAAAAAAAAGTCATGTTTGAATTGAAGTCAAAGTTTGGCAGGGTATAAATAGGCTTTTGTTTGGTTGAAACCCAAATGAGATAATCATAATTAGGCAAATAAAAATTCAATTTTTGAATTTGCAAAAAGAATAATTAGTAATTTCCAACTTCAAATTAAAAATTCAAAAAATAAAATCATATAAATTATAAAAATTAACATAAAGGTTGATTATGATTTTAGATGAATTAATAATTTGTTTCGGGTGATTTGGATCATCTGATACGGAAATTGGATAATCAAATTTGTTTAAAATAATCAAGCACTTTTACTTGTCAGCTCTCCTTCTTAGTAGCTCCGGAGCCCTCACTTGGCTGATCCGTGGGCCAGTTTCTCTTGTGCGACGTGCAGGCTGAAACATTGGCGCGCCAATGCTAGGGTGAAGAAAGGGTGTGTCTGGTTCACTGACCTAGGTTGTCCTATGAATTTTGGTCATACCATGGTAGTTTGGCCCGCATTTGGATCAAAGGGCGTGTTTGGATTGCAGCCCTCGGTTGTCTTACCAAATTTTAGTCATGCCTTTACTATTTGGCCAGCGTTTGGTTTGTAGCCAAAGATTGGCAGGCCAATGGAAAAATTTGGCGTGCCAAATTTTTATAACGTGAAAGGGCTCGCGGGCGCGGGCGAGCAAAACGAGCGCCAACGCGCGGGCGAACTGCAGCCTTCATGGTGGGGCCCGCTGCATGTCACTGCTATTGGCTGAAGAGCCATGCAAAACCATGCTGGTAGGGCCCGCTGCATGCTTGTGCAGAGAAAAGTGCACGGCTGAGCACTAGTGAACGCGGTTAATTAGCCAGGTTAGCTTTCTTTTTTTTTCAATTAACCTTCTCATTTTTGTATATATTTCATATATTGTCCAAATTGCATGAAACAAATTTTATAATTCATCTAAAATCATAAGCAACCCATTTTTAATATATTCAAATTTTTTTAAATTTTTAAATTTTTTATTTTTATTGGTCACTTTTTGAAGGCTGCAAACCAAACAGCTCAATTTTTGCCAACCAAAGATTATGCCCTGGATTGGCCATAACCAATGCATTGGCATGGCCACCCAGGGCTACAAACCAAACACACCCAAAGCCATCTTGTGGCTCAGCTGCACATAAGGGAGGGCCTGTGTGTTTAGTTCCTGACCCTGAGCTGCCCTTCCAACTTTTGGTCATAAGGCATAGCCAAATTATTGGCAAATTCATTGCATTTGGATTGAAGCCAAAATTTGATAGGATATTAATGACTATTGTTTGGTTTGCTACCAAATGAATAGCCAAAAGGTGGCAAATTATTTTGATTTTTGTTTGGTTTAATTCTGTAGCTAGTGATTTGCAAAAAAGAAAAAGAAATTATAAAATTTCCAACTGTGGCGCCCCTCCAAAATTCACATTCGGCTCAAAAAGTCATTGCCCATTCGCTGTCCATGTGGTTAGAAAATAACATACTAGCTGCTCAAGAGCAAGCCGAGCATGTTAGCTCCCAACCCGAGCATACAGCGGTACACACGGGCGACCTTCATTGAAACGAATATAAACCGGGTGCTCGGATATGTGCTCGGTGATGGCTCCCAAGATCAGCTACCATCACACACATATCCTCACAATGATCGTTAGCACAACACATACATCTTCGGACATAATTTACATCCAACCGGGCAACATGGATTGCTGCCCGAACAATAAGTTCAACATAATCAGAGTTTGTTGTAGCAGAAAACATAAGTCTGTTCAACAAAACAGCAGCGAAAGAACATCATAAATAAACAAAAGACCAGCGTGGTATGCCCCATTAATCCCATGGGCAACCGACTGGAAATTAAAACTCCACTTGCCCGCTAGCGTCATCTTGCCCGGCTTCGTAGTAGTATTCAAGCGCGGGTTCACCTTCACCTGAAAATGCAGCAATCTGGTTGAGTACAGAAGGTACTCGCACTAGGGAGGTAACATATATCCTCATTCATGAGTGGCATGGAGCAAAGGAGGGCTTAAAGGCTAATTTCAGCATAAGGAGCATTTGCAAGACATAGACATAAGTAGGTTGTAAATTGCATTTTAGTAAAGACATTTCAAAAGTAATAACTTGTAGTAACCATCATAATTTCTCATCATAAATTCTATTATCATCAATCCATGGGGCTCTAACCGCCCTTGGTCTCTCTCCGACCATTTACCACGAGCAACCCCATGCTCGGAAAGACGCACGGCTACCTCACCATGCCTAAAACCAATACCCAAACTGAACCATGAGCTAACATCAGTGTCTCGCCTCACAAGTTTCCGTCCTTAACCCTGGAAGCGGCTGTTCGAACAGTTTTAACACTCTGCAGAGGTGTACGACTTTACCCACACGACACAGCAAGCCATGCCGAAGCCTCTTAGATGTACATGCCAGTCCATTGGGTCACCCGGTAACTGTCACCCTACGACCCCACGTGCCGTGTTGTGGTTCGAAGGAGTTTAGTTAACCGTTGCTGTGGACGTTGCCCATGGCCCTCTGTCCGGACATCCATGGACCCCACGGAAGCAGCACTATCTGCGACTGTCCCCCACACAAAACACCAGCAAATAAACAATAGCCCCAATGGTACTCAACGGCGCGAGCATGCACAGGAAATTGGCCAAGTGTCCCCATAAACACGTGTGGTCGTACGTATAGTAACTTGAAGGGATTGGCACCATGTTCGGTCCTTAATTCACTCGAACGGGGCTACATGTCAGATCCTCCCATCATTCTCCTATCACCCGTTCAAGTCCAACTCAAAGTTCACACGTAATCCATCATCATTATTACTAGTATCTCATAGCAAATCATTCACAATTGAAGTCGTACGACCAACGGAATAACTCCATCGATCGCTTTACCTCGTTGACTCTAAGCAGTGCTAAGCCGTCGTAGACCAAACATAGATAATAGTACCCACTTAGGCAACCAAGGAAGAGGGTGTAAAACCTATCATGTTACTGACCACTAAGTAGGAGATATCTAATTTCTACCTACCAATTAACATATACTTTAAAGTAGCATGCAAGCAACTCATAGAACATAATTAAAATCATGCATTTGTAAATCATGGGATCAACATGATTCGAAGGAGAGTATATAGTGCCTGGTTGTTGCTCGTTGGCGGGGAGAGCTTCTTGATCTAGCTCGGGCCCTTCCGAAACGTCGGTTCCTATCGTTCGTTACGAAGCATATCAAATAAAATCCAAATAAAATATTCAAAAATTAGAAAATGTAAATATTTTTAGAGATTTAGAAAGTTCATGAGCTAATGCAAATTTTGCAAAAAGAAAATGTAAATATTTTTAGAGATTTTCCTGGCGCATAATTTTCATGTAGAACACTTTTTCATCCGAGCTACAGTTGATTTTATAGAATTTATTTACTAGAATGTTGTTCAAAGAAAGGCTGAAACAGGCTGTTTTCAGATCTGGAGTTCTAATGCTTCGGTTTCCACCAAAAACCAGTTTAGCCATGAATGCTAAATGGTGAAGAACAGAAATGAGAGGGAGTATTGGGTTCTCACCTAGCAAGGAAGGTCTTGCTTAACAATAGAGAGCCCAAAGATGAGGAGATCGAAGGAGTGGACGGTAATCTGTCCAGAACTCGGTTCAGCAACTCTTCAGCTTGTTCCTTTAGGTCCCTTCAACTCCAGAAGCGTGGATCTGCTCCTAGACACTCCTTAGCTCGTGCATGAACTCTTCTTGGCCATCTCCAAACTTGTATGTGAGGGAAAATGACATGCAAGATGATAAAACTACAAATAACCTCACTGCTGTCTAAAACAGTGAAGTAGATGAAGATAGGCAGCAAGAACTCACCCAAATCCTTGTGAATGTGCAAGGGAGTTGGATGTACTTGAAGCCTAGGAAGTGTAAATGTTACTCCTGCTTATTCCATGGCCTGGATTTGGAGAAAGAGAGCATAGATGGACAGAAAATGAATTCAGCCTTTGCTGTCCCAAAATAGAACAGCAAAGAGAAAATGAAGAGGAATCCATAGAAAATCTTTGTGCATGTGCTTACCATGGAGTGCAATGGATATCCAACGATTTCAGCTTTCCAACGATATATAACACCCTATATGGATTCTTGGTGGTTTGGGTGGAGACTTGAAAATAGTGGAGGTGGAGATGAATAATAGCTTGCTGTTCTTACTGCTGTCCAGAACTTGGACGTGGGAAGAATGAGGGTGAGGGCTGGTTGAAGAGGGTGGAGAGGGGTTTAAATAGAGGTATAGTCTCCCATTGACAAGTGGGTCCAGGTCCCACCTATAATAGAGAGGCCGCGGGTAAGATTCCGGGTAAGAAAAAATGAGGGTCTGGGCTATCTGCAGCATCGCCCAAGTCAGCCAGTGGATGGAAGATTCGGCTGATACTGCCAGAGGTCAAAAAGAATAAAGAATAGATGTGGTGGCTGGGTTGTTTGAATAGGTACGAGCTTACTCGAGCTTCTTCTAGCCCGGTCAGGTCTTCTGTTGCTCAGTTCGACCGTCTATAGCTCGGGCAGCTTCCTCCGGACATCTTCTAGCTCAGACAAGTGATAATCAGCTCGGATGGGTAGCAACCAAGCTCGGGTAGAGCTCGGTGAAGTCCGGCCCAGTCACTACATTGGTTGATAGAGCTCGGGTGGACTCTACCTTGCTCGGGCAAGTTACAGCTAGCTCGGGTATTTAGGGAACATGTCCGTCGGGCTAGGTCTCACTACTCTAGTGGCTCGGCCAGAGGGTTTAAAGTTAAAAGCCTTATGTTTCCACCATAGAGCATGGTGGTTGAATGCAAAACTTTTTTGTAAACCAACATAAAAACAAATGATCATGCTAATGATATGCATAGCTATACGTAATTTAGCAGCTGGGCTGTTACACCAACTTTACATAAAAACTCAAAAATCAAACAAATTCGAAAATTACAAAAAAAATTAAGGACAACAAATAAAATAGACACAAATATTTGAAATTAAAAATTAAATGAAATTAACAAACACACTGTATGCGACTAGTTCATTGTCCCTCGGCCCGATGAAACCCACTTAACCGGAAAGCATGGCGTCGTGCTATCTGCTAGTTTGTTGCTGGGCACTACCAAATTTTTTAGGGGAAGCTGGGGCAACCAACCCGAGCAACCAAATTCAGATGGAGGCACATTGTTTAGAGTGGCTTGTTTAGATTTAAATCTTAAATCTTGTTAAATTAAAAAGCTGAAAGATTTGACTTTTTAGCCTAGTTTTTTTTAATTATGATTCACCTCTAAAAACTTTTAAAAATAACATAAACGAAGTGGGCCAGTTTTGATAAATAAATTTAAGAACCTCTCGAAATCCAGCTTATTATTCAGTTCAGCTAGCTTATTTATTTAGCTCAGCCACTTCGAACATGTGCATATAATTATTCGGTAGGATAAGCCTGGCTACAAATAAAAAGCCCTTATATTCAGTGATTTCATAGTTTTATCGAGTTAAATCCATGGCGATTTAGAGTTTGCAGGATCGGTGCAGCAGAGGTTCATCTTCTTTTGATGTTTTCGAACTGCTAACACTTAGAATTTTTTTAAGTTTTAGTCACTTTAAAGAGCACATTCCACACTGCTCTACCTAGAATTGTGGTCCTTACAATTATATTATAACTTCTAGAATTTTGGTTCATATAAGTCTCACTAGACTTTTTTCTATTTTGCAAGGGTTCGAAAAAGTTGAATCCTTGTCCAAGCCATTATTACTGAACCTAAATACCGAGTGAACTTGGTCCTTAAATAACAAAGCAAGCAGAAATAGTCATTTGATTAGTCAAAACAGCTTTTGTAGTGGTTTTTGCAGACGTGGTGTCCACATGGATATTTTTTTATGATGTGGCGTCCACATGGGCTATCCAGGTGGAATATCATTAGATTCTGCTGAGTGCAGGGTATCAGGCTTTGTGCTATATGAAGGTTTTGTGCCAATGCTTAGGAGATTGAATGCTGTTTATTAAATGTTTTACTTATTTGATTTCGAATCTATTATATCATTACATTTTTGTTAAAGGCGAAATATGTCATGCAAACCACTGTTTTGGTGCAAACTAGTGAAAATCATACCTAAAAGTTTTGTAAATTCGTGAAAAAGTTACTGGAGATAGGTCTTGACATGAACTATATTATCACCAAATATGAAGACCAAATTCAACTTCGTTTAGGAGCTATAAAAAAGACAAATTTTGAATGAATAGTTTCATGTCGCTGTTTGTTCAAAATTTGTCTTTTTGTTATCTCTGAAACGAAGTTGAGTTTGATCTTGAGATTTGGTGATAGTATTGTTCATGACTATCTATATCTCCAGTAATTTTTTCACGAATTTACAAAACTTTTAGGTATGATTTTCACGGGTTTGCACCAAAACAGTGGTTTGCACCACATATTTCACCTTTGTTAAATGTTGTTTATACAAAATAGCCATAAGACCTATCCTTTGTAATAAGCCTACATATAGTGGTAGATTCACATAATTCCACTATGTGTCATTTGTTGAGAATTCCACTATTCTCATATTTGCAAACTTTGTTTGTGGGCTACTTAATCCAATGAGCAGAACTTGAAGTTGAAAAATCATCTCAACTTGAAGTTGAAGAATTATCTCCATTGTTTGAGGATGATCTACCTAAGGCAATTTAGCTGGACGTGCTTTCCAGTCAGAAGCCTGTGGCTTTTTTATGGGACTTCTACTTTATTTATTTTTGCTTACTAGCTGCAATAATATACTTTGATGAATTTGTTATTTAGCCCTGCGTGGCAATTGGGACTTATTTGTAAGACTATTCGAGGTAATACCTATGTACTTTTTGTTCCGATGTACTGTAATGATATTCACTGATAAGTCTCTTGTGCTCACTAGAATTGATCCTGGACTAGTGATACATGAGGGGCAACTAGATTCTCAATATTGGGTCCTGACATACAGTGAGATAGGGGGAGAGAGAAAGAGAGATTAAAGTGGAGGAAGGAGAGAGTGACTAGCATGACGCTTGTCTGTCACACGTCAGCGAAAACCACACACATTAACGAAAACCCCCTATACCCAATGTTTTAACCTATCAAAGAATAATTTTGACCTGATTTTGCTAATTAAATATTTAGGTTCAGAGACCAATTTGGTACAACGGACATAATTCAAGACCAAATAGATATTTTTCTTTTTTAACACTTCTACCTTACACATGAGGTAAGAGTTCACTGTACTATTAGATCAAACATGCACGATTATGATGTCCTCATCGTTTTACCTGTGAGGTCACTATGCTATTAGACGAAGCAAAATGAATGGTTCACAATAGTTTCGGTGCTTTTTTAAATTTTGGAGGGGTTTATCAAAGCCAAATCTTATGTCTAGGTTATAACATATTTTTTTTTGTATTTTATAGTGTTCGCTGAATTTGGACATTTCATTTGGGTTATAATTTTTCTTATTTTTTAAATGAATTGTTTTTTTAGAAAATCCGATTAATATTAGTGCCTTATACGGACGAGGCTGACCTCTATGAGTGTTCCGTCCTCGGAAGCATGTTTTTTAGACTCGGAAGCTTGTTTTGAAGGCATGAATTCTACTGGGAGCCAGCCCGTTGACGACATGTGAGAAGGAATAAACAGAAATGGTGCAGGTTTGTCGCCTAATTACTAGTCGGTCCATTTGAATAAACCTTTTGATCAAACCATTTTAGATATATGAAATTGCAGCAACATTGTAGTCTTCCTTTAACTGGTGCTCTTTTATTTTTGATAGGTGAGAAAGATTCCTTTGAGTTATCTCTAGTCCGTATTTTACCTTTTCAAACCTTTTGTATAGATTAGCCCTGACCTGTGTTTCTGTGATTGCTCAGACAGTGGGTCAAAGACATACAACCTCGGATTGTCTTCTCAATGTTCGGGTCACATCCAACTTTGACAAAACTAGTTATTCCCTATATGGCTATATCCAAGATTTGACCGCCCATCATGGAGAACTAATATACGTTTGTGTAGCTGTGATTCACACTCAAACGACGACGCGCTAGCAAGTTTTTTGAGCTTTTGTCTTGTGTCAACCGGCCAGCCCGAGGGCAGGCTACTCAGGAGAACAATGGTATTAGCAAGGAGAATTGATCAGTCGAAGATTTCTCTACCACTAGTCAGTGTTGGAGAAATTGGCCAACCGCTCATGCTTTGCTACAAGCAAATATCAGATCAATTTCCACCATATTATATTTAATTTGTTTGACTTAAAGGTAAGATTTGTTTTCAGTCATTCACACACAACTGCATCATGCTTCTGCACGCTATATTATAAATTAGAAAAATAAACTATATTTCATATAAAAATAGACATATAATTACATATTTTTTATTTGAATAATAAATTTGCTACAGAACCTGGCCGGGCTGGTCCGTTGGGCCGGCCCAAGCATGGTTTGATCTGCTGAACCAGGTCGGCCTGGTTCGGTGAGGTCCGTTTGGACCTGCACATTCGGCCTGGGCCGAGCGCATTCTGGCAGTAGCCTGCAGGCCCCCATCCCCGAAACAGAAGGAAGATAAAAAAAAAAGGAAAAGAAGAAAAAGAGAAGCAACAGAAGAACCCACCACCCACACCCAGTGCGATCTCCTGCTCCACGCTGCCCTAATCCCCCAATCGCCCGAGCGGAAGACATTCGATTCGATCCGATTGGGCTCGCGTCCGGGATGGCGGCGGCGTCGGAGTAGCAGAGGCGAACCAAGAGGAGAGGAGCCGCCGTCTTGCGATGGCGTGGCGGACGGGCGGGTGCGCGGCCAGCTGCCTGCTGCCGCTACTGCTCCTGGCAGGTGCGCTGCGCTTACTCTCTTCGATCCAAACCCTTTGGATTTGCCGATTGGCGTTCCGGTGCTGCCCAACGACGCTTCTAGCTGTGAAATCGCTCGCTGTTCCCATCGGTTTGCGCTCGGCGCTGTCTACAGTTTGTTTAGGTCGTGGCGTGTGATCTAACAATATGGTAGCTGCAGTTGTGATGACTTTAGCTCTATGTTGTAATGCGAAGTGCGCTCTGTTGTTATGTACTCCATGGGACAGCGGAATTGATGGTGGAGCTAATTGGGGATTTCTGATAACGAGAGGGCGAGAATTGAACATCGAGGTCGCTCCATGTGGTTGCGGGAGTGAGCTGCATTTTTGTGTTATGTGTGGTGCAAAACTAGTCGAGAGGGTTAGGATAGGTCTAGTTGCTCTGTATGGCCCATTGGTAGCTTCCTTTTTTTTCCATGTTATTCCACATGCCTAAATTATCATCTCAAAGGACTGAAGTTCGATGATGACATTGTTTTGTATCATACTTGATTCAAGATGGTTGCAAAGTGGAACCAAAGTGTTAGTTTTAGTCCACCATTGAGAAAAAAAGGATGAGTAAGGGGAAAAAAGTTGACTGTACTATACAGCCCTATAACAATAAAACATGTGTACTAGGAAAAAAAGGGACCAAATTTCAAAATATATGGAATCCAAATAGGAGGTTGGCAAAACATAAATTCTGCTTTAATTCGTCCATTAATTAACTATCTCCATCTCCTTCCATCTGCCCTTGACTGTAGGGTGTTTTTGGCTTTTCACTCTTTAGTGCAAGATGATCATAATTTTTTTGGTAGTATGTAAGTAAAGCTTACGACCTCTGCTTCACCATATTCGTCCATGGCCTCAGGATTACCTTTTCAAAATGTTTGTCTATTGAGGAAATTAAAAATTGCAATTTTTCCCATTCTCTTCTTACTAGTTATAATCATATGAAGCAACTGATTTTATCTAATAGAAACTAATCCGATCTTATCCTAGCCAATCTCTAATAGATGGCAACTAGTACAATCGTATCGCTAACTTCCCAATCTCTTAGGATATTATTCCTTGTCACGGTTTGTGCGTGTTAAACAGTGCGCATGAACAGTAATTCCAACAGCCCTGCTGGGACCCACATACATATAACAATATTGCAACATCTGCTGTAGTACTCGGGATGTACGCAAATATATGTAGTAACAAGTAAAGGATAATTTAATTCTAGCAAAGAATTAAGGTTGGTCTAGTACCAACTGCGTGGCAACACCTTCGCTGCCGGAGAGATCCCCTCGCCGGCGTCCTCTCCCTCTCCTCTCCTAGACCAGACCATCACAAGTGAGATCAAAGAGTGTTATGTGCATGTGGGCCCTAGCCGTCAGAGGATAGGTGCGGGAATTACGGTTCACGCGCAGTGTTCATGTGTGAACAGTAACCCACAACAAGGAATAATATCCAAATAGATTAGGATGTAAGCGATATGATTATATTAGTGCCATCTATTACTATTAGAGGTTGACTAGGATAAGATCAAATTAGTTTCTATTAGATAAGGTTAGTTGGTTTTTTTTTTAAAAGATTACTTTCGTAGGGTCCAAGTAAGTTATCCTTATAAAAGGGATATCCTGTATCCATTATCAATCAAGCAATGAATTAAAAGATTGGTCTAGTACCAACCGCGTCATGTGTGTCTTATCCACTGCGCCATAGGCTTATCCACTGCGCCACGCGTGACACTCCGCTGCCGACGAGGTCCCCTCGCTGGCTTTCCCTCTCCTCCTCTCTTACAAGCCTGATCATAGTGTTTGGAGGAGAGGGAGAGGATACCAACAAGGGGATCTCGACGGCAGCGAGGGTGCCACACGTGGCATGGTTGGTACTAGATCAATCTTAATTATTTGCTTAATTAATAATGGATACATAATATCCCTTTTATAGGGCTGACTTACTTATACCCTACCAAAGCAATATTTAAAATAAAGCTACTAATCTTATCTAATAGGAACTAATCTGGTCTTATCTTAGCCAATCTCTAATAGATGACAACTAATATAATCATACCGCTAACTTCCTAATCTCTTAGGATATTATGCCTTGTTGTGGGTCATGGTTCAGGCTCGTAAACAGTGTGCATGAACAGTAATTTTAGCCCCACTGCGTCATATGAGCTTATCCTATGCCTGTTGTGACCTATGTGCACATAACAACTTCACTGCCCTTTGTGAGATAGCTCGTCGTGGGGGAATTTCTGCCTATCGACGCCTAAGCGTCACCTTGGTGTTCGTCTTGCTCTCGAGTTGGCTAAGCCAAGTGTGCCATGTGGTTGTTGCCCGTCGACGGTTTGCCTAAAACCGTGTAGCAATGGGGCAACACACATTGGCTTTAGTCGGGAGAAGCACCGTCGGCGTCGACGCTATTGTACCCCTTGCGACGCGCTGTAGGTCGTGCACCTCCTTGAACTCTGATGCTTGCAGATCCGCGGAAGTTGTATGTCGTTGAAGGTGGTGGCGATGGTGACGATCTCCTCTTCGGCTTGATCAACGCCTATCGCTTTCTCCAAATTTTGCAAGTCGATCGTCACGAAGATCTAGCTTGCTGTTGATGGAAGCGATTTGTGTTTTCATGATGTCCATCTTTTCTTTCATGATGTTGATATTGGCGAGGATGGCCTTGAGCATGGCTTGATCTTCCGCGGAGTTAAAAGGACCGGAACCATTGTCGTGAGTCATTGCGGTAGCGATAATTGGCTCTGATACCAAATGTTATGATCTGGTCTAGGAGAGGAGAGGGAGAGGACGCTAGCGAGGGGATCTTGCCAGCAGCAAGGGTGCCGGGCGTGGCGGGTATAAGCCGTGGCACGGTTCGTACTAGTTCAATCTTAATTCTTGGCTTGATTGATAACAGATACATGATATCCCTTTTATAGGGACGACTTACTTGGACCCTACAAAAACACACTTTAAAATAAAGCAACAAGTCTTATCTAATAGAATCTAATGTGATCTTATCCTAGCCAATCTCTAATAGATGGCAACTAATATAATCATATTGCTAACTTTCTAATCTTTTAGGATATTATTCCTTGCTGTGGGTTATGGTTCACGCGCATGAACAATAATTCCAGCCCCCTTGCGTCATCTCAGCTTATCCTATGCCTATTGGACCCACATACACATAATACTACTACATAAATGATTTAAAAGAGGTTGAGTGGTTGCCATATTTCATTTAATAGGGGTATGATTAGTCGCTAACTTAAATTCTGTTGCAATTGCTCTGTCAACTAACAATCTCCTTGTAATATACTCCCTCTGTCCCTGACTGTAGGTTCTTTCTGGCTTTTCAGTCTGCAGTGTAAGACTGGATCTTAATTTTTGGTCGTAATGTCAGTAAAATTTACACTTCATTTCACCATATTGGTCCATGGCCTTGTGAGTCTCTATTTCAATTTTTTTTCTATTGAGGAAATGAAGTGCTATTTTTTTACTTTCTACCCTGAGAGGTTGCAATATTTCATTTAATGTGGACATGTATGGTCAATTCTTATTTACGTTTTCTTATATGTAGTGATTCCTTGGTTTGCGTGCATAGTAGGCTGTGGAATTATAGTGAAACGGAGGGAGTACCTCTCGGATCTTAGATTCTTTTCTTATCTCCCATTCCTGTTTCATTTGCTCTGCCAGCTACCCCATACTCCTCTTCTTGGCGAGAGAGACACGCGCGATGACTGCCTTTTATGAAAGTTTTTGGTGACAAATGAACTGACTTTATTTTTATGTGGCCAACCTTGATATTGTTGATCAAACAGAAATGAAATATTGACCACATGGATACCACAAACAACTTACAACCTGCATTTTAAAAAGAGACTGTTGTACTTTTTGTCCAGTGTTGAGGTGATGCTAATTTTGTTTGGAACGGCAGGTCTGCTTATGGATTGCTAAGTGAGGGGTGCTTCTGTCAACCGTTCTTTAGCCTTTGTTTTGTGTAATGGTGCTTTTGAGAAGCTGTTTTTATATTTTTTGGATATGATAACCTTGAAAGCTTTTTCTGTGGAGCAATAAGAGTAAAATTTTACTGGAATTGGTAAAGATCCCTGCAACTAACTAGATGCTATAGCACAATAAAGTACAGGGCAACAATGGCATGCTGGTCCCTAGAATGACTGAATCTGTCTTTAGGAAAGCTCTAAAATTTGGTCAGCCTTTTAACATGTTCCCTGTTGATCTAATCCTTCATTGTGCGCCTTTTTGCAGCTTCTTTACTTGATTGGAGCTTGATTTCTCTCGTTAATATGATTTTCTTCATTGCTATTCGATATATTTGTCCAAGGAGAGGTACGTTTGTTTCTCTGTGTTGTATTTGTGCAATGCTATTTGAAGAACTAAGCTTCAGCCCCAAACACATAAGTTTCAATCCATTCCTTAAACCCATGACCTCTGGTTCAATCAAGTCATTCTAGTTATGTGCTGTTAATGATTTAGTATTTGATATGTGAATACCTTTATTATGTTGCAATGCTATTTAATTTGTATGAATTTGATCTATCTCTGATGGACTTTTAGGGAACCTGATCTATAAAAAAAATAGTATTGTTTTATATTAGTGTTTCTGTAATATTTCACCTGCAAACAGTATAATTTATGCATTCAAAATGTTGAATTCATTCTTTTTTCTGTTTGACATGGAACTCTCAGGGGTTGCTATTATCTCCTCAGGTACATAGTGTGCATACCAAACACCCTTTTGGTTTAACTTATAAGGGAACATATCTTGTGCAATCAAGGCTACGGTGCAATCACTGTGCACCCGAACTAACAAAAGTCATGAAAAAATGTTAAAAAGTTTTGGATGTACATTTGAACCTACCATATCTATGTATAAAATTTCAAGATCAAATTCATTCTATGTTAAGAGTAATAAAAAAGTGAAAATTCTGACAAACTTGAATAGTTCAAATTTGTCATAACTTTCTCTTTTTTGTAACTTCTAGCATAGAATGAATTTGATTATAAAATTTTATATATAGGTGGAGTAAACAATAAAGTACATCAATAAATTTTTTCAGATTTTTTTATGATTTTTGTTCGTTCGGGTGCACGGTGATTGCACCGTAACCTTGATTGCACAGGATATGTTCCCAACTTATAATGCTCTCAACATTTGCCTTATTTAGTGAATATCAAATCATGGCCTTAAAACATACAAAAAGTACAATGCAAAGTTGCAAACTTCTGTTTTTTTCCGGATAAGTAGGACCATGGATCTTAGCTTCCCTATGTTGGTTTTATGGATTAAACTGGCGACCTACTAAAGTTTGAGTCATAGGTGTTGTTTTTGGGGAGTTGTAGCTAGCAACCTACTAAAGTTTTGAGTCTTAGGTGCTGTTTGGGGTAGTTGTAGCTTTTGCCAAAAGGCTTTTGGCTTTTTGAGCTGAAAAGCAGCTGCAATTAATGGATGTAGTTTTTCCTAAGAGGCTGCCAGACAGTACCTTTTGTTGTGCTTTCTGGCTGCTTTAGCTATGGTTGAAGGTGGAAATGTTTGAAATAACCTTGAGGGTTTTGAAGGCATGTTTGTGTTCTGATTTGGCACAAGGATATTTGTGTTTTATTCTTTTTGCACAAATATTGAGGATACGATTGAATTGTATCAAGCTGAACAATTGAGCAACATCATACAACTTGCAAAATTACATGTAGAAGATGAAATTTAAACTTGCAATATTATATATGAAGCAAGGTAGTGAACGGGAATTGTTGTGCCATATTAGTAACTTTGGACTGTTTCTCACTATGTCTATGCATGATGCACAAATGTTGTAGTTATCGGTGGCTTGGTAAAATTTATATTATGCACCAGAAAAGCATCTTATGTTAGGCCATTTAAGTCCTAGATTGTTCATAATGTTAGATGCCTATTTACTGCAGTGCAAATCCTATGAACAATTTGAAGGAAGCAGGAAGCTTAAAGAATTATTGTGCACCACTGAATTACGAAAACTTGTACATGGGAAATTTGCTCTATGATTTGTAACAATTACAATCTACATACACATTATTTATTTTATATATCTTAAATAACTAACATTCTGTCCTTATTTGAAAGGATTTCGCAATGTGAGGCTGTACCTATTATTGTGGTGTACAATTATTTATTCAGCACTTGCCATTTTAGCACAAGTTACATTTCACGTAATCTGGTGCATTGAGGGAAAGGGATGGACTGTGGCTCATTCTTGGTGGGCTAAGCTGGTTGGTTTTGCAAGGTATTAACATTTATGCATAACCGCTTTTGTTGCTGATTTTTGTTTGTGTGCATGTTCATGTATGTATGGATCCATGAGTACTTCTGTTTGTATATGAGTTATTTGAAATCAAAATGGGATTGCAATTAATAGTGGCAGTTGATGCAGGGACCAGCCTTGGGAATCACCTTCTGTTATATATTTTCTTGCTGTACAGCTATCTGCTGCTGTTATTGCTTTGGTTGAAGTCTTTATAAGCAGGCTTCATCAAGATTCATGTTGGCTCAACTTCTCCTTTGGGGTCGAGCAAATAGGTTAGCATGCAGTGCACTGTGCATCAATTTGGACTAGACTAAAAAAACATTATTTATATTCCTATACTAATATACTACTAAAATAGTAGATTTCAAACTGTCTTGTCTAATACATAGTTCATACCACAGGGAAGTGGGATTCATAGTTGTATTCTCATGTAGTTTTGACTTTTGACCAATGGGCAATGGGAAATGATGTTAGTTGATTTTTTCAATTAAAGAGTAAAGTTCACTATAGCCCCTTAAAGTTGTAGAAAAAATCTAACTTAAAACCTTGAAGTTTAAAAAGTACTTTGTTGCCTCCTTTAACTTATCTCCATTTGTATCCTAACCCCCATGTTATCACTGATCCGTTAAGTGCTGACATGGACACTGGTTATTTAAAATCATTTAACAATGGATTTTCTAGATAGCCAAAAAAACAAAATAGATGCTAGAAAGTTGTAGAAAATTCAGAAAATGCAAGTAAAGTTTCTTATGAGTTATGAACAATATGAGGATTCCAAATATGCTATCTAAATTTGCATTTTATGAAACATTTTAATTGGAAATAGACATTAGTTCAGTAATCAGTACCTAGTACTTACTATTATGTACTGTCTAATGAATATGCATTTGATGAGTGCAGGTCACCATTTGCGGGTTGCATGTTGGCCAAAAAAACAAAAATAGATGCTAGAAAGTTGTAGAAAATTTAGAAAATGCCAGTAAAATTTCTTATGAGTTATGAAAAATATGAGGATTCCAAATATGCTATCTAAATTTGCATTTTATGAAACATTTTAATTGAAAATAGACATTAGTTCAGTAATCAGTACTTAGTACTTACTATTATGTACTGTCTAATGAATATGCATTTGATGAGTGCAGGTCACCATTTGCGGGTTGCATGTTGTTTGTTGCTGCCTGCTGTCCAGTTAGTTGTTAGTATTAGCCATCCTTCTTGGATTTCTTTACCATTCTTCGTATTTAGCTGCATTGGCCTTGTGGATTGGTCCCTAACAAGCAACTTTCTTGGTCTTTTCCGGTAAGCTCCTTGTTACTTTTTCTTTGTTGTGAACAAATTCATTAATTATATTAGCAAAGTGCATTTGGTGGTATTTATTAATTTGTATTCTCATTGTGTTGTGAAGATGGTGGAGGCTACTTGAAGTATATTCGGTGTTCAGCATTCTTCTGCTCTATATTTACCAATTACCCGTGAGGTTTCCCTATGCTGTGCTAGCATTTGCCAACTTTATCGGTTTATTCAAAGTTTCCTCAAAATCGGAATGGCCTGAGCTGTCTTCTGGCATTTCTCTTCTGGTTTATTACTTCATGGTAAGTAGCTAAGAATTTCAAATGTAATTTCCTGAGCTCACACTGATGATATTTGGAATTAAAAAAAAAAGAAAAACTGTGAGATATATTGTAGGGAGTGATGCTCTGATGCTTATCATCTTTGTTCATATTCACTCATTCTAGATGTTTTCATGCTTCATAATACAACATGCATATAATGGACTATATGGAGTGAGATGTTGTAGGGAGGGATGTCATTTGTGTATTTGGATGGATACAATGGACTAGATGAATCAAAGTAAGTAACTAAAGTGAAGTAACATGTAATACATTATATCAACTGAAATAGCACCACAATAACATTTCATTAGTCCCAATTAACAATCAATAACATTTCATTAGTCCCAATTAACAATCAGCAACAGTCAAGCTACCATACTCCGCATTGTTTTTGGCTTTTCAGCAGACAAAAGATCTTTGCATTCTAACAATTGTTCTTTTTCTATCATCATAGTTGTCTTCAGCCAAACGAGACATACAAGAAATGGATTCTCTTATATCCCTAGAAAATGATAGCTTAACTGAGGACCTTCTGCCATCTAGGAATGCATTTTTGGTTCGCCAATCCCGGTATGCAGTAATTTATTTTTTTTTCTGTTGAATAGCTGGATCCTGTTACATTTATTTTTTGTTTCCGGACACAGTGACTTGTAAAACAACTGGATTTTTGTAATTACAGAAATTAGCTCACTAAGAGCCCAATCTAGTGAATTTAGAGAAATAGCTTCACAAAGGAGCTCGATTACTGAATGACATCATAGTCATGGTTTGTCATGGAAAATAATACTGTTGTGGAGTATTCTGATACAATTTTTTTTGAGAATAAAACAAATACAGTACTTGTTTCTTCCTTCATTAACTCCAGTTCCACTAGCAGCAACTTCTGATATGTTTTTATCAAGCTGCATAACTTCTGCTATATTTGCTACTTATCTATATTTACCAGTTCATATTATATTTTCTTGCTAAATAAATTTCTCTACTTCAGATCTGGCAGAAGGCATACTAATGTATTACTGAGAGGATCAGTTCTCAGAACATTTAGTATTAACTTCTTCACTTATGGCTTCCCGGTATTCTTCTCCTTTTCCTTGTTATACACTGATAGCAGTATTCCTTCCAGTGCACATTCTTATGTTTGGCAGTGGCAGGGCATACCATCCCTCCATGTTCCTACTTATGTTTTATAGTTGAGATATGCAGGTCACTTTTGGTCTTGATTCCATGCAGTGATCCCGCGAACACAGCTAGGAAGAAAATAGAAACACTTCAGTCACTCATCTTATGTAATGAAGGATAGGAAAACATATAGGAACAAATTGGAAATTCTAGTTTAGTATGAATTTGTCACAACTTGGGCTAACTATTCGCTGTTACCAGCGAACAACTGCCAATCTCAGGGTTGGGGCAGCAAGCTGCAGCAGGGGAGAACATGAAAACAGGGGAGGGATTTTCAGATTAAACTTGGCTTGATTATTCATGAGGTCCTGCCTTTAAATAGGCCTGGACAGTTACATCTATGATCTCTAACTGATTGAATTCGAATACAACTCTAATTGAATCCATAAGGAAACTCTAATGCCATCCATAAGGGATTGATGCAGTCCTAATGCAACACTAGCCTAAATATGCGATCCTAATCTAACTCCTGTCTGTGCCAGACTAGGACTCTGGCACATCCAGCACGGCGCCACCCATGACCTTGTGCTTGTGGTGTCTCTGATAATAGAGACTAGTTCTGACACAATTATAGTCACATTCATTATTCAATGATATTAACTAATACAAGCCAAACTGGACATCCCATGGGTATGCTGCAATTGATATTTCAGGTACTTTGTGTTTAGTGTAGCATTGCCTTTCTTTCATTGAGCAAAAGCATGATTCATCCATGCAGCCTGTGAGAAAAATGCATGTGTACATTCCAGATGGTAGTAAATACATGGTAGTAAATACATGGGCCTAATGTGATCAGCCTGCTCTGGTACCACGTGAGATAGAATGCATGTGTATATTGTAAACAATGGCGAGTAGAAGAGTATATACAAAACATGAGCCTAATGGGTCAACAATAGCTATGCCTATATACTATACGTAACACATTCTAGATTTAACAATCAGCAAATGATAATATTTAGGAAGGTGTTTCTGCAGATAGTAACTTTTGAGCAGTCTCATGCCAAGTTGTAACCCTACCACTTTATGCCATTCTTGATCACTGTCTTCAAATGTCATAAAAAATATAAGCCAGGACAGTTAAGCAATACTAGTTTAGTGGTAGTAATGTAGTATTTCATAATATTAATGAACAGGTTTAATACTACTTGTAAGATATAGAATGAAAGACAGGATATCAAAATGATTGTATTCCTGGATACTTTTATCATATGGAGGTGCTTTGCAGTTATATTCTATTTTGTGTTTCTGAATTCAAGCATTTTAGCTTTGTGCATCTTTTGATGCATGTTTTTAAGAGAAACAGAAAGAATGTCATATTCTTCTAGACTATTTTTTTTAGTATTTCCATCTGATTAAGAAAACTTTGATGACTATTGCAGGTTTTGCTGCTTGCCCTTTCATTTTGGAGTTTCAACTTCACCAGTATTTGTGCTTTTGGTCTCCTAGCATATGTTGGATACATTTTATATGCTTTTCCTTCCTTATTCCAAATGCATCGGTTGAATGGGTCACTCCTAGTGTTCATTCTGCTATGGGCAGCCAGCACATATGTCTTCAATGTGGCGTTCACATTCTTCAACAAAAGATTTCAAAAGGTATTGCACTTAGCTATGCATGTCCACTGGTAATTATTGTGACTATAGAAATTCATAAACAATTGTGCGATCGACATTTCAGGATATGGTGATTTGGGAAACTATTGGGCTCTGGCACTATTCTATTCCTGGATTATTTTTGCTTGCACAATTCTGCCTTGGAGTTTTTGTTGCATTGTGTAATCTTGTAAACAATTCTGTTTTTCTTTACCTGACTTCTGAGGAGGGGCCATCGTCGAGTGATGATCACCTCATTGATGGTAAATGCATGACAGTCATTAATAAGTATTTTCAATTTACGTTTTCATTGTTGTCCTAGCTGTCAAATGATGTGTTATGAGCATGTGGGCCCCAAAGGGAATAGGTTAGGATCTGATTTGATTAGCAAGACTTGATAGTTTGCTGGCAGAGATTGGAGCTTGCCAGCTCAGCTTGATGTAATGTAGTTTAACAGCAAAGCTCTATTCCACGACTTCATGGCAGGGCGTCGCAGCTATGTATGTCAATCAGCAAATTCCATCTGCACAGGTGCACAGCACTGGCGGTCTTGCGAATATATCATGTCACCACGTCAGTCGAACTTGGGTGTTTTTTATCTTAGTGTGAAGTGAACAGTATTGATTATTGAGGGGCTTTCACCAGTTTTGTAGTTCAGTTCTGCTGTTCAATGCTGAACTTCTGAATCATGTTGCCAACCTGCTTTTACATATTTTAGTGCCTTAATCTTGAACAATGTTTTGGTCTTAACCTTTCATGTATATCTGTCGTTTAAAATCTTGAAACCAGCCCTGGTTTCGCTGGTGTGCTGGTAATAGTTCCATCATGTAATGGGTGAGCCAGACAGTGGTGCTCAAATTTACTTGACTTTCCCATGTCAATGCATGCCAAACACACTTTGATGCTGTAGCGTTGGGGGTTGGATGGCTGTGGCTTGAAAGGGATGGGGTGCAAGTAAAGAGAGGCCTGCTATAGACTTGGGGAGAATTCTACTTCATTTTGAGTTCCTAATAATTTATGAGCTTATAAAAATTATCTCCAGATTCTATAGTATTTTATAAATTTTATTATATTTTCAGTAGTATGAAAAATAAGAGAAAGTGCTAGAAAATTTTATACAATTCAGAAAAAATGGAGAAATTTTCCATGAGCTCAGATAATTATAAGTAACTAAAATATACAATTTATTTTTATTTCGTGAAATATTTGTTTGTAAAAATCTAGGTCAAATATGTGGTATTTTGTTCATCATTTCCATTTTTACGGTCAAAGGGCCACTGGTGACTGTCTTTCACAAAAAGAGGTCCACATTTACCTTTTATTGTACTTTAGGGACCATGAGTTTTTCATAAAGTTGTTAGACGGCACATATAAAATATTAAAATTTTCCATAATAATATGTACTTCTCTATCATATTGTTACAATTTGGTTCTTCAGATCTTATTCCTGATAGATTACATTGCAACTTATTGGGAATAACTAGGGCTTCCCTGAATACCCAAAGTTTCATATTTGAAGCAAGTTTTCAAGAAACTGCTAGAGTTTTAGCAAAAGCTGCCCTACGAGGTCGTATTGATTGGTTGAAAGGCCTGAAAGAAAACATTGTTTTTGGTTGGGGGGGGGGGGGGATTATACCTGTTGGTACCGGATTCCTTATTGTCTTATGTTTGATAATGCAAACAATTCTTTTTTTTATTATATGACATCATTGACATAAGTCCTAATATGCTACTGGCCTATCCTTTGCAGAGAAGGAAGATACAGTTGTTTTGATTGTAGCAACACTAGCGTGGGGTCTACGCAAACTTTCACGTGCAATTACTTTGATGTTACTGTTTCTGCTTGTGATGAAACCTGGATTTATTCATGCTGTTTACAGTATGGTGAAACACTCCTCTCTGTTTTTTTTTTAATTCATGGTGGTTATTGTTATGTTGTCCTATAAAATGGAGAAACAAGATATTTTACCTTCATATTATAATTTATTAAATTTTATATGTACTGTTTGAATTATTCATAGATTCATAAATGAACAGCTCATGTTCTATGACAATCAGTGACTGGTATGTAAATCACACTAATGTCAACAATGACCTCTCCATAGTGGATGCTCTTAAGGTTTATTTTTTTCTCTTAGACCTTTTGTGGAACTTATAAACTGTATTCCTGTATGCTCCATGGTATGCAAAATAGTAATATTTGTGAAGTACTCCTTAGCCTCTCCTAGAGGTCCTTTCACACTATTTTTGTATTCTGCATTTCTGCTAAATAGTCCCTGAATTCAGTTGGCCTAAGTCAGTCCTGCAAGAAGTACCATTCTACTTGACGTTATTTATCATGGTAGTTGCTTTGTTTATCTTGTTAAATCATCATGTAACATGTAGATCTTATTATTGTACCATATTAATTTCCTCGAGCTGAACCATGGCTAATGAGCATTACTTTTGTTTCAGTGTGCTTTTTCCTGGTGTTTTTGGTGAATCATTCCATTAACAAGAAACTGCGGCAAATCTTAGTGTTATTTTGTGAGTTGCATTTTTCAATACTGTACATTCTTCAGCTTGATCTAGTCTCCAAAGCTCTCGAGCACAGTGGTTCACTAACAATGGAGGTACTCTCACAGTTAGGTGCGCACTATTTTGTTTTGAGTTGGCTCTACCTCTCTGGTTCTCCATAAAGGTAGCCTTGCTTGTTGTTTGTAAAATAGATGACAATCCAGTTCTGTTTGGAATGTGTGACTGATTAAATTCGTCTAGTAATCAATGATGTATGTTATGCTTCATTGAAGATACAGCAGGTTTGCCTATAACTCATGGTCAAGGGACAATTAAAAAAAAGGTCATTTATTGATATCATGGAAAATAGTTAATGAGTACGAGAACAAAGTCTCAGCAAGTAACATGCATCTCGATTGAGTAGCATGCACATGACAGTTATAAAATATAAAGAATGCCATTTTAGTTCAACTAATTGATACATAATACTCGGCCATAATTGCACATGTTTAAGTAATCAGGGTGTATGTAACTCCAAGCTGTAAGGTAGTTTGATCACCAAGAATCTAAATTATCACTTCATACAAGTGCATCCCACCAGTTGTATGCATATGTCATGGGTCAGTAAAGGAGTAATTATCATTTGAAATTGTACTCAATATTGCAACATATGCTGTAGTACTCGGGATGTATGCAAATATATGCAGTAACTAGTAAGGGATGATTTATGACCATGGGTCGAAGTTCTGCCTACTCTAAGTGCATCCCCCTACTTGTATGTATTTTGATTTCTTCCTCGTAGAGGCAAATCTGCCACTATAAATGCAATTATGAATTTATGACATGGCGAGAATGCAATGGCGGCTACATACATAAGTAAAGCAATGTAATAACAGTAGTACAACTGTAAGTAAGTATTTAGGTAATCACACACATAATTTATATTCTCCTATGGATGTGCATGTCAATTGCTCATACCAATTTAATATTCTGCTACAATAGCTTTGAGTGCAGATTATTTGAATTACTTCAATGTCTTAGAAATTCTGTATGCGTTTGTACCATTGTGGTTATTATGCCATACGATGCCATTATGGGGGTTGTATCTGGCAGGCACTGCTATAAAATGCAGAATGCCAACGCATACAGAATGCTGGAGTATCGCATGAGTATGAATCGCATTGTTTGAATCTCAATTCAGATGCTGGAGTTACTATTGTCCCATAATCAAATGGATGTAAATTCTGTCACACAATTGGATGGTTGAAATTACGAGTCCCTATTATATTATTACTTATTACTTATATAAGTGATTAAGTGGGAATAATTATAATCATTTTATACATGCCGGTGAATAAATCCTTCTGTAATCTTATTTTGGCTTGGATGTGCATTGTATTCTTTGCTTATTCGACTTCCTGCCGTTTTGTTTGACTGATTTATTATTTCCCCTGTTGTAATCTTGTGATATTTGTGCCTGAGTTCAGTGCATGCACATTGACTAATTATTCTGATTATTATTTCCCCTGTTGTAATCATGTCATATCTGTGCCTTGAGTTCAGTGCACGCACATTGACTAATTATTCTGAGGTGAAAATTAGCACCAATCCCTGCTTTGCACTAACATGAAGACATTCTGCTCTCTGATGCATCTTGCAGGTCTTTCAAATAATGTTAAAACAAAGGACTTCGTGGAGATTGGCTCAATAATTTGCTTCTGTGCTGTGCACAGTCATGGTTTTAAAATGCTTTTTGCACTCTCTGCCGTTCTTCGGCACACACCTTGTCCACCTGTTGGTTTCAGTATACTAAAGGCTGGTTTGAACAAGTCGGTTCTCCTGTCAGTTTACAGCTCACAAAATTCACGAAATGGTCAAGCCCACCGCCATTCACATGGTATAAATGACCTTACCATCATGTACATTTATATTAACTATTATTTTTGGTAAGATATTTTGTTGATTAAATTTGACTGTGAAGTATAGCAAGTTTAGTCTAGCTTGGAGGCTATGATTAATATTTCACAAATACCATCCTTGTTCAGTTGGTGCCTAACCTTTGTGGTGAGAACCACTTGTGCTGACCATTTAACAAATAAGTCCTAGGAGTAGTGTGTCAGGACCCGGTTTTACTAAACCGAACCCCTCTGTGTTAATAGTATGAGTCCTAAGGATCAATGTTCATACCCATAGTACAACAAAAATAAAGTATCAATACCAACGCTGCATTAACTAATAAAAGTAATCAGAGTGCGATAGATCTACTTATTACAATTGTTCATCAATAAGTCCTAACTAATGCAAATAGAAACAAAAGAAAATAGTGTCTCGTCATGGCCACAGGCACCCACTGAACAGGAAGCAGCTAGTAGTCCTGAGCACCCTTCGGATAATTAGCAATGTACTCCTGATCGTACTCGTACTCCTGACCTGCTCGTGGAATGAGCAGCCCCGAATAAAAGCTGGGGTTAGCATGCAAATGCTAACAAGTCTTTCCTAGGAAGGGCCAAGTTATACTCATCCTAGGAAAAGCCAAGCTATGCTCATCCTAGGAAAGATAATGGTTTATTTGCACAAAAGCATTTAACTTAGAAGTATAAAAGCATTTAAAACATAAGTAAATAAATAATAAACAGTTCTCATGGTTAATCTTAACAATAACATATCATGATATATTTCTAAATCTCAGTGTCTTAGGTCTCAAGCTCTCATCTTGTTCTCATTCATCATAGATCATCTAGCAACGGCACACAGCCGGAAAACTTTATCCAAGTCAAATTAATTAAAAGATGTAGCTACAATGTGAAAAACCACTAAGACGCTCATAACCGGGACCACGACCATTCGAATGGGTTTACACTCTAGAGGTTGTACGCTTTTCCCGCAAGATATGATACTTTCCTGTCGGATAGCATCATAACAAACCTATTAGAAGGCTAACCCCGAACTTGTCATGATAGGTCACACAAGTACCGCGGACTTCCATCCGGCCAATACACCGGCAATGACGCATCACTTGGGACCTCATCCACGGTGCAACTACGATGACAATCTCGATGTTATTCTCCTTCTAGATTAGGCCACGTTTCATACTGGGCTTGCGGTTGCGGTCGCACGATAAATTCTCAGTTAAATCCATCATGATCATCGGTTCTTAGGGACTGGAGCGTCGACTCGGGTCACCCACTCCAAGTCAAATTGTTAGTTGGTCAAATTTTAATTACTGAATGAACAATCCCACCATAAATCCCAAGTTCTCAAGTCTCATACTCAATTTTCTCATGATTGGGTTCTTTAATGATCATAGGAGTAAATCACTCCTTGAAACTAGCTAAGCAATGCTAAGCCATCTAAACTCATGAAAACAGTAGCAATTTATGTAGTAATATTATCCAAAGGCTTTTCATGGCAATGGATGCATATCGTATAAATAGATGACATGCAACAGGAATTTCTATGACAAATACGCATAATTTAATTAAATAGTAGTTTTGGCAATATCTAGAAATTGGGATTCTAGGAAAAGACTTGCCTTCCTGATCTTCTAGAACTTGTTGGACGTTGGCGGCGTTAATGGATTCTCCTTTGTTGTCCACCCGGTCTAACGCACGCAAAATGAGGAAACAACAATAAATACAAGAAACAGTTAATAAATTGAAAAATTATAGTAAGTAGATATGGATTTTCTGGATTTTTAGAAACCAGAATTTCTGAATTTGGAGCTAGGATGAAATCACAGCAAAATAGTGAAGAAACACTATTCACTATAATTCCATAAAGGGAAATTCTACTGTAGCAGTAGGCTACACTGTGCAAATGGGCTGGCGTATGAGAGGATAAGAGGGGATGGGAGGCTGCGGGTGAGTGAGTGAATGAGAGCGAGATGGAGTGGGAAATTGAGAGAGAGCAGAGGAGGTATCGGCGGGTCCGTCTTGCTCCTAGGGCGGCGCGGCGAAGGTTGGCGGCGGCGGGTGGCGGCGTGGCATTGGTGGGAGCGGCGGCGGTCGGCTATTGGCGAGGAGACAGCTTGGTGGCTACAGCGGCGTGGGCAGCGCGAGATCGGCGGCGACGGCACGCCATCGGAGTTGAGACGTGGCTGGTGGCGACGTTGCAGGGGAAGCGGCGAGCAGAGCAGCGTGGATGTGGTGGTGGCGTAGCGACACGAGGCGGAGGGCAGTCGCACGGCGCAACCATGCGGTTGGGCCGGCGGCGGCAGCGACAACATCGGCGGCTCTGCGGTGACGGCAGCGGCAGCGCTGTGAGGAGCAATGCCGGCAACAGCAGGGTTGGTGGCGTGACTGCGAGCAGCTAGGGTTGGAGCGGCGCAGTGCCGGTAGTGCGGCGGCCAGCTGCAGCTAGGGTGGCCTGGGGTTAGACCCGAGGCGTCTTGGACAGCGCAGGTTCGGCTTGTCCGGCTCGAGCAGTGCGACGACGTGGCTGCCGAGCACAGCATGGTGGTGCTGCTAGGGCTAAGGAACCTAGAGGTGGCACGATACTGCCTGGCGGCCATGGTGGCGGCTGTGGCCAGGAAACAGAGGGGAAGGAGGGCTACCTTGGCAGCGATGACGACTCTGGCGGCGACGACGACGGCGGCAGCAGTGACAACGGGGTGGCAGCGACGGCACCGGTTGCTAACAGATGAGTTTAGGGGGTTTTGGGGGATTAGCGGTTGGGTTTAGGGGGAATTATATAGGGGATTGGGGATGGGTTGGAGACGGGCTTGGGCTGGGCTGGCTGGGCCCAAACCGCAGCAGTTTGAGGAGAGAGAAACCTAATTGTTATTGGATTCGAAAACTTAGGGCAATAAATAAATTATTTTTAAGGTGTCACATAGAGCTAATATTTTCTGCTGAAAAGTGGCAGGATGAGGCCAGGTGATGGGTGCCTTCCATTGTCTTTTATGCAAACGTTTCATGGTTTGCAAACTTCATAAGAATATGTTAGAAACTATTTTTTTTTGTAGTACAAATATCTGGATCTTCGCTACTTTACTAATTCTTTCTTTTGTGCACTTTTTTGTATTGTATGAATTTTCTATGACATGTCATTTCCTGCCTCCCCTTTTTTTTTTTTTGCTGTTTTGCAGACAAAAAAATTGCACTGTACCTCAGTAAAATTGGCCAGAAATTTCTCGCTGTGTATCGCTCATATGGAACCTATGTGGCTTTCCTCACCATTCTTTTGACTCTCTACTTTGTGACTCCCAACTATATATCATTTGGTTACCTTTTCTTCCTTCTACTTTGGATAATTGGAAGGCAGCTTGTAGAAAAGACAAAGAGACGACTTTGGTTTCCACTAAAAGTATATGCCACTGTGGTTTTTATCTTCACCTATAGCTTGAGTATTTCTCCCCTTTTTTCAGATTTGGTCTCAAAATTGGTAAAACTATATCCTGATCTGGGATTTGATCCTAAAGCCACTTTGTTGGAAAATGTCTGGCAATCATTGGCTGTTCTTATAGTGATGCAACTTTACAGTTACGAAAGAAGGCAGAATAGTGACAAGAACTTTGGTGTATCTGATGCTTCCGAATCTGGTCTTCTTGGGTTCCTAAGGAGGTTGCTAATTTGGCAGAGCGAGAAAATATTATCAATCAGTGTGTTCTATGCTTGCCTATCATCAATCAGTTTATCTGGCCTTATTTATCTGCTGGGTCTCATTGTGTTTTCTACTTTACCAAAAGTATCTCGAATACCTTCAAAAGTTTACCTTGTCTACACTGGTTTACTTGCAGCATCAGAATACCTATTCCAAATGTTGTGCAAACCTGCTCAAATGTGTCCTGGCCAGCGCTTCCATGGCTTGTCTCTGTTCCTTGGTTTGAAACATTATGATTCTGGGTTTTGGGGTGTTGAATATGGCCTTAGAGGAAAAGTGTTAGTGATTGTGGTCTGCACAATTCAATATAATGTGTTCCATTGGTTGGATTTGATGCCAACATCTCTAGTACATGAGAGTGAATGGGAAGAGCCTTGCCAGCTTTTCGTCTCTTCTGATACATCTTCTAGTCCTGTGGGCAGTTGTGAGGAAAATCATTCATCAAATAGGTTTACTTTGTTGTTTTCAAAAGTCCAAGGTCTTATAGGTAGCAGCTCAAGTTCATCGCTTAGCTCAGGTAATACATATCAGACATCAGAATCTGTACAGAATATGGCCAAGGGCTCAGATGAGGACAAAAGTTACTCATTTGCAAAGATTTGGGGAATGTCAAAAGAAAGCCATAAGTGGGACAGGAAAAGGATTCTCTCTCTGAGAAGAGAGAGATTTGAGACTCAGAAGACAACATTTAAATGTTACATGAAATTCTGGATAGAAAATATTTTTAAACTGCGAGGTCTGGAAATTAATATGATTGTGTTATTGTTGGCAAGTTTTACATTGTTGAATGTTGTATCTATCTTTTACATCATGTGCCTCGTCGTATGTATTCTGATGAAGAGAGATCTAATCCAGAAACTTTGGCCCATTTTTGTTTTTCTATTTGCTTCCGTGTTAGTACTCGAGTACTTTGCTCTTTGGAAAGATGGCATGACCTGGTTGCATAATGACATTGAAGTCCATTGCCGTGAATGCTGGAAAAATTCAAGGATTTTCTATGATTATTGCTCAAAATGCTGGCTAGGTATGCCCTTGTTACTTTTATAGCTGAAACTTACTGCAGTTGAATGTTATATTATTATTAGGCTAAAATTGAACATTTACAAACTATTGTACATTTATATGATGCAGGGCTAATAGCTGATGATCCTCGAATGCTGATTAGCTACTACGTTGTGTTCATTTTTTCCTCCTTTAAGCTACGCTCTGATCGCTTCTCTGGTTTCTCGGATTCAGATACATATCACCAGATGAGGTCCCAAAGGAAAAATGCATTAGTTTGGAGGGACCTCTCATTGGAAACAAAAAGCTTCTGGACATTTCTTGATTATGTACGGCTTTATGCTTATTGCCATTTATTAGACATAGTTTTGGCATTAATTGCTATTACTGGTACTCTGGAGTATGATGTTCTGCACCTTGGTTATCTTGGATTTGCTCTGGTTTTCTTCAGAATGAGACTTGAAATACTGAAGAAGAAAAATAAGATTTTCAAGTATCTGCGGATGTATAATTTTGCGCTTATTGTTTTGTCACTTGCTTATCAATCTCCTTATGTTGGGCAGTTTAGCTCTGGCAAGTGTAATCAAATTGACTATCTGTATGAAATCATTGGATTCTACAAGTATGATTATGGATTTAAGATAACATCACGATCAGCTTTTGTTGAGATAGTGATCTTCCTATTGGTGTCAATTCAATCATACATCTTTAGTTCTGGTGAGTTTGATTATGTATCAAGATACCTTGAGGCAGAGCAAATTGGTGCAATGGTTCGTGAGCAGGAGAAAAAAGCTTTAAAAAAAACTGAACAACTGCAGCATCTACGCAGGTCTGAGGAGCAAAAATGTCAGCGCAATATGCAAGTGGAAAGGATGAAGTCTGAGATGTACAATTTACAAAGTCAGCTTAATAGAATGAATTCCTTCACTCCAATCAATGATGCGTCCCACAATGAAGGACTGCGACGCAGGAGGAATACTAAGTTGTATAGTGAAAATGATACCGCGTTGCTAGATAATGAGATTGGATCAAACAATGAAGATAAGATAGGTATCACAGAATCATCACAGTCATTTGAATTTTCTGTCACAGATACACAGAAGAAAATTACAGATTTAGTGTTCCAGGGTTCGTCTGATACTCTGAGGTCACCAACCAGGGGAAGAAGCGAAGAATTTATGCTGACTGATAATGCGAGAAATTCCATGGGTTCAACATCTGAGATCACTGAGATTGAAGGAAGCGACACCAAATTGCATCCAAATTTACTAAAAGGTGAGAAAGGAAGAGGACAGCACAAGGAAAACCCACTCAAATCTGCTGTGCAATTAATTGGTGATGGTGTTTCACAAGTTCAAACATTTGGAAACCAGGCAGTTACAAATATTGTGAGTTTCTTAAACATTGATCCGGAAGAAACACACTCCAATGAGCATCCTGCAGAAGGTGATATTTATGATGTAGTGGAAAGTCAGAGGGAAACACAGGATGGTCAGTTGCCTAGAACACATTCAGAGACCACAGGAACTGCAACAAAATCTTCAGCAAGCATGCCAATTGGTGTAATTTTTTGGTATATATGGTACCAGATGCGGAGTAATTATGATTATGTTTGCTATTGCTGCTTTGTTCTGGTTTTCCTTTGGAATTTTAGCTTGCTATCCATGGTTTACCTTGGAGCACTTTTCTTATATGCCCTCTGTGTGAACTATGGGCCAAGTTACTTGTTTTGGGTCATCGTTCTGATCTACACTGAGCTCAACATTCTATCACAGTATATATATCAAATTGTTATCCAACACTGTGGCTTGATTGTACATTTACCTCTTCTCCAGAGATTAGGTTTTCCTGACGACAAAATCATGGCATCATTTGTTGTCAGCATATTACCTCTATTTTTGGTATATATATCTACTCTGTTGCAGAGCTCAATTACTGCCAAAGATGGTGAATGGGTTCCTGCAACAGAATTCAGTTTTCTCAGTGCAAGAAACAACATTGAAGAGAAACGCTATATGCCTTACAATTGGAGAGAGAGGCTAAAAAGTTTGCACTTGCCTGTAATGAATCTCATAAGGATGATTGGGAGAGGCTTGTCTAGGTATTGGATGTCACTAACTCAAGGAGCAGAATGTCCTCCATATTTTGTGCAAGTTACAATGAAAGTAAACCATTGGCCAGAAGATGGAATCCAACCAGAGAGGATAGAATCAGCAATAAATAAGGTGCTTGCTATAGCACATGAAGAAAGATGTCAAGCTAACTTGCCTTCACCGTGCCATTCTTCTAGTAGGGTTCGGATTCAGAGTATTGAACGGAATAAAGAAAATTCTGGTATGGCTCTTGCTGTACTAGAAGTTGTTTACGCTGCTCCCTTGGAATGCCAATCAGCAAGATGGTACAAATCTCTCACTCCGGCAGCTGATGTAGAAAGGGAGATTCATGAGTCACAAAAGGCAGGCCTTTTTGAAGAAATAAATTTCCCTTACCCAATTGTCTCAGTGATTGGTGGTGGTAAAAGAGAGATTGATCTTTATGCATATTATTTTGGTGCTGACTTGGCAGTTTTCTTTCTAGTTGCCATGTTCTATCAGTCTGTTTTAAAAAATAAGAGTGAATTTTTGGAAGTTTATCAGCTGGAGGATCAGTTCCCTAAAGAATACGTTTTCATCCTAATGGTGAGCTTATCTTCCCATTGAATTGGTTGTGCTGCTCTTACATTCACTTTTCCATGTTTGGTTTTTCTAATTACATGATTTTGTGAGCTGTTCTTCAGCTTGTTGATTGTTCTACTTTGATTCTGCAGATTATCTTTTTCTTGATTGTAGTTGATCGTATTATATACTTGTGGTCATTTGCCACTGGAAAAGTTGTTTTCTATCTTTTTAATCTTGTGCTCTTCACATACTCGGTGACTGAGTATGCTTGGGGAATGGAGCTAGCCCACAGGGATGTTGGAGGACTTGTTCTACGTGCCATCTACCTTACAAAATCAGTGTCGCTGGCACTGCAGGCTTTACAGATCAGATATGGTATTCCCAACAAGAGTAACTTGTATCGACAGTTTCTGACTAGCAAAGTAACACAAGTGAATTACTTGGGTTTCCGGCTATACCGCGCTTTACCATTCTTGTATGAGCTGCGGTGCGTGCTTGATTGGTCTTGTACAACTACATCATTAACAATGTATGACTGGCTTAAGGTAAGTATCAATTTTTATACTCTTGCAAATATCTCATTATTATCTTGCTAATTTGTTGGCAATATGTGCTGAATCTAACCTGAAGCTATAGTTTTCTGTGAGTGATGCGCTACTAATAATTTTTTCACTTCAGAGAGTAATCAGTTGCTACTAGTCATTGAACACCAGTATTTCTTTATTTTGTTTGGCTTGTAACTGAGCAGTGAATCACTTCCAGTAGGGAAACTCACCTATAACCCAAGATGAAGATTGTTGTTTTACTGTGCTCTGATTCCCAGTACAGTATAAAATCACAGCAGTATAACATGCCCTTTTTTAAGGAACATATCATGTATAAAATCAAGGAAAAAGTACCGTTTTGGTCCCTGATCTATGGTCCTCGAACCATTTTGGTCCTTGATTAATGGTCCTCGAACCATTTTGGTTCTTGAACTCCAAAACCATGTTAACTTGGTCCTCAAAATATCCACAAATGGTCCCTTGACCGAGCCAAGAGTGCTTTTCACGGGCCAAAGGTGGTTTGACCAAAATGTTATATTTATTCTTACATAAAATAATTCATGAATTCTGAATTAATCTATATATTTGAGTTTCTTATGCTGACCTAATCTCATACAAAATTTTCAAAAAATTTTCTGAACTTTACACAATTGTTTAACATTTGGTCCTATTTTTAAGACTACTACAAAAATTCTATAAATTTTTAAAAATTGATACGACACGGTAAACTAGGGCAAAAATTTTTATGAGCTTGCAAAATAATTAGGATTTCGAAATTCAGATATACAATTTAGTTTGGATTTTGTGATATATTTTGATGTAAAAGTTTATGTAACACTTTGATCAAACGATCTTTGACTGGTCAAAACCACCTTTTGACTGGTGAAGGGACCAGTTGTGCCCGGTTTTGATATTTCGAGGACCGAGTTAATCCGGTTTTGGAGTTATGGGACCAATATGGGTTGTGGGCCATAGTGCAAGGACCAAAATAGTACTTATTCCTAAAATCGAGGATATTATGTATGGATCGTAACATATCTGCATGTAGGTGCATTTGTCCTTTAATGGAATTATCTGTATTTGTTTTTATCATTGACACTGTATTTCGTGTATCTATCTTTTGCAGTAATATCTAATTGCTGCAATGAAGAGAACTTTGCCATCTGATACTTGTGTTTCTCTGCGCAGTTGGAGGACATATACGCAAGTTTGTTCCTTGTGAAATGTGATGCAATTTTAAATAGGGAAAACCATCGACAAGGGGAAAAGCAAACAAAAATGACAAAATTCTGCAGTGGGATATGCCTATTCTTTGTACTTATATGTGTTATTTGGGCTCCTATGTTGGTACGTGAATGAGATACCTTTCCATAGTAGTTACATTCATGTGTTATTTCAACCAAGGATTAAAAAATCAAGTGGTAACTAGCCGTTTATAGGCTGTACTGGTCTAGACTGGTTAAAAAATAAAAATATCAATCTGAATAGTATTAAATGCTAGCAAGTAGCATAAAAAGTTACTATGCTTGTTTGTAGAAGCTAGTGAGGCATTGGAGCAAAGGGAATGAAGTTAAATTCTATTAAACCATTGCAAGAGCATGAACGCTTTCATTTTTATCAACATGAAAATTTTGTATCAACTTGTTTCCCTTTTCACCGGTAACTGGTCAAACATTCAATTTTTTGTTTGATGAAATTTGGCAATTTAAAACTGGTAACTGGTACCATGGAGGTCCAATATTTTTTCTGTATCTGGTTTTGAATCATTGCTTCTAACCCATTTCTCTATATATCCAACAATGTGGAACAACTTGGGTTGCACAAAGCAATTACTGCCTCTTTATGACACGCATTGTGTATTTAGAATGGAAAGGTTGCTTATACTGTTTGTCGGATGATGGAAGTCCCAACCTGCTACAGTCCTGTGTTTATATGTCCTTAAGTTAATGTAGTCATATTTCCTTCAGTTAGTGCAAATATTAATACCAGCCTACCTCCATTCAATATATATTCATGTTTCTTCACTTCATCCGTTATAATCTTTTGTGAGGTCTATTGACAGTTTTTTAAATATATTTTAAATTTCAGATTTACAGCAGTGGTAACCCAACAAATATTGCCAACCCCATTATTGATGTAAGTGTTAAGATTGATATAAAGGCTCTTGGTGGAAGGTTAACCTTTTTTAAAACCACTGCTTGTGAAAAGATTCCTTGGAGGTATTTGAAGGACCATATGGATGTTGATCCTCTAGATTACTTAGGGGCTTACAATGTTCAGGACATTCAGCTGATCTGTTGCCAACCTGATGCATCCACAATGTGGTTGATACCTCCTCCAGTTCAAAGAAGATTTATTCGATCCCTTGAAGAGACAGAAATGATTTTTGGAAAGATGGAACTTATTTTAAATTGGGATTTTCTCAGAGCTAGACCAAAAGGGAAGGAATTAGTGAAATATGAGTCACCTGTTGATCGCTGTCCTAGTGTAGATGATGTTAAACAAGTGCTCAATGGGACTGCGAACAGCTTCAGGATAATTGATGCTTACCCTAGGTACTTTCGGGTTACTGGATCGGGTGAAGTGCGGCGACTAGAAGCATCGGTATGCATATGTTCCTTGCCTTTTTTTTCTAGGGATAAGTCCATATTACACCCTCAACCATCCAAAAAATCTATTCTACACCCTAATTGCAAAACTTATTCAACACCCTCATCCATCAATATTGTGCCATTTAACACCCTCGGTAGTATTGAAAAGTGGTTTTGCTTATGTGGCATCCGGTTTTGTCCACATCACACGGCATAATTAGCCATTTTCATGTTCCAAAAAATTCTAGGAAAAATCTCTCAAAATACTTTCTTCACTAGGATCACAGGAAATCAATTAAAATTTTCCAAAGTTTATAATTTTGAACTTGAATTTCTGTAATTAATTCAACAAATTTTTTCTTAATATTAGTTTCAAATTTTTTAACTTTGAAAAAAAATTTAAAAATATTTTATGTGTGATCATAGTGCACCAAAATATTTGTGATAATTTTTTTGGAATTTTTAGAGCATTAAAATTTCTAACTATGCCACATGTGCAAGCAATATAGACAACCGGTTGCCACATCATCAAAACCACCGTGCAAGCGATTTAGGGTTTAGGGTGTTAAATGACCCGGTATTAATAGATGAAGGTGTCAAATAACCGGTTTCGTAGTTTAGGATGTAGAATAGACTTTTTTGATAGTTTGGGGAATATGGACTTGTTCCATTTTTCTATTAGCTTCTCTTAACATAAGCAAAATTATTTACTGTTCATCAATGCAGATCGATACAGTAAGTGGTGAACTGCTTCTGAATAATGGCACTCCTCCTTGGTGGTCATTCTACAATACAAACCCATCAGATTTAGCAGGCTGTCAAGGCCTCAATGGTCCCATGGCCATTGTCGTATCAGAGGAGACACCTCGTATGTATCTTTCCATGTTTTTATATTCATTGAGCTTCCTGTCAAATCTTGTGTGAGCTTTGAATATTGGTAGATAGGGGCGGATCCAGGCCTCGGGCTGGGTGGGCTTCAGCCTAGGGCCTGGCCCAAGTAGTAGGGTACCTTTCCTGCCCTGTGCTGTTGCGTCCTCCATGTCCTGCCAGCCAGCCCAATGGGCCCAACAATAGCCCAAGTGCCCATCGTGAGCAGTTAGCTGGCCAACTTCCCGCGCATGTTGCTTCGTCTGTTCGCCCCCACCTCACGTCCGTCATTCAAATGTGCCTTAGCGGCTAGCGCTCGTGCCTAATCATGACGGCCTTGCAACTTGCGAGGTAGGGTGGAATACCAGTAGCACCCGTCCATAGGATATATAGGCCTAAGTGAAGTCTCAAAAGGTTTAGCCCATGGTTTGATGGCAACTGCACCGTTGCGGCAAGGCAACTGGGCATTTGCGGCATGTACTAGCATTATAGCCCACTGGCCTGGCTGTGGGCTGCCTACCAGCAGCCATGCATGTTGTATACTTGTATGCAATGACGCATCGGCCGATCGATGGCTCGAAGTATTGACGCGATAATGCAACGCAACGACACCTCTCTGCGATCTACCCTGTGCGTCTCGCGGCTTCGTCCCAGTGCATGCACACCATGCCTGCGCATTCCGCACGCATAGCAACGTTGCGCCCTTGATCAGTGATCGCACATGGCGTCACGCCGTCGACGTCAGCCGCATCCGGCATCATCGTATCAGATAATAGCCAACCAATCACCCGAGCAGGTTTACTTACTTCGTCCTTGTATAATTTTTATTATTGATATGATGTAATCATTGCTCAAATGATCATTTTTATAAGAATTTGCACTAAATTAGGGATGGAGATTAGAGAATGAAGAGGAATTTGTACTAAGTTTTAGTGCATTAAATTTTGAGAAATTTTATAGTACACTAAAATAAATATTGCCCATCCACTCTTCTCATTCTGACGGCTTAAATTAATTTTATTTTTTTTAAACTACCATAGACAATGATAGTATATTTTTACGAAGAGTGCGCACTAGAACGGATAGATCTTTTTTGAGTAAAAGACAGTTACGTCTAAATTATACTATCGTGCTACTATATTTGCGTTGTGTAACATAAAAGAGTTTGAAACTTTAGCCCGGGGTTTGGTGAGATCGTGGGTCCACCATGGTAGACAAGATACATCTGTAAGAGCAGGGCCAGCAGAGGTGCTGATTGTCCATAACGTTAATTTGTGAAAGATGCTCTTTTTCAATCTATTGTGTTTGGTGTTTCCTGGTACTAGTGTTCACTATCCTTGACAGCCATACTTTTGCTGTATTCTTTCATTGAATTACTTTATAGGCAACAGATCTGGTGCACTACACCATTATTCTGTAAGCTGGTTGGTTGGGGCAACCAAATCAAAATGAAAAATTCTGAAAACAATTTATTCATTGTATGTTAAGAGTAACTAAAAAGAGAATTTGAACAGATGATGAACCAAATTAATACGAAAAAGACAAATGCTACTATTCACATCATATTTTTCCCAACAAATCTTAGAGTTGACTTAAAAGTTCTAAATGGTGTTGTAAGAGGAGATGCACTACATCGTCAATATTGTCTTTGGAACTTTTCATGTTGATTTGGTGCCCTAACTGACCGGTTTTTGCAGGTTACACTATATATGTTGCCTACTTGATGAGGTCAAATGTGTTAATGTACCTTTGTATAGGGTGTTTTCTGTATATTTTCAGACCTGTACATGTCTATATATTTTGGCCCTTTGGCCCATAGCAATACAAGCTGCCCTTCATAACAAAATGCACATATTTTTCTGACATTAACAATATATCTGAACTTAGGATATGTTACATTCCTGGGATTGTTTGATCTTGAGGATTTGTAGAAAAAATGTGTGCATAAACACAAGGAGCCATTGGATGGAATAACTTTTTTTAGCAATGTTGATGTTGGCAGAAATTTTATGGCAATTGGGAATTCAGTATGTTTCATATTTGATTAGTTCACTGTTTTATCTTTTGTTTGTCAATATCTGCTGTAAGATCAAATTTCTATTAATAGAAGCTAACTTTTTTTAGCTGTTACTGCTTTTCTATTAACTATTATATTTATATATATTTTTTTTTTGTTTACTGCTCAGAGGGCATTATTGGTGAAACACTCAGCAAATTCAGCATTTGGAGTTTGTACATTACGTTTGTATTAGCTGTTGCAAGATTCATCAGACTACAATGCTCAGACTTGAGAATGAGGATACCTTATGAGAATCTTCCATCTTGTGACAGGTATGTTCAACATTTGCTTGTGATAGGTGTTCTAAAATATGTTGGGAGAGTTTTATTTTGGTACTTCGTCTGTATTGCATTCGACTTCATCCTAAACTACTTGAACCGTGAAGTGCACCAGACATATATCTTTGTCAACTTGTTGAAATTTGAATGATCCAAATGATTAAACTGAATAAACAAATTAGCTTTTTTTTGGACTACATTTCATATTCTCAACATTTGTTTTTTTAATGTGAAATGTGATATACCTTTATAGATTACTCGACATCTGTGAAGGCATTTATGCAGCGCGGGCAGAGGGTGAGTTAGAAGTGGAAGAAGTTCTATATTGGACATTAGTAAATATTTACAGGTCACCACACATGTTGCTTGAGTACACCAAGCCAGACTAGGGCCTCCAGTTGTTCGAAGCGGACGACAAAATACTAACCCTAGTGTTTTAGAACCAGACTAAACTTGATAAGTTTATAGCTACCTTTTTTATTCGTTGTTTTCACTTTGAACAAGATCATGCAAATAGGCCAACTATTTGGCCTATCTTATTGTTCTTTTTTTTTTCTAACATGTACATAAGGTTGACAATGATTTTTTGGGAAATGTATATGGGTGACCCCTGGGCGCTGAAATTATATGATTATGTGTTGAAATCTTTGACCACTTTGACTAGTGGCTTAGAATACTTGAAACTGGTAATCGGAAGTCGGATTTGAGAATGTTTATGTTGTGACTTCAAGATTGTTGAGAAACGACATCAAAAAGTTAAAGCGTTCAAAAAGATGAATCAAATAATTTATGCAAAAAATTTACACACAGCACTCAGTTTTGTGGAAGTTATCTCAGCAGGTAATCTATATTGAAATGTTGTGGAGGATATAATTTGTTCCCCTAATGTTACCTAACATGCAGAATGTCTCGTCTTATGATCATTATATACTCAGGTTTATCCAGAGTTTTTTGGATAAGTTTTTTGGGGTTTCGAATCTTCTATTAATTTGGTCCTGCAGCAAGCCGTCGATTGTGAAAATGTGCTTTGTTGTTTTACGCTGCTGGCATTGAACTCATCATTGTGCTTATGAGTAATTAACTGCTTAGATATTGTTATTCCTACTAACTTGCTGTTTATTATTGATATATACGTGGGTACATCATAGTTGCAGGTTTTTAAAAATTTCTTTGAATATTGTTTTGAGTTTATTTGAGACTTGAGCAAAACCCAGATCGGAGAAGAATATGGTCCCCTGGGTTCCTTTTATTGGAACTATGTTCTATTTTGTTGTGCGTACAATTGTTGATGCCACTCGTGTGCTAGGGATAGACGATCTGAAAAAATGGGCTTCCTCGAAGCCATCACGAAGAGCTGCTGAGTGCTGATTCATCATTATCACATGCGTAAAGCCATATGTTCTCCTTTCGGCCAAACTTGTTTTAGTAGTATAGGCCAAACTTGTTATAGAAGCATAGGTACATAAAACGAGCACAATTTGAAAGCGGACATATTTGCTGCATTATGATAAGAAAAATTCGACGCTTTTTGGAAACATTCGAAGAGGCTGTTGGAAACAAAGCTCATATATTACTGGAACATTTTGTTTTACCATGTGAAACTTTATCAAATGTTAATGCCAAATATTTCAATAGTTATTCAAGGTTGTTTCAACTCAAACACCAAACGAGAGATGTTTTATGCGAGAAAGAACAATATTTTATAAGGGCAAACGCAATGTTTCAATAAGAGCAAACAAAATGTTTTATGAAAGCAAAGAAAATGTTTTTATGCTTGAATTGGAACATGAGCAAGGACTGTCAAAAACAAGGCTTAACTACTAACATTTTGCTTTACAACGTTAAACATTGTTCCAAAGTTGATGCAAAATGTTTCAATAACTATTCAGAGATATTTCAATCCATACGAGCAATGTTTCACAAGTAAACAAAAAGCTTCATGCATTTTACGAGTGTTTCGCAAGAGCAAATGGAATGTTTTACAAGGATAAACAAAATATTTCATAAGATTAAAATAACATGTTTCAGTTATGAAACATGAGGAAAAAAAAGAATGTCTTATAAGAGCAAACGAGATGTTCCACCAAAGTAAATAAGATGTTTCATATGTACATAGAAATGTTTCAAGCAAAAATTCAACTGTGCTTCCTTCTCTTGTTGGTGTCACTGTATAGCTCGGACTCGCTAGCGGCAACAGGCTTCTCGCCACCACCATGGAGCACCTTGATAGGAGTCCACCGTGAGATCACGTGGAGTAGACGTCAAAAGGCCACACGCAATGAGATCAGGAAGGAAACCGGTATGGCGAGCTCTAGGAGGTCAGCATGGTCCTCCCGCTCTCCTTGTCAAGGAGGTCAGCATGGCCCTCCCGCTCTCCCTGTCAAGCTCGCCATTGGCGAGGCGAAGCTTGCCACCACCGCATGTCTAATCACTGCAAAAGAGGAGAGAGGGCATAAGGGAGAGGCGGAGGAAGAGGGCTGGAGGAGGGATGTGGGGAGGGAGCAAGAGGGAAATGGGGGAGGTGCTAGCATGCTACAGCTTGCACGAGGAGAGAGATAGAGAGGAGAAAAGAGAGATGATCATCATAAGCTGGGAGATGATCATCATGAGTGGTTATAAAAAGCCTGTTAAAGAATAAAAGAATGGAGCAGGTAAATGACAAAGAGATAAGAGGAGACTACGCATGCGAGTGAAAAGAAGACTATGAAAGATAGTAGTGGTAGGACTCTAGCATCACGAGCAGGGAGTACACCACGGGGAGCCGCGGCAACCAGTCGCCACGTGGGCGCAACTCTAGACGCAATTTTGTAAATAAAAGGTATGCTCAGCATGTCTCGCGTTATAAAATCGATTATTTGTCACGCGCTTGGCCGGATTTGAAGTCCGAAATACACCATGATTTCCCGAGACATCTACTACTAATTAATGGTACGTTCGCTGAATGTCACTGCGTGTGCGGCGTCATATCCGTGTAGCCGATGCTCTTCCTGGTGGTGGGGAAGATGATGAACACCATGCTGGACAGGAAGCCCGCCCCAAGCGGCAGGTTCACCAGCAGCTCCCTCACGTCCGCCCCGGCGTCTGGGAACAGGCAGCTCTGTACGCCGGCGTCGGCCAGCGCCACCGCCAGGAACACCACCGCCGAGAAGGCGGCGTGCACGACGTCCAGTGCCGTGACCCGGAACCTGGACAGGTCCTTGAACGCCGCGTCCCGCTCGGCACGCGTGCCGGCGAAGTTGAACGGGTAGAAGCCCCCGAGCGTGGCCACCCCGTAGTAGAGCCTGCCGTCGCGGCCGACGAGGCTGTCGGTGAAGGAGAGCAGCACGCAGGAGGCGGCGCAGGCGCCGATGAGCGCCAGGACGAGGCACCGGTTGGCCGCGTGGCAGACGCCGTGGTTGCTGAAGGACGGCGCCAGCGCCTGGAACGCCAGCACCGTGCCGGTCGGCAGCAGCTTCACCAGGTCCGACGCGCTCGACAGCGTCTTGTCCACCGGGGGCTTGCCGGCCGGCGCCTGGCTCACCGGCATCTGGATGTGCATGGCATTTTTGGAATCCATGACCGGCTCGGCTGGGCGTACGTATACGCGTGAGGGCAATATCAATGGGGATTCTTGGGCGGCTACAGTACGTCGCTTCGGTTTGGCTTCCCTTGATTTTGTACGCACATATATAGGCAGCATTGTAGGCACATATATCAGTGCGTACGTAGCGAGGAGTTACAACAGGCAACAAGAAATGGTTGCTGGGAGCTGCACGGGAGTGATGCCTGAACTATTCATGGCCGCTCGCATCGATCCATGGGGGCTCACGTAGCTTGGTAACGACGACAAGAAACTGCGTCTGCATGCACGAACGGTTGCAACCAACTCCTTGTTTCAGCCAGTTGGCGTCCAGCAGGTTGAGCTTGCCTTTGTGCCTACAATGCATATCTCGGACAAGTCGACAATGGAATCCATCCTACTGTTGTTGAGACTCAATTTCTTGATGCAAGCAACTAACTCAGCGTTTGGAAAGGCGGTTCAAATATCCGAGTAACGTCTAGAGTTTAAGAGAATTCATAGTGTTTGAAGCAGTTTTTATTTGCTTTACGTCAGATTGCTTGCACGTATTTGATGATTTTGATCATCAGTTTAAAATTTCTCAAAGCCATTTCTCAAAACTTTCAAAAACAAGTTGAATCAAACAAACCAGCTTTATGTCACCTCTAGAACTCTTCATGTGTCTAGATTTCAGCAATTCAGCCCCCGAGAAATGCCAGTACGAAGTACGTGAAATTGGATCTATATTGTGTGAAATTAGATATATGTTATATATTGTAATCATTTTCTAGGCCATTCTGGATTGACAGATAACTGTTTGTAATTTTGCAACGGCATATATCTAATGTCAGAATATATTGAGTAGTGTTGATTCAATTTTCCACTTTGCAGCAGTATTTTTCAAAAGTGCAAACTTTGCATTGGCATGCTATTCACCCTTGAAAAAGTGCACTTTGGACAGGTCAAATGCAAGAGCTCCCATGTCCAAGGTTGCAAACCCACACCAAGCCACATGCATAGTAGAATAGGCCTAATTTGTCAGAGTTATAAATTTCCCTTTTATATATGACAAAAACTGAAAATCTGAATTAATTTTGCCGATGCTAAAAAAAAACTGGTGGTACCTGGTAATCATATTTTCGTCCTTTTCTTTTTGTGTTCTTGCCACTACCTAGGATTGGCTGTGATGAGGATGTCAACGGAAGTGCCCTATTGTGGTTATTTATGACTTGTTGGAATTCATAGACCATGAGTGAAATTGGTCAAAGATGATTTCGACCGACCGCAACATCACCAACAAGCACATAAAAAAGCACACAAAAATCTTGAGAAAACTATCTACAAGGACCGTAAGGCTAAGAGGGAGGTGAATTGGCAATTTTTAAATTTTTTATTTTTTTTCTTGAATAAGCAACAAGATTAAAATTAATTTTCTGTTCTAAACAAGCAATAAAGAACTAGTAGAACCTACAATAAGCACAAACAAGCAAAAACATAATTCAAGTAAGCAAAGATGTGAAAATGTAAATACGAAAAGTAAAGATATATAGATGCTCAATATTTTTTCCTGAGGTTCTGAAAAGACTGACGCCTTCCTTTACGCCTTGTTGGAGCACTCCCTCATAAAGGAGAGTCTTGTTTGGACCCTTGCTCAACAAACATGCCTAGGACGTCTACTCGGGTGGACTCCGAATCTCTCACAACCCTTAGTGGCTTCCATAACTTCCTCCTTGTAAGTTCACCAAGCTTAGCACCTTCAAACCTTTAGGGGTGGTCAAACTCCAAGAGCAACAAGGTCGAGATCAATTTGACTATCACAAATCAAACTAACGCCTTGAAGCACACACCTAGGCTTAAAACTCTCAGGAACTCATCAAAGGATGGAAAAATAAGTTCTATATGGCTCTCACACTAAGAAACCAGCCCAAAAGGTTTAAATGCTAGCAGATAAAAAAAATTGTTTTCTATACTCAGAACCTTAGTGCATGGCGGATTGGCCGGCAGCCTGGCGGACGGTCCGGTACAAAGAACTCCATCCGGCTCAACGCATGTTTCTAGCGGACGGTCCGTCGGCTTCGTCCGGCACAAACTGCACAATTAGAAACTCTCTAGGGAAAATAGTCATGTGCGCAGGACCGTTGCAACACCCTGGACCACCACACATCTAAGTTCCGGAACACCTCTACTGCTGGACCGTCCAACAGGACCTGTCCGACGCAGCAAGGCAGAGAGAACTCCCTCTCTCTCTCTCTCTCCTAAGAAACTAAAGCAACATAAATGCCCAGCTAGTTTTAGAGAGAAGGAGATGTGTGCTTCACGGCTTTGAACACGACTCAAGATGATCCAATCCACTCGAACGCTAATGGTACAGAAAAAAAAATAAAAATCCATTATCGATAAATCTAGAATTAGTTTTTTTTTAACACCCGAGCCAATCCCTAAATATGAATCCTTAGCACTTTGTCTAGATGTCGTCTTCAATTAATTCCGGGTTCTGAAAAAACCATGAACACCCCAAAGCTCTTCATAGCCAACTTTTATCATCAAGACCAAAACACATAACCACCAAATAGAGGCCTAGATTTTCTTTTACCATCTCATATATTTTTACCACCAAAGTTTTTCTTTCCTCCTCTCACCTCTCCCTTCTCTCACTACCAATGGCTTCTTCTTGGCGGGCCACGGGGAAGCGCACGGGCAGCAGCGAGGTGGCCTAAGCCTCCGGCAGTGGTCAGGCAAGGGACATACAGAGCAGCGACGCACATTGGGCAACAACGTGCAAGGCAACACACTAAGCAGCAACGCGAGATGACGGTGCATTGGATGGTAATACGCAACCCAGCAGCAGAGCTTGTAGATGGGAGCATGGTCATTTGAGGCGGGGTTGGAGCGTGAGATCTGGTGCGTGGGTAACAGGGTAAGGATCGACAATGGACTAGTGATGCATGGAGAGTGGCGTTGCAGCTGGCTGCTGTTGAGGTTCAGGTGAGCTGAGAGAGCGAAGAGGTGAGAGGAAGACGAGGAATTCCATATTTACACTCGTATTACCGTGAGGTACCAAAAAAAAGTGAAAGAGAGTTAACTAAAGGTACCATCTCTCGGCAACTAAATGTATCTTGTTAATTGGCTATGATTTGTGGTACCTCAAGGTACCAAGAAGGGTAAAACTCCTCAATTCAACATATTGTGATAATTCTACGTGTGCTCAATTAATTCACTCAAACTCGACTTGTGACTTTTTTGACTGGGAGGGCAGCAGGATCCGGCTTCCAATCAGAACTAATTTGAACCTTGCAATCACAATACCACGTTTCCGATGGCTATGAATCATGTGTAAACACGGTTGACCTCACTAAAAAGGTTTAACCCTGCAAGCGAATCGAGGATAGGCAAGAATGAAGAAGCAATGAAAATTGTTAATTGCATCACTACTACAAAACACCACATCAGTGTCGATTCGGAACTAGCATTAGTGCCGGTTTTGAACCGGCACTGTACGTGTAAGCGGCAGTGATAACCCAGGTTTTGGAACCGGCAATGATAGCCTTATCACTGCCGGTTCTCGAGTAAAAACTGGCAGTGATAGTCCCTGCTGAACTGTGTAAAAAAATAGAAAAAATATTTTTTTTATACCTGAAATCTATACACTAATCAACTACCACCTACTATAGGTTATTAGGACACGTTCTCGTGCGAAATACAATTGTTGCGTTACCCAGGACTCGAACCTGCGACCTCTCCACTCTATCCACACCCTTTTAACCATCCAACCCAATCTCACATTCTTACTTATAAAGGATATGTATACCTTTTAACCTTTACTTATCACTATCGGTTCTTGACAAGAGTCGGCACTGATAATGAGTTATCACTACCGGTTATAGCCAAAAACCGGCAGTGATAAGTTCTTTCACTACCAGTTTGAAAATTGGGGACGGGAGTGAAAGAACTTATCACTGCCGGTTCTTGGCTAGAACAGGCAGTGATAAGTTCTTTCACTACCGGTTGAAATTTGGGGGCGGGAAGCCTAAAGAACCGGTAGTGATAAGACTTATCACTGCTGGTTATTTTCTCAAACCGGCAGTGATAAGTTCTATCACTACCGGTTCTCAAGCGTACAACCCGTTGAGGCTGACGAACTGGCAGTGATAAGTTATCATTACCGATTCTGGTCTAACCAGCAGTGATTGGGGGCATGGATGACCATTTTTGTAGTAGTGGTATTAAGCACACGAAGTTGAGGTTCCACAATCTAATGGCCGGCAAGATTGCGATGATAGAATAATCTAATCAAAAACCAAGAAAGATAACATGAATTATAGCTAATATAGAGGGTAGAGAACCAAGGTGTGGCCCCCAAGGGGGTGGACCATTAACCCTAGGTTAAACAAGGCCTCCTAGGTTGAACAAGGCCCATGGTCCAAAGAAGAGGTGGTGCAACACTCAAGGGATTGTGTCTATGTTGGTGTTTCAAAAATTCTGGGTGGCTTTGAGGGAATTTAGAGGTGGGACCAGATCCATTGCAAAATGCTTCAGGTAATCTTTCCATGGAGTTGTCATACATTTCAAACAGACTTCATATATATCTTAGGCGTTTGTTTGAAGTTGGGCTAGTCACTGGTGGCCGAATTGGGCTTGCCGGCAAGGTGGGTTTCATCTTGAGCTAGGCCTGGAGCATCATGAGTTATTGGGCCTAAGGGCGTGGATGAGATGGAGAGGCACCTTTCTTAGGTACACATTCAACTAGGGAAGGTGGCCGAGGTGGCTGCCGAACTGGTGTTTGTCGGCCCTCAAATTTTGAGTCTTTGAGAACGTCTTGAATTGCACTAGTCCCTGGATCGGCACACTAGTGCACACCAATACATAGCCGGATCATTTCATATAAGCGGAAGTCTTTAATTTAATACAACAGGTAGCAAGCCCAAAGGCTAATAAGTTTACAAGCAGGCCGACCGGCCAAATAGTCTCAAGATCTTCAACATAATATCAGAGTGCAAGTAGGGTCACAAAAGTGACAAGAACCAAAAGAGAACTCCAACGACTATGCATCCATGCAAGCGATTGGAGCGACACCCTAAATCTCCTCCAGGTTTGCGTACTCAGGGTCACCGTCTTCATGGCACTCACAGGGATCTTGCTCTTCTCCATCATCTAAAAGAATGAGTGTGTGCGAGGGTAAGTATACAATCAAACCACACTTACGAGTTAATACCCACCTAATGCATGCTTAATGCTAGAGGCTCCAAGGAAAGGCTTAGAGGTTATTTTGTTTGCACCAAAGCTAAATATTAAATGTCTTATAAATCAGTCTACACTCTAGCATAAAATTTTAATTTGGAGATCTGAGAAGTTGTTACAAATATTTTCAATTTAGCCCACTCATCTCTAAGTCAACCATGACCACCCCATAGTCAACCCTACCAACTCTATCCTTCCTAGAACCCAACCGACGGTCCTCCAACTGCTCATCAAGTACTAGTTCCTCGAAACTCCCACCATCAGTACTGGGATTTGGCCTTCCCGTTGTGGGTCACCACTCCGTGAAGTGCCTGGTCGGTCTAGTTGGGTTGTCCACCCACACTAGGTTCCCGGCTCCCGGTGGTAAGTGACCTAGATCACCCTCGATGACGACATGTTCTTGTCTTCGCCTTGGACTGTGGTTTGCCATGATGCTCACTAGCTAGCTAGTGGGCTCCACGTCTGCACTACCCCGTGATGGCCACGTGTTGTGTATGAACCATCTCCTCTGCCTAAGATAATCTTTCTAGTCTTTTTAGCACTATTCACAAATATCATGAACCTCTTATCGGTTTAGCTTTAGAGGCTACTTGCCTTACCAGAGTGCTCACACTCCCATATCAATTCTTATTTCATTTTGGGTCTCCACCCACAACTTTAGATCCATTCTAGACATGATCCAACATTACTCGGTCCTCCACGGACCCGTACCACCGTTCCATCCGAACCAGAAGCCGACTCATCCACGACAAGATAATCGATACTACCCAAAAGTTCACACACACTAGTATGCCAGGCCCAATTTTCTAATGTTTCCAAGTTCAAGTAATAGCATGTTCGGTGAATATCGGTTCACCGTTTCGAGGTATTCTAAACTTGAAATTATTAATGATAGACATGAGAATGTCTAAGCAAGTTTTAACCTAGACTTATGAGTCTAAAATCATGTCATTTATTTGATGTAGTTTGAATCAAGGCTATGATCATCAAGGCAATCAGTTCAGGATAACAGGTACATCAAATAGTGGCATGATATCATCATGATTAACAAGTAGGTATAGCATAATTTAAGAACATAAAATTTTTATTACTGAAACAAACGAAGTTTCTTAAATTGGGTTGAGACATGCTCTACGATGTTAACTCGCTTTGTTCTGGTGGGTAGTGGTCTTCCTGGGGCTCCTCGAAGTATCCTTCCGGATCCCCGGCGTCTAATGATGGAATAATTCAAAAATAAATAACCAAATAGAGCAAGAAGGAATGATGCATGAGATGTAACGCACTTGGTCTGGCGATCGAGGAGTCATGATAGATTTTCCTCATCTATATCTTCCCTTCATATCAAGGGAGTTCCATGAGCCTTCTAATGATCATATTACTACAGGTGATTATTGGCGACGTGGACGATAACAAGGCGGTATATGAAAACAATGACGATGCGCTAATAAAACCCTGATTAGGATACCTATAATTAGAAAATAGGTTTAAATCAGAGAAAAATTCTTTTTTCTGAAGTATTTCCTAGAAATATTACCTTTGAAAATGAATTACAACATTGAATTATTAATATAAAGGCCATTATGGTTTCTATAATCATTTTACAATACTTTATTAAGGGTTAAAATGGTTTATATATTTTTATTAATTCACTTTTGAGTTGGGAAAGTTTCTGTAAAAATTTGGGGATTTACTGAGTTCACACAGTATTTAAAATAAATCAGGTTAAGCCACATCATTATTAATCCTTAGGGAAAATAGTTTAAATGCTTTTACAAATTATTCCAGAGAACTGGTTTGATGTTAAAATTGTACAAGTAATTTTACTAAATTCCAAATTATGTCTATGCTTTTCTAGAATTTTTTTCATGATTCTAGGAACTCATTAACTAGTTTATTTAAATAGAAAGACTATTTACATTATTATTCAAAATAGGTAAATTAAGGCTTTTGGATTAATACAGAGGGCCTAGTTGGGTTACTGTTTCAAGTAATAATTTTATTAGATCCAGCCTGCAATCTAGTATTTATCATATTTTTTCTAAAATGTTTAGAGTTATTTAACTATTTTATGTAAATTATTTACATATATTGGAATTGATTAAATAAATAAAGATTTGAAATTTGAATAACTGTAATGGGCCAAGCCTGTCACTGCGCGGAGCGGCCCATGACGACCCAATCAGCCTCAAGGCCGAGGGTGCCTTCGGAAAGACACAATCTTACAGGGAAAGCATATTTCCCAGAGTACGCTTCCACTAATACTGATCAATGGGGCCGCTGTGACACCCGAGTAAATAAACAAATAAATAAAATCTTGCACGTATATTGCAACAAACAAATTTAATTTTACAATTTTATTAATGAAACAATTAAATTCCAAAATTCTAGCTATTTACATTTTCAATTCCCCAAAAATTTGTATTACAAAGGAAGCAATAAACCCTCTCTTCTCCTATCCTTTTTCCTTGCACAACAAATTGACCCTCACTGCCGTCGAATCCGAATCCCTTTTCTCATCCTCTTTACCTTGTTGCTAAGAAATCCAAGCCAAATCCTAATCAAAGGTTGCCCCTGTTCTTCTCCTTTACCAAGGCAACCTCTCTCTGGCAATTTACTCCGTTGCTGAACCCCCGTTACATATATATACGTATGCGGTCTCATTTTCTTCTAAAATACTAAAAACGCGTATTGCTTAGCCTAGAAACAACCATTGCCTCACGGTTCAGCTGCTCCTTCGACGTGGCCTGCATGTATTGCGTTGGCAGCAGCCCCTTCAGCCACATACGAGCGGTCACCGGGTATACCTGCAAGAAACCAACCTCCACATCACAGCATCGCAGCCCGAAACTTTCCCAAACCCTAAAACCCCAACTCCCAGTCGTCGTCGACCATAAGCCAGCATTAGTAGAGTCGGGTCGTCGCTAGAGCCGACATCATCAACCTCACAAAGGTAGCGTCTTACTAGAGCCCTAGCGGCCCGGCCGCACCATGAGCATGCCGCCAGGCCAAGCCACCACCCAGCCCCACCACTGTCGCTTGGGCAAGCCACCACCCGGCTGTTGCCGAGCTGCCTATGCCGGTGCTAGCCGCCGCGCCGCCTCACGGAGCCGCTCTGTGCCCCGCCCACATCAGAGTTAGTCGCCATACCGCTTCGCTATTTCCTTGACACAGCATTGCCGCCAAACTCACCGGCCACCACTTTCTCCCATCGGCCAAGCACCAACGCTGCCATCGCCCCTGGAGCGTTATCGCCGCCGTCGCCCCTAGAGTGTCGTCACCGGAAAGCCCTCCTCACTGGGACGATCTCCTTCGCCACCCTGCGCCCCTGTAGCACAGCCGCCGCTGCATTTTCCCCTACACTGCCCCTTCGGCCGTGACTCCGCTTCTCACCGCCGACTGCCGCTCCCTCCCCACCGGCCGCCCCCTCTCTCTTCTCGCTCTCTTTCTTTCCCTCTCTTTCTCTTTCTCTCTCTAATTCTCTCACCTTCCCTGTTCTTATCTGATGGAAACCCCCCAAACGGGTCGATGGAACAGTGACCCGCAATGAACAATGTTTTCTGATTTTTCCCATTTTCAGGAATAGAAATCTTTCCTAATTTCGCTCTAGATTCATCCGACTTCCAAATCTAGCGATTCAAGTGTCTAAAAATCTAGAATCATATCTACCTACTGTAATTTCTGCATAATTTTTAAAAATTGTTTTGCTATTGGTGTTATTTATTTATGGTCTTTTCCTCGTTTTGCATGCGCTAGATCATGCGGGCGCTGGAGGAGACTATCTCGATGCCGCCGCGGTACTGTCGGAGCTAGAGTACCCATAAGGAAAATCTTTCCCCTAGAACCCAATTTTATAGCTTTTCCCAAATTGCTATGTTGATGAAAATGCGGTATGGTCATATAGCGCTACCTAGTGCTTGTGTCCGTTCGATATATGCATCCACCGACAAACCCTTGACCCTAGGGTAATTTATGATAATATCACCCACTGTTTTTAAATATTAGCTGCTTAGAGATGCTCAGTTAGGTATTTGGGGATCCGCTTCTACTTAGTGGACTAGCTAATGAGGAAACCAGGAGAATTAATGAATCGATTGTGGTGGGTTTTGGTTTATTCACCTTTAATTAAAATTTGACCAACTAATAATTAGGGATCGGGGGTGGACGGATTTTAAGGTGAGTGCCTTCGTGCACGAGAATTGGGTTTGTGTGGGATGGCCGTTTCGAGACTAAGGACCGACGATTATGACACACTTAACTAAGAATCTCCCGTGCGACCGCAAGCCCGGTATGGGACGGGCCTGATCTAGAGGAAAAAAATGTCAGGGTTGCTCATCGTCCTTGCACGGTGGATGGGGTCCGAGGAACCATCGTCGGTGTACTGCCGGAGACTTGTGGGCATATCATTTCTTTGGGTACTTGTGTATCAGGTACGACCGTGGTAAGCCCGAGGTTAATTTTCTGAAGGGTTTTATTACGATATCCTTCGACGGGTGGATATTGTATCTTGCGGGTAAAGCATACAACCTCTGCGGAGTAAATCCATTTGAATGGCCGAGCTCCTGGTTAAGAGCGACTCAGTGTCCTTTCACATTGTAGCATCACCATTCTTAATATGACATGGGTAAGGTTATTCCGGCATGTGGGTCGTTGCTAGACGGGATTATGCTATATGAGACGTGAGAATTGTGACTATGATTTGAGAAATATTGAGAATATGTGGCATGAGAATAAGAATTGAGAAATATGAGATATGGAAAAAAAGGAGACATGAGAATAAGATTTGGGTTATACCCTTGTTAATCATGATTACTGCTATTTATTTAAATATGTCTCTTAAATGCTTTTACAACTCTAGGTAAAGTGTTTTTATGCAAATTAACCCTCAGTTTCCTAGTATAAGCCTTAACCTGCCTTTTCCAGGAAAGTCTTGCTAGCAGTCAAATGCTAACCTCGCTTGTTATGCGGGGCTGTTCATTCTGTAAGTAGGTCAAGAATACGAGGACGCGTAGGATAACATTGAGATCTCTGCAGATGATGCTCTGGACTACTAGCTGTTTCCTACTCAGCGTGTGCCTATGACTGTGATGGGACATTACTTATGGTTATTATCTTTTGCCTTGCATTAGTCAGGATCTGTATATTTGAACTAATGTAATATGTTGCTTCGCCGCACTCTGAACTAATTTATTAGCTAATGCAGCTCTATTTTGGTATCAGGATTCTGTTTCACTATGGGTATGAGCAATGATCTTTGGGACTCATACTCATACCGTTAACACAGAGGGGTCCGGTTTGGTAAAACCTAGGTGCCCCCCGACAGCCACGGTCCCACCTATCAGCGATAGAGAGTGCCTAAGTGTACGAGATTTAAACGTTAATCACTGTTAGTTTGGAAGAGTGCCTAAGCGGACGAGATTTAAACGTTAATCACTATTAGTGTGGGTCCCATCTGTTAGCGGCCTATCACGAGGCCGACGTCGAGGTGTCATCAGTCGGGCTGTGAGCTGAGAGGTTCCTCGGCCGATCTTCGGCGAAACTCCAGCAGCCGATCGGCCACGCCATGGTTCACTATCCTATTAGTTCATGATCGGGATGGGTTCGTCTCCGAGAGACCTAGGATGTCCTAACTGGGCTTTGCTGGCGGCGAGCCAGAATTGTGGGGCCATGGGTGCGAGTGGAGGAATGCCTCGGGAGCACGTTTCTCCGACGAGAAAGAGGGGCGGCGGCCAGTTCGCTTGCACGAGGAGTAACTAGGGACTATTAGGGAGTTACCTGAGGTGGCGGTGCGCTTGGGAAAGCACAGGAATGAGCAAGCACCGTGGAGGTCGGCGTTGGCCGAAGAGTGGTGTTGTCACGGGGAGGCTCCGGTGCGGGGCTTGCAAAATCAACAGTGCGGGGAGGTTAGATACTAACCAAGTATGTTCGAGACACGCGGGATTGAGCATGCACTCACCGGAGAGGGAGAAATCAAAAAAGGGGTGGTGGCGGCCGACGACGAGGAAGAAAGAGCTCCTACGGCCTAGGAGCGGATCGGGATCAATGGTGCACGGCCTGAGCTGGTCAAGTTGATGAGGAAGTGAGGGAAGCAGGCGACAGGGCTTAGTGCTTATTGAGATGGCCTAGCGACGATGAGTAGGTGCGGGAAAAAACAGAGAAGGGTGCGAGGGGGTTTTAAGGCTGGCGGCGAGGAGGCGGGTCGGTCCACCACACAAGGTGTGAGTGGGAGAAGCGATGTGAAGCTTGGCCTGGCCAAGCGCAAACTTCCAAGGTGTGGGATGTGAGGGTGGCGATGGCAACGGCTATGGTGACGACGGCCGCGAGACATGGTTGCCACACGGCGGTAGTGTGCGCGAGAGGCAGAGAAGGAGTAAGGGAGAGATGCAGAGGTAGAGAACACCGCTTTGTCTGGACGGGACATGTCTGGCGGCCTAGTACAGTGTAGTCAGTGAGGGGGCGCGTGCACAGGCAGTGCATAGCGTGTGGCGCCGCAGCTTGCATGGTTGGCGGCCACGGTAGAGGAGGCGGTGCATGGCGGTTCACCAGATGGCGAGGCCTGCGTGGGGATGGCGCGGCGTTCGGGCCAGCGTGGCCTGGGCTAACCGACCCGACACGACACGATGAGAGAGAAGGGAGAAGGGAAGGGAGATGGTGGGCCGGCCTAGGTCCAAATGGGTTGGTGGGCTGAGGCAAGGCCCAATTAGGATTCCTAGATTTGAACTTAGGCCTAAATTAGGTTTGGGTGATTTTTAAATTCAAATTTTGAATTTAAGAAGTGAACTAAAGTTTGAATTTAGTCAGTTCATATAAGTAGAAAGTTTAGTTAGCCGCTAAAATGACCAATAAGTGGGTTATAATCTTGATTTAGGTGTTTTTAGTTTGATTAGAGGTGAATTCCCAATTTAGCTGATAGGTTTGATTTAGGCATACACATAAAGTTTCTATTTTGAACTTTAAATTGATTTTAGTATTTCATACTTGTGATTTGCATAATTTAAAAATAGAATCTTCATCTTGGTGAATTTTACTATTGGCATGGATCCCCAGAAATAGATGTATTTTGAACCAAAAGGATTTTTAAAATCATACCCATGCCATCCATATATTACAATTTCTAGGTGTCTAAAATGGGGCTGTTACCGTGTTGGTGGTGGTGCTATATTTAAAGAGAGAGCATGGATGGAAGCTATGTGCATGACCTGGCCATGGTGGTGGTCGAGGAAACCATGCAGCTGTAGATGTCACATTAAATATAGATGAAGTAGAGGTTGTCGTAAAGTGTCACCAACTTGTAGATGTAGTGGATGAAAAGGAAATAGTTGATATAGTATAAGTAATTGAAACAATACTTGTGACAACCATGTGAATGTAGGGTTGGTTATATCCGTGATGGGCATGGTCACATTATCCTCCCCTTCTTTAATTTGATTTGTCTTTGACTCAAACTTATTCCTCTGCGAAAGGTTAGTAATAACAGGAGGCAAAGAAGCAAGCATATTCTCTAAGTAATGACATTGTTGTACAGTAAAGGGAGGTTTCAAATTTGTACAAATATATAAACTCGATGCGCCATATACTATCTCTTTATTATTATATTTATTCAAAACATGTTAACTATGGAAAATCAGAATATACAAAAGTCTCTCCTCTAAACTATTTAGATTACAGAGAACGTCAAATTCAATGTAACCCAATGTATTTAAAGAAGACAACAATTTTGGCTTATCTTTTTCACTAGCAATGTGAATAATATGTTTATTTTCAGCACAAAAGCTTGGTTCTAATACAAAAATTACATGATCATTATCACATTAGTTGTAGCACGGATATATGTTAAGCATTATCACATAACTCTTTTATATCACAAGAAAGAACAAATAAGTTATCTTGTGACAAAGGAAATTCAGTAGTGCGTTCCACAAATGTTTGCTCTAAATAGCATGATTGGTGAAAACCTTTTTAGCACAAAATTATTTTTAGCACAAGTGCTTGGAATGTGGCTTCACTCGATCTCACTTTGGTCATTTCTTCTCTGGCTTGCACTTGAACCCCTGACACCATTTGTTGGATATTGTAACTAGTCATAGAAATTTAATCCTACGAGGGGAGGGGGAGCAATTATCTCACATATATTTCTCATTGAAACTCAATACATTTATATCATAAATCAACACACTCTCAACGCGTGACTCCTCCTGAACTTGATACTAAAATTAAACGCACATCTCTCATTTTATTAGATCGAGTCTTCGACTTTCACATAGTTGGAAGTTCTACTCCTATTTGGACAAAACTATGACTATCTAAGAATTGATTCTTGGTAAGTCTTTGACAAAACCTATACTTACCAAAACTAACTAAAACTAGAAGATATAGATAAACTCCACTAATACCTTGAAGACCAATGTATGCTTACATGCCAATATTATTTTCCATATATATGTTGCCGAAAGACTCAATTAGGTTGGTGTCTACGACCTACCTAGTCATGATTATGACGATGTAACCATTGCATGGTGGCAAGATGGAGAATGTGTGTGAAAATCATTTTGGTGCCAATGTTTTTTTTTTTTTGTGTTTTGGTGGATTTGCCAATGGATAAGCCATGATTGAGAAATAGGAATTGGGAATGATGATACATGGCCCAACACATCTCTCAAGATATTGGAGCATAACAAGTGGTCCTTTCCAATTATTGCAAATTCCATAAGTTATGGCCGGAGAAGTATGGAAGTCGAGGCTTGCAGGACTTGCATGAGAAGTGTTTTGGAGGCAAGAATAAGTGGCATGTAATAAACTGGTTAACAATATTCAACACTTTGGGTCATGTAGGATGGATGTGCTTTGTATGCCTTCAAGAAGCAATGATATGGGGGCTGCGCGATCTTCATGACGTAGGATTGACGATAAGTTCGATTTGTATAAAGGGAACCGGTAGGCTACGTTAGCATAAATCAAAATTTTCTATCGCAATCACCCAGAAAATCTTATGAGTAGTAGATCATAGATCATTACCCTTGACGCACAGCCATATTGAAACAAGAGTTGGAGTAGCCATTTCCCACTACTAGAGAAATGAACTTCCATACCGGCACATCAGTCCCGATTGGCGAACCGGGACTGATGTGGCAATAGTCCCGGTTCGTGACTCCAGGGCTAAAAGCACGATTTTTCACTCACATTAGTACCGGTTCGTAACACGAATCGGTACTAAAGGTGGCTTGGCAAGCGGGTACATGCTAGCTGGCACAGGCACACGTTAGTCCCGGGTATTAAAGATAGGCCTTTAGTCCCGGTTAGTAACACGAATTGGTACTAAAGGCTCATTCCAGCAAAATTCAAAAGAAATGCATATCCTAGTCTATTAAATACGTGTGGGTGGGTGGGTTGGTTAGAAGAGTGAGTGGAGAGTCACATGGTGGCATGAGGTCCTAGGTTCAAGTCTTGGATTCGCCTTATTTTTTAGATATTTTCTACGCTTTAGTACCGGTTAGGGGAACCGGAACTAAAGGTCACATACCTTTAGTCCCGGATGGCCTGTCCCGGTTCGGGAACCGGGACTAAAGCCCGTTCCCAACCGGGACTAAAGCCCATTCCTAATAGTGTCCAACGATGTTTGCATCGAGATATAGAAAGTAGACTTTCACGTCGAGCCGAACGCCACCTCCTAGCCGATCACTACCGCATCAACGTTGTACGTACTAATGTATAGAAAGTAGTCATTCTCGCCGACCTTTCCCTCCTTGTCATTGTTCAACACGGCAACAAACGCAACAATGCCTCTATAGTATCCACATGTCTTGGAAAGGAACACCGTGTATCGATGTGCGAGCACTGGTCATGCATGGCTAGGGTGATGAGAACCAGCGCCCGACCTTTTGATAGGTATGGGTAAATCGATTGGTGGATAATTCATCGTAAACATCTGACTTTCATCAAAACTGACCGTACCTTGCAATTGCAACACCATGGCTTCATTGGTTATAAACCATGCACGTGCACTGTTGACCTCACCAAGAAGGCTTATTCCTACATGAGAATTGAGAATACAAGCAAGAATGAAGAATCAATATGAAATTGTGAATTGTATTAAGTACACGAAGTTGGGGTTTCACAAACCAATGATTGGTGAAAATGCGATGGTAGAATAATCTAAGCAAAACCCAAGTCTAAACAACGATGGCTACTGAGTATATAAGAGAGGGGTGGCAGCTAGGGTTGGCTTGTTGCCCTAGGCAAGATACAAGGGCTAGGGGCCCTAAAGAGAGGTGACACAACATTGGTAGTCCAAGCAACTTGTTTAATCTATTGTTTTTGGCTTCGAAGAAATTTAGATGTGGGACCAGATCCATTGAAAAGATCTCATCGAGGGATTCTCCGCCATATACTTGAACACCCTAAACATACTCCGTATGAATCTATTATACTCGTTTGAAGTTGGATTGCTCCGTGGTGGCCTAATCGAACTCCATCTTGGGAAATGACTTGGACCATGGTTCGTCTTGGTGGAGAGTTACATCCTTTCTGATACATCCCATTATTCCTGAGCACAAAAACATTATCATTAGGCAGTAAATTAGCCTCTAAAGCATATGCATGTGAACTTAAGAACGAGCTCACCTGGTAATGTAACTGGCATGGACATGCCCTTGTAATTGGTCCTTGCACATGTGGTGTTGGTGCTATGGGTGCATCCATGAGAGTGATGTCCTCATCATAGTTTCTAGAATGTTGGGTAGGCTACGATGGCTAGGGCTTCGTGGTGGCGAACTCGTCTAGCCGCACCGTCCCACGCCTCCCCTTATATAGAGCACGCTAATAGGCTTCTACGCTAGAGACCCATCAGGACTCTAATCCTCCACGGATTAGTATCCATGAAACCCTTTTCCAACCTGTTAAGTGTGTGAGCCGTTAGGTTCATATGCAAGCGGCCGTGGCCCTAAGAACTCTTTTCTAAACCATAAGTCAATAGTGGTTTCTAGCATGACATATTGACCCCTGAACGCATAAAATGATCATACCGGCTGATCCTTGATATACTCACATACTGATCTCTTTGCTGCATGATACTAGTCAAGCTTAAGGTAAGATGCATGTCACTCTTGTGATATCTCAACCATTCACTCGATCTTGTGGTGGACGCTGAAAACATGATGAACTCTTTAATCACATTGGTATGACCCTGCACTTTCCAATACAACCACATCGAGGGGCCTAAAAATATCTCTCCTGTTATCGAGGAGGGGGCAAATTCCATATTTATCGCTTATAGCCCACGTCATGCATCATATTATACCCGAAAGATATTTTTATAACTATGTAGTTACGTACGGTGTAGCGGTTGATAGCTATGTATGCTAGGACTCAATGGTGGTGAGGTCTTTTGGTGGGCTTGCACTTTAGCATGCCCCATGGCACCTTGGCTTGGCCTCGGGGTAGGTGGCGATGTCTTTTGATAGCCTTGCATTGTTAGAACTAATCCTGACTTGTACGTGTTTTTTGAGACCTTGCATGTGTTAGTAGTACATGTATGTCATGTACGTAGTGGTTAGTCCGAGTCTTGCATATAGGAGTTAGCCGGTCTGTGCTAGTCGATCGGCAGTTGTGTGTTGCAGCGCTCGGACAGCAAAATGATTGAGTCGTCATTAGAATAAGTAGAGTAGGGCAAATTAGTTAGTTGCATGCATGTTAGTTGGGCACGTTCTAAGGCGTGGCTTGAGGTCAGGTGAGTCTGTGAGTGGACCGTGTCATGCGGCATGCGCAGGTGTGGAGAGTGCATACTTGCGCATGAGACCCACGCATGAGACCTAGGCAGTAGTTGCTCCCTAATGCATGTAAGCAGGGCTATATATATGAGCCAAGTACTCGGTTGTTTAGTTTGCTTGTACTGTGAATACAAAAAAGAAGAAAAGGGCGTACATCGCCGCAAGTGCTCTCGTGTGTGAGAGTGTGACCATATGAGTTTGCTTCTGTATTAGTCAAAGGAGTGCTCGCGTTTGGTGTTGTGTGAGTTTCGATCTTTGGGCTGGTTCCAACATGCACTTCACTGCCCTGGCTTGGCCTCGGGATCGGTTGCAAGGTCTTCCAGCAACCTCACATTTCAACATGTCGTGCGGCTCCTTAGATTTGCCTCAGTGTTGCTGGAGAGGTACGTCTTTTTGATGGCCTTGTATGCCGGCATGCGTTCTGGCGCCCCGACCTGACCCCGTAGGCTATAGGACCGGTGGTGAGATCCTCTAGTGGCCTCACAATTTCTCGTGCCCTGGCTTGGCCCTAGGGTCGGCGAAGAGATCTTCTGGGTGCCTTGCCCTATGGTGCCCTAGCTTGACTCCAGATCGCTTGTTCCGATGAAACAGGGTTTTGCCACCCTAAAATAGAGATCACCCATAGGTGTCCTACAACTCACGGACTGTATCTAATGTGCCAATTCCTACGCGTTGTCACGACTCTATGTGCAATATGCACTCAAATTGACATATCTTTTGATGCAAAGCTCCAAATCTTGTGCCTATCGATGCGTTGGAAAATAGACTTCATGGGCTTTCTAATTATGTATGTGTCATTCCTATGTTGCATCCATTTTATTTTCCATTGATATCATTGTTAACTTTGTGGGCAGCAAACCGATGTTGATAGTTCTTCTCACTTGCTCCTTCTACTTGGTGCCCTTCTTTCCTCACCTCACATTGGTCACACCAAGAAAATGCATGGTGCCTTGATAAATTTGAGCCATTGGATCAAATTTGGAAGATTTGGAAGCGTGAGATCAAACCAATGGTTCATTTTGTATCGTAGCAATTGATATTGAGTTTTGGACTACACATTTTTAATCATAGTAAAGGCATTATCCGAAAATACCCTCTACCTTTAATTTCCTTTTAGCAGGATGGACATGTGAGACATAATAAGGACAAACAGAGCACAACCAATGGATATAAACAATGCGAACAGTGGGCGAGGTGGTGAAGCAGTGTAATGAAAGCCAATAGTAGGTGGAGAGGTGGCAAATGATACTTGTCAGGAGTTAGAGCGTAGCACCAAATAGTGCATCAAAAGTGTTGGAGGAACATCTCCAATTTTCAATTAGGTAGATAGAACACAAATTGTTCACTTCACTTATTACTGATAGATAACGCCTTAGATGCAATCCAAATCCATGAATAATGTGAGCGTAATCTATAGCCCTTAGGATGCATGATCTAATCCAAGGTCCAAAATAAGAGAACCAAATTCTCTTCAAGGGTAAATAGTTATGAGCAAAGTTAGAAATGGCAAGCTGCCCTTTCCTCTATTTATAGGTTATAGGAAGCCTTCTAAAATTCACAGATAACTTTCACACAACTGATGACAGTTGAACTGCAACTACCTAACGCCCCATGTACAATTCATACTTGGCAACATATTGACAATTCATCTATATGTTGACAGCATCAATGATATCATCATTCTTAATAACAAGTTATGTAATATGTAAGAAGTAAGATATATTTGACTACAAGTAAAAAGCCAAAATTTTTTCTTTGTCTTGCACTATCTAGAAATTAATTGTCCTATTATCATAGTACATTTAGCCTTTGATTCTTGATGATTCATGATTTAGGCAAATGCATTTGATGTCCCTCATCACCAAGTCCATAATATATATGGCAGTGGAACTCGACAATGAGTAGGGCATGTTTGGTAGGGTTGTAAATTCTCCAAGAATCAAAATCTTCTCTATTTTTTTTGAGAAAAGAGTCCGGTCGATATTGTAGTAGGGGATAAGTTGGATATTATACACTATGGCAAATTGGCAATTCCTACAACTTACCAATAGCTAGATCGGATTGGATAGATTCATTGCATTGGTAAAATGGAGAAACATCTTAAGGAGGGGTGATGGGGTGCGGAATAGTTCAAGGGGTGTGCATAAGAGTTACAATATAGTAGAAATAGATAACATCAAAAACTTGCGATGAGTGTGTTAAATATGTTGAAATATGAGTTACAAGACCAATGTGCAGTGTGGAAGGCAATTTGATAGCTAGGTCCATGACGGTTTTGTAACAATGTTGGGGAAACATACAATAGAAATCAAAGAGACATGCAGCTGACGGTGTAGATTTTTCACAAGCACTCATGGTTGTCTTCATCTTGTGAGGCATTGGGAAGTTTGGAAGTGCATTAAAAAACTACATCCTATGAGACAATTGATGTTGTCGCTTTGGTAGGATCTCAGGATGAGACTCAAGAGAAAAGTTGATCTCCAAGTTGAAGCTACTGAGGGATGCATAGGGTACTCTTGAATGATTTATATCTTGTCCATCTTGTTATTACAAGAAGTCTCAAGCTTACCCAAATTGGTTTCTTGTCAGGCACAAGCAGTGGCGGAGGATGGAATAAATTTATGGTATGGTGAATATTATAGTAGGTATTAAATAGTCTCACAATATCAAAACAACCTTTGTAATAATAAGAATCCATGTACTAATAAGAGTATATCACAAAAATTAAATAGAACAATGATAATATCATAAAACATAAATAATGCAAAAAGACCAAAGACGTACCATTGAAATACTAATTCTGTTTAGGAGATTGAGGCAATTGCATTAAGATGAAGTCCTTTGAATATGTCTCGCTCGATGTAGCACACCATTAGATCATTAAGCCAATCATCAGATATCTTGTTCCTTAAATCGGTTTTAATAATCTTCATAGCTGAGAAGACTCTTTCAACAGATGCTGTAGCCACCGGTAGTAGCAATGCCAACTCAATAAGACGATAGACCAATGGAAATATAATATGTCGTTCAAGCTCAACCATCTTTGTAGCTAGACTTGCAAGATCATGGCACACAATAAAATCATCAAGTCTTCGCATACAACGAATGAAAAGGTCAAGTTGATCCTTTATAGCCGCACGATCAGCAAAAGAAAAATCTTTATCATAGATTTCTGTAACTCGAGCAAGCCTATCCACATTAAATTTGGAGAACTTGTCTCTGGGGTCAAGACAAGAAAAACATGTAAGCAAGTCTGATGATACTTCATTAAAGCGATGATTCAACTCTGTGGTAATAGCATCTATAGCGGTATAGAAGGTATCAACGCGAAAATGATGTTCTTGACTAATTATGTTTCTCCCTCCTTTTCTTGATCGACCCCATTTTGGGACTGGTTCATCCATATTTGGCAATGGAATCTCATTTGTTTTGCAAAATGTTTTGGCTTCTTCAAATAATGGTTCCCAACCATTATTCCTCAAGTCACTCAAACGTGATTTAATATCAACAAGCAATGACATGGCCTGAACAACATTTTGATCCTTCCTTTGTAAGACAAGAGATAGCTCATTAGTAATACGAAGAATTTTCAACATCATCTTCATAATGAACACAAAGCTAAAAGACTCCATTGTATGCACCAACCCTCCCGCTGTAGATGGATTACGTGCAACTGTTTGCACAATCTCTAGCACTTGCACAACTGAATCCCACAGGTTTTATAATGAGAGTCCCATCTAGTATCTCCAGGTCTAGCCAAAGAAGTTTCTTGATGTTTTATACCATGCTTCGCAGAATCTCCTTCCACTTGAATCGCGTGGATAATTATGACCAATTGGTTGAGTTGGACTATTCACCATATAAGCTCTTCTAACATCATCTCTAATATTGGGGTGAAAATCATCGATTGGAACACGAAGACCCGGATCACTGATAATTTGATCCGGATTAAACTCGCTATTACCTTGATGATCGGCCATTGTTGCTTGAACATGTGCATCTCTGGCTCCAATCTCAACAAAAACATTCTCTTGGGCCTCTTCCCTGGGTCCGTCTTAAGCCTCTTCTCTTGGTTCATCTACCTCCTCAAGTTCACTTGTACGAGTACTTTGATTTGAGTTTACCTTGCTAAAATACTTTGTCAAATCTATAGAAAAAAGTAAATACATAATTTTGCTGTTAGATGAAGGGAATGGATTAAATGAGATTAGAATAATTAGATTTTAATTAAATTACCTTTTGTTTTTCCCTTCTTTTGGGTTGCATCTTGGCGGCCGGTGGACGGCGGCGGCAGTTGCACGAAGCCATGAACGAAACCGACGAACTGACGAAGACGAACAGATCCATATGTGATTTCTCGTCTCGTCTTATTTTTCCGTAGGCCTCAGCGAGTCAGCGACATCGTGGTCTATGGCCCAGGCCCCAAGGTGAAGCCCATAGCAAAATGTACGCCAGCCATGGGCATGCGGCCAGCAGCCAGCCCAACAGCCCATGGGCATGCGGCCAGCAGCCAGCCATGACCGAACCAAACCAACACCATTGGTTTGGTGACTTTGGTCCACGTTGGTTTGGACTATAGCACCGTGCGCATAGGTTCACAAAGACTAGTATATTAGGAGGTTGTTGCAGATTTTTTAGGTATGGCGTTTGCCGCACCATGCCACACGGGGAGGTCCGCCCCTAGGCACAAGGAATTTGAGTGCTTAAGGGCCTACTTGGTTGGTTGTCACATTTTGTGAGGCATTGTCCAATTTTCTTTGGTAGCCGCTTGGTTCTTTACCTCTTATGAAATGCCAAAGTTTCTTAGCCCTATGGCCCACCTATCATCGGTTGGCATCTTTGCCACCAAAGAAGGTGTGACCAAAAAATTGTTGGTAACAAATTAAAATAGTGGCTTGCCAAAACTAGCCACAACTAGGCGTGGCATGTTGTCTATGGTATGTCATGGAATCCAGAATGAGGAAATGTGTAATTTTGACATATTTGGAAAGGAAGCTGGGCATGCATTTTTTTTTTGAGTGATTCAGTTGAGTTTCATGGCTACAGATGGGTGGTCATAACATAAAATGTTTTAACCAGTCTATGGCGTGGCACGTGAAGAATAACAACATTAAGGGCTGTTTTATTCACATGATTCTAGGGAAACAAGAATAGGAAAAATGTAGGATTGAAATGCCCTGACATGTTAAATCCCGTAGGAATCAAAATTATAGTATTGTTTAAAAGATGTGTTTGAGAGACTCACAGAAAGTGTACAGATTCTAGAATTAACTATTAATTGATTACATAGAGAATGGAGAGAATTTTGCATAGTGAATGGATAGAGGAAGCGAGAAACTGCGTTGGAATTATCAAATGAATGTGTGGGTGGAGATTAGGGACTAGGGTGAGAGAGGAAGATGTTATTATTTTTTATTATTGTTTTCAAGATGTTATCATTTTTTATTATTTTTTCACCTTCACAATTTTTACTACACGAAGCGCTAGCTCTATATTTTTCCCGCCCACATTTACTGTTTGGGCTCTCCTACATGGTACTATTTGCTCTTGTGGTGGAACCCCCAATGCTGATAGATAGCTTGACAAAAAAATATTTGCCTATATGTGGTCTACCAAAGGGAGAATGCGAACGGTTAAGCAATGATCCATTGTTAGAATTGCCGTCAGATAAATGAGCTTGAAACATATGTCGATAGTTGTTTCCCCCTGATATCCGACCATTCCCGGCAGGTCAATCACTTGTATAGTCAAATATTTTCCGATAGATCATGCTCTTGGCTTTGATGATTTTAATGGTCTCTTTTTTTATGAACAATTGTTAGTATTTCATTATTGATGATCTTTCCTTGTCGCACTTCAAAGACTAAAAGGTATTATTGGATCATACAACAAATTGGTGTTACGGTTTGTTCTATTTGGTTCATGGAAATGAATTATCCTCACGAAATTGGGACCTGACCCATTAGGATCCATGACTCCTAGATTGAGGATTGCACATGGAATGAATCAAAATAAAGATTCATCTAATACGAGTAGAGTTAATTAACATAGAAGGTTAATGGGTTTTTAAGAGATTTTTTTTCTATTGCGCTTCAATTGCTTCAGATCCTTCGTGTGCCATAGCTAAGTTGCCTCATCCATCTATGCCATTGCATTTATTTGGCTATTGCATTATGTGCCATTGGTGTAATTTTTCTTTATTGTTTAACTTGTATAGCGATCCACAAAAAATGATTTGTTATCATATATGTAGTACTTTCAATTAATTTTTTGGGGTATTTCAACATAAGTTTTTATGATCAATTCTACACTTACAAAAGGTAGATTCAAATTACTACATATTTGATGGCATTCGATGATGAAACAAACGACAATACTTAGGTAAATGTGGTGACAGAATTGGGTGAGGTCAATTAGCGATAGCACATGAGCGATCCGGAGCAATTGCAATGGTGAAAAATTTATGCTTTTTTTTTGACAAGGTGGTATATGCGATAAATGTGAAGCTATTTGGCCTCGTGTAATATTTCATTAATCACATGTCTAGTAGATATGACTATTAATTATTGTCATCTATCCATTATATATAAAATATGGATATTTATTTAATATGTTATCTAAAAGATATGACTATTGATCGTTGTCATTAATCTATTATCTAGAAGATTTGACAAAAATTAATAATCATATCCTCTAGATAACAGATTAAATACATATTCATATCTTTTAGATAATGGATAAATGATAATAATTAATAGTGATCATATCAAGTAGATATACAATTACTGAAAAACTGAATGAGGCGAAGCATGTCCTTTCGACAAAATCCTTATAAATAACTACAATACACATCTTGAAAAAATCACCCCTAGCCTTTGATAGTAGGCTAATTAGTCACATGTCACAACTGATCGAATGACCATTTTGTTTGGCCTTCCATACTAGATCCTCAACCCAGGAACCATGGATGGGAAAGGTTCCCTCAACAAAGATATGGGACCGAGAGAAAATGAGGCCTATATTTCTCCCTTGCACGAAGCACTGAGAGGCACAACAGCAATCCCAACATTGAATGAGCATGTAGGCCTCAACTCCTCACCACCATGCTCACCTCTAATACAAGAAACTAGCACGATGTCGTTCCACACGAATTTGGCACCGTCACCACTACTTCCAGAGTTGCCACATGCAGTTCTTGCTGCTGCATCCATGGTCAGCAACACTGAATCTTTGGCCAGACACAGAGTTGGCTCGCAGTACCTGCAACAGATGATGCCCCTAGAACGCAACTTCCTAACAAATCCTGTGAAAGATTACTTGAACTTGTCTGATCAAATGCAGATTTTGTCCATGGAGCCCCCATCAATTACATCATTGCTCCAAGGTGAAGCCCTTGCAGTCGTTCATGCCCACCTTAATACTACCAGGCTGCTGGATCATGGCCCAATATTTGAGAACCCCACATGGATCCTCCCTGAGGTATGTATCACTCAATCCTCCTTATCCACCTTAAATCATCGATCATCCCTTCACATGTAGTACCATGTGCAGCAACAACACTCGCTGCTTGGGTCTCCATCCCACGAAGATCTCCATGGCGCTGCACAAGTGAATCCGACCACCTTTGGTCCATTGCACATGTCCCCAAATGTCTCAAGGGAACAGCAGGCACCTGTATCTTGTCCTAATAGTGCTTCTGATGGTGTTGTGCAAGTTGCGTCGAGTTCAATAGTGGTCAGTAATAAAGGCAAACGTGAGTACAAATGCAAGGTCTGTAATGCCACTTTCTACTCACCACAAGCATACGGTGGTCACATGAGCTCCCATAGCAAAATGCGGAAGAGCAACCAACCTGGAGGCCACTTATTCTTCAATGCAACCTCTGATTCTACTGGAACCTGCCAGGACATCGGCAGCTGTAACAGTGATTATGGCCCAATTTGAGAGAACTATTTTTTTTTTTTGGTGTGTTGGGAGCTCGCCTGATCATGGGCAACCTGGCCCGATTTTTTTGGGCTGGGCCAGGCTTGTCCGTTGGGCTGGAAACCAAGCCCATCAGGCCGGGCTTGGGCTCATGGGAAAAGTAAAAAACCAGTGCAAAGTTGGGCTTTGGGTCGGGCTTTGTCAGACTTTCGGGCATTGGGCTAGGCTTGGGCCTAGTTCGTTAAAAAAAATTTTGGGCTAGGCCGGGCCGGGCTCGGGTCAAAGTCTAGAGGATGATCAGGTCTAGTTGAGAGCCATTGATCAGTGCAATACAATAAGAGCAAACTATCTGCTGTGTGCGCCTCCGTGGGAATTAACAAGCAATAATTATCCTTACTATGTTATGTTCTATGCATTGAACTATGCACTGAATTTTTCTCTTCCAGAAGAAAATTTGGTAAGCTTAATTTTTTTTCCATATTTTTTCAACAGCTCAGAAAGATATTTTCATGCAGCAGCTAGCGCATTTTACTGAATACACCCTCCACATCTCTCGTTTTTCTTCGATGGTCAATGATAAGATAGGCTCATTGGCTCCTGGATACCATTGATCTAAAGTTCTCGCAAAACACGGTCACGTGTACCCATCAAGAATGCCAATCAATACTGTTGTTTTTAGTGTGCAGCCTCTTACAGGTAGAGCTATAAAAAAACTTGAGGCTTGCAGGCTGCTTGAACTCAGCTTGTTCTAACCTTCATTCGAGTTTGACTCGATCTTTTAAACGAGCTGAGCTTGAGCTTAAATCTAAACTTGTGAGACTACACGAGCCAAGCTTGAGCTTTATTCGAGCCTAGTCTAGTTTCCGCAAATCTTGATTCTTTCTCTTAAAACATATTTTACCGAGTCAACTCTCACTACTAGAGAATAGACCTTTAATACCGGCACATCGGTCCCGGTTGGACACGAACCGGTATTGATAATGGCATCAGTCCTGGTTCGTGGCTCCAAGGCTTCAATCCCGGTTGGGCTCAGACATCAATCCCGGTTCGTGATACGAACCTGTACTAATAAGTTCTTTGGCAGGCGGGTACAAAACAGCTGGTCTCATCAATCCTGGTTCATTTTACGAACTAGGATTGATGCCTCGTTCCAGGAAAGTTCAAAAGAAATGTGTTGGGGAAAGTCCCGCTCGAGGCTCGGGGGCTAGCTGTTGGGGAAAGTACGTGGCCCATAAAGGTTCGGCCCACTTACTTACCCGCGGCCCACAGGAAGCCAGCTCGGGGCAGAAGCTCTACCGAAGCTTGGCAAGCTCGAGCCCGAGCTTCCCCGCCTCGGAAGCTCGGGCCTCTTGCTTACCCCGCGACTCTGAGGAACAAAGGAACAGGACCCCGAGGCAAATCGTGTGCGCCATGACAGATACGCCGGGTCCCCGTGAGTCGCCGAGAATTAAATGCGCGACTATACCAAGGCGCTGGCGGCATTTTTCGACGGGTTGGCGGCGGTCCGTCAACCGCCAGATGGGCAAAGACACGTCTTGACCGGTAGCGGTCCAAATATGTAATCGAGAATTGCACTCGACACCGGAGGATTTGGTGCGCTACCGGTATGGCAAAAAAGCAATGACTAATTCAACGGATCAGCACAAGATACAATGGCCGGAGAGCACCAATAAAAGGGACATACAGGCCACAACAACGGAGGGCTTCACTTCCGCATACACACAACTCACTTAGAGAATAGCTACTGTAGAACAGGAGCACTTGCACTCTCGTAGGAGCTCTAGTTCCCGGCGGTAGTTCTCCGCATTCAGGTAACTGTAGGAACACACACACAAGTGTCTTGAGCACTCATTGTACTCGAGGCCCAGGCTTCCCAAAGCCCGGACTCCATCCCCTTGTACTCGTTTAAGCTCGGCATTAAACGAAGACTGGACGTAGGGCTGTTATCCCGCAGTGGAGGCCTGAACCAGGGTAAAAACACTCGTGTCATCACCCCCAGCGATCCGGACTCGACGCGCCTAGCCACGTCGAGACTAAGGTCTTTTCCTTCGGCGGCGTCCGGCCACAAGGCCGGGCCTCGGTCCGGGGGACAGGGCCGCCTTCGGGCCTCGCACCCCCTTTCCTTGCTTATTGGCGCTGCGGAAGCTCGCCTCCCAGTCGCCGACAGCTGGCGCCCACCGTGGGGCCCGATTGCGGTCTTCTCCCCTTGATCGAGTCGAGGATGGCCTTGTTGTCATATCAGTAAGACTATGAGCACGACTAATCGACGCGAATCACGGGATGGCGTGCTTAACCATTTCTTTGCTGTAACCAGTAGATGGCTCGGTTCAACTACTTCCTACCTACCTTTTGTTCAGACATGGTCTCAACGCAACCATGGAGAGTTACAGGATTAACGTGGATTTCGCTGAGCTCCTGCGTGGAGTGGCCGCCTCGTCGGCGAAAAGCTCAAGAGGTCGCAGCGTTCTCGGAAAGCGAACCCAGCGCCACCATTCTATAGATTCTGGCGATGTGGGCCTTCGCGCGAGAGTCGCGTCTTGGAAATCGAGGGGAGACCTTGAGCTCCATCGCACTGGCGACATGATATGATCTCCGCCGAAGAAGGAATGATAGAATCCGGTGGAGTGTGGGAAGACGAGGACGAGACGGACAGAGGCGAGAGTACACCTGAGACAGTGAAGAGGTGTGTAAGAAGAAAGAAGGCCGTTGTCGCCAGTAGTGTCTGAGGTAGAGCGAGAGGCAGAAGAGAGCGCCTGCGAAGGGCAAACAGACAAGCTTGGTGGAGGCCAGTAGGGCAGTGGGTGGAAGAGAGGTGCACTGGAACAGAGGGCGAAGAGATGCTATTGACCTCTCGCATGGGACTTTGCTGACCCGGTCAGACGGGTCGCGCGTTGATTAAAGACAGATCCATCCGCGTCGAATGACTTGGGGACAAGCCGCCCATGGGCTTGGCCGTATGGCTGAAGGGCGACGCGAGTCCGCCAGCTTCATGATAAGTGGACCACCTGAAGGGCACCTGGCGACACTTCGAGTACGCCTGGTCCCACCATCATCGATCGATCATTCTGATGATTGTCCCCTGACGCCAGCAGGCGAGCGCCATGCATGCTGCTGGGCAAGCTCCCTTGGTGATCGCAGGAGCTCCTAACCGAGTCCTAGGCCGTGGTCGTCGGATACAGGTGCGGTCACGGATCAGGACATTCCTCCTCGTCAAGGTCTGACGCTGCAGGTCCAGCCGTCGACGCTGTCACCCGAGGTTGCCCGGCTGCTTGTAAGAACATCCGATCCCCAGGGACGGACGACGCGTCCATCGTGAGAGCTCGATTGATTTATGGCCCACCCACCAACCTCAAGTCGCCCAAAGCTGCTGCTACTACCGATGAAGATCCGCTACAGCTTGTTTGCTTACCTGAAGATCAAACTCAACACAAGTCGTGAAGTCGAGCCAGCTCGGTAAAGGCTAACTAACTGCGCACTTGTCGAAATTAGTCTCATCGTGAGGAAGGTCGGGACGGACTGGCTGCCGCCTATTTCCCCTGCGACATAGCACAAGACCAAGTAGCTGTCCTTAGCAGCCAGGCGGAGCCGCTATCCGGTTACACGTAACAGCATAATTTTTGGTCGTCACTCAGGCTCAGGTACTCAGCAATAATACAACTTTTTGGTACACACGACCATCGTAAAGAACCTAACGCGGTTCACGTCCACTACGAAGTACCTCGACGCCCTCGGAGACAGGAGGTAGAGGTTATGACGATGTAAAAAGTTGGCAAAAAAGCAAGTCACGGACCATGGACCGATGACATTCAGACCGAACGCATTTGCTAATCTTGAGAAAGCATCGTTAAGCGTGTTTCTGTTTCAATCGTGAATTGAGAATGTGTCAGTGTGTCGATGCCGGATTGGCTGGCTAGGTAATAGGAGCTGATCAGTATCATAGCGAGTAGTATCCAGGCGAGGCTCGCCGAGAAGAATATATGATCCCACATCCAGGAGGCGGATCGCCCTCATCCGAGAATTGCCACAGATATCGCTGCCTTGCCCTCTCCAGATGTCGTCGGGCGAGATCCGCGTTAGAAGAAGCGTGGAAGAGCGAGAAATGCATGCCGCAAACCTGTCTGTCCTCAGGCCGAAAGCGATATTTGGCACATGAGCTAGCTCGAGAAGAAGCCATTCCATCTCTACTGCAAGTCGCCTCATTGATCGCATCATAAAGTCGAAGTCAAGCTGCTGCCGCATCAGATTATGTCGAACGTGTCTGCCCTTTAGCTATAGCACGGCAGTTGTACCACTGTATGGGCCTGTACGCCTTTGTATGATACTATCTCGAACTCCATTTTTCGGTCCCAGCGTCCAGAGTTTCGAGTTTCAACTGAGTAAAGGACATCATTGAACCAGGAACAGGCGGGAACCCAGAGCAAGAAGTGTATAAATTTGACATCAAGTTGTTCGTTGAACACGATCAAACAATCAGGCTGACTTTTAGGGGCTGATTTGGCCGCATGGGACAAGCCCACCCGGCAGCCAAGGCACATAAAGCACCATAAACCAAGACCATTGCGCTAATGTCGAGCGATAATGACCAATTGACATAATTCGTCAAGTGCATTGTTCTCTCTCAAAGGAGACAAATTCAGCATACGTCCATTCCCAACGCCGCGACAGTGAGAGTTGGACCTGCTGGCGCGCTTGGGCCATCACTGGAAAGGGGATAACCAATTGTAATGTAGGGTTGAGTTTCGCCTTGAGGCCTCTATGTTACCGCGAGCGGTACGAGCGCACTATGTGGCTACTGGCTGAATATGCTTTACTCGTTCGACGTGGCTACGGCTAATCACTACGTCATGAGCTCCGCAGTGCAGAAGCGCCCCTGCCTCCGGGGAGACCTCCTCGAGACCCGACGACACGAGAAAACACCCGATCGGTCTTAGTTCCTGGCCTGCCAAACTCCATAGGCCACTGAGTAGCCATTGCGTTGTTGTATCCCTCAGACTAGTCTATCAAGTTGTACCCAGAAATTGTGAGGGTCGACCGGACCGCGAAAACCAAATCGTCCTTGCGTACGAAGGCGAACAATGGTCCTGAGGCGCGCGTTGATCGCATGGAGAAAGATGGAGATAGAGAGCCCTGCCATCAGTGGGACGCATTGTTGAGTAACTAGAATGATAAAGCTTCGCTCCTTGACAGAGCATCGACAGCTCTCGGACGGACTTATGAGGCTTTGGCCAACGGAAAATGGACATATTTGGTCGTGGCCAAAAGGGTCTAGAGGCACCTTTTGTTACTGGGCTGCCTTTTGTTGTTAATGCTCCGCCATATCGCCATCGACACTCTTTTCACTAGTGGATCGAACAAGGATTAATGTCCGACATTTTAAGTTGTCTCGACATAAGCACGGTTCCCAGGGACAATATGACGGTTTATACTCCTCAATGATGCGCCGCTTGATGCGATAAGGGATATCTGGCAGGCTTAGGGAAGAAAAGGCACCATTAGAATGGCCTCGACACAAGCATTGTGCGAGTGAGTTAACAGATCTAATGAGTCGGCTGCCGGCGGCAAGCTTATAGGCAGGACGTAACTAGGTTGCTTTTAAGATTCGCAATTCCAGAGCACGCTTAGAGAGCTAAGACTTTGGTTGATTTCACTGAGGAGACAACAAAGGAACCGCGTGTTGTTGGATCGACTATCGAGTCCTCGCCAGAAGTCCCGAGCGAGTCATGGCACACAATAGCCGAGCATACTCACCATGCAATACGCCGCAATCTAGTCACGCTAGCCATGCACCGGAAGGGTCAACACCTGATCGTTCCGTATCGCGTGCCTCTACGGAGGTCGTGCGTTAGATCGAGAGGCTGTCAAAGGCAAGTCCTTGCTTTGCTGGCTATGTCGCTAAGAGCCGTGTTACGTGTCCTAGAAAAGGTATTTCGTATGTCATTCCCCCCCTACATAGACCCCAACCTGACTACTACGGCGACTCATGATCGGCCCCATCGAGTAATGAAACACAGCTACGTTTTACTGATGCAGTCGGTGCCAGAAAGTGGGTATCGCATCTTCTTCAAGACGAGGCGGCTGCCGGCATACCTAAACTCCTTACCCCTAGTGCATTTCAAGGGGGCCGGGAGATTCAATGAGGCCGGGATACTAACAGGTCGAGAGAAGCGGAGCAGGGACTCAAGTCGCGGTTTCCTCTACTCCGTAGCCTGCCGTGAACTCGAGAATCGATGTACGATCTCAATCCTGCCGAAGTGAGGTCGATAAAAATCTCTCTAAACCACAACCCCTTTCGCAGAGCAGTAAGGGCCTGGTATAGTTCCGGGTACAAGAAGCTAGGCATATTGGTGATCTCTTAAATGTATGACACAGGCGCATCGAACGTCGATAGCATAGACACGCTGAGACGGCAGTGGTGGCCTCCAGGCTCTGAAAATCGATGATCTGAAAATCTGATCCTCCAAATACAGCCGATAGACTCGCAGCTCGAGGCTGGCGCAAAATTGATCGAAACCAGTCACAACCGCCTTCGTCAGAATGCAGGCCATAGATATACTCCGTGACCGTTCGTGCTCGGGTTAGATCGATGGGTCGATTGAGGATTTCTAAGTATTCGATTCCAAAGGTCGATTCAGATGCCAGGAGGGACAAGGACTCTTGCTAGCCTCGAGCCTCGCATTAACACGACGGGCGCATATCCGCTCTTTCTCTTGTCCATACAACTACTAGCTTCGCCGCTTCACGTGTGATCTGGGGAGTGAAAGGGAGAGAAGAGCGGAAAGACGATGCTACAAACTTTATTAGGGTTACATGGTACAGATGGCCTAGCCAGTATGGCAATCGACTCTGAGGCAGGGCCCCGTACGGTGGACGTCAGGCCGGCCGGACAGCCTGCGTAGCCTTCGGTAGACCAAAGAAGTGGAGACCTGGGCATCAAAGTGCCTGCCGAGTATAGGAGGGATCAGTCGCAAGCGAGGAGCCCACGAGTCTGTGAAGCTCATCTATTTCCTGCGGTGATTCCGCGACACACCTCGGGCGATAGGTCTGGGAGTCCTCCGGAAGCCAGCAGAGGTCAAAACGCAGTAGCTGCCAACAACGGGGAGCCATGGAAAAACCTGAAGGAAGAAGTGAGGAAAAGGGAAGCCCAGAGGCTTTGAGAGAGATGTCGGCAGCATCGTCACTCCGACCGCTCTTTTTTATAGCTGAGTTAGGAAGCCGCAAGCCGTCCGAAAGAGGAGTAATGTTCCGCGCGACCTCAGAATCGACGGCGGCCTAGCGCTGATGCAGCGAATTACAACAAGACATGTAAGCGGCGTTGGCAATGGCCAAGGTGGAAGTGTGAAGAAGAGTCAAAAACAACTCCAGATTAGCGCAGAATTAATAGGCAAGTTAGGGAGGATTACTGTACAAAACACGCCAAGAAAAAGATGAAATTCACGGCTCTTGCAAGGAGGCTTCGACCGACTGGCTTCTCTGTAGCAACTTCGTTACAGCCACAATCGAGCTGCTCCGAAAATCGGCGGTCTGAAACGAGTAAAACAGCTCTCGCTGACCCCTTTCCGGTCGGGCACCAAGTGTTGATGGGCAGGCATGTCCTTCCCAGCTTAAGTAGTCGCGAAAGCTCCGTTCTATGCTAAAATATGTACGAGCGTGGGTCTTCATGACCCCTTGTACGGCACAAGTTGCCTCCTGTTGACTCTGCGCCTTCCCTGACGATGCTCTAATCGGCCCGGTATGAAACACTTCTGCGCGCTCAGCTACGTCGGCGGCTCGACTGTAACGAACGCTCCGATTGTGTGAAGCGAGCTCACGGCGCTGCGAGCGGCATCTTGACATCAGACTTGGAGCCTTATGTGCCTCTATGAGCACAAAGCTCATACAATAGATCATAGAGATCCTATGGAATGAATCTAAGCGAAGGGGAAAAGAAGGAAGGACCAAAAAATACAAGACAACAAGCAAATCATCAACTCACACGCGGCTGCGGTAACGACCAGGCCATTATCGGCTCTGCAAATCCGCGTGGCTCGCACTGACATTACTGAAGATCGACCTAGAACGCTGGTGGCAGCCTTCTACATACCGGGCCGAAGCTCAACAGTCCACGCTGCTCATAGAAGGCTCAATCATTACCAGCGAGTCTCCTTCGCAGCTCGTTCCAGGCGGGCACCACGGCTTCCAGTAGTACTTCTGCTGGCCCTGCAACAATAAGGCACGCGCAAGGCAACGCACCCGTGACAACCAGCGGCATGGCAAGGCCGATTGCCGACAACTTCCCCGGGCACTAGCGGTGTACGCAGACCTAGAAAGACTCATTCCATGGAAATCCATCTGGATGCGGTGCCGATCAGGTCACCCCCGAGCTCCGAGGGGCCTCGGCGAGGCCCGATCTGGCACGGCAGGTCCGGCCAGCTGAGGGGCTGCCAATCTGATCGGTGAATAACGCAATGGCCAGCCGCCGGAGCAGATACACATTCGAGGCGCACCGTGCCTCGTCAGCATAACCACATTAGTACTACCTCATTCATCAGAACCCGCGGAATTATGTTACCTGGATTCAGCCGCCACCGTGTCCGGTCTCGGCGTCGGTGTGCGGGGTATCCTTCGCTGCCGTTGAGTTCCAGTCTCCTTCTGCGGCCAGCATGGCACCTTCCGCGCGACCACATTACGACATCTCGTTTTGGAATAGGCTTGGAATTCACTCATTTTGCCGCGGTCCATTCTCCGTTGGCATATGCTGCCGTCTGTCAGATGCGGTCGAGCGAATCGCGGGTCTCGGACCCGTCGGCCCACGTTGCGGGCGCCAGGGGCATACACAGAGAAAGGAAGAGGCGCGGGAAACAGCGCAAGCCGCGAAGCAACGTGCCGCCTGACTGTCCGTCTCTTTCGTTATCTTTGTTGCGCAAGAAGCCCTTATGGCAAAGACGCTTGAAGACTGTTATCGGAGGGACATCTTGCTTGCATGCCGAATCCGCTGTATGATTTGCCGCCGTGGATTTCTGACTACTTTACGCCGAGTCCGCTCGTGTATGCTGCAGTGGCGGCTAGGCTAGGCAGCGAGAGCAAGCCAGCCAGTCGTGTCACGGAAGCTATGCCGCAGTAAACCAACGAAGCCAGTACCTACCTCACGGGTCCAGCAGACGAAGGCATGCGACTCCCGAAGCGTCGGCAGAATCCACTGCTTCGAACAAGCTCGAGCGAAGACGGATCACGGTTATACGCACATTAGACATTGGCAGATAGGGTGTCTCCAGCGTTCGACCACTACAGCCTTCGTCTCGGTTCCTGGGGCTGGGCGAGGCGGCCCGTACCATAGGACTGGGCGGGACCCCCGGGATCTCTGAACGCATTCAAGCTGGCCCACCACTTACTGGCTTCGCCGAAAAGGCCGAGGAAAAGACTGAGTCGAGCATCGGGAATGAAGACTCACGGAAGTGCCTCATGAGGAATCATCCCAGGATTTCAAAGGGCAGGCCCTTCTTCCCCTGAGCAGTGCGAGTATATCTTTTAGTCCCCTTGAGTCCGAGCACACTGTGCTGCTACTACGTCTGAACGACTCGCGTTGGCACAGCATGCATTCCTGTGGCTCGCATAGAATCATCCGGCTGGCTTGTCAGCACGAGGCAACGGTATCATATTGCTATACAATACATACCACCGGACGCTCGAGCTGACGAACCTGTTGAATCCACAGCTGCGTCATCCGAAGCAGTTTCGGCTTAGTGGCACTTCCCATTCGCAGAGAACTAAAGACGCCAGGCTGTAGTCAAGAGAGAGAGGACCCCTCATGGATCGCCCAGGCCCACCGCACGAACTCACACGCCGAGGTGGTCATTGGATGCAGTCGATCAAGATAAATCAAAAACAAGTCTGAAAAGTTGATTCTGGCTTCCTTCGATTTCGCTTCAGATTAGGAGCGAGGCGGAACTCCGCAATCCACCGCGCCGCGGATAAGCTCCTCTTGCAGTTTGGCGCTGAACATGCGGTAACGGCGCTCGCTCTCCATGCCCGTGTTCGGGAACCTCCCTGCTTCAACGGTGCAAGTCGCGGATGAAAGAGCTGCATGATGTGAGCGGAGTACGAGCTACAAGGAAAGTAAAGGCTGTATACAGAGGCACAATACCAGAGACGATATAAACCGAACAGCCTTGATATAAAGGTCGAGAACAATCCGCCGTATAAAACTGATGAGCAAGAGGGTGGGATTCATGTGAGGGCAAGTGGGGGAAACCGAGTCGCACGTCCGTGGGGCATATTAGATTACTAGAACGCTACCGCGCCCCACTCGACCTTTCTCGCTCGGGCATTGATTGGCTGCTGGAAAGTACTATTGCGGGACGGCACGTGTGAACGTCCAACACAAGTGTTCTTACTCTCTTCGAGCCTGCCCATGAGCCCTGAGCAAGAGGAAGGCAAGGCTACAGTTTCACGTAAGACAATTTACATACAGACCGGTCAGCATGCCCGAGCCGACGTCGACCGTTGCTCGGGTTGCTGGCCGCGTCGCACGATACATTTCAGCGAAATGCTCAACATATGCTACTCAGAGCATCGGCAGCCGTCCCAAGGTGCGTGGCACTCGCATGAGGATATGCAGGACAAAGGATGATCTTAATTCTGCCCAAACAGGCCTGATTGACAGCGGAGGCTGACACCTCGGCCAGCCATAACTGGAAATTAGAATAGCATGACAGGGGAGCGTCAGGCAGTAGGAGTTCTGAGCGTTCCCCAGAGTTCCCTCCTATATATCCGCAAGTTATTTTTAAATATTTGTAACATATTAGTCTCGGCTAGTTGGAACCGGAACTGATGCCCAAGGATATCAGTTCCGCATAGGCTGTCCCGGTTCAGAAACCGGAACTAAAGCGGGTTCCAAACCGGAACTGAAGGCCCATTCCCTAGTATTGTCTAGCTTAAGCTTCATCTAAACCTACTTGAACTTTGTTGAGCCTGCTCATCAGTGTTTTTCTTGATGAAATCATTTTTTACCAAGTCTAGTCAAACCGTGTCGAGCTTTGTTCGAGCCAAGCTTGAGTCTCCACCTGTACTCGAGCCAAAAAGGGTAGGCTTGGTCGAGCTAGTCTCGTTGACAGCTCCTGTTTGGAGGACCAAGTGAAAGGACGATCTGCGCTAACAACAAACATAAATCATTACCTCCCCAAGATTCGAAAACATACATTAGCGCACCCAAGATTCTAGTCGATCAAAGCTGCTCAAGTAGGTGTTCTTTACAACTTATTTATTTCTTTATCTCTGTTTTTAAAATACAAATACTTTGTTTTCTAGTCAATCTTTTTTTATTTCGAAGATGCGTCTTAAAAACTCTTAAAAAAAAGTCAAACGATTTCAATCGACTCTCAAGGTCACCTCGAAAGCTCTTAAAGTTTATGGAATAAGCAGATAAATAGATAAAACATAAATAAATAATTTGTAAAGATCCCCAAGATCCGATGTGATAGGTTAGTCTTATTAAGCCGCAAATGCACGGTAATGAGACAACCAGGACACTAGTTTCTTGTGCACTCCCTTCGAGGTCCTAGCCAAATGAGAATCTGCGCTCAAGGTTCCAGAAATTGATCGGTGAGCTAGGGATTAGGATTAATCGGATTACTCAGTATTAATTGAAAATTAATAGGTGGACTAATAATAAAAGATAGGTTGTAATACCAGAAGGCCTCTTGTAAATCCTTCTTGTAAATTTGCTTCTTGTAATTCCTTCTTGCGCGCAAATCTACACGAACCAAACAATCGTATGAGATATTGGGATTTTTTAATGAAATAATAGTAGTAGTGCTAATGCAAGATAAGACATTAATACATAGACATCACATGATACATTGTTTCCGCATAAAATAAAACAACAACACAACCATACAAGCACACGTAGACATAGTTCATACAAATCTAAACCCGCAAGTCACAAACAAGCAAAATAGTTCACTACAAATTAAAACAAGGTGACACGCTTCAAGTAACTAAGGCAAGGTACGTAGCATGCAAGCATCAATCTTCACCCTCTTGTCCATAATGCTTGGTTGCAACCACTACATCTTGGTCCGGTTCAAACTCAACATCATCATCATCATCCACCTCTTCTGATTCGACATTGAACTTGAAATCAACACCGGTGCTCCTACAAGGTTGCATGGCTTCATTTGCCCCACTTGCTTCGTCAATAAGGGGCTGTTCTTTTTAGCTTATCTTATTTGTTTATTTGACTTATCTCGTAACTTCAAGAATTTTCCGAGGTGGCCTCGAAAGCAGGGTGCCCTTTGTGTTTAGGATTTAGGAAGCTTTTAGACATGCCTAGGGATGGCAATCGGGCAGGTCGGGCACAGTTATTGGTTTCGCGGACCCGTACCAATGGAGAAAAACCACACCATACCCATACCCATATCCGCCTACGGGTATGGATATATACCCATATCCGTACCGCGAATACCCGCTACCCGTCGGATACCCACCCACCATTCGAAAAATTCAATAGCAAGTCAACAATCCCACACATTCATAGGTAGAATAGCAGCATTTCAGCACACAATCGAGAGTAAAAGAGCATTATTTCAACATACAATAGAGGCTAAAAGAGCAACATTTCAGTAGCATACATTGAGCACTAGAAACAACAATTCTAGTAGCACAAAAGAACAAAATTTGAGCAGCATTTCAGTAGCACATAGCAATCAGGCTGGCATCCAGGCTGGACCGCTGGAGTGTCTATGGTTACATATTTGCATGGGCTCATAGGCACAGCCGGGCTCAACTGCTCAAGGCCACGGGCCACCTCACAGAGTCACATGCATGTGGACCGAGACCCACCTATCATATTCACGGTCAGAAGTATCGGGTATGGATGCCCCATATCTATACCTGTGAAATTCATACCCGTGGATACCATTTTCCACCATACCCGTACCCACGGATACCATTTTCCATCATACTTGTACCCATGGGATAAATACCCGCGGTTTTTTACCTGTACCCGTACCCATTGCCATCCTTAGACACGCCTACGAGATAAAAAAATTCAAAAATTAATTAAAAAATAAGATAAGTCGAATAAGACATGTAAATAAGTCAGATAAGACGTGACTTATTTGACTTATCTCACCTTTTTATTAATTTTTAAATCCTTTTTTTTATCTCGTAGGCATGTGGAAAAACTCCCTAAGCCCTAAACACAAAGGGCACCCGGCCCTCGAGGCCACTTCGGAAAATTCTCGATGTTACGAGATAAGTCAAATAAGCAAATAAAATAAGCTGAAAAGAACCGCCCCTAAGTCTCCATGACATCCCCGTTTTAGGATCAATATCATTTGTTGGGTTTTACTCCGCCTACGTGCTGTGTCCTTTGCGGCAGCGTGGCCTTGGACGGCACCGAGCAGGATCTAGGCTCCTTATTGGTGATGCGGCGGTTCTTGGCCTTGTAGGAGGCGACCTCGACGCGCTTCGTGACTCTTTCTCCCTGCGATAGCCCGAGCTATCCAATCTACTATTTTCGAAGCCGATTGATCTCATTAATCACTAGTAGATCCAATCTACTCGAACAAAAACCGGTAATAGATCCAATCTACTATCCATATCACATATGCAATTAATCCAGATCAAGAATTACACAGGATGGCTCTGATATCACTGAAGGGAAACATGGGATTGCTATGCTAGCACGAATCAAAATCTACCACGCAAACCTAGGAAATCCTGCATGTAGATGATCATAGATATTACCGATCGACGCGCAATGCAACAGAAGATGAATCAATGAAGCCGGTTCAATCGATCTGTGTGTAGTTGTATGGAAGTAATCATTCACGTCTCCTTATCGCGATCGTCCCAATTAACGCTATAAACGTAGCACCTCGTCCACACGTACGGGGAGTGGAATCCGTCTGCACGTGGCGTGCTAGCGCCGGCATGCGTGACCTAGGAGATGATAGCTAGAGTTTGGTGGAGGGAGAAAATCTAATGCTGCCCTGTCTCTCTAGCCTCCACCGCCTTTCTTTATATAGCTCTATAGTGGGCCCCTACGCTAGAGGACCAAAAAAGTCTATTAGGACACTAATCCTATATGGTTCAGTATCCATGAAGCCTATGTCATACGTGGTCCATCACCACTGAGCCCACATATCATATGGCCATAATTGCTATTGGGCATAAATCTAACAATTTATTTGATTGATTTGATTTATGGGCATGCTCTATTTGTGAATGGGTGTGTATTTTAAATCCGGAGGATATACATGAATCTGTGCCTTGGTCTTTCATTATTCATGTTATGGTACACTTTAGAAATAATTGAGATCATTTAATAGGGTTCCATCGTATTACAAAGAAGACACCATATATGATATGGATCGGAAGATATTTCGTACTATCTTTTATCGAAGTTTGGAATGTGAGGCATATGTAAGACATCTAACGCCTGATGAGCTCACATTCAACTGAGATAAATATTTCTTTGTGAGGTATAAAGTGATTGTACATTTCAAAAGGGTGAGAGTAACAAAATGTTTGTTGCTTAGAATGGTTTATTTTGGGGAAAAGTGTTTTTCCAAAATAGTTAGTAGGAGCATTATGTGACTCGAAACAGTTCAGGAATCATCAGAAAGTGTTTTTGTTTCTACTATATTTTCACATGATGTACAAAGTTGTATATTTTGTGAAGTTAGATCTAAGACTACATCGGTCACCTAAATTGTATAGGCATGACACTTGTCGTCAGACAATAATGAGCTTAGAATTATGAAGAAGCAATGATGGGCCCAGACTCTGAGAGATGGCTTGAAACCATGAGATCCTAAAGAGAGCTATGAGTAACAATTAAGTTTTGAACTTGCTTGGTCCGCTCGATGGTTTTTTGGAAAGGATAGACTTATGTGAAAGTGTTCATATGCAAAGAGCGTGACCGGTGATAAGAGTTTTCAAATAAGTTAAAGATATTGACTTTTATGAAATTCTTTTCTACGCCGCGTTGCTTGAAGTCTATCTGGATCTATCTAGTCGATGTTGACTTTTATAAAATTCTCTTGCACGCCGCGTTGCTTGAAGTCTATCTGGATCTATCTAGCCGATGTTGCATATTTGATATGCAATATGGATGTCAAAACGGCTTTCCTGTATGGAGACCTAAGTGAGAATGTGTACTGAACACAACTTCAAGGTTTTGTTGATCCATAAAATGCTAGAGAGGTATGCAAGTTTCAGATATCCAACCGTGGATTGAAACATGCATCTCAGAGTTATAATAAGTATTTTGATGAAAAGTCAAAAGTTTGGCTAATTCATCAAGAGCTAGTGGGAGCGCACTTACTTTTCTGATCTTATGTATGTATGTCATACTATTGATCGGAAATGATATTCCTATAGTTGAATTTGCCAAGTTTTGTTTAAGAAATAGTTTCTTAAAGACTTAGGATAGATTAGAAATTTTGACATAAAAGATCTATAAAGATAGATCTAAAAGGCTAATTAAATTCAGCCAAAATATGTATGTTGATAAGATGTTGAATGGTTCAATAGGCAAGAATGAGTTTCTACGCATGTCACATTGGATAGCAAGATTCAGTATATTTAGATGCTTGATGAGCTTTATAAGTATCAGATAAGGGTTTTCATGCCATGTGCATTAAGGTGAATGTCACTGAATATGCAGATATCAATCAAATCTTTGTGAATGTCACTGGATAGTTTTAAAGAACATTCTAAACTATGTGTGATGTATTATGAATGTGTTCCTTGATGGTGAGGAAATGCAACATGTAATGGTTACATCACACGTTGGTTCGCAAACCGATACTTAATGGAGGTATACCAATCTGGAAACATTGTAGAGTAGACAAATATTTACTACAACCTCACTGTAAGGCGCACATGAGCAATGAATATTAGTTATCCAATTGATAGACTTTAATGCACGTGGGAAATTACTGGTGATAAGCCTATAAGGTCGTCATAGAGACGATTATATCACTTTTATGTTTATGATATTTGTTTTTTTGAATAAACATCATTTGTATTGATTAGCATGTATGACTTGCTCGTGGAACTCTTTACTATTGTGATGTTATTCTAAAGTTGTCCCTGATTTTACATCATAATATGGAACAATTATGATTTCAAAGATCAGCACATGTATTGATTGATGATCACGTTCCCGGATCATGGATATAGAGATATCAAATCAATAATGTGAATATATGTTAGAGAACATGGGGTTAGACTGACCTATAATGAGACGCTACGAGAATTGTTATATTCTTAAGTGTCATAAGTTGGTCTTATATAGTAACTGTGGGATCCTTAGACTTGAGGTCGTCATTGATTTCCAGAATGCATAGTGGTTTACTTTGGGACAGCAAAACACTACACCGTAACTAAGTAGTTACAAAAATAGTTTTTTGGGTATGCCATGAAACATGTCGCATGGTGTGAGCGATTAAGATGAAATTTGTCCCTCCTTTATAACGGGAGAGATATCTCTAGGCCCCTTGATGTGGTTGGATTTGTAAAAGTGCATGGCCATGCCAATGTGATTAATGTGTTAATCATAGTGATTAATATGTTAATCACGGTTTGAAATCTACTACAAGATCGCGTGAATGGTCAAACTATCAAAGAGATGACACGTTTCTTGCCTTGAGTTTGACTGGTATCATGTGTGTGTACTCAGGGGTCGGTACGTTCTGCTGGGGACCGCTGCCGACTTGTGGCCAGAAAAGAGTTTCTAGGTCATAGCAGAGTATATACGAACCTACAGGTTCACACACTTAATGGAATTGGAATTAATTGTTGCATAATTGACTATTGTGCAAGTGGGAGATTGTTGAGTTTTATGTCTAATAGCAATTATGGGCCACATGAGATGTGGGCTCGGTGGTGATAGGCCACGTATGGCATGGGCTTCGTGGATACTAAACCGTATAGGATTAGAGTCCTAATAGACCTTTTTGGGCCTGTAGCATAGGGGCTTATTATGGGGCTATATAAAGAGAGGCGGTGGAGGCTAGAGAGACAAACCAACATTAGATTTTCTCCCTTCACCGAACTCTAGCTGTCATCTCCCAGGTGCCGCGCCGCGCTAGCACGCCGCGTGCAGACGGATTCCTCTCCCCTTACGTGTGGACTACGTAAAGACACTGTGTTTGTGGCACTAATTGGGACGATCGCGAGGAGATGTGATCGACTACTTTTGTACAATTACGTGCAGATCGATTGAACTGGCTTCATCTACTCATCTTCCGCTGCACTGCGCATCAATCAGTAACATCTACGATCATAATAGGATTTCCTAGGTTTGTGTGACAGACAAAATTGCAGTAAAAATTTACCAGAAAATGTCCCAAATACCAACTGTCCAGGATTTCAGTTGCATTTAGAAGTAGTACAACCTGCTTGATTTATTACATGTTACAAAATATTTTACAGCGAAAGTGAAAATATAACCTAGTAATAAAAAAAATACATGCCCATATACCGTAGGCAAAGCCTGAGCATAAGATAAATCTTAGAAATCGATCCTATGCGAATTCTTGTCTTCTTCATAAATGTCCATTCTTGATTTTAAACTGGATCCTGTTCAAAAATAAGTAAATTGCCCACATAATGTGGGTAAGTACTAACTTGCAGGTTTCTTGAGAAAATAACACTAATATTATTTTGAGTTTTAAAAGTCCTATCATATTTATAAAACAATTAATAATAATATTTTTAAGAGTATAAATTCTATCATCTTTCTCTATCCTTATTTATCTGCTATCCAGACAATAATTTTTGTAAAACAAATTCATGAATTTTGACAAATAAGAGAGGCATTAGCCAATTGACACAACTTCATATACTCGAAGTAGGGTCCATCGTTGAATTTGTTATTAGCTCTGCAGAACCTATCCAGTTTTACCCATATAACAGTTCCTTATATGGATGGATGATTAATGTGCCATTCTTTATTTATTAAACTCAAGTTTTTATAGAAGCAAATGATATCTAGATATTCTCTTACCACAGAGCAAATATCTTGTGTCCTTGAGTGCCAATCAAAGCTCCACCATCTTGTTGATTCTTTAACCCAAGACGACAAAACACTGTATCCAAATCTGCTTCTATATTTTTATAGAGCAATGATTCCAGAGAGTTCGCACCCTCGCCCACCTGGTGTCCTTGAGTGTGTACCCCATCCCCAGAGTACCTGGCCCAAGCTAATGAATTCTTCTTCTGAATTGCTCTATATAGGGAATCATTTCATCTTCCAAATTGCAACTTTTCCATATCAAATAAGTTATCCAACCCAACTTATTTATATGGACCAATTCTTTATCCTTTCATGAGATAATCAAAATTTTGTATTTTTGACTATACTATGGTTTCATCAGGAGTTGATTATTTTTAGGTGGCTTTTGAGGTATTGGGGCTTGGATAAAATTATTCTTAGAATGTATAAATAAGTAACTAGAAAATACATGCAATAATTAATAAGTAAGAGAATGTAGGTATATTAAAAATGAATCAAAGATAAGAAAACCTGCCTTATTTATAGATTGGATCACACTTATTGTATTTTCTGTACATTCTCGGCTAAGGCTTCTAGAGGGCGAAGTTCGTCGTCTATACATTGTAAAAATAGAAAAAGAGAGAAACTCCAATAAATATCCAAATAAGAAAAGTTTTAAATAAACGACAAAATAAGTAAAAAGGTTTGGGGTAAAAAGGGTGATGGGTTGTACGATTTTCTAAAAGTTTAAAAATATTTTCTAAAATTAAAAGGGTAGGGGTGTTGACATAAAATAGGTATTTTGGGCAGCATAAAGTTAGGGTTAGGGTATGATTTATAATTGGTGGTTATAAATAGGAATTATGGAGAGATTTATAATAGGCTAAAATTCATATCAATTCATAAAACTTACTAGTGAGATCTTATATTATTTTCATATTTAAGGAAAATTTTTAATTTAAATAAAGAAAGGGTTTTAAATTTGAATTTTTGAATTTATATAGGTTTTATTGATTTATTAGATGATAATATGTTTAAATGGATTTATAATACCTTTTTAGATTATAAAAATCTTTATTATATTTTTGTATATGAGAAAGAAAGCAAAAAGTAATTATTAAGGTTATTTTATTAGAAAAATATGATATTTATATTTTTATATAATTCTTTAATTCATTTTAGATTTTCATGAACTTTTGTAGAATTTATGAAAGTAATTTGATATTTTAAATAAATTCAAGCAATGTGAATGGAAATAGAAATTAGAAAATAGGTTAAATTCTTACTGGGCTAGGTGTTATGTAGGGCGTTGTGGGCTATCAGAGGAGATGGGAAGGTACAGGAGAGAGGTGGCGTGGGTGGTGACGGGTAGGGTCGTTTGGTCAGTGAGAGGAGATGGGGGAAATGGAGGGGCCGGTAGCGAGCAATTGAGTGGAGAATTATGAAATTGGGACTGGGGGTGTTCTTTAGGTAGTCACGGTGAGGCTCGGGGTGGCTTGTGGTGGCCAGACGGCTAGGGGATGGCGGCGGGAAAAAGGGACGGTGACGGTGAAGGGATTCCGGTGAGGACGGAGCTTAGGTGAGGGTCGGGTTGAGTTTGTGAGGTGATGTGGTGGGTTTTAGTTATAGGAGTCGGGGGCTGTGAGAGATTGGAGCGGCGAGGAGAAGTGTCGCCGGAGTTGGAGAAGGAGACGGTGGTGGCGGCAATGCAGGGTGGTAGAAGGGAGAAGAATGGGTGGAGGAGAGAGCTTAGGGTATAGCAAAGCTAAGGGTGAGTTTTTATAGGCGGAGGGTGGAGTGACGGGCATGAATAGGGAGCTTCGTGGCGGCGGTGGCGGCGCTAGGTGGCGGCGGCGGATAGGGTGGCTATCGGAAGGGGTGAGGATGGTGAGGTGGCTCAGGGAATCGGCGGCAGCGTGAGGTCATCCGTGGCGGTGAAACAGGGGCAATAGAGGAATGGAAACGGCGGCGGTGAGGTTTCGAGTAGGCAATGATAGCACCAGCGGCCCAAGCAGGGCGGCGGGGTGAGGAGGAAGGGGAAGCAATGGGCGGCCGTTGGATCTGGGGTTTAAACGATGGGTGCCGTTGGATTGAATATAGGGGCTGAAATAAAGGGCCCACGGGTCATTGAGAGATGCGGTTGAGTCGGACTTAAGTCGAAGCACATATCTGAAAGGGAAAAGTGTATTCCAGGGGTTTCCTAAAAAGGAAGGTTCTGTATTTAAAAAAAAAGGTTTTCCAGAATTTATTTAGGGCTTTAAAAATTTATAGAAAATAGTAGGTAGCTCAAAAAAAATATGACTTAAATCTCTAAAAATCCAGAAAAATGAGTAAAATTTAAATATGAAATAATATTTATTATTTTATAGAATTTATATTTTTGGAAAAGAAAGATAGGGTATTTTCTTTTAGGGAAATAAGTAGGAGTTTAGTTTAGAAAATTATTTCAAATTTGGGAATGATTACAGGAATGTAATTATGGGTATGTGACAGTTTGCACGATAGATTTTGATTGGTGCTAGCGTAGCAATCCCGCATTTCCCTTCATCATCATCATCTCCTTCAACTATCCACTGTTAAGCACTACTAGCATGGCTAGCTAGAAGGACATTCATACTCTTAGTCATTGCTAGTTAAATCCATTGCTTCCATATTACCAACAAAGAACTGTTCAATACATTCTTGGAATCCATCATTTACTTCCATGTTGTGAAAAATGGTTCGACAACGACAACAATAACTATAATATGGATTCAATAGCTAGCATGCCATGTGCAATGGAGAATCAAGCCTTTTTTCATCTCTGTATCAATAGCTTGAATTACTAACTTGTAGTTGGCCTCCAAACCATGCAAGGCCTCCTTGATTTGTTTGTTTGCTTGTAAAATTTCTCCATAAAGAAACGCCATGGATATTATCCCCATCAACCATGTGAAGAACTATCACCAAAGGTTCAAAAACATTCAAGCAATAACAACATAGAACACTAGTAAATAGCAACTGATGCATCAACAAATAATGGACAGCAAGTAGTAGCTAAGTTGTGCTGCTTGAATATAGCTTTGAAACATTGCTAGCATCTTTCCAAAATGCCGTACTCAAGATTGTGCTAGTTGCCGTCTTTCCTTTGCCTTTTTTAATGTGAGAACATTCTTATGATGTGCATATGTAAACACGGTCATTGCCTTTGCTCGATCAATTATATTCTTGTACCTTGGCATGTTACCAATTGCTTGTAGCATAAAGTTTATGGTATGGGTTGCACATATTGCTTGCACTTGTGGTTTTTTTTTTCTTTGAAGACCACCTCATTCATGACCGTTTGTCGTTTAGCAATAGGAGAAGCAAACTTATCCGTGGGCCCTACCTTACGAGGTGCCGATTCCCCAATCTCCCTAATCCCTTCATTAGAAACCTCATGGCCTCCTTCAATAGTCACTTCATTTCTAACATCCTCTTCTCTTGATCTCTTGGCCCTCTTCCTTTCTTGTGCCTCCTCCAAGGATTTCCTACGCTTCTCTTGATCTTTCTTGCTAGACTTCACTAACATGAGCAATATATTGCTTTAATCTAAAAACCCCTCCACCAAATTCCTTGTTACATAATTTGCACTTCACTCATTCCAATTTATTTGGATCAACTAGAAAACCATACTCCCATCCTATATCATCGGAATCTCTCTTAAGGAGAATTGAGGTTGCCGCCATCGAATTTTGGATTGATGACATGATCCTATCACAATAAAAAATGGCAAATTGTAAGCACTAACAAGTAGCAAGTAATTACTAAACTAACTAACACTGTAACACAAGCTAGCAAGCTCCATTGTCCGCTGTGATAAGAGAGAAAGGGGGACAAGCTCTCGCAACATCTCTCTTGCAGTCTTACTCCGCCGTGCTCTATTTTGGTCGGACGCGGGCCCTGTCAGTCGCAAATAATCGGTCAACGACCGATTTTGAGCAGTGAAATCGCATCGGTCCAGGGCCGATCACATGTTAATCACCGATTAATTAGGATTTTTAGAACCTTGTCTGAGCAAGCAACTACGCCAAATTTCTCAAATCACGAAAATCTTGATAAAAAATTTCATAATCAGATTTTTTCAAAAGAGCAGACCCGATTGATAGGAACAAAATTTTCTATTGTTAAAATTTGTCACCTTCTTAGAAATACTTTTGAATTAAAGTTCATAACTTTTTAATTAAAATTTTTTTAAAATGAAACATTTCACTTCGCTGGACTCGAACCAGCGACCTGATGAACGCACTGGTCGGGGGTTTAAAACCGATTTTGAGCAGTGAAATCACATCAGTCAGGGCCGATCACATGTTAATCACCGATTAATTATGATTTTTAGAACCTTGTCTGCGCTATCAACTACGCCAAACTGCTCAAATCACGAAAATCTTGATAAAAAATTTCATAATCAGATTTTTTAAAAAAGAGCAGACCCGATTGATAGGAACAAAATTTTCTATTGTTAGAATTTATCAGTTTTTTTGGAAATACTTTTGAATTAAAGTTCATAACTTTTAACTAAAATTTTTAAAAAATTGAAACATTTGACTTTCGCTGGGCTCGAACCAGCCCGATGAACGCAACGGTCGGGGGTTTACAACTGGGCTGAACGCAAGTGCGCCCATAACGAGGATATATATGAACCTTTTATCTACAACCTAATTCGTACAATTTCTATAAAAATCTAATTGATACAATTACGAATTCTATTAGCCGATTTGAGAATTAATCCGTACGGTAGGAATGATTAGCGCCGATAATTGGCGATTAGCGGCCAATAAAAATCACTACGCGATCTTAAATTGGCTTAACGAGACCTTCCGACCTCTCAAAAGCAGTTTTTCGTGGCTCTCAAAATTCAGATTTTCAACCATTAATCTATTTGAGCAATTTCATATCAAAACTAAACTCGGAAATTCGGTACTGATCACGATTAAACCATGTCGGGCTCAGTAGCATGAGGTCAGGCTGACCATATGTTTACTAGGGATGTAACAGCCCAAATTTGGGCCATTTTTGAAAAATTTTCAAATTCAAAACAAAATTAATGTACCTACTATTCATCGTTTGAAAAATCAAAATTTAACCCTAAATTCAAACCTTAATTCAATCAAATTCACACAAATTCAAATTTTCATTTTTTGTTGCGCTTGGCCCATTGCGCTCAGCCTAATTGGGGCCAAGTCGGCCGACAACCCCTCTCTCTCTTCTTGCTTCTCTATCTCTGCCTGCCACGAAGGACGCACGCATGTCGGGCGCACTTAGCGTGTCATGCACCTGTCTTGTCGTGTCACTCGCGCCAACTAGAGCGCGCGTGTCATCCCCTCTCTCCTGCCCTATCGCCGCATCGCTTAGTGCCTAGGCAGCACCGCCGTGCCCTACAGCGTGGCACCGCCGCAGACCATCCTAACGTTGTGCGAGCCCGCAACTGCGTGTGATTGGCCGTCAGGCTATCTCATAGCCGCTTGGCGCTCACCTTGTGCCCCACGATCGTAAGTTACCACTGAGACAACACCATGCGGGTCATCATCGCCAACGCTGCCCATGCCAGCGTTGCTCCACGCCGCTCCACGCCACCCCGCCCAGCCACCTCTCCCTCTCGAGCCCGTCGCCCGCAAAAGCCTCTCTACCTTTCCCCGCTGACCTCCTCCCCCTTTTATATGCTCGTGGCTCAACCTCATTGCCCTCCTTCTATGGAGCCCTGATTTACCCCCTTTCACCCCTCTCGCACCTCGGTAAGTCGCTAGCCGATTCCTCGCGCCTGTAGCCTCTCCATGGGTTCCCTCTCACGGTCTTGCGTCAATTTTGCCTATGAATCGCTGGAGTTGCCAAGCAGCGTGACCCCTGTTTTGGCCGCCGCCATCTCCACGATGAGAGCTCAAGTCAGGCCTTCCCCGAGCTTGGCACCACTTTAGGTAGACTCCTGGTAGCCCCTAGAACCTTCCTCCCCCAACGAATTCGCCACCGTCCCTCCATTCATCGTAGTACCACGATACCGAAGCTTGCCTCTGTCCACGCCCATGGTGCCGCCGATTTAGTTCACGGCTGGTGATACTCCAACCATCACGTCCTAGCCCATCGCTCGCTGATCCCATTCCGACCTTGTAGCAGATAAGTAGTGGACTGTAGCACCACCAGTTCCACATCGCAGGTTCGCCGGAGACCCGCTGGAGCACTGGGAGAACCGCCACCGCGCTGGCGTCACCCTACGCAAGCATCGCTAGACAGCCACTGACATGCAAGACCCACCCAACGTGGTAGTTAGTTTAAACCCCTTCCCCCGAGATCAGTCTGAGTCAATGACATGTGGGCCACTGTCCCACATGTCAGGTTTTGTGGAAACGTATTCCTCCAGAATACGCCTTCCAATGGAAGTGGTGTATTTCCATGACTGGAGTAGGGACATCCTGAGGAGTGGGCTCCGAGGCCCACCTGTCCATCGCATGCACCCACTGACCAGTAGACTCGGGCCCATCTGTTAGGACAGTGCGGGCCAGCCGATTGCAGGCCACACACGTGTTACTGGGGCGCACAATAGCAGGTCCGATATAAATAGTAACTGGCCGAGCCCATTACTGTTTATTGGATTTTTGGAACCGATTTCGAGTCTAAAAAATGTTTTTTTTCATGTGAACAAAATGATTAACGCACGAAGCGGCCTAACCTTCCAGTGAGAGAATAACTTCGATTTGGCGGAGAATTACTCTAACGATCTAGCTACGAACCAAACAAGAATAAGTGTCTGTAATCGCTAAACCACTATAATCGCTATCAACCGTGCCAAGACAAGGATGACCTTACCATAAAGACCTATTATTGCAAGCAATCGAAGAACTTAACAAGAAAAAATGATAAAACACACATAAGCTAAGGTTCTGAACTTGTTTACTGCTACTCAAGCCGATTCATGAGAACAAGGATGAAGTTCCACACATGGACAATCTAAACAAAACCTAAAGAGAATCTAAGGGGGCACATCCTCATATAGGAGAGGATGTGGTTGTTCACATTTTTAGGCTTATATGGGACCTCAGCCCAAAATAATGGTGGCACAGCGCTCGAAGAGTTGGAAACAGTTTTTGGACTCCAAAAGTTTTTGACTCCTACAGCCAGCTAAGAATGAATTTGATTGTGAGGTCAGATTCGTTGGAAAGTGTATGAGATAAGCTTTGCAGACACATCCAAAACGGAGTTCGTTGCATTCTCCATGAGCGTTTAATGTCACACTGGTTATTGGAGGCCGAGTTGAGTCATTTTGCATTTCCATTGAATCTCATCGTTTTCACACCTTGAATAGTCCTTCCTTGCTCGTCCATACTATCCCTCCTATGATCAAGAATATTATTAAATAGTATTTTATCCTCATTGTATATTAATTGGACCCGAGGAACAAATTCACCTGATAATTCAACTGTCGTACAGATGCTCCACTGATTTGACCCTCTATGATTATCGTTATGTGATCTTGCAAGTTTGTTATAGGTCCTGTGGGTGTATCTCAAGGAGTAATTGTAACATTCCAAAATTTTGGACTTTCAAAAACTTTTTTGTAAAAATAGCTCCTTGAAAATTTTTTCATAAATTATCTTAAATTTTAATTTATAATAAAAGATTTGGGATGATTTTCTAAAACTTGACAACCATTTTTGTGGAAGTCGAGGTCTCTAGCTAATAAAATTTATTTTTGTAAAAGTTATTTAAACCATAAATGTTTTATTCATATTTCAATGATTATCTTAAAGCTATTTCCTAGTAATGGATTTATTTGATTTTTCAAATAAGTCATATGACTAAAACAAGACCATAAAGATTTCTAAGATTATTTATCTTGTTTTTTATGTTATTATAAAATATTTTCTAGAGATTTCTAGTAATTTTTAAAATCAATTTATTTTGTCTGTTAGAGCTTTCAAAATATTTTATGTTGTCAAAATAAATATGAAAATATGTCAAAACTATTTTTCTTGTGTTTTCTATGTTCCAAAGTATTTTCTGAAATTTTTGGTAGATTTCTAGGGATCCATTTGCTATTTAAACTACGCTATTTTGCTTTCTAGTATTTTCTAAAAATAATTTATTCTGAAAATCATTTGGGCCTCTTCCTTCTTTTCTTTGGGCCACCTCTACTCCTCCTGGGCCCAGCCGACCAGCCCACTCCCTCTCCCTCCTCCTTTCTTTCTTGGGCCGCCTCTCCCTGGCCCATGGCGCTCCTTCTCCTGGGCCAGCCGAGCCAAGCCAGGCCCACCTTCGCTGAATTTTTTATTTAATATTTATCTAAAACCATTTTTGAAAATAATTGTGGAAAATTAAAATTATCAAAATAGGTGCCTGTCGCCCTGATATCGGGCCATCGCCCTTTGTCCGGGTGATAGGCGCTCTCGACAGTTAATCCCGTGAGTAGCTGTCACGGCGGTTACCCCCATTACTAGCCGTTATGGCTAGCGACACCTATCGCTCGATTAAGGGGCTATAGGTGCACGCAGTGCCGCCCTCTCCTGCCCTCATTGTCACCGAGCAAGACCGAGAGTAAAGGCAGAGCCGGGAGAAGAAGAGAAGAGGAAAGAAAAGAGAGGAAAAAGGACAAAAAAAATAGAGGAAGGGAAGAATAGAAGAAAGTAGGGCAAAGGAAAAGGACCAAAATGCCGAGGCGTGCAAGCAAAAAAGGAAAGAAAAAACCAAAGGAAGAGGCAGCGCTTGGGACTGGCCGTACAATTCAGCGTACCAGGACCTCTTTCTACATCGTGGGGTTGTCCCATTGATGTGCATGTACGGAGATGCTTGCAGACTTGTCCGCTCTTGGGAAATTCCAACTTGGAAGAGGAGGTACTGGAAGTGCTGCAACTACGCCTTCGACGCCGCCGGAGAAGAGCTTGAAGAATCATCAGATGGTACTAATCATACGTATTTCGTAATATTTTCTACATGAAACTTTGCTAATTTATGTTTAATGTAGTGGTTTGACACTGTGTGAATTTGAGTAGTGGTGTGACATGGAGATCAATCCTGAGGACAAAAGGTTCCTTAATTACACCAACCGGGACGAGGAGTTCAGACGGTAGCTTTAAGAGCAGCGTGACACCGCACGCGAGGAGGCACGTAGAAAGGAAGCGAAGGAGAAGGAGGCCGAGAGACAGAGGACATGAGAGAGGCCACGTCGCGCCAGAGAAGCCCCACCAGAGGCATGGGCGAAGGGGAAGTGGCCTCGATGCACTCAGTAGACATGATGTGTAGCTATCTATTTCCTTGTTTGCGATGTTCCTCCTAGTTTTAAGTCGTAATAAAGAGCGTGGCCTATCTTATTTTGTGCAGAAACTTCTACTGCAACAATCGCCCTCCCTCTTATCTCCCTCACGCACCCTCATTTTGCAATAAACAAATTCTGAATTATTCGCCCTCATGGGCGGCTCATGGTGCCTCAGCAGGCAATGGCATGGGTGTGATGAGACAATTCAATTATGGCAACTTAGGAGTTTTCGCAGCCTCGCAGGGCCCACCCGATGCGTCCTAAAAATTACCAAAAAATCACGAGCGACCTACGCAATGCATGATACCACCTATCTATGGGCGAGCAGCTCGGAGGATGTCCTAGGAGGAATGTGTGAAAATCGGAAAAGGCACACGTAGGCACAAAACTCTGAAATTATGGCTACTTAGCGGGTTCGTAGCCTCGTGGGGCCTACCAAATGCGTCCCAAAAATTACCAGAAAAATCATGAACGACCTACACAATGCAGGCTACCACCTATCTATGGGCGAGCAGCTCGAACGATGTCCTAGGAGGAATGTGCGAAAATTAGAAAAGGCACATGTGGGCACAAAACCCTGAAATTGTGGCCAGTTAGCTGTTTCCGTAGCCACGCGAAGCCCACTGGATGCTCCCAAAAAATCACCGAAAAAATCACAGGCGACCTATGCAATGTATGCTACCACCTACCTATGGGCGAGCAGCTTGGACGATGTACCAGGAGGAACGTGTGAAAATCGGAAAAGACACACATAGGCACAAAACCCTGAAATTGTGGCCACTTAGGAGTGTTCGTAGCCTCGCGGGGCCCATCGGATGCGTCCCAAAAATTAGCAAAAAAATCACAGGCGACTTATGCAATATAGGCTATCACTATCTATGGGCGAGCAGCTCGGACAATATCCCAGGAGGAATGTGCGAAAATCGGAAAAGGCACACGTGGGCACAAAACCCTGAAATTGTGGCTACTTAGGGGTTTTCGTTGCCTCGCGGGGCCCAACGGATGCTACCAAAAAATCATGGATGACCTATGCAATGCAGGCTGCCACCTATCTATGGGCAAGCAACTTAGATGATATCCCAGGAGGAATGTGCAAAAATCAAAAAAGGCACACGTGGGCACAAAACTCTGAAATTGTGGCCACTTAGGGGTTTTCGTAGCCTCGCGGGCCCACCGGATTCGTCCCAAAAATTATCAAAAAATCACGGACGACCTAGGCAATGCAAACTACCACCTATCTATGGGCGTGCAGCTCGGACAATATCCCACGAGGAATGTGCGAAAATCTGAAAAGACACACATGTTAATAAATGAGACAGATAAGGTCAAAAGGTACGCTAGCATTGAGTTGACACAGTTAGACAACATGCTGATGAAGGGAAAGACATGCAAAAAAAAAATCAAAGTACAGATCAACAACAAGTCACTCACAGTCACGCTTCCTAATTTGATCCGTGGGGTACCCCTCGGTCGTCAACGTCCACGTCGCCGTAACCATCCAGGGGTCCTGGTGGCACGCGAGACAAAGAAGTTCCAGTGTCACCCCACTCTCCCCACTCACCCCACTGCTACTGTGCGGGAGGCAGCCTCGTCGTAGGCCACGGGAGCTTGTCATAGCCAACGTCGGCCCCTGGGAGATGACTCCCACGGGGAGGCATGGGAACGACAACACGAGGAGCTACCGGGAGAGGCCGAGGTGCTGGCCCACGGGGACGTGGTGCGCTGCGTCCGACGGCATCTCCGCACCCCCGGCAGGAGGCTAGGCGACACAACCACGTCACCCTATCGAGGACTTGCTTCCAAGCTGCCTCGATCTCATCGGTGGTTACCTGGAGGCCCGTTCGGACGCCCGCCAACATGGACGTAGCTTCGACGTGTAGCTCCGCTCCAATCTACGCCTGCATGCAATACCGGTTTGCTATGAGAAAATTTACATGAAAAGACGTACCCATAGAGATTCAAATGTGTCACGTACCGCGTAGTTGGCCCTTTTGGCCATTTGTGAAGGGTACGTGTCGACACCAATGCCTGCTAGGTGACATACGGTGCTGGTGTGTACCCGACCCTGAGCCGAGTCCGCGGCACGAACCACTCCATGTAGTCCTCATACGTGTCATGGTCGTACGCCCGGTACTCGGTGACCCTATCCTCAAGTGCGTCATCTCACTACTGTGCCCATGGCTGCATGCGGTGCGCAAACAACGTGCCCGTTACAACCCCCATCCAGGTCATCCTGCAATGGAAAAACGAAATTTACATACAATATATTTTTGCCGGTACAGTTAAGCAATGTACTCAGAAGACGCACCTGTGAGCGGCAGGTGAGACAACACGACAAGGCTGTAATGGAAAAGACTGAAAAAGGCCGAACTGCCGCAGCACTCGCTGCGGCGAGTACTCCTCGACACACACTTCGAAGACGAGGATCTTACAGGTGAGCCAGAATGGCTCGTCCTGTTGCATAGCACGGAGATCCCGTAAGGTCCTCGGACGGCCACGTCGGCCGTGTTGTACGGCGTCCATCGCACGTCCTCATCCTTGAGGTGGTCGAACACCCGAACGAAGTCGGGATACGACCTCGTCACCTGTCGGTACACATACGACCACTGCAGGAAAAGAAATAATGGCACATGTCATGACTGTGCGTAAGTGCAAAATAAGAGACAGGAGAGTATACCTGTCATCGAACCCAGTAGTAGTCCATGGTGAGCCAGTCCATTGAATTATCATCGTACGGGTCTTGGGGTGCACATGTCGGCGTGCGTGTCAACGAGAGGATCGCGATAGTAGTCCATGGTGAGCGATCCATTGAAATGCTCCCGAGACCATAACGGACCATAACGGCAGTAGGAGGACGCAACCCAACTAGCAAGAGCAGGTATGCCTTCAGGTGGCGTGCGACGTCTTCGTTCTCGGCGTGCGGGTGTATCAGATCAGCCTGCAACATTTGGTACAATATTATGAGCAACTTAGCATAATACCATTAAATTGCATTTAAGGAGGTACTAACCATGAATTGAAGCAGCCACTGCCTTGTCGGGCCGTGCCGCTTACCATGCCTGAGAGGCACATACAGGCCGCCCCGCGGGTGTCGCTGCACCTCGGTGAACCGCGTGGATAACTTTGCATGCCACATTATGGAGACGCCATGTGGCACAACTACAGGACCCGCACAGGGGAGTCCTAGTAGGTACCACACGTCCTGTATCGTGGGAGCCATCTCCCCGCAGAGCATGTGGAACGTGTGTATCTCCGATCTCCACCAGTCGACGAGTATGGCCAGCAGGGACCTGTCGTACCCGAACCGTGGAACCCGCCTGCCCTCCTCCAGGGCAGTGGCCTGCTCCACCATTCTACAGAGAGGGTGTAAGCCAACCGCTCGTAACCTGCATGTAGTATGTAGCGCCATCAAATTTTAATGTACAGGTAAGTAAATGTACTAAAAATAGTACAAGTTGTTGGCGGCTTTATGTGGAACCCAGCGTGGGTCAATGCGAAACATCTTGTTCTTCACATGGGGCCACAGTGTTCCCAGCTATCTGTTCTGAACTGCGGACAATCTAGACCAGTGCGTCCCATCAACGGTCTGGTCCAACAGCTGAGGGCAAACATCACCACCACGACCTACTCCCACCATCGGTGCCTGTCCCTGTATGGTTAGAAAGCAAATAAAGTAAATAGGACAATAATTAAATGGTACACAAGACAGCTAAGAACAATTAAATGGAAATTACTGAAATGCTGCATATTTAAATATATGTTCGATCATTCAAGTAATATCAAAAATTACATGATAGGGACAATACTTAAATGATACATATAGAAATACATGAAGTAAAAATTACATATTAATGAATAAAAATTACATATAGAAATACATGAAATAAATATAAATGATCCAAAATTACAAGGTACATATAACAATAAAAATTACAGCAAACTTAAATGATACATGAAAGGTCCATAATTGCTTGATCCAGAGGATAACAAGGAGTACATGATACAAAGCGAAGTTTATGGACTTAGTGTGTGCCTCGACGAGATATGGACGGCCCAGCCTTCGATCCAGCAGATCCTTGCGTTCGATGGTGCTCTTTAGACTCGTCCATATCGTTCCGAATATGTCGGTTCCTTTGACACCCGACCTTCTGCTTCAACATATGCATATCAGGTACTCATCGATGACCTGGAGGGGGTGCTTCCATGAACGACCCATCCACTCGGTACTCATGGACCTCTTGATGCCATGTTTTGAGAACACTTTGCTTGTAGTAATAGTCGGAGATGTAAGGACGACATGATTAATGTGTCTCAGCAGTTGTGGCAATTAGGTGCGAGCACGGCAAGTGCAGCAGTCGTCGCTTCTGGCAGAAGCACTCGCAGTCAGCAATTCGGAGTATGCACAGACGGGATGTCCTCTCGCGGTGGGCACCTCTACGATCGTGGTCACCGCAGTGCACGTGGTATCTCTGCTCCACGCCACTCTCCGGTGTCACGTGATGTGTTTGCGCCTTTCATATTTTCTTGGCCATGTAGATAGATACAACCGCCAAATAGAACAGTCGATTATCAAACATACATGTAGTGGACTTCTTATATCGCTCAATGAAATATCTTTGGGTACCTAGCAAGACACCTTCAACTATACCCACCAATGGAAGACATCCCATGCCTTTCATTACCCAGTTGTACACCCTCGTCATGTAGTAGGGACCATTTTCTAACGGCTCGTGTCGTATCTAGTCTGTGAAACTCCTTATGCTTGTCGCCGGCCTACGCCGACTATGTGGCGCATCAGTTAGGAGCACACACAAGGCTATCGGGTCATCTACTTGCTCGTGGTGCACCATAGGATTCCTTGATGAACTAGCAGTATTCCTTGGATTCAAGGATTTCTTCTTGGTTAATTCATCCAACGTCCTCCACAGTTCGTTGAACTTTCTCCACTAGTTCTATTTGCACAGCGGCTTGAACATGTTCATCAGCTCCTTGTTCCTGAATTGACGAAAAAATTTGCACCCATGTGCCACATGCACCACCTGCTCTTCAGGTCTAGCCACTTTACTGCTCCTACGATGTCGGACCCTTATTGCATGTCCACGATTGCCCTGAGCAACCCTGCATGTCGGTCATGGATGACATAAACATCAGGCCGATCCTAAACGACTGCTAGCTTGACTCTGTCAAGGAACAAGTACTAGCTGTCCGTGTTTTCCCCCTCCATGAAGGCCAATGCGACCAGTAGAACCTGGTTGTTCCCGTCCACTGTGATTGCAGTTAAGATCAGGCCCTTCTATTTCCCTGTGAGGAATGTGCCGTCCATGCAAATGACCAGGCAGCAGTGTCGGAACGCATTTATGCACGCGCCGAGGGTGAAGAAGGCTCGCTGCAAGACCCACATACCCGTATACACACCATCCACGAGGAACTCCGCAAGGTCGATGAATGTACCGGGATTCAAACATGATATTGCCCTGAGCAAGTGTGGAATATTCTCATAGGAAGTCTCGTACGTCCCGAACCGTATTTTGAAAGCTTTTCTTCTTGCCCTCTACGTCTTTTCGTAGCTAATCTTGTACTGAAACCTCTCCTCCACGGCTCTGATAACGAATCGAGGCTGCATGTGTGGATTGTCCACGATCTGATCATATAACAGATTTACCACCCAATTGGAGGAAAGATTGCGGTGTTCCTGCTCTGCTTGCATTAGTTCACAGTTTTGTTCCATCACCATGGAGCATTTCCAGTAGTCCTTTCACTTTCCCTTGTATACATGCACCTGCCATGTGCACGAATCAACGACGCACTTCACGTTGTACTCCTTTTTGCTTAACTTCACTACCCCGAATTGCCGCTAAAGAGACATTGCCCAGTACTTCACCGCATCCATCACAGCCTCTCTGTCTTTATATATGGCCCCTTGCGTAAGCTTATTCTCATGATACTCCCATGCATCACTATTTCTTTATTCATTATTAGGTCTTCAAAATTATAATTAGTCTATGCACCGGGAACAGGCACTTCGGGAGTATTGTCCTCCTCGTCCGAGTGTTCGCCATCAGGGACTTTCTCATCCGCACGATCCTCCTCTTCTATCATGTCAACTATGTCCTCCACCTCCTCGCCCCCGTCGGCCACCCTCCTCGCCTCCACGACTGTCTCCTCACCATCTCCGGGCTCCTCGCCACCTTCCTCATCGTATTCTTGCATATTTGTCTGCCCCTCCTCCATAATATCTATCCCGACATCACGTACTTCCAACACCGATGGAGCTAACTGGTACCACTGTACTAGCAACATCAGAGGCCAGCCCCGCTCTACGACAGATCCAACATAGCTCCTCCTTGTTGATGTCGTGTTAATAGAAATCAACTCTCTATAAAAATAGTGTTGCGCATAGCTTACTTGCTCTAACCCGCAGCCAAAAAGTCTTGGCGTCCAAATTGAACATTCGAAACATCCACTCCAACAAAGCCCTGTATGTCCTATTGCTTAGTCCATATATGCCCCGTAGGACTCTTGAAAATTCTGACAAATTCACTCCATCCACCCTCGCGCTATCTCCCTATCTCCATAAAATATTTAAAAATACGATTTCGCCGACATACTGCCTACAATGTCGGACCGAGAAATTCATTAGTTCTCCATCTAACCGCATCATGCATTACCATATAATATTTTCCTTTGTCATAGATTTACTCCTCGTTATTTTTGCTATATATTTTTAAATTCTTTTTACTCTACTAATTTCTAACGGCATTTGACATTTCTACCATGGTAACAACGTACGATATGTGGCTAGCCTACCATGTTTTTTCAATAGTACTCTAAAATACAATATATAAAACGTATGGTGATCCTACTAGAAACTACTTCTATAAATAATAAATTCAACTACTCATATTTTTTCCATACGGCATTATTGCTATAAATTATTAATTTTTTCTAACCCTGCTAACTGCATATCTACATGATATATCGTACTTCGTTTAATTTCTACATATCATTTTTCGAAACTTTACCCCACAACATATGTCTATCCTACCATGTCTCATACTAATATTCAAATTTCAGTACTAAAAATTCCTACGACATTATATTTCTAAGCATTGTATAATATATTATTTGCTGAAATAAACTTTTCGGACTTACCTTCGCGAAAATGTCACCTCTACCTTCTTCTATTCTTCCTTTCCTCTTCTTTTTATTTTTCCCTTTTTTTTCCTCTCCTTTCTTCCTTTTCTCTCTTTTCTTTTCTCTCCTCTTCTTCTCCTCCCAGCTCCGGCTTGCTCTCGGTCTCCCTCGCTCTCGCTCACTCTCAGTGAAACTGAGTTGCGCTCGGTGAGAATGAGGGAGAGGAGGAGACCGGGGTGGTTAAAAAGCTACCTATCACCCTGCAACGGGCGATCACCCCATATTGGGCTGATAGGTGGCAGTGGGCGGCAGTGGGGTAACGGTCAGGAACGTGACCGTTAGCCTCCTAACGATCGAGTTGGTTATCGTCCGGACATGGGGCGATCGCCCCATGTCAGGTCGCCCCATGTCCGGACGACGACCGCCTATTTTTGTAATTTATAATTTCTATGATTATTTTTAAAAAGGATTTAAATTAAATATTAAATGAAAAATTCCACCTCCGCTTCCTCTGTCTCCTATAACATATCGTTCAGATGATCCTTCTGTCTATATAACCTAGCCGCCTCCCCTCCCTTGTTTGCAAACCATGATCGTGTAGAACTCCTCTACCCTATAAAACGGATTCCCCACGACCTCCTCTTCCAACCCTAGCCACCATCCACCCCGAAGGGCTACCGCCATGCCCCAAAATGCATAGGAAGCCGCTGCTAGCTGCTGGAGCGCAGCCACTGCGCGCCCACAACTTCCCGTCACATGCCTCACTTTTATGGAGATGCAACCCAAAAACCATTCACATCACTTTGTGATATGGATCACCATGATGATTTCCATGAAAGAGCTTCGCTGCTGGACCAGTCTACAGTGAGTTCCATATCTCTTAAGTTTGCATATTTCCTATAGATCGTTTCTTCTCTAGGCATGATCTGTCCATGAAACCTTTGAAAACGGATTCGTATGATATTCCTCTACACTGTGCTCACCATGTTTCATACCTAGGTCAGCCAGAAAGTTGTTGTCCTTGCACTCGTGCCACAGCCCTAGATTGGCATCGCGTTCCTCGGTGCTATGTTGAGATTTTTAAAATTCTGTTCACGTCACATTGTGCTATATATATATATTCGTCTATCATCACGAAAAATTTCATAATTTTTCACTGGCCGAGCTAGTCAGTATGAATTTTGCAAGATCACTACCTTTGAAGCTTCCGTGGCCACTTTCGGAACCTTCGATTAATAGATTGTACCAAACAATATTTTTTTAGAGATATACTCATCATGCTCTACCTCTTAGACATACTGTTTTTGATGATCTATGGCTTCGTGTCGTGACCTAATATTTAAGCCATGCCTCTAAACCCCTGCTATGCCACCGGTCACTGTGAGTCTTTTCTGAGAAATCCGACCACGTCGTTGTATTCATATGGTTGTTTCCATCCTGTTTTGAAACTTTGTAAGTCTTGCCACTCTCGTATGCACCCTAACCATCTTTAACCGTTTTGTTTCCAATGGTCCTCTTCGACCTATCGTACCTAGTGTTGATATCATTGCTACTATGTATTCCTCTATTATATTATTGTTAATTCAACCATATCAATGTTACATAGTTATTAATCACATTTGCGATGATAGCACTTTATGACAAGAACAGTTACATCGTTGTATCATTCTAATAATCCTATTGTCTTTAATTCCAAACTGTCGTGGATTTTTAATATAGGTTATTCCTTTATCATATAACATATACACTTTGCCATGTTGTTAATCCTATTTAGCAGGGTTAATTACTTTGCTATTAATCATCTATGCCATAAGACATAGAAATCCTAATCTAGTCTCTGTTTGTGACATTAATTCACTTGCGTCCAATTTATGACATGAGAGCTTGTGTGTCATAAACATCCTATTCCTCTATTTTAGATCATTGTCATTCTCTGCTTAGTTTATTGATTAACCAAATATCGAGGAATATTCTCTTGTTTATTCTTCGTCCTGTCATTTGTCGATCCATATTATGCATCAAACTCCTATTGTTATACCTTTCTTATTTAGATTAATCTATTCATCCTAAATTATTATAAAACTATGAATTTTTTCAGTAAGTTTTATTTGACTTTGCAGATTGTTTTGTCATTATTTAGATGTTATTTGGTTCTTCATCGTTTATTCACATAGCGGATTATCATACTAAGTATCGTCGACGAAGGATATGTATTCAATGACAAAAATTAAGAATCAGACCAAGTGTATTGTATAACATTGAAAGACAAGTCACACATAGTCCTTGATCATGTTAATCCTATTTGTAAATAAAATGAATTTGATTTATAAATTGCATTGCTATGTTTAATTTATTTTATTAGGAATCTAATTATTCCAATTTGTGTTATATCCATCTTTTGAAATATTTTATTACCACTTATCCTTTGTAACCTAGATGTGTCATCATTTTAGTTGGATTGTGATGATACCATGTGGAATGGTAGTCGTTATTAGTGGTCATGCACGTTATCTGGGTTTGGTTTAATTAATATTGACTAAAGAGAGATATTGAACTGAAAGTAAAGACATGTGTTGCTTTTACATGAGGGAGACATGTGTTGCTCCATATTGGTTAAGTATGTGTTGCTCTTATGTGATTGTTTGCATGTGTTGCAAATTGTTAATAATCTGGGTGAGTGTTTTGACTATGGCAAGTGGCACTGTGTGTGTGAAAGCCTGCGTGGCTAGGCTATGATGCAAAATTTAGAACGAAGTCTTGCCTTAGTTACCTTGAGAACTTAATCTTGTGAAAGTATTTCCATGCAAAATACAGTACAAACTATAAGCCTGAATTCGGTTAAGTCTAGCAGTTAAGTTACTAAGTGTGAGCTTGTGGTACCTTATGGCAAGCTAGGTAAGAACTGTTTATGAGAGTTCTTTGGGGAGATGTGCTGCTTATGAGGGTGATCATCTATTCGATGTTGCTGCACTATTTGTGTGAAGCCTAGTGATCTAGATGTTTGGCCTGAGTGGTGTAGTAGTCATCGGGAAGGCTACTTGTTTAAATTTAGTATCATAACTGTTTGGTTACAACTGCCTCCGTCTTGATTAGATGTTAAGATGCGTTGTACCTTATGAGTAAAGATGTGCAACCTCTGTAGAGTGTGAAAAACTATTCGAATAGCCGTGTTCTCGGTCATGAATAAATGCTTGGTTGTATTGAGGAAGATATAGTGTTTTCAAAACTGCAAATGATGGGTTACCACTGTGGTTACTGCTGGGTGTAGGTTATCGAGCTTTGTGCCGTGATTAGGTTGTGTGCCATTGCTTATAATTAAAATGTTGTTTATCAAATGATTTATTTACTTACTTTTGAATCTATTATTTTATTAAGTCTTTGTTAAATACTGTTTATGCAAAATAACCATATGGCATATCTTTTGTACTAAATTTGCATATAAATTATAAAATTGCATTACTCCACTGTGTGGGATTTGTTGATTATTCGTCTATACTCATAGTTGCAAACTTTGTTTGTGGATTGCCTATTCCTCTCGGCAGTATCAAAGCTTTGCAGAGAAAATGGCTAACATCAATGAGAAGTTTGACGATAAAGGCGAGTACTAGGTTGCGCTAGCTACCCCAGCTGGTTGCCTGTGGACATGTGGATTGGCTACGCTGAAGATATCTTTTTTTCGCTGCGGTTTATTGAAGAGTTTAGCCTCCAAGATATTTAAATGTAAATTGATCATAAGATCGCTGCTCTGATATTTATTTATAATTATTTTTTTCATAGTTATTTGCGATATGGATCTAATATTCACCGATGAAATCACTTGTGCTTACTAGAATTGATCTTGTACTAGTAATACATAAGGGCCACCAGATTCTCAATTTGAAGTTCCGAAGTGATGCCCTCAGCACAAAAGAGCGCCATATTTAGCGGATACGCTGAGGCAAGATGTGCTGCATCAGACAGGACGCATAAGGCTGCATGATTAAAGCTTCATATATTGAATATATTGAATATTCAATATATGAAGCTTTCGTACCATTCAATATATGGGTGTGTGGTGGTTCGCCGCCGGTTCTTTACCTAATTCCCAAGCTACGTCTATTGTCACGCCAGCATCTGGTTCTAGTCTGGTGGTGGGCGCCATGCATGCATTCACCGGCCCGTCTCGTCGCTGTGTATAAAAGGACATGCAGAGCGCACACAGGTTGATCATACAGCCTACGTCGACGACCAGCAGTGGCACCATGAGCAAAAATAAGGCCCAGCACGAACTCGCCACCAGCCACAAGAAAGATGCTGATCAGCCCGGCGAAAAGAAGGATCAGTTCATCGACAAGACGCTGTCGACGACGGCGAACCTGGCGAAGCTCCTGCCCACCGGCACCACGCTGGCGTTCCAGGCGCTGGCGCCGTCCTTCACCAACCACGGCAACTGTTACCCCGTGAACCGCTACCTCTCCTGGGGGCTCATCGCCTTCACCGGCGGCATCTGCGTGCTCCTCTCCTTCAGCGACAGCATGAACGACGACGACGGCCATCCCTACTACGGGCTGGCCGTCACCAGAAAACGCGGCGGCTTCATTCCGTTCAACCAGAACGGATCCAAAAACTTCAACCAGGAGGAGCGCTTGAAACGGAGTGTTCGGATGCGGGACTGGGTGCACGCCGTTCTCAGGGCCCTCGTGTTCCTGGCCGTCGCTTTCAGCGACTCCGGCGTGCAGTCCTGCCTCATCCCGCGGGAGAAGCCCCAGTGGAAGGAGTTCCTGGTGAACATGCCGCTGGGGATGGGCTTCCTCGCCAGCTTCGTCTTCATGATCTTCCCCTCCACCAGGAAGGGCATCGGCTATGGCGATGACTCACCCGCCGCTGGTGACAAGAGCAACGCTTCAGCAGCAGCAACAGGACAAGCATCACCAGCTGGTGACAGGAGCAACGCTTCAGCAGCAGCAACAGGACAAGCATCACCACCTGGTGACGCAGGTGCAGAGTCGTCACGAGGCGGCGCCGCCAACTCAGCCACGGCCACGCCCACGCCCACGGGTAGCCTCCTCAAGAGCTCTCTCCAGATGAGGGACGGCGCCCGGGTTGCTCATTCGGCCAGCTGCCATTATGAACTCGATTCAGTCGTCTGAGTCGGCGCTCCGCTCCCGCCGGAAGCCTTCGTCGATCAGCAAGCCGTAAGCATGTGCAATGCCTGCATGATGAGTGCGTGTGTGTTTGTTTGTCTTTTTAAAATAAAGCATGTGCCTGCAGCTACTGGTGTGGTGTGCTGTCCCCTGAAAGCATGTACTAGACTACTAGCTACTACATTTGGCCAATCTCCTTTTTGGTTGTCACTACCACGGATTGAGCCTTCAATCCCAGTTCCAAATCAGCATCAATCCCGGTTTTGGAACAGGATAGGCAATTCGGGACTGATGGTATGGAGCCATCAGTCCCGGTTGCTCTCAATCCGGGATAGATGTTAGAAATATATTTAAAAATATAATGCGCACATATGGCTTCTGCGGGACTCGAACCCGAGATCTCGTGACTCCCCACTCACCCTTCTAACCAACTCACCCACCCACGCGTTCTGATATAACTAGGATATGCATTCCTTTTATAGATTCCTTAGATGAGGCTTTAGTCGGTTCGTAACACGAACCGACTAAAGTTTTTCGATCGGTTGGTAATACCAACCGGATCGATGAGCTTCCATGCCGGTGGCTGTACTAGCTTTGCATGGGAGGAGCATCAATCCGGTTGGTATTACCAACCGGGACTATGTGAGCGACGAACGGGATTGAAGCCTTGGAACTACTGAACCGGGATGATGCTACTATTAATACCGGTTCGTATCTTACCGGGACTGATAAGCCGGTATGGAAGGCTGTTTCTCTAATAGTGTGTACTGTGTGATATTGCATGAGCATGTGGAATAAATATGAATTCGGATTAATTAATTAAATACTTACGAGTGCTAGAAAATGAAATGACGTGCCCAGCGCGAGCTGCTCTATGCCTCTGTCTACAGTTCTACACTACTGCTGCACAATGATTGTTAAGGAAAAAGCTACTTGATCTCTCGACTATTGAGTTTGTCGATCTGCTCCGCCCTCTAAACACAAAAACCAGGGATTCTACACTAGAAACTACACAAGACCAGCCAAATAACCCCTTGTAAATGGTTTTGGAGATTGCTTTGCCACATCAGTTGTACACAAAATAATACTTGTTACGAGTACTGAGGAGCGGTGCTCATACGCACAGTAAAACAGAATAAAGTATCGATACCAATACTGTATTAATTAGAAACTAAATTAGAGTACGGCGAAGTAATTTATTACCATAAATTATAGTATCAGTATCAGAACAACCAAATAAAACAACTGAAGTAGACCCATTATCCAAAGGCAAACTGACAGGGGAAGCTCTTGTATTTCAGATCACCTTATGGAAAAAATCCAACATTGTCTTGTGTATCTTTATAGTCCTAACCTAAACATGAAATAAGCAGTCTCAAATGAAAGGCCGGGTTAGCACGCAAATGCTACCAAGTCTTTCCTGGGAAGGGCCAGGCTAGGCTCGTCATACGAAAGATAATGGTGGCTTATTTGTATAAAAACATTTAACTTAGAAATATAAAAGCATTTAAGAAATATAAATATATATTAATAAACAATTCTCATGATTAATCTTAACAATAACATAAACATGGCATAATTCTCAATCTCAGTATCTCATATCTCAGGTTCTCATTGTCTTATGTCATAGTCTCAACATAGTTTTCATCTTGTTATCATTCATAACCAGAAGCATGGCCATTCGAATGGGGTTACACTCTGCGGAGGTTGTGCTTTTTCCAAAAGATATAACACTCTCCTGTCGGATAGCACCATAACAAAACCTATTAGAAATCTAACCTTGAACTTGTCACGATCATACCTCATAGGTCACACAAGTACCCTGTAATTCCATCCAGGCAATACACTGGCGTTGATGCATCCCTCGGGACTTTACCTTCAGTGCAAGTACGGTGACAATTCTGACATTATTGTCCCTCTATATTAGGCCACATCCCATACCGGGCTTGCGGTCGCATGATAAATTCTCAGTTAAATCCATCATGATCATCGGTTCTTAGGGACTGAAGCGTTGACTCAAGTCATGCACTCTAAGTCAAATTAATAGTTGGTCAAATTTTAATTAATAAGTGAACAACCTCGTCATAAATCCAAAGTTCTCTAGTCTCATACTCAATTATCTCATAATTATGTTATTTAATGATGATAGGAGTAAATCACTCCATGAAAATAACTAAGTAATGCAAAGCCATCTAAATTCATGAAAAAAGTAGCAAATTACATACTAATATTATCCTAAGGTTTTTATGATAATGGGTACATACCATATAAATAAACAACATGCACTAGAAACTTATAAAACATATACGCATAATTTTAATAGTAATTTTAGCAAAATCTAAAAATTAGGATTCTAGAGGAAAGACTTGCCTTTCTGATTTTCAGGAACTTGCTGGACGTCTGCGGTGTCGACGGATTCTCCTTCGTCGCCCACGCGGTCTAACGTACTAAAACGAGAAACAACAATAAATACCAGAACCAGTAAATAAATTAAAAAATTATATAAAATTACAGTAAGTAATATGAATTTCTGGAATTTATAAACTGTAATCGCCAGATTTGGAGCTAGGATGAATTCGTAGTGAAAAAGTGAAGAAACACCGTCCACTGTAATTTGGGAAAAATAAAAATGGCACTATAGCTCGTGGGCTAGGTTACTGTAGCAATTCGGCCCAGCAGAGGAGAGGGTAAGGGAGAGTGAGAGGCTGTGGGTGAGGGAGTGAAAGAGGGAGGGAAACAGAGGTGGAGGGCTACCGGGAGAGAGAGGAAGGGCAACGCGGTGGCGGTGGCACGTGGTGGCGGTGGCGGCAACCGGCACGGCAGGCGGGCGCTGCCTTGTGGTCCAGCGGCAACGCTTGGTGCGAGAGCGCACAGCTCGGTGGCGCTAGGAGACGGAGAAGCAGCGGCGGCGCGAGGAGAGGCTACACGGCGCAGGGCTGAGCCTGACGGCACAGTCCGGTGAGAGCAAGTGCCGGTAGCGCAGCGGCTCGAGGTGAAGGCGGTCGTGCTGCGTGGCCACATGGCGAGGCGGCACACTCGGCGGCAGTGGTCGGCGACGCATGCAACGATGACGGCGCAGCACAGCTGCGATGCAGTGGCTGTTGGGAATAGTCCCACATTGGTTGTGGGGAGGGCACAAGCATGGTTTATAAGGGTGGGGGAGCACCCTTTTATCGAGCTAGCTTTTTGGGGGGAGATGGCTCAAGAGACCTTCGACCATTGCTCGGCGTTACTGCTGCGAGTGCTGCTGCCTTGCGGCAGGAGATCAGTGTGAGGCCGGTGACAAATGCTACTCGAGCCTAGGTGGCCAGGTGGTTCCGGACAAGTCTCGGCCCAATGTGTGAGGAGATTGTTGGGAATAATCCCACATTGGTTGTGAGGAGGGCCCAACTCCCAATGTGGGACTATTCCCCAATAATCTCCCCTCACACATTGGGCCGAGACTTGTCCAGAACCACAGGCTACTTAGGCTCGATACCATTTGTCACCGGACCATGTCACACCCGACCCGTGCCGTTGCTGCAGTGCAAGCACTGCAGCCCAACATAAGCAGTGGGTCGAAGGTCTCTTGGGCCATCTCCCTCCCAAAAAGCTAACTCGATGAGAGGGTGCTCCCTCACCCTTATAAACCATACTTGTGCCCTCCCCACAACCAATGTGGGACTATTCCCAACAATCTCCCCCTCACACATTTGGCCGCCTCACACATTGGTCGAAGGTCTCTTGGGAGACGATGAGAGGGTGTCACCCTTATAAACCATACACACCAGGCTACCTAGGCTAGGCTCTGATACTATTTGTCAGTCGGGCCTTACACCCGGACCCCAGGCCGTTGGGCTGCAGTGCACTCGCAGGCCCAACGCTGAGCAGCGGGCCAAGGTCTTTTCCCAAAAAGCTAGCTCAATGAGAGGTTGCACCCTCACCCTTTTAAACCATGCTCAGGCCTTCCCAACTCCTAATATGGGACTATTCCCAACAGTGGCGGCGTTCGGTGGCAACGCACGGCACAACTATGGCTGGGGTAGCTGCAGGGCGGCGGCCGGCGTGGCAATAGAGGGGGGAGGAGTAGGGGCGGTGTGCGGTGGCAACAGCGAGAGGAACAGGGCTGGCGGCCATGGCCAAACGGCGGGGCGACACGAGGGCTTCGAGCGGCGTCGGTGACGGCCTCGCGGCTCAGCCAAGCGGCTGGAGCGGCGGAGCTAGGAGGCTGCGCGGCATGCAGCATGGGCTGCGTGTCTAACGACGACGAAGACGCGGATGGTATGTCCAGTAAGGTGACGGCCGGCCTAGGCAGTCACCAGCTGTAGCGGCGTCTGGCGGCAAACACAGCAGCAGCGCATCTCGCAAAGCAGCAGCGGCAACGAACTAGTGCGACACTAGCCTGCAAAGATTACATGGGTTAGGAGACAGTTCGTGAATGAGAATGGTAGGGGATTGCATTGGGCTTATTTTGGCTGGATTAGATTAGAGATAGGTTTTGTGATGAGTTTGATACGTCGATGTGTGATTAGAGTCCATCTTGGGCTTGGGTTTCCTGGGCGGCTACGGAAGGAATAGAGATGCAAACCATTATGCTGCTGCGCGGTTGAAACCAACACAAGGTGCTAGATGCAAGTTGCAGCATGAAAAGAAGAAATAGGAAGGCTAGCCATGCATGGCTTCGTGGTTACAGATCGGTTTTGGGGAATTAGGGATGCTTGCAGGTTTAAATTGTGGATGGATTGGAGATATGAGTCCTGGTTTAGACAAGATATACAACTCTGTAGTTGGAAATTTTTCTATTTAACATCATTTATATTATCAAAAATTATTAAAAAATTCAGAAAATAAGGCTTACATGATATGCATATCATATATATATATATATATATAATAGCTAGCACGAAGAGATCCGTGCTATCCACGAGATTTGGAAATTCTGAGACCGAAATAGACGATCTGAACCGTCCATCTTGTTCATCTCGATGAAACCTCACTACACACCAAATTTCAAATTTTTTTGAATTTGTTTACTATTTGTTTCGTATTTTTGAAAATCACTAATCTAATTAGCTGTGGACCCTCCAATAAGTCCAGTTTTCAAAAATATGAAACAAATATTAAAAATTTCAAAAAAATTGAAATTTGGTGTGTAGCGAGATTTCATTGATATGAACAATATGGACGGTTCGATCGCCTATTTCGTCTCGAATTTAGAACTTCGATGATAGCACGGAGAGATCCGTGCTATCCATAGCACACTAGCAAATCTCTCTCTCTCATATATATATATATATATCGAAAGATGCTAATGGGTGAGATGATTAGGAGGGCTGGGTTAGAGACAGGAGGTCCTGAGTTCGAATCCTAGTTATGCATAGTTTAAATTTCGCATGAAAAAAGTATTAAGGCTATGTACACAGTGGTAGATGGTGTAAGAGTGCTATTTGGATCAAAATTTCCTTTCTTCCTTTTAATATCTTTTTCTTGTCTCTTAATAAACTTGGCCATCGCCTTGCTAAGCTTTCCCATGCCGACTCTAAGACTAAAACCCCCCCTCTAGACCAAGTCGTAGCCCTGCCTTTGCCAATCCATCTTACAGTTTTTATGTAAAGATCGTTTCTATCCGACTTTATTTGAATAAGTTATAAATTTTTTAAAATTTTAATGATTATTTAGGCATCTATATTGCTTCAAATGAAAAACATATGAATTACAAAGTTTTAGATCTCGTCGAGAGTTACAATTTACGTATAAAGTTTATTTTCATCCGAGCTCGTATGAAAAAAGTTATGAAATTCTGAAAATCTAGAAATTCTGAAAATTACTTTCATTGACAGTTCTTTGAGATATTCGCTAGTGATACTTAGTATCACTGGTGATTCCAGGATTGAACCGCTAGTGATACTTTTACTGGCGGTTTTCTTATAGAACCGTTAGTGATAGGTTCACTATCACTGGCGGTTCGGTATTACTGGCGGTTATTTTGGGTTCCTAGTTGAGGGGGAGCGGAGTGGGTCATATCATTGACGGTTCTAGATAAATCCACTAATGATGAAGGGTCAAGGATAAGCATTTCTGTAGCAGTGATTATTCATTCTCTATATTTCCAATCTGTACAGTAGAACCTCTATACAGAGAAACTATAGAGATTGATACAGAGAGTCTTAGAGGTCAATAGAGAGAAACTTTAAATTTAGAGGTTGAGATAGAGACTCTGTTAGAGAATGATATGTTCTAAATATAGAGAAAATTCTATTGTAAAAAGCTGGAGATGCTCTTATGTTGCATTTATTCCGCTGGGTTTCCCAGCCTCCTGAGCCAACTCCGTCGTAGTCTTTGACGTCATTGCCCTTCCGTACGTTTCCCTCCCAGCGCAGTGCTGCCTTCATTTTCTTTCTTATCCATTTCTTTGCTTCTCTGTTGTACTGATGAGAAGACCATTCCTTCCCGCTCTCGAGTGTTTTTTCATTCGTTTCGTTAATTCCATTAATCAGAAATTTACAATGCATCCTTGTTATCGCATCGAATTAGGTACAAAATAAACGTCTTCTGTTACCATGCAGCAGAATAAAGAAAGCACCGTCCTGATGAGTATTTAACACATTATTCGTCAATTGAACACTTCTCAGAGACATTCATGCCTCATAAAATTTGATAGCACGTACTAGGAATGTTGCAATTTTTTCTTTCTTGTTTTTCCTTCCTCTTTCGAACATTTTTTTCGTCATGCAAACTTGCAAGAAAAGTCCTAATGTTGGGATTTCTTTTAAGCTGAATCTCCCAACGGTCTCTCTCTTTTTTTTTCCCTCTTCCAACCAAAATTTTCGTGATCCCAACGTTGGAAGAAAAATCGGATGTTATCAAACAAAATATATATGTACAACGTTCAGTTTTTTCAACAGATTTTTTTATTGTTCCGATTTTTTTATTTTTTCAACAAAATATATATAAAACATTAGGATCTTATGTCTCATTTTACGTACTAACATTCGAAAATGCTCTTTATTATTAGTCTCATGCTCATAATCATAATCTTACCCTGCTTTTGTTTAGCAAAGTGTTCAAAAACCTTTTACCTTCCTAGATTTTGGAAAGTGTTTTGGAAGAAATCGAAAGAGCAAAAAACTAATGGTGATCATCAACATGTAAGGGAAATAAAATCTGGAGAGGAGAAAACAAATCAAAATATTGGGGATCTTTTACTTTTTCTTTGGATTTGGAGAACAAGTGACATCAAGAAAATGGGAAAAAATCCATCAAATTTCCCCAACCTCTCTCCAGTCGGTTTTAGATCTGTTTGATTCGTTCTCGGTGAACCTGCCAGAATCCAGATACCGGATATAGAAAAAGAGGGATATAGAAAAAGAGAGATCTGGGAGAGATAAAAGAAGAAATGGAGATAGACAGAAACTGAGAACTGAAATAAATAGAGAACACATGAAGGATTCATTCATTAGAGGGGAAAAAAATAAGAGGGAAAATATTTCTAGCTACAAACCATGATTTTGACAAAACCGGCACTAATAATGAGTTATCACTGCCGGTTCTAGTAAAAAACCGGTAGTGATAAGTTTTTCATTGCCAGTTTGAAAATTGGGGGCGAGAACTCATTATTAGTGTCGGTTCTTGACAAGAACTGGCAGTGATAAGTTCTTTTACTATCGGTTGAAAATTGGGGGCGGGAGGTCTAAAGAACCGGCAGTGATAGGACTTATCACTACCGGTTCTTTTCTCAAACCGGCAGTGATACTTCACTGTCGTTTTTGAACAACGAACCGACAATGACAAGTCTTATCACTGTCGGTTCTCAAGCACACAACCAGCTGAGGCTTACGAACCGGCAGTGAATATCACTGCCGGTTTTGGTCTAACCGGCAGTGATTGGGAGGGCACGGATGACCATTTTTGTAGTAGTGATTCTTCGGAGATGAGGAATGTGAAAAGAATAAGATGCAAGGAAGGGAATTTGTTGAATGAACGGAAGAAACAGACTCAAAATTTTTTTCCTCTCGGATTCTTCGCGGATAAGGAATTTGAAAAGAATAGCATGCAATGAAGAAAATTTTGATTTTTCCCAAATGAAATCGTATTGGATAATAACCTATAAGAAAATGATTTCTTTCCATATCAGACCGATAGAGAAAATCCGATTGGAGTATAACATGCAAGAATTTTGCTGATCAGTTTGATTGCTCAAAAAAATGAAGCTCGATCTGACTATTAATATTAGCATCAAGCAATCACTCCAATGGACAAATGGCATCGGATAAAGGAGAGGGAAAATCGAAATCAGAAGGCGCTTTGGATTTTTTTTTTTAACCCTAAAGAGATCGTATTTATCTTCCAAGATAGTGTAACAAACGTGAGCAAGGGAAAAAATCATGAAAAACATTAGAACAAGAACGCTTCTGTTCTTGATGGAAAATTTCATACTAAGAAATTTAAGAAAAAAGCTCCCCGAGAACCAAACCTCACCAGATCCATCATGACTTGAACCGTTTAATGCCAGAAATTGCAAGAAGAAAAAAAAAATCAAAACGTTGCAAGATATATACAAATTTGAATGTGCTGACACCCGATTTTGGAAACATGTAGAGACATCTCGGATCGGCTTGGACCTAATGAAATGTGGGCCGGACGAGGGCAAAAAGAAAGACCAAGTCGACTTAGACAGGTATGGAAGATAAGATAAAATCGGCTATGGAAAGAGTCCATATCGGTTAATTTGGTAGATATATTTTAGAAAGAGTTAGATATAGATAGAAAAATAAAATTCGAGTTTGTATCAGTTACGAATAAGAGTTCTAGTTGAGTTGGGATATAAAGTCTTCTATAAATGCCTAGTCCATGGGAACATGTAAGGACATGAACACATCAATCAAACATATCTACTCTTAAATAAAATGATGCGCAGTTCTCCTGCGTGTTCGAGAAAAAAAATTGTCTTTAACTTTTGTCCTATTTAGAGAAGTTTCTCATATTTTGTCTTTGAATGATTTGTTGTGCATCGTCTTTCAAGCGGCTTCAAGGTATACCCTAGTAGTCTCTAACAAATAAGTACTATCTCGATTCAGTTTAATCTATGGGCTTGCATTAGCTTTTGATCGAAATACTATCTTAGTCGACATTACTGCACATCGCCGTTCCGATTAAGGGTTAGATTTCACTCTCTTTCTACTAATCAATATATTCGTTGGCAGTAGACTGTTTACCCCTCGTTCTATGAGTTTATAACTTGCTATTTATTGGTAGTCTATTTACCCTTTATTCTATCAATTAGACATCCTATCGGCTACTTCATAGTCTTTTTATCCTCTTCCTGCTACCTTATTAATTTCGTCGGCTTGATAGTAGACTGTTTACCTATTCGAATCTATTGGTTTACATCTGAACTAAGCTGATAAGTTGTTACCTTTCACCGTTGCTCTGGATTTGTTTCAAGTGTTGCAGGATCTTGCCGATCGTACATCAAATCAGCTGACACACTTTGAACCCTATTTTCGGTGCTGTCGGGAATTCTCCTCCTTAAGGTCGCGTGTGTTTCGCTGAAACCAATTTTTGACGCCAACAGAACATTAACTGAAATGCAAAGTTGGGAAATGCAACGTTCGGATTTCCAAAAAAAATCTTGCGAACCGAAATGCAACGTTCGTATTTTTTTTCCTTTTTAAAAGGAAAAAATCAGATAAGAGAAGAAAAAAATGTAACGTTCGGATACAACGATCGACAATAGATGCCAGTTTGGATTTCCAAAAAAATCCTTCCAACATTATTTTTCCTTCCAACCGAAATGCAACGTTTGGGTTTTTTTTTAACATGGAAAGAAATCTGATGAAAGGGAGTAAAAAATGTAACGTTCGTCCCTGCTCTTCAGAAAGATCGCCGGATGCGCGCCGTAGTTGGCTGGATCCAGGCCGAAGGTGGCCGCATCCGGGCCGGCTCTTCTCGAAGAACAGAACGCCAGATCCGGGCTGGAGTTTACCAAATCCGAGCCGGCAATGGCGTCCATGAACAGAGCCGGAGGGGGGTCACCGGATGTGTGAGAGAGAGCCATCAACATGAATGAAAAAAATTGAGAAGAAGAAAAAACAGATCGGCTTAGATAGAGGAGAGAGAAGAATAGGTTACCCAAGGAAAAAAAAAATCTAACATCCATCAGCATGCAAGGGGATAATATTTTTCAAGAAGAAAAAAGGGAACAGATTGGAGAGAGATGAGAGAGAGAGCCTGCCAAAGGAAAAAAAAAATCTAACATTAATCAACATGCAACAAAAAATCAAATTGCCAAAGGAAAAAAAAATCTAACATTCGTCAACCATTCGTGACTTATCTGGCTAATATTAACTCATCTGTTTTTTATTACTTTTAAATCCGTTTTATTTTTATCTCGTAGGCGAGTCTAAAATATCCCTAAATCCTAAATTTCAAGGCCATCCGACTCTCGAGGCCACCTCGAAAAATTCTCGAAGTTGGAGATAAGGCAGATAAGTCAGAGCTCATAAGCCCAAAAGAACACCCTCTGATTATATATGTAATGATACCAGATACGGTTACATTTATGTGTTCGATTAGGTGAACTGTATTATATCATCCTAGATGATGGGATACAATTTATGGTATATTCCTCTTATATGTTGTATTATTTCATTGAAAGGCTCCAAAGTACCAAGAGAGGGGCTAAATCGGTCTAAAACAATATTTTAAATTTTTGGCTCACTTTTTAATTTAATTGCAAGATTTTTTTTCTACAACTAGATGGAAGAACTAGACTAGAGTAAGCAATCTAGAGCTAAAACAAGAAGAAAGAGATAAGTCACGGAAACGTAATACCAAGAAGTAAAGTAGGCAAGAGGGCACAGATTTTTTCCCCAGGTCAGAAAAGGCTTTTACTTTCTCTACTCCTCGTTGTAACACTCTTCACGAAGAGGAGTATCGCTCTGGTTTTACTCGGAGTAGGCCTTCACCGCTTTGGTAGGTAGACTCTGACCTTCACTACCTCTTGGAGTCTTTCACAAGTAGCTCCTTAAGAGATCACTAAGGACGAACTCTAAAAACAAGAAACTTGAGTAATAAACTCGAGATGACTTGAACTTATCGGATCAAGGTTCTATGGAAGCACACTAGAAGACATAGCACTCAAACTCTTATGAACTACTATAACATAGAAACCCTAGTTTTTGGTACTTCTCACCTAAATGGACTCTAGGATAGCATAAGGAGTGAATCAGTACCAAACAAAGGGGTACCTACATCCTTATAGAGGCCAAACTCAAAAACTAGCCGTTAAGACCTAGAAATAGGGAACCCGCATTGGCGTCGTACCATACGACACACGTCGTACCATATAACGCCAGAGGTTACCATATAGTGCGGCCCCTGCCATTCCATATGGTGCTCCCTCAAGACACAAACCAGAAGCAGCTCCGTCTGGTACCCTCGTACCATACAGGGTGTTAGGAACCCAAATACTCTCTCTAGAAAGATGTGACAGTAGCGTCGTCTGGTACACAGCGTACCAACCAGCCTTCGGAACCCTACTGGAAAAATGCTATGGCGGCGCTATCTGGTATGCCATACCATATGGCGCGCTAGCACTAGCCTAGAAACCTTCCAAAAAAGACTAGATGGCATGTCATTTGGTACCCCGTACTATACAGCGTGCATAGAGACTCTCATAAACACTTTTGGAAAAGATGCTAGGGGTGCCGTCTAGTACCCCGTACCATCCGGCACAACCACGCCAACACTAACAATGCTACCAAAGGAATCTAAAACCTTCTAAACTACACTAAGACCTAAAACCAATATGCATCCATAGAAAATAAGCTCTAACAACTCCAAAAACATCTCAAAACTATCAAAGAAAAAAATAAACACAAAAAATACTTATTTCTAGATGAATTTATCTTGAGTCCCGAGTTCATGTTAAAAATATCCTTAATCTTGAAACTCTTCACCCCAAGGCACCATAGCTTCAATACAATGTCATCATCACCAAAGCCAAGATAATCTCTTCACAAGCCACCAAGGGGGCTTAGAGCTTGACAATCTCAATCTTTTGGTGCATGCTGACAATACTCCAAAGATACTTAGAAAAAAGATTAGATTTGCAATAGATAGACAATAATAGCAATTGATCCGAAGGTAGATAAATTTAAGTACATGATCTATCTCAGTTCTAACCTCGATAGATAAAAGCATAAATTTTGTAGCTCCCCTAAAGAAACCTATGCAATGCACAATCAAGGTAAATGAAGAACAAGTCACAATTGTTCACATCAAAAGCAACAAAAGAGCATATGACATAGTTTAGGTATAAATCTAAGCTCTCCTCCTCTCCACTCTCCCCCTTTGGCATCAAGCACCAAAAAGGTAACCTATTGCTCGTCTTGAAGATCTTTTGGGTCGTCGAAGACCGAGCGAGGTGCCCTCTGTTTTGAGGTATCCACTACAGGAGGTCATAGGATTTTGAGAGGTTGCCTCTTCTTAAACAAAGCCTTGAAGAAATTTGTGAGCTTGTTCTTCTTAGGAGAGAGCGGGTTGGCATGAAAAGATGGATGGGAAGATTTCACCAATTTGAGACTTCCACTAACTCTCCTTGAGTAGATCGAAACAGTGCATCCCCCAAGTTGCTGATAGTTTGAGAGAGTTCATCAATAGATTGTTGTTGATTCAAGTATTGTTCTTGGTACTCTTCCTTTTGTGCCATGAAAGACTCTTAATATTGTCTTGCCATTAAAGCACCTCTTGACTCCACTGCTGATGTGCTTGAGAAAAGAGGCCAAATTCTTTATACACTCCATAATATTGAGCTTGCATTGATCTCATAATTTCAGAGTAATATCTTAGAGTGCCTTTCATTCGATCTAGACTTCTTTGGATGTTGTCTTTTTAGTGTACACATGACCAAATTGGATGTTAATGTGCTACCTAGCTCCATTCCACTTTTTTATATTCACTATATCATGTAGTTTTCTCTTTCATAAAAGAATTAAAAGCGTTGAAATGAGCTTGCTGCTGCTGAAAGAACTCATCCCATCCGGTGAAAGAGAAAGTTGATGGAGGAGCTTGAGCTTGAGACAATCCTCCCATCTCATGATCATGAGCACTTGAGGGAAAGGTGGATCTCCTCCAAAGGGATAGGTTGGCACATTGTACTCCACTATTAGCAACTCTTGACCTTAAAAGAATTCTTAAGGTTGAGGTTGAGATGGAGATTGAGGTGGTGGAGCTTGGGCACTAGAGGCCCTCCTTATCTCGACTTCTTTGTCCTGTTTAGAGAGTAGGGCCATCTTGTATATATGCAATGAGTTTGTTTTCGAATAGAGCTTGATAGGAAACTTCATCAAAGATTCCCATGAACTCGATGATTTGCCCAATATAGGGAGCAAAGAGCAAAGTCCTTTTGTCCAAGTCCTTTTTGATGATCTCCTCTATCTCACCAATCAAATAGTCCACCACATTTATAGCCTGTTTGGTCAAGATGAGGTGTAGAAGCCAAGCAAGAAGAGGAATCATCCTCTCTTGGTATCCACTCCTTGGGAATAAGTTGTGGCGAAGCAAATTACTAAGGATAGCTGCTTTTTTCATTTAGGAACATTGATCTTGTGCTATCAAATCTTAGGTTAATGATATCCTTGTAAAGCTGTGCATAGACCTAGAATCTTAGGTGTGGTTCTTTTCAGCTTATCTCATTTGCTTCTCTTGTTTGCTTATTTGCTTCCCGACGTGGCCTCGAGAGTCGGATCAGACTTGTGTTAGAGAGCTTTTATACACGTCTTTGAGATAGAAAAAATGAAATCCAAAAATTAAAAAAAAATCCTAATAAGTCAAATAAGCAAACGAAATAAGCAAATAGTTGCTTATTTGCTTATCTCGTTTGCTTATTTGACTTCCTGGAATTTTTTTAAATTTTTAGATTTCCTTTTTCTATCTCGAAGGCGTGTATAAAAGCTCTCTAACACAAGTTGAAGGAAGCGGGTCTGACTCTCGAGGCCACGGCGGGAAGCAAATAAGCAAATAAGATAAGCTGAAAAGAACCACACCTTAGCCATCTCCTAACAGAAGATTTGGTATCTTTCCTTATTCAGAGAGAAGGCAATGAACTGGCTATGTTGTTGAATTCATGAGATGGCATGAAATTCCATGGTGATAGAAGCATTTCGATGCAAGCCGTTAGTGCCCAGAAGATCCACCATTCTAGAGGTGGCACCAAAACATTCCTAAAAGTGCCTGTTGCCCATTGATTCATACACTCGATCCCAATTATTGCATGGATGTTCTCTAATGGGATCATTCTTAATGATATATTGCACATAGATACCCTTTCAGACTGAGTTCCAAAATATGTCATCATTGTATTCAGAATTTTCATCAAACTATGTGTCTATTGGAGCCATCTTGTCTTCTCTTAGTTTCTAACCCGTCAACCTGAAAGAGTCAGCATCTTCTGTTTAGGGCATCTAATAGTCAAAATTCATGTCCTCAAAATCGGGGACTACATCTCAGTCTGCCTCAAGACTTTCAGAGACCTCCTCTCCCTCATAGTCCTCATCATCCTCATCAGACTAAAACTATGAATCTGAAACTTTGCTAGTTAGATTTTTATGCGTAGGAGCACTAGGGCCTAATGATCCACCAGGAATTGTTATACCTGAGCCCTTGCCTCTACCTCTCACAGCACGAGACACAGAAGGAGGTGGTGAAGTGTTCCTTTTTCTGCCTTTCCCTGCCAATTTCTTTACTGCCCCAACTATCTTCTTTGCCCCTGTCATCTTTGACACTATCCCATAGCAGCACACAAACAAGATCAATCAAAAAATAAGCACGGCCCCTTTTGCAAACTGCCACAACAACCAACTGCCTCACACTATTCCTTGTCACAAAAACTCCCCCTGAAATTGAACAACCTCTTCAGACACAAATGATGAGAACTAGGATACTCTAAGCACCTAGAAAAGATACGAGCGCGGAGTTTTGGTTAACATAGAGATAGCAACATTCTAGGGGTGGGTTCGATAATCAATGGAAATTTAGGAAAAAAGTATATTAAGTCACAAGAGAGTAACTTATCCAACCATAGAAGAGAGCTTGCACCAAGATGGTTGAAATCCAGCCTAGATGGAGCTTTTCAAGGGAAATTCGAGTAGGGAATGGGATGACGAGGGTGAGAGGAGTTGATTTTGGGTGGAGGTTGAGGTGGAAATGGATGGAGGTCGCTACGATGATGGGGAGCGGTGGAGCCATATGTGGGAACAGAGAGAGGCAGGAAAGAAAGAACGAGCAGGTCAAGGAAGGATGAAGGAGGAGGAAGGGGTTAAGGAGGAACAAACGACTAAAATCTATTTTTTTATAAAAGAATGGCTGAGATTATAAGTTGGAAGAGGTAAGAAGAAAACAGAATCTCAAGAGCTGGAATCTCAAGAGCTGGACAACGCTCATCCTGTATGATACGGGTTGCACCATACTATACGGGGTATGCCGTATGGTACGAGACACACTATACTATATCGGGTATGCGTCCCAGCACCAAAAATCACTAAGAAGTTAGAAGTTTCATCTCCCAAAGTTTAGATTTTGAAAATCCAAGTAAAAATCACATATTATAAACTTGGTTGAAGTGAATTTACAGAAATAGTATATCAGGATGTAGCTTACTTATGTCTATTTATAGATTTTTCTTTAAAAGCCATTTTCAAATCCTTTGAAGACCAAACTTGGATGGATACATCCTTTTGGAAATGTATGGACCTACAATTGTTGGTAGAAGTGAACAAATGGAATTTTGTCACTTTCTGATGAGAACATCAAAGCAAGGATACAACCACAGCTCTTCCTTCCACTATGAATGATGAAGACATCAAAAGCAAGGATACAAGTACGCTCCTCCTTCCACTATGCCCACTACATCGTCTACTTCGACTACATTGCTGCAAGAACGGGAAGAACGAAAAGTAAGCTTGAAACCTTTGGCCAAACCGTTCACGCCATCAATGAGGGAGGTCCAACACGCCATTATCAAGGCCCAACAACCTCTCCCATGGACAAGCAAGCCCAAGTCCATGCCCAACTCTCCAAGAGGTTCGGTTCAGCCGTAAGCAACCAGTTTGCAATCAAACAGATGCCTAGAACGCATACGACATCCAATTGAGGATCATGAGTACTCTGTGGAAAGCTTACCTCATAAGCTTTCCAATGGATCTAGCCTCACATCCAAATTCATCCCGAACCGCTCGAAATTGTCAAAACAATCAAGTGATCAGATTCTGCTGGGTGCTATGTAACCCCACGTTTGGGCCCAAGGTCCATGTACCCCTAAGGTTGCATGAACGTGCATGCCAATCTGGTATCTAGCAGCCCTTTGGACGTCAAACGTCCTCTATATATGGTCGTCACCCATCTTCTTCTTCCCCGAGTTTTATTTAGTCTAGTTTCCACGTGTGTGTTGAAGCAGCCTCGATTCCTCTTGTGTTGGCTAGGCCAACAGGGTTGAGTTCGAAACCCCAATTCTTGAATGCTTAATTTAGATTTGCAATTCAGATTGCTCTTATCTTTGTTCTTTCTTATTCTTCAGTTGCATCGTAGGAACAGATCTTTGTGATCAGGTCGATCATGTTTCCAGCACAGTTGATAACACTCCATCGTGGTGGTTTAGCGATTGTCAGGTTCCAATCCTTGCGTGGATTATAGCTGGATCATCAAGGTTGCCATGACACCAAATTGAATCTATCCATCTCACCAGAAGATCAGGCATGTTTACATCATTTGGTATCACAGCCAGGTTGCCTAGTGAGATTTATCCATCTTAGTTTAGTAGATTGATTTCATACCTAGAGTACAGAAAAATGCCCTAAAAAAATCAGATTGCATCTACCATGTCCAAGCCCTGCTTAGCCATTGCATTGTTCTCTCTGTTTTGCATCTTTGAATTTTCGCCCATAGTTGATTTGTGTTGATCGTGTCTAGCCTAAGATCAAGTCTCCAAATCCAATCTACCCGCTGTCCAGTACGTTGTCTTCATCATATCTCCCACATATGATCTTAGATTTGGACATTCTACCAGCAACATGGACTGCTGCCCGAACAATAAGTTTAACATAATCAGAGTTTTGCTGCAACAGAAATACAAGTTTGTTTACCAAAATAGCAGCAGAAGAACATCATAAATAAACAAAAGACCAGTGTGGTATATCCCTAATAACCCCATGGGCAACCGACTGAAAATTAGAACTCCGCTTGCCCGCTAGCGTCATCCTGCTTGGCTTGGTAGTAGTACTCAAGCGTGGGTTCGTCTTCACCTAAAAATGCAGCAATCTGGTTGAGTACAGAAGGTACTCGCACTAGAGAGGTAATATATATATATATCCTCATTCATGAGTGGCATGGAGCATTTGCAAGACATAGACATAAGTAGGTTGTAAATTGCATTTTAGTAAAAACATTTCAAAAGTAATAACTTGTAATGACCATCGTATTTCATCATCATAAGATCCATCATCATCAATCAGTGGGCTCTAACCGCCCTTGGTCTCAATTCGACCATGCACCACGAGCATTCCTGTGCTTGGAAATGAAACACAACCAAATAACAGCTCATGCCACACCCAAACTGAACCTGATGTGCTTACAAATGGCAGCTTAACCAGCTCAAGATTCGTCCTTAACCTGGGGCGCGGCTGTTCGAATAGTTTAACACTCTGCAGAGGTGTACAACTTTATCCACACGACACAGCAAGTCATGCCGAAGCCTCTTAGATGTACATGCCAGTCCATTGGGTCACCAGAGTTGACTTTATCCACTCCCCACTCCACGAGTGCAGGAGGGAGTCAACCGTTGCAGTGGATTTGTCCAAGGCCGATCACACCCAAGCACAAGGACGTACCACGGATGGTCCACCCTGCCACCCTACCATGTAACACAAGTTGCCCCGTTGGTACCCAACGGCGCTAGCATACACAGGAAATTGGCCAAGTGTTCCCATGATATATATGTGACCGTACGTATAGTACTTGAGAGAAAGGTACCCAATGTTCGGTCCTTAACTACTCGAACGGGGCTACGTGTCCAGGATCCATTCTCCCATCATCCCCTATCACCCGTTTAAGTCCAACTTAGATCTGATACTTAATCCATCATCACCATAATCCAAATCAAACAGTAAATCATTCACATTTGAAGTCGCACGATCAATGGACTAGCTCTATCGATCGCTTTACCTCGTTGATTCTAAATAGGGCTAAGCATTATCAGACTTTAAGTAGATAATAATGCCCATTTAGGCAACAAGGAGTAAGGATGTCGAGCCTATCAAGGTATTGACCACTAAGCAGGGAATTGAATAACTAATATCTACCCACCAAATAACATATACTTCAAAATAGCATGTAAGTCACCCATAGAACATAATTAAAATCATGCATTTGTAGATAATGGGATCAATATGATTCAAAGGAGAGTATATAGTGCCTTGTTGCTGCTGGTCGTTGGGGAAAACTTCATGCGCAAGTCCGGGCTCCTCTGGAACGTCAATTCCTATCGTTTGGTAGCAAGAGCATCAAATAAAATATTCAACAGCAGGAAACATTAAATGTTTTTAGATATTCTGAAAGTTCATGAGTTAATGCAAATTTTGTAAAAAGAATTACCCAAATCCGAGTTCGGATGAGGGAGATATGGTTGTTTAAAATTTAGGTGGTATTCTTACTCGGGATGATTAGACCTTGCTCGGGAATGACTATAGATGCTCGGGAAGACCAAACTTGCTCGGAAAAGGGTACCTTGCTCGGGAATGGAATCCTCTTGCCCGGAAGTGGGTTTCCTTGGTCGGATATAGCATATCTTGCTTGGTTAGGACTTGTTTTTGGTCGGGCATACCTAATTTTGCTCGGGAGGGTCACACAGACTGTATGTTGCTCCGTACAAGTAACATTTGAGGGGGCAAATATGCTCGGTTGCAAAAGTGCTCTACATAAAAGTTGTAGAGAATTTTATCGCGCATCTTTTTCATGTAGAAAACTTCTTCATCCGAGGAATGAATGATTTTACAAAAATTATTTTATGCACTGCTATGCAGGGAATGGGCTGAAACAGTGTTTCTAGGGCTGCTGCTCTCACACTTCGGTGTATCCAAAGAAAAATGATATCACCAAGAGTGGTAGATGATGAAAAATATGAAGGACAGACAGAGAAATGAGTTCTCACCTAGCAAGGAAAGCCTTGCTAAGAGATGGACGTTCGATGAATGAAGAGATTGATGATGAACACGCTGGTCTATCCAACGATGATCCTAGCTGCCCCTCGGCTTGTTCCTTGCTGCTCCTTTACTACAAAGGTCATGGATCTACTCCTATTCCATCCTTAGCTCGTGGGAGACATCACCTTGCTCATCCATATGCTTGCATGTGAGCCAAAATGACATGTAAGGTGAGAAACAAAGAGGTTACTCCACTGCTATGCAAAACAGTAAAGTACAGAGAAGAAAAGCATCAAGAATTCACCCAAAACTTTGTGCATACACCAATGGCTTGGTTATTCTTGAAACTTAGGAAGTTGGGAAGCCAATCGTGCTCATCTCCTGCCCTGGATAAGGGTGAAAGAGAACAAAAGATGAGAAAACGAAATCAGCTTCTTGCTGTCCAGAAAATGATCAGTAAAGAGAGAAGTGAGCAATAACCATAGTAAATCTCGGTGCATGTGCTTACCATGATGATGGATGGATAGTTTATGAGCTAAGCTTGCCAACGGTATATAACACTCTACGGGAAAAGGGGATTTTGATGGAGAGATTTGAGCTAAAAGTGAAGAACAAGAAGTTGTAGCTTGTTGTTCTGGCTGCTGCTGTTCTTCAGCTCGTGGAAGGCAAAGAAAAGAGAGAGCTGGAGCTGTTGGAGAGGTGGAGAGGTGGTTTATATAGTGCTAGATTCTCCCATTGACGAGTGGGGTCAGGTCCCACAGGTCATAGAGAAACTATGAGTGGAAAATGAGTGGGAAAAGGTGGAAGACTGTTCTGTCCACAGCACCGCCCAAATTAGCAAACGGATGAGAGAATCTAGTAATTATGGTCTGGGGCAAAAAGAATATGAACATAGCTATATTAGCTGGTTGTAGCTCTATCCGACAACACCGGCCTAGGTAGTATCGCTGCTCGTCCGCATTGCTCCGAGCTCTGTCTCGCTCAGTTGAACTATTCTTCGCCCGGGCGGGTTGCTCCTTGCTCGGTGGGTCTTCGCCGAGCGGAGTCATGCTCGGTAGAAGGGTAACATGCTCGTCGGGCATAAGGGCAAGCCCGATGGCTATGCCTCACTTGATTAGTTGCTCGGCTTACTAAGATGTATTGAGTTTCAGCTTCGGATTTTTTATTTCCCACCATAGAGGATGGTGGTTGCATGCAACTTTGTATAAAATCTTTGAAAATCCAAATACGATCTTAGAGACAAGATAATTATATGCATAACTAACCGAAAGTAACAGTTGAGCTGTTACACTCAAATTCGCCTTCAATCAGTCTGTATCCTCCTAAGAACCTTCAGAGGTCCCGTTGCACCCTCTCGAGCATATCCTACTTTGTTTTTTCCTTCTGTACAAACTATGAAAAACATAGTGGGAAGTCCATTGCTTTCTCTCTGTGCTTAGTTAAGATAGAAAAGAAGATAAGAGGCTAGCGTAAGAAAAGAGCCATGCTGAAAAAGTGATAAACAAAAGGTGAGCATAAGAGGTCTTTCGAGGAGCTTTGTGGTGTTTCGTTGTTGGTCCTAACCCTTCTGTTCCTATGCCATCCTAGCCTTGTGATGCCATGCTTGCTTGAGACAAGTCTAGGCCTAGATTTGTCTAGCACTTGATATTTTGGGCTAATCTTCAATCTTGCATTAGTGGTACTGAACAATTGCTTTCCTTTGCTACATATTTTTCTTGTCCAAGCTCCATTATCTACAAACCAGACAGGTGCAAGAACCTTGTGTTGACACCTGATTTCGGAAATAGGACGATTATTTGGTAGCATCTCGGAATCGGCTTAGGCCTAGTGAAATACGGACCAAAACGGGCGTAAATGGGAGTCTGAGTCGACTTGTAAGGATATGGAAAAATTGGAAGGATGGATGAGGGAGAGTCCAGATCAGCTTGGTATGGGTATATTAGGAATATATTAGTACATGGAGTTGAATTTATATCGATTACGAGGATAAGAGTCGTAGTCGAGGTAGGTATAAGAATCTGTATAAATACTTAGCTCGAGATGCGTGTAAGGACATCAAACAATCAATCAAGCATATCTACTTTTTACCTGCCTTTACATTTCGTTTACTTTCGCCATATTTAGAATAGTCTCATCGTATTTTGGTTTCGATCGACTTGCCACGCATCGCCTCTTCGATCAGCTTCAAGGTACACCCTAGAAGTTGGTTGCAAGTAAGTACTATCTCGATTCAGTTCGATCTATGAGTTTGCATCGGCTTTTGGTCAAAATACTATCTTAGTCGATATTGTTGTGTATCACCATTTCGACTAACAGTTAGGTTTCACCCTCTTTCTACTGATTAATACATTCGTTGGCAGTAGACTGTTAACCCTTGTTCTATCAGCTTATAGCTTGCTATTTATCAATAGTCTGTTTATCCCTCGTTCTATCAATTAGACGATCTAATTTGCAAGTTGATAGTCTATTTACCTCTTTCTGTTAAGCTATTGATTTTATTGGCTTAGTAGTAGATTGTTTACCCTTCGATCTACTGTTTAGTCGATTAGTTCGGTTCAATAGTAGATTGCTTACCATGTGAACCTGTTGGTTTAGACCCGGTCTAAGCCCTTCATATTACAGATCTAATCAACTACCTAAATGTTGATTGTGTCTTCTCTTGCCGATTGTAGATCAAATTTACTAGCACGCTTTGAACCTTGCTTCTAGTACTGACGGGGATCCTAGTCCATAAGCCCGCGTGTGTTGACACCAAAAGTTGCTTCGGCTAAACACACGCGGGCTTGTGTTGATGCTGAAAGTTGCTTCAGCTAAACGCATGCGGGCTTATAAACTAGGATCCTCATCAATACCGGAAACAGGGTTCAAAGCGTGCCAGCCGATTTGATCTACAATCGTAAGAGCTCTGGGTGCTGAAATGATGGAGAAGGACATAACTCTCGTTATCAAGCATACTGCCAAACAAAACCAACACAATAAACCTTTTTTAGATAAAATTCATGGTCGAGGATCACTCGGTTTAAGTCATCATTGATAGAGGTAATTGCAATAAACTTGCTAGTATGGACATGGCCGAGAACTTGGCTTGACCATGAGTGCGCATCCACATCCATACATGATTAAATGGTTCAACACTTGTGGTAAGCTAAAGATAACAAAAACTATGCGAGTGCTTATCTTTCTTGGTTCATACCATGATTATATTGATTGTGATGTTGTACCTATGAAATCATACTCACTTTTATTAGGTAGAGGTTGGTTAAATGTTAGAGATGTTACACATCATGGTAGAGCTAATCAATATGCATTCATGTTTAAAGGCAAGAAAATTGTGCTAAAACCTATGACCCCTGCTGAAATAACCAAAACTAATGTTGAAAGAGCTAAAGTAGATATGAGGGAATATGCTAAAAGTGAGAACCAGACTGTGGTTAAAGAACTGAACTCATCTGAGAAGAAAGGACCTAGTTCTAACAAATCTAAAATTAAATTAAAGGGTAATATTATATTGGCTACAAAATCTGTTTGTAAAGACATGGATGAGCACAATTCTACCTCTGCTGATTTGATTGCCATGGATGTCCCTATTTCTTTGCCCCCTATTGCTACCAACATTTTGTAAAAGAAAATGATGGAGTTGAGGGGGAGAATGATGAGGACATCATAGGCAAGAATAAAAGCATGGCTCCTCCTTCCGCTATGCCCACTACATCCACTATATAGTCTACTTCGATTACATTGCTGCATGGACGGGAAGAATGCCAAGTGGGCTTCAAACCTTTGGCCAAACCGTTCACGCCATCAATGAGGGAGGTCCAACACGACATTACCAAGACCCAACAACCTCTCCCACGGACAAGCAAGCCCAATTCCAAGCCCAACTCTCTAGGAGGTCCAGTTCGGTCGTCGGCAACTAATCTACAATCAAGCGGACGCCCAAGCCACATACGACGTCCAATTAAGGCCCTTGAGCACTTGATGGAAAGTTTATGAGATAAGTTTCCAATGGATCTAACTTCAAATCCAAATTCATCCCGAGCCGTCTGGAATCGATGAAACAATCAAGTGATTAGAATTTGCCAGGTGCTGTGTCGCCCCACATTAGTCCCAAGGCCCATGTACCCCTAGGGTTGCGTTGGGGAGTGTGCCAATCTGGCTTCCAGCATCGCTCTGGCCATCATACATCCTCTATATATGGCCGCTACCCACCTTCTTCTTTCTCGGGTTTTATTTAGTCTAGTTTTAAAATTGTGTGTTGAAACAACCTCAATTCCTTTAGTCGGCTAGACTGACATGGTCAAGTTCGAAACCCCAATTCTTGAGTGCTTAATTTAGATTTGCAATTCAGATTGCTTTTACCTTTGTACTTGGTTATTCTTCGGTTGCATCACAGGAACAGATCTTCGTGATCAAGTCGATTGTGTTTCCAGCATAGTTGATAACGCTTCATTGCGGTAGTTTAGTGATTATTGGGTTCCAATCCTTGCGTGGTTGGTAGGCGGATCATCAATATTGTCATCAGACCAAATCAAATCTATCAATCTCACTAGAAGATTAGGCATGTCCGTATCATGAAGGAGAGAGGCTGATGTATGGGTCCTCTAGAGTGCTTTTTTAGTTGACTATAGTGCCACGTGTGACGCCACGATGATAAATTTGTCCACGTGGATAACCAAATGGCAATATCACTCTTCAAAATTTCCTCGAGGGGTTATTTGTGCCAGATTTAAAAGGTTGTGGGGGTAGAATACCTAGTTTGCAGTTCAGGGGGTTACGTAGACGAAGCACAATAGTTCAGGATGTAAAATAGACCTTTTTCTAACAAAAAGTTCTCGGATGCAACAAAAAAATAAAAATGCATCAAAGCAGTTGATTTGTGCAACCAGTTGTATAGAAAATAATGAACTGCTGCAACAAAAATAATAAACCAATACAAAAAATATTAACTGTTGCAACAAAAATTACTAGCCACAACAAAATACTTACTATAATAAAAAGTTTACTGTAATACAACATTCGACAAAACTAGTTGACTCTTGTGCAATGACTAGAAAGATGAAGAAAACAGATTGTGCAAGTTTTTGTTGAGAAAGCAAGTTTTTGTTCCTACAACAATGACGCAACAAAACATTTGTATTAAAGACTTGCAACAAAGTAATTTAGTGAACCCGTTGTGAAACATTCGACAAACTACCAAAATACTTTTGTGCACCAACAAATGCACTTCCCCCCCTCGTGATCCTCTTCAATCTTGGTCCTCTTCCTCTCCAACTCTCTAGGTTCTCTCCCTCCTATCTCTCCGGGTTCTCTCTCTAGTCTCTATTGTGGAGACAGAGGCACTAGATATAGCGGCCCTAGAGAGAGAGAGGCAAGAGGTGCTCTAGCATCTGAGGAAGATATGCATGAGCGAGGAGGAAAGGAGGTGAGGAAAATTTGTGCTTTGGAGGAGGAGCATGTGAGGAATATATGTGTGTGGTTAGGTAGCCCACAGTCCATGGAGCATCTGAAGGCTCCGGACACAAGATGTTCTTGTAGGGGTGATACACCTATGTACCCTATGACATGATGGTTGTAGAGCCACTTGAGACTCTCACAGAGTCTCGCTTCACCTTCGCTAAAAAGATCCTCACGGAGCCTAGTGCCACCTTCGCCCATGAGGCGACAAGAGGGCATGGTTTACCGAAGCATCTAGAATCAACTTGGAGACCAAGTTAGTTCAAGAGACAAATAATACAGAGGGACCTACCTAGGCGAGAGGATAAGCATTAGTTGAAACCTCTTAGAGGAGACAATTTGGTAACTGCTCCTGCAAGGTAAAAGACCCCCTCATCCCTACATCAGTATGATGGTAGGAGGGCGTCCAAGTCTTTTACCTTAGGTACTACCGACTCAAAGTGACTGAATTGACCTTGCTTTAGCAAGGGAGCAGTGTAAGCGTTGTCATTTGGGTTCAGCCTTTATCTTATGGCCAACCCTCGACGTAAGGAGATTCAGTTAACTGTGGTGGAGAGCCTAGCTAGGATATGGACTAGAACACCCGCGCGCAACGCAAAGAGGAATATGAGCAACTTAGCATGATAGCTAGTGACCACGGATGGGCCAAGGGACTGCGTGCCATAGTGCTAGCGAGCTAGGGCCCGGATTTTGATTCTTCCAGTGACATGGAGAATATTAGCTCCTCAAGGACACTTAGCATATGGAGACTTAGCAGGATCATTAGGGTATCACTACTAGAGAAACCAGCTTTAGTACCAGTTCCAAACCGGCTATACCTATCCGGGACTGATAGGGAAGACTATTAGTACTGGTTCACTAAACCGGTACTGATAGTACTAGAAATGTTTAAAAATATGTCGAGGATGCATGGGAGAAGCTGGACTCGAACCCGCAACCTCGTGACTCCAGCCTCACCCTTCTAACCAACCCACCCACCATCGCGTACTAATATAGATATAATATGCATTCTTTTTGAACTTTCCTGAAACGAGGCATCAGTACCGGTTCGTAATGGTACTGAAAGCCCACTACGGCTCTGTAGCCAATGAACCAGTACTGATGTCACTATCAGTACGGGTTCAAATCCAACCGGTAATAATAAGCCGATATCTATATGCAGTTCTCTAGTAGTGTATTATGGAATAACCCCCAACACTTCGCTTGTTTCTTTGGTTTCTAAACTTAGTTTTGGTTCTTCTCTCTTTTCCTTGATCTTGTTTTCCGTCAAGGGTGTTTCTTGGAGACCATATCACACTAGTCACTTGTTCTTGTTTGATTTTGCAGCTGCTATGTTCTTGCTTCAAGGGTTAATGTATGAATTGGGTGTTTTGATTCTTTATGCATATTGGGCTAAGTTCTTACTATGATCTAGCTATCTAGGACGTATTGGAGTATCCAATGTCACCTTGACTATAATCACCCATGAGCGAGCCTAGATACAAGATTAAGGTTTGATTGCCCAGTTTTGAACCATCCTTCATTCAAATGGACAAAGGTTGAAGGTTTAGCTACATCTGCAGAGAAGTATGATTGGATTAGGTTCCTGACTTCTTGTTTTAAATATGATGGCGGCTGGATCAATCGATCGTGCTGCTACCAAAGGGAGATGGATGAACCAACCACTACATGGAATCGGGCATTTAGTCCTGGTTCCAAATGGGCTTTAGTCCTGGTTTTGGAACCGGGACAACCCACGCAGGACAGCCTATGAGGCATCAGTCCTGGTTTCTTTACCCGGGACTGATAGTGCTATAAATACTTAAAAATAACTCACGGATATATGAAAGTAGTGGGACTCAAACCTAAGACATCAAGACTACCGACTCACCCTTCTAGCTAACCGATCGACCCCCCTACGCATTTTGATATAACTAGGATATGCATTCTTTTTGAACTTTCCTCAATCAGTCGGGATTTGTGTTACGAACCGGGACTGCTGAGCACCCATGCCAGCTGTTTTATATCAGCCTACCAAATGACTTATTAGTACCGTTTCGTATCACAAACCGGGATTGATGTCAGAGCCCAACCGGGATTGAAGCTTGGAGCCACGAACCGGGACTGATGCCACTATCAGGACCAGTTCGTGTCCAACACGGACTGATGCGCCGGTATTAAAGACCTATTCTCTAGTAGTAAACCCTAGTAGGATAATCCGTCTCACCCCGCACGTGCATATTGATATTTGCGTTGAATTTATTAGTGAGTTTTTCAGTGAACAGTTGCGTTCTGCTGCTTCTGATGGTTTTTGTTAGTATTCTTGGTAGCTTCCCATAGCTATTCAAGTATAGTTGCATTCATTTTTTATTTATTGAGCACTTGATGAAGAAAATGCTAAAATCGATTTGGCTACTATTCACCTCCTACAGTCATTTGGTTGGACCAACAAATTTAATCTATCATTCATTGTATATACAAATTTTATGTTGAACATGGCGCAAATATTTTATTGTAAATTAATTTGTTTCTTTTTCAAAGTGAAAATGTATTTTCTTCTTTATTTGGTATTCTTGTTTATGCTAAAATTAATAATTTCAAATAAAACGGCAATGTAGCATAGCATCCAGAAGAGCCTCTTTCGTGATGGCATCATGGAAATTATAATTCAAAATACTGATATTAGTGGATCATGGTATTTTATCTCAGCCTTAAATAGATTTGACATATGTACAAAAAAGTCAAGATCATTGATATATTTTATTTATCTCAGCATTAATTTGGGAAAGGGTTCATGACGACGTGGGCTCTTTCTCATGTTTCATATTTTTGCTAGTTGTTAATCTATGTATATGGCTAGAAAGTTCTTTTTCAAATTACTAAAATACAGCATGTTGTATATTGTTAATAGAATATATAATTAATATGTTGAGAACTTCAAAATGAATATACCTTCGTTTCTGCTGACTAACGTGGAATTTTACTGTGCTATGCTATATCTCGACCTATACCATCGCGTATGACTCAATTAATATCTCAGTTCTTTATCTCTACTAATAAAAAGTTTGTTGTGGTGGTAGTGGTGGTGTTATCAACATTCGATCTAGGCCCTCCAATCTATCCAACAGCTCAGATCAAGTAAATCATTAATTACTAGATTTCTAAATTAGTGGAGACATAATTAGCATGTCCATAATTACTAGATCCCTAAATTAGTGGAGACGTTAATTAGCATGCCATTAATTATTAGATCTCTAAATTAGTGGAACATTAATTATAGGTAACACACGATTGTAATTTTTATTTGCACAAACCGTCTCTTTCCTCAAACGCCCAGATCTTGTGTGGTGGTCTCAATCTAGAGGCGACTCAAACGTCAATGACCTCTATGACATATTTAGCAGAGCTCCAAGCATGGCTCCTCTCTGGTGTCCCACGCTCCTTCGAGAGGTCCCGTCGATGTTGTCCTGCCCCCACCAGTGTCGCGTCTCCCTACGCGTCCCGCCCCACCCTGCGACAATGACCACCCAGCCTCCGCACTGATAACCTTAGTTATTCTACCGCCACTCACGATTTGTCCAGTAAATCTTTCCTTTTATTCATTGAGATGGGTTGAGTTGAAGGAACAAGTTGATTGAGCTGGACATTAAGATGGATTTTGAGAGATACATGAATTATGTTCTATAAATATTTTCTTTTCTATACTATTAAAAAGAGTCTTGTGGTGGCGGTGGTGTTATCAACTTTTAATCTCCACCATACAATCTATCCAATTGTTTAAATATAATAAGGGTATGTGGCGCCCCCTCTGAATTCACATTCGGCTCAAAGAAGTCACTGCCCTTTCGCTGTCCAAGTGATTGGAAAATAACATACTAGCTGCCCAAGAGCAAGCCGAGCATGTTAACTTCCAACCCGAGCTTGCAGCGGCACACACGAGCGACCTTCATTGAAACGAATGTAAACCGGGTGCCCGGATATGTGCTCGGTGATGGCTCCCAAAATCAGCTACCATCACACACATATCCTCACAATGATCGATAGCACAACATATACATTTTCGGCATAATTTTCATCCAACCGGGCAACATGAACTGCAACCCGAACAATAAGTTTTAACATCATCAGAGTTTTACTGCAGCGGAAATAAAAGTTTGTTCACCAAAATAGCAGCGGAAGAACATCATGATAAACAAAAGACCAGCGTGGTATGCCCCCATTAACCCCATGGGCAACCGACTGGAAATTAGAACTCCGCTTGCCCGCTAGCGTCACCGTGCTCGGCTTGGTAGTAGTACTCAAGTACGGGGTTGTCTTTACCTGAAATTGCAGCACATTGGTTGAGTACAGATGGTACTCAGCACTAAGAGGTAATGTATATCCATCATAATTCATCATCATAAATCCATGGGGCTCTATCCGCCCTTGGTCTCTATCCGACCATGACCACAACATACTCGGGCTCTATCAGCCCTTGGTCTCTATCCGACCATACACCACGAGCAACCCTGTGCTCGGAAAGACACACGGCTATCCCACCATGTCTAAAACCAGTACCAAAACTGAACCATGAGCTAACATCAGTGTCTCGCCTCGCAAGTTTTCGTCCTTAACCCTGGACACGGCTGTTCGAACAGTAAACACTATGCAGAGGTGTACGACTTTACCCACATGACACAGCAAGCCATGCCGAAGCCTCTTAGATGTACATGCCAGTCCATTGGGTCACCCGAGTTGACTTCATCTACTCCCCACGCCACGAGTGCAGGAGGGAGTCAACCGTTGCAATGGATTTGTCCAAAGCCCATCACACCCAAGCACAAGGACGCACCACGGATGGTCCACCCTGCCACCCCACCCTCTAACACAAGTTGCCCCGCTGGTACCCAACGGCGCGAGCATGCACAGGAAATTGGCCAAGTGTTCCCATAATACACGTATGGTCGTACGTATAGTAACCTGAAGGGATTGGCACCATGTTCGGTCCTTAATTCACTCGAACGGGGCTACGTGTCCGGGATTTGTCCTCCCATCATCCCCTATCACCCGTTCAAGTCCAACTCAGAGTTCACACGTAATCCACCATCATCATCACCAGTATCATATAGTAAATCATTCACAATCGAAGTCGTATGACCAACGGAATTACTCCATTGATCGCTCGCCCACGTTGACTCTAAGCATGGCTAAGCTTTCGCTGACCAAACCCAATTAATACTACCCTCTTAGGCTACAAAGGAATAAGGATATCAAACATAGACCACTAAGTAGGGGATAACTAAGTTCTACCCACCAAGTGACATATATATTTCAACTTAGCATGCAGGCAAGTGATAGAACATAATCAAAATCATGCATTCATAAATAGAGGATCAATATGGTGAGTCAAATGAGGGGAGTATATGTGCCTTGTTGCTGCTCGTTGGCGGGAAGGACTCCTGGATCAAGTCCGGGCTCCTCCGGAACGTCGGCTCCTAATGTTCGGTAGCAAGAACATCAAATAAAATCCAAATAAAATACCAAACAAATAGGAACATCAAATATTTTTAGAGATTCAGAAACTTCATGATCTAATGCAAATTTTGCAAAAAGATTCACCCAAATCCGAGTTCGGATGAGTGAGATAGAGCTATTAGAAGTTTGGGTGCAAAACTAGCTCGGGGCTGTAAGGACTAAGCTCGGGATTGACCTAGGTAGCTCGGGAATGAGCCTCCTAGCTCGGGAAGGACATTGCCTTAGTCAAGAGTGGGTTTACAAGGTCGGATATGGGATAGCTTGGTCGGCTAGGACATGACCAAGGTCGGGCTCAAGTAGCTCTAGCTCGGAAAAGTCACTTAGCTTGTATGTTTCTTAGTATGAGCCACTTTTGGAGGTTCTAATAAGCTCGGCTAAGCTCGGGCTTAACATGAAAGTTGTTGGAAATTTCCTGATGCACAATTTGCATGTAGAACACTTTTTCATCCGAGCTACGGTTGATTCTATAGAGCTTACTTACTAGGCTACTGCTCAAAGAAAGGCTAAAATAGGCTGTTTTCAGATCTGGGGGTTCTAAGGCTTCGGTTTCGACCAAAGAACAGCTTAGCCATGAATGCTAAATGGTGAAAAACAGAAGTGAGAGGGAGTATTGGGTTCTCACCTAGCAAGGAATGCCTTGCTTAACAATAGAGAGCCCAAAGATGAGGAGATCGAAATGATGGACGGTATTCTGTTCAGAACTCGATTCAGCAACTCTTCGGCTCGTTCCTTGAGGTTCCTTCAATTCCAAAAAGCGTGGATCTGCTCTTAGACGTTCCTTAGCTCGTGCATAAACTCTTCTTGGCCATCTCGAAGCTTGCATTTGAGGGAAAATGACATGCAAGATGAGAAAACAGCGAAGAACCTCACTTCTGTTCAAAACAGCGAAGTAGATGAAGAAAGGCAGCAAGAACTCACCCAAATCCTTGTGAACGTGTAAGGGAGTTGGAGGTACTTGAAGCCTAGGAAGTTTGGATGTTACTCCTGCTCATTCCATGGCCTGGATTTGAAGAAAGAGGGCATAGATGGGCAGAAAACGAAATCAGCCTTTGCTGTCCCAAAACCGAACAGCAAAGAGAATAGGAAGAGAAATCCATAGTAAACCTTCGTGCATGTGCTTACCATGGGGTGGAATGGATAGCCAACGATTTCAGCTTTCCGACGATATATAACACCCTATATGGATTCTTGGTGGTTTGGGTGGAGATTTGAAAATAGTGGCGGTGGAGATGAAGAACAGCTTGCTGCTGTCCAGAACTTGGACGTGAGAAGAATGAGAGTGAGGGCTGGTTGAAGTGGGTGGAGAGGGGTTTAAATAGAGGTATACTCTTCCATTGACAAGTGGGTCCAGGTCCCACCTGTAATAGAGAGTCTAGGGGGTAAGATTCCAGGTAAGAAAAGCTGAGGGTCTGGATCGCTGCGCAAGACCGCCAAGTCACCAAAGGATGGAAGATTCGGCCGATATCGTCCAAAGACCGCCCAAGTCAGCCAATGGATGGAAGATTCGGCTGATACTGCCGGAGGGCAAAAAGGAATAAAGAATAGAGGTGGTGACTGGGTTGTTTGACTAGGTACGGGCTTACTCGAGCTTTTCCAAGCCTGGTTAGGTCTTCTGTTGCTCGGTCCAACCATCTATAACTCGGGCAGCTTCCTCCGGACATCTTCTAACTCGGACGAGTGATAATCAGCTCAGATGGGCAGCAACCAAGCTCGGGTAGAGCTCGGTGAAGTCCGGCATAGTCACTACCTTGCTTGATAGAGCTCGGGTGAACTCTAGCTTGCTCGGGCAAGCCACACCTAGCTCGGGTATTTAGAGAACATGCCCGTCGGGCTAGGTCTCACTACTCTAGTGGCTTGGCCAAAGGGTTTAAAGTTAAAAGCCTTGTGTTCCCATCATAGAGCATGGTGGTTGAATGCAAAATTTTTGTAAACCAACATAAACAAGAACGAATGAACATGCTAGTGATATGCATAACTATATTTAAATTTAACAAATTGGGTCATTATGCACCTCCCCTTAAAAGAATCTCGTCCCCGAGATTCCGCTGTCTCGGTGAAGAGGTATGGATAAGTTGCTCGGAGATAATCTTCACGTTCCCATGTTGCTTCATCTTCAGTGTGGTTGCTCCATTGCACCTTGTAGAATTTGATCGTCTTGTTTCTTGTTGTCCGCTCCCTTTCTTCAAGAACGCGAATGGGATGTTCTCGATAGGAGAGATCAGATTGAAGATCAAGATTTTTCAACTCGGTGGCTTCGGTTGGAACTTGGAGACACTTCTTGAGTTGAGAGACATGAAAGACATTGTGCACATCGGAGAGGGAAGGTGGAAGATCAAGCTCATAAGCCACTGCTCCTCGCTTAGCTGTAACTTGGAAAGGTCCAATGTAGCGAGGTGCTAGCTTTCCTTTGACTTGGAAACGATGGGTACCCTTCAAAGGGGTAACCTTAAGATAGACATGATCGTTGACTTCAAAGGTAAGCTCACGTCGGCGACGATCAGCGTAACTCTTCTGGCGAGATTGCGCTGCTCGCAATCGCTCTCGGATCAACCTAACTTGCTCCTCAGCTTCAGCAACTAAGTTAGGACCAAATAATGGCCTTTCTCCAGACTCGGACCAATTTAGGGGAGTTCTACACTTTCTCCCATAGAGAGCTTCGAATGGAGTCATTTGAAGACTAGACTGATAACTATTATTGTATGAAAATTCAGCAAATGGTAGGCATTTCTCCCAATCCTTACCATAAGAGAGGACGCATGCTCGGAGCATGTCTTCAAGGATTTGGTTGACTCTTTCAGTTTGTCCACCGGTTTGAGGATGATAAGCTGTGCTAAAAGAAAGCTTGGTTCCCATTGCTCGGTGGAGGCACTCCCAAAAATGTGAAGTGAATTGAGAGCCTCGATCTGAAATGATCTTCTTGGGTACACCGTGGAGAGACACGATACGGGATAGATAAAGCTCCGCCAAATTACTCACATGGTAATTGACCTTGACAGGGAGGAAATGGGCAGATTTGGTTAATCGGTCAACGATTACCCAAATGGAATCGAAACCCTTTTGTGTCTTGGGTAAGCCGGTAATGAAATCCATATCGACATCATCCCATTTCCACTTAGGCACGGGCAACGGTTGGAGAGTACCCGCTGGTCTGAGATGGTCGGCTTCACACGCTGACATATGTCACACTCCGCAACATATCGGGCAACTTCCCGCTTCATGCGAGTCCACCAAAATCTTTGCTTCAGATCTTGGTACATCTTGGTACCTCCGGGGTGAATCGAGAAGAGAGAGTTGTGAGCTTCATTGAGGATGGATGCTTTTAGCTGCTTGTTGTTAGGCACCACTAGGCGTTTTCCAAACCATAAGACACCTTGAGCATCCTCAGAGAAACAATTAGCTTTGCCTTCCTTCATTTTAGCTCGGATATAGGTCACACCTTTATCATTCTTTTGGGCATCCTTGATCTGATTGATAAGGTCAGGTTTTACCTCTATAGCAGTAACAAATCCTTGTGGAACCATTTCCAAACCGAGCTTCTGAAATTCAGTGCACAAAGCATCCGATTCTGACTTAACCGAGATGCAATTGCACTGTGATTTCCGGCTTAACGCATCGGCAACCACATTGGCTTTGCCCGGATGGTAATGGAGACCTATATCATAGTCCTTGATCAACTCGAGCCATCTTCTTTCTCTACCATTCAGATCTGATTGTGTGAAGATGTACTTGAGACTCTTATGATCGGTATAGACCTCGCAGCATTTTCCGATAAGGAAATGTCGCCATATCTTAAGAGCATGCACTACTGCTGCGAGCTCGAGGTCATGGGTGGGATAATTTACTTCATGGGGCCTTAATTGCCTTGATGCATAAGCCACGACTTTGCCATCTTGCATAAGAACACAACCAAGGCCGAGGTGAGATGCATCACAGTATATGTCCAAGCTCTTGTAAATGTCCGGTAGGACTAGGACAGGAGCCGTGGTCAATTGGTCCTTCAAGGTTTGGAAGCTTCCTTCACATTCTTGTGACCATTCAAACTTCTTATCCCTTTTCGAGAGTTGGGTCAATGGTCGGGCAATCCTGGAGAAATTCTCAACAAATCGCCGGTAGTAGCCGGCAAGACCAAGGAAACTTCGGATTTCAAAGGATGAGAGGGTGTCTCCAATTTAGTACATCTTGTACTTTGCTCGGGTCTACAGCTACACCACCTTGGGATATGATATGACCAAGGAAGGCAACCTCCTTTAGCCAAAACTCACACTTACTGAATTTGGCATAAAGTCGGTGCTCTCGGAGTTTTTCCAATACAAGCCGAAGATGCTCTTGATGCTCTTCTTCAGTCCTTGAATAGATAAGAATGTCGTCAATGAAGATGACGACAAACTTGTCAAGAAACTCCATGAAGATGGAATTCATGAGGTTCATGAAGTACGCCGGTGCATTGGTCAAGCCGAAGGACATGACGGTATACTCGTACAAGCCATAGCGAGTAGAGAACGCCGTCTTAGGGATATCCTCTGATCTAATTTTGATTTGATGATAGCCCAATCTCAGGTCTATCTTGGAGAATACACGGGCTCCGGTCATTTGGTCAAATAGATCATCAATCCGGGGCAATGGATACTTGTCCTTGACCGTGACTTCATTTAGCGGGCGATAATCCACACACATCCTTAAACTATCATCCTTCTTCTTCACAAATAGCACCGGGCATCCCCATGGTGAGGAGCTCGGGCGAATGAAGCCTTTCTCTTGCAGCTCCATAAGTTGCTTCTTCAGTTCTGCTAGCTCGTTGGGAGGCATCCTATAAGGCCGTTTTGATATTGGGGCGGTTCCGGGCAGCAATTCGATGACAAACTCTACTTCCCGATCAGGTGGCATCCCAGGCAGCTCTTCGGGAAAGACATCTGGGTAGTCACATACCACAGGTACATTACTAACCCCAAGGGAAACATTACCTCTCAAGGCGAAGAGATGAGTGGATTTGGACCTAGATGGAAACTCGACTTGTTCGCCGGTAGTGCTGGTAAGAGAGATAGATTTTTGGGCACAATCGATCTGTCCTTGATTTTTGGACAGCCAATCCATACCTAGTATGACATCGATGTCCCCCATATCGATCAAGATAAGGTCGGCCAAGAATTCTACCCCATTGATATCAATTTTTGCTTCCTGACAGACTCGGTCAGCTCGAAATGTCGACCCCGGGGCATGAATGCGAAGGGAGGAATGCAAGGCTTGAATGGAAAAACCATGTGATACAACAAATTCCTCCTTGATGAAGGAATGAGATGCTCCAGAGTCAAATAAAACAGTGGCTGGGCACAAGTTGATAGAAAGCGTACCCAAAACCACGTCCGGTGCATCTTGGGCTTCCTCTGCCTTGACCTGGTTGATGCGGCCTTGCTGCTGCACTTGTGGAAGCTTCCGAGCTGGATTCTGAGGTGGTACTGCACGTCCGGGCAAGACGGGTGGCCTTGCGTTAGCTGCTCCTTGATTCCTTTTTGGGCATCGGTTTGCAAAGTGTCTGGGCTGCCCGCAGGTGAAACAAGTGGTATCCGGGCGAGCCTGAACATTGCCTCCTGACTGATTCCCACCCAAGGTAGGCGGAAACTTCGCCGAGTTGGTCGGGCACAGGGCTTGAGGCCTTTGGGGAGGTGGAGCTTGAAGTTGAGGTCGGGCTGCCATGCACGCTGACCGGGCGAGCCACTGCTTGTCGCTGTCTGCCGCCTCTTGCGCTGCGTGATTCATCTAGCTTGTTCCACTTCTCCTCCACGATTATAACCTTGTTGACCATGTGTTGAAGTCCCGAAAGTCATTTGCAGCGAGCTCAAGCCGCAGCTCATCGAGAGGCCATTCATGAACCGATCTCGCTATGTTCATCATTAGAGACGCTCGTCGGGGCATAACGAGCAAGGTAATTGAACTCGTGTAGGTACTCCATGACCGACTTCCGACCTTGCTTCAGTGCTAGAAATTCTCGCGTCTTGATGGCCTTGATACCTGTGGGGACATGAGCTCCGCGAAAGCCCGTACGGAACTCTTCCCAAGTGATAACATGCCCGGCGAGCTACATGGTGACGAAGCTGTCCCACAACGCACACGCCGCGCCTTCCAGTTGGTGAGATGCGAAGAGAACTTTCTCGTCTTCAGGGCTGCGAGCAACAGTGAGCTTGCGCTCGATGGTACGAAGCCAGTCATCCGCGTCGAGTGGATCCTCAGAACGGGAGAAGGTTGGTGGTTGGGTGCGAAGGAATTCAGCAAGTCCTTCGGTTGCACGATGCACCACTCCTCCAGCACCTTGAGCATTGCCCGCAGCAGGAGCAGTGTTGCGAGCAATCTGCTGCAGAATGAGGGTTTGATCTTGACGATTTTGCTCGATAAGGGCAAGAACTTGAGCCATGGTTGGGGGTGGTGGCGGCAAGTTCTCCTCCGGTTGATGTTGAGGATGCTCGGGATTGGCATGGGTGCTATCCCCAGCTTGAGAGCCAGCAGGTGGAGGGTTTTGGGATGAAGAAGCACCTCCATGCTGCGAGCGAGATCTAGTGTTGGCTCCTGTCATCCTATTGCCAAACCATAACAAAAGTTAGCAACTCGGATGATGGATAGCCGATAAGGTGGATGGAATTTGAATGGAACAACAAGCAACCAACGCCGATCCTACAGGCATGCAGCGAGCAAAGTGCTCATAAACTCGATCATGATAAGAACCAAAGACGAATAGGGCAAACAAGATCCATTAAGACAAATTGATAGTTTTCCAAAATGGTTACGCAAATACAAAGCCCGCAGTCTAGTGGTGGCTGCTTGGAACGAAAAGCCAAGCTCACCATACAAATAAATAAGTTCATAATGGAGAGAACACATCCTCTGACCAAGGTTCTACTTCACTAATAATTTCTAACATAGCCTAGATCTCTATCAAAGCCATCGGGGAATATACTGAGTAGGTGATATCCTGGTGAACCGGTGTCTTCAGGGTCTCGAGGATCGGTGAGACGCTGAGGAGGACCCAAGAGAGTAGAAAGGCTCTCATGGTTGCAAACAAGTGCCCCTGGTGGTTCCACTCCATCAACACGAGGAAGCTGAAAACGAGGTGGAACAGGCTCTCGAGGAGATATGCCATAGGATCCTAAGGCATCCCAAGACACAAGTCCGATCCGAGCAAGGTGGTGAAGTTGCTCACGTGCTGCGCCAAGGCAAGCACGAGCAGTCCAAAGCTCATGAAGAAGACAACGATGAACTTGGTCCATAGTGCGAACCAAGCCCGCCAAAGAACGGATGGTCGGATCACCGTCCATTGCTGGTTCAACGAAGAAGTTGTTAAGGGAGTCATTGCCCAACTGTGGAAAATAGGTGTACGGCGCTCGTGCCAACTCCCGGTGCTCACGACGAAGAAAGTACATGGCGATACGGGCAACTTCTTGGATAGCCATGGTGATTGTAGTTCCCCTTGCTTCAAAATGATATGGTCTGTTTCTCGCCGCGATCCTTGCGGTGATGTTGACCATTGCAATGTAGTCCTCCATGCCTGGTCCTTGAGTGTTGGTGTAGACAGCATACTCTGGGGCATAAGTGTAATTGGCATTCCAAAGGAGATCTCGAAGAAGAGAAGGATATCCATCGACTCCCTCGGCACGAGTAGCCAAAACAAGTGGTCCGCGAGTCATCTACCAATTTAGAAAGAGAAGAGGAGTTAGGAAAAATTCTAGGTTGTGAAACCAAATGAATATGAGCGTAAGAATGAATATAAGATAGATGAGGAGAAAATTCAGCAAGCTTATGTTTCAAAACATATTTGATAGTTAAAATAATTTGGACTCAAGACCTTCTCGCTAGCTAGCGGTCATGCTAAGTTCTAACCTGCAGTCACATGTGCTCTGATACCAAACCCCTGTGGCGCCCCCTCTGAATTCACATTCGGCTCAAAGAAGTCACTGCCCTTTCGCTGTCCAAGTGATTGGAAAATAACATACTAGCTGCCCAAGAGCAAGCCGAGCATGTTAACTCCCAACCCGAGCTTGCAGCGGCACACACGAGCGACCTTTATTGAAACGAATGTAAACTGGGTGCCCGGATATGTGCTCGGTGATGGCTCCCAAGATCAGCTACCATCACACACATATCCTCACAATGATCGATAGCACAACACATACATTTTCGGCATAATTTTCATCCAACCGGGCAACATGAACTGCAACCCTAACAATAAGTTTTAACATCATCGAGTTTTACTGCAAGCGGAAATACAAGTTTGTTCACCAAAATAGCAATGAAGAACATCATGATAAACAAAAGACCAGCGTGGTATGCCCCCATTAACCCCATGGGCAACCGACTGGAAATTAGAACTCCGCTTGCCCGCTAGCGTCACCGTGCTCGGCTTGGTAGTAGTACTCAAGCACGGGGTTGTCTTCACCTGAAATTGCAGCACATTGGTTGAGTACAGATGGTACTCAGCACTAAGAGGTAATGTATATCCTCAATCATGAATATTATGTACTCAAGAAAGGGGCTAGCAGTTCTTTTAGCACAATTTGCATTTTTGCAAGACATATAAGTGTGAGTAGGTTGTAAATTGCATTTGAGAAAAAACATTCCAAAATGTAATGCTCATAGTATCCATCATAATTCATCATCATAAATCCATGGGCTCTATCCGCCCTTGGTCTCTATCCGACCATGACCACAACATACTCGGGCTCTATCCGCCCTTGGTCTCTATCCGACCATACACCACGAGCAACCCTGTGCTCGGAAAGACACACGGCTATCCCACCATGTCTAAAACCAGTACAAAAACTGAACCATGAGCTAACATCAGTGTCTCGCCTCATAAGTTTTCGTCCTTAACCCTAGACACGGCTGTTCGAACAGTAAGCACTCTGCAGAGGTGTACGACTTTACCCACACGACACAGCAAGCCATGCCGAAGCCTCTTAGATGTACATGCCAGTCCATTGGGTCACCCGAGTTGACTTCATCTACTCCCCACTCCACGAGTGCAGAGGAGTCAACCGTTGCAATGGATTTGTCCAAGGCTCATCACACCCAAGCACAAGGACGCACCACGGATGGTCCACCCTGCCACCCCACCCTCTAACACAAGTTGCCCCGCTGGTACCCAACGGCGCGAGCATGCACAGGAAATTGGCCAAGTGTTCCCATAATACACGTATGGTCGTACGTATAGTAACCTGAAGGGATTGGCACCATGTTCGGTCCTTAATTCACTCGAACGGGGCTACGTGTCCGGGATCTGTCCTCCCATCATCCCCTATCATCCGTTCAAGTCCAACTCAGAGTTCACACGTAATCCACCATCATCATCACCAGTATCATATAGTAAATCATTCACAATCAAAGTCGTATGACCAACGGAATTACTCCATTGATCGCTCGCCCACGTTGACTCTAAGCATGGCTAAGCTTTCGCTGACCAAACCCAATTAATACTACCCTCTTAGGCTACAAAGGAATAAGGATATCAAACATAGACCACTAAGTAGGGGATAACTAAGTTCTACCCACCAAGTGACATATATATTTCAACTTAGCATGCATGCAAGTGATAGAACATAATCAAAATCATGCATTCATAAATAGAGGATTAATATGGTGAGTCAAATGAGGGGAGTATATGTGCCTTGTTGCTGCTCGTTGGCGGGAAGGACTCCTGGATCAAGTCCGGGCTCCTCCGGAACGTCGGCTCCTAATGTTCGGTAGCAAGAACATCAAATAAAATCCAAATAAAATACCAAACAAATAGGAACATCAAATATTTTAGAGATTCAGAAACTTCATGATCTAATGCAAATTTTGCAAAAGATTCGCCCAAATCCGAAGTTCGGATGAGTGAGATAGAGCTATTAGAAGTTTGGGTGCAAAACTAGCTCGGGGCTGAAGGACTAAGCTCGGGATTGACCTAGGTAGCTCGGGAATGAGCCTCCTAGCTCGGGAAGGACATTGCCTTAGTCAAGAGTGGGTTTACAAGGTCGGATATGGGATAGCTTGGTCGGCTAGGACATGACCAAGGTCGGGCTCAAGTAGCTCTAGCTCGGAAAAGTCACTTAGCTTGTATGTTTCTTAGTATGAGCCACTTTTGGAGGTTCTAATAAGCTCGGATAAGCTCGGGCTTAACATGAAAGTTGTTGGAAATTTCCTGATGCACAATTTGCATGTAGAACACTTTTTCATCCGAGCTACGGTTGATTCTATAGAGCTTACTTACTAGGCTACTGCTCAAAGAAAGGCTAAAACAGGCTATTTTCAGATCTGGGGGTTCTAAGGCTTCGGTTTCGACCAAAGAACAGCTTAGCCATGAATGCTAAATGGTGAAAAACAGAAGTGAGAGGGAGTATTGGGTTCTCACCTAGCAAGGAATGCCTTGCTTAACAATAGAGAGCCCAAAGATGAGGAGATCGAAATGATGGACGGATTCTGCTCGAACTCGATTCAGCAACTCTTCGGCTCGTTCCTTGAGGTTCCTTCAATTCCAAAAAGCGTGGATCTGCTCTTAGACGTTCCTTAGCTCGTGCATAAACTCTTCTTGGCCATCTCGAAGCTTGCATTTGAGGGAAAATGACATGCAAGATGAGAAAATAGCGAAGAACCTCACTGCTCAAAACAAATAAGTAGATGAAGAAAGGTAGCAAGAACTCACCCAAATCCTTGTGAACGTGCAAGGGAGTTGGAGGTACTTGAAGCCTAGGAAGTTTGGATGTTACTCCTGCTCATTCCATGGCCTGGATTTGAAGAAAGAGGGCATAGATGGGCAGAAAACGAATTCAGCCTTTGCTGTCCCAAAACCGAACAGCAAAGAGAATAGGAAGAGAAATCCATAGTAAACCTTCGTGCATGTGCTTACCATGGGGTGGAATGGATAGCCAACGATTTCAGCTTTCCGACGATATATAACACCCTATATAGATTCTTGGTGGTTTGGGTGGAGATTTGAAAATAGTGGAGATGAAGAACAGCTTGCTGTCCTTCCTGCTGTCCAGAACTTGGACGTGAGAAGAATGAGAGTGAGGGCTGGTTGAAGTGGGTGGAGAGGGGTTTAAATAGAGGTATACTCTTCCATTGACAAGTGTGTCCAGGTCCCACCTGTAATAGAGAGTCTAGGGGGTAAGATTCCGGGTAAGAAAAGCTGAGGGTCTGGACTGCCTGCTGCACCGCCCAAGTCAGCCAGTGGATGGAAGATTCGATCGACATCTTGTCAAAGACCGCCCAAGTCAGCCAATGGATGGAAGATTCGGCTGATACTGCCGGAGGGCAAAAAGGAATAAAGAATAGAGGTGGTGACTGGGTTGTTTGACTAGGTACGGGCTTACTCGAGCTTTTCCAAGCCCGGTTAGGTCTTCTGTTGCTCGGTCCAACCATCTATAGCTCGGGCAGCTTCCTCCGGACATCTTCTAGCTCGGACGAGTGATAATCAGCTCAGATGGGCAGCAACCAAGCTCGGGTAGAGCTCGGTGAAGTCCGGCATAGTCACTACCTTGCTTGATAGAGCTCGGGTGAACTCTACCTTGCTCGGGCAAGCTACAGCTAGCTCGGGTATTTAGAGAACATGCCCGTCGGGCTAGGTCTCACTACTCTAGTGGCTTGGCCAAAGGGTTTAAAGTTAAAAGCCTTGTGTTCCCATCATAGAGCATGGTGGTTGAATGCAAAATTTTGTAAACCAACATAAACAAGAACTAATGAACATGCTAGTGATATGCATAGCTATATTTAAATTTAACAAATTGGTCATTACAGTGGTACTTTCTATTTATTTAGACTTGCTCTTCTTATTTCAAAGGCATTGTATTCTTGAAAGTTTTCAATCAACCTATCAAAATTCATCATATTTATCTAGCTTTCTTATTTTAATATATTATATTTTTAGAAAACTTTCTAGCAGTATTAATATATATACCAATTAAAGGATCTTAAAAACTATGCATTTGAGTGTTGAAGGCACTTTGAGAATGCAAAAATAAGACATAATCAATTGAAAAAGCCGAAGCGGAGCTAAAGTGTGGGTAAACAAATCAAATATGACACAATAGATAGTAACATGATATTTATTCAGTAGCAAAGCACGCGTTTAGCTATAACTTATAAATTACACCAAAGTCCCATATTAAAAATAAAATTACATGTATATCCAGCAAAGGTCTATCCGCACCGCTATAGAAGCTAAATCCCATTATCAACACGCCAAATGATGAAGATGAAGAATATGAGGATACGCTACCGCTGTCAAGCCCTCTCTAGCCAAACAAGATGGCGGATAATTTCATATGTTGGAACGTCTTGTCTTATAAATCACCCTTTATAATTTCATATATTGCTCCGATTTATATGTTTCTTTTGTTCCTTTGTAGTTCCGTTGCAACGTATGAGCATTGTACTAGTTTATACAAAGAAGAGTGCATACCAGCTAGCGATCGATCGCTGACTAAAATCTTTTGTGACGGTTTTTATTTCTTGCCTTCGCAGAATAACATGATTTTCCTTATGGTAGCTACGCTACGCATGGAATGGACCGGACTTTGGCAATTAATTTTTCCATCCAAAGATCACCTCCGACAAGTTGTACGGCCAAAGCATATCTAGGTTGGGCACGTACGTGTTAATCTGTCTAGAGCGCCGAACTTACGTCCAAGCTTAGAACAAAGCACTGACATAATCAGGAACGAGTAAAACTGTGGAAGCAACCGCATCATTTCCTTGTGTGTGAGAGCATGTGACCGGTGACTCGCGCGCAGCTCAAGCTAGCGAGGAACAAGAGAGGAAACCGCAGCAGGCAGCGCGGTTGCGTTCCATGCATGCATGCGGACAAAAGGTAGCTTTCTCTCCGTTCTGTCGGCTTCCTCACGTACGCAAGCTAGCGATCCATATCGCTGATCTTTCCCACGGGTGTCGTCGCTTTCGGGACCAGCTACGTACCCTGCGCATGCTTCAATTCGTTCTTTCTCCGGCGACCCCGAACTATAGGATAGCCTCGATCGTCGACCGCGGCGGCGGCCGGCCGGCCGGTCGCTGACCGTGTCAGAGTGTCCTACTAATTTAATTAATTTGTAGCTCGAGTGACGCTATATCTGTTTTTACAAATTAGTCCGCTTGTTTATATTACGTTTACGAGTTTTTAGAAATAATTTTAAGATTATAAAAAAATAGACTAAAAAGAAACAACACGTTCATTCGCGCACGTAAATTATTAGGAATAAGTCCATATTACACCCCTCAACTATTAGAAAAGTGCATTATACACCCCAAACTGCCACGTATGCAAGCGACGTAGACAAAACCGTTGCCACGTCACCAAAACCACTCTTCCAAACCACTTAGGGTGTTAAATGATCCGGTTTTGATAAATGAGGGTGTAAAATAATCAGTTTTATAGTTTCGGGTGTATAATGAACTTTTCCGATAGTTGAGGGGTGTAATATGGACTTATTCCTAATTATATCGATCGTTCAACATGCACGTAAGTACGTACTTCCATGCATGGTGTGCAATCAGATGATCATATTAATTAGTGGAGATGAGTCATGAGTCATGACCTTTTAAATTAAGCACGTGGGAGTATCGAACGTAGAATATTAGTTGCTTGTTTTCTTCTGTGAGCGCGCATTGTCAACTGCAAGAAATTAACGAGCGGTACCTGTCTTGTGGATAATGGCTATGGTTTGCTCAACTCCTCTAAGAACAGGTTAGGTGGTCACGTGACCTCTTAGTTCGTTGCTGAACCATAAGTATTATTAGGAAACCTATTCGGTTACGGGCTCGCGAAACCGTATCCGGATAGGTCTATCCGTGAATCTGCCAAACTCTATGAAGCAGCACTATAAATAGGAGAGGGATCCGTCCATTGTAAACACATCTGAAAGTAATAAAGAATCCGTTCTCTCCCTACATCTGTGTTGATCTACTTTGTGCATCCGTTGCTCTCGCTGTCGTTCTACGTCGTACATACGAATCAGCAACCTCGGACTACACCAGGTAGCGTGGTTGTTCAACACGTTATCAGCACGAACGCTCCTGAAGGACGATCGGCGAGGAGAAGAAGGCGACGAACGATCTGGATCGAGCCGTTCTCATGCCGGCTTCCACTCGGATAGCCGAAAACAGTCCTACGTGACTGCTGTCCTACGCGACAGTCTACGGAATCCCAGGAGGTTGATCACGCAGATCGAAAGGTATTGCATTGAATTAAACTTGAATAAGTAGACCGGATCTTTTTTGAAAGGAATTTTTGGGGATCGCTTTGCTGGATCGTATAAGCACGATCGCTGGCCACACCGAAGGCCATGTCCCCACACGCGCTGTCGCACCGCCACGGCCCGTGATGGCCGCGCGACCGAACCACTGCCTTAGCACGCGCCCAGCCGCCCAGACCACTCGCCTCGCTACGCCGCGCACTAACCCGCCGCCGGGTCGTGCTTCGGGCGCCACGTACACGCTCCGAAGGCCACGTCGGCTGCCTCCTCCCATGCTGCCCGCATGCCCCACGTGAACCCCATCGCTGCCCCGTGTGGCTTGTCGGCCGAACCCGCGTCGCCCCGTGGCGGCGGTTAGGGGAAACCCTAGTCGTCCCTGATTTGGGCCGACGCTAGCCACACGCCACGCGGAGGAGGGGACGCACCGAAGCGGGCTGCGCAAAGAAAGCTCCGAAGTGTATCGCGCGCCGAGCCAACTCCACAAGCAGCAGCACCAGCGGACCAAAGCCACGCGGGAGGAGCCTGGCCACGCGGATGGAAACGCCCGAAGAAAGTAGGGATGAAGCAAGCCGGGCATGGGAAGCCGGCTAGGCCGTGCCGCGGGAAGGCCATGGGCCGAGCCGGGCCACCTTTGCAGGCCGCGCCCGGTGGAAAGAAAAGAAAAAGGGGCAGAAAAGAAGGCAAGAAAAAGAAAAAGACAATGGGAGCCGGGCCATCAAAGAAAAAGAAAAAAAGAAAATTGGCTACACGCAGAATCCCCTCTAAAATTAAGAATTTATGCAAAAGAATTTTAGAGGCTCTCAAATTTTTCCGGAGACAACGAAAATTTCACAGAAGTCCCTAGAGACAATGAAATTTTTATAGAAGTCCCTGAAATTAGCAAAAATCATAGAAAAGCATATTCGGGCATAAAAACATCTTGAAATTCCGAATTTTATTTTACCCCTGATAATTATTTTCATGCTATTATATGATGAATTAGCTATTATAATTATCAGTTTATGCCTGTTTATGAATAGAATTTATGCATATGAATTATGAATGTGAATTTCTGATTATTTGTGGTGTTCGTTCATTACATTTAATCTATGAACTGAAAATAGCATGTTGAATAGTAGAAAACCATGAATTTTATTGAAGAATTATAAGAATATATGCAGATTACATATAGTAGTCATGAATCAACATTGCTATCATAGAAATTGGGCTTGAATTTCATAGAAAAGCCCTAAAACCTTTGGGAATTACGTGAAAATTCACCAAAATTAACAACTTTTGCATAGAAAGCCCGAAAATTAAGAATTTACTGAATGTATATATTCTGGCATATAATTATTCCATGAAATTGCTATTATAATTCTTGTAATAATTATTTTAGCATGTTTATACCGGAAATTCTGAGAATTTATGAATAGATCCATGTCTCGCAACACACACTATGATACCCACAATATCTTATGCAAAGAATTTGAATTATGCAAATTGTTTGGCATCGTGAGTCATGAATTTGATGAATTCCGGCTATGCACATGAAGCTCCCCGCACCGCCATTAGCATTGTAGCAAGGGGCAATACCCGAGCACGGAATAATCAAGCACTGCCTTTCTTTAAGCACACCTGTCCAATACTTTAAAGAATGAATACATGGCAATGGAAAGTGCTATTGATCTTTGGGCCGCACTTAAGAAGCGGTTCGGAAAGCTCAAACACACTATCCTGCCATAAGCATAGTAGGACTGGACAAACCTGAGATATGCAGAAGCTACTAAAGAAGATGATGCCATCATAGAAAAAGAAATTGCTGACACTGTAGAAGTCTATTTTACAGAATTTATTTAGTGCATACATAGCAGCACTAGTCAGCCTTTTAGTGTGGTTACATTAGCAGACATTTGTGATCTCATCATGAATGAAGAATTGTGAGCTCCAGGGTGAGCAAACTTTTAATTCTCGTGATCAGTTATGCATTTTATTCCCAGTATATTTGTGTGAATGCTTGCAATATGAATGATAGCCTAATTGAAATTATATGAATTTATGAAGCGCCCATATGAAGGAGATATGCATTGTTGATAGCGAATAGCATCTTAAGAGAGACAAAGTATTTTTATTAAAAAGAAAATCGGCAAGATAACCACAATTGCAGAAGTGGTTCATGCATAGTAGGCTCTGGTCAAGCCACAATCATATCGCTTATGGGTACTTCATCGAAAATTAATGAAGCTTTCTTTGCACTCGAATCCACTAGGTCTCTTAAGCTTTTAAAGACATCCGTACAACGGTTTCCACGCTGAGACCATCAAGAAAATGGCAAAGAATTTATGTGCATTGTGAAGCACGACGGATGTGAAAAAGAATCTTAGAAAAATTTCCTTCATTTAGAACTGGCTATACCACACAAGAATTAAAGCATCCGACAAATACACTTCCTTAAAACTTCTTTTAGAGTGCTGAACTCTTCTCTCTTTGGCATAGTAGACTTGGTCATCCAGGCTTACGGATGATGAGAAATGTAATTACCAACTCTCAGGGCCATGGAATTAGTGTAAAGAATTTCCCTAATCAAGAAGACTTCATATGTCAAACATGCGCCACTGGGAAAATGATCACTAGGCCCTCGACCATGAAGGTGCAAGATGAAATCCCGCGTTCCTTGAGCGCATCCAAGGGGATATTTGCGGCCCCATTCAACCCCTATCAGGTCCTTTTAGGTACTTCATAGTGCTCATTGATGCTTCCTCGAAGTGGTCAAACGTGAGTTTACTCTCGACAAGAAACCACGCATTCGCAAAGCTGATCTCTCATATCATAAGAATTAAGAATGCATTTCCGGATCATCACGTGAAGTCCATTCGCTTGGACAATGCCGGTGAATTTACTTCAAAGGCATTTGATGATTACTGTATGGCATCGGGAATCAATGTAGAGCACTCAGTGCCACATGTCCACACTCAGAATGGACTAGCAGAAGCACTAATTAAAAGGATCAAATTCATAGCAAAGCCGCTCTTGCAGGGTTGTAATTTACCGAACACGTGTTGGGGCCACGCCGTCCTGCACGCAGCAGCATTATTGAACTATAGAACATCAGCGTACAACATCCACTGACCAATGCAACTAGTTCACGGGATCACACCGAAAATTTCCCATTTAAGAAAATTTAGATGCATGGTGTATGTACCGATACCACCACCACAGCGAACAGCTATGGGCCCTCTCCGGAGGCCGGGGATATACGTTGGTTATGAGACAGTGTCCATAATCAAGTATTTAGAACCCTCGACCGTAATTTGCATACCGCTCGCCATTGATTGCATCTTTGACGAGGATAATTTCCGTCATTAGGGAGATAAAGAACCCTTATCAGAAGAATGCCGTGAAATCATCGGCAAGCCACCGCATTCCCGCACATGATCCCCGTACTAGAGAAGCAAATGAAGAGGTTCAGAAGATCCTCGATTTATAGAAAATTAGCAAAAGAACTGCCCAATCATTTTTGTGATTTGAAGGTGTGATCAAGTCGCATTACTCCTAGTAATGCACCGAGAGGGTTTGAAATACCATAGAAGGTATCCTCATCCTGCTCCGAGGCCTCGAGAGAAAAGGACAGAAATCTGTTACTCGAATCCCAAGTATCCGGGACGCTGGAGAAAAGTGGATAAGGAGCTTATCACAACCAATCACGAAAGCGCTCAAGGAAAAAGAAGGGAGCCGTTGAGACACGCAACTCGTAAGAAGCGACTGCTAGCGAGGCACTCCTGCATTTGAATATACGGTAATAGAAGAAGAAGCCGATAGAAATATGAGTGCACACATCGGCAACAATAAGCTAAAGGAACTTGCTCCCGTGATGGGAAATAGTGGTGAAGAGCAAGTAGAAATGCACGAAGCACCCCATGACGAAATGGCCATAAACTTTGTAGAATCAGAGGAAATGATGAATAGAGCAAATGACCAATGTCGACATATACTTTGCTAAAATGATTGCCTGCTTAATAGATCCCGATCCGAGCCGACATCTCTTTTCGAGTGTAAGCACCCACCAGATTGGGCGGAATGGAAGAAGGCAATCACCGAGGAACTAATCTCGCTGAACAGAAGAGAAGTGTTTAGGCCTGTGTGCCTCACACCCCCCATGTACGTCCTATGGGCTATAAATGGGTTTTTGTTCGGAAGAGAAATGAAAATAATGAAGTGGTATGGTACAAAGCAAGGCTGGTAGCTCAAGGTTTCACTCAGCGCCCAGGCGTTGATTATGAAGAAACCTATTCCCCGGTCATGGGAGGTATAACCTTTAGATATCTCATCTCAATGGCAGTGAATATGAACTTAAGAATGAAACTGATGGATGTGGTCACAGCTTAACTTTACGGTAACCTGGTCTCTGAATTGTACATGAAAGTACCTGACGGCATGCCAACCCCGAATAAAGAGAAGAAAGAATTATATTGTGTAAAATTGCAGAAATCCTTATATGGATTAAAGCAGTCAGGAAGAATGTGGTATAATCGCTTGAGCGAGTTCTTGAGCAAGAAAGGCTATACGAATAATGAAGATTGTCCATGCGTTTTTATACAACGATCACAAGATGGTTTTTGTATAATTTCGGTTTACGTGGATGATTTGAACATCATTGGCACTGATGATGAAATTGAAGAAGCAAGCTCATATTTGAAATCTGAATTTGAAATGAAAGATTTGGGTAAAACCAAATTTTGCTTAGGCCTTCAGCTTGAGCATATGCCAGATGGAATACTCGACACAAGCCGCCTACACCCAAAAGGTGTTGGAGAGGTTTAGTTTTGAGAAGGCGACGATCAAGAACCCCGATGGCGGAAGGTCACTACAAGCGCATCAAGACCCATATCGACCTAGAGAAGAGGGAGGAAGTCACGGGATCGAAATTCCCATACTTAAGTGCCATAGAGCGCTCATGTACCTAGCAAACAAGACACGGCCCGACATTGCGTTCGCCAGTAAACTTATTAGCAAGGTATAGTGCGAGCCAACTAAAAGGCATTGGAAAGGGTAAAGGACATCTTCCGCTACCAACGGGGAACAATGATCTTGGACTATTTTATAGAAGGAACCAAGATATGACTTTGGTCGGATATGCAGATGCGGTTATCTTCAGATCCGACACCGGTAAGTCCCGCACGTGATATGTCTTCTGTGTGGAGGGACCGAGATCATGGAAGTTGTCAGCAGATACTTGTGTCAACATCGACTAACCATTCGTAAATCATTGCATTGTATGAGGCAAAGACGTGAATGTGCATGGCTTCAAGAATGACATTCCACATTCTCCAGTCATGTGGATTGCAAATAGAACAAACCCCCACTATCATTTATGAAGATAATGCAGCATGTGTCGCACAAGTACAGACTGGATATGTGAAGAGCAACCTCACTAAGCATATAAACCCCAAGTATTTTTATGCACATGAGATGCATAAGATGAATGAAATCAATATTGAGCACACTAAGTCGTGCGAGAATCTCGCAGATTTGTTCACTAAGTCCCTACCTACATCTACCTTTGAAAGATGTATTAAAGGCATAGGAATGGTGAGACTTAGAGAAGTGCAGAATTCAGGGGGAGAAACTTCACATATTTTGAATTAAATCTTGGACCAGAAGTTCAAGTACCCAACTATTATATTGAAGTAATAAAGCAATGTTGGGTGGATTTGTACTCTTTTTCCCTTAAGTGAGTTTTCAAAGAAGTTTCTCACATAAGGTTTTTAACGAGGCATATCCGTGCGCACAGCAAGCGTATGCTATGCACTCTTTCTCCAATAATTTTTCCCACTGAGTTTTTATGGAGTTTTGATGAGGTATATGCATTACACGGCAAGGTCCAAGGGGGAGTATTAGGAAACCTATTCGGTTACGGGCTCATGGTCAGATCGATAGGTCTATCCGTGGACCGCCAAACTCTATGAAGCAGCACTATAAATAGGAGAGGGATCCGTCCATTGTAAACACACCTGAAAGCAATAAAGAATCCGTTCTCTCCCTACATCTGTGTTGATCTACTTTGTGCATCCGTTGCTCTCGCTGTCGTTCTACGTCGTACATACGAATCAGCAACCTCGGACTACACCAGGTAGCGTGGTTGTTCAACAAGTATGACTATGAGGGCATCTCCAGCAGTTTGTCCATTTCTCTTTTGCTCCATCCCTATTCACGTGACTCCTCATCAAATAGAGCTGTTCCATTCCTATTCATCTCCCCAACAACTGCTCCATCACTATTCCTACACTCTATTTTTCCTATTCCATGCCCCATCACTGTTTGCTACAGTGATGGGACATGGGGCTTGGACATACCGCTGGAGTTGCCCTGATAGCCAGCCTCACTTTTTATTTTAAAAAATATGTTGTGAAAATACATATATACACATTTTAGGTGGCACCTAAGGTATGATGCAATTTATTATTTTTTCCATAGTGGAAAGGCCATCTAGATTCTCATGCAGTATGTTTACAACTGTGCCACTGACATCTGGACTCATGGCATGTAGTACGTACTACGGTAGAAGATTTGCTTCCGTGGAAGGGGGCTTTGCTATGTGGCTCATGCGCATCACGTAAGCTGTAAGCATGGGCATGCACATGCATGTTGGATACGTGCGTGTTATAATATATATATATATATATATATATAGCGTGCAGACAGAGAGGATTAAGACCAAATTCCGTACCTTGTTTCTTGCATGTCATGCGGGCCACGATAACGGATGTCGTATTTAAAAGTCTGCGATATGATCATATGTGCAGGAAATTATATTGTAAGATCCATACTGCTAGGCTAGACCAAACTGTCAGTTTGTTGTAGGCAAAATGAAGTGATATAGTTATTGCGGGCAAATTGGCAATACGATATACGATTACATGTTCTTGTCTTCTTTCCAAAAAGTGTTTGCGAGCTCTTTCCTAGTATAATGCATCTAATAAATATAGATTTGTTCCTTTCAGTGAAATATAATTTTCCTGTGGGACGCCAATAGCTTTCATTAAAAGTAAGGCGAACTGCCAAAATCAGTGAGACTATTGCCTAAGTAACTAGGACTCAGCGAATTTTCATTTCTCAAAAACGCGCTATTGGCATCAAATTTGATGCACCCAGGAGGTGGTCCGATCTTCTGATGAGAACGATGCCTTCATTTGTGAGATGATGGCTTCGTTGATTTGGCTACCGACTAGCAAGACAGAGAGCCGACAATCGCAAAGCCATGAAATCAAGTCGCTATCAACCGTGTCTAACATGATTGACCTTTATCCCTACTAGCAATCGAGAAACTTGCAAGAACAAAGTGAAGAAGCAATCTAAAACTTGATTAACCAACTCATAAACAATGGTTGAGATTCTGTAGTTGTCTCTGTTGGTCTAGCCGACGCAAGCAAGGATAAGAAAGGGTCACACACGGGACAACCAAACTCAACAAAACCTAGAGAACAATGAAAGGGGGTAGTGGCTATGTAGAGAGGCAGCCAAAGGAGGGGCACCGGCCAAAGGAGTAGCACCCACAAAACCCTAAAGATACATGGGCCCTAGGCCCAAAACAGGAGTGGCGTAGCACCTTGAAAGTTCTGTCCTCTGACTTGTTTTGTTGATTCCCATCGCTTTAGGTCCAGTATGGCAGTGGGAGTAGAACCATTGGATATCTTAGGTGATAAGCTTTTATGTGGAATGGTGGATCTCTAAAAACGAACTTCGAACACCCAAGTTATGCCCATTTGAAGTCGGGCTGCTATTGGATGGCCGGACGGGCTTGATAACGACCTGGGCTTGAAGCCGGGCCGTCCTTGGGGCGTCAAAGCTTGATGAAGCATGGGCTTAAGGTGCTGATCTGCTAAGGAGGGCTTGAAGGGTAACACTTCTGGATTAAGGCCTCCATGCAACGAAGATGAAGTAGGAAAAGAAGCAGCGGCTGTAGGGGAGAGAGCAGCGGTCGTGTCCATGTTGGTGATGTCCTCATTAGAATCCCTCTACGAGAAGGAAGACCAATGCAACAAGGGGTGGCGTCGTGAGCCTATCGGCTTGTCACATCGTCAATGGCTTATGAAGCAGCACCGCCTACGCCTCTGCATCCGGGAGGAGCTCCACTCCTAGGGGTGGACATATTTCCTCTCCTCAATGGGTTAGTTGAGACTTGATGGTGGTGGATCCGGCAAGGTAGCCCAGATCGATGTTTCGACTGGCTGGATATGGATCAAAGTAGTGTTTCTCACCGCAGGTCAGTCGGATCTGCCAAGCTAGGCTTGTCGATGATAACGACGGCCTAGAAGCATTAAGTTTTTCTTCTCGATTTGGCGGTGGCGTCGGGAGGCCTTGCTGGAAGGAGCGGTGACGGCCTGATATGAGCTTAGGGAGTGGCTGTCCAGTGGCCTTCGATGGTCATAGTCAGACCTAACACGTGGAGGCAAAGCTTGAGGTTAGTGGCGCTATCCCAGCTAGATCTGGACGCTGGTAATGGCAACCATAGTATCTTGTGGCGGTGTCGATAGAGGCTACAAGGCCAGCTAAGGTTGGTGAGCATTACGGCTCAGGAATACACTATTCTGCCACTGTTGGGGAGGTCTTTGACAGCTACTACTCCATCTTTGGCCAGATCCAGGACGCAGAAATCAGCAGCCAGATGTCGGCTGGTAAACAACTAGGCTACTTGTAAGGAGGCGGAATCCATGACTCTAGATGCCAGAACTAGCACCAGTACTAGATCTATGATGTAGCAGTGTGGAGCTTGGCTAATGGTCATGAGGAGGTTCAGGGTTACAAAAACTTCGTGTGGAGCTTCTTTGTGGGGTATCCAAGGGAAACCAAAGGGTATTATTTCTATAACCCGGAAGAAGGAAAAGTGTATGTCGCTCGATATGGTGTCTCTTTGGAAAAAGAGATTTTCGAAAGAGCCAGTGGAAGCAAGGTACAACTCAGAAGAAATTTGGAAAACACCTAAAAATATTTTAACCCCTACTAATCCTCAGTGGAATATACAAGATGTTGTAGAACCCATTGTAGAGGCACCAGCCCCACGTAGGTCTAAGAGGGCAAGTCGTGCTCCTGAGATGTTTATGTTCCTCACGACGGGACAACGCGACATATTATTGTTGAACAATGATAAGGCCAAAGAATATACAGAAATGATGGTGGGACCGACTTTGAGAAATGGTTGGAAGCCATGAGATCCAAAATAAAGTCCATGTATCATAATCACATTTGGAACTTGGTTGATCTGTCCGATGGTGTAAAAACTATTTGAGTGCAAATGGGCCTTTAAGAAAAAGAGAGACATCGATAGAAATGTTTACATTCATAAGGCACGATTAGATGTGAAAGGTTTCAACTAGATTCAAGGTGTTGATTATAATGAAACATATTCGCCCGTCGCTATGTTGAAGTCTATATAGATTTTGCTAGCAATCACCGCGTTTCATGATTATGAGAAACAACAAATGGATGTCAAAATAGTTTTCCTAGTTGGAAACCTAAGTGAGTATGTGTATATAACACAACTCAAAGGTTTTGTTGATCTTAAAAATGTTGGCAAGGTATGCAAACTTCGTTAGTCTATCTATGGGCTGAAACAAGCATCTCGGAGTTGGAACATTCGATTTGATGAAGTGATCAAAAAATTTGGCTTCATCATGAATGTAGAAGAGTCTTGTATTTACAAGAAGGTTACTGGGAGTGATCTTGCATTTTTGGTCTTATATATGGATAACATATTGTTGCTTGAAAATAATATTCCAATGCTTCAAGTTGTTCAATCTTATCTTATTTGAGAAAAAGTTTCTCAATGAAAGATCTAGAAGAAGCAGATGACATATTTGGCATCGAGATTTATATAGATAGATTGAGATGACTAATTGGACTAAGCCAAAGCACGTTGTTCGCGCCGACAGTTGGATCAACATGACACACGTGGGCTTAGGGTTTTAGAACCCCGCTAGCACCAATTTTAGAGTTCAGGATGTACCACCTGATTTGATAGTGCAGTCAACAATATGAGATGTAATAAGCTATAGATAGCTGATTAGATCTTAAGGTAGTATGAACCTGTCAATACTTAAGATCAACCAAAAGAGGTAATAGATTCAAAATATAGCAAAACTATCAGCTCAGATTAGATTTAAACCAATAGATTCGAAGGGTAAACAATCTACTATTAAGCCGATAGAATCAACTAAATAGTAGAGGGAGAGGTAAATAGACTACTACTAAGCCAATAGAATCAACAAAGTAGTAGAAAAAGAGTAAACAGATAATCAACTAACCGATTAGATCGTCTAACTGATAGAACGAAGGATAAATAGACTATGGCAAAACTAGACTAAATGCGACGAAAGTAAAGGATAGGTTAAAAAGTATATTTGATTGATGGGTGTTAGACTCTTTACACGTCTGTGGATAACATGGTCCCCGGGTACCCTCACGGAGAAATTAGACGGACCACCTCATGGAGCAAGGTCACGCCTACCATCTAGAAGACGGGCCTGTCCCGCATAAAGACCCGACTTGTATCACAAGAAAGGCACAGTTGTAATCTGGTACGTTTACGTACTCGGCAAGACAGAATAGAGATAGACTTCCTCTCTATCCCCAGTTTCCATAACCGACTAGGATACTTATCTGTAACCCTACCTCTCTCCACTATATAAAGGGAGGCAGGGGCCCCTAGTTCGGCGTCTCTATTCATCCTTGAAATCCACCATAATACAATCCACGAGCACAGGAGTAGGGTATTACCTCACCTCAAGGGCCTGAACCTGTATAAATCTGTCTCCTGTGTTACCATCGGGTTTCGGTCTTACGCATCGCCCCATAAAGTATATTGCCGACACAATTCATCCACCGTTGGCTCGCCAGGTAGGGGCAGCACTAAGATCATCTTCATCAAGCTTGATGGCATCTCTCGGCGGCAGCGCCGTCGAATTCACCTTCAGCCAAACTTCCTGTTTTGGAGGCTTGGATTTCGTCATCAACAACGTTGGCAAACTTTCCCTTGAAGAATTGGATCAGATCCGATCAGAAGACAACTTCAACAGCGAAGCAAACGCAAGAAGAAGATGCGATCTATTCGCGTCCAGAATCTGGACGGAACTTACGTCACGATTTTCTGTTGACTCGAAAGGAATTTCGGGGTGGTTTTGGATGCATTGGAAATCTTATCTCGTTATCTTTCCAACGAGTCCAAGATCATCGAAAACCGAGTTCGGATGTGGCCGTGGCGACCGTTTGAAGATAGACTGCGCGGAGGTGACGCGAATCCCGCGCGAAGATGGAGCTTGACGTGAATTTCGCTCGGCACATAGGCAACCCTTGGTGCACCTCAGCAAGGGCATGGCGGACCTCGACGACAAAGCGGATCTCATCCCGGAGATAACGGTGAGGCTCTTACACCGTCCCGACTTGCGGCAACGACAATAACGACTACCGCTGCACCCACTCGTTGCTCCGGCAATAACGACAAGCCGCGACCTTCGCCAAGACATTAAAACTCGGAGACTGGAGCGAGAAGAAGATGAAAGACGTCACCATAATGACGATAGAAGAGGTTTCGGTCAAAACTGTAACCACCAACTTCCTAGACCGGCTTCTCGCGCACGACGCCGAGGGCAGCCGTGCCGACTTCCTTGGCCGGCTTCTCGCGCATTGCACCGAGGACAGCCGCGCCGACTTCCTAGGCAAGCTTCTCGCGCGCACGACGCCGAGGACAGCCACGCCTACTTCCTAGGCCGGCTTCTCGCGCACGACGCCCAGGACAGCCGCGCCGACTTCCTAGGCCGGCTTCTCGCGCACGACGCGGAGGATAGCCGCGCCGACTTCCTTAGACCGGCTTCTTGCGCACGACGCCGAGAACAGCCGCGCCGACTTCCTTAGGGCAAGCCAGATGCACGACGCCGAGGACGACAAGGCCGACTTCCTAGGCGAGCTTCTCACAAGACGACGCCGAGGACAGCCGCGCCGACTTCCTAGGCCGGCTTCTCGTGTGCACCACGCCGAGGACAGCCGCGTCGACTTCCTAGGCCGGCTTCTCGTGTGCACCACGCCGAGGACAGCCGCGCCGACTTCCTTAGGCAGGCTTCTCGCACGCACGACGCCGAGGACAGCCGCGCCGACTTCCTAGGCAGGCTTCTCGCGCGCACGACGCCGAGGACAGCCGCACCGACTTCCTTAGGCAGGCTTCTCGTGCACACGACGCCGAGGACAGCCGCGCCGACTTACTAGGCAGGCTTCTCGCGCACACGACGCTAAGGACAGCTGCGCCGATCTCTTTAGGCCGGCTTCTCGCGCATGACACCAAGGACAGCCGCGCCGACTTCCTTACGTCGGCTTCTCGCGCACAACGCCGAGGACAGCCACGCTGACAAGGTGACATGCCCGGGGGCTCGTTCACCGGCGTGATTTATTTATACGATCAATGACTAAGTTGTCTATTTTATACTCAATTACATCATTATAATTCATCTCCTGACTTGCTACTTAGTTGGTATCCAACTAAGCAGTAAGTCGGGGCTACACCTAATTAGGTGCATTATTTGCACCCATCTCTTTTCGAGATTTTATTTTATTCTTTTCCATGTTGACTTTTACCTCTTTCGAGTGTCACACATTCTGAGTAGTGAAACTCTGACTCCTATGCAAAATTTTGGTTTCCTGACGCGTGTCTGGAGACAGAGCTCCGCACCAACTCCTAACGCTAAGGGACTTGATGAGCTAGGCGGAGTGCTTAACAAAAGAAATTAAATATACTCGGAGAAGCATAAATCAATATGGAAAAGATAAAAGGACGACAATTTGACATAATAAAAATACATAATTGGACATCATGCATATTGCTTTACAATCCAGTTTTTTCTACTACTCGTATTTTTCATTGTCTCCACAGGGTACAATGCAGGATAATGTGAGATGGTTTTTATGGCACGGCTGCACGTCTACGTCAGCACCCCGAGTGTATTATACGGCTCGGCTGCATACCTACGTCAACTCGGCAAGGCTTCGCGCCAACGCCATCCGTCGAGAGCGGCCAAGGGTTGGCGCGAGGTCATGAACCCTCGCGTCAGCGCACCCATTATGCACTCTCACGCGCCCTCCGCAAAAACAATACAGTGAGTAAGCATGCCTCATGTTAGGCCACTAGCTGGTGACCACCAAGTGGAATCAGATGCTGAAAATAATTAAGGGTTCGGGTTCCGAGGATACGCTCATTGAGCTGCTTGCCCTACACCATTGGTTTTGGGTGCACTCGGTTAAACCTAATCCTGTGATATGCCTCATGCCAGGTCAATTGTTGCCTCATGTCAGGTCAATTGCCGGTTACTGTACAAGACGGAATCGGATATCACGAATGGGTTTTGAGATGACCACTCGGCTAAGCCCTAGGTACGCTCCATGAGCCACAAGCCGGTCCGACATACTGGGCCGGGTACCGCCATATACCGGTATACCCTCCTGGGTCAATTGCACGACTTAACACACTTAGTCTGGGTACCGAAGAAAACTCAAAAGAGATTCAAATAGGTCTCCCAGGCGCACGTGTCACGGCGCCTTACGCAGTCGGCCCACGACAACTAGGGCTCGGCCGACTGAACATACGTACCGGAACCAGCCCAAATTGGTAACCTGGTACCAACCGTCTGGCATGGCACGGCTTGCACGACGAGGCCCTCGAAGCAGCGACGTCCGGCATAGATCGACACGCGTCTCCGGCTAGCTGAATGTCGGCGCCGTTCGAAACCATGACGAGTGCAGAACAGACCCGAGATGTCCTTACTAAGAAAGCAATACTTAGTACGTTGTTGCCGCGGCTCGACACCGAGTTGTACATGCTAGTTGCGCCACGCCAGTCGGCGCATGGTCGAGTTGGCCACCGAGTGTAGACCGATATGGCTCTTCACGGCAGTGCAACGTCAAGTGGACGCAGTCAGCGGCCCGCAAGCGTACCTGGTCGGTTTCGCTACGCACGCCAGCTCGGCAGTTGGCATCAAGTCGCCGACACGCTGATGAGCATTCAGTACGCCACACGCGTGGCCCGGCTGACCGGCACTTGGCATTCGACTTACCTCAAGGCCCGACTCGATCGCAGCATAGGCATGCTACCCAAGTTAGCTCGGCTACGGCTGCGACTGCACGACTACGACGACTAAAGGCTTCTTCAGCGTGGAAGGTTTGCGGTTGGCTATAGAAGTAAGGATGACATAAGTTTTTATCAACAGCAAATGACTCAGGATGATCATACAGAAATTGCTGCAGCTTCTTTTGCTATTTGCATTATCTTTCTCACATATGGGCTAGCATATACTGGGCATTCTTTTGTACCGAATTCTTCTATAGTGTTGTTAATAATCCAACTTTTTGCCAGTGAAAGCAGTGTGCACTGCACCATCTTCTTTTTTCAGTACTTTTATGACCTAAGCGGCTTGTACCTAGAGTGACTCTCACAAGAACCCATCCCATCGCCAAAGAAGCATAGGAAGCACGAGGGGCTAGCTACGATTCGGGGCTCTAGTCGCACTGACGCAGAGTGCATTCGACTAGACATATAAGCGACTCAAAAGTAAGATCATCAAGTTATAGAAGATGATTCCGCTACCAAATATTGCTTCTGATCCTAGACGTGTTATGTGACATACTGCCGCCCGAAATTCTGGCTCGCACCTCATAAAGTCGGTTCACCGGGCAAGGCCTTTACACGCGCCGGCAGCGCAAGTAGCGATGGCACGCAATCTCGCGCGTCTAACGCATCCGTCATCACGATGTATGCTGCCTAGTGCCGTGGCCATGGCGCAACGACTCGAAGCGACAATCTCGGCAAAAGTGCCTCGTCATTAGACGCGAAAGGCATTATATTTCGCTGCGTCTACCGACGAACTCGCGAGCCGAACCGGAGAAGGGATCTACGGACCCGTTTTCCCTACCGGCACGACATAACAGGCGAAGGCGCGAACCAACTTGCAAACTACGTCACCGGCAGCTCGGACTGTGTCGTCAACGACGATTTATTACCGTCGATATACAGCCATCTGTCCACAGCACATTCTCTCATGTGCCGTTCGGCGCCAGTCGCTTCCGACTGAGTAACTTCGCGCAACCATACGCGCCAGACTGCGACAATGAGTTCTAACATCAGTCCACCGAGATTTCCCTTCACGACACCCGGCCTGAGCCTCCGACCACCTTGGCTAAGGAAGAACTTGGAGAAGATGAGAGTAGGTCTCAATAGGATTCCGGTCTATGAAGTATGACATCATCCGGAGACTCGAGCTTTCGAGGAAGCTTTGCGACGAAGGACTAGCGTTGAACTCTTGGAGGTCTGAAGGTCGGGTCATCATATTCTACAAGGATCGACCGGACTTACCATGGACAGACAGGAGATTAAAAGATTAACACTTGTAGTGGACGCTGACCAAGAGAAGTATTGAGCAGAACAGCATTAAGGACAGATACAGGAGATACGAGATTTCTCTAGAAGCCTATTTCACTCGATCGACTTAAGAGGATACTTCGAGCCTACTCCTACCTTCCACTATATAGGTTCTTGTTCAAGGGAAATTTCTATCTGCATCATACCTTGGCATCTCTCTTCAGATCCCAAGATCTACCATAATACAATCGCCGTGAAATCAGAGTCAGAACCTCGAACACTATGCCATTTCGATCATTTGTATCCATGTAGGTCAGCTATCTAAGTATAAAATTCATAATGTCGATAGTATTTATATTTATTATATAGACTCTAGACGCCATTAACTAGGACTCTTAAATTCATATACAATACGGATTCCAACTTGATACCTACCTATTATATCTAACATTACCTAATATATCTACTAAGCCGACATGAACTCCACCTTCTATATCTGACCTGGCCCATGTCGCATCCGGCCAACACTTGGCCGATTCTAGAATCTTCTATTGAATCGGCATTTACCAAAATTGAGTGTGAACACACGTACATTGACAAGGTATTGAAGCAGCTCACAGTCCAGGATTCCAAGAAAGGTTTCTTGATAGTGTCGCATGGTATTAATTTTAGCAAGATTCAGTGTTCTTCGCAACCTAATGAGCAAAAGAAAATGATTGTGATTCCATAAGCCTCTGCTATTAGATCTATCATGTATGCATTGTTGTGTACACATCTAGATATCTCCTATGCTTTAAGTGTTACAAGCAGATATCAATCAAGCCCTGGTGAAGGTCACTAGACAGCTGTAAAGAACATACTCAAATACTTATGAAGGACTGGGGAGATATTCTTTGTCTTCAAAGGTGAGGAAAAGCTCGTCGTAAGAGGCTATGCCGATCCGAGCTTCCAAACCGACAGATATTCTCGATCGCAATCCGGTTTTGTATTCTATCTCAATGGTGGGGAGGTGAGCTAGAAAAGTTTAAAGCAAAAGACAATAGTTGATTTCACAAAGGAGGACGAGTATATTGCAGCTTCTGAAGCTATAAAGGAGGCTCTCTGGATCAAAAAATTTGTTTCTGAGTTGGGAGTAGTCGCTAGTGATCTAGTGCAGCAGACCTCTATTGGGACAATAGTGCTGCCATTGCACAAGCAAAGGAGCTTAAGTCTCAAAAAATTCAAACATATACTCAGGTGGTATCACCTCAATTGAGAGATCGTTGATAGAGGTGCTGTGAAGATTTGCAAGGTGCAAACGGATCTAAACATTACTGATCTGCTAACGAAGCATCTTCCGCAGCCCAAGCATGAGACACACACAAGAGGTATAGGTATTCAATACTTGCATGATTGACTCTAGTGCAAGTAGAAGATTGTTAATGATATGCCCTAGAGGCGATCGTGGAGATGATTGTAGCTCGTCTATTTTTATGTACACTTGGATAATCTGTTATCAGTTCGAGAAGTAAATATCATTTACATTGTTCATCAAGTATGACTTGGTTGTAAGACACATTGTTTATGCGATGTTATTCTAAATGATCTCTGATCTCATATCCTTATGTGGTACAGTAATGATTTAACCAGCACATGTATTGTTTGATGGTAATGTTTAACATACCATATATATATATAGATATTAAATCAATAATATAGACACATGTTAGAGAACATGGTATTGGATAGACTTACTCTGAAATACTGCTGGGATTATTATCTTACATGTGCCATCAGTGTGTCTCAAGTAGTATACCTATATGCTTATCAGACCTGAGATCGTCATTGAGTCCCAGCATGTGTAGTTATATACTTTAGGGTTATCAACCGTTACACCGAAACTGGATAGCTAGGAAGATAGCATTCAGATATGCTATGAAACATGGTGCAGGGTGTGTGAGATCAAGATGAAATTTGCCCCTTCTCGATAATGGGAGAGATATCTCTAGACCCATCGATGTGGTTGAATTAAATGTGTATGGCCATGCCAATGTGATTAAAGAGTTAATCACAATTTCAGCATCCATCACTAAATTGAGTCAATAGTCAAGCTATCATAAAGGTGGCATGCATCTCGCCTTGAGCTTGATTGGTATCGTGTGACAAAAGGATCGGTATGTGGGTATATCAAGTTTTATATATGATTATTCTGTGTATTCGAAGGTCAATATGTCCTGCTAGGAACCGCTATTCACTTGTGGTTTGAAAAAGGGTTTTCGTGACCATGGCCGATTGCACATGAGCCTGATGGGTCACAAACTTAATGGGTTGGAACATATTTAATGGATTGGATCTATTAGTGGGTTTTGCGGATATTGATCCTTGGAGGATTAGAGTCATGATGGGTCACTGGCATAGAAGCCTATCTACACTCCATATCAGGGAAGGCGTGGGGCAGCGCGGTAGGCTAAGCTAGTTCGCTACCACAGAATCCTAGTCGTCACGTCCTACCGGCCTCCTACAAACCCTAGCTACGCGCTATGGTGCTAGCACACCGATGCATGGCGTTCTGTCTCTAGACGTGTGGATACCATAGAGACACTGTTGTAGTTGCTATGACGCTGATTGGCGGTGAGGAGCAGACACTCAGCGATATCGACTACATCCTCTACCGCAGTACGTCCGACGTTGCTGCGGTGGTGATCAGTGAAGAGGAGGTGTTCGTCTTGACATAAACGACTACTTCCTGTACCTCGACGAGTGCGATGGTGGAATCGACTACTCCAATCCTTCTTCCATTCCAGCTGCGTGTCAAAAGTATGATCTATGATCCCCTACTCATATAATTATTGGTGATATGCCCTAGAGGCGATCATGTGAGATGATTGTATCATACATCTATGTTCATGTACTTATCAGTTCTATGAATAAATGTCACTCCTTTGTCCATTGAGTATGACTTAATTGTGAAACACATTGGTTATATGATATTATTCTAAACGATCCCTGGTCGCATATCATTATGTGGGACAATAGTAATCTGACCAGCACATATATTGATTGATGGTAATGTTTCACATACCATAGATATGGAGATATCAAATCAATAATGTGGGCACATGTTAGAGAACATGGGGCTGGATAGACCAGCTCAAGAGACCTTCTTGAGATTGTTATCTTAGAAGTGCCATCGGAGATGTAGTCTCGAGTGGTATACCTATACGATCCTTTGACCTGAGATTCCTATTGATTCTCAGCATGCGTAATTGTATACTTTGGGGCTATCAAACGCTTCGCCGTAACAAGGGAGTTATAAAGTTAGCTTACGGGTATGCCATGAAACATGACATAAGATGTAAGAGATCAAAATGGAATTTGCCTCTCCTTGATAACAGGAGAGATATGTCTGGGCCCCTCGGTGTGGATGGATAAGAAAAAAGTGCATGGCCATGCCAAAGTAATTAAAAAGTTAATCATGAATTATATCCATTACATTGACGAGTGAATTTGTCGAGCTATCACAAGGGTGGCACGCTTCTCGCCTTAAACTTGACTGATATCGTGTGGCAAAAGGATCCTATGTGAATGTATCAAGGTTCAGTGATTCGATCATTGTGTACATTAGAGGGAATATATGTGCTTTGCTAGGTACCGCTATTGACTTGTGGTCTGGGGAAAGGGTTCTCCGGGACCGCAGCCGACTTGTACATGAGTCTAATGGGTCACACACTTAACGGGTTGGATCATGTCTGATGGATTGAATCCATTAGTGAGTTTATACAGATTTGGATCCTCTGGCATCTTAATGGATTTCCATTGTAGAATATCTATTAGTGCGAATCCTAGTGGGCTTCTATCGTAGAAGGCCCGTTAGTGCGCTCTATATAAAGGAGGCGTGGGGCGTGCGGTGAGAGTGTCTCCCCACCACGAGCCCTAGCCGCCGCCATGTCCCACTGCCCCTAAAACCCTAGCCGCGCGCATGGGTGCTAGCACACCAGCGTGCGGTGTTCCCACCGCGTTCTCCTTCAATAATATCTTAAGTGATCGCGGTAAAAAAAATTTTGATTTGCACTAGCGTAGCCTACCGTTCGCCTTTACGGTGGCATCTGACATGTTGGCCAAACATGCATGGTGTCCAACGTCGGTGTAACGTGGGGCGGCATTGGCTGCTTGGATGGCCAAGCTGGCCATGTCGATGATTGGAGTGCTACACCTTGGTCATCACGGATTGAAAAGGCGGTGTCATTTTGGTTGGTTATCACATGTCTTGCATTTCTCATCTTATTGAGCGAAATAGCATAGCACCTTTCCTAGCTATTGGTAAAAAAAGAAACTAGGACTCTCCTCAAGCCACAAAAGCAGCTCCAAAAAATTACTAGCAAATCTCGCACAACAATGTGCATCTACATTGGCTTCGCGCTTTGCAAAAACAAAACAATCCATAGGGATAAAACAAACTAATTGTGGTTATAGCTAGCATGCATGTCTTGTATCAAACAACCTAGTTAATGCGTTATCAATGTCGGTTCCTAGTAGGGGTGAAAATGGGTCGGATATGGTCGGGTAGTAGGTCATCTCGTTTCCTACCCTAATTATTTTTACCGGATACGGGTATGGGTAGTAAAAAACTGGGTAGGATACGGGTACAGGTATCGGGTATTTGCGAACGGTTAGAAAACGGATACCGGATAGTATGCGAATGGGTACAATACGGATGCCGGGTACTTACTCAGGTAGTACACTAATTACCTAGAATCAAAACATTTGATGAAAATAATCCAACTAACATACATTGTATATTTAATACACATGATATAACACATATATATTTTAATTAACACACATAGTCCAACACACATAGAAATAATTAACTTACATAGAAAGGATCAAAAAAGAACCTGCAAAACCTGATAATCAACCTGCAAAAAGGAGGATTCTCTAGCTAAGAACTAGAAATCAAGCGGGGTATGCAATTAAACTCATTACCAACAATTAACCCTAATGATAATAGTGCCCTGTCCCCTGCTGCAATATTCTTGCTATTTACCAGCTACCTGAAGGCGGCACCAAACTCCCAGTTAATTGGATGCTTTCACTACTAGAGAATAGGCCTTTAATACCAGCACATCAGTCTTGGTTGGACACGAACCGGTACTGGTAGTGGTATCAGTCCCGGTTAATGGCTCCAAGGCTTCAATCCTGGTTGGGCTCTGACATCAGTCCCGGTTCGTGATACGAATCGGTACTAACAAGTCCTTTGGCAGGCGGGTATAAAACAGCTGGCATGGGGTGCTCATAAGTCCCGGTTCGTAACATGAACGGGTAATCCCTCTCATCGATCCTGTTAGTTGTTACGAACCGGAATGATACTCGCATTCAGGAAAGTTCATAACGAATGCATATCCTAGGAAAGTTCATAACGAATGCATATCCTAGTTATATTAGAGCGCGTGGAGGGGTGGGTTGGCTAGAAGGGTGAGTGGGTAGTCTTGAGGTCTTAGGTTCGAGTCCCACTGCTCTCATATATCAGCGAGTTATTTTTAAATATTAATAGCACTATTAGTCTCGCTTGTGGAGGCAACCTTGATGCTCGAGTTTCGGTAATCGAGGAACAGGGCTAATCGATTTCTATAGCTAGATTGTAGTGTTTGCTCTTCCCATGTAAAAAAATAAATAACCAACCAGTTAATCAGATGACTGCTAGTTAATCTGAATTCCAAGGCTGCTTCTAGCAATTTCCAAATATAGTCTAACTTTTCCAACGTTGCTAGTTTCAAACTTTGCTAACTACCGATCATATATGCTACTAATCAATGACCACATCCATCCGCACATAAAATACCAAACTAGAAGGCGAAAACTCTCTGACTAACATGGCGTTGACCTTGAGAGTTGCTGTGAATTCATTGAATTCCAAAAGATGAATGCTTTGTGCTATACTGAGGCGGCCCTGGCCCAACGGAAGATTTGAAAGACTAGAACATGATCTACGCCGTTGAGTATCAGTATCCAAAAAGAAATCGTCGATTCCATCTGAACGACCCGGGTCTGACGTTGTGTGTGTAGGAGCGGTGGTCACTGTCTAAGATCGAGAGCGCTTGTGCGAGTCCATGTACGTCGAAGATTGGTCGCGAAGGCAATGGCAATCCGCGGCAACGGTCCATCCGTCCATGGGGGGCGACACATAGCAAAGCGGACACGTGGCTGGATTGCTGCGTCGCGATCGGAGGTAGCGACGTGTCGGTCAGAGCGTGGGCTCAGGCGGTCGACACATAGCTCCAGAGGCATGCGAAGTCAACAGGCAGGAGGCAAGGAGAGGTCGTCCGTAGATGCACAAGAAAGCAAAGGCGTGAGCAGCGAGCGGAAAGAAGGTGTGGCAGCAAGGAAGATAGCGAAGGCATGCAAGCTGTGGCAGCCAGCAGTAGGCACAAGGTGGCAAAGAGGACAAAAGTAAAGTAGCAGGCCGAGCGAGAGGCCCTGGACAAAGTGTAGTGGTGCGTGGCGTAAGCAGCGAGTGCGGCGAATGGGCCAGCAGCAATCAGTGCGAAACGCATGTGGTAGTAGAAGGGCGATGGTATGAGGCAAAGAGCAGGCGATGCGTGCGCGCACGGTGTATGGAGAGGACAGTGTGGTGGCAGCGAGGACGAGCGGCGATGGCCCATGAGGGCCGAGGGCGATGCGGAAGAGGAGAAGCGTAGGCGAGAAGCATTTAGCAGGGTGCGGCAACGAGGTTCACCCCTAGTTACTAGGTCCTGCTTCATCTGGGTTGTTTAAAGGCAACGAACCAACACATATGACACTATATATTAATGTCGGTCCTTGATTAACCGACACAATATCTCTCCTATTTGATTAATCGACAGCTACCATTAAGAAAGATACCTACAAGTGATTAAGAAGCTGAGGTAGTACAGCAGCCGATCAGATGATGTGTTAATAATTAAGCCGAAAAGCAAGCAACCGTGTACATGAGAGTATTAATGGAACGGAAAACGAAATTAAGAAAGCTAGAGCACTCCGGTGTAATCACGACGGCCGGCTAATTAGCGCCACTAGCACAAGGCAGCCATATTTATACGGAGAAGCCCCTTTCTTTCTTGCCGTTCCTTTCTTCTTCGCGCGATCCAACGAGCAAAGAAGTTTTCGGCGTTCTGGATCAATGGTGACACACCTGCTGCCGCCACGACGATAAATGGTCATGAGACACTTGCCCGTATGGTTTGTTATTAATATTGCATCAAGTAAACTTAGCCAAGGGTGGCAAGACACATCTTCGATCTTTGGCGATAAAATGGAGTGTCTAACTAGGATTAGGTAAGTAATGGCAAAAATGTTACCCTATGATGCGTGGATCAGCGGCCTACGAAAAGTGTGGCAAGTCATAGACGTAGAAAGGACTACACGTTGGTTAATAAAGTGTAGCATATCTAAGGTTAGATACTACACGTTGGTTAATAAAGTGTAGTATATCTAAGGTTAGATACGGCAACTTGCAAATCAAGGATCTATTTGGTTGATGTATTAATTAGCTTGCCAACAAATATCCCATTTTACTATATCTTATATCCCATTTTACTATATCTTAAAGTTGTTAAGAAAAAAATGGTAAAATTAGACAAAATGTGGTAAATTGGCTTCTAATCAAACCGGCCATACCGGGCGCGTTGATAGCAGCGTGCTATCTCGCCTGAAGAGTTGTCAGTGAGAAAACAACCGCTCATGTAAAGATGGAAAGATGGATAGGAAGCAAACACTGATGCACATATATACACGCAAAAGTTAACAAGCAACTAATTAAGTTACTCGACATGACTATATGCATATATGTCTATGCTCCATGTAATATAAAATAAACGTCAGCATCTCCGGCTGACTCTCTATTCTTCCACTCTATAATACTATTCAATCCACACTGTATCTATCTCTCTAAAATTTTTTCACACTTTACACTACACTTTAAAAGATTTTTTTCCCTCCAGCAACTACTCTATCCAGATAAAAAGTGTTATAAAGTGCCACCTGGAGATGCTTAGCTCATGCTCTCTATCTACTAATTAATTAGTAATTCTAGTAATTTTATACAGTACATATATATTATATATATAAGCCAAACTCATGCCAACTATGAAGTGTGTTTATTGATGTCTTCTACGATTTCAGTGCCGAGCTGATCAATGACTGATCTTCGAAGACTACAGTCTCTAAAAGTAAACAACCAGCTGGATTTTTTATGAAATTAAATTACTTATACACAATGTGGCTAACTTCTCTAACCTCACCTTCGTGGAATAGGACTTCCATACCACGATAGAAACGTTACTTGTTGGCTTCTTGCCAGTCGTCGTAGAGGTAAGAAACAAGTTAGCACACAAATTTACAATCCTCCAAGTTGGATATGGTATTTAAAAAATTGGTATAAAAAATATTTTAAATAAAAATCTAGAGAGGATTCCAAGAAGGATATACGTTGAAAAATTCTACTCCGCACGAGCAGCTAGAGTTGAAGTCCATGCATGCATCTGACATGTACTAGCCTGCAGAAGTCATAAGTCACAACATCAGGTAGAAAAATCAACACGCCTACCTTGGAAGTTGGAATCATTCCGAAAGGATTCACCAATATAAATAGCAACCCTACAGCCTACAGGCTACAAGTTGTATGGAACAGCTGCCTAGTACACAATGGCATCTCCTCCGGCTCCGGCCACCGTGATCCAGATGTCCCCTAACACCAACGGCGAGCCCATGGCGGCAACAGCCGGCACCATCCCACCCACGCCAAAGGGCTTGGACGGGACGTCCATCTCGGCAGCCGCCCCGTCAACGGTGACCGACAAGGTCATGCAAAGCACGGCGAACCTAGCGCAGCTGCTGCCGACGGGCACGGTGCTGGCGTACCAGGCGCTGGCCCCGTCCTTCACCAACCACGGCCAGTGCCACGCTTCCAACAGGTGGCTCACCGCCTGCCTCGTCGGCATCCTGGCCGCCTTCTCCCTCTTCTTCTCCTTCACGGACAGCGTCGTCGGCCGCGACCGCAAGACGTACTACGGCGTCGCCACGCCGCACGGCTTCAACGTGTTCAACTTCTCCGGCGAGGAGGAGGAGCGGGAGTGGGCACTCGGCGAGCTCCAGAAGCTGCGCCTGAGGCCGCTGGACTTCGTGCACGCCTTCTTCACGGCGATGGTGTTCCTCACCGTCGCGTTCAGTGACGTCGGGCTCCAGAACTGCTTCTTCCCCAAGGCCAGCGACAACACCAACGAGCTGCTGAAGAACCTGCCACTGGGGATGGCGTTCTTCTCGAGCTTTGTGTTCTTAGTTTTCCCTACGAAGAGGAAGGGCATCGGATACAACGACAGCACTCCCAACCGGAAGGCATCATAGGGTCACAGGTCTTTGATCGATTAATTATAATCTGACTAGGATTTCATACAGATTTTTATGATGAACTGTGCATATATTGATTAGTTTGTCCCGGTCAAAATGAAGTGATTTTGGATATATAATTTGTTTCATACATAGGTGCAAGAAAATGGAGGGTATAAAGATCGATATTAATTGCTCAAATTGGTATGCATGATGTTTATTTGTTCTTGTTTTCTTGAAATAATACTGTTTACTCTGTCTTTTAATTCCTAGTGTTACGAATCTATTTATAATTTGAGAAGTTATAGACTTTTCAAAAGACAAAAAAATTATTAAAATTGGTTTGAGAGTTTAGAGATGAAAACATTAAGATATTTAAAAAACGGCTACAGAGGACCAAAGCGCTTGGCTTGGCAAAAAAGACACATTTTCTATAAATTTTAATTTTAATTCAACCTGAAGAAAACAAAGCAATTAAAATTTATTCCTTCCAGTGAAGTTTATACTGTTTGATCTGTAGGAATAAACGATCTCCAATTGTAGTTATAGGCTTATAGCACGCGTGGCATATCTTGGATAAAAGTGAGTTGTACTTGTTAATTAATTATACAAGAGAAATTAAAAATAATAATATTAAGAAGAATCCTCGTCAGGCTTTTAGTGGTTCTTTACAAAACTCGTAACAACATTTTTTACAGTTTTTTGGCTTTCCAAACCGTACTCTATATGGAGAGTTTATAACTTTTTTAGATTATAATCTACGACTCGATTCGGTCGAAAAAAAGAAGACCCTAGGAAGACGCGTGCATGGTCCTCCCAATACTAAATTAATTCCACCCACACCTGACAACTGGTTAAGCAGCCGCCACAGGTAGCTAGCTAGCAGATCGGATGAGGAGGACACACCAAAGTGTTAATTAATTAAGCCGAAATTATGAAACAAGCAAGCATGCATGGCTAGAGATAGAATTAATGAAACGAAAACCTAATGAAATTAAGATAGAGCATTAATTATTGTGGTGTTGACGACGGCTAAACTCCGCCGAGCGAATAGCACAACGCAGCCGTGCGTGTTGGTCCACGGTGAAGTCCGGCCCTATCCTGCCGCTCCTGTCTTCCTCGAGCGATCCAATGAGCACCAAGTTTTCAGCGTCCTCGACGGCGACGCATCGATCTATAGCTTGATCGGCGCGTGCCCACGTCGACGACGTCCGACCACCTTGCTGCCTGTCCACGCCGAGAAATTAACGGTCATGGCTAGCCACTCCATCGTTAGCATGTCAAAATATCTCGCCTCCCTCTCCCTTTTTTGTTTTAGATTTAACATCCACTACTGCAGAACGGAATATCACAAGCGGTTCGTAAAACCCTTTATAAGCAGTTTTTGAACCGCTTGTATCGTGATAGTGTGTAAAAAAAGGTAAAAAATATTTGGGGGAAGTGGGATTTGAATCACAAGCGGTTTTTTGTTTTAGATTTAAGATCCACTACTGCAGAACGGAACAAGCGGTTTTTTGTTTTAGATTTAAGATCCACTACTGCAGAACGGAACATCACAAGCGGTAATATTTGGGGGAAGTGGGATTTGAACCCAGGACCTCATGCCTCCTCGTGACCCACACCTCACCCAAATTAAGCTAACTCACACCGCGTGCTCTTTGATAAAGAGACAAAATTTCTTTAGCCTTTCGAAAACTAGGCCTTCACAAGCGGTTTGTGTCCCGAACCGCTTGAAGAATTTTACAAGCGGTTCGTGTCCCGCTTTAGAACCTATTCTAAGCGGTTCGTGTCCCCAACCGCCAGAAGTTTATAATGGTTTGGGACACGAACCGCCAGAACAGGTTTTACAAGCGGTTCGGGACATGAACCGCTTGTAGAAGCCCTCTTCTGGCCCGTTGGTTTCAAACCGCTTGCATTTCTCAAACTACAAATGGGCCGAAGTCAACCGCTTGTGATAGGCCATTTGTGAAACCCTTATCTGTAGTAGTGATCTCAGAGCTCTCTCCGCCTGCACAACATATATACTTAGGTTGCTGGAAGGGACCATGTGCGGAACCCGCGCTAGTCCTATCAGACGGCTTTTTTTGTATATAGTTTGTGCATAATTCTGCTATACAACGTAATTATAAACTGAACTAAATTTAAAGTGATTATTGACTATAATTTCATCCCTTTCATTATAATTCATGACAATAAGAAAATAGAGGACGAAAAGTTTAAAATTTAAAATTTTCCCAAAAAGTTCAAACCTTGTATGGACTTTTTTCGTTAAACTATGATTCTATTTTTAAAATTTAGAACTTCTAATTTTAAAAATTAACAAAAAAAGTTTTTTACGGACCTTCTTTGTGGAGCCACGGTTCCATTTTTGGGAACTTTTTTCTAGAATTTTCAAACGGCCAACAAAAAAGGAAATAGAAGAAAGAAAAAAAGAATGGAAAAGTTTTTTAAAATTGAAAAGCTTTCTAATTTCAAACATTATCCAAAGAAATCTAATTTTTTGGAACCTTCCTTGTCCAAGCATGGTTCCATTTTTGCAAATTTTCTTTTTTAAAATTTTAAAACGTCCTAGAATAAAGAAAATAGAAGAGAACAAAGTCTGAAATTCAAAATCTTCGAATTTTAAAAAATTTAAGAAAAGTTCAAACTTTTTATGGACCTTCTTTGTGTAGCTAGGGTTCCATTTTTGCAAACTTTGTATTTTTTTGGTAAGCAAAAGATAATAGAAGAGAATAAAGTTTCAAATTCAAATTTGTTCTAATTTCAAAAAATTTGAAAGTTTAAACTTTTCATAGACCTTCTCTGTGTAGCCATGGTTCCATTTTTGCAAAGTTTGTATTTTTTGCATTTTTTGATGGCTTAGAAAAAAGAAAATGAAAAAGAGAAAAAAGCTACCGGAGTAGAGGAGGGAGGAGAACATAGTTTCAAATTCAAATTTGTTCTAATTTTCAAAAATAAAAAAGTTTAAACTTTTTAAGACCTTCCTTGTGCAGCCATCATTCCATTTTTGCAAAGTTTGTATTTTTTTGAATTTTTTGATGGCCTGGAAAAAAGAAAATAGAAAAAAGTTACAGGAGCATAGGAGGTTGCTTGCAGTGGGAGGAAGGGAGTTCACCAGGGATCAAACTGTGACCGGTGGAGTGAAAGCGAGCACAGCTAACCAGCCCACGAAACGGCCCACCTCGGCGAAAGTCACCGTAGTAAATTTATATATATATATTGCGTGAACGGATGGTTAGATCGCATTTCCACTGACGATCCGACGGCCCGCGTTTAGCCGGTGATGTGGCCGAGCAGCGGGGCTAAGAAATCACGAAGCGCTACGCGCTATAATGTAGGGTAAATACCGCACGTCCAGCTCTCGACTGGGATTTGCTGCAGTGTATTGGGATGATCTGGTTTCTGTCTTTTGTCTACCATCTAATTAATTTCCAGCCAAGTGGTCCCCAGTGCGTGCCTACCATTACCTGGCTTACATTTGTCAAAGCGGAGGATACGCCTAGACAAGGGTGAAAATGGGTAGGGTAATACACGACCCATATCCGTACCCGCGCTGCGCATTACCCGAATTTTCAGTTTGGTATTTGTACCCGTCGGGTTTGGGTTCAGGTACTACCCAGTTATTTTCTGGTCGGGTATATGGGTCGGATACGGGAGAAGCAGTACCTAGCGGATATGAGTCGGATACGAGTATCCGGATAAAAAACTCTATCCGAGTACCTGGACTTTAACAGGCTGAGACAACCCACAGGCGACAGGCCCAGACGCCCAGTCCTTCAATGCTGCGGCTGCCGGCTAGGCTCTAGTCCTCTGTCTCCACTCTCCACTTCTCCAGTGTTGTGTTGTGGCTAGGGCATCAGCATCCCACGCCATGCACAGAGCCCAGCCAAGGCGCTGCCACCGCCAAGGCGACGCAGCCGATCGCTGCCTCCTGCTCCGGCGCCCTGCTCTGTGACCCTGCCTCGCCCTTCGGCGCCCTACCCCGCCTCCATGTTTGCCCGGCGCCGCCGCTAGTCACTAGCTTGCCGCCGCTGGTGGACTTCAGCCTAGGCGCCACCATCAAGGCGATGAGGCCGGTCGCCACCTCCTGCTCAGGGTCCTACTCCGCAACCTCGCCTCCCCTCCGGCACCTCGCCTCGCCTCGGTGTCTGCACGGTGCCGCCGCTAGTCACCGGCTCGCTGCGCCGTTGGACTTCAGCCTAGGCACCCGCCGTCGAGGCGACGCGCGGTCGCCGCCTCGCCTCGCTCAGCGCCCTTACTCCGCAACCTCGCCTCGCCCCCGCCCGCGCTTCAACCCGCCGTGTTCAGACGGCACCGCCGCTAGTCATCGGCTCGCCGTCGCCGGTGGACTTCAGCCTAGGCGCCGCTGTTGAGACGACGCGGCCAGTCGCCACCTCCTGCTCCAGCACCCTGCTCCGCAACCCCGCCTTGGCCTCTGGCGCCCCGCCTCGCCTCCGTGTTTGCACGTTGTCGCCGCTAGTCACCGGCTTGCCGCCGCCAGTCACCGACTCGCCGCTATCGGTGGACTTCATCCTAGGCACCGCCATCGAGGCGACGCGGCTGGTCGCTGCCTCCTACTTCAGCATCCTGGTCCGCAACCCCGCCTCGCCCTTCGGCGCCCCGCCCCGCCTCCGTGTCTACAAAGCGGCGCCACCAGTCGCCAGCTCGCCGCCACCGGTAGACTTCAGCCTAGGCGCTGCCGTCGAGGTGATGCGGCCAGTCGCCGCCTCCTGCTCCAGCGCCCTACTCCACAACCCCGCCTCGCCCTCCGGTGCCCCGCCCCGCCTCTGTGTCTACAAGGCGCCGCCGCCAGTCGCCGGCTCGCCGCCACCAGTGAACTTCAGCCTAGGCGTTGCCATCGAGGCGACGCGGCCGGTCGCCGCCTCTTGCTCCAACGACCCCGAGTTCAAGTTGTACGACTGGTTTAGGTGCCCACTTTCTTCTTTATTTAAAAGTTACATTTCGAAATTTTAGTATGAGATTATCCATAGGTGTCAAATTCTTAGTGAGATGATAATACGACTCATTTTTTCAACTCATGGACTATGCTCTTCATTAAGAGATAGCTATGTTATTACAATCTGTCAAATTGCAGAAAATGCATTTAAAACAACACCATAATTCCGAACAAAGGCACCTAAATCTAATTTCATTGTCACTTGGCCACAATGGGACTTTATCAAACAGCGGGATCAATCCTTCATGTTGCTTTGCAAGTGGAATAGCCTTGAGTAAATGCCATCATCTGCAGAGATCAAAGTTTGGTGATTACCAATTTTGACCACCTTTCCTTTGTCCATCACGACAATCATGTCTGCATTCATGATGGTGGACAATCTATGTGCCATTGTGATACTTGTAATCTTGCCTGATCGCTCATCTCTGTTCCTCCATTCTGGTTGTGGAATTTCCTAGATTTACAATTAATCATAGATTTCCTGAAGGATATTATATGATTTGTGCTAGCTCTTCCAACACAGCAGATTCCTCCATTCTGGTTGTGGAATTTTACTTGTTTGTGATTATACTTTAGAATCTGTGCATCCATTTGCAGTAACACTCTAATTTGCAGATTTACATATATATATATATATGGAAGGGCGGGAAGGCAATGATTGTGGTGATAGAGAGATGGATTACAATAGCTTGAGACGAGAAGAGGGCCATGAGGCCGAGGAGGATGGCAAAGATGCAGTGGATGGTGCTGCCGCTGAGAATGAGGTTGAAACTATAGAGAAGAACGATGGTAAGAAGGTCAGCCATGGCAAGAAGGTTGGCTATGGCAAGAAGATCATCCATGTGAGGAAGAAATTCATGAACTCATGTCCTCGTCCGACGAAATTGCGAAAACTTGTGGACATCTTAGCTACATAGCCTACCTTTGAGAAGGTTTCTGAAACACCCGCCTTCTTTTAACAATTTCTTTTAATGGAAATAAGAATAATCTATCAGTGATTAAGAGAACAAGTGAGTTAAATTGGTAAAAAAATAATAATAATAAAATTAAATTATATGAAGGAACAATACCGGAATTATTCAAGTGATCTCGAGAGCGAAAATTTTTTTAAGGAATGGAGGATGAAATACCCTAATTACTAATCAGCTTATCTCATTTGGACAATTGATCCAATTAAATTCATATAAGTATTAATATATATATAACCCAGCTAAATACCAACAATAGGAGCACGGTATTAAACTTCAACACTAAGATCACTTTTATTAACAATCGGTGGGAACACATGTCTTTTACACATTTCTCATATATACAAGTCTCCTTGAGTAATGAAATTGTACAAAAACAACATAATACAGTGGAAGCTACTAACTACATACCCCTTTATACAAGTTCATTTACAATTTGGTTCTTGCACAAGAATAAAGAAAATCTCCCTAGCTACTCTAATCCTTATCCTAGCAGCTACTGCAGTAGTTCCATCGCAGTTGTCAATCCTCAGAAGATCCTTCACCCGTATAAGCAATCCTGCACCGCATATTCAAAATAAGCATACTCTTTGGCAATGGGTATGAATTTAACTAATATATATATAAAAAAAAGGAGAACTAATAGATTTTTAAACTTAGTTTTTTTTATAATAGAAGTGCCGTCAAAATAGTGTAGCAGATAAGATCATCGGGACACCAGGCCGTCCGGGGCCAGCCGGTCTCCCTCATCGCTACTGTATCATCATTCGGTAAGAAAAATACAAACCTGTTCAAAACCACCTTGTAACTTGCACAACCAGAATGCTCTAAGATAAAAGCAAACCTGTGAGCATAGCACAAAATACCACATTCCAGCCATGCATAACAGGCAAATTAAGGGCACAAGTATCAAGTCCACAATACTCAGCAATTAGCAGCCAGCAGCAGACCTGAGACAGGCCTGAAGTTCCCACACGGCCAGCACCCCCCTGCCGACACATATGCCACCTAGCTCTGCCCATAACAGCTAGGAAACCATGGTTTCCAAAGAAAACCAGCAGCCACCTCACTGCCCCCAGTTCACATGCCAGCCCACAGTTTCCAATTCAGAAACCAAAGATCGACTAAGAGGTTTTACTCTACGCACCACCACCACCTCCTCTAGATAGTGCATTCCCAGCTCCCACAGCCCCACACTTACCATTCTCAGCAAACAGAGTCCCCTCGAATGCGCTGCCCGGATCAGAGTTTTGTAACAGAACAATAATTAGAGAGTATCATGCATTATTACATCATGAGGCCACGCATGGCGGCAATTGTTTTATTATTACAACAGAGTCCAAACTTAATTTAATTACACAAAAGCCGCCTTCCTAGTAACTGATTATTTAAGTGGCGGCGTCCACTTGATCTACTACTGCCATGACCTTTCTAAAAGAAGTCCTCCAGAAGTCCCCGCCTTCTGGATCCCCCTCAATTCCATCATAATACATGACCAAGTCCTCGTCGAAAATTAATATCTAGCAAAAAGGAATAATAGCAAGAGTGAGTACACAAGTACTCAGCAAGCAATAATAGCAACAAAATGAAAATAAAACCTCTTCTCTTATTCTGCTTGGCAATACCTCATTTGCCGTCCTCTCTGCTTAATAAAATACAGATTTAAAAAGGGTTGATCTCTTTTAAGTTTTATAAAAGCTACTAGCACTCGTATATGAGGCGGACTTAGCCTCCGTAGCCTCCATCCAGATTGCTGGATTTGAGTTACTTTCGGAAAATTGAGATAATTGATTTAATTTATAGTTGTTGAATAGAGCTATTAAAATATGATCACTGGTTTACCTTAATTATTATTATCAGTAGTATTATTTGTATTATTATATTTGCTTGATGGCTAGATAGGTCTACGAGTGAGTTTAAGTTCAAGTGATGTGAGAGAACCTATACTAAACCGATTCATTAGATGCTAGTGGTATATAATTTAAAATAATGGTTAAAGTACATTGCTCAAGTGGTCAAAGGAGCCGTAACAATAGTTCACGCCGCCACCCGATCTCAAAATCCCTAGCCCCAATTCCCCACATGGCCCAGCTAGGACTGAAATATCCTCGATTAACGCTATCTCTCAATTCATTAACTGTTCATTAACAATTCTGTAGGTAATTCGAACTCTAACCTACCTCTTCCTTAATTATTATACAGTAGTATTAGACTTGATGGCCAGGAGGGTTTCAAGTGATGTGAGGCAACTAAACCGAGCTCTGCGGCGGCCCCGCTTCCTCGCCCCAATTCCCCACTCCCCTCGATCTCGCACGGCGGGACTCTCCTCGCCTCGATCGCTGGCACGGCGGGACTCCTCTCGCTCATCGGCGGCGGCGGCTGGAAAGTCGGCAAGCGGCGACGGCTAGAAAGCCGGTAGCGGCGGCGGCGGCGCTCGCTTCCCTCCTCGCCTCGGCGGCGGCGCTGCCTCTCTGGCCCGGCCTCAAGCGCCGCCCTGAGTTCCCTCTCACTCGTGCCGTCCTCTCCCCCCGCTCTCTCTTACGCGCGGCCGAGCCTCGGGCAGCAGTGGTGGCGCTGCCTCGCTCTGGCGACTCCGCCCCCACGGCCGTCCCATGTGTCGCCTCGCCTCGGTGCTCTCCTTCGGTGAGGCCGGCGGATCTGGGGTCATCCTCCTGCTCTCACTGGCAACGACGGCGGCTGGAGGGCCGGGTAGCGGCGGCGGTTAGCCGGGGCAGCGGCCGGCGACAGCTCTGCTTCCTACTCTCTAGCAGGGCACATCCTACCACTTTAATCTCCTCTCTAATTCCCTCCCATCTATCACCCCTTTACTAGCAGTTTCTGAGTTTAGCTATTAGGGTTATTTCTGAATTCAATGGTAGATAGATTTAAACTCTTGTTTGTATGGCTGATGGGAGATTGATTAGAGGGATAAAGAGTGGGCAATGGCACTGATAAACTGAGATTAGAGGGTAATGTGCAAGTGTTGGATGGTCTTCATGTGGGTACCTAGGATTTTCTCATGCACCGGGGGCATGAAGAGAGTTCTAGAGGCTCATGAGGGCAACCACACTACAATCTCCTCTGAATCCCAACAGAATTAGAGAAATACTCTGTTTGATCCTTTCTGGTTACTTTGAATGAGACATGCATAAGCATATAGTGTTAGATTTTTATTTTATGGTTCCTAAGTGACATGCATTGGAATGTCCTTCGGGTGTATATGCCTAAACCCACACAATTACTTCATGATTTTGGCCTGATGAAGCCATTAACATGTGGTAATTGGGCGGGTCGTCTCAGTTTCCACCACCTCCGCCTCGAGCAAAGGCAAGGCGGCGATGCCCAATATGAACAAGGGCACTATGTGTTGTATTATGTGTTATATTAGCTGTGTTATTTGATTATTTTCATCGAATGTTTCGATTTTAGGCAATATGCGTACTATCCGACTAAGTACCCGCTACCTGTATAGTACCCGTTCATATAGTATCTGATACCCGTTTTCTACCCTTTTTGAAATACCCGTACCCGTATCCGTATCCTACCCGATTTTTAACTACCCATACCCATAACTATATCCGAAAAAAATAATTAGGGTATAATACGGGATCACCTACTACCCGACTCTATCCGACCCGTTTCCACCCCTACGCCTAGGTACATGGTACATGCAAGGACCGTTTGCTTGCCTGCATATGGTTTTACCAGACCTATAGGATATAGTGGGTTATGTTTTGGTGAGGACATTAGCACGACCGATACAAACTCCTGTCTAATTAATCAAGCCACGGCCTAAAGTACAGGAAGGACAACGTCAAGCAACACCAACTCTCCCAAGCAATCCATGCCCTTTATGCCTCAAGTCAAACCATTTAGTTCAAGCCAACCATTTTTTGGTGGTCCAATTCGGTCACCAAAGACCGGTTCATCTTCAAACGGTTCTAGAAGTCACATATCGAGTCCATTTGTTACTTGATGAAAAGCTTAATTACCAAGTCTTTTTTTTCCCAACAGATATGGTTTCACCTTCAAATTTCTTCTAAGTCGCATGCAATCATGGAAAGAAGATGAGGAATAAAATCTTGTTAAACACCCAGCTCCACTTTGGTCCCGTGGCCTATGTATTTCTTTTATTGAGCGTTCGTGGCTCTTTGGCCGGCAGTACCCTAGCCCTCCTTTGACCACGCGACACCCCTTTGTTCTAACTTAGAATTTCTTTTTTAATTAGTCTCCATTATGTGAAACTTCATCATCATTGTTCACCTGAGTCAACTAACTGGACTAGCAGTAAGCAAGTTACATAACGTCGAATTTGCGAGTTAATTATATTGTTTTACCCTTGTTCTTGCTTATTATTCGGTTGCGTGTAAGAATTGTTTTTTGTGATAAGTCAGCCACCTCTTGGCACAGCCGATAATGACTCTTGAGCGTCTGGATTACCGATTGCTAGGACTAAGCAATTCTGTTTGATTCGTAACCAAATCATCGAGGGCAAGTCTCAATTATTCGAATTTATCCTAGCCTTCTACCGATACATCATCCATTGTGCAACTCCCTCGTCATGTTTGGCTGCCTTTATCTATGTGGTTTTGGCTCATGGGATGCAAATGCGTCTACTTAGGTTGGCTCTCGAGAAACATAGATATTGGTTGCATCTCTTGGGTTAGGTCCACACAGGCTCCGATGCATCTCAACCATCTAGCATTTTTTACATCTACTAAGTCTCATATACCAACCGGGACTGAAAGTAGGCCTTTAGTCCCGGTTCGTGTTACGAACCCGGTTCGTGTTACGAACCGGGACTAAAGCCTCATCTAAGGAATCTTTAAAAGGAATGCATATCCTAGTTATATCAGAACGCGTGGGTGGGTGAGTTGGTTAGAAGGGTGAGTGGGGAGTCACGAGATCTCGGTTTCGAGTCCCGCAGAAGCCATATGTGCGCATTATATTTTTAAATATATTTCTAACATCTATCCCGGGTTGAGAGCAACCGGGACTGATCAGTCCCGAATTGCCTATCCCGGTTCCAAAACCGGGATTGATGCTGGTTTGGAACCGGGATTGAAGGCTCAATCCATGGTAGTGAATCCCAATAGATGCAAGCAACCAAACACCGTTATTTTATCCACTCGGCTAGGCAAAGGCCAGTCTGGATGTCTTCTAAGGCCAGGGTGACCATATGCACATAACCTCATCCTAGATGGAATATCTAGGTTCATAGCTATGAATTTTAGTTGGATGACACCATTGCTCGTTGTGGACTAACCTATACCATTCTTAAACTATTCTCCTAGGAGGCTGCCTAGCCCTAGCCTCATCTCGTGTGAGATATCTGTAAGGCCCTCACTACTATAGAACACCCCTTCACTGCCGGCTCGGAACGGGCTTCACAGTCGGTCCTGACTCCGGCAGTGATTAGGCACCTTATCGCTGTCGGCTAGAGAACCGACAGTGATAGAGCTAGTTGTCATCCCCTATAGCCGTGAGTATTGGTGATAGCACACCAATGTATGGATTCCTCCATGCATGAGTAGACTACCAATAGAGACGATTGACTACTACAACTACATGGTGTGAGACTGAGACCCATTGATCATGTTCAACTTTTTTGGCTACACTGCACGTCCAGTAGTAACAATTCATGGTGAATTACTAGTAGGATTTCTAAGATTTTTGCGGTAGAATTTTGATTATGTGCCAATTCCATTCAACAGCTAACCTAACCCAATAGAATACCCACAACTCATTCATCCTTTTTATGGGTTAACTTCATTCTAGCACTACTACAGATCTGGCCATCAGGCCATCAGTATCGGTTCACGACGGCCATCAGTACCGGTTTTTGAACCGGTACAGGCCATCCGGGACTGATGCCCAATGGCATTAGTCCCGGTTCCCTCACCCGGTGCTGATATAGTATCAGTACCGGTTGGAGGCCACACGTGGCTTTAGCCCGTGCGTCGCCGAAGCCCCTGTCAGTACCGGTTGGAGACACCAACTGGAACTGATAAGCTGTTGTTTAGTCCCGGTTGGTTCCTCCAACCGGTACTGAGCAGCCACCACCTGAGCTATAAATAATATATATATACATATATATGCGTGTGAGGTAATATATATTATATATGTGTCTTTGTGTTAAGTCTAATATTATTATATATATCTGTGTGCTAAGTCACAATTAATTAAAGCACATATAATCAATCATACATAATTAACTGATAATTAAATCACAAAACTTTTATTAACAATTTTAATTACAACTATTAGGTATCACAATGAATCAATAAAGCCTATATATAGTACACATATCCAGTTCACATAACATTCATTATAACTTTAATTACAGAACGTTCACCGTGATCTTTTATGTGCATCGCTCTTGGTAGCCGTAGATGTCAACCGTTTACCAGTCTTTATCGAAGGGCCCCACGTATTTGCCGTTGGACCGTGAAACTGGCCTCTTGGATTTACGACCTCATCGTAAATCAGTCGACGAGTTGTTCTTGGATCGCTCTCACTTTCGCCAGCGAGAAATCGGACGAACCTTGCAAGTCGCTAGCACCTCCGGTCAGGATATGCATAGTATGGCGCACATAGTAGCCGCATATATTGGTGCCGACGGCTGACACCAGATCTGTGGTGAAAAAGTTAAAAGCGTGAAAAGGATGCATGAAAATAAAGTTAACTAACTCAAAAGCTACCATGATGGCATACATACTCGAGAGGCAAGTGTAATATCGAATCCTCGTTGAATTCGCCTACGATTTCAGTACGGAACCGTGCGAATACACTACACACGTGATTGCAAATTGAACATGATTAGAATTTGATTAAAATAGAGTAGAACTAGCATAATAATGAAAAGAACAAGAATACCGGTTGAGCATGTTGATCAAGTTTTGGTACTTTTCAACTGGTCTCCTCAGCGAGTCCATAACTGTGATCATGCTACGATCTAGCTCGATAATAAGAAGAATCCAGTGAAAGCTGTACATATATATGGAAACGTAGGTAACTAATTAGTTCTAACATCGTGTTATGAAAAAAGATTAGAACGAGGCGGTACGAAAACACTTACTCAAAGCTGTAGGGTAAAAGTATATTTGAATGATATTTTTGACTTATTAGCCCCTTGTATATGTTGGTCTCTGTATTAGCCCCTATAATTATGATGATTAAATTTCTAAATAATCATTCTAATTAATTATCTAGAAAGACCTAACATTCACTTAGATCTTTCCAAAATTTAAATGTTTTAGAAATCACAAAAACCCATTTTTGTCCCCAATTTGAAATTTCAAATTTTGGGTTGATCACTCTAGCCTTTTCTTGGATTTTCCTAATTACTCCACTACCCTTGGACCAGTCCACGCTGACACTATTCCTGGGCCCACCCTGTCAGCCTCTCTCTCACTCCCTCCTCTGTTTCTCTCTCTCTCCCCCGACTCACTCACTCTCTCTCTCTCTCTCTCCCACGCCATGGTAGTGCTGGCTCCATTTCTCTGGGCCAAACCGCCCCGTGGCAAGACCAAGCTTCCGTCGTCGCCCCGTGGCTGCCTTGCCTCGGCAAGACTCCATCTGCTGGCTGGATCTGCGTGCCGCTGTCTCGGTTTTTGAGCCGCGCCTCGCCTCACGCCGTCCGCCTCCTCATTTACCCCGCTCCTCTCGCCACACCGAACTCTCCCGTTCCCCACATTGCTCCCGCCTGAAGGAATTGGCCGAGGAAGCCCTAGGCTCGCCGGAATCGACGCTTCCTTGCCGCTGGTTCTCCGCGCCGCCGAGTACCCCCTTTTCGATTAAGGCCCATCTCGTGAGCCAAATCTCAATCTTCGTGCCTCGATGCTCCTTGAACCTCTCCGCTCACAATGCTCCCCTCAGGTTCGCCGGAGCTTCACCGGTGTTGCGGTGCCACATACTCGCGCCGCCGCCCCTGTTTCGGCCCGCTCATGGGCAGCTTGCTCCATCGTCGGCCGCTTTTCCCTGTCCTCACGGTGAGCATCCTCATCCCCTCGCATCCTCATCCGCACGTAAGCCGACTGCGCCGCCGTCTTTGCTCGTCGCGCCGCCGACACGGTCGGTTACTGGTCGCGACATGAGCTCGGGGTGATGCGCGTGGCCACCCTGGATCCAACGCGCCCAAGATCGGATGAAATGGTAGACCGTAGTGCCAGCGTGGGTCGGCGGAGCGCGGTGGCCGGGCGCGCGCGAACGCGAGGTAGAAGACGAGCTGGCCGCCGTCGGATTTGCATCGAGATTCATGCTCCCTCGCGTGGCTGAAGCCAATGAGTCACTGACATGTGGGACCCGCAAGTCAGTATGTTTAAATTCAAATACTGCGCCATTAAGTTTAATGAGTCTATGACAGGTGGGCCCTTGGTCCCACCTGTCAGGTTTAGTGATTGCGCCCTATGCTCTGGCACGACCGCGTTGCGGAAACGTATTTTCAAGAAATACGCTTTCACCCGGTGGACTCACGGGTTGTGCCGTGATGGGCCAGCCCGTTACTGTGTGAATTGATTTCCTAGTTTTATCAAATAAATTTAAATACTGAAAGCGAACTGGATTAATTAAAATATTTACACAACTCCAAAATTTCTAGAAAATTTATGATAAATACTAGATCATCCAGTGGATTTTATAAAAATATAATATTAATCAGATAACTTTATTTCCCCGCTAGAATATTTCTAAAAGTCATTCTAAGGTAATTTTTCCATATACAAGAAATCCCAGGAACTGTTTCTGAATTACTAAAAATGGTAAATCATTTAGGAAAAATCTGATAAAATCCTAATAAATATAAAAAACCTCTCTGGACCTAAGCAAATTATCAAATTATTAACCTGTTAAGTTAGACAATTTTAACCCACTTTTAGTCCTTATTTATCTATTAACACATATTACTAAATAGCAACCTACTTTACTAAATTAATCCCAAAAACCTTCTCTGGTCCAAAGACCCATTTTAAAACAGCCAACACCCTAGCTATTAAATTCTTACACCTTTATTTATGAAGGAAATCCTTCAAACAAATTAGCTTTAAAATTAAATATTTTAATAAGTATGGGAAGAATTGTAAATATATTTGTATACATACACATACCCCATTATAAATGTTCATATGTGTAAATATTCAAATTTTTACTCAGCATTCATGAGCATTTCATAGCACTCTTCGTCCAGTAGATTTCACATATCGTATTAAGTTCTCCATGTCACTACGAATATATAGGGCAGACTGCATTCATGCATCATAATTTTTCGCATTTTGGTTGTTCATTGCTGGTTATTCATCGAATAGAGCTAGAAGGAGCTATTGAGCAGAGCGAAGACCCCGAGGAACCCCAGGACAATTTCCAAGAGGATCAAGGCGAGTTAACATCTTAAACCTTAAGGGTGTTTACTTTTACTAGGGAGAGTTAGCTTTCCCTAGTGCGAGTTAACAACCTTCCTTTAAGAATGTTACTTTTACTAGGGAGAGTCTGTACTTTCCCTAGTGCAAAGTTAACATTAATTAATTCATATTGATCCCAGTTTTTAATTAAATTATTTCCTTTTAAAGTATCAATTGCATGCTTTTTAAATTATGAGTACCTACTTTGTTAAATTCATGATATATCATGCCTGCTCTATTGAACTGTCGAGACCCATAATGATTGTGTTGATGATCATTGTCAGTCGAATCACATGCTAATCGCCTTGACGATCAAATTCTTGAATTAACCTGGTTTAGGAACAAAACAGTTATTAGACTCTTCAGTCTATGATTTAAAACTTGTTAGACTCCTAAGTCTGGTTAAAATCTTGCTTAGACAATTGCTCAGGTCCATTAATTATTTTTAGGCTCAGTTGCCTTGGAACGGTGAACCGATATTCACCGGACATGATTATGCAATGACATGGATAACTGGATAATGGGCCTGGCATGCCAGTGTGTAATGTTTGGTTGTGGATATGGTTATGGTTCTGTACGGACGGGATCCGATACAGTGGTGTAGCAGAGGCTACATGAACGGAAGAAGGAAGTCATTTTGGGCAGGGTGGACCCAGTGATAGGGTGGAGTGCGGGCTCGCCCTAGCAGGAGCGCGGAGACATACGCGTAGCGGGAGATCGCTGCCACTAGCCTGAGGGGGTGGTTCCAACACAACGCGTGGCCATCGCGCGGTAGTAGGAGTTGGGGGTCACATGCGGTGGTTTTAAACCAGCCTTGGACGGAAACCCCACTCTAAGAAGGTCCGGCTAGACGCCACCCTCGTTGAGGGTGATTTAATCACACTTACTGGACTGGCAAATCCAGTAGAGTTGTGGTTCACAACGGGTCGCCAACCCGGAATTTGATGGCAGAAGGACGGAGATGTTTGGCAGAGTACATGGAAACTGTCATAGGATGGGATGGATTATGGTGTGGAACTCAATCTCTGAAATAACACATTGAAAGTAGAATTTTATTAAAACCGCTAAGTCATAGTTGTTGATTTATAAAATTGGCTTTCTGCAATCAAACAAACTACAACCTTTCCTTTGGAACCTATATCACTAAACGCATATGGTTGGAAGTTAACTCGCCAGTGTTTGGATGACACTGACCTCGTATATAAACCCCCTTTTCTAGTCGAGGGAGACGATGGAGCTCAAGATGCTTATGAATGTCATGAAGACGGCGATCCGCAGTATCAGGATCAAGATTAGGAGGATAATAAGCCTTAGGGTGTTCCACCAGTCGCTTGCTGTTGCAAAGCCGCTGGTGTGATTTTGGATTCTCTTCCGCAAACTCTGATGTTGACTTTTGGACTTGGATTGTAATTAAGGCTATGGCCGTTTGACCACTAAATCAGCCTGATGGCTGTTTTGTTGTAACAAAGACATCTCGATGTATGAATTGATCCGGCTTTGTAACGTGTGGCACTAGTGTACTGGTCCAGAGACTAGTGCGGTGCAGGCCACCCCCCTTCAAAGGGTGGTCCACAGCATCCAGGTACCATTCATAGAATTTACGCATCCTAGTTGGTAGCTGGCCAAGCTCCTCACGCCTGACCATGGAAGCGCCCGGTGTAAATAGCCATCTGACTTGTGCAGCTTCAATCTGCATGTCGCTTAATATTTGATCTCGGTGCAGACTAGTTTCTTCAATGAATTTTCGCATCTCCTTGGCCTTCTGATCAGCTGATAACATCGTCTCCTTTGACGTCTTCTTCTTGGACCTTTCCTTGACCAATATGCGCTCGTAGTCGATACACGAGGTTTTTTCCTTTTGTCCTTCAAATTTTTCATCGCCCTCAAGCCTTTTAGAAATTCTTCCGCATCAGTGAACCTTCTTCCCGGTGACTTGGGATTAAAAATTTAGTGACCTCGGCTCGACTACCTTCTCGGTCTCCTCCTCTGTCATATATCGACGCTTTGGAAGTGCAGCCCGGCTTCTTGGGTTGGGTGGACCTCGTCCTCTTGTGAGTCTTTGGGCGAGTGGCTTGCTTGTCTTGGGCGCATTTATGTTGGAGTTGGAGTTTCGGCTTGGGCTCGGTGCAGGAGATGGGCTGCTTCTCGGAGGCATCTCCTTTGGTGACGATGGAGGTGATCACGGATCGCTTATGTGTGCCGGAGGTGATGAAGGTGTTGGAGAGGACACGTCCATGTGGTCTCAAAAAATGATGTACTTCTTATGCCATAGGATGAAATTGTGGATTGTCTCTCCTAACTTCGTAGTCCCATCACCTCCGGAAATATCGAGGTCCAGGTCCTCGCACCCTGGGCATACCTCCTCCACCGAGACCTTCGAGTAGCCCGACAGTATTTGTTGGCCATGGATGACCTGCCCCGGCTCCACCGGGTGAGCCATGCCGTGAGCCGCCTTGAAAGAGATGTTCCTCACTTGGATGTGTAGCTCACAAGCTGTCCGCTGCATGAGGCGTCCACGGGGCCAGTGCCCCACGTCCGCGTCGGGCAACCCACCGGAAGCGCAGTTGCTTCGCCACCTTGAGGGACTAATGAGGTCCGGATTAGTAGGAGGTTCCTGGCCCGCATCTAGCTGTTGGCTCAAGGCTAACTGCACCTGTCTTTGGACCTCTTCTTTCATGCTCTGTTATGTTTGATTCAGGCATTCTTCAAGCATTAGGAGCTGTTGTGCCAGTCGGGACTTGCTTCTCACCCGACTCCTATAAGTACCGGCATCCTTAGCGAACCCAATCTTCCACGGAACGACGCCAATGCATCGTGTACGTCCAGGGTGCTCCGGGTTTTGTATGGCCCTTGTAAGCTCGTCGTTCTCTCTGTTTGGCACGATGCCCTGGGAAGATTCCTCGATTGACTTTACAAGTCTTCTGGCCACATCTGTCAGCACATTTCTGAACACCGTGTTACCATCATCAAGGCCACCGTCGTGAGCATAGAACCAACTCTTCGCTCTGTCTGGCCATTCCATTGTCGTGGGTGCGACACCCTTTGCCAGCAGTTCCTGTTCCCTCTTCTCCTATTTGTGCATCGCCTGGCGGTAACCACCAGGGCCGAGGTGGTGGTGGTATTGCTTCTTCTGAGCATTCTGGCTATTCCTTTCGGTCATACTTTGACCTTCATTCGAATTCTTGTAGTTCATGAATGCGTCACAGTGATCCTGCAACTTTGGGTACTTGTTAAGTCGGGCATTCGGTTCTTCTTGATGTACTCTGTGTTCAACTTCTTTTTATATGTTTGGAATGCGATGGCCATCTTCTTCAACGTGTAACTCTTCACCTTCTCTTCATCCCTTGGGGAAGGTGAATGTCTTCGCAGTCACCCAGATCATGTTCTTCGTATCTTCAGGGACATTATCCCATCTCGCGATGCTAATTGGCACATGGTCCCTGACGTGGACGCCGCATGCCGAATTGAACGGCCCAAGCGCCCCTAGTGGTGCAAGAGGTTGGTCGTTATCGCCGACTTCAATGATAACATGTCTTGCCTTCGACTTCTTGTTTGAACCTCACTGACGTGATTGGCTACTCGATTGAGTGATATGAAAATATGGTACAATAATGAACGGGTTAGAATATTGGCTTAGCATAATGGTGGAACCGGCATATACACATTCGATCTAATTACCATAGTCGTCTCAGCGTCCTCGGGGGCCTCATCGGTCTCGACGGGCCTTGCGGCCTCGACGGAATCATCGAGCTCATAACCATCTTCTTCCAAAATCAAACTTCTCATGAACTCGTCTCTATCAAATCCTTCTCCCGCCATCATAGTTTCGTAGTCTATAAGAAGGCATTGAAAATTAGCGAAAAAAAGATCAACAAAAGTATACATGCACATTTCACATATACTTATACATAAACGGGCGATAATGACAAGGAGGGCGGTGGGGAAGAGGAGGTAGATGAGGATGGGCGACGGCGACGAGGACGGTATATACATTACATTTCACATATACTTATACATTTCATAATTGACATATACATCTCAGAATTCAAATTTTGTATAAAATTGGCATATACATATACATCTCAAAATTCATATAAATAAGATACAGAGGCCGGAATGTCTTCCATTATCTAAAAAAACTAGTACATACAAATAAGAACTCTTAACACCATAATGGACCAATTATTTGGTAATTTAACTACTTTACAAACTTTATATTTATATGCTATTTTTATAATGGTGTGATGATTCTATATAGCATTAAAAAATGAATATAATTGTGCACCCCCAGTTCTGAAATCCTGGCTCCGCCACTGCGTAGGTTTGAGCATTTCGTCCAACACTCTGTGGAAGCACCGTGATTGTGCTCCTGTTAGTCGCGTCGCACTCCTGTCGGTCATGCCCGCCTATGGCACGCTCCGTCATGCTTGCCCGCACCCGCACTCACTGTCCCATGCTCTGCCTGCACCTTGCTGAGGAGCGAGGGAAGGGAAGGAGAGAGGAGCACATGGAGCACCTTGCTCGCAGGGTCGTCGGAGGTGAAGAAGACCGCAGCACGCACGGGTCGTCGTTGGCGAGGAGGACTGCGGCGCGCGTGGGGTCGTCATTGGCGAGGAGGACGGCGGCACGCGTGGGGTCATCGTTGGCGAGGAGGACGGCGGCACGCACGGGGCGTCGTTGGCGAGGAGGACAGCGGCGTGCGCGGGGTCGTCGGAGAAGAGGACGATGGCGGCGCGCGTGGGTCGTGGACGACGAGGGCTGAAGGCGAGAGAGGTTGTTGACAATAACACTTATTCCTCCAACCTCTCTCGCTTTCAAATTTATATGGTGGAGGCATCAGTCCCGGTAGATGTCATCCACCGGGATTGACCTCACATCAGTCCTGGTTGATTAGACCAACCGGGACCAACGCCCCCATTAGCTGGTGCCCTAGGAACCATCAGTCCTAGTTGGTGTAACAAATCGGGACTGAATGCTCACTTAGTCCTGGTTAATTGCACCAACTGGGACTGATTTCCTAAAATAAAAGAATGCAGCGGTGCGAGCTGGGCTCGAACCCATGACAAGAAGTCAGACGGGAGCCAAGGCCAAGCACACGCCAAGCTATCCTCACTGACATGTGGGCCCATCTCTGGTAGGTCCCACATGTCATTGGTACTAATTTGCTATTAATTTCTCGAAAATTATATAAAACTTTTGGGAGCCTTGAAATTTCTCTTTAATTTTTCAAATTTTAGTATAAATTTTCACCTTTTATATAAATTCAATTATTGCTTCATTGCTTACTAAAAAATAATAAATCATACTTATTCCGCACTAAAATGATTTTCAAAAATAAAATAAATTAAAAATTCACATATTCTTTACAATAGTATTTTCCAACCATCTTAACACAGATTTTCACCTTTTTTATATAAATTCAATTATTGCTTGCTTGCTTAATAAAAATCATAATTCATCCACGGGTTTATATAACACGGTTGGACTTATTTGCTAACATACTTTGCAATTTATGGCAAATTACTACCACGAACATGTGCGACCCACAAGAGATGGGCCCACATGTCCGTGACCTCCATTTTGGGGGAAGTAATCCCGGTTGGTGTCTCCAACCGGGACTATGTGGGCCATCAATCCGGTTGGTGTCTCTAACCGGGACTATGTAGGAATTCGAAACAACGCAATATTAGCGCGAACCGAGGAGCCACATCTGCCTCTTCCTCTGCCTCTTTGTCTTCCTCGGTCTCTTCCTTAAAACCGACGATCTTCCTCTGCCTAACCGTCTTTCTCTGCCGCGCGCCTCTGCCTCTTCCTCTGCCTCTTCGATCCATGGCTTCTTCCTCTACCTCTGCCTCTGCCTCTTCCTCCGCCCTACCACCACCGATGCCTGCCCCGCTTACGGGTCTGCCTCCACCTTCGGCCGTCTTTCGACGACGACAGTCCCCCTCGGAAGCGCATTCGTCGCAACCGGCCGAGAAAGGAGTCCGTCTTCTACCCGGCAGAGATCTCGATGACTTCGATGACGAGGACGTCGTCGCGGAGGAGGACGACGACGCGGAGGAGGACGACGACGATCTGGAGGAGGAGGACCACGATGACGACGATGACGTCGACGCCTCCGACGACGGCGCCGACGCCGACGATGAGGAGGAGGAGGACAACGAAGACAACAACTAGTTAAAAAATAATAAAAATTAACTAGTATATTATTAGAAATTAGCTTAAAAATTATCATCTTTTGTGGTAACCCTGTGGGGCATTGTACAGGTACCATTATTTGTAAATTATTATAATGGTATAATATATGTATATTTTCTATAATATATGTTATTTTTGGACCCATAAGATTTGTCCTCACATTTTTGAGCCTATTACTATTTTCTACAAATTTTTATATATTTATTCACAAGTACATTCATGTACCAAAATTAAAAATCAATAGTATAAAACATTCTCAGATAAACTATAAATTATGATACTATAGAAAAATCCATTACATTGAAGTTGTCAGTATATATCGATCAGTCTGGTTGGTGTAACAAACCGACTAATGTTTCACTTAGTCCGGTTGATTACACCAACCAGCCTCGATTTCCTAAAATAAAGAATGCTTGCTTGAAGCCGGGCTCGAACCCGTGACCTTGCCGCACGGGGAGCCAACGCTCAAGCGCACGCTGCTAGCCAGGGGAGAGAAGGGTGTTTTGACCGGTCCTACAGGGCACGAATCTTTTTTGTGCCCTTCTTAGGAGAAAGAAATGTGCTCACTGACATGTGGGTCCCACATGTCATTGGTCCTAATTTGCCATTAATTCCTCGATAATTATAGAAAACTGTTGGGAGCCTTGAAATTTCTCTTTAATTTTTCAAATTTTATTATAAATTTTTACCTTTTATATAAATTCAATTATTGCTTCATTGCTTACTAAAAAATAATAAATCATACTTATTCCACACTAAAATGATTTTCAAAAAATAAAATAAATTAAAAATTTATATATTCTTTTCAATATTATTTTCCAACCATCTTAATATAGATTTTCACCTTTTTATATAAATTCAATTATTGCTTTCTTCCTTAATAAAAAATCATAATTCATACACGGGTTTATATAACACGGTTGGACTTATTTGCTAACATACTTTGTTTTTACAAGTGATCATTCATTATGATCCTGTCGTACATAGGGGGATTCCTCTATATCATTCAAGACAGTAATGTCTACGTCCACCATAAAAGGAGGTAGCTCGTCAAACTGATTGTACTCTTCTTCATCTATGACGCCCTCAACTCCGACGATCCTTCTTTTACCTGGAAGAACCACATGGCGTCTTGACTGATCGCTACCGCTAGTTTTCTGCTTTTGCTTGTTATCTTCGATAGGTTTGTCCGTCTACTTCTTGTTTTTAGTAGGCTTGTCCTTCTTCTTTTTTAGTTTGATGTTCATGTCCATCACATAGAATACCTGTGTCACATCATTTGCCAGCACGAACGGTTCGTCCCTATAGGCCACTTGCTTAAGGTCCACGGTTGTCATACCGTACTTGTCGATCTCAACGGTTGCCAATTTGACCCATTGGCATCGAAATAGAGGGATTTTTAAAGGTCCATACTCGAGCTCCCGGATATTCTCTATGTAACCATAGTAGGTGTCCATCTTTCCATTTTTGTTCAAGGCATCTATACGGACGCCGCTGTTTTGGTTGGTGCTCTTACTATCCTGGGCAGTCGTGTAAAATTTGTACCCATTTATCTCACACCCATGGAATGATACGATTGTCATGGATGGTCCTGAAGCCAAGAGTTTTAACTGTTCATTGTCTGTCCGGGAGCCCATCAGCTGCTTTTGTAACCAACCACCGAAATGATCCATTTGCACTAGTACGATCCACTTTTCTGACTTCTCTGGGTATTGATCACGTAGAATCATCTTATGATCATGGATAAACTGAGTCACTATAGTTGCTTATTTCAAGACTGTGAAATGTGCTTGTTTAAATGAAAGTAGATCGTCGCTAAAGAATTCTCTTCTCCCTAGAGTCCCTTTTCCCCGTAGCCTCCCCTCATGGTGTGAAACAAGGAAGCCAATCGGATTTAGCTCATCAATGTAGTCGACACAGAACTCAATCACCTCCTCTGTGTCAACACCCTGTGCAATGCAGCCTTCTGGACGAGACCGGTTATGAACATATTTTTTAGGACACCCATGTACCTCTCAAAAGGAACATACTATGGAGGAACACGGATCTGAGAATTTCTATCTCTTTGACAATGTGGACCATGAGATGGACCATAATATCAAAAAAGACGGAGGGAAAATCATCTTAAGGCTGACTAGACTATCGATCACGTCATCCTGCAGCTTAGATAAGTTTCTTAGTTCGATGACCTTTTGCGACACCGCGTTGAAAACAAGCACATCTTTACAATCGTCCCTCGTACCCAGTCCGGCAAAATACCTCTCACCACCACTGGGAGCAACTGTGTCATCAACATGTGACAATCATGTGATTTCATGTGTACTATGTTATTCTCTTTCGTGTTGATGAGTCTCCTTATGTTCGAGGAGTATCCAGAAGGGACCTTCACATTGTTCAACAACTTAATCATATTTTTTTTCTTTTCCTTGCTCAGAGTGTAGCTCACAGGGTGTAGGTAATATTGTCCTTTCGCTCTCTTTTCCGGACGTAGGTCGTTCCTGAGTCCCAGTAGATGCAGGTCCTTTCGCGCTTGAAGTGTATCTTTTGATATCCTGTACATATCTAGGAAGCCTAGCAGGTTCACGCAGACATTCTTCGTGATATGCATGAAGGGCCTCTAAGTCTTTCTAGTAAAATAAATCCCAAAATATTGACTTCTTCTTTCAAATGGGCTTCATATGACCTTGTTCAGTCAGGACAGATTTGCTACCATTCTAAATACTGCTTTTAGGTCCTTTACCAGAGAAAATACAAGTGTCCCACTACGATGCAGGGGCTTCTTACGTTTCTCTTCTGTCCTATCGAAATTCTCACCCTTCCATCTTAACGGGTGCTTCATATGGAGGAACCTACGGTGGCCCATGTATACGACCTTTCGGCAGTTTTTCAGATACTTGATATTCGTATCCTCTAAGCACTGGATACAGACTTTATATACTTTGATAGATAGGCCTGATAGGTTACCAAGTGCAGGCCAGTCGTTGATGGTTATGAATAACAATGCACGTAGGATGAAGTGCTCTCTTTTGTACTCATCCCATACACGTACACCATCGTCCACAGCGTTAGCAGATCTTCCACCAACGGTTTGAGGTACACGTCGATGTCGTTTCCAGGTTGGTTCGGCCCTTGGATAAGCAATGGCATCATAATGTACTTCTGCTTCATACACAGCCAAAGAGGAAGGTTGTAGATATATAGAGTCACGGCCGATCTTTGTGGCTCTTTGCTAAATCTCGCCGAACGGGTTCATCTCATCCGTACTCAACCCAAACCTTATGTTTCTAGCATGCTCAGCAAAGTCCAGGTATTTTCTATCGACTTTTCTCCACTAGGAGCCGTCAGTGGGGTGCCTTAGCCTTCCGTCGTCCTTACGATCTTCTTTGTGCCAGCGCATCATCTGGGCATGCTCTTTGCTCGCAAATAAACGCTTCAACCGGAGGATTATAGTAAAATACGTGACCACATTAACAGGGTGTCTCTTCTTCTTAGGCTGCCCCTCTTCCTCGCCTTGGTCATCACGCCTAGTCTTATACCTCGAAGTTTTGCACACCGGACAAACTTCCAAATCCTCGTACTCATTGCGATAAAGGATACAATTGTTCCGGCATGCATGTATCTTTTGTACCTCCAACCCCAAAGGGCAGACAACTTACTTGGCGTCGTATGTAGTTTCAAGCAGCGTGTTACCCTCTGGAAGAAACTTCTTTATGAGGCATAACAACTCATCGAATCCCTTATCAGACAATCCATTGGTCGCCTTCCATTACATGAGTTCTAGCGTGGTACGCAATTTTTTGGCCCTATCGGTAGTTTGGGTACAATAGTGTTCTGTGGTCCTCCCACAGGCACTGGAACTTTTCTAATGTCTTTCATTGGTATATTCTTCCTCTCCATCAAGCAGCATCTGGTCCAGGTCATCATCGCCAAACTCCCCCAATGTATCTTCGAAAGAACCATGTTGGCCAGCATTCGGGATATTGTTGTCCCCCTCTTCTTTTTCTTCACCATCTTCTCGTATAGTCTCTTATTCACCATGCTTGGTCCAACAGATATAGTTTGGCATGAACCTCTTGACAGCAAATGGAACTGAAGGTGGCTGGATTTTGGTCACTCCTTCTCATTCTTGCAGTCTATGCATGGACAACATATGTAGCCTGACTTCGTGTATGCATCGGCCGCACGAAGAAAAGCTTGCAAACCCTGCAAGAACTCCGAGGAGCTCGGTCCATGTACATCCATCGCTGGTCCATCTACATTATGTTACATCAAGGCAGCTATTAGCTCATTTTCCAATAATGAATTTTTAGCATTTCGCAAATTTCAAATTAAACCAATATTAAATTTATTTAAAAATTTTAGGTGGATAAATTTTATTTAAACCAAAAACTACATTTGAGTTAGATCCACACCTAAAATGAATGACTTGGTAGATAAAAGTCTAGATTCAAAATTCTTTATCAATCGATGTAACTAAAACCAAAATTTGAGCTAGATCCACACCTAACAAGAAAGACTTAGTAGATAAAAGTCTAGATTCAAACTTCTTCTTCGATCGATAGAACCAAAACCTAAATTTGAGCTAGATCCACACCTAACAAGAAAGACTTGGTAGATCAAAGTCTAGATTCAAAATTCTTCATCGATCGATGGAACCAAAACATAAATTTGAGCTAGATCCACACATTCAACGTGAGCTACATCTAATCCAAGCAAATTTCAAACTTACACAACAAGTTATTACAACCTTCATGAAAAGATCGAGCTAGCTCTCTATATTCATAATCTTTCATCAATCATGAGAAAAGCTCAAATTTTCTTCATATTTCAAGCAAAGAAGAAGCTCCATTTTACACTAAATGTAGTGAGGAACGATGTTACTAACCTTGGTTAACTTGGCTGGGAGTAAAATGACCAAAATTTTGGTAGCACTTCCCCTTTTCTTGAAGCTCTTGGCCAACGCTGCATTGTTCTTGATCGATCATGAGAAAAGATCAAATTTTCTTCACATTTCAAGCAAAGAAGAAGCTCCATTTTACACCAAATGTAGTGAGAAACAATGTTACTAACCTTGGTTAACTTGGTTGGGAGTAAAATGACCAAAATTTTGGCAGGACCTCCCTTTCTTGAAGCTTTTGGCGGCCAGACCGTTTTTGATCTGGCAGAGTGGGGAGGAGGCGGGAAGAGGAGGCTCAAATAAAGGTGCTTAGTACTGCTTAAGAAACCAGCTGTCAGATCGATGTTTCTAACATCGGTACCGGTTGGTGTAACCAACCGGTATTAAGCAGGCCGAGTTCTGGTTGGTGTAACCAACCAGTACTGATGTTAGAGAATCAATACCGGTTGGTTTCTTTAACCGGTACTGATATTCCCCCGGTCCATGTTAAGGAAGGTCATTTCTGCTCGGGGGGTTGCTGTACCAGCCCATGTTATGAACCGATACTGGTGGGACGCCCAGATCACCATTTCAATGCAAATCGGCATTTGCACATATCACCAATTCATTACACAGATCATAAATTGAAGAAAAAGACTAACACCGAACCATAACTCATTTGATGAACATTTGCACATATCACCAATTCATTGCACATATTACCATTTCGCCGTAACTCATTTGATGAATATTTGCATAGATCACTATCACTCACAAATAACCATTTAATCATCCATCACACACTGATACAAATAATTCATAATTAAGGACATCACATAATTAAACACTGATCCCATTCCATCACAAAATAATTCATCACATAATAACTAACACTGATCCACTACATCACATAATTAAACAACATACATACATAATAACTAACACTGATCCACTACATCACATAATTAAACAACATATATACATATATATATATATATAATAGCTATATTTTAGTCATCATCCTCCGCCATCAGTGCCTCCCAGTCGATTTCGTCATCTTCGGGCAGAGGACGAGGCGTAGGGGGAGGACGAGGCGGCGCACACGGTGTGGGATCCCCACCTCCATGTGCATCCGATCTTGAAAACTTGGTGGTGGCAACAGCGGCGGCAGCAGCTTGGCGGCGGGAGGTTGCGGTGGAGGATGGGGATTGCAACTCGCCCTGCAGGTCTTGAGGCCGTGAACCATGGCGGAGGGGATGCAGTGCGGCTGGGATGAACTGAAGCCGAGGTGGGAGGAAGAAGAGTATGGGGAGGACCCGAGGAGATGGGGAAGAGGATGTTCAAATAAGACTGCTTAGTACCGGTTGGTTACACCAACTTTGATCGATGTCAGAATTAACCAGTACTAAGCGGATCTCGCGCCAGCCTAGCTCGCTTAGTACCGATTGGTGTAACCAACCGGTATGGATATAGAAAATTAGTACTGGTTAGTGTCTTCACCCGCATCGATGTTCCCCGATCCAGAGATCGTTGAACCGGACCGATGTAATCGCTACCTGGTTCATGCATAACCGGTACTGATGTGCCGGTATGAAAGGCATTTCTGTAGTAGTGTAGGCTAACGTACGGTGATAAAAGCACTTGACCAAGTTAAATTAGTCATGCTTAATCAATTAGTGTTTGGCGGGTTAAATCCCAACATAATCCTTCCTTTAACACCAAAGAAAACATGGACTAGTCTTGCCTGCTCCCTAACCCAAGGCCTTTCTCTTGTACTAGAATGACCACCATTTCTGCCATGCTCCAACTGGACACCAAGAGTCGTTGTGCCTAGTTGAGACCCTTCCCTTCTTAAGAGCTTGTGGGTCAATGTCTTGCATGCAGAATTTGAATTTTTACTACTACTACATAATGGCTAATCAGTGCTAGTTCTAAACTGGTAATTAGTGCCGGTTTCTGAATCAGCACAGAATAACAGCCACTGATGTACGTCCTAGTGCACCGGCTCTCGGAGACGTTGAAGTTGGCGGCAGTCTCCTCGTCATCATCGTCCTCATCCACATCGGCTGCAGGACCACACACTGAAGGCAGAGATGGCAGTGGCAACGAAGAATGAGGTCGGCACGTCACTTGGACGATGAGAGGATAGCGGTGGGATGAACACATCACGGCTTACAGGGAAGGATGACACCGTCCTTGTCGTGCACCCCGGTATTTCTACCGGCTTGAGTGGCCAAATACTAGTCCCAGAAGACCATAGCTAGTATTGCACTCAAAGATATTTGGAATATCATCGCAGGCATTGCATTTAACTAGAATTTAACTGTTTACATAAATATCACCCCAGTCGACATAGACAAATACATAGACTTGCATAGGGTTTAATTCAAGCACATAAAAATAACGCAGCGGAAGACTGAAGCGATGATATCCCGAGGTTGACCCGGAACGCGCGGCTAATCACCTTGACCCTCCTGGTCACGGTGGCACCGTTGTTGAAATCTTGACTGAACAAATATCCGTGGTCCATATAATGAGTACACGGCTACTCAGCAAGCGGTCCTTAATAAATGAATGCAAGGTCAAAGAATGGGTATGGTTATTTTGCTAAAATATCACCTATCTACTTGTTTATTTGTTCTTGATTCATTGAACACATGATAACACTTGAGCGTAGCCAAAGGACGACTAACCGGCTCCAAAAGAGGCAATCCTCGCCTACACTACAACAAGTTGATTAATTAAAACACATTGACTACCTTGTGTCAAACTCCTTTCCCCGCCCATGACCAAGGGCACGGCTACCATGATAGTTTTAACTCTGCAGAGTGTGTACACGTTCCCACAAGCCCTGCCTCATCCCGAGGGAGAAACAAGACAAAACCGTTCACCGCTTTCACCGCCCCATAATGTACCCTTTCTTTTGGTTTCACGCCCATACGATACACTTCGACCAAAGCCGACGGTCATGCGACTCCTTCACCGGAGGACCGATAGCGCACCGCATAAGGTTAGCCCCCATTTAAGCCATTTGGAACCGGTGATCGTGAATCACGTCCGTCCACTACGAGTACAGAGGAAGCTAGGTTTCCACAGCTAATAGATTAGGGCCAGAAGGCACAAGTGGTCAGACGGTTCAGGTTCGGTATGGTAGTCACAAGTATACGGTCCTTATATGACAGAGGAGACCTGCACAACACAACCTCAAGCCCAAAATCCGCCTCTTCTGGGTCTCCTCAAATCAACACACAACACGTTGATTTTAGTTGATTAAGTTTATCCAAGAAACAGTACCACGAAGTCGAACTCCACGGATACCAGTTATTAATATGTGAAACCTATCAACTACCAATCCCAGAAACTAGGCTAAGCATCTACACAAGGATAGGCTAGTAAAACAGTACCAAAATAGGCTATCAATGGAAGGCTACTTCATATTAGTAGAGTGCTAATATGGATTCGGAGCAAACGGCACATATGACGATAATTTAAGCATGCAGAAATAAGTAAACATGAAATAATTAAAATTTAGCAAACTAGGGTTTCAACATGAAACTAGCTTGCCTTCGAAGAAGCTAGGTTCTGGATCACCTCCCTCGAACGGCTCTAACGCGTCTCCGGACAGCAGTACACGCTTGTTCTACGTGAAAGAATAAATAAACAACAATAAATATCAAACATACAGAAAACAGTATGGTAAAAATATATAAAATTATTGGGATTATTTGTGATTTTTAGGCTCTGGAATCATCTAATTTGGAGTTCGGGAACTCCCTAAACAATTCGGGAAAGTTTAGAGCTAAATAGAAAAGACTGGAAAAGATTAAACCGGGGGAAAACCGAGGAAACCCGGAAGATCCGGCTCGGCGGCGGCCGACGCGCTTGTTGGCGTGCCGTCCTGGGCCAGCGGACACGTGTCGGCGGTGGATTAGCGAGCGCTGCTTTCTGTTGGCCGGGCGAAACACGGCGGCGACATGGCGGACGGCGTTTATCTCGGCGACGCGCGCGTGGCGGCACGGGCCTGGCGACGGCGACGTGGCGGTACAGCTGGCGCTGGCTGGTTGCTGGCGCGGCGTGGCGGCGAGGATAACGGGCGCGCGTCACGCGGGCGGCGTCTGCGGAGGCGGCAGCGTGGCGAGGCGGTCGGCGGCCGGACGGCGCGGCGGCGAAGACAAGACGCGGCGAAGCGGCGGCGCACGCGCATGGCGAGCGGGCGGCGGCGGCGGGCGCGCGCGGGCGGGCAGCAGGAGGCGTGGCGCGCCGGGTTGGTCAAGGCAGCGCGTTTTCGCCGGGCGCGAAAGCGGGCGGCGGCGGCTTCGCCGGCGGCGATGGCGGCGGTGAAATCCGGCCAAACTTCGGCGCTCCATAACTTGGTCAATTCTCCTCCAAAATTTACGATCCATATATCCAAATTGATCAGCGCGAGGAGCTCTACAACGTGATGGCCTTGGATTTGGTGATTGGGCAATGGAATAGGAGCATTACCTCGGTTTGCTTCGGGTTTTACACGAAAACCGAGGCGGCGGCTAGGGTTTCGAGGATTGGGGTGATGTGGCCGACCAGGAACCCTAGGGGGGTTTATATAGTGCTTAGGTCGACTTGGATCAGTCCTAATATGGGTAGAATTTGTATTGGGCTAGAATTGGGTCTTAATTGGTCAAATTAGAATCCTAGGGGGTTTAGGACTAGGTGGATTGGGTTTTTGGGCCTAGTTAGGGCCTAAGTAGGCTATCCAAGCCTGTTAGGACCTTTTCCTTATTATTATTTTATGTTTTTGGCTTTTATTTTCTTTATTGCTAATATGTGACATTATAATTTTATTAGGATGTCACAGTCCTCCTCATCACCATCATTGGCCTCCTTCTCATCGGCACCCTTCTCGTTGTTGTCCTCCTCGTCAGCCTCCTCCTTGTTATCCTTCTGATGATGTCAGCGTTAGAGTTGTCGCAATGTAAGGAACCAGATGCCCAAGAAGAGGGTGAATTGGGGTTCTCAAAATTTTACTTTCTATTCAATTTTACACTTATGTCCAAAGTTTGAACAAATACGAAAACTATAGATAAATTCTTTGAACACAAGTAATATGTCAATGTGATAGTAAACCTAGAGAGATGTGAACTAAACACAACTAGACAATCAAGATATACAATTAAGCATAAGATGAATGCTATGAGGGCTAGCACTAGCTCAAGGATATGTCAATGAATATGAGAGCACAAGAAGCAAACAACAAGTGACACGAAACTTTTCCCGTGGTGCTCGGAGACTTGCCGGTCTCCCCTAATCCATGTTGAGGCTTGATCCTCGCAAGGACCGGCTCCCTCTCCTAGCCAACCACCTCTTCTCTACTAGTGGTTTCTAGTTCCTTTCCTCCGAAGATGGCAAGCACCAATGCCACTCACAGGGTTTGCCTAGGCCTTCTCACATGCTTCTCGAAAAGGTCACCGGTACATGACGTCTTTCACACTGTCTAGGTGTCGTAAAGCACCAAGAGTAACAAATCTGAAGCCACATAATCGCACCGGATCATGCTTAAGAGTGATGCACACAAGAGTCACTTGGTCACTCACACCTCTCACTAGGTTTCATCAAATCTACTCAATTCTGGTGCTCTCCCTTTATTAGCCATTTCTCAACCTTTGGGACACACCCAAGGTCTCGACAAAACCTAGATCCACACTCACAAAGCTCTTCACAGCTTCTTAAATAGCCTAGCCTCTAGAAACTAGCCGTTGGGATTCGAAATCCTGCACAGACTAGCTGTTGCAGGCTTAATCGGACCCAGTCAGGTGCCACCAGACTTAGTCTGATGGCTATGTGTCGGGACCCGATCAAAGGAGACCGAACCCCTCTGTGCATTCCGTACTAGTCCCAAGGATCAACAGCTAGTACGCACAGTCCAACCAGAGTGATACATTACCAACTGAAATAAATTATTATATAACAGGGGCATAACCCCAGTCTAGTACAAACATGGTGACACAAGTGGCGAATCAGAGTTTAGCGGATTACAACACAGAGTCCACATACACTAGCACATGCGTACCACTAGACAACAACTACTATTCCTTCACAGGTAGACAGGCAGTAGGAAGCGGCCATAGTCTTCCAAGAAGTCCTCATAGTCATCCGCCTCGTAGTCAGCGTTGGTGCCGCCGTACTACTGGTCTTCTGCGAACCGTCCCTCCACTGAAGTTTAAAAAGAGAAATAGGGAAATAGCAAGGGTAAGAACAATTGTACTCCACAAGTCAGGGAAATAAGTGCAGACTGGGGTTCTAACAAGGGTAGGTTAGGGAAAATTTGCAGAAAACCAATCTTCTAAATTTTTATCCTAAGAGAGGGAAAACCAGTTTTTGAAACTATTGCAGTGAACCAAATCGTTTGAAAGAGTTTTTCCTTTACCAATCCAGTTCTGTAATTTCGTCTGCAAAATCTTTACTCACACCAAAACATATTTTAAAAAGAAGGATCTACCATATGATCGGTCCCTTCGCATGCTCTTGACTGTGAGCACGGCTATTATGATAGTTTTAACTCTGTAGAGTGGGTATACTTCACCCTCAGGAGGTATCACGCCAACGGTGCGAACCAGAAAGTCGTTTTGGGCTGAAAGCCCTAATAGCACTTGCTCTGTGAGTCATCCCTGGGCATCCTGTAGGGGATCGGCCCACAGCCCATGTCTTCACGTTGTACAAGAAGGCCGAGGAAACAAGGTCCAAGGCACCGATGAACGGGGATTCATCCACCCTGTCCATACAACCTAGATGTCTACAGGGGACAACACCACCTGCAAGTGGCTACTAGAGATTTAAGCTTAATAGGCCAGATCTGTCCCATAACGGAACCTGAGACTATACTGTAAGCTCAGTTCATAAGATCATAGGAAGAGCGCCAACGCGCGAGGAAAGCGTACTCAAAGGAGTGCATTTCCACTAAACCTGATGGGTGCGTCCTTCGGGCCCACCTGTCGGCGACGGAAAGACGCCACATGTGCTAACACCACGGTTTAAACTCCACAGGCCCCACGCATCAGCGACACCTTAGCATTAACCGCTTGGCTTAACGGCTAAGCTCGCGGGCCCACCGGTCGGCCCACGAAATCCTCGCCGGCAAAATCAAATGGCCATCCAGCGTCATCCCATCGCCATCGCGTCTACCGCCTGAAACATCCGGAAGGATGAGAGCGGCAGCACGCCGGCGGTTCAGGCTATCCCGCCCGGTGGGCTTGAGGAAAATAGAAACTAGGGCCTAGATGACCCTAAGGGTGGACGCACTATCGCCGAAAAGGACGGAGACGGCAGTGCGACGAAGTATGGCGAGAGCAGTCATGGTTCTCCGTGGCACCGGCCATCCCAAGGTCCTAGTTAGGCGCTAATGGCGGTAAAAGCTTCTAGGGATACCAGAAGTTACCCGCAGCAACGGCGAGGTTGGGGAAAGCCCGGGCTGTCCTGCCATCATGGAGGTCGGCAGCGCCTCAAGCAAGGGCCACGTCGGTGGCGAGCTCCGTGGGTCCTAGGCCAAAATAGCACAAGGATGGTGAGGGTTGTGCCCGGGGATGCTCACCGAGCAAGGAATCAGACCTGGACTCATCGTCAGTGGCGAAATTGGAAAGGGGGCAATTCAGGCCAGCGGTAATCCGCGAGGTCTTCGGCAAGCTACAAGGCAAGAAATGCCAATCAGAACGAAGACGAGGCAGAGGAAGAGGAGGTCTTGCGATGGAGCTCGAATCCGAGCAAGGAAACTCACCCGTGAGTGCGGGAGATGGAGCCGGTGTGCAGCGGCAGAGCGGTCGAAGAGGGAAAAGAAAGGAGCAGATGGGCAGGGAGCAGGGTGATGACTCGGGAGACTGGTCAGTGGGCCAGGGAGGCCAATGGGCGGCTGGCACAGCAGCGGCGGCGACACGAGCCGCAGCATTGACGCCGCGTTGCTGGGTGGGTAAGTGATCGGGCGAGGGGGTTAAGTGACACGACGGCCTCCTGGGCTGATTTGCGTTGCTACACGACGCTGCGGGGAACCGAGCGAGAGGATGAGATGGTAGGCACGTTGCGATGCGACCGGGGCGGCGAGGCGCGCGAGCGACGCATCGGTGCGGTCGGTGAGACGATCAAAGCGGGGTCAAGGAGTACAGTCTGACACGTCTAAGGACCGGTGGTCCAACGGTGGCCTCTCGCAGTGTGCGCACGACGCGGCCGACGCGTGCACGTACAACACGGTGAGGCCGGTGCATGGCGAGCAGGGGATAGGAACGGAGGAAGAGAGCTCGACGGGTGAGGGCGTCGCGGTGAAGATCACCAGCATCGGCCAGCCGGACACGCGACGCTGGCTGGGGCCGAAGGCCGGCACCTTGGACAGCAAGAAGGTTGGCCCACGCGGCGTGTGCACTAGAGAGAGCAAGCCGAGAGGGAGAGCGAGCTGGAGGGGAATTTTCGTTTTTCTATTTGTTTTTCTCTTTTGTCCTTTCTTTTCCCTTTTATCTATCCTATTAGAAATAGGGTCTAGGGGTAGAAATTATTTTATAAATTCTAAAATAATGTCCTATTGGAGTTTATATATTAACCAGCTTTTTTACCAGTAGTTTAGATTTTGGAAAATTTAATTCCCTATGCTTTACATTTTTACGAACTCATCTCATTTATTTTTAAATTTTCAAACAGTCCAAGTTTTATTTCTTTTAATACAATTGGAATGTTACAGTATGAAAACCCTATGGTCCAGTGGTGAGCAGACACAATCTGCTCCCTCGGCCCCTACACGCGCTCGCTACTGGAGTCCATTGGACTCAGTCCGGTGCCCATTGAACAACAGGGGTTCGAGGACCAGCGGACTGCGTCTCAGTCCCCCATGAGCGCTGTACTATGTCCCATTGAACCTAGTCCGGTCACCATCGAACTCAGTCCGATGGACTACACAATGGTGCACAGCCCACACACTTGTAGAACGCACTCCACCGGACTAGAGGATAACAGAGGCGCTGCACATCGCGCCACAAGGGCACAAACATGCTCAAAACCACGCACACTCCTTGTCGCTCATTCCTACGACACCCCGACACCTTACTAGGCCTAACTAGGGTTTAGGAGTAAGTGTGCATCACTCGAGAGCTAGGAATCAATCCGATCAACACTGATCTGGATCCCTCTTAATAGTATGGCAATTATCCTATCAACCCGATCTTCTAATCAATCAGCAAGACCAATAAAAGACTAGGAAACAACCTTAGCCCTACAATAGCCATACATTCGCCTTGCGCGTCCTCTTAACGCTTGATATCCTCCTTCAACCACTTTATGATGCACTCATACTTGATATGACGTATTTGTCTTGTTAACTTTGACTCAACCCAAAATCTTGATGATTTCTTCATCCCACCGACATCGACTCGATCATCCTCCTTAACGATCATCCGTCTCGTTGGTCTCAATCTCATCATCAACCTTTGGCGATCCTCTCGTCTTCTTAACTTCGACTTGAGCATCATCCATTGATTCCTTTTCCTTCACTTGATGACTTTCTCCTAGTTGCGATGACGCCCTTGCTTCATCAACGTTGACTCAATCCTAAAGCTTGATGACTTCACGATCTTGTTAAGCTCGACTCGATCATCCTCTCTGACGATTGTCCCATCCTATTGATCTCAACCTTGTCATCAACTCTTGGTAATTCTCTTGTCTTGTTGATCTCAACTTGGCCATCATCTCATCACACCCCTTTGTCATCATTCACCTCCACAGGACCTGATCATCTTCGCATCACCTCATGAAAAGCATTAGGCCTAAAAGCTCAATATGAATGAATAGATTTCAAGTTAACTATGGTTTAAACTCAACAAGTGTTTTACAATGTGGCTTAATATAAATGAAACACTTCACTTAAGATAGTTCTCAAGGTGGATCTAATGGGAGGGTTTTAGATCAATATGCATATGAGAGAAAGATGCCGAAATATGTTAAGTCACATTCTAGGGCAGAGCAAACAATCAATGTAATTCAATCTCTAACTTCACTAAATGTGTACATGAATGAGTATATGAGGGAAGCACACATGCACAATATAATTCAAGACAAGTGAAGTTATTGATCCAATAAGAGAGATAATTAAGAGATGACATAACAAACATAGTAAACTTTACTTAAGAAGTGCATATGAGAATAAACATGAAAAGCATATATGCATATAGCTAATCAAGGATGGTGAGGTTTATCAATGAATCAATTAAGGGATCACTAATAGATGGCATATAAGAACAAGGATCCCAAAGGGTAAGCAAGCAATATGTACATAAATTCACAATATATTTATGCTCAAATGAATATGTCATGATGCAATGAGCATAAGTACAATCAAATAATAACAAGTGCTTGCTTAATAGAATGCATTAATGATTATGAGTGAAAGACCAATTTGCATACCTCAATTTCACTTATTCATCCCATTTGTATGTATGAGACTAAAATGATCAATCAACCAAATTGTTAGTCTCATAAGATAATTACAAAACGACATACCTTACAAGGATGAATAGCTTATCTATTTGAGACAAAAAAAAATTCTCTATTAAAATGAGACTAGAATAAACTTAGCAAAGAGCGTATTAATCTCATAGCAACGAACATCATATTAACGATTTGTCATTTGTCAAGCACTAAATTAAGATCAAATATTGTTTGTCATTAATCAGTGTTTGTCATTAATCATCAAAATCAGAAAAGACACTCAAGGCTATCTTGAACTTACATGCAGACGTCGAAGTTGGTGTCTTGGAATGTTCTAGGATGTAAAGGTCTTTGTTGCCCATACTCTCCCCTTATAAATAGAGGGAATCACTACATTAAAGGATCTTGAGAGAAAAAAAAGCAGTATACCAAAACAATTTCTCAAGACCATCAAGGGGCCTTAGTGTTGTGTCCCTTGCTAGGTCATCACCCATGGGGCTTCGCTGTCGCAATGCTAGGTGCGAAGGTCCAGATGAGGTGCCTCCAAAGTGTTCTGTCCGGGGCAACCTAATGATAGAAAGAATGGCCCAATAGAAAGAACATATGTCTTTTCTCAGTTTGTTGGTCCATTTGGAGAATAAAAAATAATAATTGCTTTGAGGGTAAAATTTTGAGGTCTCCTAATGGAATCATACACTTGGTGTGTGCAACTTTACATTATTGGAATATAAAGGCAATTTATAAGTGATGGTGGTGAAAGGAGCAAAGCAGCTACTGGAATGGAAGAAGACAATTTCAAGTTGATGATATTCCAAGTGGAAGTAATCTACTGTAGAGGTTTCTGGGGCCTGTTTTTCTAAGTCTTGAAAAAGGTTGTAATGTTTTGGATTTTATGTCATCTTGTGGGATAGGGGTTTTCAAGAGGGAACGAGAGAAGTATAGTAATTTATTTTGCTTTGTTTGTGTAGGATATTTTTAGTTTATCAATAATGAAATATGAGGCAAACCCTCTGTTTTAAAAAAAGGAAAATTGTTGTAGGCCACTAAAAATTTAGTTAATCCCTTCCGTGTCATCACATTGTCACTCTAACCTTGTATTTCATATCTCATTTATAGTGTAATCCCATATCGTTGTTAGCTCCGTTAGGTTCAATCATTGGAAAGCGCCTCTTAATACCCAAAATTCTTATTTCCAGATTTAAAATATAGTAACTCCTACATTTTTACTCCAAAATGAGTGATTCAAATTTTTTAAAATTAAAATATTATAATTTATTTTGCGTTTTCTTTTTTTTTTTCATTTTCATGAGGCATGGTACCATTAATTTTGAAATAAAATTTTACTAAAAAATTTTCCATTTCACATCAAATTTGAGTACACATTATTTTTTAAATTCATATAATTTTTGATAATTTGATGAATTTTTCTACAATTCTTTAAGGTTTTATCTTATTTTATAACATATTAAAAGGTAGGTCATAATCATCTTTATACAGCTCCGTAACTGCTTGACTGGTCAACAATAGCATAGAAGAGAAAAATCTAGCAATGAGATTACACATAAGATTAGAGTGATAATGTGATAGCATGGAAGAAATCAGCAAACTTATCAATGACATACAAAGAATTTTTCCTTTAAAAAATCTACGTGTTGGATTTTTATGTGCCTAATATAAATATTTAAAAAGATATTTAATAGCTAAAATATCTAAGTTTCGACCTTACGCTCAAACTACAAATATTTGCGGGAAGGGGAGGGACTAGTATCAGTTGTAATTCGAATTTCCTTCTGCATTGCTTAGAAAAGAAATCTCTCTCGACAGTCTTCAACCACCTCGTTGCATGGGCATGGCCATGGCGATCACCGCCTCCGACTCCGCCTCCGCCTCCACGGCACTGCCTGCCGGCATACCTCCCACCTCTGTTTCCGACCCGCCACCGCCACGCCCGCTCCCCTCCAATGCGCGCCACCCGCGCTGCCGTACCCGCGAGGTCAGCTCCCGCTACCTCTCCACGCCCCTATTGGCCCCGTCCCCATCTCGTCGCCTCTCCTCCTCCTCCTCGTGCTACTCGTCGAAGTCGTCCCCGCGTGCCCGCCACTGCTCGCCCACCCCCTTCGCCGACGAGAACAGCCAGCCTCCACTGCCCTCCATCTCCGCCTGCCCGAGGAGTGCCGTCGTGAACCTGTTCGACGAAATGTCCAACCCCATGCACCTGCAGCCGGGCCCGCTCGCCCCCTTCGTTTTCGCTGCCGGCATCTCCAGCGCCGCCATGTCCAGGAAACACCGCTCGTCTAGCACCTCGGCCACGTCGTCGGTGGCGCTGCACAGCAGGGGCTACCCACGCCCGTCGACGCCAGCGCACCGCAGGGGTTGCCCGGGCCCTTCGACTCCGGCGCCCACGAGGTCCGACTTCTCCCGCGCCACGTTCCAGACCTCGTTCACGGTCACCGACTTTGCTGAGGGTGTGGACATCGGGGGCGCGGCCACCGTGCCCACGTCCTGCGAGAGTCCGATCTTCGGCTTGGTTAGCAGCCGCGGGCGTGGCAGGGTCTCTGAGTTCCAGTCGTCGGTTCCGAAGAGGGCGAGACCAATGCGGGCGTTGAATTCGCTGTGCAGCCCGTCGCTCAGCTCGTCCCTGTCGAATAACCAAGGAGCAGTGGAGAAGGCTGCTTTGACGAAGCCACCAGAGTCTCCAAGTTTGAAGGTGAAGGAGGCCGTGATGAAGGTGGGTCCAGTGGTGGGAGGGAGGAAGGCTTCAGGGAGGCAGGAGGATGCGCACCAGCTTCGCATGATGGAAAATTGCTACGTGCAGTACAGGTTGTTGAACGCCCAGGCTGAGGTTGTGAGAAGTGCTAAGAATGCCATGGCTGAGGTGAGGAATGTTGAAATATAATTCTTTCTTCACGGTTGCTTTGTGAGGGGTAGTATGAATTGAGTTGTTCATGCTGTTATTGTTTCTTCCCTATTGTGCATGTAGAAATCACTCTATGGGATGTCAAAGAGGATAGCTGGTCTGCGGGAATCAGTTGCTGAGAAGAAGGCAGAGTTGGAGCGTCTTAAGAAGGTGGAGAAGGTGCGTTCCGTCGCTGGTGCTCAGGTATGGGAACTTGTGTCATTCTTCTTCATGTTTGTACATAGACGTTTTCCTTTCTCCTTTTTCTTTATTTTTTTGGAACAAAACATATTTGAATATATAAAAAGAGTCAAACTTTAGGTGTAATCTAACAGCAAGAGCTGATCTGAAAGGATAAGATATCTTTTGATTTGAGAATAAAAGGGTTAGTTACGACACATATCACAGGCTTGTGTCACTGCCGTGCTGGAGGTGATGTGTGGAGAAGTGTTGGGCGTGTGGATGGTGAGAAACAAGGCGCGGAAGTGACTAGTGAATCAAGGTGTTGTGTTAAAATGTCTGGCTATGTGGACTGCCTGTGGATAAGAGGGGTTGGAGATGTTGGTGTGGGTTTATATGCTGTACTGTGTCCGTCAATAGCTGATATTGAACAGAGTAGTGTTCATCCTCGCAAGGTCTCCCTCTCGTTCTCTCTTCTTGGGTTCTTCCTCTTCTCATTTCCCCTTCCTTTCTCTGATTTGATCTAAATCATGGCGGATATTGTTAGATATATGTATATATGGGCTTTAGCCCCTTTCCTTTTGTATTTTGGGCTTTCCTCTTTTGCCCCTGTATTGTGTATATATACTGGCCTTTTGGCCTCAAATCAATACAAGTGCTATTTCCAACGTGGTATCCAACATGGTATCAGAGCGGTTCTAGGGTTAGGGTTTACTCACCAACATCAACGTCTGCCGTCAGAGCGTGATTAGGGTTTTACTCGTGTTTCACGCTGGCTCTTCCCACGCCAGCTCTTCACCACGCCGGCCCGCTGTTGACTTCACCACGCCGGCTCTTCACCACATCTTCGTCGCGCCGCTGCAGCCGCACGTCGTCGCGCCGCTGCAGCCGCTCGTCGTCACGCCGCTGCAGCCGCTCGTTGTCGCGCCGCTGCGCTGGGAGGAGTCTGAATCTCCTGTAACTGGGGCTGCAGTACTTTTGGGTGGTCGACGCCAAGCAATATCCTTTTTCCTCCGGTAACAAAACTGCTCCACGTGACCGTCCTTGTCACAATAGGCGCAGTGAAGGCCAGCCTTCGTCGTCACTCCAGAGGACGGCGGGGTTGGTGAAGTCGAAGAACGAGAAGCCGGAGATGTCGAAGTAGGCGTCCAAAGAGCAAACACAGACGGAGAAGCCAGAAGGCCCGCACCACGAAGTCGAGTCTCCTCGGTACGAAGAGCAATTTCGTATGTCTGATTTGGGTCCTATTCGTTATTTCCTTGGGATTGAGGTTACCTCCACTCCAGAGGGTATTTTCCTGTCCCAAGAGAAGTATATTGGGGATCTTCTTGATCGGGCCTCTCTTACTGACCACAAGACAGCTAAGACTCCCATGGAGCTTAATCTTCAGCTTCGACCCACCGATAGGGAACCTCTTTCGAATCCGACTCGGTATCGACATCTTGTTGGTAGCCTTGTGTACCTTGGTGTCACTCGTTCTGATATCCTATGCTGTTCATATTTTGAGTCAGTTTGTCTCTGCTCCTACTCAGCTCCACTATAGTCACCTTCTTCGTGTGTTGCGCTATTTGCGTGACACTATCTCCCGTCGTCTTTTCTTTCCTCGCTCCAACTCTTTGCAGCTTCAAGCTTATTCTGATGCTACTTGGGCTGGAGATCCTTCTAATCGCCGGTCTCTTTCTGCTTATTGTGTTTTTCTTGGTGATTCTCTCATTGCCTGGAAGATTAAAAAGAAGACGGCAGTTTCTCGATCGAGTGCAGAGGCTGAGTTGCGCGCTATGGCTCTTTTGACGGCAGAGGTTACTTGGTTGCGTTGGTTACTTGAGGATTTTGGTGTTTCTGTTACTACACCAACTCCTCTTTTGTCTGATAGTACTGGAGCTATTGGTATTGCCCGTGATCCGGTGAAGCATGAGCTCACCAAGCATATTGGTGTTGATGCTTCCTATGTGCGGTCACAGGTTCAGGAGCATGTTGTCTCTCTTCAGTATGTGCCCTCTGAGATTCAGCTAGCAGATTTCTCCACGAAGGCACAGACTCGACAGCAACATAGTTTTTACCTCTCCAACTCAGTGTTGTTAACCCACCATGAGTTTGAGGGGGGTGTTAGATATATGTATATATGGGCTTTAGGCCATTTCCTTTTGTATTTTGGGCTTTCCTCTTTTGCCCCTATACTGTGTATATATACTGGCCTTTTGGCCTCAGATCAATACAAGTGCTATTCCCAACAGATATAACGTAATGGTATAAGAGCTAGTCAATCTGTTGCTTCCGCTAATCCCATCATCTTAACGGTAAAATTCCAATGGGCAGCTTACTGATTCCCATGTGCAGTTGCTGTAATTCCTATACATTAGGTTCGGTCGACCTAGGGTAGGAACACCACGGCTCCGGCAAAGGTGAGTGTGCATGTGCATCAAGTTATCACTTATCACAGCAATGGAGGGGATGGAATCTTGTTGGGTGGAGTTGCTCAAATTGGAGATGCAATCGGTGAGAGATGAGTTTTTCAGGAGCAGGTTCAGAATGAATTATGGGAGCAATTGGTGGTGGTAGACACCAAGTTGGAGTTGCACAAGTCAAGCATGGAACAGATGCAAGTGAAACTGGATCTGTCAATGGGATCTCTAGGAAAATTGCAGCAAGATTTGGTGTATGAGAAGAATTTGGGGGAGATGATGTTTGTGATCCAATTCATACTTGGGCTCAAAGATGAATTGTGCAGCACTGCAGAGGTATAAATGCCTGAGTCGCCAGCCAGTAGTACGAGTAGCTCATATAGCTATTTTACAAGAGCAAGCCGATTGCACCAAGAAGCAAGTACTAAAAGGATTTCTACAGAGAAGTACATTCAGTGGGGTAGGCAAACCTGACAGTTTGTCCAAGTTGCAACAAACACAACAGTTTGCAAATGGGGGATTATGGAAAGCATGACAGCTTAAGGAGTGTCTGGTAGCTAATAATTTGTGTTTTAAATGTGGTGAGCCCTATTAACCACAACAACCAACTGTGTCATGCCAACTGAAATCACTGCAAGCGGTAGAAGTGTTGTCCAATGAGGTACTGGATACGATAGCTGACAAAGAAAAATATGAAGAAGTTATGCATCTCTCCTTGAATGCACTAGCTGGCACAGAGCACCCAAACACTATTCAATTAGAGTCTTAGTTGGGAACAAAGTGATGCTCCTTCTGGTGGACTCAGGAGGAAGCTCCCACAGTTTTGTGGACTGCAATCTGGTGGATGCCATTGAAAGTAATCGACAGAGCACCAAACCAATTCTGGTCCGTGTAGCCAATGGAGAAGTTATGCAGTGTGATAAAATTATTCCTAACATGACACATGGGTGTAAGGGTATACTTTTTCAACATGACACATGGGTGGTGGATTTGGCAGGCTATGATGCTATTTTGGGCATGGATTGGCTGGCCTCGATGGGAGTCTGCCGTTAGGAGCAAAAAAAAATGGATAGAATTTGAGCATGAAGGTAAATGGGTGAAAATACAAGGAGTTCAGGCACAATCTCAGCCTGAATTGCATGAGCTTAAGACTGATCAATTGCATAAGTGGCTGAAGGGAAATGATGTCTGGGCAACCACCTTGGTTGAGCCCATGACAAAAGCAACATTAACACCAGAATCAGCTGTGCCAGTTGAACTACAGTGCCTCCTCCAACAATACATGGATGTCTTTGTGGAACCCTCGACCTTACCACATCACCGGGTGTATGATCATGCCATTACACTGGTGCCAAATCCCTTGCCTGTCAATGTTTGACCATATCAGTATTCTCCTCAACAGAAGGACAAGATTGAGTGTCAAGTGGCTGAAATGCTGGGTACAATCATTTCGAGCATCAGTCCCTTTGCATCACCTGTTCTGTTGGTCAAGAAGAAAGACAGCACATGTAGATTTCGCATTGATTATTGTAAATTGAAAGATATCAAAGTAATTTTCCTATGCCAGCTATTGATAAATTATTGGATGAGTTGGTGGGTGCTACGGTCTTCTCTAAACTGAATTTGAAGGCGGAGTATCTCCAGATCCGCATGGAGTCAGATCAACTGAACAGAAAACAGTGTTTAAAAACACACCATGGTCAAATGCCAGCCTTTTCAACCAGATCATCTCCGGTGCTGGTTTGGTTGAGGTCCCTCTAAAAGGCCGACAGTTCACTTGGTCCAACATGCAAGAAATCCCTCTGCTTGAGCAAATTGATTGGTGCTTCACCTCCCAAAATTGGATCACCATCTTCCCCTTCACCATCTGGAAACCGATGGCCAGAAGCACCTTGGATCACACTCCCTATGTGGTAGAAGCTAAAACTAGCATCCCGAAGTCCAGTATCTTCCGCTGTGAGCATTTTTGGTTTGACTTGGAAGGTTTTTCTGAGGTGGTTGTCACCTCCTAGCAGTCTGACCCGATGCAGCATACTGCCCCCATTAACCCTGCTGATCTTATCTCCCGCAAGCTCCTCAACCTTCAAAGATTCCTCAAATCGTGGAGCCACCGCCTGAGCAGTCTTAACCAGGTTATCAAGAACTGTAATCAGTGCATCCTTACTCTTGATGCCCTGGAAGAAAGAAGGCCCCTTGCCACCCAGGAATGGAATTTCAGAAATATCCTAAAAATCCAGATCACTTGGCTTCTGAAGTGTCAGAACACCTATTGGAGGAACAGATGCACTCTCAGATGGGTCACCCTAGGGGATGAATCCACCAAGTTTTTCCATGCGGTTGCTAGCAATAGGCACAGGCACAACTCCATTAAAGCCCTCATAAATGAGGACGGGGACTCTATAACTAACCATAACGGCAAAGCTCAACTCCTCTTCTCCGAATTTCAAAGCAGATTGGGTTGTATTGACAACTGTGTTCAATGGCCTCTTCATGATGCTCTCTTCCAGCTCAACGACCAGCTTGATTGGCTATCGGAGGACTTCGGCAGTGAGGACATTGACAATACGGTCAAACTTATGCCTTCAGACAAAGCGCCAGGGCCTGATGGTTTTAACGGCCTCTTCCTCAAGAGATGCTGGGGCACTCTCAGGCAGGATTTCCATCACCTCTGCCAGCAATTCTGCAGTAACAACATCAACCTGGACAGCATCAACCGTTCTTTCATCACCCTGATCCCTAAAAAGGATCACCCCTAGCATGTTAACGACTACAGGCCGATCTCTCTCCTCAACTGTTCCCTCAAGCTGATCACTAAAATCCTGGCCACCAGACTTCAGACTGTCATCACTAGCCTGGTTCATAAGAATCAATACGGCTTCATCAAGGGGAGAGCGATCCAGGACTGTCTAGCTTGGGCCTATGAATACCTTCATCTCTGCCAGTCCTCCAAGAAGGAGCTTGTTCTCATTAAATTGGACTTTGAAAAAGCCTTTGACAAGGTTGCTCACTCAGCAATTCTGGGTGCTCTCTCTCAAATGGGTTTCAACACTAAATAGATTGCCTGGATCGAGGAGATTCTCTGCTTTGCCCACTCCACTGTCCTACTCAATGGAGTGCCTGGCAGCTGGTTCCACTGTCGTAGGGGTGTTCGTCAGGGCGACCCCCTCTCGCCTCTCCTGTTCGTCATCGCAGCAGACGTCCTTCAGGTTCTCATCAACCGGGCCTTCCAACAGGGGACCCTCTCTAGCCCTCTGCGCAGATACTTCGAAGAAGACTTCCCTATTGTGCAGTATGCGGATGACACTCTTTTCTTCATGAATGGTTCTCATCAGGAGCTCTCCGCCTTAAAAGCATCCTTGCGGACTTTGCCAAGATCACTGGTCTTAGAGTGAACTCCAAATCCCTGCTGATCCCTCTCAATATGGACCCCAACCTTGCCTCCACCCTGGCCAACGGTCTGGGCTGCCCCGTTGGCTCCCTTTCTTTCCCCTACCTTGGTCTGCCTCTCGGAACGACCAAGCCCCGTATTCAAGATTTTGATGCCATGATGATGAAGATTGCTAGATTAAGCTCCTTTGTAGACTTCTTCTCCCTCGCCGGCAGACTTCAGATGGTTAATGCGGTCCTGTCGGCTATGCCAACCTACGCCATGTGCACTCTTCAGCTCCCGGCTGGTGTCATCAAGCACATCGACAAACTCAGAAGAAACTGTCTTTGGCGCAACAACGGCATCCTCAATGGTTCTAGGGCCTTAGTGAAATGGACTCAGGTTTGCCGGCCGAAGAAAAATGGTGGGCTGGGCGTCCTCAACCTTAGATTGTAGAATCAAGCTCTTCTCTGTAAGCACTTGCACAAGTTCTACAACAAGCTGGAGATCCCTTGGGTTCAGTTGATCTGGAAGCATCATTACCCCAGTGGCCGTGTCCCTCATGCATCCAGACCCAGGGGATCCTTCTGGTGGAGGAATGTTTTCGGGCACAGTGACATTTTCAGAAGTATTGCTAAATGCGTGGTTGGCAGTGGCTCCTCTATTCTTCTCTGGCATGACCTCTGGCACGACCATATCCTTAGCTATTCCTTGCCCCACCTCTTCACCTTTGCAAGACAACCCAACTGCTCGATTGCCAAGTTCATCCACCTTGCTTCCCTTCAGGATATCTTCCACTGGCCGCTCTCGGATGAAGCTCTTCAGGAACTGGGAATCCTTCTGAGTCTCTTGCTAAGCATCGACTTCCACACACAGGTCAACGATGAATGGACTTACATCTGGAACTCCAGCCTCTTCAAAGCCAGCAAATTCTATGCTGAGGTGTTCAAAGGAGCCCCCTCCCAAAGCATCCACAGGCAGATTTGGCAAAGCAAATGTTCTCCCAAAATCAGAACCTTTGCCTGGCTTCTTTCGCTGGATAGGCTCAACACAAGAGAAATCCTGCTAAGGAAGAACATCTTCATCAATGATGGAATCTACACCTGTGCGATGTGCGACTCGCAGGCGGTGGAATCCTCCTCCCACCTCTTCTTTGCGTGTCCTCTTAGCCTCTCTTGTTTGGCCAAGCTGGGCTGGGTCTGGGCAGAAGGGCTTTCTCTTGAAGAAATCACTTCTTCGCTTCTCTCTGCTGCCAACAAGGATTTCTTCATGGAGACCTTCCTTATTGCTGCTTGGATGCTCTGGAAGATGCGAAATGACTCCATCTTCAAATCTGTGCCGCCGAGTGCTGCGCGCTGGTTCCATTCCTTCTTGGCTGAGGCGCGCACCCAGGCCCTTAGATTCAGAGTTTGTTTGAGAGATCGCTTTCTTTCTTGGCTTGAGGCCCTCTGAGCTTCCTTGGTAACCTGTTGTTACCGGGGGATTCCCCGCCTCCTCTCCCCTCTCTCCCTCTCTTTCTTTGCCTTTTCTGTAATTCCTTTTTTGCTGCTTTAATATATTTGTCTAACAGGGGGGCTTCCCCCTGTTTTCGCTTAAAAAAAAATGACAGTTTTGAGTTATACCCTTCAGCCTTACCAATGCACCAGCCATGTTCTAATGTGTGATGAATTCTGTGTTCTCTGATTATATCTGCATGTTCCCTCTGGTTTTCATGGACGAGATCTTAGTTTTCAGTCCAACCTGGGCAGACCTTTTATCTCATGTTCGTTTGGTGTTTGATACGTTGAGACGCCATCAATTGTATCACTGTATGTCAAACGATCCAAGTGTATGTCTGCTGGAACTGATCTGGATAAAACATGTGTCATGCTACATTGGCCAATGCCCACTATGGCAACATAGCTTCACTGTTTTCTGGGCCTTACAGGCTGTCATCAGAAATTTGTAAAAAGTTATGGAATCTTGGCAAAGCCTCTCATTGTCATGTTACAAAAGAGGCAATTTCAGTGGACACCAGCAGCTCAAATAGCCTTTGACACACTTAAGGAAGCTATGGCTAACACTCCTGTATTGGCTTTGGCTGATTTCACATTATCGCTTACAGTTGAAACCAATGCATGTGACCTTGGAAAAGGGGCAGTGTTGAGCCAAAACGGACATCCAGTAGCATTTTACAGTAAAGCATTGGGTGCTCACAATAAAAAACTGTCGATATACAAAAAAGAATTTGTTGCAGTCATGATGACTAGAGATAAGTGGCACCCATATTTGCTGCAAGGACCATTTGTCATTAAGATGAATCAGAAGTCTTGTTACTTACAAGTTACAAGATCAAACTCTTCATACTGATTTGCAACTGAAGGCGATGACCAAACTCTTGGGCTTGCAATTTCAATTCCAATATAAGAAGAGCAGTGACAACAAGGTGGCTGATTCTCTCCCGCGGGTTGGTCGGTCACCATTTTAGTCTGAATGCAATTTCGGGTGGTCATCCTGTATGGTTGCAGGAAGTGAGCAACTCCTATGTGGTTAATCCGTAGGGAAAATTGCTCTCGTAGCACTTCACTAAAAGCGTTTGGCAACATACCACTAAAATCTAGTGATTCGCTCCATTAACACTCAAAACTTCCACTGTTTCCTTCCTGTAGCACTCCGTCTTCTTATCCCAAACCATAGCCTTCTCATATGCATTGAACGGTCCAGATGCAAAACAGTGGAGAGTTCCTAACGGCGGCTCTGGGCAGCAAATCTCGGCGGTGGTTCTCATGGGGCACGGTGGCTCTGGCAGATCTCGGCGGCGTCGGGTAGCACAGAGAAGAGAAGAGGAGGCCTGGGGAGCACAGAGCAGAGAAGAGGAGGCTGCATTTAGTTCCTGATCGGGTAGCTCCTGATCGGTTTCATTTAGTTTTCAACTAATCACAATTCATTTTAACCTGCGCAACCAAATCACATACAAGGAGGAATTAGGAGAAAAGAGGAAAAAAATATGTATTCACGGAGAAGCAGAAGGGAGGCACGTGGCTGTGGATGCCAGTGCCATGGCCGCTGAGCTCTGGCTATTCGCTGACGTCTCCGTTGGCGGCAGGCCAGAGGCACCGAGCTGGCCGCCAGATACAGGCCAGAGAGTCGGACTTGTCGGGGACTCAAACATTGGATGTCTCTGGCCGACTGCAATAGAGGCGTGGGCGTGGGCGCAGGCGCAGGTGCGAGGCTGCCGACGGCGAGTCGTGGAAGGAGAGAGAGCTGTTCTGTGGAGAGAAAACAAGGAAGTGGGCATGGAGGAAGGGACGGAGGTTGAAGATGGTGACAAATGGACGGAGTGCTACAGGGAGATAACGGTGGGAGTTTTCAGTGTTATTGGGGCTAGCCCATAGATTTTAGTGGTATGTTTTCCATCAGCTTGAAGTGGAGTGCTATAAGAGCAAATTTTCCCTAGTCCTTATGCTCAAGATTTACTGGTGGTTACCGATCAAGCTGATTCTCGATTTTCATTGAAGTATGGTATCATTCAGAAGGAAGGACCCATTTGGATTGGAGCTAGCATTAGGCTGCAGCACAAGTTAATTTAGTCTTTTCACCCTAGCACAATTGGTGGTCACTCGGGTGTGCGCGCAATATATCAGCGTCTGAAAAAACTGTTTAGTTGGATTGCTATGTAGCGAGATCTGGAATCCATTATCAAACAATGCCATATTTGTGAGCAAGCCAAACATGAACGTTGCAAAACCCAGGGGCTGCTTCAACAGTTGCCCATCCCAAATGGGGCTTGGCAAGATGTTATTGTGGACTTCATCGAAGATTTGCCACTGTCAGAGGGTTATTCTGTGATCCTAGTGGTTGTTGGTCGGTTTACTAAGTACACCCATTTAATTTCCATGAAACACCCATATAGTGCTTCCCAAGTGTCCAAAGTGTTTCTCACTAATGTGGTCCATTTGCACGGCATACCCCGATCAATTGTGTCAGATAGGGAAGGAAGGTGAAGTTACAAATGAGTTTGGCTTGTAATCCTCAAAGTGACGGGCAACAGAGAGGGTTAACCAATGCCATGAGATGTATCTCCGGTGTGGTTCGCAACAGACGCCTCGTAAATGGTTTTCTTTGCTTTGCTGCGATGGAGTTCTGATACAGCACGAGTTTTCATTCAGCAATTCAAGACACCCCATCGCAAGCGTTGTATGGCACCGAGCCTAGTGATGGGGGTATTGCCTGATCTGTCATCTACTATACACATGTAGGTCAGCGATATGGTGTGTGAACGTCAGCGATATGTAGAGCTGTTCAAGGAACACTTGAACCATGCTCAGAGTCTCAGACGCGCATGAAAAATGCAGCGGATAGAAATAGAAGTCTCAGAGGATTTCTGGTGGATGATTCTATTTATGTGAAGTTCCAACATTATGTCCAATCATCAGTGGTCAATGGACTCCACCCCAAGCTCGCTTTCAAATATTTTGGTCCATCTAAGATTCTGCAGTGTATTGGGACAGTGGCTTACAAGCTTCAATTGTCTGAAGGTAGTCTGATTCGTGTCCAATTTTATACCAGTTTCTACTGATTTGCCTCGTCCAGTGGAATTGGATGTTTTAGATGCTCGGCCAGTTGCTATTCTGGACAAATGACTGATAAAGACTAAAGAAAGGCAATAATGCTCACCTACAAATTCTTGTGCAGTGGATGGAGTTTTCATCTTCAGCAGCGACGTGGAAAGACTACCACGTGCTGCGCCAACAGTTTCCTGTTGCTCCAGTTTGGGGGCAAACTGGGTCTCAAGGGGGCATCAGTGTCACCGCTGTGCTGGAGGTGATGGGTGGATAAGTGCTGGGCGTGCAGATGGTTGGAAACAAGCGCGGAGTGAGTCAAGGTGTTCAGTTCAAATGTCTGGTCATGTGGGCTGTAAGTGGGGCGCCTGTGGCCAAGACGGGTTGGAGACGTTGGCATGGGGATAAGTGTGTCCGGGAATAGCTGGCATTGATAATCCTCAAAAAAAAGCTGGCATTGAACATAACACAGTCTTCTTCCTTGCTACGTCCTCTCTCTCTCTCTCCCCTCTTCTTCTCCTTTCCCCTCCCTTTCTCTGATCTGATCTAAATTCTAAATTATGACAGCTTGGCCAAAGGTTTTTAGCCCATCACTATCCCTATGTATAATCCCAAATCACTAATATATCCCGAGGAAACAGCTAATTGTGCTTGCTTTACGGTTTGCCAAGTGACTTTCAGATTGGATATCAATTCTAGACTGTTGCAAATAAATTATTGAAATTCTGAAGTTTTTGACTTGTGCATAGAATAATTTTGTTTTTGCTTTCTAATCTTTCAGGTGCCTTATTTGGAACAGTGGAGTGGTCTAGAGGGGAATCATGCAAGTTGTCTTACAAGAGCAGCAACAGCCCTCCAGGATGCCTCATCACGACTACCAATCCATGGGAATGTTAGGGTAAGTTTTGTTTCTGGAAATATCGTACCAGACATGAATTGGATTAGTTTGTAGGGTTAATATCCGAGATCAATTCTTGCGATATTAACATATTAATTGTTTTTTGTTATGTTTCAGGCTGATATCAGAGAAATCACAGAAGCCTTTGGTTGTGCAATGCAAATTCTGGAACCTCTGTCTCCTTGTGTTGAAAACTTCTTACCAAAGGTTAGAGAAGTCCTAACCGAGACAGAGGAAATAAAGAAGTTTGACTTCATTATGATCTATGATTCATACTATACTTTATTTGGGTTTGTTAATTCATGAAGTTTTATTTTCTTATAAAATATAATTCCCTCAGTTCACTGCATATATAATCATAAATGGGTTCGAAATTGGAAGAACTATCAATTCAATTGCTGCTTTATACCCCAAGGAGATAGTGATATCTAGTAAATTGACTTTTAGAGCAAACTGCTTGGTCTGTGGTCATTTTTTTTTATTTAACTTTTTCTGTAACTAATTGGCAATCTTGTAATAAAGGTTGGAAAAATTGATGATTTTGCCTCTAATGTCGTCGAAGTGATAGGCGACGAAAGACATCTGATCGAAGAGGGTAAGGACCTCTTAGATCAAGCACACAAAATGCAGGTATGGCGTCACCCAAAAAAAAGGAACTCTTTGATCTGCATATATTTACTTTTATTGAATGAGTTCTACGGTAAATATGTGGCGGTTTTCCCCCCCTGAGACATGACATTGACTTCAACATGTAGATGAAAGAGTGCAGTTTAAGGTGCCAGCTGTTGCAACTGAGAGAGAAGAAAGCATCGTAATTCGTAAACATGGAAAGGATATATCAATGATAGCACTAACTTCATATGTCGGACGAGTGCGCCAATTGTGCATACCGTTGAAGTAACAATGAATGTACAGTGGTAATTGGTCGTGTCAATAGAAGGATGCCTGACCATGTCAATACTCAGTAGAAGCCCAACAAAAGATAAAGCAGATCGATCAATACTTATTGATTCCTTCTGGTATAAAGGTTCCTTTTGCACAGCATTTGTTTTACCTTTTTCTCATGTTGCAGCATACGCATGGAAAGAACACATACATTACAAACCTAAAGAGTAAGGATAATGATTCCCCCCAAGGAATACGATTTGAGCACTAGTCGACAAGAAGGCAGATTCTATGAGATTTTTAACCCCCAAGTTCCTCTCATTCCATGTATTGGTGAAGAAAAGTGAAAAGAAGCTAGGTTCCGGCTGCTCGTGCATGCACCGAAGCGCCAGCTGCTGTGGCCAGTGCCATCTCCAGCTCGGGCAGCAGCAAAGGCCGGAGCTTGCGAGTCAGGACGGGAGATCGGCATGGCGCTGTCAAGCCGGCTGAGGCAACGCACGCGAGGCGAGACTAGCGAGCTTTCTGCGCCAACTAGAAGCTCCACCTCGTGTCCATGGAAGAGCATCACGCACAGTGGTCACAAAATTAGCAGAGGTCCGTAGCTCGGGGTAAACTGCAGGATAGCACTGAAGCGCTACGAATTCTTTACCAGATAGATGGTCTGGACGCTCCATTTCGAATCCAATGCTCCACATTTGATCAAAGGCACCTGCTACCGTTTTCTCTGCCTTTTACTCACATCAACATCTCTTTGGATCTCTCGTCTGAAGAAGGAAGGTTTTGGAAAGTCCTCTGCTTCATTGTAACAGAAAAGATATCTTGCCAGGACTTCATTGGCTGCTACGTTAAAGAAGAAATAAAAATATTTGACCATAGCCGATGTATGAAACCTAGCGGAACCTTATCCTGAGGATATGGCCTCCCCATACGATCGGCTTGGCCTGTATTTTGTTTCTTCTTCCTTTGGTGTGTCTTCACGGGGAAAGAGGACTGTTGAATCTATGGAAGTCTCACACAGCCGATGGAATTGGATATACAACTAGAGTTGCATAAACCACATCAGACCCCCTATGTTCCTACTGAATGTCCTCAAAGGCTGGCGTATAACATAGATCGGATGATGTGCATTATTTGATACACTGTCTCAGAAGTAGCATGGCCAAGAACACTCGCCTCTCACGCAGCAGTCTCTCAGCCAAACCTTAATAGATCTGTGTCGAACTAGAGAGGCTCCACAGAAAAAGAACCAATCTAGCCACATGTTCTCTATCCGACACCAGGCCAGTCTCTAAGCTGTTCTCATCCATGTATCTCTTCTAGCCTTCGCCCTTTTGCGAAATCAGCTTGTGAAAAACTGAAAGGTCATAAGCCGATGGTTGCTCCCCATCCGGTCTGAGACTACACAATATAGCTACGTCCAGAAGAGTGCGAACACAACATAGCTACGTCTAGAAGAGTGGGTCCTATCGGCCCTAGCTTGAGCATAAAAGCATTGAAGGTATCAGACCAGAAATAGCTGGCCGATGCTAATATGGACTCATTGGCAGTAGGATTAGACAAGGAAAGGAGGAGGCAATTTGGCTATTCCTATCTACTCCCATTCAGACTTCTTATCAGTCGATACCCTAATAAACCAGTTTTTCCAACCAGCTAACTCGGTTTGCCAGGATCGGAAACTATCCTTCCAACCTTCTATATTAGCATCCACAACAAATAAGGGGAGACAGGGACATCCAATTGAACTACAACCGATGGGTCAAGGTTCCCCATCAGACCTAAGGTATAAATGTCGGACAGACCAGGAATCAGGAGGAGTACCTAGCTCATTCTCGCTGAACAAAAGGAGAAGATAGGGAATTGGTTAAGTCCGGGGAAGGGGCTGTAAGCCAATTGCAGAGGTGTAAGCCAATGGCAGAGGTTGTGCAAGTTCGAGAGCATACAAAAGAAAATGATGGCAGCCCTATTTATAAGAAGTAAAATTGAGAAAGCTAACTATCGAGCACGGTAAAACCCTAACATATGAAAGGACAGAAATATCCCTAGAAAACTAACGATTAGCTGAGAAGGAATACGAGAGGTCAGGGGCAAGATGGGAAGTAGAAAGTGTGAAGACGAAGCTGATGTTTGGAGAATTTCGGGACATGATTCTCATATCCCAAAATTGGGGGGCATGTGTTGACACCTGATTTTGGTATCAGCTGATGTTCTAGAAACCTCTAGAAATTGGCTTGGATTTTTAGAAGATACGAGCTAAGAATAGAGACGAAAGGAAAGCCCAAATCGACTGAGATAAAGTATGGAAAGGGGAGTCCTGGTTGGGGCGCAAGAGTCCTGATCGACTAGGATCCGAGTATATTAGGCATAGTTGGGTAAAATTAGAAGATAAAATCGAGTCTATATCGGTTACAAATAAGAGCCCTAGTTTATATTGAGGCCTCAGTCTGTATAAATACTTAGCCCTTGGGGCGGATAAAATCAACACATCAATACAATACATCTACTTTTATCTGTTCTTTACTTTTCATCGCAATTAGAGTAGTTTCATCATATTTTGATTTCGATCGACTTGTTGTGCATTGCCTTTCGATCAGCTTCGAGGTACACCTCAGGAGTTGCTTGCAAGTAAGTACTATCTCGATTGAGTTTGATCTATGAGTTTGCATCAACTTTTGGTGAAAATACTATCGTGATTGATATTGCCACACATCGCCGTTTCAACCCAGGGTTAGGTTTCACCCTTCTTTCTACTGATTAACACATTCATTGACAGTAGACTGTTTGCCCTTTGTTCTATCGGCTTATAGCTTGCTATTCGTCGATAGTCTGTTTATCCCTCGTTCTATCAGTTAGACAATCTAATCGGCTAATTGATAGTTTGTTTACCCTCTTTCTGCTACTTTGTTGATTTCGCCGACTTAATGGTGGATTGTTTATCCCTTTGAACCTATTGGTTTAGATCTGATATAAGCTGATAGTTTCGTTATCCTTTACTCTGCTTGGATCTGCTTCTAAGTGTCACAGGTTCATTATATCATAAATTCAATTGGCTATTTAAAAGCTGATTGTGTCTTCTCTTGCCGATTGTAGATTAAATTGGCTGGCACGCTAGAACTCTACTTTCAGTGCTGTCGGAGATCCAACTTCCTAAACCCACGTGCATTAGCGTGAAAACCAGTTTTTTGCGTCAACACAACCGTACAGATCTAGCCTTACGTCGAGGTCCAATCCACGTCAAGAGGGCATTGATAGCACCGTCCAGCACGAGCCTCACATGAGCGTTGTGGCCTCTAGCTATCGAGGCTAATGCACAAGTGCCCTGGTCCCCACCTCGTCTTGAATTATCCCTATGTACCTTATATCTATCTCTATCTCTAACTTAGTAAAACTTGTCTTACATTTACTTGAAGCGACGGACTTAGCGTCGGACGTCCAATGAAATATAAAGAAACAGATCATCCGATCAAGCGGATCCAATCTAGGTCATATGTCCTCGATAAAACATGAAACACGTTGAAGTACTTATGAAACAAAACTCAATAACATGTGAAATATAGCAATAATGTTTTTGAAACATCGCAATGGCAAGTGTAGGGACAGAGTTGGGCGACCTCTAGTGGTGATGGAATCCAAAAATTGGATGCCCCTCCCCCCAAGAAAAATATTGAAACATTTTGCAAAAACATGTGAAACATGCTGACTGATGGAACATCACCAAATTAGTGAAGAAACATCGTTAAAGTATTAATGAATCATCGTCAAAGTACTGATATTTCCGTGGTTATTAAAAGATGTTTTACCTCATACGAGCAAATGTTTCATAAGAGCAAAAACAATATTTAAAAAAAGCAAACTAAATGTTTCACATTTTTTTAACGGGTGTTTCACCAGGATAAAACACAATGTTTTACCAGAGCAAAACTAAAGTCTCACAAGAACAAAACCATGTTTCACAGGAGCAAAAACAAAATATTGCATATACTTTGTGGGTTGTTTCACCAGAGAAAACACAGTAAGTATGTTCGAAAGCACTAGCTGAGCTACACAAAAAGAATGAACATATTCTATATTCCCTTCCCGGAATGGAGTCATGAAAGAAAAGAAGGCGCGGTTCCGTCGGGCTACCTTCCAAACCAAAATGAAACCGGAGAATAGACTTCAGTCTTTAGAACTACTTACTTACACCCAACCACCGCTCGATCTACTATGAAAGAAGCTGTTTGTGGAAACAGACATTTAGAAAGCAGAATGAGAGTTGGGAAAAGAGCCATGTTCATCTGACTAGGTACTGGAAGCAGTATTCACAACTCGGTATCTTATTGGTAGCTCCTCTCACTCGGAACAGAACTACATACTAGGGTCATATCTCAAGCCAACTTTCACTATATTTTTCCTATCTAGCTCCTTCCAATGGAGTGCATAGCCACCACCACGCTATCTCCTCGTGCCTCCCGCTCTCATCATCAGGCTCGTCGTCAAGATTGTCGTCGTCGTTGTCGCCTCATGATCTAGTCATCGCCCCACGATCTCGCTGTTCACTGCTAGGAGATGGGGAGGAGGAGGGGAAACTCCGGTGCTGCCGCCACGAGGCCAAACTCTGGTGCTGCCCCCATGGGCTCGACGTCGCTACCCTCACTAGAAGAGAGGAGGGGAAAGCAGGAGAGAAGGAGCCGTGAAAAGGATAAGGAGTACGTGTGGACAGAGTGTGTGTGCTGTTGTTTAATTTGGAGCAGTGTGCGATTGGGCTAGACGGCTGATGCTAAGTGATACCGTTACTTGAAATAACAAATGGCCGCAAGTATGATCCCCGTACGTTGGAAGTTGGAACGTCCTCATGCATTGATGCTGGAGAGGGAGAGTGGTATATGGGCTGTTGAATGGTTGAGATGAGTCACGTACCACCTCCACCACCACAGCTTACAGCTTGGCTCTTTTAATAGAAGATATTTCTTCCACCACAAAAGAACATTTCTACCCTTGCACTCTATCCAGCATATATATCCTCCCTAAAACATGAGAACAAAACAACTACTCCCACCAAGAAAAGCACAAACAACAAGCAAAACACCGGTGCAAATTACAGGATTTTCCATGTAGTTTAGGACTCGATGCACACGAGTCCAAGGATGGCAAGATAACAACTTAACACGATTACTTGACACGCAAAATGTGAAGGGTTTACAACGTACGAAATCACAGTACAACTGGAATGTAATAAGAGCTGCAGTAGCTTCAGTTTGTCGTCTTGGAGAGTGGTACAAACATAGTCTACCGGAGCATTTTCCTTGCCAGATCACATCTTTTCTTTCAATCTTTCCAGATTGTTTATCACCCCATCGGAAATAGCCATAGCTGGTAGCTCAGTTAGCAGATTATTTTTGGTCACAAAGGCAAGAAGTGAAACTTTAGTGCACTCATGCAAAGGCTTATCTGAAACATGTAGGAGCCGATAGAATTTCTCAACTGCCGGGTTGGTTGTCCTCTTGATCTCTAACTCGATCCTCCGGAGTATTCTGAAATTGTTGGCCTAAGTCCTTAACCATCTCATCCATCCTATCCTCCACTATATCAATAGTTTCTGCTTGATTAGACGCCTGTCTCCTCTATGACTCATCATGTTCTTACCATATATGGTAATTCGGCATGAAGCCAAATTTGCACAGGTGGTCATCACTGTCTTCGTCTCTTGAGAGAAAAGACAACACTTAGCACAAGGGGACTTCGCTACCCCACCAGGAGGAGTTGGGGAGAAAACCTGATCCAGAAAAGGCTATATGTTCACTTTCCAGAAAAGCCTTATTCTAGCCATCGTACATCCAACCATAGTCCTGTGCCATCTTTCAGACTATTGAATGCAAAACAATATGTAAAAGTGGATTACTGGCCCTAGTAGGAGTTCTAGGCAAGGATAGGTCATAAACCCACCCAGGATGGACAGCTTAGCACGGCTTGTTGTGCCATGTCATAGGATTCAAACGAAATTTCAGCAGCATAACCCCACTGTTTTCCGAATGCACCATGTTACTTGTGCATCAGAGAACAGCTGGATTATGTAGCAAAAATTTTGTTTGAATCCTATGACATACCATGACCAACCGCGCTAAGCCGTCCATCCCCAGGCTATCCAAAAGCGTGGACAATTTAGGAACAACACATCTCAAAATTCAATGTGAACTATGTCGCTCCCAAACGGGTGACGTATAGGTTGAGTTAACTTTCTATGTTCTATAGTGCAATTGCTATGTACAAAATTTACCCTTCGCAACATTACATATTAAATGCAAAATAAAAACATAATAACAAATTAAAGTCAATATAAGAATACTACCTTAATAAAATTAGTAAATAAACTACCTTATTTTAATATAGTGTTCTTTTCAGCGCTTGCGTTTGTATTTGCTTAAAAGCTGGAAATTTGTACTCCTCGATAAGGACATCCAAGGGATAAAAAATTATAGAAAAATGGTTTTGAGAGTTTTAAGAAAAAATAGTAAGACATACAAAAATTAGCTATCAAACGTCAAAGAGTTTGACTTGTACTAAAGTAATAAATTTCTATCTTATAAGCAAACGTAAACACTGAAAAGAACACTACCTAAATTAGGCAATAAACTACCATAATTTAAATTAGTACATAAACTACCATAATTTAATAAACTAACGTACCTTCATGTAAATTAGTAAATAAACTATCGTAAGTTAATTACATAACTTAATGTACACTAAACATAAATTGAATAACATATCTTAATTTAAATTACTAAATAAACTATTTAATTACATTAAATAAACTAATTTAATTTAATTATATGAGTAAGAACACTTACTTTTAAGCGGCGGCAAAGAGAGGCGAGGCGGTGGATGGGTGCTCTGTGGGTGGTAGCGAGTAATGGCAATGGCGGCGGCGGCAAGCGGCGAGGTGGCAACATGAGGGCGGAGCAGCGGCGGCAAAAGCGCCTGATGAGGCTTAACGGCGGGGTGTCGGCGTGGCGGCGAGGTGGCGGCCGGCGGTCGGCGGCCGGCGACGGCGGGCATGCGGCTACGAGGGTGGCGGTAGCGTAGCGGGGGGATATATTTTTAGGGCAGCCTACGTGTTAAAGGCCAGATCGGCCTATTTACATCGGCTAGGCCGATGTAAATAGGCCATGTGACACTCACGTGGGGACAAATTTTTTTACGTTAGTCAGGCCAACGTAAAAAGACACCACGTAGCATATTTACGTCAGTCTGGCTGACGTAAATAGTTCCATCATATTTCAAAGGGGGGCGGAGGGGAGGGGACGGGGGGAGCCTCTATTTACGTCGGCAGGGCAGTCGGAAATAGCTCTATTTACGTCGGTTTGGGCTGGCTGATGTAAATAACTCCGTATTGATGTTGGCATTTTCTAAGCTAACGTAAATAGGCCGGATTCCTGTAGTGGTGGATGCACCACCTAATTGCAACTGTGTCAGCAACCTGGTACAAAAACATACACATGTAGGGATATGAAGTGGGTAGAAGGGAACGTGGCAATTAAAGTTGGTCATGTAGGTAACATCTATACGATCGCATGGAAAGACAAAACAATAGTTAAAAAGCTGTTTTGCATCATCTTCCAGAAACTTATGTTTACTCCTTTTCATCTCAGTAAACTAATAACGGGCCATAGAAGCAGCGCGACAATGTTCACAACACTCAAGAGTATAATAGGAACCCATAATAGAAGTATTGTACTAAGTCGTATGGCGAGTATTAGCTTTCAGGCTAGGATGCAATCCTTCAGTGAACTCGCACAAGTCATACATTCCTCAAGTTGTGCAACTCTCAAGACATTTCTGTCACGGGTATCAGCAACACTTGTAACTTTCTGGAGCAGAACAGGTTATGGTACTACGAATTTTTACTTAATTGAGTATATGCAAGGCATCCAAGCATCTGTCTCCTGCAAAACAAGGGACGGAATCAGCTTGTACCTACTACTAGGAGTGTAAAGTGGAAAGGGACTATTTTGAACAAAATGGTATATGTACAGTGCAAGGGACCTACCCAGGGTTCAACTTATCAACCAAAGTTCCTGCATGATCGCGATTTTTGACCTTACGTACCTTGCGGCTTGGTAAGCAATATCAAACGATTTAGGGATTAAAACTGAGCTAAATTTAAATTTTAAATTGGTCGATTGATATACGTCGATTATGGATCAGCAACCCAGTCGATCAAGTTTCTATCGAAACGGGTCAATTACGGGTCGAACTCGTTCGACTTTTTATTAACAAACTGATTTTGTTTTGACCTCGGATTCAAAATTTTAAAAACATAATTTTATTGGTTTTGATCTATTAATCGATATTGATCAATTGTCCAGCAATAACCCAATTGATTTTCTATCAAAATGGGCCGATTATCGATCGATATAGACTGCAAGTTTCGACCTTGGATTCAAAATGTGGTTTTTTTTTATAGTAGGAGTTTTGAACAATTGTTTTCGAAAATCATTGCCACGATTATCCAGCAATTCCACTGGTAGTGATAAGTTGAAGCTTGTACCTTCCACCAGTGCGCAACTGTAGGATGAACTGAATCCATTTCCTCTTAGTAGGCACTTAATTATCTCCATCGATGATTGTTGTTAGAGATATAATAAGTAAATATCATATTTGTAGATAAATTAGATAGAGTTCTTTTCGTATACGGGTTTTCCTGCCTTATTTAGGCTTTCCTCTATAGCCTATATACAGGCCTTTGATCTACAAATCAATACAACAAGTGTTTTCAATAACAGGGTATCAAGGCCGAAGCCGAAGTGCATGAAACCCTAGCCGTCGCCAATGTCTTCTGCTCACATTGCCGCCCCCAAGAATCTGATCTCGGGGACGGCCACCTGTCCTGGCATCAACACCACCACCACCACCACCATTACCGCTGCAGCTCATCATTATGCCAGGAGATAAACAACCAATCCTACAAATTAAAGATATTCCTAATGTGCACTGTTGGAAAATAGATTCAACGACGAGCTTAATTACTTCTTGAATGAAGGATCAACAAGACCCTTTTTATTAAGGTGAAATTTTGAAGATGCTACGAGCTATTAGGACACTCGAACGAACAAGACAGCTAGTTTTATCCAAGTTTCGGCCTCTAGACATAATAAACCTACTCTAGTGTTGGTTATGCAAATGTGTGTATCAAAAAAAATATGAGGTGTCATCTCCCCTCCATGAGAAAAAGAAGGGGTATTTACAGTCACAGGGGAATAACAACCCTAGCGTATTAATGCCGCCATTTACTCACGTCGGTTACATATAATAAATCATGACTATAACTATGCACTAATACTAAGCGTCATGTCCACGTTGCGGGTAACAGATCCAAGATCGTGTGTAACATGACTTCTAGGGTCACGTGTCGTTGTTTGGATTTAGTTGTTAGAAATGTCTTAGAGCATGTACAATAGTCCATATCAGCTGTCTCTAAATCTTACCATATAGGACAAAAAATAATGTGAATGAGAGAGAAAGCGTGCATAAAGAGTTAAGCCGTCTTAATATAAAATCGACTCTAGCACGGGAACCAAGATAGGTTGTGTATGGAAAGAAGTTGTCTACTCATAAATAAGCTATCTATATCGTTGTATAGGTTATCTATAACGCTATCTATAAATGACATATCAACCTGTTATAGACAGCAGCTGTCTATACTATTGTAGTACCCTTATTGTAATAAAAATTTATCCAATCTCCGATATGTAACAATCTTAGCTAGAAGAGATAACAGGCTAGGTAGAAGATAACCACGTTGCATGGCCATGCACCGGCAGCCCGTGGGGTGCGCACGAAGGCCCCAACGCCTTGAGTTCCTTAAGTGTTCTTGCGGATAGCATTGCTGCCTTCCGAATCAACCTTGTCCTGGAGGTTGAAATTCATTGTGCGCATCCCCGTCGTCCTGCTGTCATCCTCATTATCCTTCATGAGCTCTAGATAGAACAACCGCTTGCAATGGTGACCTTGGGTATAGAGATGTGATGTCGCGGCTGAAAGCCGGTCGACTCCACCGAGGTTTGCGAAGCCTTGCATAACTTTAGCGATGGCCTAAGCCAGGTCTTAGGGTTGACAAGATCCCCGAAGGGTCACACACTCAGATGAACCGCTGAAGAAAGGTGCCGTAGCTCTCTTTCCAAGCAACCCATCCTTCCTGTAGTTGCCAGTTGTTGAGCATTTCTTGGGCTTCGCCTCGGAGATGCAGACCCATCACTTGGATGTAATCAGCTCACATTGTCATAGCCATAGGAGCGAGTTGTGCTGCAGTCGCCCCCGTCCGCCCTCTCACGAGCATGTTGGATAAACTACCATCGTCCTTCTCCCACGCCTGAGGGACGGCGTTCGCGCGCCGGCGCTCATCATCACATCGAGTTGCTTGCCATATTGCCTTTTCATTGCTAAGCCTTACAAGATGCGTATCTAGATGATGGATGGCACGAGATAAACAATGGATCCTACAATTTAAAGATATTCCTAATAAACCAACTGTTTGAAGATAAGATAAGCTAGAAGATAGATAACACGCTAAGCAGAAGATAGCCGCGCTGCATGGCCATGCACAAGCAGCCATGTAAGCATGACATTATGTTGTTGTCATCACATTCTTGCAGTGTGCATATAAAAACATGACACAGTTTGATAATAGCGTTCGAGTGAATAATAGGCAGAGAACTTGCAATAACAATTTCTAAAACCTGATTTGATTGTCTACATTGCAGGCATCTTCGTCACAAACATCATATCAGAAAGTTTCCACCCTGTAAATCACTGAGTTCGCATTGATACAAGTGACAATGGTGAAACTTGAAACCGACAGTTATACTCCCTCTGTCCCAAAATATAAGGCATGGTTTGACTTTGCTCGGTCTTCAAAGCGAACTATACGCTGATGTTTAATTTCTCTTATAATATGTCGTACATAGAAATAAAATTATGATCATTAGAAAATGCTTTCAAATACGAAACTAATGATACCATTTTTATATCATAAAATGTATATATTGTCAGACAAATCATTGGTCAAAGATAATGAAGTTTGAATCTTGAAATACGTGCGCGCCTTATATTTTGGGATAGAGGGAGTAATAGGCTTGCCGAAGTTTGCAGTTTATAGCAGTTGCACTAAAAAACTAAAGGAAAAAGTAGTGACTTGGTCCCTCAACTATGACCCTTGACTTATTTTGGTCTCTAAATTTCAAAATCAGGTTAATTTAGTCCTTCAATTGTCAAAACCGCGCACAAATGTTCCATTCATCGAGTCAACGGCTATTTTGACTAGTCAAAGGTTGTTTGACGAAAGTGTTATATATATTTGATATTAAAATATTTCAAAAATTTCAAAATAAACTATATATTTGAGTTTCTTATGATTATCTAATCTCATAGAATTTTTTTCACATAATTTTTCTAAAATTTACACAATTGTTTAGCATTTTGTCCTAATTTTAAGACTATTAGGAAATGATAGAAAATTTTAAAAATCTGATACAACGCGGTAAAATACAGGGAAAATTATATGAGGATGTAAAACAACTAGGAACTCAAATATACAATTTAGTTTAGATTTCATAAAATATTTTTATGTAAAAATACAAGTAACACTTTGACCAAACCACTTTTGACCACTCAAAACCAACCTTTGACTCATCCAAGGACCATTTGTGGCCAGTTTTGACAATTCGAGAATCAAGTTAACCCAGTTTAGGAGTTTATGAACCAAAATGGTTTGAGCGCCATAGTTCATGGACTAAAACGGTACTTTTCCCAAAACTAAAAGGTGAAGAAAGAAAAGCCATCTGCTTGCACCAAATTAAGTGTGCAACACAAGATTCTTGATAATAGCAGTGAAGAGCAAATACAATAATAGCGTTCGAATAATAGTTTCCACCCTGTAAATCACTGATACAAGATCGATTATACTCCTCTCGTCCCAAAATATAAGGCTTGGTTAACAATCGGTGCCGTAACATTAATAATATGTCAGAAATTACAAATAGGCATACATGAGAAAATCAGCTAAAATCATCAGAGAAAGCTACCATTCACATCATCATAAAATGAAATATATATTGTCGGATTATGATCATCATTGGTCATAAACTATAGTTTGCAAATGGTGAAATACTACGTCACCAAATATATTGGAGTTACAAAAATGAAGAGTCTTCAGCACTCTCGGTTTGCTGGCATGCGCCTTTACTTTATCAAGGAAAAAGTTTGAGCCAACGCTATGACAGTATCTTAGTCAGGTTTATCATTATTTTGATATTTTGGTCAGGTCTATACCATAAAACCGAGGAGCACGGCACACAAATTCAGATTGGTATCACAGTCACATGAAATCATGCGATATTAAAATATTTCTTATTTGATAAGTTTGGATGTTAATATATATTTGATATTACTAGTTTGGTATATGCAAAAATTTCAAAATAAACAATTGTTTAAAGCATTTTGAAAAGAAAATTTTATTTGAGTTTCTTATGTCCCTCAACCATTAATCTCATAGCACCCTTGATTTTTTTCACATGATTTTTCTAAAATGTTAGGTTAATTTTGTCCTGATTTTAGCGCACCTTCAATTGATCATTCATTTTAAAAATCTGCAAAACATCTAGTAAAATACAGTAACTCAAATATCATTAGGTTGTTTGAGATTTCATAAAATGTATATTTAGAATATACCACATATACAAGTAACACTAACACTTGACTCAAATTTCAACGAAAATATTATCCTAGAATTTTTTTCTCACATACCAACATTGCATTCTGCACTACTAAAATGCTGGCCACGACCGTTTTGAAAATGCGGTTAATCATCAAGTTAGATTAATTATATGAGCAAAACAACTAGGAACTCATAAATTAAACGGTACTACACCAAATTTCCCAGGAGAACCATAAAAAGTAAAATCGTTAAGAACAATTTAGTTTAGATTTCCATATTACCAATATTTTTATGTAAAAATGTAACACCACCAGTTAACCATGTTTGACAACCTCATGTTGCCAGTTTGGCCAGTTTGACGAATTAGAATCTAGAACTGGTTTAGGAGTTTATGAACCAAAATGGTTTGAGCGCCATAGTTCATGGACTAAAACGGTACTTTTCCCAAAACTAAAAGGTGAAGAAAGAAAAGCCATCTGCTTGCACCAAATTAAAACAAAGATTTTACCTTCCATCTTATATATGGAAGAGCAAATAGCCCCAACAATAAGAGCTGTTATACCATAAGCACCTCGGCCTGCAAAAGAAAAAATTGGCTAGTGTTCATACAGTGAGCAATGAAGTTAGTGTAAAATTACACAATAAATAATTTAGCAACCAAGCACACATTCCCAGTAAGTTAAAAAATAAGAGGACAGCATTGAAAAAATATTACTGTCATGTAGTTTTCTCATAAAGGCCAGCACTTAATAAAGGACACTACAACAGATGGTAAACACAGACATGGTACTACGTTATCAATATGTGATATGGGGAAATGGGTGAAGAAGGTAAAAGAAAATACATAGGAACAATGCCATAACTATACGCAAAGGACACTTACCTGTTAGTTACATCTCCTCAAGGAATTAAGATGGCAACCTATAAATGGCATTACATCATTTTCCTGAGATACATTCACCACATCTGAATGGCATACCACATTTACCATTTCTCAAATTTCAACGACAAATACCTCAGAATGTCTTTAATTCTGCACAAAGCAAAATGCTTAGGCACAATTCAAAATAGAAGGCACTATATAAATTCAATTACACCAAATAGGAGAATAATCCATGATCGTAAGAATAGCCCACACCATTATTAAATTTTCAAGTTACATGTTTACTTGTTGAAGCTAGAAGAGACAGATACTAGAACTGCTTGACACTTTCATAATTAGGCTTTTGACTGATAATTGAGGTCAGCAGGAGAACATATAAGTGGAAATATGCAAGTGTCGATTTACGCAAAATGTGCTGATTCAGCATTTATCCGGTACAGTGAATTTTTGCAAACAGCGTGGCCATGTATACAAAATAGAGAAGGTGAAAAACTTGTACATAAAAAACAGAGTAAAATCCATATCTTTAATTTTCAGGAACTTTTCACCCTCCACAGTTTGTAAATTAATTGGTGAAAATGTCAGATGTTATACGGAGCAAAACGTATTCATCCTTGAAAAATGCCTCCCACAGTCATTTCCAGCAACATAGATGAGAAGGTACATAACACAGTTTTTCCAAAGAAAAAATATGAGGAACTTAAAACATTACTAACAAAACCTACAGAGAAATGGTAGTGTTCAGTGTATTATATAAGACCAATACATGTACTGTACCTGAAAGATGTGCTCTTGTCAATCCTCGATCGTGTATCGGCGTATTCAATGTCCATTCTTCATTGTCCATGGAAGCGTCATTCCTACCAATAGTCTCCACACGAACAAACTCCACCCTTGAAATGGTGGAACCTGCTTGAATCCCTTACAATAATGTCTCTATTCACAATTTTTGATATCATCTTGATTGCAGCATGGCAGTCTAGGCAGGTAGTCAGATTTTTCATAACTCTAATTGGCATCCCTGGTGGAGTGTTAATCAGAGCAAATGCAATGGCCAATTTCTCACTGTGGTATTTCAGTGACTCCAACTTCAGCTCATCATCCACCAGATGCAAGGCACAGCTAGTGTCAGGCTTATATCCTTGTTGATCCATTTCTTTGTACAATCTCTCTAGTTCATATTTAATCTCAGCTATCATTGGGTTGGTTTGATCATTTGAAGAAAAACTGTAGATTTTTTGCTTGATTTCAACCCAACTGTAACCTGACTCTTTCCTAAGTCCTCGATCCCTTATAATCTTTTTCACACGTGCAGAATCTTCCCATTTACCAGCTTTCGCATATATGTTGGACAGTATAACATATGGTGTTGCATCTGTGGGACCCATACTGAACAGCTTGTCAGCTGCCACTCTCGCTAAATCCTGGTTTCCATGGATCCTACACGAGTGAAGAATGGAGCTCCATATGATTGGATCAGCTTCAAATGGCATCTCACTCAACATTTTACTAACTTTGTCGAAATGGCCCGCCCGACCCAATGCATCAACAACACAAGCACAGTGTTCCTTCCAGGGGGATATGCCATATTCATGTTTCATCATATCAAAGTATTTCACACATCCTTCTGCAAGACCATTGTGACTGCAGGCTGAAAGTACACTCAAGAAGGTGACTGAATCTGGTTTAAAACCACAAGAAATCATGCCTTCAAACATCTTGATGGCATTCTTTGCCTGCCCATAGTGCGCATAGGCTGAAATAACAGCGTTCCATGAAATAGAATTCCTCTCAGGCATCTCACTGAATATCCAGAGTGCTTCATCTAAACAGCCAGACTTTGCATACATGTCAAGAAGGGCACTGCCTGCGAACAAGCTGCACATGTAGCCTGATCTTATGAGGTAAGAATGCAATTGCCTTCCTAGCCCAATCATTGTCAGGCTCGAGGAAGCCTTAATGATGCTTGCAAATGTTGCTCTGTCCGGGCTCAGACCAGAACTTCTCATGTCACAGAATAACTGCAATGCTTCTTCATGCTGCCCATTCTGGACATACCCAGTTATCATTGCTGTCCATGAAATGACAGTTTTGTCATATTTGTTCGCAAAATTAGTCTTTGCTGCATCCAGCATGCCACATTTTGAGTACATGTCAATCAGGGCATTTCCCGCGAAATCCTCTGAAGCAAGGCCAAGAAGGACCAATTGAGCATGTATTTGTTTCCCAACCCCAATATCGGGCAGTGAACCAGCTACACTCAGCATGCTAGCATAGGGTAAGCTCTGCCTGTCAAAACCGAGCACCTGCATTTCCCTGAATAGCTTCAGCGCCATGCTGACACAATGGTTCCAAGCACAGCCTGCAATCATCACATTATACGACACATTGTCACGCTCTGGCATCTCATCAAACAGCTTCTTCATCTCATCAATGCAGTCACATTTTGAGTAGAAATCCAGCAATGAATTGTTGACAAACACGTTGTGCGCTGAGGTGGCTCTGACCACGAGACCATGGACCTGACGCCCAAGGTGGATGTTACCTATACCAGTTGCCACAGTCAACATGCTCGAAAACGTAAACTGGTTGGTTTCAAGACCAGCACAGCGCATGGCAGCAAATAGGTCGAGCGCTTCCCCATGCACCCCCTCCTTGGAGCACCCCATCATCATAGCATTGTACGTGACATTGTCCCTCTCTGGCATCTCTTGGAAGACTCTCCGGCCAGCATCAAGGAGACCGTGCTTGCAGTAGGCATCGAGCAATGTGTTGCAGACGATAACATTGGTGTTGAGACCAAGCTTGATGGCGAAGGGATGGAGCGACGTGACACCAGAGCCAGGGATGTTAAGAACGGTGGAAACAGTGACACGGTCGGGGGTGACGCCCTCCCTGAGCATGTCGCGGAAGAGCGGCAAGGCATCCTCGCCACGCCCAGCCGTGGCGAGCGCGCCCATCATAACGGTCCAGGTGACCACGTTGCGGTGGGGTGCGGCTATGAAAAGTGCTTCGGCGGCGGAGAGGTCGCTGGACCTGGAGTAGCCGGAGAGCATGCGGTTGAGGGAGAAGGCGTTCTTGTGGGGCATTTCGTCGAACAGGGCGCGCGCATGGGCGAGGCTGCCGGAGGAGATGAGGGATTGGAGGCGGAGGTTGAGGCGGTAGGCGGCGGGGTCGAAGCCCGTCTTGACCATGCGGGCGTCGAGCGGCGTGGCCGTGGCCGTGGCAGCGCGGGGAAGGAGAACCGCGGCATTGCGGATATCGGCCGTGGGTTTGGATGGGCAGCGCATGGAAGGCAGCACAAGCGCAAACGGAGTACGCTCCGCCCTGGGGGCTGAGGTGCTACGTCCACACGGCACACGGCACACGGCACACGCCCATCTTGAATGGGTAAAAGTGTCTTTTCACTTTGGGGAAAATTAGGTAAAAACAAGTTAATTTACTCAGCGATTGTGTTGAAATTTGTGTTTTGCATGTTTATTGTTATTTACATAGCGCTTTAACGCTAACGCGGTGGTATTCAGGATTGCTATATTTCTTTCCAAATCCACTTCTGGCAACTTCATTCTCCTCGTCACCGGATCGAGAGACCTTATTCGAAACGGCTGTTAATGTTATTTGACTGCGTTAGCTATACAGCATAGTTTATAGCAAGTTCCGTATGACTGTTGTCGGCGTCGTCACGGCGAGCAGTCAATCGCTTCAAAATTCCTAAACATATATATAAAAATGTCGTAAAGAATGCGTGGCGTCAGGCGGATTCCAAGTTGCGGGCTTCGTCGCTAAGGCCAGACTTTCTCCCCGTTTTCTCACGTGGCCAATATTTTTTCGGTGTCAGTCTGGCCTAACGTCTAATTAAATCGTAGAAAGTTTAAAAATTTCTCCTTTTTTTTAGTTCAGTTAAATTCAAAAAAAGAACCACAGCCGTATCGGCCGTATTATAGTTTATTTGGTCAGTCCATAAAAGTTTTAAAAATTCCTCAGAAATGGTTCCAAAAAAAAGAACCATGGTTCCAAAAAAGTCCATAAAAGTTTAAATTTGTCGTCTACATTAAAATTTATTTATTGACAAAAAAAAACCATTATACTTGAGGTCCCAAAGGTTTTTTGGAAAATTTTTGAAATTACAAATCTTTGCAAAAACTTTTAACTCATCTACCTCTATTCTTTTTTTCCTTCATTTGTGTGTATGTCATTAAAATTTAGAGAGAAGTTTCCAATAATTGTGAAACCATGGCTATAGGAAGGTCCATAAAACTTAGAGATTTTTTTTCAAAAAACACATTTTAGATTAGAGCAATTTTGAATTTTATTTTAATTACTACTACTATATGCGTGTGTGGATAACAACATGGCGGCTGTAGATGTTATCGCATCACACGACCCCTCAGATCTGAAGTCCTTCTTAGCACGTCGACAGATATTTCGATACGATTCACGAAGTAACTAACTCTCTCCCAGAGCTTCCAGGTCATCAGTCCATTTGCCGTAGATCCATCTCTAACTGGCATATACAATTAGGATTCTTAATTACTAGCGCGCCCGCCCGCTAGTTAATATCTTTCATCCATCCATAACAATCACAAACAAACCGTGTAGGGTTATATTTTCGACTGAAGGACCTCACGAAGGCCCTGCGCTGTCTATCATCGAGTTGTGGATCTTCAGAGTGTCCTATAAATACATTTCAAGATTGCAGATCTCGACAGGGGAGGTAAGGCTAATCCAATCCTACACGCCGACTCCAATGGCTTCAATGCAATTACTCACGCCTCGATACATCTTGCCAAGGTCGCTCTGATCTCGGTTGCAGGAACGTGGGTTGAGAGGAGCCGTGTTCGAAACTGATCTAGACTGTTGTAGGGCGAGTGGGGGAGGTGCCTCAGAACACACCGCCGGGACTTTTCGGGAAGAGATCGATGATGTCGATGATTTCGACGCTCCGGCCTAGGTTACCTGTGGTTTCCTCCACGCCTCACCGGCGATTCTACCCACGCGGACGGGAGACAATCCTCAGTATGGTCTCTCTCAGTCGATTAGAAAACTGCCGTGTGTCGATTTCCATCCATCGCCGGAATTAGTAAATGGTCTTCGACTAGGAGCCGTTGTCCGATAACACACGGCTCAATGCACGGCGACACCGCGACTCGATGTTGGACGACTCCAGTCACTTCTAACCAACCTTCGATTCGGATGGACATATTCACATTCAGGTTCCATTGATCGTCAATTCGCCGGATCTGCTTGGACATGAGATCTCGCTTCGAGTGGATAACAGGAGATCAGTGTTAATTAATAATCACTCCGTCGACGAGGCAACAATGATCGGTTGAGCCTTTCTTCCATAAGGGAAAAAGCGCGGGCCGGCGAGCTCCGTCGATTTTCGTCCCGTCGGCGGCACCAAGGAGAGAGGCAGAGGCAACCAAAACACATGGCAGAGAGCTTGAAGAAGACGCGAATCGCGCGTGTGTCGCGCAGTCTAGGGAACCGGCACCTAAGATGATGGAGATCATATGACAGATCATCCATGTAAGACCCTCCGACAATGTTGGTCCTTTGCTGCAAACCTCGCACAACCGGCGCGAACGCCGATCATGGAACAAATCAAAGTGGCGGCAGCATCTCGCTAGGCTCAAAGAGTTGGCTTGCTTTCATTCAGGGACACAATCGGCAACCATCTTAGGATACTTTCATTCGCAGTACACAAGGCCGAGCGGCGCCATTCGCCACTGACATAAGGCCCAGGCAAGATGAGTCATCTTCCGAAACCACAAGCCGATCGATGGCTCGCGGGCACTGAGAGGACCGCCCAGTGCACTACTCTCCATCTGATTCGCCAATCTCGTGATTGATTTGCCACCGGATGATTACACTGCATCGTCGTGTAACAAACGAGTAGTACAGAGTTCAGGTCAATTAAAATTTGTAAATTTGGATGGAAGCGCGGGACCAGGAACAGTTTGAGAATCTCTTTGGCAATCAAGGATGCCGGGAGGTGAGTGTGGGACTGCGATGATGGAACTATTTGTCCCTCCCACAAGAGAACTCGCCCATTCCGAGACTAGACTCAGGGGCGGGCTTCGAAAACTGGTCAGTCGAAGAACTCGATTCGAGGGAGACCGGCTAACTAGCCAACTGAGCAGACCCGGCGGAACTGTGTGGGAACCTGGGACCTTATCGATTCATCCGATGAGATGATTTTATTCTAATTTACCAAGGCGCTTCACCAAGACAGATCAGTCTGAAGGTCTGGGAATGGAAAGGCTGTGAGAGCTGTCTGGTGCGATACTTCCTTCCAAAGAAGTTTCGACACTTCGATCTAATCAAGAAGATATCTTGAAGCCCCTACCAAGCTATCGATGATGTCAAGCGATCGATGCTACTCTCTTTTTGCACGCACCAAAACAGGCAAAGGAAAGGAAAGGTCCTCTTCCAAAAGAAGGACAAAAAAAGTTGTGAAGAGGATCACGACCATCTGCCAAGACCGTATTTTGCCTGTGTGTGATCGACTACACACAATCTTGGAGTGTGGTTTTTCCATCCAAGCCTGACAGCGCGCAACCAAAATTTGAAGAAGAATTGAGAGGAGGAGCACAACAACGCGACGCGGCTAGCAGACTATGATGGTCCTGACGCGGAAGACCACCAAGCACTCAACTATATTCGGATAGGATATATCGATATGAGTCTGAAGGGTCCGGTATGAGCTCCAAGCGCAAGCTTCCGAGCAAAATCTAACACCGGCCAAGATAATATCCGGCTGAGTGCCTGCGTTTAAATATCCTTTTAAGACTACGCTGGGTCGGCAGACACGGAGCGGGATTGACGCTGTTTCGCTTCATGGCATAACGGGAACATCCCGGTCATCATCGTTGAGAGAATCACTCTTCCCGCATGCGCTACGCTTTCGGAATAACGGAATAATAACGGGACCGAGGACGGAGAACTCACCTTGGGGTTTCGATATATGTGGCACAGTACGTATCAATATCACAGCCGGGGCTTCGACTCCGGCAAGTTCATGGCGCTACTGTATGAAGATGCAGCCCAGCGTAACGTGGAGGCCCATTCACGGTAGGAGAGTCGTGATGCACTGCACGTCCACACGAGAGCCGAGCCAGGCTCAGCGATTCATATGACAAGAGCGAGTTAAGTCACGGCGAAGACAAGAGACAAGTGCATGAGGCGCTTCCGCCGTTCAGATCGTCATCATCACTCGGCCGCGATGGCGGGGCTGGCTAAAAATGGTCGTGTGACGTGCTGGAACATGTGTGTCGTCTATTGTAACTCACTGTCTGTAACTATTGTATTAAATAAAGATAAGTCAAGCGCTAAATGTCGGTCATTACAATTAAGTCCAGTTCCACCACAGTTTCGACTCACTCTGTTTCGACTTGTCGTATATGTTCTCTTGATAGTGCTCTTGACCGATGTCAATTAAGATTTATGCGGTCCAATTAGGCTCTAATCAGCCTTTTATTTGATTTGCGACTCCTTCTCATCCGATAGTCGACCTCAGTCACGCTTTTATTTGCTCGTCTGGGCCATCGCGCACCAATCGCGACTCGCTCAATGTCCCTAGACCACTCCAGAGGGCAGTCACTAAGCTCTAAGACCTAAATCGCCGACTACTTTAATGTTAACGATTTCTTTTTGTTTAGGCCTAAGTGTTACGAACATGTCCTATCTACTCACATGCGTTGTCCGTTGCTATGAGAGTTCTCACACGGCCTCCTCGCTATTTGTACCGGGCATTGGGCATGCTAAGTAAGAACTGCGCTGTGCTCGCATAACGGACAAAAGGCGTGACATGTATTAAAAGACAATAATTTACATAGATAATTTACAATGAGTTCCTACATTTACATCAGATGGGATCTAGTTCTAAATGTCTAAAGGGGACTCGTCGCTCTCGGCTTCACTGATGATCTCACCTCTTAGTGATTCTTAGATCGTGTCAACGTCAACGCTCACCCCTTGATCGTGGTCGAGAGATCCTAATTCAATTAATACGTCGCTCACTCTTGGATGTCACTGCTCCACGCAAGATGATGCTACCGATTCATATGTATACACATTATTAGCTTTGATCGTATGGCCTGGCATCATGCCAGCGCCTAGTCAGCTCTCGTGCCCAAGTTTCATTGTCGGGATCGCACGGCTTGTGCTCACAGCGCGTCTCTCGGCGCGAGGCTATCGTCTTCCACATAAGCGTGCATACTCGAGATTTCGAGCTGAACAAACCTGATGTCTACCGCGAGAACAGAACAAGGTTCAAGTCCGCACGTGAACGGTCCATCGGAGAAGCTTCTTCTTAACATTCATCGAGGTTCACTTCGACAGGTTTGGGGACGGTCGATTGAGCCTCCAATTCCGGCACGACCGTAGTTCGGCATGAGGCAAGGCACCGTTCTGGCGACACAAAGTGGATGTCAGGTCGCGCAACGCAGCGGTCCCGGATCTCAGCGACTCAGAACTTAGCCGCCGGACAGTTAACCGGAAGCACTCGAACTTCACCACGATCGGAGAGATGGCCTGTTCGGGCTTTCGGCTCAAGCCTTGAACCTTGATCAGCCTCCTCGTCTCCTCCTCGACCAATCACTGATCCTGTTATCTTTGAGTAAACCAGTTCCAAGATGTCACATCCCACCAAGTGAGAGAGATTTGTTACCCCGCCATCAGGCTTACTGCATTACACGCTCAGATCGCATCCAAGCTGATTCAGGCTCATAAGAAGCTCCCGCTCTACTACAATCAGTTCGCCTTCCTCCACGAAGCGGGCTCTGGAGTTGACGTCGACCCTTCCTCATAGCAAACAGCTTAGCAGGCGCCTTACTTGAGGGTGTTCCCGGGCATTCCCGCGTCGCAAAGCCTCGCAGAAATGAACAAAAATAGAAAGTTGAAGGATGGAATTGGGATTCAAATGAAAGAGCTCGATCCCATAATGGTTGAGCAAACGCGAAGAAAGGAGGAAGCGGGGAGTCCGAACCCGCGGGAGAAGAAGGATTCGAAGACGACGATCTCCTCTTGGTGAGGAGTGGGAGAGGACTCACCTGCGGCGGCGCACCAGTCGATGAGCTCTGGCGTTGGGAGAACGCCGGCGTCAACCAGGGCCCACAGCCGCTCATCGGTGGTGTTGGAGGTTGCCCAGTCCCCCGCCATTGGAATGTGGTGGATCTGGAGTTCGCCGACGGTGGCGGCGCTAGGGTTGATTGGTGGTGGCGGAATCGCAAAAAACCCTAGCGGAAGTGTTGTGGGGAGATGAACGGTTTGGGCGCACAGTGCGAGCGTACCGGTTCAAATTCCCCGGCGTACTTCACTAAAAGAAAAGCGGGCGACGTTTCGTCTCCGTGCAAGGCGGGAAAAAATGAAGCCCTAGAATCGTTGTTTCAAGACTTGGGCTCGGACTTAAGTCCTTGAGAACATGCCCCATGAGGGCCGTGAGCTGTACACGATTCCACTCGGGTACAAGTGTCACTCGGGTCAACTTAGTCGAGAAGATAGCGTGCCCCTTGTTGGGCCTTATGCCGGTCTTCAATCCGAGGATTGGGCGCTCCCCAGATTATAACTTGGCTTTGGATGTGCCCCCCGGGGGACAGCAGTCGGTTTGGCTTTTAGTCGGACCGCACATCGAAAGTTTCTTTTTTAAATTGTCCCGGTGGCACATCTCCGGATCGTTTGTCATCAAGACAAGCACCACTTGGGCAAATTTTAAACTCAGCTCTTGGCATACCCCCTGGGGTCAACGGCTGGTCTGATTTTCTAATCAGATTAGGCGTCAAAGAGTTACCTCTTCAGTTGGGTCTCAGTGGCACATCCTTGGATCGTTTGTCGCCAAGACAAACACCACTTGGAGGACCTCAACTTGGAGGCGGGCGTATTCCTCTAGGAATCACTAGCTTGACTCCGCACTAGTCGGGTCAGGGCGCCTAAATATCCTACGCAAGTTGTGACATGTCCCACGTTGGACCGAATGTCGAGTTCTGCAAGTCAGGCTTGAATGTTATAATTTGTAACATGAAGGATAACGCTGGGTGACATTGCACACTTGGCAACATCCACCTTACTGGTATGCCTCTCTACGGGGCCACAAGCCGGCATACCGACTAGTCGGGCTGGGTACCAGACATTTTTTAAGGCTTAAGAATTTTCTCGAGTCCTTTGCAACTGTGTTGTTTGATCAGCAGGTTACTCAGCGAGCAGGACTTCATCAGCCAGACGAAGAGTGACGTCACTTGGATAACAGCTGAAGGGCTGCAAGCTGAACCCTGAATTAAGACAACTCAGTCCCGAAGCACTCGGGGGCTACTATGGATAACATGGGCCCCGGGTATCCGGAGATATGCTATTAGACGCACCACCTCTTTGGGCCGACTCAATTGGACCTTCCAAAAGGCGGGCTTGGAGGCTGGCGCGGCCTGACACGTTCTACAAGGAAATGAACTCGTCTCCTACTCGAATACATAGATATAGGCATAACCAAATCGGTTATATTTGTATCTTCCATATACGGATTAGGGATTCTATCTGTAACCCGGCCGCTTGAACTATATAAAGGGGGTCCGGGACCCCTAGTTCAATATCTCTTTCATCATCAGCATCCACCATAATACAATCCACGAGCACAGGAGTAGGGTATTATCTCGCCCTGAGGGCCCGAACCTGTATAAATTCGGCTCCCTGTGCTACCATCGTAGTTGTGATCTTTCACAGTGCCCCATAAAATACATTGCCGACATAGATCGTCGACAGCGCGTAAGCGCTTTTGTAAAGGCGGCAGCTCATGCTAGCCACATCCCCGCAAAACGTCGGCCCGATCGTCTCGGCCAATCAAATCGGGTCGTCCATCCTAAATTCTATTATAAAATTTTTTCTTGTGCAAATCTAATACAACGCGGGCTTCCTGCTCGGTTGGTGCTCCGCTCTACCTTCAACCTTGCATCGTGGGTTCGAATCCCACTGACCCCGCTTTTCCGGTACATTGTTTCCGCTGCCTTTTTCCTTTTTTCCTTTTTCTATTTTCTTTTTTCTACACCGTTTAAAAATTCTAAAAATAGAAAATTTGCAAAAATAGAACCATGCCTGCACAAAGAAGGTTCATAAAAAGTTTAGATTTTTTCAAAATTTTTGAAATTAGAAAATTTTCAGTTTAAAACATATTTTTCCCTCTCGTTTTTCCTCTTCTATTTCCTTTTTTTGTAGGCTGTTTAAAAATTCCAGAAAAAATTTGCAAAAATGGAACCATGGCTCCAGAAAAAGGCCCATAAAAAACTTGGATTTTTTCAAAAAAATTCCAAAATTAGATCGATTTTGAAATTTCAAGGCTCATAAAAAACTTGGATTTTTTTTCAAAAAATTCTAAAATTAGAACAATTTTGAAATTTCGCTCTTCTTGTGATTCAAGGAATTTTTTAAGCTTTTCTATATTTTTATTTTAAACCATATTCCTTAGGCCATGTTATCTAACCTATGTTATGATGGCTGTATATATCTATTACTTGCAATATAAATTTTTATAATATTTTATGATTAATTCACTTCACTTAACTAATCTAAAATTGAAAAATTACTAAGCCATTTAAAAGTTAAAAACCCGCCCTCCCTTTTTTCGTGTAAGCCATTTAAAAATTTAGGTAAAAAAACACAGGATTATAAAATATATTTAGTGCTTTGAATATATATTTTACTTACTTGATTAATATAAAGTTAAAAATTAGTAAGTGATGCACACAAAAAAGGGCCCGTTAAAATCTAAATGGCTAAAGTACAACTACAACCAATACAACACACGGGAGCTGGCGCGCCACCGCGCATAGGCCCCTCTAGTAGAATTAAAAGGGCCGAAATGGCCCATACTGGACTAGCAATTCTTTGCATTGGCATTTTACAGATTGTATTCTTCGGTCCGGCAAATCTTAGAGTACCAATTTTAGAGATATAAATAATATTTTTTTCCTGATTTGATTTGGTCAAAAGGCATGGCTACCCTATAAGGTGATTGACCTCTAAAACATTGGCTTGATGGGCAGTTATACTACTTCATCACCTAGTAATTCAATAATTATAAGTGAGCTGCCTTGCGTAGAAAAAGGGTTTTGTTAACTTTTTTTTTCAGACATTTGGACGGATATTTAGGGTATTAAAATTTTAAGTGAATTTCGATTGGTAATTTTAAATAAAGATATTTAACTTCAGCAATACGACTGAAATTAACTGAAAAAAAAGGGCAGAAATTTTCTTAGCACAAGGAACCTAGCACAAATAGCAATTTCTATTCTTAGCAAAAAAAATAGCAAATTGTATTTCACTGTAAACAAAGTTAACTTTTCTTTTCGGAATTGCTGCACCTCAGGTGTCTAGTGCATCGAACGCACCAGACGAGCTCACCACTCTTCTCGTCTACTAGTGCCCTCTTTGCTCACCCTATTCATTTCACTCTAGCCCGCCTCTCTATTGGTTACTCTCTTCCCCCTTTTGCTATGACTTAACACACGGAAGGAAGGACCAGGGAGCACGACACCTCGTGCTTGGTTCACCAATGTTAGATTGGCCACCGGCTTCATCCTATCTCGTCTCCTCTCACACTTTCTCTCTATCTCTGGTCTCTTTCCATAGAGCTATGTCGATCTACTCTCAGGTCTTCCCAACATCGTCGGTGCGCCACCTCTCCAGCTGACCTCTATCGCACTGGTCCTCCTCGAGCCTACCACCACCTCCTCATCTCAGTCACCCAAAAGCACTCTGGCTGATATACGTAGAAGATCTTCATTCGTCGCAGCATGGTGGCGGGGAGTCGGCGATAGCCACCTCAACAACACCTCAGCCTAGAGTCCTAATTCGAGATGTTGCATGGTGGTGGCGAGAAAGCAGTTGCCTTCGGCAAGGCCGATCTTCACAGTGGCTACTTTGACAGAGACAATATGGCACCACCCAAATAAAGATATGAAACCATTTGTTTTGTTCTTGTGAAACATTTGTTCGAATAGGATTTAAAACATGCTCATTTTGCTCTAAAACATTTCTCATGTACTTCTGAAAACATTAGTAAAACAAATATGAATCATTTTGTTTGCTCTTGTAAACATTTTGCTCGTATAGATTGGAACATCTTGATTTTTTGCTTTAAAACATTTTATTTGGTGTTCTAAAACATTTTCGTTAACCAAAATTCTATTTATCTTTATGAAACACCCTAAAAAATATCTAAAACATTTTTGTCTACTTTGTGAAACATTGCTGATATGTATTGAAACATCTTCGAAATTTTATTTGCTTTTGTAAAACATCATGGTTGCACTTATAAAATATAGATCGTTCTCGTGTGAATCATCTTTTGTTTGGGTTAAAATATCTTGGAATAGCTGCTGACAGGTCAAGTAATTGAGCTTTGTTTCAATAATTTAATGCTTGTGTTTACAAAAGATGTCCGTTTTCTTCATATCGCACGTCCAATCCGAAGAAAGTAGCTCTCTTTGTCGCGCATCCTATTTTTTTACATTTCTGTGAAATTGAAAATTTACATGGTATGATGTAAAAAAAAAAAAATCTTTTTTTAACAGGCTAGTTGGTGGCTTCCCGCCACCACGGATCTCCAGGCGTGGTCGGCTCACATGCCCTACGCCGGCGCCCCTATCGCAGTGTTCCTTGTCGCGTCCCTCAAGTCCGCGGCGCGCCTCCGCCATGGCGAGCAGCTCCACGCCCTCGCCGCCAAGTCGGGACTCCTCCTCTCCAACCCCTTCGTCCGCAACTCCCTCCTTGCCTTCTACTCCCGCCTCCCCTTGGCCCTCGCCGCAGCTCACCACCTGTTCGACGAAATCCCCGCGCCGTCCCGCGACGCCGCCGCCCACAACACGCTCCTCGCTGCCCTGTCTCGCGCGGGACGCCTCGACTGCGCGGAGCGGATGCTCCTGGAGATTCCCCGGGCCAAGAGGGACGTCGTCTCGTACACTACCGTCGTGACCGCGCTCGCGCGCGCCGACCACGCAGAGCGTGCCGTGGGCCTGTTCCGGGGAATGCTTGCCGAGGCCATCCCGCCCAACGAGGTGACGCTTGTGGGCTTGCTCACGGCGTTGGCCCGTTTCGGGGCGCCAGAGCCGGTGGGTGCGGCGCATGGGGTTGCTGTGCGGCACGGGCTTGATGGGTTCCTCATTGTGGCCACCAACCTGATCCATGCGTATGCAGCAGTGACACGGATTGGCTTTGCTCGCTGTGTGTTTGAGTGGATGCCGGACAAGAACACGGTCACTTGGAATGCGATGCTTAATGGCTACGTGAAGGCAGGAATGATTGACATGGCTACTGAGGTGTTTTGGAGTATCATGGAGAGGGATGTGGTCTCTTGGCTGACGATGATAGATGGGTATATCCGTGTGAATTGCATATCGGAGGCTCTCAGGACATATGTTGCCATGGTGCGTGAGGTCGGCGCAAGGGGCAATGCAGTCCTGCTTGTTGATTTGGGAAAGGCGTGTGCTCGTCATACAGCTGTCCTAGAAGGGCAGCAGCTCCACACAGTCATTCTGAAGGATGGTTTTGATTGTCTTGCATTTGTACAAGCGACCCTGATCCATTTCTACGGGTCTTGCCATCTTCTTGACCTTGCCCGGAAGCAATTCAAATTATCAGAAAAGTCACACATAGCATCTTGGAACGCTTTGATGGCTGGTCTACTACGGAGGAACCTGATGCATGAAGCAAGGAAGCTGTTTGATGATATGCCTGAGCGGGACAGTATTTCGTGGTGTACTCTGATATCTGGATATGTAAAGAGTGGACATCCAAACATGGCTTTGCAGTTATTCTATTCGATGCTGGATACTGGTGTTGAACCAAGCGAGATCACCTTGGCGAGTGCTCTGTCTGCAATTGCTGATTCTGGCACATTGGAGCAAGGAAGAGGGATCCATGACTATATAATTAGCAGATCAATCCATCTTACTGATAACCTGAGTGCTGGGCTGATTGATATGTATGCCAAGTGTGGTAGTGTTGCTGACGCGATTCAGTTGTTTAGTCATGTTAAGCGTAAGTCATCTTCCGTGTCTCCTTGGAATGCCATCATCTGTAGTTTAGCTATCCATGGTCATGCACACATATCACTTGAACTGTTCTCAGAATTGCAAAGCACCAGTATTAAGCCCAACTCAATCACATTTATTGGTGTCTTGAATGCATGCTGTCATGCTGGGTTGGTAGCTGAAGGGAAACAACATTTTGAGTCCATGAGAAGAGAATATGCAATACACCCAACTATTAAACATTATGGTTGCATGGTTGACCTTCTTGGTCGAGCTGGATATTTGGAAGAGGCGGAACAGCTTATTGAGATGATGCCGATGAAAGCAGATGTGGTAATATGGGGCAGCATTCTTGCAGCTGCGAGGACACAGGGAAATGTTGCCTTAGGAGAGAAGGCTGCTGGACAATTGGCAAAGATTGATCCAAACCATGGAGCATCCAAAGTAGCATTGTCTAACATCTATGCTGATGCTGGTCATTGGAGCAATGTGTCACTATTGAGGAAGGAACTGCAGGATGAAAATTTGGAGTGGCTATCTGGAAGCAGTGGAATTGTGCAGTAATGTCATGACATTTCATTAAAATCTTTTGGTGTGAACTGCTCTTTAACAGACATTTCCTTTTCTTTGATTATTCATTATGTTTGCCTAAAATGTGGTGATCATTTTCTGCTCTTGTGAACTAAAGAGGCTCCAATAATAAACACAGCATTTGAATATATTACAAAGATTTGAGATGAAAAAAACTTGACAGCATTTGAATATATTACAAAGATTTGAGATGAAAAAACCTGACAAAGCAGGTTGCCAAAATTTTGGACAAACTCATACTTGATATGTGGGGTTCCTTGTGATGGGAGACTACGTACCATCATTGCATGAAATTTATAGTGACTTTGTTTGTGATTACTAGTACTGCCATGTAAATTTGTATTTATTTATGCATACTTCAAGTTTTAAACTGTTATAATTTTGTTACCTAAGCTTTATTCATTTTATAACCTTTTTTATATTTTTGTTGTTTTATTTCGTGGGCTGTGGGCTGTTGTTTATCTCCTGTTTCTTGCTTTCTCCCACTCTGCAGAAACACAATCAATCAATGAGGCTGACATGTTGGTTAGAGATTTTTCTTAGTTTGATCTGCAATGTTTTTGGTAATTCTATTTTTCAAGTTACCTCAGAGGTTTAGGAAAAATGCTGCATTTGGAATTGAAATAAGATCTTTGTCTAATACTCCTGGAATACAAAATACTTTATTATCATTGCCTTTTTGTACTTTTGCTCTCTTTTTTTTAGCTATTAGAGCTGCAGCAGTGCACAAGCTAAAATAGATGTCATTGACAAGAATTTGATTTGATTTTCGCCCACGTGCTAGTTGACTGCCATACTATTTTACAGAAACATCTGTTCTATTTATGTTCCTATTTGTTTATTTCTAGTGACTATAAAGTTGTGTCCAGCTGGTCTTCCCACACTGTAAGCTCCAAGTCAAAGATGGTGTGCTATTGACCTTGACCTGAGCAAGCAAGGACCACTTGCACTTATATACTGTAAGTTCCATGTCAAAGATGGGAGTGGCCTTAGCAACTCTGGTGGAAACAGTTGGCAGATCATGCATCACTTACCAAGTGTCTGAGAGGGCTATTTAGTGAAATGAAAGATATCAAGGATGAGCTGGAGTGCGTGCAGGCCTTCTTACAGTTTTCTGAGAAGGACTATGATGAAACAATGATAACATTTGTTAGGAAGATACGGAGTCTTGCCTTTGACATTGAGGATGTTGTTGATGAGTTCATCTATAAATTAGGCGGGGATCTTTGTGGAGCTGCTTCCAGAGCAATGTGGAGTCTCAGGGACATCAGGATGTGACCTTGCCATGCGTTTTGAGCTTTGGCAAATCAAAGGCTCAAAGGTGATATGAAGTATGCCATGGAGAGAATGAAGATGTTGAATACAGAAGGAATTAGCTAGATACAAATGCCTCGAGTAGAAGCACAAAATTGGGATCCTCAGATTTTACTGGTCTTGCAGTGGAATGTCTGGTTGGGATTAAGTATAATACAGACTTGTTGATGGGGTGGCTAACAACTGAGAAGCAGCATCACGTGTTGATCTCTGCATGGGACATGGGTGGAGTTGGCAAGACTACTCTTATAGCTCATGTCTACAACATCATCAATGCGAGATTTGACACCCATGGACGATGGCAGCTGTAGATATCTGCTGATCTGCTAGGACATACGACTGAAGAATTTTTTCAAGAAGGATCATAATGTAATACTCTGTCAAGACATCAAGTCCATGTATCACGAAAACATAGTTGAGGTTATGAAAAGATATCTCCATAGTAAAAGGTATGTCCTCATCTTGAATGATCTGCAGATGCTAATTTGACTTGAAATTCTAGATGTGTTCTCTAGGGGAGATGGTTTTAGTAAGGTTAGTGTTTACTTCAAGTGTCCATGATGTAGCATCACTAGCATATGAGAAGCAAACCATTAGAAAACCAGCATTAATGGGATTTATCTGTAAGGAAGCATTTTAGAAAATGGAAGAAAAAAGTGGTCCTCAAGAACTAGAAGTCTGGGGTCGGAAAATTGTAGAGAAGTAGGCTTGCCGGTAGTTATTGTGTGCATTAGCTACCTCTTGCCCTTCAGAAACCAAACTTGTTTGGGGAAATTGGCGCTGTAACTACAAATTTCTTGCCTTTGCTGTAGGACACTATGTGTCACTGACCATGGCCACATTTCAGTGACACAGTTAGCAATCCGTACAAATTGCAGTGTCACATAGCCAATTTTCTCAACTTGTTTTGAGTGGGACAAATGCATAAAGACAGTGAGTTACAGCTAACCAGCAATCCAATCGTTGATATGAACATCAATCTGAAGGTTTGCTTGGACAGTTTAGATCTGAAGAACTGCTTCTTATACTGTAGCTTTTTCCCCAGAGGACTATGGGATCAGAAGGATTCATTAAAAGGGGTGAGACAATAACAGAGGAAGAGATTGCCGTGGGTTACCTGAATGAGCTAATTAACCGGCTGTTCCTACATGTAGCCAAGAGATGAATTTGGACGAGTTTTTGAATGTCGAATGCATGATGTGATCCGTGTTCTTGCTCTATCAAAATCGAAAGAAGAGATGTTTTGTGTTTTACATGACAGCTCAAAAAGAGTTGCTTTGGAGAGCAAAACACGAAGGCTACCAATTCAGTGTACAGATCCTTTCTATGCTTTCAAGACATGGGATGGCATGTCTGCTCATTGCTTGTATTTCACAAATGCGTTCCAATCGATGCTGTAAGTGCTTCATTCACATCACTCAAGCAGCTTTCAGGTTTGGACCTACAGGGTATTCCAGTAAGAGGCACACCACCATTCAATTTTTCAGCTTGTTTGATCTGTTTTTCTAGATTTACGATGAATTGCAGTTGATGTGCTTCCTAAATCACATTATTACAGAACTTGTTGTTGTCTTGTATCCAAACAAAGTTAGATGGAATTGTGTGTAAAAAAAAAAGTTAGATGGAATTCCGCAAGCCTGCAAACGCTTCAAACTTTGAACCAACTGACAAGATGTTGTAGAACATGTCATGTTTGACAGAGTTAAGGACGTTTGGCTAGACAATTTTGTAAGATTCTGTCAATCTGCGAGCTTATGTTGTGCTATCTCCAAGGTGAGTAACCTTGAACAATTGTTGGTCTCTCTCACTGAAACGTGTTTCCTTCTGTCCAACTGCCTCGAACAGTTCAGAACCTTGAGGTGGGCTGCTGGGGAAGGGTACGGCATGTGATTTCTTGTGGTCCACCATCGCTAGTGCATGCATAGCTGATCAGCTGATGGGAGGAGGAAGATGAGGTAATATGGAACAAAAACGCAAATACTAATTAAACTCCATCCGCCGCAACTGTGGATCCTTAGAAATTAGAATGTTTTTGTTTCGCTTTGTTACCTTTCTAACTAGTTTGATTTCCTCCGATAGCTGCGTTTATTGGAGATTAATGTAATAGTTACTTATGACATATATTTTGGATAGATGAGCTGACCAATGTGGTCATTGAATTGGTAATATCTATTGGATTTTATTGGGCTTGACCCATGTAATTCCATGAAAAATCTCTAATAAATCTCGAAGGTCCACTCATGCAAGGTGGAAATGGAAAACTTTAGTATCATTGAGAAAGTTGAGGTGGTGTGAGCCGGTTTCGCTCTCTTAGCATATATTATTACAAGGCTTTATCGTTTATAAGAGGAGATGTCCTATGAGGTAGACCTTCTAGATGGTTCCATCCCCTCCTCAGAGTGTTTCATAGTCAGTTGGAGTTTATTAGATTTGTTATTAGTCATGTATGAGATAGATTTAATTTATGTATAAACAAGCATCTGTTCGTAATATGTGATTTGTCTATTATGTATGCTGCAATTTTTCTAGTTGTTTAAGTAATTAGTTTAATCTTTATAGCACATAATATTCTATCAATATCCTTCTCGAACCTTTAATCCCCTACTTGACATGACATGATGAGAAGCTATAATGTATTGGAATTATGTTAACTAGTCTAACGCATGTGCTTCGCCATGGAGGGGTAACCTGAAAATTGGGTAGACAAAAAAGGTTAAAAACAAACGGGAAACTTGGGGGCTGGAATACTAAAAAAAACATAAAAGAGGGGCTTGCATGTGAAACAGGGAAATTCAGGGGGGGGGGGGGGTTTAAATGCAAAAAGTTTGACGTACTACTCGTTGTCATCAATGTCTGCTTTTTAATAGTTATAAGATACATACTAAGATAACGTGATAAAGCCTGCCTCCTCTGGTGCCGCCTCATCCTCCCACGCCAACATCCCTTCCCGCTTCGGGCTTCCTTGCGTGGAGATTACGTTCGAGACAAGCTCGTCCAGTCGATTTTGTAGGGATGAGTTGATCTAGCATCTCAATGCAATATCCTATTTTTGGATCATCTGATCTAGGATCATCTTTTCCAAATCTAGGATCATCTTTTCCAAACATAGGTCTAAACAAACACAAAAACCCTCTACCCTAGAATAGTACAACCAAACACACTCTAGACAGTTGGTCCGGGCCACAGTGATTTTCGTGTTTGATTGCCTCCATCCCAAACAATTTTGGTGTTGGTTGCTTTCGTCTCGGACGAGCTTATCCCAAATTAGATGGTCCCAAAAAGGGAAAATTCCCTAAAGAATTTGATTGAGATGGTCTAGGATGCAAAGTACATATAAGGTCATCCTTCCCTAGACCGGCTCCTGCACGTGGCACTCTGAGTTTCTGGCAATGGCGGCCCAACCTCTGGAAACTTGGAGGAAGGGTGGGGCTCAAGTGCTCAACACGAAAGCAAGCCATGGCGCACGGCGTGGGAGGAAGTACTGGCGATCGACGCAAGACGAAGTAGCGACGGAGCTGGGCCAAGGAGGAGCAGCGACACTCTGGTGCAGGAGGAGGCATTGCTCCATCCTAGCAGCCCCAGTTCATTGGTGACATTGATGCTAGATCAACTCATCATCAACGAAGAAAAAATTTGAGGAAAAATATTTGGTGCAAACAAGGTATTGGGTGTAACCACAAACAATCAATCCTACCCCTCAGATCCCAAATAGACGACTCAGATCCAACCCCCTTCCCCCTTGCTTGAGCTGCCTAGCCCGGCCGTGCCTTGCCCCAGCAAGCACCTTGACTCTTCCCTAATGTCCTCTCTCTCTCTCTCTCTCTCTCTCTCATGTTGAAATCTAGCTACACTGCTAGTCCCTTCACGCCGAAGCCAGGAGGGCTACACCATTGCTGAAGGGTCACGCCGTTGAACCATCGACATCCTCCTATTTAGTGCCTCCTTCCGAGTGCGCTGAGCCATCCTCCTCTGTCGCATTGCCACCTAGTTGAGTCGTAGCCTCTCCACTGTCATCCTCCTCTCCAGTGAATCATCGATCTCTCGCATTGTTATATGCTTGTTTGATCTGGCTATGTAATGGCCCCAGGGTTCATAGGAAAGGATGATGGCGTGGTATAGCGGAGGATGACGATACAGGAGGATGGCTCACTGTGGGAAGTGGACAAGCTTGGGAGGAGAATGGTGGCACCTCGGTAATGCAACTTTCCAAGGTGGCAGGGCTTGCAGGGCAGTTCTTCGGCAACAGCAAGCACTCTGGTGGTCGCGCTAGGGTTTGAGAGGTGCGTGTGTGAGAGAAAGGAGGCGCCTATGCCTGAGGGGAGGGACTACCTGAGCTGGGCAGTGTGCATGCAGGGGAAAGCGAGGGAAGGGGTTGCAATCAAACCGTCCGTCTAGGATTTGAGGATCTTATTAATTTTTTTTGCATGATTGCATCAAATCAAATGCCTAGTTTGCATTGAATATTTTCCCAAACTTGAAAGAAACCATCCTGGACGGAGAAAGAAAAACTAACGAGTGGATGCATGACACGCCCTCATATCTTGTCCCACATATGCAATTTATCTCTTACATCTCCGCTCTATTCTCATGGGGCGAACATATTTGTTTATTTGCTAAATTGCTAAATTTCAAGATCTTCTAGAAGATGTTTGGAGAAGCCAGACCCTTATTTTTTAAAATATCTGAGAAGTGGCTTTGAGATAAAAGAAAAAGACTCAATAAGCCGAAATGTTTGGACTTTTAAAACGGTGATAAGTAGATAAGCATGAAGAAGAAGGCCTCCCTCGTCTTAATTCTTAAAGCATTCTATAGTTTATCCCTTCCCATTTACTATACTATATAGCGCGTAAAGCGCGTACCGTTTCTCAGCCCGCCGCTCGGCCACGTCACCGGATAAACGCGGGCCGTCCGATCGTCGGTTTAACTTGGATCCGACCGTCCATCCTTCGGTTATATATAAAAGATTTTTCTTCCTTCATTCCACGACGAGGCGGAAGAAACGGGCGGCTGGTCAGCTGCGCAATGTTTCAGCTGCCCCGCCCGGGTTCGATCCCCAGGCACGCAGCTTTTGCTAGCAAGTTGCTTCTTCCGTTCTTCTTTTCTTTTTTTTCCCTTTTTCTATTTCCTTTTTTTCTACACCGTTTAAAAATTCCAAAAAATAGAAAGTTTGCAAAAATGGAACCATACCTGCACAAAGAAGGTCCATAAAAAGTTTGGATATTTTTCAAATTTTTTGAAATTTAAAAAATTTTCAGCTTTACAAAAAAATCGCTTAACGTTTATAAAAAGTTTGAATGTTTTTGAAACTTTTTTGAAATTTGAAAAATTCCCTACTTCAAAAAAAACTCGCTTTCTTTTTTCCTCTCCTATTCTCTTTTTTGTATCCTGTCTAAAGTTGAAATTTTTTTTAAAAGGTTGAAAAAATTTCAACTTTATAATTTGCATGCTCCACTTTTCTTCTTTCTTTTTTTAGACCGTTTAGAAATTTTTAGAAAATAGGAAACTTGAAAAAATAGAACCATGGCCACATGAGAAAGACATGTAAGAAGTTTAGGTTTTCTTCCTTTTTTCCCTGTTGTTTAGAATTTCAAAAAATTAAAAAGTTGACAAAAGTGAAACCATGCCCACACGAGAAAGACCGGTAAAAAATTAAGATTTTTTAGAGGCTTTTTCCTTCTTTGCCTTTTCTACTTTCTTTTTTAGGCCATTTTAAAATCCCGAAAAAAAGGAATTCCAAACATGGAACCATGTCTACATGAGAAAGACCCATAAAAGGTTTGATTTTTTCAATATTTTAAAAAAATTGTCTCCATTGCCTATTGTAGCATATTTTTCTTTCTATTTCCATAATATTACCCTGATTTTTTCTTAAGGGCTTTCATTGTTGATGAAATCTATGTTATTGTGGTATGTGCCATTATGTTTTTAGATGTTATCTTTTAAGGTTCCTTCATTTTGAAAGGCATGTTTTAATATACAACATCAAAATTATTTATTTTTCCAGATGATATCAAATCTTCCTTTTGATTACATAGACTTTACAACTCTTTGTTTATTTTTGTCTTTCTGATTATATGCCTTCCAATAGCTATTAATTGTATTTTAAAGAATAGTCGGTAGGCAGGAGCGGACGCGCCACCGCGCGTAGTCCCTCCTAGTCCCTAATATAAAGTATCGTCCAGATCGTCTGTCATGGCGCAAACAAAGGCATCACGTGTGTCCTCGTTCCCATATTTACGCTTTGTTCCCTTCTTGGTTTTTTTGGTCGTACAAAGAAAGGCAGGGGCGACATGCAAAGCATAAAACTTCACAGAACTATTTAAACAATTAAAAAATTACAGAAAATCGCTGTGCAATTTGTGGTTTCAAAACCATCCAACCAGCAGCTAGCTAGTGCTCAAACACCCCTTGGAGACCGAGCTTTTCGATGTACTAATCTTGCCGACGCACATTTTGTCACATCTTAAATTTGATAAGAAAAAATAGCAAAGTTTGGCAAAGTATGGCATACCTGGCTTCTAACCAAACGGGCATTTACTTTTCTCACCAACTAGCAAAAATTAAGTAACATTTGCCGATCGATTTAACAATTTTTCTTTGGGACGCTCCTTTTGTTTCGTCAATTTAGCGCATATGGTGTTCTCAAAAAAAAAAAATAGCGCATATGGGGCTTCTTTTATAAAAATTACAACCATAAAAAATACTTTATCCTTTTTTGGCAATATTAGAACATTTCCACACTAATTTGATAGGTTCGTACACATGGCTTCCGTTTTCTTGTATGGCTCTTCCATGTGAAAAAGTTTCTCTACTTTTTTCTTAAAAGAGGAATTTAATTAAACCTCGAGATAATTACATCCCCGGATTACACTGTCCCATAAGGTTTGCATCCACCCACCGGACAACACAACCAGTGACATCACCTTCAACATTATCTTCATTTCTCATCCTTTACGAGTGTAGATGGTACAGATCTGGTGTCCAATTCACGGTTGCATCACCTCCGGTGTTCTCTACAGATTTGGGCAATTTTTTTCACGTTGGATCAATATGCACATTAGTACATGATAACGTTAAACAGTTACCTGATCTTGAGCCGCGTACTCCTCGAAGTGAGCTTATTCCTCTCATGACCTGCAGCAACTCTAGCATGTCATCGGTTTGTCCCATCAGACAGAATAAAATAAGAAATTCATGAGCTTTGGAGCATTCGCGCAAATGAGACATTCTACCCTCAAATGAGATATTCTACCCGGCTAACTTTTGAATTAAAATTTCCATGCTAACCAGGGAAAAAGAATCAAAATTATCATTCTGCTGCCTCTTGTGATGTGCAGTGCACTCGAGTTTACTGATATGTATCACGATTTCCATGCCTGTCATCAATAAAGCAGCATTTGCAGTTTGCCAGCTAAATTCCTGCTGTCCGCAGAATGATGAAATGTTCTCAATCCTAGCTGTATAATTCATCAAAACAATCCTCATTCTTCATCTTCATTGATCCTTAAAATTTCCAACCACAGTTTCATAAGGAACCACAAAAAAATGATGCTTTATACAAAATTAATCCTTCAAATGTATAACATTCTGGACAACTTCTATGTTCTCAGAGAAATATGTTCATGAAATAATTACTGAATCTTGAAAATGCTATCCTTTTTATTTTTGCCTTCGCTCCATCCAGATCAAGCAAGCAAGCACTTTGTTTAAAATTCAACCCCGAGTTGATGGCAACCTAGTATACAAAAAGGTCATCTTAAGGTGGCATTGACATACATAGATATTAGAGTAAGGTGTGGTTTTTTTTAACTTATCTTACCAACTTATTTGACTTATCTCGTAATTTCGAGAATTTCCCGATGTGGCCTTGAGAGCTGGGTGCCCTTTGTGCTTAGGGTTTAGAAAGCTTTTAGATACATCTACAAGATAAAAAACAGATTCAAAAATTATAAAAAAGTGAGATAAGTCAAATAAGACACATAAATCTGACTTATTTGACTTATTTACGTGTCTTATTTGACTTATCTTATTTTTTATTAATTTTTGAATCTTTTTTTAATCTCGTAGACGTGTCTAAAACCTCCCTAAACCCTAAACATAAAGAGCACCCGGCTCTCGAGGCCACCTCGAGAAATTCTCGAAGTTACGAGATAAGTCAAATAAACCGATAAGATAAATTGAAAAGAACCACACCTAAATTAAATTCATGCCACTACAAAGTTCCCGGTTTACAAAAATGTCTTTAAAAATCAGTATTCGCAAAGATGTCATTATAATGTGAGATTACTCACAAACATGCCATCTCACTGGCCTTACACATTTTTATGACCAAAATGCCCTAACTTCCTCCTTCCTTCCCCTCCTCTCTAGCTCCCTCTCTTTCTCCCTCTCTCTCACTTGCGCAGCCCCAGCCCGAGAAGAGACAAGGGGAGGGGGCGCTGCTCGGTGCCGGAGGCAACACCATAACCCCACATCCTCCCGCACTAGAGAGGCACGCCACCAGCCACAACCGGCTCCTCTTACCCTACCTCCTCCCTCCATCTCGAGCTCACGCCGTAGTCGAGCCCAAGAGCAGCCCGTGCCGCTGTCAAGCATACGAGCTACTGTCGAGACCACACCTCAAGCGTCACAACCCCCTTTAGGCCTCTCCCTCGTGCCCGAGCTCACCGGAGAAAGGACCGGCCACCACTAGCTCCTCTCACCCCGCCTCGTCCCTCCATCTCGACTGTCGCCATTAAGCTCACAAGGACCAAGTCCAACATGGCCTTGTTCGTCTGCACAGTGCCGCTACGACCTGGTCGTGACAGAGTGGGAGCCAAGCATGGCCACTTTGTTGGACAGCATGGTGCTAGGTTGGGGCGGAGGTTCCGGAACGTTAGCCAGAGTTAGGGTAGGCAAAGGTTGGGGGAGGGTCACTGGAGCCGAAGCTATGGTTAGGGGTTAGGGTAGAGATCGAGGGATTGGCTGAGATGGGAGGCTTGCCAGAGCTCGCTGGAGATGGACGGAAGAAGGGGAATGGTAGATTTGGGGTAAATTTGAAAAGGGTCGAGGGACAAGAAAGTCCATAGTAGCTTGTTTCTCACATATTGCACTTTCTAATGCCATCCTTGCAAACACTGACTTTTTAATGGCATTTTTTGTAAGCCGGGAACTTTGTAGTGACATAAATGTAATTTACCCACTGGATATTATGGAGAGATCACCTGGTACTTGCGCTGAACCAGTGCTCTTGCAGGTCTACCAACATGTTTAGATGATGATCATTTCATCCAGCCATCCAGTATACCGAGTATTCAAAGAAATGCATAGGTTCCTACAACATATATTAATGAACAATCAAACATCACCAATAGTCACTACAGGAGCATGTTCCCTCCTCAAAATGATGAAAGCGATTTATGTCCCTCACAATGATTTCTTGTTTGACTATTTTGGATATCACCTTAAATATGGTATGGCAATCCAAACAGGAACGCAGATTCTTCATTATCCGAATTGGATGTCCAGGAGGTGTCATTACAAGCCCATATGCTAAAGCCAACCTCTCACTATGCACCCACAGCATGCGAGCCTTTTGTTCCTTATCTACACCATGCAACACTACATTAATATCTGGAATATAACCTTCCCTAGTGGCCTTCAGGTTTAACCATTCTAGCATTGCGTTTATCACTCTCATATCTGGATGATTTGCTGATCCCACTGAAAAGGCATGAATTTCACCCTTGATCTCAACCCAACTAAGACCTGGCTCCTTCCTTAAACCTATATTCCTCATTTCTTTCCTCAAAAGAGCAACCAGATCCAAACTACCAGCTGCAGCATACATATTTGATAGCAAAATATAGGTTGTCTCATCTTGTGGTTCAATCTCAAGTACCTTTTCTGCAGAAAATCTACCAAGTGCCACATTTTTATGGAATACACAAGAACTCAGCAACGCACGCCAAACCATAGCAGTTGGTGCTGAAGGGATATCTCCGATGAACTTAAGAGCATCATGTAAACGGCCAGCCCGTCCTAGAAGCCGAACAATGCAAGTGTAATGCTCCATGGACGGTTCGATGCCATGATCAACCCTCATAGAATTAAACAGAGAGAGTCCTTGACTCACTAAGCCAGTGCTACTGCAGACAGACAGAAGAGCAACAAAGGTGATATCATTGGCTTTAATACTTTTCTTATTCATTTCGTCAAAAAGTTCTAGGGCATCTACAGCATGTCCATGAAGTGCATATCCTGAGATTATGGCATTCCATGATATCATATCACATTCCTTCAGTGTTTCAAATATCTTGCGAGCATCCTTGATGCATCCACACTTAGCATATGTATCAATCAGTGAATTGCTTACAACGGTGTCATTATTGAATGTGGATTTCTCAATCAAGCAGTGAACCTGGCCAGCATGTTTAATGGATGCTGTGCCCGCACAAGCCCGGAGTACACTGGAGTATGTAACTTGAGTTGAAGGAATTTGGGCAGCACGCATATCTCGGAACACACTCAAAGCATCTTCTCCAAAACCAGACTGGTTGAAGCCAACAATAATTGTGTTCCAGCTAACCTCATTGGCATCCTGCAGTGATGAGAAGACCTTGAGCGAGCATTCTATGTTGCTGCACTTGGCATAGAGATCCATTAGTGCATTTCCAACAAATAGTTCATACTCATGGCCTACCTTTATAGCATGGGTATGAATTTGCTTGCCTAGATCCAAGAGGGCCATATTAGCACAAGCTTGCAGAACACTAGACAGACTAAATTCATTGGGCAACACAGAAGACCGCATCATTCTGAGAAACAACCCAAAGGCCTGCTCATTCTGATTGCTCTGCGCATACCGGGATATCATAAAACTCCAAAGTATCACATCATCGTGGGGAACCATCTCAAAAGCCAAGCGAGCATCCTCAATGTCCCCGCATTTGGCATACATATCCAGCAAAGCACCGCAAACATGAGGCTCAGCATCATAAAGTGTTTTCACCGAGCAGCCATGTATACCCTTGCCTAGCACTACTGACGACAAGCAAACTGCAGCCCTGAGAACACTGGTAAGTGCAAATGGGTTAAGCTTAGAACCTGCTGCCCTCATATTGGAGAAAACCTGAAGTGCGTTCTCTGGATAGTCATTCTCAGAATAGCAAGAAACTAATGCAGTCCAAGCGACAACATCCTTACCCATGATACCATCAAACACGCGCCTTGCATCACTGACAGCCCCGCACAGAGAGTAGGCATCAATCAGTGCTGACCCAACAAAGGCGTTCCGGTCATGGCCCAGCTTCCACGCTTGCGCATGCACACCCCAGGCAAGCCAGGGCGCATCCATGGCAACAACCAGCTTCAGGACCGTGGTGAGCACGAACTGGTTCACCTCGTGCCTCTCGCTAAGAAGCCTCCTAAACAGCACAACGGACTCCTCGAATTCACTGCGCTGCGCGTGGCCATGGATGAGTGTAACGAAGGACACCATGTTCCGTTCAGGCATTCCGTCGAACACTCTGCGCGCGCCCGCGATGGAACCGAGCTTCGCGTAGAGGTTGAGCAGGACGTTGGCGCAGAAGGGGTCGAGCCGCGCCACGCCGCCGCGCCGCACGACGTGGCCGTGCACGGCACGGCCGCCGCGGGCATCGGCGCGCGCGATGCAGCATTGCAGAAGCCTGGCGCACGCGGAAGAGTCGATGGTGGGGAGGGCGAGCGAGGTGAGCTCATCCTCCAGCCACTGCAGCGCTGCGTTGGCCGCAAGACCGCGGTTGGGGCTGGAAAAGCTAGGGAGGAGGAGGCGGTTGAGCCGTCCGATCATCGGGCGGCGGCAGGCGGTAATCTGATTATCGTGGCCTGCCAGAAGGTTCCATTTTTAGACGGACAATGACCGGTGTCGTCTCTGTTCCGAGTCTCGGCGCCTAGGACTTCCCTCGAATGGCGGCGGCTCCTTCACCGGGAGCGGCCTCCGTCGGTGCCTTCTCTAGCCCGCACTCCCCCTTGGCTCGGATGTGGGGCGGCGGTGGTAGGAAATGGTGCAGCCGCCGGCCGGAGTGAAGCAAGGTGGAGGAGCAGAGGGCCCTCAGAGGCATGGACAGCGAACGTGCAGGCGGCGAGGAGGCGTTCCCGGGGTGTGGGTGTCCCTCGGCGAACAGGGCGGCGGGCGTGTGCCGTGCTTAGAGAAAAAAACTGACATATGCCATTCTGAAACGGGACAATTAGCTGAGTGACACTCAATTGGCTGTCTCGGCAAAAATTGGCACCCAATTCGACCCACTTTCGTCCAGTGACACCGGGGCAACGAATTGATTCGTCCAGTGACATTTCAGCCCATGTCAGTTTTTTTGGGACAGTTTTGCCCTCCGATTTTTGGGACACCCAATTCGATTGGATTTCAAATCTGAAAATTTGAAATCTGACCAAATTTAAAAATGTTCGGATTTAAATTTTTAGATTTCAAATTTGAAATCTGACCGAATTTGAAATCTTTTCAAATGTGAAACCCGAAATTTTGAATTCGGTCGATTTCAAATTACCGAATTTGAAAATTTTCGGTTTCAAATTTGAAACCGATCGAATTTGAAATCTTTTCAAACTTGAAACCGGAAATTTTGAATTGGTCAAATTTCAAATTACCGAATTTGAAAATTTTCGGTTTCAAATTTGAAACCGATCGAATTTGAATTACTATAGGCAGGAGGCATTGTAGTCATTTCCCTAATAAAATCTTAAAAAAAGAAAAATGTCCTTTGGGCTAATCAATTCGTTGCCCCGGTGTCACTGGACGAAAGTAGGTCGAATTGGGTGTCAATTTTTGCTGAGGCAGCCAATTGAGTGTCACTCAGCTAATTGTCCCTTCTGGAACCGGTTCACCCAATTGTCAATTTTTGAGATTGCCGGGCTTTAAAATACAGAAACACTTATACTGTCCGGTCTCAGACCAACGGTATAGCTACACGCGACTACACGACTGCATCCGCATCCTACTCCCCCTCTCTCGCGTTCTCCTACGCTTCGTCCTTGCTCGCTCCCCATTTGCTCCGCTGCCTAGCTCTCTCTCTCTCTCCCCCCCCCTCCACACTGTTATTGGTCGAAGCACTTCCTCCCTCTGTGCTGTCGTTCTGCGGACTCCCATGCGAACCGTCGCTGTGGAGAAGACCACCAGTGCAACTAATTGGTGAGTTAAGCTATGGGTTTGATGCCTAATTGAGATGGATTGATGTGTTGATTTAGGTTTGATCTTTAGATCTGAAAGATTTGGCTGGAAAATCTTTGGAGGATCGATGTGTTTGATGCCTAATTAGGGTAGATCGTTGTGTTGATTTGGGTTTGATCTTCAGATATGAAAGATTTGGTTGCAAATGAAATGGGGAATTATTGGAAGCACACTCTGAGCTAGATGTGTGAATCATGTGTTTCATTGGGCGTTTCTTACCGTTAGTTGGGCTCCGCACGGTATACCATGCGCTAGTTGCTCTCTTTAAAATACCACTCACTAGTTACTTTATCATTTTGGCCTTTTTTAAAAAAATATTTTCAATAATTCTCCCTTCTCTAGGCACTCAAAATGACCTTACTACCGCTATCTTCTTCCTTCCTCTCTTTCTTTTCATTCCTCTCTCACAAGTTCAGCGCAGCCTCTCTCTCTCCCAAGTCCAGCACCGCCCCTACACCACTGCATTGTGCATGTCATTGTCCTCCATGAACCCGCATGCCACCACCACCAACCTATGCAGCCCATGCGGCGTCACCGCCGCCCACACCACCTCTAGCTCATCGTCCAACCTGCCACCATCCTCGGTTGTTCTTTGAGGGTGGCCTCTCAGATCCGCTTCATTGGATCTTGTGCAGGCTAGTGACTGTTAAATCGCCTCTAGGCTCATGCTGCTTCAGGCCATCGCTAAAGGGGGGGTGAGGCCATCCTCACTGGAGAGAACAGGGAGGTCAGCGGCTAGTCAAGGGTGAGAGAGGCAGGGAGGACGGAGATAGGAGGAGGTTAGTGAAGAAGTAGTAGAAGGACACAACAATTATTTCGTGTTCCTAAATAGGGGGAAAAGGCTAAAATGACAAAGTAAAAGTGACAACATATAGATTGATATTTTAAAGTTTGCCATCTCGAGAGTGGCAATTGAGTGAAGCCAACTCTCGAGAGTGCCAAATCGTCAATATTCTCGTCGGTGGGGGTCTTTGTCACAATCTTAAGTTCAGAGGTCATTCAAAGGAGTTGTGTTTAGACTTTAAGATGGCTAAATAGGCATGCCCGGTGGGCCAAACCAGGCTAGCCTGGATTATTAACCAAGTTGGGTAGCCTGGTTCAATCCAACGAATTGGGTTTGGGCTACTGCCTCAGCTATATAATATATAAATAGTTAAAAAAATTTAAAAAATATAAAATTTGGTCGGTAATGAGATTTCAATGAGATGAACGGGATGGACAGTTCGGATCAACCATTTAAGTCTCGGTTTTTTAAACACAATGCAAAGCACAGAGGGATCCGTATTTTGTAAAGCACCATAGCAAAACTCTCTGTATGTGTATGTGGCAACATATCTAATGCTAATGCCTAATTAGGTGCTAATGTGATAACTCAAAATAGTAATCATTGGATTGTGTTTGTGTGGTCCAGATCAAGGAAGGTGGAAGTCCTCTATCCAACTCTAGGGGAAAAATAAACTCTAACGGAAAAATAAACTCTAAGTCGTCAAGTCCAATGAGCAATATGAGCATATAGACGATCTAGGACGGGTATTCGAGAAGATCAGAGCTTTTGGATTGAAGATGAATTCACTGAAGTGTCCTTTTGGAGTATAAGCTAGACAATCTTTAGGATTCATGGTGCATGAGAGGGGAATCGAAGTTAGTTAGTAGAGGGTTGATGCAATAATGATGTCCGAACTCCCTAAGTGCAAAAAGGATATGTAGAAGTTAATCGGTATGATAAACTATCTGAGGAGGTTCATCTCAAACTTATTTGGTCACCTCGGAGCATTTACGCCTTTATTAAGACTAGAAGCCGATCAAGGGTTTATTTGGAAGAAGGAGCATCAAAGGGCTTTTGATGACATTAAGGAATATCTATCTAGATCTCCAATATTAATAGCACCACGAAAGGGAATTCCATTCAAACTCTATATATCAGCTGAAGACGATTCAATAGGGGTAGTATTGGTGCAAGAGGTTGAAGGCAAAGAGAAAGTAATATTTTAACTAAGCCGACGACTTATTGATGCAGAGACCAGGTATTCCTCGGTGGAAAAGCTATGCTTATCTTATACTTTGTCTGTACCAAATTGAGGCATTACGTCTTGACTACTGAGTATAAGGCCAACTAGGCAATTACTAAAAGACCGACTAGGCAATTACAAAAAGGCCGACTAGGCGAGTACGCATATGCGTTAGTTGAATATGATATGAGGTACGAATAGGCTTAAGCAGTCAAAGGGCAAGTGTTAGCCAATTTCGTTACTAGCCATTGTCCTAGCACTAGCGTGGGGTTGGTCAGCATAGCACCATGGACCTTATTTTTCAACAGATCGGTTTTCAGTCAAGGCGGTGGTATCGGCTTATTGCTAATATCACCGAAGGGGTGCAGGTTTGAGTTTGCCTCAAGGTTTGAATCACCATGCTCAAATAATCAGGTTGAGTATCATGCTTTGCTTAAGAGATTACAGTTACTAAAGAGCGTAGGAGCCGATAGTGTTGAAGTTTTTGGTGATTCACTCCTAGTCGTGAAGCAAGTATCTAGAAATTATGAATGCAAAGATGAAATTCTAAACGGATACCTGGACGAGTGCTTAAGTGTCATCCACTCGTGTAGGATATTAGAAATTACTCATGTAACTAGGAAACAGAACTACGAGGCCAACGCATTGGTGCAATGTGCATCTGGCTATAAGCCGATGAGGTTGACAGACATGATGGAAGTCACGATCATAGAAACCGATTGGAGACAAGAAATCATCAGGTATTTACAAGATCCTTCCAGCTTTAAAGATAAAATGTTGAAAAGAAGGGCGCTGAAGTATGTATTACTTGATGATGTGTTGTACAATCAGACCTTGGAAGGAATAATGCTCAAGTGCCTTAGTACGGAAGAGGATAAAGTCGTCATGGGAGAAGTCCACGAAGGAATCTGTGGTACACACCAATCGACTCACAAGATGAAGTAGTTGATAAGGAGGACAGGGTATTTCTGACCGACGATGTTGGAGGATTGTTTTAGATATTACAAAGGATGTCAAGATTGTCAGCAATTTGGCAATGTTCAGATAGCTCCAGCATCGGCTATAAACCCCATAATCAAACCATGGTTGTTCAAAGGTTGGAGGATTGATATATATATATATATATATATATATATATCTTGCATCGTCTAAATGGTATAAATATATGTTGGTGGCTACAAACTATTTCACTAAGTGGGTTGAAGCTATTCCCTTGAAGATTTGAAGCTATCGGCTTTGTTAAAGGACATATTATATATAGGTTTGGGATTCCTCAGACGATGACAACTCATCAAGGAACTGTATTCATGTCAGGGGGATTTCAACACTTCGTGAGGGAGTTGGGCATTAAGGTGTTAAAATCGTCACCTTATTATACTCAAGTTAATAGTCAAGCGGAATCGTCTAACAAAGGTCTAATCAAGTTAATTAAGAGAAAAATAGACGAGAAGCCAAGGATGTGGCACACGATGTTGCTAGATTCGCTATGGGCATATTGGATTGCTTAACATGGAGCAACTAAAGTTTCTTCTTATCAATTAGTATATGGACAAGAAGCGGTACTACCGTTAGAGGTTAGCATTGGCTCACTACGGATCATCAAACAGGATGAGTTACAAGTCGATGATTTCAAGAATCTCCTAATGGATAATTTGGATGACTTGACTGAGTATCGGTTTAGAGCACTAGAACAAGTTGAGAAGAACAAGGCACGAGTTACTAGATACTACAACAAAGGGGTAGTGGCTAAATCTTTCGCAGATGACGAGCTGGTGTGGAAAACGATACTATCTATCGGCTTGAAGGACAACTGCTACGGGAAGCAGTCACCTACATGGGAAGGATCCTACTGCATTAGCCGATCAGCGCCGGGTAACTCATACGTCCTGAATACGTTGGAGGGTGAAGTGTTTCGCAAAGCTATCAATGGCAAATAACTGAAGAAATACTACCCTAGCGTTTAGGCTGGTTCCTAATCGAAGCTATCAAAGCCGATTGGGTAGACGATAGCCGACATAGGAGAATGTTGCCCTTAGCACTTTTTGCTACCACCCCAACACGTGGTTCAAAGTAAATGAACAACCAATGGAAGCAAGACTTGTATTAATGAAAGATAAGTTCGATACTTCAGATAATGGCACATAGGCCAAAGAAAAGAAAATTATAGAATCGGCTCGTAATGCCGTAAAATAAAAATACAGAAAACCGATTCACTCAAAGTCGACGTGAATCGGAGTTAGGCAAATGATCTTAGATATCGCTGTTATGGCGGCCGCCAGCATCTTCTGGACCTCCTAGACGATGGCTTTGTCTTCCCCATCCAATCCCAGGATTGGGATGATCCTTGCCTTCTGCTACTTCAAGGTGGTGATGCAACTCTTGACACTTTGCTTCTGTAGAAGGGTTGCGGTGTCGGCTTCCTGTTGCTCTTTGGAGAGGTGAGCAAGTTGCTCCTTGGCTGTCTTCAGTTTCCCCTCTAATGTGGCTATGGAGGTGAGAGCAGCGTCGATAGCATTGGTGTTGTCAAAGGAGGTCGCAGCAAGCTCCTTGTAGGTGGCCTACTAGGTGTTGGCGTTGGCTGCCAGGGACTTCAAGAGGTACTCTTGGTCCCTTTGTGCCATGCTCCTAGTCATCCTGTCCTTCTCTGATGCGACTCCCTCCCAGTGCAAGTTGAGGTCGCAGGCTGACAGAACAGCGTTCTAAGCAGCCTCTAGGAGGACCATGTCCAAATCTTGCACAACGTCCTGAATTGGATGTGCATCTTGGAGCAAGACGTCAACATTGGAGGTTAAGAGAAACCCTAACCTCCAAAGCTTTTCCAAAGTGGTAGGGGACAAGGCTGCTGAAGCCGATGCTTGGCTCACCTCCTTGGAAATCCTGGACAAGTTTGTCATAGGACGAGACTCCATGACTTTGTTGTCCTCATCTTCAAACTATCCTAGGTCAAATTCCAGGAGATCAGAGAGATCGAAGGTGCCCTTGATCGGCTCGGGAAGAACCTGAAAAGAAAAATTGTTTAGGCATGTGTGCTTTATACTAAGGGATGAATTATGGCCAAGGGAGAAGGTACCGGGGCAATAGGGACGATAGTCGGAGGAAGCTGTATCAGCTTGGGAGTCGACGGAGGAGTGACAGTGGTAACATCAACCACTATGTCTTGATCACAGAAGAGGCGATATGAGGATACTATAGAATCAATTTTGAAGAAGCAAAAAGATAGTACCTCTTGAGAAGCCGATCCCTAGGATTGGGATTCGGCCATGCCCTCTATTGTGTCAGTAGTGTTGGCAACAGATGGGGCTGTTTTGCTCTGCTTGAGCCTTGGAGCGTCAGTTGTACATCGAATTAGTAAGTAGATGAAAAGAAAAATAGAAGCCCATGTGAGAATGAGACTTACACTTTGTTGTGCCCTTCTTTGCCGCCAGTTCAGAGGGAGTAGGGGCATTAGATAATGTTGGCTGCGGAGTAGCCAACAATCCCTGCAGGGGCCTTCTTGCTCTGATCAGCCTGCAATGTGATAAGATAGTTATGATCGGCTAAATGGATAAACAGTTATCATTAATATTGGTTAGAGGTTAGTCGGCTACCCGAGGGGAAGAGGTTATCATTAATATTGGTTAGAGCTAGAGGCGGAAGAGGATGACTGGGCATCCTCAATGTGATCGTCTTCCCACCTAGGGGAAGGGGTGGAAGATCTGAGCAGAATAAGTCATCGGCTAGACTAAGGATTGCTCGTATGGTTCCTTTGGTCGATGACATCCTTGGTTGTAATCTCTAGTCTAGGACAAGATCTAGGATGGCTTGCCCGAAGCCGATTTGTTTGGCGTAAACAAAAGGGTGGTAGAACTCATAGGATGGTTTGAAGGTTCTGGCCCTAGTGTTTAGGCCAACAACCAAGGTACAAGGAGAGATGAAGTGCTTCAACATCTCTCGTGGCTCTTCATCAAGGTGATCGAAGAGTCTAAAGAAGGGAGGTGCTGGAAAATCCTCCATTTCTTGGTAGTAGAACAGGTACCGTGCTGGGACCTCGTTGGTTGCTACATCGAAGAAAAAAATCGAAGTATTTGACTAAGGCCAATGCGTGCAGCTTGGCAAGACCCTGGCCTAAGGAGATGGCTTCCCCATACGATCGGCTTGGTATATGTCGACGAATTATGTCGGCAATATACTTTATAGGGCTATGCGTAAGACCGAAACCTGATGGTAACACAGGAGACAGATTTATACAGGTTTGGGCCCTCTGCGGTGGAGGTAATACCCTACTCCTGTGCTCATGAATTGTATTGAGGTTGATCTCGATGGATCAATGTTGAGTATGGCTATGGATCGATGTGATCCCTCCTCCTCTCCTCTTCTTGTCCTGTGCCGAACTAGGGGCCCCTGTCTCCCTTTATATAGTGGAGGGAGGTAGGGTTACAGATAAGTACGTATCCTAGTTGGTTATGGAAACTGGGGATAGAGATAGGAAGTCTATCTCTATCCTTCCTTGCCGAGTACGTAAATACCGGATTACAACTGTGCCTTTCTTGTGATACAAGTCAGGTCTTCATGCGGGGCAGGCCTGTCTTCTAGATGGTAGGCGTGACCCTGCTCCGTGAGGTGGTCCGCCTAATTTGTCTCTGTGAGATACCCGGGGACCATGTTATCCACAGTAGCCTTGAGTGCTTTACAGCCAAGTTGATGCCGAGTGCTCCGACTGGAACCTTCTCTATGCCGAGTGCTCCATTAGCATGCAAAGAGGCTGTGAAGGGCTCAAGAGAGCTTTGCAGGTTGAAATCTCTGAGTGACTCCCAGCCCAATTTCTTGGAGTCCTGGAAGTCGGCGCGATGGTTGACGTCGCGGCTTGAGTAGAATGTCGACGCAACTGTCCTCAGCGCAGTGTGAGAAGTTGGCGTAGTAAATCGGCGTGGCTGTCCTCTGCGTAATGCGCGAGAAGCCGGCGTAGTAAGTCGGAGCGGTTGTCCTCAGCGCAGCGCGCGAGAAGCCACATGTTAGGGTAGCCGTCCTCGTTGTTGCCGGAGCAGCGAGTCGGCGTAGGGAGTGGGCGTGGCTGTCCTCGGCGCAGTGCGCGAGAAGCCGAGCCGTAGTTTTGCTTCGAAGCCGGGCGAGGCATGCAATGAGCCATATAATGCATTCAGTCTTTGGCGTGGCGTGCGGCGCGTACTGCATCGAAGATGGCGAGGCATGGAGCCATGCCGTAGATTGCGCTTGGGGCGCGGGTGTTGACACGTAACTGTGCCATGGACGGTGCTTGTAGCATAAACACTTCCTTAAACCCCTGTAACATGTACATGTAGGATTTAGACAGTATTTGAATATGAAAACATTTGGTCGGATATAAAATCCGACTATCTTTATGTGCGAAATAGCCATTTTTATTTTTCTTACTTGATGATTTTTGTTAGTCCGAGTGGTTTTTCTTCCTTTTGTTATGCACTCTGCCCGACTAGTCTAGCCCCGGCGTAGGGAGTTGGCACATGGCTTTTATCCTGTGCAGCGTTTGGGTGACGTAGAGTTCGCCGTGTTATTGGTTCAGAGCTTCACTACTCAGAATTATAGCGCACTCAGATTTCACTTAAATCACTAAGTAACAAAAGCAAAAAATAACTATGAAAAAGATGGGTACACGCAAGTGCACACAATTATGTGTAGCTCCCGACTTACTGCTTACTTGGAATTCAACTAAGTAGCAAGTCAAGAAACAACTATGAAAAAGATGGGTGCACGCAAGCGCACACAATTATGTGTAGCCCCCGACTTACTGCTTAATTGGAATTCAACTAAGTAGCAAGTCAAGAAATAACACGAGTTTTTATGTGAAAAGATTATGATGATGAAAAACTTAGCTGCTTTGCTGACGATGATGTCGTCCTTGCTTTTGAGCTTTTAGCCCTCGGGCGTATCACCTTGTAGGCTTGAAGCGCAGTCGTGGGCTTGTAGCTGTGGCGAAGTTTGTGCTCGGGGCGCTGGCGTTGGCGTGAAGCCGTGCCGAGTTGACGTAGGCATGCAGCCGAGCCATATAATGCACTCGGTGTCTTTGGCGAGGCGTCTTGGTATGCCAAGGGTTGCGCTTGGGGTATTTGGCGTTGGCGTGAAGCCGTCGCCGAGTTGACGTAAGCGTCTTGACCGAAGCTGTATGATGATGCGCGGGTCTTTGGCGTGGCGTCTTGCCGTGCCATAAAAACCATCTCGCTTTATCCTGCATTGTGCCCTGTGGAGACAATGAAAAATACGAGTAGTAGAGAAATAACTGGATTGTAAAGCAATATGCATGATGTCCAATTGTGTATTTTTATTATGTCAAATTACCGTCCTTTTATCTTTCCCGTATTGATTTACGCTTCCCCGAGTATGTTTAATTCCTTTTGTTAAGCACTCCGCCTAGCTCATCAAGTCCCTTAGCGTTAGGAGTTGGCACGGAGCTCTGTCTCCGAACACGCGTCAGGAAACCCAAATTTTGCATAGGAATCAGAGTTTCACTACTTACAATGTGTGACACTCAGAATCGGTAAAAGTTAACATGGAAAAGAACAAAACAAACTCGAAAAGAGATGTTATCTTTCTGTGATTGAATCTGTATTTTGCCCGAGTAGATTAGATCCTTTTACTAAGCACTCTACCAAGCGCATCAAGTTCCTTAGCGTTAGGAGTTGGCGCGGAGCTCTGTCTCCAAGAACGCAATCGGAAAGTATGAGTGTTGCATGGAAACAAGAGTTTCGTTACTCGAAACAACCAATACTTAGGCTCAACAAAAAATTCAAAAAGAAAGATAACGATTGGGTGCAGATTGCACCTAATTAGGTGTAGCCCCCGACTTACTGGTTAGTCGGAATCCGACTAGGTAGCAAGTCAAATCAATCTCAGTGAAAGAGAAGAAAGGGGTGCGCGATAGCGCACCTAATTAGGTATAGCCCTCGACTTACTGCTTAGTTGGATACCAACTAAGTAGCAAGTCAGGAGATAAATTATAATGATGTAATTGAGTATAAAAATAGACCACTCAGCTGTTGATCATGTCGTTCTTATGCCCGAGTGAACGAGCCCCCGGGCATGTCACCTTGTCAGCGCGGCTGTCCTCGGCGTCGTGAGCGAGAAGTCGGTGTAAGGAAGTCGGCGCGGTTGTCCTCAGCGCAGTGCGCGAGAAGCCGGCCTAGGAAGTCGGCGCGGCTCTCCTCGGCGTCGTGCATGCGAGAAGCCGGTCTAAGGAAGTCGGCGCGGCTGTCCTTGACGTCGTGCGCGAGAAGCCGGCCTAGGAAGTCGGCGCGACTCTCCTCGGCGTCGTGCGTGCGAGAAGCCGGCCTAAGGAACTCGGTGCGGCTGTCCTCGGCGTCGTGCATGCGAGAAGCCAGCCTAAGGAAATCGGCGTGGCTGTCCTCGGCGTCGTGCGTGCGAGAAGCCGGCCTAAGGAAATCGGCGCGGCTGTCCTCAACGTCGTGCGCGAGAAGCCGGCCTAGGAAGTCGGCGCGACTCTCCTCGGCGTCGTGCGTGCGAGAAGCCGGCCTAAGGAACTCGGTGCGGCTGTCCTCTTCGTCGTGCATGCGAGAAGCCAGCCTAAGGAAATCGGCGTGGCTGTCCTCGGCGTCGTGCGTGCGAGAAGCTGGCCTAAGGAAATCGGCGCGGCTGTCCTCAACGTCGTGCGCGAGAAGCCGGCCTAGGAAGTCGGCGCGGCTATCCTCGACGTCGTGCGTGAGAAGCCGGGCTAAGGAAATCGGCATGGCTGTCCTCGGCGTCGTCGTCTGAAGCCGGCCTAAGGAAATCGGCTGCTGTCCGGGCGTCGTCGAGAAGCCGCCTAAGAAAGTCGGCGCTGGTATCATCGACGTCGTCGCGTGAAGCCGACCTAGGAAGTCGGGCTGGTATCATCGGCGTCGTCTTGTGAAGCCGCCTAGGAAGTCGGTGGCCATGGTTTCGACCGAAACCTCTTCTATCGTCACCATGGTGACGTCTCCCATCTTCTTCTCGTTCCCGTCGCCGAGCTTCAATGTCATGGCGAAGGTCGCGGTTTGTCGTTGTTGCCGGAGCAACAAGTGGGTGCGGCGGTAGTCGTTGTCGTCGTCGCCGTAAGTTGGGGGCGTAGGAGCCGTAAGCCGGGACGGCGTAGGATCCTCGCCGTGATCTCCGGGATGAGATCTGCTTTGCCATCGAGGTCCGCCATGCCCTTGCTGAGGTGCACCAAGGATCGCCGAGGTGCCGAGCGAAATTCACGTCGAGCTCCATCTTCGCGCAGGATTCACGTCGCCCCCGTACAGTCTGTCTTCAAACGGTTGCCACGGTCACATCCAAACTCGGTTTTTGATGATCTTGGACTCGTTGGAAAGATAACGAGATAAGTTTTCCAACACATCCAAAATCACCCTGAAATTCCTTCCGAGTCAACAGGAAATCGTAACGCAAGTTCTGTCTAGATTCTGGACGCGAATAGATCGCATCTTCTTCCCGCGTTCGCTTCACGGTTGAAGTTGTCTTCCGATTGGATCTGATCTGATTCTTTAAGGGCAAGTTTGCCGAGGTTGTTGATGATGAAATCCAAGCCTCCAAAACAGGAAGCTTGACCGAAGGTGAATTCGACGGCGCTGCCGCCGAGAGATGCCATCGAGCTTAATGAAGATGATATTAGCGCTGCCTCTACCTAGCGCGCCAACTGTCGACGAATTATATTGGCAATATACTTTATAGGGCTATGCGTAAGACCGAAACCCGATGGTAACACAGGAGACAGATTTATACAGGTTCAGGCCCTCTGCGGTGGAGGTAATACCTTACTCCTATGCTCGTGGATTGTATTGGGGTTGATCTCGATGGATCAATGTTGAGGATGGCTATGGATCGATGTGATCTCTCCTCCTCTCCTCTTTTTGTCCTGTGCCGAACTAGGGGCCCCTGCCTCCCTTTATATAGTGGAGGGAGGTAGGGTTATAGATAAGTATGTATCCTAGTTGGTTATGGAAACTGGGGATAGAGATAGGAAGTCTATCTCTATCCTTCCTTGCCGAGTACGTAAGTACCGGATTATAACTGTGCTTTTCTTGTGATACAAGTCAGGTCTTCATGCGGGGCAGGCCTGTCTTCTAGATGGTAGGCGTGACCCTGCTCCGTGAGGTGGTCCACCTAATTTGTCTTCGTGAGATACCCGGGGACCATGTTATCCACAGTATATATTCCATAGCTTCTTCTTCCAGTATGTCTTCACAGGGAAGAGAATTTTGGAGTCTATGGGGTCTGCCATAGCCAATGGAACTGGGTATATAGCCAGAGTTGTACAAACCACATTGGGCCTCCTATGTTCCCGACGCAGTGGCCTTGAAGGCTGATGTACAGCCTGGATCGAATAATATGCATCATATTATATATCGATCCTAGGTATAGCTTGGCTAAGGATACTCGTCCGTTGCGCAACAGCCTCTCGGGTAATCCTTGATAGATTTGGGTTAAACCCAGAGAAGCTCCGCAGAAGAAGAAGCAATCCAGCCACATATTGAGAAAGGTGATATGCTCCTTATCCGATATCGGGCCCGTTTCCAAGTTGTTCTTGTCAATATAGCGATTCTGGCCTTCGTCTTTGTGTGAGATAAGTTTATGAGAGACCGATAGGTCATAAGCCGATGGTTGCTCCCTATCTAGCCTGAGGTCGCATAGCATAACTATGCCTAACAGAGTAGGTCCTATCGGTCTTGGCATGAGCATGAAGGCTTTGAAGGTATCAGACAAAAAAATATCTAGCTAAAGCTAGCATGGACTCATTGGCAGTCGGGCTAGATAAGGAAAGGAGGAGACAATCGACTATTTCTATCTGTTCCCATTCAGCATTCTTACTAACCGATATTGTAATGAACTAGTTTTTCTATCTAGCTAACTCAGTTGGCCTGGATCAGAAGCCATCCTTCTATAATGGCATCCACAGCATTGAGGGGAAGACGAGGAACGTTCAAGTTCACTATGACCGATCGGTCAAGATCCCTATCGGACCTAAGGTGAAGGTATGAGACAGACCAAAGATCGAAAAGAGTATGGCTCATTTTTGCTGAAGGAGAGTAAAACGAGAGGATTGGCTAAGTGTGGAGGAAAATTGTGAGCCGATGGCAGGATGTACAAGCCGATTGCAGAGGTCAGAGAGATTTGAGAGCGTACGAATGAAGATGACGGTGGCCCTATTTATAAGAAGTAAAATCTTGGATGCTAATTATCGAGCGCGGTAAAACCCTAATGAGCGAAATGATGAGTAAGTGCGTGGAAAACTGATGGTTAGCTAGAAAAGAATACCGAAGGTCCAGGGCAAAATAGAGAAGGAAAAATATGATGATGAAGCCGATAGATGGAGGAATTTCAGGATATGATTCTCATATCCCAATATAGGGGCATGTATTGACACCTAATTTTCGAATTAGCCGATGTTCTAGAAACTTCTAGAAATTGGCTTAGGCATGAGAGAAATACGGGTTGAAAACAGATGCAAAAGGGAAGTCCAAATCGGCTAAGACATATGGAAAGAGGAGTCCTGACCAGATTAACCAAGATTGAAGGAAAGTCTGGATCAGCTAAGATTGGATATATTAGGTAGTATTAGGTAAAATTAGAAGATAAAGATTGAGTCTGTATCGGTTGCGAATAAGTCCTTGTTTAAGTTAGGATATGAGAGTCTGTATAAATATTTTGCCCTTAGGACGTGTAAATCATCACCACATCAATACAACATATCTTTTTTTTTTTTACCTTTTTTTACTTTCATCGCATTAGAGTAGTTTTGTCATATTTTGTCTTCGATCCACTTGGAGTGCATCGCCTTTTGATCGGCTTGAAGTTACAACCCAAGTGAGTACTGTGTCGTTTAAGTCTGATCTTCTCACTTGGTTTATTGAAATACTATGTTAGTCGATATTACTGTGTATCGCCGTTTCGACTAGGGGTTAGATTTTACCCTTCTTTCTACTAATCAACACATTCGTTGGCAATAGACTGTTTACCTTTCATTCTATCGGCTTATAGCTTGCTATTTATCGATAATTTATTTACCTCATTCTATGGTTTGGTTAACTTGTTAATCTAGCCGATAGTCTGTTTATATCTCATTTTGTCTATTAGACAATTTAATTGGCTAGTTGATAGTCTGTTTACCTTTTATCTACTACTTTGTTAGTTTCATCGGCTTAGTGGTAGACTGTTTACCTTTTTGAACCTACTGGTTTAAATCTAATCTAAGCTGGTAGTTGCGCTACCTTTTACCTATGTTTGAATTTGTTTCCAAGTGTTGTAGGTCCTTTGCATCATAGATTTAATCGGCTATCTAAAGCCGATTGCTTCTCTTCTTGCCGATTGTAAGTCAAATCAGCCGGCAAGCTTAGAACCCTGCTTTCGAAGCTGTCAGGGATACAATTTCCTAAGCCCACATGTGTTTCGCTAAAACCAGTTTTTTGCGTCAACACATGATTATGATGCTATCTACCTCCTATACCATGTTTTGATTTTTAGTAGCTCATATTATTATGTTGATGTTGTTTATCTTTGTGCTAGTGAGCTTGTCATCTTATTATCTAGCTTGTGCTTATTTGATTATCATGCTTGATTAGATATACTTGGTTGTTCTTACCTATCAGGACCCGATTTACTAAACCAAACCCCTCTGTGTTAATGGAATGAGTTCCAAGGATCAGTGCTCATACCCGTAGTATAACAAAGATAAAGTATCAATACCAACACTACATTAACTAATTAAATAAATCAGAGGGCGACGGAGCCACTTAGATTAATCTTAACAATAACATTAAGATGGCAAAATTCTCAGTCATAGTGTCTCATGTCTCGAGTTCTCAATAACTCATCTTAAGGTCTTAATATATTCTCATCTATTTCTCATTCATCATGGATCATCTAGCAGCGACAGATGACCAAAAAAACTTACCCAAGTCAAATTAATTAAGAGGGTGTAGCTACGATGTCAAAAACCACCAAGATGCTTAACCAGGAGCACGGCCATTCAAATGGATTTACACTGCATATGTTGTACGCTTTTGCCACAAGATATGCTACTCTCACATCGGAGAGCACCATAACAAAGCCTATTAGAAGACTAACTCTAGACTTGCCACGGTTATACTTGATATTTACACAAGTATCTTAGAACTCCTTTCGGGCAATACACCGACGATGATGCATCCCTCGGGACCCCACCTACGGTGCAAATACAGTGACAATTCCAACATTATTCTCTCTCTAGATTAGGCCACGTCCCATACCCGGCTTGTGGCCACACAATAAATTCTTAGTTAAATCCATCACGATCATTGGTGCTTAGGGACCGGAGCATTGACTCAAGTCACCTGCTCTGAATCAAATTATTAGTTGGTCAAGTTTTAATTAATGAGTGAACAAGACCATCATAAACCCAAAGTTCTCCATTCTCATGCTCAGTCATCTCATATCAAAATCATTAATTGTGATCACAGGCCGAACACTATCTAAGCAATGCTAAGCTATCTAATTTCATAAAATAGTAGTTAATTACATAATAATATTATGTTATGGCGTTTCATGATAATGGGTGCATATTATACAAATAAACAACATACACTCGGAACTTCTAAAGCAAATACGCACCATTTTAATAAATATTAGCTTTGGAAAAATATAGCAATTAGGATTCTAGGGGAAAGACTTGTCTTTCTAATCTTCTAGAAACTGCTGGACATTGACATCACCGAGGAATACTCCTTCGTCGCTCACGCGATATAACGCACACAAAGCAAAACAAAAGACAATAAACAACAGAAACAACAAATAAATTGAAAAATTACATAGAAATTACAGCAAATATATATGAATTTTCTGGATTTTTAGAAACTGGAATCGCTAGATTTGGAGCTAGGATGAATTCTCAGCAAAATAGTGAAGGAACACTATTTACTAAAAATCTGAAAAATAAAAACTACTGTAGCAGCAGGCTGGTTCTGTAGCTTTAGGCTGCTCCGCTGGAGGATAAGAGAGGAAGGAGAGGGATTGGTGGGGGAGAAAGAGAGCAGATGGAGAGAAAGAGCGAAAGGAAGGAAGGGAGAGAAAGGCGAGGGGTGTGGCGGCGACGAGGCGGCGGTGCGAAGGAAGGCAGCACGACGGCGGTGACATGGAGGAGGAAGAGGGGGAAAGAAGCGGCGATGGCAGCTGTATCAGTGGCGGCAAGCTGGGGTGGCCGCGACGGCTCCAGCAATGACGACCGACGCTAGAGCCGTGGCCGTGTGCACAAGTAGGTGGTAGAGGCGGCACAAGACTAGCGACGCATAGGTCTGGTCATATATGACCTAGATTTGGGATATTTTGAAAATTTAAAAATGTTATTTTGGTCAGGTATTTTGGCCCCAAAATTTTTGCAACCTGAATTCAAATCAGGGATTATTCGTATATAAATATATTTTTGAAAACCACATAATACCCTCGTATAGGAACTACTTGTTTATTATAAAACCCAAATTGCATTTAAAGCTTGTGCAAGGCTCATATTTTCTTGTAAAAACATTATATATATGTATATATATATTTATATATATATTAATATATTCAAAATGCTTACATGATTGCTTTTGCTCTCTGCAAAAATAATTCTTATAATATAAATATATACATAAGATAATATCAAAAATATAAAATAGGTATTTTTGCCCGTAATAAAACTCATTAAATTTTAAACCTAATTGAGCAAATTAAAGTTTTAGTGTTAAGAATTTACCATACCAAATCATTCCACGCCAATTCTCTTAATTACACATGAAATTAATATCTATACATACATATTTGTATATATGTGTATAGGTATATATATATATATCTTAGATGTGTATATTTCTGCATTAGAAAATTCCCCAAAATTCATTAAAAATCCTTTTTAGTGTGTAAAACCCTATTCTCTACCTCTCTCTCCCTACCCCGTCCTTCTCTGCTCCCCCCGATCTCTCTCTTTCTCGTTCCTCTGTCTTCCCCTCCTGAGAGAGATCTCTCTATGTGCACCTCTCCTTCACACATCTCTCTCTGTTCTCCAGAAGATATCCCCTCTCTCCTCCTCCACGTGCTGCACCCCCTCTGTAGTCTCTGCTACGAGCGCCCCGTGGCTGTCTCTACCTGCGCCTGAGCGCCACCTGCAGGCCTGCTCTGGCTTGTGCACAGCAGCCTGCTGCCACGTTTACATCCTGCCCTGGCGACATCCCAGGTTTACTTCTTTCCAGCATACGAGCGCCCACAGTATTCTCTAGCCCTTCCCGTGCTTAGCCCTGGCCTTTAAAAGCCAGCCCAAGCTCGTTCGTCGTCATTCTTCGCGACTCCAGTTTTTCGGTGCCTCCGTTCATCCTCCACGGTGCTCCATTTCTCGTGTTCTTGGTACCGTTTGAAAGATCTAATAATTCTCTACAACGTCTTTTCTTCAATCGATCCGAAGTGCTCTCTACATCGCAGGAGAGCTCAATGACCGTCCTCGACCACAAACCACCCCCTTTTCGATTTCTCTCTCTCCAGTGAGCCATCTTTCGATTCCTCGCATCTTGAGCTTCCCTTGGCCACTCTAACCATGCCCCAACCCCGTGTTTGCCATAGGCCTCGCTGGAGTACATTGCCGCCGAGCTCCTCCTCAGCCGTCGTCGTCTCCTCGTGGCCGGCTTGACTCAGCCCGTCTCCACCCTTGCTGTCGCCGTAGGTAACCTCTGCATAGTCCCTAGATGCTCTTGAGCCCATGCATTAGGCCGTAGCTAGGCTAGTTCCTTGCCGCAGCGTTTGCCGTGCCGGCCGCCGCGAGAGCTTGTCACGTTGCCGCTTCGGCACGCTGTTTTTACCATTTCCCTATGCCGCCATGCACCATAGCGCTGGCTAACCGAGCTCCACTAGGGCTCCCATGGCCTTCTCTCGTTATGTCTAGAGGTAGAAGAAGCAGTACATCTACTAGTTTTTTTACTAGAAATATCACCCTTGCAGCATATGTCATGTGGGCCACCATATAGTAGATGCTTGTTACCTGATACGTGGCTGACCAGTGGACCTGGCCCCACAGGCTAATAAGTGGAAACGTAATTTGCAAAGTGCGCTTTCCACCTTAGTGCAGCAACCATTTAAGTTGGTAGCTGATGACTTCTGCCCATTAGCAAAAATAGCAAACGAAGCCAAACAATTATGAAACTTTTTCTATAAATACTACAGAAGGTATAGAACCTAGGAAAAATATTAAACCCAACTGTTCAGTAAAGAAAGTAAATTATTAATAATCAGGTAATCCTCTCTAGTTGTAGCAACATTAATCCTAACATGATGTAATCTAATAGTTTCTTTAACTATAATAATATTTTAAATCCATGGAAACATAACTGGAGGATAAATCATGAACAAAAAAATAGAATAGTGCTACTGTTTTAGTTCTTGGTTCTATCTTTAGGAATTTCTTTTAGAAATAAACCAAAAAAAGGGAATAATGATTAATTGAAATAGTTCACGACTTAACAAAAATCTGAGAAAATTAGGGGAATTGCTAGACAACTTATTGGATATAATAACATTAAAGAGAGGCCCAGTGATCTCTTTTAATCCCTGTTTAATTAAGAAGACCCTCTTATTAGTAATCCATAATTGGTTTCCACTTTATTTAATTAGTTATTAAGTTCCTAAAATCATGATAAAATTCCAGTGGAACATAGATATGATCTAGGAATCAAAAAAAAATTATTACTCAAATTTAGGACCATTATTGCCCACTGGATAATTAATTAAAGAAGATAAACTAATTTCCTTATGAATTAATAAAACAGAAAATGGATCCGATTTATTATAAATATTAAATTACTTTAACAAAATCCTAAAATTTCACAGTAGCCTAGTGAACCATTATAGAAATTATTAAAATACTAAAACTTGATTTAGCATGGTATTTATGCATAATTTCCTAATTAGGGTAATTAAAACCCTCTTTTAGTAAATTCCTTTTTTCGTTAAAATAATTGGGAGTTAGATAAAACACACCAGAAAATTCTAGAAAATATAGAATAGCATTCTAGACCAAATAAAAATATTTAAATTGCAGCACACTAATATTCCATCATTTAGTAAATATTAATCACACTATAATTATATCCTTTTAACTTTAAATAAAGGCTTAACCAACTGTTAATAATAGGCGTAATTTGGCAGCAAAGCCTCTACCCTGAAAATAGTTGATAATTTACTTTTGAGTTGATGAAGGAAATAAGTCAAACAAAACTATTTACTAGAATCACTCTCGCACTTGTGAATACCTTTTTAAATATAAAATCCTATTTTCTCCTATATGGGCAAACTATTGGGTAGTATTATGCATCATCAATCATCGCATATCATATTCATAAACGTTCACACCACCGTTGTTTATTCGTAGGAATAAGAATATCAGTAAACTCATTGAATTTCCTCGATACGATAATTAGTTCTTATCGACACTTCTCGAACGTTAGAATAAACATGTTGCATCACATGCATCATTCTTTCTTGCTACACCTTGGTTATTTATTGCCGGTTACGTTCTGTTATTAGACGTTGAGGAGCACGTGGAACATTTCGAAGAACAGCAGGAAGACTCTCACTACTCTTAGGACCCAGGCGAGTTAACATCTTTCCTAGAGGGTGTTTACTTTTACTAAGGAGAGTCTAAACTTTTTCTAGTGCGATTTAACATTTACTAGATCATGTTGAATCCTAATTTTCTAAAGTATTTTTATTTACAATATCAAATTGTATGCTCTTTAAATATTTATGCCTACTTGCTTAATCATGATATATCATGCCATGTTAATTACTTGTTATTGATCTACCATGATGATTTGCCTTGATGAATTCATCTGTCATTTGACTTTATTAATGATTGCCTTCATGATCATCGTTGTTAGCCTGGTTAAGTTAAATAAAATGATTTAGACTCTTAAGTCTTGGTTAAAATCTTACTTAGACAATGCTCAGGTCCAATTATTAATTTTAGGCTTAGTTTTCTCAGAACGGTAAACCGGTATTCACCGGACATGATGACATAATAAACTTGATTATCTGGATATTGGGCCTGGCATGCCAGTGTGTGTTTGGTTATGGAATGCGGATGTGGTCCGTCATATGGATAAAGGTGTGAAGTAGATTGGCTACTTGGTGTGATGAGGGCTATTACTGCCTGACCCTGCCTAGGGGGTTCCGTCACAATGTGTGCAAGGCACATGAAAAAAGATTGCGGTGACGAAAGAAATTAGGGTTCAGGGGTAGTACGATCCGAGGCTTTGAGAGTGGACATACCCCGAATACCGCTAAGTGGACAGGCTAGGGTAGAGACAAGTTCTCCCAGACGGTTGTATCGAGAATGCACAGTGAAAAGTCATTAACTATCTGCCTGCGGGGATAGTTCCTACCACTACAACGCGCGGCCATCGCGCGGTAGTGCAAGTATGTGTAGGGTTCGGTGGTAGTACGATCTGAGGCTCTAAGAGTAGACGTACCCCGAATGCCACTATATTTGAGGTAAAGGCAGAGGACGCCATCACCTGTGGGTGATCTGGATTATACCTACTTGAATTGCGACCCTTAGGGTGGGCTGGCAACCTAACTTTGGACTTGGGCTCTTATGGGGTAGTGTGATCCTATAACAGGTGTGCCACCCCTGGAAAATGATGACGGGAGTAAGGAGAACGTTTGGCAGAGTGCATGGAAACTGCCATAGGATGGGTATGGACTATGGTATGGATTATGGAATGGATTGGAAAACTAAAATTTGAAATACTGATTAATAGAACTTTAGGTTAAAATTGCTAAGTCATAGATTTTGGTTTATAAATCTTGCTTTCTGCAAATAAACAAACCCAACCTTTCCTTTGGAACCTATATCACTATATGCATTAGGTTAGGTATTAACTCACCAGTGTTTGGATAACACTGACCTCGCAAAAACTCACTCTTTTAGATGGTGAATATGAACAAGACCAATATGCCTGCCATGAAGACGATGAACATGAGTATGCTAACGATCAGGATGAGGCTTAGGACATCTCTCCAGTCGATTGCTTAGGCATAGCCGACAAGAAACTCTTTTGGATCTTTTATCGCACTTTGATCTTTTGATGTCCTTGGACTATTTTGGGCCTATGTGCCGTGTTGTAATATTTAGCTTTCGGGTTTAATACAAGTACTTTATGTAATATAAGTCTTTAGGTTGTATGAAATGATCCGGCTATGTGAATGATGTGCACTAGTGTACTAATCCAAGAACTAGTGCATATCAAATGGTGGGTAAAGGACAGGCCCTACACTGGGCAGCACAGATCGGGAGAAATGGCGGCACAACTAGGGTTGGCCAGGGCGAGCTCCACCGGTGAGCGGCGGCGGCGACATCGCCTAAAAGAGGAGATGCGGCCTATGGAAGAGAGGATAGGCTTGGGGAGCTTGATGATGGCGAACAAGCAAAGGTGCGGCGGCACAGTGGCCGGCAGGGTGACGACGACGACAACCAGCGATGGCTCGATGATACCTGTAGCGGTGTTGATGGCGACAGCTCGTCTCCGGTCCTTGATAGCAGATAGATTTGGGGAAAATTGTGATGCGAGAGATGGGTTTTGGGGTAAACATAGGGGTTTTGGATGTTTGTATATGTGGTGCTCGAGTCGGTTTGGAGCAATTGTGGATATGGTTGCAATGGATTCAAGTTCACATAGTGGTGAGTTGGAGATGGGTTTGGATCAAACTAAACATGACAAGGAGGGGTCGGCCTAGGCTAGGCCAAGCCGTGGCCTAAAGTCTTTGGAATTGAACAACTAGTTGCTTTTGAATTCAAAATCTTAGGGATGAAATTTTAGAATGACACATCACCCAAGAATTGCAAGCACCTATATAAATACTTGCGGATAAAATTTTAGTCTTTAGCTCCTACATTTATATGATATTCTGACATATAAGTATAAAACTTCAATAGAAAGTAAAATTTTGAAAAACCCAGCTCACGCAGTATCTAATTTCCTTACCAACAATTATTTCATCCATCCAATGGATGACAACTGCTCTACCTTATAGAGTGGTCTCACACCACCTCAACTTTCTATGTGATACTAACTTTCCCACCACAATCCTACATGAATAGGCCTCTAGGATTTATAAGGGACCATTGTGCAAATTGGAGCTGTACTGCTCTCTTATGTAATATAATTCCTTCTGAAAAAAAATCAACCGCAGAGATGAATCATCTCTTTGCAATCATAATTGATCTAGGCCCTTCCGAAAGATGAGGGTAACTGCAGGCACCGCGCACTTGTTCTAGTTTGGACTTTTGGAGGGTGAACCAGAGTAATTATTTCTAAACAATATACCTCTTTTCCTTTCATATCTATCTTGAGCTTCCGACACAGATGTTTCCTAAAGAAAGATGATTTCAGCATTATCGCATCGGGGAGAAGTGAAAACCTTTTTTTTTCTGCCTATAATAAGATCAGCCAGTAAAACATTCTACTACAGATGGCCAAAATTTTCACTGAGCTGTGCTGCAAGCTCACTACTGACACAAATACAATTGAGGCAATGACTATAATTTTTCTATCTCCTGAAATGTACATTGACAACAGTTGGCTGCATATATGTCTGCTGAATCGAAAGTGCAAGCGGGAAAAATGGGTGAAACAAGAAGGAAGAGATTCTTTTCGCCCTGCTGTCAGAAGCACCAGAATCTGAACCTACAGAGTAAAAAACAGATATATTTATGTAAAGTTACAAAAAAAACTCTGCTGGTCCTCAAAAATAAAAATAGTAGAACAAACTTTTCCTTTGCCCCCTTGCAGAAAAGCAAATACCGTACAATTTTGTTAATATGTTCCCAAAATCTTTAGTGTTGATATGCATCTTTGCTTACTCTTTTACTTTTTGGTCTCCATCATTGTACTATTATGAGATTCAAGTTGGTATTCCACACAAACTAGCTTTAGAATCTAGATGCTTGATTACAGAACAGCAGAACAGGGTCAAGAGTTACCTGGTTTGATCTTAAATTTTACAACATTTGGTTGCCTCACTGATATAAATTTTATTGGATGCTCTGTGCAATGCCTATGCCGGTCAATCGCTGAAATCAGCTGCAAACAAGAAAATGAAGGCTCATGGAAACAGAGAGGAAATTATTGCTTTCATGGAAACAAAACCGAGAAGTGCCAAAAAATTATTGCTTTCATGAAATTAGAAAGCTCATGGGATGGCATAAAATTAATACAAAAAAGTGCAAATTGCAAAATGTGCAAAGCTCGCTACTGTCATAATTCATCATTATGAAACCCCTTGCACAGCATAGGTTGCTTGTGCGCTATACTAAATAAATAAGATAGAAACTGAAACTGAACACAAATTTCATCATAGCTCTGAACATTGTGTAGAAACATGTCTACTAAATTTTTGGGAAATGCCTAGCATACTAAGAACCTTGTACTAAATGTATACAAAAAAGATCTCTAACCCTTGGTACTCCCCACAGCCAATCCATCTCTTGATCTACACCCTTCAACCAAAGTCTGTAGACACTTTTAATAGAAAAGATTGTATGTAATGTGCAATATTCAATCTCTACTAAAAAAAACTTTCATTGAAAGACAACCATCTTCTCTAGAGCTTGTTTACCTTTTTTAGAGCTTTGAGACGTAACTTCGAGATAAAAAAAAAAGAACGAACTCAAAAACCAAAGCGTTTTATTTTTGAAAACAGAGATAAGCAAATAAGACGAAAAACATATAAGTAGATAAGCTGTAAGTATGGCAATAACATGCAACAACAATACCCAAGATACTATTCCCTCCATTTCAAAATATTTTGTCCACAGCCCACCATTTGTGCATGCCAAGTAAACACTAGACCTAAGAAAAAGTTAATAAGAAATGACCATAAAAACCTCTATTAAATGACTTACTTCAACCACTTAACAACAGCTTCCAAAGCATTTAAGCAAGGGTAGATAGTGAAAATATTGCAATAATTGAAACATTGTGAAATGGACAATAACATACAAGTAGTAAACATCGTTTCCAAGGTCAAGAGGAACCCCTTGACACCCTGAGGCACATCATAGATTCATAGTATCTATTTGCAGCGACGACGTGATAATACGATAGCCACATCAGTCAAACCATACAAGATATATTTTTTAAGTATCAATCAACTTGTTAAGTCATGTTTTAACACTGACATTTTAAACTAGGAAATCTTTTTACAAGTGCTCTTTTCCTAAGAGCTTTGTGCATTTCACCCCTATAAACCATCAGAGAGTCACTGGCCACATACTATCTCCAAGGTCAGATTTGAAGGGCCAACATAACCTTGTCAAATGTTCTTTTAGACATGCCAGTAATCCAGTCAATAATGTGTGCTCCCTTAACGATTTTTAAATGAGGTCATAATAAATCCTTGAAGAAGTTAATACCTCAATAACACTCTCAGGATACATATCGTCAGTGAGTAGCTTTGAACTTGACTACATGGCTTAAAATTATGAGTGATATTCAACCCAGCAAGTAACCAAATTGAAACGTATCAATTACTTTAGAATGTATATATCAAACAAGCTGTAGAACAAACCTTCTCATCATACCGAAAAAGTGATAGGTCAAAGTATGGTGAAGGGCTTTGAGATTGGCAGGTGTAAGGTAATGACGCCATCATCTTTTTCACAAACTGCCAAATGTAAAATAAGTCGCATTAACCAAAAGCTTCAGTATTACACCTTCTAACAAAATAAACTAATTATTGGCACAGTAGTTATCCTATTCCTTGTGCCTAAAAATACGAATACAAAAAATATCAGACAAATGTAAATATCAAACAATACCCATGCCCATAAACATAAAGCAATAGTTTCAGCCTTCTAGTTTTCTTCAGAAATGTAAGGTACATTCCAAATTTCACAAACCATAAGTGCTAGAATTCATATAAGCTGACATACATTTAACATGGGAAAGCTCAAAAACAATGTTCCACTATTTTTGGTCAATACAGGGCTACCATCCTGTCCTTGACATATAAAAGTTAACCGACTCATATGGTTCAATGATCAACTAAAACATATTTCATTAATACAATTGTTGTAGTGACATCTTGAACTCTAAAAAAACTTACTTTTATCATCGTATATTTAAAATCAGAACACATCTTCAAAGGTGTTATGGCCAGAGCTTGGACAGCAGTGAGGGGATAAGCCGACCTTGGCATGGTTGGTACTAGACCAATCTTTTTTTAATTCAATGCTTGATCGATAATGAATACATGATATCCCTTTTATAGAGATAACTTACTTGAACCCTACGAAAATCTTTAAAATAAAGTAAGTAATCTTATCTAATAGAAACTAATATGGTCTTACCCTAGCCAATTACTAACAGATGGCAACTAATATAATCATATCGCTAACTTACTAATCTTTTAGGATATTATTCCTTGCAGCGGCTTACTGCTCACGGGCGTGAACAGTGCGCATGAACAGTAATTTCAGCCCCCCTTGTGATATCTCAGCTTACCCAATGCCTGCTAGGACCCACGTGCACATAACAAAAGGTAAGTAAAATTATTGTGCAAAGTGTGCATATTCTTTCGTTCTTTAATACATTGGAATTTGAATACGGTTGACAATCAGTTAATCATCTTTGGCAAGAAGTTAATCATCTTTGACAAAGAAGTACACGATTGAGCACAACAACATGCACAAGTTCTCACATCCTGTGCAAAAATCTAAAATGGAACCAAGAACTAAAATGGTTTACAAAAAAAATGGACCACACTCCTTGTATTATAAACATTACCTGTGAGGAGCTGCTTGCTTTGTTTTTAATGGTGCGGAGTTGATCAAGAGCATGAACATTATTGGAATGTGACGAGATAAAATTCCCATGCGAAGAATTTTGTGGATTCGTGTGGAAATGATCATAAAAATGCTCAAACAATGAATACAGCTCCTCCGAAGAATTCTGCTGACATATCATATGATAAGCTCAACACAGGGAAAAAAATAACTTCAATGAACACTATCTGCTTCGATGGTAATAGGTACCTGATAGAGTGAAACTATATTTGTTGTCTCCATGTTGTACACAGCAAAGAATGCTAAATTTTGATCAGTGCTTCGAGAAACCTAAAGAAATACAAAAGTATTTGCAATTAAAGATGCTAATATATGCATAATCTACTGGGTTACTGGTAAGATGTTCGGAAAAAATGAATTTACCCCTCCATCCACACTACCAAACTTGATAAATAGGTGATGGCGATCCAAAAACTGCACCTGTTCAGCTATCATGTTACAAGCACCTCTTGCAAAAATTCTTTGATAGGAAAATATATGTTAAGTAACAACATAGGCCTCGTCATCAATCATGGTTATGCTATTGCCGAGAGCTAGCTAAATGAACTACATTAATTGTAAGCAAATAATTAGACCTTTGCAACTAACCAAAATAATGAAGAGAGGACAGAGTGACAATAAAACACAGAAAGTGTATATTTGTAGGTACCTTCCATATGATAAGATCCACATAGTCTTGAAAGTGAAAATAGAACTTCTTCTTCAGATGCTGGACCCTCTGCAAACAAAAATCACAGCTTCATGCAAGTGGAGATAAATATTTTTTTCTATATAACCAAATATGATTACAAACACAGCACCACCATACAATAGGCAACAAAGAATGATTTTATTTCAACATTTCAAAAGAAATGATCATTGTACAAAAGAAGGAAAGAGTAGAAATGTTTTGGCAGTGAATACGAAAAATTAGGGATAACGAAGTATAGCTTTCCTTATTTATTCAAAATAACAAGCTCAACCTGGGAGTAAGTCCATGATCTAGGATGCTATGCACACTTCAAGTACACACATTAATAGCAAATGAATGAAATAGATAAGATTGCTAACCAAAGTCTGATCAGGTTCCTCGTTCCAAGTCTTGCGAAAAATAAATGACAGCAACCGCTGCTTGATGCCAGGAAGAAAAGAAACCCCCTGTGCAGCCTGCAGGCATCAAAGTCATTAAACAAATCCGTAGTTCATATATGGATTTATCATTCAGCTTTATCTTGCATATCTGTATATATGTATATGTATTAACATAATACAAATTTTGATAAATATTGTTCAAGGATAACCGATTGTAATCAAGAAGATTTGCATACAGGGTGTTTGTCGTAAAAAAACAAAGAGGTGTCTTAAAGGGCCAAAGTGAATACATTGATATTCAGAGAATCTGTAGAGCTTATGTGACACCCTAAAAATTTAGGATTTAAAAATTAATATAAATTCAAAATTTCATGCACATTTAATTACAAATTCAAAATACAATTCAGGGTTTCTTTTTAAAAAAAAAAACTTAATTTCTTTCTTTCCTTTCTTAATTTCTCTCTTCCCTTTCTTTCTTTTCTTCCAACTGTGACCTCCATGGACTTATGCCCACCTGCTATTCGTCCAATCCTCATTGCGTCGATCAAGATGAAGCCACGTCAACTAGGAGGAGCTGCAACACCAGAGTCGAGGAAGACGAACGCTACATCTCCACTATAATGTTGTTGCCATCTCCTTGTGCCGCCGCCTACTATGTGCCGCTAACACCGCTGCTGGCTGCCTCCTGCCACCGCTGTGTTGTGCGCCATCGGCATTGAGTTGCCATCGCCGACGCCTTCCCACTGCCGCTCGCCGTCGTGGTCAGCCAGAGCCATGCCCTAGCTCCCTCTCTCGCGCTCTGCACCTTCTCCATCTCTCTCCCCCACCGACGCCTCTCCGCTTCTTATTCTCACATCCGGCTGGCCCAGCACAAGCAAATCAAGCCGCATCATGCCAAGCAGTGGCGGACCTAGCACCGGGTCTGGGGGGGGCTCTAGCCCCACCTACTGTCTAAATAACAGTGGAGCCCCCTCTTGGACCCACCTAATATTATTTGAGAAAATGAAGAGAAGAAGGGGGGCTAATGGATCTATCTTTATTGTCAACCCCTCTATTATTTTTGGCTGCGTCTGCCCCTATTGCCAAGGCACCGATTCCCCCATTCTTTTCTCATCTCCAACCTGATTCCTTCAAACCACAACCGACTAGAATTTAACTCTTACCAATTCTATCTCCAATTGGATTCCATCTCAAACTCTTCCAAACCCCATATGTACCTACAAAGTTCATCCCTAAACCTATCCCAACACAACCCCCCAAATCCATATGTTAACTGCGGCATCGTCATCCTCGCACAACACAGAGTGGTCGACTTTGCAGAAATCGATCGGAGCCGAGGATGCCATTGCCATTGTCGTCGTCTCATTGCTACCAATGTAGCCTCTGTCGTGTTGCCTCCAACACCGCCGCCGCGTGAGCGCCGCACGTGTCGGGGTTCCGATTGTCGCGGCGGCCTAGCACCGTTTCGTGCCAACTAGGCCGCAGTCGGACTGCGCCGCAGCTTCACCGCCCTTCCCCTCCACCGCTGCTGCCTGCCTCCCGATCGCCACCGCCCTAGGCTCCTCGCAGCCACCAGCCGCCTGCAAGCTGCTGCCTTGCACGACAGCAGTAGCCATGTAGCCTCCTCTGCCTGCGCAACACCATCACGACGCCCTAGCGCCGCCCCAACTGACCCGAACGCCACCGCAGCCGCTCTGCTTTGCGCCGCCTCTCCCTCGTCAGGTTGATGCCACGCCGCCTCCTCCGTGCAGACCGCCGCCGCTGTCGGCCCTACTGTCGCGCTAGCATCGCCAACATCGCATCTCCTCCTCACCAGCTGTCGCCCGACCAAATCTCTCTCAACCACTGCTTGTTGCTCGTAGCTACCACTCTAAATCTCGGTAGGCGCTGTCAACCGTCGCTTCGCTTGTTGCTCGAGCTACCACCTACCCCACTCCCTAGTAGCCGCAGCCGCGCCACCAAGCCAGCATGCCGCCGCCGGATGCCATCTCCATTAGCATGCGTCATCCGGATGCCATCTAGCTCCGCCAGCTGCCGCCGACTAGCCCGCCCTCTTTCCCATGCCTCTCTCTTCTCTCTGATTCTTTCTCTCTCTCAAGCTCTTATCTCTCTTATCCTATTCCATGGAGCAGTAGTAGGCTGCACTATGCATCCCACAATGAAGCGTCACTGCTAGAGTAAATTTTGCAATTTTCTGAATTTCAGTGAACAGTGGTCCTTCACCTTTTCGTTGTGAATTAATGCTAGCTCCAAATCCAGCGATTCTAGTTTCTAAAAATCCAAAAAATTCATATCTACTTACTGTATTTTTTATGTAATTTTTAAATTTATTTGCTGTTTCTCGTATTTATTGTGGTTTTCTCGTTTTGCGTGCATTAGATCGCATGGGCGACGAAGGAGAGTACCTTGACGCCGCTGACGGCCAGCAAGTTTCAGAAGATCAAGAAGGCAAGTCTTTCCTTATAATCCTAATTTTTAGATTTTGCCAAAACTGTTATTTATTCAAATTGTGTGTATTTGCTTTAGAAGTTCCTAGTGCATGTCATCTATTTATACAATATGCATCCATTACCATGAAACGCTTTAGGATGTCATTATATAATTTCCTACTGTTTTTATGAAGTAGATGGCTTAGCATTGCTTAGATTATGGTGGGATTTTTCACTCCTTAATTAAAATGACCAACTAATAATTTGACTCAAAACGAGTGACTTGAGTCAACGCTTCAGTCCCTAAGGACTGATGATCATAATGGATTTAACCGAGAATTTATCATGCGACCGCAAGCCCGGTATAGGATATGGTTTAATCTAGAGAGATAATAATGTCGGGATTGTTACCCTCCTTGCACCATAGGAGAGATCCCAAGGGATGCATCATCGCCGATGTATTGCCCAGAAGGAGTTCTAGGGTACTTGTGTGAATATCAGGTATGACAAGTCTAGGTTAGTCTTCTAATAGGTTTTGTTATGATGCTTTTCGACGGGAGAGTATCATATCTTGCGGAAAAAGCTACAACCTCGGTAGAGTGTAAACCCATTCGAACGGCCGTGCTCCCAGTTGAGCATCTTGGTGGTTTTTCACATTGTAGCTACACCTCTTAATTAATTTGACTTGGGTAAGGTTGATCCGATCATGTGCCGCTGCTAGATGATCTATGATGAATGAGAACAATATTAAGACTACGAGACAAGACCATGAAAATTTGAGACATGAGACACTAAGGTTGAGAATTATACTAGGTTAATGTTATTGTTAAGGTTAATCATGAGAATTGCTTATTATTTATTTATTATTTCTTAAATGCTTTTACACTGTTAGTAAAATGCTTTATGCAAATAAACCATTACATTTCCTAGAATGAGCCCTAGCCTGGCCCTTCCCACAAAAGACTTACTAGCATTCACGTGCTAACCCCGACTTTCATTCGGGGCTGTTTATTCCACGAGCGGGTCAGAACCATGAGGATACGCAGGATAACGTTGGATTTTTCCCGAAAGGTGATCCGGAATACTAGAGCTTCCCAGTCAGTTTGCATGTGGCAGATGAGGGTTTACTTCATTTTGTTCTACTTTTGTGCTCCTGAGATTATAAATTATTGCAATAAGTGGTTTCGCCCCACACCGATCTATTTTGTTAGTTAATGCAGCGTTGGTATTGATACTTCATCTTTGTTATACTATGTATATATGTACTGATCTTTTGGACTCATACTGTTAACACAGAGGTTTAGTAAAACCAAGTCCTAACAGAGTTGGTATCAGAACCATACTGGCTGTAGGGATGCGCTAGTTAGACCAAAAAACCTTATAATTATGTTACAAAATAATTAAATTTGAATCCTCTCTTCTCTCACCTTCTCACCTAAAATTCTTTGCTTTCATCTCTTCTTATGCCTTCTCATTAATCATCTAGTCATAATTGTAACTTGTTTCTTGTTCCTCTTCTTATTCAAAACTTAGTCTGTGGGTCCGTTTCTTTTGGCGGCCACCGGCGGTCGGCGTTTTGCTATAGTAAATTTAAAAAATTTTAATTTTTTTTAGGCTCACTACACTTTTTTTTAAAGACTTATAAATTTGCTACAGTAAAACCGCCAACCGCTGGAAACCGCTAAAAGAAACAGGGCCTGTATCATTCACCCTTCTCAACTATTGGACCTACGACGTCATTGATATCTGCTATCATGTATCGTGGAACTTTATCGTGTTTCAAGAAAGACCAGATAAACTCAGGGTCTAGAGGATGAAGAGTAAAAGATTAAGTTAAGCTTTAGATGATTAGGCCCTTTTAGACTGCTGTTAGATTTTTACAAAATTTGTATGGAATAAACTGCACCGTTTTCCTAGTGGTACAGCTATTCAAGTAGTTTGATTGCTAGAAAAACAGATTAATTAATCAAGAATGCTTTTCAGTTAAAATTCCGAATTTTATGCCATGAGTTGAAATTATGCTTAGCAAGAAGACAAAAACAAGACTAAATCCGTGTGGCTACTGTACATAAACAGTAACCGTATGGCACCCTTTTGAATTTTTGGAAAAAATAACAAATAAAAATTTGTTCATACTATACTATATTTAGTTTCCAAATATTGTTTTAAAAAAACTTTTATTGACTGTGTATGTCGTAATTCTTTTGATTGCTGCTTTTCTTGTCTAACCATGTGTATGCACATATGTCGCATGCCGTGGGAGTTCGAATGCCATCTCGTCTCGTGCTGATTAGGAGTTGTGTACAAGTGGTTGGTTTTACAAAAAGAAAAAAAATAAACTAATTATACATTTTGCACATCACATATCACTTTTCATCAAATTATCTCCCTTATCCCATCGGTGCCTGCTATCAACCTAAAATGCCGCTTCTTGGTCACTTAGTATTAACTATACCTTTTCTCACCCATTCTATCAAAATGATCGACTGTTTTAAAAACTTTTATAAGTGTCCATTCATCTTTCTGATCTATCAACAATTGGCTCTTTTGGGAAAATTTTCTTTTTGAAAAATAAACTATATGTTTAGAAAACTTTTATGGGTGTTACTTTAAAAGTTCGGGACAGAATTATTTTCTCCCAAAAAAAAAGGAAAAAAGGGCAACCAATATTTCTAGTGTTCCAAAATTTCATGTTTCCTAAAATAACGAATGGATGTGCCATTTTGTTTTAGAAGAGTTTTTTTTAAAAAAAAAGAAAACAAATACATCCATTAAATTTATTTTAGAAATTGATACCCAGTATTACTTTCAAAAATAAAGATTTACACGATGCAATTTTTTTCAAAATCTTATTCCCAGAACTGTTATTTTTGAATACAAAAGAAAATATGTTTTGTCAATTAAATTTCAAAAAAAATTCAAACAAACATATCTTTGTATTTTAATTTTGGTTGTACTGTTTGACAAAAAAAAGTTTATTTGTTTTCATAATGTCCCAAGCAACCAATGTTTTGAAAGAACATTTTTGTTATTATAGAAAGACAACCATGTAAGCCGTTTATGCATTCCTCACATGAGAGACATGCCTACTCTTGCAAAACAAAAAAAAGAGATTCATTTCTACAATAATTGTTACCTTGTTTGTCAAAAGTTCTAAAGTTTTTGTTTAAACATTTGTTCCTAAAATGTTTTCTTTAAAAATATATAGTGTGCAGGCGCATGCATAGATGCGGCCGGTCAGTGCATGGATTTACACAGGTCTTTGCAAAAAAAAAGTGTTCAGATTGTTTATATATATATTGTGGACGAATGTTTTGAGTTTATTAAAACAAAGCATTTTTATTTTATTGCAAAAAAAAACATATTTCAAATGCAAATATCTGTGCTTTTGTTTTACCACCCAAACAAATTCATGAAAGGTTCTATTTCATATTGAACTTAGCAAAGCCCTTTCATATGTTTTTTTTTAAAAAGCATGTTTCAAATTCTTGGAGAAAAAAATATATATATACATTTTTTATGAAAAGAAAAAATTCCTGCTACGTCGAAGGACTCTAAAAGATCATTTGAAGTAAAAATATTTGTGCTTTTGTTTTCCTACTCAATCAAATATGTGAAAATTTCTTTTTCATAATTTAGAAAAAATCATTTCATGTTGTTTTACCAAAGCATGTGTTGATCGGTGGGAAGAAAAGTATTTGTTGTTTTAAATGTTTTTAGTTTCTAAAAGTAAAGATAAAAACATTTATTTTTATGCATTAAAAGGATTTTTTTCTTAAAAAAAGCCGACACATTTGAAATAGAAAGTATTACTACTTTGTTTTTGTATTCAAACATATCCTATTTCACAACGATGTCACGAAAATCCTCTCATTTTATAATAGAAAAAATTCCAAGTAACCTTGTTTATACAAATTCTATTCTCTAAGTTGGCTTTAAAAAAAGATTTTGTTTTGGTTTATTAAAAAAATTCTCCATTTTGCTTTTCCAACCTTATCTTCAGTACATGGGAAAAACTTATTTATTTGTTCTTATTACTGATTTGTATAAAAGAAAACTTGTTCCCTTAGTATTGCTTTGCAACTAAACTTTGCGAACAGGGAAATATGTTTTCTAAGCCTTATGTTGACTACTTTTGTTTGAAGCAAAAAATCTATTTGCCTTTTCTTATTTCAAAATAAAGACTTCCATCAGATAAATATAATTTTTTCTGGACAAACAAATAATTCTGGACAAATGCAACATTCACAACAAGTCAAGTCATACAGGATACAAGTTCATCACAATCATTAGCCTGCAAACAAATGCTGCTTGTCGTAGTGAAGGAAAGTCGTTTTGATTAAGTGAATCAATTCAGTCTGAAGAATATTTTCAATTGCAATTTCAGTTTTTTAGCAGGCAATTTAAATCATTCAAATCAGTGGTTATTGAACTATTTTATTCTTTATCTATTGACCCATCAGAAGTGAACAGATTGCTCTCCCTTATGTCCCTTATGTACATCATCTCCTGATGGCTTTCATAACTTGTATCTGAAGAATATTTTCAATTGCGATTTTAGTTGGTTTTTCAGCATGCAACTTAAATCATTCAAATCAGTGATTATTGAACTATCGATTCTTTATCTAAGGACCCATCAGAAGTGGACATATTGCTCTCCCTTGTGTACATCATCTCCCAATGGTTTTCATAATTTGTGTGTCTGGCAACCACTCCGTCTCACAAGCATTGTCACAAGTATGTCAATATAGTCAATCAGCCAGCTGCACTTTGGATTCCTCTATGTTTAGTACAGCATCTCATTGGTCCTTTGAAATGTGTGAAAAATGAAAATATCCAAAACCTTATTGGTGCGTGATTCTGAATAAAAGAGCCATATAGAACCAAAATAACATTAAGAGGGAAACAACTTGGTTTTGTTCTGTATTTTCATTCTGTTTCTAATATGAGTAAAACACAAATTTAGTGTCTACATACTAGACAAACTATAATACTTAGTTCTGTGCAATCACCACCATTCTGGTTATAGATAAGTTATGGCCAGTACGAACAGACCACTAAATAATCTAGATTGGTAATTAGATGATGAACTTTAAAGACTCAACAGTAAACCAGACATATCTATAATGGATTGTTGGAGAGATTAAACTATATGTCTGATGAACTGTGGTATGTTGTAAAAACGCTCTAAATGAAATATTAACGGGAAAAATAAACAAATATATAAAGACTGGTTATTATGTAGGTGTTGCACTTGAACAAAAAACAATGAGAAGAATCAATATAAACAAATAGAACTAACAATCTTGCAGTGCAACAATTTGCAGGTACCTGGCCATGCGAATGAAGAAATAGTTCATCATCTTCCCGGCAAAATGCACCAATTCTGCGTACCTCAACAAGGTTGCCTGAATCTCGGATCTGTAGAATATGTATTGTTTGATATCGAAGAGACACAATGCAAAGAAGATCCTCATACAAGTAAGCACCAATACTATGGGCCAAATTGATAAAATCATTGCAGAAAGCCTTCTCGTCTAGTATTGCACCATCTTCTAGCCTGATAACACAAATACAGAAGTCCTAATCCACCCAAACGAAGGAAAGAAAAGTTACAAAATATATTGTAAATTAGAATAAAAACTGCATTCCTCCTGAGTCAAGATAATTGTACCTCACAAGATAGAAAGTTATTTTCTCAATTGATGGCACTCCGTGAATTGCACCCTCTGTGGCACTTGAATCATTACTTTGTGCAGTTGACGTTGCAAATAGGCCGTATTGATGGCATTCCATGTAAAGGAAAAAGTCCTTACAAATGTATTCATTGCTAGATGCAAGTGAAATTGAGTAGAGCTGCTTAAAAAAGTTATCAAATTTCTTTGCTTTGACTGGAGGATCATGAGAATCACATTCTTCACTGCATGAAAAAGTCAACCAGATGGGACGGTACACTATCAAATCTTGGTGGTTTCGGCTAAAAGCCACAAGATACTTTCCATCATCAGTAAACTTGCGAAATGAATAATCTGGGCAATCTATATCATATATAGTGTAACTTGGAACCAAATTCTCGTAGAACTGCCTGACAGTGTTAACCTGCCAAAGGTAGAAAAAGCAAGAACAACAAAAGACAACTCAGATCTTCTTAAATGGAATTGCTCAAAGAGATCATAAATGGCAATAAAAAAGTTCTACAAATAACATGACATCAAAATTGAAATTTTGAATTGAATAGCATTCAAAAGCATTGCCTAGGGTTGGAAGACATGATTTGATCTTTTTTTCAAGAAAAAAAAAGCATCTCACCACTTGTGAACTACAGTTCTTTACAAGCGTAGCAATATTTTTCACTAGCTACATCGTCATGTACCATCTAAGTGTAATCATGGGGTAGCCTAGGGGTTTAGGGGTTCTCGGTAGAGTGCCAACTCTAAACTCTAGACATCTAGCTCTGTAGCTCAATGTCTCGGAAAAAGAAAAAGAAGAAGCTAGGGAAAACATCCTCTCCAGTCTCCACAGTCCCCCTCTTATAGCATAGCATAACCAGCTCAGAACACTGAACTCCAAAACCAGAGCCTCAGCCCACCCAAGCCTACATAGGCGCAAAAGGCTAATCACACACAATCTGGAACTCCAAACAGCAACCACAGCCCTCCCTTGGCCTAAGCCGCATTCGGGCGAGCGGCCGACCAATCAGACGCCACGAGAACCGAATCGGAAGGGAGGGAGGAAGGAGGAGGCGTACGGTTGCGCCGGGGCGCGGGGAGAGGAACTGGCGGTCGAAGACTCTGGAGGCGAGGTTGCCGCTGCGGAAAAAGCCCACCATCACCGCGCCGCCCGTGGCCGCCGCCGGCACGGCAGCATCGCACGCGCGCGAGGTGGGAGCAGAGCGGGAGGAGGAGGAGGAGATCGGCTTGGCCGAGCCGCGCTGCTCGGTCCAGTCGGGCCGTGGGGGCGGAGAGGAGGAAGGGAAGGGAGCGGGAGGGGATTCCTGCTCTTGTGGAGTTGTGGTGGTGAATTTTTGAGGGGAAGTGAAGGGAAGGAATGGAAGGAGGCGTGGGGGGTCGTGTGGAGCGGAGGAGTGGTGACGTGCGCCGTGGGGCTGCGGATGTGAGGCCGGCGGGGGGACACGAGGAGGACGACTGACGCTGACTCCCAGAGGTGGCAAATGGGCCGGGCCTAGTCAGAACCGGCCGGTCTGCACTGTTTATTGAACCGGGCCGATTCGGTTTGGTCAACCAAACTGAATCTGGGCCGTGTATTGGTGGACCGGCCTGGTTTGGCCTGATACTGTAGCCATATATTTAATTAAATATATATGTTTATTTTCTTATGATATATAATTTATTTCTTTTTTTATAACACATATTTATTAAATATAATTATTTTCTTATTTTATATATTATTTTTGGGCTACAATAGGTTAGCAGGTTGTAATCGAACCTTGCGATTCAGTCTAATTCTTGTCTTGAATCGTACTTGGGTCGAGACCTCTCCTTGTTGGCTTATTAGGCCCGGTTCGTATAGTGAACCGGGCCAAACAGGCTCAAATCGGACTAGCCCGATTCGTTCGTTGGCCACATCTACTGACTCACCTTTGACACAAGAGTAAATGGATGATGGTTGTACGTACACACTACTACTACCAGACTGCCAGTCTACTACTACAAGCCTCTGCTGTCGTGTTAGAACATGATCCGGTTAAAAAAACAGACGGCTAACCACGGCTTTTTCTCGAACCGACGTGTTACCGTTTCTAAAATTGCGGTTTGAACCAACTTAAATTCAAAATTTTAATACAAATTTAAAATCTATAAAAAAACTTAAAAATTCTAAAAATAGTACTAATATGAGCAAAACAAATGGTGTAAACCTTTTTGAAAAAAAAAATCCAAGTGTTGTTTACAACCAATACGGATATTGACCACGTGCCCCTTCACACCTAGGCCACACTAGAGAGTGTTCTTTTCAACGTTTGCGTTTGCATTTACTTATAAGCTGAAAATTTATAACTCCTTGATAAGGATATCCGAGGGATCAAAAAATTATAGAAAAAATGGTTTTGTGAGCTTTGAGAAGAAATAGTAAGACCTACAAAAATTGGCTACCAAACGTCAAATCGTTTGACTTGTATGAAAATAACAAATTTTCAGTCTATAAGCAAACACAAACGTAAAAGCTGAAAAGAACACTGCCCCGCGTAACGCTCACACCAGGTTATGCTGAGAGAGCCAGGCCACGTCTGCGCACGACGACCATGCCCCACCCCATTGCGCCTCGATGCACTGCTCCATGCTTCGGCCACACCAAAGCCCATCCACGTGTCCTAAACATGCGACCATGGTTTTGTCATGCGAAAAACCACCATTCTTGCGCGAGAAATTGGTCGGTGTAGACACTTGACCAGATAGTGTTTTCCTACAAACCAATCGGTTTTTGCTCTCAAGTTCAAATTTTGGAGCCACAGGTAAGATGGGCTAATGACAAAGACAAGCCAAGCAACGGCATCATGGCAAGCTTTCTTAGCACATGGCTGGGGTCCGAAGAGATGTTGGCGGAGAAGTCCCGAGGTTAGAGTCCTAGAGAGTGACCGGCGCGCGCGTAGAGCACCTCCCGCCGGGACAACCGGTGTGTGGTGTAAAGTGGTGAGCAAGTGCACGACGTGACGAGTACTAGCGTTATGGTCCACCTTGGATCAATGGTCACTAGCTCTTCGGTCGATGGCAGAATACCAGGCACAAGTCCACTAGAGCCCTGCCACAGCATCAGAAACGAGCATCACGAGGGAGTCTTAACCGAGCCTCCCTTACATGCGCATGCGCACGATCGCCGATTAGAAGTGCATGCGTAAACATGGACATGTGTGCCTTCGCCGTTAAGCTTGTAGCGTCTCTCGCGCATCCGGCATGCTGGTTGTGCACGATGAGGCAACGTCATTCAAGGCCTAGCAATACAGGCCGCACTCGTCGGTATATGTGACGTGTGGCGCCCATTCGGCCTCCCCAAGAAGCCGGTGGCATTTGATAGCACTGCACTGCTTTGTTACGTAGCGGTAGTCGCAGTAGGTTATTAGGCGAGCAATTTTGGTTAGTTAGGTGGGCCGGCGTTAGTGGTGGCCGTGAATGTCAGTTGCAGCAATTGCATCAGCCGGTCATATCCCTTGCCTTGGTGGCCGTAGAGACTCTCTTTGTGTGACCCGTGAGGTTGCCGTCCCGTTTTTACCGTGCTCTAGATAGTAGCTGTGCTTCAAACTCTGAGTGTGAATGGTGCTTAGCCTCCATTTGAGTCTGCTGATCATCGTGCGCCGATCAAGCTTTGAGCTCGAGCCTCTACTGCCTGCTCAACGCCTAACCCTTGTTTCCTCACCGATGCTCATTCGGCCTACTACCTAGCACCCTTGACGCCTATTGACGCCTTTCTACGCCCTACTGACCTCCTCGCCACCACTACACCTTCTGTTGCGTTGCGCCAGACACACAGAAAGGGAAGGAGCCCTTCCCATGCTTGCCATTACTCTCACTATTGGACAAATAGCAAGAGAGTGGCGATACCTTATCCAGCAGGTGTTCCACCCCTTCCTAGTAGCTAGTCAAGGGCCACGACTATCCAAAGAGAGCGTTCGACCGTGGGCAGGAACTGCGAGGGCACACTCGTCGGATCCATTCCAGAGTCACTAGCCAGAGTTCGCCTACCGCAGTCTCCCCTTACGACCTTATAATAAGCGTCACATCCCTCTATGAGCATATCCTACCATCGCTCGCTGAGATACCTGGCGGAAGCATCGCCTATCTGTTTGAAGGCTTTTGTGAGTGATCGATCTATTTTGTTTGGTGAGCTAGTCAATCATGGATCGAGGTGTTGTAAGAGAAATGAGAGCTAGAAGAAGACCATGCAGGTGAAGGTCCGCCATCTTAAGTGAAGGAGTAGGTTTTGGTAAGAAGATAAAGCACAAAAAGTTCATAATGGCATACCTGTGAGAGAAGCAACTTTATAATACCATGCACCCAATTTCCAACATTATAATGACATATCTCTAAGGAAAATGTCTATTTTACACCCCTAAACTATCACTCCTCATCTACTCAACACCTTGAACTACAAAAAAGGGTATTCTGGCTGGCAAAATTCAAAAAATAGTGCAAGTAACACCTTCTCATAGTTTTGGAGGTGGTTTCCATCAATGGTGGGCGTATTTGAAAGGAATGCTTGTGCCCACCACATGGGCACAGTCCATTCATCTTCTCCTCTTCTCCCTTCTACCCTTCCCCTCCTACCTCAAACACATCTAAAACCACATGCTCGACATCCTCCTAACACAGGCTCTCTCCTACTTGTTACGTTCGTACCATTCCTCCTACTTCCTGCGTTTCCACCTACACTTTGGTTTCCTCCTTGAGCCTGGCACACAGGCACACCCTATGGCCACCTTAGCTTGTGTAGTGCTCCTCCTCTGGCTGGTGCAGCCTGGCTAAGATCTAGCACTAGTGCGTAGATAGCCTGCACATATAGTAGTTCTTGACTTGAAGTATCGTCTCCCCACCCGCTTGTCTGATCACCCCATCGTTGTTGATGTCCCCAGCGTGCAGCTCACAATGAGGTCTCATACTCTTCTGGCAAGGTCAAGACCAGCAGATAGAAACGCAGTACTACTATACACCAAAGCCTATATTAGTGACTACATAGAGCTCGGTCAGAGGTTTGACGGTCGACATCCGTCGTCCTAACAAGTGTTGTGTCATCTCCCTTTCTCGTGGTGTGAGAGCAGTATCAAGAGACATCGTCGAGAGGTTCCGGAATTTAGCGAACGCGAGGAGTTAAGAGAGGAGAGGAGAGAGGGTAGGTAAAGTGAAAATATATTTTTTGGAAAATAGTTTGCATGCCATGGATGATTCATCGTCGATGCCAAGGTCATCATTGAGTGGGTGATCAAGACGTGGATGCACGCCCACCCAGAAGGTTGATCAAGAAAGATTGGCATCCAACGGGATATACTTCAAGTGGTCCAAGGATGCAAAGTGGTCCAAGATGGAGTTGGATAACAAACAAAGCTGTGGTCCATGGATGGTCCAGGGATTTTTTGATGTGAAAACATTTCTACCTGAGAAACCATAGGAACCATGTACGAAGCGGTCAAGAAGAGTAACACTAGACTTTGGTACTAATCACTGATGTTTCAATTTGTTTCTAAATCTACTTTAACCTATTTGCTTTCTTAATTTTAATTTGAATATATTAGCAAGCCTTAGGGTTACAACAAAATGTTATATCAATGTTATATATATATAATAGGGAACTAAAAGGGAGAGAATTGTCAAGAAAAGAACATTAGAAAAAAGGAGATGAACAAGACCTGAACAACCCTCTCGGATTCAAGGCGGCAGACCAGATTCATTCCTGTTTAGCACTCGCACCTTTCACGCTTTATACACCTGCGCGCCACAGGTGAATACCAGCTTATGTAGTAGGCGGGCACGCACCCCTGATGGCAAATTAATGGCAGTCTAGGCGTAACCTCGCCTCGACCTGTATCATCGACGTGTGTCTCAGGGCCCTAGCATCGGCTAGCTCCCGCGTGCCTTCAACCCGCCATGTCTGTGCCGGCCGTATATGACCGTCTGTTTTAATGTGTGCCAATCGACGGCGCAGCTGTGCCTAAGCGCCTACATGCCGTGACCCTGTACGCTATGGGGCTCCGGACTAGTAGCCGGCCATCGACCTCATAGCCGGCCTTAACTCCGATATGCTTACAGTGGTTGTGTAACAGGTCTCGCAGGTACGCGGGTAGCTTCTGCCGCGGTTTTCGCCGTTGGGCGACTTGTGGTCTCCCCGAGTAAACGGCATAAAACACGGCTCATTCTCCTGTTATCCTCGACATCGGCGTGCCTTCCTACGCTGTCAACTCGTGTGCACTTGTGCTTTTCCTAAGACAAAGGCGAGCCTTACGACCGCCTTGTTCCTTACTGGTGACTTTAGCCTTTTAGCTATTTTTGAAAACCATGGAATACAAATAGTTTTATTAAAAATAGCAAATGACTTCTAAAAATTCTAGATAAAACTATTAGTAAGTATGAATAAATGTATTTAAAAATCTAGTAGCCCTCTAGGGGCTATAAAATGAATTTCTAAAAATACAAAACCTTTATATTTTTACTCTGTAAAATTTTGGAAAAATATTTACAGAAGGTTTCTAAGTTATGATTGCTTGGTGTGTTGTCGCATGCGAGGATAGGACCCAGAGAGTTCATGGAACTCGCTGTTGGAGATAACTATCCGCACCCGAAGTATGACCAAGGTAAGTCCCCCATGATGCACATTAAATGAACTGTTGTCTGATTTAAAAGGATTTATATAATTTGTAAACTTGCATGCTACCTTTAAATAAGTTGTTTCTAGTGTTAGCTACAACCGAAAAATATAAAAGGATCTTTATACCCTTAATAATCTTGCACCATAGGACTAAATATAAAATACCTTGATGCCATGTTTATCTTGGAATAGGATAAAAATGCTTCATGCAAATTAAATGCTCATACTACGATCTGCATGTTATTGCAATGTTTGTAAAGGAGTTTTCGGTAAAAATGAGGCATTGGGAAGAATGCTGGGATTGAGATATTTTTTGTCCTTCCCTTAACGCTCTGACTAGGGAGGACCAGGCTATCGGTTTGGTGCCGGCTATGCATGGTTTCGGCTTCGTGTTGGTACTCCTCCCCTAGTCTAAGGACTGGTCATCCTATGAACCTAGGAACTGAGCCTTACAGTACAGCCTTGGGTTCCGTTATGGGACAGACTTGGCCTATTAAGCTTTGATCTCTAGTAGCAGGTTGCTGGTGGAGATATCCTTTATAGACATTTGGGTGGTCCGGGCATGGATGGTTTTTCCATGTTCGTCGGTGCCTTGGACCATTTTTCCTTAGCCTTTCTGTACAACGTGAGGACCAGGGTCATTGGACCGATCCCCCACATGCCCAGGGATGACTCATGGAGCAAGTGTTATTCGGGCTTATAGCCCAAACAGCTTTGAGATTCGCACCCCGGTGCGCAATCTCCTACGGGTAAAGTGTATCCACTCTGCAGAGTTAAAACTATCATGATAGCCGTGCTTATGGTTAAAAGCATGCGAAGGGAGTGTTCATATGATAGACTCTTCTTTTCAAAAGAAAAGGGTTCTAGAAATAGTAAATGGTTTTGCAAATGGCCCTTGATGAAGGAAAGATCTAAGGCAAATAAATTTTGTTTCACCCCAGAACATTTTCAAAAACTGTTTTTCTCTCATCTTAGGAGAAAACATGGAAAATTGGCATTTTCGCAAAATGTTCTAAGCCTCCTCCTGTAGTAAGCCCCATTTTGCACATTTTCCCTGACTTGCGGAAAACAATTGTACTCACCCTTGCTGTTTTTCTCTCTCCCTTTCTAAACTCCAGTTGAGGGACAGCTTGCAGAAGACCTAGGCTGAGGACTACGAGGACTTCCGGAAAGACTAGGGTGCCTCCTTTAGTCTTGCTACCTGTGGGGAGATACTAGTAGCGCTGCTGTGCCTTGTTGTGTGGGCCCATGTGTTGTATTCCGCCAAATTCTGATTCACAGCCTGCATGTCACCATGTTTGTACTGTACTGAGGTTATGCCCCGTTATGTAATATTTTATTTCTGCTAGTAATGTATCACTCTGTTTCCACTATGTATACTGGCTATTGAGAGGTTCACAGCCTTGGGACTAGTATGAAATACGCATAGGGGTTCAACCATTTTGGCTGGGTCCCAACATAGTCAGAGAGAGACCCTAGTGTCTAATTGGGTTTCCGGTTGACCCATGTGAAAATGAGAGGTGAAACTATAAGGGGAGTGTTGGTTGGTCCTCCCTATATAAGGGCTTCATGACCTATAGATAAGCTTGAGGCTTTTGTGGAGATTTTGAGAGATAGGCTAGACAAATCACTTGGAACCTAGGCTTTCTTAGAGATGGATTTGTGTTGATCCAAATCCAATTATTCTTTCGTAGGCATGTAAGCGTTCCACCTTAATCTTCAATTTAAATCCTCTTCATGTGTTGAAATTCATGTGCTTGGCATCCGTTTTGGTATTTGCCTTGGTTTTGTGTGTTCTTTGCTTGAATATTAGGAAATATAGGCCATCTCGTTTTGGTGCTAGTATATGTGAGATTATAGGTCATAAAACATGTTGAAACTCATCTAGGTTCATTCCAATCAAGTTCCCTACACGATTCGACCACGGATTAAAGATCTCACTTTTGCTTGGTTTGTGACCTATATTAGGTAAAACATAAAAAGGTCAAGACACTGAGTGCTACTGCTTTGATTCTTGTTTGGATTAGGTCCTAGACATCTGTAAGCATAATTCAAGGATCATCATTATGGTGTGGTTTTGGTTGTTGATGACGGAAGCGATCGACAATGGGGCGATTCATGGTTTTCTAGGAACCCCTGAATGTTCTATTGGAATGGGCATCAAGCGAAAAAGATGAGGACTCTTATTTATTTTGGATCTGGCATCGAGTTGAGTCAAAGGTAGATATAGGGTTCTTTTAATTTTTATTCGTCATACTATTAAGAGAGGATCAAGAGTTTTTCGATCACCTCGGATTCTTCTACACTAAGTTACACACTCCTAAACCCTTTCAATATTGTCAGTGTTTAGGTGGATTTGCAGCCAGATCGGGCAGTATGCCACTGGACCTCCGCGGTCTAGGTGGTCGGACCGAGGTCCAGTAGTGCCACACGCAGTGATCAGTACCGCCCGACCGAGCGGTATGCCACCGGACCTCCGCTGTCCGGCCAGCCAAACCGAGGTCTAGAAGTCGTGCGGTGAACTATGTCGTCGGGCCATCGTGGTCCGGCCGCAGTGGTGGTTCGGCCGTAGTCTGGCTGCATAACCAGTGATCCGGCAACTTAGTAACGCCACCGAACTAGCACCGTATAGCCATGGTGCGGTGGTCTGGCCGATGGTCTAGCTGTGTGGACTCTGTGCGCCAGACCGGTGTGGTCTAGCTGGCCACAACGGCTAGTTTGCAACTTAGGCTTTTTAAAGCCTCCAGCAGTGTGGTTTTCTTGGGGAGACTCCTATTTGCAAATTTTTTGAGTCCCCTAGGGTTTGAGTCGACTAGTTAGGTGAGAGGTGGTGTTTCAGAACTTAAACCCTAAAAGCCAAATTTGTTCCAAGAATATGCTTCAAGTGGAGATTAGTCTAGAGTGATCGATATTTCTTGCTCTTATTACTCTTTGAAGTTGGTGACTCCTAGATGGCTAGGCGGTGCCGGTGAAACCTTCCAAGGAGGAGAGCTTGAGGAAGGCCGCTAGTTTGTGCGAGGTTCGGGGTTCACCTCACTGGAGCGGTGAAGGACTAGCATGAGTGGATGGCTTGGGCAAATGGATTTTCTTAAGTTGGAACGACACTTTTGAGGAGAGAGTGCTCCAACGAGGACTAGTGGGAGGCACCAACCTTCTGATACCTCGGAAAAAAAACCTCACGAGTTCTTGTAATTATTATTTTTGTAACTTAGATTTAATCTTGTTTGGTTAATCCAAAGAAAAATCTTAAAAATTAAAATATGCCTATTCACCCCCTCTAGGCCTTACGATCCTTTCACGTGGTATCATAGCAGGTCTCTCCTTGTTTTTTAGCTTAACCACTAGAGAGTAGATGGCCGAAGAGGGGATTAGTGTTAATGTAGGTAGAGCTGCAACTTTTGATGGCTCTAATTATGCTTATTGGAAAATTAGAATGAAATGTTATTTGGAGGCCATGAATTTTGACATTTGGAAAGTCGTTGAGGGTCCTATCACTCCTCCTAGGGATCCTCAGTCTCCAACTCCAAATGATATTAAAAATGCTCAATTTAATGCTCAAGCTAAAAATGGCTTATTTTCTTGTCTAAGCATGGAAATTTTGATAGGGTTAGCAACTTGGCTTCCACGCACAAATTTTGAACAACCCTCCAAGAAATGCTCAGCATGTTCTTTGTTCTTGGAGTAGATGAGGATGTCATCAATAAAGACAACCACAAACTTGTCCAAGTATTCCATGAATATTTTGTTCATCAAATTAATGAAATAAGCAGGTGCACTGGTCAATCTAAAAGATATGAACATATATTCGTACAATCCATACCGAGTAGTGAAAGCAGTCTTAGGTATGTCCCCTTTTCAAATCTTAATCTAATGATAGCCTGACATCAAATCAATCTTAAAGAAAACACATGCTCCCTTAAGATGATCAAACAGGTCATCGATCCTAGGCAAATGGTACTTGTTCTAGATTGTGATTCATTCAGGGATCTGTAGTCCATGCACATCCTTAGAGTCTTGTCCTTCTTTTTGACAAAGATTGCTGGGGCTCCCCAAGGTGATGCACTAGGACAAATAAAACCTTTACCTTCCAACTCTTCAAGTTGTTTATTCAGTTCTGCTAAAAGATTTGCATACAATTGATACGGCCTTTAAGCTATTAGAGCGATTTGAGGTGCTAACTCAATGATGAACTCAATGTCGCTGTCTGGTGGCATGTCGGGCAGGTCATCTGGGAAAACATCTGGGAGCTCTCTGACCACTAGGACTGAGTCTAAGGCTATTTCTTTCAACTAATTCAGGGTACTGACAGCTCTTGCAGCAAGATTAGAGGAGAACTCTACCTGGAATCCATCACTATTGACAAGAGAAATAGCATGACTAGCACAGTCAATCTGGCCCCTGTACTTAGTTAACTAATCCATGCCTAGGATAACTTCTACCCCTTGGGAGTCTAGTAAGATAAGGTTCTCTAGAAACTTGACTCCATTAACTTCTATGTCTAACTTAGGACATACTTTATTGGTCCTCATAGACTTTCCCGGTGATTGAACAAATATGGGGTGCTTTAAGCTCATTATCTCCCAATTATTTGATTCCACAAAACTCTTTGATATGAAAGAATGCGATGCACCAGAATCAAATAAAATTGCAGCTGGAATTGAATTCACTAGAAACTTACCAAGGACAACACCTGGAGCATTCTGCGTTTCTTCCGCAGTCACATGGTTGACTTGGCCTCTTCCAGCAACTTGAGGTGCCCTAGGAGGTTGAGGTACTCCACGGCCTTTGCCAACAACGGGTGCACGAGAGGCTGATCCAGGGTTGGAGGGACCAGAAGACACTTGATGCTTCTAGAGACACTTGTTAGCATAATGACCCCACCGGTGACAACTGTAGCACTGAATTGCTGCAACAGTGTTGTTCTGAGGAGCCTGGGGAGCTAGAGCGTGGCGAGGACCCTGTGTTATCTGACGGGGCTGATATACGGGCATCTTTTGACCTTGCTGAAACTATGGCACTGAGGGCCTGCTAGGTGGAAACTGGGGAAAGCAGGGCCTTGAGCTGCTAGAACCTTGGTGATGCTGTTGAGCTATCTTTCTTTGAGCTTCTCCATGTGCTGCTGCTCAATGTCCTCCTGATCCAAAGCCTTATTGACCATTTCCTGGAATGTGGCATAATCATTGGAAGTAATAAGAGCCTTAATGTCAGGATCCATTCCTTACATGAATTTCTACATCTTGTTGGTTTCTGAGGCTACTTCTGTGGTGGCATAGCGGGCAAGGTGGTTGAACTTGTTCAAATACTGAGTGACATACATGTTGCCCTGCTAGAGACGATGAAATTCCCGCATCTTCATCTCCATAATTCCCTTGGAAACATATGAGGTGGTGAAGGCGTTAGAGAAGTCTTCCCAAGTAAGAGCTTTAACATCCTGGTGAGAAGCTCAAAAGTTTTCCCACCATATAGCAGCATCACCCTAAAGTTGATGACCAGCAAAATTGACACTCTCCTGATCAGTGCATTGGGTCATGTCTGAACACTGATGGTCTTGTCCTCATGAAATCACAAAATCTAGACTGAGGTTGATATTGTTGTGGCTGAGCTTAAGCCGGAGCAGCAATGTTGTTGAGATTGTTGACAATGGCTTGGAAAGCATGCAAGTGCATTGCCAACACTTTGTCTAACTATGGAGGATGAGCTGGTAGGGGTGGCAGATTAGCATTGGCCTGATCATCATCAGCCGGTTGATTCTAGGGCTGACCAACAGGTGGAGGTTGACCCTGAGGTTCGTCCAGTACCAACTCTCTTCCTCTTCCACGACTAGCAGCAGCTCCATTCCAGGTGTCCTCCATCTGACAGCAATTTGAAAATAATATGAGAAAGGGAAAACCAGGGAGAAGGCTAATAGGGGATATCATAACATCCAACAACACACCAATACAAACAAAATACAGAAAGAACTCAGAAAAACACACAAGAGACAATTACACGACCAAGTCGGTGCACACTTTCTCAAAATCCAGCTAGAAAATCCAATGTCGTCTAATTATGATTATAGGTTATGGGGCTCCTACAGGCTTAAACGCTAATCTTGCTTTCTTGAAATCATCTGGCTTCTCTATGCTTCTTGCTCTTCTAAGTTTATCTTTGTTCTTCAAAGCTTCTTCTTGCTCGAATTGTCTTGCTCTTAAATGCTTCTCTTTGGCCTGCTCCAGTCGTCGACAACGTGTGGCTTCAGGTATCCTAATAAGGGCAGTGGTGTTAACTAAATTTTGAATCAAGGGAGAATTTATAAGCGACCTTTTTCTTTGAGAAACAAATCATTCAGAAGGTGATAAGGGAGGAAAAGGTAAGACCAGATAGAAGCGAAAAGCTCAGGTAAGAAGACACAGAAGAGAATAGGTTTCAAAAACTTTCGAAAGTAAATTTTATAATTAAATAGATCCTTAGGCTATACCATTCTATCTAGATTGCGGCCTACAGCCTAGGCTCTGATACCAACCCTATCGGGAACCTCCTTGGCGGAGGCGGGTCCCTTCTGTGCTTTCACCTGTAGTAGTCACTGGATCTAGTTAGTACACACAGATTTTCAGAACTTGGATCACAACCATAGTGATTAATTTACATAATACATCAGAGTGCGTCATATGGCGTGGTTGCAATACTTTGGCTAGACGACCTTACAAAAATGGAAGTCTTAATTTTACAAATTACAACTCCAAAAGAGATAAACCAAAACAACCCCATAGGCAGAGTTAGAGGAGCGCAATCCTAGGCGTCAGGGTAGTCCTCGTCCTAGACTCCATCGGCGAAGACATAGGCTTCGGGATCACCGTCTTCTAGGTCACACTAGGACTCCAAACCTGCACGTTAGAATGCATAGCCCCGCGGTAAAACACGAGGGTGAATGTTGGTGCAAATATTCACGTCAATTGACATATAAACATGCATGGCTTAGACAATGGAAGGGTAGGGCTTAGTTGCGGAAAGTAAGTTTTGAAATAGTTCACCTAAGATTTGAAAAGCAATTTAGAAAAGAAATGAAGTAGTCAAGTCAATTGATGAAACATTTAAATCATCCGGCCCTAACCGGTTGCCCGAAAACCGGCTCACATGATGCAAATCGTGGTTTTCATCCAAAACATTTTTCTTACGGCTAATCCACCGAAGGACCATTACCTATCAACGGTTAAACCACCGCAGGGACAAATCCCAAACATCGGCTAAACCACCGAAGGTCATCTCCTCACGGCTAACCACTGTAGGCTCCCAAAACAAACACGGCACCTACCAATTTTCTCTTTTAAAGCATTTAGAAACAAAGGGGAGAAAAATTACCATTGTGGTCATGCCACCGTCGTCTGCCCTTAACCATGGGCACGGCTATCTAGATAGTTTTACACTCTGCAGAGGTCGCACGCTTTACCCTTGAGATACAATGCTCTCCCGTCAGAGGGCACCGTAACAAGGCCTTTATCAATCTAGTTCCTAGCTTGGCATCCCCTCTAAGGTTTCTACCGCAGCGTTGGTAACCCTAGCTGGCTAAAGCCCTCCCTTGAGCCTTGTAGGTCGGCGATAACCTCGCTTCTACTCCACCACACGGGATATCCAAACTAAGAGTTCGAAAGGTACTCAGCCAAGGCCCGCCCATACAAGCACTCACGGTCGTATTGTTGTAGTCTTGACAACCACAAGGTCACGGTCCTTAGAGACTGGGGTAGTTCCTACACTGGACCCAAGTCTCGTGCTCACCGCACCCGCTAATCAATCCATCCACCCCAATCAAGTTTTACAAATAGATTTCAGAAGCTCATGGTAGCATCCCCGCTACCAAGCACTAACAAGTTTGCCCAAGTGGTAGCCCCGCTACCGTCATCAAATGAACAGTTTGCAAAATAGGAATTTGAAGATGATTGAGCTAGAACAATATTTAAGTACTAACAGCATGGCTAAGTAGGATTAAATGACTAATCAAGGTAATTGGCAATAATTAAGCAAGTAATAGCCTAAGGCTATCAAGGTTTTGGGATTATAAGGCATTAATTAAAGTGGATTAGGCATATAGCTAAACACCCTACCTAAATAGCAGTTTAAGTTAACATATCAATGCAATTTAATAATTCTAATAAAACATTTTAAAAACTAGGAAACAATATGATCAATTGATAATTTGGCCACAGTGTCAACAATGACTTGCAAAGGGGTCAACAGTGACTTGCCGTGATTGAAATTGAGCTGCTGACCGGCTTGGTCCTCGACTTCCGACGTGAATTCGACCAGATCTAGCGATTACAAACAACATATATTCAACACATTGCATGAGCATATGCATGCGAAAATAAATGAATGAGTGTGCATGAATATGATAAAGTGATGCTTGCATTTGATTATGATTTTTGGAAATCGATTTTACTTTTTAAAATGGCACAAATCATTAAAAGTAATTAGATAACTCATGTTCTATTAAGTAAATAATGTAGGAAATAAACTAAATATAAGGTAAATGAATTAACATTGTTTTTATTTTATTAAATCATTTTATTAATTTAAATTACATTTTAAATAGGTATAAATGATTAGCATAATATTTAATGCATTATCTTATACCTAGAAAATTATAGAAATTGTAATAATATGCATGCTCGTGTTTATGAAAAATCATCTCAAATAGGTTTATGGGATCTTTCTAGTTAAAATAATATTTGATTACAAATTATTAAAACAAAATTACCTAAATAACAACTTAAGGGCATTTTTTCCTTAATATATAAATTAATCAGAAAATTGAACTTGCTCAATAAATTATGATAATTTACTGAATGGTAGAACACATTTCAGGAATATTATAAAATTTACTTTGGAATTTTTAGACTTTTAAAATTAAAGATATGAAATTAACAAGTTTGCTTCTTAGGGAAAATAGGAAGCTGAATTGGAGCTCTGCTAATGGGCTCCGCCCAATGCCAGGCGGCCTGACAGGTGCCAGCCCACACGCACATGCGGCCCAGGCTCAACGGCGGCTGGCTTGGCCTAGCGCTCGGTGCAGCCAACTCCGGCGTGTTCAGTGGCATGGCCAACAACAATGGCGTGGTCCGATCTTGACCTAGGGTAGGCTTGAGACGACGGGTGGAGTTCCGAGTCAAGCGCTCGATCGATTGATGACGAGGCTCATCGGTGACCCAAAGCAGGGGAGGAGCAGTGAGGTGGCTCGGGCGGCGGCGATTCCGGTGACGGCGCGGCGCTCCCTCGGGGCAGAGAGGGGGAAGGAAAGAGGGAAGGAAGTGTAAGCTCAGGGTGGGGTTGGTCGGCAAAAGGGAGGCCGGTGGCGAGCTCGGCGCCGCGCGGGGAAGGAGGACGGCGGCGGCACTCGACGGATCCGCTCGCCAGCAGTGAGGGGAGGGAGGCGGCGCGGTCGATGAGCAAGGGGGAGGTGAGGAGAGTGTAGAGGCGGCTCAGGCTCGGGGCGAGGCCGGCCGAGATGGTGTGGCGGCGTGGCTAGGACGAGACGGAAAGGGGCGCGCAGTGCCGGCCATCTCCGGTGAGGGAGGGGCGGCGCCGGCAGCGGGGCAAACTCCTAGGGACATAGGGAATGGGAAAAGGCCGAGAGGAAGGGGGATTACCCAGTAGAGAAGGGTGACGCCGGCCATCTCATTGAATTGATGTACCCAATGTCAGATTATTTACATGATATTGATATGTTCCAAATGTTATATTTTTATCAAAAATTCTTCCAAATTTTTTTCATGATTAAACAAATTACCAACACATATATCCCACCCATTTATGATTTTTCCCAATTTTTAAAATTTTTTCAGACCTCTTTTCATTTTCCACGTTTCCCCTGATTTTCCCACCGGTTTCTCGCTAAAACCGGCGGTTAGTCGGTAAAAACCACCGGTTTCTTGCCAAAAACCGCTCCAAACCCCGCTCGTTAGCTGCTTCCCGACAGTTTGAATTTGAATTTGAGCGGTTTTCACCGGTTTTTACCAGTTTTTGGTGAAAAACTGGCTCGCCCAAATGGCGGTTTTGGGTCCCGAAACGGGTTTGTAAACCCTGGCTCCGGCGACGGTGGCGACTTGGCAAAAGGGAACGAGGGGAGTGACGGGCAGAGGGTGCAGGAGAGGATCGCCCGGGGAGGAGCTCACCTGGCCGAATTTGGAAGAGAGGCAGTAGGGAGGAAGAGGGAGCTGCCTCAGTCTGTCCGAGAGGGAAGAAAGGGAAAGGGGGTAGATGGATAAAGGAGTGAGAGGGAGGAGAAACCAATGAAAATGGGTTAAATAGCAATAGGAGAGGGGCAAAAATGGAAGGGGCAAAAAGGAAGGCCATTTTGGGGAAGTCCAAAATGGGAGGGCTAAAAAGGAAAATTCCCAATTTAGGAAGGGAAATGACAATGGGGCCCACTTGTCATGGAGAGAGGGAAAGAGGAGAGGAAAAATGAGGTAGGGACTTAATAGTAAAATAATTTTTTATTTTAATTAACAATTTAACATGAAATTCAATTTTTACTTGAATTAGGTTTAATTTGTTATTTTCTAACTCAAAATGAAATTATCAATTTATAGGTTTTTATCAAATCAAACATTTCACAATTAAATATTTTAAAAGTAAAACTTTTAATTAGGTATTAGGGAATTAAATATAGTAACATGCATATTTTTAAAAATGACTTTTGAAATGCTTAAATCACATGCAATGATCATGCATTTTTAGATTTTTGAAAATGGGGATATTACATGGCAGATCCTTCCCACCACTTGATGTACACTAGTCCATGGATCGGTAAGCTAGTGCACACCATTTACTTAGCCGGATCATTTCATACAATGGAAGTCTTTAATCAAAATAAGTACCTGTATTAAGCCCGTGGCTATTAAGTATTACAACAAGGCACATTGGCCCAAATAGTTCAAGAACCTCAAAAGATTAGAGTGCAATGATAATCAAAAAAACATAAACTTCTCCGACAGTCTATGCTCTAAGAAACGACTGGAGGGTTGCCCTAAGCTTCGTCTTGATCGTTTCCATACTCTGGGGCTTCATGGCACGCGTAGCGGTCTTACTCATGCTCATCATCTAAAAGAATGAGTGTGTGCGAGGTTAGTGTGCAATCGAACCACACTGGCGAGTTAACACACAACCTAATGCATTTAGTGATAGAGGTTTCAAAGAAAAGGTTGGGGTTTGTTTAGTTAAAGAAAGCAAGTTTTGCAAATCAAAACCTATGACTTAGTAATTTTAACCTAAAGTTCCACTAATCAATATTCAAGTTTTAGATTTCCAATTCATACCATAATCCATTCTAGTCTTTCTCCAAACACCAGCCATCATCTTTCGAGTGTGGTGCACCCGTTGTGAATCTTAAGCGCTACGAAGTGCCCGTTCTTCCCTAACCGATTTGCTAAGCCCGCACTAGAGTCACGGCTCCCTACGACGTAAGACCTAGATCATCTCTCGGATGACTACATGAGCCTGTCTTTGCCTCGGACTAGGATTTACCATGACGCTATCCAACAAGCCACTTGGCCCCACGTCCGTACTACCGCGTGGTGGCAACACGTTGTGGTGCTAGGAACCAAATCCTACAGGCAATTGGTCAGCGACTTCCCACTACGTGCCTCACTACACGCCCGTTCGGTCTACTCTAAGAGTCACATCGGATCTAGCCAGTCCACACTTATCCATAACTACTTCCTTCTCCCACTATCGTTCTTCCCTGTGCCCTGCACACCTTGTGACGAAACCACCCTGTGGCAGCGCTTGGCAGCTACGCGTGTTGCCCCGCGCTCCTCTCCACACCATGTTTGAACGTATAGCCCTCTTCTCCACACCATGTAGCCTGAGCTACTCCACACCCTTATCCATATGTCGGACCACGTCTGCATTCCATAACCACACACACACTGGCATGCCAAGCCCAATTTTTCATGTTCTATGTTTATAGTGTAATCATGTCCCGTGAATATCGGTTCATCGTTCCGAGGCAAGTAAGTTTAAAATTATTAATTAGACTTGAGCAATGTCTAAGCAAAAATTTAGTCAAGATTGAAGAGTCTAAATCATTTTATTTAACCTAACCAGGCTATCAAGGGTGATCATCAAGGCAATCATTATTGGAGTCAAATGACGGATGCTTTCATCAAGACAAGATCATCATGGTAAAACAATACAAGTAACCAGGTATGATATATCATGATTAAATAAGTTGGCATAATTAATTAAAGAACATGCAATTTGATATCGTAAATAAAATATTCTTAGAAACTGGGTAACAACATGATCTAACTGAATGTTAACTTGCCTTGGTCTTGGGAGTGATGGGGGTCTTCTTGTTGTTCTTCGAAGTGGTCCTCGGGCTCCTTGGCATCTAATAACGGAACAAGTTTGAAAAGCAATGAAAGAACATATCAAAGTGCAACGAGAAAGCATGGTGCATGGAATGCAACGCGCTTAGTCTAGCGATGGGTGATTGTCGTTAAGTCTTTCCTTAGGTATAATGGAAGTTTCATGTGTATACTAATGATCATAACCTTACGAGTAGATAACGGTGGTGCGAGTGATAGTGAATGTATGATGACGATGATGATGATGCAGCAAATATCCTAATTGGAATTCATAATGTAGAGTATAAGTTTTAAAATTAAACTTTTATCTGTAGTATTTTCAAAAAATATTAGGGTTGCTGTTGTAGTGGTCGAAGTAGTTGAATTTTAATTTTGGTAGTAAAAGATAACTCCCTAAAAGAGGGGATTCATTTACCCTAATTTAGAAATTAAGTAATACTACCATGCTCTTATTAAGTCCTTATATTTTTAATAATTTATTTATAGGTTAGCTATGCCTCTGTAAAAATTTTGGATTTGATTGAAGTCATTTAGTATTTAAAATAACTCAACTTCAGTTTCTATTTTAATATTACATATGGAAAATGGTTTAAATGGCCATTTTAATAATCCATAGAGCATTATTGATCCTAAAATTATACAATAAATTTACTAAATTCCTAAATTATGGTTATACTGTACTGGAATTTTATCATGATTTTAGAAACTTAATAACTAATTAAATAAAGTGGAAAACTAGTTATAGATTACTAATAAGGGGGTTTTCTTAATTGAACAGAGATTAAAAAGGGGTTACCTTGCCTATCATTAATTTTATTAGATCCAGTCTGCTGTCTAGTAATTACCCTAATTTTCTTAGATTTTTATTAAGTCATTTGCTATTTTATTTTATCATTATTCCTTTTTGGGTTTATCTCTATAAAAATTCCTTATGATAGAACTATGAACTTAAACAATGGCACAAATATATTTTATTGTTCATTTAGATATTTTTATTAAATCTGGTAGGTCATCTAGTATTTACCATAATTTTTCTAGGATTTTTGGCGATGTTTAACTATTTATAAAAATCCATTTTATTTTCTGCTATTATCTAAAATGCTAGAAGGCTGGGAAAACTCGGATGAACAGTGTTGGACCGGCCCGTTTGCGCGGTCCAAGGCTCACACATGAGGGAGACGCCGGCGCGAGTACGCCGACTTACGGAGAAGACATAATTCTCAGACTACGCATCCACTTAATGATGTCAGTGACACCGATTGGTCTTGCAGGATAATTTTAAATTCCAGTACACAGTCCCAGAGGACCTATCAGTCAGTGACACTATCTAATGCAATACTAAGTCTAGAGAAGAAGCAAATAGCCCTCAAGGCTAAAGACAAGGCGATTGAGACCGAAGATGAAGATAATGAGGGAGATGAAGAAGACATGAATGAATTGGGTCTTCTCTTGAAGAGAACAAATAAGCTTCTCAAGAAAACAAGCTTCAAAGGAAACTTCAAGAAGAGGTCCTCTCACAAGCAAGGCTCCAACCCATTTACCAACATGATTTGCTACGAATGCAACAAGAAAGGTCACATTGCCGCAAAATGTGACAAGAAGAAGAACAAGAGCAAATCACGTGAGAATAATGAAAAAGACGATCACAAGGAAGCAAAGGGCAAGAAGAAGCACTTCAAGAAGTCGAACATCAAGTGGGTAAACAAGCATGGCAAGAAGGAGGTCTACATCGGAGATTGGGTCATGGATGATGAAGCCTCAAGTGACTCCTCTTCCTCCTCGTCCTTCGATGATGAAGGGCCTAAGGGCAAGGGACTTGCCGGACTTGCTATTGCGGAGTCAACCCTACCTCCTCCTACATCAACTTCTTTTTTTCTTGTGGTAAAACAAGATGAGAAGGTAATTGACTCTTCCGCGTCTAGGGGTGTAAACGGGTCGGGTAATACCCGACCCGTACCCGAATCTGGATGCTAAATTATCCTAATGGGATACTGTTTTGCACTACCCACCGGGTACGGGTACTGGTAGTACCCAGTTAAATTCAGTTCAAGTTCGGGTCGGGTACGGAATCGCCGATACGCGGGCAATTATGGGTCGGGTTCGGGTACCCAGATAAATCCTACAATCTGGGTACCTAGATAGAAAAACAAGCCACAAGCCCATGGCCTCCAAGGCCCATAGCACCGTCTAAGCTATGAAAAATGCCTTTCTTGTTATTTTCATATCTATTTCATTTGGTGTCCAAATTGCATGAAACAAATTTCATAATTCATCTAAAATTCTAAGGAACCCATTTTAAAACTTTAAAATTTATTATATTTTTGAATTATTTATCATTTTGTGGTACATGTAAATTTTAGTTACCAAAAAAGAGAAATAATTCAAAAATACAATAAATTTTAAAAGTTTTAAGATGGGTTCCTTAGAATTTTAGATGAATTATGAAATTTGTTTCATGCAATTTGGACACCAAATGAAATAGATATGAAAACGACGAAAAAAAATAAGTATGAAGTGCTAAGAGTGGTGTGCTGGTTGAAATAGATATGAAAATGACAAAACAAAAATGAAGTGCTAAGAGTGGTGTGCTGGTGTGGGGGCATACATATTGAACCTTTTTATTTTTATGTGTGCAGACGCACACAAATCCAGCCCTTATAAAACTAAATAATTGCTAGGAGCTAAATATCTAATCTAGTCGCATGACTATAGGGACGTGGAGAGACTAAAAATAAAAATAAAAATATACCACGTGTGTTAGTTGGATTGTTTTCATCACATGTTTTGATCCTAGGTAATTCATGCACTACCCGATAAAGCACCCGTTGTTCGTATTATACCCGTCCGCACACTACCCAGAACCCGTTTTCTATCCGTTCGTAGAAAATGCTACCCGTTACCCGTACCCTACCCGATTTTTGCTACCTATACCCGTACCCGGAGAAAAAATAATAGGGTAGGGAATGGGGTGACCTACTACCTGCCCGTACCCGACCCGTTTACACCCCTATCCGTGTCTTATGATGAGCTTGTTGAGCCCATTCAAGTTCTTAGTGTAGCCTTGCAAAAAGAATCCGCAAAGATGAAAAACTTGAAGAAATTGCATGCTAATCTAACTACCAAGTATGACAATTTGGTTAGTAAGCATGAACTGCTGATGAATGATTTGCTTGTAAGTATGATTTACTTGAGAAAGATAAAAATGAGCTTGATGCCTCTCATGACTTGCTTGTTAGTGATCATAATACTCTTGTTAGTAAGCATGTGGATCTAGAAAAATGCAATCTTGATCTTATAGTTTCTATTGAGTCACATAAAATTATGTATGATAAGTCACCGCCTATAAATGATCATGTCTCTAAATGTGACTCTAGCATATCTTTTGACTTGCTTACCAATGATGTGATAGTGTAAGTTTAAGGTAGCCCTTGTATGATTTTAATGATTAATGACAAACATAGTTAATGACAATGCTTATTTTAGATAGTACTTATTGACAAATCTCTAATGTGCTTATTGCTATAAGACTAACATGTTTATTGTCAAGATTGTTTTAGTCTTATCTTATTTAGACGATATCTCTTTTGGATAAGATATTCACGCAAATGTATGCAATTTAGCTTTCCACTTATATTCTTTAGTGCATATCTTATTTACTAGCACATGCCAATAGCTTATTGAGTGTATGCCATTCATATCATGTCTAATTTATTTGGGCATAAACACTATTGCATTGTTCATATATTGCTCTTGGGATCATGCTCTTATTTGGTTTTCTAGTGATTCCTAAGTTGTTTTTAAAACAATGGTTTTTGCATGTGCGCCGGACCGCCGCTTGCACACTTAGAAAAATCTTAGCCAAATTCTTTTCTACGCCGAACCAGTTTTTGGTTTTATATTTTCAGTTCGGCGTCCACTAGAAAAAGCCTTCACTCGCAAATCCCATTCAGGACGGACCAACTATTTTTCAGTCCGACGCTGGTTCCCATCTACGACGGACCGAGGTGTGTTCAAATCCTATGCACGACGAACCAATTTTGGTTCAGTCCGGCGTAAACGTGCACTGGAACCCTATTCGGTCCGGCGCAGTTGATCACCCGAAGATAAATTTCAAATATCGGTCCGGCGTGAACATGTTTTGTTTGTATTTGGATCTTTAAGCCTATTTGATGTATATTGATGATTCTTCATTTGCTTCTACCTAGACTTCACCGTTCTTGATCATAGATGTGCATATTTGCTATCTTTGAATATTACCTCTATGCACAATCTTGATGGTGTCTAATTTTGTGAAATTGGCCTATCTCTCTATTGATCCATGTCTTAACTTGTTTCTCTTGAGTAGATCAACACATCTTCATGAATCTTGGTTTTTGAAAGACCTCATGATGGGCATTTCAATGGGTATTTGATCTTTCATCTTGGAGATTGATTTTAAGTTGCAATTGATATGGTTTTGCAAGTTTGACACATTTTCGGAGGTCTTTTCATGGGTATCAGACCGGATATAGTGCTTTGGGAGTGCACTGTAATACTCACTTAAACAAACAGTGATTTGCCCATTTGCTACGAACCGAGCTCTTGTCAAATTCCATTCACGCCGGACCGCTCTTCCCCTACGAACAGTGTCTCAGTATTTTGCACTTTTGAAGGCCTTCCCGTGCTCTAAATAAATAATGTTATATATGAAAGTTGTAGAGAATTTCGAGACGCATCTTTTGTGCTGACAACTTTCTCATTTGAACAACGAAAAAATTCATAAAAATTCATGAAATTAGCTGCTGTGAAGAGAAGAAAGTTTTAATGTGCTTTGGTGTTGGAATTGTAAATATTTTGCAATGCACATGTGCTCTTCATTTATAATCATTCATGTGCACATTCTTAAGTAGGTGTATATTAATTGAGTAATTTAAATTGATTTGCCTTGCAATTAAATTTAAATATCTTTTGACATCAAGTGCATGAATCAAATGCATATCCATCTTGTTGCACTTAGTAGAGAGCATCCTTTTGTCAAGTGTTTCATATAAATTGAGCTTCATTGTCAAAACACTTGTTGAGATTAAACCTTAATAATTATATCAAGTATATCCATGCATATCTATCGAGCTTTTGGAACTAATGTCTTTCTTGAGTTGCTTTGAAGAGAATTAGGTCCCAAGGGTACATGTGATGAACAAGTGTGTTAAAGGTTGATTGTCAAGTCAAGTTCAACTAGACGGGGATTCACCAAGAGTTGAGGATGAGTCAAGATCAATTTGATGAGAGGATCATCGAGCGGATGATAAAATCAAAGTTGATAGGACGGAAGAGCCTCATGAGGTGATCAAGTCAAGGTTGATAAGATGAAGGCTTTAACCATTATGTTTTGACGGTCATCATGCACAACACATCAAGTAAAAAGCATGGAACTTAGAAGTAAATCTAAAGATGCTCAAGGCCAAGGTATGGTTAGCATAGAACTAAGGATGTTTCCTAATCTTCTACCGGTCTTGGTGTTGGTGGAAAGACCAGATTGTTAGGATAGTTGCCATACTATCAAGAGGGATCTAGATCAATGTTGATTGGACCATTTCCGAGCTCTCAAATGATGCACATTGAGCCTCCTTACCCATAAGTGAGCCTAGTAAGCTGGTGCATGGTGTCCAAATGTAAGGATTTGGGTGTCCTTTGATTCCTTGTGAATTTTGCACTCATCCTTTGGGATTTGGGTGCTAACACCTTGCTAGATGGATAGCCCTTGTTTTTAGCTTTCCATAGAGCCCAAGATCACCCAATTCCGAGTTCGGACGAGGGAGAAATCGCCGTTTTCATGCGGGCTACTCAGTCAGTCTGGCATGAACGTGTTTCAGCGACGGACCGACGCAACTCGGTCCGTGGTACATGGGAATCTCTCTGGTGCTGCCCCCAACGGCTAGTTTTTGGTGGTTTGGATATTTATACCCCCTCCAAATGGTTGGGAACCAACTTTTGGCAACCTATTCATCATCTTTGAGCTGAAAGTGCGTGAGAGGAGCTCCTATGTGTTAGGAGTGTCCAAGAGCACTAATCTTTGTGAGTGATTAAGAGAATTCTAAGTGAGATTAGTGTGTGATCAAGTGAGTCTTGTGAGCATCTCTCTTGAGCTTGATCCGGTGTGATCAGAGGAGCTTCGGGCTTGTTACTCTTGGTGCTTGAGAGCACCTAGATGGCGTTGAAGGCGTCATGTGCCGGTGATCTTCTCGACGAAGGCTGTGAGAAGGCCCGGGTGAATCATAATCTAGCTAGACAAAAGATAGGGCTTGAGGACGGCCTATTTACTCTTGGAGCTAGCTTGTTGTGAGAGGTTGGGACTCACCTCGCCGTTGTGGTGGAAGAGTCACATAGTGGAGATCAGGTGAGGGTCTCAAGCGGGAGTCGGTCCTTGTGAGGAGCAAGGGCTTGTCTCAATGTGGATGTAGTGCTCCAAACCACAGGACAAAAATCCCTGTGTCACTTGTGGTATATGTTGTCTCTCTTATGCATTGTTCTACCTTATATTCATCCTTTATGCATCTTGTGCCTTGTATGTGATTTGAGCACCGTGCTAGCTATGCCCTTGTCATGTGTTGACTTGTTTGTGCTAGCTAACTTATCCGGAGTAGTTTTGTGACAGATTTACATTCTTGAAATTAAATTGCTTGCTTATCACTCTAGGATTGCAAATCAAGATTTAGGTAATTCTTGTTCTAGGGTGCATATCTTGCTTGCCATCAACTAGGATACCTTGTGCTCAAGAATCAGTTTTTAGCTTCCGTATTACATTTAGTTTTGAACACAAGTGTAAAATTGGATTAGGAATAAGAATTTGATTAGCCCAATTTAACCCCCCCTCTTGGGCATCCGATTCCTTACAGATAGTCACTCATATCACTCATACTAAGCAAGATGCTAAAACTAGTTGTGGTGACTTGTTAGACTTTTCTTGGATTGCTAGCTCTAGCTCATCAAATTCCTCTAGCTTTTGTGATGATCAAAATTGCAAAAATGCTAAAAATACTAGGGAACTTAGATATGAAAATCTTGCTCTTAAGGCTAAATTTGCTAGCTTGACAAAGTGCTTGGGGAGCAACGGTTCTACCCAACTAAGAGAGCATTGGGGTTCATACCTCCAAACAAAGTACTTAGGGATGGCGGGTGTACAAGACCCAATACGTGCTTTGTCAAGGCTACTACCTATTGTTATTATTGCCATTCTTATAGTCATAAATTCGACGATTGTGCCTTTGCTAGTTCCTCCAAAATTAAAATTCAAAGAGGCACAATGATTGATGCTCATTACATGTTATGCAAGAATTATCGTGGCAAAGTTAATTTGAGATGTGTTGATGCTCCTAATAACAAGAAGAAGGTTAAGGCCATTTGGGTTCTCAAGACTCTTCTTGTCAACTCATTTGGATCTAAGCATTCAAACTGTAACCCTAAAAGGCCCAACATGGTTTGGGTACCTAAGGTTAATACTTGAACCTTATGATTATAGGTGAACTACAAAAGCGGTGGTCATCATTGAGTGATCGATAGTGGATGCACTCAACACATGACCCAAAAGCGGTGGTCATCATTGGGTGATCAATAGTGGATGCACTCAATATATAACCAGCAACTCACGTATGTTCACCTCATTGGAGGATGAGGGTACCTCGGACAACAAGATACCTTTGGGGACAATAGCAAGGGTAAGGTAAAAGGTAAAGGTAAAATCGCTATATCCAATGATCACTCTATCTCTATTGTTCTTCTTGTGGAATCTTTAAATTTCAATCTTTTGTTCGTGGCTCAACTATGTGATCTCAGCTTTCACTAACTCTTCACGAATAGAGTTTCCATTTTTGATAAAAATGAGCAAATTGTTTTCAAAGATTTTTTTCTACAAAATATCTACCTTGTTGATGTTAACTCCAAACAATCGTGTCTTTCAACTTGTCTCATTGCCAAAGTCTCTCTTGGTTGGCTTTGGCATAGGTGACTCAAACACGTGGGAATGTCAAATTTGAAAAAGCTTTTCAAAAAATAACCTTATCGTGGGCTTAAAGGATGTCAAATTTGAGAAGGACGAGCTATGCAATGCTTGCCAAACCGGCAAGCAAGTAGAAAACTCTCATCTGACAAAGAGTATCATGTCCACATCAAGGCTTCTAGAAATCTTGCACATGGACTTGTTTGGCCTGACATCCTATGAGATTATATGGGGGAATTCATTTTGTCTTGTGGTAGTGGATGATTTCTCTCGATTTACATGGGTTTTCTTTTTGCCAAACAAAATTAAAGATGGAAAAGTATTTAAAAATTTACAAAAAGGGTCCAAAATGAATTTGAAACCACCATTAAGAAAATCCAAAGTGACAATGGAAAGGAGTTTATGAATTCTAACATTGAAGACTATTGTGATGAGTTAGAGATCAAGTATGAGCTTTCCGGCACCTATACTTCTCAACAAAATGGTGTGGCGGAGAGGAAAAATCGGACTCTTATTGAGATGGCAAAAACTATGTTGGATGAGTATGACACGCTAGATGCATTTTGGACGGAGGCCATCAATACCGCGTGTCATGCCATCAATCGCCTCTACCTCCATCGATTACTCAATAAGACCTCTTACAAACTCTTGGTGAAAAGACGGCCCAATGTGTCCTACTTTAGGGCATTCGGATGCCAATGCTGCATTAGAGGTGGACAAGTTTCAATGCCGATGTGACATCGGATTCCTCGTTGGTTTTTCCTCAAACTCAAAAGCCTACTATGTTTTCAATAATGCTACTGATCTTGTTGATAAACATATGATGTTAAATTCGATGAATCTAACTTCCTAGGTTGTGGATCTGGTCCTACTCCTCTCTTAGATTGTGGGGAACATCCAATTATTCATCTCTAAGCTTGCATGTGAGTCAAGAAGGTATGCAAGTGAGAAACAAACAGATTACCTCACTGCTATCCAGAATAGTGAAGTAGAGAGAGCAAAAGCATCAAGAACTCACCAAAAACCTTGTGCATGTACGAATGGCTTGGATGTACTTAAAGCTTAGGAAGTGGGGAAGCTAATCTTGCTTATTTCCCACCCTGGATATGGGTGAAAGATGAACAAAAGACGAGAAAATGAAATTAGCTTCTTGCTATCTAGAAAATGAGCAGTAAAGAGAAAAGTGAGCAATAACTATAGTAAATCTTTGTGCATGTGCTTACCATAGGGATTAATAGAAAGTTGACGAGATAAGATTTCCAGCGGTATATAACACTCTAGGGGAAAACTAGATTTTAGTGGGGGAGATTTGAGTGAGGATGGGAAATAACTTGCTGCTCCTACTGCTGCTGTCCTTGTGCCAACCAGCAGCTCGTGGGAGAGAGGCAAATGAGGCAAAAGAGGCTGGGTAAAGAGGTGGTTTATATAGTGCTAAACCCTCCCATTGACAAGTGGGGCCAGGTCCCATCAGTAATAGAGAAGCTATGGGTAGAAAAATGCGTAGAAAAAGACATGGACTATAGCTGTCTGCAGCACCGCCCATTTCGGCCAATGGATGAGAGAATCTATACATCATGGTCTAGGAGCAAAAAGAATAAAGATGTACCTACAGTAGCTAGCTATTGTTAAAGGATTATCCTCGTTACGCCAGCCTAGGTGGTATCGATGCCCGTTCAAGTTACTTCACGTTCGTTCACTCTTTGTTGTGCCCAGTCAGACTTCACCATGCCCGTCAGGGTTGCTTCTTGCCTGTTCGCTCTTCGCCTTGCCCGCTTGGGTCAATCCTTGTCCGGTGGGATTGTTTCTTGCTCGGCTAGGCCAATACCTGCTCGTTCGGCCTAGGGACATGCTTGGTAGCTATGTCTCACTGAAAGGATCGATATGTCGCCTAGAGGGGTGAATAGGCGTAAATAAAAATTCAGAGTTAAAACCTGCAGAAGCTTTTTACCAGTCTCGGACAGTCCGATGGTCTGGGCTCGGACAGTCCGAGGGTGTTCGGACAGTCCGAAGGTATGGCTCGGACAGTCCGTGCACAAAAACCAATCTAGAACCTAGTTGGAGCAAGTTGGTTAATTTCTCTGCAATAAATAGCAATAAAACCACTAGAGGGACACTAGTAAATCCACAATCTAACACAAACCCTAAAGCACAAGTGGATCAAATAAGAACTATAAACTAGGGTTTGCAATGGCTCAAAGTTAAGGAGACAAACAAATTTATCCCGAAGTTCAGATTCTTGAGGGAATCCTACGTCTCCGTTGAGGGAGGCTCGGTCACACTTGAGCCTGGGTCACTCTTGACCCTAATCCTCTCCAAGGTCCGCACAAAGTTCCCTTGGTTCCACTAGTTGGCTTCTTCCCTTGCGGAGGCAAAGACTGGGCCTTCACAATCCTTCCCACGACCACCACACTCTTCGGTGGCTCAAGGGCAACTCCTAGACCGTCTAGGAGCCCTCAAACTCCAAGAGAATAGAATGGCAAAATGTGGAAGAAAGATGAACAAGTGCTCAAAGATGAACCCTAGAACGTCCGTGCACTTGAATCTTCTTCTTCTTCCTCTCAACCCTTACACTTGATTTGAATCAAGGAATGGGAGGGAGAGTTGGAGGAGTGAGCTTGTGAGCAAGAGAGGAAGTTAGGGCTTTGAATGCAGGTGTAAATGGTGACCAACCCCCGTCCAAAGGAGTGAGGGGGTATAAATACGAAGCCCTCAAATTTGATCGATACAGTCAATTCTGTGTAATATCGGATAGTCCGATAGTCAAGGTTCGGACAGTCCGATAGAAACAGTCAGCATGAACCAGAAAGACCCAAGGTCATGAAAATCGGACTGTCCGAGGGTAATTGTCCGAGGAGTATCGGACAGTCTGATCAGACAGTCCGATATAATTAAGCATTATGAACCAGAGAGTCCCAAGGTTGTAAAAATCGGATAGTCAGAAGGTATCTGTCCGAGGGGTATCGGATAGTTCGATATAATTAAGCACTGCTAGACAGAAAAACCCAGAGATCAAAAATCCGGACAATGTCCGAGAGGGGTTCAGACAGTCCGAGGGTAAACCTTCGGACAGTCCGAGGGTGAAAAGGATGAATGAATTTTGATGATATGCTGTGCTCAAGTGAGTTTACTAACGCACTAAAATTTTATCTTTTGAGCACTTTTCTATCTAAAAATCACATTTTGTCTCTCCCCTTAATAGTACGGTCATCCTTAGGACTCAATTAAATATAAAACCTTACGGATATCTAGTTTTGATCCTTCTTAACATTTAAGTCCTCGATGCTTTTTCAAGCTCTTAATTTCATTCATTCTTTGGACTATAAATCTGAGATTTCTCATTGAAACATTAGTCCTTACACACATTGTCATTAATCGCCAAAATTAGGTTAAGTGCCTAGATGCACTTTTACTTACTCGATTAGTTGCTCGGCTTATTAGGATTCATTAAGTTTTAGTTTCAGATTTTTATTTTTCACCATAGAGTATGATGGTTGTATGCAAAAACTTCGAAAATCTAAAATATAACCAAGACAACATAATGATGATATGTATAACTAATCGAAATGCAAAAGCGGGGCTGTCACAGCCGCGCGCCTCCCTCTCTCCTCTCTCTCTCCATCTCCCTCCTTGCGCACTCTCTCTCAATCTCTCTCTCTCCAATCTGTTTCCCTTTCCCTTCTTTCTTATTCCTACGCAGGAGAACATTGGTGTGGGCTGTTGTAGCAACCAAGCCTGATGCTACAGTGGTTTTTTTTTTTTTTTTTTTCTGATTTTCAGTGAACAATGTTCCTTCACTTTTTCACTGTGAATTCATCCTATCACTGAATTCAGCAATCCAGTTTCTAAAAATCCAGAAATTCGTATCTACTTACTATAATTTTTATATAATTTTTTAATTTATTTACTGTTTCTGGTATTTATTGTTGTTTCCTTGTTTTGCGTGCATTAGACCGCGTGGGCGACGAAGTAGAGATCATTGACGCCACTGATGACTAGCAAGTTCAGGAAGATCCGGAAGGCAAGTCGTTCCCCTATAATTCTAATTTCTAGATTTTTTTCAAAAATTGCTATTTAATTAAATTATGTGTATTTGCTATAGCAATTCCAATAAATTGCTTTGCCGCACTCTGATTTATTTTATTAGTTAATACAGTGTTGGTATTGATACTTTATCTTTGTTATACTGTGGGTATGAGCACTGATCCTTGGAACTCATACTGTTAACACAGAGGGGTTCGGTCTAGTAAAACCGGGTCCCGACATTAGCAGTGTCGCTGGACCGATGCAGTCCGGTCATGGTGTGGTGGTTTGGCCGATGGTTTGGCTATGTGGACTCTGCGTCGCCGGACCGGCGTGGTCCGGGCCACCCAGACTGGTCCAGCTAGCCACAATGACTAGTTTACAACTTAGGCTTTTTAAAGCCTCCAGTAGTGTGGTGTTCATGGGGAGACTCCCATTTGCAAATTTTTTGAGTCCCCTAGGACTTGAGTAGGCTAGTGAGCTGAGAGACAGTGCTTTAGAACTTAAACCCTAAAAGCCAAATTTGTTCCAAGAGTGTGCTTCAAGGTGGACTTTAATCTGGAGTGATCGATATTTCTCGCTCTTATTACTCTTGGAGGTTGGTGACTCCTAGATGGCTAGGAGGTGGTGCCGGTGAAACCTTACAAGGAGAACTTGACAAGGTTCAGAGTTCACATCACTGGAGCAGTGAAGAGCCATCGTGAGTGGAGGGTTTGGGCAAATGGATTTGCTTAAATTGGAGTGACACTATTAAGGAGAGTGTGCTCCAACAAGGACTAGTGGGAGACGCCAACCTTCCAATACCTCAGAAAAAAAACCTCATGAGCATTTCTTTCTCTCTATCTTTACGTTTTCCCATTTAATTCCCGCATATTCTTGTTTTGATTGCTTAATTAGTGAGTTCTTGTAATTATTACTGTTGTAACTTAGATTTAATCTTGTTTGGTTAATCCAAAGAAAAATCTTAAAAATTAAAATAAGCCTATTCATCCCCCTCCTCTAGGCCTTAGGATCCATTCAACATCTAAGAAAACAATGTTTAAAATTTGAACTCAATTCGACATACCAATTAAGAATTCGACATACCAATTAAGAACTGCATCTTATTTAGTATTTGCTCTTCATGCCAGTTTTTGGACTGTCTACTGAATCAGTCCGCTCCTTAAGGAGGACCAGTCTGCCCTAAAGGATCGTGCGGTCCGCCCCAATGCAGAGGAGCAGTCCGTGGTGCACTGAGACTTTGCATCTTGCTTGATTTCGGTTCTAGGCACGATTTCTTGTTTGCCTTGATTCTTGGTACCTTAAGTATCTAGTTGAGACAAGATTAAATATAGAAGTTCGTTTAGGAACGCGTTATGAAGAAATGGTGGATATTAATTTGGTTTTTATTTACCTCACTCAAGCCGCCTACTTGGTTCTACAAGTATGATCCCCAACATCATTTGTTTGACCTTCACTTGGCTAAGCGCCTAAGCAACAACGCTCCTTTCCCTTTCATTGTCATCCCTCAACCCTAACAAAAACATACATCTCATCCTCAAGTCATGGTTTCTATCCTCCCTTTATCATCTTGTGAGTCTTGGATGCGCAAAGCATCCCAATCAACCAATTGCACTACTCTCTGAAACACCAGTAGATGTTATTGCCTCTAAACTTCCTAGCCTCACTCATCTCAACATAGGAGTAGGGATGAAAACAGACCAAAAATATTCCTGTTTGGGTCAGTTGGATCTAGATTTGGACCAAGTCAGATCAGATACCGTCAGAACCAAAACTAGATTCAGATTTTTTTTTTTTTGAAACCGGAATCAGATTCGGTGCAGTGATATTTGATCGAATTAGACCAGTCCCGCACATCCGAGGTATCTGTTATACAATAATTCCGAATATGTCCCTAGCCTAACCCACCCCAAGTCAGCCTAGCCCAACTTGACAACTTCAGTCCATACCTAGACCTCAAATTTTACAATATAAAATAGTGCAAACTAAGTGAAAATGTAATGCAAACTTTAAATGTATAGATTTAAGTTTATTGATTTCTAAACAATTACTTCTACTTAACCAATAACAAAATATTAATTACAGATTTGTTGATGCTGGAAAACAAGGGCTTGGAGCTATGAGCGCTGATAGAACCTAGAGGTTTTGATGATAAGAAAATCTCACAAAACTACCATGTTAACAAAAAATTATCATGCAAACAAAAGTTGCACAAAACTGTAATTCAAATTGCAATTACTAAAAGAGTGCAATTTCAATGCAAGTGTAATGCAACTTGAACTATATATATTTTAGGTTTAATGATCTTTGTGGCCCTCTTCTTTACAGCTTAAAATCAGATTAAAATCTACAATTTAAAATTTATCATTTTTATATGAGCCATACGATGTAGCTCTTTACGGTTATTTTTTGGGGGCTTTTAGTGGTTTTCTGAAAGATTTCAAAAATATTTTTTAGCCTCTTTGTGCCTCTTTTCGAAGACCCTCAACTTTTAGATTATAATCTATCTTAACTTTTGAGCCATACCAACCAGGGCATATACCATTACTTCTTCTTGACCAAAATCAAATATTAGTTTGTAAATTTGTCGATGTAGCAAAACAAGGCCTTGGAGCTAAAAGCACTGACAAAACCTAAAGAATCCAATGTAAATAAAAATGGACATACAAATAAAATTTGCATAAAGCTAGAACTAAAATTGCAATTTGCTGAAGAGTGCAATTGCAACCCAAATAAAATGCAACTTGAACCTTATATAGTTTAGTTTTACTTATTTCCAAACCGTTACTTCTGGTGGACCATATTAAATAATAATTACAAATATGTCAGTGCAGCACTGCATCACAGCATTATTGTGCAACCAGGAGGAGTACTAGAACCTCAAGTCTTGATGTAGGCAACAATTCAGAAGGATACCAGGTAAAAATTAATTCTACAGACAAGGCAACAGTGCAAATCATAAAAATGTATTACCATACTATTAAAAAGATCCTTGTAGTGAGTGATGGGTGGCCATATGTTACTTATCCTCTCTGTCCATCGAGCATCACACGTATCTCCTCGTGCCGCGTTGCACGAAGTGCTCCCACCCCGGGCATCGCCTCTTCAACCCCAACCGCTGCGCACGTCCCGACGTCGTGCAAAGCTCGTGGTCGCCTGGCTGGAACTCCATCCCCCGACGCAGCACAAATCGTGCTATTCTCAGCTATGACCGGATTATTTCTTTATTCCTCGGCAATTTGGTGCCGTGCAGGGGTTCTTTCTATTCTTTTTTTTTTCTGGAGACTTGGATTCTTTTTATTCTTGATTCCTCGGCAATCTGTGTTTCAGAAAGGTTTTTTTTAAAACCTTTAAGCAGGAGCTCTGCTGATTCATTATAGGAGAGAAAAAACCTAGAAAGTGCAGAGAAAAGAGCAATTACACGTAAAAACAGCAGCAATACAGAGATGCAACAGGAGAACAGAGCGGTTACAGGAGAACAGCAGCAATCTGTGTTTCAGAAAGGTTAGAGGACGAATTTTGACCTTCTGACAGAACATCATCAACAAAACGCAAATCTTAACTGTATTTGCAGAACTCCTTTTTCTGAAACCTGAGATTTACCAAGCTCGATAGAGGCCAACAAATTCTCGTAGATATTGATACCTACATGAATTGAAGTAGATGTTAGGTCCATTGACTATGTTGGCCTTATTTCCATTGACTCAGTAAGTCCTCACTGCACTTTTCATATCCGATCTTCATCAATACTGGTAGAGAACGAACAGGATAATTATTACCAAATATATGGATAAACACTAAGGTAGCAACTAGGCCATAATTGAAATATTGATGTCAGTCGAAAGGTATGGAGCCAAGGCACACAAGCAAAGTGAGTTGACGATATTATATAGCCAACAGACAGCATTTATGATCTATGCAGACATGGGATAAAACAGTTTAGTTAAAAATAACCTGAAGAACTATTAGATATTTCACTTGAAGTAACAGAGGAATATTCAGAACTATGCGTCTAGATCAGTTGTTGTGATAGAACATACTTTCTGTAGTAACTCCCATGCAAAGTGATGCAAAATAATTTTGTCCAGGATGTGCCCTCCAACTTTATGAATTTTCAAACATGCTTGGTAAAGAAAGGATATAATGTACAGTGAAGGCATTGATGGAAGAGCTATTTGCATCTCCAAGAGGCCCTCGGTGGATTCCTCTTGTTTGATGACTGTGACTTCCCATCCCTAAAAAGGCAACCATAAGATAGAATTGAAACAACTAGCAAATCTTTAGCCTTGATAATCAAGATATTTCTGTGGGCATTAAAATAGCTTGATGGAACAGTACAGTGATGCTGAAACCTTTAACCAGAACGTAATCCTTCGATATAGACAAGTGCCCAAATTACAGTATCTATAGTAAGAATAACTGTGTCAGCTACTCAATCAACTCTAACAAAGCCAGGTATGCCTTTAAGTATTGCTCTATTAAACAAACTTTTGGTTATGCTGCAGTCTTGACTGCTTTAGTTAAGTTGTCAGAAGAGTAGGAAAAAAGTGTTTTGGAGAATAATTTGGTTTTCGCAGAGGTAAACTTGAAATCTAACCAAAGTAAGCTACTGGTGCAAGATCTACATACATGAGCAGACTTATTTGCATGTTTCAGTATTGTTTTCATCTGTCTCGGTGTTAGTCACTTAGTTGAAATTTATGTCCTCGCTGTGTACTCATGAGTCATGTCTCATGTTATTAATTGGGAAGTAGTTGGGTAATGATCAAACCTCTCAACTTCGGAAATTTTGCTTTCGTTTATATTAAGTGCTATTTGAATGAATTCTATCTTTTCCTTCATGGACCTGATGATTTTTGCTTGCCAGGTGCCTTACAAAGTTTGTTTTTGAGGCAAGGACCAAAACGTTTCTGGTGCTAAGCGCCTTAAAGTGCAGGATGCAAGCTGTGACTGCTTGCCCATTTATGACTACTACACAAAATTCAACGTACTTGATGCACCCTCAGCGCTCTCACACTCTTGTGACCTTATCTTTGAACACTGGGTGGCAAATTCTAAATTTAAAATTGTAATATATGCCTTAAACGAGCATCATGAGTGCTTGGACTGTTTACTAATTGAAGATTGGTTATTTTTATGTTGTATCCTTCCCTTGGAGACTACATTGTGGTAACTGGTAAGCAGAATCAATGCCTATATATATATGACCAAAAATGAGTATATGTACTATAGCTTATTATCAGATAGCATACATACCCCCATCATATAGAAAGGGCTTATATCTCGTATTTTCCCAAGCAAATGTCCGGTTTATCAGGTTGTCCACCATAGCTGACAAAGATATGTGTCATGCATTGTACTAACTAACATCTATGCATAATTCTCCAGCGCTAAAATTAAAATCTACCTGGAATTTTGGTGACCAAAATCCGTGCCCTCGCTGCCTTTCTAAGGTTTGTGTGTCAGAGCTATGCCTCTTGGAGTCCTGAGAAGAAATTTATGTCAATTTTCATTATTTATATTACCTGAACGTTCCCTGGAAATGCACCCATGGAGTCGCATCACATACCTGTTGTGCTTAACTAGTTGCTCCGTGTTTCCACTTATACTGGATCAAGTACTTCTATACATATATACATACACATGCACAATATTTGAAGCATTCTTATTCCAAAAGAAATATGCTTCAATTACCTGGTTGTATTCTTCAAGCCAAGCCTATTCATCACAAGCAGCAATCCATTTGTTTATCCTGTCCACAATATCTTTTTGGCTCAGGGACTCTTCTTTTGCCTTTAGTATTTGACTATTTGTGCATTAATATTTGCCAGGAGCTCAGAATTGTCAATGAGGCCTGGATGGAACATGCACAAGAATGTCAGAATTTGAAAGAACATTAGAACATGTGAAAATATTTGAAGTGCAAGAGGCATAAAGCATTACCAGAATCAATCAGAGCATTAGTTTGCTCAGGGATTATTGCAAGCAGTACTATGTAATAAAAGAATAGAACAAAGACAAATTGATAAAACCTTCCCGATTGTGTCGTGAGAACGCCAGGGGATATGATTCCTCTTCTGGTGGCGCGGAGGCAAGCAGAGCCACGAGCGGCGCGGCAGCAACGGCGGGGAGGTGCCGAATGGCGGAAGCGCGAGCAGGAGCCGTCGAGCTGCGGCAGTACCGGCAGGGGGAGGCGTTGAGCGGCAGCACCACGACGACCCAAGCACCCGCGGCGCGAGTGGCGAGGCGTCGGGCGGCGTCGGGGGCAGGAGCGCGAGGCGTCGAGCGGCGGCGGGGGCACGATAGGGAGGCGGCGAGTGGCGGCCGAAGCACGAGTGGGGAGGCAGGCGCGGCTAGATGTTTCCGAACGGGCCGGGCGGTGGGCCGGCCGAACTGTTCACCGGCCCGTCGCCGGCGCCGGGTGCGTACGCTTCATGCGAATAAACGCGTACGAGTATCTGACCGGCTATATATTGGTGGCGCTTACGCCGTCGACTCTCACAATTCATTTCGCTCCTGTACGTTTTCTCGATCCCGCTCGCGCTCTCTAGTTCGCGGAGTTCTGGTACGCTTTCTCGCTCCCGCTCGCGATCTCTGGTTCGTCGAGTTCCGGTACGTTTTCTTCCATTCGTTCGTGCCTCTCATCTCTTCCCGTCTCCGATGCATTTCGCTACTTCCATTTCATTTCTTCGTTGGCTGTTGCTGCGTTGATCGTTGGTGTGATCCGCACGGTTTAGTAGCCTTTCTAGGGTTTCTAGGGTTTGATCCGCTAGGCTTTCTAGGGTTTCTAGGATTTCTAGGGTTTCTCGTTTGCTCTTTCTTTCTTGGTTGTTGGTGCGATCCGTACGGTTCTAGTAGTCTTTCTAGGGTTTCTAGGGTTTCTGGTTTGCTCGTTCTTCCTTGGTTGTTGGTGGTACGGTTCGAGTAGTCTTTCTAGGGTTTTTCGTTTGCTCTTTTTTCCCTAGTATTTTTTCAGGTTGCAAGCTGACATGGCGCAGCTAAACCGGAACCGTGCATCGTCGAGCCAGAGCTGGATCAGAGACGAGGAGAAGGTCGTTGGGCGGACGACGGCGAGCCAGGCCCAGAGCTGGGTGAGAGATAAGCTCCTCGCCCATTCAGCTTGTGACGAGAAGCAGAAGGTGGTCGGCCGCGCATCGCTGAGCCAGAGCTGGGTAAGAGATAAGCTGCAAGTCCACTCAGCTTGTGACGAGAAGCAGAAGGTGGTCGGCCGCGCATCGCTGAGCCAGAGCTGGGTGAAGGACAAGTTAGTGAACCAGGCAGCGTCCGATGAGATTGGTGAGCACGTTGGCCGTGGCCGCGACAACCAGTCAGCGTCCGATGAGATTGGCGAGCACGTTGGCCGCGACTGCGAGTTGTCGAGGGGGATTCGGAAGAGCGGCAAGAGGTCTGCAAGCCGCGCTCCCTCGAATGACAAGTGCAATAAGAAAGTGAGGCTCGAGACCGAGGAGTTTTCGGCGGCGCTAGTGTATGCCGGGACAACATTCCTAGTCTCCCCCGAACCAAGCGACCTCCCAATCCCGTCATTCGTGAAGGCCTTCTAAGCATGCATGATTCAGGGCTGAGTTGACCAGCATAGTTTGTTAGCCAAGTTAGATAGATGTAGCAAAGTTTTTTTTTTTTTCTGTTTGGTTTGTATCCGTTCATTCGTGATGACCATCTATTTGGTCGTCCTTGTACTGTGCCTTTGAGATATTGAATTAGAGATTTTTTTTTCATAGAAATGAATTAGAGATTTTGGAATGAATAATGCGTACACTACTTTTGTTGCGATCAAAGCTGTGCGCATAGTACGTTTATCATGCCTGACGGCCGGTCGACACGACAATTAAGAGCATCAGTGACACAAGTTCCTCACTTCTCGTTCATTAGAGTTAAAAACGATTCATTACATCATGCACCATAGTGCAATTCCCACTCCACACCACTTTACAAGATTTCACTAGACTCGGCAGGAGACAATACGGGACATTTACCTCCATTATAGGAATGCAAATTAAACACCAAGCTGCCAAATCATGAACCATCCCATTCCAAGCTCTCGGTACAAACTCTACTGCCGCCATCCTCATCTTCCTGATTGTCGCCATAGCATCATTTATCCTCCATCCCCAGCTTGTCCCGTCCATCTCCCCTCCGTTTATCTTCCCTACCACACTTTTGCAATCACTCTCCCAAAACCACCTCAACTGTCCCCAACTCCATTGCCAGCTTAGCTCCAGTTCTCAGCGCCTCTGCTTCAGCTTCCTCCGGTTCCATAACTCCTGCCATTTTCCTTAACTCGTAGAAAAATGTGCGACCTGGAATCAGACATGCCTAGAAAGCAGAAGCAGATGCAGAGACCACTGCCTGACCTGTAGTGCACGATGCACGGTGCAGGACACATTAGTGTTCACCATAAAATCTGACGAATTTTATGGTAGCACTCAGATAAACAATTTACCATTCCTGTAGTCATAGTAATCCACACATTATATATATAAGATTTTTCCTTTCGGCCAGCTAAAGGATTGTATTATGGCCATCACTACATCTCAGGCATTTCTAGCTCTGGCATTTTCCTAGGATCGATTCCATTTCTCTTGACTGGTGTTTAAGAAAAAACAATTCTTGCATATTACAAAAACTATGCTTAGAAACAAAATTACTAGTCCTTTTGATAGGGTTAAAACTTTATGATATTGGTAAGTGTTCATATGCGCAGAGTTGTTCTACAAAATATATCACAGCATGACAGCATCCTTGGATGTATATTATGCCAACTTCTACAAATTTGATCCAGACATGCCAATTGAATTCCTATTGAAAACAGGTAGCTCAAAGAAAGCAAGGCATTACTGATCAAGTCAAAACTTACAGGGTAGTACATATGGATGAGGGGCATCTATAATCCCACTGGAATCACCAAATTACTCTTAATTATGATGTACTCATTCACTTTTCATCAGTTATTTGATATGGAAAATATTGAGAAGAGCACAGTCAAACCTGTTGATAAATTAAAGCAATAAATATTTGAGAAAAACTGTAACTAATCTCTGAAAATGTTCAAAGGACTTCCGTACGAGCAATTTCACTTGCTCATTGACACTTCTATTTAATGCTTTTTCAAGAAATAAGTATGCGGTTATGACAAACAAAATGAAAAGTTGAAAAGCATTGATCCAAATGGAAGTTCCTCCTCTTGATTAGTCATTCCATCTATGCTTAGCTTACAAGTCAAAAAGGGTGAAACAATGATGTCCTCACATGTTATACACTAGGAAGGTTCACTCGCCCATGGCACGTGGCGTGCAGTTCAATTAAGACCATCCATGAAACATTCTTAGATGTGAGATATGGCAATAAAAAGGTTACGAACAATGCACTACAACAGTCTGAGCAGACATGTATATATACCTCCAATGTAGAATGTGTTCGCTTTATGTAGAAGCACAACATATTGAAAAGCATCCATATGTGACACATATAATGACTTTGAAGCGAGATCTCTCTTCTTTATGTCCAGCGTAGTTTTGGAATATCTAACCAAAAAAAAATAAACGGTAATTGGTATGGAGCCACTGAACCCAGCAGATCATTGTGCAAAAATAGGCATGCAGACTTGCATTAATAATCCTTACCATGTCATGGGAATGAACACAAGACTGGCATAGATCCTCTACAAACTTATGTGCTTATTCTGTTGATCTATGCATGTGTTGAGGGTATTGAATAGAATATCCAATTTTGAAGTAAGGTCAGCATCGAATGAGTTCACCACCAACCTTTGTAATATTGAACACTTCCATCAGAAAAGATGCCACACATTAACAGTAAAGGGCAACATTGTCAGATAAACCTTGTGCACATAGAAATAAGTTTGTTTCCTGTGTTTTTTCAGACTTGGTCATTGTTCAGTTTTGTAGGCATGCTCGCATGCAGTAGAGGTCAGGGTCTGAGACGTGCTGCGTTCACGTCGGGCCCGTGGAGTCCGGTGACCCGTTCTTGTGGCCACTCCGCTCGCATCATGGATCAAGGAGCACGAGGTGAGGCCTGAAGATCAGGTCAGTTTGTTACCGAGGTGAGGCCTGAAGATCAGGTAAGTTTTGTTATCTCGTTTCTCTTGTTTTGCTACAAAAGCTCTGAAGAAAATCAGAAAAGGCTGCTGGCTGTTTGCAGCACAAAAACTTCCTTGTGCCTGTGCGTGTGTGCTTTCTCTTGCGAGCTCCCGGCGCTTAGATCCTTTGGCTAACATCTGGTGCCAGAGCCATGGCGTCTGGGGAGAAAGAGAAGGCGGAGAGTTCGTGAGCAGGAGAAGGTGAGACGCCGCTGCATTCTCTATTCACATCGCGTCCGAGGGCGCGCGCCGACGACATTGAAGATGCAGTGGTCGTTCATGGGCGCGAGCCAGTCGTGCAACGGGTGGTGAGGGAGGTTGGGGGTGCGGCTGCATACCCAATCCTGACGAAGGACAACTACGGCAATTGGGCCCTCATGATGAGGGTCATGCTGCAAGCCTGCTGCCTCTAGGCGGCTGTAGACACCGGCGGCGTCGACTACCAAGAGGACCGGATGACCCTCGAGGCTATCTGCTAGCCGTCCCCGCCGAGATGCTCGCGTCACTCGCCATCAAGGAGACGGCCAAGGACGCCTGGGACGCGATCAAAACCATGCGAATGGGGGCCGATCGCGTTCGCAAGGTAAAGGCGCAGACTCTCCAGCGAGAGTTTGATGCCTTGGCATTCCGAGACGGCGAGACGGCGAGACGGTCAACGACTTCGCAATGCGGGTGACTGGCCTCGCTAACAATCTCCAGCTGCTAGGTGACACCATGGACGAGGTGCTCGTTCAGAAGATTCATCGATCCGTCCCTTCGAGGTACTCACAGATAGCACTCTCCATTGAAACCATGCTTGATTTGGATACTATGTCTGTGGAGGAGTTGACGGGGCGACTCAAGGCGGCTGAGGAATGCTTTGGCCTCACCGGCGCTAGCGACAATGGCGGCCGGCTTCTCCTTACGGAGGAGTGGGTAGCACGCATCAAAAGGAAGCAGTCTGGAGAAGGATCCTCAGGGGGACGTAAACCAGGAAACGGTGGACAGCAGCAAAGCAGAGGAGGGAAGAAGAAGGAAGGCGTACCGCGCAATAAGAATGGCACTAGGGATAAATCCCAAGATAAGTGCCGAAACTGTGGCAAACTGGGCCATTGGGCTCGTGAATGCCGGAGTCCAAAGCGGGAAGAACAAGCCAACGTCGCCAAGGTCGAGCGCGCAGGTGCTGATCCCGACGAGGCAATGCTGCTCATGGTGCAAACCTGCTCGCATGGCCCAGCGGCTGCAAGTGTGGCTGCCCCTGCTGTGCTCAGTGACGTGGAGGAGGTAGCTCACCTTGGCAAAGCTGAAGACTCTCACAGGATACTGATCGAGGATGGGGTGCTACGTGTGCGTGATCCAAATGGCCAACTTCTCATCAAAATACAGAGAGGACAGAGCAGACTGTATGTGCTGCCCTTGAAGATTGTTCAGCCAATATGCCTTGCTGCACGAGCAGATGACGAAGCCTGGACATGGCATTCCCGGTTCGGTCATCTCTAACTTCGAAGCACTGAGGAAGCTGGCACGAGAGAAGCTGGTGGAAGGTTTGCCGCTGATCAGCCAGGTTGACCAGCTCTGTGAAGGCTGCTTGGTGGGAAAGCAGTGACGAACCTCTTTTCCAAAGGCAGTAGACTACCATGCCTAGGAATGTCTTGAGCTTGTGCACGGTGATCTGTGTGGCCCTGTCACTCCGGCAACGCATGGTGGACGGAAGTATTTTCTTCTCTTGGTGGATGATCTCAGCCAATACATGTGGGTGACGCTGTTGGCAGCGAAGGATGAAGCACATGCGGCCATTAGAAGGTTTCAGGCGGGTGTTGAGCTTGAATCTGGGTGCAAGTTGCGGACTTTTCGAACAGGTCGAGGGGTTGAGTTCACCTCAAATGAGTTCACTACTTACTGCTTGGAATTGGGAGTCAACCGGCACCTAACAGCTCCTTACTCACCACAGCAAAATGGGGTTGTTGAACATCGGAATCAAACTGTGGTGGCAATGGCTAGAAGCCTCCTGAAGTCGAAGGGAATGCCCAGTGAGTTTTGGGGGGAGGCCGTCACAATGGCGGTCTTTCTCCTTAATCGCTCTCCCACGAAGAGCGTGGATGGAAAGACACCTTATGAGGTGTGGCACGGGTGTAAACCCAATGTGCGCTACCTGCGCACGTTCGGGTGTGTCGCCTATGTGAGGAACGTGAAGCCGAACCTCAATAAATTGGATGACAGGAGCACTCACGCGGTCTTCATCGGCTACGAAGTTGGATCAAAGGCGTATAGAGTGTATGATCCCATCAGGAAGAAGGTGCACATCTCTCGCGACATCATTTTTGACGAGGCAGCACAGTGGGACTAGAACTCCCAGGAGAATGACGGCTTGCAAGGGGAACAGGGTGGCTTCACGGTGCAATACACAACCTTTGTACATGCTGGGACATCTGTGAACTAGGAGGTTCTTACGCCTGATTGGGGCCACTCGCCTGCTCCATTTGAAGCTTCACCATCAACAGAGATACAACCTACTATGAAGTTCTCATCTCCTCCAGCATGTTTTGAAGAGATGCTAGATGCGGCGGATGATCCGGTGGCGCCGCATCGGTACAGAAGAGTGAGCAATGCGATGGCAACCTCGGAGGCCGACCCGGAGAGTCGTACACCACCCCCTGGACATTCTCAAGGCACAAGCAGAGCCGCTCAACTGCTGCTCGTGCTACCTGATGAGGAGCCTAGCACCTTTGAGGAGGCTGAAAAACTTCAGTGTTGGCGGCAAGCAATGATTGAAGAAATGAGCTCAATTGAGGAGAACAAAACCTGGAGCCTTGCTGATTTGCCGCATGGTCGTCATGCCATTGGTTTGAAATGGGTATTCCGCATCAAGAAGGATGAGAAGGGTGCTATCGTCAAGGCTAAAGCTCGTTTGGTGGCAAGGGCTATGTGCAACAGTCTGGAGTGGATTTTGAGGAAGTGTTCGCCCCGGTCGCGCGCGCTGACTCCGTTCGGTTGCTGGTTGCATTTGCTGCACACAAGGGGTAGACACTTCATCATTTGGATGTTAAGTATGCCTTTCTTAATGGAGAGCTTGAAGAAGAAGTTTATGTTCAGCAACCACAGGGCTTTGTTGCAAAGGGTCATGAGCACAAGGTGCTTAGATTGAGCAAAGCACTTTACAGGCTGCGCCAGGCGCCAAGGGCATGGTATGCCAAGCTGGACCAGACCTTGGTGAAGCTCGGGTTCACTAGGAGTCAGTCGGAGCATGCTGTGTACATGCGTGGGGAAGATGCCTCACGAGTACTTGTGGGTATATACGTCGATGACTTGATAGTCACTGGAGAAGATCCGCAAGAAGTGAACAAGTTCAAGGCTGAGATGAAAAGGATATTCAAAATGAGCAATCTGGGGGTGCTCAGCTTCTATCTAGGGCTTGAAGTGAGGCAACAGGATAACATGATCACTTTAAGCCAAAGGGCATATGCAGCAAGGATCATTGAGAAATGTGGGCTGCAAGGTTGTAATCCATGTCATACTCCCATGGAAGCAAGGCTTCAACTCAGCAAGAATAGCTCAGCACCAAGTGTAGATGCAACCGCCTACAGGAGCATAGTCGGGAGCTTGAGATACTTGGTGCACACAAGTCCAGACATAGCCTACTCAGTTGGCTACATGAGCAGATTCATGGAGAAGCCAACCGTGGAGCATCTGACGGCTGTTAAGAGGATAGTGCGGTATATTAAAGGAACACAAGGCTATGGTTGCTGCTATCAAAAGGAGAAAATGGAACCAAGATTGGTTGGGTTTAGTGACAGTGACATGGCGGGGGACGTTGACACTCGAAAGAGCACAACCGGGGTTCTGTTTTTCCTGGGGAAGAATGCCATTACATGGCAATCACAAAAGCGAAGATAGTAGCTTGTCTTCTTGTGAGGTGAATTTGAAGCGTGCAACGACAGCGAAGACATGCAAGGTGTGTGTGGCTCGTGGCGTCGCTTCGGAGAACCGAAAAGCGAAATTTGGAAGAAGTGTGGTGCTGAAGATTGACAACAAATCAGCCATCTATGTTACCCGGATACGCGGATACGGATACGGATACGCGATACGGCGATACGTAGATTTCTCAAAAACCCTGATATGGGGATACGTTTGTATATATATAATTTTATATATTAATGTATATACAAACTTATAAAAGATTTTAATTTATAACTAGTTAAAAGTTAAAAATAGAAATACGTTGTACCCATTTCATGTTTTTGAGGCGGGCTGGCGACGGAGGCGGAGGTGGAGATGGGGAGTGGCGTGGAATGAGCTGGAGCCGGAGGAGGCGGAGGAGGCGTGGCTGGTGATGGTGTCGCAGATCCGGGCGCAAGAGAGTCGGGCGTGGCCGAGAGAGGAGAGGAGAGGAGGCCGAGGCTAATGTGCTTGCAGCGATCGGTGCCGCAGATCCGGCGCAAGAGAGCCTGAGCCGGAGGCGATGAGCCGAGGTCGAGGCGAGAGGCTCGCCACGGCACGGCCAAGGCGATTGGTGGCTGGTGGTTTCAGCGGCCGGAGCATGAAGCGAGAGGCGGCGGCGAAATGAGGCCGGCGGAGGTGGCGCAGATAAATGCCGAGACGGAGGTGACGGAGGCGTGGTCGGCGACGGCGGCGGATCTAGGTCACTGACTAGCGGCGGCGGAAGGTGCGGGCGTGACTCACGGCGGCGAGAAAGGCGCGGCGCGATGTAGTGAAGTAGATGAGTTGCTCGGCACAGACCTTCTCCAGATGGGCTATTTTGGGCCCAAGTATCCAAGAAGTATCGGACAAGTATCGGCGAAGTATCGGAGGTTTTTTTAATTATTTGAAAACAGGAAATTGCTCCGATACGCATCGGATACGTATCCTGGCGTGTCGTATCCGTATCCGATACGTGTCCAGATACGGGTACGGCTATTTTTCGGAGTATCCGCACAACGTAGTCAGCCATTGCATTGAGCAAGAACCCAGTCTTCCATGACCGCAGTAAGCACATAGATTTGAGGTATCATTTCATTCGTCAGTCCATGGAAGATGGTAGTGTGCAGGTTGATTTTATCGATCTTGAAGCACGCACTAGTGACATTTTCATGAAGGCGCTTGGGCGAGTCAAGTTTCAGGAGCTTCGGGCCAAGATCGGCATGGCAGACGTCGATCAGGTGATCAGTGACAAGGTTTAGGGGGTGTCTGTCAGATAAACCTTGTGCACATAGAAATAAGTTTGTTTCCTCTGTTTTTTCAGACTTGGCCATTGTTCAGTTTTGTAGGCATGCTCGCATGCGAGAGAATCACTGATGCGAGACGTCTTTGCGTTCATGTTGGGCCCGTGGAATCCGGTGACCCGTTCTTGTGGCCACTCCGCTCGCATCGTGGATCGAGGAGCACGAGGTGAGGCCTGAAGATCATGTCAGTTTGTTACCGAGGTGAGGCCTAAAGATCAGGTCAGTTTTGTTACCTCGTTTCTCTTGTTTTGCTACGAAAGCTCTGAAGAAAACCAGAAAAGGCTGCTGGCTGTTTGCAGCACAAAAACTTCCTTGTGCCTGTGCATGTGTGCTTTCTCTTGCGAGCTCCCGACGCTTAGATCCTTTGGCTAACAAACATATGGAATGCCATGGAATTAGGATTGATGGCAATAACAATTCTAAATCATAGGATCGTTCATGATAAATATTTTTTAGCGCACACATTTTGTCTATTTCCGTGAAGCAAAGATTTTGCAAGACATTTCACAAGCTCTCAGAGCAACAGCTTAAATACTATGAAGGGTTAAATGGGTAGACAATAAAAACCACATAGAAACATATTCTTTTTTTTTGAACGTAAGGCAGGAGAATAGAAACATATTATTTAGCATTTACCAATGGGTGAGTGCTGCAGTTCCCTCTTCTTGCACATGTCTCTTTAGGACTTGTTACGTGATTCATATCTACAATCTTCAGAGCAAGGGCCAAATGAACCAATCGGGCTGTAGATGGAAGAAACATGAGCATTGAATTCAATCAGAAGACACAATTGCATAGAAAAAAAGCAATATGCTATTTACAACATCTGAATCTACCATCTCAAGCTTGTACGTGCAAGATTCCATTCAGTAGTTCAAGTTGCACATAATTTAATAGAAATAGATGTGCATTCATGATATCATATCCAACAAACACAAAGTGTGTCTTGGAAAATAGCATGACAACTGTGAACACTTTCATACAAAGCTCTGCCTGCATTCACTTCTTTGTGGATTTATGCTGAAAATTCAGAGTAATCAACCTGTTGAGCAATATGATCTGTTCAGTTTTTTACCTTGATCCTACTTAGCCGAAGCGATGTGCAGCCCTGGAAATAGAGCTAGGTTTTTGACACCGCCTCCCAAGATTAGCTCTACCTGTCCAAGCATAAACATTTCTCTACTGGACTGAGGCACGCCAAGATGAAACAACCAGAACAAAAATGTTACCTAAACAAATAAAACACCAAAAGCAGAGGTGAGGAAGAGAGAGAGACAACACAGAGGGGAGGAAGTCGGGCCGGGTATGCATCAGCACGGCACGACGCGGAGCTCCGGCGGCAAGCCAGCTCCAAGGTGAGGTGTCCGCGGGCACGGTCGTGTAGATCGGGTTATGGCCGACGCATGCGCAGCGCAGACGTAGAGGCGGCGCGACCTAGGAGCAATGGCTAGCGGGTGAGCAGTGGCGCCACCGCGGGGAGAAGAAGGAGACAAAGGAGCAGCGGCATGGTGGCGAGGCGAGGAAGGAGAGGGATGGGGTGGCCAGCACCGGTGCGAGGGAAGCGGTGCCGTGGCCGGAGATGAAGGGGAGGAGAAACCCTACCCCTCCTCCAGCGCGCGAGACTGCGAGAGTGGGGCGGGGACGGGCTAGAGTTTGGCTAGGAGCCTAGGGCTGCGGCAGGAGGGAAAATGGGCTGGGCCAACTGGGGACACCGTTCACCGGGCCGGGCCGTTTGGTCCAACGAACCGAACTTGGCCCAAGACCTGGCCCGTCGGACCAGCCTAGCCCGGTTTTGGCCCAGATATAATTAAAAATATATATTTATATGTCTATTTTCTTATGATATATAATTTATTTCTTTAATTTATAATACATATTTATAAAAATATAATCATTTCCTTTTTTATAATTTTATGAACTAAAATGGGTCGGTCCGTTTGTAACCGGTTCTACTCAATTCAATTACTGTATGAACCGATCTTGGGTCGAGACTCCAGTCCGTTGGCTTGTTAGACCTAGTTTGTGGGACGCGCATCCTCTGACTTTGCTACTGCAAAGTCAGAGAAGCACAGTGATCTGTGTCTATAAAGGCAGAGAACTATAGCATCGATATCGTAGCAAAAGCACGGTAGCATCAGATCAGAATGTGTAACAAGAATAACCAATTGTACATTTATCTTTGCGTGAAGTGGTCGTAAATCATCAGAATTCTGGTGATCGTGAGATAGACGTGAGGAGACGACGAGAGAAGGGCAACGTCAAAGGATAGAAGTCCTAGTTTGTGTAGTGAACAGGCTACTTGTTGGCCATCTCTAAATGAAAACACAAGTTAGTGAGAGTTGCTCGATCTTCTGATCCAACGGTCTCTAGGTATTTGGATATAAAATAAGAAATTAGAAGTGTTTTTTTTCAAAATCGTCTAGGGTTGTTCTGACGGTCGGATCGGCTCCAGCCCACGCGATCAAACAGCTCTGGCTAATTGAGGTGGCGTAGCTCAACACCAAAATTTCAAACGACCTGTTTGCTATGGACGGCACGAACGTGGAGGAACGTGGAGGCAGACAGCTCTGCTCTTGCTCCTTTGTATTATACTAGGAAAGTAAACACGCCCGTGGGGCGCGTCATACAGATTAAGTAACCTATTCACTTTTTTTTGGTAAAACCTTGCAAAAACATTTAATGAAACAATTGAATTAAAAAATTAGAGGGAAATTTTCTTAAAAAGCTAATAGAGAACCGAGTTAAAATTTTATGAAAACCTGAAAAAATTGCAAAAATTTAGAACAATATATATCATAGGATACGTAACAATAGTAAGAACATTATACATGAAAAGTTCAGAGCCCAACAATTCAATTTTGCAATTGCATAATTTTAGAACAAGGTATCACACGATATGTAACAGGAGCAAGAACATCATACACCACAAATCTAGAGCCCAAGACTTCAGTTTTTGTAGTTAAGAGCCCAACATTTCGGTTTTTGTACTCACAGCAATACCACACATTGTAGAAACAATAGTCGATTCAAGCACGACGGTAGAACCCAACATCACAAGATAGCGAACGAATGCGAGCACTGCCACCTGAACTGAAAACAAAGGCAATATAGTAACTAATAAGCACAGCTCTACATAAGTATGTTTCATACATAAGTATCAAGGATCAGTTCAATTTTCAGCAGTATGTTTCATACATAGGTATCCAACATAGTTTATGATTTTCAAGAGAACTGAGCAAACACTACAGCAGATACAGCTTCTAGCTGGTAAGTAAAAATTACTGAAATTAGATCCTAATTTCTTCAGGAAATAGGAATTCTAGATCGATGCACTTCCTTTTTTTCAATACTTGATCAACGTGAAAACTAAAAATGATCATTGCGCTAGACAGAGAAGTGACAGCCTCATATTTAACCAAACATCCTACAATTCGTACCAGAGCTCATGTAGATGGCTTACTGACAATGGAAACTAAAAATTTTCAAATAACTTGGATGGAAAAGGGCATCATACGTTTTTACGTGTTAATGTTTCCTTAATCTTTGTGATCAAATCATCTGTTTTCTGCATGTGAAATTGCAAAATTAGCAACATAAGTTCGCAACAGCTGCATATACAACAGAAATCAATAAAAGAGATTGATGGTGCACTCTGCCTGCAAAAAATGACAGCTGGTAGTAATTGATATCCAGCAACATTGCAAGCTGAAAAAATTACCCTAAGCAATTCTGCGTCTTATATAGTTGAATTTTTGAGTGAATGTATAGTTGAATTTCAAACATAGAACAGAAATACTATGTGCATAAAGCTAAGCACGTTCGTTTTTTTGCTCAAAAAATTGCTGAAATGGCTGAATTGTACATGTGGGCATGCTTAAAGTGACTTTACCTCTGTCTCCCATCCATCGACAACAAAAACGTCCAAACAATAGCCATCGGTCGTGGAGTAAACATGAGCTTCTCTAATATTCAATCCAACCTCAGATAGCAATGCAGTTAGCTGTTGAACAACCATTTGGCGTAAGAAGCTTGACATGGTTAAATATGACAAGCAAGCACTGGTATGGAACTGGATACATATGAAGAAAGTACTGAATAGCAAAAATTACCCTGCTAAGGAGCTTGGGTCTATCGAGGGAAGAGAAGATGATCTCATGAAGAAGGATGCTTTTTGAATCCCTATAGAGAATTCAGAATCCAGTCTTAAAGTTGAAAGTGATAGACCAAACAAGTCAAGATTGTCAGATATGGCACTTTGAATTGTCAGTGGAAGGACAAAATTCAGGAAGCATCTCTATCCAATTTGAATCGAAAATAAGGAGAGCGGCACTTGGTGGTAACTAAGAGCAATTGGTTATTGGTGTGAATACGAAGTAAAGGAAAAGATACAAAAGAGTATGAACGAAGCTACATAATACTCCGGCTGCAAAGTTGGTAGGCAGATAAAAGGCAACGAGGTGGCTAGCTAGGTAATTAGAGCTAGTTGTTACCTTGAGGAGATAGACATGGAGGAGGCCGTGTTGTCGGCGCCCTTTCTTCTCTCCAAGCTGAGGTCCAGCAACAAGATTTGGCATGGATCAAACTCGGGATTGTTGCTACCTTCCCTATTCGGCTCAGCTGCCAGAATGTACTGCTCATAAAGATAGCTAAGAAATCATGGTGCATCTGTTATGTGTTTTACAACATAAACATTGCAGACATAACTCTTGATGAAAGACTATATCTTTTTCTAAAGTTTCACAACAAGGCAGCTATACCGAATTTACAAAATTTGTGAATAAATCATGGTGCATCTGTTATGTGTTTTACAACATAAACATTGCAGACATAACTCTTGATGAAAGACTATATCTTTTTCTAAAGTTTCACAACAAGGCAGCTATACCGAATTTACAAAATTTGCGCATATGAAAGATGCACCAAACAGGGGTGGGGGTGGCGCTCACCATGGTTGCGAGCATGGGCGACAGTGAAGGAGGCAGGGGCGGGGACAGGGTCGGCGGTGGAGGCAGGGATGGGGGCCCACGTATCCCTTGTTTGCCCCATACAACTATACATCAAAGCCCTTAAAATGGGCACCAACTGAGCCTTGCATAGAAAATGAAGTGTTTTTAGATACTTTGCTTTCAAACTTTTTGGTTGTTTGACTTTATCGGCCTTTGCAGAAGTGCCATTCAAAATGTGATTTGATATCAGTCAGAGAAATAAGGTATAACTCAGCTAAGATGCTCACCTGATCATCACTTTCATCGTCACTGTTTTCTTCTGTCTTTGACCCATTAGCACCATTTTCACTTATATGATTGCTGGCTGCATTTGTTTGGTTATTCATCTGCATTGGAGTTGCCAAGGCCTAAATGTCCCTCAGAAAACTTAAATATATGCCAGATGTTGCTAAAGACTGACATGGTCACATAAATAATATAGCGCCCAAAATTTTGGACAACTAAAGTCTAAAATTACTGCATATCAGATATAGAGCTTCTGTACAGTCCATAGTATTTTCAAGGAAAGGCATCCAAAATCGAATCCGATATTAGGTTGATCAATATAAAACAAACAATACACCTAATTTGATTATATTTTGCCTCATGCACCAAAAGACTGGCTGCAGTACAAAGCATATTCTTAAAGACCTGCAGAAAGCGAACTTACTGAGTGCCGCCTCCATACATGTTGCCATAAGTTACGTAACTCATTTTTCTCACTGGTTTCACAAGGAAGTCCACCGCACCCTTTTGCATGCACTTGAGCACCGTGCCAATGGCATCTTGGGACAACATCACTGCCACAGAAAACCCAGTGGAACATCATCAAAGCACCATAAAAAAATCCAATGAATACTGAATTCATGAATGCTGTTATCAAGGCCTCTAAAGCTGTATGCATGCCAGTTATTATTGTCAGCAATAGGTACCTGACTATGCCACTCATCTGCTGATGTGTTTATCGTATTAGGAATTATGAATACGACAGTTACCAGGGATTTTTTCTCGGCCGCTAATCATCAATTATTAGTGCTAATCGAAAAAGTAGAATCGGTTCATTTTAAGAAAATTTTGAGTATTACACATGTGAGGCAGTTACGCACCAATGAAATGGTATGATTATCAATCAAGCAAGGTAATTAGACCCTAAAACATAGTCCATGACTCCACGATAATGTTTGAAGCCCATATTCAACCATATTGTAAACATCAAATTCCACACAACAGACACATAGATAGTAACCATTAAATGAACTGTGCCAAATGAAATTCAAGCATCAATTAATTCATCCACAAATACTCACACAGGACTAAGCTGATATGAGAAAAGAAGTGCGACACTTGGCTTATATCCACAGCAATTACACAAGAAATAAGACAAATAAGAATCCAACAACATGATTCAGTTACATTACAGTTGCCAATAGTATTAATCGTTACAAGACTACAGCGCAACACCACCAGTTATCCTGTTCTCATAGCATACACGTGCAGATCACCATAAAAATCTGACCAAAATTTGAAGTCTAACGCTTAGTTCCTTGCTTAAAGTAACCGCTAGATAGTGAAATCTAATCCGTTGGCCAGCTCGGTTTGAGCCACACACCCACAAATTTCAGCAAAATCAAATCATAGTAAAGACTGGAGCAAACATCAGCTGGACTCACTTATGACAGGGATGTTGTTGCACTCGTCGGCGGCGACGATCCTGGAGAGCAGCTCGATGCCGGAGAGCGTGGGCATGGTGACCTCCGAGAGCACGAGATCGAAGGCGTACGCGCAGTCCCGCATCACCTCCCATACCTTCATCCCATCTGCCACCGCGGCCACTGTTACCTCCATCCGAGGGGCAAGAGGAGAAAAACAAACCAAACACCAGACAGGAAACCCCAATTCTCCTCAGAACACCACGAAATCGCGAGACCAGCTGGCACAGACGGGGAGCAAGTAGGCGGGGTCGTTACTCACCGCGGTAGCCGTACTTGCGAAGGAGCGCGGTGACGACCTGGCGGGTGGAGTCGTCGTGCTCCACGTCGCCTTCGCCGCTCGAGGTCTCCGCCGCCATCAGCCAGACCGTCCGCCCGCCGTCACCGCGATGCTCTTCTGCTCCGCCACAGGGGCCGCCATCACCAGATCCGGACACCCTAGCATTTGTCGTCGCCGGATCAGACCGCCTTGGGGTCCGTCGTCCCTGGATCCAGCCGTCTTGGCACCACAAAGGCGGTCGTGCTGGCGGGAACGGCGGAGGCAGGACAGGGAGGCAGCAAAGGCGAGACTGGACGGCGGCGGCGGAGGCGAGACGGGACGGCGGCGGCGGAGGCAAGACAGGGAGGCCACGGAGGAGGGACGGGACGGCTGCGGCGAAGGCGGGGCTGGACGGCGGAGGCTAGGTGGTAGGGAGGAGATGCGGAGGAAGAGATGTACAAAAGAGATCGAGCAGGGAAGGGTTTGGGGGAGGGGTGGTGCGCCTAGAATCGGTGGGAGGACGGCAGGTTAAGTCGGGAAAATTTCGAGGGGCACGAATGCAAAAATCTCTAACCACTAATACAAAACACAGGGACTTACTATGAGCGCCTATGGACCGCGGGTTGATTAAAACAATTCCAAGGGTTTTTTTGCAAAACCGTCAGCGCTGGACGGCCGGATCTCGCTGAGCCCGCGATCGGACGGCCGAAGAATTCCAGCCGACGTGGAAGGCTTGGTTGGTGCCCATTTTAAGGGCTTTAATATATAGTAGTATAAGACGTATGACAAGAGTTGTTATGGGTTGAATCGGGTATGGATGAAAAGAATTAGTTTCGGTTTGTTAGGTAATTTAGGCAGAATCTTAGATAAATTAGTCAAGTTTTTGAGTCGAAATTTGCGTGTTATACACGTCAAAGACCTAGTTAATGGCTCTATGAGTATGTATAAATATGTAGCCGATAGAGGCAAGTAAAGGCAATACTAATCAATACAATCTACATTTTACCTTTCTTTTACTTTTCGTCACATTTAATCTGGTTTCGCCGCATTTTGTTTTTGATCGACTTGTTGTGCATCACCTTTCGATTGGCTTCAGGATAACCCCAGATGAGTACTATCTCGATTAAGTCCGATCTTCTTACTTAGTTTATTGAAATACTATATTGGTCGATATTCTTGCGCATAACTATTTCAACTAAGAGTTAGATTTCACCCTTGTTCTATTGATCAACACATTCGTTAGCGATAATTACTTACCCTCGTTATATCTGAAGGGGAACAGGTAGACTACGCTGGCGCAATTTTAAAAATTTCTACCACGAACACTTAGGACATCATGCAACTAGAGGATCATAGATTGTTACTCTTGATGCGCAGTTGCAACAGAAAGAGAGTCGGAGTAGTTGAGTCCGACATCATGCGTGTCGAGGTACAGGAAGTAGTTGTTCACGCTGAGCCGAACATCCTCTTCTCGCCGATCACCACCGCAGCAATATCGTACATACTGCTGTAGAGGAAGCAGTCGATCTCGCTGACCTTCTCCTTCTTATCGCCGATCAGCACCGCAGCAACCATAGTAGCGCCTTTACGGTATCCACACGTCCAGGGACGGAATGCCGTACGCAGGTGTGCTAGCACCGCAAGTGCACGACTAGGTTTTTAGGAGTCGGAAAGGACGTAACGGTTAGAGTTATGTGGTGGCGAACTCATATGCCTACGCCGCCCCTACCGTCTTCCATATATGGAGCGCACTAATGGGTTTATGCACTAGAGGCCCATTAGGACTCTAATCCTACATAGATCACTATCCTAAGAACACTGTATTTCTACACAGATCAATATCTATGAATCCCATTGTGGGGTCCATCCTTTTTCCACCAGTTGATCTGCTCTAGTCCCTAGATCGGTACGCTAGTGTATACTATTTACATAGCCGGATCATTTCATATAAGCGGAAGACTTAAAATTAGATTAAGCACCTATGTTAAACCCAAAGGCTATTAAGTATTACAATACGGTACATTGGCCCAAATTATTTAAGAACAACAAAAATCCAATATCAAAGTGCAATGATAATCAAAAGAACATAAAATTCCCTGACTGGCTATGCCCTAACAAACGACCAGAGTGTTGTCCTAATCGTTAGCATACTCCTGGGCTCCGTCTTCATGACAGACGTAGAGGTCTTGCTCATATTCATCATTTAAAATAGTAAGTGTGTGCGAGGTCAGTGCGCAATCAAATGGCACTAGCGAGTTAACACCCAACCTAATGTATTTAGTGATAGAGGTTCTAAAGAAAAGGTCGGGATTTGTTTATTTGTAGAAGGCCAATTTTTATAAATTAAAACCTATGATGTAGCAATTTGACCCAAAGTTCTGTTAATCAATAATTCAAGTTGTAGTTTCCCATTTCCATATCACAAACCCATTCTAAGCTTCAACCACACGAATGTGTGCAATGGTATATGAAAATTTATATACTAGTAGATTTCCATTTTCTAAACATTTTAAAATTTGTCTCACAATTTTTGGACCTATAGTTTTAAAGATACAAAATTTATAAATTTTTACTTCAAAATATTTGGAAACCTCTTAGTAGGCTTGGCTGCATAAATGACTCGACATTGTGTTGCCCAGTAGCACGCAGATGCACACACCTGCAGGCGGCTGCCCAACCAAGCCAGCGACGCCTTGACCAACAAGCTCATGGGCACGCTACTTGACATGGCCCGCGGCTGTCTCGCGGCCTCGTTTGTGGCCCAGCTGGTGAGCCAGCCTAACGCGGGGCAGACGTGCGCGGCCCAGCCAGCGTGGCCCGGCCTGGCTCGATCCCGACGGATGGGGTCCATCCGTCGGTGACTCGGAGGAGGGGACACGGCGGCGGTGCTCGGGTCAGCGACAGCGGAGCGCTCCGATGGGGATTGGTAGCAGGGGAGTGGCGGCAATGGGAAGGGACGTCTGTGAGGGCCTGTCCTTTTTGCCCACCACATGATCTGCACTAGTCCCTGGATCAGTACACTAGTGCACACCTTTCACATAGCCGAAATCATTTCATACATACGGAAGACTTATATTACATAAAATACCTGTATTAAGCCCGAAGGCTATTAAGTGTTTACATCACGGCACATTGGCCCAAATATTCAGAATGTCCAAAAGATCAGAGTGCAGAGTACCAAAAGATCCAAAAGGTCTCGTGCCGGCTATGCCTAAGCACTCGACTGGAGAGACGCCCTATGCCTCGCCCTAATCGTCAGCAAAGTCTTGATCTTCATCTTTATGGCAGGCGTACTGATCCTGCTCATACTCTCCATCTAAAAGAGAATATGAATGCAGGGTCAGTGTCATCCAAACACTGGCGAGCTAACACCCAACCTGATGTAATTTTAGTGATAGGGGTTCCAAAGGAAAGGTTGGGGTTTATTTATTTGCAGAAAGCAAGTTTTATAAACCAATCCTATGACTTAGCACCTTTTAACCCAAAGTTCTATTAACCATTATTTTCATTCTTGTAATCCACAACCCACAGTCCACAATCCACATTCCACAATCCACCATCCACAATTCACAATCCACACCATCCTAGAACCTACTGCATACACCCGCCATAATATTCCTGGTGTGGCGCACCCGTTGTGGATCTTACGCCAGCGAAGTGCCCGTTCTTCCCTAGCCGGGTTGCCACGCCTATACTAGAGTCACGGCTCCCTGTCACATAAGACCAAGATCATCCCACGGATGACGACATGATCTTGTCTTCATCTCAAGCATGGCAGCAGACAGGGTATGCCCACAGGCCGTACTAATCCTGAATCCCCATTACTTGCACTACCGCGCGACGGCCACGTGTTGTGGTGATAGGAACCAAATCCCGCAGGCATTTGGTCAGCGACTTCCCACTGCATGCCTCAGTGCACGCCCGTCCGGTCCTTTCTAGGAGACACATCTGATCCGGCCAGTCCACACACGCGTTCACAATCACTTCCTTCTTCCGCTATCGTTCCTCCGTGTGCCCTGCACATGATGTGGAGGAACCACCCTTGGTGACAGCGATTGGCAGCTAAATGTGTTGCCCCACGCTCCTCTCAGCACCGCGTCTGTGAACGTATAGCCCTCTTCACATCACACCAGTAGCCAAGCTACTCCACCTTAAACACAAGCCAGACCACGTCCGCTTTCCCAACCACAACCAAGCACTCACACTGGCATGCTAGGCCTAATTTCCAGTTTCCAGGTTTAATATGTAATCATGTCCCGTGAATGTCGGTTCACCGTTCCGAGACTAATTAAGCCTAAAAATTATTGATTGGACCTGAGCAAATGTCTAAGCAAATTTTAACCAAGACTTAAGAGTCTAAAATTATTTTATACAATCTAACAGGCTATCAAGGGTGATTATCAAAGAAAGCATTCATAAAGTCAAAGGATAGATGATTATTATCAAGGCAAGATCATTAGGGTAAATCAATAACAAATTAATAACAAGGCATGATATATCATGATTAAGCAAGCATGTATATTTACTTAAGAAGCATGCAGTTTAATATTATAAATAAAATATTTAATAAAACTGAAAATCAATATGATCCATTAGAATGTTAACTCGCACTAGGGAAAGTATAGACTCTCCCAAGTAAAAGTAAACACCTAACAAGAGAAGTGTTAACTCGCACTAGGGAAAGCTAACTCTCCCTAGTAAAAGTAAACACCCATAAGGGTAGATGTTAACTTGCCTTGGTCTTGTGCGTAGTGGGGGTCTTCTTGTTAATCTTCGAAGTGTCCCTCGGGCTCCTCGACGTCTATTAACGGAACAAATTTGGGGAACAATAAATAAAACACCAATATGCAGCAAGAAGTATGATGCATGAAATGCTCTTGCTATGTTTAACGATCGGCGGCGGGCATTAAGTCTTATTCTAGATATAGAGGAAGTTCCATGATCCATAGTAACTTAAAGAAGATAACGGTAGTGTGGGCGTTATGAAGATGATATTTACCCTTAGATTTTGCAATTAGATGTATAAGGTAAAAATTAATTTTGTTTGAAGTATTTCCTTCATCACCTTATCTTATCATTTTTAACCTACTATATTAGGGGTTTAAGTGTGTGGAAGATATAACCATAGGTTATATGTATATACATATATATATATGCACACACACACACATACATACACACACATATATATATATATAAAATAACCATGAGATTGCATATTTTAAGACCTAGTTAAAATAAAAGGTTTTATTATCTTGAAATGCTGTGAAATAATTACTTTGGATAGGTACATAAATTTTTGGTAACTAGATCATAAAATAACTAATAAACCATAGTTATTAGTTAGGCCAATTATAAATTAACATGTGACTGGGAGTCATACTATAGAGCTTATATTTTTTCTAGGTCCAGAGAGTTATTACATGCTATCCATGATTTTCTTAGATTTTTATTAGGTGTTAAACTATTTTTAGATAACAGAAAACCATTTCTTTTCATATTAATAGTCTAAATGCAAGCAAATGAAATTTCTCTGAGATAAATCTTCTGTTACTGTTCATGGTAATATTTTTATTAAATCTATAATAAGGTCTAGTATTTACCATAAATTTTCTAGAATTTTTAGAGAAGTCTAGGTATTTATAATAAATCATTTATATTTACTGTAATTGTTTTATTTACTAAATTTGGGAAAAATCCTATGAACAGTAATGGGCCGGCCCGCCATCTCTCCGGCCGAGCAGGCCACACCGAAGGCATAAACCAGAAAGATACAACGACGAGGGGCCGGCGCTGCAGGTGGGGCTTCCACTAAGCGAGCAGTGGGACCGAGGCGCGCATGTCGATGACCTTGAAGATGCATGGGAATTTTTTAAACGCGCGAGCACCCGACGGTTGGGGCCCGCCTGTCAGTGTCGTGGTGTGGTAAGACCGCACGGATCTTGACGCTGATCGAACGGCTCGACGTCGTCTTTTTCCTCCAGCCGGCGCGCGCACGGCCGAGGCTTGGCTGACGGAAGCCGGAGCTATGGTGCTGCATATGGGGCGATCTTGGGCGCACTAGAACCTGTGGTTCCACGTGCATCTAATGATGCTCACGTCGAGGCCGGAGACGGCTGGACGCAGCGGTGCCATGTGCGGCGGCGAAACTCAACCTCCGCGAGCTTGGAGAGCAGATCTAGAGGTATGTTCATGGGGAATGGCGAGCACATGAGCTACTAGAGGTGTTGGGAACGCTTACCTAGCAGTTATCCCGGGTTGGGGAGGCTCGGGGTGGCTTGTCGACGAGGAGGCCGGACAGAGGGGGCGGCGCACTCACGGTGTGGGCGTAGACAGGCGAATCTCTGGGTAAATAGAGGTGAGCACTAAGTAAGTTGGAGCCTCGCGAAGTTCTCGGTGCAAGGAATTGCCACAAAGCTCACCTGCGAGGAAGAAACCTGAAAAGGGGAGAATCGAGCGGCGGTGGCGGAACCAGGAATTCCGGCTAACCGGAGGTGAGCTAGGCCAATTGGTTGTAGCCTGATCACCACAGGGGCGAGAGGAGACTCACTCCGGCGAGAATGCCGGGCGCGAGGTTAGGATTTTGGGCTGGCGACGAAGCACGGTGTGGGAAGAGTATTTTCATAGTGCGCGATCCGTTTATAAGATCGGGCGGGCTCAGGCAAGTGACTAGCGGTCACTAGGATGGGCGGAGCGGTAGCTACGGTGTTCTTCGAGCGATTGGTGAACGAGGGTGGTGACGTGCTCACGAATTGGGCTTGAATCGGTCCGAGCGATCGATTGAGTGTGCTCGGACACGCGCGCGGTCACGAGCTTTGATCTGGCTATGGTCGGTGCGGCTCAATGCCATGGAGTGTGAGGCAGTGGTGGGGATTGGGCAATTGTGGGCGGTGCCGGAGTTGCCTTGCCCAACCGAGCCCACAGAGCGGCGGGATAGCACGCCATGTCAGGCGGCGGCGGGGTCGTGTCGGCGTAGGCACGGGGCCCACGGGCCAAGACGACAAGCACGCATGGCCAAAAAGGATCTCCAAGGGGAGATTTTGGGCGGCCGTGATGATGGCGCCAATGAGGTGAGGGCAGGGCGGCTGCAGCCCAGCTGCTCGTGCAAATGCCCACAAGAGCAGGGAGAAGGAGAGACTGCCATGTGGGCCCTTTCCTTGGTCAGACTTGGTCAATACTTGTTCAGGCCATCATATGTGGTCTAAATTATTTTCTAAAATTTTTGTGGGATTTTTGGTGGGAATTTATACTATGTATATATACATATGTATATCATATATATAAATATATATATATACCTATGTGTTTTATAGATGCATTTTTATGTGTATATATATATAGGAAATCTTTGAGGGGTTATTTGGAATGACAAAAATCATCCTAGCCTATTCATAGCTAAATTTTTTATATATATGACTAGAGCCAAATTGTTAAGTTTTTAACTTCAACTAAATCCAATGAATTTAGCCATATTAGCTTATAGGGTTTCAAAGGTCTAGAAAAATGAATTTCAAATAAGAATTTCTTTTAAAGAAGAAGGTCTCTCCGGAAACAAGCATCACAAAAGCGTTTCCCAAGGGAAGAGGGCAAGCAGCACGTTCCGGCGACATGGCCAGTAGAAAGGGAGGGAAGGTGCACGATGGCGGTGAGCTCCGGCGATGCTTCGGCCGAATTGGCCCCGTGGACGGATCCTAGTGCACTTAGGGACGCTAAGGGAGGAGGAAGATTGGGGATTTACCGTGCGATGACGAGGAATCGAGGAGGAATGGCGACAGCGATGGTGTAGACAATGGCGGCCTCGGCGGTGAATTCTGGCTATCATCGGCGATACCTCCGGCTGCATGTCAGCAAGACGGAGAGGAGGTGAGGAGAAGAAGAAGGTGAAGGACGGAAGAGGGCCGAGGTGGCTTACCTGTGACGGCGACGGGGTGACAGTGGAGGGGAGGAGCGGCGCGGACGGAGAGGAGTCCGACAGCGAGAGAGACGATGAATTGGGGGCGGTTGGAGCCAGGGGTGTCGTGGTGGCACGCACGCAGAGGAAGAGTGCCGCGTGGGAGGAAGAATCATGGGCACGGCGCCACGCACGCGTGCTTGTCAGCGGGGAGGCTGCCGGTGATGCCACGGGTAACAGGGGTGAGGTGAGCAACGAGAGAGAAAGCACGTGAGGGAGAGAGAGTGCCCAGTGGGGCTCATTAGTCATTGAGGGAGGAAAGAGAAGAGGAAAAATGGATAGGGTTAAATAGGGATTTATTTTAATTAAACTCATTTAATTTGCAATTTTGAATCTCATTTGAATCAAGTTTAAATTGTTGTTTTCAAAATATAATTTTGAAATTAAAAAGGAACTTTTGAAACTTGGGTTTTGCTTCGTAATAGGGAACTCATAAATATTTAAACTTTACTGGGAATTAAGTGTTTATAAAGCTTAAAGAAAATTTCTCATTTGAAATAAAAATCGTTTATCAAGATTTTGGTCTTATAAGATTTTTCTTTTTTTGAATCACATTTTAAACAAAACTTCTTTTCAAATAAATTCCTCATAAAAGCTATGGTTAATCCCTTAACAAGATCCCATTTAAAGCTCTTGTTTTACTGAGGAAACCAAACTATGTGATTTATAAGCTCAAAAGTTATTGTAACATACTTATTTTCAAAAAGTTTTTAAATTCTAGTGAAATTTATTAAAATGCAATTGCATGATGCACGATGATTTTTAGTTTTTGAAAATAAGGATGTTACAGATACTCTCCCATTTGATAGCATTATAACAAAATCCATTGGAAATCTAACCCCGAACTTGTCATAGTCATACCTGATAGATCCCACAGGTACCCCGGAATTCCACCTAGGCAATACACCGGCGATGACGCATCCCTTGAGACCTCACCTATGGTGCAAGTACGGTGACAATTCCGATATTATTCTCTCTTTAGATTAGGCCATGTCCCATACCGGGCTTGTGGTCGCACAATAATTTCTCAGTTAAATCCATCACGATCATCGATCCTTAGGGACTGGAGCGTCGACTCGGGTCATCTGTTCCGAGTCAAATTATTAGTTAGTCAAATTTTATTAATGAGTGAACAATTCCACCATAAACCCCAAATTCTCCGGTCTCATACTCAATTATCTCATAATTGGTTTCTTTAACGATCATAGGAGTAAATCACTCCTCGAAACTAGCTAAGCAATACCAAGCCTTCTAAATTCATGAAAACAGTAGCAATTTACATAATAATATTATCCTAAGGTTTTTATGCTATTAGGTGCATACCATATAAATAAACAAAATGCATTAGGAATTTCTAAAGCAAATACATATAATTTAATTAAATAGCAGTTTTGGTAAAATCTAGAAATTAGGATTCTAGGGAAAAGACATGCTTTTCTAATCTTCAGGAACTTGCTGGACGTTGGCGATATCGATGAACTCTCTTTCGTCGTCCACGCGGTCTAACGCATGCAAAACGTGGAAACATTAATAAATACCAGAAACAATAAATAAATTGAAAAATTATATAAAAATACAATAAGTAGATATGAATTTTCTGGATTTTAAAAAATGGAATCACCGGATTTGGAGCTCGGATGAAATTGCAGCAAAATAGTGAAGGAACACTATTCACTAAAATTCTAGAAAATAAAAACTACTGTAGCTAATGTGCTGAGTAACTGTATCAATCTGGCCCAGTAGCTGCGGAGAGGATAAGGGAAGAGTGGGTGTGGTGAGGGATGAGACCGAGTGAGAAAGAGAGCACGGGAAGAGAGAGAGGGGAAGGGTGGTGTGGGGTAAGACGGGAGGCTGCTGCGATGGCACTGGCGGTAAAGCGGTGACGGCGACATAGCTATGCGGCGGTGACGGCGTTGGCCGAGGCGGCGACTAGGAGTGGCGGCGGCGACGCGGAGGTGGCTTGTGGCACGGTTACACCACATCGTGGACGTGGCGACGACAACGTGTAGAAGGGCGCAGGCGGCAATTCGCGGTCCGGCAGCGGTGGGGCACGGTGGCTGCAATCCTTCCAGGGCGGTCTGAGTGGTGGGTGGTGGTGGTAGCAACCCACAGGTGCAGCGCGGCGCGGTTGGGGCTGCACATGCAACGGCGGAGACAGAAAGAAGGGGGGCTACCTCGACGACGACAAAGACAGCTCCGGCAGCGCGATGATGACGACGACAGCACCAGGTAATAGATCGGTTTTGGGGAGATTAGGGGATTAGTAGATGTAATTAGGGTTTATATAGGGATTAAAGAGTTGGGGATAAACTAGGGATGGCTCGGGTTGGGCTAGGCCCAATCCGCGGTGGGTTTGGAGTTAAAACTTAATTGCTTTAAGATTCAAAAATTTAGGAAAATAAATTTTAGGGTGTCACATCATCTCTTCCCGGTTACGGTTCCAAGGAAGATCAGTACGTACTGCTCTCTGCCCTAATTAGCAGTGATTAACTTTTTAATCATATTGACATGACCATGCACTTTTAATCCAATCACATCGAGGGTCCAATTATTAAGGAGGGGCAAATTTCATCTTGATCACTCACACCCCAGGCCATATTTCATAGCATATCCAAAAACTATCTTTATAACTACCCAGTTACGATATAGCAATTGATAGCCCCAAGTATACAACTACGCATGTGGGGACTCAATGACGATTTCAGGTATAAGGATCATATAGGTATATCATTCGAGGCTACAGGCTGATGGCACATATGAGATAAGAATCTTAGCAGTGTATCGGAGTAGGTCTATGTAACACCATGTTCTCTGAAATATGTTTATATTATTGATTTGATATCTCTATATCTATAGGATATAAATATTAACATCAATCAATACATGTGCCGGTTAAATACATTACTGTTCCCAATAAATTCATCAGGGATGATTTAGAATAATATCATATAAAAACGTGTCTTACAACAAAGTCGTCCTTGATGAACAGTGCGAACGATGTTTATTCATGAAGCTGATAACATATTATCCAAGAGTACATACAATCATCTCACATGATCGTCTCTAGGGCATGTTAGTAGTTCAAACGTTTTAATAACCATGGTTGGAAGACTAGCAACATTGAAGGGGACAACTTGCCACCACTACCACGGATTGAGCCTTCAATCCCGGTTCCAAACCAGCATCAATCCCAGTTTTGGAACCGGGATAGGCAATTCGGGACTGATGGCATGGAGCCATCAGTCCCGGTTGCTCTCAACCCGGGATAGATGTTAGAAATATATTTAAAAATATAATGCGCACATATGGCTTCTGCGGGACTCGAACCCGAGATCTCGTAACTCCCCACTCACCCTTCTAACCAACTCACCCACCCACGCGTTCTAATATAACTAGGATATGCGTTCCTTTTAAAGATTCCTTAGATGAGGCGAACCGGGACTAAAGGCCTACTTTCAGTCCCGGTTGGTATTCCCGGTTGGTAATACCAACCGGGACTGATGAGCTTCCATGCCAGCTGGGCTGTACTAGCCTACATGGGAGGAGCATCAATCCCGGTTGGTATTACCAATCGACTAATGTGAGCGACAATGGGATTGAAGCCTTGGAACTACTGACGAGGATGATGCTACTATTAATCTGGGTTCAGTATCTTCACGGATCGATAAGCGGTATGGAAGGCTGTTTCTCTAGTAGTGCACCGACCGTGGAGTCCCAGCCTACCCAAAGCCCTCGATGTACGTCCATGTTTGATTTAAAAAATAAAATGATGAATTGACTAAGAGAGTGCCTCCCTTGTCGCCTTCGTCATCTCCAACACTCTGACGCCTTTCTGATGTAGCTCTACATGCCTCCGCCACCACCCCGCCCCAAGCCGTCATCGCCTATGCCCAGTAACGTCCTCATCATCATGTCGTTCTGCCTTGTTCCTCCCTCCGCCACACTAGCCCCGTCCAACCTTACTATGCCCATTGTGTGGCAATCCCTTTGTGGCTACTACCATCCGACAAACTCATGACTAATCCGACATTGTCATGTTGCCGCACCATTGTCGTGCTCCTTGCTGGCTCGATTTCCCTCTAAGCTCGAGGAGAGACATGGTGAACCCCAAAAACTAACCCAATGAACTTTGAACACTAACATGCAATGGCGTTTTAGCGACGAGGTGACAATGACATGAGGAGTGAAGTAGCAGTGGCATAAGAACAGAAGAGAAGCAGCGGTACAAGAGAAAAAGAAGAATCATCTTAGGGTTGGAAGAGAGCATGAATCATAAAAGAAATCACACGGCCATGAGAATCGATCCAAAAAATCAAAAAATTCAAGCCACTGATTGTTAGCAAAACGGATTGACTAAACACTTATTTTGTTTGACAAATGAATAGGTTGGTCCATCGAAATCTCATTTGACATTTAGTGAGGTTCATATAATGAAACTATTACGTCTAGAATGAGCTAACTCGTGAAGCCAAACAACCCTTTACATGCGCTGCACCTGGCAGACAAACTTTCTCACCATGGTTTTCACATTTCATTGCCCGTGGAATTCGAGATGGAGATGCTTGTGACGAGGCATCACCCAACTTTGTTGCGGGTTGGGGGGTGTTTGCTTCGTCCTAGGCTTTTGTGGAGATCAAGTTTGGATGGTGGTGGCTGGAGGTGACCGAGTAGCTCTGTGTTGGTTCTAGTTTGTGCTTCGGATGATGTTGATTTTGTCCGGTTGTTGTGTTGTTTTTGGGTATTGTTTGTCAAGTGTGAGCTTGGGTGGAGTTTCCCCACCTCACTCTTGTTTGTTTTTATGTGGCGAAAATACGGTTGAACGCTTTGGTGGTTGTTTTCGTTTCTGTTTAGAAATGGAAATAGGGTCTCAATGACCCCTTTGGGAAAAATGTTGTTCAGTAGCGGTTTTTGCAAAAAATAGCTCCACTACTATAAAAATCAGACAAAATTTAAATTCTAAAATTGTAAATACTGATTTTGAAGCAGTTTTCATTCCGTTTATACGAAATACGGAACTTTTTATATGTAACACTGCTCTTTTCTCACTTTCAATTTGAATTTGGGTCGGTTTTACCTATGTTTCTTGTACCATGCCTTGACGGTAGGAGTGAATTTTGCAGAATCCGACAAAGTTAGCGAAAGAGTGAACACTATTCCTCACTGCCCGCACACCACACGGGCGCATTCCAATTCCGGCCCATCCATATACGAAAAATCCTAAGTGCCTTCGTCCGTGTGACGCCATCGGTGTCTTTGCCATGCAAGCAGAGCACAAACCCCTTAAAAACGGAAGAGTCCTTTTTCCAGTGGAATTTCTTTTCGATTAGCCAGACTTGCGGTAACAAAAGGATTAGGACGTCCCCATGCTAAGGTTCCCTACGGTCCGACCACATTAGGTTAGGGAGCAGGGCAACAATAGCTCCTTCACATCCCAAGCACACTATTCTCCTAGGTGGCCAAGCGTAGTCGTACTTGGTGCGGCTCAATAAGGGCAGCTAGAAGTCGACCCCAGCCATAACCCCAAGCCCTCAATTTACCTGAGGAAGCCCGTCAGCGGGCAGTCTATAATCGGGAATTGTGCCACTGCCACCCGGCACCCTCCGCGCGCCGACTACGGCGAGGAGGGACGGCCGGACGGTGGCACGAGACGTCTTGGGCCGAGACGGGGTAAAATTCCAGGAGATCATAAGGCCCACACGGCCTTGAGGCCTGCGGACACTCAGCCACAAAACCCCAAGAACGCTCTCATTCCAGCCACCTCCCCTCCGCGCCGCCGCCGCCGCGACCCTTGTGAACCCTAAGCGCCAGCATGGCGGCCGCCTACGACCGGGAGGACGGCGCGCCGCCCTCGCAGCCGCCGCCGCACGGCGCGGCGGACTCATACGACCCCAACTACGTGCCGGACTCGGTGAAGACGTTCGTGGTGCATCTGTACCGGCACATCCGCGACAAGAACGTCTACGAGATCCACCAGATGTACGAGGGCGGCTTCCAGCGCCTCTCCGACCGCCACTTCCGCGACACGCCCTGGCCCTCCGCCGAGGCCGTCGCGCCCTACTGCGACGGCGACCACGTCTTCCTCCTCCTCTACCGCGAGCTCTGGTACCGCCATGCCTACGCGCGCCTCTCCCCGCTCACCGCCAGCCACCGCGCCGAGTCCTGGACCAACTACTGCGACCTCTTCAGCGTCGTCCTTCACGGCGTCGTCAACATGCAGCTCCCCAACCAGTGGCTCTGGGACATGGTCGACGAGTTCGTCTACCAGTTCCAGAGCTTCTGCCAGTACCGCGCCAAGCTCAAAAACAAGACAGAAGACGAGCTCCAGCAGCTCAAGCAATTCGACAAGGTAAAAGCTTTATGCATTCTTATTGATTCTGTTACTGGTTGCCACGAGAAATGAACAATTTTGCTTCCTTTGCTGAATTGCGCAGGCGTGGAATGTGTATGGGGTTCTGAATTACCTGCAAGCGCTGGTGGAGAAGTCCATGATCGCGCAGATCCTGGAGAGGGAGAAGGAGGGGCTGGAGCAGTTCACTGCGACGGACGGATATGACTACCAGGGTGGCAGCAATGTGCTGAAGGTGCTGGGTTACTACAGCATGATTGGGCTGCTCAGGATACACTGCCTCCTTGGGGATTACCACACTGGCCTCAAGTGCTTAGCACCAATTGACCTTAACCAGCAGGGGGTCTACACCATTGTGATTGGAAGTCACATTTCCACCATCTATCACTATGGGTTCGCAAACCTTATGATGCGCAGGTACAAAATCCTACCTGCTTCACCATTTCAGATCAAAGAACTTTCTTCAGTCTAGTGTGTTAGGCTAGAAAGTTGATTGTTTATTTCCCTGGTAAGTTATAGCTTTAAATGATGCTTCCGTATGACCTAGGTATGTTGATGCCATACGCGAATTCAACAAGATTCTGCTATATATTCTGAAGTATAAACAGTACCATCAGAAATCCTCTCAGTATGACCAGATACTGAAGAAAAATGAGCAGATGCATGCGCTGTTGGCAATTTGCCTCTCGTTGTGCCCACAGAACAAACTCATAGATGAAAATGTCAGCACCCAGCTGAAAGAAAAGTACAATGATAAAATGACTAAGATGCAGAGGTTTGATGATGAAGCATATGCTGCTTATGACGAACTATTTTCATACGCCTGCCCCAAGTTCATTACTCCAGCACCTCCAGTTCTGGATCAGCCGCTTACAAATTATAATCAGGTAATGTTTCTAGTTTAAAATCATAATGCTGTTCCATTTCTTTCCTGCTCGCATATTTGGCCAAGTCTGGTTTGTTGTTGCAGTCAATTTCGAAAATTTGACTTCTGGTGGTGGGTGTTAGACTGTTAGTAGAAGAAATTGTTAATTTTTTTACTGTTATGTAACAGGACGCCTATCGTCTTCAGTTAAAGCTGTTCCTTTACGAAGTGAAGCAACAACAGCTGCTTTCTGGGGTTCGAAGTTATCTAAAATTATATTCAACAATAACCACCACCAAACTTGCTCAATATATGGAAGTGGATGAGGCAACACTTAGGTATGTATGATCAACTTACTTTTTGTTTTTTTTTTCAATGTATAATAAATTGGTATAAATATTCCAATAGGTCAATCCTGATGACATACAAGCACAAAATGCATGCAGTCGATAGTAATGGAAAAATTGTATCCAGTGCAGACTTCGATTTCTACATGAATGAGGTAAATTGCCATAATGCTTTGCTTTTACGATGCCAGACCACTTTTTTATATGCACTTTTTTGTTTGTATGTGAGGCATTTTACTTTATTTGGAGTGAGGACCTTTTTGTTGTTTGGTATGCTTTTCTGCTGCCTTTCCTTGTTTATTAGCGGTTGATACCTTCTACAAATCAATATTTCGTTGAGCTAGTACATTGAGCTGTGGTATATAACTGCAAGCTTTTCCCATGAAGGAACATTTTAAACAATACAAACTCTCCAATTTCAAGCATAATTATCATGTTTGATTTTGATGGCTGGTATTCTGTTTCATCAGGATTTGCTTGAATATATGAGTTTGTAGTGCATTATCCATTTAATATTTTTCACTTTTTAATTGTTTTCTCAGTATTGAGGTATGAGCACTTCATCTTTGTGCCTACTCAAAAATAGACCATGCGTCAACATTAGGCGTAGTAGTGATGCTTGTCCACTATGGACATAATGGCACAGCTAGTTAGTATGAGTAATTACATATAAACTACTTTCAATTACACAGGATATTATTCATGTAGTGGAGTCCAAACCGACCAAGCGCCATGGCGATTACTTTTTGAGGCAGATTTTAAAGGTAAGTATGTTCCTGTGGACATTTTTAACTCCACTGATTTGCCACCAGGCTCACTGCCTTTCTTTCTATACATATTGTATTGGTTGCTAAACTCAAATCCAACTTTTTGTGTTTACTGATATCCTACAGTTTGAGGAAATGATAGGTGAATTGGAGAAAGTACAACTTGACTGAACCTGGTAGAGGTCATGGAAGGGAGAATGATGACTGCTGCTGCTTTATTTTTCTAGTAGAACGAGAGGCATTTGTGATGATTAATATTAGCAGAGCATTATCTGTGTCCTCTGTACTCCTTTTTGACTTAAGTGAAGAATGGATCGTTTACTGTATTATCATTTTACCAAAATGCTATTGCTATTTGAATACTCAATTAGGTTACTAATTGAGATACATGTGATTTTTCCCATCTGCCTGGGTGGTCATCTTTTTTTGTTACCGTATCATGATATACTAGTGCTCCCCTGTTGATTTACTAATTATATAGGATTTATTTGAGTTTTCGTCCATGTTACTTCCAGTACCAGATGAGTTACATGTGTTGTTTTACATATTTCCCCTGCATGGGGGCACTTCATTTCTAGGAGCTGCCTGTTCAGTCCTTTGTTAATTGTATTCCGAGTCTCTTGAATAGCTGTGTGTTGTATCTCTCTGGTGAGGGGTTAGAATTTGGTTTCCACTAATTATAGTCTGCATAGTGTATCCGATCTATTTACACCAGAAGATGTAAAAGTAGGCCAGCTCGGCTCGACACCGTCCGGTTTTAGCAGGCTGAGCTTGCATCCCCAGCATGGCAGTGAAAACAGCCTGTTTCGATCTCAAATGCCAAGAAGCCTGTTCAATATTAAAAATAATAATTTGATTAAATAATACAAGCTTCAACAATCCACGTATGCTGCTACCTTTAGTAAGCTTGTTCTGGACTAAATTTGTACACTGAATAGCAGTCACAACACAAAAATACACGTTAATTAATGGAAGTAATAAGAATGTTAAGACTAGAACATGCATGTATATAATAGTACTAGTAATGGTAATGGTTATGTATTATCAAGGCACCCTTTTTGGTTCCCCAAAAGCCTACCTATCCGAAAATTTTCCAGACTGCTGCCGAGTTTTGTGGTACAGTACAACCCTTGAAATCAAGGGCTCTTGCCTCGGCATGCAGTCGATGCTTAGTTGATGCAAAATAACCCAAAACCATCGCAGTTATCAATTAAGGCAACACACAAAATTACCCCCAATTTTCCAAACTAAGAAATCGTCATTCACCCAATATGAGCCATAAAGTTTGCCGCAACTTAACTCGCAAGTAAATACATAATGTCAGCTGATTAAAAAAAATTGATATGGAACCAACATGAAACGCGTGACACTAGATTCGTGCGCTTTGGTTTAGCGCACAATCCTACCTTACATGCCAAAATAAAGATTCAAGATTTGAGTTCATTTTCGGATGGAAAAGGCCCCTTTTTGGGCCTAAACTCTGCCCTTCATCTCGTTTTTTATCCTTAAAAACTAAAATAAGGTTAATTTTGTCACTCAATTGTTAAAACTGGACACAAATGATCCCTTACTAGTCAAACATGCTTTTGGCTCACGTGGCAGTCCACATGACGGTTTTTACGGTTCATGCTTGTAGCCTCTGTGTCCACCACGTTAGCTAAAGGTGGGCAGAAAAAACCAAAAACCGAAGACCGAAGAACCGAACCGAAATAGTCGGTCTTTTGGTTTTCGAGGTTTGGTTCGGTTTTTTCAGTGTAGTTTGGTTTTTCGGGTTCGGTTCGGTTTCTGGAGCCCAGAAACCAAATGAACTGTTCAACCCAAAATGGCCCGAGGCCCGCCAGCGGCCCAGGCGCCCAGTTTCCTCCGCCCCCCCAAGTGACCGAGTCTTTCCCCCGATGCCCGACGGCCCAAACCACTCTTGCTCTCTCACTCTCTTAGTCTCTCTCTCGGTCTCTCCCCAGTCCCTATCCGGCCACCCTCCCACGTCTCCCGAGTCCCGATTCACTCTCACTTGGTCACTTCCCCGGACGAGTGCCCTAACCCTAGCTAGCTGTCGCTTGCGGTCTCGCCGCAGCTCGGTGCCGGCGTACCCTCACCCAAGCGGCGCCACCTTGCCGCGCCCCTCCCTAGCCTACCACGGCGCAGCCCTGTGCTCCCCCGTCAAGACGCCACCCAGCGCCTCCACCACCTGCATCGCCGGGGCTGCCCGTCTTCTCTCATCCTTCTTGTTGTCCCATGCTCCCGATCCACTACGCCGTCCGTGTGCTCGCATCCATCGCACCGCTTTGGCGCCGTGCTCCCCGTCCGGCGCCATCTTTGTGCTACCAAATCCATTGCACCGCCGGCGCCGCCCTTGCTTCCCGTCCGTGCCGTCCGTGCTCCTCGTTCGGTGCCGTCCCATTCTCCCCAGTCCACTGCACCGTCCGGCGCCGCCCCATGCTCCCCCATCCACTACACTGCCCGATGCCGCCCCGTGCTCCCCCGTCCATTGCACCGCCCAATGCAGCCCCGTGCTCCCTCGTCCGGCGCAGCCCCATGCTCCCCTTGGTGGTAGCAGCAAGAGTGCAAGACCATAGATCTATGGCGCCCGAATCTACACTTTCTAGCGTAAGTCTTTGGTTGATATCCTTGCTTTGTTAAAAACCAAACCAAATTTTTTTGGTTAATATGGTTCGGTTTGTAAAATTTATAGACATATTTCGGTTTCTAGTTTTCGAAGACCGAAGTTCTGAAAAACCGAATCGAATAAACCTAATGTTAGCCAACACAATCACATAGCACAAACTAGGGATGTCAAGAACATCTTATCCGGTGCCTGAATCCGTATCTCTATTCAATTACCTGCATCTGTATCCGAATCTAATTATGCACATTTGTATCTGTGTCCGTCCATATATTAAATTATTCGTATTCGCTTTTGTCATCTAAAATATTTTTTTATCCAAACTGTTTGTGAGAATATCCAAATTAGTTGGATGGATATTTATAGTATAATATGAATCCATGTTTCTTTAGGTAAAATAATATATTTTAATGATTAAATACACTATGCATGAGTAATATCCATATTCGAATATGAGAATATTCGCACCCCTATTTGTATCCGATGATATTCGAATCCGATGTGTATCCTGTAATAGCCCTATTTCTAGACAATGGGAAATTGTATTATATGCATGCTATTCGGTATAATTTTTCTTTCTAAATTCCTTTTTGGTTTAAACTACATTTTTATACTTGTATATAATCATTCATTCATGTGTGCGTGTGTGGACCACCCTTTTGGAGGAGGCCAGCATTGCACTAGTCCCTGGACTAGTAATCTAGTACCACACGTTACATAGCCAGATCATTTCATGCATCGAGATATCTTTATTACAAAACACAGGCTGATTAGTAAGCAAACGGCACATAGCCTTAGTTACATACAAAGATCCAAAAGGAACACATCGGAGTTGCGAAAGTCTTAAACTAAATCACACCAGCGGCTATGCAATAGTGCACAATTAGTGGAACGCCCTAAGTCTTGCCAACATCTTATTCTTGATCTTCGAGGATCTCCATCCTCGTAGCACTCGTAGGCGTCGCTGCCTCCATCATCTTCATTGACTAAAAGAAGGGATATATGCGACGTTAGTGTCATCCAAACACTGGCAAGTTAACACCCAACACAATGCATTTAATGATAGAGGTTCCGAAGGAAAGGTTGGGGTTTGTTTTGCTTGCAGAAACCTAGTGTTTTAAATCAAAGTCTATGACTTAGCAGTTTTAACCAAAGTTCTACTTCTAATGTATCATTTTTAGAGTTTAGGTTCCATATCATAAACCAATTCTCATCTCTTGACAGTTTCCATGCACTCTGCCAAACATCTCCTTACTCCCGCCATCATCTTCCAAGTTGGGGACCCGTTGTGAACCATAACTCTACTAGATTTGCCGGTCCAGTAAGTATGATTAAATCACCATCAAGGTGACGTCCCAAGCCGGACCTTCTTAGAGTGAGGGTTCACGGACCCTCAGCTCTTACTACTATGCGATGGCTATGTGTTGTGGTGCTAGGAACTATCTCCTGACTGCCTACTGTGCATCCTCGATGCACCCGTCTGGGTGAGCTCAACTGCACCCCAGCCCAACCACTTAGTCCTCAGCCTAAAATTCCCAATTATCTTCCTTCTCCTGCTATCGTTCCTCCATGTGTCTTGGCACACGATGTGTCGGAACCACCCCCTGAGGCAAGTGGCAGCGCCCCTCCGCTACGCGTATAAATCCGCGCTTCTCAATGCACCGTCTGTGAATGATAGCCCATATTCGTAGCCCATGCTACTCCAACTGTACTGGACCCTACCCGTACAAATCCTCAACGATAACCAAACACACACACTAGCATGCTAGGCCCCAGTTCCATATATCAAGGTTTGAAGTATAAGTGCATCATGTCTCGGTGAATGTCGGTTCACTGTTTCGAGACGACTAAGCCTAAAAGTAATAATTGAGACCTGAGCATAGCTAAGCAAGTTTTAACCAGACTTAGAAGTCTAACAACTTTTAAACCATAGACTTAAGAGTCTAGAAATTGTTTTGTTCCTAAATCAGGTTAATCAAGGATTGATCGTCAAGACGATCAAAGTGTGATTCAAATGGCAATGATCATCAACAATCATCATGGGTATCGACATTTAACAAAGCAGGCATGATATATATATATACATATATATATATATATATATATATATATATCATGATTAACAAGATAGGTATTCATAATTGAAAAGCATGCAATTTGATACTTGAAAGAAAATAATTTAATAAAAACTAGGATCAATATGATCTAACTGGATATTAACTCGCCTTGTTCTTGTTGAGTGTTGTCTTTAGTCGGTTCTGCGTCCTCGAAATGTCAGCTCCTTCTAGTCCTATTCGAGAAAACATTCATAATGAACAACCAAAATGTGGAAAATATGATGCATGAATGCATTTGTCTATAGCGAGGTGATCGATCGACTAATCGTCGCACTCCTTAGTTAGGAAGTTCTATGAGCCTTCTTGGTTTTAAGGAAACTACGCATCCAAAGGTGTGATGATATACCCATGAATGCTTAGAATATAAGAATATACATATATATATAACTATAGTTTTAAATTACTTTTATCAGAAGTATTTCGTTTATTCTTACGTTAATGAAATCACAAATATTAGGTGGTGTGGTTTAGTACTTTATTATTCTTTCTGGTTAGAGGATAATTCTTTGGGGCTGCCTTAATTTGGTGTTATTTAATAGTACATGATTATTTTCACTAAATAATGTCATTAACAAGGCTGATAATGGGATCATGAGTGATTATGTGTCATGCTACCAAAATAACATTTTTTTCTAGGTCCAGAGAGGTTTTATACATTTTATGGAATTTTCTCAGATTTTTTCTATTTAGTTTACTATTTAAAATTAACAGAAAACCAATTCAGGTCTAATTCTATATAGGAAAATGTCTAAAACAAGCCTATTCAATTTAAATAGAGACAAACATTCATTTACTATTCATGGTTATATTTTTATAAAATTCTAGAGGGTCCTCTAGTATTTATCATAAATTTTCCAGCATTTTTGGAGATGTCAAGCTATTTATAATGTTTCAATATCATTTTCTGGATTTAATTGAATATGAACATTTACATAGATATTGCTCAATAATTTCTACAGAGCAAATGATGCGGTGATAATTGCTCCAAAATTTAAATTATGCTTAGAAATTCATTTTGGATTTTCTATGATTTTTCCATAAATTTTGGAAGACTATAACTATGCTTAATAAGCCTTTTCTATTTTTCTAGATTTATTTTAAAGGGGAAAACGAAATAAACCTTGTTGAAAGCAGGCGGTGTGCGACCTTGTGGACAACGAACTCCGACGATGCGCCGGTCGAACTGAGGTGGCAAGAGATGAGGTTGGGTATGTAGATGCTCAAGGCGCATGGGCTCGGGAAATGGCTCACCGAGAAGGGAGTAATTGAAAAGGGTGTAGAACGGTGCGCTCAGAGAGCGATGGCAATGTACGGAGTGTTAGTGACTCGAGGCTTCCTGGCGATTCCTTTGGTGGAGCAACACGAGGAGAGGTGGAAATGTCGTATGCCGCAAGTGAGGTGGGCGTGGGGGGGGTATATGACCTGACGCGGGAGTTCGACCTAGCTTAAAATTTGGGCATAGCGACCATGGCTTAGCGTCGTCTTGAGGGCAAAACGTCCGCCGCGTTAAGCATCGCCGAGAATGACCACGGGGGGTACCTCGGCCAGAGCATAGGCGCTAGTAGGGGAGGGGGCACGCGATAGAGAGCCAGTGCGGTGGGCCCTAGGTGAGCGAGTCTTGGGTCAAAAGCTAGTCAAAAGGTGCAGGAAAGGGACGATGGGGCACACAAGCTATTTATTAAGAATTTTAGGGATTTTTATTTGTAGCTAAAATAGAAGCTCTAGGCAAGATTTGATTTGAATTCAAATTCAAATTTGGATTTTGTTGGGGAAAGTATGTGGCCCATGAAAGATTCAAATTTTGTCGCGGCATCCGTGGCCCAGCTTGACCCTACCTTAAAGCGTGGCGCGCTCGAAGGGACGGCGCCAAACAAGCCGACAATCATCAGACCCGAAGTGATCTCCCGGATCGGGTTCGCGCGAGTCTCGAAGTACACAGTTTCTGACAAATGGGCGCAGAAGTATCGGCGGCATGACAGCACCAGCCCAAAACAAGAGGTGGCGGCCCCTCTCTTCCCGCTGGGATGCCTGTTCGAGGCGCTGCGCGGAGTTAGCGGCGGTGCTGTGAGGCAAGGAGAGGCGCTTGTAGCGGCGGTATGACCGACGCTGCACACCGGCAGTTACTAATTCTGACCAGATCTACTATGGGATAGGCCTTGCGGAGGGCGCCAGCGGAAGCTAATTCAGCTGAAAAGACAGTGGTAGGCAGGGCTACACTCACCGCGTTGCGTACGCGGAACAACTTCACTTGCGTCTTGTAACTCGATGAGCAACAAACGGACGAAGCGGGGAAGCACTAGGAGCGGTTCAGAGGAGCTAGGTCTAGTTCGAATTCGTTTCGAGAACCACAAGAACGTCCTCTCAACTAGCCTAAGCGACGTGGGCCTCGACATATTGTACTTTCGCGACTGGCCGGACGTGGTCATTCCCTCTCGTCGTTTTCGGGATAAGCGGGGAGAATCACCCCAACACATGTCCGATCTATCGAGGCTACTTACGATCGCCCGGCCCGCTGTCAGGATTAGGTCTTTTCTCAATCTGCGGCCGGCGACCTGACTCTCCGTCGAGGGGCGGGGCAGGGCACGCCACCCTCTTTCCTGGCGGTGCGCGTTTCGTTTTCTGGTCGCCGGTACGGTCGCCAAATACCGTGTCGCCAGCCGCGCATTGGGTTCTCCTCCTCGACGTCGAGGATGGCCTGTGTTGATCTTCTGACGACATTGATCTGACTGAATACCGAGTCTAATCCTGATTGACTATGGCGCGCGATCGGCGATCTCGGCGTCGGCATGCCGGTGAGATGAAATTGGCGTGAGCTCTGGTATTGAGCCGCAAGCGCGAGATGGAGGTGGAAACACCGCCTCTGCGCCCGGCGCTATCGCTCGCACGATCGTCTCGCGGACCTCGTGCTCAAGATCTCTGTCCGCAGTCAAGAGGCGGGCCGTAGTCACTTCTGCGCTGACCGCCCGTTGGTGGACGCATTCACAGTAGTGCTTTGGCACTAACAGATGACCTGTGCCTCGTCTGAACTAACTCAAGGCCCGGGTAAGGGTTCCGCCCTGTGCTGTAAGACCGGACCGTGCAACACCGGCCGTACACGCGCTTAAGTGCGGGTCGCGGTAGGCACCGACGCACTCTGGGCCTCGGCGACCGCCTGCGCTGAGAACCTCTGCAGTCTGCCTGCAATCTGGTTATGAGATCACAAGCTTGACCAATGGTTAAAGCGGATTGCGTGATTTTTGATTTGGAGAGAGAGAACGCAAGTTCACCTAAGCCTAGTTGGCAGGGTGAGCTCCATCACACCGCGCCACCACCAGATTCGAGGATCTGCGATGGGCGTCAAACCGGAGCACCTCCAACCAGGACATCCTCTGTCATCCCGCTGCGAGTCTCCGAGCCGCCACCCTGTCTTTTCCGGACACCCGTCCAAACTCTTTTCAGTGGCTCGGGCCTTCCACAAGCTCACGCGGCTCACCCGATGGGGTTTTGCTTCAGATGACTTTCTTGGGCTACATCGGATTTCGGCGGGGATGTTTAATTCCTCATTTATCCGTTTGTTTATACGGCCATCCCGGCCGCCGGATCAGTAATAGTCTACTACCCTTGGTTGGTTGAATACCAACCTGGCAACTGATTGAACTGGGTGTTCGCAAATCAACATTGGGAGGCAGGGAGGCGGGAGACTTATGGCGCATGTAGCTTTCGCGCATCGGATACCAGGAGCTTGTCTCAAAAAAAGAGACTAGACGTTCCGAGCCTACGTTCGAGTGAGGTCGGCAGGTGTCGCAAAATAACACATGTCAGATGAGATAGAGGCGAGGCTATGTCCGAGCCTTCAAGGAGTCTGCACGGAATACGCTTCTGACAGAGACCTTGAGCTCATCCGGCCACACGATTTACGATTATATTACAGGTGAAGGATATACATCCGCGCCTTCGAAGTAGAAAGCGAGGGACGGAAGTAGCCCAAATGGAAAGCAGCACGATGCCCACGAAGATGCCATGGAAGGAAGAGAAGAAAGAAGAAAGAAAGAAAAGAAAAGGACTCGCTGCAGCCCGTCGTGGCCTTGCCGTGGAAGACTCTCCGGCCTCCGGAAGCGGAAGAGACAGGCGGGTTGAGGTGGGCAGGCGAGGGGCGGGGCAAGCCGGCTCCCTCCGAGTTTCAACATCGACTTACCGATTGTGTCTGATGGGACGCAGCCTCTCCAACAGCGAGTTGCCTCATGGCGCTGTGTCCGCCAGTCAGTGAAAGGCTTCCTTTACGCCGAGCCAGAGGCATGTCGCTCGACGCCTGCGGCCCTGCAGAGCGCTTTCACGTGCCGCCACGGGTTCATCCTATCGCGACTGAACTCGGGGGTCGAAGGGCGGGTCAAGCTCTGTGGTTCACGCTTGCTCCGACCCCGGGGAATGAAATGCCCGAACTGATGGCCACGTCGCACCAGGCTACCAACACGGTCGTTCGATCGGGTAGATCGGAGGCTCCTGGACATCATCCTGTAAGCTAGCTGCGAGATTCGGATGTGTCCAAGATCAAGGACATAGCCATCCCGGATTGATGTCGGCTTGTCCCTTAAATCGGCAAATCGCGGCAAGCTGGTTGACCCTAGAACTTTAGATCGAATGATCGTACGCCAAGTGGTGGACTCGCCATCTAACCGTAACGCCATGCGCCGTCGGCGCCCGGTGCAGCATGGCGCCCGTCTTTGTCCAAGTTCATGACCACCACCACCTACCCAGCGCTTGCAGCCGATACCGGGCTGCGCTTCACGTCATCACGATCGAGCTGTCAAAATGGCGAGACCACAAGCGATTGGCCAATAGCAATATCCGGCGTAGGGTGACCGCCAAACGGTTCGCTTAAGACGTGCTGATGGCTGTTACGATCGTCCATCATATAGTCAACTTACGCCCATGAGGTGGCGTCTAAGCGGAGAGCTCGTTGGTACGAAATAAGAATTAAGGGTCTCCACCCGGCCAGAACTCGCTCAAGACTCCTGGGCGTTGCGGGCGTGTAGACTACTTGACTACTTGAGAGGCGTTAGCGTGGGAACCGTAGAACCCAAGACCGTCCAGCTGCTAGTGCCACGAGGTCAAACTGTCATCGAGCCATCGCCGCTATTGAAGCTCGAAAAGCTGGTTGGGCCACGGGCCCTACGGCCTTCCCATTGCCGCGACGGAAGAGCGGGCGCTCAGCTGAACCCTCGAAGGACTCAGGCTTCCGAAGCTTAGGCGGCTTACTGTGCTTCAATGATCGGGAAGAAGGAGGCAGAAGAGGCGAGAGCGATGCGAAATAGCAGATGTCGTCGAGCAACGTCGCCCGGACAATTCCCGACGCGGGCCTAGCCATGGCCGGGCTCGGCGCTAGCGTAGGCTACTCGGCCATATCCTAGCGATTTTACGGGCGCCTCACCGGATGGCCCGGATGCTGCTATCGGCACCGGATCGCAGAAAAGCAGCGAAACATTCAGCACTTTTACTGGTACCTACTTATACTTACTACACGACCATGTCGCGCGCCTAAAGCAGGAGAGCGAGCACGGTCGTCGACTTAAAATCGAATGGTCCACATGTCAGTATGGTCAGATCATGAACGAGGTTATGTGAAGCGATGTTGTTGTAAAAAAGTCCCACGACCATGTGACGAACAACTTCACGGACCTGCTAATCTTAAAAGGATCTTTTGAACTCGAAAATACGCCTTGGTGTCCGATTCGGGCAGCTCGCAACGAAAGCAGGCGGAAAAGCTTGTTCTTGAGCATAAAGGTGCGAGAATGCCTTTGCCCTGAAGGATCGTTGCGTTGTCCGATTGAAAGCGGCGAAAGGCACGCGCGGCAGGCCTCTTACGATGGGAAGCATGAACGGTCGAGCGGTCTCGTCTGAAACGCGCGTTTAAAGCAGAAGTTCGGGAAAGGGAAGCTGGGCGAGGCCCTACTGCCCCTTTGTTACTCGAGCACTAGATAGCTGACAGCAAACGACAAGCTAGCGCGTTCTACCTGCGCGGCGCAACAAAGAGGCTGCCTACGCAAGGCGTATCAATTACGGTATACGGTCCCGATGTGAGGCATTACGATTCATGATATCGTAGGCTACGCGTTGCGCCAAGTGGGCCATCCACCACGAATGGGAGGTTCGATTCGCTAAATACGTACACCCACGTTACGTACCGACGGCGAGGGTTGGCTGGCAGTGGCGACTTCTTGAATTTGACATCAAGACTTTTAATGGACTGAATGGCGCACTCGTGACTTGGCGACTGCCTAAGCTAAGCCGCGAAAGTAAAGACAGCCAGAGAAGCCAGGGACCATGCTTGCGATGGGTATGCGAATCGGGCGATTCCGATCTGCGTTTGTTCTCATTTAGAGAGAACAAATTCAGCATATGCATGACTTCATTTTCTGCTGAGCGAATCTTTGCGAGTTTGAATTGAAGGCCTCATAGCCATCTATACAGGCGACCTGCGCTTACTTAGGCGGCGAAAGGAAGATGCGTGCCAAATGAAAAACAAGGAGTTTGGATTACGACGATGCGGATACTTCAAGTATGAAAGCCGTAAACTTCGGCTGAACCGAGACCGTTGTACGAACCTCAAGTCATGATCGGCCGATCTACCTCGGCACGGCTGGCGGTCGTCGTCTCGCGATAATTGGCCTTCGCAGCCTAAGCCCTTTCTCAAGAAGAAAGAGAGATGGTTGCTCGACCCGGAACCGCCGTTCAGACCGACACACGACATTAATCCATTCTTGGCGAGGAGACGCCACGTTGAAAAAATCCTGCTCCAAGAACAAGCGCCACAGACGGGGCTTGTTGTCTGCGACGGCCGGAGTATAGTCCTACAAGGGGACCAGGAAGGCCAAGGCAGCAATTTCTCCCGAGGCATGGCAGAGTGACCGCGGGGCGGCGTGCCTCTCGAACCTAGTGGGGAAAAGCCTCAGATGGTAGGGTACTATGGGTACACAGGACTGCGCGGGACCAGTTCATACGAGCGGCGTGAGATGCCCGACGACAATATCATGCCCGTATCCCACCGTATCCACATTACGCCTATCCGCATACGCGAGTGCGGATTGCGGAACTATCTAACTAACCATTCTTCCATTCTCAACATGGGGGATGGACATATTTTCAGGCCTAAAGCTTTATCCGCCATCACACTTTCACTAAGTGGATCGAACACATAGAAAGCACTGCAAGTCAGAGCAAGGCCATCGTGGTAGGAACCTCGCTAGGAGTTCGTTGATATGGCGTCGGTACGATTCGATGCTACTAAGTTCATACTGCGCGATGAGATTCTTTGGTAAGGCAAGTAACTGTGAGTGCCGGAGGAATGAGCTGCAGTGGCGTGCCGAATGGCTTGGCGACATGAGCTAGGCGAATGACAGCTGCTGGCCCACAGCAGGCAGGAGTTTGTTTGCTTTGTGAAGGACGCTAACGCCACCCTAGCAGTGTTTTGGGCCCTAAAGCGGCCTAGCGACCGGCATTCGTGTATACTTACGGCGACGTGTCGGGTTCTTACCGAGGCTGGGCGGTCTTAAGACAGCTAGCTAAGCGGGTGATTTTTGAGATGCAGATCGCGATGGCAATGCATTCTTCGATCGGATGCTCTTATCGGAAGGTCCTCAAAGCAAGCATCCGAATACAATCAAGGCCCTACAGACGCTATTTAATGACCCGCTCCCGACCTAGTTCTAGGCGAGTTGTACTGGCGGCGCACCCCTCAAAGATGGGAAGGTCCACGCTGACACCCGGCCTGCTGACGTGCACAATGACCCTCTTTGAACCTCACCCTGCAGCTGGCTCTGGAACATCGCCAACTCCAAAGTTCAACGCTTTGAGCACAGTCGTTGAATAGTAAATCTCTTTCTCATTCTTCTCCTGCCATATCTATTCAAACCTAGATAGCCCCAACATTGTGACTCAAATCCATGAAAGTGCTATCTCGTTCCACTCACGTAGGGGCCCCCAGGACCCCAGGGGATGACGATATCATATCCGACCAAAAGATATACTCCCGGAATCCCATCGCGCTCTCGCCTTCGCTATATCATCAAATTGTCACAAATGGCCGCCGGGATAACTCTAGTGTCCAGCAAGCTATCCTAGCTCAGTCCTGAAAATTCCGTCCACTGCGATCAGGATACGCCTAAGGGAGGCTAGACTTCCCCAAGCACCGGGGAGAGAACGCGACATGCTCAGGACTAGAGTCGATTTTTCAAAATTGATCTTCTCTAACCTTGATGCCCTTGGCCTTCGGAGAAGGGCCCTGACATGGACCAGTGAATGATTTTTCAAAAATGATCTTCTAGGCCCGCCAGCCTCAAAAGACACATGGCTCAAAGGGGACTAAGTCGATTTTTCAAAAAAATTTGATCTTCTGGCAGTGGACTTCACTCACGTTAGAGGGCTCGGACTAGTCGAAGGCTCGACATCCATTTTAAAATGGATCTTCTAGTCAGGCTTCCCCAAGGCTCTCTCGTATGGCTCGATTCGGGGAGACTAGGGTCGCATTTTTTTGATCTTCTCTACGGGCGCGCGCGACCCCTCGAAGCTCCGAGCTCGAGGACATGGTCTGGGGTCGGTCATTTTTAAAAAAATTTGATCACTTGGGCACTGGGCTGGTACAGGGCCTACCGTATACCCGGATTGAGCCGATCCATTTTTGGGTCGATTTTTAGATTCGAATCGATCCTGCGCTTTTAAAAGATTTTCAAATCAGATTCCCAATCAAAAGACTCCGATTCAAGCCACTAGACGAAAACTTTCTAGAAGTCACAATGGCTCTCGAGCTAGGATCAGACTTACGCTAACCCTTTCTTGCGACGACTACTGCTCGGTTTACATGTGGACAGTACACGGCATGTGCCCAACCACAACAACAACTTTATTAAAAAAGTCAAGAATGGCTTAATGGCAAGGCGGCCTATATAGCTTAGTCCGGCGAACGTGGGCCGGCCACATAAGATCGGCGGTAGCCGGACCGAGCATCAGTAAAGGCAGTAAGACGGCGCCGTGGCGGTGGGCTGGGCGCGACTTCACCAAGACCACATAGCCGGCGCTTTCCAACCTGCCGCGGGTGCTTGGCCCTTCTCTTTCAACCTCGGAGCCTTACGCTTCCTGCGTCGGTCGGTCGAGGTGGTATCGACATCCAGCTCAGCTCATGACAAGCCATGGATGCACTTGGAATGATTTGGTCTCTTTTTATAGATCCAGAGTATCCCGGCGAAGCTATTCCACAGGCTAAAGATTCCATTGAATATCAGGCTATCTTGGGGCATGGTGCAGCGATCTAAGTCGAATCGCATTCCGAAGAGTAGAAGGAAAGAAGAAGTCAAAACAAGTCAATCAGCTTGGCGTAATAAAAAGGTATCTATAAGAACAATGCTTGAACGCGCGGGACAAAAGAAAAATACACTGAAAAAAGAAGACTGCGATTGACACTATCCGGAACCGACAGCCCGTACTCATCATTTTGACAGCGAAGGCGACCACTACAAGTATCGAAGGCCAAGATCGATCGAAATATGCATGCATTGAAGGAAGCCTGTTGCCTCCAGGTGCATATGAAAGAGTTATTGTGACTTTGGAACCCACGGTCTTGCGGCTGACTACCACACGAAAGCAACCTGCAGGAGTTCCCTAGAGTCGACCTCACTTCGGCTGAGATGCCTTGCCTGCGTGCTGTCATGTTCTTCCCAGGAGGCCTGATTAAGTAAACAAAGAACTTAGAGCTCGAACGTTCCATGAGGCCAAGTCGACGTCCGTAACCGTTCTATCGGCGAGCGATGAGAACGAAGCTCGCTAGAATTGCCTCCCGCGTGATGCGGCGGCGTGGCACTCGGCGGCGTAGGCCATTGCCCGTCTTACCGCATGCTTGGACGCAAGCCAAGCCATAGAAGGGAGGACGTACGGAAAAAAACTAGACATGCCGAGGCCCTTGAGTAAGTCCGGACCGTGCATCGCACGCAGAGGAGAACTGCATGCACTGACCGGCGGCAGGGTGACTGACACAGATTTCGTCGCAGAAGAAGGCAGCGCTTGCAAAGTCGCGAGCCTTGCGGCTGATAGTTCGGCTCTCGCTCCGCCTCGCGCCTCTGAGTGGCCTTGACATGCATCTGGCGAGATCCGACAGAGATTGCGGCCCAGCTCCACACAGGATCCGCTTTCCATGTCTACCAAGGGCCGCGGCCAATCGTCCCCCATTCTCGTGGAAGGGCCCCACTGACGGCGGCTGATGAAACAGAACATAGAACTCGTCTGCTGTGGCTCTCCCCATTCGTCGATCGATTCGCGACTGGCGCCCGCCTGCGAGCGACGGATCTTATTCCGACTGTGACGATCAGAGTGTGGTGCTCAATCCATGTCAAGCGCCAAAATCGCAGTCGGTTCGGAGCACACGCGCGCGAATGCCACACACAGGCCGTCGCCGAGAAGGTCAGTGTCGACCGCGAAGAGAAGCCGCTTCGGCTTCTTGGTCAGAATGCTGCCCGGAGCGCTCGTCAGAATGTCAGGCCACGAATCGGTTGTCGAAGGCGTCGGTCATGTCTCGCCGCCCGGCCGGTAACGTGACACGTCACCTGCGCACGGCTGTCATGCTGTGTGTCCAGGCGAAGGGCGATTTCAGGTCAGGCAACAGTGTTCTCTCGCCTTCATGCCGGGAGGCTGGAGCCCGGGCGACTGCGGGCGATCGAGAGGACAAAGGAGAATCAGAGCATAGTCGCCCAGCCCAGACCAATCAAGCAAGAGAGGAGAAGAGGGACGCAGGCGGCATGACAGCTGCTTATGGCGAAGCGATCAGGCGGCCGGCATATCTCGGCCCCATGCAGCACCAACCGACGCATCTGTCCGCGCAATCCCAATCCTGCGCTCATCAGCCGACTCGTTGTGGGTATCCAATCAGCGCGAGACCCCGGCATCTGAGCCGCCATAAGCCGGGAAGGTCCGCTGCGGCTAGTGGTGCGGGTTCCGGCTTCCTGTGGATCGGTGACGCATATCGGCTTCTGTATATCTTCGTACAGCTGTGTCACCGGTGCTCGCCATCATGATGTCGTCCTTCGTTAGACGGCAGTCGCCCGTGACTAAGCGTCAGTGCGGCAGGCAAGTGACGGCGCTGCTCATTAATGCCACCACGATAAGAGCGCCACCCCGAGCAAGGCGCCCAAGAAGCCGTACCTCCGTTAGATTGGACTCAGACAGAAGAGTGACGGAGTGTCATTTGATTCTAGTTGTGATTCATGGAACGTCACATCGGTCTGTCGTCGCCCTAGTAAGGCTACTGAAGAAGGAGAACGCGCTAAAATTCAAGTTCTGGGAAAAAGGTCGAAACAAGGAAGACGGGAGGAACGAAGTGCTCACGGGAATCATCCCACCCGCGATCAAGGCACCAGAGGGCAAAGGGCCAAACGGGCGGCAAACCCTCACGCCGTGCTGCTGTGATGTGACCGACAACGCGACAGCTATTGAGTACGCACTACCGGAGCCGAACGCCCCCGACTACGTGCACCTCCACCTGTCCGTATAATACTCCAGCGGCAGTTGCTCACCAGTGCATTGACGACGGCGTGCTCTCGCCCACCCCGGCGTCTCCTTGCGGCCCACCTCGCGCAGGGTTTTCCTTACCTGAGGAACTTCATTGGCATGCGCGGAGTTTGATAATGCGCGCCTATGCGTAGTGGTCCAGGTAGATATGCGCTCGTATTCGAGTAGAGACCGACCCACCCGTCCCGCACCGTCTGAATCGGTTGGAGTTGGATCGTTCACCAGCTTCGATCCTCCTCGACGATCTGGGGTGGCCGTAGCAACACGGGGCGAAATCGGACTCGACTCGACCCGAGGACCCAATCGGATAGCAAACAAACTTTCTTGTTTGCGCAGACCAGCAGGACCGACGCTCCTTTGCCTTCTGGCCAACGTCTCACACAACTCGTGCCCTGGAGTCTCCAGAGAGCGCTTATCGAGATCTGGGATCTGGAGGATGCGAGAGAAGGTGGAAAAGAAAAGAAAGAAGGCGAGGCAGGTACAAAAGTAGAAGATGAGGCGTAAAGGCGGACGAGAGAATAAATCGGCAAGGGAGAAGGATTTAGAGGAATGTCACTGTCGAGTCGAGCAAGGAAAGAACCCCGGGACCGAGAGGCGCTACATCCTCGGTTCTAGCAGGCATGATTACGCCCCACCGGCGGGCCTCTGTGACTATAAACCTGGCACCGAAATCGCCACCGTCTCTCAGACTAGATCATAGGCTTAGAGAGGCGGCATGATCGAGTCCGGAGACTCTACGGACCAGTGGAACTGACACAAGCACGGGCCGAGGCCGAAGAGTCCTGTGCAGAAGCGAGAAGCGAGAAACCCGCCTCTCGAGGCTCCCGACCCTCCTCAAAGTTATAAAGAACAAGACCAAAAATCCTAAATCGCGAGAATGATTGTTGAGTCAAGAATTAACCTCGTATCCTATATCCCTCACCCGGCGGGTGGCGGCGGTCCAGCTCATCTGAGTTTTTAGCTTAGCACCAAGTTTTGGAGCAATTTGTGGATATAAATACATGTGTTACAAAAGTTTTTACAACCAGTTTCAAAAGCATTTTACAACCCCCCAATACGATTCTTTTAGGATTCTAATTATACCCTTCATCAAAACTAGAGTCAATTTTAATCCAACTAAAAATCCACTTGCATGACCTAACTAGAATTCAAATTTTAGGTCCTTTCTTCAAATTCAAACTTTGAATTTGAAAATCTTCCAAACCCAAAATCCATACCCTAATAACCAATTATATTTAAAAAATTCAAATTATAAATCAAAATTCAAATTCCATATTGAATTGTCCTATTAGGAGCAAATCAAATTTAAATCCTAAATTGGAATTCATTTCAAAAATCAAATTAACTTAGTGGGCTTAGCCCATCTTGGCTCGTCCCATTTGCACCTCGGCCCAGCTCAAGCCAGAGCCGGGCTTGGCTTCTCTCCCCTACCGCTCGCTCTGCGCGCACCCTCCTTTGCCCGGGGTGGTCAGTACACCGCCTCCCGCCACTGTTGGCGCCCGCCTCGCATGCCGATCCGTGGTGCCTCGCCCTTGCAATCAGTTGCACCGTGGCATGGTTGTATCTACGTGCACGTGCCGCCTACGCCAAAGCATTGGCCACGCCGCCTGCGCCGCCTGCGCCAATCCCTGCAATGCTGTCTTGTCATGCCTCCTGTCCCCTGTGCTATCCCTCGCATGCGTGTTGCAGATCGAGTAGCCCTGGCTGCTCAAGCCGTTATATTTTTGCTCACCGCGCCTCTGCTCCTTCATACCGCAACCGAGGTACCATCGCCAGGACTCTCTAGAGCACAATTGCCTCCACAACCACTCCCCACTGTCTTCTCCACCCTCGTGAAGCCTGACCACAATCAGCTCTAGCTCTTAGCTCAGGGAATCGTTTTTTATGCTTGCCACGACAGAATAGCCTCCTTTCTAATTCCCGCTCACTCGGTAAGCCATTCTCCAATTCACCGAGCGGCGAGCTCTTTTAGGAAGTGCCTAATGCTCTGCCCCTTGTACGGCATCGAGAACCAGCCATGTCGGCCGGTAGCCAGCGCTGCTTCTGTTGCTTTGGCATCCACGTCGATCGCCCGCATCAAGCCTCCTCCGCTCGATCCCTCTGTTTGGTAAGGTCCTTGGTAGTCCCTAGAAGCTCTCCGACCAAAAATCTATGACTAGAATGCCTAGGATTGTTTAATATATTTTCCAGCTTTTCTGATTTTAGAAAATCCAGTAAACGGTATAGATTTATTAAAAATAGTAGATGGCCCCCAAAAATTATGAGAAAATTCGTAAAAATACTAGATTATAGGTTGAATCTAATAAAATTATAACTTAGAATAGTAACCCCACATAAACCCTCTATATAATCCCGAAACCTCATTTAAACCATATTATAAACATCCTTTCCATTTAAATAAATTGGCTAATGAGCTCCTAAAATCATGATAAATTTCCAGAGAAGTATAAACATAGTTTAGAATTTAAATGAATTTATTATATAATTTTAATGTCAATATTGCTCTCTGGATAATTAGTATAAGCATTTAAATCATTTTCCTTAAGAATTAATAGTGCTGTAATTGAAATTGATTTATTTTAATTACTAGGTGAGCTTAATAAATTCCCAAATTTTTACAGAAACTTTTCCAACTCAGGTGTAAATTACTAGAATTTTGTAACCTATTTTATCATGTTTTCTTTACACCATATGGTTAATAAAAGTAATTAGGACCCTTTTTTCCTTAGAGTTAATATTGCTGTTAATTAAATAAATTATTTATAACTCTGTGTTAGCAACTCCCTAATAATTTTTAGGAAATACTATTGACAAAAGTATTTTAAACTTAGATGCAAAATTTTGGATATCTTAATTACGGTATTATTAGCGCATCATCATCACCTACGCGCTCTAATATGAATAGGATATGCATACGTTTTAGCTTTTTCAGAAACGAGACATCAGTACCGGTTCGTGGTTCCAACCGATACTGATGCCCTCGTATTAGTACCGGTTCGTGATCTGAACTGTCTTGATGAGCCCGTGCTAAATGGCACATGCACCACTTTGCCGAGGCTCCTTAATCCGGTTCGTGACACGAACCGATCGATGGTCTTGATGTTAGAGCATCGATACCGTTGTATCTCAACGTCTTGAGTTGCCCGTGGCCTCATAATCGTTGAGCCGTCTCGATGCCACTATCGGTTCGATTCTAATTCAACCGTCTTGATGGACCCGATATCAAAGACCAGTTCTCTAGTAGTGATATTCACTCTTTTAGATGGAGGAATTGAGTAAGATCCTTATGAATGCCGCTAGAATAGATACCCCAAGTATGCAAACGACCAGGAGGAGGTGTGGGCGACACTCCAGTCGCTTGCGTAGGGCATAGCCGGCAGATGTTTCCTGTTAAACTCTTGAGATTTTTCGTCGCACTCTGATATTTGTAATTCTGTTCTTGAGACTATTTGGCCGTTGCGCCGTTGTAATACTTAATAGCCCTCGGGGTTAATACAGGTTGTTAATTTAAATAAAGTCTTCTGTATGTATAAAATGATCCAGCTATGTTAAGAAAAAGTGGGCCTTATGACGACTCAGAATAAGAGATGAAGGAAACAGAAGTGTTTTCATCACTAGTCATAGCTAATGAGCATCCCATTTCGTTGAAAAGCTACACGCCTAAACTAGATTACAGTGCAAAAACCAAAGCAACTACAAACATAATAACCAAGCGCATGACGAAAAAGATAAATGTTGTTGATCACTACATTGCTAGTTCCTGACCCTTATTTTCTTTTTTTCAAAGCCATTCAATTCATTGTCCCTTTATCTTAAAAGAAACCATAGTATTATTGTATCTGAAGAGTTAAGTATAGAACTGCCTGTAACAGACAGCGAGTTTTTCCACTTTCCAGGAACAGGTCAGGTTGCTGCTACGTACCTTATCAGTTGCCCTTGCACGGCAGGTGAGAGAAGTAGGGATTTGATGCTGCAACATATGAATTACCTTGAGAAGTGGCCAGAGTCATGGTATGCTTGGAGACGCTAGCAGGGCAACAGATGACACCTGCACCCAGACCTCTTACAGTGCCAAGCTCGGTTACCCCTTGCAGTGTTCTCTTCTCCATGTCGACAGCGAGAATCCATGCATTTGGATGCAGGAATTTGGGCCTGGCCATCAAGTAGACAACGTTTTTGCAGTCCATGGTCATGCCGGGAGTGGGATGAGTGACGCAGTGGTTCCGCAAGGTTCGCTCCGGGGCGGCGGCGGCCTCACCGTCATCCTGCTTATGCCGCAGAAGCTGGGAATGCTGCAGCTGCGTGAGCATCTTCCTGTTGATTTTGATGCTCCTTGCCTTGACCGGCGGGCAGTCCATGCGTTGATCGCCCAGCCATCGACTCTGAAAGAGATATGCCTGGTCTCCTCGTCTAAGTCAGGGAGGCGTACGGCGCGAACATCCAGATAGACAAAGCTGAGGCAGCGCCTGCTCTTGATGAAGGCGACGCCTCGAGAAGGCTTTGGGCATCCTGATTCGCCGCCATTCCCATGGTTGCAGTTGAGCTGCGCCGCCATGAGCGGCGGCGGCGGCAGAGGTACTACTCGGAGCGCGGGGTTTGGGCTGAGCACGTCGCAGAGAAGGATGCCGCGCCAGAGATCGACCCAGGCCATGGTGCCACCTTCACCGCCAAGCGTGAGCACGGTCCTTGCCTGTTGGTACGCGAACCTGGGGTTTTGATTGGGGCAGGCGGCTTGAGGGATGTCCAGCTCCAGATCTCCGAGTCTAACAAGTGGAGCGTGAACACCTTGCCTTCGGCCACCAGCACGGCGACGGTGTAGTGGTCGCCGCGAGGCAGGAGGCCGACCGCGTCGTCGACGAAACAGAACTGGCGTGCATCTGGGAGCCTTCTAAGCAGCGGGGGGGTCAGCTCGGTAGGTGAAGGTCGCGTTCACTGAGGAAGAATCGGTGGTGACCAGCTTGACGGCAGATGGTCAGGTGACACGGAGGTGGAGGAGGCCGTCCACCATGCGCAGGAATGCAGGATGCAGGGGTTCTCCGACTCGGGGAAGGCGCTGGAGTCCCGATCAAGGCAGTGCACCGACAGGCGGGAGCGGAGTGGCGGGTGCGCGGGCCAGAAGGTCGCCTCCATGCACTCCTGGACTCTTGGTTCCTCGTTAAGCCAGTAACGGGACGGGGACTAGCGGTGGGTGGGAGGCGGCGCCGGAAACAAGGGGGAAAGGGAGGCAATGCAATGCTTTGATAGGGTTTGCATTCCAGTTCCACGATGAAAACACAGGCAACTGGATGGCCCAGACGCCTAGTTTTCAAAATATTTTATATCCAATCAACATATAAAATTTAATGGCAAACCACACAAGTAGCATAACGGATCAATCAACTTTCATCTCGACCAATGTTCAGCTGTAACAATGAAGATTATTTACCAATACATCCAGCATGAATTTTTATGGATATCATCTCATTTACAAACAAATTTATTCCATGTAGCAACAATTTGTACTGTTCTAATGGACAATAACAGATAATTACTTGTGTTGATTTCAGTCCAAATGAGAAAAAAATTGTTCTACAATTCATTGTGTGATACGAGGGGTGTGTCGTTAGAAACTCCAAACACATTGAAGTGTGTCATTTTAATCTCCCTGATGGCACATCTGATCTTTTGCCCCTTTGTTTACATTTCTTGAGTAGCATTGAGTTTTGACAGAATTTCTATAATCCGGAATGATAAAAATAGGTAAAAAAAGAAAGCTATCACTTCCTCGTGATAAAAAGGAAACGTTGATATCGTCACTACTACAGAACTGGGCATCACAACCGGTTCATCAGAAGCGGTTTGGTGCGAACCCGTTGTAATCTTCGTGCAGAACGGTTAAGTGGGCAGCAGGCGGAGAGGACTTCCAGAAGCGGTTTGAAACACGAACCGCGTGTAAAGTCCCATCTCTACAACCGGTTTGTGTCCCAAACCGGTTGTAAAAGGCAAGCTCTAGAAGCGGTTGGTGTCTCAAACCGGTTGTAGAAGCCTCCCTTGATGCATTTAAAACATCTTCTTCCTCCCGAGGGCGCAGAGGTGAGCGGAAGTGTTAGCAGGAAGGGCCGAGCCTCTTGTTCAAGGAGGTGCTGTCCAAATTTTCAATTGAGGTGATTTAGCTGCAAATTAAGTGTTTCAAGGTTAGTAACGTCATATTAACATCCTTCTCACCTAAGTATTGTTGTTTTTTTTGCATTGGATGTGGAGAAATGTTGATTTGTTCTTTGTTGAAAGGTGTGTTTGTTTGCTAGCTAGTTTTTCATCACTGAAAAGTTTCTTTGCTTCTTTACTAGCTACCTAACTTATTTGCTAGCTAGCTTGATCACCTAATTTTAGGGAGTTGATTTTAAAATTAAGTTGTTTGCTTTAGGATCCAAAATTGAACGATAAATTTGCTAGCTAACTTGATCACCGTAATTTTAGGAACTAATTATTGGAGTATGAAATAAATAAGGCAAAAATTAGAAGGAAAAAAATAAAAAGGTAGAAAGGGAAAAATAATTCGTTAGTTTTAGTTAAAAATTGTAGAAGGATTAAAAAAATGTAACAATTAGTTATTTTTTTTGTGCAATAAATATGAAGGGTAAAAAATTTTTAGTTAGGTTTAGTTAAAAATGTATAAGGATAAAAATAATTACAAAGGTAGAAAGGGAAAAATAATTAGGTTCAAAATTGTAGAAGGATAAAAAATAATTGAAAAATGTAACAATTAGTCAGTTTTAGTTCAATAAATATAGAAGGACAAAAAAAAATAAGTGTAGGTGGAGTTTTTTTGTTGCAGCAAAAAAATATTGTCTTTAATTGTAGACTGAAGAAGAACACAAAGTAATTAGAAAGGTAGATCTAAGTGCTTGTGAGTTTTAGATTATGAAATGTAACTATATTTTTTTAATAAAATATAGCTTGGTGTAGATGAACCGGCAATGGATGTACAATGCGGACCGTCGCTCCAGAGAGTTCATTGATGGCGTGCAAGGTTTTCTGGATGCGGCCGTTGCCTTCTTGATCGCAGTGACTATATATGTTGTCCGTGTGTAGGCGCAAGAATGAGAAGGAGCACTCCACCGATGGCGGGTTATGAACCATTTGATCATGAGAGGATTCATGCCAAACTATACCTGTTGGACCAACCATGGCGAAGTAGAGGGGATTAGCCAGGAAGATGATGAAGACGACGAGGAAGAAGAAGACGGTTTGAACAGTATCCCAGACGCCAGGCAATACTCTTCCGTGGAAGATACACTCGGAGAGTTTGGTGATGATGAGCTCGACTAGATGCTGCGTGACAGAGAGGGAGACTACACAGATGAAAGACAATTTAACAAGTTCCAACGCATGTTAGATGACCACAGGACTCCTTTGTACCCAAACTGTGGGCAGGGCCACAAAAAGCTGCGCACCACACTGGAACTAATGGAATGGAAGGCCACGAATGGTGTCTCAGATAAGGGATTCGATGAGTTGTTATCACTCATAAAGAAGTTGCTTCCGGATGATAACACTCTGCCTGAATCTACATATGAAGCCAAGCAAGCCGTATGTCCTTTGGAATTAGAAGTACAGAAGATACACGCATGTCCTAACGATTGTATCTCAGACGCAATGAGTACGAGGATTTTGATGTTTGTCCGATGTGCAAAGAATCGCGTTATAAGATGAAGCGTGGCGACCAGTGAAATAGATGGGGAGCGTATGAAGAAGAGACCTCCGCTAAGGTGGTGTGGTATTTTCTGTCATCCCCGATTGAAGTGTCGTTTGCTAACAAAGCGCATGCCAGATGATGCGTTGGCACAAAGAAAGCGTAAGGACGACGGGATGCTTAGACATCCGTGATGGCTCCCGGTGGAGGAAAGTCGATCGAACATACCCGCACTTTGCAGATGAGGCGAGAAACATAAGGTTTGGGTTGAGTACGGATGGTATGAATCCGTTCGGTGAGTTGAGCAGCAGCCATAGCACCTGGCTTGTTACACTATGTATCTATAACATTCCTCCTTAGTTGTGCATGAAGCGGAAGTACATATTGATGCCGTTGTTGATCCAAGGGCCCAATCAACCCGGAAACGACATCTAGAAAAGACAGGCAAAGGACAACATTATCTACATCCTGCGAGCTACACTCTAAGCAAAGAAGAGAGAAAAAAAAGCATGATAGAGTGCTTGAACAGTGTGAAGGTCCCTTCCGGATACTCCTCAAATGTAAAGAGACTCATAAACATAAAAAAGAATAAAATCGTCCACCTGAAATCCCATGACTGTCTTGTGTTGATGACACAGTTGCTCCCAGTGGCTGTGAGAGGTATTTTGCCCAAGTGGGTTCGGGGGACAATCACAAAGCTGTGTTTCTTTTTCAATGCGGTTTCGCAAAAGGTTATTGATCCAGATAAACTAAGTAAGCTGCAGGATGACGTGGTACAAAGTGTGGTTAGCCTTGAGATGATCTTTTCTCCTGCATTCTTTGATATTATGGTTCATCTCACTGTTCACATTGTCAAGGAGATAGGTATTCTCGGACCCATGTTTCTACACAACATGTTTCCTTTCGAGAGGTATATGAGTGTCCTAAAGAGGTATGTCCGTAACCGTTCTCGTCCGGAATTCCTTTCGAGAGGTACATGAGTGTCCTAAAGAGGTATGTCCGTAACCGTTCTCGTCCGGAAGGATGCATAGCCGAGGGGTATGGCACAGAGGAGGTGATTGAGTTCTGTGTGGATTACATTAATGATCTAAATCCGATTGGTGTCCCTATATCACGCCATGAGGGGAGGCTCCAGGGAAAAGGGACACTAGGACGGAAAGCACTTGCATGCAAAGATCTGCTTACTTTAAACAAGCACATTTCCCGGTTCTGAAACAATCTACTATAGTGGCCCCTTATGTCCTTCAGCACAAGAGTATTCTCTACGCGAATTCCTAGGAGGTCGAGGATTGGATAACAACGAGGCACATGGATTCATTGGCATAGTTATAAAACTACATTCTTCGGAAGGGTCAGACAATGAACAGTTGCAACGCCTGACTCATGGACCATTTAGTGAAATCGTGACATTCAAGGGGTACGAGATAAATGGTTACACATTTTACACGAAATCCTAGAATAAGATGAGCACAAACCAGAACTGTGGCGTCCGTATAGATGCCGCGGACAACACTGGCAAGGTGGGCACATATTATGGTTTCATAGAAGAGATATGGGGGCTTGACTATGGACCTTTGAAGGTCCCTCTATTCAAGTGCCAATAGGTTAAACTGAGTTCAAGCGGCGTGAAGATCGACAAATATGACATGACAACCGTAGACCTCACACAAGTTGGCTATAGGCGTGAACCATTCGTTCTCGCCAATGATGTGAGACAAGTCTTCTACGTAATGGACATGTCAAGCAAACCTAAGAAGCAGAAGGACAAGCCAAAGCGACACGTGGTTCTCCAAGGCAAACGAAGGATTGTCGGAGTTGAGGACGTCACCGACGAGGAAGAGTATAGTCAGTTTGACGAGCTCCCTCCTTTTGCGGTGGATGTCGACATAAGTGTCCTGAATGACACAGATGTCGATGCTCCGTATATACGCCATACGATCATAACGAAGGCATACTTGTAAAGACAAAGTATGTTACTAGTTAAGATGTGCTCTGTATGAAACTTGTATATTTGAAGCATATATAGAAATTAAGCAATGAAATTTTATACATTTTAATGAAATATGAAACACAAGTCTTGAAATTTTAAACATTTTAATGAAATATGAAACACAAATCTTGAAATTTTAAACATTTTTTAAAAATATGAAACACAAATCTTGAAATTTTAAACATTTTAATGAAATATGAAACACAAATCTGAAATTTTAAACATTTTTAAAAATATGAAACACAAGTCTGAAATTTTAAACATTATCTTGAAATATGAAACACAAGTCTGAAATTTTAAACATTTTAATGAAATATGAAACAGAAGTACTGAAATTTTAAACATCTCAAAAGTCAGTTAAATAAAAAAGGAAGAATAGAGAAGGAATCCCCCAAAAAGCTCCTCTAGAAGCGGTTGGTAATACAAACCCCTTGCAGAAGGGAACTTCTACAAGCGGTTCGTAATACAAACGCCATGTAGAAGGGAACCTCTACAAGCGCGCAAGTAAGACAATCTGAAAACCCCTCTACAAGCGGTTCGTAATACGAACCCCTTGTAGAAGATGACCTCTACAAGCGGTTCGTAATACAAACGCCTTGTAGAAGGGAACCTCTACAAGCGGTTCGTAATACAAACGCCTTATAGAAGGGAACCTCTACAAGCGCGTAAAACAATCTGGATACCCCTCTACAAGCGGTTCGTAATACGAACCCCTTGTAGAAGGGGACCTCTATAAGCGGTTGGTAACACGAACCCCTTATAGAAGAGACCTCTACAAGGGGTTCGGACTACCAACCGCTTGTAGAGGCCCCTTTACAAGGGGTTCGTATTACGAACCACTTATAGAGGGGGTATCCTATATATTTCAGCTCATCTTCCTTGCGCACTTCACTCTCCCCAAAATTTTTCTAAGTCCCGAGCCGTCCCGCGCTTCACTCCTCTGTCGCTCCGCCGTATCTCCGTCGAGCCCCAGCGCGCAAGGCGCCTCCTCCACCGTCTTGCGCCCTCGTCGCCGCATCTCTCCGTCGAGATCCGCGCGCGCCTCCGCCTCTTCACCGCCGTGCACGCGCCCTCGTCGACGCGCCTCGCCACGGAGATAGTGAGAGATAGTGAGAGAGAGCTAGAGAGAGATAGTGAGAGATAGTGAGAGAGAGCTACAGAGAGATAGTGAGAGAGAGCTAGAGAGAGCTAGAGAGAGATAGTGAGAGAGAGCTAGAGAGAGATAGTGAGAGAGAGCTAGAGAGAGGTAGTGAGAGATAGTGAGAGAGCTAGAGAGAGCTAGAGAGAGATAGTGAGAGAGAGCTAGAGAGAGATAGTGAGAGAGAGATATATATAGCTAGTGCTGACGATATATTTAACAATGTTTCGCAATTATATCATGTGCACAAGTGGCAATACTAATTTAACATTGTTACCATTTTCCAAGACTCTCGGATCCAAAGGATTTACTACAAGGTTCGCCGACGATCAAGTTATGAGTATATAAAGCGCTACTTCTATCGATTCGTCTCCAAGCTCCCAGAGCTCTCCCAAAGAGAGAGAGCCGATACTTGAATTGGTACCGAAAGTCCCGCGCTGATGGTGTTAAACGGTTTTGAAGATCTTATGCTACGATATATTTGCTGCGATAGAGTGCAGCCAGTATATATTATCCTCCGTAGAGACTCATGTTTCCAGTATATATCAGATCGCGGACCATAAACGAGCAATGGTCGAACAAAAATGTACCGAGACATTCTAGAGCCGGTACTGATGCGAGTCGATCTCGAGAGCATTATGGGCCTTCTCCCACTCAGACAAAACAATCCAGCCCAACGCCTCCTGCGCTCCAATACAGCCACGTCTGAGTACTCCACTACCACGCGACGCTGCGAGGCCCACCAGCTCCGACAGGAACTCCACAACCTCCACAAAGCACCACCTCCAACAGCCAACAAAAACGAAACGCGACCCCCACCCCATCGCCTGAAGAGCCAAATAAGAAGAGCCATCCTTCGTAAGGCGAGTCGTAGATCATCAACAAGTCGTAGATCAACAAGGTCAGGAACCTTCAAAAAGCATATGCTGGGCAACAAAGAGAGGAAAGCAAAGACAAAGCAAAATTTCAGGTGCATTAAGTCACTTAGCAAGACGGTGCCGGTGCTCAAGTGCGCGCAACCAAGCAAGCAATTGCAAGCAATTGAAAAATTTTCAAAACACTTTTCAAAACAATTGCGGTGCACCCTTACATTTACGACTACACGGAGATTAACTACATCGACAATTTAGCTTACAAGCATGCGCATCTACAATAGTCGCTACACGTGAAGTTCTCTAAAGTCGAAGGCGGCAAGCCCGAAAGCGCAAAGCGACAGAGAAAAAAACGGCAAATAATTGAACAATTCATGAAAGAGGCAAACCTCGCGCGCTGGTTAACGGATGATATCCCAATGGCGTGTAGATGGCAATATAAGTTGGTAGCCGAGAGTTGGTTAACCCTAAAACATAAAGGTTTACCAACCAAGATCCGGTATATGCGGTTAATTATAAATGGTATATGGTAGAGTCCGCGAAAAGAAAATATTCCCCAGTATCACTAGTTATCCAAGCACGACAAATTTCTATCAGTGCGGATAACCAAATATGGCTAGATGACTTGTACCATTTTACCATCGTTTGTCGTCTCATATGAGTCCCATAAGGTCGCTACGCTAGTGTCTATAAGTGTCGAATAATAAGTTTACCATGTGCTTCCTCGTGCGTTGCAACTCAAATAGTTTTCCATTTCTATGTAGAATGGAGATACAAGCGATTGAGAAACTTTCAACGCACTTCAACTCATAAGCGACAGATTGTCAACTAAGTCTGTGTTCCGATACAAGGTTGTTGAGAGTAGTTCACATTCTGGATGCACTCTTAAGGGCACACACTAGGCTAAACCATACATATACGCTCTCAACTTTGAATATATATAGTTCTCACAACCTCTCGTTCCTAGCTTTTTTAAGCAAACATAATATGACTAATTACATATATATGTTGAATATATTAATAGGTTTCCTGGGTCCTTCTTGTTATCATGCTGATAATAGCAAGATCATTGTTCAAGACTCAAAAGAAACCACGAAAAAAAATATCAATATATCATTGGCACGTGCGTGTGAATGGCATATGGCATTATTAATTAATTTATAAGATGGACCCTATTCTATTGAAATGCCTAGCTATTTAATTAATCGAACTCTAATAATTACTATTCATGTATTAACGCATCATCGCAAAGCATGGCAGTTGAAGAAAAAAGAAGCATAAAGGAACTTTCAGAGCGACGATTCCTGAGTTCCACAATCCAATTAGCACTCGAATGTGATAGCATACTAATTAATTCATATTCTTTAGTGATAGTTTTTCATCTCAATACTTGTATTTTTTTAAATTTCATCATAGGTTATACAACAAACCGAAATAACTTATGGCTATTATATGTGCCATTACATGCAAAATCTTGCCGCATGTGTAAATAAATGATGGATGCGGTGTATGTCAAAAGTACCAAAAGTAATGATGCATAATTAATGATGCATCTCAATTTCTTAGTACTTACAATTTACGTTGAGAGATTTATTTATTTCCTATTTGATTGGCATGAGATGGCGGTCGCATCAGAACAACTTATCGGCTGCTTATTACGTTCGATATCCGCGAGTTCCACCACAAAAGGGTGGAGATTGTTCTTCAGGGCCACAGAATGGTGTTAAATAGAAATCGCCGCTAAAGCCCCAGAGGCTTAGTAAACAAATGACCCATTCACCGTACTGAAATGTATAAACATGCGCTTATGTATTATGCCTCCTATTTCATGTATTTTACACATTTTTTGATTTCAGAGAAATGTAAATGAACTTAATTGTGGTTGTGTGAAAGATCAGAAAGTACACATCATATTATATTTTTAATTGTGAAAAAATATTGTGGTTGTATTTAATTTTATTGTCAAAATTCATATTGAAAACCCTCTCGCAGAACATATTCTATATTGAATAGCGCCATAAGTTAGCCAGTTTCGTGGAGAGGCACACTATTTACCTAGAAGTCCAAGCTTGGCAGGCATCGCGCTGGAGCGAGCTCCAGGCCCTCGCATGCTAGGCTCCTAGGGTGAGGACGGTCATGACATTGTGAGGTGTGCCGGTGTCCAGATCGCCACAGGTTACGTCGGTATCACTAAGTTGCTTATTGCCTATTCGCGCAAACATACAACCGTTCCACATTCTCATACCTTTCGTTCCTGTTTCACCGTTCCAAAACGTTAAACCCTTGCTTAGGTTCACACTGGTCATTTGATTTAGGTAGTGCCATCCTAATGGTGAGTAAGTAAAAAAAAAGGTAACAGAAGAACCAAGATCTTTTGTCCAGAGGCTCCAAGCTCGTCTCTCATGCCAGGTGCCAGGTGAACTAGGGTAAATCAAGGAAGAAGAATGGTTCGCTTTAACTTGCGGATGAGAGGGCAGTAGGATAGATGGGTTAAACCCTAATTCTTGCTTGATTAATAATAGATACATCTTATCCCTTTTATAGGGATCACTTACTTAGAACCTAAAAATCCAATCTTTAATCTATAGTAACTAATTCGATCTAATCTCCAATATCTCAATCATTTAGAAGGGGCTCACTACTATTAATGAGTCTGGTACAATGGTATTCATGCTATTCAGACAGCATGGTATTGTTCATCATAGGACAATGCCCTAGTCACCGACCACCTTGATCTTGGACATATCACATCTCATGAGAAGAATAGGGTGTGAGTCAGTGTAGGTAGGTTTTTGGCCTGTAGACATGAGTCCCACGATGAAGTAAGTGCATGAATCCACCCGTCATCATCTTCCCAGAGAATCTCAATCTCGACTAATCACATGACATCACATGAGTCATAGGGCATGAGGCGTAGTGTTAGCCCCCTATGTCCGGCGACGTTCGCTGCCAGATCGCCCATTCACATTTTAATAACCTTAACATACCAATGGATAAGGAGATGATTATAGCTCCCAGAACCAATTCCTTCCTCCTTCTCAAAAAAAAAATAAAGAAGGGAAAGAACCAATTCCTTCCCTCATCTAAAAAAAAAGAAATAAAGAAAGAAAAATTGGCAATAGCATGCGAAAGTTCTCAAGGGCCATATATCCTAAATTTGTAGAGGCGCTGCGTTTGTGGCTCTAATCGGGACAATCGCAAGGAGGAGACATGATTGACTACTTCTATATGAATATGTGTAGATCGATTGCCACTATACCTGGATCGTGCATACGCAAGCAGCAACATCTATGATTATCTACTTGCAGGATTTTCTAGATTTGCACGATACATTTTTTATTCATGCTAGCATAGCATCCCATGTTTCCCTTCAAGTGAGTATTGGTCCTGGTTTGAGCATAAGCGAAGGTATCTGATAGCTAGCTGTCGAAACATGAACTTCAGTAGGCTAGATAAGGGAGAAACAGGCAATCAACTTTTTCTATTTGTTCCTATTCAGTCTTCTTACTAATTGATATCTTGATAAACCAATGTTTCTATCCGGCTTACTCAATAGGCCATGATCGGAAGCTATCCTTCCATCCTTCTGTGTTGGCATCCACAATAAAGGGGGAGACGGGGAATGTCTAGGTTCACTATAACTGATGGGTCAAGATCCCCGATCGGACCTAAGGTGTATGTTTGGGACAATGAGATCAGTGGGAAAAATGCCGACCAGCTATTTTCTTTGGAATTAAGTAATGTGAGCAGTTGATTGGTAGTTTAGGGAGAGTATGCATGGGGTAGACAGTAAGCCAACTAGAGAGAAGATTGAAGCGCATGCGTACGTAATGGCTGATGATATAAGGTGAACCCTATGGCATGAAACCCTAATGAGCAAAATGACGAGGAAGTCCCTAGAAAATTGACGGTCAACTAAAGAAGAATATCGAAGGTCAAGGGAAAAATAGAGAAGGAAGAAATATACAGTTGAAGCTGATGTGAAAAATTGGGAGGCATTTGTTGGCACCTAATTTTGGAATTAGCCGATACTCTAGAAACTTCTAAAAATTGGCTTGGGCCTGATGGAAATACGGGCCAAAAAAATGCAAAAGGAAGTCCAAATCAGCTAGAACATATATAGTAGGAAGAGTCCTAGTCAGATTGACAAAGAGTTCAAGTCGGCTTAGTGTAGATATATTAGAAAGTATTACATATAGATAAGATATGAAGTCGAGTTTGTATAGGACACGAGAGTAAAGAGTCTTAGTCGGAGTTAGAGTGCGGGGCGTATAAATACCTAGTCTCGCAGTAAATCATCATCACATCAATCAAATACATCTATTTTTTCGTCTTTCTATCGCATTAAAGTAGTTTCAAGATTGTCTTGATCAATTTGTTTGCACATGCCGCCTTTTGATCAAGTATAATCCGTCGTTTAAGTTTGATCTTCTCACTTGGTTTATCGAAATACTATCTTAGTTGATATTGCTGCGCATCACTATTTCAACTAAGGGTTAGATTTCACCCCATTTCTACTGATCAACATATTACAAATAATTGAAGTTGTCTACCCTACCCTTCATGACATAGACATTAGCTACTATTTGATGATGTGCATGCATTTTATCTCGCTTCATATTATCGGTTAGACGATGGCTATTGATAATTTACCCTCGCTCGCTACTTTGTTGATTTTATCGACTTGGTAGTAGGCCGTTATCGATTGAATCTGGTTTTAATTTAATCTATGTTGGATGCTTTTGTCACTCCTCTTGTTTGGATTTGCTTTGTGTTGCAAGTCCATTATAATCAGAATCTGAATCGACTATTTGAAAGTTGATCTTTCTTCAATTGTTGTATTATTTCAGTATTGTATCAAATGCATTGAACCCTTACGCATAGGATCCAACTCTCTAAGCCCATGTGTATCTAGCTGAAACCAACTTTCGGTGTCAACACCTCTATTTAGACTTAGGTTGTTGGTTTAATAAACTAACTTAGTCGATTTAAAGCTCTTGTGTTCTAAACCACTTTGCATTTAGATTGTGCACATCTTCTAAGTTTTGAACACGAGTTCATAATTTGGTAATCAATTTTAAAATTTGAAAAATCTCAATTCACCCCCTTCTTAGACATTCAATTCTGATGCTCCCAGAGAGAGAGATGAAGTTGTCACATTAATGAGGAAGATTTGAAGAAGATTTGGTGGTTGGTGACCATCCCGATGGCGCAGATGGTCATGGTGCGTGTGGAGGAGAGAATTTCTGTCCATAGGATTTGATCGCTGTGTGGGGTTTTCTCGTGGGTTTTCCGAAGGCATGAGTCCCAGGCAGATCGCATCGGTTGCACACACGGTGTTGAACCGGACGAGTCGCGGAAAGGTCGCCTCGATGCACCTCCTAGTTCCTTCGTCGTGTGGGAGCAGTTTGGTAGGCATCGGCAGATCCTTAGGATTAGGACCATAGGACCCAATATCATACATAGCCATCAATGATAGATGAAAGACGCGGCGGAGCAAATGAGGGAGGCAGACCGAAGGTGAAGTGAGGCAATGTTTTGTTAGGGTTGTTGTGGATTGATGAACGCATTAGAGGCTGGTCTAACTTAGGAGCAGCGTAACCTAACCTCGAATTGGAATGGAATACCTATTAACCTAAAAATTTGCGCTCCCAAAATTATTTCTGATATGAAAATCTATGGATCGTGCATTGCAGCACACATAAAATGTACAAGGTCATGTCAATTCTGCCAACAGGTCATAATGACATAACCCTAGCGACCACTATGTAACCCTCTATGACGTTCTGTGGTCTCAACAACCGTCAACGGAATGGTGCGCCCGTTTGCTCTGATGTCAACGTCGACTTATGCTCGACCTCTTCGCTGACCTTCTCGCATATGCCATCCTTGTGCGCCGCCCTGTTCGTGCACATGTCCGTCTCCTCTGTACCTGCTTCTCCGCCTTCCCCATATTAAACTAGTAGCGTACTGGATCATGTATGCAACAAACGCCGTCAAGTTCCTTCTCTCAATATGGCATAGCCGCCGAGCTGCCTCTTTCGGTGCCGGCTCTTAGTGCAACCGGTGATGTATAGCTAAGTCCTGAAATCTATCCGAAAAATGTGAAACAAATTTCTAAGATAAGACTTTAGCAGGATGGGAAAATGATCTAACCTGATCTGCGAGTTGCTAATCGGATTACCTAGCTGCGTGAGTCGACCTGAGTTCCCCGACGGCGAACATCCGATCGATTATAGGCGCATGAGGCTTCGCCAGGAATCCAGTGAGCAAGATTCATTCCTGAACGCCGGGACTGATCCATACTTAGAGGCTAACCGTCAAGAACAAGAGACTAAACTTGTCAATTTATCACCTTAGAATGGTTGTCTTTTTTGTTGCTCATCGATGATATTTAATGAAACTATTATAATTATATAATTAATTGAAACCTTAAATATGTATATATATAAATCACAATTTAATTGACTCATAGTAATGAATATTATTAAATGAAAGTACAAGAACTAAGCTGGGCTTATCATTACAGCATATAATTTGTTGCATCATAACTATGGGATCTATCTCGGGATTGCCCTTGGTAGAACCCTAGATGTTGACCCTCCTCTGACCCGCCATAATCAGGAATCCTTCTTAATCTGAAAAAGGATGATGATGCTTTCACACACGAGCCAACTGACCTCATCTAATATAAAATTGTTCTTGTATTAATTTCACACGTAAGACGCAGCCGGAGTTAGGACGGACGACCTTGTTCCAAACCTTTTCGCGCCAATTTTAGGATCGCATCATTAATTAGGGAATTAACTAATCAATCCTTCAATCTATAGGTGTCAGAATAGTTAGGTATTATTAAAGGTAGAAATTATAAGTACTCATACCCAAGGTTCCTCGATGAGACTCGAAGGTGATGCATCATCTAGTACATACATAGTCGTAGCGCAACCAATGTTTCGGTGCTTGATGCAAGACGTGGTGACTGGTGGTTGAAATTAGAGCGCGCATGCAATAGAAATTTAGTAAACTAACTACAAAGCTAGCATTACGATATACTTACATATTTAGCGAGTGCAACTCAAATTTTTTAAATTCTCCAACGTTCCTTGGAATCTTGCAAAGGCACTACACAAGTGATTATGAGTTACATTAGAGTTGGCTTCAAAAATGAAGCGAAAGACAAGTGATAATGAAAGGCGACGCATGACGCATGGCCAAGAAGTCTTTGTATTTTAGGTTTTGATCGAATTGGTGGGCGTGTATGTAGTACACACATAATAAAAAGTCGGAGGACGGTAATCGAGTCAGAGTAATACTTTTAACATCATGGTAAGAAAAAAAAATTAATAAGAAGAGAAAACATACTCAAAATCATAAGCTAGAAGTATCTTTGACTTGTATCTTTGTCCCATGAGTATGCTCCTCTGTATGTTCCGTTTTTTATCTCAACAGGGTTCTTGATCCTACATCTGTTAATTCAAAGAAAGCCAAACTCATAATTACTCTCCGTTGGCATCGCTTTAGCTCCATTCTACACGAATCAGTTAGGTTTGGATTCTGTGGGCGTACACACAAAATTTATGAATAAGACACTTTACGAGTCGAAGTCCACTCAACATCGATCTACCTACTACAGTATAGATCAAATAGAGGTTTGATTTCGATGGAACTCGTTGTCCAAATTCTTGAACCTAGGCGGCAATCACATCTAAACCATGGTTACATGACAAATAACCATTCATGGAGGTTGCCGATCTTCGCAGGTATAGCGTCTCACGCCTCGTCTCACACAATGACACCATGTACAAATTTCCATATTCTTCCATCTCGATGTCCTTGAGGCCCAATACCTGACCTCGTGATCAAGGCCAGTTAAAACCCATTGTCGTCTCCGTTCGTCTATATCCCCTCTCTGGCGTGGCCGGGCCGGTCAAGACACGCTGGTGATCGACACACCAACCGGACACGGGCGGTTCAACGATGATGTGATTCTTGATTCCTAGTCGCGTAGAGCTCAGATCGGCCGATCACGAAAATTACGCGAGGTGACCCTCATACCACATCCCAACTTCAGAGTTCTTACATTCCTTTGATGTCCTGGTTTGTCTGATTGTTGCGCCGTGCTTTTGGCTCCCGGCGATCGATGGGACGGGCTGTAGTTTAGTCCGTGTATGGGGGGCGATTCTGTCACGTCTATAAGATAGTAAAAGAGATGTCGATGTAAGGGATTGTGGAAGGAGAACCCGTGGATCTGTGGCCGGAGACGGACGGCGCGCCGGAGAGAAATTCTGAGCTACGTACGCACGTGGCCTTCGATTTTAAACATCTCTGGCATCCGAGACCTACCCGAAGCGTGTAGCGGGGTGACTATGTCGTACGTAATACCTCGTCCTCGCTTCAAGCGGTCACATGTCCGTCACCGCTTGACGATTAGCGGCTGTGAATGTCACATAACATACTTCAAACATAATAGAAGAGTGGTTAGTGGCCATTGGAATGTCATAGGGCCCAAGCGCAGCGGCGCGAAATCGATTACTCGGAAGCCACGGACCGAGCGGCACCGCCCGGCATGGTGGTGCGGAATCGGTAGATGCCGGGCTGCTGCCGACTTGCTATTCTGGCTTGCACGCTGTGCAGCTATTGGTATGCCAAATCGGTGCTATGGGCCTCGCGGATCGAAGTGAATTGAAGGTCAGGCATAAAACTGGAGTCTTCCTCCGCCGCGTGTATGCTATGCTCCGAGCTCATGATGGCACAGAGAGCGGAACCTCGCAACAGGGGTGCGTAGTTAGTAGCCTTGGGCTTGATTGCAAGCTCGATTGGGTGATAGAAGCTTTGGGTACGAAGGTGGTGCGTAATGATTGTGCCCACGCATGCCTTCGCTCAGCCACTCAGCCGCCACATAGATGACTACCATGCAGAGAAGAAGAACGACTTCGAACGCCATACTTCGGACAATGTGCCGTTTATGCAAGTCAAGAAGAACTCGTTCCCTCTTCTCCCACAACTCGCTCAAAAACTCGTCACCAAGAAAATCCATTCGACTACATAGAATTGAATAGAAACATTCAATTGGGATTTCAAGTAGAATTGAATAGTATCATGTAACGTTATTCATGTATAAGTTATTTTCTATGAAGAATTAAATAGTAACATGGAACTTTTTCTCTAAATAAGATATGATTACACATACATTTCACATAATGTGCAGATAAGAATAGCATACATATGCACAATAGAACTTGATTACAGGACCATTTAGGAAAAAAATCATTTCACAAGTGTTGATAATTAGAGCACATAGACTTGCAGTCATCTCCTACACAACGATGTTTTCAACGTTTTTCCCTAGCTAGTCTCACGTTTCACCATCTAAATACACAAGCAGGCATTACTTCATCTTCCTTTGGACTTCGATCTATCAATGCATATTAGTAGAAATTATTATATTGGAAAACAACCTCGGCGACTTTGGAATTCCTGTAGAAGGTAAAAAGCAGATAGATGAAAGATACATATAGGCCACACAGATATTAAAACAACTAAATAGCAAGGAAAATGACATGATAACATGTTGTAATTTATAACAATTAAACAACAACAGAGCTCGGTTTAGTTTGTTATAAATTGCTCTCAAATTTAATATGTTGGGTTGCTAAGAATAGCCTTCCAATGACATACACCATGATGCAATCGCTCCATCTCCCTAATTAACCCCTCAGACGACTGCTTTGTTCACACCACACACATATATACCTCCCTCGATGTCAATGTTGCATATACCCTTCTTATATATTCTTTTTGAGCAAACCTTCTTATATATTCTCAAGAAAGGAATAGAACCGATGTTAATCATATATATTTCGATTGTCTCGGCAATTAATCGAATCATCCTTCTCCAAACCGCAGTCACTCAATTTAGATCTCCAATTTGAGTGAAGCGCATTTTGGAGAAGGATGATTCGATACTTCTGAAACGCATGAATATAATGCTATATTTGTTCAGATCTCCAAAAAAACAGGTCACTCAATTAAGATGAATATGCCATTTTTTTTTGACATTGAATATGCCAGTCCATGCTATTTTCAGATCCACAAGAAAATCTGCAGAACAACTACAGCACTCTTATTCTAGGCCTCACCGGTTTGCATGGTGCAGTTGTACACTTGATACTGCCAAGTGGCGTCTATAATGGTATTTCTCTTATTTCGTCTATTTTATAATGGCAATTTTACAAATGCCTACTCTATAGTGTTTGCATTTCTCAAGTTTTCCATCCCTGTGGTGGTATCTGTCTAATTAACAATTTTACATACAGAGTTATCTCATTCAGCAAGACCATACTCTATAGTGTTTGCATTTCTCAGGTTTTCCATCCCTGTGGTGGCATTTCTCAGGTTTTCCATCCCTGTGGTGGATGTTTTAACTTGTAATATGTAGCATTAATTTTGTCCATCAAGTAAAACATATATATGAAAAAAAAATATGAACAAGACAATACAACTACAGCACTCTTATTCTAGGCCTCACCGGTTTGGGCGGCGACGGCGAGGAGGTCCACGGCGAGGAGGTGCACGGCGGCGAGGAGGGGAGTGGCGTCGTCCCGGGCGGCGACGGCGAGGAGGTCCACGGCGAGGAGGTGCACGGCGGCGAGGAGGGGAGCGGCGTCACACGGGCGGCGACGGCGAGGATGGGAGTGGCGTCGTCACGGGCGGCGGACGGCCAGGAGGTGCACTGCGGCGAGGACGGAGTGGCGTCGTCACGCGGCGGCGACGGCGAGGAGGTGCACGGCGGGAGTCCACGGCGCACGGGCGGCGGCGATCTAGGGTTGGAGCAGCGAGGAGGGCACGGTGTGGCAACTGGTGGGAAGATTGGAGGATTTTAGTGTCCGCGGGAATTTGTATTTTGACCTTCAATCCCGGTTGAAGACAACAACCGAGATTGATCGACCATCGATCCGGCCGTGTCTCCAACCGGGATTGCCATGGTGCTAGCCCCACACGCCGATCTGGCGAGGGTGGTTGACCTTCAATCCCGGTTCAAAACAACAACCGAGATTGAATGGAGATTCAGTCCCGGGCTGTCTCTCCAACTGGGATTGCTAGTGGTCTAACCCAGATGCATAGGAGGACCTTCAATCCCGGTTGGTATCTCCAACTGGGATCTATAGGCGATCTTCAGTCCGGGTGTGTTTTCCCAACCAGGATTGATTGGTGGGCTGCCCCACACGTCAGATGACCAACGCCCGAGTGCTTGGGACTATCAGTCCCGGTTTATTATACAAACCGGGACTGATACCCAAAAATAAAAGAAAGCATGTGCGCGAGCACGGGCTCGAACCCGTGACCGCAAGGCCAGGGAGCCCGCGCTCAAGCGCACGCTGCTAGCCACGGGAGAGGGGGGGAGAGATGTTCTCCTCTGTTAGGAGCGAGTTGTTTTTGTACCTTTCTTGGTCTTTAGTGGAGGGAAAGGGAATTTTTTTTAATTGTATTTTAATTCCTTATTTGTATTTTAAATCCATTTTCCCATTATATTTCCTTTTTTTAATGTATTTTAATTCGTTTATTGTGGAGAAAGCCATGTTTTCCTTGACATGTGGGCCCATATATGGTGGGTCCCATATGTCAGTGGTAGTAATTTGCCATAAATGTCTTCAAAGTTATAGAAAATTGTTGGGAGCCTATTAAAATTAAATAAAAATTTCACAAAATTCATAAGAATTGTGCAAAAGTTGACATATATAAAAATGAGTTGGGAACCTTGAAATTTCTCATTAGTTTATAAATGAGATGGGAATAATCTACTTATACATAAACGATGGGAATTTCTCATAATTGGCGAGCACGAATGGTTCTTTCCGGATCAATATGAATTTAGGGAGAAATATCTAAAATATTACATGACTACTTTATTTTTACAAGTGATCATTCGTTATGATCGTGGCGTGCGTCGAGCTTCCTCATCATCGCTAAGGACACTAATGTCTCACGTCCGCCGAGAAAGGCGGCGACTCGTCGAATCGATTATACTCTTCTTAAATGCCTGCGGACGCCTCAACTCCAACAATCCTTCTTTTATCAGAAAGAACCACGTGGTGCCTTGCTTGATCACTGCTAGTAGTCTTGTTCTTCTGTCTTTTTATAGTTTTACCCTTATGAACTTTTGGTTTGTTGTCCATGTCCATCACATAGAATATCTGTGTCACATCATTGGCGAGCACGAACGGTTCATCCCTGTAGGCCACTTGCTTGAGGTCCACGATTGTCATACCATAGTCATCGATCTCCACGGCTGTCAGTTTCACCCATTGGCACCTAAACAGAGGGACTTTCAAAGGTCCATACTCGAGCTCCCAGATCTCTTCTATGAAACCATAGTAGGTATCCATCTTTCCATTTTTGTCCAAGGCATCTATCTGGACGGCGTATTTGTTTTGGTTGGTGCTTTTCCTATCCCGGGTCGTCGTGTAAAATGTGTACCCATTTATCTCATACCCTTGCCATGATACGATTGTTATGGATGGTCCCCGAGCTAAGAGCTGCAACTGTTCATGGACTCCCTCCTTGCCTAACAGATGCTTTTGTAGCCAACCACCAAAGCTCTCCACTTGCTTGTTCGCGATCCACTTATCTGACTTATCTGGGTATTGGGCTCGTAATATCCTCTCGTGATCAAGTACATACGAGCCTTGAAGATGCTTGTTTTAGTACCGTGAAATGTGCTTGTTTAAATGAGAGTAGATCGTCACAGAGGATTCTTTTCTCCCTAGGGTCCCTTTTCCCGTAGCCTCCCTCAAAGCGTGATCTGAGGACGCCATTCGGATTCAGATCATCAATGTAGTCGACACAAAACTCAATCACCTCCTCTGTGCCAACACTCGGGCAATGCAACCTTCGGGCGAGAACGGTTACGAACATACTTCTTTAGGACGCCCATGTACCTCTCGGCGAACATCTTGTGCAAGAAGATCGGTCCGAGAATTTCTATCTGTTTGACCATGTGAACCATGAGATGAACCATCATATCAAAGAAGGATGGAGGAAAATCATCTCAAGGTTGACCATACTAGCGACAATGTTATCCTGCAGATTAGATAACTTATCCGGATCTATGACCTTTTGTGATATCGCGTTGAAGAACGAACACACCTTTATGATTGTACCTCGTACCATGTGCGGTAGAATACCTCGCACCATAAATGGGAGCAAGCGGGTCATCAACACATAACAATCATGGGATTTCAAGTTTACGATTTTATTCTCTTTTGTGTTTATGAGTCTTCTTATGTTCGACGAGTACCCGAAGGACCTTAACACTGTTCAACAACTGAATCATGCTTTTTCTCTTCTTTGCTTGGTGTGTAGCTCGCGGGACAGAGGTAATGCCCTTTGTCTCTCTCTTGTGGATGTAGTTCTTCCCTGAGACCTAACAATTGTAGGTCCTTTCGTGCTTGAAATGTATCTTTTGATTTGTCGTACATATCTATGAAGCCTAGCAGGCTTACGCATACATTCTTTGTGATATGCATGAAGTCCAGGGAGTGACGGACCTCTAAGTCTTTCCAGTAAGGCAAGTCCCAAAATATAGACTTCTTCTTCTAGCTAGGCTTCTTCCTAGATTCTTCAGCCGGGAGTGGCGGGACGGGTTTGCTATCAGGACCCTTTCCAAATACTACGTCTAGATCCTTTACCATAGAAAATACTTCCGCCCCACTGCGATGCTTGGGCTTCTTACGTTTCTCTTCGGTCCCATCAAAATTAACATGGTTACTCCGTAACGGGTGCTTCAAATTGAGGAACCTACGATGGCCCATGTAAACAACCTTCCGAGAGTTTGTTAGGTACTTGTCTTCCGTATCATCCAAGCACTGGATGCAGACTTTATATCCCTTTATAGATAGGCCCGACAAGTTACCAAGTGCAGGCCAGTCGTTGATGGTTACAAATAGCAATGCACGTAAGATGAAATACTCTCTTTTGTACTCATCCCATACACGTACACCATCATTCCATAGCGTTAGCAGATCTTCAACCAACGGTTTGAGATACACGTCGATGTCGTTACCAGGTTGCTTAGGGCCTTGGATAAGCAATGGCATCGTAATGTATTTCCGCTTCGACATAGCCAAGGAGGAAGGTTGTAGATACATAGAGTAAAGAGCCAAGTCTTGTGGATCGCTGCTCATGTCACCGAACGGGTTCATTCCATCCGTACTCAATGCAAACCTTATGTTCCTCGCATCGTTCGCGAAGTCCGGATATTTTCTATCGAGTTTCCTCCACTGCGAGCCATCTGCTGGGTGCCTTAGCTTTCCGTCGACTTTACGATCATCTTTATGCCAACGCATCATCTTCGCATGCTTTTTGTTCGCAAACAAACGCTTCAACCGAGGGATTATAGGGAAGTACCACACCACCTTAGCAGGGGCTCTCTTCTTCTTACGCCCCCCCTCTACCTCACATGGGTCATCACGCTTAGTCTTATACCGTGATGTTTTGCACACCGGACATTCTTCCAAATCCTTGTACTCATTACGATAGAGGATACAATCGTTTGGACATGCATGTATCTTCTGTACCTCCAACCCCAAAGGGCAGAGAACTTGCTTGGCTTCATACGTAGTTTCAGGCAGCGTGTTACCCTCTGGAAGCAACTTCTTCATGAGGCCTAACAACTCATCAAATCCCTTATCAGATACTCCATTAGTAGCCTTCCATTGCATCAATTCCAGTGTGGTACGCAACTTTTTGTGGCCCTGCCCACAGTTTGGATACAACAATGTTCCTTGGTCCTCCCGCAGGCGCTGAAACTTTTCGTAATGTCTTTCATCGGTGTATTCTCCCTCTCCATCATGCAACATCTGTTCTAGATCATCGTCGTCAAACTCCCCTAGTATATGTTCAATAGAACCGTGTTGGCCAACATCGCCATATAATCCGCCACATCTTCTTCGTCACCATCTTCTTCTTTACCGTCTTCTCGTATAATCTCTTCTTCACCGTGTTTGGTCCAACAGGTATAGTTTTCACTGAAACCTCTTGAGATCAAATGGAAGTGAATTTGCTAAGAGTTTGACCACTCCTTGTGATTCTTGCAGTCTATGCATGGACAACATATGTAGCTTTGATCTTGTGCGACCACTTGCTCGACGCATAAAAGTTTCCAAACCCTCCACAAACTGTGAGGAGGCGGTCCATGTACATCCATCGCCGATTCATCTACATTAAGTTACATCAAGGTAGTTGTTAGTTCATTTTCCAATAATGAATTAATTTCAAAAACCAAAATTAAAGTCTCGCTTAATTTATTATACATTTATTTAATTTTTAGGTCAATACTTCAATTTTAGGTTAAATACCTTTTTAAAAGAATTATTTTTAAGTCGATAATATTTTATCAAATATTTTATCACAATCGAATCAAATTCTAAGGTAATGCAACAAAGTATTTGGCAACCCACTTAAAATGATATATCTAGATCTACCAACTTATAATTTTACATCAATAAAGTAAGTAGAGATCAATGAAGTTATAATATTTTATCACATATTAATTAATATATAATGTTAATTTTAAACAATCAAAATCTATGCAAAATCTACTTTAAACTCTACTCCCAAAATTTCTCCATGAATCGATGAAACCAAAATTCTAAATTTGAGTCACCTCCACGCATTCAATGTGTGCTACATCACAATCCAAGTAAATTCTAAGCTAATGCAACAAGATTTTACAATCCATTTCAAAATTTGGTCCACGAAAGTTAAGATTCAAAATCATAGATCCATGAAACCATCATCTAAATTTAATTAGCTACAACTACAAATTCAAAACGAACTACGTCTTAATCCAAGCAAAATCTAAGATTACACAACAAGTTTTTGCCAACCCATTCAAAAGATCGAGCTATATCTACCAATTTATAACATTTCATCAAAGATGGGGAATAGAGACCAAATTTTTTCATATTAAATTTAAAGCAAATATAGAAACTACATTTCATATACAAGTAGTGAGAAATGAAGTTACTAACCTTGGTTAACTTGGATTGAAGTGAAATAATCAAATTACAAAAAATTTGAGCAGCACCTCCCCTCAAATCCGTAATGGCGTCGAGCTCCTCTGTCGGATTTGATGGTGGGGAAGGTTACGGTAGGTCGGGAAAGAAAGGTTAAATACGGTAATCAATCCCGGTTGGTGTTACCAACCGGGATTGATATCCCCACCCCGTCCCGGCTGGTAACATTGATGGGCCAGTATGGAAGGCCTGTTCCCTGGTAGTGTATGGTGAATTCCATACAGCTAAATCATGTATAGCTAAATCATGTATTTGAGATTCTATACATGCAAGAGTTCAAAAAATCATGTATTTCATTCTGGAAAATATGGTGGATTAAGATTGTAGTTCTGAAATATATTGATATGTCACCTGTTGCCTTCTGTAGATTGCTATATCCACATTTAGACTAAAATATTATATTGTTTACAAATTACATGACTGAGTACTCTCGACTTTCAGATTTTCAGGCATTTAGGCATGCTGTCCCTGAAGCAACTTATGGAGATGCTCTTTGCCCAGGTTGCAAGATATGTGTGGGCACCTGGAAGTGAAGTATAGCATGAAAGTGTTAAGTATTCAGAATGGAAGTGCATCATTTAAATTGGGAATTGATTTAGTAATTTGGAATGTTTGTTACTGAGATTTACGTATTTTAGCTTGCAAATGAAGCAACCAGATTGTATATTACATGATGTACGTATTTAAGCTAAAGTGATCTAAAGTGAAAGTTGTTTGTAGGCCAAATGAGCAAGTTATTTGCTGAAATTGTGTATGTGGAAGTGTGTTTCAGTGTTTGTATGATTTTATCTGAAATTAGTACTCGGAGCAACAATTTCTAGCTAGATAATTTGAACTAAAAGCCTTTGTATGCTATGATGATTATTCTTTAGAAAAGGTAGAATGGTATGAATTTTGGAGCAACAAGTTTCACTATGTTCTGAAGAGAGATTATACTAACATTTAAAGCTCATACTGACATATAAATATGAGCCGAAGATTTACAAGCAATGCACCATGTGTCTTCTTCAGAAAATTTATAAGCTCGTGTATGGACATATGGCTGTCCAGAGATTCTGGTTTTCATTTTTTGGAGTATGATGTGGCTGTCTGCTGCTATAGATGAAAACTGCTGCTTGCATTTGCACAAGAAACCACCCTTCATGTTAGCTGAGCCCTATACATGTTATTTTGTCAAGATAAAAGAATCTTCCTGCTGCCAGCACCAATCACATGAACTGAAAAGTGTTAGCTGATCCATAACACTTTGGCCATCAAGATCAATTGCCCAATGTTATAACAAAGTACAAAAATCTTCCTACTGCAAATTCAGAATCATTTCGTTTACAAATTAAAAATAAAAGCTTAAAGTTTTTTGTTTGGGCAATTGCGACTGTCATGGAAACCAACTTGGTTGCATGTCTTACATCTACATGGTCCTCCCTCTTTCTTTTTTTTTTTCTGCACCTGTTCATTCTTCTTTTGCTTGTCCCCATATCCCAAAATTCTCTTGCATCTCCCCTTTGTATGAATATCAGTAGATGGGGGAATATCAACCTCATCTGGAAAGCTACAACTAATAAAATCCTCGTGTTCTTCTTTCCTACTATGCGAGTGAGTAGGAATTAGTTGGAACAGAGACGCCTCAATGTTAGCCAAGCTAGTCAATAAAAAGTCCATGCCATCTTTCAACGCCTTAGCCATTTGAAAGAGATCTTCAAATTTGTTTTGTGCCACGGAAATCTTCCTTCTCATAGCTACATCCACAAAATCTGTGGCCTTCTCTTCTAGTAAATTGCCATCGCTATCATAGACTCTCTCCTTGCAGTAAAAACAAATAGCATCGACAATTAATTTTACATAAGCATTATATAATTCAAAAACCATTGAAATTGCAATATTTACCTTTTGTTATGTTTTCCCCATATTTTTAAGATACAGTGGCTTGAAAGCTCATTTAGCCTGGCACTCTTCAATATACATATAATATGGCGGTATGGGATTCCTATGGAATCGAAAAGCATACATGAGCAAGTAACCATCATCGTTGTGGTGTCAAAATGAGCTTCTCTAATCTTATTAGGGTCATCGCTCATGACCACAATTTTCGTTCCCTCCACTATTGATGTGCTTTGAACATCACAATGATCTCTTGCAGCAAGAACCTCTTCTTGGAATTTCTGAAAAACCTCATGTGTGAATATCAAGCTGCCATTCTTCTCTAGTTTCCTTGATATAAGCAACTGAGGGTTAGTATGAAGGCTTGTGTTGTCTACTAGCAACTCTTCTTGACGCTGACATTGCAATGCTGTGTTAAATCTGAGCCAAAACTCAACAAGTGCGAGCTTGCGACCTATAAAACAATTGAAAAAAGAATTTGCACTCTCTCACCTTGATGTAGTTCGAAGAATACAGGCAAGGAATATATCCATGAAGTATGCTGGGATCCATAACTCATGGATTTTATACCTTCTAGCCAACCATTCATTGTCCTCTAACTTAAAATCTGAGATAAAAGAATGCCATTTTGACTCAAATTCCACAATTGTTTCTGAACCCCACACACATAAGTTCACCTCTCCCAAAATAAAGGATTCTCTCTTAACTGTGGACCAATTTTCTCAGGATGTTTTTCCATAATATGCCACATGCACAACCTATGGGTGGTAGTTGGAAGAACACTAATAATAGCAGCTCTCATGCTAGCATCCTCATTAGCTACGACAACTCTAGGAGATACACCTCCCATAGCTCTCAAGAATGTCTCAAACAACCAAACATATGACTCAATTTTCTCATTTGATAGGAATGCAGCACCGAAAAAGACACAGTGCATATGATGAACAACTTCGGTGAATGGTGCAAAAATCATGTCATATTGATTAGTACTATATGTAGCATCAAAAGATGGCACATCACCAAAATGCTTGTAGTTTTTTCGGCTAGTGGCATCTACCCAAAATACACGCTCCAGCCTACCATCCTCCACCTCATAATCAAAGAAGAAGGCTGGATTGAGTTCCTTCATCCGGCCAAGTTGGTCCACAAACATCTGAGCATCAGCATCTTTGATTTTATTCTTAAATTCACTGTAGTAATTTTGTAGGTCTCTTTTGGTACACCCCACATACTCAAAACCCCCTGCACTAACATGAAGCAACCTAAATGCCTGTGAGGTTCCTATGCTAGCTTTGTGGCAATTATATATTATAGTTTTTGCCTTCTCATTTACATAGCGGTTTGATCTTAGCAAATGCCATTTACTAGGTGTCACAAGCTCATAACTATGTTGCTCAACAGCTCAACAAAAGATACTATCTTATACTTGTTATCATTGCACCTCTTGACAAAGATGTGTTCATCACACCCGCACCTTGTTTCTTTCATCCTATAACCTTTGTTTGTGGGATCGAGAAGGATTTTACCTTTGTTAGACCTATATCCTTGCCTTGCACATAAGTAGCGCTTCTAGCTGATAACATCACCAACCAATTTTTGTTGTCCAATATGAACTGAAAAGCCAACGTCATGAGCATACGCCTTATAGAATACCTCTGCAGACTCTAGATTAACAAATGTCATCCCTACTACGGGCTTAGACCCTTCTTCACACTCAAGTATGAAATCCAAACGCTGCAACAAACAAAAATGAATCAGCGCCAATTAGTTAAAATTTATGTCAATTGAATAGTTTCGATATACTTACAATGGAAGGGATGCTTTTCTTCTTCGGTGTATTAAATCCATTCGCTTCTTCGAGAAGGGGTCGGTCGCCGAGAGCTTGATCGTAGCCATCTATCTTGAAGTTACATGTGCTTGCTGGTGTGCCGGATGACGGCGAGGTGGGAATGGCAGCACCTGCGGCATCTAGACTTTGCACGTGTACGGGAGGCATCCAGTGGAGGACGCGGATGCTGTGCGACGACCACGTGCCGCAAAGGACAAGGAGGACGACACGGAGTCGGCGTCGGTGAAGGGCGGCGTGAGAGCTGCCGCTACTGGGATTAGCAGCGGACAGGGACGCGATCTGTGCGGACTCGTGTGAAGACGAGACGTCGCCGGCATGAGAGGCTGAGAGCTGCCACCATCGGGATTAGCGACGGATAGGGATGCATGTGGATGCGAAGACGAGACGTCGTCGTGCTGAACCGAACAGGCGGACGCCGACGCTTTTTGCAAATTCGCCAAAGCCAATGCAGTCGGACATGCAAAAACGCGCTCAAGCGGATGACTAGCGTTGGATTAGGATTGAAGGGATGAGATGGGCTGATTGCATGAGTGCATCAGATGGGCTGATTGCATAGCAAACACAGCCTACATATAATTATTACTATATGAAAGTTTAGAAAATATTTTGTATCCAATCAACATATAAATTTAATGGGAAACCACACAAGTAGCATAACATATCAATCAACTTTCAGCTCGACCAATGTTCAGCTGTAACAATGGGTGATGCTAAGCTCTGGCCATGAAGATTATTGGCCAATACATCCAGCTTGAATTTTTGTAGATATAATCTCATTTACAAACAAATTTAATCCATGTAGCAACAATTTGTACTGTTCTAATGGACAATAACAGATAATTACTTGTGTTGATTTCATTCCAAATAAGAAAAGAATTGTTCTGCAGTTCATTGTGTGATACAAGGGGTGTGTCGTTTGAAACTCCAAATACATTGACGTATGTCATTTTTATTCTCCCTGATGGCACATCTGATCTTTTGCCCCCTAGTTTACATTTCTTGAGTAGCATTGAGTTTGACAGAATTTCTATAACCAGGAATGATAAAAACAGGTAAAAAAAGAAAGCTATTACTTTTTCATGAATGGCCAGCCAAACTTTATCTTGAGATCATTAGTTCTCTTCCCGAGCCTCATGAACACAATGAGCATCCAAGACAGTACCAATTGGTAGAACCAGATAAAAAAATCGAATTAGGAGCGACTAATTGACTGAAGAATCAAGAAACAAAAAGGAAGCGTTCAGATCCTCCTAAGTGGTGAATGTTAAAGAAGAATGGATAATTTGAAGAACCATGATCTTTTGTCCACCTCCATGTCCAACGAGGCCAAGAACAAAGCACAGAACTGGGAAGCCTCCTCTGCTGCTCGGGTGTCACGAACTAGGGTAAATCGAAGGAAGAATGATTGTCTCGTCTAGATGAGAGGAGGCCGGTGGCACTCCTCACGCTCGGGCGGTAAAGATAGATGGATTAAAGCCTATTTCTTACTTGATTGATAATAGATATATCTTATATTTTTTATAAGCATTACTTATTTGGAACATAAGAAAGCAATCTTTAATCTTTAGTAATTAATTCGATCTAATCTCTAATATCTCAATCATTTAGAAGCTTGGACCCACATGCTACAGTACCATGGTACTATTCATGCCGCTACAATACTGCAGTATTGTTCATGGGAGGGACATGGGCCACCATCCATGACACTTCACTCCTCCTAGACATGTAGCTCTTCCTCGAGCTGCTAGGTGGTGGCTAGGTTGTAGACCCATGAGTCCCCACGATGAAGCCCACGATGAAGCAAGTGCATGAATTGACTCATTCTTTATCTGTGGATCCCGAGCTAATGGCACCACATGAGCTACACCCAAGGACAAAGCTGCAAGGCACCTCCCTGTGCTATAGTGAGTTGCTGCCCACCGTCGTCCACCAACATAGATTTGTGTTGCCGCTCGACGCCATCCTCCAGGGCAGGAAGCCACATGTCACCCCGTGGCTGATAGGATCCAAGCCCTCCACCGCCGATGACGTGCCTAGAACCATCCAACCATAGGACGTCCCACATCGAACCATAGGACGTCCCATACTAGATATGCCTGCTTTGACTTGTCGGTGAGCCTAGTGCCTCTTGTGTCGCTGTGGCGTCTTGCATAGGATGATGGGCAAACCACGGGCACATTCCCTGGCAACAACCCTGTGGTCCACCTACTCTCCCTCCATGATAACGGCATCCTTGGCACTAGTGATGACCCTCCCCTCGCGTGTAGGATCAGTGGGATTCAAGTCTTTGAATAGATGAGCTTGAAGTCTCTTAGATGCCTCCTCCACTTGAATTCCCCCTCAACGAAGGGTTCCTGAATACGGAGGATGGTAGGAGAAGCTGTGTGAAGTGATCGACTGCTCTAACACCAAATATATCACGAACTAGGGTAAATCAAAGAAAGAATGACTGTTTTGCCTGAATGAAAGGAGGCTAGGGACACTCCTCACACTCGGGAGGTACGTTAAATTCTAATTCTTACTTGATTGATAATAGATACATCTTATCTCTTATATAGATATTACTTACTTGAAACTTAAGAAAACAATCTTTAATCCATAGTAACTAATCCGATCTAATATCTAATATCTCAATTATCTAGAAACCTCAGCCAATGTGCTACAGTAACGGGGTACTATTCATACCGCTACAGTACCATGGTATTGTTTATGGGAGGGCCATGTGCCACCGTCGATGCCACTGCAGTACAGAGCAACTCAACAAGCACAAATGCTTTAACACCACAAAGCTCACTAAAGGCACAACTCCATTATTTTTCTCGCAAAAGGACTCAACATAACTAAAAATAAGCACACATATATCAGTAGATGTCTAAAGGTCCGGGGCTTGCGAACCCAATTCCAATACACACTTTCACAGTAACAAGGCTATAATTTTAGATTTGGCTTCCGAACCTTCCTCGTCACTCTATGTAGGTAGAAAAGTACATGAGCTTAATTACTGTAGTTTTTGTTGGTGAATTTTCAGAGAAGGGCCATCCACAAATGTTTTCTACTCCTCTTGTAAACCACTTGAGAAGAACTCAGATGCAGTCTCAATAACTGCACCTACCTGAATCCATTATCAAATTATTCAGCATATGATCAGCTACCAGTGAGCATTCACAGGTTTCAAAAGACAGATAAAAAAAAAACGTGACAAGGCTGACCGATTTGTCTACTTGGAAGTACTTTGGATATGATCAACTACCAGTGAGCATTCACGTACAAGTTTCTTTATAAGTAACATAGCTTCAGTCATATTTTAATGCTACCAGATTGTGCTTCAAAAATTGTGCAGGTTCACAAATAGCACACCAAGAGTCCGCAAAATTATGGATGGTTTCGTGGTTATTTTTCTCTTCTATCTATTTAGTCAAGATAATAGAAAATGCTTTTATTTTGTTGCAGAAAAACACTATACATTCAATCTACTAAATATGCATTCCCTTTTTTTCAACAAGGAGGTATACCCCCGTTTCCATTACTCCTACGAACAATGGAAGCAACATAAATAGTCACGGACGTCTTAACAGTCACCCAAAGACAGAAATAAACCTGCTGACAATGCCTACCACAACCCTGCTTTCTAACCCTTCGAAAACAAAGGCAAAATCTCCCACAAAAGCACAGAGAAACTCACACATGGCAAGCACAAGGACGACACCCCCACCCTGAAACTTGGCTTAACCAAGGCCCATTACAACAGATATGAACCCAGGGAGCTAGAACAGAACTGACTACAACTCTACTACTGAGAGACACTGCCAACAACTGAAGCTCCAACACTATCCAAGTCAAGGATTGGTTTCAACAGGTGGAGCTGGGAGTCTTGGCATAGGCCTTGTCCTGGGCTCTCTACGTACTACCACCCCTCTAGTTGACTTGCCCCAGCTAGCATCATATCACGGAGCTCCTCATAGTGCAGACCTGACCAATATTGAAGCAATATTGCACAAATAGAAAAAGACAGAGAATTAGGGGAAGTTAGAATTTTTCCATCAAAGACCACCCTATTCCTGACCAACCAAACAGACCAGCAAACATTAAACAATTTATTAGCACTTACACAGTGAAGATGCATCCATCTGTAATATTGAACGACATTAGCAGGTCTACAATTGGATTTCATTACCATAGCCAATAAATTTCAAACACGTTGAGCTGTCTCCACATCCTCACAAAACATGTGGGATTACCAACCCAATTCCTTTTCTTAAGCACATTCTTAGTCAAAACCACGTTAATAAACAAGAGCCAAAGGAAAATTTTATTTTTTAAGGGAAATTTAGACCCCCAGAGATGATTGCATTTCATACCAAAAGAAGTGTGCAATCTATCATACATGAAATTTACAGTAAATATCACCTGTTTCTAATTTTCAACATACTGAATCTCTCTCGTTGCAAAAATTAAATCCCCTGAACTGTTCTATCAAAGAGACCCAACATGTTTTATCAGCAGGTAGTATAGCAATCTCCTAAAAGAAAAATACCATATTTTTTTACCAGAAGATACAGTAATATATTTACTTATTTATCATTACATATATCATAAATCCTAGGAACTAATCTATCCAGAGCAACATCCCCAAACCAATGATCCTCCAGAAATCAATATGCTTCCCATTCCCTATCACACACCTTCTGGCCTGAGCATACAAATGTTTGAATGAATACTTATTCAATGGCAGCTTCTGAATGATCTTGTTGTATGTCCTATCAATATCACCTTCCTAAATCTAACAGCTCTCATACTACTAATAATGATGCAGATCCCTCAAAAAACATCTCATTAATAATGAAGCAGATCCATCAAAAAAATGATGCAAGGAATTGTAAAAACATTCCTGCAAAATCTCACAATGCACAGCTAAAAAAATCATTTGCATCTTTAATGCATTGTATCAAGCACATGCTGAGCACTGAACCTCGGAGTAGAATAGACTTATGCACGCGGATGACCACCATCCACACACACATCCGCAGCTATACTGCTCAGAACGAATAACACGAACAAATAACACATTTTATGTAGGCAAAATATTCGGTGCAAATGTTTGTTCGGTGCAAAAGTGAAAAAAACGAAGTCTGGCCATTGGATCACCGCGTGTGGACCAGATTCAGCGCGGCCTCTGCAGCCAGTGACGCCGGTTTGGGCTGCTGCGTTGCTTCGCGTGGAAGCCTCCAAAGCGAAGCTCCGATTCGGCATCGGCTTAGAGGTGTCGTCGCCTAGAGCTTGTGCGCCGTGCGCCCCGTTGCCTCCAGGCTTCCACTGCGCACCTCCAAGGCAAAGCTCCGATTCGTCATCTGCTTGGAGGCATCGTCGCCTAGAGCTCGCACGCCGTCGTGTGTCGTCGCCTCCAGCCTTGCACCGTCGCCGTCGCCGCGCGCCCCGTCGCCACAGACACCTCCAGCCGTACCATCGCACCGCATGGATCCTCAAGACAAGGGGCCACTCCAGATGAACCCTAGCGATGGCATGGCAATGCCCTATGGCGGCGATAGCATGGGGTCCCTAGCCGGCAGTGGCAGCATGGCGATCCAGGACATGCCTAACATCAATGGCTACACGGACAATAGCATATTGGAGGACATATTGGAGGATTTACTGTACGGCGACGATGATGGCATGGCATCGCAGCGTGACTTCCCTGACAACGCCCCCATGACCGCCCCTACATAGTTGACATCAACACCAACGCATCCTCATTGGAAGATGGATTAAGAACTCCACAAAAGTGCACGCTTCCGTTCCGTGTTAGTATTGCGAATTAGTATTTGTTAATTGATCAAATTTGATTGTGTGAATTGAAATCCTTTATCATCTGAAATTCTAAATACATGTTGCAATGCAGGGGATAACATGCACACCAGACTTGCCCGATGATGTGAAACCAGCTGTGGGGATGGAATTTGCTGACTTAATGTTTGTTAAGCAATTCTACATGAATTATGCTCATTTAGCTGGGTTTTCAGTTCGTGTTAGGCAACAAACTATAGTGGATGGTGAGGTGTTGTGGAAGAGGTTTTATTGCTCAAGAGAAGGATTCCGTACTAAAGGTGAGAATAAGTTGGATGTACAAACCAATGCGGATGGTAAAAATAAAAGGAAATGTGATAGAAAGCTCACTAGGTGTGGATGTGAGGCCATGATTGCCGTCAAAAGGACTAAGGAAAATAGATACAGGATTGAGAAATTTGAACCTGTTCATGCACATGAACTTGTCTCACCTAGTAAGAAACATTTGATAAGGTCTAATAGACAAGTTAGTGAGAAGGCTAAGACAACATTGTTCGATTGCCATAAAGCTAGCATTGGAACCTCCTTGGCATATAGATATCTTTGTGTTAGTGATGGCGGATTTGAAAATGTAGGATGCACGAAAAGAGGCTTGCAAAACTATCATGCTAGCTTAAAAAGTAGTATCAAGTCAACAGATACACAACTATTTGTTGATAATCTTGTTAGAAAAAATGACATAAATGCAGAATTTTACTTTGACTATGTTGTTGATGATAAGGGTAGGTTGGTACATGTCTTTTGGGCAGAAAAAATTATTCTCATTTTGAAGATTTGGTATCCTTTGATTCCACGTACAATACCAATGAGTACAACATGATATTCACACCATTCACAGGAGTGAATCACCATGGCAGATGCGTCTTGTTTGGGGCTGCATTGCTTTCAATGAGAAGATAGATTCGTATGTATGGTTATTTGGTACATTTTTGAAAGCAATGGGAGGGACAACACCTAGATTCATCATCACTGATGAAGATGCTAGCATGAAGGCAGCGATTGCCATTGTGTTCCCAGCAAGTAGGCATAGATTGTGCATGTGGCACATTTTGAGGAAGCTTTCAGAAAAGGTAGGCCCAGTTGTGAGGGATAATCTTGTATTCTATAAACGGATGAACACATGTGTCTATTCCTCAGAAACAATTGAGGAGTTTGAGGCTGAGTGGGCTTTGGTGATTGCTGATTTCAACTTGGAAGATAATGATAGCCCAAAGATGAGAGAAGTTCGCTTCAATACTAGCACTATGATAGGTACTTGCTCTTGTATGTTGTTTGAAACACATGGAATTCCTTGCTTCAAATGCTGGAGACATGCTACTGACCAATGTGTGCTTGCTTCTTTATTACTTGCTACAGAGCAAAATAGGTGGTATGTTATAGCATAAATGTTGCTCATGTTCATGTTCAGTTGGCATTTTGAATAGGCTTAGTTTCAGTTGGCATTTTGAATGTTGCTTTAGAACCCTATTTTGCTCTAGAATTGTCTACTATACATTTTGAATGTTGCTCCTGTAATAGCCCAAATGTGGGAATTTCCAAAAAATTTTGTAATATTAATTATCGAGTGAATTTTGGGACTTTCTATGGAGTGCAAATCAAAAATCCCTTAATAAATCAAATCAAAATCCTCTTGTAATCTTAATTTATATACTAATTTAGGATAATTTCCAAAGCAAGGTGATTTGGATAATGATAAATGCAAATATATCATGAGTAACTCAATGATCAAGGTATTGTTGAAAATCAAATTTTTCATAATAACTAACATAAATTTACAAACACAAGTTAGTGAAAATTCTAGATCCTAGTAGGACAATTAGGTTTCCTACATCAATTAAAATTTAGCTTAGGGTATAAATCATGAACAATCCTTAATTGAATTTAGAAAACCTAAACCAAATTGTTCAAATTCAATTTGATTATGAAATTTACACCAAGAATGTCATATCTTCGACCTTTTTAGCCAATTTTTCCTGAAAATCCCCATTTACCTCAATGCCATTGGACCAGTCAACAAGCACTGTTCACATGGGGCCCACTGGCTAGCCACACCTTCCCCTCTCTCCTTCTCTCCTTCTCTTCCTCTCCTCGCCGAAGCTCGCCACCACAAGATGCACGTGGCGGCCCCACAGCAGTACGCCGCACACACGCACTGCAGGCAATGAGGCACCTCATCTCCATCGCTCTGGCACCTCGCCGCACCGTCGCATCCGCCTGACTCACGCTCGTTGCCTGGTCACCTCCCTCCGTCACTGCCACACTGCCGCCTCGGTACTTGCTCATTGGAGCTTGGCGCGCTGCCCGAGCCTCGATGATGATCGTCCTCGTGAGCTCCGGCTTTATTAGAGGGAGCCAGCACCTCAATTTCTCCTCTCTCCGTCCGTCTCTTAAAACCAGAACCGGCCTCACCCTCGTCGCCCTCTTTCACTCAACCGCCCACACTCAAAACACTCATATTGGCTCCGTCTCTCCCCCGCATTGCTTCTGTTCCAACCAATCGAGCCCGGAAGCCCCCAGCTCATCGGAATCGTCGTTTCCTTGCCGTCGAGCCAAGAAGCACCACAATCACCCCCTTTTCAAATCCATTCTCTACGGTGAGTCCTAGACTAATTCCTTCCTCCTTGAGCATCGCCATGACCTGGCGAATCATTTTCTTCATAGCGCCTTGACCGGAGCTTCGCCGTAGCAGCTTGTCGATGGTGACCCTGCTTCGAGTCCTTTCGGCCTCCGCGTGGACAAGCTTCTCTGAGCCGTCTCCGTCCAAACTAGGAGCGAGGTAAGCATCCTCGTAGTCCCTAGATACTTTAGTATGATTTTCTAAGTCTAGAATACTCTAGATCGCCGTAGCTCCATGAACCCGAACCTTGTCTCCACCACCAGACCTGGCGCCACCGCTCCAGGCCCAACGCCGGCAAGCCGATAGCGGTTGCACAAATCACATGACCGGAGGGGCATCGATGTTCACGTCTTTGAACACAAACGGATCACCACATGAGAACATCGTTTTTGGAGATAATGGCATAGGAAAGGTAATGGGTTTAGGTAAGATTGCCATCTCAAACGATATTTCAATTTCGAATGTACTTCTAATCAAATCCTTGAGTTACAACTTGTTGCCGGTATCACAATTGTGTGAAATGGGAATTGTTTATTCACCAATGTTGTTGTGATCGTGTTTAGAAGGGATGATGATTCAATGGTCTTTAAAGGCTATGTCAAGGGAAAGCTTTATCTAGTGTATTTCCCTACGGATAAATCCAACCTTGAGACATGCTTAATGCTAAATCTAGCATGGGTTGGCTATGGCATCGTCGACTAGCTCATGTTGGTATGAGAAATCTTCATAAACTTTTTAAAGACGATCACATTTTAGGACTAAAACTAATGTTGTCTTTGAGAAGAATAGGATTTGTAGTGCATGTCAAGCAGGAAAATAAGTTGGAGCACCTCATCCTGCAAAGAATGAAATGGTGACTACAAGATCCTTGGAGATGCTTCATATGGATCTATTTGGTCCAATTTCTAATATAAGCATGGGAGGTAACAAGTATGGTTTAGTAATTGTTGATGATTTTTCTCGCTTCACATGCGTATTCTTTTTGCATGACATGAGTGCGATGCAAGGAGTACTCAAGAAATTCATGAGAAGGGCACAAAATGAATTCGAAGTGAAGATCAAGAAGATTAAAAGTGACAATGGGACCGAGTTCAAGAACACTGGAGTAGAAGAGTATCTCGATGAGGAAGGCATCAAGCATGAGTTCTTAGCTCCCTATAACCCCCAACAAAATGGGTAGTCGAGAGGAAAATTCGAACTCTTTGAAATGGCAAGAACAATTCTTGATGAGTACAAGGTATCCGATAGTTTTTGGGCAAAAGCCATCAACACTGTATGCCATGCAACTAATCGGCTCTACCTCCACAAACTATTGAAGACAACTTCATATAAGCTACTCACCGGTAACAAACCAAATGTTTCCTACTTTAGAGTCTTTGATAGCAAGTGCTATATTCTTAACAAAAAGATCAAATCTTCTAAGTTTGCTCCTAAAGTTGATGAAGGTTTCCTATTTAGATATGGATCAAATGCTTATGCATACCGCGTTTTCAACACAACCACTGGTATTGTTGAGATCACGCGTGATGTGACATTTGATGAGACTAATGGCTCTCAAGTAGAGCAAATTGATTATAATGCGCTAGGTGATGAAGAAATTCTTAGCGAGGCGATCAAGAAATTGACGATTAGTGAAATCAAGCCACAAGAACCAGAAAATAGACAAGATGAACCTGCTTCATTAACTCAAGTGGAGTCCCCAACCTCAAATCAAGAAGAGGACTCCTCCAACAACTCTTAGACGATATGGAAGAAGTCGAAGTTGAACCCACTCCGCCAACGCCCCATCCAAGAGTGCATCAAACCGTTCAAAGAGACCATCCTATCGACAACATACTCGGTGATATTAACAAGGGAGTCTTCACTAGATTATGACTTGCAAATTTCTGTGAGCACTACTCATTTGTATCCTTCTTTGAACCATTGAAGGTAGAAGAAACACTTGGTGATCCGGATTGGATGGTGGCAATGCAAGACGAGTTGAACAATTTCAAGAGAAATCAAGTGCGAACTTTGGTGGAAAGGCCCAATCAAAATGTGATTAGAACAAAATGGGTCTTCCGCAACAAACAAGATGAGAACAAAATAGTCATAAGAAACAAGGCAAGATTAGTGGCCCAAGGCTTTACACAAGTCGAAGGTTTGGACTATGGTGAGACTTACGCTCCCGTAGCTAGACTCGAGTCAATTCGAATATTACTTGCCTTTGCCTTTCACCATTGTTTCAAGCTTAAACAAATGGATGTAAAGTGCGTTCCTAAATGGGCCGATCAATGGTTGGTATATGTGGAGTAACCACTGGGTTTCGAAGATCCTAAGTATCCTAATCATGTCTATCAACTCCATAAGACGCTCTACAGGCTTAAATAAGCACATAGAGCATGGTATGAATGTCTTAAGGATTTTCTCATTAAGAGTGGCTTTCAAATTAGTAAAGTTGATACTACACTCTTCATTAAATTATTTATGGTGATTTCTTTGTATGACAAATATATGTCGATGACATAATATTTGGTTCCACTAATGAGAAATTTTGTGAGGAATTTAGTAGGATCATGACCAAGAGGTTCGAAATGTCAATGATGGGGGATTTGAAGTGCTTCCTCGGTTTTCAAATTAATCAACTTAAGGAAGGGACATTTCTATGTCAAACAAAGTACATCAATGATATGCTCAAGAAGTTTGACATGGAAAAGGCCAAGCCCATCAAAACCCCTATGCAAGCAAATGGTCATCTAGATCTAAACGAGCAAGGTAAGCCCATCGACCAAAATGTATATCGCTCCATCATTGGCTCCCTGCCTTATCTTTGTACATTTAGGCCCGATATCAAGCTTAGTGTGTGTATGTGTGCAAGGTTTCAAGCCGCTCCTAAGGAGTGCCATATGGTTGCTGTTAAGAGGATTCTAAGATATTTAGTTCATACCTCAAACTTTGGTCTTTGATATCCCAAAGGGTCTAACTTTGATCTAATCGGCTATTCGGATACGGATTATACCGGTTGTAAAGTGGATAGGAAGAGTACCTCCGGTACTTGCCAATTCCTTAGTAGATCCCTTGTTTCTTGGTCCTCCAAGAAGCAAAATTCCGTTGCCCTATCTACCGCTGAAGCCAAATACATTGCAGCGAAAAGTTGTTGTGCCCAATTGCTTTGGATGAGGCAAACCTTGAGAGATTATGGCCTTGACCTACAACAAGTGCCACTATTGTGTGACAATGAATGCGCCATAAAAATTGCCAAAAATCCTGTTCAACATTCCCAAACCAAGCATATCGATATTCATAATCATTTCCTTCGCGATCGCTTAACCAAAGGCGATATTGATATCAAACATGTGAGGACCAAAAGCCAATTAGCCGATATCTTCACCAAGCCACTAGATGAAAAGAGGTTTTGTAAGTTGAGGAATGAGCTAAATATACTTGACTCTCGAAACATAGCTTGATTCCCTACACACAATGATTAATGATTGAAAAATGTGTTTAGAAACAAAATTGTTCCAAAATTCTTATTTTCAAGTGTTTTTGATTTTGTTGATTTGGATCTTGTATAGTCAATCTATATATGGTCATTGTTTTGAATGAACTTGGATCTTACTGACCATGAATAGGAAGACACTTCTTACCTTACTCTATCTAGCTCCTTCTTGGTTCTCTCCCTTGTCATTTCATCCTAAGGTCTATATGTCTCAAATATATCGGACTATCCGGTGGTTTGCTTTGGACTATCCTATATGTATCAGAGTGTCTGATGCTCTGCATCGGACTGTCCGATGTAAGTTGAGAATATAACCATGGGGTGAAACCCCATTCTCTTTACTCCTTCACTTTTCACCGCGGTGCCCATCCTCTCTCTCGCCCCTCGCCATTGGCATCCTAGGGATCCTTGGGCGCTGAAGGCTTTGCATCGGAGCGTTTCCTCAGCATTTTGAGCGTCTGATCCCTCCTCTCGGTTCGAATCGGCCTCATCTCTTCGTCGGTCCATCTCGAGGTAAACTAGGGTTCTCCCTTTCTTTGATTCTTCCTTTTCTCGCAATCCTAGTGAAAATGCCTCGGTGATTAGGTGGACTATGTCTTCAGAACCTTAGAGTTTAAATCTATTAGATTTCCTCTTGTTGCATTATGTTTAATCTAGGGTTTGTGCTCTGTTTTCAGTCTGAACCGGACTATCCGCGATGAGTACCGAACTGTCCGAGGTTCTGATCCGGACTGTCCAATGTTCAACCGGACTATCCGGACACTAACTCTGGATACTCTGATCCCACTAAAACCAGTGCACCAGCTCTTGATTCTTCATATCCTTGCTTCAGAGGTTCTCTGATTTTTTCTTCTCCTATCTTTCCGTCTACCTCAGTGCGGTGCAATGGATCGTGGCAAGGAGAAGTTGGTTTCCAAGCAATTTGAGAGAAGGACAAAGTCCGGCCATGAGTCATCTTAGCCATCAGGAGCACAGGCCAGTGGATCTCGTGGGAGTGTGAAAAGCCTGGCCAGAAGAATATTCAGGAACTTGCCAGCTTCCTCCCTAGGTGTTGCACCGGGCCAGTACACCACTGAAGATCATGACCAAGATGATGATTTTGAGATGGAAGATCAGCCCGAGCAACAGGGCCATGCTGAGCCAGGGGATGTCATTGGTCCCCTAAATCTAAGAAAACCTGACAGGAACCCTCAGTATCCAAGAAGGGTCATAAACTACAAGAACAAAGGAGTTGAGTCCAGGAGAAGAAGGCGAGAGGATCCATCTATGTATGAAAAAGAAGACTTCAGTGACCTACACTTCTAGAACTTTTTCCAACAGGATTTTTATGAAAGTGTAATCCTGAGCAAGAAGTCTCCAATAGTCCACATGCAGTTGATTGATTGGGATTATATGGAATGGTCAGATGATGGAACATTCAAGGATGTGATTCATGCTTGTGAGCAGCACAAACTGAAGGAGATCATGGCTTTTAGGTATGATTGGTGTGAAGAAGTCATTGCTCAATTCTATGCCACACTCTATTTTGGGACTGATAAGGAGTTGACGCTGCATTGGGCAACTCAAGGAGTATACTACAGTGTCACTAAGAAGGAGTTTGGCAGGATGCTTGGATTTTCTCCAGAGTCGAGGAGGAGCACAGAAAAGATTCATGATGAGGGCATTCGTAACGATATTGACTTCCTATATGAGGACACAGCTCAGTTTGTGCCAGAGAAGACCGCTGGGATGCTTCCCTTTTATGATGTCCTGAACAAGCTTTTCAGGAAGACCCTCAACCCTAAAGAAGGTGATGCCATGAGCATTTTGTCCTACTCAAGGAACTTGCTGTACCGAGTGGGGGAGAGTCAGCGCCTGTTTGATCCTATTGATTTCATCTGGCAGGAGATTCATCTCTCCTCTTTTGACCCTAGGAGAAGCTGCAGTATTGCTCCATATATCATGTGTGTAATTGAGAATGCCAGTGGGCTGACTTTTCACAAGGAGATTGAGCACACTGGTTATCAGGTTAGAGCAGTCAAGGCTCCATCTCGCAAAGCAACAGCAGCAGCCTCAACAGCAGTAGGAGCATTCTCCTCTCGGGGTGCTAAGTCTGGCTCCTCTTCGCCCGTGATGAATGCTCCTAGGGCTCTCTTCTGCTTGGGGGAAGAAAGAGAGAGTGGCCAGGAAGAAAGTTGCCCATCGTCTCAAGGTGATCCACCATCACCTCAACATTCAGCCTCCGTGCTCTCCTGATGGATCTGAGGTGGAGGAGAGCGGTGACGATGACATCGTGGAGCTGTTTGGTGCCACCCCTGAGGATGACTCTGAGGAAGAGTTCGAGGATGATGAGGACGAGGAGTAGACCTAGCTTAGCTCCTTCATGCTCTTCGCTTCCTTTTTGCTGTCTTGATGCCAAAGGGGGAGAGGATGTCGTATAGGAGGAGCATAGTTATCTATTTTATCTATAACTCCTCCCAATTGCTACTGCTATTTTTGTAATAAACTTGGTTTTGTCTTATGCTTGGTTACTCTTGTGGTACTTTTGTGGTGAACCTTTGTGGAACCTTATGTAATATTTTTGATTACTCGTTTAATGGGTGCCCCATATATGGCATATGCATTCCTTTGCATTCTATCTAATTTCAGTTTGGATTATTGCTTCTATTTGTGCATTTAGTTTTATTGTCTATTATAGTTAGTGCACACATTTAGGGGAGCTACTTCTAATTATACATGTGTATTTCACTCCTATACATCTATTTTGCTATTTTGATTGTGTTCTCATCAATCACCAAAAAGGGAGAGATTGAAAGTGCATCTAGGCCCTAAATAATTTTGGTGATTAATGACAAGCAATTAAGGACTAATGCAATGCAATGAGTAATGAACAGATACTTAGTCCAAATGGAGATTCTCGAGAAGATTGTGGACCCCTCAAGATTTTTAGTCTAACATCCATCAGCAATGCCCCAAATTATGTGTAATTTTTCATTTCTATTGAGTCTAAGGACAGCCGTACTATTAAAAGGGATGCGACGGATTATGGCTATTAGAGGTGTCTAGTGCTCTAGAATGAAATCTTGCAATAGTAAGAGACACATCATTCTATCTTCTCTTAGGGATAGCCTTTTTTTTATTCAGTAGCAACCGGAGTATCCGGTAGTCCCCATCGGAGTATCCGATACCCTATGGACCGGAATGTCCGGAAAATCTGTGTTTTGAACTCACTGGCTGGAGTGCCATATTTAACCGGAGTATCCGTATATTCACCGGAGTATCCGATACCCTATGGACCGGACTATCCGGAAAATCCGAGTTTGGAACTCTCTGCTATACTGCCATATTTAACTAGAGTATCCGTACATTCATCGGAGTATCCAATGCCTCATCAGCCGGAGTGTCCGAAATTTCAGAATCTAGATCTCTCTTTCTTATTTGGGGCTTCTGCATCGGACTATCCGGTCCATGGACCGGACTATCTGATGTTAGTGTCAGTTTTAGCCCAAACGGCTAGTTTTTGGGCTCTCCTATTTAAGCCCTACCCCGATCCCCTACCTAGGGTTAGCCATTCCACTCAGTTTCAAAATCATCCTTAGCTAGTTCTTGAGGCTCCAAAGCTCTCTCCTCTGTAGATTCTCTTGATTCACAACTTGGGAGGTTTGAGAGGCAAGATTCGTGCGCTCTAGGTTGCAAGATTTCATCTTCACGCACTTGACTCCATCTTCAAGCTCATACTTCACCGGATTTGTTACTCTTGGAGGTTGAGGACTTCTAGACGGCTAGGAGTTGCCCTCGAGCCACCGGTGCTTGGTGTGGTGGCCGTGGAAAGTTTGGGAAGGCTGGTTCCGCCTCCGCAAGGGAAGGACCAAGGAGTGAAGTTAAGGAGTGCTTTGTGCAACCTTGGAAGAAAAAGGGTTGAAAGAGACCCTGGCTCAAGTGTGACCGAGCTGCCTCAAAGGAGACGTAGGATCCCCTCAAGGATCCAAACTTCGGGGAGATATTATCAAGCGTCTCCTCTTCATATTCGGTTTTCTTTCCCTTTGCGTTTCATTTTATTTCATAGGCGTGGGATTACTATTTGTGTTGTGGTCTTGGATATTGGCAACTCCTGCAGCCCATACTTGTTTGCTCTAACTCTCTTGTGCAGGTGGATTCGATAGATCTAAAGTTTGTGGGGTGATTTGAGCTACCCCTAGTATCAGGATCGGATTATCCGGTATCAGTATCGGATACTCCAGTATCAATCGAAGTATCTGGCCCTATATATCGGACTGTTTGATACTCTTTTAGCTTCTGCAATTTAATTTATTTAAATTTGTTAACGCCTATTCACCCACTCTAGGCGACATCTCGATCCTTCACATCTTTAAATTCATTCATCCTGAGCTGGCCATGGCAGTAAAAATGTAACATCCTATTTTTGAACCTTTTCAAAAATAATAGAAAATTAATTGAAAAAGGGTAAATATGCATCTTTGGCTAATTTTCAAATTTTAAACCTAGGCAATAAATCTCCTATGTGAAATATGTTAAACTATTTATTATATTCTTTTATTTCCAATTATAAAAATTTATTGAATTATCCTATGTGTATTAAACCTACTTTCCTAGTTAAATCCATTTTGGATTTTGCTCTGACCCTCCCAATTTTTTGGCCGGCCAGTTGGGCTATTACCGCTCGATGGTCGTCGCCGAGCCGGCCTACTCCGCCAAGACGCCTGCCCAGCTCGCCGGCCAGCGCCTCTCCTGTCTTCCTCGCTCGCCGCTTCGCTCTCTCTCTCTCTCTCTCCGTCGCTCGCTCATGACACCGGCTTCAGCCACAGGACCGACTGCCCGTGCCTACCTCTCCCGGGCGCCGCCGCCAGGTTCGTGACCTTCCCTTGAGTTCTCGCCGAAAGCCAAGCTCGGCCGAGCCGACGCCGCCCGATCCAACGGCCGAGCCGCCGCGACCGGTTCATCCTCGCCGGCCGACCGACGGCACGACGGCCTCCCCCCTCACTCCCATTGGCCGGCCTCCCCGAGCCTTTAATTGGCCCTGTACCCGCTCGGAGCTAAGTACCGCGGCCGGATTCCCCTTCTTGCCCCTCCACAGACGGCCGTCAGACGCGGCGCCAGCCGCTGCCACGCGGCCTTCCCCGCCGAGATTTTTCCGTCAGACGTGCATTTACTCCTTCCCCGGGGCCACTCGCTCCTCCTCGTGCCCTTTTTAAGCCTCGGCCTCGCCTCCCGTGCTCCCCCTCCACTCATTTTCGCCGCCCGGGCCACCTCGTCGCCGAGACTCCTCCCTAGTGAGCGACCTCCTCGGCCGACGGTCTCCCTCGCCCGCATTGCTCTTCCTCGTGCTCTAGCCAAGCCCAATTGGGCTAACTTCCCCCGACTCGTGCAGGGGAGCTCCTCCACCGCCGCCGGAGCTCACCGCCCCCTTTCGGATTGCACGTCGACCACCGTGACCCGAGGGCCCTCCGTTCGTCCACACTCTCCCCGGAACACCCGCCACCTTCTCCCAGGAGCTGGACGACCGACGACGCCCGGAGCAGCCAAGCAGAACTCCCCCGCCGCCGGCTACGTCCGCGCCCGCCACCGTGCCGAGCTGAACCGCGCCTCCTCCTCACCGACCAGTTGCTCGGTACGCTCCCACGAAGCCCCTGGAAGCTTCCCCCTAACTTTCCCGATCTTAAGAGCCCCTAGATGACCGTGTTTTATGTCCGCCGAGCTCTCCCTCCGCCGCCGCGCGTCGCGCCGCCACCTCGGCTCGTCGCCGGCGAATCCTCACGGGACCCTCTAGCCCTAGCCACGCGAACACTCGGAGCACATAAAACACTTCTTTAGTGCACCAAGCGCGCCGCGAGAACGACGCGAAGGATCGCGGACCACCGCCGGAGAATGAAGACGGTGACGCCCGGCGTCGCACGACCAGCGTCACCCCCCTCTCTCTCTCTCGACCCTTGGGCCCCCGGCAATAGTGCCGTTTCTTTTAAATTATCCGTGAACCTCGTGTGTGAGGTCGACAGTGGGTCCAGACCCACATGTCGATTCACACCGACCGCCGTCGTGACCGGTGGGACCTCATGCGGTCGGCCGTCGCCTCGCGCCTCTTCGCGCTGTCTGGGCCGCTGGCCAGCGTGTTGGGCCTTCCTTGCTGTTGCCGCAGCCGCCTCGCGCGCGCTTTGGGCTTTGGCCGTTATCGTTCTCAATCTATTTTTCCAGTGTTTAGGATTTTAGTAACCCGTGGATATATATTAGATTTTCTAAAAATAATTAATGGCTCGTAAAAAAATGGTATAAAAATTTAGTAAATACTTAGATAAGTTTCTGGATTTAATAAAATAATAAAATCTCCATTTTAATGCTTTTATGCTTGTGTTTAATTAAAGAAGATATAGGATGAAACTTTAATGCCTAGTTTAATAAAATCCAGAAAATACCAAACCTAGGCTAAATTAATATTGTATTATTATCTTCTCTGGAAAAATTATTATAAGGGTAGATTATTGCTTCTTCAATATTTTGGACATATAAGCATGACCTAATGTATATATATGTATAAACATGATTATCTCACATACTTAAAATGAACTAGGGATTAATTCATAGGTTTTCTGTTTAAAGGAAATGGGAGAAATAAAAATACAGGAAACAAAAAGGGAACCCTAGGATCACCCTCATAACATTTTGGATTTTTTGAGTAAAATGTTAATTCCTTGTGCATTATTATTTCGCTATATTTAGAGGACGAGGAGTTGGAAAATCCGCCAATCGAGGACGAGCTTCAGGACCGAGAATTCGAAGATCCAGGCGAGCCAACATTCTGAAATCATGCTCCTTACCCAAATTTTGGTCCAACTTATGTTGATTTTAATTATGAAGAATGCATGCTTTACTTTCCTTGTATCATTATGTTGCGTTAGGACAGGTGTTGGTTCGCGAGCGCGGTTTGATTGCGCGCTCACCCTCGCACCCACTCACTCTTTTAGGTGAAGATGACGCTGAAGACCCATATGACTGCCTGGAGGATGAGGACTACCAGGATGACGACGACCAAGAAGGGCGTTAGGGAATCCGATCGCTTTCGATCGGGAATGGGCATGACCTTGGATTCTAAACGTGTTCTCATCTTTTGTTTCGCCGATGAACTCGCTAAAGAGCTCCCTTTTGGTAATGTAACATTCGGCCTATCCGGCCTAAACCAAAACAATGAGCCCCTATGTATTTTATTGTGAAATACATGTGTGATTTACCCGAATCGTGTATGAAATGATCCAGCATTTGTAAAGTTGTGATGCACTAGCAAGATCCTGGGCTGGTGCAGAACTCACACCCGGTCCCCGGTTGGACTAAAAATCGGGGGCTGACAAAAAAAACGTTCGGTGGTCAGATCCAGTCTCCAACTCTTCGGGTGTTGCGCCACCATTAATTTGGGCTGAGTTCCTATGTATCTCTAGTTGCGTGAAAGCACCTTCTAGTAGCCATCTCCTTGGCTATATGTTGGACAAGTCCCCTCTATTTCTCATTAGATTTTTTTAGATTAGTTGCCCATGTGTGGAATTTCATCATTGTTCTCCTGACTCGGCTAGAGCAGCGGTAGTAAACAAGTTCAAAACCTCAACTTGTATATATGCTTTATAATTGTTCTTCCTAGTTCTTCGATTGCTTATAAAAATAGACCTTCGTGGCCAGGTCATTCGTGTTTTGGCACGGTTGATAACGATTAGGAGTGTGGTTTAACGATTGCGGGTGCTTATCCTTGTGTAGTTCGTAGCTGAATCATCAAAATTATATCCCGTCAGATCGAAGTTATTCCCTCACCGAAAGATTGGGCTGTCCTGTGTGTTCATCAATTGTACTATAACTTTTGCAAATGACCTTTTAATTCAGTCACCAAAATTGCATAACAGTAAGCCTAAAATTACAATAAAACTATGGGCGTATTTGGATGGGCACCCACACCTGCCGTGCCAATGCACGGCGCGCCGTGGCGACGACACGCCGAAGAAAGGCGTGGGCGCCCGATTCCTTCACCCTCGCCAACGCCAGCTTCCATGTTGAAAACATGTCGGCAAGCATCGGTGCGCCGTCCATCGGCACCAATCCAAACAGCAGCCAAATGCGAGGGCGCGTCGACGGAAGGCACGGCGAGCCAGGGTCAACATCCAAACACGCCCTATGTACAATTTTAGTCCGATTCAACTTCTAAGCTATAATTTTTGTATTTATTTTTAATTCTTTAATTTTTTATACACATTCACTATTAATCAGTAAATTGAAATTAAATGTTGATTTCAGTCACCTAAATTGCACTCTATTAAACCCAAAATTACTCTCTTTATTAATGTGCAATTTTAGTAAAATTATACTATGATTTTTTTCTTGTGTTTTGTGGGGATTATTCCCGTGGGTTTTCTAGGCTATAGTTTTTTTTTGTATTTTTAATATTTAATAAGTTGAGTCAGCATAGATGGCATCTCTCGTCTAACCGTGTACGCTGATCCATGGATCGATGACTCTGGAATCGACCCAAATCTTGTTAATTGGCACAAGAGTTCCACCGAGTCATATGCGTGTGAGTCGCAGGGATTGCTCTTGGTGGATGCTTTGCGTGGACCGGACGGACGACCGGATACAGTCGGCCCTAAAAAAACAACGGAAACACTGTAGCACAGATGTCCGGAGCGTCCAGACGCTCGGACCGGCCTGTCAAACGCCTCGGCCCAGCAGTGCGCTCGCTAGCCCATAGACCGCAACGCCAATTTTTTGCACGCTTGCCCCCCTCTCGTCAACTTTTTCCACGTCCCGCGCGTGTTGGCGCTGGCGCGCAGCACCAGGATCATTTTTTGCTTGCGACCGAGCCGAGCATAGGTGGATGAGGCCCCGCGTGCTGCCGTAAATGCATGCGCGCTGCGAGTCTGCGCTACTCGGCTCGCGTGACCTGCAGGCATTAAAAATGGTGGGTCCTGACACCACTCTCAAGGTTTCAAAAATCGTCGATAAATCGTGGCAAATCGCGATTTACCGTGAAATCGCGGCGGATCGATATCGACAAATCGTGAATTAAATTGAAAATTTTGATTCAAAATTTAAAATCGGTTTGGTTTGATTTATTGAAGAAATCAGTCGATTTATCAAAGTTTGGCTTGAGATTTCGGAATCGGTCGATTTATCGAAGAAATCGGTCGATTTATTGATAAAATCGATCGATTTCTCGAAAAAACAAGCGATTTCTGAGTTTTAAACCTCCGGTTGATTTATCGAAGAAATCGGTCGGTTTATCGATAAAAATCGCAATTTTTTGAAGTTTGGCTCGAGAATTCAAAATTCCAATACCGATTTTTCGAAGTATCGAAGAAATCGGTCGATTTATCGAAAAACAAGCGATTTCTGATTTTTTAAACTTCCGGTTGATTTAAAATTCAAAACTCAAATTTCAACTGATTTTCCGCGATTTGCCGCGGCAAATCGAAAATCCGACCTAAGCGATTTTTGGGGTAAAATCGATTTTCGAAACCTTGCCCTCATACCACCACACACGTCCGACCAACACGAACGCTCCGCCCAAAAAATCTAGCTCAGCGTCTCTCTTTCTCTCTTTTTCCTATCTCTCATTCTCTCGAGAGAGCTTGACCGAGTTGAGGCTGGAGCAGTCCGCGAGCATGGTGCTGCGCTCCACGAGCCGACGGTCGGCGACGAAGACGGAGAGCCGCGGCCCCATCCGTAGTGACACGACGAGCCTGTACCGCATGAACAGCCGCTGCAGGAGTGGCTCCACGTCGGCCGGCGAGTTGGTCAGCCACACCATGCTCCTGAGCACTGGCACAGACGGCGGGCCCGGCGGGAGACGGCCGCCGTCCTTCGTGTGGAAGAGGACGAGGAGGATTGGGCTGCCTCCACCCAGAACAAAGGGCCACGTGTCCATGGCTCCTCGTCTCTCTTCCTCACTCAATTTCCCATCTCTACTCTCACGCAGTCTCATCTAGCAAGATCGGTGGCCGGATCCGGCGAGCATGACATGGAAGCTCGCCGGATCTAGGGAAGAAGAGGGCTATGAGAAGGTTCATCCCCATTTCATTACGAACCCTTAGCCATGTACGTGCGAAACTTCGGTTTTATCTGATGAAACTTGGTTTTGTTCTTATGAAACTTCTTATATTTGCACGGGGTGATTTTTGAACAAAAATGAAACATGAAGTTTCATCAGTAGTTCAGCTAAGTTTTATTCAAGTTTCATTGGTTCTCATTCAAGTTTCATCAGTCGGCTTGACCAAATTTCAGTGCTCATTTTTTAAGTTTTATCAGCAGTTTAGCCAAGTTTTATTGGCACTCTTAAGTTCCATCAGTGGTTAACCAAGTTTCCTTGGTATTTTTTCAAGTTTCATCAACAGTTTCCCAAGTTTCAGTAGGTATTTTGCAAGTTTCACCAGTTCCCCTCCTGTTTTCATATGTATTTTTGTTAAATTTCATTAGTAAGTTTTCTAAGTTTCATTAGTTATTTTCTAAGTTCCCGTCATGGTGATACCATGGCATCATGCGTCCGATGGCTCGGACGTCCGAAGCGTGGCGCTGACATGTGGAATTATCTGTGTCACTAAAAATGAGACATGATGGAATACAGCTAATTGCGAATTTTAAAGAGTGCCATTCAGCTAAATACCCCAAGCAGCCAGAGGCGCAGAGGGATAGAGACGAGAGACAAAGGAAGGAAGCACTAAACCCTAATCCTGAGGCGGCCCCCGCCTTCCCGAACAACCCGGCGTGAGTTCTCTGATCGCTCCCTGTCCACGATCGTCCTCGCCGCCGCTGTGTTCTTCGATCTGCGTAGGATTTCTGGCCGCCGCAATATGGGTGGGGTTTCTCTGCGGTAATTTTTTTGGGTAATCGCGCGGGATTTTTTTGGTTTTTTTGGTCAGTTTTGGCGGCGGGATTGTTCTAGGGTTTTGGTTTTAGCCAATGTTTTGGTGGGAGATTTCTGGGGTTCTTCGGCGGTTTGGGTGGGTTTGATCGGTAGAAGATGCGGGTTGGGGCGATTGATCGATCTTGGTGTTGTGATCGCGATGAAATGTGGCTTGTTTCCGCGCCGGTTTTTTGGTCGGTTATGTGCACCATCAGGGTTCGCTTTTAGTGTGGAGATACGACGCGGTCAGGTGTCTGCGACGTTAGTCTTTTGTGGATTTGCTTTAGCCGCAATTTGATGTCTCCCGGAAAAAAATCGCTTCAATTTTTTTGGGTTTTGGCATTCTGGGGGTTGGGTTTTGACGCGGAATGATTGCTTGCTGAATTTCTTGTGTACTAGATTAGTTCGTTCATTATTTTTTCAAACTTGTATTGCTGTCTGGATTAGAAAGTTTTAAATGTCATATTTTGGCTTTTGGTGTAGTTTTGCTGCATGCACCTTGCGGGGTTGTGGATTTGCATGTAGACCCCTGAGTTGTTTGCAGATATCCTCTGCGTGAGCTGTGGAGGGGAGAGCGAAGTAATCTGTAGTTCTCTTGGTTGAATTTTCTTTAGTTTGTGCCTCTGGAGTTCAGAAATTGCAATCTAGAGGGCTTGTACCGCTACTGAGAGTTATTCATTTTCAACAATTTTTTAATTATTATGCTCTTATCAGCTAAGAGAGACATGTATATCTACCAGAAATCCTTGTTGGGGACACTGTAAGCATTTGTTCATCTTATCTGTTTGTGCATAAGTTTCATAAAGATGATATAGTGTAATACTATGATTATTTTGAGTTTTGACTTTAGACGTACGTACGTACCGACTTGTTGGTTCCTATGGCAGAACTTATTGCTACTATGTTTTGACTAAAATTTGTATGAATAATAAAAATGCCATGGAATATATGGCAATTATGCATTGAAAATTTATTATAGAAATTATATAAATCAATCACACCGTGAAATATAAAGCGTACCTTCGAGTTTCAAGGTCCTGCTCCTGCTTGAGATCATCAACCAATTTTTCTGTATCTTTTAAGTTCTATTTTCAACAAATTTATTTGAAGTTATGTGCTGAGCACACACAAACATATGCATTGCTCTGTTTGTTGCAGTCTTATGTTTACATGTGAATTAGGCCAACCTGTCTAAATTTGTTGCCTTGTGGTTACAATCAGTACAGGTCCTAGTGTTGAGTGTTAACTTGCCTGTTGTTGCATAGGACACACTACCTCAATCAATAAATTGTGCCATTAATTGCTAGATGCCAAACTTATGAAATATTCTGTTACTATGCTCTTAAAGACACTTACATACACCATAGACTAGTGAACCTGTGCTACTAGCTAGAAAATTGAAACGTCCAATTTCTGTGTTACTCAAAAGAAATAAAGGTTAATTGAAAATAAATAAAAATAAAGGTTAATTGAAAAAGATAGGTGATGTTTAGTTAAAAAGCTAAACAACGCTCCACCACACCAAATGCCCGAGATCCTTGATAGATGGCCACCATGAGAGATACTAGCTATACTCTTAGAACATCCATAGCAGAAACCCTATAAATATTATAGCGCTGACGTGGCAAGGATAGAGTTTCTGGTAGAGTGAAGGAATCTTTTAGAGTATAGTGTAAAGTGCGAAGGAATTTTAGGGGAATGGAGAGAGAAAATAGAGTAGAAGAGAGAGAAAATAGAGATAGAGTAATTGGTGTGGATGCTCTTAGCTCGTGGAACCTTCTGCTGTGATCAACATATCATAGTGCTATGTGCCATACGGCAGTTTATTTGTAAAATGCAATATGACTAGGAAATGCACAAGTATCCCTAATCAGGGTACAGGGAAGAGAAAAACATGACCTCTCCCTCCTACTAGTTTTTGGAGCAAAACTCCCTCCTTAACTACTACTAACATTTTCTCTTTTTTTAGGACACATCATGTCTTGCAAGGCACGGACGATTGATTTTTCAGGCCACTATACCCAAGTGGTGTACGGAGGCAGCAACACCCGATCTGCACTTACAGCAGTATCCAATTGTCTGCTACTCAAGGGAGCGATTAGTTTAGAAGTAGATTCAAAATGGTCGTCTCTTTCGAACCAAATCTTGAAACAATTGACATATAAGAAGTGTGATGATTTAAGTAAGGTTATTGACACACTCTCTGCACTGGAGCTCCAATTGGAATTTGTAGGAATCACAGATTCTCTTGCCGTTGGAGTTAATCCTACCCATAAGAGGTGATTAACTTTTTTTTAATTTGTTGATTGCTTTAGTACTTTATGAATGTTTATTAATATGTGTTTTGTATTTATTGCCATCTAAAGCATAACTGCATCTGATGAGGTTACACCGGAACAACTGCTCTTTCGTGTGTTGAATATCCCGTTATGTATTGATACTCCTGTGAATGCTGATAAAATTAAGGAGAATGAACCTGCAGTTTTATATTGCAACAATGAATTTCATACAATTTGTAAGGTAAGCTGTCACTTCACTTGATTCTTTGATTGATTGTTTTTAATTTTTTCATAATTTCTGATTTTATTTCTCCTACTATGCAGCACAACAATATTTTCTACATGTTAGTAGAGGAAGAAGGTGTTTTTATGAAGCACCCTGATGCTGTATGGAAAATTTTAACCGAGGTATTGACTTTGTCCTATGAACTTCCTTGTTTAAAATGATAGTTCTAGCAAAAATATCTATGAACTTAAACATTTTGAAATAATAACGGAACATACATGTGCCTTTGGTAGTTTTAACAAAATTTTTTTATTTTATTTTGTAATCAATAGGATACTCAAAAAGAAACATTTGTCACAAGCGAATTCCTTGAAATGAAGGAGCATGTCTCCTCTTCTTCTACTCAAACTTTTGTAAGTGCATCAGCTGCGAACTTCAACTTTTTGAAATAATAAAGGAACATACATGTTCCTTTGGTAGTTTTAACAAATTTATTGATTTTATTTTGTAATCAATAGGATAATCAAAAGGAAACATTTGTCACAAGCGAATCCCTTGAAATTAAGGAGCATGTCTCTGCCTCTTCTGCTGAAACCTCTGTAAGTGTATCAGCTCTGATTTTCAACAGTATAGTGTGTCTAATTTAAGTTTAATGTTGTTGTGTGCTTGTTCTATCTTAATTATGTTGTAATGACAACAGGGTACAAAATTGGTTGAAAGGAAGCAACATGCCTCTCCCTCTACTATAAAAACCTCTGTAAGGGCATCTTTGATTTGCATCCTTTCAACTAGTGTAGTGCTGACTAATTTAAGTCTAACTATTACAGTGTTGTGCATTTGCCATAATTTGTTGTAATGGTAACAGGGTACAATATTGCTTAAGTGTTTGAACATCAAATGTTCTAAGGAATTCTACACAAAGATCAACTATGAGAGACATCGTAGTAGTCATTTTCCAACTTTCAAATCTAATAAGGTATTTGCTTTAAATTTCACATGCTCTTTTCATTCTTTCTATTTAATTCCTTCCATTTAGATACTTACCCCAAGTTGATATTTTTAGAGACTCTCCGAGGATAGGAAGGATGTAGCGGAATATTGGGATAAAGTAAGTACAATGAATTGTTTATAATTGTTTGTTTATATGTTTTATATTTTCATGAGAATTTGCATTGAATTTGTTCTTAGATTCCTGTTGAAGATGCCAAAAGTATATTGTCACTTGGTGATGCATTTGTGGAGGTATTTCTGTATTTCTGTGCATTGAGTTTCTGTGTCTTCTAAAAATTTGTGGTTGACTTATATAGAAAAACATACATATTTTCAGAAATGTTACAAGTCATCGAGGGAAGAAACAATAAAAAAATGGGTTCTAGGCGAAGAATTTCGTCAATCACCACAGAAGACTATAAAAGTTGTGAAGAAGTTCCAGGTAAGTTCCTTGACCCAAACGTTTATAATTGTATATAATCTCTAACTATGAACTTTTTATTTCTCTGCAGCACGTTATGAAAAATGATAGGAAGCCTTCATCTGATGACCTGCTAGAAATCCTGGATTTTGCAAGCGAGCATACTTTTTTGTTCACTAGTATATCTTCACTTGAAAAAAAAGGTTTATTTAATGAGGCAGATAGAAGTGAAAGTGCACTGAGAAACATGTTTGCCTACTTTAGCTTGGGCGTTGAACAAGCCTTGGTAAATACAAACTTGTTTTTCGTCATTGTTACAATTTTTTTGTTCATGAGTTTTACCACCTAACTATAAATATGCCATCAGGTTAGAAGATGGTACAATTTAAGGGATATACAAGCCCAAGAACATGCAGAACAACTTGTGAAGGAAGAAATGGATCTCAAATTAAGGTTATTGCTGCCTTTTCATTCAAATTTGTCTTTTTCTAAACTTGCCTTTGTCTTTAGAATTATATTTATACTAAAGCTTTCATTGAGCAGCCGAAAAATTGAAAGTGATATGGAGGATGCAAAGGATGCAATTCCAATTGAATTGGAACGCAAGAAGCAGCTTGTGAAGGGAGAAATGAAACTAAGGTTGTTCTTACTGATTCGTTCAAATTTGTCTTGCTATTTGTATTTCACATATAAGTAGTATGCTTTTTTCAACTGAAATGGAAAATGAATACCGAAATTGCATTGTACATCTAGAATAGACCTAAGGTGGCGCAGCCGAGAGGTCGTGGAGGTCCCATCTCTCAGTGCAACATGAGATTTGAAGGCATGTCTTTGAAATTAAATTTGTACTAAAGCTTTCATTGTGCAGCATGGAAATGAAACAGAGTGAGACGATAATTGGGAGAACTAAAAGTGATATGAAGGATGCAAAGGATGAAGCTCCAAGTGAATTGGAAACTTTAATAAACACTCAATTTGATGAACTTGTTGACGCCCAACATGAGGTACAATCGAAAATTGGTCAATTGCCTAAAGTGCAAAGGTATTCTTTGGTCTCTTATATCCAACATTAGCTCTTTTGTCTCTTATATCTCTCGTACTTTTAGTATAACAATAAATTTTATAAATACCTTTTTCATGCAGCAAACAACAACCTCAATCTTTCATAGAATTTATTGGCACAAATGCATTGGTTACTATTTATACACTCTTCTCTGGTAAAGAGGTGATAGCTCTTACTCACATTGGAAGGAAATTAGCCAAGGGTTTGTTAAAATACATTCTGAAAGTTCATAATCTTGGTCGATCTTGGAATGGAGAGTGGAATGTTTCTCATATCAAAGTTCGAAAGGGCGGCTGTTCACTTCTCATTATGAAAGAGCCCACACAAGGTTTAACAAGAGATACAATGGTTCAAGATTTTTATAAATTTATTGATATATTGGTTGAATACTACAGCCATCAGGACATTCAAGGTTCTCCTGCATTCTTTGACCAATTTAAAAGAGATGTCATGTTAGCTCTAGATCTCAACTCAGAAGAATTTAGTTTATTTCGAAAATATATTCTACATCATATGGCATTTATGCCACCAATGGCAAGATCTGAGTTCATTTGTAATCTTTTTAAAGTGTGTGATTTTTTGCGTTCGGAAAATGAGGACGGGTTTGGTCCATTGAACTGCTATGAATGGAAATTATTAAATGGCAAAAAGATATCGTTATCAGATTGGAGAGGTGGTACAGAAGGTATGCGAAGTGTCCAACCATTTGAAGGGGTTTATTATTATAGATGTGAGGATTTTTCAAATGATCCATATCATCATACCTATTGGGAGTTGCTAAGATATTTGAAAAATTTTGTAAATCAAGCTGTGCAGTATACAATGGTATTTCTACTCGTACTTTGCCTATCTACTACATTCCTTCACTTTCTACATTGGGATTGTCTTTCTTTTTATTTATTCGAGGGTTGATGGAAAATAATCCATACTACATTACTACGCATTCTACATTGTTATTGTCATTGTCATTTTTTATTTTGAAGGTTGATGGGGTTTTCATTTATTTGAAGGTTGATAAGGTACAAAAAATAAATGATCTTAATACAATTGATTTGTTGATGGTGCACCAACTTGGCCAATATATAACAGAATTGATTTGGTTTATGATGTGTAAATACAAGATGGAGGATCCGTACGTATTTTTTCTTTCTTAATATTTCTTATACACAATGTGTTGAAGGTGTTCTAACAATTTCTTTCCTTTTTCTTAGTTTTTCAAGTGTCTGGATAACTTTGCAAAGATCCGAGTGAGTTTTATTTATTAGTTGAAAAGTGGATTTTTTTACTATTTGGGAACATATAGCATATAGTTGTGAATATTTTTATGATGCAGTGACCAAGTTGAGGAGGTGGATGGTAAAGTGGAGGAGGATCGTGTTGAAGAAATTGTAGGTATGGGATGGTGTAGAATAGTGAATTGATAGGAACATAATATTTCATTCTCTTTTGTATTATTGAAGCTAGCGATTGCGTAAGGTTTCAGACTCAGGGAAGTTTCTTTATTTGAATGGACATGACAGTTTTTATTTAGCTGATCATCATATTTTTACACATCCTCAAAATACGAACTCCCTCATTGTATTTTGGGCCCGTACTTACGATTGTGTGTGCCTATGTTAGCACTTAGTGATGAACAACCTGAGTTTTGGAGTACTAGTGATTGACAGCCTCATTTTTGGAGATGGATATATATATATATATATATATATATATATATATATATATATATATATATATATATATAGAAGCAGTTTGGGGCTCCATGGAGCCTAGGCTCCATGATTCAAAAACCTACGATGTGCATTGGAATTCGTGATGTTTTATATTCAAAAACCTACGATGTCCATGGAGCCTAATGTATTATTCCTATATATATATTGGCAATTACTTGAACTAGCACACTAGTGATTAATAGCATGAGTTTTGGAGCGCTACTGATTGACAGCCTGAGCTTTAATTTTGGAGGTGAATTACAATTTGTGTTGCTATATATCTTTATCTTGTGCTTCAAATTACTTAGGTTCATTGGTAGTTGGGAACAACTGCGGTGTAATCAAGCTTTGGGTGCAATCACCGTACAATCAAACTAACAAAAGTCATAAAAAATTTAAAAAAAATTGTGCATGTACTTTTGAGCCTACTCTATCTATGTATAAAATTGCAAGATTAAATTCAATCTATGTTAAGAGTAAAAAAAAGATAAATTTTGATAAATTTAAACTTACTAAATTTGTTAGAATTTTCTATTTTTTGTAACTCTTAACATAGGATGATTTTGATCTTGAAATTTTATATATAGGTGGATAAACAATGAAGTACATCTACAATTTTTTTAAAATTTTATGACTTTTGTTAGTTTGATTGCACGGTGATTGCACCCAAAACTTAATTGCACCGCAGTTGTTCCCTTGGTAGTTACTTGGCAATTGAAACATAATAACTAGTATAGGGGTCCCTTCATCTCTAATTCCGAGCTATAAGGTTACTCTGCTTTCAAGCTTATTATCTCCTAAATGCTAAGGAGTTTGATCATTAAATGTTACATTGCTAAATAAATACCTCTCCTTTAAATATTTGCGTGGAACTTGGAAACTTTAATAAACACTTAATTTGATGAACTTATTGACACCCAGTATGAGCTACATTCAAAAATTTGTGAGTTGCCTCAAGTGCAAAAGTATTCTTTGGTCTCTTATATCCAACATCACCTTTTTGGTCTCTTATATCTCTCCTGCTTTTGGTATAACAAAAAATTTTATAAATACTTTTGTGGAGCTTGTCCTTTGCCCACCACTTAATCTGCACGAGTCATTGGATCAGTACACCAGTGCACACCATTCACATAGCCGGATCATTTCATACAAACGAAAGACTTATATTACATAAAGTATCTATATTAAGCCCGAGGGCTATTAAGTGTTACGGCACGGTGCATTGGCCCAAATAGTTAAAACTTCTAAAAGATTAGAGTGCAGCGAGAACCAAAAGATCCAAAAGGGTCTCCTGCCGGCTATGCCTACGCTGTCGACTGGAGAGACGTCCTAAGCCTCGCCCTGATCGTTAGCACTATCCTGTTCACCATCTTCATGGTAGGCATATTGATCGTGCTCATAATCTCTATATAAAAGAGTAATATGTATGCGAGGTCAGTGTCATCTAAAAACTAGCGAGTTAACACCCAACCTTATGCAATTAGTGATAGAGGTTCCAAAGGAAATGTTGGAGTTTATTTATTTGTAGAAAGCAGGTTTTATAAATCAAGGCCTACGGCTTGGCAATTTTATACCCAAGGCTCTACTAGTCATTTGTTCAAGTTTCAGTTTCTATTTCATTAGCACAATCCATACCATAGTCCATACCCATCCTAAGCTTCCTCCAAACGCCCGCCATCATCTTCTGGGTGTGGTGCACCCATTGTGGATCTTATGCCAGTGAAGCGCCCGGTCTTCCCTAGCCAGGTTGCCAAGCCCACAGTAGAGTCACGGCTCCCTGTAACGTCAGACCCAGATCATCCGTCCGGATGACGACACATTCCTGTCTTCATCTCGAGCTAGGGGTTAACCCTGGCGTTGTCCAGCAAGCCAGTGGGCCCCAAGTCCATACTCCTGCGCGATGGCCACGCATTGCGCAAGAACCCTAGTGGGCAACATAAAGCTACGCAAAAATAACTCGTGCTCCAACTGGCACAGCCGTCCCTGGCTACCTAGCACGCTTGGAACTCACTATGTGTAGGAACCCCAGTGGGCAGCATACAGTTACGCGAAAACAACTTGTGCTTCGACTGACACAGCTGTCCCTGGCCGCCCAGCACCTTTCTCATGGTCCAGCATTCCTTATCTCGCTATCGTTCCATCCATGTGCCCTGCACATGTTGTGGCGGGACCACCCTGTGGCAGCGCTCTTCACACCATGTAGCCCAGCTACATCACCATCTTAACCATAAACCAAAACACATTCGTGTTTCCAACCACACACACATTGGCATGCCATGTCCAATATCCAATAAACCAAGTTTATTATGTTCATTATGTCATGTGAATATCGGTTCACCGTTCTGAGGCAACTAAGACTAAAATTAATAATTGAACCTAAGCAATGTCTAAGCAAGATTTTAACCAAGAATTAAGAGTCTAAATCTTTTTATTTATCCTAACCAGGCTATCAAGGGTGATCATCAAGACAATCTTTAATAAGGTCAATGAAGGATGATTATATCAAGACAATATCATCATGGTAAAGCGATAACAATTAATAACTGGGCATGATATATCATGATTAAGCAAGTAGGTGTAATTACTTAAAGAGCATGCAACTGAAACTTTAAATGAAATACTTTAGAAAATATGCGATTAACATGATATAATAGAATGTTAACTCGCACTAGAGAAAGTTTTGACTCACCCTAGTAAAAGTGAACATCCTCTAGGAAAGATGTTAATTCGCCTAGGTCCTGAGAGTAGTGGGGGTTTTCTTGCTGCTCTTCGAAATGTCCCTTGGGCTTCTTGGCGTCTATTAACGGAACGAATTTGAAGAACAAAATAAATAAAATTTCAGCATGCAGTAGGAAAATTATGATGCATGAAGTGCAGCGTTCTTAGACTAGCAATCGGTGATGGTCATTAGGTCTCATCCTAGATATCAAGGCGTTCCATGATCCTACTAATGTACAATACTTCACATACGATAACGGGGTGAGCGTTTATGAATATGATATGCGATGAGGGATGATGCAAAATGCTACCCATAGTAATCTACCCATAAATTAGCAAAATAGTTGTGCAAGAAAAGATTAATTTTGTTTTAAGTATTTCCTTCATCAACTCCAGGTAATTAACTTACAATTTATAGGGTAGGGATAGCTGTATATTTTAAGTTGGCATTAAATTACCTATGACCTATAGGTCTTATTTGCCCTAGTTTAAGTAATTAAGTAATCATACCAAGTTTTATTAAGTCCTTATATTTTTAATAAATTCATTATAGGATAGCAATACTTCTGTAAAAATTTGAGATTTAATTGAAGTCGTTTGATATTTAAAATAAAGTAGATTTTGTTTCTGCAATATTTGTACAAAAATGGAATGGGTAAATTTCTTTAATTTATTATCCAGTGTGTATTAAAGGCCCTAAAATTGTCCAATAAATTTCTTAAATTCCTAAATCACGTTTATGTTCTACTAGAGTTTCTTCATAATTTTATGAACCCAATAACCAATTAAGATAATTGGGAGATCTATCATTAAAACTGAATTTTTGGTTTAATTAGAGGCTTTGATGGAGGCACTAGGCTAAACCAAACTTTTACTATGTTTACCTAGTTATCAAAGGCTATTCTAAATTTTCTCGGATTTTTCTCAAGTCATTTACTAATTTATTTAACCATTATTCGTTCTCTGGGTTTATTCCCTAAAGATCATTCCTAGATTAGAACTAAGTAGCTGAAATAGAGGCATAAATCAGTTTTACTGTAGCTGTAGATGTAGATAATTTTAATAAATTCAGTAGGTCATATAGTATTTATCAAAATTTTGTAGCTTTTTTGGGGAGGTCTAGCTATATATAAGAAATTCATTTGAATTTCTGTCAATATTTAAATACAAAAAGGGCTAGAAATTGGAGGAATAGTAACGGGCTGGCTTGGCTTCGGCACAGCCCGGGAGAGACACGCCGAAGGCGTATTTCACAGAGGCGCTAAGCAAATGGTTAAAGCGCCAAATGAGGAAGACGCCATCTCTAATCCAGACATGTGGGACCCTTGGTCCACATGTTGGCAACACCAGCGACGCACGCGACGCCCGCACGAATCTTGGCTCTGAATCGAGCGGTCACCACATCATCCTCAACCTCTAGCGCGCTGGCGGCGCTCCGGCGAAGTTCAAGCATGGTCGCGGCGGCGCTACCATGCTTTCTCAAGCTGCTTCATGATCGCAAAACATTCCTAGCCATAAAACCTAGGACATGCAACCGCAGACTAGCCGGAGATGCCGAGGAGCTGGCGGCGCTACGTGCGATGAGGATAACAAGCTACGGGATCATGTATCGGTGGCGAACCCAAAAGATACCAAGGCTAGAAATTCAAGCTAGAGCTTCTAGGGTTAAGCAGGAACCTCACTGAGCAAGGAATTGCGGTGGAGACGACGCAGTTGGGCTGGCGACGCGGAAGTCAGAATTGCTCAGAACAGATGCATCGGTGCAGGCCAACACCAACGGCAGACTTGCAAAATTGATCAAGGGAAGACGTTTGAGAGGTTCTAGAGATGCTCGAGCCAAAAGGAATTTGAGAGAGACTCACCGAGGAAGAAATAGAAAAGGGGTGGTTCGGTCGGCAGAGCACTGGCGGGAAGGAAAATCTTCAATTCCGGGGCTTCGTTCAATCTTGGACTGATTGCTTGGGGGAATAGGGGGTTTGGGGGTTTGTCGGGCCTTGGGTACAAGCGCAAGGCTTGGGGGTGAAAGACGGGAGCGAATTCGGGAGCTGGGGACGATGACAGTGGTGAGACAGAAACAGGAAGGGAGAGCAAGGCTCTAGGCAGGGGTTTTCTAGCCCGGAGGCGCTCGGGGAGCGAGCGAGCGAGAGAGAAGAGAGAGAGAGAGAGAGAGAGAGAGAGACGGAGAAGTGGCCATTGGAGGGCAGATGCAGTGGATAGGACAGGTCAGCCTAGCGCGCAGGCGTATCTCGTACGCGGTGACCAAAATCCAGTGGCAGGTAGCATTTGGCAGAGTTGGATGGGACGGCGTGGCTCTGGATTGGCGAATAGGGGCGGTGGTGTGCAGAATTGGTGAGGGGAGCTACTGTCCGAGCAATGGGATGAGGGGAGAGTGTGGCGTGGCGGCGAAACTAGGGGCGGCAAGGCGCGCGGCCACGGCAACGTTGCCTCGAGGCATGAGACAGCAGCACGAGAGCCAATCCTGATGGGAGGCCGGACGGCAACGAGCTTGCTTGGTCGGGCAGCGGTCCGGCGACATGACGTCATGACAGCGGCGGCAGCAGCACGGCCAATCCAAGTGTGCGGGCGGCGCACAAGCTTATTTTGCCACGGGACGGCTTGACTGCCATGGAGGCCAATTTGGCCTGGGAAAGCGGCGATGACCAATCCGCGGGGCGAAGGCGGGCAGGGCGCACGCAAAGGCAGAGCCGAGCGAGAGAGAAAAACGGAAGAGCTGAGCTAGAGGGTGAGCCAAGGTGAGTGAGCCAGGAGCAGGCTCAGCCGGCTCGGGTTTGGAAGAATGAGGGCTAAACTGAGGGTCCGGACGGCAACGAGCTTGCTTGGTCGGGCAGCGGTCCGGCGACATGACGTCATGACAGCGGCGGCAGCAGCACGGCCAATCCAAGTGTGCGGGCGGCGCACAAGCAGAAGCATTTTGCCACGGGGACGGCTTGACCTGCCATGGAGGCCAATTTGGCCTGGGAAAGCAGCGATGACCAATCCGCGGGGCGAAGGCGGGCAGGGCGCACGCAAAGGCAGAGCCGAGCGAGAGAGAAAAACGGAAGAGCTGAGCTAGAGGGTGAGCCAAGGTGAGTGAGCCAGGAGCAGGCTCAGCCGGCTCGGGTTTGGAAGAATGAGGGCTAAACTGAGGGTCTAGCTGGGCCGTCCGGCCAGGTTAGGCCCAAAAATGGGTTGAGCCCAGTCCAAAGGACCCATTTTGTCCTAAATTTGCATTGGGGAAATTGAATTTAGTTGAATTTTGAGAGGGTATAAAATGGGGTTAAATGGATAGTGGCTTGATTTAAAAATTTAGGCTCAAACCTCCTAATTTACTTAGATTTCATATTATTTCAAATTTAAGGTCTTCCCCTGGGAAAATTTTTTTTAAATGGCTCACAGATTTGTTATTAAAATATGTTTACCTATAAGATGCATGCATGGCTTAAATATGTGTTAATACTTATATATATATATATATATATATATATATATATATATAGAGAGAGAGAGAGAGAGAGAGAACGAGAGAGAGAGAGAGAGAAAGATTTGCTAGTGTGCTATGGATAGCACGAATCTCTCCATGCTATCCACCGAGTTTGCAAATTCTGAGACTGAAATAGACGATCCGAACCATCCATCTTGTTCATATCAATAAAATCTCGCTACACACCAAATTTCAAATTTTTTTGAATTTTTTTAGTATTTGTTTCATATTTTTAAAAACTGGACTTATTGGAGGGTCCACAGCTAATTAGATCAGCGATTTTCAAAAATACCAAATAAATAGTAAAACAATTCAAAAAAATTTAAAATTTGGTGTGTAGTGAGATTTCATCGAGATGAACAAGATGGACGGTTTGGATCGTCTATTTCGATTTCAGAATTTCCAAAACCCGTGGATAGCACGGATCTCTCCGTGCTATCCATAGCATAGCATATAGCTATATATATATATATATATATATATATATATATATATATATATATATATATATATATATATATATATATAATCATAGGAGAACGAATCTAATTAGTGAGGCTTTCTATGTCCTGGCCAAAATAGGGGCGAAATACGGGCCTGGATTACACCATTCATACAGCCATGGCAATGGTTCCATTTTGGGCTATTACAACTTTTTCCATGCCGCAACCAACAACCTCAATCTTTCATAGAATTTATTGGGACAAATGCATTGGTTACTATATATACACGCTTCTCTGGTAAAGAGGTGATAGCTCTAACTCACATCGGAAGGAAATTAGCCAATTGTTTGTTAACGTACATTTTGAAAGTTCATAATCTTGGTCTATCTTGAAATGGAGTGGAATGTTTCTCATATCTATGTTCAAAAGAGTGGCCGTTCACTTGTTATCATAAAAGAGCCCACACAAGATTTAACAAGGGATACAATGTTCATGATTTTTATAAATTTATTGATACTAGTTGAGTGTCCATGCTTTGCCACAGGAAAAACTAATCAGACAACACATTAGCTAATTTAATTTAAAATAAACTGATTGGGTATTGATAACCTAGAAGAGGTCCGATGATAAAAAAAAAGTGTAAGAGATGAAAATGTTAAACCAGAACTGAACTGTAAAAAGATGTATCATATTGCAAAATCATAACAAATGTAGCATACCCGTACAATTAATGTCTGATAGAACTGGACGCATCTTTCAACAGATGCAACCTGCAACTGTATTTATAATAGACTAGGCGACCATAAGAGCAATGACGGATATCAATCATAGGATAAACGAGAATTGTTTTCCCTGTAATCAACAAAAACAATACATTTCACTAACACATCAACAGAAACAATACATTTTAGTAACACATCATAGCCTTGACTACAGCAAACATTACATCCAAAATAGAACATGCGAACCATATAGTCCAGGTAAAGAGATCAAAATAACATCCGTACTTGTTCATAGCATAAGTCTCAAACACTAAAAATTAGATACCAAAAATAGACATAATTTCACTAACACATCATAGCGTTATAAGGATAGCGCAAAAACATCACTAAAAAGACAATAGTTCTTAAAGTACGGATATTTCTTCATCACTCTCTCCAAATTGATTGTAACAGCCCAAAATCCTATATATTTATATTTTCGAAATCACTCTCGTAAATACGGTTTGTTGCAGAAAATTCTTGCAAAAATTCATACTTTTAAAATTCACATATGGACCTATAAAATTTTCAGGCTAAACAACTCACTAAAGATACTTGATATAGGAGAATTAATAACTCAAATAGTGCTCCTACCATGATAAATCAAAGTTTATTAAAAGAAAAGGGTAAAGAATTTAGTGAAGGACAGATAATTCCTTAAAAATTCCCTTGGTTTACATATATATTTAAATATACATATATACACATAATTAATCAAGAAAACTTCTTCCAAGTATATAAATAAATATATATATGAATATACATAGATAAATGTTATATAGGAAAATTAAGAACACAAGAAAATGTTCACATAAAATATACTTATGCATAAAGATTATTATGTATAATGCACCATTAAATCATATTGATATATATATAGGCACATATATAAACATATATATATATATATATATATGTATATATATATATACACCTATTTACATATGACATAAATATGTATATTCGTAATATGGATAAAACTTCCACAAAAATTCCCAAATAAATTACATAAAATAGTTTGAAACACCAGTGAAAGCCTGGACTTGGTGTTGACCAAAATTGACCTTGGTGGGACCCACTGGGCAGCCCTTTCCTTCTCTGCCCTTGTGAGCATTCTCTCGAGCAATTGGAAATTTGCCTCCGTGCTTCACCTCTTCGCTAATCGCCACGGCGGTGCCGAATCCTGGAAGATCATCCGTTGGTCGCCATGCGTGGTGCCTAAGCCTGGCAGACCCCACGTCTGCGCCGACTTGACCATACCGCCAATGTCGCGCCGCCGCCTGACATTGCGTGCCGCCCCTGCCGGTCTGTCGGCCTGCGTGCGAACGGCCATGTCCGAGCACCGCCCGAGTGGCCCTATCCCCGTTCCTGCTTCGCGCAGCACCCCAATCGCCACGCTCTAGACCGAAGTCCACCTCGTGACCGCGCGTGCTCGACCAGCCGCCTGGCCAATTCATGCCGTGGCCGCTTGGTCAGGCCGCCGCCCGCGTTCGCCAATCGGTGATCGAGCTTCCTAGTGACCGTCCCGTACCCCTCAAGACTTTCGGGTAATGCGCGTGCCCTGGCCGAGCCTAAATACGGCTTTGCCGTACCAGTCTTCTTCTTTACTTCCTTGCACTCATGTGGACAGCCTAATTCAGACCTCCCCATCCACCATTCTTGCTCGTTCTAGCATCACCATACCTTCGTGGTGCTCCTGCTCGAAGGAATCGGTCCGTGAAGCTCCGAGCTCACCGGATTGCTCTCGCCGCCACCGGCCGCCCGATTCTCCCCCTTTCTGATTTCTCCCTTTCTGATGAGCTTCATGGCAATTCCTTGCAGCGTGAGCTACATGTGCTTTCGCCTCACACTTTGTCCGTCTCGGTTTGCCCAGGGATTCGCCGAATTTTCACTGCACCGTGAGCCGAACTTTCGCCTCTGTTCGGTCTCCTCGTCGGCAAGCCAACCCGAACCTCCCCGTCACGGGATAACTGCTTGGTAAGCGTTCCCAACACTTCCAGTAGGTCATGCGCGCGCTATTTCTCCATGAGCCTTCCTATAGGTCGATTATCCATGTCCGCCGTGGCGGAATTCCGCCGCCGTCCATGGCTCCGCCGAGTCCGGCCGTCTCTGGCCTCGACGTGAGCGCCAGTAGATGCGCGTTGAATCACCGATTCTAGCGCCCCCAAGGACCGCCCGAATGGAGCATCGTAGCTCCTGCTTGCTGTCGCCAAGTTGCGGCCGCGCACGACCGGGCTGGAGGTAGACGACGACGGCGGGCCGTTGATCTCGCGCCAAGATTCGTGCGGCCTCACCCCGTTGTGCCACTGACTGGCGGGCCCCGGCTGTCGGGTGCTCACGGTTTAAAATTCTCCCGCGGAGCTTCAACCAGACGCTGACATGTGGGCCTTAGACCGACATGTCAGGTTAAGTGGAAGCGCCCCCAGCCGATGGCGCCTTCCTTCAGCAAGGCGCTTTTTGGTTTATGCCTTGGCGTGGTCGTCGGCCAGAAGTTAGCGGGCCGGCCCATTACTGTTCATCCGATTTTTCTCAGATTTAGCTATTTGAACAAATACCGAATATAAACTCGATTTATTAAAAATAGCTAGACATCTCCAAAATTTCTAGAAAATTTTTGATAAATACTAGAACCTATGCTGGATTTAATAAAAATATAATCATGAACAGTACCATAGATTATTCCAGGATATAATTCATTAGTTTATCCTTAGGGTATTAACCTATATAGGATAAATAGAAGAAAAGGATTTCTGCTAATAAAAATTTAAATAACACTTAATAAAATCTGAGAAAATTCATGTGAGTCATGAAATAACTTTCTATATTTTAGAAAATATAACCCTCATAAAATAACTTATAAAATCACTAGTCATCCATTAGTGGCTTAATTAATAACCATGATTTTTAAGATTTTCATAATGTTGGTTAATCAAAATTGCTCCACCTAACCAAAGATGTTAAAATCACCTGCACTAAATGACAAATTAGAGTTATATTTTTGGATCTCAAGATTTTACAAATTCATGGTTAAGATATATATATATATATACATGCACATGTACAAATAAATACAACCTATAATTAAGTCCTCCACACATTCAAAACTCTTTTTATAACAAGGGATCAACGATAAGAAGAGTTGATGAAGGAAATACTTCAAACAAAAATCTAATTTTTCCTTATACGACTATTTCCTAAATCGATGGGTAGATATTTATGGGTAACATCTTGCATTAATGCATATCATCTTCATAACGCCGCTCTACCGCTATCTTTTATAAACTATTATGTAATAGAAGGATCACGGAACTTCCTCGATATCTAGAATAGAATTTATCACTCTTCGGTAAATCGCTAGACCCAGTAAAGGCATTTTCATGCATCATGCTTATATTTGTATATCGATGTTTTTATTTATTTCTCTTCGAATTCGTTCCGATTAATAGACTCTAGGAATCCGAGGGACCTTTTGAAGATCAGCAAGAAGACCCCCACTACCCACAGGACCAAGGCGAGTTAATTTCCACCCTAAAGGATGTTTGCTTTTACTAGGGAGAATCTCGAATTTTCCCTAGTGCGAGTCAACAACCTTCCCTTTAGGTGTTACTTTTATTAGGGAGAGATTATACTTTCCCTAGTACGAGTTAACATTCAAAAGGATCATATTGAATCCCAGTTTTATTAAATATTTTATTTACAGTATTAAACTGCATGCTCTTTAAGTAATTAAACTTGTTTGCTTAAATCATGATATATCATGTCTTGCTATCATTTGTATTTGTTCTACCTTGATGATATTGCCTTGAAATAATCATCTATCCTTTGACTTTATGAATGATTGCCTTGATGATCACCCTTGTTAGCCTGGTTAGGTTAAATAAAACAATTTTAGACTATTAAGTCTTGGTTAAAATCTTGCTTAGACATTGCTCAGGTCCAATTATTAATTTAGGCTTAGTCGCCTCGGAACGGTGAACCGACATTCACCGGACATGATGAATATATCAACTTGGTTTACTGGATATTCGGCCTGGCATGCCAGTGTGTGCAGTTGGGAACACGGATGTGTTCCGGGTTGTGGTTATGGGTGTGATGTAGCTGGGCTACATGGTCTGAAGGAAGGCTGGACCACGGAGATGGTGCTGGGTAGCCAAGATCGGCTGTGCTAGTCGAAGCGCGAGTAGTTTTCGCGTAGCTTTATGCTACCCAAGGGGGTTCCTGCACAACGTGTGTTTCAGGGGTGCTAGGTAGCCAAGCTCAGTTGTGCCAGTCGGAGCGCGAGTAGTTTTCGCGTAGCTTTATGCTGCCCACTGGGGTTCCTGCACAACGCGTGGCCATCGTGCGGTAGTGCGGACTTAGGGGCCCGCTGGCTTGCTGGATAGCGTCAGGGTCAACCCCTAGTCCGAGGTGAAGACAGGAGTAGGTCATCATCCTGATGGGTGATCTAGGTCTTACGTGACAGGGAGCCGTGACTCTAGTGTGGGCGTGGCAACCCGGCTAGGGAAGAACGGGCACTTCGCTGGCGTAAGATCCACAACGGGTGCGCCACACCCGGAAAATGATGGCGGGTTGTTTGGAGACATTTGGCAGTGTTCATGGAAACTGTCGTGGTTTGGGAAACGTTTGGCAGTGTGCAAGGAAACTGTCGTGGAATAAAAATGAAAAATATTGATTAGTAGAACTTTGGTTAAAATATGCTAAGTTATAGGCTGTGATTTATAAAACTTGCTTTATGCAACTAAATGAGCCCCAACCTTTCCTTTGGAACCCCTATCACTAATTGCATAAGGTTGGAAGCTAGCTCGCCAGTGTTTGGATGACACTGACCTCGCATTCATATTCTCTTTTAGATGGAGAACATGAGCAGGATCAGTACGCCGCCATGAAGATGAAGAAACAGACTTCACGATGACCGTATGCGAGGCATAGGCGCTCTCTAGTCGAGTGCTTAGGCATAGCCGGCACGAGATACTTTTGCATCTTTTGGGTCTCCGCACTCTGATCTTTTGGACATTTGGATTATTAGGGCCAATGTGCCGTGTTGTAAACACTTAATAGCCTCCGGGCTTAATACATGTATTTTATGTAATTTAAGTCTTCCACTTGTATGTAACGATCCGGCTATGTGAATGGTGTGCACTAGTGTACTGATCCAGGGACTAGTGCAGATCAAGTGGTGGGCAGAAGGACAGGCCCCACATTGATGGCCCCATAAGTTGTTAATTCTGCGAAAAAAATAAATAAGCCATTGTTTACCATATAATTAAATGTTAAACAAAGGATATGTTTGGATGGTGACCCGCGCTCGCCGTGCCCGTCGTCGGCTCGCCCTAGGATTTGGACGCTGTTTGGTTATTTGCCGTCCATGTCGTCAAGGCGCTAAACGTTATTTCGCCCATGCACAAGAACGCTAGCGAGCAAGTGACGGTGCGGGCGAAGAAATCTGTAACAGCCCAAAGTTGTATTATTATTTTAAAACACTTTTGCAATGTTACGTAAGGCTATGACAATTTCCCGTTAAACTTTTATGTGATAATACAATTTCAGGATGCTAAAAGCCATTTGAATTTGATGATTTTATTTGAATAAATCATTAAAAGCTAATTAATAAGTCTTGCTTAGGACTTTATAAATTATAGCAATATTTAGGAAATGTTGGAATATAAATTCTAATAGACCTTAAATTGGGAATATATTTACACATACATAAACATCCATACACATATATGTATATATATATATGTATTTGTATATATATACACACACATTCACATAAGCTTAAATATGATTAATTGCTCTAAAAAAATACTAGGAAAATTCTAGCTATTAGTATAGACCCTAATTGAAAGTTTGACTCAGTTGTTGACCAATTGGAACCATGGTGGGACCCACTGGGCAGCCTCTTCTTTTGCCCTGCTCATGTGAGCATTTCGTCGGCAATTGAGCCGCCTCGGCTCCCGCTTCTCCCCGGCGTGTCCAGCTCCCATTGCCGATTCGCCAGAGATCCTCCTGGCGGTTTGTGCGCTCGTCTTAGGCTAAGCGGGCCCACAATCGCGCCAGTGACACTCCACCACGGTTCGCATTGTTTCGCTGGCGCCACGGCCGACCAAGCCGCCTTGTCGGGCTGGCCGTGTCAGGTCATGCCAGGCACCGCCCGCGTTACCAATGGCTGCCCTGGTTGCACCATTGATGTCCCCGCACCGCCGCCTCCTCCGCCGCAATGCCGCCGGCTCGATCGCTAAATGCGGCGTGAGCGAGCCACCGCCCAAACTAGCCAATCGGTGCTAGAGCTTCCCTGTGACCGCCTCTCACCTTCCCGTGACCGCCGGACAAAAGCCGAGCTTGGACCGAGCTTATATGCGACCCCGCCAAGATCGGCCGCTTTTCTCCTCTTTTCACTCTCCCGTCGACAGCCCAAACCAGACATCCCTAGCCTCCACATTTACTCACGTTTGCTTCGCTGTAACCCGGTGAAGCTCTTGTCCAAAGGAATTGGTCTGAGTCGCCTCGAGCTTGTCGGAACGCTCTCGCCACCGCCGGCAGCCCAGTTCTTCCCCCTTTCTGATTTCTTCCTCTCTGTTGAGCTTCACGGCAATTCCTTGCTCCGTGAGCTTTGCCTGACTTCACCTCACACCGTGCTCCCCTCTTTTGGCCCAGGGCTTCGCCGGTCTTCCCCAGCACCGTGAGCGCGCTGCCTCCCCTGTTCGGCCTCCTCGTCGACAGTCCACCCTGGGCGCCCTCGACCTCGAATAATCGCTAGGTAAGTCTCCCCGATGTTCGCCGATGCTCATGCGCGCGCTATTTCTTCATAAGCTCGACCCTAGATCATTTACTCATGTCCGCCGGTAGCTGGTTCCGCCGCCGTGCATGGCTCCGCCGCGTCCGGCCGTTTCTGGCCTCAACGAGGGCACCTCTAGATGCGCGTTAGCTCACTGGTTCCAACGCATCCAAAGAACTCCCCAAACAGAGCACCCTAGCTCCAGCTAGCCATCGGCCAAGCCTCGGCCATGCACACGCTGGCCAGAGGAAGACGATGACGGTGAGCCGTCCGATCTGCGCCAAGATCCGTGCGATCTCACCACGTCCGGTCGCTGACTGGTGGGCCCAGCTGTCGGGTGCTCACCGCTTTAAAAACTCCCGCGCGGCTTCTACGTGTCGTTGACATGTGGGCCCTCGGTCCCACATGTCAGGGTAAGTGGAGGCGCTCCGCTTCGCCGGCGCCTTCGCTCGCAATTGGCGCCTTTTGGAAATACTGTTCATCGATTTTTCACCTAATTTGTGAATAAAACAAAGACAGTAAATAGAAACAATTTATTTAAAATAGGTAGAGATCTTTAAAAATTCTGGAAAAATTATGGTAAATACTAGGGATTATGCTGGATTTATTAAAAATAATACCTCACACAGTAACTGAACACTTTCCTCAGATTAAATTCGTTAGCTTATTTTTAGGGTATTAACCCACATAGAAAAATAGCAAAAATATTTTGCTATGTATCAAAACTAGATTAACATTTAATTAAACCTAAGAAAATCATGGATGTTGGATAATGACTTTTGGACCTAGGAGAAATATAATAAAATCTAAGGTATGATTCCTAATTACATGATATCTTAAAAATGGCATAATTAGTAAATATGAATAATTAGTTTAACTTTCCTAACCTATGAACTTGTTCAAAGTAAGATATTACACAGCATGTTAGAATAGTAAACCTGTTGTTTTGATTTAATCTTACAACATGCAACATCATGGTTATATATATATATATCATATATGAACATAATCACTCACACACCACTTAATCGCTACTCTGCTAGGAAAATAAAGATTAAATAAGTTGATGAAGGAAATACTTCAAACAAAATGTGAATTAACATATTCTAGCTATTTAAATACTTTAAACACAATAAAACCCTATTTTCTCCTATTGGGCTTAATAGGGTAGAAAGTACGCCATCCTTTATGTATGTGTGTGTGTGTATATATATATATATATATATATATATATACATACATACATACATATAGAGAATAGCTAGTGTGCTATGGATAGCACGGAGAGATCCGTGCTATCCATGGGTTTTGGAAATTCTGAGATCGAAATAGATGATCCGAACCGTCCATCTTGTTCATCTCGATGAAATCTCACTACACACCAAATTTCAAAATTTTTTGAATTTGTTTACTATTTATTTCGTATTTTTGAAAATCGCTGATCTAATTAGCTGTGGACCCTCCAATAAGTCCAGTTTTCAAAAATATGAAACAAATAGTAATGAAATTCAAAAAAATTTGAAATTTGGTGTGTACCGAGATTTCATTGATATGAACAAGATGGACGGTTCGGATCGTCTATTTCAGTCTCAGAATTTGCAAACTCGGTGGATAGCACGGAGAGATCCGTTCTATCCATAGCACACTAGCAAATCTCATATATATATATATATATATATATATATATATATATATATATATATATATATATATATATATATATATATATATATGCTTATATACATGTATGAATATCATGTGCATCATCTCGCTAGCACTTCATGGCCATTACGCTAAGATTTATTACTTAGAAGGATCATGGAACTTCTCGATATATATATTCATATCATATAGATCGTTAAATACAGGAATCGTAAACGAACGAATAAGAACGATCTCGATTGCATTTCATGCATCATTCTTTTCCTCGCCGCATTGTGTTTATGATGAATTGTTGATTCTCCGATTAGACGTAGAGGATCTGGAAGCACCGTTCGAGGACTCCACACAGAACCCGGACTTCAATTCCCAAGACGAGTTTACATTTCTCCTATAGGAAGTTGCTTTTACTAGGGAGAGTATGCGCTTTCCCTAGTGCGAGGTAATATCCAATAATATCATATTGAATCCTAGACTTCTAAAGTATTTATTTTACGGTATTAAACTGCATGCCCTTTTAAGTACTTATGCCTATTTGTTCAATCATGATATATCATGCCATTTATTTACTTGCTATCAATTTACCATGATGATGTTGTCTTGAATTAATCATCTGTCATTTGGCCTTACTATTGATCGCTTTGATAATCACCCTTGATAGCCTGGTTAGGATAAATAAAATGATTTAGACTCCTAAGTCCTGGTTAAAATCTTGCTTAGACATTGCTCAGGTCCATCTATTAATTTTAGGCTTAGAATTGCCTCGGAACGGTGAACCGACATTCACCGGACATGATCACACAATGAATATGGTTAATTGGAATTTGGGCCTGGCATGCCAGTGTGTGTATGGTTGGAATGTGCTGCAATGCAGACTGGGTCTGGCATTGGGTAAGTGATGGAGTAGCTGGGCTACGTGATTTGAGGAGCTAATCGCCCACATATGTAGTGCATGGAAGAGGAGCGCGGCGAGATCCGCGTAATGCCGTGCGCTGCCCCCAAAAGGAGGGGTTCCACCACATTGTGTGATTCACACGGAGGGTGCGAGTTAGCCGAAGAAGGAAGTGCATAAGGGTGAGGCCCTTGGTGGACTGGCTGGGCTGAATCAAGGATTCCCCCAGACGGGTGCATTAGGGATGCACAGTGTGACGTCACTGACTATCTGCCTGCGGGAGATAGTTCCTAACACCACAATGCGCCGGCCATCGTGCGGTAGTGCAAGTATTGGGGATTCAGTGGTAGTTACGACCTGCGGGCGTACCCTGTCTGCCGCCATGCTTGAGGTGAAGACAGTTTCATGTCGTCATCCGAGGATGATCTAGGTCCATTCTTACAGAGAGCCATGAGTTTAGCGTGGGTCGGCAGCCCAGCTAGGACGAGATCGGGTACTTTGCTAGGGAATGTGATCCACAATGAGTGCGCCACACTCGGAAGATGATGGCGGGAGTGTGAAGAGAATGTTTGGTAGAGTGCATGGAAACTGTCATGGGATTGGTTGTGTATTGAAATGGATATATGACAAATAATCAACTGCATATAGAGATTTGGTTAAGCTGCTAAGTCATAGGTTTTGATTTCCAAAACTGGCTTAATAGCAAACAAATAAACCCTGCCTTTCCTTTGAAACCTCTATCATTAAATGCATTGGGTTGGGTGTTAGCTCGCCAGTGTTTGGATGACACTGACCTCGCATAAATATCTATCTTTAGACATGGAGGATCCCGTCGAGGAAGATGCCTACGATTGTCATGAGGAAGGAGATCCTCAGTACCAGGACCAAGAGTAGTTGCTTAAGATAGGGTTTAGTGCGTTCCACCAGTCGTGTGTGGTTACACAGCTGCTGGTGTGATTTTGTTGTTCTTTTGAACTTGCAAATTGCCTTTTGGGAGATTTCCGCTACTCTGATGAACTCTGGACTGTAACTAAGGCTTAAATGCCGCTTGCTACTAATGCGATCTGATGATCGCTGTTATGTAATATTTAGACAATCGATGTATGAAATGATTCCAGCTGTGTAACTCTTGCACTAGCCTACTGATCCAGGGCCTAGTGCAGGTCCGACTATTTCTCGCAAGATAAGCCGAGAAGGGGCGCGACAAAATCGAGCGCCGACGCCTGCCAACGCGCGCGAGGGCACTCCCTCGCCCAGGGCGAACCGACGGCGGGCACGGCGAGCGCGGGTCGCCATCCAAACATACCCAAAATCTGATCAAACTTTTATTACCTTCACCTTAATTCATGAGAAGCTGCAATATCCGGATTGAAGTGAACCCTATTAAAGACTATAGTATGCAAACTGTGGTCTATACGAACAAGCAACAATCACATACCAATTAATTATATCAATTTTATTATGGCACATTAACAAATAATCTTTGGAGTGACACGATTATTTACCAACAGTACGCTTTGCTGTTAGCATAGTAGCTACCAAAATAACACGCTCATTAGCGCTTGTCATCCATTTTGTTAAATAGTTTGTAACCATTTTATCCCTAACAACTAACAGCGCTTGGTGGAAACTAACTAAAAAAAATATAAGCATCATGTAATAGAATTAATATTTCGTATTAACAAAAATTGATAGCACCAACAGTTGCTTGCATGACGAGAACAGCGGTGCCCATCCCAAGCATATTAAGGAGAATATCATTTCTTAAACTTTTGATCACATCAGCACGTGGAGGGAGATTGAAAAGTTGTCCACAATTTCATTTTCTAACTTTAATGAATATCTAAAGAAGTATATCAAGCTTTCCACTTAAAACAATTACCTAAAATATACATGGCTAACAGTTGACATCATTTATCGATCTTTGTGACAGTACATGATGATGTGAAAAAAAGAGTTCAGCTGCCAAATGGTAAACAGACAGGCAGGTAAACAAGATGAGTAGAAGGCTGAAAGGAAGTGAGCAAGGAGGAGCAATGTTGTTCTTCACATGGATATAGCTCATTTAGTCATTTATTTTGCTGGTAGCAACACCAAATGTAATTAAAAAGAGATAGTACCTTTGCAGGATCATTTGCCGTTTTTCTAAGCCTTTCAGAACGACGGATGTAACCAAATGACCAGAAGAGTGAGATAAAAAGCACAGCAATACCAGCAGTAGTAGCATAGAATGTAAAGGAGCAGTCAGCTTTACAGTAACAACCGTAATGACAAATATGCTATTATATGCCACTTGCAGTTTTGTTTATTTACTGTTTTTATACACATTTTTAATAATAGTTTAGTATTTGAATAGCATACGAAAAACAACAATTAGAAAGTATTTCTTTTGGTTAATAACTCAAGTCAGATATGAGACTAATCTGGAGATCACAATGATATAATCATCAATGTCACATAAGATCAAAGCTAAGTGGAGGTGATGCATGACGATATTGATTTTGTCAAAACACATGAATTGGAGAACATATAACAAAGATTTTAATAAAGGAAAAAGGGAAGGAAAGTAGATAGAAGGGAATTGGCATCTTAGCTGAATTTTTGTTCTAATGAATAATTGAACAGATCAGCAGGACCTATGTTTCTGACCTTAAAATGCGATGGTGGAGGCTTTGAGGATGGACACGATGGAGCTGAGCGGGGCGGTGTGGAGCTGGATGGGATAGGAAGGAAGCGCGAGCGGTGTGGAGGAGGGAGCGGCCGCAGGGGTGATGGTAAGGCCGGAGCGGAGTGGGGCACCGTGACGAGGAGGGCATGCTAGGGTGTGTGAGATGGTGGCTGTGACGGCCAAGGGAAGGGAAGGCAAGGCGGTGACAGCACGGCATGGAGGGAAGCGGGAGGTTACGATGGGCGAGAGGGAAGGGGGAGGCGGCTAGAGAAGGCGGCGATGGGTGAGAGAGAAGGGGAGGTGACGACAACGCGGCATGTAGTGCAAGTGATAGCAGCAGGGGTCCCGATCTTTCAATGAGATGGATAACTCTCGATATGTGAAGGAATCGATGTTAGCGGCCCGACTATAACTATCCAAGACGTTGCATCTTAGTGACCAATACACCAACTCTAGAGGGTTATTAATCTCGCCGACGAGCGATCAATCTGATCATGAAGGTCTTTGTTTCTGTAAGAAATCGAAGAACTAGCAATAATAAGATAAATGCAATCTGAAATTACAAATATGAATTAGGCACAAACGAGTAGGTGGGGTTTCGAAGACGAGTAAAATAGACAGTCTAACCGACACGCGTGATTACAAGAAAAGTAGCAATGGCTAACTTCAATATAACAAAATCCAACTCTAAACATCGAGGCTATTGAATTTATAAAAGGGAGATGGCTATGAGGGGCGTGCTAGACATCCTAGGGTTTGTCTAGGGCATGCACAACCTGGGCTTGGACTTTGACACGCTTACAAGGCTCGGTTTAGCCCAACTAGGTGATGCAGCATCTTTTCCTGATGATTCCTGACGCTCCAGGATGAATTTTGTAGTGGGACTAGATCCATTGGAAAGCTTATCTCCTATGCTTTTCGTGAAGTGGTAGAACGTCGAAAACGGACTTCGTATGTGGTCTAGGCATCTGTTTGAAGTTGTACTGCGTGCAGACGGCCGAACTGGACTCTTGGCCAAACTGGGCTTTCTCTTGGGCCAGCCTTCGAGCAATGTGACTTGTATGACCTAAGGAAGTGGAGGAGGTGGATATACACCTTGTTGATTATGCCATCATATATGAGAGGTAGCCAAGGTGGTGGCCGAATTGGTGCAGATGGCGCCACATCTGGAGGCCGAGGAGGACAACTATGTGGTCGACCTGGCCAAGGTGGGGGTCGATGAAGCAATGTTGATGGAGGCACCATATTAGGCGTAGACAAAGTAGAAGATGCCATGAAATATCGCCAACTTGTCGTAAATGTAGTGGAAGATGTCGACATAGCTGAAGTAATTGCAGCAACACTTTGTAATGACCATATGTATGCGGTGTTGGTTCTACACATGATGAGCATGGTCTCATCATCCTCCCTTTCTTGAAGTGGAGTCATCCTCGACTCTATCACATTGTCCTGCAAAATGGTAGTAGCGACAGAAAACAAAGTAACGTGCACATTTACAATCAAATCAATGGATCGAGAATCTCTATTAACCATATACTTCCTTTCTTGAAAACTATCATGTGACTTATAAATTGAAATAGATATACTTGATATGACATGATTAGTAGTGATATGGCAATTATGTAATTGATAACATTGTTGCATAGCAAACGGAGGTTTAAGATCTGAACAAATGTAAACTCGATATACCACATATTCTCCTTTATCACTATTTTTGCCAATAACATGAAAAATATTTCACGATAACCATGGCAAATCAGAATGTATAGAAATTCTCTCCTTTAAACTATTTAGATCACACAAAACATCAAATTCAATGTAACCTAAAATATTTAAAGAAGACATCAATTTAAGTTCATCTTCTTCACTAGCAATGTGAATAACATGTTTATGTTCACACAAGCCTTCAGTTCTAAAATAAAAGTTTCATGTTCATTCACTAGTCATGGCATGGATATAAGTGAAGCATTATCACACAATTCTTCTTTATCACAAAAGCCAATAAGTAAATCATCTTGTAATAAAGGAATATCAGCGGATGGTTCCACTAAAGGTCGCTCTATGACAGCATGAGTAGTGGACAATTTCAGCATATCAAAGTCATTCTCACCTTGTGTAAGCACAACACCTTTATATTACCTTTAAAGTCCTCATCAGTTGTTGTAGGTGCAATTTGAATTACTATCTCCTCACTTACACATGGCGAAACACTGATCAATTCTTTCTCTATGTTCTCTCCATCATCCTTTTGATAGTGCTTATTTTCCTGCAAAATGTTAGCTTTAAAGAAGGTGCAACAACGGGTACCTCAAATGAACCTAATGATTCTTTCAATGATTCAGCAATTATATTTTCAACTCTACAAGCACATTTAATCAAGTTTGAAAGAGAACTATATGTTTCATCAACAAGAACATCCTGAATTTTATGATTAAGTCCACGTATGAATCTAAACTCGGTAGCGTCTTCACATTCTTGTAAACCACAACACAATAAACAATTTTGTAATTTATGAAAGTATTCTCTAACAGTTTTAGAACCTCATTTTAAGCGTTGAAGTTTAGTAAGCAAATATTCAGCATCGTTCAGAAACATAATCATCTCTCATAAGTCTTTTCATGGCACTCCAAGTTTTAGTATCATGTCTAGATATATGCATCCACCAATATATTGTATCTAACGTTAACGCTTTTACGGTGGCACTAATCTTTTGTTTTTCAGATAAATCATACTTTGTAAATTCTTTGTCTACCGCTATCTCCCAATTAATATATGCATTAGGATCAAACTTTCCAGCAAATGTATGTAATTCAAACTTGATTTTCCCTTGTTCATCATCAGTTGATGAAGCTGTGGCGATGTTGATGTCGCGAGTCCTTGTAAACTGTCGTAAGTGCTTTAGAAACACGTGATCGAAAGGTTGTATTAGTCGCTTGCTGCGGGACTGTGGTACATAATTATCCTCATATCCTGACATGGTTAGGAGAAAAACAAGAGAAGAAGCACAATAATATGATCACAAAGGGTATGTTTCTAATAGCTAATAGGATGTGGCTAAATAAGTCGCTTACTCTCAACCCGTTCTTTCAAGTTCTGACCAATTCTTACCAAGCTTTAGCAGAACGTGATGGCAACCCATGAGGCAATAACTCCCGGAGATTGGGTGTATCAATGCCAGTCACTAGAACTTGGGGGTTGTAGCAATATGTGGAGCTATAGGTGGCTTAAATGAATACAATGGACAGCTAGAACCATCTTAGTCAAAACAAGCGGAGTAAACGTTCAACGACGGTACAGTGTTGGTCTTGGGACAAACCATACTAGAGACGCGAGCCGAGGTACAAACGACGTCACAAACTCAACAAAGCACAATGCCTAGGTAGAGAGCTCCTTTTTTTCCTTCTTCTTTTTTTTCCTTTTTTCCTTTCTTTTTGTGTGACTTTTTTTGCACTTGCCTTTTTTTTTCAAACTTTCTAAACAGGACAACAGAAGAAGCAGTTATGTTGTTCGTCAAATTCACCCCAGAAAAACATGATTTGAGGAAATTCTCTGTATCAGAGTTGTAGATCTTTTCGTTCTCATCAATTTCCATATATGGAACACCTGATTTGGAGTTATGAAGTAGGATATATGGGCCCTGAAATACAAGATGTATAGAAAGATCTGAGATGAGATGGATTCACTTCCAACGCGATTTTAGGGCACAAATATTGCATTTCTGGAATTCGGTACAATGGGCAAAGTTGTAGATGATCTCCTAAGCTTTCCATCAAGCACAAGAACGCCCAAAACGGATAAGGAAATCAAGAGATATGGCGGTTTAACCAAACTGGTAACAGATTGATCCAATTCAAATCCGAATAGAACACGAAAGTACCCAAATTTTAGCAACTTGAAAGATGACTCCAACTAACTTTTCCTTGGATATTTTGTACTGATTCTAGAAAGTCCAAAAACATCATAATCCGAGTTCGGATGGATGACTTATGATTGGAAAACCGAACCGAATTCGTAACAAATTGGAGATCTAGATAGCCCAAAATTAATTGCAAGATATCTCTGTGTTGGAAACCGAATCAGATCTCAACTGGAATACCAAAGTTTGAGAAGATGTTCTAATCTTTCCAAAGAGTACAAGGACACCAAAATCTGAGTTCGTATGAGGTAGAAACAGCGAAAACACTGAATTGAGGGCAGCGACGGTGACGAAAAAACGTGACATGAATCGGGAACTCTAAGGTAAAGACTCTAAGACCAGCAACAGACTCAACGATGCAACCAAAAACTCAACAAGCATGGACTACGCAGCAAAAGTAAGGCTAAAATGTCTTGGACCAAGGGATTTTTATTTGGCAATTTTCTGGACTATGGATAAAACAAGATAACAGAGGTAGAAATCTCTCACCGATCAACCTAGCGCTTTGATACCACTTGATAGCAGCAGATGTCCCGACCTTTCGGTAAGATGGATAACTCTCGATTTGCAGAGGAATTGATGTTGGCGGCCGGACTACAACCGCCTAGGGCGTTGGGTCTTAGCGACCGATACACCAACTCTAGAGGGTTATTGATATCGCCGACGTGCGATCAACCTGATCATGAAGGTCTTTGTTCATGCAAGCAATCGAAGAACTAGTAAGAACAAGATAAATGCAATCTAAAATTACAAATATGAATTAGGCACAAACGAGTAGGCGGGGTTCCGAAGATGAGTAAAATAGGCAGTCTAACCGACACGCGTGATTACAAGAAAAGTAGCATTGGCTAACTTCAATATAACAAAACCCAACTCTAAACGTCGACGGCTACTGAATTTATAAGAGGAGGGGAGTGCTGGACATCCTAGGGTTTGTCTAGGGCGTGCCCAACCTAGGCTTGGACTCCGACACGCTTACAAGGCCTGGTTTGGCCTAACTGGGTGATGCAACACCTTGTTTTGATGATTCCTAATGCTCCAGGATGAATTTTATAGTGGGACTAGATCATTGGAAAGCTTATCTCCTAAGCTTTTCGTAAAGTGGTAGAACGTCGAAAAGGGACTTCATATGTGGCCTAGACGTCTCTTTGAAGTTGTACTGTGCACAGACGGCCGAACATGATTCGTGGCCAAATTGGGCTCTCTTAGGCCAGCCTTCGAGCAACGTGACCTGTATGACATGAGGGAGTGGAGGAGGTGGAGATAGTCGCCGTGGCTCCCTACCATGCGTTGAGGCCGGGGTGCCACTAAGGCTGTTGCGGGGCCGAGCGGAGGGTGGGGTGGCGCTGGGTGGCTAGGAGGCCTGGGCCATGTTAAGGGCAGCGAGGCTGCCGGGCCTACGCGGAGGGCGGAGTGGAGCCGGGCGCAGAGAAGGCTGCGGCAGCGAGGAGGCTATACGGAGGGCGGGGAAGTGTCTGGGGTGGCGAGGAGGTCGGGGCAGCATTGAGTTGGAGCGGAGTGGGGCAGCGTCGAGGTGGATGGGATGGGGGAGGAAGCGCGTGCGGCGTTAAGGAAGGAGCGACCACTGGGGCGATGGAAAGGCCGGAGCGGGGCGGCTGTAACAGCCCAAATTTCTAAATTATATTTTTAAGTCACTCTCATAAGAACGGTATGATGCAGAAAAACATTTCTTTAATAGAAATCCTTTTAAAATTCATGTTTGGACCTATAAAATCTTTCAGGCTTAAAATTGCCTAAAAATTTCTTGATATAGACAAGTAAAAATTCACTTTTCACTCCCATCATAAAATATCAAAATATATTAAAAGAATAGGTTAAGCTAAAAAGGTTTGATTATAAGTAAATACCTCCTTAAAAATCCCCCAGGCTTACATATATATATATATAAATATGTACACAATCAAAAAGGGGAATTTCATATATATATATATATATAAGTATATATATAAATAAGTGATATAAGAACATGAGCTAGTGTATTAATACAATTACATGAATATCACACTAAAAATCCTACAAAAATCCCAGAAATTTATTTGGACCCTAAGTAACAGTTTGAATCTAGTGTTGACCAATGTTGACCTATTGTGGGACCCACAGTGCAGTCGCTCTCTCTCTGCCCTTGTGGGCATTTCACCCAGCAGCTGGGCTGCTGCCGCCCCGGCCTCCACCTCAGCGGCGCAATCCCCTCCTCGGTCCAGAATAACGGCCAAAGACCCTTCCCTGCTGCGTCTGCTTTTGGCCCGAAGCTGGCCCCATCGCCAAGACGGACACGACGACGGCCATCGCTGCCGCCGCCGCTCCGCCAAATTGCCGTGCCGACCAAGCCGCCTTGTCGGGAGGTGTGTCCAGGCTGTATCAGGCACCGCCCGCCTTGCCCAATGAACGGCCCGGACGCGCTGTCAATGTTTCTGACCCCCGCCGCGGCCTGCACTGGCTATGCCACCCTGTTCAAGCAACCTCACCGCCCCGGCTTGCTCACCCGTCGCGCGTGCACAAGTCACCGCCCCTGCCCGCCAATCCACGACGATGACCCCTAAAGACCGCCTCAAACCCCCTTTTGACCGTTGGACAAGGATCGTGCCCCGGCCGAGCTTAAATTCCGGCCGAGCCGCTTCGGTCCCGACCTTTTCTTCTTACCCTCACGTGGACAGCCCAGACCAGAGCTCCCAACCCCTAAACCGTGCGCGCATTAGCTTCGCCTGACCCTCACCTCACTCTTGCCCGAAGGAATCGGATCGGGAAACTTCAAGCTCGCCGAATTTCTCACCGCTGCCGGCCGCCCGATTCTTTCCCTTTTTGATTTCTCCCTTCTCAATGAGTCTCATGCCGATTGCTTTCGCAACGAGCACCACCTCACCCCCGCCTAACTTTTGCCCAGGTTAATTGGACCCGAGGACCTCCAAAGCCCCCTGGCGTCGTGAACCCTGTTTCCGCCCCATTCGGCCCCAACGTCGCTAGCTCGCTCCACGCCTCTTCCGGTCCAACCAAAAGCACAGTGAGAATCCTCAAGCCTCCCTCATGCTTAAACTCGGCTTCGTTTAGCTTTTAGGGCAGTAAGTAGCCTTAGGATGTTGCTCCCGTGAATGCTCTCCGCCGACGCTAGGCTCGCCGCCGATCCAGGCTATCGCCGGCGAGCAGCTCAAAACACGTCCTAGACGTTCTCACAAGGAATCTATAGCGCCCTAGAACTCTCTCCCTAGAGCACTATAGCTCTGTCGTCGCGTCGCCGAAGGTTCACCGGTTTCATGACGTCATCACGTCACTCCGGTCGGAGGTGGACGATGAAGTCCCGACCGTTGGATCCGCATCACGATTTGTGCATGGGATCGGATTGAATTTTAAATCGCGCGCGAGTGGGAAAGAGCCGCTGACACTGTCAGGTTGAGTGAAGACGCTTCGTTTCGAAGACGCCTTCACGCGCGAGAAGCGCCGTTTAGGAATATGCCTTCGACGTGGATGGCCTGGCCGCGAGTTAGCGGGCTGGCCTGTCACTGTTCACAGATTTTTCGCGGATTTCATAAATAAAACAAATGCAAAATATAGAAACGATTTATTAATAATAGCTAGACCTCTCGAAAAATGTTAGAAAATTTAGGATAAATACTAGAGCCTCTACTGGATTTAATAAAAATATAATCATGAACAATAACAGAAGATTATCCCAGGATTTATTTTATTGGTTTGTCTTTAAGGTATTAACCTATATAGAATAAATAGCAGGAATGAGTTTCAGTTAATCTAAAATAAATTAGCACTTAATTAATTCCGAGAAAATCACGTCTAGTGTGTAATAACTCTCTGGACCAAAGAAAATTATAACATTTATGATACAACCCTAATCATATGTTATTTTATAAATGGCCTTAATAATAATTATGGTTAATTAACTAGTTTTTGATATAGTTACCCTAAAATTTTATGTACATGTCCAAGGTAATTATTCTACATCATTATAAGATAGCAAAGCTTTTATTTTTACTAAGTCTCAAAAATATACAATCTCATGGTTATTTATGTATATGTATATGTGTGTGTATATACATATATATACACATACATAAATATAACCTATAATTATATCTTCCACACACTTAAACTCCCATTATAATAGGAAATTAATGACAAGAAGAGTAGATGAAGGAAATTCTTCAAATGAATTTATTGGTTAACATATTCTTGGTTTTTAGGATAATTTTAAGTAGAACAAAACCTTAAATTCTCCTATTGCGTTGATTAGGGTAGAAAGTTAAACTATTCTTATATATATATATATATATATATATATATATATATATATATAGGGTTAAATGCATCATCCCATAAGCACACTGTTGTCGTAACATCCGAAATAATTATTGCTTAGAAGGATCATGAAACTTCTTCGAAACCTATATTAAGACCTATCGTTAGACGTTAATCGCTAGACTCAGTGAAAGCGTTTCATACATCATGCTTCTTAATGCATATCGGCGTTGAATTTATTGTTCCTCGAATTCATTCCGTTAATAGACGCCGAGGGGCCGGAAGGACACTTTGAAGAACCGCAGCAGGACCCCCACTACCCGCAAGACCAAGGCGAGTTAATTTCCACCCTAAAGGGTGTTTGTTTTTACTAGGAAGAATCTCGATTTTCCCTAGTGCGAGTCAACAACCTTCCTTTAGGTGTTACTTTTATTAGGGAGAGCATATACTTTCCCTAGTACGGATTAACATTCAAAAGGATCATATTGAATCCCAGTTTCTTAAAGTATTTTATTCACAATTACAAATTGCATGCTCTCTTTAAGTAATTATGCCTACTTGTTTAATCATGATGTATCATGTTATGCTTTACTTCTTGTTATTAATTCCCCATGATGATATTGCCTTGATAAAATCATCTATCAGTTGGCTTACTAAATGATTGCCTTGATGATCACCCTTGTTAGCCTGGTTAGGTTGAATAAAATAATTTTAAACTCTTAAACCTTGGTTAAAATCTTGCTTAGACATTGCTCAGGTCCAATATTTAATTTTAGGCTTAGTTGCCTCAGAACGGTGAACCGACATTCACCGGACATAATGAATATTACCAACTTGGTTTACTGGATATTGGGCCTGGCAAGCCAGTGTGTGTGTGGTTGGGAACACCGATGTGTTCGGGTTGTGGTTAAGCTTGTGATGTAGCTGGGCTACATGGTTTAAAGGAAGGCTGGACCACGGAGATGGTGCTGGGCAGCCAAGCTCGGCTGTGCCAGTCGGAGCGCGAGTTGTTTTCGCGTAGCTTTATGCTGCCCAAAGGGGTTCCTGCACAACGTGAGATCCAGGAGTGCTGGGTAGCCAAGCTCGGCTGTGCCATGTAGAGCGCGAGTTGTTTTCGCGTAGCTTTATGCTGCCCATTGGGGTTCCTGCACAACGCGAGGCTATCACGCGGTAGCGCAAGTAATGGGGATTCAGGAATAGTATGACCTACGGGCGTACCCTGTCTGCCGCCATACTTGAGGTGAAGACAGGAATAGGTCGTCATCCTGATGGATGATCTAGGTCTTATGTGACAAGGAGCTGTGACTCTAGTGCGGGCTTGGCAACTCGGCTAGGGAAGAACGGGCACTTTGCCGGCGCAAGATCCACAACGGGTGCGCCACACCCAGAAGAAGATGGCGGGTGTTTGGAGACGTTTGGCAGAGTTCACGGAAACTGTCAGGGGATGGGAACGTTTGGCAGTGTGCATAGAAACTGTCATGGAATCTGATGAAAATAAGAAATTGAACATTGTTTAGTAGAACTTTGGTTAAAATATGCTGAGTCATAGGCTTTGATTTATAAAACTTGCTTTCTGCGACTAAATGAGCCCCAACCTTTCCTTTGGAATCCCTATCACTAAATGCATTAGGTTGGAAGCTAGATCGCCAGTGTTTGGATGACACTGACCTCGCATTCATATTCTCTTTTAGATGGAGAATATGAGCAGGATCAGTACGCCTGCCATGAAGATGAAGGATAGGACTTTGTTGACGATCAGGGCGAGGCATAGGGCGTCTCTCCAGTCGAGTGCTTAGGCATAGCCGGCACGAGACCCTTTTGCATCTTTTGAATCTGTGCACTCTGATCTTTTGGACATTTGGAATATTTGGGCCAATGTGCCGTGTTGTAAACACTTAATAGCCTACGGGCTTAATACAGGTATTTGTGTAACATAAGACTTCCGCTTGTATGTAATGATCCGGCTATGTGAATGGTGTGCACTAGTGTACTGATCCAGAGACTAGTGTAGATCAAGTGGTGGGCAAAAGGACAGGCCCCACAGCGGCGCGGTGAGGAGGCGGATCAGTGAGGAGTCTGTGGCGATGGAGATGGGATAGGATGGGGAGAAGGCGACAGCAGGCGGTGAGAAGGGCAGTGGAGGTAGGACGCCGCTGATGCCGGAGCGAGGTGGAATGCTGAGGAGAGCATAGTGGCCGATGGCGATGGGGAGGAGGCACGGGTGGTGTGGACGAGGGAGCAGTGATCTAGCTAAGCCACTCCGGTTGATTGTGGATGGGTATCGGGATGGAGTGGATGGTGGAGGCACTGGTTGGCTGTGGAGTGGACCAAGGAGGTCATTGACTGGTTGTGATTTCAAATTTTGAATATAACTTACCACTCAGCACTCATCACAAGCCTCTCTTAAGTGATAGAGAAATTGGTTGAATACTACGGCCATCAAGACATTCCAGATTCTTCTGTATTCTTTGACCAATTTAACTTAGAAGAATTTAGTTTATTCCAAAAATATATTGTACATCATATGGCATTTATGTGACCAATGGCAAGATCTAAGTTCATTTGAAATCTTTTTAAAGTGTGTGATTCTTTGCGTTGGAAGATGAGGATGGGTTTGGTCGATTGAACTGGTATGAATGGAAATTATCAAATAGCAAAAAGATATCGTTATCAGATTGGAGAGGTTGTATAGAAGGAACGCGAAGTGTCTAACCATTGGAAGGGTTGTATTATTATAGATGTGAGGATTTTTCAATGGATCCATATCATCATACGTATTGGGAGTTGCCAAGATATCTGAAGAATTTTGTAAATTCTTGCTATGCAGTATATCAAGGGATTCCTACTCGTACTTTGCCTATCTACTACATTCCTACACATTCTACATTGGAATTTTTTCTTTCTTTTTGTTTATTCGAAGGTTGATGGAAACAATCCATACTACATTACAACACATTCTACATTGTCATTGTCATTTTTATTTTTTATTTTGAAAGTTGACAGGGTTTTTATTTATTTGAAGGTTGATAAGGTACAAAAAATTAATGATCTTAATAAAATTGATTTGTTGATGGTGCACCGACTTGGCCAATATATAACAGAATTGATTTGGTTCATGATGTGTAAATACAAGATGGAGGATCCATATGTATTTTTTCCTTCTTGATATTTCTTATACACAATGTGTTTATGGTGTTCTAACAATTCCTTTTCTATTTCTTAGTTTTTCGAGTGGCTGGATAACTTTGCAAAGATCCGAGTGAGTTTCATTTATTAGTTGAAAAGTGGATTTTTTGGCTATTTGGGAACATATAGTTGTGAATATTTTTATGATGCAGTGACCAAGTCGATGAGGTGGATGGTAAAGTGGAGGAGGATCATGTTGAAGAAATTGTAGGGATGGGATGGTGAAGAATAGTAAATTGATAGGAACATAACATTTCATTTCCTCTTTTGTATTATTGAAGCTAGCCATTGCCCAAGGTTTCAGACTCATGGAAGCTTCTTTATTTGAATGGACATGACACAGTTTTTATTTAGCTGGTCATCATATTTTTACACATCCTCAAAATACGAACTCCTTCATTGTATTTTGGACCTATACTTACGATCGTGTGTGCCTATGTTAGCACTTTAGTGATGAACAGACTGAGTTTTGGAGTGCAAGTGATTGATAGCCTCAAGTTTGGAGATTAATCACATTAACAGCTATATATTTTTTTTTGTAATGTGCTTGGCAATTACTTGAACCAGTAGTCTAGCGTTTAACAACATGAGTTTTGGAGTGCCAGTTATTAACTGCCTGAACGTGAGTTTCCAAGTTGAATTACAATTTGTGCTACTATTTATCTTTGTCATGTGCTTCAAATTACTTATGATCATTGGTAGTTACTTGGTGGTTGAAACATAATAACTAGTATAGGGGTCTGTCGATGCTTAGGAAACGGTGTTGGGGAACGGGTAGGCTACGCTAGCATAAATCGAAATTTTCTACCACTAACACCCAAAATCACATACAAGTAGGAGATCATGGATCGTTACCCTTGATGCGCAGAGGCAATTGAAGCAGAGTCACGCGCGTCGATGAAGTAGTCTTAGACGCCGAACACCTCCTCCTCGCCGGTCGTCAAACGTCCCCGAGCAGTGCCGAACAGCACGTGGTCGTAGCCGAACATTGCGAGGTCATCATGGTCATCGTCATCGGAGGTTCCACCGATCAGCGCGACCACGTGCGGCAACGCCTCTGAAGGTATCCACACGTCCGGGGGAGGAACGCTGTGCGGGGTGTGCTAGCACCTCACCACGCGGCTAGGGTTTTGGGTGAGCGGGAGGGGCGCAGCGGCTAGTGCTTGGTGAGAGCTCGTCTATCACACGGGCGCCGTCCCAAGCCTCCCCTTTTATGGATGAGCTAGTGGGCTCTAGTCGAGGCCCACTAGGACTCCAATTCCTACGCAGATCATATCCGCGCACAACCTCTTCTTCTAATGGATCAAATCCACTAGATAAGTTTCAACCTGTTAAGTGTGTAACCCGTTAGGTTTATGTGTAAGTTGGCCGTGAATTTGGAAAGTCCCTTTCCAATCCACAAATCAATAGTGGTACCTAGCAGTACATATTGACCCCCGAATGCATAGAACACTAGTGTAGAATAATCGTCACTTGCGGTTCTGAACTCACATCACTGGCGGTTTTCGAACCGACAGTGATTATGTGACAGTAATAATCGGGGATTTTCACTGGCGGGTGAGGAACCGCCAGTGATATTAATGATATCATCGGCGGTTCTGACGAAAACCACCGGTGATAACAGATTTTCACTGACGATTTTAACCAAAACTATCGGTGATATGTAGACCTTCATCGGCGGTTTTTATTTGGAACCGCCAGTGATGGTATATATCACTGGTGGTTTTTGTATGAACCGCCAGTGATATCTTTTCCAAGGTCAAAAAAATAATTAGCTCGCCCCATATTTCATCCGTACACATCCAGAATTCATCCATATATAGATTCATCAATAAACATCCAGAATTGATCCACAAAACATCCAGACTTATCCACATCCAAAATTCATCCATACACATGTAAAATTCATCCAAACACATCCAGATGTAGAACTTTAGAACACAAAGATAGTAAATATGTGGTTAAATATATACATGACTCATCCACATCCAGACTCATCCACATCTAGAATTTATCCATACACATACCAAATTCATCCATGTAGAACTATTAGAACACAAAGATAGTAAATATGTGGTTACATACATACATACATATGATGCTCTTTGTCACCAAATAAGAACAACATCAAATTCAATATCTGCAGCAAAGAACTATGAATAAAAAATCATAAGAAACATGAGGTGTATATGACACAATGAACAAAGCCAATTTCAAATTGATACGGTAAAAAGCCAATTTCAAATGAACAAAGCCAATTTCAAATAAACAATGCTAATGAATAAAGTGGTTGAGCTCAATTATTTACCAAAGTCTTGCTTTGATCAGCACTGCAGCACTATTATTTACCGAAGTCATGGATATTGTAATTGGTCTATATAACATTAATAGGTTTTATCCTTGTATATATTTTTTGAAATAGGAAGAATTCAAATATCTGTAAGCTTAGCCTTAGAGTATGTGTAACACTCCGGTTCCTCTCTGAGCCCGGAATGCTACCAACTCGACTCTTTACTCTGAATTTCGACAACATCTCCTCTAAAAACTGATCATCTACTCAGCAAACAAGAACACAATAATCACAATATAATACATCACATATCCAAATAGACATCTTATCAACCATTCAGTAGACCACCATGATCACCCAACAAAGAACTTGGGACCACACGCTCAAGAACTGCGGTTACCTTGGTGGCGATGGACCACAGCCGACGTACATATACACACAAGAGTTCCGAACAACTAAACAAGTTTCGCATATATAACTTAGTCCATTAAGTTTTAAAGAGCTAAGTCCAAAAGTATACATAGGAAACTAGATTATCTAGATTATTAAGGTGCTTAATGTCGCCATGCAGTACGCAACAGTGTCAGCTACTCCCTTGCCCTGTGTATGTTTCTTCAGGAACCACCTAAAAACATAAAGAAACAAGTGTGAGTCGTTGACTCAGCAACGTGCATAATAGCGATGACAAAAAAAACACATCCATAATAAACCATCAATATCAATCCATCTCAGTCCAGCACATTCACTTCTTGTTTATCAATGCAATGAAAAATAATCCTTTCACATAGCGTGCACCGGTATCTGAGCGTACACCCGTCGATGTCACTCTCGGTACTCCATCTCGTGGAGGTGCCCACCGAAGTGGGTCTCCCCCGCCATCCCATAGAGGGGTGCCTACCTCTATAGGTCTTATTTCAAGAGGACGCTGGATTAGTCATTTGGCTTTCTCATCGATCTGACTAATGGCACTCCGATCTAGCCATATAACAATTCCCACCACCCTGGCTCGTATGCAAACTTTTCAGAAATCTTTGCAACTTAAAACAAATAATTGCCACTTATCAATACAAGTCCACCATCACCATCATCCATCCATTCATCATTGTAATATCTTCAATATCACAACAAGTGTAAATAGCACAACATACCATTCAATCACATATCAGCACACATCGCATCATGTACTTGCCTCAGTTCCCGAGGGACGTCGAGAGATGCTGCAGCGGCACCGACCCTGACCCGGATGGAACAACACCTACACATCACCATCATCTATTCAATATACAAGCAACCAACACAATCAAGTAGCAACTAGCACCATTCATTGATACCCCAATACCTGACCCAAAACCAAAAATCATAAGCCCTTAACAATTCCGGCGCACCGCCGCGCAACCGGAAATCGGAAACCGGACAGCGGCACTGCGGAGGCCATATCTCCCAAACCGCTTGGCCAAATCATGTGTTCTAAGACTCTATGGAAAGCTAAGAACGTCGCCCATGTTCTTTATTATATGACCGAGCTCCAAATCTCGACAGAACCAGCCCAAACCGGCCTCCGAGCTCGCTGCACATGCTGTCTATGTACACTCACCGCACAAAGCCATGCTTAATCCCCTAAAACCTACTAATTCTAGCCATTAATCAACTGATCCAACCTATCCAAACATCTATATATATACACGGCCGCATGAAGACTCATACCAGGATGTGCGTGTGAGTACGTAGTTGCTCCAGACCAGCCATGCACGTCCAGGCACAGGGCACAGCAGCGGCTCCTTGTAGGCTCGGCAGCGTATGCAGCAGCTCCTCCGTGGATCCGGTGTAGACGACGATGTCGGGCGGCGTAGTGTCTGGGCTCCAGTGCGATAATTCAACAGCGTGGTTGCGAGAACGGTGAAGACGTCGAGGCGAAGATTGTGAAGCAGCGTTCCGGTGTGGTGCAGTCCTGCATGAGAGCAGATATCGGAGACGGGGAAGGTGTTGACGTGTGTGCCGGCAAGGTCATCGTGGCGGCAGTGGACGCGAAGTCAGCGGCGTCAGACGTGCTCCAGCATGGCGGAGATGCAGGGTCGGTGAGGTTAGCAGGCTGGCGTAGCGGCGCACGGCGACGTGGAGGAGAAGGCAACGCCAGGACGCGGCAGCGTGAGCCGAGGCCGCGCGGCGGCGTGGATGGGGAAGTAGGCGGCGCCAGGGCGCGGTGGCGTGGCTGCACGTGGCGACGTGGAGGAGGCCGGGGGCGCGCGGGCTGGAGCGACGAGCGGTGGTGTGGAGGAGGCCGGGGACGCGTGGCGGCGTGAAGGAGGCCGGGGGCGCGGGGGTTGGAGCGGCACGCAGCGACGTGGAGGAGGATGCAGGCGGTGCCGGGGCACGGCGGCGTGGAGGTGGACGTAGGCGGCGCCGGGGCATGGTGGCGTGAAGGAGGCCGGGATGCGCGGCGGATGGCACGGGCTGGAGCCAGCGGCGCCGGGGCGCGGCGGCGTGGCAGCGCACGGCGGTGTGGAGGAGGAAGCAGGCGGCGGTGGGGCGCGGCGGCGTGATGGAGGCCGGGGGCACGCGGGTCGGAGCGGCGCACGGCGGCATGGCAGAGGACGCAGGCAGCGCCGGGGGCGCACTGGACTGGAGCGGCACGCGGCGGCGTGGAGGAGGCCGGGGGCGCGGGGTAGCGTGGAGGTGGACGCAGGCGGCACCGGGGCGTGGGCTAGAGCGGCGACATGACACCAGCGGGAGGAGAGCAGGTTCGAGACGGCGTGCTGGCCCTTGTGGGAGCAGACGGCGGGGTCAGCATTGGGTGTGAATATCGGTGAGGACGGCATCGTGGGGCAGCGCACTGGCGTGGCAGCGTGGGTCTGTGTGGCGGAAGAAGACACGGCAACGCCGGGTGGAAGCGAGGCGCCGTGGAGGAAGAAGACGCAGTGACACCAGGCGGCGGCGAGGCGCGCCGTGGAGGAGGAGGGTACCGCGGTGGCGCCTCCAGGGCTCCCAGCCATTTAGTGGTGCAGTGGCAGAAAAGAAAAGTAGAATCAGAGAGAGAGGGAGTAGAGGTAGAAAAGAAGGAGAGAGAGATTTTTTGCTGCTCATCCTCAGAAGACAGAAGAAGCAGAGAGAGAGTGAGATGGTCAGATGCCTCTCTTTCTTTCCTGCTTTTTTGCCTTCCTTTGTCTAGCACGGGATCGGCCTTTCTTCTCGCACAGTCCTAGTTGCTTGCGTCAGTTGGATAAAAGAAACCGCCCCCACTTCAACAGATACAGTAGCAGACGGTTGTAGGCTTCGCTGCACTGGTCACGCGCGCGCTCGAGACGTGCGCGTGATTCCAAGAAGTGAGACGTGCGCGCGGTGGTTGTGGGCAACGAGGGAGCGTGAGAGAGTCAAACGATTGTGCGCCGGCATGCAGTAATCGCTTTTTTTTACTCGGTCATAAAGCCATGACACGCTCCTAACAGTTGCGATCCGAGAGAAGCATTCACGCATTTAGCTTTTTTTCCTTCTTTTTTATTGAATATTTTTTTATTCAACAATTGCCCCTCATCGGTTCGAGTGCGAGATAGATAGAGATCAGGCTCGGATTGATGATTTACCCCTTTTTATTGGTATTCAATAAGAGTAAGAGCACATGTACCTTTGATAACATAGAGTTCCTTGAACTCATTGTATGTGCATGCATGCACCATCCACGGTGGCCTAAGAAGAGAAACGGCTTGTTGGCAGGCTGCATAGTCATGCATGGTCAGAGATGAGAAAAAGCAAGGGAATCAACTGACACCGCAGTTTATTACTGCCATCCGCTCGTGAGTGATGCACACAGTGTCCAATCCGTCCTAGGCGCAAGAAAAACTGCAGCCCATACGCTCTTTCTTTGAAAGCAGTTGAAAGGCTCCCGTTTGTTTAGCAATTTTTGAATTTTATAACACTCGATGAGACCTTTGAGCTCAGATGGATAGGATACTAGGTCGAGCCTTCTTAAAAGCATTTTTGAAGGGCCTTTGTACCGCAACACCCAAAGCCCATTATTCTATATTTCTGAGTTTGCCTACTCAACATGGGGCACAGGGATGAGCCTTGGCACCGTTCGGTCCGGCGTTGCGTTCGCGTTCGCGTTGTGGCCGCCCGTGTGAACGCATTTAATGCGTGAGGTTGCGGCTACGGCTGCGGCTGCGGCCGCGAACGCGCAAAAGAACACGGCGTTCTGTCGGGTTGAACGCCTCGAGGCCTTCAAACACTGGTGGGAGGGAGAAAGGCCTTCAGTAGCGTGACTCGTCTATAATCACGAAATCTGCTTGCTAATTGACCCAACATCAGAAGACATCGGAGAGACCACTTCGTAGGCTGGCAGATGGTAAAATTTCTCTGTACCCATGTGATGCCATTAGAGCAATCCCAGTGCATGGTCCCTTCAACAGTCCCTTAAGAATGCAAATAAGAGATCATCATCCCAGTGCATGGTTTCTATAACCATCCATTCATTTAATTTATACTACACGTGGAAAGCTGTGATTGGGGATGTGGGCTCAAGGGACTACAAGGGATCCCCCGTGCTAGTCTCTTATTGTCCCTTCCATCTGGAATTTCGTGTGGAGACGGTTTCTTATTTAAGGAACTCTCACACACTCTCTCTTCTTTAATTGTTGTCCACGTCAATTTTTCTTCCTACGTGACACCTTAAGGGACCGTGGAAGGGACTGCATTGGGAATGGTCTTATTGCTTGACTGAATAGGTATTTATTGCGAGGCTTGCCTCGCCAGGTTCCAATAGGGATTCGCACCAAGACCCTTCCCATGGCGAAAAATCTTCGGGTGGCCGCAATGAGGCTGACAAACAGCCTTTGAACGTCGATCCCAAGAGGGCGGGCACTGCAAATCAGAGAGGTGAAAAGAAAGAGACACCAACTATAGAGGTAGATCCAACGTCTGTTGGAGAGGAAGTCATTGCGGCCGTCAATTTCTCAAGTGGGAATGAGTACTTGGATGACGGCCCTAGGGACACTCCCCTCCAAAAATTTCACGCTTTGAAACAGGTAGCGGATCTACGGAAAATAGGGACAAGATGGTGCAGATGAGACCTGTACAGGAAAAGGTACATTGCATTCTCGGCATGTATATGTGTGTATATATATATATATATATATATATATATATATATATATATATATATGCGTGTATGCATGTATATGTACGAGCTTGCTTCATGCGTGACAATTTCATGGGCATTGATGAACCTTTGTGTACAATAAATGATCTGACAATGAATGACAGAAAGGGGATGGAGGGTTGGCTTACATGTAAAGCTAATGTACTTTGCATGTAGCAAACGCATGCAAAGCTACTTGCATGAATAAGCTTTACATGCAAAAAGGGTACTGACCCGATAGAAATAAATCCATAGAGAGAGAATATACAAGGCCAAGAAAATCTGTTTTTACTGTACATATCCACATCTGTATATTAAAATATGTTCTTCCTTTATAGAAGGCACCATGTCGGACTCTTCTAAAGTCATCACTTTTAAGGTTATCAGTAGTAAATATCTTCGGGAGCTCAAAATGGATGATATTATTAAAGTGACGGAGGATCCGGGTGAGGTGACTCCTACTTTCATGCTGCCTTGCGATCACCATTCAGACCGTCACCATGCTAGGACAGTACAGTATGGTCTGGCTCACGTTCAGAATCTTTTGAGGAAAAAGCCCATTAACAAGGTTGCTATTCTGATGCTGCTCAAACAACACACTGTTCCATACTGGGCGAAGATGTACCATGGCAAGTATCCTCCCGATGTTGGCGCACTTGTGGGAAAATTGAGAGAGTTGGAGTCATGCTTGGAACGGAGAGAGCCCTTCACGAAGGCACCCTTCAAATCGAATGTGGCAGTGGTGCGCCCAATACTTGATTAATTGCGTCTCGTTTGTCCAAAAATGACAGGGATGCTTAGAGAAATAAACGAAGAACGCCAGCCCCATGAGATGTCAGTAAAAGATTGGATCGCGGAAAGAGAAAAGAGGTCTCGGGAGGTTGAGAGGTTGACCAAGGCTTTAGAGGACGCCAAGCTGCTTGAAGCTGAAGCCGTCCAAGGAGAACATGATGCCACAAAGAAGCTGAAGGACCTTGACACTGACTTCAAGGAGTTCGTGAGTAGGACCGACGAGGTGACGTTTCGCTACACCACAGTAGAATCTTACGTGGCGCGTGACCAGGCGGCCAAGGAGGAACATGATGCTAGGCTTCGGATCAAGTGGCAGCCATTTTAGCTTTTCCATGTAGTGAGACATCAGATCTTACTTCTTACAACCTCAAGGTGTAGAGGCCTTTGATGTCTTTTATTTTTTTTATTAGGCCCTTTTTCCCTTCTCCATGATAAAATTCGGAATTTACGACCATTGGGAATTATATCCACTTGATGTAACATTCTCTTTTATGGAGCAATAAAGTGTTCTTGCTTTTCTTCCCTCCAGATTCTTTTAGGGTCTACAAAAGATCTTCAAACAAAGACAGTTGTGTGCAGTACACTTGCTGCACGCAAGGCTTCGTATAGGCTGTGTAGGGGAGAGAGAGAGAGAGATGGGTCCACCACCGCATGTATATGGTAAAAAGCTGGTGCATGCATTATGACTACATGCGTGATTTGCAGGAGAGAGAGGGAGATGAGGTTCACCGCTACATGCATATGGTACAAAGCTGCTGCATGCATATGGCCACATGCGTCATCTGCAGGAGAGAGGGGAAGATGGGATCCAACACTGCATGCATATGGTACAAAGCTGTTGCATGCATGTAACCAGATGCGTGGTCTTCAGGAGAGGGAGAGATGGGTGCACCACTAGAAATATTACTAGATACACTCGAAAGCGTGCACACATATGTGGCCTGTGTCACATTTTCGTAGTATATTTTATCAGACTTGTAGGCTCCCTTTTTTCGTAGAGAATTCGACTACTCACAACATGTATTGCTCTGTAAAAGGTGCAACATTTTATTTCATTTTTTAATCTTTTTTTGGTGGAGCACAAAATGTTATTACCGCTCCTTTTTTTTGTTACACATGCACGTGCTGAACATGAAGGTGTCGGGACACCGTCGACTGGTCTAGTTGGAGTGTCCGAATGCCATTAACACTCCAGCTATGATACTGGAATGCCATCAGTGTAGACGCGGAGTTGCTAGGATGCCATCAGCTAGTCCAATTATAGTGTCTACTGGAACGCCATCAGTGTAAATGTGGAAGTGCTGGGATGCCATCAGCTGGTCTGATTGGAATGTTCAGATGCTATTAACACTCCGGCTGTGATATTGGAACGCCATCAATGTAGATGTTAAGGTGTTAGGATGCCATCAGCTAATTGTGCTTTCCTGTACACGAATGCCATGCATAAAATAGGAAGAAAGAAAAAAATAAAGCAAGTCTCACGACCAAGAGCAAGAAATTGGAATAAAATCCAAACAATTTTTTTGTTGTTGTTTTCGAAATGTAGGTTTTTCCATCACACACCAGCTATATGAGTGGTTCTAGAAAAGTCTGTTAGAGAACTTGGCCTCTAGGTGCCATCGAAAGACCGTGACGGTTGTAGCTTAGTGGCTGAGCTTCCCTTGGTGATCGTGTGTGGAGACGACAAGCTTTTGCAAATTTTTCGAAAGACAATAGAAGATCATGCCCTAGCCTTTCTTTGTAGTGAATTACCTCCACACTGCGACCTTGCCCCCATGGTGCAGCCTCATCAAACCAAGAGACTTGGACACGCCTTCAATTTTGCTAAGGTTGGTAAATAGCTCCCTCCTCCGCCATATTGATGTATTTTTGGCATCATGAGTGAGCCTTTTTTTGTTCTTATTTTTTTTTGTAATGGGGATTCAGAGGGTCGCCATTCAACCTTTATGGACTAGCTAAACCTCGCAGGCTGATTTGCTTTGCTTGGCCCTTGTTAATTTGCTTCCCGGGGCTGACGGATAGTTTCCCTCCAACCGGACTTTGACTAGCTGGGTAGCCTTCCCGCGCATCTTTTCCTATGATTAGATCCTCGGGGCTTAACTTGACTTGCCTAATAGGGCTGGCGATGGACGCATCTTTTTCTCTATTTGGTGACCTTGCGGCTTGATGTCTCTACTGGTCTGAGGTTGCTAGGAGACGTGATCGACATGGGGATTCACTGCTTCGAAGTAACCCAAGCAATCACCTCATTGTCTTCGGAAATTTGTGCTTGGCTTGTGTGAGGTGCATGGAAAGTGTGTAGGTCACTTGCCACAAGAACGCCTGTACATGATCATACTTTGCTCTTGTTCAGCGAGTTTTCTGACAGACCATTCCTTTATTTTGACCAGCATGGTGTGAAAAGTGAAGATAAGCCATTTTATGTAGACGATAGATGACTTTTTTTGGAAGAACTATTCAAAGAAAATAGAAGCCCGTATATTCAATTGATTGTGCATTATGGACTTTAATCAGCGTGAAAAAGAAGACATCAAGATTTTTTTCAGAAGGAAAGACCATCTAAAGAAAATAGGGTAAAAAAGAACCATGATTTTATTTTGTTTTCTACTGGAAAAACCATCCAAAGAATACGATGCAAAGGGTGTTGGGGAATGGGTAGGCTACGCGTGCATAATTTCAAAATTTCTACCACGATTCACCCAAGATCACATACAAGTAGAGAATCACAGATCGTTACCGTTGACGCGCCGATGCAGTAGAAGCAGATGCGAACGAGTCGTGGAAGTAGTTGTACACGTCCCGATTAGATCTGAACAGCATGCGTCGTGTTCGTCGACTGGTCACCAAGTGCTCGAGGAAGCTCGCCGACTGGTCGGCGATTGGTCAGAGTGGTCGCCGTAGATCCAACCGAATAGCGCGTCCGTGTGCGGTAACGCCTCTACCTGTATCCACACGTACCGAGCAGGAACACCATGCGGGGTGTGCTAGCACCTCACCATGCGGCTAGGGCTTCGGGTGAGCAGGAGGGGCGCGGCGGCTAGGGCTTGGTGAGGACTTGTCTCGAGCTTCCGCGCAGTCCCAGGCCTTCCCTTTTATGGACGTGCTAGTGGGCTCAAGTCAAGGCTCACTAGGACTCCAATTCCTATGCGGATCATATCCGCGTGCAAACCCTTCTTCTAATAGATTATATCCACTAGATATATTCCAACCAGTTAAGTGTGTGACCTGTTAGGTTCATGTGCAAGTCGGTTGTGAATCTGGAAAGTTTCTTTCCAATCAACAGATCAATAGCGGCACCTAGCAGTACATATTGACCCCGAATGCACAAAATAATCTCATCGGCTGAACCCTAATACACTCAACGTACACATCCTTTTGCCACACAATACTAGTCAAGCTCAAGGCGAGATACGTGCCACCCTTGTGATAGCTCGACCATTCACCCGTCAATGTGATGAATATAAATATCATGATTAACTCTTTAATCATATCAGCACGGCCATGCGCTTTCCTTATCCATCTACACCGAGGGGCCAGAGATATCTCTTTCCTTATCAAGAAGGAGCAAATTCCATCTTGATCAATCACATCCCTACGTCATGCTTCACGGCATACCCGGTTGTTATCTTTATAACTACCCTGTTACGGTGTAGTGTTTGATAACACCAAAGCATACGACTCCACAAGCTGGGTCTCCATGATGATCTCAGGTCTAAAGACCATATAGATGTACCACTCGAGACTACATGCTGATGGCACTTTGTAGATAACAATCTCAGCAGCGTCTCGAAGTAGGTCTATCCAACCATCCATGTTTTCTAACATGTGTCCACATTATTAATTTGATATCTCAATATCTATGGTATGTGAAACAATACCATCATCAATACATGTGCTGATCAAATCATTACCGCTCCTTGTAATGATATGGACCAGGGATCGTTTAGAACAATATCACAATGACAATGTGTCTCACAACCAAATCGTATTTGATAAACAAAGTCGTGACATTAATTCATGGAACCAAAAAGCAATATTATCATAAGTACATGAACAAAGACATTATACAATCATCGTATGATGCCTCTAGGGCACATTCCCTTCAAGAGGAAAACCATCTCAAGCAGTGAAGGGTTGGAATGAATTCACCGTTTTTTCAAGCAAAGTATTTCAAGAACCTTCCGTTGATCGGAGGCATGGGACGAACTCCTTGTTGATCGATCATTTGATAAGCTCCTCCGTCATGGACTTGTTTGACGACGTATGGGCCCTCCCACTTTGGTTTGAACTTGCCCTTCGTCTTGTGCGCAACGATCATCGAATGCCGGAGTGCAAGTACCAGCTCACCTTTTCTGAAAATACGTCGCTTGACCAGCATGTCATAAGCCCTTACCATGTGTTGGCGATACATCTCGAGGTTTTGAAGGGCCCCAAGACGGTGTTCTTCTGTGGTATCCAACTCTTGGAAGCGGAGCAGGATTTGTTCATCCTTGGTGACGTCTTCGTGCATAGCCACTCGGAGAGAAGGTAGCTGAACCTCAAGAGGGAGAACAGCCTCACTCCTGTATACGAGAGAGTACAGGGTGGTTTGAGTTAGCGTACGGAGTGTGACATGATATGCCCACAGAGATTTTGAGAGATGATCATGCCAGTCTCTCTTGTGCTTGGCCACTGTCTTTTTGAGCATCTTGCCGAGAGTCTTATTGAATGCCTCTACCATTCCGTTAGCTTGGGGATAGTAGCTAGTGGAGTAGTTCCGTTTGATTTTATATTTTTTTCATGAACTTGTAAATCTTCTACGATTTGAAAGACTTGCCGTTATCGGAGATGATGTGATGCAGGACTTCAAAACGGTAAATGATATGCCGCTCCAGAAAATTGATGACATTATCGCTCTTGACATCACGTAGTGGTATGGCCTCCGCCCACTTCGAGAAGTAGTCGGTTGTGGCGAGGATGAAGCGATGCCCTCATGACGAAGGAAGGTCTATTTTGCCAATGATGTTGATTCTCCAAGCATCGAAAGGCCAAGCAGGAATGGTTGGATGCAATGGGACTAGCGGTTGGTGCTTAAGGTCACCATGAACTTGATAGTTGTGACAAGATCTTGCTATTTTGATACAGTCGTTCATGATGCCAGACCAATAGTAACCAGCGAGCCGTATGCTATGGTTCATTTTTGGCCCACTCTGATGTTTGTCGCATAAGCCATGGTGTACTTCATGGAGGACTTGGTCGGCTTCTCGTCGATTGATGCAGCGGAGGAGGACCTCTTGCCCATAAGAGTGCTTGTACAAGACACCCACCTTGTAGAGGAAGGATGAAAGCCATCGTAGAAAACGTCGTCGCTCGATCGAATCTTTTGAAAGGGTGCCGTGTTTGAAATAATCAAGGAAGGGGCAGAGTGTAACAGCCCAAAACTGATCGGTCTATTGAAAATATTTTTAGGTCGATTGTTTAGTGCTATGAAAACCTTCTATAAGACAAATTTTGTGAAAATATGAAATTCCTAAACTTTTGATATTATTTAAAATAATAACTAGCTAAAATTAAGTTAAGCATGATGTTAACCCATGAACCTTAGTACCAAGGTATAGCAAAATAGAGGCTAACTTGAATTTTTAATGTATTTTAAAGCCACTCTAGGTCTCATGAAAATCTAGGAAATTAAATTCATACATGCATATAATCATATATGCATATCAACCCATAAATTTATAAAAAAAATTCAACAAAAAATCGTAGTAATAAGGTTAGACCCTACATGAAGGCCTGAATAGATGTTGCCCAAGGCTGACCCTGGTTGGGCCCACATGGCGGCCTCTGTTTCTTTTTCCCTTGTGAGCAATTGGTCGAGCACCTGACCGACGTGACCTCGTCTCCCTCTCCCTTGCTCTCTCGCTCGAGCTCGTCGACCTCTCTCTCTCACTCAGCGTTGGAACTCGTTCTCGGCACTGCCTGCACCGCCGCGCCGCCTGGTCGTGCTTTGACTTCGGTCACCTCCGGCCGGGCTGCACGCCACCACGGCGATTGCCAAATGGCGCCCTCGCCACGCGGCAAGCACCACCTGCAACGACATCCCGTGGCGATCCTTGCTTGCACGTTTGCCCTTGGATGCGTCGCATCATTGCGCCTACGCTGCGCATGCCACCAACTGCCCCCTGTCCCATCGTGCCTGCCTAGCCACTGCCCTGCTCTGGCCGCCGCTGCCACGCCTCGGTCTTCCGTGCTCACGGCACCGCCCTCACTCGCCAATTGCGCACCAGACACCCAGCGACCGGTCCAACACCCTCTTAGACCGGCAGATCGAACCGTGCGTTTCGCCCTCGCTCGCTGCGCCTTTTAATCCGAATCGACCGTGCGGAGGACCCTCTACCCCATCGCCGTTGTTGCGGCCTGTAATCCCTACCTCACACCTTGCTACCCTGCCCATGTGAGCTTCCTCTCACCCCTGCGGTACTTAGGCCGCTGCCGATTGGCCTAACTTGCCGTTGGTGAGCCAAAAATCCCCACCTCGCCACCACCGCGCCCGAAATCGCCCCCTTCTTGATTTCCTAATCCACGGCAAGTCATTCTCTGATTCCTTGCACATGCAGCACCCTTGTACTGCCCATAATCTGATGCCCGCCCCGTTTTTCCTCGAGTGCCGGCAGGTTCGCTGGGACGGGGAGTCACGCCGCCATCCCCTGCTCGGCCTGCGCGTGGACAGTACGATCCAACACCGCCCCCGTAACTCTGTCGCCTTGGTAAGTGTCTGCACCCCCTCACGTAGCGCCTGCGCTCGTTATTTCCTTTTAACACTTACCGTCGTGCCACCTCCTTGTCCGGCTTGAGCGCAGCTCCGCCGTCACTCGACGCGCCGCCACGACCAGCCACCCCTGGCCATGTTGTTGGTATCCTCTGGTGCGCAAGGTGATGACGAACTCGACGAGCCAATATACGCCCTATATGATACCCTTTAGCGCCACCGCATCGTGTGCCTTCGCCGCGGACACCGCGTGCAGTCAGGATGTAGGAGACGATGGGAGGGCCATCGATCTCATGCTAAGATTCGTGCCGTGTAATGCCGTGTGACACTGCCAAGGGGGCCCCATCCACCAGGCGGTCGCCGGTTTAAAAACTCCCGGGAAGCAGCATTGTGTCGCCGACATGTGGGCCCTCGGTCCCACATGTCGGGTTTATGGGTCGTGCCGCCACGAGTACGCGTCCTCCGCGTGGAAGCTGCCTACGGAAATATGCCTTTGGCGTGTAGAGCCCGGCCACAGGTTGGCGGGCCGGCCCGTTACTGTGTGCGCCGATTTTCTCAGCATTAGAGAATAAAAACAATTTGGTAAAATAAAATGGGTCTTTTAAAATATATAGACTTCCTTAAAAATCTTAAAATAAAATTTGAATAAATACTTGTTCACCGACTAGATTTATTAAAAATATCTAAAGGAACAGTAATATAGAATTATACCTCTGTTTAAATACTTAATCCTATTCTAGGACTTTCCCTTTTTGGAAATAAACCTAGAAAATGGATATTGACTAAATAAAATAGTTAATGACTTTAGAAAAATATGAAAAATATAGGACTCCCACTAATAACATGATACACTTAGTAAAATTTTAATTTGTACAATTGACCCCTTTTTAGCCTCTAGAGAAATAAAAATTCATCTCTCTCCAGCAACTTATTAATAGGCTTTCCAATTGTATTGATTATCTAATAAGCTCTCAAAATCATGAGAAAATTCCAAAGGAACCTAATTGTAATTTAGGGAATTAATATAATTATTAAATACATTTTTGGAATTGTAAATACCCAAGGAGCAATTATTTAGCCTTACTTCCCACTTTTTCTTATGGACATATTTAACAGTAATGATACCCGAATTATTTTAAAATACTAAATGACTTCAGGTAAAATTTTAAAAATCTTAGAGATACATTGTTGGCCCCTAGGAAATTTATTAAAATTATAAAACCTCAATAATGCTTAGTAGGATTATTTAACTAATTAACTAGGGTAAACCCGGGAACTTAATTACCCCTATACCTACGAATACTCTTATGTTAATAATTCCTCATTGATGTAAGAGTAATATAACCAACACCAAACCAAGCACAATAAGTATTCTTCCGAGAGTTGATGAAGGAAATACTTCAAACAAAAAAAATCTATTTGTGCTTTATACGTTTATTTACTAAATCTATGGGTATTCTATTAAGGGTAACATTTTGCATCGTTGCATATCATCTTCATATCGCCGCATCACCGTTATCTTCTGTAAAGTTTTGTATAGTAGTAGGATCATGGAACTTTCTCGATATCCAGAATACGACTTAACACCAATCACTGATCGTTAGACGTGGCAAGAGCATTTCATGCATCATACTTCTTACTTCATATTGGTGTTCTATTTATTGTTCTTCTTCGATTTCGTTCCGTTAATAGACGCTAAGGAGGCTGAGGGACATTTCGAAGATCAGGAAGAAGACCCCCATTACCTATAAGACCAAGGCGAGTTAACATTCACCCTCTAGGGTGTTTCCTTTTACTAGGGAGAATATCAATTTTTCCTAGTGCGAGTTAACACTTTTCTTTTTAGGTGTTCACTTTTACTAGGGAGAGTTAGCTTTCCCTAGTGCGAGTTAACATTCTAATGGATCATATTGATTCCCAGTTTTATTAAATATTTTATTTACAGTATTAAACTGCATGCTTTTTAAGTAAATATACATGCTTGCTTAATCATGATATATCATGCCCTGTTATTAATTTGTTATTGATTTACCCTGATGATACTGCCTTGATATAATCATCCGTCCTTTGACTTTATTAATGATTGCCTTGATGATCACCCTGGATAGCCTGTTAGGTTAATAAAATGATTTCTAGACTCTTAAGTCTTAGTTAAAATTTTGCTTACACATTGCTCAGGTCCAATTAATAATTTTTGGGCTTAATTGGCCTCGGAACGGTGAACCGACATTCACCGGACATGATTACCTAACAAACCTAGAAATTGGGCCTAGCATGCCAGCGTGTGTGTGTTTGGTTGTGGTTGGGAAAGCGGACGTGGTCCGACTTGTGGTTAAGGTGGAAGTAGCTTGGCTACTAGTGTGATGTAAAGAGGGCTATACGTTCACAGACGCGGTGCTGAAAGGAGCGTGGGGTAACACGCGTAGCTGCCAATCGCTGCCACCAAGGGTGGTTCCGCCACATCGTGTGCAGGACAAACGGAGGAACGATAGTAGAAGAAGGAAGTGAATGTGAATGTATGTGTGGACTAGCCGGTCAGATGTGACTCCTAGAGAGGACCGGACGGGCGTGCAGTGAGGCACGCAGTGGGAAGTTGCTGACCAAATGCCTGCGGGATTTGGTTCCTATCACCACAACGCGTGGCCATCGCGCGGTAGTGCAAGTAATGGGGATTCAGGGGTAGTACGACCTGCGGGCGTACCCTGTCTGTTGCCATGCTTAAGGTGAAGACAGGATTATATCATCATCCGTGGGATGATCTAGGTCTTACGTGACAGGGAGCCGTGACTCTAGTGCTAGCGTGGCACCTCGGCTAGTGAAGAACGAGCACTTCGCTGGCGTAAAATCCACAATGGGTGTGCCACACCCGGAATATGATGGCGGGTGTGTGCAGTAGTTCTAAGGACGGGTGTGGATTGTGGACTGTGGTTGGTGGATTATGGATTGTGACAAACTACAATAATGAAATTTATGATTAATAGAACTTTGGGATAAAAGTGCTAAGTCATAGGCTTTGACTTATAAAACTGGCATTCTGCAAATAAATAAACCCCAACCTTTCCCTTGGAACCCCTATCACTAAAACTTGCATCAGGTTGGGTGTTAGCTCGCCAGTGTTTGGATGACACTGACCTCGCATTCATATTCTCTTTTAGATGGAGAGTATGAGCAGGATCAGTACGCCTGCCATGAAGATGAAGATCAAGATTATGCTGACGATCAAGGTGAGGTATAGGGCGTCTCTCCAGTCGAGTGCTTAGGCATAGCCGGCACGAGACCATTTTGGATCTTTTGGTTCTCTACACTCTGATCTTTTGGACATTTGGAAAATTTAGGCCAATGTGCCGCATTGTAAACACTTAATAGCCTTCAGGGCTTAATACAAGTATTTTATGTAATATAAGTGTTCCGCTTGTATGAAATGATTCCGACTATGTGAAAGGTGTGCACTAGTGTACTGATCCAGAGACTAGTGCAGATCATGTGGTGGGCAAAGGACAGGCCTCCCACACAGAGCCAATCACTTTCTTCTGCTGCCTGTGTCATTATAGTATAAACTTCATATTCGTCGGGCACCAGCTCGAGCATCGAAGGAAGGAGCCATCTCTCTTCTACTGTCACTTGAGTTGATTGGCCATCTGGAAGGACCAACGAGGCTCCCAATTTTGCCAAGGCATCAGCTGCTGCGTTCTTTCCTCTTGGAATATGGACAACCTCTATGTGTTCAAATTTCTCCATGCGCCTTCGCGCAGTGTTGTAGTAAGGTACGAGTTCTGGCGTACAATGAGTTGGGAATCCCCGTGAGCATGGAGAGAATGTATGTCCATGGAAAGAGCAAGAAGGAGAACGAAAATGAGTGCTTCATACTTCTACTCATTGTTGGAACACTCCTCTTTAAGAAGGGAAAAGGAGTGGTACATCACTTCATCCTAAGGCGTCTTGAAGACGAGTCCCGCGCCAGCTCACCGTCGTTAGAGTCGGTCTCTGTTCGTGAGGCTCCATCTTCTCGGAGGTGAAAATCTCTTCATCCGGCAAGTCGGTGACGAGAGGAGAATCATCAGGAAATGGATGCGCTACGAGAAACTCCGCTAGAGCTTGATCTTTAATTGCTTTCTATGACACGAAGGTGATATCAATCTCCATCATGATTAGAGCCCACTTTCCGGGACGCCCCGTGATTGCAGGTTGACTCAACACGTACTTGATTGGGTCCGCTCGTGCAACGAGCTAGATTTCGTGAGACGGCATGTAGTGGCGTAACTTCTTAAGGGTGAAAATCAGGGCAAGACACAACTTTTCTATAGAAAAATAGTTACACTCTGCCCCACCATGGTGCGGCTCAAGTAATAGCATGTCACCTCCTTTCCTTCGTAATTATGTTGGGTGAGGAGAGCGCCTTGCAAGGTAGGCATCGCTGCGATGTAGAGAATAAGTGGGCGTCCCTTTACAGGGGCCGCCAAGACAGGAGGGTTCAACAAGTATTTCTTTATGCTATTGAAGCCAGCTTGACACTCTTTATCCCATATAAATGCAGCACCTTTCTTCATCAATTTGGCGAACGGCTGAATACATTCGGAGAGGTTGGAGATGAAACGACGAATGTACGCCAATTTCCCCTGCAAGGTCCTTAATTTCTCCAGGTTTTCTAGCGGAGGCATGTCAATTATTGCTTTGATGTCCTTTGGCTTAATCTTGATTCCCCTATGCCTGACGACAAAGCCGAGGAAGACGCCTGACTATACAGTGAACGCATATTTGAGTGGGTTCATTTTGAGCTGATGTTGGAGAAGATGATTGAAAACGGCGTGGAGGTCACCTGATGTCGCTGTCGATCCTTCGTCTTCACCACGATATCATCAATGTAGCACTCTACGGAATGATGTATGGGGTCGCCGAGGACATACGTCATGGCACGTTGGTATGTGGCACCAACATTTTTCAAACCAACCGGCATGACTGTAAAGAAAAAGTTTTCTCTCAGCGTTTAGAAGACGGTGTCGACCGTGTCATTGGGGTCCGTCTTCATTTGATTGTACCCAGATGATCCATCCATAAAGGACAAGGCATCGTGACCTGTGGTAGCATCAACAACCAGCTCTGTTATAGGGAAGGAAAAATCATCCTTCGGGCAGGCCCTATTTAGGTCACGAAAATCAGCGGACACTCGAATCTGACCATTCTTCTTCTCCACGGGAACAATGTTTGCTAGGCACCATGGGTATTGGACTTCTTCGATAAAACCTGCTGCAATGAGCTTGTCTACTTCAACTATAACTTGTTCTTGGAATTCTAGCCTTAAACGCCGCGGCTGTTGTTTTACGGGACAAAATTGTGGATCAATGGCCAGCTTGTGTGTAGCGACACGAGGATCAAGACCTAGCATCTCCTTATATGTCCAAGCGAAGCAGTCTCAAAATTCCATCAAAAACTTGTGATAATCTTCCCATTCTTCTTCTGTGAGAGTGGCGCTCACGAAGGTGGGACGGGGGTCATCTTGTGTACCTAAGTTTATTTCCACAAGCTCATCAATGGTCGGTTGTCCACCGTCTTCAGGTTGATGTGGTGCTGTTGTTGTCTCCATTTCTTCCAATTTAGCAGGCTTATTAGTGAGGAGGAATTGACGGGAGTCTTGATATTGGTTCTCGTGATTTCCTGTAGACACGGAGGTGGCATGACATAAGACATGCATCTTGTTTTGACATGGTGTGTGTTCCTCCTTCTGAAGCATGGGGTCATCTAGAATATCCACCATGTAATATTGAAAGGTGGCGGCGGCATTTTGTAGACCAAAAGGAATCGATCTATGTGTAGTGAAAATGGAACAACACTCCGCTTGCTCAAAATCATTGAAGTCATCATCCGAAGGCTCAGACTATATATCCTAAGCCGTACTTTCGGGGAATATGGCGTTTTTGTCCTCGTTTTGCCAGTCTTTCAGCCTGCTCCCACCATAGCTCACAAATCGCTGGAGGAGGAGGCATTCTATCGGTAGAACGTAGCATGATCCCGGCCCTTTGCATCGTGTGAATTAACCGAGCGTCCACCTTGATAATGACTGCGGCAACTTCTTCCTCTTGACGAAATAGATCTCGGAGTCCCCATGTCATGTCACACTCTTGGGTTGGTAGAGCTTTGTAGAAAATTATAGGTGGTGTGGACTTGTATTGGGCAGGAACAGCCTAGACTTCCAATGGTGTGGACACCGAGGTGTATAACGATAGAGGCTGCAGGGCTTCCGTATCTTTTACCGCATCTTCGATTTTAACGACAATTTTCTTTACGGTCCCATCTTGTTTAATGTTGGTTTGTTCCTTGGATCTTGATTGGTCCCAAGAGTAATGATGGGCCTAGAAAGAGTTGGAGTTGTTGGAGAGATGCTCTTGCTGGCGATAGTCTTTGCCCCCAAAGTGATCGGAGTTGATGGGAAGACAACTTGATTGGAAGATGGTCTTGTCCCCAGTGTGATAGGAGTAGGATCCTTCCCGAATTTTGACGGTACATTTGTGGAAGTAGTAGTTGTTGCCCTGACCTTTCCGAAATTATTGGTTTGTATTCAAAGCGGCTAGGCAGTGATGGTTGTTGACGACTAAAGCTTCCTCGGCTAAACCCACCCCGATGACCCCTCAAGGCGCCCCTTGAATCCGACTAGAAGTTCGGAGTAAACAGCTGCTTCATTTCTGTGATCGGTGGAGGGGAAACGAGCCCATTCATGATGTTTGCCGCTGGTGTGGAGCGTCCTAGTTGACGTCCACCGTCCTTCACTAGAAATAAATACTTGGTGTCCGCGTGATGCGCTTCTTGGACGAGGTACGGGGAAGGGTTCCCGACGATGCATTGAGGCGTACTATTTCCATCGAGGAACTTGAGACACTGATGTAGGGTGGATGGCACCATGCGATATTTGTGGATCCAGGGCCTCTCGAGAAGAGCCGAGTACGATGTGGGTGCATCAATGACGTAAAACCTCACTTGGAAACTAAAAGTTGACATCCAAATCTTCACGGTAATAGCTCGAAGTGTCAACTTTCCATGATTGTCAAAACCACATATCACCACGTTTGTTTGCTCCAAATCGCTTATGGTGTAGCCGGCTCTCTCCAAGCTCTGAAGGGGCAAGATATTGACGGTATACCTGGGTCAATGAGGATACTCTATAAGTGCGTGGAGCTAAGGCTGCCTTCGATGTAGAGTGGTCGGTTGTGGTCGCCGTCCATCAAGAGGCTGTCTTCGTCTGTGAAGAAAATCCCATTCACGGCCCACCCATTTTCGCTAACGCGATGTTTTGCCATTGAAATCTCATAGATTTCCGGTTGGATTAAAGCCTTGATTAGGGCCTCGCGAAGATTTTGGGCCAACATGAGAGCCTCATAAATGCTAAGGAGAGTAGGGATTCGCTTGAGATGAGTGATGACATTGTAGTCATCATCGTCCATCTTAGCCTTGCCTTTGTTTAATGTTTCCTGAACCGTCTGTTGTTATTGTTCCTTTTGGGCGTCCGGTTTGTCTGTCTTGATTTCCTTCATTTTTATGGGTTGATCCAGCACGACTTTTCCTCCGCGCAGGTTCATATTCACCTCTTTGGTTTGTACCTCTTTGGTGGGGTCTTCAGCACAGAATACCTCGTGCTCTTGAGTTGTGAAAATCTCTTCTGAATCTGAACCCGCCGAGTCTTGAATTTGGGCCATGCTACAAGAAGCAACGTTTGATGACGGAGGAGAGCCTTCTTCGTCTTGAGCGTTGCCTTCTTCCTTTGAGGTGACGCGCCTTCTGACCTTAGGCATGAACTGCTCCAACATGGGTAGCACACAAGGCATATGCGGGAAGGCTTCATCTCATTCGGATCTAGGGACGAATCAGGGCTATGGCCGATGACGACTTGTATCTAGCCATCTCCTTTCCCTGTGAAGGTGCGTTGGTGTAGTAGTTATGCGTAATTGTCGAGGCAGTGGTTTTCTCGATCAACGTTGTACGACGTTCCACGTGATTCCTGCATGGTTGTTTCTAGCCACTTGATGGGTGGAGGTTAATGAACGCCACGGAAATGCCATAGTTCAGAGCTGTTGTTGGACTTCTTCAAACGGGATCCATTCTTCTTGATGTGGCTCTCCCTCCAAGCGTGAGGAAGGACTTGAGTGCATTATCACCATATTTACAGCATGGAAGTCAGGATTAATGACGCTCGGGTCTAGGTTGATCTTCTTTTCATTGACCGTCCTTTGTAACCACTCCTTGAAGGCGATACAGTCTTCGATGATGTGTCCAACATACCTGTGGTAAGGACAATACAAAGGATTATCGGTCATGTTTACCTGGTCGGGTTGTCGTGGTTCCGGCAAGGTAAGGCCACCATGTTCCTTCAATTGATCGAACATATCCTTGATCAGCTCACGCTTGAAAATATATTGCTTCTTCAATAATCCTTGCATTGTTGGCCACTGCTTGTTCCTAAATTGATCTTTCTTAACTCCGACCGTCGGCACATTCCCTTGGGTCGTTGCAGAAAATATCTTGGTGGTATTTACTTCTATCGTCCATTTGGCCTTGCCCCCGATGTTATTTAGCTTCGAGGTAGAGTTGAATCGTTTCGTTGAATCAAGAGCACCAGTATTTTTGACAACTCCATCATTTGAGGCGCCTTAGCAAACTCAATCTTGGTTGCAGACACTGCAGAACTAAGGGAACTGAAGTCTTTAGACTCTCGCCTAGAAACTTTCAACGACCAATGGTTCAACATCCCATGAACACAAAGGTCAATGGCGTCCTCAACGTGCATTACTTGGGTAAGGCGCACATAATTGTTGCAAAAACGCATGACATAGTCATCGATACTGTCATCACGCCGCTGTTGGACTTACGATAATTCGAAAAAAGACAGATCTTTCTTCAATGCAACAAAATGGCTTTTGAAGACTTCTTTCATCGCGACCCAATTTGCTATGGAATCCAACTGGTAGGCGGCTGTACCAGTGGAAAGCGGGTCCAGTTAGTGAGCCAGAGAACTGTCGAAGGAGAAGTGATGAACTATTGGCCGTATCTCCACATGCCGCTTCGAAATATGCAAGGTGCTCTTTCTCATCTCCTGTTCCATCAAATTGGTGGAACTTCGGTGGGTTCCATCCTGCAGGGTATGGAACAAGATCATACCATGACTCATAAGGCTTCTCAAGATCGTGGTCCGATGTTCGTGGGGCTCTCTCCGCAACGATCTGCTTCAACTTCCTATTCACCAAGTCTTCAACATAATCATGGTAATCCTTTAGCGTGTTGGCAGGAGGCGGAGCCGCTGTAGAACTAATCGAGATTGTAAAGAGTTGAAGGCGTGTACTCGTTGCTGAGTCTCAACACGGTGCCCCGCCAACTTGTGCTTCAGGATTTTTAGCTGCCCCAAGCTCTTGAATTTGAGGATCAATTGGTTGTTGAGACACTGGCGGCTATTGTACATTGATTTGGGGTGGTCCAGCATTGGTGTTTGTGAACGTCTCCAGGAAATGGTTGAGCTTCATTGTGATATCATCCAATTTACGTTGCTGCTCGCAAATTTGTTCCTCCAGCATGGCTTCTTGTGAATGCGTGGTGCTTGCTCTGCTCGCAAAACCTTCTCCTCCAAGCTGAAGAGGATTCTCTTGTTGTCTTGAATTTAGTGCAAAAGGTGGTGATGGTTGGTTGTGGTGTTCTGTTCCTGTCATGCGTGCCAGGGCAGTGATATAGTCTTCGTAGTTATACTCATCTTCCGACGGGATAGATCGATCCAAGTGACGATCGTCTTGAAACCCGAGGACTCTTTTCAATGACGATGATGAACTGTCGTCTGATGAGTTCTCTTCACGTTGACGGTCTTCGTACTCGGACTCGTCTCTTATCGTATTTGCTATGCTTTGTTGCGCAATGGACCTTAGTCGGGTATTGGGTCTGGAACGGTTTGCGACTTGATGAATCGCGGTTGGGTCTTGAGGCAGGCGTGCGGTGATGTCAACGTAGCGCCGCTCCGACGAATTCGAAGGAAATGTTGGGTCGCCTTCTGATGACATCCCTTTTTCAGCAGAGAGAGGAAAACAATTGGCTGTTGATCTCGCCATATCCTGCAGGATTCGTGTACCTTGGTTCGCCCGAGTAGATGATTGCACTTTTGGGTAGGCAACATTAGGATCGGGAACGATTTCCTCGTCGGACGGATATGAGAACTCTTGAGTGACGGGTGGTGGCTTCCACATATCTCCATCTTCTCGTGAACAGCATGTTGTCATCGTGCCACACATAGCGACGTTGTCATTGATGGCTTGTTCTTATTGGGGTGATCTCCTTTCTGTTTCCGTGCCATTAGGCGATGTTGGTTGTGAGACGCGTACTTTCGATCTAACCCATCGGCTTTTTTGATTGCGTGCGAACGTTGAAGAAGACTCCTTGGTCATAGGAGTGGCTACGTTAGCCCTTTTTGAACAACCTTGCCGCGAGGGGATGGTCGTAGTCGCTTGACGAGGTTGCACTATACCATCTTGAGAATTCCTTTCAGGTTCCTTACGCACTATTGGGGATAACTGGTCAATGAGGTACTTATACCTTTCACTCCGCTCCAAGTTAAGAGAGATGCAAAAAGCGATCTTCTCATTATGTTGAATGACCTCTCCATCAGCTCGGACCCGGATCTGTGTGTGCTTGAGTACAAGCTTCTCAAGTTCTTGGAAAAGCTAGGCATGGTTCCTTCGACGCTTCTCACGTTTGAACTTGTTCTTCAGGGCCACCTGTTGATTTCTAGGCATCATCGGCGGAGTTGGAAGAAGGGAAGGCTGCGCCGATCTTGCGGACGTGATAGTCAAACTTCGGGAATGGGAAAGAGTTGATGGTGATTCATGAACATGTCTCCTCGACCATTGGTTCCAGTGAGCTGGTCGCTCAGCAGGCTTTGAGTATATGCTTCGGTTTAGTGAAGAAGTTGGTCGTGACCCCAGAATTGAAGATTGGTGCGGAATTTGGTGAGTGGGGTATCGATGATTCGTCATGCCTCTAGCTCGGGTTGCGGCGATCATCGTCTCGCGCACTTGAAAGAGCCGCCCGAAATGCGTCACCTGGGGTTGTAGACGGCACAGCTCTCCTCGTAGCTCCTCATCGTTGGGTGCTGCTGTCTTAGGTGACAAAACTGCAAAAGAATTATTGGTCTTGACAAAATCACGGTTACCTTCCTCACCTATATGCAGACAGGGAACGATGAAGCTCGGGCGAGTGGCGCGTTTTTGCAGGGCAGCCTCTCGACAGGGATGACGCCTCCAGAATTCCCTCATGATTTGCTTCTTTGCTTCGTTTTTGTCAGAGATATTAATTGTGCCGACGAACCAAATATTCTGTTGCGTTATTGGTCGCGTCGAAGTACAGCTGATGGAATACTGGATCTTGTCAACATAAGGGGATATGATGACGACTCCAGCCCCCGAGCGCTCGTAAGCTCGAGACCCATCAAAGTACATGGTCCATTACCCGTCCCTTGGATCATTACCCGTTAGATCAGGAGGGCTCAGGTTAGTCCACTCCACCACGAAGTCGGCTAGGACTTAGGATTTGATAGCGCTTCGAGCTTTGAATTCGATGTCGAATTCGGACAGCTCAAGGGGCCATTTGGCAATGTGACCGCTAACGTCTGGATTCCCGAGGATCTCCCTTAGGGGAAAGGTGGTAGGCACCATGATCTTGTGAGCTTGGAAGTAATGTCTATGTTTTTTGGAGGCCATGAGTAAGGCATAAAGGACCTTCTGGACTTCAGGGTAGCGCTTCTTTGGACCATTGAGGGCCTCACTCACGTAATAGATTGGCTTCTGTGTCCCTTCCAATTCGTCCACTAAGACTGCACTGACGGCACCCGGGGTAGCCACGAGGTAAAGAAGTAGAAGCTCCGCTTCCCGGGTCGTGGTCAACACGGGTGGCTCCGAGAGGTATCTCTTGAGTTCCTCGAAGGCGTTATTGGCCTCTTCCATCCATTCAAATCCATCATGCTTCCGGAGAGCTTTGAAAAAGTGACATCCACGCTCACCGAGTCAGGAAATAAAGTGCCGAGCGTCGTCATCCGACCATTGAGGATCTGCACCTCCTTCTTGCAAGTGGGTGCCCTCATGTTTGCGGTGGGCTCAATTTTCTTGGTATTGGGGACTACGCCATTAGCCCCTATCATGTATCCGAGGAGCATACCGGAACGGACCCCGAACACGTACTTGTTCGGGTTTAGCTTGATCCTTTGTTTGCGGAGATTGCAAAACGTTTCCAAAAGATCCTTGACGTGAGAACCAGTCTTTTTGGATTTGATGACTACGTCATCGACGTATACCTCCATGTTCCTTCCGATCTGCTCGTAGAGGGTCTTTTGCATCTGCCTTTGGAAAGTAACTCCAGTGTTTCTGAGACCGAAAGACATGGTCGTGTAGTAGAAAGTTCCAAAGGGAGTGATGAAAGCAGTTTTTTCCTCGTCCTCCAGAGAGAGAGAGAGAGAGAGAGAGTGAGAGTGATCTAGTGGTAACCGGAGTACGCGTCTAAAAAGCTCATCAACTCAGATTCCACGGTCGCATCGACCAGCTAGTCGATGCGAGGGAGCGGGAAGTTGTCTTTGGGGGCAAGCAGCATTGAGCCCCTTGTGATCGACGCACATGCGCCACTTGCCCCCCTTCTTTTTGACTATGACCGGGTTTGCGAGCTATTCCGAGTGCTTGACCTCACGGATGAAGCTGGCCTTAAGGAGCTTATCCAACTGCTCCTGTATGATATCTTGCTTGAAGGGGGCAAACTTGTGAAGTTTTTGCTTCACTAGCCTCCTGCCGGGTTGTACAGCCAACTTGTGCTCAATCAACTCGCCTTTAAATATTTGCGCCGAACTTGGAAACTTTAATAAACACTCAATTTGATAAACTTGTAGACCCCCAGCATGAGCTTTGTAGACACCCAGCATGAGCTACATTTGAAAATTCGTCAATTGCCTCAATTGCAATATTCTTTGGTCTCTTATATCCAACATCAGCTCTTTGGTCTCTTATATCTCTCTATTTGGTATAACAAAAAATTTTATAAATACTTTTTCCATGATGCAACCAACAACCTCAATCTTTCATAGAATTTATTGGCACAAATGCATTGGTTAGTATTTATACACTCTTCTCTGGTAAAGGGGTGATAGCTCTAACTCACATCGGAAGGAAATTAGTCAATTGTTTATTAAAGTACATTTTCAAAGTTCATAATCTAGGTCGATCTTGGAATGGAGAGTGGAATGTTTCTCATATCCATGTTCAAAAGAGTAGCCGTTCACTTGTTATCATGAAATAGCCCACAAGGATTTAACAAGGGATACAATGTTTCAAGATTTTTATAAATTTTTTGATATATTGGTTGAATACTATCGCCATCAGGACATTCAAGGTTATCCTGCATTCCTTGACCAATTTAAGAGAGATTTCATGTTAGCTCTAGATCTTAACTTAGAAGAATTTAGTTTACGCCAAAAATATATTCTACATCATATGGCATTGCCACCAATGGCAAGATCTGAGTTCATTTGTAATCTTTTTAAAGTGTGTGATTCTATGCATTGGAAGATGAGGATGGGTTTGGTCCATTGAACTGCTATGAATGGAAATTATCAAATGGCGAGAGAAAGGCATGGTCCGCTGCACTCTCGCCTAGGCCGGTGGCTGCCCGCTTTCCAGAAAGACAACTTCACTATTTAAAGTTCTAAAGCATGGAGACCTGACTGGACTTCGACCAAGGAAGGACTATCTAATGACTGTGCCAGCCAAGTGTCTGCTCCATCAGCTTATAAATGGAAGACCGAGCACAAAAGCCGCACCACCAGCAAGTGAAGTGAGAACCGGCATATATATCGGGCCACATAATTTGTACTGCCATTTGATACCCAGAGATTCGCAGTGGTAGAGTGACACCACCACTCTTTTAGAACCCGGCCAGGCCACCATGGCACTTTGTAGACTACTCCGATTCCCTCTATACCATTCGACATAGACTCGGCTCTGAGATAAAAGACTAGACCCGTCAAGAGAGCCCACGTCTTAAGTGTCCAAGATGTGTCAAGATTCTCTCAGACCAGGATCCTCGCGCACGACTTGTGAGATCGCCGACCGTCCGCTCTGGGTCTCACCCCCTCCCTCCTTCATTCCGCAGAGGTCGCTTCTACCAGACCTTCCAAACGCCTAGGCTGAAGCGCAACGAATGCACACTATTGTGATGGCTATGAGATGGCATGTCATGGCTATGTTGCTCATATGGCGCCTTGCGACGGCTTGACTTGGACCTCAAACTAACAGTGAACGATTACCGGGGCTACGAGACGCTCCCTCAAGGAGTCAGAGCAGCACGAGAAGTACGTCGACATTGGGTTGTTACTGTCTTCAGCCATTGCTTGTTAAAGCTACCGTGGCTAGACCTGTTAGTCTCAGAGGTATGAAGCCCGCCTCTCGTGACGCAGACCACGCTTATCCGAGACTGGCCGTCTGCGTTCAGGCAAATCTACGAAGAGGGCCGTCGCTTGTCGCAATAGACTAACACGGCTTGCCTGCGGATGACATATCGGCAGCACGCGAGGATGGCTATATCCACGAATCCAGTTGGAATCAGGGCCGCGGCGATCTACAGGCGATGCATAGGGATGTCGGAAGGTACCGCAGACGATCGCATATGTTGGTGGATATCTCTTTCGGAATCTGACCTGGTGGAGTCTTGGCTACGCAACAGTTGAACTCCTCTCCCGTCGGCCATGTATGGTTGAGGCTGCTATGGCTGCTGCGGGCCATCGTGATGGATAGAATCCATGGATTTAAGATTGTCCATCCTGGGTTATCCGGATGCCTCGAGCTGACACTAGCCCATGGAACGTTCACAAACCCTTGTGTTGTGAGGCCTAGTGTGGTGCCACCTGGCCAAGTTGTTGTGCGACCCCGGAGCTCACCTCCTCGGCAAGAACCTTGGAGTGTGTAGTCTCAGCAAGAACCTGTGCCGACGTCAGTCCAGTAAACGGTATGTGGACGCAGCCATACGACGGCCGGCGCGCAGAGCAGTACGGAGGCAACAGGAACGCACGAAGAGCGAACTCCCTAGTTCAGTAGCCGGGAAGACGAGTTGACCTGATCATGACCACACCGCTTCGAGGTTCCTTCCAGTCCCTTCAATCGCTATGACCTTGGACCTTGGTACGATTGGATGAATTCGGAATGAACCAAGTAAGCGCTGACCCAGCGTGTGTCCGTGGCCATGAGGATACGATCGGCGTGAAGGAGAAAGCGGTGGAGGCGGTCCGTCCGAGTCGAGAGACCCAAGAGAAAGTACATCGCGGTGGAGCTCGCATCGCTACGCGTTCGCGATCGCACTCGAGAAGTTCCGAAGCTCTCACCAAAACAGCGGATCGTTTTCCCATCCGAAGCCGAGTGCAAGGCGTGGCTACTCAACGCGGGCGGCGCCGACTACCACCGGCTTCATCCACCCCTTCCGGCACGGCCAAAGACGATTTCGTGGCGACGGACCTCGTGCTGCGGGATGTGGCGGGCTACCACATGATGTTAGGATGGTCAACAGGGCGCGGCTGTACCACCTTCACACGAATGAGCCTGTATGGACCACGACGTGTCGATGCTCACGGATCCGCCCTCGGACACACCACTTACAGTGTCTGACAGAAGTGCACGAGGCATATCAGTGCCATAAGCACCTAGCATCCGGGCCACGTCTCCGGTCCTGCTATCTCATGAAGTTCATCCATGCATTGTCATCTGAGTCATAACTAACAAGTGAATCGACAGCTGTTCCGTTCGCTAATCGGTTGCTCCACGCCGTCCGCGAGATCGCGTCGCTAGTTTCATCCCTGCTGGCCCCTTCATGGCGACCACCCATCATGGATTCACCATTGTCTTAAGCCCATGCCACTCATCGGGTCCATCACGTAAGGTCCTGCCAGCCCTGCACGCGATGTTCCGGGCAAGATAATGGCCAAGACAGAGTCCCGGCAAATGCTGGTTTGTGATGACCCCACGCGGAAACAGGCAGAAGTGAAGGCAGTCAGTTGAAAGCTGTTGGGCAAACCTTGAGACTTGGTCTCCTAAAGCTACCGACCGAGGATCGGTAGTTTGATTTAACAGCCTTCAGGGAGCTACGCTATTACCTTCCTCGAGCTGACATCGCTACATTTCGGCGCAACAACGCAATTCGACATGGGAACGGATTCGGTCCCAGGTGAGGAGGTTAAGATTACCGGGGTCCCAGGGAAGGGGTTAAGGTGACACGGCCCCTGGCATACCGCTAAAAAGGTCCACCAAAAGGCGAGATAGACACTGCACTATGGTGACCCATGTAGGGGCCACTGGGAGGAGACTCAACTTGGTAAACATGTAGGCTGGATTACCTTCCTCCAGGAAGTCCGCAGAACAAGCGAATACAAGGCCGATGTCAGTGATATGCGATTACCCTGACAAGCTGCACAATAACCGGTATGCTTAACCGAGCGGCTTGAGGCCTCGACGGAACCTCAGTCGGAAAAGCCGCTCTCGCAGTTTTGATGCTCATCCATTGATTGCTAGCATAGCGCGAAGGGAGTCAAGGCTCTCCGTTTTGGTACCCAAATGGTGCCTACACAATTTCACCATGTCATTGCTGTTAAAGATAGCTACCGGCCGTGCACTCGTACTGCGAAAGAAGGACGCTGGCACTCGGCTCACCTTTGCTCATGGTCGCTCATACCACCAGGAGAATGCTAATGGGAGCATGGTTTATAGCTTTCGTGACATTGTGTGGTACCGCTAATACTCCACGCAGACCATGTAATTGACAAAGTGAAGAATGTTAGAATCCTAGAATCGAAGAAAGGTAGTGTTTTCGTTGACTGAGAAAGTGTGTTTTCTAGCTCCAGGATGGTCTAGGATTGTTTCTCGCTATTGATAGAACTTCCGGCAAGGCAAAAGTGTGTTTTGTTCTAGAAAAATAAAGCTGAATTCCATGTGAAGGCAAGGCTGGAACAAGGCCTAGTTCTGCAAGACATGAGGTCAAGATGCGCTCGCGGCCGATTGGAGCGGAGTGCCACTCTTTTCAAATCACTGTGCATGATTTTGAGGAGACCTGCCGGCATGTGGCGTTATCTACTGTCTTATAAAGTTGTTCCACTATTTTCAAGCCCATCAAGCCATGGTCCCAACAAATTTCCCACTAAGGGATATCATTAGAAATCCCAACGCGAATGGACAGGTCGCAAAGTGGGCAGTCGAGCTTGGTGAGTTCGATATCAAGTTCGTCCCACGCAGAGTGATCAAGTCCCAGGTCATGGCCGACTTCCTGGCTAAATGGACCGGGCCTGCCGATCCTTCCGGAAGCTCACCCGAGCCTTCAAACCAGGAAACGCACTGGACCATGTTCTTTGATGGGTCGCGCCAGTTCGAGCGATCGGGATGCGGATTCGTTCTCGTTTCCACAAGGAGAGCTAATTCAACACATAGTACAACTTTATTTTCCCGCAACGAACAATGTTGCGGAGTAGGAAGGCCTCTTAGCCGGCCTGCGAGCATGCACTGCACTCGGCATAAAACGGCTAACAGTGAAAGGGGATTCACAGTTGATCGTCTGGCACAATACTTGGCAGAAGTGAGAAAGCTGGGGAAACACTTCACAAATTTTGAAGTGTGCTATGTTCCTAGACTGGCTAATAGCTTGGCTGATAAGCTCACGAAGCTCGGCTCCTCACAAGAAACCGTCCCGATAGGGGTGCTCGTGCAGCACCTGCTACAGCCCTCTATTCCCTCCGGAGAAGAGGCCCCCGAGAGGACGTCTGCCTCGACCAAAACGACCGGTACCGTTTCGTTCCTAGAGCAGCGTGACACCTGGATGACGCCATTCATTTAGTTCTTGGCGCATGGGACACTGTCACAGGACACAGCTGAGAAATCATGGCTTCAAAGGCAAGCCCGACCTTACCGATTACTCGGGGCTTGCTGTACCAAAGGGGTTCTAACGGCATACTTTGTAAGTGCATGACCCAGGAGGAAGGTAAATTTCTCCTCCAAGACATCTACGACGGGATCTGTGGGGTGCACGCTTCCTACAGAACCCTAGTGGGCAAAGCTTTTCGCATGGGATATTACTGGCCCACTGCGATGATCGACGCAAGAGAACTAGTGAAACGTTGTCTGACCTGCCAATACCATGCCCGGATGTCCCACCAACCAGCGTACGAGCTACAAACTATCCCGCTAACCTGGCCATTCTCAACATGGGGAATGGATTTTCTTGGTCCTTTCCCTAGAGGCCTAAAGAGATGCACACACACCTGTTCATCGCCATCGACACTTTCACTAAGTGGATCGAGGCTGAACCAGTGTCGAGCATATCAGCCAAACGCCCAAAAGGTTCTTCAGAAACAATATTGTAGCAAGGTTCGGCATTCCAAATAAGCTAATCGCTGACAATGGGACACAATTCATGAGTGAGTTATTCCAGGAATACTGCGAAGAGCTCAGCATGAAGGTTACCCTAGCCTTAGTGGCTCATCCACAGAGCAACGACACGGTCGAACGTGCGAATGGGCAGATTATGCAGGGCGTCAAGTGACGAGTTTACAACACTCTCGCCGAATAGCGCCCGAATTGGGTGGAGGAACTACCCTCGGTGCTATGGGCAGCCCAAACCACCTCTAATCGAGCTACTGAAGAGACTCCCTTCCGGCTTGTGTACGGTTCGGAGGCAGTCCTACCTGCCGAGCTAAGACTTGGTTTGATTCATATTGATTTTGCTGGTCAGATCGATAACAACGAGGAACGTCTATTGGATCTCGACCTATTTGAGTCCAGCCGCGAGCAAGTATTACTGTGAGCGGTAGCATACCAGCAATCCCTCAGACGGCATGCGGCAAAATCTGTACATAACCGGACTTTGCAAGTTGGTGACCTGGTTCTAAGACGATTACAGAAACTAGCGCACACCAACAAGCTTACCCCGAGGTCAGAGGGTCCATACACGGTTGTGTCGGTTGCACGCCCGGGGGCTGTGAGACTGGCTATACCAGACGGATGAGTTCTCAATAGTTCCTAGAACATCGCTCAACTCCAGAGATTCTATGCCTGAGCTAAGGTCGTAAGTTCCTTTTTTACTCTTCCTGTTTGTCTCTTTTAAATGTATAGACAACCCCCTAGGAGCCCAACCTATGATCGAGCTTAAGAGACTATGTAGAAGCTACACCCTCGGGGTTCCCTCGCACACGGGTAAACCGATCCTCATCGCATCACGTAAGACCCCACGCGGGCAGATGCTTTCCGGTCTATACCATAAGCCCGCATAAGCTGCCTAAGCCCGAGACAACCCAAGAGTCCTAAGGTTTTGAGTTTCGCAAGAAAACAGAGCAGGGACCACGAGCTTTGTTCTAAGGTCACGTTCTCTGAACCCTAGGGTCGATTTTTTCTAAAAATCAATTTTGTCTCTAAACCACGACCGACCCTCCGGCTATCCAGAGGCTCGGCCGTGGCTCGGGGGTGTGGGGCCTGTCCTTTAGCCCACCACACGATCTGCACTAGTCTCTGGATCAGTACACTAGTGCACACCTTTCCTATAATAGGAATTATTTCGCCTGGCGGAAGTCTTATAATTACACAAATACATATATTAAGCCCAAGGGGCTATTAAGTATTACAAGCGGCACATTGGCCCAAATAGTCGAGAAAGTCCAAAAGATCAGTCATAAGACCCAAAAAGATCAAAAGGGTCTCGTGCGGCTATGCCTAAGCACTTCGGCCGGAGGCGCCTAAGCCTGCATACAGTGCGTCGGCAAAATCCTGTCCTTCATCTTCATGGCGAGGCGTCTTGATCCTGCTCATATTCTCCATCTAAAAGAGAATATGAATCGAGGTCGATGTCATCAAACACTAGCGAGCTAACACCCAACTTTGATGCAATTTTAGTGGTAGGGGTTCCAAGGAAAGGTTGGGGTTTATTTGTTTGCAGAAAGCAAGTTTTCTAAATCAAAGCCTATAACTTAGCATTTTAACCCAAAGTTCTGCTAATCATTATTTTCATTATTGTAGTTTGTCACAATCCACATTCCACCAATCACAATCCACATTCCACCCCGGTCCTTAGATCTACTGCACACACCTGCCATCTCATTCCGGGTGTGGCGCACCCGTTAATGGATCTTCGCATGAAGTGCCGTTCTTCCCTAAGCAGGGGTGCCACGCCCGTACTAGAGTCACGGCTCACGACACGTAAGACCTAGATCATCCCACGGATGGCGACATAATCTTGTCTTCACCTCAAGCATGGCGATGAGCGCGAGTGCGCCCATGGTCGTACTATCCCGAATCCCCAATACTTGCACTACGCTGCGATGGCCACGTGTTGTGGTGATAGGAACCAAATCCGCGAGCATTTGGTCGGCGACTTCCCGCTGTGTGCCTCCCTGCACACCCGTCCGGTCCACTCTACGAGTCACATCAGATCCGGCCAGTCCACACACATATTCACAATCACTTCCTTCTTCTGCTATCGTTCCTCTGTGTGCCCTGCACACGATGTATGGAACCACCCTTAGTGGCGGCGATTAGCGACTCTGGCGTGTTGCCCAGCGCTCCTCTCGGCCAGCGTCTGTGAACGATAGCCCTCTTCACATCACACCAGTAGCCATGCTACTTCCACCTTAACCACAAGTCGGACCTCGTCCGCTTTCCCAACCACAACCAACACACACACTGGTATGCCAGGCCCAATTTCCAGTTTCCATATTTGATATGTAATCATGTCCGGTGAATATCGGTTCACCGTTCCGAGGCAGTTAAGCCTAAAAATTATTAATTGGACTTGAGCAATGTCTAAGCAAATTTTAATCAAGACTTAAGAGTCTAAAATTGTTTTATTTAACCTAACTGGTTATCAAGGGTGATTATCAAGGCAATCATTCAAAAAGTCAAAGGACAGATGAATATTATCAAGGCAATATCATCAAGGTAAAACAATAACAATTGATAACAAGGCATGATATATCATGATTAAACAAACAGGTATATTTACTTAAAAAGCATGCAGTTTAATACTGTAAATGAAATATTTTATAAAACTGGGAATCAATATGATCCATTAAAGTGTTAACTTCGCACTAGGAAAGCTAACTCTCCTAATAAAAGCAAACACAATTATGGTTTAAGATGTTAACTCCACTAGGAAAATGCATCCTCTCCTAGTAAAAGCAACATTATTAAGGGTGAGTATTAACTCGCTAGGGAAAATCAAGATTCTCCTAGTAAAAGCAATCCTTAGAGGTGAATGTTAACTACGCCTTAGTGCAGGCGTAGTGGGGATAAATCTGTTGATCTTGAAGTGTCCTTAGGTTCCTCGGCGTCTAATAATCGGAATGAATTTGAAGAGTAATAAATAAAAGCATCGATATGCAAATAGAAGCATGATGCATGAAAAGCCTTTACCGAGTCTAGCGATTTGTCGACGAGCAATAAACTCTGTCCTAGACATCAAGGAAGTTCCATGGTTCTACTGTCGTATAGTAATTTACAAAAGATAACGGTGGGGCGGGCGTCATGAAGATGATATGCGATGATGCATATTGTTACCCTAAATAACTTACCCATAGACTTAGCAAATAGATGTATAAAGCCAAATTAGATTTTTGTTTGAAGAATTTCCTTCATCAACTCCCGGAAGATTACCTATAGTGTTTGGTGTGGGGTTGGTTAATAACACAGGATTATTTATATACGGAGGGTAACTTAAGCATTCGGGTTTATTCTTAGTAAAATTAGCTAAGTAATTCTACGAAGTTCAATCAAGATCTCAAAGTTTTAACAAGGCACTAGGGTTCAATAATATTCCTGTAGGAATTTTGAGAATTTAATTAAAACCTATTTAATAGATACAAATAATCAAGTATTATTGCGTTATTAGTATATAGAAGAATGGTAAATAGGGCTAAACAATTGCTTGGAGGTTAATAGATTGTTCTAAAATCTTTTAATAATTGTTTTAATTCCCTAAATTACATTTAGGTCCTCCTGGAATATTCTTATGAATTTAAGAGCTTATGAGGCAATTTTATTATTTGAAAATCCCTTTTTAAATATTGTTATGAGGTGAAATATTATCTATCAAAAAGGCAAAAAGGGAATTAATTGTCCAAATAAAATTTTACTACATGTGTTCCGTCATAAATGGTAACTCCATAAATTCTCAGATTTTTCTAAGGTCATATCCCATTTTATTTAACCCCTATCCAATTTTCGGGTTTATTTCCCTAAAGGAAAATCCTAGAATAGGATTAAGTATTTAAACAGGGGCAAAATTATATGATATAATTTCCTTCTTCTATTTTTAATAAATCCACCAGGTAATCTAATATTTATCATGATTTTTCTAGGATTTTTGGACGGGTTCTAGATATATTAATCATCTCTAATAATTTCCTAATTGTTTTAAGCGTTAAATCGGGAAAACTTCATGAAACCTGATCTTTAGGCAGCCGTTAAGCATTGGCGAGCCGCACACTGTGGCGTATTCAAGGAAGGCGCGCGAAAGGCGGCCTGGCGCCAACACTAATCTGACGCGTGGGACCGAGGTCCCGTGCTTGACTCAGCGAGCGTGACCAGCCCACCCCATTAGCGCGAATCTTGGTGCCGATCGGACGCTGGACCATCGTCTTCTGGCGAAGTCGAGGCGGTGCTCGGCGAGACTCCGGCATAGTCGCGGCGCGACAAAGCTCCATCGAGCGCTTTATGTTTGCTAGAAAAGCTAATAGCTAGATCTAGGGCGTCAGTCGCCGATTAGCCGGAGGCGGCTGAGGTTAATGGCGCTCTGGCGGGGAGATGAGCTACGAGGATTTGAACATCGACAGCGGACCGAACAAAACTATAGATATAACTCATGCTAGAGCTTCTAGGGGTAAGTAGAGTTCTTCTGAGAGCAAGTGATTTTGGTGAAAGCGGCAGGTTGGGTGGCGGCGAGGGGCCGGGCTGCTCAAAGCAGGCGTCGGCGCGAGCCTAATCCGATGGCGGATGGTCAAATTGGTTGAGGAAAGGTTAGGTAGGTTGTAACGATGCTCAAGCTGCGAATTGAAAGGAGACTCACCGATGAAGGAGAAATCGAGAAGGGGTGATTACATTCTCCGAAACGCCCGGACGGGAAAAAACTCCGATTCAGGGAGCAATAGTGGTTCGGGGCCAATTACTCGGCGGACGGCGGAGTAGAGCCTCTGGTGCTCTAGGGCAAGCTCAAGCGGGGAGGCGCGAGGTGGTCGGATTACGGAGAATGAGCTCGGCGGCGGTGGTGAGGCGGGAAGGGAAAGCAGTTCGAGCCATGGTGAGGTTATATAGCCCTAGCGGAAGTTTGAGGTGGGCAAGGGTAGCGGAGAGTCTGAGAGAGCGGCCGAGCAGTGAGGACAAGGTGGCGGCGGCGTGGCGGTGGTGAGCCAGCGGGGTGACCTTGGCGGGGCATGCCGTGCTGCAGCGGCCCGACCCGCGGCGGCATCAATGCTCGGGGACGGGCGGCGACTTGGTGAAGGCGAGGCGCCCATTGGTGACATGGTTCGGTGGTCATGATGAGGAGGCAGCGTCTGAGAATAGCGCCGATCGCCGATGTCCAAAATCCGGCGATCGCCTCCCGGGATTTTGTCGGGGCAAGGAGGCCGTGGGTTGGAAGCGAGGCGGTGGCGTCTTGGCACAGGAAGACTCGACGGGTGTGACACGGTTGGCGGCGACCTCGGCGTGCCTCGGGAAGCGCCGCACGCGAGAGAGAGAGAGCGCGAGGTGAGAGACGGCGAGAGAGCGAGCCGGGTGGAGGGCGAGCAGCCAGGCGAGCCCGGCAGGCGGAGGAGCTCTTCGGCTCGGGTAGGAAAAGGAGGCGGAGTAAAGGGGCCCGGCCAGTCGGCGAGGCTGGATTGGGTAAGGTCCGATATGTCGGGGCTAACTTTCCTTTTGTTGGAATCTTTGAATTCCCTTGGATGGTGATAATTTGAGGTATCTTTGGATCCCGATGGAGAAGGAGAGTTCTCGGCGGCGATGATCAGCGTAACTTCTGTCGGGGATGGCGACTATCAATCGTTCTCGAATGATTTTTACCATCCTTTCGGCTTCTTGTATTGATTCCTTTCCAAACACTTGTCGTTCTCCAACCGACCAAAAGCAGGGGTGTCCTCTGGCGGCGTCCATACAAGGCCTCAAGGGGACATCCTTAAAGCTGGTTTGATAGGCTGTTGTTGTAGGTGAATTCAGCATATGGTAGCCATTTCTCCCAATCTGTGGAGAACTCCAAAATGCAGGTTCTTAGCATATCTTCTAGGACTTGGTTGGCTCGCTCGGTCTGTCCATCTGTTTGAGGATGGTAGGCTATACTGAATGACAGACTGGTTCCAAGGGCACTATGTAGCTTTTCCCAAAACTGGGAAGTGAATTGGGCCCAAAATGGGTTGGGCCCGACTCAAGGAACCCATTTTTGCCCATAGGTCAGGATGAGGAATACAAGTTTAGGTTAATTTAAGCGAAGTCTAAAGGTGGGTACTTATACCTATATATATATACATATACACAATATATATATATATATATATATATATATATATATATATATATAACTAGGTATAATTATACGGGTACCAGTGTGTTGACAAATAGCATTTTATTTTTGAGCAAATACTAGAGCTGGTTTGGGGATGATTTGTTTTGGTAAATTCTAAACGCAGAAACTTAAATATGTTCATATTTGAAATTCTTAATTAGGTTTTATAATTGAGCATTTCCATCTCACATAGGATCCCTTTATAAGCTTAAGACTAAAATGCTCCAGAAGGATTCTTTGAAAAATATTCCCTTAATTACACGCTCATCACATAATTTCAAAATATCCAAAGATGGGTTGTTACAGGGGGCTAGGGTCGATTTTTTCAAAAGATCGATTTTCTCTAAACCACGCCTGACCCTCTGGCTATCTAGAGGCTCAGCCGTGGCTCGGGGGTTAGGGTCAATTTTTTCAAAAGATCGATTTTCTCTAAACAACGCCCGACCCTCTGGCTATCCAGAGGCTCGGCCGGGGCTCGAGGGTTAGGGTCGATTTTTTTTTTTTTTCAAAAGATCGATTTTCTCTAAACCACGCCTGACCCTCTGGCTATCCAGAGGCTCGGCCGTGGCTAAGGGGCTAGAGTTGATTTTTTCAATGGGTCGATTTCTTCTAAGATTCGATCTTCTCTAAACCACGCCCGACCCTCTGGCTATCCAGAGGCTCAACCGTGGCTGGGGGGCTAGGATCGATAGGCGCATATCTTGTTCTCTAAGCCCTTTTAGCCTATACGATTACTCGCAATTGTGTTCGTTCTGTGCATGCAGGAAAAAGGGACAAACAAGAAGATGTATTACTTTCAAGGTCAAAATTAGAGCAGTAAAATCGGTACAAGAGACAAAAAAGAAGAAGTATCACTTCCAAAAGCAAATTACAAACAAAAAGATACAAGAGCCTACAAGTTAAAAGCGACTCAAGCAGTACCAGTATTCAAGAGTGGCGAGAACGCCTAGGCGACGACGCAGTGAGAGGTCGGGACGGGTTACTTCAATATGTTCACACCTCATGCTTTCCAGCAATGCTGGGGCTCGGTTCGCCGCCTATGTATTGGGGCATGCTTCTCTGCTCATGGTTCATGTTTCTGTCGGAAGCTCGCCTCGTGCAGATCCCGGCTCTCGTGCAGCCAGTACGTAAGAGTTTTTCTTCCTCGCCTTGGCGCAAATACCACCTTGCGGCAGCTCAGCTGGTGACGCACCGCGAGGCTGGCGTTCTAGTGAGCTTCGACTCGGCACTTCAACTAACTCCACGTACGGCATTGGTAGAATAAGAGAGAGGCATCGAGGCGAACCGAGATGTGGAAGCACCGAGTTGGTCGATGATAAGATAACAGTCAATCCCTGGCGAAGACGAAGATCACTCGAGTCCGAATCTACGCCGCGGACGCTCCGATGATATATGAGCCTCCACCCGCAAGATTGGATAAGCAGTCGTCTCCAGGGGCTGGCTGCGGGAGCATCTCCGAACAACATCTATTGGAGTTCAGTCAGCTCGCCTTCAGCGCTCGCCGCGGTAGTAGGTAAGTGGATCTTCTCCCCATTGACATTGACATAGGACGTGGCGCAACCACCACACACCACAAAGCTTGCTACAGGAAAAAAAAGACACACACAAATGTGTGAGTGACTTCTGAGACGAAGGGTCGGTCTCGCCTGGGAGCGACGAACATGGTTCCCATCCAACATTAAGTGAATGCTCTGATTGCTGTTGGATGTTGAGTCTCCCCATCGTCGGTCACGCTATCTGGTCTGGCCGTGGTGATTGACTAGAACAGGCGCCCAAGCGACCAGAACTTGCCGGCTTGTCGGTAACTCGACGAGACTCCGTACGGTTGACGGCATTGCGAGCGACGTAGCTCTCGATGTAAAGCGATTTCTGTACATTCAGTCTGCGCACCACCCTAGACCAGTCATTACAGCTCCTACATGTGTCTGACCTAACGCGGGGGAGACTGGCGCTGCAGGAAGGGTGTTTTCTTCTCTTCCTCCCGGACCTCAAGGTCACGCAGAAGATTAAACCTTATCTTGGGAAGACTTCGACGAATAAACCTTATCGAATGATTCATCACCTGTTGACTGTTTCACCGGTTTCTATTATGGTTCTCGCCCCGAGGCATCGACTGGCTACCTCGTTGTGCAGAAGCAGAGGATGGCGGTTGAGAGAAACGGGACCAACCAACCAGTCGACCAAAGGTGAGAAGACTTGTACAGATACGTGGTTGAGGTTGTCCCTGTTGAAGAAGGGGTGTTCCTCATAAGGGTGTTTAGGGCGGGCTTTCGGGCCAATTTTGACGGTCCTACAATACTGTCCCCTGTTCATCGGACCCTATCGACAATCGGTTGCAGAGATTCGTATCCCGGGGGTTAGTCAATGGCGGGGCCGGAATGAAAGCGCGCGTGTCTAACATTTCGGTAATTTAGGAAAATTCAAGGTCTAATCCTCTAAAATTATTTAAACTAATAAATTCTCATAAATTTTGGTGAGTTTTTGTTCTCAGGTACAAATGGGAATAAACCGGAGCCGAACCAGCCAAAAAGCCAGGCCGACCTACCCCCGTGGACCAGCCGACCCAGCTCCTTCGGCCAAATGCATTGTGCTTTCTCCATAGATCCAACAAGCAAAAAAGGAGGCCATCTCATCCACGTCGGTTTGATCAAAGGGCAACACTTGCATCACAAATCGATCCATAGGACCACTTGGAAGGGGGTTTTACCGGCTCCAACTAACAAAACCGACTTGGGGAGAGCATCTACACCGTCAAGGAAGGATCCTAGGAGGAGGCGACGGCCTGGATCACTCGGAGGGGGGTCGTGTTTAAAGTTATCTGGTTTCAACTCTAGGTTCCCTCTCATATACTTCTTAGTATCGAACCTACATTGTCCCCTAAGGACCCAAGGGGAAGTGATCGGTTCTAGTAGCAGACGTGGTGTCTGAGGCTAGATCTTATTTGAAGGCACCTGATTCAACAGTTGTGAGGTAGGTAGTAGGTGGTGACAGCCCTACTATCCGGGTGGTATTAGCTCTTGCGATGTCCGCCCTGTTAGCTCAGACCGATTGAGCCCAATCGGGGGTGGTCATAATCATCTGGTGTTCTTAACTGATAGCGGGTGGTAGTGAATCGGCCGAGCTCCGAGGATTTTCTTAAGCTTTACTACCATCTTTATTAGCTCAGACTTGGTAATTTAATTGAATTTATCTTACGAGGATGCTCGTCTCGTTGTCCTCCCAAACTAGCAAGACTACCGGCTAATTTTATCTCCTGTGTGTCACTTTGGTTATCTTGTTATATCCTTATTATATCCCAACGATAGCCATATTCTTTACCCTTGTTCTCTGTGGAATAAAAAAGATACCTTGAATACTCCCAGGTGAAAAATACTGCGATATCCGTCCGCTTTCGGATTATTCTGTAGCGCGTAAGAATCGCCAAGAAAGTTTTCTGGCGCCGTTGCCGAGGAACTCAGCGGTTAAAGATATCCTATTAAGGAACCTCTACTAATTAATTTACCAGCCGGGTTTAGCAAGGTTACCCTACTCTTTCTTTGTTATTTTGAAATTGGCAGAACAGTGTATGACCGGATTCGACCTTCCGAAAAACTTCCACCAAGATCCAGAGTCACTCGTACGGAGAACTCGACCTCGAGTCGTGCCTCCGCAAGTCCGAGTCTCTGACCTTCCACTCCAAAAAGAAAACCCTTTTCTCTTTGCGAAAACACCATCATCTTCATCCGAGATGGCTGTTGAGAAGACCATCTTTGAGTTATCGACCACATCTAGCACTAACGTCCCCACTGGTCCAACCACCAATGTGGAAGACCGGCTCTTATCAACATGGTTCAGGCTAGCCCATTTTGTGGCAAGCAAACGGAGGATGCCAACGCCCATCTCCAACACTTTTTGGAGATTTGTAGTACTTTTACTATCAAGGGGGCACCCCTAGATGCTGTCCAGCTGCGCCTTTTCTGATTCTCATTGATTAGGAAGGCAAAGCAATGGTTCTATGCCAACAAGGATGTAGTTTCTACTTGGGAAAAGTGCTCCAACGCCTTTCTCACCAAGTATTTTTCATTGGGCAAAACCAATGCCCTTCGGAACAAGATTTCTAATTTCCAACAAAACACCGATGAATCCATTTCGGAAGCCTGGGAGCTACTTCAAGAGTATATACTAGCTTGCCCCCATCATCGGATGCAAGACTGGTTTATCATACAAAGTTTCTACCATGGGCTGAACCGCACGGCCCGAGAGCACCTTCATGCTGCTTCTGGCGGAGCTTCTTCTCCCTTAGTGTGAGTGCCGCATGCACTCTCATTGAAAAAATGGTCTCAAGCCTAGGCTGGAGCGACGAACATCTCTAGCCGCGCACATGAGGAGTCCACCAAATAGACAACATGAACATGCTCACGCCCAAGATGGATATTGTGATGAAGAAGCTAGAATCACCAACACCATGGACTGTTCAGTCTCTCGAGTCTCGCATGACTTACGAGGTCTGTGGGAGTCTTGGACATTCGGGTGATAACTGCACCGAGACCCAGCCTGAAGATGTCAACTTCATCGACAATGGGTTTCGTCCACAACAACTGAACTTTACCCCTGGATGGAATTCCAAGCCTAATTTCTCCTTTGACAATCATCAACAGGGAGGTAATGCTGGCAATTTTTATCGAAATAGATCAATTCTAGATGATTTTATGATGGCCCAAAATAAGATAAATGGAGACATTAATAGGAAATTTCTTGCTAATGACAAAATTTTGGAAAGCATAGACTCAAAACTAGAGGGATTTTCGAATGCCATGCAAAACCAAATGAGCTTTAACAAAATGCTAGAAACTCAAATAGCTCAGTTGGCTGCTATAATTCCTACATCTAATCCGGGAAAGTTGCCAGGACAACTGGAACCATACCCGAAGGAGAATGTTAGTGCTGCCGCGACGAGATCAGGAAAAACCACCTGAGACCCGTCGTGTCCTAACTATATGTAGGGAGGCAAGATGATAACCCCAATAAGGCTACCGAGGAGAACGAGGAAATTGATAAGGCACCCTATGAAGAGCCACCAAAACCGATGGGAGAAAGTTCAGGGACTAAAGTTAGTCCGGCTGAATTCACAAATACACCGGTCCTACCATTCCCGCGCCGTCAATGCAAACCAACTGCTGATGTGCAGTTTGGCAAGTTTGTTGAGGTAATCAAGCAACTATATGTCAACATTCCATTGCTAGACGCAATGCAGGTGCCTACGTATGCGAGGTACCTAAAGGACATCCTCAACAACAAACACCCGTTGCCAACGGCGGAGGTCGTTAAATTGACCAAGGAATGTAGTGCGGCAATCTTGAACACTTTCCCCGAGAAGAAGGATCCTGGTTATCCAACCATTTCTTGCTCCATTGGTGCACAACACTTTGATCGTACTCTATGCGATCTTGGAGCAAGCGTTAGCATCATGCCCAAGGTAATCTATGAGAAGTTAAATCATTCTGCCTTGTCTCCAACTACCATGATCTTGCTGCTTGCGGACCAATCGGTCCGTCATCCCGTTGGGATCGCCGAGGACATACCGGTAAAAGCCCGGAATTTCTTGGTACTTGTGGACTTTGTGGTCCTGGACATGGAAGTGGACGCCAAGACGCCTCTCATTGAGCACGGCAAATGCGACAATTGATGTTGGTGCGGGAGAAATCCAACTCAATATCAATGGCAAATGAATGCTTCAACTTCAAACCAAGGGTTGAACAATGCCCACAGGTACGTACTTATTGTGGTAAAAATCCTAAGCCTGTGTAGAAGCGAGAAGAGGCCATACCAAAACCTCAGGTGATAGTCTCATTGCTTCAATGAAGAAAACTCTCCAACTATTGTCCAAACCAAACCGGAGAGAATATTGGAGAAAACCGTCAAAGAGGAAGAAACCTCAAGAAAAGGAGCGGAAACAACTTGCGGCCAAATACTTGAATCCGTAAAACACGGTCGACGCCATTCAAACCACTTCGAAGAAACAAGTATGGCGTAAAAAAGGAAGTTCAACCATCTGCGATTTCAACTCCGATCGCGGAAAATTCTCAAGAAAATTGAGGAATGGAGACAGTCTGACTCGAGGACCATGAAAAACGTCGAGTCCTTGTTGGCGATTGTTAAATTCTGAATCTTTATGCAAACATTCTGGTAATTTGGGGAAATTCAAGGTCTAATGCTCTAAAATTATTTAAACTAATAAATTTCCACAAGTTTTGGTGAGTTTATGTCCTCAGGAACAAATGAAAAAAAACCAGAGCCGAATCGGCCAAAAAGCGAGGCAAGCCGACCCACCCTAGGCTGCCGACCCAGCTCCTTCGGCCGATTGAGCTATGTTTTCTCTAGTGATCCACATCGGTTTAATCAAAGGGCAGCACATGCTTCACAAATGGATCCATAGGACCACTTGGAAGGGGGTCTTACAATGTTCCAATTGCCAAAACTGACGCAAAGGGGCAATCTACACCGTCCATAGAGCATCCCATGCGAAGCAGATGGCCTGGATCAAACGAAGGTAGGCCGGTTGACCCCCCTTGGCCCGACCAACCTCCCCCCCCCCCAGTTAATTCCTTGGATGCTACTTCAACTAAGGAGGCTCCTACACGTGTCCCCTAACGTGTCAAGTGCTCATTGGCTCCGTGACACTATATAAAGGACCCCTCACCTCACTTGTAACACACACACCACACTATTTTAGAGGAGAATCACCTTGTCACTAGCTAAAGTAGTTCTTAGTTAGTTTGGGAGAAGGAGTTCGAGTCGAGCTGAGGCTCGAGGTTCCGGAGCTGTCTTCGGGGATTCAGGTAATAGCTCTTGTATCCTTTACTTTTCCCTTTCTAAGACTAGATCATATCAATACAAGTTCTTTACTTTATTCAAGCTAAGCATTTACATTCCGCATTAGTTGAGAGTGTGGAGAATTCCAGTCGTGTTTAAGATGATCTGGTTCCGAGTCTAGGTTCCCTCTCATATACTTCTTAGTATCGAACCTAGATTGTCTCCTAAGGACCCGAGGCGAAGTGATAGGTTCTAGTAGCAAACGTGGTGTCTAAGGCTAGATCTGACTTGGAAGGCACCTGATTCAACAGTTGTGCGATAAGTAGTAGGTGGTGACAGCCCAACTATGCGGGTGGTCCCTATTAGTCTCAGATCAGTTGAGCCCAATCAGGCGTGGTCATAATCATCCGGTGTTCTTAACTGATAGCGGGTGGAAGTGAATTGGCCAAGCTCCGAGGATTTTCTTAAACATTAGCACTATCTTTATTAGCTCAGACTTGGTAATCTAATTGAATTTATCTTAGGAACAAACTCGTCTCGTTGTGCTCCCAAACTAGCAAGACTACCGGCTTATTTATCTCCTGTGTGTGTCACTTTGGTTATCTTGTTATATCCTTATTATATCCCCTGCTACCTAGCTGGCTGGTAACTTAATTAATAGAGATATATTGTACAACGATAGCGATATTCTTTACCCTTGTTCTCTGTGGATTAAAAAAGATACCTTGGAATACTCCCGGGTGAAAACTACCGCGATATCCATCTGCTTTCGGATTATTCTATAGCGCGTAAAAATCGCCAACAGTCCTCACCGTGAGGTAAACTGGAATTTATCCTTTGGTTACATTTAATTTTTGCATTTAATTAATCACCCCAATTTTTTTTAACTTTTACCCTTGCATCCACTTTAAAGAAATTTTTTTTTTTGGAGAACGGCCGACCCCACCTAAGCTGGCCGACCCACCAAGCCCAGCCGATTGCCACCAACCAGCTGGCCGCTCATCTCTTCTCCACCACACATGGTGCATCTCACCCACCACTCTATTTCATAGCTAGGCATCTTTTTGCTTGTCTTTATGCATTTCTTGCATCATTTGGCTGCACAAGCCGCGGCTATAAAATGAAATGCCGGTTGCTGCGATCGATGCATCCCTCAGGCAGTGATTGCATGATCTCACAGCTTGCGCTCTTGCATTTAGTTGCTAATAAACTGATTAGGTTCTTGATTTATTAACTCTGGCAAAATAATATTTTGTGGAGGTAACCACTAAGTTCCAAAAGGACTACTGACTATCTAGACGACTGACCAGCTGACTTTGGACTGTTAACCTTTGATTCTAGTATACATCCTTCAGGTATTTGCAGTCCTAACCATTTTGCAGAAAATGTTGTGGTACAGCCAACTTGGCAAGAATATTGCCAAGGGTGCCAAAGGAGTGCACAAGCGTGTAGTTCATCAAGCTCCGACCGAAGCCATATGGCGACTGCGGTCGTGGAGAGCCAATCATGGGACAATATGTCGATGGACTCTCGCCACTCCGGGTACCAAGCTGGCCGGCATTCCGAATCAGATGAAGCCCACGCCGGCTCGTCCGATCAAGGTCTCCACATACGAGTCCTCACGTTCAAGGAGCAAATTGTTCTCCTCAATGACCGGGAAAGGCAGACGTTCAACGCTCTCCTGAACAGTACTTTCCAACATGCCCAGTCATACGACCCGGTTCTGTTGATTAGTCTCGGTCTCCTGGATAACTTTGATGAAGCCTTTCAAGCCATTGGATGGTCCGACTTCGCTTCAATCACGGAAAAAGGTTCGCGATTACTAACTCTTGAATTTTTAATCATGCTTCGCATTCTAGATAATGGCACTAAGTTTAGCTTTGGATTCTTCAATGAGAACTTTGAATGCTCCTTGAATGATCTAACTCATTATCTAGGCTTTTCTCTAAGATGTAAAACTGCTCCTGAAAAATTAAGAGGATTTAACCGTGATGATTTTTGATTATCCTTTTCTGGTAAGGAATACACTAGCAAACCTCGCATGAATGAAATTCATAATCCTACACTTAGATTCATGAACCGTTCGCTGGCTATTGTTGTTAACTCTAGAAGAGACTTGCGTACTATTCGAATGATGAGCTACAATATCTTTATGCTATGGTTAATAGAAAACTAGTAAACCCAACTTTGAATATGATTACTCACTAGTCATAAATGAAAAACTGGGTAGGTGATATAGACTGTACGTCTCTTAGCACTCGAATCGCTGAAAACATGGGTCTTTTAGCAAATGCCCAAGTTGCATTCCTTGATTTACCATTTCCATTAATAGGGAAGGATCATTTCATTCAAGGGCATATTTTGGGGAATGGCCCAAATGACTGTAGTTATGCTCTTCCCGGGCAGAGATGTGGAGATTCCATTGCCTAATCCAAGGCTGAATCTTTACACTGCTCGGGGTCTAACTATTAACCTTGGCACAAGAAAGCCCGCTCGTTATAGTGTTTTAGGTCCCACAACCCGTAGCCGCGCACGCCGCCAACAGGGGGAGCACTATCAGTAGCACCAGTAGGAACAAGACATGTCTGAGCACAGCGACCCATGAATGGGTCCTTCCTACCCTCACCATTATGATCCTAGTGTTGGATGGGACCAACCTGGTCCATCTGCACATGGATATGGAACACAAGGGTATGAGGGATGGGGAACCCACCATCATGAGACTGGTAGCTTGAGACAACACGATGCGGGAGGTTCCTAATATCCGTATGAACAAGGTCCCACTCTGGGGTGAGATGGGTAGTCTTCGTCTGTTCGTTACCCGTCCTACATGGAACCTTTTGCAAGAGACCTCCGCTTTATTGGTGACCACGTGGACACATTAGTGGACGACATGGGATATATTCGTGCTACTTTGGAACAACATAATAAGTACCACAAGGGCACGAGAACGAGCCTCCAAGCCAACATCGACGCCACGACAGCCCACACCGACGCTCTATCGGAATGATTTCGTCACATGGGTTTTGACCTTTCGGGTCAATGAGGTACGGTCTCGTCACCAGCTATTCCGCTAGATTGCTGCTGCCTTGCCGTTGCCGTTGCTTTGTCATTGTCGTGCTGCTGCCTGCCTTGCCTTGTCTTGTCTTACTCGTCATTTTGCACTGCTGAACTGTCGTAGTCATTACACCACCCTAACAAAATAAGAATATTTGCCTAGTTAGTATAAGTTTACTTGGTCATTATTACTAGCATATATATAAGCCAGTTTGGGGCTCCATGGAGCCTAGGCTCCATGATTTAAATACCTATGATGTGTATTTAGATTCGTGATATTTGACGTGCATATCTTCACATACTCTCTAAAAAAAATATTTGAGATATCAAACTCCGAAAAAAATTAATTTCAAACTTAGTTTAAACTAGTTTGAAGTATAGTTTGAACTAGTTTGAAGTATATTTTAAAAGTAGTTCAAACTGAAGTTCAACTTAACTTTTTTCGGAGTTTGATGTCTCAAATATTTTCTTTCGTGCGTATATAAAAGTACAAATATCAAACAACACGAATCTCAAAGCACATCTAGTGGTAACGAAACATGGAGCCTTATGTATTATTCCTATATATATATATATATATATATATATATATATATATATATATATATATATATATATAAAATTTGCATAATCTAAAACCCCAAAATATTTGCTTGACTTCAATAAAGTAACCTAGATTTTGAGTTTCACCCAAGGAAATATTGCAATGTTGCTCTATCATTATCTTGCAAATGATAGGTTTACAATTTGATACTCTTCTTTATGTTTAGTATTTATTGGCATAAGTTGTGATCCTACCTTGATCCGTACTTAGTGAGAGCCAATATTTTGATCCAAGTCTAAGTTGTTGAGAATATGTTATAGCTAAGATGAGAGCTTAGTCCGCTCATTATCCTAGTAAGGAAATTCTCGGAGAATTTATTCTGAAAATGCAAAAAATATTTTAAAAGTTCCTCAATGGCTTTTTCTCCAACCAAAGCGAAATTTATACAAAAGAATTCAAAGCCTATACTTTAGCCACTTATGGCTGTATTGAGTTTTGTCAAAATTTATGCCTTTAAGAAGTAGTGACCCTTCAAAGCCGGTCATCTCCTTTTGCGTACCATTTTTGCATTCTAGCCTATTCATGTCTGGTTATGCTAATCTCCAAATTGGAATTAAGCATCCATTTCGCCAGATATTCCTTCCCCAAGCAAGAATCAAGCTAAACTCTTCTTTGCGCATACCTACCTATATAGTCTGAAGTCTCCAAACTACCCAAAGCTTTCCCTCAATAAAGTTTAAAAATTGAGAGGCCAAAAAAAAAGAGAGAAGAAAGAAAGGAAAAGTTGGGAGAAATATTATAATCTCCCCAAAAAAAGAGAGTTTAAATCTATTGCCTCTCCCAAAAGAGTTTCATAAAGAGGGAATTGCTTAAAGGAGTCAAATTAAAGAGACTGTTCCATAAACACAAGATCTGATGTGATGGACTCATTAGCACCTCACATCCTTGCATTTGTGTTTCTTCATTCCTTTCGCGTGAGTTCATTCTCTCCCTCACCCCTAGACATTATTCTCTAATGACCGGAATGCGAAATGGCACGATCTTCATTAGGATTAACCTTTCACATAGCAAAATATACAGCCTAAGTAGGCCATTCTTCCCTACCTTGAGTTCTACATAAGCCTATATAATTTAGGGACTAAATGGGCCTAAGGCCTTGGTGAGGAATAAATAAAATACCACTTGAGCGATCTGAGAGTACCAATTGAGGAACTAAGTTTTCAAAATTATGAAAAAAACTCTGAGACTTAACCTGAATAGAGAAGGGTTGGACATTGTTCTATCTATGCTATTCCATCTCTCAACCACTCAAGACAAGGTGAAAATTTAAAAGCTCTGCTGGTATGAGATTAAGTTCTGGGTACACTTATACCAGTTTATGTTAACAAATAAAGAGAGTGTTAGCTTGTATATTTAATATTTGCTAATTAATGATATTGATGCAATCCTGATCCACCGGGTCCGACTTTGAGTCCTTTGCTCGAGGACGAGCAAAACTTCAAGTTGGGGGTGTGTTCGCGATCGTTAAATTCCGAATGTTTACGCCAACATTCCGGTAATTTGGGGAAATTCAAGGTCTAATGCTCTAAAATTATTTAAACTAATAAATTTCCACAAGTTTTGGTGAATTTCCGTCCTCAGGTACAAATGGGAAAAAACCGAAGCTGAACCAGGTAAAAAGCCAGGCCGGCCGACCCCCTCGACCGGCCGACCCAGGTCATTCGGCCAATTGCATTGTGCTTTCTCCAGAGATCCAACAAGCACAAAAGGAGGCCATCCCCGTCGTCCATCCACGTCGGTTTGATCAAAGGGCAACACTTGTTCACAAATGGATCCATAGGCCTACTTGGAAGGGGGTTTCATCGGCTCCAACTAACAAAACCGACTTGGGGAGAGCATCTACACCGTCAAGGAAGGATCCTAGGATGAGGCGACTGCCTGGATCACTCGGAGAGAGGGTCGGTCGACCCACTCTAGGCCGGCTGACCCCTTCATTTTCTCCCATGGATGCTACTTCAAATAAGGAGGCTCCTACACGTGTCCCCTAACGTGTCAAGTGTTCATTGGCTCCGTGACACTATATAAAGGACCCCTCACCTCACTTGTAACACACACATATCACACCATTTTGGAGGAGAATAACCTTGTCACTAGTTAGAGTAGTTCTTAGTTAGTTTGGGAGTTAGAGTTCGAGTCAAGCTGAGGCTCGAGGTTCCGGAGCTGTCTTCGGGAATTTGGGTAATAGCTCTTGTATCCTTTACTTTTTCCCTTCGTAAGACTAGATCAAATTAATATAAGTTCTTTACTTTATTCGAGCAGAGCATTTACATTCCGCATTAGTTGAGAGTGTGGAGCATTACAGTCATGTTTAAAGTTATCTGGTTCTGAGTCTAGGTTCCCTCTCATATACTTCTTAGTATCGAACCTAGATCGTCCCCTAAGGACCCGAAGGGAAGTGATCGGTTCTAGTAGCAGACGTAGTGTCTGAGGCTAGATCTGACTTGGAAGGCACCTGATTCAACACCTGATTAAAAAAAAAGATACCTTGGAATACTCCCGGGTGAAAACTACCGCGATATCCGTCCGCTTTCCGATTATTCTGTAGTGCGTAAGAATTGCCAACACCTCGTTCACCCTAAGGAGAAAGATACGTATTGCTGCTTAGCGATTGGAACGCCGAGCCCAGCAAGTTGGGAAAGCACGCCTAATATCTAGCGGACTCTAAAGATCAGCCACACCACAACCTGGCAAGATGGAAGAACGCGACCAGTGACCAGAAGATAATACGATGCTCCACACCGAACCGAAGTCAGACTACAGTGGCCTGAGACCGCCTATAAAAGGAGAGCACAGGCCACAAACAAGAGAGGAGACAGCCACGCGGAGCAACAACATGCAGCCACCATAGAACAGGAGCACTTGCACCTACGTAGGACGCCTAGTTCTAGGTGATAGTTCTTCACGTTCAATCACTTTAGGAACACACATAGTGCCGTGAGCACTTATTGTACTCGAGCCCGAGCTTCCCAAGCCTCGGCCTCACCCCTCTGTACTCGTTTAAGCTCGATACTAAACAAGAACTGGACGTAGGGCTATTATCCGGCAATGGAGGCCTGAACCAGGAAAAAACCACCCGCGCCAGCATCCGACGTCACCGACGAACGAACTCCTCGTCACCATCTTCCCTCGTCACACCCAAGCTTCGGTCGAGGGGGTAGGGCCACTCTCGGGTCTCGCACCCCTTCCTCCCCTTTTTGCATATCAGCCTGCGGAGGTTCGCCTCCCAGATGCCGACAAAAAGGTAAGCGAAGTGTCCAACCATTGGAAGGGGTGTATTATTTTAGATGAGAGGATTTTTCAAAGGATCCATATCATCATAAGTATTGGGAGTTGCTAAGATATCTGAAGAATTTTGTAAATCTTGCTATGCAGTATACCAAGGTATTCCTACTCGTACTTTGCCAATCTACTACATTCCTAGACATTCCACAAGGGAATTTTTCTTTCTTTTTGTTTATTCAAAGGTTGATGGGAGAACAATCTGTACTACATTCCTACACATTCTACATTATCATTGTCATTTTATATTTTGAAGGTTGATGTGGTTTTTATTTATTTGAAGGTTGATAAGGTACAAAAAATTAATGATATTAACATCTATATATTTTTTTGTAATGTCTTTGGCAATTACTTGAACCAGCACTCTAGTGATTAACAGTATGAGTTTTCGAGTGCTAGTGATTAACTGCCTTAGCGTGAGTTTCAAAGTTGTATAACAATTTGTGCTGTTATATATCTTTGTCATGAGCTTCAAATTATTTATGATCATTGGTAGTTACTTGGTGGTTGAAACATAATAACTAGTATAGGGGTCCCTTCATCTCTAGTTCCTACCCAAAAGGTTACTGATCTGCTTTCCAAGCTTATTATCTGCTAAATATTATGGAGCTTGATCTTTATATGTTACATTGCTTAATAAAAACCTTGCCTTTAAATATTTGCGTGGAACTTTGAAACTTTAATAAACACTTAATTTAATAAATTTGTTGACACCTAGCATGAGCTACATTCGAAAATTCATCAATTGCCCCAATTGCTAAAGTATTCCTTGGTCTCTTATATCCAACATCGGCTCTTTGGTCTCTTATATCTCCCTTACTTTTGATATAACAAAAAATTTTATAAATACTTTTTCCATGACGCAACCAACAACCTCAATCTTTCATAGAATTTATTGGCACAAATGCATTGGTTACTATTTATACACTCTTCTCTGGTAAAGGGGTGATAGCTTTAACTCACATCGAGAGAAAATTAGCCAATTGTTTATTAAAGTACATTCTCAAAGTTCATAATCTTGGTCGATCTCGGAACGGAGAGTGGAATGTTTCATATCCATGTTCAAAAGTGTGGCCGTTCACTTGTTATCATGAAAGAGCCCACACAGGATTTAACAAGGTATACAATGGTTCAAGTTTTTTATAAATTTATTGATATATTGGTTAAATACTACCGCCATAAGGACATTCAAGGTTCTCCTGCATTCTTTGACCAATTTAAGAGAGATGTGATGTTAGCCCTAATCTTAACTTAGAAGAATTTGGTTTACTCCAAAAATATATTCTACATCATATGGCATTTAGGACACCAATGTCAAGATCTGAGTTCATTTGTAATCTTTTTAAAGTGTGTGATTCTTTGCATTGAAAGATGAGGATGGGTTTGGTCCATTGAATTTCGATGAATAAAAATTATCAAAAGGCAAAAAGGTATATTATTAGATTGGAGAGGTCGTATAGAAGGTATGCGAAGTGTTCAACCATTTGAAAGGGTGTATTATTTCAGATGTGAGGATTTTTCGAAGGATCCATATCATCATATGTATTGGGAGTTGCTAAGATATCAGGAGAATTTTGTAAATCTAGCTATGCAGTATACCAAGGTATTCCTGCTCGTACTTTGCCTATCTGCTACATTCCTACACATTCTACATTGGGATTTTTTTCTTTCTGTTTATTCGAAGGTTGATGGGGGAACAATCCAAACTACATTCCTACACATTCTACACTGTCATTGTCATTTTCATTTTTTATTTTGAATGTTGATGGGGTTTTGATTTATTTGAAGATTGATATGGTACAAAAAATTAATGATCTTAATATAATTGATATGTTGATAGTGCACCGACTTGGCCAATATATAACTGAATTGTTAAGGTTCATGATGTGTAAATACAAGATGGAGGAATTGTATGTATTTTTCTTTTTTAATATTTCTTATACACAATGTGTTTAAGGTGTGTGACAATTTCTTTTCTTTGTCTTAGTTTTTCGAGTGGCTGGATAACTTTGCAAAGATCCGAGTGAGTTTCATTTATTAGTAGAAAATTGGATATTTTTTTGGATATTTGGGAACGTATAGTTGTGAATATTTTTATGATTCAGGGACCAAGTCGAGAATGTGGATGGCAAAGTGGAGGAGGATCATGTTGAAAAAATTATAGGGATGGGATGGTGAAGAATAGTGAATTGATAGGAACATAACATTTTATTTCTTCTTTTGTGTTATTGAAGCTAGCCATTGCGCAAGGCTTCAGACTCATGGAAGCTGCTTTATTTGAATGGACTTGACACAGTTTTTATTTAGCTGATCATCATATTTTTATACATCCTCAAAAACTCCCTCATTGTATTTTGGACCTATACTTACGATCGTGTGTGCGTATGGTAGCACTCTAGTGATGAACAGCCTGAGTTTTGGACATGAATCACGTTAACAGCTATATATATATTTTTTGTAGAGTGCATAGCAATTACTTGAACTAGCACTCTTGTGATTAACAACACGAGTTTTAGAGAGCTAGCGATTAACTGCCTGAGCGTGAGTTTCAAAGTTGAATTACAATTTGTGCTGCTATATATCTTTGTCATGTGCTTCAAATTACTTATGATCATTGGTAGTTACTTGGTGGCTGAAACATAATAACTAGTATAGGGGTCCCTTCATCTCTGGTTCCGAGCCATAAGGTTACTCTACTTTCCAATCTTATTATCTCCGAAATGCTATGGAGCTTGATCTTTAAATGTTACATTGCTTAATAAATACCACGCCTTTAAATATTTGCGTGGAACTTGGAAACTTTAATAAATACTCAATTTGATAAACCTGTTGACACCAAGCTTGAGCTACATTCGAAAATTCGTCAATTGCCTCAATTGCAAAAGTATTCATTGGTCTCTTATATCCAACATCAGCTCTTTGGTCTCTTATATATCTCTTACTTTTGATATAACAAAAATTTTTTATAAATACTTTTTCCATGATGCAACCAACTACCTCAATCATTCATAGAATTTATTGGCACAAATGCATTGGTTACTATTTATACACTATTATCTGGTAAAGCGGTAATAGCTCTAACTCACATCGGAAGGAAATTAACCAATTGTTTATTAAAGTATATTCTAAAAGTTAATAAACTTGGTCGATCTCGACATGGAGAGTGGAATGTTTCTCATATCCATGTTCAAAAGAGTGGCCGTTTACTTCTTATCATGAAAGAGCACACCTAGGGTATAACAAGGGATAAAATGGTTCATGATTTTTATAAATTTATTGATATATTGGTTGAATACTACCACCATCAGGACATTCAAGGTTCTCCTGCATTCTTTGACCAATTTAAGAGAGATGTGATGTTAGCCCTAGATCTTAACTTAGAAGAATTTAGTTTACTCCAAAAATATATTCTACATCATATGGCATTTAGGACACCAATGGCAGGATCTGAATTCATTTGTAATCTTTCTAAAGTGTGTGATTCTTTGCGTTGGAAGATGAGGATGGGTTTGGTCCATTGAACTTCTATGAATAGAAATTATCAAATGCCAAAAAGGTATATTATTAGATTGGAGAGGTGGTATAGAAGGTATGCGAATTGTTTAACCATTTGAAGGGGTGTATTATTTTAGATGTGAGGATTTTTCAAAGGATCCATATCATCATGCGTATTGGGAGTTGCTAAGATATCAGGAGAATTTTGTAAATCTTGCTATGCAGTATACCAAGGTATTCCTGCTCGTACTTTGCCTATCTGCTATATTCCTACACATTCTACATTGGGATTTTTTCTTTCTGTTTATTCGAAGGTTGATGGGGGAAGAATCCAAACTACATTCCTACACATTCTACATTGTCATTGTCATTTTCATTTTTTTTTTGAATGTTGATGGGGTTTTAATTTATTTGAAGATTGATAAGGTACAAAAAATTAATGATCTTAATATAATTGATTTGTTGATGGTGCTCCGACTTGGCCAATATATAACTGAATTGTTTTGGTTCATGATGTGTAAATACAAGATGGAGGATCTATATGTATTTTTCTTTTTTAATATTTCTAATACACAATGTGTTTAAGGTGTGCGACAATTTCTTTTCTTTGTCTTAGTTTTTCGAGTGGCTGATAACTTTGCAAAGATCCGAGTGAGTTTCATTTATTAGTAGAAAATTGGATTTTTTTTTTGGGCTATTTGGGAACGTATAGTTGTGAATATTTTTATGATTCAAGGACCAAGTCGAGAATGTGGATGGTAAAGTGAAGGAGGATCATGTTGAAGAAATTGTAGGGATGGGATCGTGAAGAATAGTGAATTGATAGGAACATAACAATTCATTTCTTCTTTTGTATTATTGAAGCTAGCCATTACGCAAGGTTTCAGACTCATGGAAGCTGCTTTATTTGAATGGACATGACATAGTTTTTATTTAGCTGATCATCATATTTTTACACATCCTCAAAAACTTCCTCATTGTATTTTAGAACCTGTACTTACGATCGTGTGTGCATATGTTAGCACTCTAGTGATGAACAGCCTGAGTTTTGGAGATGAATCACGTTAATAGCTATGTATATATTTTTTGTAATGTGCTTGGCAATTACTTGAACTAGGACTCTTGTGATTAACAACATGAGTTTTCGAGTGCTAGTGATTAACTGCCTGAGCGTGAGTTTCAAAGTTGAATTACAATTTGTGCTGCTATATATCTTTGTCATGTGCTTCAAATTACTTATGATCATTGGTAGTTACTTGGTGGTTGAAACCGAATAACTAGTATAGGGGTCCGTTCATCTCTTGTTCCGAGCCGTAAGGTTACTCTGCTTTCTAAGCTTATCATCTCCTAAAGGCTATGGTGCTTGATCTTTAAATATTACATTGCTTAATAAATACCAGGCCTTTAAATATTTGCGTGGAACTTGGAAACTTTAATGAACACTCAATTTGATAAACCTGTTGACACCAAGCTTGAGCTACATTCGAAAATTCGTCAATTGTCTCAATTGCAAAAGTATTCTTTGGTCTCTTATATCCAACTTGAGCTCTTTGGTCTCTTATATCTCTCTTACTTTTGGTTTAACAAAAAATTTTATAAATACTTTTTCCATGACGCAACCAACAACCTCAATCTTTCATAGAATTTATTGGCACAAATGCATTGGTTACTATTTATACACTATTATCTAGTAAGGGGTAATATCTCTAACTCACATCGGAAGGAAATTAACCAATTGTTTATTAAAGCACATTCTAAAAGTTCGTAAACTTGGTCGATCTCGGAATGGAGAGTGGAATGTTTTGTCATATCCATGTTCAAAAGAGTGGTCGTTCACTTCTTATCATGAAAGAGCCCACATAGGATATAACAAGGGATATAATGGTTCATGATTTTTATAAATTTATTGATATATTGGTTGAATACTACCACCATCAGGACATTCAAGGTTCTCCTGCATTCTTTGACCAATTTAAGAGAGATGTGATGTTAGCCCTAGATCTTAACTTAGAAGAATTTAGTTTACTCCAAAAATATATTCTACATCATATGGCATTTAGGACACCAATGGCAAGATCTGAGTTGATTTGTAATCTTTTTAAAGTGTGTGATTCTTTGCGTTGGAAGATGAGGATGGGTTTGGTCCATTGAACTTCTATGAATAGAAATTATCAAATGGCAAAAAGGTATATTATTAGATTGAAGAGGTGGTACAGAAGGTATGCAAAGTGTTCAACCATTCGAAGGGGTGTATTATTTTAGATGTGAGGATTTTTCAAAGGATCCATATGATGATCATACGTATTGGGAATTGCTAAGGTATCAGGACAATTTTCTAAATCTTGCTATGCAGTATACCAAGGTATTCCTACTCGTACTTTTCCTATCTGCTACATTCCTACACATTCTACATTGGGATTTTTTTTCTTTTTGTTTATTCGAAGGTTGATGGGGGAACAATCCAAACTAAATTCCTACACATTCTACATTCTACATTGTCATTGTCATTTTCATTTTTTATTTCGAATGTTGATGGGGTTCTTATTTATTTGAAGATTGATAAGGTACAAAAAAATTAATGATCTTAATATAATTGATCTTAATATAATTGATCTGTTGATGGTGCACCGAATTTGCCAATATATAACAGAATTGATTTGGTTCATGATGTGTAAATACAAGATGGAGGATCTGTATGCATTTTTCTTTTTTAATATTTCTTATACACAATGTGTTTAAGGTGTGTGCCAATTTCTTTTCTTTGTCTTAGTTTTTTGAGTGGCTGGATAACTTTGCAAAGATCCGAGTGAGTTTCATTTATTAGTAGAAAATTGGATTTTTTTTGGCTATTTGGGAACGTATAGTTGTGAATATTTTTATGATTCAGGGACCAGGTCGAGAATGTGGATGGTAAAGTGGAGGAGGATCATGTTGAAAAAATTGTAGGGATGGAATGGTGAAAAATAGTGAATTGATAGGAACATAACATTTCATTTCTTCTTTTGTATTATTGAAGCTAGCCATTGTGCAAGGTTTCAGACTCAAGGAAGCTGCTTTATTTGAATGGACATGACACAGTTTTTACTAATTAGTTGATCATCATATTTTTACACATCCTCGAAAACTCCCTCATTGTATTTTGGACCTACACTTACGATCGTGTGTGCGTATGCTACCAGTATAGTGATGAACAACCCGAGTTTTGGAGATGAATCATGTTAACAGCTATATATATATATTTTTTGTAATGTGCTTGGCAATTACTTGAACTAGCACTCTTGTGATTAACAACATGAGTTTTGGAGTGCTAGTGATTAACTGCCTGAGCGTGAGTTTCAAAGTTGAATTACAATTTGTGTTGCTATATATCTTTGTCGTGTGCTTCAAATTACTTATGATCATTGGTAGTTACTTGGTGGTTGAAACATAATAACTAGTATAGGGGTCCCTTCATCTCTGGTTCCGAGCCATAAGGTTACTCTGCTTTCCAAGCTTATCATCTCCTAAAGGCTATGGAGCTTGTTCTTTAAATGTTACATTGCTTAACAAATACCACGCCTTTAAATATTTGCGTGGAACATGGAAACTTTAATAAACACTCAATTTGATAAACCACAGGCATGAGCTACATTCGAAAATTCGTCAATTGCCTCAATTAAAAAAGTATTCTTTGGTCTCTTATATCCAACATCAGCTCTTTAGTCTCCTATATCTCACTTCCTTTTGGTATAACAAAAAATTTTATGAACACTTTTCCATGACGCAACCATCAACCTCAATCTTTCATAGAATTTATTGGCACAAATACATTGGTTACTATTTATACACTATTATCTGGTAAAGGGGTAATAGCTCTAACTCACATCGAAAGAAAATTAACCAATTGGTTATTAAAGTATATTCTAAAAGTTCATAAACTTGGTCAATCTCAGAATGGAGAGTGGAATGTTTTGCATATCCATGTTGAAAAGAGTGGCCGTTCTCTTCTTATCAGGAAAGAGCCCACGCAGGATTTAACAAGGGATACAATGGTTTATGATTTTTATAAATTTATTGATATATTGGTTGAATACTACCGCCATCTAGACATTCAAGGTTCTCCTGCATTCTTCGACCAATTTAAGGGAGCTGTGATGTTAGCCCTAGATCTTAACTTAGAAGAATTTAGTTTACTCCAAAAATATGTTCTACATCGTATGGCATTTAGGACACCAACGGCAAGATCTGAGTTCATTCGTAATATTTTTAAAGTGTGTGATTCTTTGCGTTGGAAGATGAGATTGGGTTTGGTCCATTGAACTTCTATGAATAGAAATTATCAAATGGCAAAAGGGTATATTATTACATTGGAGAGATGGTCCAGAAGGTATGCGACGTGTTCAACCATTTGAAGGGGGTGTATTATTTTAGATGTGAGGATTTTTCAAAGGATCCATATCATCATACGTATTAGGAGTTGCTAAGATATCTGGAGAATTTTGTAAATCTTGCTATGCAGTATACCAAGGTATTTCTACTCGTACTTTGCCTATCTACTACATTCCTACACATTCTACATTGGGATTTTTTTTGTTTATTCGAAGGTTGATAGGGAACAATCCAAACTACATTCCTACACATTCTACATTGTCATTGTCATTTTCATTTTTTATTCTGAATGTTGATGGGGTTTTAATTTATTTGAAGATTGATAAGGTACAAAAAATTAATGATCTTAATATAATTGATTTGTTGATGGTGCACCGACTTGGCCAATATATAACAGAATTGATTTGGTTCATGATGTGTAAATACAAGATGGAGGATCTGTATGTTCTTTTTTAATATTTCTTATACACAATGTGTTTAAGATGTCTGACAATTTCTTTTCTTTGTCTTAGTTTTTTCAAGTGGCAGGATAACAATGCAAAGATCCGAGTGAGTTTCATTTATTAGTAGAAAATTGGACTTTTTTGGCTATTTGGGAACGTATAGTTGTGAATATTTTTATGATTCAAGGACCAAGTCAAGAATGTGGATGGTAAAGTGGAGGAGGATCATGTTGAAGAAATTGTAGGGATGGGATGGTGAAGAATAGTGAATTGATAGGAACATAATATTTCATTTCTTCTTTTGTATTATTGAAGCTAGCCATTGCGCAAGGTTTCAGACTCAAGGAAGCTGCTTTATTTGAATGGACATGACACAACTTTTATTAATTAGTTGATCATCATATTTTTACACATCCTCAAAAACTCCCTCATTGTATTTTGGACCAATACTTACGATCATGTGTGCGTATGTTAGCACTCTAGTGATGAACAACCCGAGTTTAGGAGATGAATCACGTTAACAACTATATATATATTTTTTGTAATGTGCTTGGCAATTACTTGAACTAGCACTCTTGTGATTAACAACGTGAGTTTTGGAGTGCTAGTGATTACTTGAACTAGCACTCTTGTGATTAACAACCTGAGTTTTGGAGTGCTAGTGATTAACTGCCTGAGCGTGAGTTTCAAAGTTGATTTACAATTTGTGCTGCTATATATCTTTGTCATGTGCTTCAAATTACTTATGATCATTGGTAGTTACTTGATGGTTGTAACATAATAACTAGTGTAGGGGTCCCATCATCTCTAGTTTCGAGCAATAAGGTTACTCTGGTTCCCAAGCTTATTATCTCCTAAATGCTATGGAGCTTGATCTTTAAATGTTACATTGCTAAATAAATACCTCTCCTTTAAATATTTACGTGGAACTTGGAAACATTAATAAACACTCAATTTGATAAATTTGTTGACACCCAGCATGAGCTACATTCGAAAATTCATTAATTGCCCAATTGCAAAAGTATTCTTTGGTCTCTTATATTCAACATCAGCTCTTTGGTCTCTTATATCTCTCTTACTTTTGGTATAACAAAAAGTTTTATAAATAATTTTTCCATGACGCAACCATCAACCTCAATCTTTCATAGAATATATTGGCATGATTGCATTGGTTACTATTTATACACTCTTCTCTAGTAAAGGGGTGATAGCTCTAACTCACATCGGAAGGAAATTAGCCAATTGTTTATTAAAGTACATTCTCAAAGTTCATAATCTTGGTCGATCTTGGAATGGAGAGTGGAATGTTTCTCATATCCATGTTCAATAGAGTGGCCATTCACTTGTTATCATGAAGGAGCCCACACATGATTTTACAAGGGATACAATGGTTCAAGATTTTTAAAAATTTATTGATATATTGGTTGAATGCTACCGTCATCAGGACATTCAAGATTCTCCTGCATTCTTTGACCAATTTAAGAGCAATGACATGTTAGCTCTAGATCTTATCTTAGCAGAATTTAGTTTACTCCAAAATATATTCTACATCATATGGCATTTACGCCACCAATGGCAAGATCTGAGTTCATTTGTAATCTTTTTAAAGTGTCTGATTCTTTGAGTTGGAAGATGAGGATGGGTTTGGTTCATTGAACTGCTATGAATAGATCTTATCAAATGGCAAAAAGGTATCATTATCAGATTGGAGATGTGGTATAGAAGGTATGCGAAGTGTCCAGCCATTTGAAGGGGTGTATTATTTTAGATGTGAGGATTTTTCAATAGATCCATATCATTATACGTATTGGGAGTTGCTAAGATATCTGAAAAATTTTGTAAATCTTGCTATGAAGGATACCAAGGTATTCCTACTCGTACTTTGCCTATCTACTACATTCCTACACATTCTACATTTGGATTTTCCGTCCTTTTATGTATTCGAAGGTTGATGGGGAACAAGCCATACTACATTCCTACACATTCTACATTGTCATTGTCATTGTCATTTTTTATTTTGAAGGTTGATGGGGTTTTTATTTATTTGAAGGTTGATACGGTACAAAAAATTAATGAACTTAATATAATTGATTTGTTGTTGGTGCACTGACTTTGCTAATATATAACACAATTAATTTGGTTCATGATGTGTAAATACAAGATGGAGTATCCGTATGTATTTTTTCTTATTTCTTATACACAATGTGTTGAAGGTGTTCTAACAATTCCTTTTCTTTTTCTTAGTTTTTCGAGTGGATGGATAACTTTAAAAAGATCCGAGTGAGTTTCATTTATTAGTTGAAAAGTGGTCCTTTTTTTGGAAATTTGGGAGCATATAGTTTTCAAAATTTTTACGATGCAATGACCAAGTCAAGGAGGTGGATGGTAAAGTGGAAGAGTATCATGTTGAAGAAATTGTAGGGATGGGTTGGTGAAGAATTGTGAATTGATAGGTAACTTGACATTTCATTTATTCTTTTGTATCATTGAAGCTAGCCATTGCGCAAGGTCTCACACTCAAGGAAGCTTCTTAATTTGAATGGACATGACACAATTTTTACTCAGCTGATCATCATATTTATATACATCCTCAAAATACGAACTCCCTTATTGTATTTTGGACCTATACTTACGATTGTGTGTGCCTATGTTACCACTCTTGTGATGACCAGCCTGAGTTTTGGATTGCTAGAGATTGACAGCCTCAGTTTTGGAGATGAATCACATTAACTACTATATATATTTTTTGTCATGTGGTTGGCAATTACTTGAAAGAGCATTCTGGTGATTAACATCATGAGTTTTAGAGTGCTTGTGATTAACAGCCCGAGCGTGAGTTTTGGAGATGAATTACAATTTGTGCTGCTATATATCTTTGTCATGTGCTTCAAATTACTTATGTCCGTTGATAGTTACTTGGTGGTTGAAACATAATAACTAGTATAGGAGTCCCTTCATCTCTAGTTCTGAGGCAAGGTTACTCTGCTTTCCAAGCTTATGATCTCCAAAATGCTATGGAGCTTGATCTTTAAATGTTACATTGCTAAATAAATACGTCTCCTTTAAATATTTGCGTGGAACTTGGAAACTTTGATAAAAACTCAATTTGATGAGCTTGTTTACACCTAGCATGAGCTGAATTCGAAAATTTGTCAATTGCCTGAAGTGCAAAGGTATTTTTTGGTCTCTTATATCCAACATCAGCTCTATGGTCTCTTATACCTCTCTTAATTTTGGTATAACAAAAAATTTTATAAATACTTTTTTCAATGCAGGAATAAACAACCTCAATCTTTCATTGAATTTATTGGCACAAATGCATTGGTAACTATTTATACACTCTTCTCTGGTAAAGAGGTGATAGCTCTAACTCACATCGGAAGGAAATTAGCCAATTGTTTGTTAAAGTAAATTCTAAAAGTTCATAATCATGGTCGATCTTGGAATGAATAGTGGATTGTTTCTCATATCCATGTTCAAAAGAGTGGTCGTTCACTTGTTATCATGAAAGAGCCCACACAGGATTTAACAAGGGATAGAATGGTTCAAAATTTTTATAAATTTATTGATATATTGGTTCAATACTACTGCCATCAGGAAATTCAAGGTTCTCCTGCATTCTGTGACAAATTTAAGAGAGATGTCATGTTAGCTCTAGATCTTAACTTGGGAGAATTTAGTTTATTCTAGAAATATTTTCTACATCATATGGCATTTATGCCACCAATGGCAAGATCTCAGTTCATTTGTAATCTTTTTATAGTGTGTGATTCTTTGCGTTGGAAGATTAGGATGGATTTGGTCCCTTGAACTGCTATGAATGTAAATTATCAAATGGTAAAAAGGTATCGTTATCAGATTGGAGAGGTGGTATAGAAGATATGCAAAGTGTTCAACCTTTTGAAGGGGTATATTATTATAGATCTGAGGATTTCTCAAAGAATCCATATCATCATACCTATTGGGAGTTGCTAACATATCTGAAGAATTTTGTAACTCTTGCTATGCAGTATACCAAGTTATTGCTACTCTTACTTTGCCTATCTACTACATTCCAACACATTCCACATTGGGATTTTTTTCTTTATTTTTGTTTATTCATAGGTTGATGGGGAACAATCCATACTACATTCCTACACTGTGGGCGCGGCCCTCCTGATCTTACCTTCCAAGGAACAGCACAACCTCCATTAGGTCCTGGATCAATAGGCTAGCACAACATTTACATAGCTGGATCATCTCATACACCGACCATTCATTTATTACATAATGACGATCACCAGATTGCAATAGTTGCAAACAGCCTTTAAGCCTTAGTTACAAACCAAGTCTTGATTAGAGTTGAAGCGAAAGTATTAAAGATACAAATCTCATCAGAGTTTTATGCAAAAACTTCAAAATCACACCAGCAGCTATGTAACAACATACGGCTGGCATAACGACCTAAACCCCAAATTTTCCTCTACTCTTGGCCTTAGAAATGAGGATATGATCTCCATCCTCATGGCATTCGTAGGCGTCTTCTTCTCCCTAGTTTTCCGTCTAAAAATGTATATGTATGTGAGGTCAGTGTCATCCAAACACTGGCGAGTTAACACCCAACCTAATGCATTTAGTGATAGACACTTGAAAGGAAAGGCTGGGTTTTGTTTATTTGCAGAAAGCCAGTTTTAGAAAATAAAGCCTATAATTTAGCAGTTTTAATCTATTTTCTATATGAAGTTGAATCATCATTAGAGTTCTATCTTAGTTCACAATCCCAATCTGTCGTGGCCCTCCTCAGCTTACCTTCCGAGGAACGGCCCGACCTGCACTAGGCCCTGGATCGGTAGGCTAGTGCAACAGTTATATAGCTGGGTCATCTCATACATTGACCATTTATTTATTACATAACAGCGATCACCAGATCGCAATAGTGGCAAATGGCTTTTAAGCCTTAGTTACAAACCAAGTCTTGATTAGAGTCAAGCGGAAGTCTTTAAAGATACAACCATCAGAGTTCTTACACGGAAACATCAAAATCACACCAGTAGCTATGTACCAACACACGGCTGCGGAACATCCTAAACCCTAACTTTCTTCTACTCCTGGTCCTAGAATTGATGATCTCCATCCTCAAGGCAGTCATAGGCGTCTTCATCTCCCTGGTCTTCTATGTCTAAAACAGTATATGTATGCGAGGTCAGTGTCATCCAAACACTGGCGAGTTAACACCCCACCTAGTGCATCTAATGATAGAAGCTTCAAGGAAAAGGCTGGGTTTGTTTGGTTGCAGAAAGCCAATTTTGGAAATCAAGGCCTATGACTTAGTAGTTTTAACTAAATTTCTATATCAAGTTGATTTATCAATAAAGTTCCATCATAGTTCACAATACCAATTCCATGGCCAGTTATACGCACTCTGCCAAACGTTCTCCTCCACTCCTGCCATCATCTTCCAGGTGTGGCACACCCGTTGTGGATCACATCTCTAGTGAAGTGCCCGATTTTGTCCTATCTAGGTTGCCAGCCCACGCTAGATTCATGGCTCTCTGTGAGTATGGACATAGATCATCCCTTGGATGATGACATGAGACTGTCTTCACCTTAAACATGGTAGTAGACAGGGTGCGTCCACAGGTCTTAACTATCCTTGAATCCCCAATACTTGCACTACCACGCGATGGCCGGCGCGCTGTGGTGTTAGGAACCATCCATGATGGTTAGTGACGTCACACTATGCATCCCCGATACACTCGTCTAGGGGAAACCTTGTTTCAGCCTAGCCTGTACACAAAGGGCCTCACCCTTATGCACTTCCTTCCTTGGCTAATCGCACCCTCCATGTGAATCACACATAATGTGGTGGAACCCCTTTGGGCAGTGCACAAAATTATGCGGATCTCGCCGCGCTCCTATTGTAGCACTACGTATGTGGGCAATTAGCTCCTTAATTCACATAGCCCAGCTAGCATGCCAGGCCTCAAACTCAAAGTTATGTTCATGTATGTCATGTTTCGGTGAATCTCGGTTCACCGTTCCAGGGCCATTAAGCCCAAAATGAGTAATAGAGACCTAAGCATTGCTAAGAAAGTTTTAGCCCAGACTTAAGGAGTCTAATAAATTTTAGTATTTTTCCCTATTTCGGCTAAACAAGGATATGATTATCAAGGAAATCATAAATTGAGGCAAATGACGAATGATATCATCAAAGCGATATATTCATGGTAAGTAAACAATCAATGAACAGGGCACGATATCATCATGATTAACAAATAGGCATATCATAATTTAAGAGCATGCAATTTGATACTTTAAAAGAGATGCTTTAATAAATTGGGTATCAATATGATATAACTAGATATTAACTCGTCTTGGTTTTGGAGATCGAAGTCCTAGTTCGATGCGGGATCCTCGAACTGTCCCTCAGGATCCTCTACGTCTATACGGAGAACAACAATCCACAATAAACACAATGCTGCGGTAAAGAATGATGCATGGGATGCAATCGTGATTGCTCGCAATCGGTCATCCATATATCTAATATCTATGGTGCTTATCTAGGAAGTTCCATGATCCTTCTATGAAGCGATTATTTCTATCGTAACTTGTAGCGGTGATGCTTATGAGATGATGCACATGAATATATATTCGTAAGTAGTGTTGTATAATTATAATTTCTACCCTTACACAGCCCATATAGGAGAAAATAGGATTTTATTCTTTTAAAGGTATTCAACAAGTGCGAAAATATATCGGTAACTACTTTAGTCAGAAGAATTTCCTTCGTCAATTAAACTTATCATTTTATCCTACCGTAAGAGTTTACGTGGGAGCGTGGAAATGCATATATATATATATGTGTATATACACATATTGTCATGAAGGTGGTATGAAGTAACATCTTTGAACCTAATTACTAATTTATATTAATTAGGCTACAAAATAACTAATTTAACCATGGTTATTAACTAGGCTAATTAGAAGATAATGTGTGGTTAGGAGTCATACCACAGCTTTAGTATTTTTTCTAGGTCCAGAGAGATATTATACATTTTCCATAATTTTCTCAGATTTTTATTAAGCAATATACTATTGTTAATTATCAGAGAACTATTTCAGCCTATTTTTTATATAGATTAATACCCTAAATATACCTCAACCAAGTTAATCAGAGATTAACTTATAGTTACTGTTCATGATAATAGTTTTATAAAGTTCAAAATGAGCTCTAGTATTTAACATGAATTTTCTAGAATTATTGGCGAAGTCTAGCTATTTTAATAAATCATTTCAATTTACTGTTTTTATTTTATTCGCTAAATCCGAAAAAATCCGAATGCACAGTACTGGGTCCGCCTACTTACTCACCGGCCGAGCCAGGCACGCTAAAGGCATAAATCCAAAAGGCGCAACGGGCGAGGGAAGGCGCCAGCAGGGGAATGCTTCCACTAAACCTAACAAGTGGGACCGAGGCCCACATGTTAGTGGCATACCGAGTCAATGCAAGAATTTTTAAACTATGAGCTGGGCAGCCGACAGGCAGGGCCTGCACATCAGCGACTCAGCCACGGAGTGCGTGGAGGCTAGCATGAATCTTAGCGCGAATCTGACGATGTTGGCATCGTCTTCTTCCTCGCGCTAGTGCGAGTATGGTCGTGGCTACGCTGGCGGCTAGCCAGCACTATGGTTCAACATTTGGGGTGTTCTTGGGCATGATGGATCCAATGAGTCACAACACATCTACTAGTGGTCACGTCGAGGCCAGAGAAGGCTGGACGCGGCGGTTGCAAGTGCGGCGACGGAGCTGAGCTCCGGCGAGCACGAGTAGTGTAGCTAGAGGAATGTTCATGGGGAAATAGCGTGCGCATGAGCTACTAGGGGGGCTAGTGGATGCTTATCGAATGGTTATCCGTGGTCGGGATGGTTCGGGTTGGCTTGTCGACGATTGCCAGGAACCCCGGTTTTTACCAAACCGAACCCCTCTGTGTTATCGGTATGAGTCCCAAGGATCAGTGCTCATACCCACAATGAAACAGAATCATGATATCGAAACCGAGCTGCATTAGCTACTAAAATACTTCAGAGTGCAGAGGAGCAATTTATTACATTATCTTAGAAATACAAACACATATTAAAGCGGAGCAAACAACTATAACCAAAAGTAGTGTCCCATCACGGCCATAGGCACACGCTGAGTGGGAAACGCCTAGTAGTCCGGAGCATGATCCGGGAAGATCTCAACGTTATCCTGCATGTTCTCGTATTCCTGACCTGCTCATTAAACGAACAGCCCCGCATAATAAACAGGGTTAGCATTTGACTGCTAGCAAGTTCTTCCTAGGAAGGGCCAGGTTAAGGTTTACCCTAATAAGCTGATGGTTAATTTGCATAAAAGCATTTCACTTAGAATTTAGAAGCATTTGAGAAACATATATAAATAAATAGAAATTCTTAGAAGATACAGAATTGAAACAAATTATCTTCTCAGGTCTCAAGTTCTCAACTCATATCTCTCAGTTCATTGTCTCATTCCTCAATTCCCAATCTCAATTCTCATATGTCAGCTCATAATCTCATTTCTCTTTTCTCAATTCTCAACTCTCGATTCTCATATAGCAAATTCATAATTCTCATCTAGCAACGACACATACGCCGGAATATCCTTACCTATGTCATTTTGATATAGATGATGCTACGTTGCGAAAGACCGCTGAGCCGCTCTTTAACCGAGAGCTCACCCATTCAAATGGGTTTACTCTGCAGAGGTTGTACGCTTTACCCGCAAGATACGATATCCTCCCATCGAAGGATATTATAACCAAACCCTCCAGAAAATTGACCTCGGGCTTAACACGGTCGTACCTGCTTCACATAGATACCCAGAGAAATGATTCCGCACAAGTCTCTACCAATACCCCGGCGATGTTTCTCAATTTTCTCTCTGTACTCATCCACCATGCAAGGACAGTGAGTAACCCCGACGTTTCTTTTCCTTTAGATTAGGCCCGTCCCATACCGGGCTTGCGGTCACACGGGTTTATCTCAGTTAAGTGTGTCACAATCATCGGTCCCTAGTCTCAGAGTGGCAACCCACACAAACCCGATACTCGTGCTCACATGCACCCACCTTACAATCCATCCGCTCTCGATCCCATTTATTAGTTGGTCAAATTTTAATTAATGGTGAATAAACCAAATCCCACCATAAACCAAAATATCAACTCTCTCATCGTATGTGTATTCAGTGGGATCGGATCCTCGGTAACCTATCTGAGCATCTCTAAGCATCTAGTATATAAAAACAGTGGGTATTAGTATCATAAGTTATACTAGGGTCAAGGGTTTGTCAGTGGATGTATATATCAGAAAGATATATGCACTAGGCAGCACTATGTGACCATACGGTATTTTTTATCCATATAGCAATTTTGGCAAAGCTATAAAATTGGGATTCTATGGAAAGACTTGCCTTCGGGGTAGTCGGACTTTTGCGGTGCGTCGGCGACGTCAAGAAGTTCTCCTTCGGCGCCCGAATAATCTATCGCACGCAAACGAGGAAAAACAACCAATAAATAACATGTATAGCAATATTATTTTAAAAATTATACAAAAACTACAGTAGGTAGATATGATTTTTATGAATTTTTAGAAATTGGAATCACCGGAATCGGAGGTCGGATGAATTCGGCGCAGAAGATGGAAGTATGTAGTTTATAGAAATTCGAGGAAATGGGAAAAGCCCACTGTAACTCACGGGTCCCCCTGTCAGCCGACCCACTAGGTGTCTCACCGGATAAGAATAGGAGTGGGGAAGAAATTAGAGAGAGAAAGAAAGAAAGAGAAAGGGAGAGAAGGAGAGAGAGGAAAAGGGGGAAGAGGGAGGAAGAAGAGGCGTGGCGGCAGGTGGCCAGCGGCGGCGGGGTGGGGCTCCGGCGAGGGTGGCGGTATCTCCGGCAAGGGGGCTAGCGGCGGGTGGCGTGGCGTCAATGTGGTGGCTGGACCGGGGTAGGGCTGTGCAGGCTGCAGAGGAGGCGGCGGAGCGGCACTACTGGCTGAGCCAGCGGCGGGTGGTGCTAGGGGCGGCGGCTTGTAGGGGAGAAGGAGGGCGGAGGCGGCGGCCGGCGATGAGGTGGCACGGCGGAGCTCAGGCAGCGAGGTAGCTGCAGCAGCTCCGGGCGGAGCAAGGCGGGGCGGTGCTGCTACGGCGTGGGGGCACGGAGGAGGAGCTGGGGCGACAGCCGATGGGAGATGGCGCGGTCGCCGGTGGCGGGGCGGCACGGGCTGTGCAGGCATGCTGGCTGGGCCGGTGGCCTTGGGCGGCTCCGATGAAGGCGAACAGGGGTGCGGCGGCTGCACAACTGCTGGGTGCAGCGCACGGGTAGGGGACAGGGCGGCCGGGTTGGCTCCCAGCCTAGTGGTGGCGCGCCAGGGCGTTGGGGAAGGCGCCAAGGAGTAGGAGCTGAGCGGTGGCTGGGTTGGAGCTCTGGCGAGGGAAGGCAAGGCTACCTCGGCAACCGGTGGCAACAGTGACTAGTACAGCTCCGGCTACCCCAATTTCGTGCTCAATGCGTTGGCCGGAGCTCTGGGATTTCGGGGTTTGGGGTTTGGGGTTGTGATGTTCAACGGTGGCAGGAAGGATTTTTTTTTTTGGCTGTGAGGGCTTGGTTTTGCCGGAGTACACCCGTGCATGTACGTGGCTGTGAGGCCGCGAGGCTGCGTGCATGCAGGCCACGCCAATGGAGTAGGCGGCCACGTCGCGATGGAGCTAGGAGGAAGAAAAGAAAAGAAGGAAAAGCATAAATTTTTCTTGTATTATCAATTTTAGGAAAAATTAATAAAATAAGCAAATGTAATTTTAGATGTAAATAATGTAATTTCTTTGTTATTTATATGGGTATATTTATTTATTTATGTATTTATGTTCTTGGGTGTCACAACGATGAGGCCGAACAGGGGAGGCAGTGTGTTCGCGGTGCAGGCGAAAACCAGCGAAACCCTGAGCAAAAAGAGATGCGCATGGTGTGAGGCTTAACCAAGCGAAGTTCAAGGTGCGAGGAATCGTTGCGAAGCTCACCAGAGAGGAGGGAATCAAGAAAGGGGAAAACGTGGCCGGAAATGGCGGCGAGTGTGTTCCGGCAGGCTTGAGGCTTCCCAGGCCGATTCCTTCGGGCAGGAGCAATGCGGGAGTGTGGCTAAACTGGTGCGCGCAAGATCGAGAGGTGGGAGCACTGCATCGGGCTGGCTGTTTTGTGCTTGGGTCAATTGAGCTCTTGGACCAGCGGTCACGCGGGGGTTTGAAGTGGTCACTAGGGAGTGCGGCATCCCATTGGTGGGTTAAGGCGGTGGCTTGATCTCGCGCAGGCAAAATCCCGACCCAAGCGGCTGATCGAACGCAAGCGTGGTTGCACGCAGTGTTCGGTCAAGGCACGGTAGTTCAGCGCAATCAAATATTGGACGTCAACGTAGATTGGGCAGCCCAGGCGGTGCCGTAGCTGCTCGACCAAGCCAAGCCGACAGAGCGGCGGGTCGGCATGCCATGTCAAGCGACGGCAGGGCCATTGGTGACAGCGCTGGAGTGGGGCCGGCGCGGGCGACGATGACCACAAGAGGACAAGGACCAGATCGCTCAGGCGGATTTGGGGCAGAGATGGAGTGAAATCGCCAGCGAGAGGGAGGTGAGCAAAGCCGCCGGCCAACTGCTTGTTGAAATGCTCACAAGAGCAGAGAAAGAGAGAGAGACCGCAGTGTAGGTCCCATCTTGGTCAAAATTTGGTCAACACACGGTCCAAGCTGTCACTTAGGGTCCTCACTAGTGTATTGAATTTTTGAGTGTTTTTCTTAGATATTCATACATCTACATATATATATCATATTTATATATATATATATATATGCAAATATACATATATACAGATGAGGCTTAGAGTGATATCTAAAATCATTAAAGTTCATCCAAAAATAGAATGGTTCAATTTTAGGAATTCTTAGCCATGACCTGAGATAAAGTTTTCAACAATTTATTTAAGCTAATTAGCTAAAATTTTCCTTCTTAATTACAATTGTGCCCAAAAGAAAACTTTATTTACTTTTATCCAAAAGGCTATAGAGGAATATCACTCTATCATTATCAGGCATCATATCAGTGCTTAAAATGTTTATAGTTTTGGGCTGTTGCACAATCTCATGGCCAGTTGTACGCACTCTGTCAAACGTTCTCCTCCACTCCTGCCATCATCTTCTCATTGTGGCGCACTCGTTGTGGATCACATCTCTAGTGAAGTGTCCGATCTTGTCCTAACTGGGTTGCCAGCCCACGCTAGACTCACAGCTCCCTGCGAGTATGACCTAGATCATCCCTCAGATGACGACATGAGACTATAACCTCAAGCATGGCAGCAGATAGGGCACGCCCTCAGGTCGTAACTACCCCTGAATCCCTAATGCTTGCACTACCACGTGATGGCCGGCGCGTTGTGGTGTTAGGAACCATCCTCGATGGTCAATGACGTCAAACTGTGCATCCCCCGATGCACCTATCTGGGGGAAACCTTGTTTCAGCCTAGCTTGTCCACAAAGGGCCTCACCCTTATGCATTTCCTCCTTAGGATAATCACACCCTCCGTGTGAATCACACACGATGTGGCGGAACCCCTTTGGGCAGTGCATGGCATTACATAGTTTCGCCACGCTTCTCTTCCAGCACTACGTATGTGGGCGATTAGCTCCTCAATTCATGTAGCCCAGCTACTTCGTCTCTTACCTAGTGCCAGACCTAGTCCGCACTGTAACACATCACAACTATGCACACACTAGCATGCCAGGCCTCAAACTCAAGGTTATGTTCTTGTATGTCTTGTCTCGGTGAATCTCGGTTCACCGTTCCGGGGCAATTAAGCCCAAAATGAGTAATAGAGACCTAAGCATTGCTAAACAAGTTTTAGCCTAGACTTAAGGAGTCTAATAAATTTTAGTATTTTTCCCTATCTCGGCTAAACAGGGATATGATCATCAAGACAATCATCAATTAAATCAAATGACAAATGACATCATCAAGGTGATACATTCATGGTAAGTAAATAATCAATGGACAAGACATGATATCATCATGATTAACAAATAGGCATATCATAATTTAAGAGCATGTAATTTGATACTTTAAAAAGAATACTTTGATAAGTTGGGTAGCAACATGATCTAACTGGATATTAACTCGTCTTGGTTCTGGAGATTGAAGTCCTGGTTTAGTTCGGGGTCCTCGAACTGTCCCTCGAGATCCTCTACGTCTATATGAAGAACAACAATCCACAATAAACACAATGCAGCGATGAAGAATGATGCATGAGATGCAATCGTAGTCGCTCGCAATCGTTCATATATATATATATATATATATATATATATATATATCTATTATCTATAGTGCTTATCCAAGAAGTTCCATGAGCCTTCATAGTTATAAGAAAACTTCACATCGAAGGGTGTGATGATATGCCCATGAATGCTTATAATATAAGAATATATATATAAATAAATATATAAACATATAACTACCCATAGTTTTAGGAAATTAATGGTCTTAAATTACTTTAGTCAAAAGTATTTCCTTTATTCATAGGCTAATGAAATCACAATTACTAGGTGGTGTGTTTTTGTACTTTAATATTCCTTCTGGATAGAGGATAATTCCTTGGGGCCACCTTAATTTGGTGTTATTTAAGAGTACAACACTAATTACACTAATCATCGTCATTAACAAGGTTAATTATTTGATCAATGGTGATTAGGTGCCATATTATCAATTTAATATTTTCCTAGGCCTAGACAGGTTTTAAGTATTTTCTAGGATTTTCTCAGATTTTTATTAAGTAATATATTATTTTTAAATATTAGAAAACCATTTCTGTCTATTTTCTATATAGATTAATACTCTAAAATAGCCTATTCAATTTAATCTGAGATTAATACATAGTTAATGTTCATATTAATATTTTTATAAAGTTTAGAATGAGCTCTAGTATTTAACATGAATTTTCTAGAATTTTAACATGAATTTTCTAGAATTTTTGGAGAAGTCTAGCTTTTTTTAATAAATCATTTCTATTAATAGTCTTTATTCTATTTGTTAAAAGTTGGAAATTCCTAGTGAACAGTAATGGGCCGCCCACTATCTCTCAGGCCGAGCCAGCCATACCAAAGGCGTAAATCCAAAAGGTGCTAGCGCACGGGGAAAGGCGCCATTGTGGGAGTCGCCTCAAGTAAATTCGACATGTGGGCCCATGTCAGTGACACAACAAGATACCGCGAGAATTTTTTAAACGAGAACGGCCAACTGACAGGTGGGTCCCGCATGTCAGTGTCTTGACTGAAAACTATGGTGACGGCTACCACGAATCTTGATGCAGATCTGACAATTCGCCGTTGTCGTCTACCTCCGGCCGGCGCGCCACGGGGCGGAGCTCCGCTGATGGCTAGCTAGAGCTACGGTGCTCCATTTGGGGAGTTCTTGGGCACGCTGGAATCAGTAGGTCATCGTGCATCTATTGGTGCTCACACCGAGGCCGAAGACGACCAGTCGCAGCGGTGGAGCGAAGCTCCGGTGAGCATGGATAGTGGCGCTAGAGGGACAGTCTTAGGGAAATAGCGTGTACATTTGCATTTCGAGAGCTAGTACGTGCTTACCGAGCACTTATCTATGGTTAGGGAGGCCTGGAGCAGTCTGTCGACGAGGAGGCTGAACAGGTGAGGCTATGCGTTTATGGAGCAGGCGAAATCCTGCGAATCCCTAGGCAAAAACATGGACGCACCAAATAAGACATGTCCAGACGAGGCTAGTGGCTCAAGGAATCGTCGCGAAGCTCACCAAAGAGGAAGAAAGCGTGAAAGGGGAAAAACTAGCTAGCGACGGTAGCGAGAGCGTTCCAGCGAGCTCGGGGCTTCCTAGGCCGGTTCCTTCAGGCAGGAGCAACGCTAGGGATTGGCAAAACGACTAGGGGAGCTTTGGTTTGGGATGGCGACGAGAGAGTGAGAGAGTGAGGGAGCGGGTTTGGTTCGGCTTGGTGGTTTTGAGGCTGGTCAAGCACGTGCAAGGTCGAGTAGTCACGAGGGAGACTCTGGACATCAGAAAGACACTCTTTCACCGATTGGCCGGCTTGGGCAGCGGCTTGATGGTGGTTTGGCTTGAATCGGCCCGAGAGGCTGATCAAGCGCATGCGGTTGCGTTCATTGCTCTAGTCAAGGGCACGGCGGCTCAGCGCAATCGAGTACAGGGCAGCGACGAGGATTGGGCAGCCAGGGCGGTGCCGGTGCTGCCTTGCCAAGCAAAGCCGACAGAGCGGCTGGTCGGCACGCCTTGTCATGCGACGACGCTACCATTGGCGAAGGCATTGGTGCGGGGTCAGCACAGGTGACGACGGCCACAAGAGGACAAGAACAATCTCTGCCAGAAGGATTTGGGGCAGAGAGGGAGTGAAGTCACCAGTGTTAAGGAGATGAGCAAGGCAGCTGGTCAACTGCATGATGAAATGCACACAAGAACAGAGAGACTACCGTGTGGGTCCCACATTGGTCAAGAATAGGTCAAAACTCGGTTCAACAGTAACTTAGGGTCTAAACTAGTTTATAGAATTTTTTGTACCATTTTTAGTGTGATTTTTCTTTGATATATACCTACACCTCAGCACAGGTGACGACGGCCACAAGAGGACAAGAACAATCTCTGCCAGAAGGATTTGGGGCAGAGAGGGAGTGAAGTCACCAGTGTTAAGGAGATGAGCAAGGCAGCTGGTCAACTGCATGATGAAATGCACACAAGAACAGAGAGACTACCGTGTGGGTCCCACATTGGTCAAGAATAGGTCAAAACTCGGTTCAACAGTAACTTAGGGTCTAAACTAGTTTATAGAATTTTTTGTACCATTTTTAGTGTGATTTTTCTTTGATATATACCTACACAATTAATAAGTATATATATATATATATATATATATATATATATATATATATATATATATGTATCCATGTATATGGAAGGGTGCCAGAGAGTGACAGCTAAAATTATCTAAAATTAACATTAGGTATAAAACTCATATCGTCTTTGGGATATTTGGAATGATTTTCATATGTATATCTCTATATTCGGGATATATATAAGTTTCCATATAAAGATCCAATTTAGAAATTCTTATCCAAATGCACTAGATGAAATTGTCCAAAATTCATACAAGCTAGTGTTTGAATGTTTTGAACATTGTGCACCATTTTGGGCTGTTACATACACATTCTACATTCTACATTGTCATTGTCATTTTCATTTTTTTATTTTCAAGGTTGATGGGGTTTTTATTTATTTAAAGGTTGATAAGGTACAATAAAATTAATGATCTTAATATAATTGATTTGTTAATGGCGCACCGTCTTGGCCAATATATAACAGAATTGATTTGGTTCATGATGTGTAAATACAAGATGGAGGATCCGTATGTATTTTTCTTTCTTAATATTTCTTATACACAATGTGTTGAAGGTGTTCTCACAATTCCTTTTCTTTTTCTTAGTTTTTTGAATAGCTGGATAACTTTGCAAAGATCCGAGTGAGTTTCATTTATTAGTTGAAAGTGGAATTTTTTTGGCTATTTGCGAACATATAGTCATGAATATTTTTATGATGCAGCGACCAAGTCGAGGAGGTGGACGGTAAGGTGGAGGGGGATCATGTTGAAGAAATTGTAGGGATGAAATGGTGAAGAATAGTGAATTGATAGGTAACATAACATTTCATTTCCTCTTTTGTATGATTGAAGCTAGCCAATGCGCAAAGGTTTCACACTCAGGGAAGCATCTTTATTTGAATGGACATGACACAAATTTTATTTAGCTAATCATCATATTTTTATACATCCTCAAAATACGAACTCCTTCATTGTATTTTGGACCGATACTTACGATCTTGTGTGCCTATGTTACCACTCTAGTGATGAACAGCTTGAGTTTGGGGTGCTAGTGATTGACAGGCTCAATTTTGGAGATGAATCACATTAACTGCTATATATATTTTTTGTCATGTGCTTGGCAATTATTTGAACTAGCACTCTAGTGATTAACACCATAAGTTTTGGAGTGCTAGTGATTAACAGCCTGAGCTTGAGTTTTGGAGATGAATTACAATTTATGCTACTATATATCTTTGTCATGTGCTTCAAATTACTTATTATCATTATCATTGACAGTAATTTGATGGTTGAAACATAATAACTAGTATGGGGGTCCCTTTATCTCTTGTTTCAAGCCAGAGGGTTACTCTGCTTTCCAAGCTTATTATCTCCTGAATGCTATAGAGTTTTGTCGGTGTATTCTACGCCAGGGTGCCCTCTCCACCGCTGTTGTGTGGGACCACAGGCATAGGAGTTAGAAGGAAAGATTTATTGCCAAAGAATTTAGCTTGTCGCGTGGTGTACGGAAGGGCGCGCAGGCCCCGTCAATCGGGCGACAGACATGGCACGTAGCCGTCCAGCGAGCAGGCGGGCGACCAGGGCCCGGCGCTGGGTAACTAGGGCACATGGCCGTCCGGCGAGCAGGCGGGCGACCAGGCCCCGGCACTGGGCAACCACTGCACATGGCCGCCCGACAAGCAGGTGGGTGATCAGGCCCCAGCGCTGGGCGACCCAGGTACACGTCTGCTCGGTGAGCAGTGGGCGATCAGGCCCTGGCGTCAGAGCGAACGACCAGGACATGTGGCTAACTGGCATGACCGGAGGGCGTTCGGGCCCTACTGTCAGTCGACTTCGGACGCGCCCGGCGAAGAAGAAGGGAAGGCTTCCCCTCGAAGTCTTCTCTCGAATCCCACCGAATCGGGGCCATTTAATGCAAATGACCGGGCGTGCCCATGCGCATGACCCCTCCGATGACATGATTGCCTTTCCTACAATCGCTCTGTTCGCTTCGCTCGAGGCAGGCGAGAAACGCTAGCGTGTCGAGCACCCTCCTCGTCAGATCAAGTTGTCCCTCGGACAGGACGAGGCACTGGCAGGCGGCGGTACGGACAAAGAAATCGAAGAAGGATAGTGGCTACTGTAGCCAGTGTTATTAATGTAACGTTCCCTCTCCACTTGCCCGAGCCAGCCCTGGAGTATATAAGGGGAGTTCATGCGCATGGAGAGGGGGGATCCGTTTGGAACACATATTTTCTGTTAGCAACAAGAGCTCAAGCAGGACGTAAGGTTGTTACCCGCTTCGAGGGCCCGAACCTGGGGAAACCTACCGTGTTATTGAGTGTTCTTGGGCAGTTCATCCAGAGCAAGTGAGGAGAGAAGCACGCTAGCTGCAAAAACCCCCTATTGAACACCGGACTACCCCTTCGGACAAATCTGCCGGCTGAAGTACGCCGACAGTGGCGCGCCAGGTAGGGGGTGGTAGTTGATTCATCTTTTCTTTCCTTCGGCGGACTTTCTTCACTCGCCTTTGGTGTCCCGCCGGCCAACAATGGCGGATTGCCACTCTCAGTGGAGGGATCCGGCTGCGGGTCAGCAGGCCACAGAAGACCTGGACGACGGCCTTCTCCGGAGGGCATCGGACCATCACAGGCCTCCTAGGGAGGATGATGAGGCGCCTGCTGCGGGGGAGCACCACCGGTCCGGCGGCGGCTAGCCATGAGCGAGGCCACGCCGGCCCAGAACCTGCATGCAGCCCGCCTGCTCCAGGACCACCCTCCAGTGGAGTTGGTCAGGGATACCCTAGCCACACCGTGGCTGAGGGACATCGCTCGCCTTGTAGACGCAGCTCAGCTCCGCGTGAAGGTGTCAGATCGACCGGGTACCTCGAGTGCGTGTGGCGTGGATGCGCAAGGTCATGGCGTAACTAAACCCGGCTGCCTTGATAGGCTCGCTTGTTCTGGTCAAGGAACCTCCCACGGGGCACAATAAGCTCATGGGAGGAGCTGTGCGACCAGTTTGTCGCCAATTTCCAGGGTTTATACACCCAGCTAGGGGTGGAGGACGACCTCCACTCCATCGAGCAGAAGAAGGATGAGTCCTTGCCCTCGTTCATCCGACGGTTCTGCCACTGCCGCAACACCATCCCCAAGATCTCGATCCAGTCGGTCATCATCGCCTTCCGTAGGGGTGTACGTGACCGCAAGATGCGAGAGAAGATGGCCACCCACAGCATCACCACCACCTCCGAGCTTTTCTCCTAGGCGCACAAGTGCACTCGGGAAGTGGAGGCTAGGGATCGGTCCTTCGAACAAGAGGACAGCCACGATGGAGGCGAGGCTGGAACCTCCAAGGGTTCTGGCTCCAAGGACAAGAAGAAGAAGAAGAAGAAGCGCAAGGCGACGGATTCCGGGCAGGTCCTAGCTCCTGAGCACGAGCAAAAGGACACCAGGATATAGCTCGATGACTGTCGCGATCGGCGTGATAACCGCCGTGAAGAGAAGGGGGCAGGGCCTATTGCCCCATCCACCGGTCAAACGCTTATGACTTGGCCGATTGTCAGGTTGTGAGCAAGATTGTGGAGAAGCGGCTTAAAGAGTGCCTCTCTCCTAGTGACGACAAGGACGACGACCCCGCCCCGCTGGCCTTCCAGCGGGCAAAGCACACGGTGGCCTACATCCATAGTGGTTCGGCCACCTACGCCTCTAACACCTGTTGATGAGGGAGGTCTGCGCCGCCGAACCAAGCCTAGGGGCAAGTAGGCCGTTGAAGTGGTCGGAGGAGCCGATCACCTTCACTCGGGCCGACCATCTCGACAGCACTACCGGCCTAGGGCACCTTCCGATTGTGGTTTCGCCTACCGTCTGGAACGTGAAGCTTGGGCGCGTACTGGTGGACGGAGGAAGCTCCATGAACCTCCTGTGCTCCAAGGAGTTTCGGGCGCTACATATTTCGGAACGGGAGCTGCTGCTAGCTCTCCCTTTCTACGGGGTCACTCCGGGGCCGAAGTCGATGCTCGAGTTCCGCCTCTGGCCACCTGGGGACACGGACACCACAGACGGTTAGTCGACTTCGAGGTTGCTGACTTTGACCTCCCGTACAACGCCTTACTTGACCAACCGGCGTTGGTCAAGTTCATGGCGGCCACCCACTATACTTACATGGTGGTGAAGATGTTGGGGCCCCGCGGCCCCATCGTTATCAAGGTGGACAAACCAGATGTCGCTGCTATGCATAAGCAGGTTTTTGGACTTGGCTGCAGCGCTTAGTGCACGGCCAACCGACGCCGCTTACCCCGGACCTCCTCCAACGATGACCTGCGGCGCTGTTCGCCTCATCCGGGCGAGGTTAAGGTGGTCTCCCTGAGTGAGGCCTAGCCGGCGAAGACAGTCAAGGTGGGCGCCAACCTCAGCGCCAAATAGGAAGACGCGCTCGTCACCTTCCTCCGATCTAATTCGGACGTGTTTGCTTGGCAACTGTCTGACATGGTTGGAGTCCCTAGGGAGGTGATCGAGCACCGATTGGCGGTGCTTCCAGAGATGCGAGGTAAGCGTAGGTCCCGAGGCAGCACCGAGCGCCAAGCCATTCGTGAAGAAGTTGAGAAGTTGCTGCGTGCGGGTATTGTCAGGGAGGCCACTCACCCCGAGTGGCTTGCCAAGCCCGTGCTCGTCAAGAAATCCAACGGGATGTGGTGGATGTGCGTCGACTTCACCGATCTCAACAAGGCCTGCCCAAAGGATCCGTACCCACTGCCACACATTGACCTCCTCATAGACTCCACAGCTGGGTGTGAGTTGTTGTGCTTTCTGGATGCGTACACCGGGTACCACCAGATTAGCATGGCAGAGGAGGACGAAGGAAAGATCACTTTTGTAACCCCGATGGGCGTATATTGTTATGTTAAAATAGCTTTTGGGTTAAAAAACGCTGGTCCCACTTATCAGCGTGCTATGCATGTCGCGTTCCGACCGCGGGAGGAATCTTGAAGTCTATGTCGACGACTTGGTGGTGAAGGTCAAGAAGAGTGAAGGACTGATCGGCGACCTAGAAGAAACCTTCACCAACCTTCGGAAGTATCGCCTGAAGCTCAACCCAGAGAAGTGCGTGTTTGGTGTGCCATCTAGAAAACTGTTGGATTTCCTTGTTTCCAATCGGAGCATTGAGGAAAATCCCAACAAGATTGCAGCCATTGAGCACATGAAGTCACCGACTCGACTCAAGCATGTACAGTGCCTAGCCAATTGCTTGGCGTCCCTTGGGCGGTTCGTAGCCCGCCTAGGAGAGAAGACCAACCACTTCGAATGGACTCCGGAGGCACAAGAAACATTCAAAGACATGAAGAAGTATCTCTCCTTCCCTCCGGTGCTGCTCGCCCCGGGGGCGAAAGAGCCGCTGCTTCTATATGTGCAGCTACACCGGCGGTGGTGAGTGCCATGCTGGTCACTAAAAGGGATGGCATCCAGAGGCCAGTCTACTACGTCAGCAAAGTTCTACAAGATGTGGAGACCAGGTATCCACAGGCCCAAAAGATGTTGTATGCTGTTCTAGTGGCATCTAGGAAGCTCTAGCACCACTTCCAAAGGCGGGAGGTCACGGTGGCCACCGCCTTTCCTCTTCGGGAAATCCTCCACAACCGAGAAGCTGAAGGCCGTGTCGCCAAGTGGTCAATAGAGTTGGGGGAGTTCTGCCTCAAGTTTACCCCCTGCACCACCAGCAAGAGTCAAGTGCTGGCCGACTTCATCGCCGAATGGTCACCGGCCTGTTCCGAAGCCGACGTAGCACCCGAACCCCCTCCATGGACCCTATTCTTCAATGGTTCCTTCGGAATCAAGGGCGCGAGGGCTAGGGCGGTTTTGGTCTCCTCGACCGGAGATATCCTTCAGTACCTAGTTATCCTCGACATCAAGAAGGCCACCAATAACGTCGCCGAGTACGAAGGCTTGCTGGCAGGACTGCACGTCGCGGCCTCGCTGGGCATCCGGCGTCTCCACATCAAAGGCGACTCGCTGCTAGTCGTCAATCAGGCGCGGAAGGAGTTTCAGTGTGCCGATCCCGTGATGTCGGCATACCTGGCGGATGTCAGAAAAATAGAGCACCATTTAGACGGGTTGGAGTACATCCACGTCCCTCGACGCAACAATCACATGGAGGACGAGCTCTCGCAGCTCGCTTGCTCAAGAACCCCTGCCCTGGTCGGAGTATTTGAAGAAAGACTTACGCGACCGTCCGTCGGAACCCCCGATCCTGGTAAGGATGATGGTGCACCTGCCCTAGCCTCCAGCTCACGGAGGGAGGGTGGAAGTGTTGCCGAGGTGGCATTGTGGAAACGTCCGGCCAGGCAGATTACCCCGGCAATCACCGTGTGGTTGCCATACTTATCCGGGAGGGTCACTGGATAGATCCGATCCTAGCCTTTCTACGTGACCAAGTGATCCCTGATGGTGATGCGTCAGCCGAGATAATTGCACGCAAGGCCAAGTGCTATACTCTGGTAGGTGGGGACCTATATCACCAGAGTAGAAACGAATTTTCTCAAGCGCATCACTCGAAGAGGGAGCGTCGCTTCGACATCCATGGAGGCATGCGCGGAGCCATATGTCCAGCTTCGACTCGCCGGAAGGTGTTCCGGCTGGGATTCTATGGCCCATCGCCCTTCAGATGCTTGTGAGCTGGTGAAGAGATGCAAAGCACGCCAGTCCCATGCCAAGCAGATCCACCAAATTCAAAGTCAGTCGTAAACCATCCTCGCGATTAACGCTGATCGGTCCGCTTGTGTCATCGACATCTGTACACAGCCTGGCCACCGGGCTTCACCCATCAGGCTGCTCGAACGACAGATTACGTACGTCAGCTTGGGCGCTCGCCGTTACAGCGTCCTGCCCGCCGCTTATTCAGGTTGCAGGTCTTCACCATCAGCATAACCGCACCAACAATCATAATGGCACCCAATTCACCCCACGGCGTCCGAGCGGACTTGAGAGAGATGGGTACCAAGGTTTTTTGATATCCATAGAGCTACCGGCCAAAGGCATACTGCTCGGTTAAGCCTCAAGGCCTCAAGGAAGACAAGAGGGCAATTAGAGCAGTGAAGAGCGGCCTGTGCGGTGGTTCTCTATACGGTAGGCTAATCGGAGAGAAACCCCCGCTGCTCTAGTCTATGGAACGAGACGGCATACAGCTTTCTACCACGTGTGGCGCGCTGCTTCAAAACAAACGAAGAAGACGGCAGAGGGCTTAGGTTTGGACCAAAGAGTCAACTTCCAGAAGAAGTTCATGAAAGAAGCGCATGTCTCTTGTACCAAAGTACCAAAGGCGCACCACACCACCACACCACACGAAGTTCGGAGAGGGTGAAGGTGACATGGCTATCATGCCGGAAACCCCGCTAAGCTCAAGTCTTATAAGCTGGAGGGCTACCTCGGAGCTGCACATTTGATCTCGTCACCGGTCGAGGGAGGGCCGTGGGAGGGCTGAGGAGTGGGAGTTGGTCAACTAACCAGAACATAACAGGCTGGAAGTGAAGTTCTATCCATGGCCGTCAGTGGCATGGCCATAATGGGATGACACCATTAACGCTCCTTCACGGTCACCGGTCGGTTCGTCGGGGCACCAAATAATAACTGACAGATGGTGCGTTGGTTCGGTCAAGCAGGTCTTCCGCATCTGCATAGACCGTGTTAAGATGTTGTTAGTGGCTTGCTGCAGCTTTTGAAAGCGGGGCTTCTCACGATGTACGTCAAGGGCCCGACTTATTGGTTGGAAGCGTAAGGAGGTGACGGCGCCTCAATCGACGCGGCGGGCAACCTCGGCCACAGTGACTCTGCCTCGCTACCTCTAGCGACCTGAACCCAACTGTATGCGCGCCGCGACGGCCCCAAGAGACAAATTATAAGGGTCGTCTGGGTTCGAAGAAGGCAATATGAAAAGTGAAAAGTGACAACCTAACTAACGTGAAGACTAGCCAAGCTAATAGAAATAACAACTTCATCTGAGTTCAGTGGTTTGAATTAGCGGCGTAGTCAGCAAACTGAGGCGTGCTATAAGGGGCGTCGGCACGCACCACCTCGGGTCACGCAAAGCTTCGGAAGCCGGGTTTGCAGCGTCGGCGCATCAGTCGAATCATCATCCAAATACAAAACACATCTATTTAGGCGAAGGCGAAAGATGAATATTTCATTAAGTTCATAAATGGATATAAGTACATGATTATAGAAGCAAAAATGTCAAGCCGCCACAGCGCCAAGTGATTTCTTTCTTTATACGAGATGCGTAGTCCCCGTCAGCAGCTCCATCGTATCTGCAGCGGTAGCGGCGGCGACATAGAGCAGCAGCTACCCATGGCCTCACATCCTTTCGACCGCGTCGTCTCTTCATCTCTGAGTCTCTTGTGCGAGTGCATGTGTAAGGGGTTGAAAGAAGGGTCGCGAAAGAAAGAATCGCATCAACATGTGCCGCTGGCATACCCGGGGTTTCCAAATGCCACCACTGACGGCGAGTAATCGGATAGAGGCGACCGTCGGCAGAGCATCAGGGCGCACTACATCTCAAATCATTGCCACTGGCTGTTTCATCGGATGGGGGTGGATTACTGAGCCGAATTGCGGCGCAGACCGTCATGTGACAACAGCGTTGCTTAAGTGCCACTCATCCTTTCACCCTCGAACAGTCGTTGTTGCGCTCACCTCCGATGCAGGACGAGGCTTCCGCAAGCAGGAGCCTGGCTGGCGCGCCAGTGCGGCCTAGTGAGGCTTGGCTCTAAGTTTTGGCTTTTATCCTGGATGGAGATGGCGTCCTCGGCACGACCAAAGGAGAATAAGCCAGATCGTCGGTCGGTGCGGATTTTATGCCGGGCGAGCTACGCACAGACAACTTTGAGGTGGTCTGCACGCCTGAATTTGACTACACTTGGTACTCCCCTGTCATTCAGTATCGTGAAGACAGAGTCGGCGCAAGGTCCGCATGCAATCCTGTGGTCCTCAAGACATTAGCACCACGGGTGTTCCCTCTGATGTAGAGTATTGGAAGCCGTAACACAGTAAAGTCTCAAAATGAAAATTTCACTTTGCGGGTTGAGCTCCGCTTCAAAGCTGCGGGCCATCTCGAGCCTGACTTGCTAATCACAATCGCGTGGTTAACCGACAGTAAGCGAGGAGGAACCGAACTTCTTACAAGCTTGAGCGGCCTGTGACGGAATTCGCGGCCAAGAAAGGACGCCGACCCAGAAGTCGTATGCGGAGTCCGTGTTATAGTCAAAGCGTGAAAAAGACACCCTCTTGCGGGCGCTGGCAACGGCCTGCCCGGACTGGAAGCGCACAAGAGAAGAGAATGCACCGACGCGAGCAAGCATGCAAGAGACGTAGTGAGTGGGCCTTGTCACTCCGGGTTTAGTCTGAGCCCCTCATGGTCGCTGGGCGTCGCGGCGCCATTGTCGACATTGACAGTCAGGTTCAGTCAGCCAGTGAGGGTTAACCTCCCATGAGGTCGTGTGCGACCAGATTTAATGTTACGACCCGCGCGCGGGGTGCGCACAGCCGTTAGCCCGGGCCACCACCCAAAACGGCAGACTTAGGCAAGACTGTGAAGGTTCAGGGAGAAGCTAAATCGCGAAGACAATCGAGAAGGAAGAATGAGGACTTAAATCTGCACGGATGCAGCGTAGTGCTTTCATCTGGTTTGCTTGCGCGGCGTGCCGGTGACTGACCCGGGCTGGATGGGTCGGAAGAAGTTAGCGGCCGGTTGGCCGTGCGGCCGACTACCATAGTCAATCCGAGGGCGTTTGGTTCTGTCATGTGGAGTGGAACTCGATTGCACCCATCGTAATACTATGCGGGGCATCAATGTGTATGTTAGCAATGTCAACCCAGCCAGATATAGAGAAGGGGATATGAAGAAGCGGGGATGTATGATGGCTGCTCCTTGGCTTGTTCACTCACCGCAGCAGCCGGGTGGAGCCATGGGTGGTGTAGCTGGAGCCGCCAATGCCACCATGAACATCTCGTGGTGGAGGTGGGGAAGAGTGGACGGATAGAAAGTTAGGAAAGAGGCGGAAAGGCGGAGATGAGGAATGTATCTGCAGAGGACGTAGCGTACGGTAGAAGGACTCGGAGGGTTGTAAGAGGACCAGGCGAAGAGAAGGCTCGGAAGGAAAGAAAGTAGAGGGACCTCATAGGCAGGGGGCCAGATGGACATTGTGCACGTCAAGACGCGAATGAGATGAGATCTCTCTTCAGGTCGGTTAAGGTAAGGTGCGAAAGTGGGTGTTGGAGCGCCAATCTTGTCAAGAATGTGTGGTCCGAAGGCAAAGGAGGCATAAACCCGTGGTGATAACGAAAAGCAGCGCATGACCACGCTCGCTGCGCATGATCCGGTGTCGTTACGGCGCGAGATGCGCGCCAAACCGGCGGATGCTACGGCGCCGCGCAGTAGCTCTAGCCTCAAGGAAAACTAAGAAGAACGCTAGTTGGGCCCCGCCTTGGAGAGCACCGCGCGCGTACCAACCAAGGTGCCGCCGGTGTGTGTGTGGACCATAGGCATTAGAGAGATTTGAGCTTCGCGTGGTGTGCGCGTTCGGCGGAGGCTTGAAGTAGGCGTGTGGTCCACGTCGCTGCAGTGCCGCAGTGTCAGACGAAGCGATCCGTCCCCGTCAACCGATTTGTGGTATCAGAGTAGAGAAGCTTGCACGCGGCAATGAGCGTCGCAGGCACGCTGATCTGTTCAGCCGGCGCTAAAGATCAGGCGGAAGCGAGCGCTATCCGCTGTCCGCAGGTCGTCCCGGCAGCGTTGAGTCGTCTAACGTCCGTCCACAAACCCCGTGGCGATGCCGACGACCACCAGCGTTACCGTCTACAAGATCAAGAATGCAGCGTGACTACAGAGCGCTATGCGAAATCTTCATGTCATGCCATTGCGTCATGTACGTCGAGGTCACTACCGCCGAGTTTTGGAGGAATGTAGTCCTGGATCGCAGGCGATCGCACTAAATGAAGAGCCCATCCTAATGCCCGGAGTCGGGTCGGCCAAGCGATTCTTCCCAAAATCGATTAATGCAAATGTGGGCTCCTTCATTCCGCGCAGGCTTGTGAAGAGGTAACGCAACAGTGCGCATTGGGTGTCCATGTCTCCGACCGCGCGGTTTATGACAAGAGAGCAAGGAAGAGTGGCCAATGCGGCAAGTGCGGTAAGAACGTTCTGCTTCTCGACCCACTTGGCACACTTCCGCCGAGTGAAATTATATAATATAAGGAGTTCGATGAGAAGAAGGATCCATTTGGAACACATTTTCCAAAGCAGAGATACCTCTCCTTTAAATATTTGCATGGAACATGGAAACTTTCGTAAACACTCAATTTTATGAACATGTTGACACCTGGCATTAGCTACATTCGAAAATTCGTTGATTGCCTCAAGTGCAAAGGTATTCCTTGGTCTCTTATATCCAACATCAGCTCTTTGATCTCTTATATCTCTCTAACTTTTGGCATAACAAAAAATTTATAAATACTTTTTTCCATGTAGCAACCAACAACCTCAATCTTTCATAGAATTTGTTGGCACAAATGCATTGGTTACTATTTATACACTCTTCTATGGTAAAGAAGTAATATCTCTAACTCACATCGGAAGGAAATTAGCCAAGTGTTTGATAAAGTACATTTTGAAAGTTCATAATCTTGGTCGATCTTGGAATGGAGAGTGGAATGATTCTCATATCCAGGTTTGAAAGGGTGGCCGTTCACTTGTTATCATGAAAGAACCCACACATGATTTAACAAGGTATATAATGGTTCAAGATTTTTTTAAATTTATTGATATATTGGTTGAATACTACCACCATCAGGACATTCAAGGTTCTCATGCATTCTTTGACCAATTTAAGAGAGATGTCACGTTAGCTCTAGATCTCAACTCAGAAGAATTTTGTTTATTCTAGAAATATATTATACATCATATGGCATTTATGCCACCAATGCCAAGATTTGAGTTAATTTGTAATCTTTTTTAAGTGTGTGATTCTTTGCGTTCGGAAGATGAGGATGGGTTTAGCCCATTTAACTGCTATGAATGGAAATTATCAAATGGCAAAAAGGTATCGTTGTCAGATTGGAGAGGTGGCACAGAAGGTATGCGAAGTGTCAAACCCTTTTAAGGGGTGTATTATTATAGATGTGAGGATTTTTCAAATGATCCATATCCTCATACCTTTTGGGAGTTGCTAAATTAGCTGAAGAATTTTGTAAATCTTGCTATGCAGTATACCAAGGTATTCCTACTCGTACTTTGCCTATCTACTACATTCCTACACATTCTACATTGAGAATTTTTTCTTTTTGTTTATTCGATGATTGATGAGGAACAATCCATACTACATTCCTACACATTCTACATTGTCATTGTCATTTTCATTTTTTATTTTGAAGGTTGATGGGGTTTTTATTTATTTGAAGGTTGATAAGGTACAAAAAATTAATGATCTTAATATAATTGATTTGTTGATGGTGCACCAACTTGGCCAATATACAACAGAATTGATTTGGTTCATGATGTGTAAATACAAGATAGAGGATCCATATGTATTTTTTCTTTCTTAATATTTCTTATACACAATGTGTTGAAGGTGTCCTAACAATTCATTTTCTTTTTATTATTTTTTCAGTGGCTGGATAACTTTGCACGGATCCGAGTGAATTTCATTTATTAGTTGAAAAGTGGACTTTATTTTGGCTATTTGGGAACATATAGCTGTGAATATTTTTATGATGCACTGTCCAAGCCAAGGAGGAGGATGGTAAAGTGGAGGTGGATCATGTTGAAGAAATTGTAGGGATGGGATGGTGAAGAAAAGTGAATTGATAGGTAACATAACATTTCATTTCTACTTTTGTATTGTTGAAGCTAGCCATTGTGCAAGGTTTCATACTTAGGGAAGATTCTTTATTTGAATGGACATGAGACAGTTTTTATTTAGCTGATCATCATATTTTTACACATCCTCAAAATATGATCTCCCTCATTGTATTTTCGACCTATACTTACGATCGTGTGTGCCTATGTTAGCACTCTAGTGATGAACATCTTGAGTTTTGGAGTGCTAGTGACTGACAGCGTCAGTTTTGGAGATTAATCACATTACCTGCTATATATATTTTTTGTCATGTGCTTGGCAATTACTTGAACTAGCACTCTAGTGATTAACAGCGTGAGTTTTGGAGACGAATTACAATTTGTGCTGCTATATGTCTTTATCATGTGCTCAAATTACTTATGATCATTGATAGTAATTTGGTGGTTGAAACATAATATCTAGCATAGGGGTCCCTTTATCTCTTGTTTCGAGCCATAAGGTTACTCTACTTTTTCCAAGCTTATTATCTCCTAAATGTTATGGTGTTTGATCTTTAAATGTTACATTGCTAAATAAATACATCTCTTTTAAATATTTACGTAGAACTTTGTTCCCATGGAGTTTTTTCCACCTAGAAAGCTTTGTCGTAGCAATAGAAATGCAACCTTTCGGGGGGAAGGAGAGGGGGAAGGTTTCTAACATTACATGAAAAAGTTGAAATGCTACTCTTTTTTTGGTAAATGTTTCATTTAATCAAAATCAAATTACTTCATTCCAGAATGGAACTTATTAAAAATAATTTTTGTACCCTTTATTAAGGATATTTTTCTTCTATTTCCTTCACGCACTTACAATTTCCTTGTTACAGCAAGTGTTAACTAGGGAACTAACTGCATCAAGATGGAGTGTACGATTTGATGATGAGTGCCTATCTAGTTGTAGAGGTTTAAAAATGTGGCACCCTAAAATTTATTCTCCTAAAATTTTTTTGAATCTTAAAGAATTAGGAGCTAACCTCAAATCTTTCACAGATTAAGCCTAGCCCAACCCGAGCTTATCACTAACTTTCCCTATATAAACGCTAATCCTACCCTAAACACCCCTAAAACCAATCTACTGTCGCCCTGCCATCGTCGTCATCGTCCTGCCATCGTCGTCATTGTCATTGTCGCCGAGGTAGCCTCCTCCTTCCTGCTGTAGCCAGCACTGTGAACCCCAAAGTTATGATAATATTTTGAAAACACTTCTGCATCATTGCATAAGCTATGACGCTCTCGTAAATTTCTATGTGACAAACACACATTTCTAGACTTTAGAAGCCATTTGAAATTGATGATTTTTGTTTGAATAAAGCACTAAATAGCTAATTAATAAACCCTTGCATAAGAATTTATAATTTATAGCACTATTTAAGAAATTGTTGAAATATAAGATTCTAATGGACCTTAAATTGGGAATATATTTTCATATTCATAAAACATCCATACACACACACATATATATATATATATATATATATATATATATATATGTATACACATAATCACATAAGCCTAAATATGTTATATTGCCCTAAAAATCCTGTGAAAAATCCATAGATTAGTTTAAACCCTAATAGAGAGTTTGACTCAAGAGTTGACCAATTTGACAAGTAGCAACGATCAGACTACATTCGAGCCTGCCAGGCCGAGCCTCAACAGGGCCGCCACGACTGCCATCTTAAGAGCCTGAGTATGCAAGCGCACCGCGCGCGTGTTCTCACTCACGTCAAACCAGTAGTCACTAGTCGCTCCCTAGTGCTCTTCTGCCATCTTTGGCATGAGCTCAAGGAATTGGTCTGAAGTGTCATGCTGCTGAACGGCAGTCATCCCGACCACGGTTCATGTTCTTCCGCTTGAACGCTCGACGACATCAGCCGCCGAGTGTACCGGCCTCTCCTTTGAGCACAAGGCTAGCCGGTGAGCAAGCACGTATGACTGCTTCTATCAAGCGGCAGCACTACCGCGTGAGCACGGCATGAGCGGGCGTTCAGGCTGTGTGCTGCGATCGACTCTTGTTTCTGATTTCCGCTACCGGACGCATGGACTCATCATCCCGAGCACGTTACACCCTTGAGACCCGGCGTGGGCTCGATTTCGAGCACGCTTCACGGCACCAAAGATTTCATCCAAAGATAACCCCGTTTAGATTCAGGTGCGGACTTGCTCACCCGCACGTACGCTTCGGTAACCCCCGATCTGCTGACCGGCGTGACTGTACGGGTCCCGGTAGCATGCTCGCCGGCGCGTGGGCTGGCAGGTTCGGTTCCGCTCACAGAAACAGGCTCTTGGTAGCTTAGTTCTGTGTGCCGGGCTTAGTGTTTCGGAACCTAACCTAACTTTACGTGAAGACGGCAGAAGATTTTTCCAAGATCCGTGGTCATCTTCAAGCAGCTCCGACCACTACTCAAGCACCTGATGACTCCCGTCACGGCGTGAGAGGAGGCTCGTTTAAAACATCCGTGTGACGTGAGTGCATAATGGCGAGCTCCAGGCGCCCTATTATGGCATGCCTCCAATCGGAAATCACCTCGCTTCGGCACGCGTGAATCAGGCTTCCAACGGCCTTGCACCTGAAGTTCGAGACACACGTTATCAAGATATTTTTTTTGATGATATACACACAAAGAGAAAGGCAAGACAAAATAGAAACGATAAAGCGATTTATTTAAAATAGGTAGATATCATTAAAATGCGAAGTAGGTAAATACTAGAGCTTGTGTGATTTAATAAAATAACTACTACAAAGATGTGAACGTTGCTAGATTAAATCCATTGCTTATTTTAGTATTAATTCATATAAAAAATAAGAAAAAAATGGAATGTTGTGTATTAAAAATAGATTAACAATTAAGTTAAACATAAGAAAATCATGGATCTTAGATAAATGACTTTTGGACCTAGTAATATAATATAACCTATAATATGTTTCCTAATTACATGTTAAACTCAATATTGGTATAATTAGGAAACATGAATAACTAGCTACATGTATCATGTTAACAAATTCTAACTATTTAAAGTACTTTTAAAAGATAAAACCATATTTTGTCCTATCAAGGTTAATTAGGGTAGAAATTTCATTACACATATATATATACATGTATCATGTGCATCATCTCATTAATTTGGCAGCTATTCATTATGATTCATTATTTAGAAGGATCATGGAACTTTTCGATCGATATATATATATATATGGATTCATGTATAGATAGTTAAACATAGGAATAAAATGTTTACGTAATACCTTTAGATTTCGCAGATTTCATTTCTGCTTAATATATTCGTATCGGTTTATGATGAATTGTTGATTCTCCGCCGAGAGAGAGGATCGGAACCAAACACATCGAGGACTAGCTCCGGAAACAAGGACGCACAAGGACCGGACTGACTTCAATTCCTAAGGCGAAGTTAACATTCACCTCTCAGATTGCTACTAGGGAGAATCTTGATTTTAGCAGGTATTTACCTAATGTTGTTTACTAGGAGAGGATCCTCTAGTGCATCTTAAACCATAATTGTGTTTGCTTTTATTAGAGGAGAGTTAGCTTTCCCTAGTGCCGCTTAACACTCTAATGGATCATATTGATTCGATTTTTATTAAATATTTTATTTATCCGTATAAATTGCATGCTTTTCAAGTAAACAATACCGCCTGTTTAATCATGATTTATCATGCCTTATTATCATTTGTTATTGTTCTACCTGATGATATTGCCTTGATTATATCCATCGACCTTTGACTTTAAGTTTGATTGCCTTGAAAATCTCCTGATCAGCGCTAGCTAGGTAAAATAAAACAATTTTAGACTCTAAGTCTTGCTTAAAACTTTTAGACATTGCTCGTCCAATTAATAATTTTAGGCTTAAATTATGGAAGAGATATTCATCGGACATGATTACTTATCAAACATGGAATTTGGAAGTTCGGCGGCATGCCAATGTGTTGGGATTGGGATGGAAACGGACGGGCGTCGACTTTTGGGTGTTGGTAGCAAGTAGGCTGTGTGATGTGTGATGTGAGAGAGGGCTGTGATGCAAAGATGCTTGAGAGGCCAGACCTTAGGATCAGTTGCAGCTTGGGGTTCCACGGGCGGTTCCGAGGGCAGATCGGTTTCGATAGAGCCTGAACCTGATAGCGTATAGAAGGTGAATGAATGGACGCTGGCCGATGGGGCGATGCCGGTCAGTGAGTGGAGAGGACTGGGATGGTGACACGCCGGAGAGCTGACGAAGAAGTTGGACCAAATGCTTCGGTGGATTGGATCTTATCACCACAACGCGGGCCATCCAACAACGCTCGTAGTGGCTACGTGGCAAGTATTGGGGATTCGGTAAGCGCTAGCAGGATTCGAGGGATTGAATGGAGGATACGGGCTCTGCCGTTGCACCATGAGGTGAATTATGTCGCCATCCGTGATCCGCATCTAGGTCGTCCGTGCGGGGCGTGATCTTAAAGTCGCGAGCCGGACTTAGGGGAGCAACGCCCGAACGTAGGAGCTAGACCATTTGGCACTTGTAGATGCGCCCGGATCAGGGCAGATTTATGAAGGAGATACACCGTGGTGTGTGCGAATTAAGTAGTGAGATTGTTAGGGGCTTGGTGTGGATGTGTGATTGTGTGGATTGGTGGAAATGTGGATTGTGGATTGTGACAAACTACAACAATGAAAATAATGATTAGCGGAACTTTGCTAAGTCATAGGCTTTGATTTAGAAAACTTGCTCGCGAAACCCCAACCCCTTTCCAACCTTTCCTTGGAACCCTATCATGTTGGGTGTTAAAGGTTTGATCGTTGGACCAAGATTCATATTCCTTTAGATGGAGCAATATGATATGCGCCAGTGAAGAGAAGGTGAGGACCGATTGTGTAGTAAGGTATGGCTTCCTCTCGAGAGTTTGCACGGCAGCAAGCCTGACTTTTTTTGGGTCTCGTGAGACGCGATGGGACTTCCGACTATTTGGGCCAATGTGCCATTTGTAATTATTATGCCAGCCACGCTTAACGTAGTGTAATATATAAGACTTGTAGATGAAATGATTCTAAAAGGTGAAGGTGCACTGCAAAATCGGATCGGAAGTAGATTAATGGCAAGCAGGCAAAGACGGGCTCATCGTAAGAAAGCTGATAATTCTAGGACCTTGCGATATAGCCTAAGATTATTTTAAGCTGAGATTTTACCTTACTTTATAATTCGCTTTTTAAAAATGCTATAATCTATCCTTCTACTAGTTCTTGTATTAAAAAGGTGCTAACTCCTTAAATTTGTAAAACTATTTTGTAGATGGAGATTCGCAGATCTTGAGTGGTCCGCTGCGCTTTCACGGTAGGAGGAAGTTGATCACCAGTGCTGAACTATGACTACTTTGGGGTTTGAGGCCCCTACTTTTTGGGCTCATTGATTTTCGCCTCCCATTCTCACGCCACAGGGTCGAGGTTAGGGTCTACTTACGTCAGACGTGGCTCAAATCACCGAGACCGGATGTGCGGATCTAGACGATAGATGCGCGCTGATCTCTGTGATATATCACGATATCGCTATGATGGCAATCCAGAAACCGACTCGTCCGAGAGAATCGCCCGACCTTGTTGGAGGGACCTTTACTTCGCAGACCTTCCTTCACTGCCCAGCTGAGAGAGGGCGGCACAGCGAGGAGCTAGTTGATCTCAAGGATGACTCATTTCCTGGATGGAGGAGCAATGGGATCGGAGCGAGAGTGAAGCTGGGCATCGCAGTCTCTTCCTCTGCCTAAACGCAGAAGTTGACACCGATGAAAAAGGAGGAGGATGAGGCCCTGGATGGCCGGTAGTGCTCAGACGCTCCGGACGGATCACTCGCAAATCCCTGGCAAGGTCAAGGGGCTCCATGAGTGTAAGCTCTGAGACTCAGCAGTGGTTATCACCGGCTAATTCACCCGCTTGTGACTTTGCACACCTGGCACTAGCCTCTGGAGTGGCACCCTCAGCCGGTTCATCTTGACCGGCGCCTTGCAGCGCTTGTGAGACGCCTCAAGGACACCGAGAAGGAGTGGAGGAATCCTACCTGCAGAGTGCGGAGATATAAGGTCCACGACTCCTCTCGGCAGTGGTGGGTGTATGAGCTAGTGAATGTACTACTACTTGTTGTCTAGCCCTAGTAGAAGCTAGATGTAGTAAGATAAGAACATAGGCGCCTTCTAAGCTCAAGGATTCTACCTTGCCAGAGACCATCCGAGACGTAAGCGATAGTTCGGTCTATTGACTACTTTGTTTAACTATTTAGCTCGCACTTGAACTATGTATGATTGACTTCTGACACAACTTATCATGATTGCATTTGACTTTTAGCATGCGAACTCGACACGCCAAGGCAATTGGTGCTAACGCTAAGTGGGTGAGGCACGTCTTAAAGTGGGTAGCAACTAGTCGTCGATTCTCACAGAATCTCGCACCGAACTAAGGGCGGCTGGGAGAAGTCCCAGTCACCCATGCCGTGGTGCGCACGCGTCGGGTGAGTGAGACCAACCACCTCCAAATTAGAGATTACCTGCCCGCGCCCAGGCCTCACCTAGACGGGGATCAAGGATTAGTCAAGCTAGACGCTGTTACATTAGAAAGTATGCCATGTCCTATGGTGCTCAACATATAGCCAGTGTCTATACCGCTGGCAGAGAGGAACGGCTTGTTCACCTATAGACGAAACGAATTTTGAACCATGGCCCCCGGAGTTAAGGACCCGCGTGAATGATGAGGTCTGAGGTCGAACTGTGTCGACGATAAGCAGAAGATCTTGTGAAAGAGCCGTTAATGAAAATTATCAATTGATGAGATGGATGGAGGATGCAAATCCTACAAACAATCAATGCCACATTGAATGTACGGGCTGATGTTTACCATGAAAATGGGGAAAATCGAGGAGAATGCTATGGGACACCAGTCCACAAGGCTCACGCGGTACTCATCACGTTGACAAGAGTTTTTAACTTTGCGCTTCCGATGCTCAGCCATAGATGATGCTCATGAGGAAGAAGCAGATGATGAGGAAAAGTCACCGCTACGTTCTAATCGATCTCTGAAATTTTTCAAAAGGTGAACAAAGCATTCCTTCCGAGAAGCATAGCGCAGCTAGCGCAAAGGCATTGGCATCGGTCAGACGCTGCAATGCTTGAGGATCCGGCGTCTGAAGGATGGCGCAAACCGATCTCGCCAACCCAGCCACCACCGCGCCCACAGCAGCAGCAAGGCATACTGCAAGCCAAAAATATCCGCTACAGTACTAAGGTGGATTCGAGCGGGTTGAGCTGACCATCGTGCGACGGAACACGCGTGGATGCGATTGGTCGATGGAGTCACTGCCATTCACACGACACTGATTGAGAGTGCGACTCGTGGCAGTTGGAGAACCAAGACTATGATATCAAGTGCCTCGGTATCTTACGTGGCCATAATCTTGGCTCCTGATCGCCCCTGTGGGCAACAATCTCAACTGGATCTACCTCGTGCGCCTCACTAGGATAGAACAACATGGAGGACATCACTGGAGGCATGACCAGACACCCGGTGGCCAGCCCCGACTAGTGCTTCGTCGACCATTCGAAATGGAAGCATGCCCGGTGAATCGAGGCATCGTAGCGTTGAATCCTCGAATCATCCGCCACTGATGGATTAGGAGCTCATCTATGACAGGCCTTGAATCAACCCTTCCCCTTTTGGAAAGCACCCATTCAGATGTCGGCTTGTATAGTCTAAAAGTCATGTGAGCTTGTAATAGTTCTCGCCTCGAGAGGATTCCGTCTGGTCTGGTCAATTCCCAATATGGTGTCCCAAACTAAGAATAGAGTGGTGGTGTGATTGTGAAGAGATTTACTTAGCCCTCTGTTATGGTTGCCTGATTCTGCCCAGTTCTGAGGTTTGGAAAGTTGATGCCCTTTCGAGACGAAGAGCCATCTGGTTTCAGGAAGATATGTACCAGGGTCAATATCTAGATGTGTTCTGAGGATTCGCACACGCACCGGTGATTCCATTGATTACCAAGTAGACCACAATGACCCATCTAAGACTTACTAAGATGAACTCAGAGAGCTAGCTCAAGCAAGTGGACATGGAAGCTGGATGTGGTTGGATTGCCGATGCCAACATATCATAGGGGATCTGCCATGTTTGTAGATAAGAAGGATGGTAGTCGAAATACGTCCGTAGTGGATTACAGAGGCCCCAATGCTCGATTAGCATTATCAAAAACAAATATCCTTTGCCTCAATTGATGACCGCTTGATCAACTGTGAGCCAAAGGTTGTTTCAAAGATTGATCTTGATCGAGATATCATCAAGTCAAGGTCAAGAGGGATAGATAAAATCGCTTCACAAGATATAATCATTTGAATGTATGAATTCTTTTATGTCCTTTTGACTTACCAGCGCTATTTCATGAATATGATGAATATGATCCTTATGGAATACTTTCTTAGACCATCGGAGCGTTATCTCGCGACTTTACATTTACATACATCCCGTATATTCCAAGATGACGAGGAACATAAGTATCTAAGATTGGTCCGATATAGAGCCGACAAATTCAAAGTGCGGGCTAGATGATTAACTATAACCTCGGGCTACCTATCTAGCGGTAGTAAGTAATGCGGTAAGGTATCAGCCACCGTATGGACGCTATACCACCGGAGCGATCCCTACCACCGTTTAGCGAAGTTAAGAGAAGTTTTGTGCGAGTCTGATGTCTCATGAAGGCTTTTAGAATTGCCAAACCTATGACCAAATAAAAAGCAAGGCAGTTTGATTGGACAAAGGCTCACATCGTGAAATTTCAGAGCTAAAATCAAGCTCGCATTACCGCCCGTCATGACCGATTTGACAGTGTATATACAGCTCAAGCAAAGGGTGTCTTACGCATGAAGATTATCCAACTCATGATCATGGCATAGGCATGATTACTCTAAAGATTTGGAGACATTATTTAATGGGTAAGGGCAGTGATGTTTATACCCACCATAAGAGTTTGAAATACATGTTTACTCAACCAATCTAAATATAAAGTGTTGAAACGATCAAGGACTACAACGAATGTCCTATACACCTGTAAGGCTAATGGGTATGCCCTCATGTAGGTAATCCGACCCTGTGTACGCACTCTACGAGCAGTACTAAACTACCCGCGACTACGTACCAGACTACCCATATCAAAACGATCTGTGGTCGAACATCAGAGGATATGGGGATTTAGAGGCCAACTGTAGCTACCTGCTAGCTAGCCTAGGTGGTTCAAGGACTTGTTTGACCAAATCAAGGAAGTACAAAACTCCTTAGCGCTAAGATAAGAGACCAAATGAAAAAGGAAATATGGGTGCCAAATGGAGGATGAACATCTGAGACAAAGGATTTTTCGATTCTCCTCCATGACCAAGAGTTGAAGAATCACATCTTAAAGAGTCCCATGAATTTTCTTCCGTGCAAAAACCCCGTGCACCAATGTGTATCAAGACCCAAAAGCCCAATTTGGTGGCCCCTGCTGTGTGGGCGAAATATGTAGCCAAATGTCATATGCCAATGAAGCAGATCAACGCGAGCAGCGCACGCAGATCGAATGTAGCGAATGGCCGAAGAACGGTGAGGGGAAGGAAGTAAACAATGGACCCTTTAGACTTTACTGGTCGTGTGAGTGGTGTGACTCCATTTGGGTCATAGGGACCGCCACCAGTTAACTAAGGTGGCCACTTTATTCTGGCCAGGCCAGAAGTCGACACACAAGGGAGATAAGTCAACTCTAAGGATAGTCACTCCATGGAGTTCCAAAGAATAATCTCTGGATCGTGATCCCAATTCACTTCCCAATTTTGGGGAAAAAGCTACATAGTGCCCTTTTCCTGCCGACAAGAGCCATCCTCAAGCAGCCAACAGGAGAATCAACTAAGTCCTAGAAGATATCTTGCTGATGCATTTTGGAGTTCTCCGCCATTGGAAGAATATGCCACATATGCTGAATTCACAACCTTTTTAAAGATGTCCGGTTTGAACAAGGATGATTCCCTGTATGGACGGCCTGGGACATAGACGCGGTATAGTCAGGACAGAGACAGACACCTGTTGGTCGGTTGGAACACCTTTTTGGTCGGGTTGGAGGCGAGTGTGTTTGAAAGAGTCACAGAGCCGAAGGAAAAATGGTAAAATCATTAAGAGACGCGCGATTATTGCATTGTGCACGGCCAGCAGTATCAGTAGTTTCCGCGCCGACTCTCCGCCAGATCCAGTACCTTAAGGTGTCACCGTCAAGAGATTCAAAGATTCGAGCAGGGGGAGTTAGCCCTATATGATATATATTCCGATGCCTATAATCATTGCCAAGAGAGGTCAAGGGCATCTGTGTTGGAATTACCTTAACTTGAGATATACACAATGTGTTCCATGTGCATCGCAACTCAAGAAATGCGAGAAGACGAGAGAGAGAGATCAAACCACCCGCAAAACCCACTAAATAAAAAACCCTATTCACTTAATAAAAAACTCTACTTATCGCTAGTTCGACGACAAACAAATCAAAGTTAGTTATATGAGGCAAGACATTAAAATATGTAGGAGTCGTCGGAAAGCTGCAACCTTATCATGGGAGAAGACGTAACAAGACGCGGGGAATGCCCTCACCTATTCAACCTTTGCCGTTGCGCCAAGCGAGTTAGGAAATGAAAGAGATTTATTTGCGAGGATTTGATACGACAAAAGTTATGATAATATTTTGAAAAACGTCCCTACTATATTCCGTAAAAATTTATGTGACAAACACACATTTCTAGACTTAGAAGCCATTTGAAATTGATGATTTTTGTTTGAATAAAGCACTAAATAGCTAATTAATAAACCCTTTATAAATTTTATAATTTATAGCACTATTTAAAATTGTTGAAATATAAGATTCTAATGGACCTTAAATTGGGAATATATTTTCATATTCATAAAACATCCATACACACACACATATATATATATATATATGTATATATATATATATATGTACACATGTATATACACATATATATATATGTTATAGGTTCCAAATCCATTTAGATTACTCGGTTGTCGGTGTTGACTGGTTTGATTTGATGTTTGTGTGTGTCTCCTAAACGTCAAGGGCATTGGTCATTTGGCTCGCTCACAGACATTGACATGCCTTCCAGCCCGTCTCCGACGCCCGGCTTCCGAATCGACTCTGGGGAAGATCGGAGCCTTCACTTGCGCCTATCAGTCCGACGCATTTGACAGAGCGGCTACGAGCATGCTCCAGCCCCAATGTGGAGTGTTGTGCCACCGTGCTGTCTTGCACTTTCGCAGACAGTGTCCAGGAGTTGGCAGCTTGATGACTGGCCTGACACTGTGTGGCCCACACGCCCGAGTCTGCAGCACCGCCACCTACAGAATGAACCGATCGCCGCTAGCGACAACAAGGTACGAATCCTCTCGGCTCAAGTCTGAGCTCTAGCATTAGCTCTCAAGCCACATCTTGCTGGAGAGCTCCGGCTTAGCCCGCTAGAAACGCCACCGCTGCTGCTCGCCCCCTCTCACTCTTTCTCTCTCCCTTCACTCCCTAGTCCATTGCGCGCCAGCGCAGCAATTGAGCGAATCAGAGTCCGACATCTGGCTTGCCGAACCTATCTCTCACGCAGCGCCGATGCGCTTATGAGCCTGACTACGATCACTGACCTCGCCGGACGCCGCACTTGCGTGAGTCACACTCAAGCAGCGCGGTTTCTGCGTAGCGCGCCTGCTTCACCTGGCAATCGTGAGAGACCTGTTTCTGTTTGACTGACCGTTGACGGGATTGAGCATGAGTCAGCTTGGAGCAGAAGGCTGTCGCAGACCGGCGACGCCCTCCTCTGCACAGCAAGTTTCACCCGCATTTCGCACACGCACCGGCAGGTCTCCCTCTTGCCATCTCTGGCTCGCCTCAAGGCTCGCATCACGTCCAGGCAGCCAGATCGTGGGCTTTTTGTGTGGTGCGTAGCCGGACCGCGTTCTCGAGCTCGCCGTAGATCATTAGCCACATGCGGGCTATTCGGTAAAGCACCGCGCGCTAACCCTCGATGTCAGCCACGAGTCGGACTAAGTTTCACTCCTTCTTCGGCAAGGGCAACCCTCACGTATCGATTCCGACGCAGCCCCAAGTTCAGCGGTGAAGAAGCGGCGAAGACGATCAAGCAATGGGCGCCGCAAGTCAGCGCCAATCGTGCGTATCAGCAGGGCGATCTCGCCGAATCATGGTGGGTGTGCTCCCATTGCCGTCGTTATGAGTCAGCGCTCACGTCTCAGCCGGGGCCTAAGATATCGCGTGTCTTTATGTAATATCATCGCTTTCGAAATTCATGTATTCCGAGTCGAGTGCGTGACCTGATGGCGTGAATTCACCCTTTTTTTTTTCCCAGATTTTATAAATAAAACAAAGACAAGAATAGAAACGATTTATTTAAAATAGGTAGATATCATTAAAAATTCGGAAAAAGTAGGGTAAATACTAGAGCTTGTGTTGGATTTAATAAAAATAGTACCACACACAAGAATCTAACACGGTTCCTAGATTAAATCCATTAAGCTTATTTTAGGGTATTAATTCATATAAAAATAAGAAAAAATGGAATGTTGTGTATTAAAAAAATAGATTAACAATTAAGTTAAATATAAGAAAATCATGGATGCCGATAAATGACTTTTTGGACCTAGGTGAATATAATATAACCTATAATATGTTTCCTAATTACATGTTAAACTCAATATTGGTATAATTAGGAAACATGAATAACTAGCTACATGTATCATGTTAACAAATTCTAACTATTTAAAGTACTTTAAAAGACGATAAAACCATATTTTGTCCTATTGGGTTAATTAGGGTAGAAATTTCATTACACATATATATACATGTATCATGTGCATCATCTCACAAGCACTTCGGCCATTCCGCTATGATTCATTATTTAGAAGGATCATGGAACTTTCTCGATATATATATATATATATATGGATTCATGTAGATAGTTAAACATAGGAATCGTAAATGAGCGAATAATACGACCTCGATTGCATTTCATGCATCATTCTCTTCTTCGCAGATCGTGTTTATGATGAATTGTTGATTCTCCGCTTAGACGTAGAGGATCCGTAAACACAGATTCGAGGACTCCGACAAGACCCGACTTCAATTCCCAAGGCGAGTTAACATTCACCCTCTAAGGATTGCTTTTACTAGGAGAATCTTGATTTTCCCTAGTGCGAAGTTAATACTACCCTTAATAATGTTGCTTTTACTAGGAGAGGATGCGCTTTCCTAGTGCGAGTTAACATCTTAAACCATAATTGTGTTTGCTTTTATTAGGAGAGTTAGCTTTCCCTAGTGCCGCTTAACACTCTAATGGATCATATTGATTCCCGCTTTTATTAAATATTTTATTTACCGTATTAAATTGCATGCTTTTCAAGTAAACAATACACGCTTGTTTAATCATGATTTATCATGCCTTATTATCATTTGTTATTGTTCTACCTTGATGATATTGCCTTGATTATATCCATCCGACCTTTGACTTTAAGTTTGATTGCCTTGAAAATCTCCCTTGACACCCGCTAGGTAAAATAAAACAATTTTAGACTCTTAAGTCTTGGTTAAAACTTGCTTAGACATTGCTCAGTCCAATTAATAATTTTAGGCTTAAATTGGCCTCGGGCGGTGAACCGATATTCACCGGACATGATTACTTATCAAACATGGAATTTGGAAGTTGGGCTGGCATGCCAATGTGTGTGTTGGGATGTGATTGGGAAACGGACGTGGTCCGACTTGTGGTTAAGGTGGAAGTAGCAAGGCTCTTGGTGTGATGTGAAGAGGGCTATCGCTCACAGACGCGGTCTTGAGAGGAGCGCGGGGCACGCAGCGTAGCGCTAATCGCCGCCACAGTGGGTGGTTCAGCCACATCGTGTGCGCAGGCACACCGGAGGAACGAGCAAGTAAGAAGGAAGTGAATGTGAATGTGTGGGGTGGCCGGATCCGATGTGACTCGTAGAGTGGACCGGACGGGTGTGCAAGGAGGCACACAGCGGAAGTCGTCGACCAAATGCCTCGCGGATTTGGTTCCTATCACCACAACGCGGGCCATCGCGCGGTAGTGCAAGTATTGGGGATTCGAGGATAGTACGACCGCGGCGCGTGCCGTCTCCTGCCATGCTTGAGGTGAAGATAAGATTATGTCGCTATCCGTGGGATGATCTAGGTCTTACGTGTCGGAGCCGTGACTCTAGTGCGGGCGTGGCACCGGCTTAGGAAGAACGGGCACTTCGGCGCGAAGATCCTTAACGGGTGCGCCACACCCGAATGAGATGGTGTGTGTGCGAGATTTAAGGGGTGTGGATGTGGATTGTGATTGGTGGAAATGTGGATTGTGGATTGTGACAAACTACAACAATGAAAATAATGATTAGCGTAACTTTGGGTTAAAAGTGCTAAGTCATAGGCTTTGATTTAGAAAACTTGCTTTCGCAAACAAATAAACCCCAACCTTTCCTTGGAACCCTATCACTAAATTGCATCAAAGTTGGGTGTTAGCTCGCCAGTGTTTGATGACATCGACCTGCATTCATATTCTCTTTTAGATGGAGAATATGAGCAGGATCAAGACGCCCGCCATGAAGATGAAGGACAGATTTTGCCGACGCACTGTATGAGGCTTAGGCGTCTCTCGATGAAAGTGCTTAGGCATAGCCGCACGAGACTCTTGCATCTTTTGGGTCTCCGCGACTCGATCTTTTGGACTTTCGACTATTTGGGCCAATGTGCCATTTGTAATACTTATTAGCCCCGAGGCTTAATACAGGTATTTGTGTAATATATAAGACTTCCGCCAGGCGAAATGATTCCCGCTATGTGAAAGGTGTGCACTAGTGTATCGATCCAGTGGACTAGTGCAGATCGTCGGTGGTGGGCAAAGGATAGCCCCACGCACGCCGCCGCAAGATACGCAGTTTCCGCTGCTCTCACCGCTGTCGCTCGCCGCCACCATGGCTCGCCATTATACCGAGAGCTACCGCCGCTCGGCTGCTGCCACCATTGCACGTGGCCACCATCGGGCTGCCGCCGCTCCTCATGGACACTGCCGCACCGTTGTGGTCGGACAGCCCCGCCCCCGGCCCTCTTCCTTCCTCCCTTTTCTCTCTCTCTCCTCTCTCTTCTCTCTTTAACCCTTTCTCTCTATCTCTCTCTTTAATCTCAGCTTCCCAGCCGCACGCATCTTATCCTTTCCATCAGGGCCGATCTGCTACAGTGCAGGCCTGCTTCTACAGTAGATTTTTCTTTTTCTAGAATTTTAGTGAATAGTGTTCCTTCACTATTGCACTGTGAATAAATCCTAGCTCCAAATCCGGCGATTTCAGTTTCTAAAAATCCAAAAAATTCATATCTACTTAGTGTAATTTTTATATAATTTTTCAACTTATTTACTGTTTTTAGTATTTATTGCTGTTTTTCTCGTTTTGCATGCAATAGACCACGTGGATGATGAAGGAGAGTTCGTCGACGCTGCTGACATTCGACAAGTTCAAGAAGAGCAGCAAGGCAAGTCTTTCCCCTGGAATACCAATTTCTAGATTTTACCAAAATTGCTATTTAATTAAATTATGCGTATTTGCCATTGAGATTCCTAGTGCATGTTGTTTATTTATATGGTATGCACCCATTATCATGACAAACGCTAGGATGAGAATATTATGTAATTTGCTAATATTTTTAATTATTAGTTAGCTTAGCATTGCTTAGATAGTCATCGGGAGTGATTCCCACCTATTTGATCATCATTAAACACTTAAATATGAGAATGTGGAGTATCTAAGTATGAGACATGAGAAACTGGGTTTATGGTGGGATTGTTCACTCATTAATTAAAATTTGACCAACTAATAATTTGACTCGGAGCGGGTGACTTGAGTCGACACTCCGGTCCCTAAGGACCGATGATCGTGATGAATTTAACTGAGAATTTTTCGTGCGACCATAAGCCCGGTATGGGACGGGCCTAATCTAGAGGGAGAATAATGTCAGAATTATCACCGTACTTGCACCGTGGGTGAGGTCCCGAAGGATGCGTCATTGCCGATGTATAGCCTGGGATGGAACTTCGGGGTACTTGTGTATAATATTAGGTATGGTCGAAGCTCCAGGGTATTTGTGTGTAATATTAGCGACTGTGACAAGTTGAGGGTTAGACTTCTAATGAATTTTGTTACGATCTTATCCGATGGGAGAGTATCTTATCTTGCGGAAAAAGCGTACAACCTCTGCAGAGTGTAAACCCATTCAAATGGCCGTGCTCCTGGTTACGAGCATTTTAGTGGTTTTCACATCGTAGCTACACCTTAATTAATTTGACTTGGATAATGTTTTCCGGCAACGTACCATTGCTAGATGATTCATGATGAATAAGAACGGGGATGAGAACTATATTGAGATGATGACTTGAGACAATGAGGACCTAAGATATGGGACACTGAGTTTGAGAATTATGCCATATTTATCTTATTTTTGAGATTAATCATGAGGACTGCTATGTCTTTATTTATGTTTTGTTAAATGCTTTTATACTTCTAAGTTAAAATGCATTTATGCAAATAAGCCCTTATCTTTCCTAGAATGAGCCTGGCCTGGCGTCTCTTAGGAAAGGCTTACTAGCATTCACGTGCTAACCACGACTTTTATTCGGGGCTGCTTATTCCACGAGTAGTTAGGAGTATGACCAAAAGTATGTTACGAAGTATCCGGAGGGTGCGCAGGACTACTAAAGGCTCCAATACAGTGCGTGCCCGTGGCCGTGATGGAACACAATTATGAATTTTTATTTGATTTTAAAATGCATTTCGTGAAGATTTATGGTCATTATAAACTATTGTAATAAGTGGAGCTGTTGCACTCTGATTATTTTATTTAGTTATACAGTGTGGTATTAATATTTCATCTTTGTTCTACCGTGGGCATGAGCACGGATCCTTAGGACTCATACCGTTAACATAGAGGGTTTGGTTTAGTAAAACCGGGTCCTGGCAAAAAATCCAGGTGTTTTGATCTTGTAAGTTCTTTTGAGACATGTCTTTTGAGCCCAACTTACTTTTATATACGTATGCTCTTAGTATGCTAATATTGACCATATCTTTTTTTTTTTTTTTTTGCTTGTGGTTTCAGTGTCCTAGTATTTTGTGAGGATTCAAGAATTGTTAGTTGCTCAGTTCAGCTCAATCCGAACTAGTGCCTGCTTGATTGTTACTTTCTGCGCCGATTTGATTGGAGATGTAAAGCTACTAGTGGCTGGTGCAGATATGGAAGAAACCAATTTGCATAGATCTAAAGCTGGTACAGATGTGGAAGGCAACATATCGAGTGCTAAAGTCAATTTGGAGTTAAAAGTACTAACTCTAGCAAGGACCCCTCGATCTCACCTCAGCAATTGTACTAGTTATGGTCAACGGGCTGGCCTGGTTTGGCCCGGTTGCTATGCGAACCGGGCTAACAGGTTGTGGTTTGAGCCTGAGTTGGGTTCAGCTACATAACAGAACGAACTAGGTCAATCTGGTTCAGATTTGGTCTGATTGGCCCCTTTGGTACTGGTTAGCCCGCTTTAAGGAAAATATTTGAAAAAATTTAGAGAAATTAGGGAAATTTAAAAATAACAACAAAATTTTTTGAAAATGATTAAAAATTCCAAGAAATAGAAAAAATATTTGGAATACACTGAAGAGCTTTGTGACATCCCGCTATTTTCTAAAAATTCCGGAAAACACCATTACTATTTAAGACAATTTTTCAATCGGTTTAATTAATAAACACTAGCTAATCTTCCATGCTTACCCTAATTTCCTCCCTTATCACTTCCCAAATCATCTTTTCCCTAATCGCGTTCTCAATAATTGTCGTAGCCGTGTCGACAACCCGCGTGTGCATATCCTTTCCAAACCGAATCGAGCCAAAATCCGATCCCTACCCAAATCAGTTCTTTCCAAAACCGTGCATCCTAATTCATACTAAATCCACAGCCCAAAATCATGCCAAATCGTACCCGAATCAGACACAATCCAAACCTGCCATATTAAACTCCAAGTCCACAGTATAAAATCCAGGTGACTGTCGGCCGTAGCTCACAATCCCAAAACCCTAGCCGCCAAGAACACCCCCAGCGGCCGGCATCACAGAGCAAGGGAGAGGAGGAAGAGAAGAAACGCCGCTTATCGCCTGTTGTAGGGAGAGCCGCCCGCCCAGGTTTGCCGACGCCGTGCCACTCGCCTCACACCGCTGCCCACCATGCCGACGCCGCCGGTCCGTGCTGGCCGGCCGAAGGCTGCGATGAGGAAGCCCTACCGTTGCGCCGCCTCCGCACCTCGTGCAGTAGCGCCGCTGCGCGCCGCCTCACCGCAGGCCCAAGCCGGTGTTCGCCCCACTGCACTTGGCCATCGCACCGCCGACGCCACCTGCCCCGCACCACCACCTGCCGCCGCCGGAGCCATGCAGCCGTGGTCCTCACTTCTCTCTCTCTCTTTCTTCTTTTCTCTCCCTATGTGCGTGAAGGAAACAAAGCAATGCCAGCTCCTTTAATCATTGGTCTGGTCAAAACGAGTCAACTCGCCACTGTTCATTGTGAACAGAAACTCTTCACAATTTTATATCTCCTAAACCTTAGCTCCGATTCACACCAAACAAATTTTGTTGACCTTCTTTTAACCTAATCTACCTCCTGTATTTATTTCATATTTTTTTGATTTTTATTTATTGCTATTGACTGGTTCGCGCCTTGATTTACGTGTAGATGTCACGGAGAAGTCTGGAGGGGAGCTAACTGCCGGTTGTCAAGGAACATGCTACTCGGATCAAAGTGAAAGATAGATACATATCGATCCCATCAATTTTGTCTTATATTTACTATTCATCATGTTTTAACTGTGCATGCTAATTTTATCGTTATTTTATATATTTAATTTTAGTTATTGCCAATGATGTGTTAATCATCTATTAGCACGTGCTACCTTCCTATTGACACCTAGAATAATTCATATCTATTATAGCCATCCTTGAATTTACTCATTCTAGATGCTTAGTTACTTCGATGAGAAATCTAGATGATCATTATGATGAGAAATAATTTAAAATCTTGGTAGAGGGAGTCTACTCTTTATGTTGTGATTTTGGCTAAACTTTAATTGAACTAAAATCAACGTGGCGTGAGTAGATTCGAGGTGGTGGGTTGATTGGTGGATATTGGTTCTGTGGTATGCCACCTCGATCGACTTAAGGACCGAACATGGTAGATGATCTAGTCAACCACAACAGTACAACCATAGGTGTTAATAATGGCAATACCTTAGTTGTTACCTCAGGAAATCCAGGGTTGGTTTGTAATGGCAGTGTGAGTTACCTCAGGAAATCCAGGGTTGGTTTGTAATGGCAGTGTGAGTGTGGCTCGCGACCATCGTATACTCACCTGGCACAAGAGAGGAACCTTTGGCTTAGTGGGAGACGGATTGGGGCGAAGTGAGGCATTCTTGACCCTAGATGGAACGGAGATAGTAGCTTCATCTCATTCTTGGGTGAGTCCCATGGGTAAAGTGCACCTACTTTGCAGAGTTAAAACCATCATGATAGCCGTGCTCACGGTTAAGAGCGGGCTTCGGCGACTCTACATGTTATGTCACCTTTTTAATAATTACCTGTTGTAGATGTAGGACAGAGATTGCCCGGCATCGAGTGCCAAGTAGTGATTGCCACGCAATGCATTATAGGGAGTGTATTGCAAGGTTTTTTCTGTAGAGTTGGCAGTGAGTGTCATCTTGGTCTATGCTGAGACGGCATAAGAATATATTTGGTGTTAAGAACATGTGTGTAAAGAAATGAATTTGAAATTGTTTTTGAACTATTGCTTTACAACTAACAGGATTGTTGAAAATTGCTCTTTATGCCAAAATAACCATCTCTATTCCTTTGATAGCCTTGCATTCATTTACAAGGACATACATGCTTACTGGGTATGGTTTATCTATACTCATTAGTTGTTCTTCAGATCTGTGCATAAGTGACGACACTACTGAGTACGTCGACTACGAGGCAGGGTACGACAATGGAGCTTCCGGCTACTGGTGTATCCCCAGTTAGATGCCTGTGGCGTATGGACTGGTTTACCGAGTCGTCATTTTAATTTCTATCTTCCGCTTGCTACTATTAATATGAAGATAATTATTGTAATATTGGGCGTTTGTTGCTAAGGTAATTTATTTTGTTAATCGATAAACAACAAGGTGTGATTCCAATTTGCTCTAACTATGCGTACTAGCTGTGATCCGTTGGGACTAGTACTGTAAGCCACAAATGGGTCCGTTTTGCTAAGCCGGGTCCCGACAGAGTTGGTATCAGAGCCGAGCTGACTATAGGCATCACTAGATAGTTTTTGGAAGCCCTAAGGTTTATTTTTTAAAAAATTACCTCATAACTATTCTATTTGTCTTCTTCACTTGTGCTTTTCATCTTCTTCTCTAATTATTATTATTCTTAATATTTTTGTTTAGATGCCGGTCAACACATCCTACGCCCTGGACGAAGGTAGTTTTGTCGTGTTGTGGTAGGACATGCTACAATACCTCGGCTACACCAAGAAGCCAGAATATGTGAGGGACGTCATTTTCCAGAATGGAGTGGACCAATGGGTAGCCACTGTCACCATTCTATCTCGAGGAATAAAGCCTGAAGATGAGATGCATCAGTTCAGTGTGGTTAGAGTGACGAGGGAGTTTGCTACGCAAGATCCAACATGAAAAGCAATACACCGCATGGCAGCCATACACCAGGTGGAACAAGGCAGAACACCGCTCCGGTTGATGCCGTGACGTATGGAGAATGAAGCCCCCTTCTGTGAGTTTCCATTGGTTTACGACGAGAACGATCCTATTGTGGTCTACGAAGCAAAGTATGCAGAGTTTGAGTGCGGCATGTACGATCAACTCCGTATACAGTTCAAGACTATGGAGGTGAACTTGGCTAAGGTTGCGTACGAGGTTGATGAACTGGAGGATGATTTGAAGGAATGCATGGAGAAGTTGCAAACAAGTCAAGAAAATCTTGCGGAATATCAAAGGAGGAGGAAGTCCAGGAGGAGATTGCCACAGAAAGAGAGGGTGGAGCTGGAGAAAAATAAAAAGGATTTCGACAAAAGGACAGCTTGTAAAGAGAAAGAATTAAAGGAGAAGACCAAGGCCCAGTAAGAAGAATACATTGAATTGCCCAAGGTAGCTAGACGCAATTTTGCTATTGCAGAGAAGCTGGAGAAGGGAAACCTGGAGCTCACGCATGAAGAGAGAGATTTGACCGAAAGGAAGAGCGAACTCATGGAGGAATATGAGCTCATTATGAAGAGAATCTACACATGCAAACCCCCGATGGTCACCATGGTGGAAGCCGGCGAAGCTAAAGAAGAAGAGGAAGACCCCAAAAAGCGTATTCAAGAGGAAACTACCGAGCAGCGTCTTTCCGAAGAGAAAAACGAAGCTTATGTTATAGGTTTCTCATAGATTTTAGTTCGTACTTTATAAAAAGGTGTGTGGAATAGATTGTGTGAACCATTTTGCTCTTTTTGTGACACAGCTATTCATTATGTCTTAGTTAATCGCTAAATGAAAGTTTGTGTTTGAGATAAATTTGTTGTGTGTACTGTTTGAACTTATGCGATCCAAGAAAAGGAGAAGTAGCTATTTCATCCAGGCAAAAAAAATTCAAAGTACTCTTTATATTACAGTATGTTAATTTAGAAACTGCAAAAAAAATTACATATTGTTCATGCTACAGTACCTGAACCAAAAATCCCCTGTGTGCACTGTTCATGCTACAGTCTTTTATGCACTGCTTATGAGCTTAAACCTCCATCTTCCCTCTCCGACGTGCACAATGTCTTTCATGTCTCTCAACCCAAGAAGTGTCTTCAAGTTCCAACCGAAGTCACCGAGTTGGAAAATCATGATCTCCAATCTGATCTCTCCTATCGAGAACATCCCATTTACATTCTTGAAGAAAGGGAGCGAGCAACAAGAAACAAGACGACTAGGTTCTGCAAGGTGCAATGGAGCAACCACGAAGATGAAGCAATATGGGAACGTGAAGATTATCTCCGAACAACATATTCATACCTCTTCTTCGAGACGAGTGAATCTCGGGGACGAGATTCTTTTTAAGGAGGGATGTCTGTAACAACCCAGCTGTTAATTTCAGTTAGTTATGTATATCATTATCATGTCTCCATGGTCATAGTTGGATTTTCAATGTTTTTGCATAAAGTTGCATGCAACCACCATCCACTATGATGGAAAAATAAAAATCTGAAACCGAAACTCAATACATCTTAGTAACCCGAGGAACTAATCAAATGAAGCATAGCCGTCGGGCATGTCCCTAGGCCGAACGAGCCGGTATTGGCTTAGTTGAGCAAGAAATAAGCTCACCGAGCAAGACGATGCCCAGCACTGGCCATCCGAGCGTGGAGATGCCCGGACCAGCCCGGACAGGCAAGGATCAACCCAGATGGGCAAGGCGAAGAGCGAACAGGCAAAAAGTAACCCGAACGAGCAACGATACCACCTTGGCTGGCAAAACAGGCATAAGCCTTTAAAAATAGATAGCTATTGTAGCAAATACCCATATTCTTTTTGCCCCAGGCAGGAATTCTTCCATCCATTGGCTGAATTGGGTGGTGCTGCAGACAGCTACAGGCCAAAGTCTTTTTCCACCCTTTTTATTACCCATAGCATCTCTATTACAGGTGGGACCGGGCCCTGCTTGTCAATGGGAGAGTCTAGCCCTATCTAAACCACCTCTCCATCTCTCCACCCAGCCCCTTGCCTCATTTGCCTCTGTCTCCCACGAGCTGCTAGTTGACATAGCAAGAGCAGCAGCAAGAGATAGCTAATTCTTCCTCATTCTCACTCAAATCTCCCCACCAAACTCCAGTTTTACCCTAGAGTTTTATATACCGTTGGAAAGCTTAGCTCATAAGCTATCCATCCATCACCATGGTAAGCACATGCACAAAGGTTTACTTTGGTTCTAGCTCACTATTCTCTTTGTTGCTCATTTTCTGGATAGCAAGAAACTGATTTCGTTTTCTCACCTTTTGTTCATCTTTCACCCATATCCAGGATAGGAGATGAGCAAGATTGGCTTCCCTATTTCCTAAGCTTCAAGAATATCCAAGCCATTTGTGCATGCACAAGGTTTTGGGGTGAGTTCTTGATGCTTTTCTTCTCTATACGTGAGGTAATATGTTCGTCTCTCACCTTGCATGTCATTTTGGTTCACATGCAAGCTTAGGGATGAGCATGGAGACTATCTCCATGAGCTAAGGAAAGAGTAGAACCAAATCCACGGCCTAGAAGGAGAAGGAACCTGAAGGAACAAGCCCAGGAGCAGCTAGCATCATCTTGGGACAAACAAGTATATTCGTCTTCAACTTCTCCATTCATCGAACGCCCATCTCTTAGCAAGGTTTTCTTGCTAGGTGAGAACCCTTTCCCCTGTCTATCCTTTATATTTTTCATCATTTACCACTCTTGGTGATATCATTTTTCTTTGGATACACCGAAGAGTGAGAGCAGCAGCCCAAGAAACACTACTAAAGCCCATTCCCTCCATAGCAGTGCATAAAATAATTTTTGTGAAATCATCCATTGCTAGGATGAAAAGGTTGTCTACATGAAAAAGATGCACCTCAAAATTCTCTATAGCTTTTGTGTAGAACCCAAGCTCAATCGAGCTCATCTTGACCACCAAAAGTTGTTCATACCGACCAAACTACTCTTAACGACTATGTTGTCTACATGGACTTCTAGGTTCCACTCGATCTGGTCGGGGAAGGTCTTCTGCATCAAGCGTTGGAAAGTAGCTCCTGCATTTTTTAGACCGAATGACATGGTCGTGTAGCAGAAGGTGCCGAAGGGCATGTTGAAAGCAGTTTTCTCTTCATCTTCCCGCGATAGGCTAATCTGTGGTATCTGGAATACGCGTCTAGAAAGCTGATCAGCTGGGCCTCCGCCGTCGCATCGACCAGCTGATCTATGCGCGGGAGAGGGAAGTTGTCCTTCGGGAACGAGCCGTTGATGTTGGTGTGATCAACGCACATGCGCCACTTTCCATTCTTCTTCTTGACTACAACTGGGTTGGCCAACCACTCGAAGTGCTCGACTTCGCGGACAAGGCTGGCTTCCAACAGCTTGTCCAGTTGCTCTCGGATGATATCGACCTTCCACTGCGGGAACCTCCTCAGTGCTTGATGCACCGGCTTTTTGTCAGGCTGAATTGCCAGCCTATGCTCAATCACCTCCCTTGGGACACCGGGCATCTCGGATGGTTCCCATGTGAAGACATCCATGTTTGCCCGGAGGAAGGTGACAAGCTCGATTTCCTATATTGGATCCAGGGTGGCCCTGACGTGGACCACCCTGGTCGGATCCTCGGAGGAGACCGAGATCTCCTTTGTTTACTCTTGGGGCTACAGCGTCACCTCGGGTCGAGCAGGTTTGCGGGAATCCTGCTCGGACCCGCATTCAGGCAGCTGACCGACCAGAGCCAACGCCATCTCGTTGCATTCCAGGGCAGCCTTGTGGCTGCCCTTGACGGCAATCACCCCCTTCGGCCCCAGGAGCTTGAGGCAATGGTACGTGTGGTGCGTAGCTGCCATGAATTTCGCGAGAGCCAGCCTGCCGAGGATGGCGTTGTAGGCTGACTCGAAGTCGACTACCTCGAAGGTGACCAACTCAGTCCGGAAATTGCTCGGGCTGCCAAAGGTCACGGGCAAGATGATCTACCCAAGGGGGTCATGGACGTGCCTAGAATTATGCCGTGGAAAGGCATGGCAATATCCTTGATCATGGAACAAGGTATCTGCATCTTGTCCAGGACCCAGGCAGATATCAAGTCGAGGGCGCTCCCCCCGTCGATGAGTATTCGTGCGACCCTCGCGTTACTGATGGTCGGGCAAAGCACCAAAGGGAGCCTCTGCGGTTTAGTCATCCTCAGGGGACAATCTTCCCTGGAGAAAGATATGGTCGTGTCCGACCATCGGACATGCTCAGGAGCAGGGCTCCCACGGTCGATGTGGTAAACTTCCCATGCGGTGGCCTTCAGTTCCCACTGGGAGGAGTACGCCGCAGAGCCCCTGAAAATTAACGCGATGTGATGGCTCCGTTCGTGGTAACCTTCGCTGTCTCAGCCTTCCTGGTCGGTACGTTGGTCGGTACAGCCCTTGCCGGTGTCTGGGAGGACGGGCATGGGACCTCGACCATTATAGAAATCTCCTAGGCGGGCGATCAGTGTGCATCTATCACGAAGGTCATGCCTCGTACTGGTGAAGCGCATAAAAGCTGTCGCCGATGGAGCTCGCACGCGCTTTGACCGAGCCACCGGCCATTGATCGCCGCTTGCCCTAAGATGGGCGAGGTTTCTTGGGCTTCGGCGTCTGCGGCGGGGACAACTGCTCCGAGATGGCAACCACTATTTTGGCCGTCGTTGCCTTCTTCTTCTTCTTGGCCTTCTTGTCGGAGGCAAAAGACTTCTTCTTGCTCGAGGACTCCACGCCCGGCTGTGGAGGCGCCTGGCCGGTTCCCAGGAGTCGTTTCCGCTCTGCGAGCTCCTCGGCATTAATGTAGCGTTCCGCCGCTTGGAACAGCTCATTGGCCGAGGAGCCGGAGTATATCTCGAGATCCTGAGTGAAACAGACGTTTTTGATGCCTTTGGTGAAGGCCTCAACGACCGTTTTGTCCAGGATGCTCAAAATAGTGTTCCGAACCCGGATGAATCTTTGGACATAGTCGTGCAAGCTCGCCCTCCATCTGACTACTGGCTGAGATCCGCGCCTTCTGGCGCGGCAACACCTCGAAATTCGCCGCAGGCATCACAGAGTTGCCCCCAACTGCGGATGGATCCTTCCTGCTGGTTAAAAAGCCAGGTCCGAGCAGGGCCTTCCAACATAGCGGGAAAGTAGTTGACCATCACGCCTTCATCATCGCCGGCGGCCGTGATGGTAGTAGCGTGATACCGAGAGGAATCGTCCGGTTCGTGGTCCCGCCAAACCGCCGATGGTTCCGGTTAAACTTCGTGGCCACGCCGCCCCGTAACGCCCGAGAAGGCGGACACCCGTGGTTTGTCCGGTGCCGCTGGCAGAACGCCATTGCCGTTCTTTGGGACCCAAGCCGTGAGGACACGCCATTGCGTCGAGGTCCCGAAGTACCCGAGGGGGTGTTATTCCGGTCGGTGCAGGGTCGGTGGTCGCTACGGTCACCTCTTGCCCGAGACTCGATGTGCCTCCGCAAGGAGTGTGTAGGTCACGCCGCCGCGAGACGCTGTTCGCCGATCGCCCATCGGCGGGTGACCATCGTGTCGGGCGGGCGCTTGTTGTTCCTTCAGCGGTCAAGGTCGTCGCGAAGGTCACGACGAGAGCCGCCGCATGACTTCCCGGAAGTACTCCGGAGGAAGCAAGACGGGAAGATTACTCGCCAATTGCTCTGTGTTTTCTCCATGGCAATGCCGGCCGGCGGCCGATCAAAGTCCGACGGAGATCCCGATGTGAGGATCAATTGACCTCATTTCTGTAGCCTCGGAGTCGTCCGAGAGGGTGGACAATAATCGGACAACCAAAACGGAGAGCGGACCTTTAGCTTGGTTCAGGCCCCTCGGAGAGAGGTAACGACCCTACGTCCGGTGTTCTTATATTCGAAGGAATACAAGAAGATTACAATGGCGGTCCTAAGCGCCTGAGCAAAGGACACTCAGCTTCCTGGGATTGAACGGAGGCTCTGGCCGGAACAGGGCACGGCCGGAGGTCTCGCTATCTACTGTGTTTCTGGTTCTTTTTTTCTTCTTTGTGTATTCAGCTGTGCGACCTATTTATACACGGGCATGATCCCTGCGCTAATGGATGTACAGCTTGATATCGAGTGGTCAGAAGGCTTCCCTTGGGCGTGCCGTATGAGAACAGTCCTCTCCGTCATTTGTGACGACGGAAAAAGGAATGGAATAGTAGAATAGGACCCGAACAGGTAGCCACGGTCTTCGATATTTGCGATGGGACGTAATAGTCAGCCGGATGTCAGAATATTTATTACAGGGGACGAAAGCAAGGTACTCACGGGGTGGCCGCGTGCCCCCCTCCCCGTAATCAATGTTCAACAGGAAAGGGAGTGACCCGAGACCTTCCCCGAGCAAGGAAGACCCTTGCTCGGGCCTCGAGCAAAGATTGCCTGCTCGGGGAGGTAGCCGGGGCCAGTCCACGAGAGAGAGAGAGAGAGAGAGAGAGGGGGGAATTCTGGAGATACTCCCACCCCCATCAATACCATTATCACCTAATTTTTCTTATGGTGAAAACCAATTTGGCCAAATTATTCCGATTCTTCTCTTAACTGCTAATCCTATTTCATGCTTTCCCTTTAAACAGCTAATTCTCAGTTTTAACCACGAAATGCTATTCTTGTCTTTATGTTCATGGTGGCAAGAGCAGAGGACAAGAATTCGCACAGGCTTCCAAGAATTTACGATGGTTGATGGAGAATGAAATGCTGAAAATATTGCTTGAGTTAACAATCATGGAAATATTTTTCAGTGGATCTGAAGCTCTTACGTCATCAGTCATTGATGCAGTGATGATTTTTATATCAATGTTACAAACAATGCAAATGGAAGATTTGTAATGTTAGGAATATTCTGCCGTGCGAAAAGAAAATTGCAAGCCTAAATTCAGATATATGTATTTATCTGTTCTCTTGCCATGATATTGAAGGATTCAATAGTAACACTGTTGGTAACATCATATTACATTCACTGGATGCTACAATTCATTGTTCCATTGCAGATAATGAATAATTAAATTCTGAAATAATAAATCTATAATATATGAACTATTCTGTCAGCCTTTTTTTCTTGATGGGAGTTTCAAGAATCTGATCTTTCCCTAAATTTAACTGTTTGTTAAACATTCTATAGGATTGCCCATGGTTCTCTTTGATCAACAACATTAAGTAAGGAACTGGTTCTTTCCTTTTTTTTTTTCTTGATGGGAGTTTCAAGAATCTGATCTTTCCCTAAATTCAACTGTTTGTTAAACATTCTATGTACTGCCCATGGCTCTCTTTGATCAATAACATTAAGCAAGGAACTGGTTGTTTCTTTCTTTGGAAAATTGGCACTAGAGCGCTGTAAAAGTGGTGGCTATGCTATATACCACTAACAAATCGAGACTTCGCCATATGCCACTACAAATTAAGGATATACGGCCCTAGAGCACTTTCGCATATTGTCGCCAATTTTTCCTTCTTTATTTCTTTTTTTAGATGGAGGAAGGAATTGGTTCTTTTCCATCTTTATTTCTTTTTTTTTAGAAGGATGAAGGAATTGGTTCTAGGAGCTATAATTATCTCCTTATCCATTGGTATGTTAAAAAGGCTAAATCTATACTGGTGGACGACGGTGGGCAGTAGGTCGCTGCAGCACAGGGAGGTGCCCTATAGCTCTGTCCTTGGGCGTAACCTATGTGGTGTCGTTAACCTAAGATTTACGGATGATGAACGAGTGGATTCATGCACTTGCTTCATCGTGGGGAGACTCATGGGTCTACAACCGTGGCTACCACCTAGCAGCTCGAGGATGAGCTACATGTTCAAGAAAGATGATGTGTCATGGACGGTGGCCCATGTCCCTCCCATGAACAATACCGTGGTACTGTAGCGGCATGAATTGTACCATGGTACTGTAGTGTACGGGCCTAGGCTTCTAAATGATTGACATATTAGATATTAGATCGGATTAGTTACAATAGATTAAAAGATTGCTTTCTTAGGTTCCAAGTAAATAATCCCTATAAAAGGGATAAGATTTATCTATTATCAATCAAGTAAGAATTAGGGTTTAACCCATCTATCCGTATCACCTGGCCATGAGGAATGCTACCGGCCTTCTCTCATCTAGGCGAGACAACCATTCTATTTACCCTAGTTTGTGACACCCGACTAGCAGAGGAAGCTTCCCAGTTCCATGCTTTGTTCTTAGCCTCATTGGACATGGAGGTGGACAAAAGATCTTGGTTCTTCAAATTACCCTTTCATTTTTAACTTTCACCAATTAGGAAGATAACAACGTTTCCTTTTTATCACGAGGAAGTAGTAGCTTTCTTTTATTTAACTGTTTTTATTATTCCTGATTATAGATATTCTGTCAAAACTCAATGCTACTCAAGAAATGTAAACAAGGGGGCAAAAGATCAAATGTGCCATCAGGGAGGGTCCTGTTCTCGTCGACTTATCTTATCTGACCTATTTGTTTTATCTAACTTATTTGACTTTTTTCTATCTTCGAGAGCTTCCCGAGATAGTCTCGAGAGTCGGATCAGCTTCGTTTGACTTATGTTTTAAAGGTTTTAGACAAGCCTTTGGGATAGAAAAAAAAAGAGGTTCGAAAAAACAAATCTTTTTTATTTTAAACGAAAATAAACCCTAACCCCAAATAAGACAAATAAGGCCTTATAACCTGAAAAGACCAGGGCCTAAAACACTTCAATGTATTTGGAGTTTCGAACGACACACCCCTCGTATCAACAGTGAATTGCAGACCAATTCTTTTCTTATTTGGACTGAAATCTTCACAAGTAATTATCTGTTATTGTCATGCTGGATGTATTGGTTAATAATCTTCATGGTCAGAGCTTAGCATCACCCATTGTTACAGCTGAACATTGGTCGAGCTGAAAGTTGATTGATCCGTTATACTACTTGTGTGGTTTGCTATTAAATTTTATATGTTGACTGGATATAAAATATTTTCAAATTTTGGATATAAAATATTTTCAAAACTTTCATATAGTAATAATTTTATGTATATCTTGATTTTCTTATATTTCATTGCAACGCACCAGCATCTAAGTAGTATAGATAGATAAGAATATAAAAATATACAGATAGATAAGAATATAAGAATAGACGGGTCCATTTTTATTGATTTTTTGGGAACATGGATTAATTTTTAAAATTAAATATTCCAGGGAGGCTGGGGATCGGGTTGGGCCAAGGCCCATTACTAGGCGTCTAGGCCATCCTGTTGCCTGTGATTTCATGGTGGAATCCATTGCAAACCCTAGCAAAGCATCCTCGATCGATCGATCCGGCCATGGCCACTGACACCACCTCCTGCGATTGGGCGGAGGTCTTAGTCGATCTCGACGCCGATGCCTACGTCGGCGAAAAACCCAACGCCACCACCGCCAGAGGCTTCACGAGGAACCAGGAGTGCATCGAGGCGACCTTCTGGCCCGCGCACCCGCCACTCCGCTCCCGCCTGTCGGTGCGCTGCCTCGATCGGGACTCCATCGCCTTCTCCGAGTCGGAGAACCCCTGCATCCTGCGCATGGTGGACGGCCTCCTCCTCCTCCGTGTCACCATGGCCATCTGCCGTCAAGCTGGTCGCCACCGATTCTTCCTCAACGAACGCGACCACTTCATCTACCGAGCCGACCCCCCGCTGCTTAGGAGGCTCCCAGACGCGCGCCAGTTCTGCTTCGTCGACGACGCGGCCGGCCTCCTGCCTCACGGCGATCACTTCACCGTCGCCGCGCTGGTGGCCGAAGACAAGGTGTTCACACTCCACTTGTTAGACTCGGAGATCTGGAGCTGGAGATCCATCAAGCTGCCTTCCTCAATCAATACCCTCAGGTTCGCGTACCAACGGGCAAGCACCGTGCTCACGCTTGGCGGTGAAGGCGGCACCATGGCCTGGGTCGATCTCTCGCGCGGCATCCTTCTCTGTGACGTGCTCAGCCCAAACCCCGCGCTCCGAGTTGTACCTCTGCCGCCGCCGCCGCCGCTCATGGCGGCGCAGCTCAACCGCAACCATGGGAATGGCGGCGAATCAGGATGCCCAAAGCCTTCTCGGGGCGTCGCCTTCATCAAGAGCAGGCGCTGCCTCAGCTTTGTCTATCTGGATGTTCGCGCCGTACGCCTCCCTGACTTAGACGAGGAGACCGGGCATATCTCTTTCAGAGTCGATGGCTGGGCGATCAACGCATGGAGCAACTACAAGATGACCAACTCCTTGGACGACTGGCTTATGGACTGCCCACGTGTCAAGGCAAGGAGCATCAAAATCAACAGGAAGATGCTCACGCAGCTGCAGCATTCCCAGCTTCTGCGGCGTAAGCAGGATGACGGTGAGGCCGCCGCCGCCCCAGAGCGAACCTTGCGGAACCTCTGCGTCACTCATCCCACTCCCGGCATGACCATGGACAGCAAAAACGTTGTCTACTTGATGGCCAGGCCCAAATTCCTGCATCCCAAGGCATGGATTCTCGCTGTCGACATGGAGAAGAGAACACTGCAAGGGGTAACCGAGCTTGGCACTGTAAGAGGTCTGGGTGCAGGTGTCATCTGTTGCCCTGCTAGCGTCTCCAAGCATACCATGACTCTGGCCACTTCTCAAGGTAATTCATATGTTGCAGCATCAAATCCCTACTTCTCTCACCCGCTGTGCAAGGGCAACTGCTAAGGTAGCAGCAACCTGACCTGTTTCTGGAAAGTGGAAAAACTCGCTCTGTTAGAGGCAGTTCTATACTTGATTAGACCATAGTAACTAGTATAGGGGCACCTTCATCTCTTATTCCGAGTCATAAGGCCCCACTGTTCATTGCCAATCCCTCCACTGCTTTACAGTTTATTGTCTCCCGAGTCCTCAATGCTATGAAGTTCGATCATGAAATGGTACACTGCTAACTAAATATTCCTGTAAAACTTGTACACTTTGTCCCCATGAAGTCCCTGTAAATATTCAGTTTTTACCCGCTATTTGTCAAATTATCATGTGGGACGCAGGAAGAGTACTAGAGTTGGACCCTTTTTCAGAATATGACACATAGCAATGTCAATCTCCAAGTCAATCCGTGGGTAGAATATGGTTCAACCTCATACCCATGAGACCCTGGTCCTATACAATTATGTCAGTTGAATTTTGGTGCCGTATATGAAGATATGGACATGCATCAACATAAGCACGAAAAAATTAGAAATGCAACTCTTTTGCGGGAAAGATTTCGTTACATCTGAATCAAACTACTTGCTTCCTTGTTTATGTGAACATAAGCATGAAAAAGAAGAAATGCTACTATTTTTGGGTAAAGGTTTCATTCCATCTAAATCAAATTACTTGCTGCATTGCAGAACGGAAGTTATTCTATATTTTTTTGTATCTTTCATCAAGGATTCTTTTTTTCCTTCTATTTCCTTTATGCAGTAACAGGTGTTAACTTAGGGATGCTTGGGAATGAACCACATCAAGATGGTGCTTTGGAGTAATGGCAACATGGAAGATGATGTGCTGAAGATTACAATTTAATGGTGTGTTGTTCAACTCACTGGCTATATAGAGGTTTAAGAATCCAGGCGTTTACAGTGGTCTTGTAGCTTCTCTTGCGACATGTCTTTTGAGTTGTAATAATCGCTGGAAGACACTTTCACCTGTGGTCATGGTTATTGCCTCTCCTCCTTCAAAGTCGAACCAAAACTTACCATACTCAAATTACTTTTGAGTGTTTCATCATGCTTTTACCTCAAGAAATTTGTTATGCTATTCGACGGTCTATCCTACTTTTACGTATGCTCATAGATCATACGCAAATCTTGACCCTTTAGGTATGCTCTTCGTACGCTAATCTTGACCGTATCTGTTTTGCTTGCCGTTTGAGTTTGTGCTAGTAGTTTGTGAGGATTCAAGAAATGTTGAGTTGCTTGGTTTGGCTAGTGGTGATTGTTTCTTTAGAGCATGTGTAAGGAAAAATATCTTACGTGCAATTATGTGCTATTGCAGAGTCATCTAATACTTTATATGTCATCACTTAGACTTGTCTCTTCTATATATCATCGAATGGTCTGATGAACACATGGTCCAACAGCACAATGTTCATATGGTTCCTTCACATGAAATGTTCATATGGATTTTCCTGAATTCACAAAAGGGCCTTCCTTCACATGATACTTCAGTGGTAGCTTGTCTTAAGGAAATCAGTCCAGAGAGAAAAAGGCACTGAACAAGCTCGAACCAGAGCCCCCAAGGATATCAAGGTTCGAAAGCAGCAGATAAGAGATACCACTAAGATCAGCAAGAGAAGCATTGATAAACAAGAGCAGCAGATAAGTGATATGAATGGAGAAAGGAGGAAGGACACTGTCAAGACCCGACCGAAAAGACCGAACCCCTTTGTGCATCCCGTACTAATCCCAAGAATCAACAACCAGTACGCACAGTCTAAGCAGAGTGATATATTACCAACGAAAATAAAATATTACATACAGAAGCAGAGCCCCAATACAGTACATATATGGCGACACGCAGGCCACAAATCAAAGTTCAGCGAAATACAACACATAGGCTCACCACAACAGGGCATAGCAGTACTACTACTAAATTCCCACGGGTAGGAAGACGGTAGAAAGCGACCCTAGTCTTCCGGGAAGTCCTCGTAGTCCTCCGCTATGTATTTATAGGGCTATGCGAGAGATCACAACTCGATGGTAGCACAGGAGGCAGGATTTATACAGGTTCGGGCCCTCTCGAAGAGGTAATACCTTCGAATAACCGGGACCCATGTTGTCCACAGTAGCCCCCGAGTGCTTCGTGACTGAGTTGTTTTGATTCTGGGTTCAGCTTGCCGCCTATCAAATGTAGCCCGAGTGACGTCACTCTTTGTTTGGTTGATGAAGTTTCACTTGCCGAGTAACCTATTGATCAAACAACACAGTTGCAAAGGACTCAAGAGAAAGTCTCAAGTCTTAAAAAGATGTTTGGTATCCAATCCGACTGGTCGGTATGCTGGCTCTTGGCCCTACGAAGAGGCATACCAAAAAGGTGGATGTAGCCGAGTGATCAGTGTCACCCTGCTTTATCCTCCCTGTTACAAATTATGACATTAGAGTCTGACTGGTAGAACTCGACATTCGGTCCAGCAGGGGACATGCCACAACTCATGTAGGGCGTTCAGGCGCCCTGACCCGACTAATGCGGAGTCAAGCTAGTGATTCTCGGAAGAATACGCCCGCCTCCAAGTTGAGGTCGTCCGAGTGGTGTTCGTCTTGATGACGAACGACCCAGAGATGTGCCACTGAGACCCGACTGAAGAGGTAACTCTTGACGCTCAATCTAATTAATCAGACCGACCATTGACCCCAGGAGGTATATCAAGAGCTGAGTTGTACTTTGGGAAGCGCCTAGTCCTCAGATACTGACGACCGGCACAAGGCCCAACTGGGGACGCGCTATCCTTCCCGACTCGGTTTGATCCAAGTGACACCTATACGCAAGTGAAGCTCGCGGCCTACGCAAAGCATGCTACTCGGAACCCAAGGCAATTAGGCGCCCTGACCCGACTAGTGCGGAGTCAAGCTAGCGATTCTCGGAAGAGTACGCCTGTCTCTAGGTTGAGGTCATCCAAGTGGTGTTCGTCTCGATGACAAACGATCCAGAGATATGCCACTGAGACCCAACTGAAGAGGTAGCCTTTGATGTCCAGTCTGACTAAAGCCAAACCGACTACTGTCCCCAGGAGGCACATCAAAAGCTAAATTGATTATCCGGGAAGCGCCTAGTTCTCAAAGATTGACGACTGGCATAAGGCCCGACCGGGGGCACACCCTTTTTCCCGACTAGGTTTGATCCGAGTGACACCTATACCCGAGCAATGTCGTGTACAGCTTGCGGCCCACGTGGGGCATGCTCTCTGGAACCTAAGTCCGGACCCAAACCTTGAAGCGATAATTTCAGGGCTTCATTCTTTCCTGCCCAGCGCGGAAACGAAACGTCGCCCATTTTCTTTTAAATAGAACACGCCGAGACATTTGAACAGTTACACTTCCATCGTGTGCCCGAGCCTGTTCGTCTCCCCGAAACGCTCCTGCTAGGGTTTTAGCACTCCCGCGGCCGCAGGGCAACCCTAGCGCCGCCGCCGCCACTGAACTCCAGACCCAACTTCACCGCTCCCCCTCCCCCACCACATTCTAATGGCGAGGAACTGGGCAACCTCCATCACCACCGAAGAGCGGCTGCAGGCCCTGGTCGACGCCGACGTTCTCCCAGCTCCGGAGCTCATCGGCTGGCACGCCGCTGCGGGCGAGTCCTCCCCCACTCCTCGTCAAGAGGAGATCGTTGTTTTCGAGTCTTTCTTTTCTCGCGGGTTCGGACATCCCGCTTCCTCCTTTCTTTGTGGTCTGCTCAACCACTATGGAATCGAGCTCTTCCATTTGAACCCCAATTCCATTCTTCAAATTTATATCTTTGTTCAACTATGCGAAGCCTTTCTGGGGATTGCTCCCCACTTCGTCCTTTTTCGCCATCTCTTCTTCTTGAAAGCCTACCCCACTGACAACGCCCCTAAGGCCGTTGGCGGGGCCGGATTCCAACTCCGGAGTGGCCTCAAGAAGGAGTACTTCTCCTTGCCACTCCGGACCTACTTGAAGGGATGGAACCAGGAGTGGTTCTACTGCTCCAATCCTCGCCCTAGTCTTCCTTGTTTTGATGGGTGGAAGCCCCGGGCTTCCCCCTCTTGGACTTCTCTCCCTCTTTCCTCCGGAATGGATCAGGTCATTGAGTTACTCGGCCTGATCCAAAATCTCAAAGAAGAGGGGCTGGCCGGTGTGGCCATCACCGTCTCTTTCACGAGGCGCCACGTCCAGCCTCTCAAGGAGAGGGTTTGGCTCGGGTTCGAGTACTCTAGGTCGACCGACTCGACTCGGGAGACGAACAGCCCAGTCTCCAATTCAGACGCCGTCGACCGACTTTCGGAGTTTTTTGCCACGGGGACACCCCTTTCCAACCAGGGGTATCCTAGGAGCTTCTCCCTCACCAATCTGCCACCAGAGGTAAGGCCGAGTAATCTGCATGTTCGCATCTTGTCGAGTAGTTTTATTATGGTACTAACTCGGGAAGACCGTACTCCTGCACAGGACCGCCGGGCCTTTGTAACCCTCGCCCCGACACCCGAGGCCCCCACCCACAAGGGCGAGAAGCGCCCGGGCAAGGAATCTGAGGAAACCCTGGCGGCGAAGAAAGGCAAGGGCCCGGCCTCCTCCGAGGAGGGGGACGTCCCGCCCCGCGAGGGGCGCAACCAGCGAAGCACGGGCCCGAAGATCAACGAAGCTCCCAAGGAGGGAGCAAGGCCGCCAACACCGGCCCAGGGGCCAAGCAGTCCGGCGTCTCGTCCTCCACGGGCGGGTCGCAGGGCGTCGCCAAAGAAGAGGCAGACGCCTACGGCGCCTCAGCCCAGGCCGAGTGGCCCACCCGACGCCTCCTCTAGCGGAACTTCCGCTCAGAAGGGTGCCAGCAAAAAAATTAAGACTTCCAATCGGTAAGCATGACTCTATCATCCCTTGGTAGCCTTCAATTTGTTCTGTTGTTTCAAAATGTTCCCTTCTTGTTTCAGGAAACAGTCGGAGGAAGTTCCGACGGATCGCCCGACCGAGCCAAAGACCGGCTTCTTGAGCCGAAGTCGGCGGCATCTTCTCCCTTCCACTTCGCCGCTTCTCCCCTTGACGGCCCGAAGCACCGCATGCTGGTTGGTCGGGTCGTGAGGCGCGTTGGAGGCCATGGCTCGTGATGATGGCGCCGCCGCCCCGCCCAGCCCGAGGCCAATCAACAAGGGCGGCGTGGACGCCGAGCCGGTGGAGGAAATTCCACTCCGGCCCCCGTCTCCCCAGGAGGAGCCCGAGCCCAAGCTCTCGGCGTCCTGGAAGGACAAGGCCGGGGACTAGACTCTTCTCGACGACGAGGAAGAGGTGAAGGTCAGGGTGACCTTCTACGAGCACGCCGCTGAATGCAGCAAACTGATCAGGGTAAGTCTTCCGATCAGCCGAGTAGGTTTTCGTCATCCCGAGATAGGATAATGATTACTCTTTCTTTGCAGAAACTTGGCGACTTTTCCGAGAGAAAAACCAAGTTCCTCAACTACTTCCTCTTCCAGATAGAACGGATTAAATCAATGGAGGGGCAAGTAGTTGAGATCCGAACCGAGGCGTCTAAACAGCGCCGGGAGGTGCAGGCCCGGATCAAGGAACTGCAAGAGGAGAAATTCGGCCTTGCAGGTTCCCTTCGATGTAAGTATCCTGACCTGAGCCAGGATTGTTTAGCTTGTGTGTGACCGAATGACGTTGCGCTCCGCTCATGTGCAGCCCGCAATGCCACGATCGCCAGCCTTCGGGAGGAGCTGGCCAAGTCTGCAGCCGCCGCCCAAGCAGAGCTGGCAAAGTCCTAGGACCTGAGGCTGGCCCTGGAGGAGTCAGAGGCAAAAGCCGTCACCGAGTTGGAGGGTAAGTCCCCAAACCCGGCCGACTTCGAACCTCCGATGTCCACACAATTGTATAACTGTGTGTTTTCCGTTCTTGATAGAACATAAGAAAAAGACGCGGCGCAGTATGATGTTCTGCAGGAGAACGTCAGAACCGTGCAAGCGCGATATGAGGAGCTCCTAGTGGTCGTGGAGCCCACTCGGCGACAGCTCTATGTTGGCGACACGGAGCCATGCACTCGGGCCAAGCTGATCCAGAGGTGGACCGAAGCCCCCAAGTAGCTGAAGGCCCGGCTCAGGGAAGTTGGCTTGATGAGCACCAACCAGGTGCTGGAGATCGTCAAGTCGCTCTACCCTCGAGTTGAGCCCGACGCTGTCAAGGATGGCTTCGCCTGCTCCGAGGATAAGGCATTGGCCCTGCTTGAGGAAGTGAAGCCGGCGGCCGAGTCCCTTGTAGATAATTTAGACTTAGATTCCCTGTAAATGTAGGAACTTGCTGTAAATTATCAATTTATTTGTGTGTAAATGATTCCTTTTTCTGATATAATATATGCTAATCGGTTTTTCTTAACTCGAGTCATGCATTTTGCTCGAGTAGGTTAGGTTCCTTTTACTAAGCACTCTGCCAAGCGCATCAAACTCCTTAGCGTTAGGAGTTGGCATGGAGCTCTGTCTCCAAGAACGCAGTCGGAAAGTATGAGTGTTGCTAGGAATCAAGAGTTTCGTTACTCTGAACGATTAACACTTAGGCTCGACATGGACTTGAAAAGAGAAATCGATTAGGCATCGAATAGGTGCAGACTGCACCTAATTAGGTGTAGCAACTGACTTACTGGCTAGTCGGAATCCGACTAGGGAGCAAGTCAAATTGATCTCAATAAAAGAGAAGGAGTGCGCGATTGCGCACCGAATTAGGTATAGCCCTCGACTTACTACTTAATTGAAACACAAATAAGTAGCAAGTCAGAAACTGAATTGCACAAGCGTAAAGACGATGTGAACGAAAACTTATCTTTATTTTAATTGTAAGTATGTGTACAACGGCCGTCAGGTATAGAACCGACGTAATTGCTCGATGTTTCACGAGTTATCCATGAGAGTGCCGTCTTCTCGCCTCAATCGGTAAGCCCCCGGGCGTTTCACCGAGTCAATAATGTACGGACCTTTCCAGCGCGGAGAGAGTTTGTGGCCACTCGATTGATTGACTCGAAGGACCAAATCTCTAACCGAGAAGACACGATCCCGTATATTACGATCGTGGTAACGACGCAAACCCTGGAGGTACTTGGCCGACCGAATTGTTGCCGCGTCCCAAGGTTCCTCTAGTCGGTCGAGTTCGTCAATCCGACTGTCCTCTGACTCGTCCTTATTGACTTTTGAACTCGGGGCGACCCGAATTGTAGCTCCGTTGGAAGGACCGCCTCAGACCCATATACAAGGAAGAAGGAGAGCGCCCGTTGCTCATTTGGGGCTTGTCGGCACACCAGTCTGACAAGCAATTCCTTCATCCATTTTTTGCGTATAAATTTGAGCCAATCGAAGATGCGCGCCCTGACGCCTTGTAGAAGCATGCCGTTCACGCGTTCGACCTGCCCGTTACTCCGGGGATGTGCCACCGAAGCAAAGAAAATCTTTATGCCCACATCTTCGCATCAGCTTTGAAACTCATCACTTCTGAACTGAGAGCTGTTATCCGTAATGATCCGAGAGGGTACACCAAACCGACCGATGATCTCCTGGAAGAACTCGGTGGCTTTGGCCGCCGTAATCTTGGTCACAGGCTTGGCTTCAATCCATTTAGTGAATTTGTCAATGGCGATGAAGATATGTTCAAAACCACCCAGGGCCTTCTTGAAGGATCCGACAATGTCGAGCCCCCAGACTGCAAAAGGCCAGGTGATAGCGATCGTATGGAGTTCCTGAGTCGGCACATGGATCTGCCGAGCGAAGAACTGACAACCCTCGCACTTACGGACGATCTCCTTTGAGTCAGAGACCGCGGTTGGCCAGTAAAATCTCTGACAAAAGGCTTTGCCGATCAACGTAACTGAGGCAGCGTGATGGCCGTACTTGCCCGAGTGAATTTCACGCAACAGGGCATGTCCTTCAGACTCGGATATGCACTTTTGAAGTATGCCTGAGGAACTTCGGCGGTACAGAATTCCTTCATGCACCACGTATGCACGACTCCGACGTTGAATTTGCTCGGCAGCCCCCCGATCGTCGGGAAGTTTTTCTTCTCGCAGATATTCCAAGTACGGTTGCGTCCAATCCGAGTCGAGGGCAAGCACTTCTGACTCGGACTGTTGTTCATCCGATTGGGGTAGTTGTTCCTGCGGTGTGATGGAGGGGACGTGAAGCTCTTGGATAAAAATCCCAGCCGGGACTGCCGCCAGACTAGAGCCCATGTTCGCAAGCTCATCCGCCGTCTCGTTGTCTCGGCGCAGGATATGTATAAGCTCCAACCCATCGAACTTGTCTTCCAACTTTCTGACCTCCTGACAGTAGGCAGTCATATTATCGTTGACACAAGTTCAATCCTTCTGTACTTGGCTCACTACGAGCTGAGAGTCCCTGCGAACCACCAATCGTCGGATGCCGAGCGATATGGCAATACAGAGCCCGTGGATGAGCGCCTCGTACTCGGCTGCATTGTTTGAAGCTGGGAAATGAATCTGGAGGACATACTTGAGTCGCTCGCCTCCAGGTGATATAAGAACGATACCAGCCCCGTACCCCGTCGTCGGAGAGATCCATTGAAGTACATGTTCCAGTACTCGGCCTCTTCGACGGCTGGGGGAGCCTGCATCTCCGTCCACTCGGCAACAAAGTCGACAAGTGTTTGTGGCGTTGCGTGGCTTGAACGAGAGCTCAAAAGCCCCAAGTTCTACTGACCACTTAGCGATCCTTCCAGTGGCTTCCCGATTATGGAGGATGTCTCCAATAGGGAAAGAAGTGACCACCGAAATTGGATGTTCTTAAAACTAGTGCTTCAGCTTCCGAGAGGCGATCAGAACCGCATACAAAAGCTTCTGCACCTGCGGATAGCATACCTTGGACTTTCCCAATACTTCGCTAACGAAGTAGACAGGGCGTTGAGCCTTGTAGACGCGTCCTTGTTCTTCCCGTTCTACTATCACCGCGGCGCTCACTACATGAGTGGTGGCCGCAATATATACAGAAGCGGTTCCTGTGGCATGGGAGATGCCAAGACAGGTGGCGAAGTGAGGAACGATTTGAGATCCTCAAAAGCCTTTTGTGCCTTGGGTGTCCAGATAAACTTGTCGTGTTGCTTCTTCAGTAGTTTGAAGAAGGGCGACCCACGCTCGCCAAGCCGCGAGATGAATCGGCCTAGTGCCACCATGCACCCATTCAGACGCTGGACATCCCTTTAGCATGTTGGGGGAGCCATCTCCATAATAGCTTTGATCTTTTCTGGGTTAGCCTCAATTCCGCGGTGAGATACCACGAAACCGAGAAGCTTTCCCAAAGGGACCCCGAAGACACACTTCTCCGGGTTCAACTTCATGTTGTATGTCGACAAGCTCTCGAATGTCTCCGACAGGTCGGTGACTAAGTTGGAGGATACCCGAGACTTGATGACAACGTCGTCAACGTATGCCTCCACGTTGCGCCCAAGCTGGTTGTGGAAACATCACTGAATGCAACGCTGGTACGTTGCTCCGGCGTTCTTCAGCCTGAAGGGCATAGTGACGTAGCAGAAAGCCCCGAACGGGGTGATGAACGAAGTCTTGATACAATATTCTTCCTTTAAGCTAATCTGATGATAGCCCAAGTATACATCCAGAAAGCTCAAAAGCTCGCAACCGGCAGAGAAATCAACCACCTGGTCGATACTAGGAAGTCCGAACGGATCCTTGGGACATGCTTTATTTAAGTCGGTATAATCGACACACATGCACTAAGTACCGTTCTTCTTTTGTACAAGTACCGGATTTGCCAACCAATCAGGATGGAGCACCTCTCTTATAAAGCCGGCGGTTAAAAGTTTGGTGATCTCCGTCTTGATGGCTTCCTTCCGATCTTCTTGTGACAAGCTTCGCCGCTTGATCGGCTTGGCTTTGTCGTGTACATTCAAGGAGTGCTCGATCACCTCCCTTGGGACACCTAGCATGTCAGAAGGCTTCTAAGCGAAGATGCCCCGATTCGCTTGGAGGAAGGTGACGAGCGCCTCTTCCTATTTCGAATCGAGCCCTATCCCGATCAGAGCCATTTTGGCTGAATCGGATGGGTCGAGTGAAATACGCTTGAGATCTTCATCAGGCTTGATGCCTGATTTAGACGGCTTCTTGTTCGGTATGTTTCCTTCGTCGCGAAGAGTGGTGGCTGCCTGCCAGATTTTGTCCAACTCGGCAGCCGCTTCGGTTGACTGGGCGAAGTCACAGTTTTCCTTATCAAGGAGATGGGAAAACTTGACATCTCCACGGACCGTGATTACGCCCCGCGGACCCGGCATCTTCATAGCCAGACTGGCATAATGTGGGACGGCCATGAGTTTGGCCAAGCCCGGCCTTCCAAAGATCGCATGATATGCAGTCTTGAAATCGGCCACCTTAAAGCTGAGGTTTTCCGACCGATAGTTATCCCGAGTGCTGAAAGTGACCGAAAGAGAGATTTTCCCGATCGGTACTGACGATGTTCCCGGAATTATGCCATGAAACGGTGCATCTGTTTTGGAGCGCTGACCTCGGGATTTGCATCTCGTCAAAAGTCTTGCCGAAAAGGATATTCAATCCATTTCCGCCGTCGACTAAGACCTTGCGCGGTCGGACGCCCCGTACCATAGGATCCAAGATGAGTGGATATCTTCCTGGGTAGGGGATGTGATCCGAATGATCCGAGCGATCGAACTTGATCGGAACTTCGGACCATCGAAGGTATTCGGGGGTCACCGGGAGGGCTGCATTGACTTCCCGGGTAGTAAGCTTTTGCTTACATTTGGACTCATATGCATCCGATCCCCCATATATGAAGTTGAAACCCTGAGGAGGGTCACGCTTGTCGTCTTGTTTGGTGTCCTTTGGAATATCCTTATTGTACTCCTTAGCAAACCTCTTCAAAACATTGCAATTTTTTGCCGCATGCTTTCCATTTGGATGGAAAGGACGTGGTGCCTCCATCACTTTATTGTAGTCATTGGATCGAGGCGGCTTCTGGTGTCCGTGATCCGCTGCTGCCACGAGTTCTTCACCCTTGCGCTTCTTGTCCTTCTTGGAGGACGATTCGGGCTTGTCCTTCTTGCCTTCGTTTTTACTTGGGTGATCCTCCTGACGTTCAGCGAGAGCGTCCGAGGCGTTATCATACCGATCTGCCAAGGCGAACATCTCCTTGACGGTGGTTGGGGGTTTACAAGACATCTTCTTGATTAAGTTGGGGTCGCGAACTCCCTTTTGGAAGGCCGCGACGACGACCGCTTCAGAAATCTCCCGGATCATGTTTTTCTTCTTTGAAGCGCCGAATGAAATTCCTTAACGACTCATCTTTCTTCTGATTAATCTGATAAAGGTCCCATTGGGATTCAGGCTTCTCGTAAGTGTCCTGGAAATTGGCGACGAATTGGTCGCAAAGCTCTCCCCAGAAACCGATTGAGTTCTCTGGAAGGCCTACGAGCCAACCTTGAGCCGGAGGGGTCAAGATGACGGACAGATAGTTTGCCATCACGTCATACCCTCCACTCGCGGCCTTGATTGCCAGAGAGTAAATCTGCAACCAAGATTCTGGGTCCCGTTCCCCGTCAAATTTCACTATTCCCTTAGGGTTAAACCCTTCGGGCCAGTTTACCTAACGAAATCGGGGTGTGAATGACTTGATCCCATCAATCAATCCATCCCCAGGAGAAGGAGACTGACGGGGAAGTATCCGGCTCGGTGGAGAATGGCGTCGATTGCTGCGATGCTCGACATGAATGTCGTGGTTTCGACCGGAACTATCACTGTCGTCATCTCGGTGGCGTCCCTCATCATCTTCCCGCTCCCTTCGCCGAGCTTCGATATCAAGGCGGAGGTCACGGCCTGCACTTCGACGAGCATCCTGCCCTCGAACGGGTGTGCGCCGACTGCACCGAATATTACTCGTGGCAGTCTGACTTCTGGCTGAGTCGGCTTGTTGATCCCGAGTGCCTTGGACAGCCGCTGCCGTCACCATGGCTTTGATCTGCTCCATGATCGGCGTTGTGGGGCTGTTTTCTCCAAGTAAAGGACCAACATTATCCAAGAGGGTCTTACATGCGAGGATGTTCTGCTGCGGCGTACGGAAGACCGAATGATCTTCCATACGAATTTGAAGTAATTCCTCTTGGACTTCTCGTGGACGACCGCGTAATTTGTCGCGCAGATCTTCTCTACCTCCGCGGTTATATTCGGCTCCTGCCTCCTCTAAGGGACGCCGAGCCGATCCGGAGGCTTGTCCATCCACCACATAGACGCCGCGAAAGTCGGGAAACTCGTTGATGCTCTCCTCCAACTCAGACTCCGAGTAAGAGAGGCTTAACTGATCCCGATTCGTTGGCTCGTCCATGGGAGTGATTATAACTCTCACTTCTCGTGATGGATCTTTTGGTAGAAGAGAATCCGACTGAGGTTTGGCAGAACTGGTCTGTTGAAATCTTGCAGCCGAATTGACCAATCCGAGTGATACCACAGCGCCCACTCGGGAAGTTCATCTGGTTAGAGTTATCTCCGAGCCAGAACTCAGAAAGCTCATCCTAGTGTGTGCTTGTTGTGCTCCGTTCCTCAGCCCAGACCGAAAAAGACGGCGTGCTATCCCATGGAAAACAGTGGTCGAGTTTCTCAATCCGAACGGGGCGTCGGACAACTGAGAAGTTATAATTCCCAATTGGATCCGAACACGATCCAGATCAGGAACAACATAGTTGGTTGGTTCATTACCAGTGGAAGAAGCTGGCATGACCATAAGATTGTAATCCCGACTGGAACCGAAGGGAGTACCTACGGTGAGGCAGTCGGAATCATCGTCGTCAGATCGGATCTCTTCCGGACCAGAGTCTGCAAGAGGCAACCTGACGTGGTATGGTTTGGCTGAAGTCGTATTCAGCCTCCCCCGGACATTGCCCGGCTGAGATAGCCAGAGTTCCCCGAAGTCATCGGCGAGGAAGCCGAGATCTCCAAAGACGAAGCCTTGGCCGGGGGCGTAGGTGAAGACGAATCCGCCGATGGAAGCCATCGAAGTTGATGAAGCTGATCGTGATGCTAGCCCCTACCTGGGGCGCCAACTGTCGACAATTTGTGTCGACAATGTATTTTATAGGGCTATGCGAGAGATCACAACTCGATGGTAGCATAGGGGGCATGATTTATACAGGTTCGGGCCCTCTCGAAGAGGTAATACCCTACTCCTGTGCTCGTGGATTGTATTGTGCAGTGTCGATTACAATGTATGTTCTCGTCGGGATGGCACGAGAACAGACAATGATGTGGATGAAGAATTGGATGATCTAACTAAAGACCCCCGACCACTTATATAGTGCAAGGGGTCGGGTTACAGATAGGTTCCTTAATTCGTATAAGGGAGATAGAGATATAACCGGGTTGGTTACGCCTTTCTCCATGTATTCGAGTAGAATACGAATTCACTTCCTTGTAGAGCAAGTCGGGCTGTGCCATCCTCCAAGCCCGTCTTCTGGAACATCCATGCGACTTGGCCCAAAGAGGTGGTACGTCCAACCGTATATCTCCAAATACCCGGGGCCCATATTGTCCACAGTCGTACTGCGTGTCTTCTGCAAACTGCCCCTTGACTGTAGTTCAAAAAGAGATGGGGAAACAGAAAGGATGAGTACAATTGTACTCCATAAGTCAAGGAAAGAGGTGGGGCTTAGTATAAGAAAAGGCTTAGGACGTTTTGCAAAAAGCCGATTTCCAAGTTTTATTACTAAGTGTGGAAAGGCAAGTTTGAAAAAGAAAAACTTTTCTAGTAATAAAATATAATTTCCTCGGTCGTGAAATGTGCTTCGTCCAGGCCATTTGCATTTCCATTTGCAAAACCATTTAATCCTTTCCAAAAACCATTTTTGTTTGATAATGAAAGGTCTACCATATGAACACTCCCTTCGCATGCTCTTATCCATGAGGGCGGCTATTATGATAGTTTTGACTCTGCAGAGTGGGTACACTTTATCTTCAGGAGGTATCACACCAACGGTGCAAACCACAAAGCTGTTTGGGCTAAAAGCCTTAATAGCACTCGCTCCGTGAGTCATCCCCAAGCACCCTGTGGGGGATTGGCCCAACAGACTTGGTCCTCACGTTGTACAGGAAGGCCAAGGAAACACAATCCAAGGCGCCAACGAACGTGGATACATCCTCCACGCCCGTACAACCCAGATGTCTACGAAGGACATCACCACCAGCAAGTAGCTAATAGAGATTAGAGCTTAATGTGCCAAATCCATCCCATAATGGAACTTAAGGCTGTACTGTAAGGCTCAGTTCGTAGGTCCATACGAAGAGCAATCCTTAGACTAGGGGAGGAGTACAACACCAACCCGAAACCGTGCATACCCTGCACCATACCGTTAACCGGGTCCTCTCTAGTCGGAGCATTTAAGGAAAAGGTAGAAAAAGCAACCCAATCCTAGCATCTCTCTTTCGATGCCTCATTTTACCAAAATCTCTCTTACAAATAATAGCATACCAAGAGTAGTATTTAATCCGCATGCAACATTTTTATCCTATTCCAATGGTAAGCACGGTATCGAGGTATTTTTACATATGTTTCTATGGTGCAGAATTAATAAAGGTGTAAAAATCATTTTGTATTTTTTGGTTGTAGCTAACACTAGTAACTACTCATTTTAAAGATAGCATGCAAATTTAAAATTCTACAAATTCCTTTAAATCAAACAATGGTTCATTCAACATACGTCAAGGGGAATTGCCTAAGTTATACTCCAGGAGGGGGTCCCACGAACTCTCCGGGTTAGGGGTGAAATCTGGTTTTGGATAGTTTCGATCCGGTCCAGTTAGAATCGGATTCGAACCAGGTCGGACTGGAATTTGTCGGATCAGGTCGGACTCATAACCGAACTTAGATATTTTAACTCAGAATCGGACTCGGATTCGGGAGGATAGAATCCGACGAAACCAGACTCGGACCCAAATTTTCCGAGTTGAGCCTATACAGATATCCGAATCCTATCAGCCCAATGGGCCCAGTTCGTTCTAAATTTCAGGTGGTTTTCACGATGGTGGCGGAAGGCGTAACGGCGAGCTGGCCCTCCATGGAGGCCCGGGCGGTCGTCGTGGAAGACCGCCGTTTGGAGGCCTAGGCCCAGCTAGCAAGCCGCATGGCGGAATGCGCGACGGGCTTTGGAGGCCCGGAAGATCAACTAGGGCAGCACGTCGACGAGCAAGCAACCGGCTGCCCGCGCAGACTTTTCCTTGGTTTGTGGCTGCGGCGGCGGCGGAGGAGGCCCAGCTGCCAATCGGGCCCTCAACAAGGAAAAACCAAGGCGCTCAACAAGGAAAAACTCAGTTAAGAATATGTGCAGCTGTCCTTAGAGCTTCTATCGATAAACTAATTGACAAACTAGAACGACTGAGCATATTACGCATCATGTCCATAAGCGTGCAATTCCTTCTCTTAGCCACTCCGTTTTGCTGAGGTTCGCCCGGTGTTGAATACTGGGCTACTATACCATTTTTCTGGAGAAACCTAGCAAAAGGTCTAGGAATTTGGCCATAAGTGGCATGTTTTCCATAAAATTCTCCTCCTCGATCAGATCTTACTACTTTAATCTTTAAGTTGTGCTGATTTTCAACTTCAGCCTTAAATATCTTGAATTTGTCTAATGATTCAGATCTTTCATGAATAGGATAAATATAGCCATAATGAGAGTAATAGTGAACGTAATAAAGGAGTCATATCCATCTACTGATTTCATAGGAAAAGACCCACATATGTTGGTGTGGATCAATTCCAGGAGCCCTAAACTACAGGTTGCCCCTTTCTTAATTTGTTTAACATATTTTCCCTTAATACAATCGATGCAATTATCTAAGTTAGAGAAGTCTAAGGGATAAAAGTATTTCTTCCTTAATGAGACGCTCAATTCTCTCCTTCGAAATGTGGCCCAAATGATAGTGCCACAAATTTGACGAAGTCTCATTCATATTTCTTTTTCGTTTACTTACAATATCAACAGTCACATTCTTAGTCAGTTCGTGTCTTCTCCTACTCACCTCCACTACAGTCACCTTCTTCGTGTCCTTTGATATCTTCGGGGCACTATTGGCCGCCGTCTGTTCTTCTCGAGCTCCAGCTCTCTACAGCTCCAGGCCTACTCTGATGCTACTTGGGCTAGCGATCCATCTGATCACAAGTCCCTCTCTGCTTGCTGTGTCTTTCTTGGCTCTTCCTTGATTTCCTGGAAGACCAAACGAGAGACGGTTGTCTCTCGTTCTAGCACTGAGGCTGAGCTTCGTGCGCTTGCCACGGTGACAGCGGAGGTGACTTGGCTTCGGTGGCTCTTAGCGGATTTTGGTGTTGCTTTGACTGCTCCAACGACTGTCTACTCCGATAGTACTAGCGCCATCGGCATTGCTCGAGATCCAGTTAAGCATGAGCTCACCAAACATATCGGTGTTGATGCATTTTATGTTTGGTCTCAGGTGTAGGATCAGGTAGTTACTATTAGTCATGTGTCTTCTAAACGTCAAGTTGCTGACTTCTTCACCAAGTCACAGACTAGAATGCAGCATGATTGTCATCTCTCTAAACTCAGTGTTGTAGATCCACCATAAGTTTGAGGAGGGTGTTAAAGTAGAAATGTATATGGGCTTATTTGCTTATTTTCTCTCTTTTGTACTGTGTATAACTAGCCATTTGGGGCCATTGAACAGTATGCTGCAACATTGATAGATGTATCTCACATTTCTCTGTTTCCCTTACAAGAATGTGTGATCATTTAGTGATCAACATAGTAACGGGGATACTTGTGAATTTCTCTTTAAGAAGATCGATCGTAACACAAACCTGCAGATTTTTGAAGTTTTGATTTACTGGAGAAGTGTATGGAAAACACATTGACAGCCAACAACCGCAACGTCAATAGAGCCCCCTCTAGCAAGATTAATTGCTTTTAACAAGTGGAGCCTATCACCAGCTCAATCCATGGCACGCAGGTGCGCAGTTTTCTTGATGTCATCTGAAATCAGTACAAAGTTAAAAAAAATGTGATAAAGCCCGTTTGCATGGGTATGATGAAGCTTGTTAGTGCATCCGTAGTAGAAACCCTATAAACACTGTACCGCTGATTTGGCGAGGATATGGTTTCTGGTGGGATGAAGAAGTCTTTTAAGGTATAATGTATAGTGTGAAGGACTTATAGGGGGTGGATAAAGTTGTGGTGAATAGTATTTTAGATCGTAGTAGAGATAAGATTTTCGGTGTGGATGCTCTGAGACGGCACGATAGGGAGTATGACGATGCATCGGCGGATGCCAAGAATGCCAGAACCACGTTCGTGACGGCACATGAAAGCATGGAGCCACTGTGGTCGAGGACGAGGAGTCTGTGGTGCAGGTGTGATCACAAAGGCATCGTCAGGGTGCCACGAGAACGTGGCTGGAGTGCCTCTACGGTGTGGCCCAGGGTGCTCCCGAAAGACACCTCCAGAACATAGCCAAAGCAACACCTTCAAGGTGTTCAACGAAATGCTTCGGATCAGGCTCGGCATAATTATGGGCAACCAAAAACGAGATCCTACGAGGTAGACTTAGAGATACAAACAACCAAGCATGAGGATGTGCACAAACTCTCAACCTAGATCCCATGGGCCAGATGCCTTGTTGGAGTCAGACTGGGTTCATCCCATCAACCAAGCAGCCCAATGTGGAAGTTCAACATTGCATAACCCCAGCGGCATTAGAGCATCTCCAGCAATAGCCCCTAAAACAGGGTCCCTACTTTTGATTTAGGGGCTGCCCCTATTACAGGGGCCTCGATTTTGTCTTCAACTCGGTGATTAGCCCCTAAATCCCAGCCCTATTTACTTATGACATGTGGGACCGGCTCGTCAATGACTCTTTGTTTTTCTTTTTAATATCCTTTTATTTTCTTTCTTCTTTTTTCCCTTTTCTCCTCCCTCATCTCTTCACAAGCGAGACAAAGGGAGAGTGGCGAAGGCAACGAGCGACGGCGGCGGCAGTGGCGTCGGATTTGGCGCGGCGGAGGCGACAGCGGCGGCGGCGGCGACGGCGGCGTTGGATCTGGCGAGGCGACGAGCGGCGGCGACGGCGCATCGGCGGCGAAGCTAGAGAAGACGGCGGCGGGTAGAGAAGGAGACGGCGGCGGCGGCAGGTGACGACAGCGGCAATGGCGGCAGGTGACGACCAGCGGCAGCGATGGCCAGATCTGGTAAGGCGAGCGGCGCGACGAGGAGGCGGCTGGGGCAACGTTGGGGAAGAGGAGGAGGCGGGGCATGACTGAGGCGGCGGCGGCGGCGGCGGCGGCGGGCGAGGCACGGCACGTGGAAGAGGAGGCTGCGTGGGAGGGAAAACACCCCCAACAGAAAAGTAGGGGCCCCTAAAGATCCCTGGGAATTGGGGCTGGAGGGGGAGATTTAGGGGCCTACTTATTTTAGGGGCTTGAGTAGGGGCCCTGCTGGAGTGCATTTTTTGACCATAACCCTTATTTTTTGGTTTAGGGGTTTGAATAGGGGCTCTGCTGGAGATGCTCTTAGATAGGGTGAAAAGGGATCAGGTACATGCAGATATTACTCGTCCCATATCCTAACCCATGTTTTTTCTCAGATTTGAATCTAGATACGAATAAGCTGGATACAGGTTCGAATCCGGATTGTTTCGGATACGAATACATGACGAATACAGACCGGTCTCGGATCATGATCAGATAAACAATCCGGTATTTCACATCCTAAAAAATAACACATGACATAATTATTTAGTACTATAGCAATACCAATTAAGCTTCCATGTTTAATACAAAAGCTAACAATATATCTATGAATCAAACATGAGCTATAGCCAGGTTTTTATCAACATTTAAATTAGTTTTATTCATGGTTCATTCAACAAAAAGTTTCAAGTTCATACAACAGAGGCATACTTCAAGTTCAAAAGTTCATGCAGTAGAGGTATGCTTCAAGTTCAATAGTTACTGATGTTATATATTACACAACAACTATAAAACATATAGAATATTTATGTTTATCGAATATGTTACCGGATATCTATTTTGCTAATTTACATTGATATCTTTTGGATATCTCGGATATGCTGGTACGAATCGGATATGGATCGGATATTGCTCTTCCTGTATACTAACCCATATATTTTCCAGATAGGCGGATTCGAATATGGTATAACCGGATATCATTTTTCGAATTCGAATCGGGTTCTAAACGAATCCGGGCTCAGATTGGGCGGGAATTTCCTGTCCCGTTTTCACCCCTAGTCGTAGGCTAGGCTAATATGATAGAATTTGAGTTGTACTCTGTAATCCTATGCTATACATATCTCTAATCCTAAGCTATGGCAGTTTCCGAGGCGTACAGTTTGTGGGGTTACAATATTTCGATAAAATAATCATGATCGTATTTGATTCAACTCGTATTCGATCTGGTTTCATTTTCGAGATGGTTCATATTCGTATTCGTATTCAAAGGATCTGGATCCGGATCGCTACTCTGAATCGCCGTCAAGACAGGTTCACAATGGCCATCGATGCGGTTTTTGAACGGTGATAGCCATCCGGATCGATGCCCCATGGCATCGATCCGGTTCCCTCACCGATCTTGATATAGTATCGATACGGTTGGAGGCCACACGTGGCTTTAGCACGTGGCTCGCTGAAGCCCGATCGATCTGGGTTGGAAGCACCAAGGTATCGATATCTAACTATTGATCGGTTGATTCCTCCAATCGTGGCGAGCAGCACACCGTAACTTTAGCCGTGCCTCGCCAAGTTCTGATCGATGCGGTTGGAGGCACCAAGCGGTATCTTGATAAGTTGTTAGTTGATCGGTTGGTTCCTCCAACCGGTATTAACGAGCACCACGACCTATAAATAATATATATATATATATATACATGCGTGTGAGGTAATATATATTATATATGTGTCTGCGTGTGTTAAGTCTAATATTATTATATATATTGTCGGCGGTTGAGAGTGCGGGACCCCCAGGCGCCGAGCTTACTTGTTGAATGTGAGGATCAACCGACCTCTTTCCTGCGGCCTCGGGGGCTTTCGAGAAGGCAAGCTTCGATCAAGCAACCATCAGCGGCAGGCACAGATGATTTAGGCTGGTTCGGGCCCCTCTCGTGGAGGTAACAACCCTACGTCCAGTGGTGTCTATAGGAGGTGAGGAAGATTACAGAGAATCCCCCGACTTGGCGGACCAAGGGGAGATGAACTGTCTACAGTGGGAGATGAGCTTCGGCCCAAGGTGGAGCTAGCCGAAGCTCCGATGGCATGTGGTGTGTTTTCTAGCAGCTAAACTTTACATGTGCAGCAGCACAATCTATTTATACACTGGTGTAATCGGTGTTCCAGTGGTGGTGACGCCCTATTATCCAGCGGTATGGAGAAGATGCCCTGTTGTCCGGCGGTCCGAAGCTTGTCTCTGCCTTGCGTCATTGCCATCATTCGTTCTTACGGGAAAACGGCATGGGAATAGTGCAACAAGACGTGAGTTGGTGGCTGCAGTCCTCTGCGTTCGACGGGACGTAATAGTCCTTGAAGACGTCAGAGCATTTAATGCCGCGGATGGAAAGGCCTGTGCCGGCCGAGGAAGGAGCAGCCTGGACTTTGGCCCGGGCAAGGTCAGGCATGTCCGAGCCCGAGCGAGAACTTCCTTGCTCGGGGGAGGCCGGAACTTAAGCGCTGAGTGATAATCCAAACGTTCCTCCCGGTCCCCGTCATATATATATATATATATATATATATATATATATATATATATATATATATATATATATATATATCTATCTATCGTGTGCTAAGTCACAATTAATTAAAGCACATATAATCAATCATGCATAATTAGCGATAATTAAATCACAGAACTTTTATTAACAACTTTAATTACAACTATTAGGTATCACAATGAGTCAATCATGCCTATATATAGTACACATACAGTTCACATAACATTCATTACAACTTTAATTAGAGCGTGCGTAAAAAAGCTAACTAGAAGGTTGATTATAGCATGTATGCTATGAGCACAGCTTGCAACATAGAGCTGTAGAATTAAAGCGAGCGCACCGTGCCCGCATATGCTTAGATTGGAACAGAACCTGGCTCGATAATTTGTTTTAAGTATAGCGTAGCGTAGCATCACTTTGAACATATATATGGTTGACATATCGACTAGGTAGTTAGCGTTAGAGCGTACAGACGAGCGTGAAAGATGTAGATTCGATGCGATCGATTGATAATGAGATGTATAATCCGATTTGGAATGATATCAGCATGCATATGTAGCAAGATGATGGGGATAGACGCGGGATAGTCGTGGTAACTAATTAATTAGTTGTCTAATAACTATCAAGCCCGTGTTGTTGAAGTGCATGTAGCAGGTATCGATAGTTAAAACACTCCAAAGTTTGAGGGTAGTCGAACATAATATATCGAAACTAAAGGGTTAGCGGAGGCGAGTACCTTCTACATGGCCTTAGGTTGTTGGTAGGCAAAAGTCGCGCGGTGAAAGTACTATTCAAACAGCAGGTCCGCCGGTTCCGACATCGAATATTCCAAATGAATTAGGAAAAATGTTCATCTGGACATAAAATTCACCGGGCAGTGTACGCTTGAAAATACTGCATAAAAATACGACTTGATTAAATAAGATGCTTGAGCCATGGTAACAACGCATGGCGATGCATCAAGGAAGCGACCAAGAAGGGATGGCCCATGAGCCGCTTCATGATGGCCGTTTTGCCTTCAGACGTCTTGCCCGCTTCAGGTTGCTCCACGGTGAAGACGCGGTGACTCAATCGCATGTCGCCTATAGGCGAACCAGTGATGGTTTCCTTTCCTTTGTCGCTTTAGGCTCTAGACAGACCTTCTTTTTCTAGGCCTGGCGGTCTTTTCCCCACTTTTAGACTCTTGACCTCGCTAATCAATGCTAGTCACGTCTCAAGTTTTCCCATTTTTCGAAGCCTTGTGTCCTAGAAGCCTCAACCTCCTTGTCAACAGTCTTTCTCTCGGGTTTAAAAACTTACTTTCGATCTACACTATCTGTTTTCCGTTATCCAATTCATGACGCTCCATATGTCCGGTGCTCGGCGAACTGGTGGAAGTCCATAGTGGTAGCGAAATTCTTTGCGGCATAACCTGGCTGCTATTTAGCTGCGGGCTCTGTTGGTTTCACGGCACGACTTCCGGCTTGACGGACGGAGGTGATGACGACACATTGCGGGGATGAGAGGTGATGAAGGTGGAGGACACGTCCATGTGATCTCTAAATAATGTACTAACCGGATGACGCCATGAAATGTGGACGCTTCGTTCCTAAGTCCGCACAAATATCGAGTCCAGTCACTGGCATACCTCTCCATGAGACCCCTGAGGTAGACGCGGCAAAGATTCATATGGCCATGGATGACCATACGCAAGCAAGGGGTGGCACCACCTGAGCACCTGAAAGATGTTCACTTGGGCGGCATCATCACAAGTGGTGTCCGCCGCGACGCGGATCATGCCTGACGTCTCGTCCACGATCCACGATGTGGCGATGGCATCTTGCGCACAACTTCAGAATGGCCCGTCAGCGGCAGCGGCTTGAATGAGAGATGTGAATTCTCATTCAGGGATCTAGGTTGGCATACGTCTTTGCACTGTTTTTGATCACTTCATCTCTCTTGTATGTGTTTGATGGTAGCGTCATGAGAGTCTACAATTGCTATGGTGCTGACTGACTGACTGCCTAACTTGGAGCTTATAGGTATTCCGGCCTTAACGACTACGCCATGGAACCACGGCAGTCGTAGCTCGACCTGAGGTGCCGGTCTGGTGTGTGGTGCCGAAGCCTGTCTCCTGAAGGGTTTCTTCGGCACGCCGTGCCCCTTCCTTCCTAGGTATCTCCGTGCCCGGTGTTTCATTTACATGATTTACATGTCTTGCTGTCGGTCGTATGCGTCCGGCTCATCATCTGCGCAAGAGGCGTTATAAGAAGGCATTGAAAATTAACGAAAAAGATTAACAAAAGTATTCTTGCACATTTCACATATACTTATACATTTCACATATACTTGTACATAAACGGGTGACAACGAGGAGGCGGTGGGGAAGATGAGGTAGATGAGGATCAAGCGACAATGACGAGGATGGTATATACATTACATTTCACAATTAATTGACATACATCTCAGAATTCAAATTTGCTACAAAATTGGTATATACATATACATCTCAAAATTCATATAAATAAGATACAGAGGTCAGAAAGTCTTCCATTATCTAAAAACTAGTACATACAAATAAGATACAAGATACACTATTCGATCACATTTATTGAGCGGGATATCTTCTCCAAGGTTCCAATGATGCTAAAATAGAGCGTTTCCAAATGATGAAGACCCTAAAATAATATTATAAGGTACTATTTCCATCATTCCATGCTCATTTTATTCATGCTATGTTTTTTTTCATGTAAGAATTTATATCTTGGACCAATTATTTGGCAATTTAACTACTTTACTCCCCAGTTCTGAAATCCTGGCTCCGCCACTGCGTAGGTTTGGGCATTTCGTCGAACACTCTGGGTGTACCGTGATTGTGCTCTGTTGGCAAGGCCAAGGCCTCGCCGGTCGTGCCCGCCAGGTCACGCCTCCGCTATGCTTGCCCGAGCCCGCACTCATCGGCCCCATGCTCGCTTTGCCCGCACCTTTGCCGAGGAGCGAGGGAAAGGAAGGAGAGAGGAGCACAAGGAGCACCTTGCTAGGGAGTCGCTTGAGGCGAGGAAGATGGCACATGCATGGGGTCGTCGGTGACGGGAGGACGGCGGCGCTGGGGTTGTCGGTGACGGGAGGACGGCGGCGCTGGCTGGTCGCCGAAGGAGAGGACGGTTATTGTGGGTCGCCGAAATCGGGGCCGAAATTTGGCGGCGTCGGCGAGAGTGGTTGGAGACAATAAAACAGCTTATGCCTCCAACCTCTCGCTATAATTTATATGATGGTGGTATCACCCAATTGGTATCATCCACCGGATCGACACACATCGCCCCGTTGGTTACACAAACCGACTAACGCCCGCATCGTGGTGCCCTAGGAACCATCACCCTGCTGGTATCACAAACCAGAAGGAATGCCTTTAGTCCCGGTGGGGAAACCAACCGACGGAATCTCCTTAGTCCCACTTAATTATACCAACCGACCGATTGGCCAAAAAAGGCGCGAGTGGGAGCTCTCAGCCAAGACGCTGCTAGCAACCTCATCGACTTGTGGGCCCATCTCGTGGGTCCCATCGTCATTGGTACTAATTTGCTATTAATATCTCAAAATTATAGAAAATCGTGAGAAGGCTTGATTTTTCTCTTTAATTTTTCAAATTTTAGTATAAATTTTCACCTTTCATATAAATTCAATTATTGCTTCATTGCTTACTAAAAATAATAAATCATACTTATTCCACACTAAACTGATTTCAAAAAATAAAATAAATTAATAATTCACATATTCTTTACAATTTAATTTTCCAACCATCTTAATACAGATTTTCATCTTTTTATATAAAATCAATTATTGTTTCCTTCCTTAATAAAATATCATAATTCATACTCAGGTTTAATTGCTAACATACTGTGTAATTTATGGCAAATTACTACCACTGACATGTGGGAATCACAAGTCCGTGATCTCTATTTTGGGGGATTTAATCCCGGTTGGTGTCTCCAACCGGGACTACGTAAATCCCGGTTGGTGTCTCTAACCGGGACTATGTGGGAATTCGAAACGACGCAATGTTGGCGCGAACCGAGGAGCCGCCTCTGCCTCTTCCTCTACCTCTTCCTCTGCCTTTGCCAAGAGGCCTCTTCTATAAAACCGACGATCTTCCTCTGCCTAATTAACCGTCTTCCTCTGCCTCTTCGATCAATGGCGTCTTCCTCGCTTCTTCTCGTTCCTCTAACTCCACCCCACCACCATCACCGATGCTCGCGGGTTCGCTCCACCGCCGCCGTCTTCGAGGACGAGAGTCCCTCGAAGCGCATTCGTCGCAACCGGCCGAGGAAGGAGTTCGTCTTCTACCCGGCGGAGTGGTCGATGTCGGACGAGTTGTCCGACGACGACGAGGACGTCGTCGCGGAGGAGGACGAGGACGAGGAGGAGGAGGACGACGAGCCGGAGGAGGAGGACGACGACGACGAGCCGGAGGAGGAGGAGGACGACGATGACGACGACGCCGCCTCCGACGATGGCGCCAACGCCGACGTGGAGGAGGACAACGATGAAGACGACGATTAGTTATTAATAATAGAAATTAATTATTAGTTAATTAGTATATTATTAGAAATTAGCTTTTAACATCTTTTGTGGTAACCCGTGGGACATTGTACAGGGTAGCATTATTTGTAAATTATTATAATGGTATAATATATGTATATTTCCTATAATATATGTTGTTTTTGGACCCATAAGATTTGTTGTCACATTTTTTGAGCCTATTACTATTTTTCTACAAATTTTATACATTTATTCACAAATACATTCATGTACCATAAATTAAAAATCAAAAGTATAAAACATTCTGTATAAACTATAAATTCTGATACTAAAGAAAATCACATTGGAGGTCGCTGTAATACACTGGGACTTCTCCCTTTCGAATTTATATAATGAGGGAATTAGTCCCGGTTCGTGTCATACACCGAGACTAATAACACATCGGCCCCATTGGTGTATTACAACGGACCGCTTGCTCATATCGATCCGGTTGGTGTAACAAACCGGGACTGAATGCTCACTTAGTCCCGACAGATTACACCAAAAATAAAAGAATACAATGGCGCGAGCGGGGCTCGAACCCGTGATCGCACCGGGGAGCCCGCGCTCAAGCGCACGCTGCTAGCCAGGGGAGAGGATGGGGTTTTGATCGGTCTTCACGGCATGAATCTTTTTTGTACCCTTCTTAGGAGATAGGGATCAGCTCACTAACATGTGAGCCTATCTCTGGTGGGTCCCACATGTCATTGGTACTAATTTGCCATTAATTTCTCGAAAATTATAGAAAACTGTTGGGAGCTTTGAAATCTCTTTAATTTTTCAAATTTTATTATAAATTTTCACCTTTTATATAAATTTAATTATTGATTCATTGCTTACTAAAAAATAATAACTCATATTTATTCCACACTAAAATGATTTTCAAAAAATAAAATAAATTAAAAATTCATATATTCTTTACATTATTATTTTCCAACAAATCATACTTATTAATACAGATTTTCACCTTGTTATATAAATTCAATTGTTGCTTCCTTGCTTAATAAAAAATCATAATTCATACACGGGTTTATATAACACGGTTCGACTTATTTGCTAACATACTTTGTTTTTACAAGTGATCCTTCATTATGATCGTGTTGTACATAGGGGGATTCCTCTATATCATTCAAGATAGTAATGTCTACGTCCACCATAAAAGGAGGTAGCTCGTCGAACTAATTGTACTCTTCTTCATCTGTGACTCCCTCAACTCCGATGATCCTTCTTTTACCTGGAAGAACCACGTGGCGTCTTGGCTGATCGCTAGTCTTCTCCTTCTGCTTGTTATCTTCGGTAGGCTTGTCCTTCTTCTTCTTGCTTTTAGTAGGCTTGTCCTTCTGCTTTTTCGGTCTGCTATTCATGTCCATCACGTAGAATACCTGTGTCACATCATTTGCGAGCACGAACGGTTTGTCCCTATAGGCCACTTGCTTGAGGTCCACGGTTGTCATACCGTACTCGTCGATCTCAACGGCTGTCAATTTGACCCATTGGCACCGAAACAGAGGGATTTTTAAAGGTCCATACTCAAGCTCCCAGATATCTTCTATGTAACCATAGTAGGTGTCCATCTTTCTATTTTTTTCCAAAGCATCTATACGGACGCCGCTGTTTTGGTTGGTGCTCTTGCTATCCTAGACAGTCGTGTAAAATGTGTACCCATTTATCTCATACCCATGGAATGATACGATTGTCATGGATGGTCCCCGAGCCAAGAGTTTCAACTGTTCATTGTCTATCCGGGAGCCCATCAGTTTCTTTTGTAACCAACCACCGAAACGATCCATTTGCTCTAGTGCGATCCACTTTTCCGACTTCTCTGGGTACTGGTCGCGTAGAATCATCTCATGTTCATGGATAAACTCAACCACTACAGTTGCTTGTTTCAAGACTGTGAAATGTGCTTGTTTAAATGAAAGTAGATTGTCGCTAAAGAATTCTCTTCTCCCTAGAGTTCCTTTTCCCCGTAGCCTGCCCTCATGGCGTGAAACAGGGACGCCAATCGGATTTAGCTCATCAATGTAGTCGACACAGAACTCAATCACCTCCTCTGTGCCAACACCCTGTGCAATGCAGCCTTCTGGACGAGACCGGTTCCGAACATATTTCTTTAGGACACCCATGTACCTCTCGAAAGGGAACATACTATGCAGGAACACGGGTCCGAGAATTTCTATCTCTTTGACAATGTGGACCATGAGATGGACCATAATATCAAAAAAGGACGGATGGAAGATCATCTCAAGGCTGACCAGACTATCGACCACATCATCCTGCAGTTTAGATAAGTTCCGTGGTTCGATGACCATCTACGACACCGCGTTGAAGAACGAGCACAGCTTTACGATTGTCCCTTGTACCCAGTCCAGCAGAATACCTCTCAGCGCCACTGGGAGCAACTGTGTCATCAACATGTGACAGTCATGTGATTTCAGGTGTACTATCTTATTCTCTTTCGTGTTGATGAGTCTCCTTATGTTCGAGGAGTATCCAGAAGGGACCTTCACACTGTTCAAGAACTTAATCATGTTTTTTTTCTCATCCTTGCTCAAAGTGTAGCTCGCAGGGTGCAGCTAATGTTGTCCTTTCGCTCTCTTTTCTGGATGTAGGTCGTTCCTGAGTCCCAGTAGATGTAGGTCCTTTCGTGCTTGAAGTGTATCTTTTGATTTACCGCACATATCTAGGAAGCCTAGCAGGTTCACGCAGACATTCTTCGTGATATGCATGAAGTCCAGTGAGTGGCGGACCTCTAAGTCTTTCCAGTAAGGTAAATCTCAAAATATTGACTTCTTTTTTCCAAATGGGCTTCGTATGACCTTATTCAGTCGGGACAGATTTGCTACTAGGACCCTTTCCAAATACTACTTTCAGATCCTTTACCAGAGAAAATACAAGTGTCCCACTGCGATGCAGGGGCTTCTTATGTTTCTCTTCTGTCCCATCGAAATTCTCACTTTTCCGTCGTAACGGGTGCTTCAAATGGAGGAACCTACGGTGACCCATGTACACGACCTTTCGGGAGTTTTTCAGATACTTGCTGTCCGTATCCTCTAAGCATTGGATGCAGGCTTTATATCCTTTGATAGATAGGCCTGACAGGTTACCAAGTGCAGGCCAGTCGTTGATGGTTACGAATAGCAATGCACGTAGGGTGAAGTGCTCTCTTTTATACTCGTCCCATACACGCACACTATCGGTCCACAAATTAGTAGCGATCTTCCACCAACGGTTTGAGGTACACGTCGATGTCGTTTCCAGGTTGCTTCGGCCCTTGGATAAGCAACGACATCATAATGTACTTTCGCTTCATACACAGCCAAGGAGGAAGGTTGTAGATATATAGAGTCACGGGCCAAGTCTTTGTGGATCGCCGCTCATCTCGTCGAACGGGTTCATCCCATCCGTACTCAACCCAAACCTTATGTTTCTTGCATCCTCAAGAAAGTCCGGTATTTTCTATCGACTTTCCTCCACCGGGAGCCATCACGGGTGCCTTAGCCTTCCGTCGTCCTTACGATCTTCTTTGTGCCAACAAGATCATCTCGGCATGCGCTTTGCTCGCAAATAAACGCTTCAACCGGGGATTATAGGAAATACTGCACCACCTTAACGGGGTCTCTTCTTCCGACGCCGCCTCTTCCTCGCCTCGGTCATCACGCCTAGTTTTATACCTCGAAGTTCTACACACCAGACAAGCTTCCAAATCCTCATACTCATTGCGATACAGGATACAATCGTTCCGGCATGCATGCATCTTTTGTACCTTCAACCCCAAAGGGCAGACAACTTGCTTGGCCTCATACGTAGTTTCAGGCAGCGTGTTACCCTTTGGAAGCAACTTCTTTATGAGGCATAACAACTCGTCGAATCCCTTATCAGACAATCCATAGATCGCCTTCCACTGCATGAGTTCTAGCGTGGTACGCAATTTTTTGTGGCCCTGTCGGCAGTTTGGGTACAATAGTGTTCTGTGGTCCTCCCATAGGTGCTGGAACTTTTCGTAATATCTTTCATCGGTGTATTCTCCCTCTCCATCAAGCAGCATCTGTTCTAGGTTATCATCGCCAAACTCTCCCAATGTATGTTAGAAAGAACCGTGTTGGCCAGCATCGGGGATATTGTTGTCCCCCTGTTCTTCTTCTTCTTCAACATCTTCTCGTATAGTCTCTTCTTCACCATGCTTGGTCCAACAGGTATAGTTTGGCATGAAACCTCTTGAGAGGAAATGGAAGTGAAGGTGGTTGGATTTTGGCCCCTCCTTCTCATTCTTGCAGTCTATGCATGGACAACATATGTAGCCTGACTTCATGTATGCATCGGCCGCATGAAGAAAAGCTTGCAAACCCTGCAAGAACTCCGGGGTGCGTCGGTCCATGTACATCCATCACCGGTCCATCTACATTATGTTACATCAAGGCAGCTATTAGCTCATTTTCCAATAATGAATTTTTTAACATTTCGCAAATTTCAAATTAAACCAATATTAAATTTATTTGAAAATTCTGCATCGATCGATGGAACCAAAACCAAAATTTGAGCTAGATCCACACCTAACAAGAAAGATTTGGTAGATCAAAGTCTAGATTCAAAATTCTTCATCGATCGATGGAACCAAAACCTAAATTTGAGCTAGATCCACACATTCAACGCAACCTACATCTAATCCAAGCAAATTCCAAACTTACACAACAAGTTATTGCAACCTATATGAAAAGATCGAGCTAGCTCTCTACATTCATAATCTTTCAGCAATCATGAGGAAAGCTCAAATTTTCTTCACATTTCAAGCAAAGAAGAAGCTCCATTTTACACCAAATGTAGTGAGAAACGATGTTACTAACCTTGGTTAACATGGCTGGGAGTAAATGTCCAAAATTTTGGCAAGACTCTCCCTTTCTTGAAGCTTTTGGCCGGCACAGACCGTTTTGATCGATCATGAGAAAAGATCAAATTTTCTTCACATTTCAAGCAAAGAAGAAGCTCTATTTTACACCAAATGTATTGAGAAACGATGTTACTAACATTGGTTAACTTGGTGGGAGTAAATGACCAAAATTTTGGCAAAGACCTCCCCTTTCTTGAAGCTCTTGGCTTGCCACAGACCGTTTTTGATCGATCATGAGAAAAGATCAAATTTTCTTCACATTTCAAGCAAAGAAGAAGCTCCATTTTACACCAAATGTATTGAGAAACGATGTTACTAACATTGGTTAACTTGGCTGGGAGTAAATGACCAAATTTTGGCAAGACCTCCTCTTTCTTGAAGTTTTGGTCAAGGCCAAGATCGTTTTTGATCGATCTTAAGAAAAGATCAAATTTTCTTCACATTTCAAGCAAAAAAGAAGCTCCATTTTACACCAAATGTAGTGAGGAACCGTTACTAACCTTGGTTAACTTGGATGGGAGTAAAATGACCAAAATTTTGGCAGCACCCCTCCCCCTTTCTTGAAGCTCTTGGTCGGCGATGTTCTTGATCTGGCAGTGTGTGGGGAGGAGGCGGGGAAGAGGGCTGTTCAAATAAGGCTGCTTAGTACCGGTTTAAGATACCAGCCTGTACTGATGCTGTAACATAGGTCCCGGTTCTTGTAACCAACCGGTATTAAACAGGCCGAGTTCTGGTTGGTGTAACCAACCGGTACTGATGTTAGAGAATCAGTACCGGTTGGTTTCTTCGGCCGGTCCATGTTATGGAAGGCCTGTACTGATTCTCTAACATCGGTCCCGGTTCTTGTAACCAACCGGTATTAAGCAGGCCGAGTTAGTTTCTTCAGCCGGTCCATTTCAATGCAAATCGGTATTTGCACATATATATCACCAATTCTTTGCACAAATCGCAATTTCAAATTGAAGAAAAAGACTTAACACTGAACCATAACTCATTTGATGAACATTTGCACAGATCACCAATTCATTGCACAGATCACCATTTCACAGATTCATACTTGTACTCATTTGTTGATGAACATTTTTGCACATATCAACAATTCATTGCACATATCACCATTTCACCATAACTCATTCCATTGCACAGATCCCATTTCACAGATTCATACTTGTACTCATTGATTCACAGATTCACAGATTCATACTTATACTCATTGATTCACAGATTCACAGATTCATCACATACATACATAATTAAACACTGATCTTATTGATTCCATCACAAAATAGTTCATCGCATACTACATAATTAAACTACATACATACATAATAACTAAACTACATACATAATTAAACTAAACATCAACTATATTTTAGTCATCCTCCTCCACCATCAGCGCCTCCCAGTCGATTTCGTCATAAATCGACTGTGAGGACGAGGCGCAGGGGAGGACGAGGCGCGACGTGACGTGGGATCCCCACCTCCATGTGCATCCGATCCTCGAAGCTTGGCGGTGGGCAATGGCGGCGGCAAGAAGCCCAGCCTCCTCCCGGTGCAAGGTTGATATGGTGGCACCCAAGAGATGGGGCGCCGATGGTCAAGACCCTCCATGCCTCCTCCAGTTGGTGCCGGGCGCCGGAGGTTCTGGCGGAGGTGGGGCGGCGCGCGAGGTTGCAAGGCGGAGGAGGTGGGCGGCACAGGCGGTTCTTGGAGGAGGTGGACTGGCCTGCTCTAGCGGTGGAGGTGGATAGGCCTGCGCTGGCGGTGGGATGTTGCAGCGGAGGATGGGGATTGCAAGTCGGCCGGCAGGTCTTGAGGCGGCGAACCATGGCGGAGGAAAAGCGGGCGGTTGCACCAGAGGAGAGAAGATCGAAATGGTGCGGTACTGTTCTCCATGTGGATGGAGGGGAAAAATATAGAGGAGGGGAAGATAGAAAGTCGGATCCATTAAACACACGGCAAATTCCAATGCCGCAGTCAAATGTGATCGATTAAACACACAACGCAAATTCCAATGCAGAACTGCAAAATCCAATGCGAAATCAATAAAAACAAGTTATAATGAACCGAAGGAAAACCAGGAACTGCAAAAGTTTAGAAACTGAAGAAAACCAGGGATGACCTGAAGCCGAGGTGGGAGCTAGGAAGAAGAAGAGTGTGGGGCTAGCCGCTAGCCGTGTAGGTGGGGTTCAAATTAATACCGGTTAGTTGCACCAACCTGTACTGATGTTAGAGCATCAAGACAAGTTGGTGTAACCAACCGTACTAAGTAGACCCTGTGCCGCCTAGCTTCGCTTAGTATCGGTTGGTTACACCAACTGCATCGATGTTTAGAGCATCAAGATAGGTTGGTGTAAGCAACGTACTAAGCGCACTTCGCCGCCTAGTTTATTTAGTACCGGTTGGTGTAACCAACCGGCATGGATGTTAGAAAATTAGTACCGATTAGTGTCTTCAGCCCGTACCGATGTTCCCCTCGGACCAGTAGACCGTTGAACCGGGACTGATGTAACTGTCAGTCCCGGTTCATGCATAACCGGCATTGATGTGCCGGTATGAAAGGCCATTTCTGTAGCAGTATATCCTGAGTCCGTGAAAAAATATGAAAACGAAACTGGTACAGCCAATATCCGATCCGATCCGCCTATCCTCGCACACAACGACATCAAACAATTGCACAAGTTCAGCGACCTTTTGTGTGTGTGTAAACTTTACAGATTAAAATATAAAGGTTTTACAATTTTTAAAATTCCTTTAATAGCTCTTAGAGGGCTACTGGATTTTTAGTAAATCAATAAACATTAAAAAAAAAGGTGGTTTGACATTTTTCCTAGGTCTTAAATACTTTAGGGAAGCTGCATAAAAAGTTTCATAATTTTTGAAATTAACCCGTTCCCTAAACTAATCTTTTACTACTCGTCACAAACTGCTTATTACTAGTTATAGGAAACGTTACTAGTCGTACTGTACTAGTAGTCGTCTTGTTCATTGCACTAGCTCATAGCGGCAGCCATGAACGGCTCGCAGGGGTGGAGCTTGGCGTCGGCAGGGGAGGGCACGGCTACACAAACTAACCACCAAAATAGCTTTTCCACGACACTGCATACCTAATAGGGTAGACGGCGTGGACTACAGTGATCTGTATTGGCGGCGCAACAAGCAATGCCATGGCGACCACGGCTGTGCATGGTGCCGACGAGCTTTGGGTTTTGGATCTCAAGCTAGTGGCCTAAGAGCATCTAGGGGATGTGTGGATTCTACCTGCGGCGTCGGTGCGGCTAGGGAAAGCCCAGAATGTGCTGGCGATGAGCAGCACAGCGACCAAAACAGAGTCCACGGTGATGGTGGACTCCAGCGTTATTTAGGCCAAAATAGTGGTACTAAGGTGTTTAGTGAGGCATTGAGATGCTCATAGCGTGAGGAATTGGCCCAAGATTTACGCAAATGGAGAGAGGTAATGCAGAACGATACCAAGACGGCGGCGCTCTGCGAGCTCTCCGGCAAGTGTGGGTAGCGACGATGTGTGGCGCTCGGCACGAAGGCTAAAGGGAAGATAGCTTAGTTCTCATAGGCAGCGGCCGGGAAGTGAAGAGCCATTAGCATATTCAATGAGCTTGGCACCAAATAGGCTAGCTGCCTGGCTGGTAAGGCCGACACCGAGCGTGCACGCTGAGGGGAAGTAATGGTGTGGCAAGACGCCTCGTTGTCGTGCGGCCTGGGCGCGAGTCGCATCCCGTCACATCGTGGTTGTACGTAGGAGCAGATAGGTCGCATGGGGAAGATGATGAAGTGGGAGGCCAAGCGAGGAGGGCACCCGAAACACAACGCCGTGTCGTGCCACGTGGCTTGGTGTTGCTTCGGGAAGGAGTGGCTGAGGCGACGGCGCGGTACGCCCGGCGTGGCGCGAGTGCCATGGCGCAGGACGCGGTGGCGTGTTTGGCCACCGAGAGGGAGCAAGGGAGGCGTGGTCACGTCAGTATAGCCACACGTGTGCGCGAGTACCGACGGTCCGACGAGGGCGCTGGATGTGGGCGCGACGTACGTGGCACATGCATGCACTAGCGTGAGCGTTGTGACGCCGGCGCGGTGAGAGAAGCAGAGGGTGCAGGCCACGGAGTGGACGGGTGAGAACGAGACGAGAGAGAGCTAGGCTGCTGGTTTTTAATTTTCTACCTTTTTCTTGTTTTTCTCTTTTGTCTTTTCTTTTATTTACCCTATTTAATACGAGGGTTTGTGGTGGTAAATATTCTATAAAATCTAGAATTATTTCCAAAAGTTGAGTTTATGTTTTATCTAAATTTTTCTTGTCATAAGGTACTTTGCAAAATTAAAAATCCTTATGTTTTAACCTTAACTTGATTTTAATGATTCAATTTCTTAAATTTTTAAAATTAAAACAGTCCAAGTTTTATTTTCCTAATAAAATTTGGTGCGTTACAGACACAAAGTCTAAAACAGCATCAGCATCTCGTACTAAAAATTAGTGAAAAGGTCTGACTACAATTTGATTGCATTAAGGAGCAGCCCTTCAATGTGCCGCACAATGAAGTCAGTCTTACAGAAAACACCTAGTAATTTCAGACAGACAGTGTCAAGTAGGAAGGCCAAGAACTCAACAATTGACGACATTGTGGTACGCATCCCTTCATTATAGCATAGCCTCGAAACTAATACCATAAACCAATAATCATTGAAAATGAAAACACCATTTGTATTATCAGTTTTTTGAAAAAGTTTTTTTTTGTAATTTTAGAAGTTTTATTTATATTCTTGAACTTTTTTTTCCATAATGTAGGCATATGAGGCGCGCAGTGAGTTCACCCCAATTGCTAGTCCATCCACAGAGCATTGCAAACATTTTGAGTTCTTAACATGAAATCATTGTGACACATATGAGATAGAAAAAAAGAGCAAAAAAACTAAAGCATTTATGTTTTGAAAACTGAGATAAGCAAATAAGTGATAAGATGGAAAGAACACCATAATGCCTTTTTGCAGAAATAAGATACATAATCTTTGATATATTCAATATATAACCCGAAGAATATAATAAGAACTATCCACTATAATTGATGGTGCAAATGTTTCTCTTTTTTCTCTTCTATTATTTTAGGATGAGCGTTGCATGGCTCCTCGTATCTTTTTTAATAACAACTATTTAATAATGTAATAATAGGTTGAAGATGGATGTGATTAGAAAAAAAAATCAAAGTTGGATCACAGTAACTAGACATTGCAAACATTTTGAGTTTTTAGCATATAAAAACTCAGCTAAACCTAACCAGGCCGGCCATTCTTGTCCAGCTTGATGGCATCATCTGTCCCACAACGAACCCACGCAATGATGCAATTCCCCCTACTACTACTAGTACCTACCCTACCACGGTGCTCACTACCCTTCCCCTGCCTACTAGCCACCATACACCAATCCTCATGCATCCATGCCACCCGCCGCTACCGCCACGCTGCAGCCACCAGTCCGTCGGCCACCGTCTAGGTGCTCGTTCACTACTAGAGAAATGGGTATCACTACCGATATATTACTGCCGGTTATCTGTGAATCGGTAGTGATAGTTACATCACTACCGGTTTGAACCACGAACCGGTAGTAATAGTTGTGTGAACCATAGGTTTAAATCATGAACCGGTAGTGGTGCCTCAGGCACAACTACTACCGGTTTGAGCCACAAACCGGCAGTGATACCTATCTATCACTACCGGTTTAAGTCACGAACCGGTAGTAGTGCCTTGCTTCTGAAAAGTTTAAAATGAATACTTATTCTATCTATATCAGTATGCGATAGTGGGTGGGTTGGCTAAAAGGATGAGGCTAGAGTCACGAGGTCTCCGATTCGAGTCCTGCTTCTCCCAATATATTTCCAACATATTTTAAATATTTCTAACACTATCACTGAACCGGTACCCAGGGTACCGGTTGCCCTTTACCGACCGGTTCCAAAACAGGTACAGATGCCGGTTTGGAACCGGTAGTGATAGGCTAATCTGCAGTAGTGATAGTGATGAGCTAATTTGCAGTAGTGGTTTTGGTGATAGAGTCTCTGGGCGTGCTACTGCTCCACCCCGTGAACCCGTACCTAAAGCATGAGCTCGACCACCTGTGCCACCTCTTCTGCTTCTGACACTACACGCCCAACGGCCGCGCCGACTTCCTCCGTGCAGTTCCATCTGCACCGTCGTCGAGAACTCCAACAATAGTGCCGACGCCGCACTCATCAATGCCCTCCCAGCACTCGAGATCATCCCCTCCTTCTCCGTTAGCATCAACCGTGTTGACCTCATGAAGTGCCGCAAGCAGGGGATCCGCTTCACCAACACCCCCGACGTCCTCACCGACGACGTCACCGACCTTGCCATCAGCCTCGCCATTGCTGTGCTCCGCATGATCCCATTACAGTTTGCGGTACAAATTTGAAAAAAAAAATTGCTTTAAGTTATTGTTTGATTTAGTTTAATTTATCGTTTGAAGCTATAGCTTTTTACTCTGAGAATCTAGTTTTGCTTTGTCACATTGGGGTGTGTGTGCGCGCTTGATCAGCACTAAAACCCATCTAGCACATGAGGAAACATTTGGCTTGGTGAGGAATCTGCTGGGGTGAAACCTTAGCGAGGCATTCTCAAGTCTAGACGTATCTAGGTAACGGCTTCGTCTCTCTCGGGTGAGTCCCATGGGTATAGTGTACCCACTCTGCAGAGATAAAACTATCAATGATAGTTATATTTACGGTCAAGAGCAGGCTTAGACAGCTCTACAATGTTACTCTTACATTTTCAATAATAAATCAGTGTAGAGATAGAGCACGAATTCTTGCTAAGAAAGAAATATTAGAATGTTGAGAAAACATGAGTGAAGAAATGAATTTTATTTATGTTTATTCTTTGTAAATGATATTTTACAACTGTTAGGAGAATTCTAAAATTGTTGTTATGCAAAATAGCCATCCCTGATCATTTGTCGAGCTTGCATTCATATCTAAGGGCGAACGCTCGCTGACATACTCACGCTTGCAATTTATCCGGCTATTCAGACCAACGAGCAAGTGAAGGTTCTAAAGAATATGTCGACCACGAAGGAGACATCGACGGAGGCGATCTAGACTACTAAAGGTGTACGTCCGGTTAGATGCCTATGGCATTTTGCTTGGACATCACAGACGCGGTTATTTATGTTATTCTAGTTGCTATTAATGCTCTGATATTATAATAAGTGGCATTGAGTTCACAATACTTTAAATTTGTTTTAATTCAATAAAGCGTATGATTTGTGTTTATACTATATGTACTAGCTATGATTCCTTAAGACTAGTACTGGAAACATAGAGGAGTTGGTTTTGCAAAATCGGGTCCCGACACACCGCGTGCCAGTGTCGTGTATTGTGGCAGCTATGTCCTTTCCCTCGCCCCCCGGTATCGATGCCCCTCTAGCTAAGCGCCGCCAAGGCATCCCCTCAGCCTCGCCAGTGCCTTCACCTTCCTTCGCGACAGCCAAGCCTCCTACGGTGACCACCTCACCCTCGTCATCCTCCGTCATGGGGGCCGGCCAGTCACCGTGCCGTCACCACCGCACCTTCCTCTTCCAGCTCCCTCCTCTTTTTCTCCCCACCAGTAGCGCATCCTCGGCACCTCTTTGCAGTCGCCCTTGGCTCCTGCACCCACGCAGTGCAACCACAATGATGCCTTGCTTGCCGCGCTTGCGTCCACTGCTAGGCAGCGGCGAAGCCGCCGACTTCATCCTCTCTGCAGCGTTGCTGTGCAGCCACAATTGGACGACAGAGAGGGCCAAGCACCGATGCAGGATGAGTACAAGGTGGAGGATAAGGTCTTCGCTCCAAATCCGCCACTACTAGAGAACTGGCCTTTAATACCGGCTCATCAGTCCCGGTTAGGCATGAACCGCGGATCGACATTCACAACAACAGCCCCGTTGAATGTTACGCAGGCACGGGCTCGATCGCCCCGCTTGACATCAACGGATCCGATTTGAGACATCAACCGATCGATGAATCTGAATCAATCCGGTTGGTGTTACAAACCGCATCGATGGTCATCGCAAACAGCCCGCAACGGCCCGTGCGGCGGAAAGGAAGCACAATACGGTCTATGTTCCCAACCGATTAGTATGCCATATTTGAACTTCATGCAAAGGGAAGGCGGGTACAATACCGTCTGTGCCCAACCGGATTAATATGCCATATTTGAACTCTCGTTATAAAGGGAAGGCGGGTACAATACCGGTCTGTGTGTCCAACCGGGATTAGTATGCCATATTTGTTCCCCTTCCTTCCTCTCCCAGTCCCGACTCTGCCCGACCAAGAACAGTACCGCCGGCGGCCAAGAGCTTCAAGAAAGGGGAGGTGCTGCCAAAATTTTAAAATTTTGGTCATTTTAACTCCAAGCCAAGTTAATCGAGGTTAGTGCATCATTCCTTAGTACATTGGATGTTCAATGGAGCTTCTTCTTTGCTTGAAAAATGAAGAAAATTTGATCTTTTGCCATGATCATTGAATGATTATGAATGTAAAGATCTAGCTCAATCTTTTGTGAGATTTTTTGTGGGATTATGATGTATCTCGCATTGGAGGTGTAATCTAGTATTTTCTCCCATCGATCGATGAAGAATTTTGTCATGATCATTGAAAGACTATGAATGTAAAGATCTAACTCAATCTTTTGTGGGATTTTTTTGTGGGATTATGATGTATCTCGCATTGGAGGTGTAATCTAGTATTTTTTTCCCATCGATGGATGAAGAATTTTGTCATGATCATTGAAAGACTATGAATGTAAAGATCTAGCTCAATCTTTTGTGGGATGTTTTGTGGGATTATGATGTATCTCGCATTGGATGTGTAATCTAGTATTTTTTTCCCATCGATGGATGAAGAATTTTGTCATGATCATTGAAAGACTATGAATGTAAAGATCTAACTCAATCTTTTGTGGGATTTTTTGTGGGATTATGATGTATCTCGCATTGGAGGTGTAATCTATGATTTTTTTCCCATCGATGGATGAAGAATTTTGTCATGATCATTGTAATACCGGAGCAAATAATCATTTTATAGAAAGCAATTCTATGAAAATATAGTTCTTTACAAAATATGTAATGAAATAAATTTATTTTAAGTTTATAGTTGGCTTTGAAATAAGAATTGCCCTAGGTAGGAATAAAAATATAGTTATTTTAAATTTATGTGATGCAATTAACCCTAGGTAGGAATAAATTTAGCCACATAAAATTTTAAATATTTTTCAATAAATTTAATTTTTTGGAATTTGAAAAATGTTCAATAATTAATTTTTGGAGAATGAGCTAAGAATTACCTTGATGTAACATAATGTAGATAGACCGACGATGGATGTACATAGACCGACGCTCCCCGAAGTTCTTGCAGGGTTTGCAAGCTTTTCTTCATGCGGCCGATGCATACATGACGTCAGGCTACATATGTTGTCCATGCATAGACTGCAGCAATGAGAAGAAATAGCCAAACACCAGTCACCTTCACTTCCATTTGCTCTCAAGAGGTTTCATGCCAAACTATACCTGTTGGACCAAGCACGGTGAAGAAGAGATTATACGGGAAGAAGAAGAAGAAGAAGTGGACAACAATATCCCGGACGATGGCCAACATGGTGCTTTCGAAGATACAATGGGCGTCGCAGACGAAGAAGAGTATAATCAGTTCGACGAGCTGCCGCCTTTCTCGGTGAATGTAGATATTAGTGCTCTCAATGATGAGGAGGAAGCTCCCTATGTACGTCACGATCATAATGAAGGATCACTTGTAAAAACAAAGTAGTTGCTATTTGATAATTAATAATAAATTACAAGACTGTGAACTCAATTTTTCATATTTTTGTGATATTTTTATTTAATTTGTATAGGCTCCCAGCAATTTTCTATAATTTTCGAGTAATTTATGGCAAATTACTAACACTAACATGTGGGACCCACAAGAGATGGGCCCACATGTCCGTTACTACAATTTTGGTGTTTCAAGCCATTTTGTTATGACAGCAGCATTAGAGTTTTAATAAATAGATAACATTTTATATTTGTAAAAGAGTTACAGAATTTTGACTAAATCTTTGATAATTTTACATTTTGTAGTAAATCTTTGATAATTTAACATTTATCAAAGAAATGTAGAAAAATTAATAATAAATTACAAGGCTGCGAACTTAATTTTTCACATTTTTGTGATATTTTTATTTAATTTGTATAGGCTCCCAGCAATTTTCTATAATTTTCTAGTAATTTATGGCAAATTACTAACACTGACATGTGGGACCCACAAGAGATGGGCCCACATGTCCGCTATTACAATTTTGGTGTTTTCAACCGAGACTATGTGGCCATCAATCCCGGTTGGTATTTCCAACCGACTAGATAAAGATTAATCCCGTTGGTGTCTCCAACCGGATCATTGGGAATCCAAACGACGCAATATTGGCGCTAAACGACGGCTCTGCGCCTTCCTCCGCCTCTTCTTTAAAACCGACGATCTTCCATTGCCTCTTCAGACTCGATCCTCCGCCTCTTCGACTCGATCCTCTGCCTCTTCCTCTGCAGACGATCCATGGCTTCCCGCCTCTTCCCCACCGCTCTTCCGCGCTTCTTCCTCTGCGGGTGTGCCTCCATCGCCGCCATAGCCGTTTCATCCACCGCCTGCCGTCTTCCGACGACGCCTTCTCCTCCTCGTAAGCGCATGCGCATCATGCGTCGCAAGCCGAGGAAGGAGTCCGTCTTCTACCCGGCGGAGTTCTCCATGTCGGACGAACTGTCCGACGACGACGACGACGACGAGGTCGACTTCGACGAGGAGGACGACGTCGAGGAGGAGGACGACGACGACGACGACCACGACGATCCGTGGGAGGAGGAGGAGGACCACGACGACGACGACGTTGACGCCTCCGACGATGGCGCCAACGCCGACGAGGAGGAGGAGGAGGACGACGACGACGACGACGCCGCCGCCGCTGCCTAAATTTATTAGTTAGTTAGTTAATTAACTAGTTAATTAGAAATTATCTTTTGAGGTAACCCTGTGGGATATGTACAGGGTACCATTATTGTAAATTATATATGTACATTTTCTATAATATATATATATATATATATATATATATTTGGACCTATAAGATTTGTTCTCACATTTTTTTGAGCCTTTTACTATTTTGTATAAACTGCAGAAATTTTAATACATTTATTCACAAATACATTTATAGAAAATTGTTGGGAAACATACAAATTAAATAAAAAATCCCAAAATTCATAAAAAAAGAAAAATTGACACTTCAAATTATTTTACTGGGTATTTAGAGTAGGCGGTGCACACCCGCTGCTATGCTTTATTTTATTTTGGGGGAATCAATCTCGGTTGGTGTCTCCAACCGGATTATGTGGAGTCATCAATCCGGTTGGTGTACCCAACCGGGACTATGTGAGGACTCAGCGCCGGAGACCTTGATCAATCCCGGTTGGTGTGTCCAACCGGTCCGAGAACCCATCAATCCCGGTTGGTGTGTCCAACCGGACTATCTGAGCCATCAATCTCGGTTGGTATCTCCAACCGGATTAAAGGTCCTATTTATAAACATTTCGCACGGAGATTTGGAGACAAAACTTCAAATCCTCTCTCTCGCGCTCCGAACCCTAAATCGACGCCGCCGCCATCGCCGCCCGAGCCGCTGTCTCAACGCCGCCGTCTCCACGCCGCCGCCTCAACGCCGCTTTTCCAACGCCGCCGTTTCACGCCGCCACCTCTGAGCCGCTCCTCTTCAACGCCGTCGTTTCACGCCGCCATCTCACGCCGCCGCCTCCAGTTACTCGCCAACGCCGCTGTCTCAACGCCGCCGTCTTCACGCCGCCCCGGGCCGCTCCTCTCCAACGCCGCCACCGTTTCCACGCCGCCGTCTCCACGCCGACGCTCGTCTTCAACGCCACCGCCTCCACGCCGCCGCCTCCAGGCCGCTCCTCTCCAACACCGCCATCTCCAACGCCGCTGTCTCGGCAAGGCCCACGCCAGCCTCTCCAACGCCGGTCGCGTCTCAACGCCGCCTCCACGCCAGTCCTCTCCAACGCCGGTCCTCTCCTTTTGCTCTCAATTTCTCTATTGTTCTTGTGTTGTACATGAGTAATTTCCTTGAGTGGTACTAGTGTTGGGTGGCTGCGGCATAGATTTTAGATGTGTGATTGCTCTCATGATATAGTGCATTCTGAGATTAGTGTGCAATTTAGAGACATAAACTTGGCTTTTGAGCTATTTGTGTAATCATTGATATTGATGAACATGCTACTTGTAGTAGGTTAATTGATTGCTTCATTTCCTGTTTAAATTGTTATTTCGTGGTCGATCTGTTGCCAAGGATAAGTGTGCAAACAGAATTGGAAGAAGCGGTTGATACTGTTTATGGCACAGGCTGCCCGTTTGGCCATCTATTTGATTGTTGCTAGTGCAGGTCACTTCTTTAAAATTTATAGAACAAAAGTTATAATCATTGCTTAATGGATTTGGGTATGGTGTGAATGTTGGATTCTTGTTTACTTAGGTATTTTAGGTGGTGATAATTTTGAGAAAGGAGTGAAAGAAAATGACTTATATATGCAGATGATTGAAAAGGAAAAAATAGAGGTATATGAGAAAACACCTCATTAAAATAGCATGCATGCCTTATATTTATACGCAAGATAATTTTGTTATGATAGCAATATTATTTTTTGTTAAATTTCAGTGTCTTTTTCTGTCACGATGGCGAGTGGAGGGTATAATGACGACGACATAATGAGTGACATAATTGCACAAGGCTATTTTCCGGTAGACGACCTCAGGGATCAACCTGGGGTAGCCGATGAGGGCCCCCAAGCCGCCAATGCTGCTCAGGACATCGAGGCCGCCGCGACCGAGGACAATGAGACCAGTCAATCTCCCAGACAATCATGTCAACGAGGTGTCAACAAGAAGTCGAGAGCAAGACACATAATCACCGAAGTCGGCGAGACGGCGAGCCTATGAAGCCGCATAAGGCGATTGGGCCGTTTAGATCAACATTTGGCTTGATCGTCAGGGACCACGTGCCCATTAGCATTGCGAAATGGGATGACGTACCTGCAGACCTGAAGAACATGCTATGGACGGATATGAAGTAGACATTCACCTTTCCCGAAGGGACCGAACAGAAGGTGAAGAGTTACACATTAAAGAGAATGGCACTGGCATTTCAGATGTTCAAAAAGAAGCTGAACAATGCGTATGTTCGAAAGAATCTAACCCCCGACTTCAATAAGTTCCCAAAGCTTCAAGATCACTGGGATGAATTCGTGAGGTACAAGAATTCGGAACAAGGTCAGAGTTTAAGTGAAAAGAACAAGCAGAATGCAGCAAAGAAGCAATACCACCACCGTCTCGGCCCTGGTGGTTACCGCAAGGCGATACCTAAATGGGACAAGAGGGAACATGACTTGCTGGTGAAGGGTGTTGAACCCGTAACAATGAGATGGTCAAATAGATCGAGAAATTGGTTCTTTGGTCATGACGGCGGCCTTGATGACGACGGTAGGGCTGTGTTTGGTGACAAGATTAGAGAAGTCGCCGGAAGGCTTGAAGAGGCTAACAATGAGTCGGCCCGCGGCACCTTCGTGCCAGACAGAGAGAATGATGAGCTAACAAGGGCCCTATAGAACCCTGAGCACCCTGGACGTACACGAGGCATTGGTGTCGTCCCGTGGAAGGTGGGTTTCGCTCAGAACGCCGCTACTTACAGGAGTCGGGCGAGAGGCAAGGCCCGACAAGCACAACAGTTTCGTGACCTGCAAGATGTCCTGAGAGCAACACAGGCGAGCATACAAGAAACGGTTCGAAGAGAGGTGCAGCTAGCCTTGAGCCAACAGTGGGAGGAGGGCCTTCCACAACTTCACAGTAATCCTAACGTCATCAGCCCCTCTGCGCGACGGAGCAGCTGCGCTTCCGGTGGGCTGCCCGAAGAGGACTTGGGACACTATCCCGTGGACGACATCACGTTGCAAACCCCTTGTGAGTTGCACGTCAAAGCACGGAACTTGTCCTTGAAGGCGGCTGTAGGCATGGTTTACCCGGTGGAGTCAGGACAGCTCATCCATGGCCAACCGATAGCGTCGGGCTACGCCAAGGTCTCGGTGGACGAGGTATGCCCAGGGTACGGGGACCTTGACCTTGATTTCAAGGAGGTGACGGAGTATGAAGCTAGGAGATGCAAGGTGCAGTTTCATCGTGTGGCGCAAGCGTTCATAATTTTGCGACATAACGTGGACATGTCCTCTCCACGATCTCCGGCGTCAATTCCACAACCTCTTGCACCTCTCCGAACGGCCACACTCCTCAACGAAGCCCGTCTCCTCAACGAAGCCCTGCAAATGGAACTCCAACTCCAACATCGTTTCCCAAGCAGGTGCGGACCAGGTCAAGCAACTCGGCTGGGAGGCCAGCACTTCTCAAGAAGGCAGGGTCCACCAAATCCAAAAGGAAATCTCCTTCGAAGCTGGCGTACCATATGACCGATGAGGAGAACGAGCGGGTAGTAAGAGCCGAGGTCACCGCATATTTCGCTAAGAAAGCATCTCCACCAAGGGTCCAGCCTGGTATGGATGAATGGCACCGAGGCAAGAAGTGTCTCAAAACATTGAAAGATAGCATACAGAAACCAGAAAGGCCGGCTGTATCAGACTACGAGCGCATCTTGCGTAAGGAATCTGATAAGGAGATGCCACAAGAGCGCAGTGCAGAAGAGGTTGTGCAGGAGATGAAGAATTTCTACGATGAAACTGGACTTGATCCAGATCAGGTATTGGACCACAAGGACATCCCAATAGCAGAGGTAGCATGGAGATTTGTGCCGGGTGCATCATTGGTCAGGCGTGAGGAGATTCCTCAGCTAACAACGAAAATGCGGCAACTCCACCAATGGTACTTGCACGCGGCCAAACATGGACTAGATATGTTCGCAGTCCGGATCAAGCAACAACACTTCTTCCGCGAGAACTCTGAATTCTTAGTGTCATGGGAGCCTCTGTACGAGTTATACCAGGCAAGGGCCCTCGACGTGAGCATGTTGGGTTGCTGGACTTTGTAAGTGTCTCATTTCTAAATTCCAGCGTGAGCCCCCTTACACGGTACTAACTTGCAAGCCTAACTAATTTCTTCTTGTGTAGAATGGAGATGCAAAGATGCCAAAGGGAGCAGATTTACAACATTGGCTTCCTTGACCCAAAGAGTTATCAACCAAACAAGCAGTTAGGGCCCACCCAAAAGATACAGAGGAGAACATATATAACGCGCTAATGGGCCAAAGATTCAAGTCACAGATACTTCTAGCCTATGACTTCGAGTATGTGTTTTTTACCACCTTGTTCTAATCCTTTTCTTAACAGGTGTTACAACAAATGCTAACATATATATGTGCGACTTTCATGGGCCCTTTTATTATTGAGCTAGATAGAAGCCAAATCATGGTTATGGACTCTTTATGAAACCCCTAAACGCACAAAGACCTCATTGCCATGCTCAACCGGTACATTCTTGTTCCTTTCATTATTGTGCTAGTTCTGTTCTTTCCATTCGAAACAAACTCTAATAATATATAAAATGTAATCACATGTGTAGTGCCTTCGCAAGTTTCCGTGAAAAAAATGTTGGGGAATTCAAGAAGAATTTTGAATTGCGCCTCGCTAAATATGTATGTATATCTTAACTAGCTTTTTAGTTAACTTAATTTTCATGCATCCATTTCACGCTTCTAACATTTTTACCACAGGACTTGCATCAGCCGTTGGGAAACAATTTATGCGGCTTCTATGTATGCGAGATGATGCACAACTTTGTCGGAGGCACTGCTGACTACACGAGAAAAGGTGAACAGTTTGGGGTAAGTATATGTAATTAGTATCTTACTAATGCCTAGCTATTTTCGGACATCGATCTTCTATAAATTCAAAGATTAATTAGTTAATTTTCCTAATTAAAAATAGGTTCCCTTAAAATTGGCGAAAAAAAGGTTTGGACAAAGGCCCGGAACTCTCGCCGTTGCGTGTCAAAGCAATACAAGAGCAACTCGCCAGCTTCATTTTTATTGAGGTCGTAAGTCCTACGGGCGAGCATTACCACCACATTTTTAATCATGTTCCGGAGTCGGAGCCCGCCAAAGAGACCGGTCAACCGTCGGGGTCGACATCTACAGCTACCAAGAGCAATGCACGTAAAAGATCCCGATAAACAAAAATATGTGTAATTGTGTATATATGTGATACTTATATATAGGCTAGCTAGCTAGCTAGGTATTGTAATACATTTTTATTAGTTGTAATTAAAGTTTTAATGAATGTCCTTTGATTTAATTATCAGCTAATTGTGCATGATTGTGATACTAATATGTGTTTTAATTAACTGTGATTTAACACATGCATGCATAAATAAAATAAATATAATAGCTAGGGGCCACAGATAATAAAATAAATATAATAGCTAGGTGGTGAATATCATGATTACAGTCCCGGTTGGACACACCAACCGGGACATCAATGTCCCGGAACTAGGACTTATTTAAGTCCCGGTTGGAGATACCAACCGAGACAATAAGTCCTGGTTGGAGACACCAACCGGGACTGGTAGGGACCCCCCGCCAATAGATATGGGTCTTAGTCTCGGCTCGTTGGAACCGGATCGATGCCCAGAGGCATCGATCCAAGATTGGCTGTCCGGTTCAGAACCGGATCGAAGCCTGCTCCAACCGGATCAAGCCCGATTCCCTAGTAGTGCGCCTACGAGCCATCGTTGTTAGCATCCTTCACCGTCATTACTCCAAATCTGGGCGTGGAGGATGAGCCGTACGTGGGCATCTCAAGCATCATCGTGGCATCGCTGATGCAAGGAAGTGGGGGTGGGGGGATGATGCTGTTGCTGGAGCTGGAGAGGCGGAGGCGTTCTCAGGAGCGAGGAGTGGGCAAGCTAGCGTTGTCTCCATAGAGGAAAGGAAAAGAGGAGAGGAGAGTGGAAGAGGGAGAGGGAGAAGAGAGAGAGTTACATATGGCCCCATTCCATGTAATAGCCATGCGACATGCCACATGTCAGCTTACATGCCATGGTAGCAAAACCACCTCCAAAACTGCTTCGATAAGGTTATTTGCAACGGTTTTCATGTTTTGAGGGCTAGGGGTTATGTCGACTAAGTGCGATAGTTCAGCGGTGCAAAATAGATTTTTTTTCCTTTTTTAAACAAAGTATGAAAGCAATATAATATGTTGGATGCAAAGAACCCTTCAAATGCATGTGCACCCATACATCCACATTTCAAGAAAATCAAAACAAAGCCGATGAGGCATGCCTTTATGGGAACTCAGTTGACGGTATAGGAGTGCGAGCCAAGCATGTGCAAGCCACATCACATTCACACATGTACGCACCTAGGCTGTTCGGCGGACATGAGCCTCGGGTGTTTGGTGATTTTTTTCTATTTAATGGTAAAAGAAAGTTTAAATTAGTTCTATTTAGGTTTCAGGTATCGTTCACACCTAATTTTAGACATAGCTGAAGTTTCTAAAAGCTATCAGGATACTTGATCAAAAAGCCGTTAAAACAAGAAGGTTCTAGAAGAGTTTGGATTAGACACGATCGACTAAGAATCCTAATAAGGAAGAAGATTCCTAATCAGCTACGAAAAGTTAGGACGAAAAACTTTACCTAAGTAGCTGATTTAGGAAAGGTCTGGAAGGTAATGTTGTCCAGATCAGCTACGTAGTATATTTTAGGCAAGTTTTTATGATAAGTTTCTCTTTAGAGAGAGTCCTAGTTATATACTATGTCAGTTAGAGTACATATTGTAAGCTAAGAGTTTGAGTCATATTGTATCGAGTCCATGTATCGGGTATAAATATGTAACCTATGTATCGGAAAAAGGGTCCTCGAACAATCAATCTACTATTTTAATGCAATCGTCCTTTCAATTTCTAAGGTGTTGCCCAATCTTCTAGTAAGTTGGTAAGTTCAATTTGGCGCAGTGGTGACTTTGACGAACCGATGTAAGTTCAAGATAGGCCTTGAGTGCCTTGTATGATTTTGGTGATTAATGACAAACGCTAATTAATGATAAACAATATTTGATCTTGATTTAGTACTTGACAAATGACAAACCTCTAATATGATGTTCATTGCTATGAGATTAATATGTCCTTTGCTAAGTTTGTTCTAGTCTCATTTTAATAGGAGAATTCATTGTCTCAAATGGAAAGCTATTCATCCTTTTAAGGTACGTCGCTTTGTAATTATCTCATCTTATGAGACTAACAGTTTGGTTGATTGATCCTTTCAGTCTCACACATAGAAATGGAATGAATAAGTGAAGTCGAGGTGAAAGACTAAGCTAGGCGGCTAGAAGGGGGTTGAATAGACACCATAAATTTTCCGACGTTTTCTCCAACAACACGCCCCAAAAATCCAATCAAGCAAACTGCAAGAGCCTCACCAAGTACACAGCAAAGAGGTGCTATTCATGGGGGGCTAAATGGATGAAATCAAGATCCTTGTGATCTCTTTCCACGTACTCAACCAGCCAAGACACTAAGCTCAAGATAAAATATTCAAACACCCAAAAGTGCTTTTGAAAAAGTAAATACTGATTCACTCATAAATTTGTCTTGGTTCAAGAGGGTAGTTACTACCCTTAGAGGCCTCCAGAAATTTTGAAACTTTTTCTACAACCAGATGGGTGAGTCATGATGCTGCCTTTCAAATTTCAAACTCAGATTCAAAAAATATTCAGGCACCAAGAACTGCCAGGAAAGCAACAACTATTTCTTCCAAAAACATGTCCAGGTTCAATATATTCTTCCAGAACTGTTAGGAAGTCTCTAGAAAACATGCACAAGATAGATCTGTGAGTTTAGAACCATAGTAAAAAGTTTGAGATTTAAAAACCTCCTAGAACAACCAAGAAAAACCAAACACTGCTTGCTGCCAAAAACTTCGAGCAGAAAGTTTGGGGCTCGGTGTTCACCTCACTGCGCCCAAACATTGGAAAAACTGAACTCCAAATTTTAAAGGTGGAAAGATATATGAGTCACGCACCATTGCAAACTGGAATCACTTAAAAAGGAATCACTTAAAAAGGATTTTTCTAAAAATCAAGCAAAAACGGCTGCGCAAAAGAAACTTTCTGGACAACACTGCAACTAGAAGGTGAACTTGATCTCTAGCCTCTCCTAAGTTGCAAGAAGGTTCTCAAATTATATTTGCAACCTGAAGGCATCATAGACCAGCAACAAATAGGAGTGGAGGCAAATAAACTAGCTGCAAATAAAAATACTAAAGAGACAAGATCAAACATAAGGACTAGAGAAGAACTTGGATGAACATGGTATTTCTATTGCATCGGTTTGGGGTAATACAAGTCACACCAAGGTGGGAAAAACATTTCAGAAGTGTACTCCAAACACACCCAAACCTCAGCCCTCACCCTCTCAAATAGGCAGAATGGGAGGCACCCCCTCCCCTCCTTTTATAGCCCAAAGGTGGAGTAGCCCTCAAGTCAACTACTCCCCACCTTTGGATGACACATGGATGGCTAAGATTTGTTCACTCTTTACAGCATATAACCCTTTTAATATACTCCACAAATCCCTAGAAAATGCCACGCACATTCTCGATACATGCCTCACATGGGCCCACACACCTGAGGCGGCCGGTCCTGACTTAGCCGCTAAGTTTCCATCACCCTCGACCGCCTGCCGAGCCTCGGATCCTCACGCCAGCTAAGTCCGTCATGAGGCAAAGAAGGCACACCCTGAGGACGACGGGAACCAAAACCACTGAAAACAGCAACATGACCAACAACCTGTGCACCTAGACCTGGCCTAAGCACAACTATCGGAGCCAACTGCCTAGCCGTCAGTCTAGGAGCTGTGGGTGCCTTAGGAGCTCTCAAGGTCTGAGCATGACCCTGAAAACCCCTAGGAGCAGAAGCACGCTCACTCCTAGCGACTCTAGCTCTCCTAAAGCAAAACACAAACAAGTGTACATTCTTCTGATAGAAGGTGCACGTCAACTTCACTCTACCAGGAGCAGAAGTCACAGAGGCAACAACCTTCTGAGCAGAAGTCTCTTGGACAAAGGCAGCAGATCGAAACACAGTCCTCTTAGGGACTCCTGAAGAAACCTCAACCATCTGGCCATCCTCACCAGCAGTGAAAATCCTGGCAGGGTGGCGCTTGATGTGCTCAAGCCAGTCAAAGCCTAGATCTTTACCCTTGAAAATTTTTGACTTACCCAAGATCAGATTGAGCTTCTTCTTTCCACCAACAAACTTCTCAAGAGTGCTCACAAGGTACTCACACTCCTGATGAAGCTGGGGGCATAAGTCACAAGCAGCAGGAGGTAAGACACCAGAAGAACCCTGATCATCTAACTTGTCCTTACCCAGAGCCCTGCCACACCTCTCACCCAACATATCTACCTCTTTCCTAAGAGCAACACAGGAAAGACACTCAGCATTCTTGACTTGAGCTAACTGACCCTCAAGTCTCTTGCTAAGATCCTCATAGACTACCCATTTCTCCCTCTAATTCATCACAATGAACACAAGTAGAGCAAGGTGTTATTCATCTCAACAATTTTATTTTTCATGTTTACATTCTCTAATTTAAAAGCGAGACAATACTCATAGGAAGAAGCTAAGTGAAAGCTACAGTCCTCATCTGGATTGACAGGGTCCTTAGGTGCTCCAAGATCTCTATAGCTCTCATCTGAGCTAACTGGGTCCTTAAGTGTGTCATGTGAAAGGTGTGCAACAGGATGAGGACAAACAAACAATAGTATCGAGGGATCAATCATAGTAGCTGTCATGAGGCTAAGAGCAGAAGTAGTAACAACAAGAGCATCTCTAGCCTGATCTAGTTCAAGCATCACATTAGCATGTCTCCCCCTAAGTGACTTAAGCTCAGTTTACACACTGTCATGTAAGGTCCTTAATTCATCCAACTCATGCACAAGCTTATCACATTCTTTCCAACCATCAGAATCTATTGGCTGGGGGAGGCACAAAGCACTTCAAGTTCTCTAACTTTTGGGTCAAACAAGCTACCTCCTCCTCCAACTCCCTACAACTAGCTTTAGACTTGGCATGGAATCGACCTAGCTTTAAAAAAGCATCATTAAGTTCCTCATAGATTAGTACCTCAGTGTCAGAGTCGATGTAGAGGTCGGAATCGCTCGCACCATCCTCGTCGGTCATGAAGCACATGCCGGCATAGCCACCGTCGTCATCGTTCTTAGGCTTCTGGTCGTCACCTCCATCATCGCTCCAAGTCTTCTCCAAGTCCGAGATGTTGGCCTCATCCAAGGCAGCTAACACCTTCTGGAAGAGTCTCCATCCCTTAGAGAACTTGGGCTTCTTGTCACCTCCAGGCACAAACTTCTTGTTGATGTAGTGGTTCTTGTCCGGTGCCGTGTAGTCATTCTTGCCTTTCTCCAGCCTGGGGCAGTTGGCCAAATGTGGTTGGGGCCACCACACTCGAAGCACTTGATCGGCCCTCTTCTCCTCTCACTCACTCTCTTGTAGGCTTGGCTGAATTTTCTGGCAAGTAGGGCTAGCTGATCCTCAGGCACTCCATCTAACCTCTCATCAGGCATCTTACATAAAGCAGAAAGAGAGAAACCAGTGCCAAACTCCAAAGAACTCGAGGAACACCGCAAAGATGGATCGGTGACCAAAGCTGTAGAAACTGGACTGGGCTCACAAGAGAGATGCTCAAGCTTGTACATCTTGAGGTTCGAATATAGCCCATCCAAGGTCAAAGTAGTAAGATCCGTAGCCTGCCGGATCGTGGTCACCTTCACACACCAAATCTTCAAATCGAAGGTGGACAAGAAATGGCGAGCATTCTCAGAGTCGGTGTAGGTGGTGCCAACCGACCTGAGGTGGCTGAGGATCTTGGTGAACCAATTGAAACAAGTGTCCAGTGATTCACCAGCCTTCTGCATAAAACAATTGTATTTTCTCTTATATTGGTCCTGCCTCACAGTCTTGATCTAGGCCATCCCCTCATGGTAAGCAACGAGGGTAGTCCAAATCTTGTGAGCAGACTTGACATGAGCAATCCTCTCATATTCATTCCGACTAAGCCCTTGATTGATCATGTTGTAGGCTTTAGCATTCAACTCTACCGAAGCCCGGTTGGTCACGTTAATCTCACTATTATGAGGCACAACAAAGGGGTCTTTGACCTTGAGCCATATAGAGTATCCCTGTGCCATGATGTAAGATTCCATACGCTCCTTCCAAAATGGAAAATCCAAACCCAAGAAAACAAGAGGCTTCGTAGAGTACTTGTCATCCACCATGGTTCAAGACAGAAACAAAGAAAGGCTCAAAGATCGGTGAAGATCAAGAAAAGTGTGCAACCTGGCTCTGATGCTAGTTGAAAGACCAAACTAGGCGGCTAGAAGGGGGTTTGAATAGACGCCAAAATTTTTTGACGTTTTCTCCAACAACGCGTCCCAAAAATGCAATCAAGCAAACTGCAAGAGCCTCACCATGTACACAGCAAAGAGGTGCTATTCATGAGAGCTAAATGGATGAAATCAAGGTCCTTGTGACATCTTTCCACGTGCTCAACCAGTCAAGACACTAAGCTGAAGATAAAACATTCAAACACCTAAAAGTGCTTTTGAAAAATTAATTCTGATTCTCTTAGAAATTTGTCTTGGTTCAAGACGGTGGTTACTGCCCTTAGAAGCCTCCAAAAATTTCAAAATCAGATTCAAAAAGGAGAAAATATGAAAATTCAAGCACCAAGAACTGTCAGGAAAGCAACAACTGTATTCTTCCATAAACTTGTCCATGTTCAATGTATGAGATGGTAACCTTTCTAGACTTCAAAATTCTTGAACAAATTGCATAAGATAGATCTGTGAGTTGGGAACCATCTTACAAAGTTTGAGATTTAAAAACCTCCTAGAACAACAAAAAAAAAAAATCAAATACTGCTTGCGGCCAGAAACATCGAGCAAAAAGTTTGGGACTCGGTGTTCACATCACTGCACCCAAACGATGCAAATATTGAACTCCAAATTTTAATGGTGGAAAGATATATGAGTGATGCACCTTTGTCAACTGGAATCAATTAAAAAGGATTTTTCTAGAATGTTTAAAAAATCAAACAAGAACTACTGCGTGAAGGAAACATTCTGGACAACACTGCAACTAGAAGATGAACTTGATCTCTAGCCTCTCCTAGTTTGCAAGAAGGTTCTCAAATCATATTTACAACCTCAAGGCATTATAGACCAGTAACAAATAGAAGGAGTGGAGGCAAATAAACTAGTTGCATGGAAAAAGACTAAAGAGACAAGATCAAAAACAAGAACTAAAGAAGAACTTGGATGAACATAGTTGATTTCTATTGCATCGGTTTGGGGGTAATACAAAGTTACACCAAGATGGTCAAAACACTTCAGAAGTCCACTCCAAACACACCCAAACCTCAGCCCTCACCCTCTTAAATTGGCTGAATGGGAGGCACCCCCTCCCCTCCTTTTATAGCCCAAAGGTGGAGTAGCCGTCAAGCTAACTACTCCCCATCTTTGGATGACACATGGATAGTTAAGATTTGTTCACTCTTTACAGCATATAACCCTTGAAATATACTCCACAAATCCCTAGAATATGCCATGCACATTCCCAATACATGCCTTACATGGGCCAACACACCGGACGCAGCCAGTCCTGACTTAGCCACTAAGTTTCCAACACCCTTGACCGCCTGCCGAGCCTCGGATCCTCACGCCGGCTAAGTCTATCATCTCCATAATCTTTGTGGTCCTGAAGTCCAAGTCCAACCATCCCATGCAACCTCTTTGTCGTTTTGGACCCATGAACCGCCAGTTCGCGTCCTGACACATCGCTGACCACGGTCCACCAAGACCTGTACCACAAAGATTAGCCAAAACACCACACTTACCTTCCTCACCTGCAAGGTTAGCTCATAATAAATCACATCCAAGACATGCACACGTTTTTTGAAGAACCCATAAAAAATCATCCACAATGGTGCAACCCGCGCACAAAACAATTTCACCCGACTCTGTCCGATGCCACCGAAGTTGACACCTGAGGAGCCCCCGCGCCAGCCCACGCATCGAACGAACCGGCTTCCCTGTGCCAAGACCTAAAAACCCTGAAAAACATGGCGGAGCCTCAATCGCCTCAAAACCTTCACGTTGCGCTCAAAACATTTGTTAATATGCTCATCACCAACATGGGGCCACCTCCACATGGTCTCACACGAGGTATGCAATTTGGTATTCCACTCATAATCATTAGTGCATTCCTATTAAGCAAGCACTTGTTATTATTTGATTGTACTTATGCTTATTGCATCATGACACATTTATTTGGACATAAATATATTGTGAATTTATATACATATTGCTTTCCTACTCTTTGGGATCCTTGTTCTTATATGCCATCTATTAGTCATCCCTTAATTGACTTATTGATAGACTTTATCATGCTTGAATAGCTATGTGCAGATATCCTCTTCATGTTTATTCTCATATGCACTTCTTAAGTGGAGTTTACCTTGTTTGTTATGTCGTCTCTTAATTATCTCTCTTATTGGATCAATAACTTCACTTTTCTTGAATTATACTGTACATGTGCGCTTCCCTCATATACTTATTCATGTACACGTTTAGTGAAGTTGGAGATTGAATTACATTGATTGTTTTCTATGCCCTAGAATGACTTAATATCTTTTAGCATCTTTCTCTCATGTGCATATTGATCTAGAGCCCTCTCACTAGATGCACCTTGAGAACTATCTTATGTGAAGTGTTTCATTTATGCTAAGCCACATTGTAAAACACTTGTTGAGTTTGAACCATAGTTAACTTTAAATCTATTCATTCATATTAAGCTTTTGGGACTAATGCCTTTCATGAGGTGGTGTGAAGAGAATTAGGTCTTGTGAAGATGAATGATGACAAAGGGGTGTGATGAGACGATGGCCAAGATAAGATCAACAAGATGAGAGAATTGCCAAGAGTTGATGACAAGGTTGAGAACAATAGGACGAGGCAATCTTTAGACAAGATGATCGAATCGAGGTCAATAGGACCGTGAAGTCATCAAGCTCTAGGATTGAGTCAACGTTGATGAAGCAAGGGCATCATCGTAACTAGGAGAAAGTCGTCAAGTGAAAGAGAAGGAATCAAAGATGATAGTCAAGTCGAAGTCAACAAGACAAGAGGATCACCAAAGGTTGATGATGAGGTTGAGACCAACGAGACGGATGATTGTCAAGGAGGATGATCGAGTCGAGATCAGCGGGACAGAGAAATCATCAAGATTTGGGGTCGAGTCAAAGTTGACAAGACAAAGACATCATATCAATTGTAAGTGCATCATGAAGCGGTTGATGGAGGATATCAAGCTTCAAGAGGATGCGCAAGACGAAGGTATGTTTAGTGTAGGGCTAAGATTGTTTTCTTGTCTTTTATTGGTTTTGGTGATTGGTTGGAAGACCGGGTTGATAGGATAGTCGCCGTGCTATTAAGAGGGATTTGGATTAGCTCTAGGGTGATGTACACTTACTCCTAATAGTTAGGCCTAGTGAGGTGTCGGGGTGTCGTAGGAGTGAGCAAGAAGGAGTGTGCGTGGTTTCGAGCGTGTTTGTGTCCTTATGGCGTGGTGTGCACAGCCTCTGTTAGGTGGTCACCGGACTAGGTCTAGTAGAGTGCGTCCTACAGGTGTGTGGGCTGTGCACCGTTCTGTAGTCTACCGGACTGAGTGCGGTGGTGACCAAACCGGGTCCGGTGGGACATAGTACAGTGCACATGGGGGACTGGGACATAGCGAACTAGGTCCACTGGCCATCGGACCCCTATTGCTCAATGGGTACCGGATTGAGTCTGGTAGACTCTAGTAGCGAGCACGTGTGGGAGCCAAGGGAGCAGACTATGTCCGCTCGCCATCGGATCCTAGGATTTTCATAGCCACCAGATTGAGTCCGGTCAAGCCTGCGACGGCTAGTCTGTGCGGGATTTTAAATCCCAATAGCTTGTTTCTAGGGGCTATGTTATTTAAGGAGCTGTGAAGAGCTTTGTGAGTGTGGATTTGGATTTTGTTGAGACCATGGATGTGTCCCAAAGGTTGAGAAATGACTAATAAAGGGAGAGCACCAAAATTGGGTAGATTTGGTGAAACCTAGTGAGAGGAGTGAGTGACCAAGTGAGTCTTGTGTGCATCACTCTTAAGCTTGATCCGGTGCGATCAAGTGGCTTTGGATTTGTTACTCTTGGTGCTTGCCGGCACCTAGATGGCGTGGGAAACGTCGTGCGCTGGTGACCTTCTCGAGAAGCATATGAGAAGGCTTGGGCAAACTATGTGAGTGATATTGGTGCTTGCCATCTCCATAGGGGAGGAACTAGCAACCACTAGTGGAGAAGAGACAATTGCCTCGAAGAGAGATTCGGTCCTTGCGAGGATCAAGTCTCAACATGCATTAGGGGAGACCGCAAGTCTCTGAGCACCACGGGAAAAGGTCTTCATGTCAGTTGTGGTTTGCTCCTTGTGCTCTCATATTTATTGCCATATCCTTGAGCTAGTGCTAGCCCTCAAAGCTTTTATCTAATGCTAAATTGTATATCTTAATTGCCTAGTTATATTTGGTTCACTTCACCCTGGGATTGCTATCATTGAAATAACTTGTTTTTAAAGATTTTATCTTTAGCTTCTGTATTTGTTTAAGCTTTGGACACAAGTGTAAAATAGAATAGAAAGTAAAATTTAAAAAGCCTAATTCAACCCCCTTTTGGGCATCCAGCTCCTTACATCTGGCTACCAGTCACACAAGGATAGGGCCCGATGATCGCTAAACCAACAATCCTACTTGTTATGAACCATGCCGAGAAAGTGATTGACCTAATGACCATGAAGGTCTATTCTTTCTTGCAATTGAACAAATAAGCAAGAATAAATGAAAAACAATCTGAAATTGCAAATAAGATTAAGCTGACAGTGGTATTGTTAAGGTTCCATAGCTTTATCTAATTGGCTAACCAGCACAACGAGAAGAAGTGTTCATCAAGGAGAAGCACCAAATGAACAAAATCTAAGCTGGAATGGAGTGGAGGCTGGCCATATACATGGTAATGGCTGCCATGAACAGTAGTAGGAGACCCTAACAAAAGGAGAGGTGGAGGGTTACATGGGCCATGGCCTAATATGATGGCACATCACCAAGTTTCTGTCCGTCACTTTGTTTTGTTGAATACGGACAACATAGTAGGAGTCTTGGAGTGGGACTGGATCCGTTGGAAAGATGGCATCGTGGGCTTCTCCAAAATGTGCTCATATGTCTCAAACGGACTTCATATGCAACAATTATGCTTGTTTGAAGTTGGGCGACTCGTGGTTAGCCAAGCTGGTCTATATCTCGTGATTAGCTTGAGCTTTAACTTGTCTTGATGAGGCATACCGTCCTTGCCATTCCAACTTTTGATTCCTAAGCATAATATCTTCATAAGGTAGAAATCTATTCTCCAAAGAATGGTTAGGCAAGCCAATGAACAAGCTCACCTCATGATTCAATTATCGAGCACAGGATCATGCAATAGGTCCCTTTAAGTTAGTTGCTTGGTGACCTTACAAGTTGGATGGAGGTGGCATGGGCATATCCGAGGTTGTAATGTCCTCATCATTCTACCCTTGTTCTATCGACTTATTCAGCTTTACAGGTTGGCCGATAGTCTGTTTATCCTTCGTTCTATCAGCTAGATGATCTAATCGGCTAGTTGATAGTCTACAAAGTTGATTGCATCAGCTTAGTAATAGATTGTTTACCCTTTGAATCTATTGGTTTGAAGTTCTGTTTAGATCAATAGTTTCAGCTATCTTTAGATCTGTTGGTTTGAATCTCTATTTAAGCCGATAGTTCTCGCTATCTCTGGATCTATTGAGCTTGTGACCTTGTCTTTAAGTTTGACAGATTCTTCTAACTATCTTGGATTGAATTGGCTAATTAAATCTAATTGATTTCTTTACCTTACCGATTTTAGGTCAAATCAACTATCATGCCCTAAACCCGAAAATTGGTGCTAACAGGGTTCCAAAATCCTAAGCCCATGGTGTGTTTAAGCAGATCCAACTTTCGGCGCGAACAATTAGGTTTCAGGTATCAACAATTTTTAGGTCTCGTCAAGTATCACCGAGCATTATGAAGTGGTATGATGGCGCTTCAAATATCGTTGAGTATTACATATCGTCGAGTATTTGGTATCAATGAGCATCGATATCGACAAGTATTAAATTTTTTCGAAGTATCATAGCATCATCGAGTATGAGTATTGGGTCTTGTTAAGCATTGGGTATCATCGAGCATGCATCCTATCGAACATATTCAAGTACCGAGTATCATCGAGTATCAGATATCATTAGTGTGGACAACATGGGCCCGGGTATTCGGAGATATACGGTTGGACGTACTACCTCCTTGGGCCAAGTCGCACGGATCTTCCAGAAGACGGGCTTGGAGGATGGCGCGGCCCGACTTGCTCTACAAGGAAACGAATTCGTATTCTACTCGAATACATGGAGATAGGCGTAACCAGCTTGGTTATATCTCTATTCCTTATATGGATTAGGGAATCTATCTGTAACTCGACCACTCGCACTATATAAAGGGGGTCAGGGGTCCTAGTTAGATCATCTAATTCATCATCCACAACATTGTCTGTTCTCGTGCCATCTCGATGAGAACATACATTGTAATCGACACCCCACAATACAATCCATGAGCACAGGAGTAGGTATTACCTCTCCGAGAGGGTCCGAACCTATATAAATCTTGCCTCCTGTGCTACCATCGAGTTGTGATCTTTCGCATAGCCCTATAAAATACATTGCCGACACAAATCGTCGACAGTAGGCGCGCCAGGTAGGGGCTAGCATCACAATCAGCTTCATCAACTTCGATGGCTTCCATCGGCGGATTCGTCTTCACCTACGCTCCCGGCCAAGGTTTCGTCTTCGGAGATCTCGGCTTCCTCGCCGATGACTCCAGGGAACTCCGGCTATCTCAGCCGAGCAACGTCCGGGGGAGGCTGAATGCGACTTCAGCCGAACCACACCACGTCAGGTTGCCTCTTGTGGACTCTGATCCGGAGGAGATCCGATCTGACGATGATGATTCCGACTGCCTCACCGTAGGTACTCTCTTCGGTTCCAATCGGGATTACGAGCCTCTGGTTCTGCCAGCTTCTTCCGCTGGTAACGAACCAACCGGGGATGCTATTCTGAATCTAGATCACGTTCGAATCCAATTGGGGATTGCAACTCTTCAATTATCCGATGCCCCGTTCGGATTGAGAAACTCGGCCACTATTTTCCTTGGGATAACACGCCGTCTTTTTCGATCTGGGCTAAGGAGCGGAGCACAACAAGCACACACTGGGATGAGTTTTCTGAGTTCTGGCATGGGGATAACTCTAACCAGGTCAACTTCCCGAGTGGGCGTGGTGATACCACTCGGATTGGTCAATTCAGCTGCAAGATTTTAGCAGATCAGTTCTGCCAAATCTCAGTCGGATTCTCTTCTGCCAAACGATCCATCACGAGAAGTGGGAGTTGTAATCACTCCCATTGATGAGCCAACAAATCAGGATCAGTTGAGCCTCTCTTACTCGGAGTCCGAGTCGGAGGAGAGCGTCAACGGGTTCCCCGACTTTTGCGGCATCTATGTGATGGATGGACAAGCCTCCGGATCAGCTCGGCATCCCTTAGAGGAGGCGGAGGCCGAACATAACCGCGGAGGTGGAGAAAATCTGCGTGACAAATTACGCGATCGTGCACGTGAAGTCCAGAAGGAATTACTTCAAATCTGTATGGGAGATCATTCCATCTTCTGTACGCCACAGCAGAACATCCTCGCATGTATGAGCCTCTTGGATAATGTTGGTCCTTTACTTGAAGAAAACAGCCCCGCAACGCCGATCATGGAGCAGATCAAAGCCATGGTGACGGCAGCAGCTGTTCGAGGTACTGGGGATCAACAGGCCGACTCGGCCAGAAGTCAGACTACCACGAGTAATACTAGGCGCTGTCGGCGCACACCCACTCGCGGGCAGGATGCTCGCCGAAGTGCAAGCCGCGACCTCCGCCTTGATATCGAAGCTCGGTGGAGGGAGCGGGAAGATGACGAGGGATGCCACCGAGATGACGACGGTGATAGTTTCGGTCGAAACCGCGACAATCATGTTGCACATCGCAACAATCGGCGCCATTCTCCACCGCGCCAGATTCATCCCCGTCAGTCTCCTCCCCCTGGGGATGGATTGATTGATGGGATCAAGGCATTCACACCCTAACTTCGTCACGTAAACTGGCCCGAAGGGTCTAACCCCCAGGGAATAGTGAAATTTGACAGGGAACGGGACCCAGAAGCTTGGTTGCAGATTTACTCTCTAGCAATCAAGGCCGCGGGTGGAGGGTATGACGTGATGGCAAACTATCTGCCCGTCATGTTGACCCCTCCGGCTCAGGGTTGGCTCGCAGGCCTTTCAGAGAACTCAATCGGATCCTACGGGGAGCTTTGCGACCAATTCGTCGTCAATTTCAAGGGCACTTACGAGAATCCCGTAACCCAGTGGGACCTTTATCAGATCCATCATAAGAAAGATGAGTCATTAAGGGATTTCATTTGGCACTTCACAAAGAAGAAAAACACAATCCGGGAGATTTCTGAGGTGGTCGTCGTCGCGGCCTTCCAAAAGGGAGTTCGCGACCCCGATTTAATCAAGAAGATGTCTCGGAAACCCCCAACCACCGTCAAGGAGATGTTCGCCGTGGCGGACCGGTATGCTACCGCCTCGGACGCTCTCGCCGAGCGTCAGGAGGATCACCCAAGCAAAAACGAAGGCAAGAAGGACAAACCCGAGTCGTCCTCCAAGAATGACAAGAAGCGCAAGGGTCAAGAACTGGTAGCAGCAGCGGATCATGGGCGCCAGAAGCCGCCTCGGTCCAACGACTACAATAAAGTGATGGAGGCGCCGTGCCCTTTCCATCCAAATGGAAAGCATGCGGCAAAAAATTGCAATGTCTTCAAGAGGTTTGCTGAGGAGCACAATAAGGATACTCCGAAGGACGCCAAACAAGACGATAAGCGTGACCCTCCTCATGGTGACGTGACCAAGAAACTGACCGCGAGCTCAACTACATATATGGGGGATTGGATGCATTCGAGTCCAAACGTAAGCAAAAGCTTACCACTCGGGAAGTCAATGCAGCTGTTCCGGTGACTCCCGAGTACCTTCGGTGGTCCGAGGTTCTGATCAAGTTCGATCGCTCGGATCATCCGGATCACATCCCTTGCCCGGAAAAATATCTACTCATAATGGATCTTGTGGTACGGGGCGTCCGACTGCGCAAGGTCTTAATCGACGGCGGGAGCGGGTTGAATATCCTTTTTGCCAAGACTTTTGACGAGATGCAGATCCCGAGGTCAGCGCTCCAGAAGACGGATGCACCGTTTCACGGCATAATTCCGGGAACGTCATCAGTGCCGATTGGGAAAATCTCTCTTTCGGTCACTTTTGGCACTCGGGATAACTACCGGACGGAAAACCTCAGCTTTGAGGTGGCCGATTTCGAGACTGCGTATCACGCAATCTTGGGAAGGCCGGGCTTAGCTAAACTCATAACCGTCCCACACTACGCCTATCTGGCTATGAAGATGCCAGGTCCGCGGGGCGTAATCACGGTCCGCGGAGATGTCAAGTTCTCCCATCTCCTTGATAATGAAAACTGCGACTACGCCCAGTCAACCAAAGCGGCTGCCAAGTTGGACAAGATCCGGCAGGCAGCCACCACTCTTCGCGACGAGGGCGACCTGCCGAACAAGAAGCCATCTAAATCAGGCATCAAGCATGACGAAGATATCAAGCGTATTTTGCTCGACCCGTCCGATTCAGCCAAAACGGCTCTGATCGGGACAGGGCTCGATCCGAAATAGGAAGAGGCCGCGCTCGTCACCTTCCTCCAAGCGAATCGGGGCATCTTCGCTTGGAAGCCATCTGACATGCCAGGTGTCCCGATGGAGGTGATCGAGCACTCCTTGAATGTACACGACAAAGCTAAGCCGATCAAGCAGCGGCTGCGTCGGTTCGCACAAGATCGGAAGGAAGCCATCAAGACGGAGATCACCAAACTTTTAGCCGTTGGCTTTATAAGGGAGGTGCTCCACCCCGATTGGTTGGCAAATCCGATACTTGTACAAAAGAAGAACGGTACTTGACGCATGTTTGTCGATTATACCGACTTAAATAAAGCATGCCCAAGGATCCGTTCGGACTTTCTTGCATCGACCAGGTGGTTGATTCCACTACCTGTTGCGAGCTTTTGAGCTTTCTGGATGCCTACTCGGGCTATCATCAGATTAGCTTTAAGGAAGAAGATTGTATCAAGACTTCGTTCATCACTCCGTTCGGGGCTTTTTGCTATATCACTATGTCCTTCGGGCTGAAGAACGCCGGAGCAACGTACCAGCGTTGCATTCAGCGATGTTTCCACAACCAGCTTGGGCACAATGTGGAGGCATGCATTGATGACGTTGTCGTCAAGTCTCGGGTAACCTCCGACTTGGTCGCCGACCTATCGGAGACATTGGAGAGCCTGTCGGCATACAACATGAAGTTGAACCTGGAGAAGTGTGTCTTCGGGGTCCCTTTGGGAAAGCTTCTCGATTTCATGGTATCCCATCGTGGAATTAAGGCTAACCCGAAAAAGATTAAAGCTATCATGTAGATGGCTCCCCCAACATGCCAAAGGGATGTCCAGCGTCTGAATGGGTGCATGGTGGCATTCGGCCGATTCATCTCGCGATTTGGAGAGCGTGGGTCGCCCTTCTTCAAACTACTGAAGAAGCAACACGACAAGTTTGTCTGGACACCCAAGGCACAAAAGGCTTTTGAGGATCTCAAATCGTTCCTCACTTCACCACCTGTCTTGGCATCTCCCATGCCACAGGAACCGCTTCTGCTATACATTGCGGCCACCACTCATGTAGTGAGCGCCAGCGGTTGTAGAACGAGAAGAACAAGGACACGTCTACAAGACTCAACGCCCGGTCTACTTCATCAGCGAAGTATTGGGCGAGTCCAAGGTACGCTATCCGTAGGTGCAGAATCTTTTGTATGCGGTCCTGAACGTCTCTCGGAAGCTGAGGCACTACTTTCAAGAACATCCAATTTCGGTGGTCACTTCTTTCCCCATTGGAGACATCCTCCATAATCGGGAAGCCACTGGGAGGATCGCTAAGTGGTCGAGAGAACTTGGGGCTTCGAGCTCGCTCAAACCACGCAGCCAGAATCACAAACACTCGCCGACTTTGTTGTCGAGTGGACGGAGATGCAGGCTCCCCCAGCCGTCGAAGAGGCCGAGTACTGGAGCATGTACTTCGATGGATCTCGCTGACGACAGGGCGCGGGGGCTGGTATCGTTCTCATATCACCTGGAGGCGAGCGACTCAAGTATGTCCTCCAAATTCATTTTCCAGCTTCAAACAATGCAGCCGAGTACGAGGCTCTCATCCACGGGCTCCGTATTGCCATATCGCTCGGCATCCGGCTCTTGGTGGTTCGCGGGGACTCTCAGCTCGTGGTGGGCCAAGCACAGAAGGATTGGACTTGTGTCAACAACAATATGACCGCCTACTGTCAGGAGGTCAGAAAGTTGGAAGACAAGTTCGATGGGTTAGAGCTTATACATATTCTGCGACGAGACAACGAGGCGGCGGATGATCTCGCAAATATGGGCTCTATTCGGGCGGCAGTCCCGGCTGGGATTTTTGTCCAAGAGCTTCACGCCCCCTCTATCACACCGCAGGAACAACTACCCCAATCGGTTGAACTACCATCCAAGATAGTAGAAAAGCATGTGTCCAAAGCCACGCCTGGTCAGAGAGCATGGATTGTGCGCCTCATGAGGTGCCGGCCGCTATTTCCGCGCCGGACATTTCGGCCCGCTAGAGTTGCGTTGTCGCCGCCGCAGATCATCGCTACCCTTCAAGCGAGCTTTGCGGGTGTGGGGTTACATAACATTCCTTTATGGATTTGTTTGCTCAACATCAACACCGAAACTATTTGAACATGACCCAGCCAGGCACATGACCAAGATGTAGCGAGGATTGACTAAGATTCTGCATGCGTCTGCCAGCCACAGTCGATCGAGTGAGATCCGGACACCGCTGAAGATTTAGTAACCTGCCGCTTTAGAATGATGAGTCCAGTACGGGTTCAGATGGGAAGCTTCGAAGCCGACAGCATCGAGTAGCGTCCGATCAAAGCCCGCGTTTTGCTCGGCACTTCACTACCAGAGGAATGTAAATCTCAAAATTGGATACTCTTGGCGTACATGCTGTACGATCATCGGTCATCACATCTGCCTGACCCTCTTCGCGAGGGTGGCGGTCCTTCCTACGCAATGGCTGGGTCCGGGAAGGTTTCAAACCTGGTGGATGAGAGGAAGGCAATGAGACGAGTCGGATCGGATTAGCCAGTTGCAGCGTAGTCTGTAGACGAGGAAGCCTGATCCGCTCGACACCAGTTCCTATGCAATACCCGGGCGTTTCGGTTGAATTTGCTGGAGCTTGCTCAGAGATTTGGTCCCGAGTGTGGCTATAAACGCTCAATTTGAAGAAGAGATTACATGTGCGGACTCACGAGTGACTGATTGAGGTGAAGATGGCACCTCTCATGGTTAACTTGTGGAACATCGAGCAATTCGTCGGTTCTATACTGATACGCTGTAGTCTTCTAGTGATACTTGGTTGTATTACTTATAATTACTAATAAAGATAAGTTTTCATTCACATTGTCTCTCTACGTTTAATGCATGCATCTTGTTTTGTTACTTGCTACTTTGTATTTCAATCAAGTAGTAAGTTACCTAGGTCTTGCGTCCCAAACATTTCTTCTTTGAAATTAATTTGACTTGCTGTCGAGATAAATCCGGGGCAACTGATTGTAGCATACACAGATGCCTATTCAATACATAGGTCTTTAGGTCTTTAGATCTTCTGAGCCTAAGTGTTGAGTCATATGCCGGCACCTTTTGTTTACACTAACACTCATACGTGTCATGGAGAGGGACTACCGCTCTCCATCTAGCAAAGCAGACTCTTGCAGGCGACGCGAGTTTAGTAAAGATACCTAGCCAAAACTCACCAAACAAAACTCAATTGACACTCATTGTTATAAAGTACAAATAGAATAATGACCCGTCTCCTATAAGTATCTCATCTAAATTGTCTAACTCGGTGCCAGCAAACTATGAATTCAAGCAAGGTGGCTTCTATAGGGTCCAGTGGTCTCCATCCTGTGACGGAAAGCTAGTCCGGAGCCACTGAAGTGCGGCTCAAGCCGACAGCGATGCAGCCGATGCTCCAGTGGCCTCCTTCGCGAGGCCGGTTCTACCCCGACTTTGCTAACGCAGGCGACATATGCTATCAGTGCTTAGCGTGCCGAAACCGGTGAACGTGAGGGCCAACTCGCAGCTTGCGACTTGATTGATGCGTTCAGTTTCTCCAAAAAACAAAGCCTATATGCGCAGCGTCGCCCGGCGTAAGACGGCGCGTTCGTACGTTACGTCAAGAACAACCAATAGTTACACAAACATGCAAACAGGAGGTTCAAAGTTGTCGTCGGGTGGTACCCATTACATCGCCTTTCGGCGCGCCCGCAGGCCCAGCGGCGCGGTTCCTCTGCCCAGCATAACGAGGTGTCCTCTCTTGCAGCGAATCACATGGTGTTGTACACCGTCGATCATACGAAGTATCGCACATCATGAGAAGCAGTAGTCATGGGCGAACGATCAATAATCATCACTGCATAGGTTGGGGTACTATACCATCAAGTTGGGGTAGCCTTCGTCCTAAATCCCTACATAGTCGCTTCAGCCCGCACCTTGCTCCTTAATGCGCCTCACCTCGCAACTACCTTGACCTTGCCCCTCCAACAGTGATCCGCGGTAATCCGCTTTCTCTGTGGAAGTAGTAGAGACTTCCTTTCGAAAGTCACAAGTTCCTACAAAGAAAAAGTAATCACTATCCTACCGGGGATGAGCGCGACTATTATTATCGACATCGATCGGCCTACTTTTGCGGAAGGTTAAGCGGTCGAGAAAGTACACCTTCACTCCTCGCCTCCTCTCATCGATCGTCGGCCTCGTCTCCGGGAGGCAAGAGAAAGCTCGAGGAGGCTCCCAGGCCCGCGCTCGTGATCACGGCTGGCCCCGCTGGCCACGCCCCGGCTGTTGTTGATCTATTCGAGCTGAGGGCGAGTTATCTGTAGTCTTCATGGCCGCTTATTCGTTGATCTTAGAGCCTTGGCGAATGACCTTCCTCGCCTCGCCAAGCGTCGGCTTACCCGCCTGAGCAATGTGTCCTATAGCGGGAGGTGTGAAGCTTACTGCCGCCAGCCCGATCTTGATTCCCAGCGAGCGTTCTTTTTTTAGATATAAGAACACTTTAACAAAACAAAACATACAAAAGTGCCCAAAAGGAGGCGAAGTGTTATTGACGCTTTATTGCGCTATGACGCCCCTGCCAAGCGAAGGGCGCTTACAAGAACCCGCACGAACCATGAGTTCGTCAAGTGTAACACTGGGCGCGGCGTTATGCTGGCGCCTTGCTCTCACTTCACAGATCTGCATGGACCGAGGCAGTCATTGCTGCCCGACTGTGCCTGTTGGCTGCTCCTCCTTAGTGGCCTAACAGGCTTGTGTTGCACTCGAGAGAGAGGCAGCATTCTCTTGCGCAGTGGTGGCTGGTGGATTCTTGCTCCCGGTGGATCTTGCTCTTTCGTGGTTACGAGAGGGGATTGAGGCTTTTCGCCTCACAAGCGAGGGCGAGGGACAAGCGCGGGCGTCCGTCTCAAAGAGTACCATAATAAACTACCGCAAGATCCAACATGGACATGATTACTACCTGCTGGAGGTCGTTGGCGGTCAGTCCGCCTGAGTGGTGAAGCCGCCTTGTTGGATCCTGGGACGAAAAACAGTTGCGGGTCAACCTGATGGGCCGATCTGTCCATTGAGATCGGTGTCATCAGTCCCGGATCGCCGTCGAGGTGGCTGAATCGGAATTCTCGGGACCCTTTCCTTGTGCTCGACCCTTTCCTTGAATCTCCTTGAAAGCCGGCACCAAGCTAGGCAGCTAGCTGGCTACCGTTTACTGATGACGGATCTGACACGAGCAAAGAGGGCAAGAGGAGTGGAGAAGAGGAGGCTTCCTTCTCCCCTACTTCCTCCCCGCCAGAGCTGGGACTGATTGATTGAAGACCTCTCGGTCTCGTTCAGGAGTCCGGGGCAAGTGGCGGGAGAAGTAAGGAGAAGTACTTCTTCGGAGTTGGCCCCGCGCCCGCCACTCGTTGAAATCGTTGAATCGTAGTCGTTGTCGTGAATTAGTCCACTAAAAGGGCAAACAGCGGGTGTGCAATGTGAGTGGCAATGGAAATGAGAATGAAGTGCCGTGAAGAGTAGATTTTGAAGAATGGAGAGTTGATGGGGGAACAGCAGCTCGGAGGCTCGATTATAGTGGACCGCAGACCAAGAAGAGACCCAAGGACCACGCGGGGGGTCAAGCGAAGCGAGAGTAGGATCGGCCGCGTGGGGATGGCGGTTATCGGAGGTTTCTCCGCGATAATGATGACTCGGCATCGTGAGGCCACCAATGTGCCCCTGGGCTGTGACTCTGCGGAATTTGACCGCTTCGCGCCTTCCTGCGGATTTCAGGTTTCGCGGCTTCCGCCATTGATCATCATAGGCCGCTACCGTACGTGCTCCTAAGTGGGGGAGTCTAGATCCGGATGATAGATCTCGCGGATTGCAATACTGGCCTAAGCTTGTATTAAATATGAGTGGGTGTTTTGCTCATGCGTTTGGCTCACGGCCACAATGAACAAGGACACTCACATATAAGACTGCTTCCACATTGAGTCGGTGACTGAATGAAGCGCGTCAAATCAGCTCTCGTACTCGATTGTGAGGTAAAAAAGACTCGCCAAACCTCAACCTAGCACTGCCTAGACTTAGGTTCCGAGAGCCGGGTAAGTGCGAATCAGCGAAGATCAGTGTCACTCGATACAGGTTGTGTCGTTCTACTGGTCTCGACCCAGATCTGGTGTGATCGCTTCTCCTGGAGGATAATAATCTGTGGCCCAAGAGGCGATAGCCTACAAGACCGACAAGGTTTACTTCCTTTCGTTGGGTCTGGCACATTCCGTCTAGGTCATCATCAAAGCAACACACGATGATGACCTCAACTTGGAGCGAAGCGGTATTCTTCTCGGTCTAGCTATTGAGCTGATTAGTCGGTCGAGCGTGAGTATCGTTGAGTATCATGAATATACTTCCGAGAACCGGGCATCATGAGTAGATATCATAAGTATCGTTGAGTATCATGTCAGGTATCATTGAGTTTTGTGGTATTGTTGAGTTGGGTTGGGTGCTTAATATCATATGTGATCAGGTATCATCAAGGTCGAAAGCATCAGCCGGATGTAAGTCGGGTTGGGTAGTATCATGGTTTGGGTATCAAGGATCGCCGAGTTACTTAGCCGTGTGACTCGCTATACCGGATATCGAGTCTTGTTACATATCATGTCAAATATGAAATAATGTCAAGTATCGAGCATCATAATCCTGATCATAAACATTTGCGAAGAATCGAATCGTTGCAATCGGTTTGATCGAGTATCTTCATGATGTGTCAATATCGTCGGTATAAAGTATCATCAAGAATCAAGCATCATGAGCAAAATCATAAGTATCGTCGAGTGTCATTGAGTATCGAGGTATCAAGTCGAGTATCAGGTATTGTCGAATATCGGACATCACAACATGTATCATAAGTATTGTTACATATGTTAGTTAATTCATCATTGAGCAGTCATCGAGAGGCGGTATCGGGTATTGTCAGGTCATCGAGTATCATTATGTTGCAAGCATTGAGTAATGTCGAGCATCAAGTATCATCAAAATATGATGACTACTAATTTATGGAGATTTGATTTAGGTTCGTGATAAAGGTCTATTGGATTGATGTGTATGATGATGGCACATATGATGAAAATAACAAAAATTTAAAAAAAATATCATGAAAATTTATGGAATAATAGGTCATGATTTACATGAATTTAGAAAGGAAATTAGATGAATTAAATATGAAAATCAAAAGATGTAAAATTAATTGAAATTGATAAGAACCAAAATATAAGAACTAACTAACAGTTGGCCGCTGTCTCTTTCTCTTTTGTGATTCGGGTGAGTCGGTACTAGATGAGGACCTATCTACCAACAAGTATAGGTAAGTCAATTTGTGGATATTCTCAGCAGGGACTCATGCGCAAAATAAAAAATTCTACCGCTCTAACGAACATAGAAGGCAGCGGAGGATCTGCGCGTTCGCGCCCTGCTGGTAGTGCAAATAGGAATTAGTCTGATAAGTAAGTATCCATCCGGAAGTGGCCGTTTCGAAGTAGTGATACCGCATCATCTTATCACGGCGGTCAGATGGGTGCTCCGACTAGATTCCGTGGTGGCATGAAGCTCAGCTGATAGTCCGAGCGCGTCCGTGTCCAGTGTAAAAGCGTATGAAAGCACCGTAGTTTCAAGCCACAAGCGCAGCGAGCGAGAGGCAGGCGTACTATGCGAGCAGCCACCGCGGCTTAGCACCTGCTCTCGCCGCAACAGGGTCTGTGTTTCGGGAAGTGACTGCGTCGAAGGCTACCACGAGAGCTGCCGGCCCGGCATGAAGAGATGTGCTGGGGCGGGCTCAGTCGGAGACCCATTTGCTGCGGCCGACTATATCCTTACTCTCTCTAATAGATCAAATCCACTAGATATGTTCCAATGTCGTTACTGCTGTGTGTGACGTTTAGGTTCATTAGTAAGCGATGGAAAAGTTCCTTTCCAATCCAGTCGATCCGAGCGGAATTAGCACCTACCTACTATTATTGACGATGCATAGAATAATCTCATAGAACCTGAATTCCATTCAACATTCCAACCTACACGACACGATCCACCAAACTCAAGACGACTACCCTTGTGTTAGTCGACCATTCACCTCAATGATGGATACAAATATCATGATTAACTCTTTAATCATTTCATCATCGCTCTTCCATCCACCGCAGAGGCTCAGATATCTCTCCTGTATTTCATTATCGAGAGGAGAGGCAATTCCATCTTGATCGTGAATCATGCCTGCGTATAGGTGGTATACCGGTAATTATCTTTATGAGGCAAGTTAGGTAGTGATAACATCCACTCCCAGTGATTTGGGACTCTGGTGATCTCATGATGATCTCTGATCTAAGGATCATATAGATGTACCACTGAGACTACATCTGGTACCGGAACTTTGTAGACACACAATCTTCGTGATTGGTGTCTGACGAGAAATCTGTCTATCCAACCACCCATGTTCTCTAACATGTGTCCATATTTTTGATTCGATATCTTCATATCTATGGTATGTGAAACAATACCATATGTCTACCGATCAAATCATTACCCTTCCGTGAATATGATATGGACCAGGATCGCAGGGAACACAATATCACAATGACAATGTATGTCACAACCAAACCGAATTGATGAACAAATTGCGAAATACATCAATTCATAGCGCGAGGCAATGTTATCATAACGACGTATATACAAAGACATGCGGTCTCTGAGACATTCCTCTAAATTTATTACAATACACTTCTAATAGTCTAGATATGCAGATATGATATGGAACTTAGATATAAATGGTATAACTAGCCGTTGGTATCAACCATGCCAAAACATTGTACACTATTCTGACACTTGCTTGTGTTCTTGATTCCCTGAGAACGTGACAAAGCTACGATGCTCTAAATTTACTGTTTACCAATGAAGCATTTGAGTCGGGTTTCACAAACCGATATACGATGAAATTGTAATGACAGATTAGTCTAAACAAAACCCAGTGAACAAAACTTGATTTGAGGCTTATATATCGAGGCTAGAGAACCAAGGATAGCGGTCAAGGGTGAATTTTGTCTCCCTGGGTCGCATGGCCTTGGTTCCACAATGGCGCAACAACGCACCACCCAGTTATCGCTGTGCGTTCATGTTGGTATTTTGATGTTTCTTGGCGACTTTAAAAGGATTTGAAGGTAGGATTAGATCTGTTAAAAAGCTTATCTCCTATGATTTCTATGAAGTGGTAGGTACGCGTCAGGACTTTAAACTTCATCTGTCAAGATGTTCAAACTAGTCTATGATGGCCGAACTAGGCTTCCGAATGAAATCTTTATGGGCTGACTTTGGACGCGGTGAAGTGAGTTGAACCTAATGGAGGAGGAGGAAGAAAACCTTTTTAGTATAAGTGGCAACCAAGGTACCAAACTAGTGATGGTGGCACTATATCCGGATGCCAAGCATGCCGCCTATGTGCGCAACCTGGCAAAGATGATGGTTGAGGAAACCATGCAAATGCAGATGTCTTAGTAGATGTAGATGAAGTAGAGATGTAGACATTGTGGTAATGTATCGTCAACTTGTAGTAGATGTCGAGGTCATGGTGGATGAAGAGGATGTGGTGAATGGAAAGCTTGACGATGACTATGTTAATATAGTGCTTGATCATATCCATGCATGATGGGCATGGTTATAAGCCAAAGAGTTGTGGGAGAAGCTATACCATTTCCTATCGTGGGAACGGTATAGCGCTTGATAGCTTTACTCACTATAATATTGATCCTTTGTTTCCATCGCAATAGGGGAAGTCGCGTTGCCTCAGTTGGACTAAGGGAGCTCTGTCACCGCTGTTTGGGCAAGGGAACTGCGCCGCATAGCTCATGTCGGATTGCAGGGGGCGCCTCGTCATTGCTCGGGCTGAGGGAGCCGGGATGCTGGGCTCGGGTAGGAGGAGCTCCGCCGCCGCACTCAAGCCATGGAACCGTGCCGCCCACTCGCATCGAGGGAGCGCCATCGCTACTTGGGCTGGGTGAGCTGCGCTGCCACTTGGACTCAGGCTGGGGGAACTCTGTCGCTGCACTCAGGCCGGAGAATCATACTGCCTCACTCACGCCGAGGCCACCCTGCCTGTCGATGTCGCTGTTCGTGTAAACCTGTCTAAACGACTGGCTCGCTTCCCACATTATCATGCCGATGCAAAAGCGATGTGGCCTACTATCGTCATTGATGTAACTGAGTGTTGAGTTGAATGAAGTAGTACCTAACTTCTATTGTAGTGGAGATCTTGAGCTAGCGAGGTGGTGGCTGGTCATCGAGGAGCATGGCACGAAGACGTCGTACGGCACCGGGCAGGACGAGTACGAGATGTGTGACAAGAGAAGAACTAGTGAGAAAGAACGATTTCACGAGCTGTGGCCTAGAATGAAACGGTATGGGACGGATAGTACATAAGTTTTATTTCCCTTGAAAATATAGGCTTCTTCGCATAAGTCTATCCATCCCTTAATGATATGATAATAGTTCAAGTTAATGTGTGGCTGGAGCCCCAGCTCTAGCGGCAAGTTCGCTAAGTACGTCGACCCCGATCACAGGTGTTTGTGGGCTGATAGGCAATTAGAGATAAGATAAGGTTGGTGTCGAGTTGACCTGGCCAAGGCCTAGTCTGATCTAGCGAATCTTGTGGACTATGCCACCTAAAGGTCTTGCCACCTATAGTGGACTTAGTAGTCCCATTTTCAAAGGTCGCCTCAAATGCTATTGATCCAGGCCGGATCGAGTTCGACCAAAGGAGGTGGCCGTGGTGGTTCATGTGAAGGATAAAGATACAAGAGTGACTGGTGCTTGTTGCAGTCGGTACAGATACGCAGGCTGAAATTGCATTAGTCAAGAATTGAAATTTGTTTTTGGTTGTCGCAAAGCGAAGAGAATTTGAAAAATGAGGAAAGGGAACTCATGGGAGAAAAAATAGGGATAAAGCTATGGACAGACAGGGCTAGGACCGCTTAGACTAGAAGAACAACAAACAACCTTGATCTTGCATCTCCACACCCATTTCTCCACCCATACACCCAACCAAACACACCCTTGATTTTTTGAATTCATGGGTATATAGGTCGATGGTATACCACAAAGGCGTCGACCATAGTCAGGGCTTTCATGATATGCTGCTCGCTGGTCAAGTTTAGGGTCGATTGCTTATCTGTCGGCCGTCGATACTAACTAATACTATTAGACCTTATGAGTTTAGGGTCAATAGCCTTGTAGACCACCATTGTCACGGCCCATGACATGGTATACTATAGAAGGCGAACTAATACTATTAGATCTTATGAGTTTAGGGTCAACAGCCTTGTAGACCACCATTGTCACGGCCCATGACATACTATAGAAGGCGTAGAAGCTCCCAGCTGGATAGTATGTGAGCTGGGCAAGCCAGCCGGTCCAGCAAGGATGCGACTGGCACCTGAGGAAGCAACCAAAGAGTCTAGTCTAGTGGAGTTATCTTGAGGTCTGTTAGTAGCGTGAGTTATCTTGAGGTTTGTTAGTAGAGTCTGTTACAATACAAGAAATAACCTCGTCACACGGACTCGGCCGACACTTCCGAGGTATAAAAAAAATTCATGAACATTTCTACCCCTCTTTATGTTTCCACAATTAACTCTTATTTGCGTTTTGTGTTGCTTGCTCTTTGTATTTCTAGGTTGTGGTAGCTTAGTTGTGTAGAAAAGCTTTAGTCTTGTGCTCTTAATCAAGGAAATATAAATATAGAATTGCCTATTCACCTCCTCTAGTCCTTAAGATCCCTTTTGCTATCATCTCACAAATGTATACAGCAGCAACAAGGAATAATAACAACCCAAGCCAAAACTAGTCATCTCCCTTCTCCACCCCACTTTTCTTGATAAAAAAGGTATGCACCCCACTGGCTATAGGGCGAGTTAACCCATCAAATTAAAATAGATAAGGCAACACATCTATGTCTATACTAATATAAAAAACATCAATTTAAAAAACTGCAATTAATAACTGGATCCCAGCGCGCGTCTCGGGCACGAAACACTAAGGTCAATGGTAAGGGTGGCTGTCCACTCTAACTTAGGGTGAACGACCTTTTCCATGTGGCCTGTGTCAGCGGGGCCTCCCAGGCTTAGGGTGGACAGCTAGGTGGAAGGTACCAGGAGGGCCCGCTGACACAGATTAGGGTGGACGGCCTGACTGTCCACCCTAATTAATCAGTAGTAAAAAAACCATTCGCACGAAAATTTTAAAATTCAATTGGCAGCTGCATCAACCGCACCTGCAACAAAAGTCATCCCACCCGTATATACACCCCCATACACATTCACAGTTCATATCCATACTCATCACAATTCATATCCATACACATTCACAATTCATATTCATACTCATCACAATTCATATCCATACACATTCACAATTCATATCCATACTCACCACAATTCATATCCATACATATTCACAATTCATATCCATACTCACCACAATTCATATTCATACACATTCACAAATTACGAACTCATCACAAATCACATCTGTAAATCAACATATAGTTTACATGCAACAAAAGTTTGATATAGAGGTTTCCAACAAAGGTTCAACATACGTGACATGTCGACAAATCCTCATGAACAAGAGATAAAGAGAGATAGCACATCACCTTAGTCATTCTAACTAGGTGGAGGAAAAACTGAAGGCATACCAAGCATCTCATCGATAAAGTCCGCCGAAGCACTGCCAGTGAAATACAGTGAGTTTAACTGGTACAATTTTATGCTATCACTAAATGCATTTAATGTTGCCCGAACGTACGTCCACATATTCATAGAACTTTGATGGCTCAGGATGCAGCGGCGTGTTATTTGTGGTGAACTATCCTTTGTATTCATCAATGGCAGCACTACGCACTTGGCAATTTGGCATCCCGTAAGGCTTGTGGAATTGACTATTTAAGAAACCCAGCTTGTAAAAGTTGTGTATTTTTCCCACATAATGGTGGAGCCTGTTTATTGGGCTCATAAGCTGTGACTTATCTGTCTTATCTTCAACTTCGAGAATTTCCTGAGGTGGCCTCGAGAGTCGGATGGCCTTGAAATTTAGGATTTAGGGAGCTTTTAGACTCACCTACGAGATAAAAATAAAATGGATTCAAAAAGTAATAAAAAAGTCAGATGAGTCAATATTAGTCAGATAAGTCACGAAATTTGTATAACTTATCGACTAATATTGACTCATCGACTTTTTTATTTTTTGAATCTTATTTATTTTTATCTTAAAGGCTAGTCTAAAAGCTCTAAATCCTAGGGGTAATTTCAAGGCCATCCGACTCGCGAGGACCATCGAAATTCTTCTTTTAAGAATTGGAATAAAAGTAATTCCTCACAAAGTAGTATGTAATGCATTAGAACACCGAGAGGAAAGTACTAACAACTATGCGTGCTACATATTATGCATCACATTAGCATAGAAGGCATAAATTAGTGGCTTACGGTAGCATAGAAGGCATACAAACATGGCATGTAGGCATGTGGCGAGAAAAGCTTTGAATGGAGATTTAAGCATTACCAAAGGCATTTGGTCGTGGAGAATAAAGTCTTTGCTGTAGTGTTTGTCTTCTTCCAACCAAAGTTATTTCCTTCCAACCAAACTTGTGGACCTCTCCCTGGAACCGTACACAATTTTTGACGATTTTGAAGATGGTAATAACTTTTAATAAAAAAACTCCAAATAGATTTGCTCCTAACATGATGCATCTTTTGATGTGTTCAAAAATAGATTTGTTCCCGTAGAACCTTCATATTTGATGTTATACCATCGTGTGAACTTTAAAGAGCCCATAAAAATTGTTTAAAAATGATTTTGGAGTTTTGAGAAAAACCACTAAAAGACTTTAAAAATTGATATAAAGTGTTACAACGTTTGACTTGTATAAAAAATAATAAATTTTCAGTCATAGTTTTTAATTTTAATTTAAGCTGAAGAGACCAAGGGCGGAACGTTTCAGAGAAGCACCATGTATATTTTAATGCTCTTTAAGTTCGTCAAGACATTGTTTTTTAAAGGAAAATTCAGTATACAACCTCTATTCTGTTATCTTAGATTTACCATAAACCGATACAACAATTTTTTTAATAGAAATGCAATGCACAAAATAATAGCATGTATGCGTAGATTTTTTAATTAAATTATTTGATTGAGTGCTTTGATTTTTTATGTTGTTTCACTCTGGAAGTCAAATAGGAACATTTTTAAATCTGGTTTCGCTTACCAGCTTTGTGTTTCGACGTCACTAGTAGTCAAAGTTCATAAAGTATAGTTTGTTTTAACAGAAGATTACCTAATGTCAGGGCCATAGACCTCTAAATCCTGCCACGAGGTTACTGCAACTTCACTTGCAAATTCACCATTAGCCCAGCTGTATTTTATAGTTTTTTTTCTTAAAAAAAGATCGGTGGAGCCGTGGAGGTGGTGGTCTGGTGGAGCAACCGAGCAGAGCAACCCAACGAGTAACGCAACGCAGGGCAGACAACCTTCGGATCCGCCTCCATGGCTGCCGCTTCTCCCCTATTCTCGCTCCTTCTCCTCGTCCTCCTCCTCCCAGCCTCGAATGCCATCTACTGCGACGAGGACGACTGCTACGACCTCCTCGGGTACCATCAGTTTATCACCCCCTTATTGCTCCCCTCCATTCTTTTCTTGGTTTCTTGTTTTGTTCGTGCTCCTCTCACAAATCGGCGCGCGACGCAGGGTTAAGCAGGACGCGAACGCGTCGGAGATCAGGAAGGCCTACTACAAGCTCTCCCTCAAACAGTGAGTTCCTTCCTCCTCCTTACGTTCTTTCTCGGTTCTTGCTCCCAGAGTTGTTCTTGAAGATCGCGGAAGCCGACCTGTTTCTTGGAATGTGCTGTGCTGTGCAGCCACCCGGACAAGAACCCTGATCCGGAGTCGCGGAAGCTGTTCGTGAAGATCGCCAATGCTTACGAGGTCTAAAGTCTAAACTGGACTGTTCTGCACATTCTGTTCTTGCTTAAAGTTTGCATATCCTCCTAGCAATGGCTGAACCATTAATGTCACCCAAGATCTGGTATTGAATTATATGTTTTAGGTGATAATTTCTGTATGATTTTGTACATTCACCAATATATCTTGGTTTTATCCATCAATGTTGCGCAGTTCGGTAAAGTAACTACGTTTTGTTAAGAGGCAGTTTGATACAATTGATGCTTTGAGTCTACTCAGGTTTTGTTAAGAGGCAGTTTGATACAATTGATGCTTTGAGTCTACTCTAAAGGCTATCTGAAATGCCACCTGTGATGGTATACAGTAGTTAAGCTACCAAACCTGCAGTACGATCCCATTGAACTTTCTGCCATAGTGCATGAATATTGTTATTTGAGTCCTCTCGCCTGAGGGAGCATTGCTCCTATGAGTTTGTAATCATCAACGAAGGTTATTATGCATTAGGATCTCATTGAACTTTCCGCCATAGTGCATGAATATTATTATTTGAGTCCTCTCGCCTGAGGGAGCATTGCTCCTATGAGTTTGTAATCATCAACGAAGGTTATTATTGTCCATGTTGAGGCACCAGAGTTGACATTATGCTGACAATTTTGTTAAGGCTGCATAAGGATTTGCCTTTTCTGCGTAAATAGCTGTCAAAGCAAGTGTACATTGACTGTCATTTTTTTCGATTTATTCAAATGGAAGTATCCATTTTCAATGGTTAGTCCCAGATAACTTGTGCAATTTTTTTTGCATTTTTTCTATGTGGAATGGTAATATGCTGCATTATAAAATTTGGTAGAAAGGGATTCTCTTGTGATTTTGTGAAGAACATTGCTGTTGACTACTATTTCTGCCCTGCTCTACACTACGGCTATTTTTGTAGTTTGCCCCATCCAATTGTTGTTTGTCTCCTCAGTTGGTTTACTTTTTTCATCTTTTAGATTCTAAAAGACGAATCAACTAGGGAGCAGTATGACTATGCTATTGCACATCCAGAGGAGGTAAACCTGCACTCCTTTGCTTCTTGCACTGAAATAAGGGCCAATTGTCTGAATTCACATGCCATTAAGCATTTTCTGTTTCCCATATGTTTATTTAGAAAACAGCAGGAGTATTTTCGACATTATCACAATCCATGCCCATCCTTTTATTTGTTTCATTAATTATGGGGTTGTATCAACTAGAGACTAGAGATGCAAAGACACATAGATGGCAATTAGATACACATACTGAGCTGTATCAGCTAGATGTTTGTGCGATGGGTTTCTGAACAAGGAGCCATAATTGAGAATAGTAATAGTGTCTTAAGTCTTGCCTCAACCTAGACATAGAATATTGGAAGAAAAGATTCCTGCAGCATTGTTCAATTAATGTGTTCTGAATTGTGGTTCACCCATAGTTTTTATTTTCCTACCTGGAATTTGATGTTATTTCTGACGTATAACCCCTTATTGTTGTGACATTGAATTAGGGATCTCCCTAACTCCATGCATGAATTTGCGAGGTTATTTGAGGTATCTCCCTAATAAAATGAAAAGAAATGACATGGTGGACATTTTACCTTCAGTTTTGAAATTTGCGAGACTGTGGGGGGAGCTATATTTGACAGTAATTACACTAAACTATTCCTGCATGGATTGCAACAAACTCACCGTCTAATATTCCCTGTAGTAAACAAAACTTTTTGTTTCTTATTGTCTACATCGAGGCAAGCTTCTCCTGATTTGCAGAGTTGTTTTACAATAACAAAAAAAAAAAAATCATCCTTCAGAAACACCTGCCAAATTGTAACATTCCAAAAGAAAATTATTTTGCTAACTTTTCTTAATACTTGAATTTTATATGTCATATTTTTTTTAAAAAAAAGGAAGCCGAACTCTAGTCTAATCTAAAAACAATACTTATTTCTATGTTGTTTTAGTGTTTTTCCATATTTGAGTGGATATTCATTCGCCTCATTTTGCTTATTCCTTGTTGGTGTGTGGCTATAAAATTTTCTTATGTCTTCTCATATACTTTGAGAAGGGCCAGTTGTTTGATAATGCTGGGATTAGATGGGAAAAGCAACGTGCATGAAACACTAGTTGTACTTGTGAGCATGATACGAAGATAGTGGACTATTAGCTACTATTAGCTTAGCAAAGGACATAACTGATATAAATATTCTCCATAAGATATTGTGTGATCTCTATACATACTAATTTATTTGATGATCTGAACAAGGTCAGATTTTCCATACTAGAATGACTTTTTTTTTTCTAATGTTGACAAGGTTAAGTAATATTCTTTGTGCTTCTTAGTCAGTTGCTACCTTGTGATTTTAGTCCTTTCCGCCTGAGTACTGTTAAATACTGATTGTTAAATGCTAATTGTTTTTTATTTATCTGTTTGTTTTCTTCATTTCAGGTCTTTTACAACACTGCTCAGTACTATAGGGCATACTACGGACATAAAACGGTTTTAATTTTCTATCAATTTTTCTTTTGTAGCAATGTCATAATTTCAATACTACAGCCACTAATTGTTCCACTTGTTTTTGATAGGATGCTCGTGCTGTGTTGATAGGCCTGCTTGTAATTGTTTCTGCATTTCAGTACATAAACCAATTGACAAGATATAATCAGGTAAAAGGCAAAAGATAACGTTGTGGAATGTTAAGATGTGGTTTTGATTGGTTTTTTATGAACCAAATGTTAAACTTTTTAAGATGATTTTTACTAACTAATAACTATTAACCTCAAAGATCTCCAAGCAATTTACCTCCTATCCATGGTATTGCTTTCAAAAGAATCAATATAGTTATTCAAGAATTGCACCATTATTGTTGTCCAAGTTGACCTTTTCTTTACAAATTATTCTTTGATAGGAATTCCACTTATTTTACTCTTTACCATCTCAAAGGTTGAAGCATTCAAACCCTTCCATGTGTTTTTTAGCCTCACAACTACTCAATCTGTTAGCCTGAACTAATTGTGTAATTTTGTACATAATGCTAATTTTGCTTTAGTTTGTCGTTTTGTGTATATTGTAGTCCCACAAATACTCGTCTGTTGAGTGCCCTCACTGGTTGTTGTATGAACCAAACCATGGTTACATGAAAGGAAAGAATTGCTTCTTATTGTTACGCCATGCTCTATTTGTCTATTATGCAGAAATAACTGTGTATATGATCGAATAAAATTTGAAGTTCATATACACTTTTTATGGGTATGTAAAGATACGCACATCAAACATCGTTAATCCCGTTAATCTCAAAGCACACCAACGAGTATAGATTTGGGTGCCCAGATCTTCTGGTATTTAAGAAGCATCCAGTTTTCGCTAATCGATATTGGTTTGAAGGAATTATTTTTTTGTCTGGGAAACATTGAAATTAAGAGCTGTGTTTTAAAATTAATATGTTTTATAATTTACATGTTACTGAATATCAGCATAAAACATAGGACCATGTATACTTTTCTCCAATTGAATAATAAAAAAAACACAACTAAAATGCTTTAGATCTTATGTTTTTGCTGATAACAATACAAACAATGAAAGTGTGATGCTCTTGTTGCAGGCTATAAAAAATGTCAAGCAAACTCCTGCTTACAAAAATAGGCTAAAAGCATTGGAGTTTGAGCGAACAGGAGGAATTGCAAGCAAAAAGAAGGGTCACAAGCAGATGGATAGGTAAGAATGATATCAAGTAAGCTTGTTTGAGGCTAATTTTGTCTTTATCTGAAAATTTAAAGTTGCTTTGGTTTCCATCCGTTGGTAGGTACTTGTTATGAACACATATATCTGGCACTCATGACTGAGGTCGCAAATCTTAATGTCTCGTGTATAATCTAAAGAGAAAAATTATGATCTGCTACTCCAAAGAATGCCACTCTAGGATTTCCACTCCAAAGATTGCACTCTAGGCAAACCACTCCAGATATTTGTCACTTATAGGATTTGCCATTTCTTCCATCTAAATTGTTTTGCCTCTTTTCTAACCCCTTTTGAGACCAAATTACCCTGGCCGGAGTTGGGGAAAGCGAGGAGACAGCCGCCCAGAATAGGAGTGAAGGAGTGATGCACTCTGCTGTATGATCTTGTTGCTGACGCCTGTGGCCTGCCAGCGCTGTGTGGATGACGTTGCAGGGTAGTCATCGGCAGTGGGACTGCTTGTTGTGCGTCCACTGCAGCAGCATGTCGCGGCGCATGGTGGTGCCAGAGGAGCTCGGGGAGGCCATGCCAGAAGAGTGGAAGGGTTGGTGGTTGGCATGATTGCCTTCTGAGCTCATGACAGCCGGCAGTTGGCAAGCTTGGTGGCAGTCCGAGCTGAGATCCCTTCTCTCTGAACTCCGTCCTGCCGTCTCCTCTCCTTCCCCAACTACGGATATAGGTTATTTTGGTTTCAAAAGGGGTTAGAAAAGAGGGAAACCTATTTAAATGAAAGAAATGGCAAATCCTACTGTGGCAAATCCTAAAGTGGCATTCTTTGGAGTGGCAGATCGTGAATTTTCTCCTCTCTAAAACAACCTTGATAGATTCCTTTGCCCTTTTAGAAATTGCACGTCTTAGAACGATACATTTGTTGTCATGTTGCAGTTCTGGAAGTAAGTGTTGGGTTTTGCCTGTCAATATTATTCATGATGCAATTCTGTCATAGTTTTAAAGATGTTTCCTAATAACCTAATCTTTCACATGCCACTTGCAACGGTTTACAGTGACTGTGACCAGCAATAATTGCTTTGTTTATCATATTAAAGCTATAATAGTTTTATTTATCATGTAGGAAGGTTGAAGAAGAGCTTAGTAATGAAGTCGAATTGCAGATACAGGGAGTTGAGAAACCCTCTGTTTGGACTCTCTATGGTGTCCAATTTATACTTTTGCCTTACTCCATTGGCAAGGTCTGTGTATCTCTTCAAAGAATACAGTAAATTGCAAAGGACCCACCTATGATTTCTACTTTTTTTTTTTTTGTGGCAGGTGCTCACATGGGAAATATGTTGGTTTTGGAGATATCGGGTAAAGAAATTACCATATGCATGGGAGGATGCTTGCTACTTGACTCGGACTTCCCTTAAAATACCTGCTGATATATGGCCAAATATTGGTAATTACCACTTGCATTTAATAATGTCTGAAATTGTAGGTGTGTTTGTTGTAACCAATTTACTATTGGTTTGGTACCATTTTGGGGATCCGAGTATTCTGTGCATGCTTTTCTTTCCGATCATAGATGTTTAATACTGAGGGTGAGGTTGTGGTGGTTTTATTGGGAGAGCCAGATAGGATTTGGTCCTGCATATGCTTTGAACTGGTGCACCTAGAGTGTTAATTGCTAATCAGCAGTGAAAGTTATTTTTTTGGAACAAAAGATATTCTAAAATGCCTTTTGCACCTGTATCAGAGCTATCCTGGCATTTCCAAGGTGTTGGACACCGATACAGAAGTCTTCAAGGAGCACCCGTTCAATGTAGTGCAACAGTGTAGCATCAATGGTTGAACTAGGGAGTTGCCGGTTGAACCTTAATAGTTGGGCCTGGGGGAACCTTTACTGTTAATTTCCCAACTTGCTTACTCAAGCGCCCTGTTAACATAGTTAAACACCTTAATTCTTCTGGATTGCCAGAATGACCATAGCTGTTTTTTTTTTTTTCTGTATCTTGTTTCAGATGAGTCTAGGAAAGAGAATCTTGTGATGAAGCGCCTTTGGGAAAAGAGTAACATGGAGACGTACATTGCAGAGATGAGAAAGGAATCAAAGCGTAGAAGATAGCTGTAAGCTCACTAATGACTGAAAGTTAAAGAGAAGCGGTTGTTTTGACTACACGGGATGTAGGACCACATACAGGAGTGGAAAGGCATACATGCATACATTGATACATACATTATCTAGGACTCAGTTTATCAACCACCATTCATCAAGCAGGGAAAATCGCCTACGTACTGTTGAGATGCCAATGCGTCATGGCGAGGTGATCTTCTGAAGTGTCGTGGTGCTGGGCAAAGATGCAATTTTCCCTTTTCATTTTTGGAATCGATACAGGATATCAATAATTCAACAAGTAGTTGTCTCTGACTCCTTGGAATTCATATCTTGTATTGGTTTCGGACGGGAAACAGTTTGATGCATATCTACTATACATGACATCAAACCAATTTTGGATCCTATCTTTCGCATATAGAATAATCCTATCTATTCATGATCATGCATGATGGGATCCGAAGCGCAAGACAACTGTGCTCGAAACCATCGCATGTCAAGCAAGAAACACAACGATCGAGCCCACTACTTTGAAAAAATTGATATTTTGTTATTCTCTAAAGTGGGCTTTGTCATTTTGCTATTCTGGCTTACTGTCGTTAATACAGATGATTTCACATGTAAACACATGTAAGTAAAAAAAGTCGCATGTAAGTAAGAAGTTGTAAATAAGCGAACTATAATATTCGAACATGCATCTCTAGACAACTCATTTGCTTACAAATTTCTTGTTTCTTTACGGCTAATTGCAACATAAGAGATGGCTATGTGTCTGCCTTTCCTTCCCTTCATGTTATCTCATGTCCCAGTGGCAATGCGTTTTTATAGATAGTTGGCATGAACTAGTGTACACGCTTAGGCTCCTATTATTGAAGCTTTTGCATAACATAAAGAATTTCAAGAAAATGGAATATTCTCTTAGAATCGATACGATAGGAGGGGAAGTTTGATCTTTGTGTTATCTTCTCTTCGCATAAGATTATAAGATTCTTTGAGAACATGTGTGTAACGTGATCCATCTGGGCACTAGGCATGTTTTTTTAAACTGACCAAATAACCTTCGTTACTTGTTAATAAAAGTTGTGAAGCAAACTAAAACAAAAACCAATGAGTCTCGATGGTAGAACCACTAACTCTACAAGAGGCAATATAAAGATTATGATCTTGCAATCAGTTAGCCCAAAAAGCTTGTATGGCGTATAAAACACCTTGTTCTCTCTTGTAAAACAGGGTTATGAGGAATCTTAACATCGATACCAGAGGTAAGTTTCTTGAAAAGCATGAAAATATGATCACTCGATGTATGCTTCTCCACCAGCCCACTGACGAGTCGTAAGATAAAATCCAAGATCTGTGCATCCGATTCTTTAGACATTCAACTTATAGAGCTATCAGAAAACATTAAAAAAAGAAAAAAAAGGCTCTACTTGCACTCGGGATCTGGCTTCTACTTGAAGTGATGGTGATCTTCAGGTGAGTAGATCCAATTCACACCACCACAATGACACCACTACCAGATCCAGCATCGAGGATCCAACCTCGCACGACCACTTTACTGGAGACACTACTATCGTAGCCCACTGAGGAGCATCCGATAAAAAAAGCCAACGCTGCCATGTCTTGCTCCACGCCAACGAGATAAAGACTTTTATTCCAAGCCTTAAATCACTACTATTACTTGTTCCACTCATTATAGAGCCCACCGGAGATGGGTGGACCTGCGGCGACGCCTGAATGGCCTCCTTACTCTTTTCCTGCGGCGACGCCTCAAAAAACCTAACCAAGGCGTCCGAATCTATATGACTATAACACAATATGAGCACTAGGCACGTTTGTATGTAATCTCGTTAAGCTGGAACAAATGAAGCTGGGTGGAGAGGCTAGAAGGAGCCAGGTCCCTAGTCATCTAGCTCTAAGAGCGTATGTAACGTTGTAAAAAGAGTGAAGTCCCATAGAAGGGATAATTGGCAACATATCCTATGTACACAGTCTGTTTCGTGCACACACACCGTGTATACCAACTAAAAATAGTTATGAAAATTTTTAAAAAAAATGGTAGATGTACTCCTAAACTTACTCTACCTATGTATAAAATTGTAAATTCAAATTTATTCTATATTAAGAGTTACAAAAAAGAGAAAATTATATCAATTTGAACTCTTCAAATTTGTCAGAATTTTCTCTTTTTTTATAACTCTTAATATAGAATGAATTTGATCTTGAAACTTCATACATAAGTAGAGTAAGTTTAGGAGTACATCTACAAATTTTTTTAGAATTTTTCACGACTTTTGTTAATTGATGCATACGGGGTGTGTACACGAAAAGGCTATGTACAGGATATGTTGCCGGGATAAGTTGAAAGACTCCGCCCATATATACATTGCAACATTTTTTATATGGAACCTAGACGAGCGACCGGTCCCAAACTAGGAGCCTATGCTGTCCATGGAGCCGCCAAACCCGTTGCAGACATGTCTAAGACCATCTCAATAAAACACTTCAAATTTCTTCTCCATAACACTAACACTATTTGTTACACACTTTAAAAGATTTTTTATAGCAGACACTCTATCTAAAAAAACATATAAAAAGTATTTTTCTGCTACTACCGGAGATAACATAAGAGCTACCAAGTCTATTGTTGTCCCCTCAACCGTCTTGTCTCAGTCATCCCAAGCCCTCTGCCACAGAGCTATGAGGTCGATGCTCTAGCGAATACTCTAGACTCTAGCACTGGCACGTATCAAGCTATTGCCACTCGATTCAAGGATGGCATAAGAGAGAGAGGAAGATGCATAATAGATGGGATTGGGAATGGAGAAGATTTCTCTTTTTTTTCCCTTTTTTTCATGGGTCTCACCGTGAGTGCTAGAACATTGTAGCAAGAAGCGTGGAGTTGGACTATTTCGACGTGTCTCGTTTGGGTCCCTGCAAGTTAGATCATATATGGACAATGGAAGCAGGAATGTGGACTTGCGATACATTTGGGTATGGAATCAAAGCTGTGTGTATGGATTAATGTGTTGATCAAGACACGTGGAAAGTAATCTGATTTTTCTTATTTGTAGCAAGTGCACTTGAATGCACTAAAACATCAAAACTGAGTCAGCATTTACACAGGTCAGCCTGAGCAGTCCAGAACTGTGACTCAAGTTACATTGTTTTACATTGTACTCCCTTTTGGGCACTTAGGGGCTGTATTGGAATGCCTCAGTTACTATGTAGTTTTATGCAACCTTGTGATTTGAACAACATAGGCAGTTCATTACCTTCTCTCAATAAAAAAAAGGTAATCAAATCTCATGTCATGAAATGGCAAAGGATCTAGGACTAAGATACTGTGGAGAGAAGATTCATAACAAGGTGTTCCCTACTTTGAGATGGAGTGATAGTGGTGTAATGCCTGATTTTCAGCTCATATCATATCTTTACAAGGACATCGATGACCTAAAGTTTCATCGTACAAGATCAAAGGTTTTAAATGAAGAAGCAGCCATTCATAGAGTAATTTACTTCGCCACAACTTGTTTTCAAGAAGTGGATATAGAGACAAGGTAATTCCTCTTATTGCTTAGCTTCTACACCTCATCTTAACCAAAAAAGAAAATAAATTCGGTGGACTACTTGATTTTTGAAATGGAGGAAATCATTGGAAAAGACTTGGACAAGAGGATATTGCCTAGCGCCTAACACCTTGGATAACCTTGTCCATAATTCATCATATTCACCACATTCATCCACAATTCAACCAAATTCATCACATATAACATCAAACCAAGTCATTCAACCGCATTAATCACATATATCACATGTATCATCAAAAACAATGTCCATTCATCAAAACCATGTGCTCAAGTGAAGGGTGGTGGCGGAGGGTCATCGTGGAGGAAGCTGCGCGTGAAGTCCATCGGCTGAGACTCGTTGTCTCTGTCTAGGGTGCCATCGCGTCGAGCTGGAGCTACCGATCCCAAACCGTGAAGTGGAGGAGACTTTGGGCGTCTCGCAGTCCTGCTCGAGCTGGGCTACATGTTCATGACGCAATTAGTTAAAGAATTGTAGGTTCGAGGGAAATGAATTGATATGGTCATAGTTTCTTAGCCCGCTATACATCTCCAGGAACCGCCTGAACATCGCCTCCTGCTGCTGCTGCATCGCCTTTGCCAACCTTCGCTCCTTCCTGCTTTCGTCGCAGCTGCTCCTCCCTCGCTGTCCTCAAGCTCTCCTGATACGTCTACAACATCTGCTCCCTCTTCATAGCTATCCGTTGCTCCATCTCTTGCTTCTGCTGCTCCATCTCATGGTGAAGCCGGGTCTCGAACTTGCGTCAGCTCTCGAGGGCGTTCTAGGAGGCCCGGACCTCGGGCATGTAATCCTTTGACCTACAATTAAGGAGGACAGCGGTTAGTTGCAAAAATCAAAGGTTTCAAAGCAATGACATCTAACATGGTTACTAGCTCACCTGAGGTGGTCCGCTCCGATCGCCTGCCTCCCATGCGCCTTGCCGCCCAAGTGCTTGTGGATCACCACCGGGTCAAGGGACGCGTCCTCCCGAAAGCTGTCTGGACCGTGCTCCTAAGTGTAGTCTCCCGGTAGCGATCTTGCGTGGTTTTGAGTTAGACTAAGGTAAAGCACAAATCTGCTAAATGTGATAGGTTTTGTTGGTACTTACCAGCTTGGCCTGCGCGTAGGGATCCATCACGGGCTTGGTTTCAGGCTTGTGCTTTGGAGTGTGGGCCTTCTTAAAGGCCTCTATGGCACTAAGCACCTGCAGGAATGGAAAGACAAGTTAGCAAAAGAAAGAAAAGTAAAGGAGAAAATAGATCTTACCATCTTCTTGCCTAAGTAGGGAATGGACCACCTCCCCACGCTCATCTTGAAGTCCTTCGAGGACCGGTTCTTCTTGGCCTTTGTGGACTTCTCGTGGAATTCCTAGCCGGCCCATTTCTCCGCAAGGGCCCTCCAGGCCACCGGGTCCCTCGCCCACTTAGGACGCACTCGGTCGTAGTCATCAGGCTCCAAGTAGATGACCCAGGCCTCCTTCATGCTGACCGGCTCGTCGGTGTGTTTCCTAAAATGCACAAAAATTCACAATGTGAAAATAATAAATACCATATGGCAAGGATATTATACGGTTGCTTACCTATGGTACTCCCCCACCGCCACGACACGAGCACCGGACATCAGGTCCCAGACCTTCTGCCGAGCGTTCCTGTCGAGGACGGGCCCAAACTACGCCTCCATCAACCTTGTATGGGGACAGAACCTGGCCTGAAATTACATAAATCAAGGAGATTAGGAACATGTTCACAAATTTAGAAAATAAATTCAGTTACACAGACTTACCTAGAAGTCTCGAACGTAGTGGGCGGCGGTGGTCGAGTCTCCATGGACGGTGAGCTTGTAATCTTCCTAGCTATACGCTGACCTGGTAACGTCCCCCACATTGACCATGCCAGGGTAGTATGTGCGGACCAGGGTCCCCAGAATGTAGCTTAGCTGCTGCCTCACGGAGGGATCCACCATCGACATATTGCTACAAGTATTAAAAGAATGTTAGAAAATTCACATAGTATAACAAAAAACCAATTACACGTACCTGTCCCCGTCAATCTGGCTGGAGACCCTCGAGCTAGCTTCCGTAGGTGCCGGGAGGACCTTGTTCCGGCCCCTCTTCTTCTTCGAAGCCGTCTGCGACCCCTCAGTGGGCACCAGGTCCTGCCCAGAACCCTGGCCAGGCCGGGCCAGACTCCTAGCTAGACTCCTGGGTGCCGCCCTGACCTGAACCCTGGACAGTCTCCTGCTGGGCGTTGCTAAGGGTGTAGCCCTGTGACTCTGCCACCTTGTCTAGCTCCTCATTTGTCTGGGGTGTCCCGACAAACTTCTTCTGAGTACGACCCATCCTGCAAGTAAATGGAAAGTTAGTAACACATTTAATAAAATGAAGCACATATATAAATGGAAAGCTAGCAACATTTAAATAAATCAAGCAGATATATAAATAATTTAAGTGCATATGTACCATCCACTAGAAGTAATCTTAATCGACATCGAGAGGATCGTCTGTTGACGGTTCGACGTCATCGGTTTCATCGTGAGCATCGCGTTCATCTTCGACATCAACCTCCACTATGGCGTCTGGTCCGTCCAGGCCTAGCCCAATGTCGATCACAATTCCCCTGTTCAAGCGCTTTTCTTGCATCAGCCCTTCATCGACTTCCTTGAATGTACTCTTGTAGTCGGCCGTCGGTAAAGGCAATCTTCCCGGGCGTCAAACCTTGTACACAACCCACCACACCTCTAACTTTTTCTTTGCAGTACACGGGTACGGTAGGTAGTAGACTTGTTCGGCTTGGTTAGTGAAAATGAATGGATCGAACCCTTTAAGTCTGGAGGAATGTTTGACCTTGACTAAGCCAAGCTCATCCCGACGCCGTACACCATTGGTAGGGTCAAACCAATCGCAACGTAACAGAACCACCGCAATCTCTTTGCTTTCGTCGAATATCAGCTCAAGTATCTCCTGGATGATGCTATAGTATTCGACCCTATCTTCCCCACTGCACAGGACCCTGCTATTTACAGATCACAAAGTAGGGTTGAGACGCTCGGCGGGTGCAGACCGAAACTGGAAGCCATTGATATCGTAGCCGCCATACACTTTCACGAAATGCTTGCTGCCACGTGACATAATCCGAAGATCGTTATGAACGCTAGCATGGAGAGTGCACTACGTGATAGACAAGGAAAAGAGTTAACAAACTAAGATTAGATTTGATCGAACACAAAGGAAAATGTCGAAGGCACTTACGTGTTTCCAGAACCAAGATAAGAAGTTATCATGGCCAGATCCAGCACCCTCTTCCATCAGCTTGCGGAGTAGAGCTACAGTGGGTTCGGCCCTACCTCTCCATTCGGCCCGTACAAATTGCCGCTGCATGGCATCTATTTTTTCCATGTTGTCAAAGATGTATAACATTGCCACAACCCTTTCCTCCTAGGTGAGCTCACGTGTCGTACTTCGTCCGACCCTAGCACCTTGGACTTGGAACAACTTTAAGTCGGAATTGACCGTACCGCCAACAGTGTTATACCTCGGTATTTGTATGTTCACGTTGTTTTCCCTCTCTAGGTATTTATTGGTAAAGTTTGAGATCTCCAAGATTTAGCAAGCCTCTGCTATTGAACCTTCCACCCGGGTCTTGTTTTTCACACTTGCCCAAACGCCCTTCAGACGTCGTTCTATAGGGTACATCCATCGATACTGCATGGGTCCTCCAAGCCTTGCTTCTATAGGCAGATGAACAAGCAGATACTGCATTAGTAGAAGATACTACCAGATATCTTTTCTAGCTTGCAGACTAGCACAGCTATATCCTCCTCGAGCCGCACCATCTCTCCCCTCTTGATCTCTTTAGCACACAACTTTCTGTAGAAGTAACTTAGCTCTGCAAGGGTTCTCCAGACGTCGTCAGGGACGTACCCATGAAACACGATGGGCAGCAGGTCCCTCATGAATATGTGGTAGTCGTGTCTCTTCATGCCATGTATCATTTCTTGAGGAATGCTCACGCCACGACCAAAGCTCAACGCATACTCGTCGGGGAATTTAAACTTCTCTTGGAACCAGAGCAGAACCTCCGTCCCCTATGCTCTAGTGAGATAGTACGTAGCCTTTGGCTTCTTCGGCCGCCCTTCTATCATGTTCATTGACGGTTGACTGCATATCAGTGTGCAGTCGAGATGTCCTTTGATATTGTCTTTTGTTTTGTCGGCGATGTCAAGGTTTGTACCAAATATGGCCTCGACAACATTCTTCTCCTAGTGCATGACGTCGATGTTGTGCGGTAACAACAAGTCTTGGGCGTATGGGAGAGAGTACAATGAGCGCTTGTGTGTCCGGTGATGTGAGACCCCGTACCCCTCGTACATGCCGTTGTTCCCTTCTACTAGGCTCTCGTGCCAATCATTTATTTCTTGTATTCCTAAACGGCGCGACTTTTGTTCTTTGACCACCGTGTTCTTGCGGAATGCAGTTTTCTGTTTCCTAAAGGGATGGTTGGTCTTTAGGAATCTCCGGTGACAGTCAAAGAGGCAAGTCTTGCCACCATTCACCACCTGAAACACATGTGTATCAGCCATGCATATCAAACAGGACAGCCTCCCATGCGTGCTCCAATCCGAAAACATCCCGTACACGGAGAAGTCATGGATTGACCACAAAAATCCTCCCCCATGCGAAAAGAGCTATTCGTTCCTCGGTCGTAGGTCATTATCCCTTGTTCCCACAATTCCAATAGCTCCTTGACCAATGGACTCATGAAATGATCTAGATGCTTTCCAGGATTCCTCGGACGGGGTACGATTAGTGACAGAAACATGAACTCCTCCATCATAAGGAGTAACGGAGGCAGGTTCAAAGCGATCGCAAAGACCGGCCAACAGGAGTATGATTGAGCATTCAAATTGGAGTGAACCCATCTGTCGCAAGTGCCAGATGCATGTTTCGTGGATCCACCATGAAATCCGAATGTTTTTAATCGAAGTGCTTCCAGGCTTCTCCATCGGACGGATGGACCATAATGTCAGCCCTTTGCTATTTACCTTCTTTATGCCATCTCATCTGTTGCGATGTCTGCTATGTCATGAAACACCGTTGTAGGCGCTTCGTCAAGGGGAAGTACTGCAACACTTTCCTCGGCACACCCGTCATCTTGCTATTGCCATCTGCATCAATGGTTTCAACGAATCTTGCCTCACCACAATGATCGCACCTTGACTTTTTGTCGTCCTTGCCATACAGCATGCAGTGTTTAGGGCAGTAGTCTATCTTGTTATACGGCATTCCTAGTCCACTAATGAGCTTCTACGACTCATACCAGTTCAATGGCATCTTGTGACCTTCAGGGAGAACGGAGCACCACAGAACCAGAAACTCGTTGAAACAATTGATTGAGAACTTGAACTTAGACTTCAACGCCATCATGCGTGATACCACCGACAACTGGGTCACTGTGGTTTTCTCATGCAAAGGCTCCTGCACGGATGACAAGAGATTCAAAAATTCAGTCACCGACTGAGAGGGGGGCTCTTCGTCCTTTGGTCAAATTGGTAGCCGTAATCCTCCATCATGTCATACGTCCGATCGATTTCGTCGAACCCTTCAACGGGCTCTACTGGCGCAATCCAGGCCCTCTCGCCATGGAATTCCCATCGATGATACCCTGCTTTGAACCCAACCCTGCACAAGTGCATCTCCATCTCGTCCCGCAATCTCTTTTGACAATTATTGCATTGTACACATGGACAGGTCACAAGCGCCTCAAGTGTCGCCATGAAAGCACGATGCACAAATTCAGTTGTCTTCTCGTACCACTCCTCATTGTGTTGTCCACCCTGCTGCCAACCATCATACATCCAGCTCCTGTCTTGTTCCATTACTCTTCAATCCATACAGACCATGTCAGGTGCTAGATACCACAGGCTTGGGAAGGCTTCTAAACCTACCCACGAATGCCAGATTGATTACGATCGTTGTGGACCCATGGATCCGACACAAAATTTTGGCAGCATATCCCTAAGGTTCCCTTAGTGCAACGATGGTCAGGGTGCCGTTTTCGGCGCCCCAACACTTATATTATGCGTTGGAGAATCATATAGGGTCATGCCGTCTAAATCTTGACTCAAAATCCATGGGTACCAGAACGTGTCATAACCAAACTGACATTCACAGGCTATCCACTAGGACGCCAGTCGTGGCAGTCCACTGGATAATTCGGGAACGCTTTCCACTTCGCGTAATGGAGCTGGATAAGTCACCGTCCAAGATCCTTACGGTCTGTGACATTCCCAAACGGGTGACATACGGCTAGGTGACATTTCATACCAAATTGCAAAAATCATGACAAAATTTCTACCATTTTCTAGCAAATTTCATCAACTTATAGCAATTTCTAGAAATTTATACCAAACTCTAGCAATTTATACAAATTTCTAGCGCTTTCTCGCAATTTATACAAATTTATAGTAATTTCTAGCAATTTATAAAAATTTATACCAATTTCTACTAATTTATAAAAATTTATACCAATTTCTAGCAATTTATACAAAATTTGTAGCAATTTCTAACAATTTAAACAAATTTATACCAATTTCTAGCAATTTATACAAATTTCCAGCACTTTCTAGCAATTTATACAAATTTGTAGCAATTTCTACCAATTTATACAAATTTATATCAATTTTTCGCAATTTCAACAATGTCTGTCGATTCGTACCAATTTCCATCCAAATTTGGACAATTTCAATCAATTCCATGAAATTTGCATCGTCCCATAGCAATTTGCATTGAAATTTGAGTTTTTTTTCCTAATTGCATTGTTATTAATCTAAGCATGCATTTAATTAAGAGGATTAGTCTTGATCGGTAGTCCGGTTGTGGAGACTAATCTCTGAACTTTAAAAAAAATTGGCGCGGACCGTACCTTGCGTTCGGCGTCGGTGTTGGCGTCGAAGGTGGGCAGCCCCCTGGCCTCCTTCCTCCTCTTCCTCCTTCTTCTTCTCCCTCCTTCTCCTTCTTCTTGTCCTCTCAGCTGCGGCTCGGCCCGGCTGTGACCTCCTCCTCCTCTTCTTTTCTTCCTCGGCTCTGGCAACGGTGCGCGCGGTGGGAGCGGTACGGTGTGGGGTGGCGCAGTAGCGGCAGCGGCAGCAGCAGGATGAGGCGGCGTGGGGGAGCAGCGGGGTGGCTGGCGTGGCGACGCGGGGCGATGGTACGGTGGCAGTGTGGGCATGAGTGACTTGGTAGCGGCGGGCTCACGGGGCTGGAGATTGCCAAGTCCCCAGCCTCGGGCGGCACAAAGTTCACCGTCTCTCTTGACGGTCGCACTTAAGCCATGGAGAGAGAGGTGGGTAACGGTCATCTATGACCTCTCTCTCGACGGTTCGACAATAAGCCGTCGACACAGTTGTTTTGTGCCTAAACCCTAGACACATCAAAGTCTTTATCGACGGCCCTTCAAGCTACCGTCGAGACAGCCCACTCCGAGGCCAAGAGTGGCATGCCCACTAGCTGGGGCTTTAGGCTGTCTCGACGGTCCTGTGGTAGCTGTCGATACAAGTCCTCGGTAGGCCAAGCCTGTTGTTGCGCGACCGTCAAGCTAGGGGACCTGTATCGACGGTTTCAGTACATAGCCATCGAAACATACCTCTCGAGGGCCAATTGTCGGCTAGCCGTCAAAAGGCATCTGGTCAACGGTCTGCATTGACTACCATCGATACAAATGCCTTGTCCCAATGGTTACCGGTTAGGCCATTGAGACAGGTCTCTGACTCGATGGCCCTACCTTCTTTGGCCACAACTGGTTAACGTCGGCTGTTTTGAATTTATTGACTCTATTGATCGTAACATTCAATTATATTGCTCTATATGTGAATTAGCATGCATCAAAAAAGTTTCAAAACATTTTGAGTTTCCAAACTATCAAATCCTTTCTAATTGCCCTGATCGAGTCACCAGCGGGGTTTAGTGTCTATAGACGTTCCAAGACAATCCCCTCTAGATTTGTCGGTTTCATCCCATTGCCACACGAATCATGCCAAACCATTCAAACAATTCAAACTCTACGTGGTGTCATGTTCAAAACTTGAATTTTCCTTTAATTTTTGAAGAATTCGAATGTTTCAAGTTAAATCAAAACTATTTTCATGTTTAAGACACATATATGCGTCTTATACTTACTAAATCAAAATCATTTTAAATTTTAAACAATTCAAATCTATAACAACTACTTTCATAAACAATGCAATGCCTAGGTTCATGATTACAAGCCGTATAAGCCACCACATGAATGAATTTGGGAAAATTTGTCAAAACACAAGCTCTCTCGACGGCAGAGGACAAGGCCGTCGATACAAGTTGGCCTGGCCCACCTGGCACACAGAGACGGCCTAGCCGATCGGTCTGGGCTACCAAGGAGCTGTCTCGATGGCATAGGGTAAAACCGTCAAGACAGACAATTTTTGGAAAAAAGAGAGCTCGTGTTGCTCGAACCCGCGACCTCGTAGGTGATCATCCGCGAGCTCGACTCCCTTAACTAGTGCGCTCTTATTTGTTTCTTGACATATAAAGGAGTGCATGTTTTTTATTAGCTGCTGTCGACCACACGTGGCTCTTAAATGGGCCCAGTGGGCCATTGCTCTCGACGGTCAGATTGCTGGCCATCGAGATAGCTTGCGTACCATGGCCCACCTATCAGAGGGCTCTCCTAGGCTCTCAGCGCGGGCTTTGGCCTTCCATATGCTGTATCGACGATCGTGGTATAGCCGTTGAGAGAGCCTGTGCGCGCAAACACGCTTGTTCAGTTTTTTAGTTTCCCGCTCTCCTTGTATCGACCGCTTGGCAATAGCCATCGATAGAGACTAACACCGTGAGTGCATTGTTGGTGCTATGTAGCTGGTCGTGCCTGTCTTGACGGCAGCTGTGTGGGCCGTCGATACAGATTGATGTGGTCAACTTTCGAGAGAGTTATGGTACCGACGGCTGTATTGAGGCCGTCGAGATAGATTGACATGGTCAGCTTTCGATGCAATTCCTGTAGTGACCTTTGGGAGGCCGGGTAACTTCCGAACGGAGTTGATTAAATTCGAGGTGGTGGACTTCGTGTCCGTCTATAGCGCCATCTTGGGCCGCTCAGCGCTAGGCAAGTTCATGGTGGCTACTTGTCGACGAATTATGTCGGCAATATACTTTATGGGGCTATGCGTAAGACCGAAACCCGATGGTAACATAGGAGACAGATTTATACAGGTTTGGGCCCTCGATGTGAGGTAATACCCTACTCCTGTGCTCGTGGATTGTATTGGGGTTGATCTCGATGGATCAATGTTGAGGATGGCTACGGATTGATGTGATCCCGGATGTCTAACTAGGGGCCCCTGCCTCCCTTTATATAGTGGAGAGAGGTAGGGTTACAGATAAGTACGTATCCTAATTGGTTATGGAAACTAGGATAGAGATAGGAAGTCTATCTCTATCCTTTCTTGTCGAGTACGTAATGTACCAGATTACAACTGTGCCTTCCTTGTGATACAAGTCCGGTCTTCATGCGGGACAGGCCCGTCTTCTAGATGGTAGGAGTGACTCTACTCCGTGAGGTGGTCCGCCTAATTTGTCTCTGTGAGATACCCGGGGACCATGTTATCCACAGTAGCCCCGAGTGCTTTACAGCTGAGTTGATGCCGAGTGCTCCGACTGGAACCTTCTCTATGCCGAGTGCTCCATTGGCATGCAAGGAGGCTGTGAAGGGCTCAAGAGAGCTTTGCAGGTTGAAACCTCCAAGTGACTCCCCGCCAATTTCTTGGAGTCCTGGAAGTCGGTGCGATGGTTGACGTCGCGGCGTGAGTAGAATGTCGACGCAACTGTCCTCAGCGCAATGTGAGAAGCTGGCGTAGTAAATTGGTGCGGCTGTCCTCGGCGCAATGTGCGAGAAGCCGGCGTAGTAAGTTGGCGCGGGTGTCCTCAGCGCAGTGCATGAGAAGCCGCAAGTTGGGGAGGCCGTCCTCGTCGTTGCCGGAGCAGCGAGTCGGCGTGGCTGTCCTCGGCGCAGTGCGCGAGAAGCCGAGCCGTAGTTTGTGCTCGGGGCGCTGGCGCAGGCATGCAGCCGAGCCATATAATACACTTAGGGTGCTAGCGTAGGCATGCAACCGTACCGAAGTTGGCGTAGACGTGGAGCCATGCCGTAGATTGCGCTCGGGGCGCGGGTGTTGACACGCAACTGTGCCATGGTCGGTGCTTGTAGCGTAAACACTTCCTTGAATCCCTGTAACATGTGCATGTAGGATTTAGGCAGTATCTGAATATGAAAACATTTGGTCGGATATAAAATCCGACTATCTTTATGTGCGAAATAGCTATTTTTTATTTTTCTTAATTGATGATTTTTATTAGTCCAAGTGGTTTTCTTCCTTTTGTTATGCACTCTGCCCGACTAGTCTAGCCCCCGAGCGTAGGGAGTTGACACATGGCTTTTTATCCCAGGCACGCGTTTGGGTGACGTAGAGTTCGCCGTGTTATGGGTTCAGAGCTTCACTACTCAGAATTATAGCACACTCGGATTTCATTTCAATCACTAAGTAACAAAAGCAAAAAATAACTATGAAAAAGATGGGTGCATGCAAGTACACACAATTATGTGTAGCCCCCGACTTACTGCTTAGTTGGAATTCAACTAAGTAGCAAGACAAGAAATAACTATGAAAAAAGATGGGTGCGCGCAAGTGCACACAATTATGTGTAGCCCCGACTTTCTGCTTAGTTGGAATTCAGCTAAGTAGCAAGTCAAGAAATAACACGAGTTTATATGTGAAAAGATTATGATAATAAAAAACTTAGCTGCTTCGCGTAGACGTGCAGCCGTGACAAAGGTTGCGCTCGGAGCGCTGGAGTTGGCGCGAAGCCGTGTCGAGTTGACGTAGGCATGCAGCCGAGCCGTATAATGCACTTGGGGTGCTGGCGTAGACGTGCAGCCGTGCCAAAGGTTGCGTTCGGGGCGCTAGCGTTGGCGTGAAGCCGTGCCGGGTTGACGTAGGCATGCAGACGAGCCGTATAATGCACTCGAGGTGCTGGCTTCGACGTCGTACCGTGCGAAGGTTTGCGAAGTCTTGGCGTTGGCTTGAAGCCGTCGCCGAGTTGACGAGGCATGCGACCAAGCCGTATAATGCACTTCGGTGTTGGCATAGACTTGCGGTCGTGCCAAAGGTTGCTTCGACGCCGGGCGTTGGCGTGAAGCCGCGCCGAAGTTGGCGAGGCATACAACCGAAAGTTGTATAATGCACTCGAGGTTTGGTGTAGACATGTTGTGCTTTAAGGTTGCGCTTCGGTATTTGGCGTTAAGCGTGAGGCATCTGCACCGAGCCGTATAATGCACTCTGTGCCTGGCGTGGCGCGTACTGCCGTGCCATAAAAACCATCTCGCATTATCCTACATTGTACCCTGTGAAGACAATGAAAAATACGAGTAGTAGAGAAAAAACTGGATTGTAAAGCAATATGCATGATGTCCAATTATGTATTTTTATTATCTCAAATTGTCGTCCTTTTATCTTTTCCGTATTGATTTACGCTTCTCCGAATATGTTTAATTCCTTTTGTTAAGCACTTCGCCTAGCTCATCAAGTCCCATAGCGTTAGGAGTTGGCGCGGAGCTCTGTCTCCAAACACGCGTCAGGAAACCCAAATTTTGCATAGGAATCAGAGTTTCACTACTCAGAATGTGTGACACTCGGAATCGGTAAAAGTCAACATGGAAAAGAACAAAAGAAACTCGAAAAGAGATGTTATCTTTCTATGATTGAATCTGGATTTTGTCCGAGTAGATTAGATCCTTTTACTAAGCACTCTGCCAAGCGCATCAAGTTTCTTAGCGTTAGGAGTTGGCGCGGAGCTCTGTCTCCAAGAACGCAATCGGGAAGTATGAGTGTTACATGGAGACAACAGTTTCGTTACTCGGAACAACCAATACTTAGGTTCAACGAAAATTCAAAAAGAAAGATAATGATTGGGTGCAGATTATACTTAATTAGGTGTAGCCCCCGACTTACTGCTTAGTTGAAATCCGACTAGGGAGCAAGTCAAATCAATCTCAATAGAAGAGAAGAAAGGGGTGCGCGATTGTGCACCTAATTAGGTATAGCCCCTAACTTACTGCTTAGTTGGATACCAACTAAGTAGCAAGTCAGAAGATAAATTATAATGCTGTAATTGAGTATAAAAATAGACAACTTAGCTGTTGATTGTGTCATCCTCATGCTCGAGTGAACGAGCCCCCGGGCATGTCACCTTGTCAGCGCGGCTGTCCTCGGCGTCGAGCGCGAGAAGCCGGCGTAAGGAGGTCGGCGCGGCTGTCCTCGGCGTCGTGTGCGAGAAGCCAGCCTAAGGAAGTCGCGCGGCTGTCCTCGACGTTGTACGCGAGAAGCCGGTCTAGGAAGTCGGCGCGGCTGTCCTCGACGTCGTCTTGAAGCCGCCTAGGAAGTCGGCGCTGGCTGTCCTCGGCGGCGTCATGCTGAGAAGCCGACCTAAGGAAGTCGGCGCTGCTGTCCTCGGCGTCATGTGAGAAGCAGCCCTAAGGAAGTCGGCGCTGGCTGTCCTCAACGTCATGTGTGAAGCCGCCTAGGAAGTCGGCGCTGCCGTATCCTGACGACGCTAGCGCGAGAAGCCGGCCTAAGGAAGTTGGCGCGGCTGTCCTCGACGTCGTGCGCGAGAAGAGCCTGCCTAGGAAGTCGGCGCGGCTGTCCTCGGCGTCGCGCGCGCGAGAAGCCGGCCTAAGGAAGTCGGCGCGGCTGTCCTCGACGTCGTGCGCGAGAAGCCGACCTAGGAAGTCGGCGGTCACGGTTTTGACCGAAACCTCTTCTATCGTCACCATGGTGACGTCTCCCATCTTCTTCTCGCTCCCGTCGTAGAGCTTCAATGTCATGGCGAAGGTCGCGGTTTGTCGTTGTTGCCGGAGCAACGAGTGGGTGCGGCGGTAGTCGTTGTCATCGTCGCCGCAAGTTGGGGGTGTAGGAGCCGTAAGCCGGGACGGCGTAGGAGCCTCGCCATGATCTCCAGATGAGATCCGGTTTGTCGTCGAGGTCCGCCATGCCCTTGCTGAGGTGCACCAAGGATCGCCGAGGTGCCGAGTGAAATTCACGTCGAGCTCTATCTTCGAGCGGGATTCACGTCACCCCCACGCAGTCTGTCTTCAAACGGTCGCCACGGTCACATCCGAACTCGATTTTCGATGATCTTGGGCTTGTTGGAAAAATAATGAGATAAGCTTTCCAACGCATCCAAAACCACCCCGAAATTCCTTCCAAGTCAACGAAAAATCGTGATGCAATTTCTGTCTAGATTCTGGACGCGAACAGATCGCATCTTCTTTCCGCGTTCGTTTCGCGGTTGAAGTTGTCTTATTCTTTGAGGGCAAGTTTGCCGAGGTTGTTGATGATGAAATCGAAGCCTCGAAAACAGGAAGCCTGGCCGAAGGTGAATTTGACAGCGCTGTCGCCGAGAGATGCCATCGAGCTTGATGAAGATAATCTTAGCGCTGCCCTACCTGGCGCGCCAACTGTCGATGAATTATGTCGGCAATATACTTTATGGGGCTATGCGTAAGACCGAAACCCGATGGTAATACTGGAGACAGATTTATATAGGTTCGGGCCCTCGAGGTGAGGTAATACCCTACTCCTGTGTTCGTGGATTGTATTGGGGTTGATCTCGATGGATCAATGTTGAGGATGGCTACGGATCGATGTGATCCCTTCTACTGATGTGATCCCGGATGTTTAACTAGGGGCCCCTGCCTCCCTTTATATAGTGGAGAGAGGTAGGGTTACAGATAAGTACGTATCCTAATTGGTTATGGAAACTGGGATAGAGATAGGAAGTCTATCTCTATCCTTTCTTGCCGAGTACGTAATATACCAAATTACAACTGTGCCTTCCTTATAATACAAGTCGGGTCTTCATGCGGGGCAGGCCCGTCTTCTAGATGGTAAGAGTGACCCTGCTCCGTGAGGTGGTCCGCCTAATTTCTCTCCGTGAGATACCCGGGGACCATGTTATCCACACTACTCACCACGCGTACCATTGCGTGAAGATAACAGGCCCGAACGGGATCATCACTGTCAAGGGCAGTCATAAAGCAGCCCTGAATTATGAAGAACAATCTTTGGCTATTGCTGGGTAGTTCCCTTAGAGTGGGTCCGAGCAAGAGCCAAAGAAGTCTACTCGGTTCAAGGTTGCCCTCTAGCCCGAAGGAGAGACCAAGGAGGTGCCCCTCTCCCCTGAGGAACCTTCTAAGGTCGAGCATTTGGGGACCTCCCTAGACCCCAAATAGGAATTCAAGCTCATCACCTTCCTCTGGGCTAACGTGGATGTGTTTGATTGCGAACCGTCTGACATGCCCAGGGTTCCAAGGGAGGTGTCCGAGCACAGGCTAGCGGTTCAGCCTGACAAGAAGGCCGTTTGACAGAAGCTACGATGCTTCCCTGACTAGAAACAAGAGATTATCCAGGAACAGCTAGATAAGTTGCTCAAGGCCAATTTTATTCGTGAAGTTAAGCATACCGAGTGGCTAGCCAATCCGGTCATAGTAAAAAAGAAGGGAGGCAAGTGGTAGATGTGCGTCGACCACACCGGTTTGAACTCGTCTTGTCCCAAGGATAACTTCCCATTGCCATGCATTGACCAGCTGGTTGATGCCACAGTGAAGTCCTAACTTATGAGTTTTTTGGATGCTTACTCCAGTTACCACCAAATAAGCATCTCTCCCGAGGATGAAGAGAAAACTGCCTTCATCACTCCGTTCGAAACTTTCTGTTATATGACCATGTCCATCAGTCTTAGGAATGCTGGAGCTACATATCAGTGTCTTATGCAAAAGACGTTCCATGATCAGATTGGACGCAATTTAGAAGTCTACGTAGACGACATCATAGTCAAGAGTAAGTTGGCTCTGGAACATGTCAAAGACCTGGAGGAGACCTTCAGGAACCACAAAAGACATCGAATAAAACTCAATCTTAAAAAATGTGTGTTCGGTGTGTAGTCCAAGAAGTTACTTGGTTACATGATTGGGTCTCAAGGGGTGGAAGCTAACCCCAAAAAGAGGTGCAAGCCGTGACTGGACGAATGGCAGCTTTGAGCCGTTTTATTTCCCGAATAGGTGAGCGTGGGCTCCCTTTCTCCAAAATGCTGTGAAAGCATGATGGTTTCTAATGGACAGAGGAAGCTAACAACTCGTTTGAGGAGCTCAAGCGCTACCTGTCCATCCCACTGGTCATGGCGACTTCACGGACCGGAGAAGTGATGCTTTTGTATTTAGTAACCACCCCGCAAGCGGTGAGTGCGGTCTTGACCGTAGAGTGGGATAGGATCCAACGTCCGATCTATTACATGAGTGAGGTGCTGCATGGACTGAAGGAGCGCTATCCAGAGGTTCAGATGATGTTGTACGCCTTGCTCATGGCATCTAAAAAAATTGCGTCACTATTTCCAATCCCATCGATTCATGGTACCGACTAGCTTTTCACTAGGAGAGATCCTCAGAAATCAAGGCGCTAGTGGTCGGATAGCACAGTGGGCTAGGGAACTTTCAGACCTTGACCGCCAGTTCTTTGCCGGGACAGCAATCAATTCCCAAGTGCTGGGTGATTTCATAGCCGAGTGGACCAATCTGGAACCATCGACCATAGATGCCGGACAACCGAAACAGGGATGCTGGACCATGTTCTTCGATGGCTCATGCCCTTTTGAGCACTCGGGGGCTGGAGTTGTTCTCATCTCCCCTAGCGGAGAGCAGCTCCAATATATTGTACAAATGCAGTTCCCGGTGACGAACAACACCATAGAGTATGAAGGCCTCTTACTCAAGGTACAATCGCCACAAAATAACTCTAAATGTAGAATTTAGATTCCAGAAGAGTAAGTGCGGAAATGTAAATGATAAAAGGGAGAATTTTATCCCAATGGAGACAATCTCTTACTTCTTGTTGGAGCACCCCTCACAACAAGGCATCTTTGCTCTGACCAAAGCCCTCCACGGACTCAAGTCTCATCACTCATGGAAGTCCTTCACCACTCTATTAAGGTGGATTGGATGTACAACGCTTGAGAGAGCTCCCATAAACGCCAAGGCAAGCTCCTTACGCCAATCCTCCACGCAGTCTAGAAGCCTTGAAGCTCCAAGAGTAAGAAGCCTAACGAAGATGATCCCAAGAGACCAAATCAACCAAGAAGTATAACCGGGCTAGAAATCACTCAAGCACACCAAAGGATGGATCAACAATGCTCTAGGTGGCTCTAAAACTATGACTCAAGGATGGAGAAACGAAGTCTCTCGACCCCCTCGCGAAATGCCCCTCGGGTTTAAATAGGCTCAGATATGAAAAACTAGCCATTGGAATAATGGTAGTAGTTGGAAAACAATCAAGAAGAATACCCCATACGGTTCCAAAACACCTACGAAAAGCACTCGGCAAGAAACAGGGGAGCCCGAACAGTCCGATCCTTAAACCCTAGTGTTCCGCAGACCGTCTGGCCTCCAGGGCGAGACTGTCTTGTTCCTAGGGGGCCAGACTGTTTGCTTGATTGAAAGATCGAGATAGTCGCCTAGAGGGGGTGAATAGGCGCTCTCAACGAATTAAAACTTAAATGTGGAAGCAGATCTAATATTCTGATAGAAGGACCGGATGTTCCGATGCAGGTCTGATGTTCTGACCGGAGATCAGAACTTCCGACCTAACAGAGTACAAAAAATAGAAATCTGCAATAGTTCTAGAACAAATCAAAAAACACTAGCTGCAACAAAATATTTCACTGAGCAATTTCAAATATAGCAAGCAACACAAAGATATATCTCAATGTAATCAATGAATTGCAAAGAAAGCGATAAATGGCATTAAATCGAAATAACCAAGAGAGGGAGACTTGATGTTGGATCCCGAAGTTCAAATCCTTGAGGGTATCCTATGTCTCCATTGAGGGGCTCGGTAACACTTAAGCCAGGTCTCTTTCAACCCTTTTCCTCTCGAGGTTGTACAAAGCACTCCTCGGCTTCACTTAGTATTTCTTTCCTTTCAGAAGCAAAATCCCGGCCTGCACAGACTTCTGACGGCACACCACAGTTGATTCGGGTGCTCGTGAGCAACTCCTACCCATCTAGGAGTCATCAACCTCCAAGAGTAACAAATGTGCACAAAGATGAAACTTGAAGATACACTCAAGTTCTCAAAGATGCAATCTTGCTTACTACCACTCAATCTCTCTTTCCAACTCGTCCTCCCAAGTTGAATCACTAAGCAATGGAGAGTGGAGAGAAGATTTTGGCTCTAGATGTGTTCTATTTCACAGAGAGAAGCAGCAGCTCGAGTAGGGAAAAGTGAGGGGTTATATACAGAGGCCCTCCAAAACTAGCCATTGCGACCCTGTTAGCCCACATCGGAACTTCTGATCCCGACGTCGGATCTTCTGACTAAATAGATTTTCCAACTTGAGAGCTCAAGATCTGAGATTTTCAAACATTCCGATTATATCGGAACTTCTAATCTCGACGTTGGAACTTCCGACTAATAGAAGCTCTAGCTCGAGAGTTCGAAGTTAGCGAAAAATTGGACATTCCCATGGATCGGAGCTTCCGATGTAAACATCGAAACTTCCGATAGCTTTGTGCTAGTTTCAAAAACCGGTGTTCATGAGGTGGCTTGTGCCTCTCAATTTTTCACAAAGATGGATAATTTAAGCACCGGGACATGACTAAGTCATCAACATTGCATTCCTCTTAATAGTACGGCATTACTATGCTCAATTCAAATAGAAAATCTATATCAAATAGGAATAACCACACGCCGTCTTCTTTCTACATTTTGGGGGGTCGCCAACATCGTTAGTCTTTCATTATTGGGACTTTCACCTGTTCACATACTTATTAAACGCATTAGTCTCTTAATCGTTTGTCGTCAATCATCAAAACCCACGTAGGGGATCTAGATGCACTTTCAGATACTGCCAACTCTCTGGACGATCCACCCCTTAAATCCTAAAAGCACCCTGGACCGTCTGGCCCTAGATTGTCTGCCTAACACTATGAACTCTCTGTTACCTAGAGATCGTCTGGCCCGAAAAAACTCACTAAGTCCGGAGACCTCCTGGAACCCCCTCTAACCCAAACCCAACCTTCAGAGGCTCCAATAACCCCCTGACACAAGGAAAACGAAGTAGGAACGGATAGATGTGCTTCCGGTCATAAGTGATCCAAAGGGTAAAATAATCGGACTCCCTTGATAGTATGAAAAACAAACACAAAAGATAAAGAGACCTAGTCTAAGAATGGATCAACTCGACGCCCGATCCATCCTCTGAACCGTTCTTAGCCTTTGCTCTTCATGCTGATCGAAATAGATATACAGGGGTCCAATATTACCAAGAATGCTCTATAGAGTCACTGTCATCAACACCAAAACATAATATTATATCCAACGGGACCTAGATGTTTTCAAAGAGGAGGCGAAATTTGATGTAAATTGGATAAGAGGAAGGAACACAAATGTTTATAATGGTATTTTCGTGAGGAATCTCATTTTATAATGTTATCTTTGCGAATACCGATTTTATATTAAATTTTTGTAAACCGGAAACTTTGCATGTCAGTAACTTAAAAAAAGAAATGCAAAAAACATGCCAATCAAGCCTCGATTGACCGTCGCTGACCACATTAAGAGCTCTCGATGTTCCCGATGCGCAGGACGCACCACCTTATTACTCGTCTCGCCCACCGAAACAGAGAGAGATCGGATCAATGGCGGAGGTTCGCGCCCGCGCGCCCGGCAAGATCATACTCGCCGGCGAGCACGCCGTCGTCCACGGCTCAGCCGCCGTCGCCGCCGCCATCGACCTCTACACGCAGTCATCCCTCCGCCTCATCCCCGCAGGTCTCCCCGTCCCCCCACCACCACGCTCGATTCCCTTCCTTCCTGCCCTCCTATCGCCGCTGCTGTCCTTACCGTTCGCTCCTCGTGACCGAGCCGTTCGCAGGGGAGGCCGCGGGCGCGGTGGAGGTGGACCTGAGGGACTCGGCCCTTGTCTTCTCGTGGCCGTGCTCGCGCCTCCGCGAGGCGCTGGGGGAGGCCTGCAGGGTGGACTTGGCGGCGCCGAGGCCGTGCTCCCCGGACGAGCTGGCCGCCATCGCCAAGCTCCTGGAAGATCACGAGATCCCCGAGGCCAAGATCTGGCTCTCTTCCGGCCTCTCTGCCTTCCTCTTCCTCTACACCTCAATATTGGGGTTAGTAGTTTTGCTCCAAACAATCTTGTGACGCTGGCAATTCGTAATGCTAAACTTGGTTGTGTTCTTGCGTAGGTGTGCGCCTGGGAAAGTGGTGGTGAGCTCGGACCTGCCAATGGGTGCGGGGCTCGGGTCGTCGGCCGCATTCTGTGTGTCATTGTCAGGGGCGTTATTGGTGGCTGCCGGTGCATTCAGTGTGGAAGGAGGAGGTGAACCAAGGTTTGCTTCAGTGCATGGGAAGGACGATCTTGAGCTGGTTAACCGGTGGGCGTTCCAAGGGGAGAAGATCATTCATGGCAAGCCTTCTGGCATCGATAACACTGTTAGCACGTTCGGTATGCTGTTCCCTTGCATTAGTTCTAATCTTCCAATTGGTATCAAAATGCATTTGCAATCAATATTTGCTTGTAGTGGAGCAATTGATATTGAAGCTATATGTGGTTGTTTTACAATCAATTACCGTACGATTGCTCAATATCGCCGTTGTTGTAGTCGGTCAGTTGCAGTCAGGATTGCTTAGAGTTTATTTCTGATATGAGATGTGTACTTGAGTTTCAACAAGATGGATATGGATGATTCAGCTAGTGGGAACTGGGATAATTGCCCACGCATGGACAAATCAATAGGTGTGTGGTGTAGCTAAAGGGAGTGCATTTGCATCTTCTAGTTTTAACTTAAATAGTTAAATACTCCCTTAACCACAATATATGTCGTTCTTGCCTTTTCAACTCTTGTCGAAATAGAAGTCCTACAAGTTTGAGACACTTTTGCCCCTTTTGCTTTTGAAGTTCTACTAGAAGCATCTGAACATTGACTGCTACCTCACTATTTCTTCTTCTTGTACTTTTAGCCTTTTACTAAGTCTATTACATGAATGTTAGGAAGCATGATCAAATTCAAGAAGGGGGAACCGACTAACCTTAAATCAAGCAATCCAGTCAAAATGCTTATTACTAATACAAGGGTTGGTCGGAATACAAAGGCCCTGGTTGCTGGTGTAGCTGAAAGAGCCTCTAGGCATGCCGATGCAATGGCTTCCGTCTTCCATGCAGTGAACTCTATTGGTGAGGAACTGTCGAGCATTGTTGAGTTAGAAGCCAATGATGAGGTAGCCATGACCTCAAAGGAGGAAAAGATAGCAGAACTCATGGAGATGAACCAAGGTTTGCTTCAGTGCATGGGAGTCAGTCATTCTTCCATAGAAACTGTGTTGCGAACAACTTTGAAATATGACTTGGTCTCTAAGCTGACCGGAGCAGGTGGAGGAGGCTGTGTTTTGACGTTGATACCAGCTCGTATCCTTTTATATCTTATTATCTTTGTCACTTTACCCTCATGGCTTTTATATCACATAAATACATGATTCCCTTTTGGTTGCTTTATACATTGTTCATAAATGTAGTCTTGATTATTAGTTGCAAATGAATTTGACATGATAGGAATGTCAAAATTACAATGGTTTACGTGTGACTAGAAGCTAAATGCTCATGATTCAACATTATTCATGTGAGAAGATTATGAGATCTTATGAATTCCACGAACTAAATCAGTAAATCTACTAATATGGCAAAGAGTAATTGAAGCTTAATGTGTTATCAATAAACAGGTCTGCCAGTTGCATACAAACCCATTTTACAGTAGTAGCATGTTATTCATTATGACGGTTTAAGAAAGCTTATAGTATGGCACTTCCTTGAACTTTCAGCATATCCACACATGTAATTATATTTGAGTTTTACAAATCTTTTGGTATGCATGAGATTTGATTCTACTAAGCATTGATGCACCATGCTTCCTTGACATTAATTTCAGTATTGCCCAACCTAGTTTTGGAGAAAGTTACTGCAGAGCTTGAATCACACGGTTTTCACTGCTTTAAAGTTGAGGTTGGTGGACGAGGTCTTCAAGTTTGCCGAGGATAATCCTCCTGTTTTAATAGTGATGTTGTATAATACTATTGGAGTACATTGCTTATTTAAGTCATTTATTAGATCGTTTACTTGACCTTTTTCAGACCATAACATTCTTATTTAGATCCTTTGTATCAAATAAGTTTTCAGGTGCTTGATTATTGTTGCAATTGTTGTACCAAATAAAATTGTTATTGTGTTTAGAGGTGGCTGGAATATTTGAGTTGAGTTACTAATTTATTCAGAAACTCGATGTGAATCCTGTAAGAGCACAAATATTAGTGCGTTCCCCATTGTAATGAACTAATGATTGAAAATAAATATTTGTGCATTTTTTTAGCACATTTTCAGGATTTAGGAAAATCAACGAAACCTTTTCCCTTAGAAAATCACAAGCTCGCTTTTCGAGAAAAATAAAAGGTTGATAGAATATTGTCATTAATTTAAGGGTAAATATTTGAATACTCTCTTTAGTTTCGGTCAATTATCTAAAGACTACCTGTAACTCGATTTACGTCTAAAGACCCCATACAAACTATTACGCTAGGCTAATAACTCTCTTAGCCCTAGCCAATTATTTGAGACGGACTTAACGCAGCATGGTTTATACCAGTGCAACACATAGCATCTTGACTGACGTGGCGGGAAAGTGGACTGAGGGGTTCTTAATCCACCGTAATAGTCTTTAGATGTAAATGGAGTTGTTGAAAATCTTTAGATATTTGGCTGAAACTAAAAGGGAGGTTTAAGATATATACCCTTAATTTTATTATAAAATAGATAAGGTAAGCAAACTCTAAAAAAGAAGATTCTTAATTTTCAAAACTTGTTTGCTGATTTCTCTTTTCCAACTCTTCCTCGCGCCACCGCCATTAGCCTGATCGTACTAAGCGGCAGCCCACAGAGGGACCAAAATTAAGGCGAAGTAGAAGCTGAGAAATCAATATTAAATCGACGACTTGCGTATGGGATTTCTTTAATTAATTCTAATAGTACTAGTTGAGTGCCCGTGCTCTGCTACGAAATCTCAAATGAAGTAAATAAACTCTTAAATTACACACACTTTTAATATTTATAGAATTAATTATTAATTGCAAACATCTTAAAAAACAAACTGCTAAACTATACTGAACCAATTATAACTTGTGATCGATACGTCTTCTTCATATTCGCTTTAGGAAGAGATACATCCTATAGATAATAATTAGCAATCAAGACCATATCACAAAACAAGTAATAATTTGAATATTTACTGCCAGAATCAAGTCTAAAAGAAAAACAGTTCTAAGGTTTTTGTAACTTTCATTCTTAAGATAAACATGATGACAAGGGTATTGCAATATGAAGGACCATGCTCTAGCCATTCCATGTTATGATGGCTAGCACTCACAAAGGTCATAACCATCCCCAGTAACAGTGGACAGCTGGTATACAGACACACCTTCCTTCGGGATAGCTGGATGCCAGCCGAGCTCGCCCCTCGGGAAGAACAAGGGATACGAAAGTGGGTCATAGCATCCATAGTATGGTCGAATAGTATGTCTAGTGTTGTTGTTGCCGTATAGGATTACACTACGGCTAAATCCTGAGTGCGGTTCATTACCCTCAACCCACACGGCAGTAACTTCTGAAGTTATCGGTACATTATATGTCCTCTGGTCTAGCCTGTTGTCGAGGTTGAGGGTGATACGGTAATCCTTAAGGTCATCGACTTGTCCTAGACTCCTGAAGGTCTGAGAGTACGGATTATTTCGAAGTACATCGACCAATCTCCTTATGATTTGTTGATCAAGGTTAGGGGACCGACGTAAACGATGATTTAGACCAGGATCATCGTCGTAAAAGTAGAGCTCAAGATGCTGTGGGCCAGAATCCCTCGAGCCAAATGAGTGTAGATTATGGTAGATTTGTCCATGGGCACGAAACGTGTATATGCCAGACCCCATATTACTATAGGTCTCATCTAAGCTGACACCAAGGGTGGTGAATGAAAAGTGACCATTAAAGAACCTTATGTTGTCCCGAAAATGGATCGCATCAGAATCCGCACTTGACCATAGCGTCATGAGCACTGGCGGTGTTTCTGGGTTCGCCAGTCTGATCTTTCCATCATGACAACAAAACCCTTTTGTCTCGTACTGAAACCTCTTAGCGCCACATTTATCACAGTCTGGTTGAGGCTGTAGCACATGTGTGCATAGTGGTATATTACTATAGACGTGATCGTATGGATCCGAGAGGTTAGACCCCACTTCATCTTCTACTTCATGAATCTCGACGTCATCGACACTATCATCTTCTGTAGTTTTTGATAGCAGACAATTATAGAAAGTTCCAAAATTTTTATGATGGAGAGATGAGCAAGGTTGAAAAATACCTGCACTGGTGAATATGTAGTACTCATCATCCATGTCGTACTCATTGTCCATGGCCAAACCACCTATGTACACATCATGGATAAGAATAAAAATAGGAGTATATAACGGTTCAAAAAGCAAATGACTATGATTTAGGGTTGACCATTTGATAAGACCAAGATAGTATAATTATAACTTGTGATCGATACCTGCGGTCGTAATGGTTGTTTGTGATGTAGGTTGTTCACTTACAAAGGTTTCTACTGTTGATGGATTATGTACGGCCGAGGGGTTGAATTCAGAACAGGGCATTGCAATCTCTTGTCTAGTTGCATATCTAGCGTTGCGGGCATCTAGAAGTGCCTGCCTTTCCTTAGGTGTTATTTTCTGTCTTGCGGCTCTCTGACGAGCATTGATTGCTTGCCTATGCTCCACTGTTGCATGCTGTCTACGTGCACGTTGAAGTGCATTTGCTTCTTCTCTTTGATGTGCTGTTAAACTATGTCTGCGTGCTCGTTGGCGAGCATTCGCATCTTCCCTTTGTTCTATTGTTAGATTTTGTCTACGTGCCCGTTGACGAGCATTTGTCTCTTCCCTTTGTTCTATTGTTAGATTTTGTCTACGTTCTCGTCGATGAGCATTCTCCTCTTCTCTTTGTTCCAATGACAAACTCTGTCTGCATGCTCGCCTACGAGCATTGAACACTTCTCTCTGGTCCGGGGTAAGACTTGCACTCCACAAACTACGCTCGTCTTGCCTTGCTTGTACTTGTTCGATTGATATACTCGTATCCGTTGACTCTTCCATTATGTTATGTCCTTCTATTGGCGTAAAAATACATGGGCCACGAGGACGCTTTCTTCCTAACACACCATATAAATAGTTTTGTGAATGCCATTATTTTAATGTTTGATAGATACGAACCCTGAACACGTGTAGAGATATAGTTGTTTATTACCATTGGAACTCCTTCGAAATGTCCAAATGACATGAGCACACTATGAGAAGCAATTAGTGATGCATCACCATGGTTAGAGCTATTTGTCGGTTCCAGAATGCGTAGACCAATAGGAGAACTTGGTGTCGCGTCAGGGCAATATATATGTGATGCACATTGTTCATAAACCAATGCTAGAATAACGGATTGGTTAGAATTAAGATTTGTAAATAATAAATTGTATAAACTTGGAATAGATAGCAAATTAACCTTCTTTTCCTTTTTTGGATTGATGTGTAGGATTCAAATACATATTTGAAGATGCCCTTCAAGGAAAAAAAAGAATTATTTGGTATAATTTCGATGCAACACATAGAATAAGGAGTACTAAGCGAAAGCATTTAAAATAATTGTGTATTGGTCCTCCACCCCATCATGAGTCCATTACCACCGGTTAACACTTTGATCACACATGGCACATATATCAAGCAACTCAAAACACGCCAAGGTCAGTGTGTCAGTGTGTGCACTCAGAAAGATTAAGGATGTTTCCACTTCTTCCTAGCCGGTGGTTGCTGAAACTTTGGTTGCCAAGTCTGGTATGCACAACATGAACTAAATTGTCATGATCAAACAATAATCTACATTTGTATGGCCTTGCGAAATTCTCCCAAACTTCTAGTCAGTGCACCAACCAGATCATAGAAAGCATAAGGGCAAACTTCTACTGAATAAATATATTGTTGAGCCTGTTGTATTCCCACCAGATCAATGAAGTCAACTATATATCCATTCTAGATCATGAGAAAAGAATCTCTTTTCTATGTAAATCTCAGAAAATGTATTGAGAAGTCCTCTCAAATCGAATAACAATGGCAATTCAACCCAGATCGATCAAAACATAAGTCAAGAACCCACTGAAATATTTCAGAGCCGTCTGCTAGGAGGAAGACTGGGACTTTCTCCTGCCAACCTAGGTCACCTGACCAAGAAGGCAAGATCCCCCAAGGAAACAAACCCACAGGGGCGGATTCTCAGTAGAGTTGATGGTGTCATCTAACACCGATGACCTTCGGTTCTAAACAGTAGGGAAATGGAAAAAATCAATGTCTTCAAAGGATATTTAGAAATTGGATCTTTGTCAAGATATTGACAGCTCATCGTTATATTCCAAGTTATTATAGTGGAATTCCTTGGCAATTTTGCGTAACACTTGTGCCATTGAGTTGGGAACTATGGTTGCCGAGTGTCATTCTTGGCTCAATCAAGATGATTGTCTCCGTTATCCTCAAGTGCATTCCTGTGGAATCTAGGAAGGCGATCGATTTCAAACCCCATGGTTATGAGTTGATTCTCAAGCTCCGTAAATTAAGTAGTTTCATGGGAGTTACAGAATTCGCTGTTTTTCCATCATAAGGACCTGTATCTACTATAATGTAAAAGTATGTCTTGTCGATTTCAGATAGGTGTAATTTTGTCTGAATAGTATGGTCTCAAGAAGCGACCATTATCATGATACTAAAATATCAAAAGGAGTTTGTAACGAAATGACTTGTGATGAAATTTGGCATCGACAGGATCAAGCAAGCTCAAGATTTTCAACAATACATTATCGGTATAGAAAACAAGTATCGACTCTTGAGTGCATTGTGCGTAATCAATGAGCATCTTGAGTTCATTATATGGAATAGATACAGCTTCAAAAATAATATGGAATTGATTGTGCTAATTCAAGTACTATATATTAGTGAACGTGCCTATTATTGTGTGCATAGTTTCCATAGGCTAAGGTTTCGGCTTTGTGCAAGTTTCGCGCCGAGTCTAGAACTTTAGATTGGGACCATTGGGTGTATAGTTTTGTAACTCTAGTTATTGATGCTTGTTGAAACTGGCAATAGTTCAAGAATTCTCTAATTGCAATGTTATCCTTCATAATATTTGCAGGTTCTGTGCGTATTTTGTTCAAATCCAAATTGTAGGATGTGGCTATATTCTGTAATGTCGATTGGTAATAAAATTAACAAAGGCAAATTGAACCCTCTACATCTTTGACCGATCCTAATTTTGTATGCTCCATCTTTGTCATATATTTGATTAAAAGTTGCCCCAAACGGTGCATGCCTCCAAAATCTGACGTTTCAAATTGTGCGTGCCTCCAAAATTGTGATTTGTGAAAGCTTCCAAAATAGACTCCAAAATCTCACGTTAGGTTTCGGACCGCGCTTCGCTCGCGCCAGGCTGTGTCTTCAAAGGCTTTACCTGCGCTGCGCCATCCCGGGGCAGAGCCGATACGGCTCGATGACACCGCGTCCTTCGCCGTTGCTAGTGGCGCCTGGCACCGAGACAGCATCCAGAGACTATCGCCACTTGGACGCTATGCCTGCTGGCAGGCGAGAAGGGCAGCAAGGTTTCCGGTCCTCCCCCTACGCTCTAGCAGCTCAGTCGCCCATTTCTGTCTCGGATGCGGGTGCATGGCGCCAAGTGCCATTCACAGCCGTAGCATTCAATTCTTACGCGACAGCAGATAGTCGGCGCAGCTACGCATCCGGATGATGAGCGCATTGGCGGCACAAGCACGTCAAGGCGCGAGCCGGCAGTGGTTGCGCAGTCACTTGGCTATGCCTCGGCCGGTGAGTAGCTAGCTGCTCGTTCCGAGCTCTCACCACGCTTCAGCTTGCGAGCGCCGAACTGCCACCGGTGGGACCCGTCAGCTGAGCGCTGGCTGCAGCCAGCACCCGATGCGTGATTGCCGATGGTGTTTACAGGTGGCGCCAGTTCATCCGCCTACATCGCTCGGCAAGCTGGCTACCTGAGAGTATCTCTTTACGATCGCAAGATCGATGCCCTCCATCGGCAGCATTCGCCTGCATCGTGGGTGCGGGAAGGTGGGGATCCTAAGCTGTCATCTAGGCGACTAGTCTTTGTGGAGACTAAACGGGCCGTAATCGAGGCGCTTAAGTGACAAGAAGGTACCTTGACCTAGTGACTGAGGACTGTGGAACCAGTGAGACGAACGAGGCTGCCTTAGATCGCACAACGTACCGGCTCGTCCTTCTTCCACTCTTTTCTACGTACCGGCGTTTCACTGACAGCACAATAGCGTCAGTCGAACCCAAACGACTAGGCTGAGCCAAGTGACCTTCACCTACGCGCGTGCTAGGGCAAATTATTCTGGCTAAGCCATTCATCAGAGAGAGAGCTTTAAACTATCAAGCTCACACCCGCCATCATCCCACACCCAAGTGTGCCCGAGTACTCCATGACGATGAAAATGGGCGCCCAGACATCGCGAGATGAGCCCATTCCGAAGAAAGTCAAGTCGGAAATAATTTCCGAATGGATCAAAGCGCCAATCCATTCTAGATCAAAATGACGACGAATGTAGACGTCGGTCTGTGTGTGGTTGAAATGGGCGTTGGCCTACTTTGATTAGGACAGAGGCGTTGACGTGACGTGGAGAAACCCGTCCTCCTCATTGGCCTCCCCCGCTCCTGGCGCCGCGTCCATCTCTCCCCTCCAAAAACGGCAGCACGGCGATGCCACCATTGGTATTTGGTTTTGTGTTGACCCTTGTGTGAACGTGCAGGTGTCGACTGTAGGTCGACTAGATCTACCCAATGCTCGAACCTCATATTTATCAAGTGGCATCCATATTTGCAATTTGAGATTTGCTGCATGTCGCTGCGTGTAACTGCGCGGTGCGAAATGTCCTTGGTGGTCAATCGTTTTGGCGTGGTAAGGTTTGGATAACGAAAGGTGTTTGGGGTCTTAACGCAGGGTAGTTCTCATCCTGGAGGTTGGTAGTGGATCATCTTCGAGCAAGAAATTACACAAAGTGTATTATCCCCTAGTAATACGGTCTCAAGCGAAGATCAAGTCATTTTCCCGTCAATTGCAGGGTTTGTTGCTTCCGGCGAGAATTGTATCTAGATTAGTTCCAATTTTTTTATATATACCTAGAGTCTTAAATTGCCCCCACAAATAATTCAGATTCTATCTTTCCTAGTAGCCCTAGCCTCTACTATTACTATCTAGTTTTTATTTGTTGAATTCGTTACATAAATATTGCAGCATCTTAGTGTCTAGTTCCTTAGAGTGATGAGAGTTACGCTTTTGGCTTCGTACGAGAGTTCTTCGCGGTGCCTGTTGTCTCTCTTACGTCCACCGCCACCATCAATTCACGCTGTGATGAAAACGATTGTTTCGCGAACCCATTCAACCACGCATCAAAAACAGGCTGATCCGTCGAAACGATGGTCCTAATTGCCAACTAACAACCGACTGAAGACCTTTTTCATATTTTTTCCCATCTGCCTTCCTTCCACCTTGCAGTTGCAGCGCTCCCATCTGATGATAGCTCGAGATCCTCGGCAGAACGCATCATACGCCTTGATCGCATTACAAGGTTAGGTTAGTGCAATCCTATTTGTTCTGGAAAAAAAAAACACACAATTAATTTTTTTCTTTCACACAAATTTCAAGGTATTGAATAGCTTCAAGTAAAAAATCTTCCTTTGTCTTTGTAGCATGCAGCTATTAAAAGTAAAAACTTGAAACTTGAAGTATAAATTATTAAAAAAGGAAAAAAAGAAAAATCGCGGGAAGTGAAAGAATAAATACCTTCCAAAAAAGGTAAAGTTAAAGAAAAAAGGGAGTCGAGGAGTTAATGAAATGGATTTAATACGTTGTTTCATCCGTATCCTCATCATGGCGATTCCTGACTAGTGCACTGATTCAGGCTCTGCAGTCTCATTTGAACATAGCCAACTAGATTTAAGATGTGCTGACATATTATACCTGGCCAAGTAACTTGTTTGCAGCGTACCGGTGAAACGCTCCAAGTAACATCTTCGGACAAGTAAATGCTACCACGAAGGTGGAGTGGCGTTTCAAGCTCGATCACTCAACATTAACCAAAGAACACAGCGATGCCATCGCTGTTTGGTTAGCTTGAGGTCTTGGGTAATGCGGTAAGTTCATACTCTACTAACAAATGACTAAGTCACTTGACAAGTCTCGACCAATGTAAATAGCACAAGCATTGGCAAGATCCATCTCCTCCCATCTCTCCCAATATATGATGACTATGATGCAAGATAAGATTAAAGTTTTAATAAGTATAAGGTAAAATGAAAGTGTACTGTTACAACTTAGTAAATGAACTACCCAGTGAAGAGGCACTATGAGATAGACTTGAAAGGACAAATGAATCATGATACTGATCTTAATGAAACTTATATAATTTTCACAATGAAACATATAATTTCTCTCACAATGTGTATTTTGACCTTCATCGTCAGCTAATCTTTAAAATAACCGCACTAACCATAAAATCAGATCTTCAACATGGATAAAGCGACACAGATTGAAGAGAATGGAAGAGCTCAGCGCAAGTCGAGAGCTATGAAATATACTCGTAATTAAAGATGAGAGCAAAACATCCGCCTAACAAGGTAGAAGCACGTAATAAAAAAGGTAATAAAAGGTGATGCTCTTACTCAATGTGATGATATTTTTGAAAATATCAAATTGTCCACTACCCATGCTATTTAGAACAATCATTAGTGGAACCCCTATCACAAGTCTCTGTGTCTCGTCGGTTATACTGATACTTGCTTTTACTTGTGATAAAGAAAGATAATTGCACCTTTATCATTAGAACATAACTAGTGAATGACGCGTGTTCTCTAATTTGAAATCAGGCACCTATTTTGAAAATGAAAATAAACATGTTATTCACATGCTGAATGAGAAAAGAGTTGAATGTACTTTAAATACTTTGGGTTACAGAGTTTGATGATTAAATCTAATTTAAATATGTTAGAGGAGATGTTGCATTTGCATGCTTTGCCATGGTTATCAGAAATATTATTTATGCAATTGCTAAAAATAATGATAAAGGAATCGCTTGATCAATGTTTATATGTTTCTTCCCTTGACCGGATTTGACTATAGAAGATGTTATTTTGCACTATTTTGCGTTATTTTGCGTCGTTATTTTGCTTTTTTGCTTTGCTACTACTAACATTTGCGAGGTAGTATACGGAGTGGAATGACCCAGAAGAAGAGAATGATGAGGATGACAAGAATGGATGCACACGATTCCGCTTCTCTTTCTACACGTGTCGTGTCGACCGCTGATGTCGTCTTTGCACATCCATACGGATGACATACGTGAAATCTATAAAGAGCTTATGAGCTAACTCCATCATCAGGTCAGAAGAGCATCTCCCGTTCAGCAAAGCAAGCCCAAAGGTGCGAAGGCCCGTCACGCATTCCAGCCATCACCATCAGTTCAAATGGCGGCGCCCAGGCCACGATATCGACATGACGACAAAATGAGGCCCATTCTGGAAAGTCTAGGAGATAACCTTTCCAATGGATCCAACCCCAAATCCATTCTAGATCAAGCGGAATTAGCAAAACAAGTGACGAGATATTCTGTGGCGTTTGTGAGCCTGGCCTTGTAATTTGCGGGGGCCCCAGGCCCAGGTTGAGGACATGGAGAGAAACCCAGAAACGTCCCTCACCTTGGCCTCCACCCCTTTGGCCGTTCCCCCATCCCTCCATCATAAAAAAACTCATATACGCATATATGAGGTGTTGTGTTGGTAGACCGTGCAGCGCTCCTCGATTTCAGACCACGAATACCCGAATTTATCGAACCTCATATTTATCAAGTGCTCATCCATATTTGCAAGATTAAGCCACTGTGCACGCTTTTGCGCGATCCTGTACCGAAATGTCCTTATGGTCAATCGGTTTCGTGGTTGATAAGGCGACGGTTTGGTTTTAGCGATTGCCTTCTCATCTCTCGAGGTAGGTTGGTAGCTGGATCGTCACACTTCCGAATTCGTACCATCATTACCCCGATCATTACCCCTCTCACTGGATCAGGCCGGGTCCCCCCCCCGTCCAAGCCCCAGCTTCGCTTCCGCTTCACACCTCACCCAGCAGGACACGTCGTCTTATCCTGCCCGGATGAACGACTTTCGTGGCCGTCTTCACGCCACCGACTATCCTCACGCGACACGCGCCAAGACAAGGTGCCGGCTTATCGGAGCATCATTCTCAGGTCCGCGGTCGCGCATTCGCCTGCTTCTCGCTAAGTGCAGGCTGTGTGACCGAACAACGCGAGTGCCCAACCGATCAAGGCAAGGTGATGACTATGGCCACTGTGGCTTACTTATGCCCCCCAGTCGCCAACCCCCGCAGGCTGGCCTCACGCAAGTCACAGACCGGCGCTATGAACTTCTTCTGCATCCCGGCATCTCACTCCTATGGGCGTCCCCGCGTCATCCACATTATACCGGCTGGTGGTAAGGTTCTCATTCATTTTGTGGAGAAGCAGCCGATGGTCGCACCACCATGGTGGTCCCATGACTTCGTGGTGTCGTTCGACCATCTCGTCGGAAAAGCATAGGTTTATTCCATAAGCGACGACGGCGCCGCCGAAATGCTTCCGGTTGCTCCGTTGCGCTTGCGCGGTTCCATCCAAGACGAAGAAGAGTCCCCTGAATGTCATGGAGTCGCCATAGCTACGAAGATTCGCAAGGCCCGATAGCCATATTGGAAAAACCGGCGCTCGTGATTCGTCCTGCCACTTCATTCAGGGCCAGGCTGTCCAAGATTCGATTGGTGAGCCATGCGACACCCGAGGCCAGTGCTATGAAGTCATAGAGAGTCTGAAGATGTCCTGAGGCACATACTTCGAATGCTGTTGATCACCTGTCTGATGCTGTCTTGCCCGGCACCGGAAGAGCACATAAACAGCACGGCGTTCTTTTGAACCCACTCACAAATTCGGCTAGAAGGCAGGACAACCTCAAGTTTTCAAGACCGTGGGCTGCTCTGACAGTCATCGTTCCGTCTTCGGGAAGGCGTTTTGGGCCAGCCCATGGCAAGGCAGGCACTCAGATGACAGGCCAGCCAGAAGCTATTCCCTACCGACGTTGATTTGTTTGTCTGAGCCAAATTGCTCTATTGTGGCTGGCTATGCGCACCCTGTGGTTGCTACCATGGCCACCGATTTATCATCCTTCTGCATCTTTTGGATGTGCGCCGACAGCACCCAGAGTGGCCAGTGGATGTGCCCAGATCTAACTATGCGCGAGTCAGCGTCTCGCACGATGACCTGTGTCCGTGCCCTTTTCCTCGCCTTACGCTCGCTGAAGCGGAACTAGGGGGCATTCTCTGCGTGCTAGTGCCACGCAGAAAAATCGCTGTCCTGAGATTCCCTGCGACATCTGTCGTGTCCGGCCGCCAAGAGACTAACCTGATCGCCGCTCGCCTGCTCCCAACTACGCACGGACACAGACCCTCACGGTCTGAGCATCAACCTAGATCTCGACCTTCCTCTCAGACTTATTGATCAAGGCCTCGTGCCCAGATGTGCCTAACCGATCGCTTGGCCTACACACTAACCACTCGAGCTAGACAAAAACCCATAGGTAGCCACTAGAACCCAACTCGATGAACGCCGCCCTGATGACGCATCACTAAACCTCCCTCTAGAGCTAAAAGAAATGCGCCGCTGGCTCTATCGCCTGCCGCTTCACGTGGAGACTTACGGGGAAGAGGGGTTGATGCAGCCCGGACCTTTCGAATAATGAAACTCCACAGGCATTTTGCTCCATCCTAACTCTACTTCGACTGCCAGACCCGCTCCAACCTAGGCTTCCGTCGCGGTCCAACAAATCAAGGGTTGCCTTATATTGAGACTCCACATCAAAATCGCCTCAGCCCCGTGCAGCAAAGCCTCTTAGTCCTTGTGACTCTAGTCAAGCAACTCATCCCGGGGCACCAGGGCCACAGGCTCCCTCCCCTAGGAGTTGCCCACAACAACCTAAAGCCTCGGGACTTTGAGGAGCGCCACACATAAGTTACATTGGCTCAACCACGAGAGTGGGCTCAAGGGGAAGGGAAGTGCAGACCGTACAGTTCAAAGCAGTGCTAGCCGCCCATCATCTGAGGAGAGAGACGAAGAGGAAGGAAGGAAGGCAAGAGTGCTTCCTTCTTCAAGTGGCCGGGCTGAAGAGGGCCCACTGGGCCGCTTAGATCGATCTCTGGGTCATACCACCCGCTCATTGGACCTCGAGAGCCCTGAAGAGAGGGCAACCTCGCTCACCAGACAAAGCTGGGTCGAGATGAGTTTCCAGTGCCTTCGAGGCCTCATAAGCTTGAGGCCTGATACCGAGTGTCCGTTCGAAGTCTCCCTTCCAAAGCATTTTCTTGATCTAGGAGCGGCCGGCCTATGCACTGCCTTATACCTCCAACATTGTCCTCCTCAGTGAAAGCCAGCAACGCCCCTCTAAGACCGCGCATCGAACATCACTCTCCACTTACCAAGTGTGCCTGTGTTGGCCCTAGCGCCCTGCTTCTTCAGCTCAGCCTAGCCTAGCCTAGACCTTTCTAGTCTTCATCATCAAGAATAGATGCATCTGACACCTTACAAAGTGTTGACGATCCTGATTTCAAGGTCCTTCTCCTTCCTCAAACTTGACTGACCATCATCGGCTGGGGCCAGCGCACAGAGTTCCATAGCATCTCCTGGTGGCTCTCCTGACCAACTGCATCTCCTCACTCCTCATCCTCAATGGTCATGCTGGCGGCGCCTTATTCCATCCCCGACTTGGTGAGGCGGGAGTGCAAGGGAGGCGCCAAGGAGACCCTCTTCTTATGCCCCATAGACCGACCGGGATCTTTGGTGGTGGTTCAACAAGGACCCTAACGCGATTTGACGCTCGCGACGTGGCTCACGGATTACGCCTTCGGCGTAACCTTACGACGACAATACGGACCCTTAACGCTAACCCCGTTGCCCTCCGACATGCAACCTGCCGAGCTGCCTGTTCATGCACAAAGATGTCCTCGATATCAGATTATGAGGCCTCTTTGGTGCACGGACTCACGCAGTGTTGCGTGGGCCAACCGTGAAACCGCCTCAAGACCTTCTACACGACTTCACTCTCCTTCCGACAGGGCTGGCCGACAGGTTGAGGCGCTTCCGCGGCAAAGAGGCAAGGAGACTCGTTAATTTCGCAGCCAAGGTTTACAATTTCCGAAGACAAAGGCGCTACCTGCATCAAACCGCGGCCCGGCTGCTCCACACTTTCATCCGCCAACAAACAAACCATCTATCAACAAACCATACACCCACGCGCAAGTGAAGTTCACGCTCTATTCCTACTATTCACAATGCAGGACGCGGCGCTCATGCCCACATTTCAGCTTCGACAGATATGCCGAAGCTCGCTCCTGTCGGCTCGTCGCAGATCTTATATCGGGGTCTACTTCCGTTTATCACACAGTTATCTCGCGGTTAGAAATACGGAAAACCAAAGTTTTCCAAGTTAAGACTGAAAAACAAGTGTTTTCATTTTCATTTTAAGAGGAAAAATCACTACAGCCGGTCTCCAAGGTTGGCCCCACCACGCTATGTTTCGTCTCGGCCAAGTTCACGGCGAGAAATCAACAGAGACCCTAGCTACCACCACGATCGATTTCGCGCCATATAGTCCTCCGCCCTATCCTAAGCCCTCTAGGCGGAGAGGACTTCTTTTGCACTCAGAGTGATGAGAGGGGGTGGCGGCCTCACCAAGATACTAGCCTCGCTGGAATATCACCTCACGCCTGGACCGACGTGCCTTGTGCAGATTGGGCTCTTCTCACAGTCGTCTCGTGACCATCCGACCAGTAGTCCGAGAGCTATCGGCACTCATTTAGGCGTAGGTCTGTTATCCATGCACCGTAGCCTCTGTCCTCTCTTACTTCCAGTACCGATCCTTTGCCCCAGTATGCTCGAAAAAGAAAAATGCGGACGCCTTGGAATACTCGCTTGTTCAGAGTTGAGAAGTTGTTTGGTTGCGCGCCGGAAAAAAAAGCTCGTCGATCTCACCGCGATGTGTATTATCGATATATAACTACGATCATAAGCTGTAGCAGTATGCGGCCGGACACTAGCCAATACGGAATTAGGATTACTCATACTTATGTAAAATTTGCTGAAGATTTGAGGTAGGAGGCAACATGAGATAGAAGAAAGTACAGCAAGAGATGCGGACGCCAATCCCATAGGAACTGACCAGAACATAGAGGAGGCCGCTCTCGGAGGAGGCGATATAAGCGTAACCCGAAATTAGATGAACACGGACCAAGCTTGGCGCCTGCCATCGAAGGATCTGCTAGGCTTGACAGTATAAGGATTGATTTTGAATTTCAAATTTTGACTCTAGCTGGCGTGTGAACAGTAGATGTAAGGGCATAATGGTCAAGATAAAAATTGACTACCACTCATCATCACTCACCATTAGATGCTTTTAAGTAGTAGAGATATCTATGCAATCCACTTACAAAGTTGCATTGGACAAAACAGTTGGGTTCCCGACTGCAGGTCACAAAAACTATAGAATATTTCATCATATCATCTAACTAATAAGCTAAATAAATGAATTTATGTACAAGGTTAAAGAAAAAAAAAGAAAAAACCCAGTAGTAGGCAGGGTACAAATATTCAACAAGTTGTGTAATTCGGCTTTCCGAATGCAACACATTCTGGCAGGGTAAAAGACGCACAGAGCATCCATTTTCCAGGAGCAACAAGCCGTACTCTGTGCATTTCAATGGTGGTCACAATCTCGCACAATGCCAAATTTATCCTCTGCAATATTGGGCATACGTGTTTAGTACAGTTAAACAAAGAAATGGTTACAGTCGATATAGGAATAATGTTGAGTACGGCATCGCATTTACCTCATGGAAGTCATGTTCGGGATCCTCAGCTTTGGAGAATCCATACACATGGATCTTTGGCATGACACAAGGTTGCCCCGGTTGTCTGTTACTTAAGATCCCTCTGAAGACATCTATAGAAAAATGTGAGCTAAGTCATCAACGTATTTATCTTATTACAATGAATAATTACAGTTTTTTCAAAACCATCTGGACCTGGGATATTATTAAAAAGGAAAGTTATCTAATTATTTATGAGAGAATTTCCAACATTATCACATGTCACTCAACCATGAGCAGTGTTTTAAGAAGGGGCCTATAAACTATCACCGTTTAGTGTGGAATGCCTTGTCCTAGATTAACTTATTTTGGAATAACCCTAAGATAACCATGACTCCAGACAACCAACCAAGTCCAAAGGATGCGGACATTTCAGAAGTCAAAGAGCCCCCCCTACCTATCTCACCTGAATATTTGCTATTTTTCTTTTTGTTCCTTTACAATCTTTCTTGTTGTAGCCTCACTCTAACTAGGTAGTGAGCTACAGGCCTACAGCCAACGGATGCAGGAATTTGAATCTGACAGTTCAAAAAACTGTACATAAGTGCAAACTAGTATGCATTGTAATTACAAAAAAAAGATGCGAAGGGAAAGGTGTTACCCTGTTCTGAATGGTTTAATTTCAAGCTCTTCCAACTTCTGAGCAATAAAACAAGTAAAGTGAACCAAACACTTTGGTTTTTTGAAGCTCTTAAAGCAGCTTCTAAAAGCTCTCAAAGCACATGCATATGATTATTTGCAGTATAAATCCCAAAATACATCATCTTAAAAGGAAGCTTCACCCAGGAAAAACAAGGAAAGCACTAAAGCCAATCCAGCCATGTGCATCCATCATCACCTAGTCAGACAAAAAGTACCATTTAAGAGGAAAATAGCTAAGTAACCATCAGAACTGTACTCACCTAAAAACTCTGCAGCATCCTTGGGCAAATTCATTACTAATTGTGTGACTGGGTGCACACGTTGACTTGAGTACATTGCAGTAACGAACCTTCTAGCATCCATATTAAATACCTGGTTTTTTAAAAAAATATCATTATCAAATTTTACCTAATATTCAAGCAGATTCAAACTGCCCCACTCGCTTGCAGTAAGACCAACAAAAGCACAAGAATATTGATTGAAACAGTTTTTTCCCACAGAATGCAAGTTTTAGGAATGTTACACCATAAGTTGCTTGATAATTTTATAGTAAACATATTGCATTTCCAATCAAATAGTTTTTCTTTCCTGTGACAACAGAAGTCTTTGGCGGTAGCATCAACTTTTTATGATATCTTTTTATTATACTAAAACATAGAAGCAATTGTAGATGTGAAATTACAAAAGAAATGTGTGGGTGCTATCTTGCGAATTCCAATGATCGATTGGCAATTACCTCAATTTTTCTCTCAAGTCTGTTAAGAACAATGTTCCTTTCAAGGTACTCAACTGCAGTTGGGTTTAGGTCATTTGCATAAACATATTTGACTTTTTTCGCAGCTGAAATTGCTATTGGACCAACACCAGAAAACACATCACCTGCACCAGGATGCAACAACCAACAGTTGGTTGTGTTAGGGGAGGAAGTGTTTACGTAGAAATTTCTCAGTCAAGTTCAATACATGACATTAGCAACACCAAAAATATATAAATTATCATCTACACTGTGATTAAATATGCATACATATACATTACGGTCAGTGCCAACAATGCAGACCATTATTGGAGCTCCATCACCTTACATCTTGGAACTATGGAATTCTATGCTACTCACAAACAAACCATTAAATTGATTTTAACTGATTCCCACAGTATATACTACATCTGTTGAGTTCAGTAATTCCTATTTAGCACATTGGTTTGTTAACAGAACTTAATCATGACCAAGTATTGCATGTAGATACATTATCACATTTAAGAAAAGTTTTAATTAATCATGGCAGCAAAGGTACTTTATGTGCATGGCAGAGAAGAACTGTATGAAACAATGATATGCTATATCAAATATCTTGTTTTAGGTGTGTAGACACTTCCCACTACTTTGCATACAATACTTTCAACATCAAGAAGAAAAGAGATGTTTTGTTATAACCTTTCCGCATAGGTCCTTAAATCTATTGCCCTAAATTCAATGAATCATTACATGCTAGGAGAAGGATTGAAGCAAAATACACACCTTCACTGTTTACACACGTGCCAAAAAAAAAATCATCTAATATTCAAAAGATGCACAGCTGGAACTTACAAACAACATCAGAGTTTTTAAAAATACTGTTGACAAGCCTCTGCCTTTCTGTTGCTAATTTAGAATTCCAATAGCTGCACCAAGATCATCACTAGTCATTTATATTGAAAAGGAACCAAGTGTAGATTAGGATACTAAACAAAGTGTTGAGCAATCAATGTGTAAAAAGATAAAATCAACTTGATTTTAGAAACCAGATGGACCTAATACCTGATTCTAGCATCAGGACTTGATTTTAGAAATCAAAGAGGCCTAAATACCTGATTCTAGCATCAGATTTTCACTTTTCATATTCACAAATTGTGTTGAACAGCATAAAGCATTTTCAGTATCTTGGTCTTTATTCTTCAAGCAAAGTAGAATTCATATTTTCTTAAGACTACTTTGACTGATTGACCCAGACACACTTTTCATCAACACTATGGAATACAATTTTCTACCCTAAATAATATAAAAAAAAATAAGCTGCTAGTTTTATCTAAACAAACCTGTCATTTAAAATTTCTCTTTATGCAAGCCAACATTTGCTGATAGTCATGGTTCATGACCGATGATCCATCCTGAACTACGCACGACATTAATGTGCAAGCTAGTGAAACATCTTACTATTGTTGATATTTTTGGAGCTGCTGAGCAACAACTTTGTTTAAAAATCATCTCTTGTGAAAAAAAAGTCCTTTAGTATTTGATTTGCTTGATACCTAGCTGGCCAGCACAGTTTGGCGTAGCAAAGCCTGGTACTGACTAAAATTAGTTCAGTGTTAGTTCAGTGCGGGAAGTATAGGATAAGAATGTGCCAACATGATGCCTAGGGAGCCAAGGAGTATTCAGGCTACCGTTTTGGTTTGGTGAACTGTGGACTAAAGAGCAACTATTATTGAGTTTGTTCCTGAGGTATTAATACTTGCCTGATTTCGCATCTATTAGAAATCCACTTCTTGCATAGTTGTGTGCTTTATTGCCTTCGCTAAAAAATATGACATGTTGGACATTGCACGTTCTGAAACATGTCATGTTTGAGCATCACCCTTTTAAGTTAATAAAAATTAATAAATATAAATGTATGCAATTTTCACAATAAAGCTAATAGTATTAGTCAGTTACACCTGACCAATCTAAATGGCTTAGATATTTGTGGTCGAAACTAGAGAAGTTTGACTCCATCTTTTCTAAAATGCCATATAGTTTTTAACAGAAGGAATACTAACAAACCATTGTGATGGACTTGGGAGTTAGAATGCCAGCTTTTTGGCACTTCAAACCTAAACACTAGGTGTATCCATGATATTAATTTATAATGGTTGCAAGTTCAGCCTTTCCTTCAAGTTGATGTCATGGCATATCTCCCTTGGCCCACGAGCAGCGGAAGTGGACAATATTTGTGGACACTGTAGCAGGATGAACAGTACCGTGGTACTGTAGCCCACGGCCAGGCTGCTACCAGATTGGTTTCCTTTAGTTAGGGATTAGATCACACTAATTTCCTTCAGATGAAGATTAGTTGTGATCTCTTTCTTAGGGTACAAGTCGGGTCAGCCTCTATATAAGGACAGGCATTGTATTCAGATGGATTAACCAGAGAATAATCAATCTAGTTTTCCCCAACTAGCCAGCCTATGGCTCTCTCCCCCCAGTCCATGCTCTAGCCCCTCCCCAATCAGCCGACTCCACCCGGCCATCTTCCTAGTGGTGTTTACCCCTGTCATGAACCCTGGTTCATGACTGTTGAGGAAGATGATGTAGACATTGATGTTTTCATATATATATGTGCAGAACATTGAAACAAATGCATATAAAGAGAGAAAGAAGGAAAAAAAAGAAAATGGTGATAAGTTCTCAAATCATTAGATCTATAATCCAAAAGGTACTTTTCTCACATCATTAGATCCCATGTTCAACAAGCATCCATACAGACAGCCATAACTAAGCAACCCTGGATTGAGTGAACAGATTTAGCAAGAGAAGGAATGGAATGTCTGTCACAAAGGAACTTTTCAGTCCCATATACTTCAATAACAAGATTCCTATTACAATTTCTTTAGGGCTTTCTACACAAACATTTTCCATGGCCATGAGCACGTGTTAATGTGTTATGATCAGAGCAACTACAGATATTTAGCTAATGCACTCTTGAGAAGCTGAAATTTAATGTTTCCCATAGTATTTGAAATAATGTAACAGCTTAAATGTTTGCTTTTGTGGAATCTTTTCTTTAATTCTACTTTTTTATGACATTTTTGCATCAGCTAGCTGGATCTTTTTTTGTTCAATTTTCGAGAAGTATGCATTTTTTTAAACAACTATAGTTACACAATGGACGCTTCAGGAACAGGATTACAGCTACAAAGCTATCTTGATAATGTAAGTGTGGAATTTGATGAAAGTTTGACTATATTGATCAATGATCACTGTGGATAAAAAGAAAAATACAAGATAAGGCTCTTGTTGCAGAATTGTTACTACAAAAAAAGGTAATTTGCTAGCGAGTAAACTATAGCATAATGATACATCACCAAAATTGAAGGACTAGCATGAATTATAAATGATGATATTCTGTATACTTACACTGAAAATAAATCTTCCTGTGATTTTTTGGTGACAAGTATTCCAAAATGATGTCATAATAAATACAAGCTAGGTAAGAATAAGAACATACACTGTCGCAAGATCAACTTGAAAACGAAGGCCATTCTCAACGATTGTCGTAACAAGGGAATCATGACCAGCCAAGACTTCAAGCTGCATGGTTCTGTAATCATTTTGTATAGCATCCATCTTATTGACAACAGTTTGGATCTTTGGCTTGTTTTTGTCTAGTACCACCTGCATGTCAAATCACTTTGTATTATAACTCAAGAAAACATACTGAAAATAAGGTTGGGAAAGCAATATATATATTTTGTATCAAATATTACCTGAGCTATAAGTTTCTTGTAAGGTAAGTGCTCGTCCCTCAAGTTCAAGTGGGCAATATGCCCTACTGTCTCAAAGCCTGCAGGAATGATCATTCCTTCAGGAAGTAATGCCTCTAAAACCTACACAAGATAAGCTGAGCATCAAAATAGTTAAACAACACAAAATGTAGATGCAGAATAACAAAGAGCACAATGCATAAGCTGTCCATGAATTATTTCTTGTAACCAACGTAGATTGACATATATTGTGCAATGGACAAGTAATGGTGTGCTAACAAACTAATATAGTCCTCAGCTCCTAGGACATATAATTGAATCTCCAAACATTTTCAAGTGAAGTTTATACATGTCCGTGGCACAATGCATTAGCTTCTTTTTCCCTAAAAAATGCATTAGCTTCTTTTCCCAAAAAATGCATTAGCTTCTGAACAGAAGACAAATATGTTCCAAATTTTGTATGTGTAGCAAAATGTTAGTAATACAACATTTTATAGGTGGTCGCCATCTGACTATACCAGAAAACTAGAAACAGAGTAACAGACCCACATGTTAAGGCAATTCAAAATAACCTGGACAGCTTAATTATTCTGCCTGAATCCTGAGTTTGCAAAGGCAGTGTCAGTGTGTCACCTGGACAGTACCTAAGCGTTAGATTCCAACACAAATTAAAGGTCTAAGAAAGCAGGCTCCAAAAGTTAGGGTACTAGAATTCAAGAATTTGAAATCAATGGAGCTGATATAAAAAATAATATACTAAATTTCCATAAATTTCTAATTTGGATATTGTAAAGAACAAAATGTTCTTCACAAGCACAAAAAAGTTTACTTCACTAGTAAACTGGCAGCCATAAGAAAGTGTTAGATACTTGTGATATGTCAAGCAAGACAATTACTCCTGCCACTGCAAGGTCTAGATAACACTATCCATGGAAACTAATTTTACAACTCTATATTGTTTATTTCTCCTGGAGCAAGTTTGTGACTATTGGTTTGCATGTATTAAAATTCTGTGAATTCTGTTGAAAAATGAGACACCACACTTGTCTTAAGCTGGTTAGGAGTGTTGACCCCAACAAAAAACGTAATCCACTTGGGCAAGGTTTGAAAAATTAAATTGTTATGAGCATTCCCTCAATTATTTAACTAGAATAAATAATATCTCTGATTTTTTAATTGAAAAATGAAAGTGCAGACTATGGTACCTCATTCATAGGCCAGTAATCATAGAACAATGTTAACTGACATTGTACGAGATCATAGGCAGAAGATCCATCCTGCTTGGTTTCATGGTCTAACACAACCTGGAATAGTATGTAGCTAAAACCAGTAAACAATCTCCATTTGATTAAAGCAAGGTGAATAATTAGAAATAGGGAACAGATTACTACATGTAGAAATTGATTGCACCAACCAAAGAAAACTCATATAAAAGGTTAAATTGTTGTTCAAACCCAAGAATAGCATGCTCAGCCAATGTCTAGTAAAAAACACAACGTGTGGACCCCGGAAGAAAAAAGGTATAGATGCGAGGTATTAGTCATATACTCATATTACACCATTTCTTCAAATCTCCTCTTAATATAACATTTTGGTGCAGCTCCCTAAAGCCTTGAAGTTGATTTTGCAAATAAAAACAGGCCTTCTTGAGTTCGGAGTAAGTATGATTGTCATGACTAGGAATTGAGCATTTAATATCAATTCCAAACATGCGGAAATGTGGTCTTCCTCATTTGGTATTGAAAAGAGTAGTTTGCAAGAAACAACGTCCGCTCTAGATTGTAGTTATGAATATCAGGCCAAGTGCAGAATAATTTACTGCCACACATTCCCCCAATCTCCATTCAATCATAATTCTATCACAAAAAAAATCACGAGGAACACTCCCTAAGCTATCTTTCTAAGTTAACAAGTCCTATTATGTAAGGGCAAGACACCAGAATTCACAACCTTGATGGCCTCCGGGAGCTCATTGACCCTCCTCTTGGAGTAGCTCTCGTCCAGCAGAAGCAGCCGGGTGGGACCACCTCTCCACGCGCTCCTCCCAAACCCCTCTTCCCCAATCAATCCCTTCCATTCCTCGCCATCATCATCTCCCTCTCCTAGCACCTCCACCACATAAACCTTGCCTTTATCACACTTGGCATCAGAGCCGCCGTCCCCTCCCTTCTTCTCTCTGCGCTTCCTTGGGGCGGGCCGCGACATCCTGGCGAGGTTGGGGAACCGCAGGAAACCGCGGGCATTGAACTCGCGGGCCAGCTTCTCGCGGCGCGCCACCACGGTCGGAGGGGAGGGGGAGGTGGGTTGGGGAGGCGAGCGGAAGAGGAGCCTGTGGCCGTCGTCGTTGGGTAGGCGGGCGATGTTGCGTACGCGGGGCCAGTTGAGAAGGTGGCCGCGGAGGCGGCGCTCGAGGGGTGCGCAGGCGGCGGCGGGGACGCGGAGGGCGGCGAGGTCGAAGGTGCGGGCGAAGGAGAGGGGGGAGTCGGGTTGGCTTTGCAGCGAGCGGCGACGGAGCGAGGGGCCGTGGAGGGGAGGCTGGCGAGGTGGTGTTTGCGAGGAGGAGAGGGGTTTGAGGTGCAGACGAGGGAGGAAGCGTAGGGGATGGAGGTGGAGGAGCGGTGGCGCCATGGAATGGGAGGTGAGGCATGCAAGAGAGCAGCACGGCACCTCAAAGAAAATTGACAGTTTGCCTCAAGATTGTCATTTTGTGATCTTTACCGGAGGTGGCCCAACGGGCCGGCCCAAGTGGGACAAATCGGACTGGCCCACACTATTTATCAAATCGGGCTGGCCCGGTTTGTTCAACTAAATTGAATTTGTGCCGAGACCTCGGCTCGCTGGACCGGCATGGTTCGGTTCGTATAGTGGTGGCCCGACCTGGTTCAGTCCGGCCCGATATTGTAGCCACATATTTAATTAAATATTTATATGTTTATATGTTTATTTTCTTATGATATATAATTTATTTCTTCATTTTATAACACATATTTATTACAAATAATGATTTCTTATTTTTTATATATTAGCTTTAGACTAAAATAGGTCAGCCTGCTTATGTAGGGTAACCTCTTTCTATCCCGTCGGTTGACTTTTTTGTGGGTTGATTTACTTTTACTTTTTGTTGTTTCCTTTTGTTTGATGCATGAAACTCTAGCTTAGTATTTGTTGATGAAAACTAATTTTGAACCAGCAAAATGGAACCAAAGTTGAAGGATGTCCTGGGGCATTTACTTTGTTCTTTGTTGTATTGGTTTCACTCTTGATCTGATGAGAACCGAACGTTGATAAACCTAACTGTATTTTTTGTTTTTGTTTCCAAACAATTTGACAGAGCTGAAAATGAATCGGATTAGATCAGATAATGGATATATTGATTTTTGTTCCACATGTTTTCACGGAAGTGGATCCGGATAAAGATATCTCAGATACAAATACAAACCGTAAAAATGAAAATGGATCACATACAAATCGGTAACAAATATTTATCGGATTATGCAAACATAACAAACTGTAGGAAAGTGCCCTGCGTAGGAACACAAGTGTAAAAACATACTGGTAGGACACTTTTTTATGAAAAATATAGGCCTTTTAGATTTATTAGAAATATATAAACATGTGGAGAAGGCTACCTTCCATTATTAAGATTTCCAAGGGCTAAATGGAAAAACTACCAATATTGTCTACTCCTCTCATCCCCTTTGATGTTCCACATGGGTAGAGGTGCTAACGAGGTCAAACCCAACCCACCCCATGAAAATATAATTATTTTTTCCACCTCACCCCACTCCAACCCAACCCAAATACAATTCTTTAGAATCCAACCCACATGGCATTTGAAGCCAAACCAACCCAACCCACTTCTCTAATATGGGTTGAACCAATTCCACAACTTATTTGAACCCCATTCTTCAACCAAATTCCATACAAGGTTTAAGTTCATGGAGAAAAACATTTTAGCATTTTTAAACCTCACGCTCACACTATAATTTTTTTATGAAATTGACTAAAATTTGTTGGTTATGACTCCACGTATCCGGAAGCTACTTTGTGCAAATCTAGCGAGGCCAGGTGAATAGGTGGGTCGACATGTTAATCTTAGGTATTTTTTAGTACCTCATGTTCACACTATAAAATTTCACCAAATTGACTGAAATTTGTTGTGTATAACTATACACATCTAGAAACTACTTTGTGCAAATTGATGGGCCCAGGAGAATACTAGGCCCACAAGTAAAACTTGGTGTTGCATTCAAACTATAAAATTTTTACGAAATCGGCTGAAATTTGTGGGGGGGGGGGGGAGGGGTGATTCTATGTATCACAAAGCTTATCTTCTAAGATTTCCTTAAAGTGGTAGAACGTCGAAAGCAGAGTTTGTATGTGCCTTGGGCATCCATTTGAAATTGGAGTGGTCTTTGCTGGCTGAACTAGGCTTCCCAACGAAGTAGGCTTTATCACGGGCTAGACCTAGAGCGAAGTGAATAGTTCGGCCTGTGGATGTGGAGGAGATGGAGAGGCTCCTTTCTTGAGTACACCATCAAGTAGTGGAGGTGGCCATGGTGGAGGCCAAACTGGTGGTAGTGGCAACGCTATATCCAGATGATGAGCATGCCACTTGTGTGCGCGACCTAGCCAAGGTGGTGGTCGACAGAAGCTTGAAGCTTTAGAAGTCGTAGCAAGTGTAGATATTGTATATGTCGCGATTGAAAAGGAAGTTGTTGATGAAAGGCTCGACAAAGACCATGTTGAGGAAAAGCCCGGCGATGACCATTGTAAGGAAGTAGTTGATAAAAATCTTGATGACAATGATGTTGATGTGGTATTGGTCCTATCCATGATGGGCATGGTCACATCATCCTCCCCTTTTGAATGTGAGTCATGCTCGACTAAAGCCCATTCTCCTACAAAATGTTAGTAACAATAGGAGGCAAAGAAGCTTGCATATCCTCTGGTTGATAATATAATTGCATAATAAAAGGGGATTTTAGATCTGAACAAATGTAAACTCGGTTCACTATATACTTTTCTTTATCATTATATTTGTCACTAAATTGAAAAATATTTCTAGATAACCATAGCAAATCATAATGTACAGATAGTCTCTCCTCTAAACTATTTAGATCACATAGAATATTAAATTCAATGTAACCCAAGGTATTTAAAGAAGACAATAGTTTCATCTCATCATTTTCACTAGCAATATGAATAACATATTTATTTTTAGCACAAGTGTTTGGTTCTAAAACAAATGTTATATGTTCATTCACTAGTTGTGACAAAGATATAAGTGAAGCATTATCGCATGACTCTTCTTTATCACAAGGAACAACAAACAAATCATTGTGACAAAGGTAGATTAGCGGTGTGTTCCACTAATGGTTGCTTTAACATAGCATGATTGGTGTAAAGTTTCAACACATTAAAGTTTTCTTACCTTGAATGAATGTAGCACATTTATCATTACCTTTTAGCTTCTCTTTAGCTGATGTAGATACATCTTCAGTTGTAGATTTTGGAAGCATGCATGAGAAAACAAGCATCTCCTCATTCTCCTTATCTTTCTATACGAGTTTTTAGGACTAATGCCTTTTCATGAGGTGGTGTAAAGAGGATTGGGTCTTATGAAGGTGGATAAGATAAAGAAGTGAGCTGAGATGATGGCCAAGTTGAGATCAACAAGATAAGAGAATCACCAATAGTTAATGACAAGGTTGAGACCAATAGGACGGGATGATCGTCGGGGAGGATGATCGAGTTGAGGTTAAGAGGACCGCGAAGTCATCAAGCTTTGGGATTGAGTCAACGTTGATGAAACGAAGGTATCATCGCAATTTAAAAATTGTCGTCAAGTGAAGGAGAGGAATCAATGGATGATGGTTAAGTCGAGATCAACTAGATGAAAGTTCACCAAGAGTTGAGGATAGAGTCAAGACCGATTTGACAGAGGATCGTCGAGGGGATGATCGGGTCAAGGTCGATAGGACGGGAGAGTCTCATGAGGTGATGAAGTCGAGGTTGATGAGACGAAAGTGTCATCATGAATCAAAAGTATGGCTAGTGTAGGGCTAAGGATTTTTTCTAGTCTTTTGCCGGTCTTGGTAATTGGTTGGAAGACCGGGTTGGTAGGATAGTCACCGTACTATTAAGAGAGGTCCGAATCAGTGTTGATCGAATAGGTTCCTATCTCTTGGGTGATGCACATTGAGTCTCCTAAACCCTAGTTGAGCCTTGTGGGGAGTTAAGGGTGTTAGAGGAGTTTAGCTACAGAGAAAGGTGTTTGGGGGGTCGGAGAGTGTAAGATTTGGATGTGCTTTTAGATTTTTCTAGGTTTTCTGCTCATCTCATTTGGGTTTGAGGTGGTGTAGCCTTGTGGGTTGTGTAGCCCTTGTTCTTAGCTTTCCGAAAAGTCTAAGATCACTGAAATCGGAGTTCGGAGCTAGAAGTTACGGGCGTTTTAGCGGAAGGCTATTGGGCTGTCAGGGGGAGGTCGAATGGTCCGAGCCGGGGGCCGACGGTCCAGGCCTGTTGTGAAAAATCCGCCCCGAAGGCCGGACCTATACTTCCAAGTATCTATTTCGGGGCTGGACGATTCGGCTTGGGGTCCGGACGGTCCGGGTTTGCCTGCAATTTTAAGGATTCGAGCCTCCAACGGCACATCGACGCCTGGCCTTCTTCGGTTGGGACAGGTTTACTACCAGAACCTTTTTCAAATACTACTTTCAGATCATTTACCATAGCAAATACAAAAGATCCAATACGATGCGGGGCTTCGTACTCCCGCATCGTACGATTGTCTGCTTTCCTACTAAAATGCTTACCTTTCTTCCATAACGGGTGCTTCGTCAGAAGAAACCTACGTACGGTGGCCCATGTACACAACCTTCCGACTGTTTTTCAAATACATGATGTCTGTATCATGTAAGCATTGGATGCAGGCTCTATATCCTTTGTTACTTAGACCTGACAGGTTACCAAGCGCAGGCCAGTCGTTGATGGTTACGAATAGCATTGCGCGTAGGGTAAAGTACTCTCTTTTATACTCATCCCACACTCGTATGCCAACGTTCCAGAGTGTTAGAAGATCTTCAACCAATGGTTTCAGGTACACGTCAATGTCATTTCCAGGTTGCTTTAGGCCTTGGATAAGCAAAGGCATCTTGATGTACTTTCGCTTCATGCACAATCAAGGAGGTAGGTTGTAGATACATAGATTCACAGGCCAGGTGTTGTGGCTGCTGCTCATATCGCCGAAAGAACTCATCTCATCTATGCTCAACCCAAATCTTATGTTCCTCACATCTTTTGCAAAGTCCGGAATGTTCTATTGACTTTCCTTCACTGGGAGCCATCAGCGGGGTGTCTTAGCATTTCGTCATCCTTACACTTCTCTTTGTGCCAACACATCATCTGGGCATGCGCTTTGTTCGCAAACAGCCGCTTCAACCGGGGGATTATAGAGAAATACAACACCGCCTTAGCGGGGGTCTCTTCTTCTTACGTTCCCCTTCTACCTCACCTGCATCATCACGCTTGATCTTATACCGTGATGTCTTGCACACCGGACAAGCTTCCAAATCCTCGTGCTCCTTACGATAAAGGATACAATCATTAGGACATGTATGTATCTTTTGTACTTTCAATCCCAAAGGACAGACAACTTGCTTGGCTTCATACGTAGTTTCAGGCAACGTGTTATCCTCTAAAAGCAACTTCTTTATGAGACATAACAACTCGTCGAATCCCTTATCAGATAACCCATTTTTCACCTTCCATTGCATCATTTCTAGTGTGATGCGCAACTTTTTGATGTTTTTTCCGTAGTTTGGGTACAACGGTGTTCTTTGGTCCTTCCATAGGCGTTGGAACTTTTCGAACTGTCTTTCGTCATTGTAGTCTCCCTCTCCATCACGCAACATTTGATCTAGCTCGTCATCACCCAATCCCCCCAATGTATCTTCGAAAGAACCGTATTGGGCACCGTCCGAGATATTGATGCCTCCCTCTTCTTCATCATCATCTTCCTGTATAATCTCTTCTTCACCGTGCTTGGTCCAACAAACATAGTTTGGCATGAAACCTCGTTGGATCAAATGGCTATGAGGCTGACATGAGTTTACATACTCTTTTTCATTCCTGCAGTCTACGCACGGACAGCATATCCTAGACGGATTGTATGTGAAGGCCGCACGAATAAAGGTTTGCACGCCATCAATGAACTCCTTCGAGCGTCGGTCCACGTTGTATATCCATAGACGGTCCATCTACATTCGGTTTTGTCAACTTAATTATTTGCTAATTTCCACGTAATATTTTACCATATAATTCACAAAACACAAATTTTTCCGCAAAGTAGAGATAGGTTAGCGCTAGATCCAAAATTATCAACTTGTATATTGAAATTTTTTTCGCAACGATCATGAAATTTTACCATAAATTATAGCTCTACCATAAAATCAAAACCTAAATTAGAGCTCGATCCAAAATTAGAGCTAGATTAGAGCTACATCCAAATTTTTTAACTTCAAGATTCAAATTTTTACGCAATGACCATGAAATCTTAACTTAAATAAGAGCTAGATCATGAAATCATAACCAAAATATGAGCGAGATCCAAAATTAGAGCTAGATCATGAAATCATAATCAAAATTTTCAACTTGAACATTCAATCTAGCTAGTACTTCATCCATCCATGCAAAACTCAAGTTTCCTCCAAATCTAAAGCAAAGAGGCAACTAAATTTAACATAAATCAAGTGAGGATGATGTTACCAACCTTGCAGCAATTGGATTGGAGTAAAATCACCAAATTTTGAAAAATTTGGGCAGCACCACCCCCATAAAGTTGATGAACAGCCACCAAGCTCGTGTTAGCTCCTTTGCTCTGTTCTGACTTGGGCGCGCGGGGGGAATGGGGAAGAAGACAATTTAAATGGTGGGAATGGGTCTTGAACCAGTTGGTAACACTAACCTTCGGCTTCATTAGCCTCTAGGCGCCGCCGTGCTGGTTCCAGTTCACCGTCGCCGCCCCTGCTGCAGGTCGTCGTCGTCGTCCTCAGCCCGGCGTCGCCTACAACTAACGGCCTCCCAGTAGCGCCGCCACCCCCAAGTGCCGCACCGGCTGGGGAGAAGAAGGAAAGGAAGAAGAGGAGGGCCGGCGCCATGGAAAGGGGACGGGGAAGTCCAGCCAAGGCTAGGAATGAAGAAGAGAAGTAGAGAAGAAGAAGGAAGGTAGAGGAAGAGGAGGAAAGAATTTAGCGTTTGGGGCCAAATCTTCATAAAGGCGGAATCGCTTGGGGTCGGAGCCATCTTCGCATCTATGGGCTTCGTTCGGTAAAGAGGCAAGTGCATATTTATTCAAAGCGACATATCTTGGTTCATCTTTTTACTGTAAAATTTCTTTTTAACCCATAGAAATAACAATGCATATAATTAGAGGATGGATTATAACATGCTAAAGTACGGTGACACATGGTGTATGATTGATTGTGTGCTTGCATCATTTTGCATTCATGTGCACGGGCCAAGTCGGTGGATGGTCATATGACTAGTCCGGAGTGCCTCGGGCCAGGTCGGTGAGAAAGCCATATGGCCATGACTTGGGGCGCTAAGACCTACGGGAGTCGGCATTCCATGGGAGTGGAGGTTATGTTTGGACCCCGTATGAAAAAGGACGGGGCAATAAGGGTGTCATCGACGGGTGAACCTGGCTATACCGGTATATGCTACAGAGAAGAGGTGCATCCTGCATGGCATTGCATTTATGGATTTGTGTTTGTATATGGATGATATACGTGCATGGCACTTATGGGTACATGTTTGGAAACGGTTGACCTGTGTTAATGACTGTGCTTCAATGTTATTAATATGACGATTTTATTTCCATATGCCCCTTTGATTAGTTATTCATTTATGTTCCTTTGATTAAATATGTGCTTGCTGAGTCTTGGACTTACTCTTGTTTCCTTTGTTTTTTTTAGGTAGCCATGGACGATGTCGTGCGCGGGCGGGTAGTTTCACTTACACACTTGCACCACTCACACCAAACTACTACTAGCTATATAAGCTAAACTGAGTAAAACAGTGTCTTGAACCTTACTATCCTATCGTGTAACTGTAGTTGTATGTGAGTTAATATCTTGGTGGTGCTGTCTTATGTTGGTTGCCTCTCCATAGCCAAGAAGGAACCAGGTAAGTAAGGTTGGCTGTTGGCTTTTGGATTAGATTGGACAGTTGTGTGTTGGATAGAATGTGGATGGATGAACTTGTGGTATTGTGGGTTGTTGTTCATTGTAGATGGTATGTTGGATATGGTATGATATATATATATATATATATATATATATGAACTGTGTTTCTTTGTCTGCTGAGTGAATGTCCATATTTTAGGGGAGGTGCTGCCGAAATTTTACAGAAAGAGGGTCTTAGTAACATCTTGGGCTCAGTAAGAGCTGGGGTGCTACATAAGTAGATTGTAAATTGCATTTGATTAAATCATTTTGAAACATAATGTGGGTGACCATTTCTGTGACATAACATATCGGGGTTGCCGCACTGCACAACTGTCCAGAATTCAGCAATGCAAAGATATAGTATTCACCTACAACGTTAACTTACATAACAAAACTACAATTATAGTGAAAGTATGGCCTATTGATCGAATTTTACATACTGTCTGTAAGACACTTTATTTATTTACATTACAAACAAAAGTTCAGTCCACTACCACAAACAAGCCTGAGCGTAGGGATGACCTAGGTGCCACATCTTCCTTCCATAAAATTCCTCTTTACAATCGCCATCAAAAAGATCACCATCTGTGAGATCCTGACCTAGGACTGCCCGTTGGAATGGACCGCCTGCATGAAAGGCAGGTGAGTACACGAATACTCGCAAGCCTTATGCTTCCTGCTATTAACTAATATGAACGTTTAAACTATTTGGAATAGATCAAGCTTTCACTCTAACTCCTAATTACCTACTTAATACCAATGATGACCATGTCTTAAGTTCTAAAATCATTGCACCAATTTCTTTTTCTTCTAGAAGCCTGATTAAATTATGTACCCAGTCATTAAATTATTACTCTTATGCTCTTAATTCATACCTAATCAGGTGTACCCCTAACCTAATCGTAGCAGGAAATATAAATCGCAACAGAAAAGTAGCATGCGACAGGAATGTAAATAACTTAGGTAAGTGGGAAATCTACTTAAACCATGTTATCTAGGATCCCCATTAACACGGCTTCGTATACCGAAAACACGGTCCATCGATGATTTGTTTGTTTCAGTACTACAGAATCTGTTTAGCTTTACCTAGATGATGCTCCGACATGATCTGAGTCAAAACACCAGGGACATGACAGTGCGCCATCACACTCTAGTTTCCACCCAGTAGATGCGAGGTCCCTCCATCACAACGGAGCTTGCTCATTCAGGCAAGAGTACTGGATGTATTGCCCTGAAGAGAATCGACTATTTGTTCCAACTAACGATAGCCTCACAGGGACTATTTAGCAACTACACTCTACCACTCCTATGGAAAACTCGTAATAATGGTGCAGGACACATTCAAGTCCGATTTCTCTATCAAATGGATGGGTGCTATTGTGTTACGTTATAGTGGCAAAAGAGTATTATCCTTATATGCATGAGGCACTTTTCGTCAATCTCACATGGGAACTCATAATAGCTGGTTACATGATAGAACCTTCTCCCTCCTCTGTCCTTAGCAAGAGATAAACTTCATAAACTGGTCACATGCCGATTATAAGCACAATTTAGAATCGATCATTAATGACAAGCGCGAATAACGTGATGGGAACTTCCCACCAGCATTTTTATTAGTTACTCTAATCATGTCATTTATCAGTTTTTATCCTTTCATAAATGATTACAAATTTAGTTCTACTCTAAACATTCTTTCCTAAGTGGTTCTAAATGATATGATAATTTAGTTTAGGTGTTTGTCAAGATGAATATGACCTATAAATAATAAAACATACTACCATCCTAGACAGGCTATCGCCAATCAAGTTTTATTTAAGTTGTTTTTTTCAGGTAAGTCATGTACAAAATAAATATGGAATGCACCCAATGCATACTTAATAATAGATGGGATTGATCTGTATGATCAAAGAGCACAAGATTTGACTTTCGATCAGGATTCATGGTCAGGTGTTGCCTTGGCGTTGATTCTTCCTAGGTCATCCCACCTTCTTGATTCTTTGGGTGATTCATCTAACTCCTTCTATCCCACTTGCTTTTCTCAATGATCGCTCTTTCGACTTCTATTACAAATTATGCAAAAACTCAAAATAAACCAATATTTTCTTTTTATGCAATAAGAATATTCATCCTTATATCCATTCATCCCCTTTTTAGTTGATAGAAATATAATTCTATAAACAATGAGAAAACTGGACTTTATGAAAATACAAGGTTATACATATTTATTCTATTAATTTCACATGTCAACTTCTATTACAAAAGGTGAAAGATTTAATGTTTTGATATATTTAAATGAAATATATAAATCTTAACTGAAATATATGGTTTTATAGGCTCTGGATATTTCATTTAATAAATTTCTTTTATGATAAGTTTTATAGCAAAAGGTAAATATTTAATGTATCTATATGCTTAATTTGAATGTAATTTATAAATAAATAAGAATATATAATTTTACAAACTCGGTAATGCATTATATAAATTTTCTATGCATTTGAAAATATCTTATAATGCATTTATTAAATTTGTCATTAAGTTTTAATATTCTAAAAACTTATTTTCAAATAATCCTTTTATTTGGTCTAAAATACCCTCAAGTATATTCCCATAATATAGAATTCATTATTAGTATATAAAATATTTATTTAATCATTTTAAAATTGAATAACAACCCTGGAGGGTTTTGCATTTATTTACTACTAAAATATGAGGTTTAGCATTTTTCTTAGGTCAAATATATTATGTAGTATTTACAGAACAAATATTCAAGATTTTTAGAGATCAAATAGTATTTTTTAATAAATAGATACCCATTTCTAGAACTTCATTATATATGGAAAACATTAACAAATAGGTATTCTGATTTTTCAAGAATAAAATAGTAATAGTACATTGAAAATATATTTTCCTAAGTCCAAGATAGAATCTAGTATTTTCCAAAATTTTACAATAATGTTAAGAGGACATAAACTATTTTAAATAATTAGATTACCAAATACTAATTATTCAATGTACAATAAAGAGCTAGAAAAGGGTTATTAATATTTTTACAAACATATTTATCAGTGTAATATGTAAAATTATATTTTTATAAAGTCTAGAAGATCATCTAGTATTTTAAATAATTTTCCCACAATATTTCGAAGTCCCAAACTATTTGTAGAAAATCATTTTAGTTTACTAGATTATCTAAAATAGAAAAGCTCTAGAAAAATAATTTAAACATTAATAGACCGAGCCCACTACTATGTGGCCTAAACAACCCACGAAGCTTAGGCTAAAGGCGCTTTACAAAATACTACAAGATATGGAGGAAAGCATAATCATAAGGAATACGCCGCCTCAAGGTCACCTTCTACCGCTCGCCACCCCAATCATGGAGCATGAGGTTGCCCCTACTTCCCAAACACAACATAGATCAAACGATGTAGATCTGGCGTCGTTGACAGGCCGCGCATCAGAGTTCAAGGATCATTGGCACTAGGGGTGCCAAATATGCCTGCGCAACCTTAAAATATTTAGCAACCTCAATTGATCATGTACACCTCAAGGTACCACATACATGCATGCGCATAGCTCACCAGTAGGTGCTATGGTCAGCTTGTGAAAGGTCTCATGTTCAAAATCTCCACCATAGCAAGTTTATCTTTTTTTTTCTCCCACAATTTTTGCCATTTGCCTTCTTTCCCCTCCCCCATCTGTTTCTCCCACTGTTTTTGGCTTTTGATTTTCCCCCCTCATCTGTGAGTGCTAAATCAAAAGTTATTTTTTCCTCCACACCTAAGGGCTGCAATTTTTAGCTTTTCCTTTTTCCCTCTCCCCCATCTGTTTCTCCCACTGTTTTTGGCTTTTTTTTTTTCTCCCCTCATCTGTGAGTGCTAAAATCGTCTTGATTTTTATTTTTTTCCCTCCCCTTATCTGTGAGTGCTAAAATCAAAAGTACTTTTTTTAGGGCCGCAATTTTTCAGCAGCGAATTTTCTTTTTCCCTGCACATCGAGAGCTTTTTTGAGGACACATGAACCGGCCACGAGAAGAAAACAAACTAGCACCCGGTTCGGTTTTTTAATTAAAAGCCATTTTTAGCGGCAAATAATTTATTAATGACCACAAAATTATAAGGATCTTTCAAAATTACAAGGAAAATCTCACAAAAATAAGGAACTCAACTATGATTCAAAAATTGATTTTACGAAAAATTTTAGGCTCAATTTTTCGTATGTTGCTTGGGGGTAGACACAGAATTGGTGTGACACATGTTGATCGGGCACCCTAAAGGTCAAATCGTGGATCCACCACTGTCAATGATGGTGTCACTTGCTCCCTCCCTAAACCATTTTCTAATGCCCCAAAACTACTTTCTAATACCCCCAAAATTGCTTTTCAATGGGACAGCAGGATCAGACAATCATGGTGTCACCTGCTCCCTCCCTGAACCATATTCTAGTGCCCAAAACTGCTTTCTAATAGCCCAAAACTGCTTTTTAATGGGACAGCAAGATCAGGTTCACGACGGTGTGCTGCAGCGGAACAAGGGTATTAGGCCAACAGCAGCATGCTGCAGTGGCGGCGTCGTTGGAGTGACGAAGGCACAAGAGGAGGAGCGGCTGAGACATCAAAAGCTCAATGGTTAACTCATCCTAATTCATGTTACCAACAACCAGTAGCTAAGACGCCACGGCAGCACACTAGCACAGCAGGAACAGTCGAGTACATCACTATGGTAAGCCAGTGCTGCAGACGGTCACCGGCACCCCCAGCCCAAGATCTCCAGCATGAGTACACCACAACAGGCGTCCCAGCAGACAGCCGTGGAAAAGACCATACCGACACACCTCCACGCTCGCAGAAAGGCCATGGAGGTGCAAAAAAGTTGACGCTCAGTTGCAGACATGTAGGGGAAGGACGTATGCCAACGAGCCGCAACTACGCACTTAGCAGCTATATAAATTAACTCATTTCCAAGATATCTTATTACAATCCAAATAATTTCGAAAAACAATAAGATACAGACAATGGCACTCTTACTACACAGCAATATAAAAGCTCAAGCATCCATTCCGGAGTGCCATAGATCACAGTTACAACCCAAGCCTAAAAGTCTCGTCTCAACTTGAACACACTAACATCCAGAAGAAAAAAACTATAAGTGAAGAAATACAACACAACCGTCATAGTGTGAGTTGAAACGGAAGCCAAAGCTCACGCGCCAAACTACACTCATGATATTGGCAAAGCACAGCATAAACCATCACCACAATATGGCATACAATTGCACCAATCAGATGGTGGAGAAACAACCTACAACCTCAGTATCTCCTCCTAGGTGGGCTTCTTGATCTGCGAAAGGAACGGAGAAGAAAAAATAATTGTGTTAGCAACAGAGCGATTGACCAAGGAAGCAGCTGGTGCAGATAAAGCAGAAGGAATGTACATGAAATTTGCATAATCATGAACACAAGTCATCATGACCGAGAATATACAACCACCTCATAATCAGTTTTTGCAAGAACTTGATAAAACCTCCTAACTGTTTTAGCAAGAATTTAAATGAAACCACTCCTGGCTGCGTTGTTCAGCAGAGCATTCGTAGAAGCAGGTGACTCCCAGGCTAACCCATGATTCTGCCAGCCAATCCCTCTGCTCCTTTGGCGGCCTCACTGGAGTTGGGAGGTGAGGAGGACCCACTGCTTCGTAGCTGTAGGTAGTATCTAGATCTGGTTTTTTCTAGTTTTAGGGTATGCTGGTCGTCCTGTCCTCCGTGACGGCGTTGATAGCGACACAACTAAGTACGAGAAGAAGCTCCATCCAGAGCTTCTCCGGGATGGTGGTTGGCCTCGGCATCTTCCTTGGTGGAGTTTTTTGAGGGTATGGTTCCCACAGCCCTTCATCTGGTCGTGGGTGGCTTTTATTTTCCCCTATGTTGGGATGGGTGCTCTAGGTCGCTTGTTTTCCTCTCCTCAGCGGCACCGAATGTTTTTGTTGGACTACAATTGCAGTTTTTCGGCAGGGCCAGATCTGCCTTTCGGTCAATGTTCCTGCAGCCAGAAGGAACAATAGCACCAATTGTATCCTGCTAAGTGGAGAAGAAGGCAGCCGAGATAAGTTCAAAGGCTTCTGGTTTGCGGCGAAAAAATTTGGGCCTCCATCTTGGCCAGGCTGATTGCGGCAGGTTTCCATGCGAGCAGTCGATGACACGTTCAAAGGTGGCTCTGAAGATTTCCATTTGCCAGATCTATGTTCCAACAAACCCATAATCCTTCAATGTTTTTTTGGTTCTCCTGTGGGTGGTGTTCGTTGGATTGGCTCGCACAGGGGTTTGTATCCATGTCCGTAACATGTGAAGTGGCCGGCAATTTGGTTTTATCTTCTTAATGGAATCAACGGTTCTCGTCTCTTCTTAATGGAATCGATGGGTTCCAGATTAAAAGAAGTCAAATGACACGGACAAGAAAATCTACGTCAAATGACATTGATAAGAAAATCTACGTCAAATGACACTGATAAGAAAATCTACTCCCTCCATTTTTTATGTAGGGCACGTTTTGTTTTGGCTCTTAGACCAAGGGCAACTGTGAGTTTACTCTTATACCCCTCAATAGTCATAAAATACTCATTAATTAGTGCATGGAACAATGTGACATGCCGCTATGGTAGTACTCCATTAATCGGCATTCAAAGGGCATGTCAGGGGGAAATGAAAAGATGATGCTTTGGAAACTGCATACGCCTTACATATCTGCACAAAGGATGACAATACACGTGCCCTACATAAGAAAACGGAGGGAGTATCATGCTGTAAATGAGGCTCATTAGATAAAGGAATTGATTTGCTAATTCTTGGCTGAAAATTTGTTGCTGTTGGAAAATCACTTTAGACCCTATAATTTGTACCAATCTCCATGTCACATGAAAAAAAAAAAGAAAAATTGAGTATAAGATCGCAAAGTCAAACCTCCTGCGAACATTTCTTCGCTTGACAGGGCCATTACTAAAAGCCCAGTCAACATTTATTATCTGTGTCACAAGCTCAGTTCCATCCATTGCTTTTATTGCAGCCTGGGCTTCCTCAAAGCTTTCGTATTCAATCAAAGCATATCCCTGCAAAAGTGAAGAAGGAACAGTTATACTCCATCTTCATTCATGTGAAAAATAATCAAATTGGTCACAGTTTGTATAGAGTAAAAAAAAAATGTACTTTATTATGAAACCATAACAACTAGATAAAATCAGTTGACTTTTGATATAGCCCTGTTCAGAATGGATGGAGCTGAAATGCTGGGCTTTGATAAGAGGCTTTGAGAAAACAGACATGCTGAGTAGCATAGCGCGCAAGGCCAGGCACATGGTGAGGGCAGTTGCGGCGGCAGTAGCACAACGCCCTGATGGTTTTCTGTAGTTGGTTCTTGTAGTTTTCACGTTATCTATTAGTAGGCTAGTCAAGTTAGTTGATTTGTTGAGTATTAGAGATAAGATCAATTGAGTTGATAGGACTGACTCCATGATATAAGGGGACCATAGATTATGGAATAACGTAAGCAATCCGTTATCTTTAATCCTTCCCCCAGTTCTCTCTCTTGTGCACCTCTCTTGCACATCTTTTCACCTGCTTCTCACTTGCCGCATGCCAGGTGGGACAGGATACCGAGGTCAAAGCCTGTTACCTTATATCCTCATTGGTTGCAATCCTGTGACTGTGACATACCAACTCCTATTCTTCCAAAAAGACACAAATATAAGAAGAAAAATGTAATTTTTTATATTTTACAATTTTCGGATGTTGTTTTTCGACAATTTGTTCAAGGTGTACGACAATTGATAAGTTACAGATACACATTAACTTCCCAACCTGAACAAGGTAAATAACAATAATAAAAGGAAAAAATTGCAACTTTTAACATATTAATTAAGTAAACATGGCAATGGTATTTCTCAAATTTCTCACAAAAATAAAAAAAATTTGAAAAGAAAGTTTTTTTCATAGGGAGTCCTTCTTAGGGTTTTTTCACGGAGAGCTTGTGCTGCCCATATATAACCCTTGACATATTCAATTATTACTTTTTGACATATTCAATTATTACTTAGATCACCATTTGTTAATGGTGTAAGGAATAGAGCAATCTGAGAAAATTATGAAAGGCAGCAGTTAAAAGCATATAAATATTATGAAGATATGAACAGGAGGCTTGCCTTGACAAATCCAGTGCGACGATCCAAATTCAAATGCAAGTTTTTGACTTGCCCAAACTCCCGAAAAGCATTATGGAGGTCATCCTCCTGTGCTTCTTCATGAACACCAGTAACTAGAATAATCCACCCCTCAATAGCTGAAAAAAAACCAAAAGGACAAAAAGGGACATCAGTACAACAAAACTTCAACAATAAAATACATTTAATCAAGGGAAAATACATTTAGTCAAAAGAAGAAAAAAAGTTCAGTCCTTTTTCATGGGTCACCCATTATTAAAAATCTGTACAAGGTGTAATCTGGAATGTTCTTGCTTAGTTAATTTCCTTACAAATAGCACTAGCGAGTGCACATGCTTTGCTATAAATAAAACAAATGTCATCCCACCAGGGTTCAAATTTCTCCAGACCCATAAACTGCTAACCAGCGAAAAGTGAAATCCTGTAGAATACAGACAAAATTCAAAATCCAAATTTTGGAACCGTGGTTGATTGAAAACGAAATTTCGCTAGAGTTTACCAAAAGGTCAAGCAAATTCTTTGAAAAAACAAAACATTTAAGTTTTGATGGCTTTTGCAGTGAATTTCTTTGGTTTTTACCAAACTTTCGCTAGGATTTGATGAAACTTTGCTACGTTTTTGCAAAAACAGGGCTGGCACAGCCAGCACGCGCAACGCAGCAAAGGCATCGCAGAGTGGGTGTGGTGCAGCACATGGCAGGGGTGTGCAATCGAGCCAGGTGGGGGACATGCAGCCAGCCAGTGCCCACGCGCAGTACAGAGAGCGTGGCAGAGTGTGCACGCGAGGCTGTGGTGCATGAAAGGGCGAGGCTGGATTTCCTTGCTAGGCGAAGCAAGTTTGCCTGACAAAACAAGTTTTTGAGTTGCTACCAAACACCAAACATTGCCAAGCAAAGCTGAGCAAGGCTGGGCAAGGATACCAAACAGCCCCTATATGACACGCCGCACAATTATGGGATAGGAAGGAAACCTGGTGTGCGGGGCAACGCAGATGGACACACCGCAAACTATGGGATAGGAAGGAAATCTGGTGTGCGGGGCAACGCGGATGGACACACCGCACAACTAGCTTCTTTCATAATAGTAAAGATAAGAACAAAGAGGTAAAATTGGCGAAGAAAATTGACAAATAACATAAGCATTCGCTATCAGATCAGTTACTGGAAATCAACCACCATAGAAATAACAGCCTAAAAAGGGCGGTGAAACATCTAAACTTAAGGCAGTCTCCAGCTTTCAAGTACTAAGTCCTAATTTCCACAGGGCCATAACGAACCGAAGCAACGAGATTGCAGCATGCGCTTGAACTATTCGGCAACATCATATGGAAACCAACCCGTCAAGACTAAATCCGCCGAATAAAGAAGAAATGGCAACTTCACTGAAAGAAGAAAGCAGGGAGATAGATCGAAAGGCGGAAGCGCGTACATCTGACGGGTCCGGGGCCGTCGTGCGGAAGGAGCGTAGATCTGATGGGTCCGGGGCCGTCGTCGGGGTTTAGCCAGTCGAAGGCGGCGCGGCCGGCGTGGGGACGCGACGAGGAAGTCTCTTCGCGGAACCCACGGCCCTTGGTCTTGCGCGCCGCGGCGGCAGAGTCGTCCCCGCCGGAGGCGATGGTGGAGCGGAGGCGCGGGGCCGGGGCGGGGTTGTTCTCCGGGGCGTCGTCGTCCATGAGGTCGTCATCTTCGGAGTCGAAATCGACGGCCTCCACGTCGTTCGCCGCCGCCATCGCAGCCTGCGTGCCTCCCTCGCCGCGCTAGGGTTCGGTGGATAGAGCTGGGAGTTGGGACCTTCCGGTCTCGGCTTGTGCCTTGTTGGATCACGGATGGACGTCGCGGGGACGTGCGACGGGCAGGATTTTGTTTTTTTTTTTTGCAACCATTCGGCGGAGAAAGTGAAAGAACGGGAAAACGAGTGGAAATGGATTTATCGCTGAGTTATACATCCTCTATTCTTTTCCCTGTATTTTCCAAAACAGGGTCGTGCCTCTCAAATTCTACTCTCTCCTCGTAGCTCCTTCAACCAAACAGACGTTATCCGCTCCTTATAGTACTACTACGATGCCCGTGCTTTACAACGGAGCTATAAAAGAAAGAAAAGAAAGCATAAATCAAACCAACATATGAAATTATAAAGGGTGATAGCAATGTGATCGTAGCACAACTTGGACCTCTATATATAGAACCATGACAAAGCAGTAGTACATGTGGATAAAATAGTAATAGAATGCATATAAAGCTTGAGTTTCGTTTCCAGAACTGAATATACAATCAACATCACCATTCTCTGAAAATAGCAAACATGAATCTAAGTTGTTCCATTCACCAGAAACACCAAGCATAAAACCAACATAAATAGCTAAAGAAGTACAAGACGACACACATTGGTTTTTACATATCAAAAAAATATACATATAACATATCCGTTCAGCTCCTCAGTCTGACTTAAAGACGATCTTGTATGTCATAAGTCCCTAGAAATACTGCTACACTCATTGTTTTTGCTACCAGGAGTCAATTCTCTTGCAGCTTCATCGGGCTCGCAATACTACCTGTAGGAAGCATTGTGAAATTATCATACGTAAGAACCAAGTTATAAGATGAAAATGCTATGGAGCCAAACAATAATAGGTAATCAAGAACAAGGAAGAATCATTAGTTCATTACCATTTGTGGCTGGATATACTTCCTTGTATAGCTTATATAAGCAACCAATGTGGGCAAGTCCAAGACCTCGAGCTTCTCTAACTGCATAGCAGCATAAATGCACAGCTAATAAAAAACAGGTTAAGCTAAGATCAGTACTATGGACGGTATATTTATCACATTTTTCTAAGTTCTATCAAGTTTTATCGAACAGAGAAAATTGATTAAAACTGCAGTGTAAATTTTGAGATCAGGTTTTGCTTACATTTGGAGTCTTAAAATGCAATGTAACAATATGCTTAGCTAGTCAGGCACATATCAATTTGGTTTGCTCATTTGCTTTGTCCAAGATTAGATATATCAAGTGAAACCTGCATTGAACACATTGGATCGTAAGGCATCGATGTGCAACAAGGCAGCGCAATGTCATTCCTTCATCTAATTGTTCAATTATTTTTCCATCCTTTTCCTTTTGAACGTTATTGATAAATCTAGGGATGCCAAAATTTACAACTGAATTGAAAACACTTATTCAATAAGGAATAATAGACTGAACTCAAAGGGAAATAAAGAGAGTTCTCGATGCAATCACCACGAAGAACCTCACCAAGATTTTCAGCGCTGTCAACTATAGTATTCGGCTTACAGAAAGGAAGGGAATAATATGTATAGGGGAGCTGAGTCTTTATTGATGTCAGCTTATTCACTTTCACCAAAAGTTCATCCCCCTGTAGACAAACAGGAAAAGCAGTTTAGGGCAATTCTAGCAGAAAACAAAATATTATGGTGCCATAAACTATTATTATGCTACAGATATTTTAATTAAGAGCATCAGATGCGGTGTTGCAGATATAGATCAAAGTGCAAGTACAAAAATAGAAATCTCAGCTTTGTTGAGCATCTAGTTCCATACTCCAAATGAGATGAGCTGGAATAACCACTTTGGTACACAAAACAAGGGGGAAAAACATAGATTGTGACAAATACAAGGCAAACAAAAATGACAGTTTAGATCATTTATATAGATGGCAGTGCCCTTTTAAAAAAATAGTCCTAGCAGTGCATGTAATTACTGCAAAATCATTTTTTTGGGGGGGATTGGAGATGTTCACACCACTTAATCAGTTCATTGAGATAAATGTGGATCAAACTTAGAACCCATCCAATAGATTTGTTTAGCAGCACTGACTTCCAATGCTTGATGTATTGTGGCAATTTACTGGCTATTCCAATGCTTGATGTCAGAATTGTTTGTTTCCGTTTTTGAGCGAGAAATGGAAATATGGGCGAGGCTTCTTTTCAAAAAAAAAAAGAAGACTGGCAATACCAGCTGAGTTAATCAATTAATTAAAAATTAACAGAAACTGGTACCATGGCATCAAATTCACACTCTCGCTTAACCAGCTCATCTACATTCTACAGAGTACAGCTGCCAGTGCCAAGTCAAGAGTTACCATTTTGTTGTTTTTGATACTTTTACTCATCATGAAAACATATTATTAAAAATAGAGCTGAACTGTATATAACATGCTTTCTAAACTCTGCCACAAAGTTGAATCTAAACGGAAATAAACTCTGGTATTGATCTAGTCAGGGAACAAAGCATCTACACAAAGAGCTACATGACTTTTTTGAATGTTATTTAACGGAGGATGACCTTTTATCTTGTACATTTGGAAACCAAAAGGCCGGGTAAATCACATATTCAAGCCTTCAACGGAAACTTACAACTAAAATTGGGCCACACACATAAATCATATATTAAAATTTTACACGTATTAGATTCACGTCCATAATCGTATCATGCCCAAACCGTTCCTATCTTTCCATGCAACGATTACAAATCCAGGAGTGCCATATCACACAAATATAAGACGACAAATTCCTGCCACAGCTAAATAGCCGCACATATCATCCTAACCAAGATTTGCCGTAAACCGAGAAGGGGGAAAACAAGGAAGCAGTTTGCAAAACAAAGAGAGAGAAAGATACCTCGGAAGAATCTTGCTGCAGGTACCAGGACAAAGCCTCAAGAATCCCCAGGAACAGCAATGCAGGGGCGGGTCTCTCTCAATTATGCAATGGAGTATCTTTCGTTTCTCGTTCTTGAGGAAGCGGAGGCCCTAGGAGGCTGACCAAGGCAGGAGGAGGTCCAGGACAAAGTAAATCAGCTGAGTATTTACATACAACTAAAAAAAATCAAAGAAGACAACACTAACCTTCAGGCAGTGCTAATTTGTGGATATCTCTATCATAAAAGTGCAAGTGTGGAGCTTACAAAATACCTGCTCATAAGTTAACCATGAGCTAAAGAAAGTAATGTAGTGTCATCTAAAATTACGCCCATATATACATAACGCTGGCCTTGCATATTTCTAATTTTGCACTAATAGAATTTGCCTTCATTAAGAAATAAAATGTTTAATTATAACCTATGTTATAATAGAATAAGCAAATGTGTCATGTTTGATATAAGTCAAATGAAATTCATAGCTGGGTAATTGAGCCAGAGTACTGTAGTTAAACCTCCGTCGATCTGATCCGTAGGGTGAGCCAGCAGTAGCCACCACGGAACGAACGCGAAGGACAACAGCAGCTGCCGACGGCGAACTCGACGCCGGCATCGTTCCTTTATTGGAAGGAACAAAAAGACTACCAAACTGCCGAGAGAAAGAAGAATATAAACAAGCCATCCCCACGACGAGCAAGCCGCCGGCCACCACCACAGCTCTCAGATCAGGGAGGAGAGGTCCGCCTGGTGTAGCCGAGAGCCACCGGCCACCAGCCGCTACCGGCGTCGCCAGACGTCGATGTTGGCCGCCCTAAACCCACCATCCGCACCACCCGCGAGCAGATGCCCGCCGCCAGCGAGGAAGATGGATGGGGAAGAAGCCAGCTTCTCCAATCGGTGCCGAGTAAAGCCGTCGAGCACCACCGGCTACCTGCCAGCCACCGCAAGGCGCAGCAGTTGGCTGCCACCCAGCGGCCCAGCGACGGCAAGACGACGCCGCCACTCGTAGCCCCAGTCATGACGAACTGCTCGACATCGCCCTCTAGATCTGGAACTTAAGGAGGAAGGGGAGGGGAGAGGAAAGGGGAAAACGGAGGGAGGAGAGTAGGGGAGGAAGGGGGGCAGGTCCCCTCCCTCTCACCGCCGGCGAACTCGTCGGAGAGGGAGAAGGAGGGGGCCGGGCTTGCACGGCGGTGGTGCTAACTGGAGAACGAGGAGTTTCGCGAGATCTCTTGGGAGAGTGGAAACAGAACGACGGGTGAGCTGCTCGAGCGGGGTTGGGCCATTGGGGGCACGTTAGGGTGGGGGAGTGGGGGGAAAGTTAATCTGGACCGTGGGTGTGAGATTCAACGGCCGTGATTTAAAGTTGGTGAAACCAGTACCACCACCACCACCACTACAAGAGCCTTTTTAATAGTAGAGATAAAATCAGATTCTAATATAAGACTTGAAAATTGTTATTTTGTGCCGGTCAAACATTTTGATATTTTGTAGCCATTTTTGTAAGGATTCTAGTGGTTTTTTTTAAGCTCTCAAAACCAATTTTCAATAATTTTTTTCATTCTCTCCAATCCTTTTTCAAAACCCTCAACTTTTTAGATTATAATCTATAGTAGTTTTTCATTTCTAAAGAACACGGCTTGAGCATCTCCATTGTTGGACCTTGGCTGAGTCACCTAGGAGCAAAATTTATTTCTTTCACGGGCAAGGTTTGCAAAAGGACTATGTAGAGAGGGCAAAATCTAAATTTTTATTTCAAAATTTTTTCAAAAGATTTGGAAAAACACAAATTGTGCATAAAAATAACTTTCCCAAAACCCCAAAATTTTAAATAAAAATAAAATCAGAAAAATCACAATTTTTTGTTTAGCTTGAAAATTCAAAATGGCTCAACTCCCTTCATCGCATGTTGCACACGCAGCCTACATGTGAGAAAATGAGCTGCTAGATCACCCTGTGCAACCACGCCTACATGAGAGCTCGCCAGAGTCACCTCCAGGTTCTAGTCCTCTCGTGGGCTTATCTCTCCCACACCATATGATTTGCACTAGTCCCTGGATCAATATACTAGTGCACACCATTTACATAGCCGGATCATTTTATACAAGCGAAGGAAGACTTAATTGAATTAATAACCTGAGTTAAGCCCAAAGGCTAATAAGTTTTGCAAACCCGACACATTGGCCCAGTAGTCTTAAAAACATAAATCAGAGTGTGAAGAGAACAAAAGGAGCAAAAGAAAACTCTACTGGCTATGCCGTGCATGCGACTGAAGCGACGCCCAACACCTCGTCTTGACCGTCAGCATACCATTGCTCTCCATCTTCATGACACTCATAAGGGTATTGTTCGACGTCTTCATCTAAAATAGCGAGTGTGTACGAGATCAGTGTGCAATCATACCGCACTGGTGAGTTAACACCAACCTAATGCATTTAGTGATAGAGGTTCCAGAGGTTCCAAAGAAAATATTAGGGTTTGTTTAGTTGCAGAAAGCAAATTTTATAAACCAAAACCTATGATTTAGCAATTTTATCTCAAAATTTTACTAATCAATGATTCAAAGTTTAGTTCTCATTCTCATACGTTATCTCATTCCCATAGTACGCTTTCTCCATACTCCTGCCATCATCTTCCGGGCGAGGCATACCCATTGTGGGTCATACTCCCATGAAGTGCCCGGTCTTCCCTAGTTAAGTTGCTAAGCCTATTCTAGAGTCACGGTTCCTGGCGACATATGACCTAGATCATCCCTTAGATAACGACATAACCCTGTCTCCCCCTTGGACTAGGGTTTGCCATGATGCACTCTCGCTACCGATGGGCCCTATGTTTGCACTACCGCGCGATAGCAACACGTTATGATGCTAGAAACCAATTCACACAGGTAACTGGTCAGTGACTTTCTACTGCTTGCCTCTCTGCACTTCTATCCGGTCCACTCTCAGAGTCTCAGATTCGACCAGTCCACACCTAACCATAACTACTCCTTTCTTCTGCTATCATTCCTCTGTGTGTCGCGCACACAATGTGTCGAATCACCTCCCACAGGCAAGTGGCAGCGCTTGGCAGCTACGCGTATTACTCTGCGCTCCCCTCTGCACCGTTTGTGAACCGATAGAAATCTTCTCAACACCATGTAGCCTTAGCTACTCCCAAAAACCTTAATAACATGCCGGACCACGTCCGCATTCCACAACCACAACCACACTGGCATGCCAGGCCTAAGTTCTAATGATCAAATTTTAGTGTGTAATCATGTCCGGTGAATGTTAGTTCACCGTTCCGAGGCGACTAAGCCTAAAAATTATTAATTGGATCTGAGCAATGTCTAAGCAATTTTAACCAAGACTTAAGAGTCTATATCATTTTATTTTAACCTAGCTAGGCTAACAAGGAGTGATCATCAAGACAATCATTATTATAATCAAATGAGAAATGATATTACGAAGGCAAGATCATTCATGATGGAACAATAATGAACAATTGACAGGACATGATATATCATGATTAACAAGTAGACATTCATAATTTAAAGCGCATGCAATTTGATAATTTAAATAAAATATATTTAAAATTTTAGTAGCAATATGATCTAACTGGATGTTAACTCGCCTTGGTCCTGTGTGTGGTGGTGGTCATCTTGCTGTTCGTTGAAGGGTCCTTCAAGCTCCTCAGCATTTGATAATGGAACGGTTCGACAATAAATAAACAACCAAGTGCAACGAGAAAGAATAATGCATGAGATGCAACGAGCTTAGTATAGCGATCGGTGAACAGCGATTTGCGAATGAATGTTACAGCAATACCTTCCTACGTATCAAGGAAGTTCCATAAGTCTAATTAAGTTCATAATTTTACGAATGGATAATTTTACGAATGGATAACGTTGGTGTGAGCGATAGCGAATGGATATATGATGATGATGATGCAATAATTACCCTAATTATAATACCCAAATATAGTACGTAGATTTAAAATACTTTGATCTGAAGTATTTCCTAAAAATTATTAGGGAGTTGCTGCTACAGTGTTATAATTAATTTAATTAATTCTAATAGCAAATGTTAATTCCTAAGGAAAGGGTTTTAATTACCTTTTCGAGCATCTATGCATTAATGACATGATAGACTAAGTTTCAATATTTTAATAAATTAGCATGGTGTTGGTAAAGTTTCTATACAATTTTGGGGATTAATTGAGTCCACTTAATATATTAAATAAATCTGATTTGATTACCGCATTAATAATATTTAGGGAAAAAAGGCTTAAACTCCTGTTTTAATTTGTCCAGAGAGCAATAATGGTGCTAAAATCATACAATAAATTGATTTAAATCTCAATCCATATTTAAGTTTCACTGAAAATTTACCATGATTTTAGGAGCTCAATAACTAATTTAAAATAAATGGAAAATTGTTTATAAAATACTTTAAGGGGAGTTTCTGGATTAAACAGAGGTTTAATTGGGTTACTGTTCCTAACCATAATTTTATTAGATCCAGCTTTCTGTTAGGTAATTTCAATATTTTTTTCACAATTGTTTGTAGCTATTTACTGTTTTTAATAAACCTAAATCATTTACTGGATTTATCTAAATCAGTAAAGGCTGGAAAATCCTTTGGAACAATATTAGGCCAGGCCCAATACCATTTAGCTACGAGCGCCGCTTGGGCCCATCTAGCCAGCGTGCGGCTTCGCGCGACAGCGCATTCTTCTTCGTCAGCAAGATTCGCATGAAGCTAACCAACAGAGAAGGCGTACTACGGGGAATACGCTTCCACTAATGCTGATTGGTGGGTCTGAGGCCCCACCTGTCAGCGACTAACGCTCTCTCTCACGGGAGATTCAAACGGAAACCTCCCCCTAACATTTGGGTCCTACATATCAGTGGCGTGGTTCACAGTGAATGTGAACCATGCTCTACGCGGACCTTCTGCCGAGCTCTGGCGAGGTACCAGCACCGGTTAGGCAGCGCTACAGGGCCTAAGTGGTGGTGTTCAAGCATGCTAAGGGACCGGGGTGAGTAAGGCTAGAAAGTGTCGCCAGAAACTTCACCGGCAACGAGCCGAAGCGGTGGTGACACAAGTGGTGGTGGCAAAAGGCTATGGGGAAAGCGGCGGTGGCTCTAGCTGACACAAGTGGCAGGGGCTAGTGTGGCAAAGGCTATTGGACCGGGGAAGTGGCGATTAGGGCGCGTAAAGGTGGCGTAGCTGAGGCGAACCAACGGTTGGTCTTGGCGATAGGTACAAGCAATTGGAAAAATACTCACGAGGAGGAGGAATCGAAAGGGGTGCTTGGTGGCGAGTGGCGAGAAACCGATTGGGATGAGCGCTCTCGGATCGCTGGAAGGTTGGTGAGGTGTATCTCGAGCTCAAAGAGGGGCAAATTCAAATTTGGGTGTTGAGCAATCTTGAAGCGAAACAAAAAGGGAGAAAGGAGAGTGGCGACTTCTTATAGCATGGGCGGTCACGTGGGGTCTTGAAGTAGGAGAGAACGAAAGCGGGGTGGCGGCTAGAAAGAAACTAAGGACAAGGGCGTGTGACACAAGTGGTGGTGGCAAAGGTGACGGTGGCGTTCTGACCTACCATGGCTCTAGTGGCAGTTAGGGCGGCGTGCTCATTGCGAAGATTAGATTTGGCAACGTAAATGGCGGCAAGGAAACGACCGAGGAGAGGTGCCTTGCACGACCATCAAGTAGGGGTGTCTTGGCGATATTCTCAGTACAAGCAATTGGAAAAATACTCACCGAGGAGGGAGGAATCGAAAAGGGGGTGCTTCGGGTGGCAGAGCTCCAACGAGGGGGAGAAATCCGATTCTGGGAGCTATGAGCGCTCTCGGATCGATTCTAGGGAGGACGTCATGGGGTGGAAGGTTGGTGAGGTGTATCTACGAGCTCAAGGGGCTAGAGGGCCTGGCAAATTCAAATTTGGGTGTTGAGCAATGCTGCGGGGGCGAAACAAAAAGGGAGAAAGGAGAGTGTGAGCTCAGGCGGCTTCTTATAGCATGGGCGGTCACGTGGGGTGCGAGAGAGTAGAGAGAGGGAGTAAGGAAAGCGAGCGGCCAAAAGAATAAGGACAAGGGCGTGGCCGGGTGACACTGCTGTGGCGGCAGAGTGGCAGAAGTGGGGACGGCGTACTCATGCAAGGTAGTAGCCACACGGGGGAGCAGCCTGTCATCAAGTGTAAAAGGAAACAATGCAGAGGTCGGGTGGCGATAGAGATTTTTGAAGGCAAGTCTTGCGATCTTGTAGTCTTGGCGGCTAACAGCATGCGCAAAGAATCGCAGGGGCAAGGTGTAACAGCCCAAAATCCTGTATATTTATATTTTTGAAATCACTCTCGTAAGTGCAGTTTGTTGCAGAAAATTCTTGCAAAAAATTCATTCTTTTAAAATTCACATATGGACCTATAAAATGTTTAGGCTAAACAACTCACTAAAGATACTCGTCTGAGGGACTTAATAACTCAAATAGTGCTCCTACCATGATAAATCACAGTTTATTAAAAGAAAAGGGTAAAGAATTTAGTAAAGGACAGATAATTCCTTAAAATTCCTTGGCTTACATACATATATTTAAATATACGATATATACACCTAATTAATCAAGAAAACTTCATCCAAGCATTTAAATAAATATATAGATGAATATACTTTGATAAATGTTATATGGGAGAATTAAGAACACAAGTAAATGTTCACATAAAATATACTTATGCATAAAGATCATTATGCATAATGCACCTTTAAATCATATTGATATATGAATATACCTATACATATATATAAACCTTTATACAAATATTCATATATGACATATATATGTATATTCATGAAATGGATTAAAACTCCCACTAAAATTCCTCAAAAATAACATAAATTAGTTTGAAACCCTGTAATCGGCCAACCGCCTTCCGGCAAGGAAGATCAATCTCACCAAGTCCTATATGTGTCACGATCGACTTGCTAATTAATCCTCGGCCGAGGGATACGCACCATAATACTACCGGACTTGAAAGCCGACTTGTGTGTCGCACACGTGCTGATTGATGCTATGCGCATCTGGTGGCAGACTCATCGAACATCTATCATCAAGGCGCTCGGCAACGAAGTGGTGCAGCCAACAACCAGAATTTCGAACCTTGACATAGGATGATAAAGAGCCATCACTTGCGTTTACGACGCCAATTGGATCCTCCTACGCAGAAGATTCACGCTCTACGTCGGAACTATTATTGGTCCAGTTGTAGCCTATAATGGAAGACGACCCCTCTCAACGCCCTTTGACTTCGGCGTGCTTATCTCGCCCGTAGGCTCAGTCTCGCGCGCGCTTAAATACTGCACTGTGCTGCAGCTATGCTCCATTGAAACCTGGCCACTATCTCATACGTCTAGCTATTTAAATAAATACGAGAATATAAACTTGATTTATTAAAAATAGCTAGACATCTCCAAAATTGCTAGAAAATTTATGATAAATACTAGAACCTATGCTGGATTTAATAAAAATATAATCATGAACAGTAACCATAGATTATTCCAGGATATAATTCATTAGATTATCCTTAGGGTATTAACCTATATAGAATAAATAGCAGAAAAGGATTTCTGGTAATAAAAATTTAATTAACACTTAATAAAATCTGAGAAAATTCATATGAGGCATGAAATAACTTTCTGGACTTTAGAAAAATATAACCCTCATAAAATAACTTATAAAATCACTAGTCATCCATTATTGGCTTAATCAATAACCATGATTTTTAAGATTTTTAGAATGTTGGTTAATCAAAAATGCTCCTCCTAACTAAAGATGTTAAAATCACCTGTACTAAATGACAATTAGAGTTATATTTTTGGATCTCAAGATTTTACAAACTCATGGTTAAGATATATATATATATATATATATATATATATATATATATATATATATATATATATATATATATATATATATATATATATATATGAGCACATGTACAAATAAATACAACCTATAATTAAGTCCTCCACACATTCAAAACTCTTTTTATAACAAAAGATCAACGATAAGAAGAGTTGATGAAGAAAATACTTCAAACAAAAATCTAATTTTTGCCTTATACAATTATTTCCTAAATCTATGGGTAGATATTATGAGTAACTTCTTGCATTAATGCATATCATCTTCATAACGCCGCTCTATCGCTATCTTTTGTAAACTATTATGTAATAGAAGGATCATGGAACTTCCTCGATATTTTAGGATAGAATTTATCACTCTTCGACAAATCGCTAGACTCGGTAAAGGCATTTCATGCATCATGCTTCTATTTGCATATCGATGCTTTTATTTATTGCTCTTCAATTTCGTTCCGGTTATTAGACGCCGAGGAACCGGAAGGACACTTCGAAGATCAACAGGACGATCCTCACTACCCACAGGACCAAGGCGAGTTAATTTCCACCCTAAAGGATGTTTGCTTTTACTAGGGAGAATCTCGATTTTCCTAGTCTTGAGTCAACAACCTTCCCTTTAGGTGTTACTTTTATTAGGGAGAGTTTATACTTTCCCTAGTACGAGTTAACATTCAAAAGGATCATATTGAATCCTAGTTTTATTAAATATTTTATTTACAGTATTAAACTGCATGCTCTTTAAGTAATTAAACCTGTTTGCTTAAATCTTGATATATCATGCCATGCTATCATTTGTATTTATTCTACCTTGATGATATTGCTTTGAATTTATCATCTGTCCTTTGACTTTATGAATGATTGCCTTGATAATCACCCTTGACAGTCTGTTAGGTTGAATAAAATGATTTAGACTCTTAAGTCTTGGTTAAAATCTTGCTTAGACATTGCTCAGGTCCAATTATTAATTTAGGCTTAGTCGCCTCGGATCGGTGAACCGACATTCACCGGACATGATGAATATATCAACTTGGTTTACTGGATATTGGGCCTGCCATGCCAATGTGTGTGGTTGGGAACACGGATGTATTCCGGGTTGTGGTTATGGGTGTGATGTAGCTGGGCTACATAGTCTGAAGGAAGGCTGGACCACGGAGATGGTCTTTGGCGACCAAGATCATTTGTGCCGGTCGGAGCGCGAGTAGTTTTCGTAAGCTTTATGTCGCCTAAGGGGTTCTGCACAACGTGAGTTCAGTGTCTTTGGCTGCCAAGATCCAGGCTGAGCCCGGTCGAGTAGTTTTCGCGTAACTTTATGCTGTCCACTAGGGTTCCTGCACAACGCGTGGCCATCGCGCGGTAGTGCGGACTTAGGAGCCCGCTGGCTTGCTAGACAGCGTCAGGGTCAACCCCTAGTCCGAGGTGAAGACAGGAGTAGGTCGTCATCCTGATGGGTGATCTAGGTCTTACGTGACAGGAAGCCGTGACTCTAGTGCGGGCATGGCAACTCGGCTAGGGAAGATCGCACGCCGGTGGCGTAAGATCCATTAACCAGCGCCACACGGGAAGATGATGGTCGGTGTTTGGAGGCGTCGCAGTTGTTCATGGAAGCGCCGTGGTTTGGGAAACGTTTGGCAGTGTTCAAGAAAACTATCGTGAAATAAAAATGAAAGACATTGATTAGTAGAACTTTGGTTAAAATATGCTAAGTCATAGGCTTTGACTTATAAAATTTGCTTTCTGCAAATAAAAGAGCCCCAACCTTTCCTTTGGAACCCCTATCATTAATTGCATTAGGTTGGAAGCTAGCTCGCCACTGTTTGGATGACACTGATCTCGCATTCATATTCTCTTTTAGATGGAGAATATGAGCAGGATCGATCGACGCCATGAAGATGAAGGACGGGACTTGTTGACGACTGGCGAGGCTTAGGGCGTCTCTCCAGTCGAGTGCTTAGGCATAGCCGGCACGAGACTCTTTTGCATCTTTTGGGTCTCCGCACTCTGATCTTTTGGACATTTGGATTATTTGAGCCAATGAGCCGAGTTGTAAACACTTAATAGCCTCTGGGCTTAATACAGGTATTATATGTAATTTAAGTCTTCTGCTTGTATGTGATGATCCGGCTATGTGAAAGGTGTGCACTAGTGTACTGATCCAGGGATTAGTGCAGATCAAGTGGTGGGCTAAAAACGGGCCCCACACAAGGCGCGGCCAAGCGTGCCAGATAGCGCGTCGAAGGGGAAGAAGGTGTACAGACCAACGGTCGCAAGGGGGAGCGGCGAGGTGAACCAGGGAGAGTGAGCTGGGGTGAGCCAGGAGAGGGAGACGGCTGGCTCGGTAGTGCTGGCTGGCCAGGTTGGGCCGGCTGGCCTGGCTAGGCCGGCTGGGTGACCTAGGGCCAAAAATAGGTTAAGCCCAATTGGGCAAGACCATTTTTAAAGAGAAATTCAGATTTAAGGGTCTGTTTGGTTGCCACCTAACTTTGCCACAACTATCCTTAGGCAAAGTTAAGCAGCCACAAAAAGTATGGCGGACAAAATCGGTGCCACACTTGTGACAAAGTGTGGCAAAAAAATGAGTCTATGACGTCTGGGGTCAGAGGCTAAGAAAGTGTGGCACGACAAATGTTAGGCATGGAACCAAACGCACGCCTAAGAATATGTGGCGCGACTAAGATTAGGCGTGGCAGCCTTAGGCTGCCAACCAAACAGGCCCTTAGAGGTTGAATTTGATTTGTTCCAAAGGGGCAATTCAAAATTGAATTTGAATGATTCATTTACAATTTGGCATAGTTAGGGATAGGATGGGTAATTAAGGAATAGGTGATTTCAAGTTTCAAATCTACATTAGAGGAATGGACCAAAGGTTTAAATAAAATTAGGTTTAGCAAGTGTCATTTAATTAGATGTCAAATTACCCAAATTTGATATAAAGGGAGAGATTTGAATCCCAATAAATTGCAATTACATGGTCTTATAGGAATTGGATAAAATGTTAGGATATTAGTGATATTAGTGCTCAATTTCAAAAATAAGCACACACAGATATATATATATATATATATATATATATATATATATATAATAGTAAATGAGTGATTATTTACAAGCATACAAAAAGGTTAATTTGTACAAAAAAGGGAATTTAAAAGAAAATAATAATTATATGCATGCTTAGATTCTAATGACCTAAAAAGGGCTGTTACACCTTTATGGCTCCATCGTACGTCGTGAGGTGTCCATACTTTATAGTCTTCACTCCGCTCCGCCAGGCGCATAGTACACGCCATGCACATGCATAGCAAATCCAAGCCAAGAGAACACAATGGTGTAATTGTGCAAGTATAAAATAAGCAATGGTGGCAGTTCTTATTAGTTATCCCTTAATTCCTTCACAGAGTTACTTATATAAGGATCTACAGTAAATTAGGGATAGAGAATCTCTAATAGAGTTTAGAGAATGAAGAGGGTTTTATGACTAAACTGCCCTTGCCCTTTCTTCCTCCTCTAGCTCTCTCCCTTTCTCTCTCCTATCCAGCATATCGTAGCAGTTGCGCCTCGGCTATCCTTCGCTGCCAGTCACTACCGATGCTCACCATCCTTCATCATTGGCCATCCTCTGTCACCAGTTGACACCATCTGCTGCATCTCTCCTCCGTCGGTGGGTCACCAACGTGGAAGGAGAAGGGCACTACCGCCCTTGGAGAAGGAGCTAAGCAAAAGCGGGGCGGCTCCAGTGCCCAAGATCTCATGGCAACACAAAACAATGAGGACGGTCATGATGATTCCGGAGAGCTCCATGCAAAGTCAAGCATTGGCACTGTGAGATGATGAGGACGTCACAAGCAAGGATATAAGCATGGCTCCTCATTCCACTATGAATGATGTGGACACGTTCGATCTTCTAGTGAGATGGATAGATTCAATTTAGTGTCACGGCAACCTTGACGACCTGGCTACCAACCATGCAAGGATTGGAACCCGATGATCGCTAAACCACCACAACGAAGCGTTATCAACCGTGCCAGAAACATGATCGACCTGATCACGAAGATCTGTTCCTACGATGTAACCAAAGAACAAGCAAGAACAATGATAAAAGCAATCTAAATTGCAAATCTAAATTAAGTACTCAAGAGTTGGGGTTTCGAACTCGTCCCTATTGGTCTAGCCGACATAAGAGGAATTGATGCTGTTTCAACACATATGTGAAAAAAAATATGCTAAATAAAACCTGGGGAAGAAGAAGAGGGTGGCGGCCATATATAGAGTACGTATAACGGGCAGAGGGGTGTTGGATATCAGATTGGCACGCACCCTCATGCAACCCTAGGGGTACATGGGCCTTGGGCCCAAAAGTGGGGTGACGTAACACCCGACAGATTCTGATCGCTTGATTGTTTTATCAATTTCGGGCGACTCGGAATGAATCTGGATGTGGGGCCAGATCCGTTGGAAAGCTTATCTCGTAAACTTTCCATCAAGTTCTGATGGGCCTTAATTGGACGTCGTATGCGGCTTGGGTGTTCGTTTGATTGCAGACTGGTTGCTGACAGCCGAACTGGGCGTCCGGGCCTCGTGGGGAACTGGGCTTGTACTTGGGCTTGATTGTCCTTGGAAAGGTAGTTGGGCCTTGGTAATGACATGCTGGACCTTCCTCATCGATGGCATGAACGGTTTGGCTAAAGGTTTCAAGTCCACTTGGTGTTCTTTCCGTCCTTGCTGCAATGTAGTCGAAGTAGACGATGTAGTAGACGTAGTGGGCATAGTTGAAGGAGAAACCGTGCTTGTATCGTTGTTTGAGATCTCCTCATCATTCATAGTGGAAGGAGGAGTCGTGCTTGTATCACTTCTTGTGACGTCCTCATCACGAGATTGAGTGGATCTAGTTAGGAACAACCTAGATTCGGCGTGATTTTCAACGTCGACGAACCTTGAATCCTCGAGGAAGGTTAATCCATTCATGAGATGGCTAGAGTAGTGCCTAGCAGACTAAATCAACGAAGACAATGAGGGACCATGTGGGGATGTGCTCTATAGTGCCGCCGGAGACGATACGGTGATGAGGTGTGCTTTGCTTCGACCTGGTACGACTATGAGGCGGTTCGGTTGGGACAGTGGCCTGGCTTGGATGATGGTATAGGACAGAGTAGACTTCACTGGAGATGGGAAAAAAGGGAGGAGAGAGGCGGCCAAGTGGTAGTTTTGGTGTAATTTTGGAATGGACGAAGGGACATAGATGTCTATCATGGCATATCTATGAGCTTTGGCATTTTATAATCACATGTGACTAATTCGAGACTTTATAATGGCATATATCTGAAACAATAACTTTCTTGTTACTACCGGTGAACCGACTATTACAACCGGTTCGAAACAGGTTTCAAAACCGGTTTTGGAACCGGTTATAGGCAACCGCGACTGATACGCGGTTCCCCCAACCGCTTGTGGTACGATACCGCAAGCGGTTCGAAAGGCGCCCTGGCAAGCTGGTGGAGTCTCCACGTGGGTGCTCGGAGAGGCTGAGCGCAAATTATATTCAATATAGAATATGTTCTGCGAGGGCCGAGTTTTCAATATGAATTTTGACAATAAAATTAAATACAACTACAATAGTTTTTTCACAATTAAATATATATTATGACATGTACTCATTCACACAACCACAAGTTCATTTACACAATAGTACAAATGAATTAAAATGGACAAGTTGATGTACACATAAAATAATGAGCACACTAAAGCAATGTTTATACATTTCAAGAGTACAAGGGTGAATCTTGAGGTCATTTCTTGCCTACATCGCTATTTGTGCCCTTCGATGATTCCAACATTTCACCTGTCCTTACAAAAGGACAATCTCTCCATCCCTTTGTGTGGAACTCGCCTTTGGTGGATATAATCTCGTCGACAATGAAGCCGATAAGTTGTTCTTGGATTGCTGCAACCCGGTGAGGCAGGATCACGCCTTGCACATCGAGGTAAGGCTGCCAAAGCAAGAAATAAATAAATCTCTCAACACGTAAAGTGTAAGTACTAAGAAATTAAGATGCATCATTAATTTGGTATTTTTGACACACACGCACCTCGTCATTTATTTTCGGCACATCGTCTTGGAAAAGATTTTGCATGTAGTGGCACAAATAATAGCCACATAAGTTGTTTCCAGCCTTTTGCTGTATAACCTGTGATGAAATTAAAAAAGAATACAATTAGTCAGATGAAAAACTATCATTAAAAAATATGAATTAATTAATATGCTTTATTACGTACTTGAGTGCTTAATTGGACTGTGAATTCGTTCTTGAAAGTTCCTTTATGCTTCTTTCGGAACCTTGCGAATGCCCTGTGATGCGTTATTACATGAATAGTAATTATTAGAGTTCGAATTAATTAAATAGCTAGGCATTTCAATATAATAAGGAAACCATCTTATAAATTAATATGTGCCATACTGATTTAGCGTGTCAATAATATATTGATATTTTTGTTGTGGCTTCCTTCTTGAGTTTTGAGCAATGATCTTGCTATTATCAAGCATGATAACAAGAAGGACCCAGTGAAACCTATTAATATATTTCAACATATATATGTAATTAGTCATATTATGTATGCTTTAAAAAGATAGGAACGAGAGGTTATGTGGACATGTATATATACGTACTCGAAGTTGAAGGGCAAAATTATGTACGATTTGTAGTGCTGTCCCAAGAATGCATCCAGAATGTAATCCTCAAAATCCTTTGGTTTGTATCCGAAGACAGCCTCGTCGACAATCTCTGGGTCGACTATGAAGCCCACGTTGAAGTCAGTCAGTCTTCTACATCGTTGTATCTCTATTCTACATAGAAAGGGATAAGTTATTAGAGTTGCAACTTTCTGGTACGAGGAAGCACATGGTAAACTTATTAGCTTGATACGTACAGACACCAGCAGCTCATGAGAGACACGTTGACAGCGTCCTGATGGTAAAAATGGTACAAGTCTTCGAATTCTAGCCATATTTGGTTGTCCCCGCAATAGAAATCTTCGATTTTGATACGGAGGGGGAACATATTTCTTCCTTGGGCGGACTCTACCATGTACCATTCATGAAATTGCCGCATATTGTTTGTTAAATCCTTTATGTTTTTAGGGTTAACCAACCCCCGGCCCAACTCATATCGCCATCTCACTTCTGCCATTCGAGATCATCCGTTAATCCAAGAGCTTCAGCTGTAGAACCGAGTCTTGCCTCTTTCATGAATTGGTCATGCTATTTTTGCTCTTTCTTCTTCTTTGCCGCCTCTGCTTGACCCCTTTAGAGTTCAATGTAGCCTTTGCTATTGTCCGGTTGTGGTCTGACGGCATAGGCAGTGGTATTGCATGGGATGTCGCGAAGTGTTTTGAAACTTTTCGATCAATTGTTTGCTTTGCTACCGCACCTTAGGTGCGGTGTGCAAACAACCTGCTGACAACGATTTTTCTTGTCTCCTCGTCCGTCATATCATATGCCCTTTTTGAAGGTTCCTTTGACCTTGTTGATCGGCTGGACTGGGCCTTCTCGGGAGGAGGATGGCTCCTTCTGATTTGAAACTTCTTTCGCAGAGGAGATGGTGGAGGCGTGCTTTTCCTAGGGGTTCGTTTTCGTTGGAGATGCTGGTGGAGTTGGGCTTCTGTGTGGAGCAGGAGTACTTTGTATTGGCGGCGAGGCATTGTGTGGAGGTGATGTTGGAGGAGGCGTGGTTTGTCGTTGTGGAGGAGGCGAGCTTCCTTCAGTCGGCTCCAATTGTTCGATGTCTCTTGGTGGAGATGACACCTCCATGCTATCTGGAAATATGATGTATCGTTTTCGTCAGAGGATGATACCGTAGAGGGCCTGTCCAAGCTTGGTCACCTGATCGCCTCCAGCAATATCGAGCAAAAGATCTTCAAAACCGCTTAACACCTCCTCTACAGGGACCTTCGAGTAACGGGGGGTATCTTGTTGCAGTGGAATGTCTGGTCCGGCTCTAATGGGAAAGTCATGCCGTAAGCCACCTTTATGGAGAGGTTACGCGCCTCGACATGTAGCTCATACTGGAGGCGAACCTTGATGTTGTCCACTGGAAAATGGCCTAGGTCATCCCTTCAAAGCTTGCGGTGGACGCCTTGAATGCTCACTTGCGGAGGAGGCTCTTGAGCTAATCATGGCGTCTGGCAGATTGTTTGGACCTGCTCCCTGAAGCTTGCTGAGGGCTATGTGCACTTATTGCGTAACTATGTCGCCAATTGGCTGTATTTATATAGCCCTCTGGTTTTGCTCCTTGCTCGGCTCCTGTACGTTTGGGAATCCTTCGCGAATCCGTACTTCTATGGCGTCGACAAACCAATACCTCTTGTCCGTCCCGGGTGCTCAGGGTTTTAGAGGGCATGTATCAGCTCGTCATTCTCCCTGTCTGTCACTAAGGAACCTGACTGAGACTGCTCAACGGCTTGTTCAATCCTTTGCCCAACATCTTGCACTCCCGGTGCCATCACCAAGCTGCCGTCATCTGCAAGGACCCCTCCCCCCGACGTGAGCCATGAACCAATTTCGCAGGTGGAATTCCCATTTAGCAGTAGCAGGTGGTACATCCTTGGCCAATAATTCTTCCTCCCGCTTCTCCCATTTCGGTATAGCCTTGATGTAACCACTGGTGCCGAGATGGTGGTGGCATTTCTTCTTCTGTGCATTCATCTTGTTCTTTTGGCTCGCGGCTTGGCCTTCAGCTGAGAGTTTGTACTCCTCAAATGCTTCCCAGTGATCTGCCAGCTTAGAAAATAGATTGAAGCCAGGCCTTTGTCCTTTTTGCACATACTTGGCATTTAAAGACGACTTCCATGACTGAAATACGGTTGCAATCTTCTTCAAAGTGTATTTCATTACTTTGTCTTCGAACCCTTCAGGGAATTTGAAATTGTCCTTAATATCTATTCACGGCAGGTCCTTGGTAGCTTGAGGGACTTCAGCCCATTTCTGGATGCTAATTGGGACGTGATCGCTTACATGGTAACCATAAGCGTTGTTGATTGGGCCAATTGCTGAAAGAGGGGCAACCGACATCCCGTCGGAGTTAACGTCGGTAAAGACATGCTTTGTCGACGGCTTCTTGTTAAGTCCTCGCTTCGATTGGTTGCTCGATTTACCCTGCTTAAAATACAGAAACATATGAATGTGTCAGAGTGTTTTATATTGGTTGAAAGGCGGCATGTACCAGAGCATTATTGTGGCATTTCCTCGCTGGCCCTAGTGTCCACGGCATCACCGGAACTACCGACAGTAGTGTTAGCGTCACCTTGGTTCACGGCCTTATCGGCGGCATTGTTATCGGCCGCCTCGGCAGTAGCGTTAGTGTCACCTTCGTCGTATCCTCTGATGCTACCCTGCGCGATCGAGGCTAGCAAGAACTATTCTTCCTCATCGAAATTAGGGTCTGCACGGCCTAGTTGCTCTATCTATATATCATAATTGTGAAACAATGTTAAATTGGTATTGCTACTTGTGCACATGAAATAATTGTGAAACAGTGTTAAATATAATTTATGACTCTCTATCTCTCTCTCTCTCTCTATATATATATATATATCTCTATATCTCTCTCTATCTCCCTCTCTACATCTCTCTCTATCTCTTTCTCTCTCCCTATCTCTCTTTATCTCTCCCTCTATCTCTGTATATCTCCCAATCTCTCTCTATCTCTCTCTCTATCTCTCTATCTCCCTATATCTCTCTATCTCTCCCTTTCTCTCTCTATCTCCCTATCTCTCTCTCTATCTCTTTCTCTATTTTTTCCCGTTGGAACATTTCATCGAATACCCTATGGGCAGTCATAAACAGAGGGAGAGTGCGGTGTGGGCGTGGGCAACCTAGGTCCTCCGGGGGCTTGTCGTTAGGTCGACGGAGCAGTCAAAGAGGAGTGAAGCGCGCGACGGCTCGGGACATAGAAAAATTTTGGGGAGAGTGAAGCGCACGGGGAAGACGATCTGAAATATATAGGAAACCCCCTCTACAAGCGGTTCATAGTACCAACCACTTGTAGAGGTCCTCTTTTACAAGGGGTTTGTAGTATGAACCGCTTGTAGAGGCCCCTTGACAAGGGGTTCGTATTACGAACCACTTGTAGAGGGCCTCTTCTACAAGAGATTTGTAGTACGAACCGCTTGTAGAGGCCCCTTTACAAGGGGTTCGTATTACGAACCGCTTGTAGAGGGAACTTCAGAGCTTCTTGAGGAAAGCCTCTCTATTCTTCCTTTTTATTAAACTTTTATTAAAATATTTTTAATTTCAGTACTTGTATTTCATATTTTATTAAAATGTTTAAAATTTCATTGCTTAATTTCTATAGATGCTTCAAATATACAAGTTTCATTTAAAAATTTGTAAAAATGCTTTCTTCCTTTTTATAAAACTTTTATTAAAATGTTTTTAATTTCAGTACTTGTGTTTCATATTTTATTAAAATACTTTAAGTACAGGTAAGTCATCTCAAAATTCATGTAATAAACCTAAGTCATTTTCAGGGTTTCTAAAATTACATAAGCCCAGATAAACTCATAATACAGTAGAAGACCCATCTCACATATTCATAATTCATACAGGAGCACATCTTAACTAATAAAATACTTTATCTTTACAAGTGTGCCTTCGTTATGATCGCGGCGTATATATGGAGCATCGACATCTGTGTCATTCAGGACACTTACGTCGACATCCACCATAAAAGGAGAGAGCTCGTCGAACTGACTATACTCTTTCTCGTCTGTGACGTCCTCAACTCCGACAATCCTTCATTTGCCTTGGAGAACCACATGTCGCTTTGGCTTGTCCTTCTGCTTCTTAGGTTTGCTTGACATGTCCATTACGTAGAAGATCTGTCTCATATCATTGGCGAGAACGAATGGTTCGCGCCTATAGCCGACTTGTGTGAGGTCTACGGTTGTCATGCCGTATTTGTCGATCTTCACGCCGCTTGAACTCAGTTTGACCCATTGGCACTTGAATAGAGGGACCTTCAAAGGTCCATAGTCAAGCTCTCATATCTCTTCTATGAAACCATAATATGTGTCAACTTTGCCAGTATTGTCCGCGGCGTCTATACGGACACCGCTGTTCTAGTTCATGCTCATCTTATCATAGGATTTCATATAAAATGTGTAACCATTTATCTCGTACCCCTTAAATGTCACGATTTCACTAGATGGTCCTCGAGCCAGGCGTTGCAACTGTTTGTTGTCTGACCCTTTGGAAAGGATGTAGTTTTGTAACCAAGCGCCAAATGAATCCTTGTGCCTCAGTGTTAGCCAAACCTTAGACCTCCTTAGGAATTCGCGGCGTAGAATCCTCTTGTGCTAAAGGACATAAGGGGCCACTACATTAGATTGTTTCACAACCGTGAAATGTGATTGTTTAAAAGTAAGAAGATCATTGCGTGCAATTGCTTTCCATCCTAGTATCCCTTTTCCCCGTAGCCTCACCTCATGGCGTGATATAGGGACACCAATCGGATTTATATCATTAATGTAATCCACACAAAACTCAATCACCTCCTCTGTGCCATACCCCTCGGCTGTGCATCCTTCCCAGACTAAAGATCATTGCCGTACATATCTAAGTATCCTAGCAAGTTCACGCAAACATTCTTCGTGATGTGCATGAAGTCAAGTAAGTGACGGACCTCCAAAACTTCTCAATAAGGCAAATCCCAAAATATTGACTTCTTCTTCCACATGGGTGCCTGACCTTCCTCATTCGGGACAGATTTTCTTCCAGGACCCTTTCCAAATACTACTTTCAGATCCTTTACCATAACAAACACACGTGGCCTACTTCGATGCTCAGGCTTAGCACGAAGGTCTGGTTTCCCGTTAAAATTCCTGCTTTTCTTCCGCAACGGGTGCCTCGTAAGAAGAAACCTATGATGGCCCATGTACATAACCTTCTGAGAGTTTTTAAGGTACATGCTGTCCATTTCATCTAAGCATTGCACACAGGCTCTATATCCTTTTATAGTTAGGCTGGACAGGTTACCAAGCGCAGGCCAATCGTTAATGGTTACAAACAACAATGCACGTAGGGTGAGATACTGCCTTTTGTGCTCATCCCATACCCGTGCACCATCCTCCCACAACGTTACAAGATCTTCAGCCAATGGTGTCAGATAGACATCGATGTCGTTTTCGGGTTGCTTGGGGCCTTGTATCAACAACGGCATCAATATGTACTTCTGCTTCATGCACAACCAAGGAGGAATGTTATAGATGCATAATGTAACAGGCCAGGTGCTATGGCTGCTGCTCAACTCGCCGAAAGGATTCATACCATCGTTACTCAACCAAAACATTATGTTTCTCACCTCATCTGCAAAATGCGGGTATATTCGATCGACTTTCCTCCACTGGGAGCCATCAGCGGTATGTCTAAGCATCTCGTTGTCCTTACGCTCTTCTTTGTGCCAACGCATCATCTGGGCATGCGCTTTGTTAGCAAACAGACGCTTCAATCAGGGGATGACAGGGAAATACCATACCACCTTAGCGGAGGTCTCTTCTTCGTATGCTCCCATCTATTTCACTTAGGTTGTCGCGCTTCATCTTATAACATGATTCTTTGCACACTGGACAAACATCAAAATCCTTGTACTCATTGTGATACAGGATACAATCGTTAAGACATGCGTGTATCTTCTATACTTTCAATCCCAAAGGACATATGACTTGCTTGGCTTCATATGTAGATTCAGGCAGAGTGTTATCTTCCGGAAGCAACTTCTTTATGAGTGATAACAACTCATCGAATCTCTTATCTAAGACACCATTTGTGGCCTTCCATTGCATTAGTTCCAGGGTGGTGCGCAACTTTTTGTGGCCCTGCTCGCAATTTGGGTACAAAGGAGTCCCGTGGTCCTCTAACATGCGTTGGAACTTGTCGAATTGTCTTTCATCTGTATAGTCTCCCTCTCCGTCACGCAACATCTGGTCCAGCTCATCATCACCAAACTCCTTGAGTGTATCTTCCACGGAACAGTATTGCGTGGCGTCTGGGATACTGTTCAAACCCTCTTCTTCTTCCTCGTCTTCTTCATCGTCTTCCTGGCTAATCCCCTCTACATCGCCATGGTTGGTTCAACTGGTATAGTTTGGCATGAATCCTCTCATGATTAAATGGTTCATAACCTGCCATCGGTGGGAGTGCTCCTTCTCATTCTTGCAGTCTACACACGGACAACATATGTAGCTGTCTGGAGGCAAGAAGGCAACGGCGCATCCGAAAAACCCCAGACGCCATCAATGAACTCTCTCGAGCGAAATGGTCGGGGAGTTCGGCAATGGCTCGCGCCCGTATGAAGTCCTCCAACTGCTGCCCACGTCCTGCGATTCAAGAGTCATGGCCTTACTGCCGATGGAGAAGGCAGTAGCGGTTGTTCGGAGGGTTAGCCCCTTGGGCGGCCGAGGTCGGAGCCGGGAGCTCGCCCTACCTCGGCTGCGCCCGGCGTTCCCACCACTCGCGGGTGGGTTTGGCCATGAGGCGGCCGCTCAAGAGGAGCGGGCCTCTCGGGCTCCACCGCCGCGACGTAGTTTGGGACAGCAGGCTCCTTCTTCTTCTTCTTCTTCTTCTTCTTCTTCTTCTTCTCGGCGTCGCCCTTCTTGTCATTTGCGCCAGTCCGAGCCGCCGCCTTCTCCTCCGTTCTCCCTCTCTTGCGCTCCACCGCCTCGGAGGCGTTGATGTATCCTTTCATAGCACGAAATAGACCGACTGCGGTGTGGACCGGATGGAGCTCAAGGTCCTCGGTAAAACGGGTGTTCCGTACTCCCTCTTTGAAGGCCTCAACGATGGCCTCGTCGGAGATCGACGGGATGGTGTTGCACACTTGGACGAACCTGCGGACGTAGTCCTGCAGGCCCTCTCCCGCCCTTTGGACCACAAACTTAAGGTCCTGGGGCTTTTCAGGCTCGCTTAGCGACCTCGAAGTTCATCCGGGCGCCTCCTACAAGATTGTTCTCGATTCGCGAACTTTATGATCGAACCCTCGGCTGGTTGAAGAGCGAGTTCGCCATTCCCACCAAGACGAGAGGAAAGTAGTTGACCATAACGGCCTCATTATCGCCATGCCAAGATGGCGATAGTATAGACAATGAGATATTCGCCGATTCTTGCCCGCCGAACTTTTCGATGTTCCCGGTTTGAACTTACGAGGCCAAGGGTTTCTCCAGTCACGCATGACTGAGCAATTGCCTTAACCCTGGCGACTCTGCACGCGACACTAGGTTGGTGGCGGTAGTGGTGGCGAGTCTGCGGCGCTTGCGTGAGTGGCGAGACGTCGGTGGCGAGCCCTCGATGGATGTCGCCAAAGTCCGCCGACCGACCGGCGAAGAGGTGCGAGCGGCCTCACGTCACTGGTGCTCTCCACTCAGGTCAGTGCGTGGCTAGTACGGGGTTGCTCCACATGACGTCGCAAAGACATGGCGTGAGGTAGGTTCCCGCGAGGGAGACATGTCGGTGTCACCACGAGAGGCGGTGTCGTCGGCACCTTCAACCACCATAGTGCTGTGGTCGGTCCTTTGCCCTAACGGTAGGGCGCCCGATTCGCAGCGTCTTCTGATCCTCCTCTTGGCGCGATCGGTGACGTCTTGTGATCTGTCCGATTCTTGTGGTGGCGGTGCCTCTAGTCCCTCCATGAGGGTTTCGGCGTGGTCGTGAAGTCTTACTTGGCCGGGCAAAGGCTGAGGAAGCGACGGCTACTCCGAGGTGGGTGTTGCTACCACCTCCATCTCGTCAGCCTGAGCTTCGGCGAGGATACCAGCTTGCCATTCCTCGTACGACTCATCGACGTCGTCGGGATCGTCGCGATCGTCGTAGTTGAGGTTTACGGTATCAATGTTGTCGTATGACAACAAAGCCATCCTCGACTTCGATCGAGGAGAAGACCGCGATCGGGCCCCACGGTGGCGCCGGTTGTCGGTGACCAAGGCGAACCTCCGCGGGTAGATGAGCAAGGAGAAGGTGGGTGCAAGGCCGGCGGACCTGCCCCTAGGCCGGCTTGCCCGCGTGGTGCGACGTCGTGAGAAAAGGACTTTTAGTCTGACAGCGATCGGACAGCGTCGAGGCCGGAAGGTCTAATGACACGAGATTTTATCTGGTTCGGGCCTCCTTCCGGATAAAGCCCTCGTCCGATCTTCGTTTAAGGCCAAGCTCAAAAAGTACAGCAGGGAGTGGTAAGACTTTGAAACCGGGCTCGAGTACAATAAGTGCTCAAGGCCTTTGTGTGCGTGTTCTCTGATTACCTATCTGCGGAGAACTACCTGGGAACTAGAGCTCCTCGTGAGTGCAAGTGCTCTGATCTGCGATGGCTACCTTCAGAGTGTGTGTTGTGCGGCTGATGACGATGATGCTTCTTTGTTGTGGCTGTCGCTCCTTTATAAAGGCAACCCTTGACCCACTATGTAACTTCTTGCAGTCTGTTGAATCGTCGTTCCCTTTTTGCCATGCTGGGGCGCACAAAATCTACTGGGTAATCGAGTGTATCTCCTGATCGCCGCACCGGACCGCTACCGGTCAACACGTGTCCTTGCCTATGCGGACGGTTGGCGGGACCTACCGCCAACCCGCCAGTAGCCTTCGCCAGGCGCTCCTCGGTACAGTGCGCGCATTTAATTCTTGATGACCTTAGGATCACCGCCCAAGAAAACAAGTCAATAGCATTTTCAAGACCGGCGATGACTCGCAGAAGTTTCAAGAGCCCGCCTGCCTGGATTGAGCTCGGCTTTTCTAAGCTCGGCGCACATCGGCGCTAGAGCGGTACTGCGACCATTGCCCAGCTCGGCGGAAGTCTTTTATAAACCGTTATCGTATTTTCTAACGAGCCTGCAACGCAAGAATAGAACTACACCGAAGGATAGGCTAACTACAAAAACAACAAGCATACGTATAGACCTCAAAGCCAGCACTAATCTGCATGTAACCGCCAAGACGCAGATCACTATCGAGTGTTAGTCACCTTTCGTAACCGACGACTTGTCTGACGGCCAGCACTATAGCGCGAAGTATTTCACACGGCCGAGGCCGCGTCAAGTCACCGGTGAATTCTACGCACTTGCTCGTTTGCCATATTAAGGTGACACAATTGGTGTAGCATCTTCGGCCCTTAGCACGTCGTCGTTATAAATTACTAGACATCACCAGTCGGTTTGCCATAATTCTCCGAAAGTCGGTTCGTGGCTGAGCACGTTCGAACCGTTTCGCGTAGACGAGACGGGAGGCCGGATAACTCTTCTATAGTGCTTCGGCGACGTCGCTTGCTTCATGCCGCCATCTACGCGCCACCCGACATGATCCATCGCGGCATCAGCATCTCCATCAATAGCGCTCAGACATACCGGATTGTGACCCTGGCCGCATTGATAACGAAAGAGTCAAAGAGTATGTCTAGGGAGGATGGATGTTCTCCATAGTTCCTCGATACCGAAAATGACCAGTCAATTGTCGAGGTTGTCACGTCGCCGCACACAGAAGCGATGCATATTCGCTCTATACACTGCGTTCTGTCTCGCACTTCGGTGTACAACCAACGAAAAGAAAGGCCGGACGAAACTCCGCCCTCAAAGGCATGCCAAGGAGGACTTGAGCGGGAGCACAAATGGTTGAGAGAGAAAATCTGGTGAAGGCCTGGCACGTTTAAACCCCGATCAACACAGGAACCATGATAAAAAAAGAAGACTAGACCTGCAATTATTAGCGATTCCCGCGACATCGTCACGGCATCGACAGAAACTGCCGCCAGTCCAAGACGAATGAGTCTGGCAGCCCGGCCTACCAGTGAGCGACGAACGCCTGGCCAATCGGCCATCGTGAACACTGTGCGGTTTTATCTCCTTCCGCCGACGGCGACTAGGCAGGCCGGCTAAGCCCATGCGGTGGGCTAGATGATCGATCGGTTGGGGAAGGCATCAAGAGCTACTAAGCCACACACCTACCATGGTATCTCTGATTTCAGTACAGCTTGCCGGGCAGTGTCTTAGCTGTTTCTTTCGCTAACGGGTTCGTGGGCCGTCGTGAGACGATCACAGACGTCAGCATCGACGTCAACACCAGACCTTAACGACACTTAAGCCACCGTACTACAGCCCATGCTAGACGTTGTGCTTGCGGATCGTATGGAAGCCTCGAAACGAGGCTGCAGTCCCCGGATCAGGTGCTAAAAGAAAAAAATGACATCGTATTGGATTGGAAAGGCATCGGAAATCACCCTGGCGCTTGACCTATGGTCGAAGAGCTCAAAGTACCTTCAGTGATGGAATGAATCGTCCTGCCGGATCTTGAAAACTCAGATCGCCAAATTTGGCACTGTCACAGATCAGTAGTGAGAAGAACGCGTGGAACAGGTATGAAGGCTGAGGTGGCACTATATCCTGCAGCAAGCATAAGGTTTCCTGAGATCGTGGTCGTGGTCCTGGCTTAGGCCAGGTACCACCTAGCTGCATGCGTTAATACGTAATACTTATGCACACGACTTCTCAGTCTTCCTCTCTTGAGGCTATACGCACAGGCTTGTCTGTGCATGGCCTGTTTGATGAATGATGTCCCACATAGCTCGCAGCCGGTCACTTCCCAGAGTTGAAAGAAGTGACCACCATGTTTCCAATGGTTTCCAACGAGCCGGCGAGCAATGTGGAGGTGCAACATCAGAGGAATAAATTGAGTTGGGATTGAGATTCACTGCTCGATCCCAAAAATGGGTGAGCCGGAGCTCTCGGATCGATAGCCGATCAACCTCGCCTTTCGGCACGGACCCTAGACGTGGCTCCACCTCGTTAGCAAGAACCCACGGTCTTCCCGGCACCATGTGAGGAAATCGATGCGAATCTAAGGGCGCCACTAGAGGTATAAGGCACGCTAAGAATGGCGGAAAAGGCGGGAGCGAATGAAAAATGGCTGCAAGATAGCGAAACCGATATCATGCTGGATAAACGTCCGTGCTTTGGCTTTGCCGCCTTTGTCAACCTTTGTCCGCTGAAGGGGTGGCTGATATAATCTGTTTGACGTCGATCGGTTCGAGAGAAGAAAAATCGGCCAACCGCCCGAGAGCGCGTTAAGACTCGACGAGCCTCGACGACCGAACCTCGTCGCCGAGCTCGAAGCTGTTTGAGCTACTGCAGCCATTTGTTGCAACACTTCGCGGTAAGTGACATAGTAAGGGCTGTAAGCGCATATTAGTAAGGCGCATTGTCGTTCCAAACCCCTCAAGCGTCCTTCTCGGGACCGGGCGGATCGCCTGCGCATCTCACAAGCTCAGACTCCAGGCTTCCGGGCACCCGAGACCCGATCGGGCGACAGATACGGCAATATACCTATACCAATCACCGGTTCAAGTTCGGTTCGCCGTTATGGCGCCATCGTGTATGAGCATGCGTCCGGGGCAGAGTCATAGCGGTAACACAACGATCAAGTGAAGTCTGATCTCCGTAGATTGTGTGTGTGTTAGCATGGCAAGATTATTCAACGCGGAGAGCTTAAGTGGTGGGCTGTACCAACAAGGTCAGTTATGGCCGCGGTTTCATAGCGTTAGCCAGCGATGTGCCCAAGCTCATCGCTCATCAGAAGACCAACCACTGAGCTTACAACTTGCCGGCTATCGCCACAGTAATCAGCGTCTCTCGCACTTATTGTACTAAATATTGGATGATCGTTAACTAACAAGTTAACAATCTGATATTTTTCCTAGGTCGGAGAGAGGTTTTATACATTTTCTATAATTTTCGAATTTTCTAAATAATTTACTATTTTACATTGAAAATAGTTTACGGAGATAATATATTTCTCTATAGAAAAATATCAAGAATAGCTTGGACTGTGAGCAAAATAACTATCGTTTGGGCCAGAGTTCGTCCTACAGAGTCAAAGTGAGCGAGAGATCTAGTCTCCCGGAGTTGACTTACTTACATGGATACATGAGGCTGCTCCCAGGACGTGTCCATCCGGTGCAAGGAGATCATTTCGCCGCCATAAGGCGGTACCCGAGTGTGGCGAAGTGAAGCAAGGCCGACGGATGACATGCTTAGCAAGGACCGGAGGGATGAGGGTTGTTTTTTAGGTGTCGGTCGAGCACTACGCCCTCGACATCGCCGACGAGGGAGTCGATGATCGGGTGCAGAGTCACGCGTATATACAAGTAGATGAAGCCAAGCATCAGGCGAACCGGGCTGGGCGCCCCGACTGTATGTGCTGGTGGTTCTAGCTCAGTGGATGTTAGAGAGGTGTTTTTCTTTTGCCCTTAATCGTACTTCTGAGTGTTACACCGCAGGCTCTGGCTAAGGGGGCGTTATGCTGCTTATCTTTCCCGCTACACTCCCGACGCAGGTTCGCCTAGCGAGTACAGGACCTGGAGCACAGGACACTTAGTAGCAGCGAGGTTGGCGGATCGACTTCGTATCCCCACGGAGCCCTGGTCTGTGAGCACGCACGCTTGAATCTTTGCCGCAGCTGCACCACAAGTAGGAGCGCGGCCTGGCCTCCTCACCGCGGCCTCTCGGCCAGTCAAAGGCCCGGCAGCATACTTCAGGATGGCTAGGCCAAACTGGACAGTAGACCGCCGCTGCAATCACGGATGTCGGGCCTCGGTTAGTTGTGTGCTCTAGGTGCCAATACTAATAATAATCCACCACTGAACGAGCAGTTATTTAAGCCCCGGGGAAGCCTCGCTCGAAAAAGATCTTAGAGAGAGGTTAGAGGGCATCGAGCTCTGTAAGTGGGACTGTAAAGGGATCAAGTATCCTTCACTAGGTGTTGACGTCTCACCCAGTCTGAAGTGCCAATCACCTAGAAGAAGTGGCTTTGCCACTACCCGCTAACCAGGCGAGGACCGAACCTCTCAACAGAAGCAGCGCGCGCTGATGGGCTGGGCGCCGACCGGACTGGGGCTAGATGGGCAATAAACCAGGGCATCAGATACCCAGCTTTTGAGCCAGAGACACCTCAGACAATGAGTCCTGATGCGCTAGTGTCACTATGTCCAATTTCAGGTTAGTGCCGGAGTAGACTAGCATCACTAGTCTATCTACTAAGCGGTTCTCGCGCGATTGACGATCCTGAATCACCTCCGGCGTTCCGGGCCTGGCCAAGCTGAGGAGGGGCGGACGAGGAAGAGAAAGGCGACAACGCCGCCATCACCGACGAGGCCAGAGTGGACTGATAGAAAGCGGAGATGATGGAGAAAGCTTGCATCCCGCTCCTCCCCGATCCGCCACTGATATCCAGCCGCATGAAGCGAGAAAATATTGTACCTGGCAGAGGAAGCAAGTAAAGCTGTCAAGTTTGAAGGCGTCGCGTCCGTCGTAAGTAAACGAAGTCGTTATGAACAATCCTTGCAGACTCAGCTCCGCAGGCCGCGGACAATAATCTGTCCTCAACCTGTCTCTCCTAACGACAACGTCCCAGCGCACCGAGCTAACAGGAATGTCGCAATGAACTCATTATTAGAACGCGTTTACTACGGTTACGACGTTGTGCGCCGTGTATAAAGTTCCGAGCAAGATATCATATCAACACTACGCATTCGAAGCGATTCCTCAATCAGCCGAGGCGACTTTTCGGCAGTGTCATAGACGCGGCAGCAGCCTGGCTAATTGTACGTCGCGAAGTGCCAAACGCTATTATTATGCGGCTATGACTTAATCGGTGAAGAAAGATGAAATGAAGAGAGGCTAGGGAGAGTTTAGTGCTTCACATTACATAGCTGGTTCATTTCATACATGTGCAATGGAATATATATATTAATTTACAACAGAAGGTTATGCCAACAGCGTTATGGTTTACAACTGGACCGCGCTTGGCTAAAATTTACAATACCAAAGTATCTAGCAGAAGAACATATTAACAAGAATGTTTTCCCCTTGGCTATGCTTTCACTGCAAGCGGCTGTAGGGTTCTCTTCCTGAGTTCCGTCGTCGCCGTCCTGCTCCTCGTCGAGGAGACATGCCTAGGGATCATCATCATAACCCTCCTTATCTAAAAGAGATAAGAGATGAGGGTCAGTGTCATCCAAACACTGGCGAGTTAACTCCTGTCCTTAGATGCAATGTAGTGATACGGGCTTTATGGTAGTGGCTAGGGTTCTTTTATTTGCTCAAAGCAAGTTTTGAAATAGAGGAGTATATAAGAACCTATACCTAGCCAATTTTTGAAAAACTACATCCCCAAAAAGATGCGGGATAATATGTTAATAAATTAGGGTTTCACATTTCCCGGAGTTATCCGGCTCTGTCATCCATACTCATTCACCAGACACTCTGCCACACAACACAATTAACCCCCACTCACCTCTCCCCCAACCAAACCCACCAACCACACCACCATCTTATCTGGGAATTAACGGTTCCCGTTGCGGACCTTCACCGCCAAGTTGTCGGCCTGCGCCAGTGTCGGTCTAGATCAACCTCGGTGACTGCACACGGCCGTATGTTCCTCGGGCGGTGGCTGCTCCGTAGCTTTACTACCGAAGTCCCCTATACCCGCGCTCCACGCGATGGCCACGCATTGTGTCGGAACCACCCCGTAGGTGGCAGCGCCCCGCCACTACGCGTGTTACTTCGCGCTCCTCTTGGACCGTCGCCCAACACCGTATTATCATACCGAGTACCATGTGACCACCTTGGGTCACGCGTTGTGTCGGAACCACCACGTGGGTGGCAGCACCCCGCTGCTACGCGTGTTACTCCACGCTCCTCCTGGGCCGTCTCCCAGCACTAACTCATACACAACCACTCAATTCATTTATTAAAGAGGAATATGTCAGCCGATGAGTTTTGGCTCATCGGGTGGGCATTGATATGCCCGACTAAATTCTTTTTATGACTTAAGCATGTCTAAGCAAATTTTACCCAAGACTACAAAGTCTAAAATTCTAGTTGTTTAGTGGACTAGCAAGGGTCATGATTAACAAGGCAATCATGTTGATAGAGGAACGGTGAATAACAGGACATGATATATCATGGTTAACGACATTGGTAATTTGAAATCACAGAGCATGCACATTAATAATTTAAACAACATGACTTTTGGAAACTAGGAATTGAGAGCATGAACTAGGGAGATTAACTCGCCTGGGTCCTCACACTGGTGAGGGTCTTCTTGCTGCTCTACGAAATGCCCTTCTGGCTCCTCAGTGTCTATTAACGAAACGTATTCGAAGAACAATAAATAAAGCAGCAATGTGCAATAAGAAAATATGATGCATGGAATGCAACTCGTTTGGCAAAGCGATCGAGGACTGACGTTAAAGTCTTAACTTAGATATCGAGGAAGTTCCATGAGCCCAATATGGTTTATGAAGTTCCACTAGGATAACGGAGGCGAACGATAACAAAAATAAAATATGATGATGATGATGCAGTAATAATAATGCCCATAGTAGTTTACCCATATATTGGCAAATAGATGTATACGGAACATAATTTTGTTTGAAGTATTTCCTTTATTTATTTAAAGTATGAACTAGTTATATGATTAGGGTGCGAGTGAGTGAGAGTGTTTAGTCTAATACAAGAGTCCCTAGTTATAATTTACTTGTGCCTCTAGTTAGTACCTAATTTGGAGAATTTAAATTATGCTAATCTCTAAGGACATGGTGATATATAAGGGGCTAATTAGCCATTATTTGATAATAAATTTTGATCAGTGCTAACCAATATGTTTAAAAGGGGTCTAGAGAGGTTTCCTATATTTTCTGGAATTTTTATTAGGTCATCCATTATTTTGAATAATTATAAATCATTTCAGGGTTATCTTTCCTAAATGGAAGTCCTTGTAATAGGAATTTTGATAAAGCAGAGGCATTAATTTATGTTTCTGTTTGTCTAAATATTTTTGTTAAAATCAGCATGCCATCTAGTATTTAACATAATTTTTTCAGAATTTTTGGAGTTTTCTAAGTATTTTTAATAACTCAATATCTTTTTCTGTCATTATCTAAATGGCGTATAAGTAAAAATCCTTATTAGCATTGTTGGTCATTTACCCATTTCATGACCTGTGCCGAGCTGAGGCGATTTCGAAATGGTGTGAGGTTATAACTGAAGGCGTAAAATGGCGATTTACGCTTTCATAATATGACATGAGGGCGAGGGCCCATGGCAACCTCACTGGCAGTGGCACTCAGAGGAGACATTGTCTTCTTTGGGTTGGAAATTTGGAGTGTGGCCAGACAGGGCCGGGTTGGAGTCGCCACCCCCACCAGGCACGGGTGGCATGAGTCCGCGACCTTCAAACGGGCCCCACAACTATGGGCAGTGGGGTGGCTCAAGGTATAAGGAGGCCGAGTGGCGAGGCCCAGGCGACGAGGTAGGGAAAGGTTAGAGTCACCTGGCGGATTGCAGGAATTGGCTTCTTGCTTACTATGCTTAGAAGTCCTTGCCGGCGATGGAAATTTAATGCCGCCGAGTCCCGACGTTTGGCCTTCGGGGACGCGCAGTAGAGTGCGAAGGGCGGTATTAGGCCACGGGTTCAAGGATTTTAGGGGATTATTGGGGAATTTCAAGGTTTACTTGTATATGTACATATGTATGTGTATATATATAGGTGTATGGGTGTTCATGTATATCCATATATATATATATATGTGTGTGTGTATATATAAACCTATTTATATGTAGGTATATACAAGTTCATAAGCTTTTATATGCATTGATTTGGGGTGGCGTGGTTTGGTGAATTGTTAAACCCTAATTCATAATTTGATCAACTAGGTTTTTAGTTTAAGGAATTTATTATGAGCATAATTTCTAAATTGGGTTTTATTACCAGGTTAAGTAGGAGTGAATTTCTAATTGAGCTAAAAATTTCTAGGTTTAGGCAAACGGGTAGAACCATAATTTCACCTAGGCTATTTGGTCTTGTAGGCATAGTTGGTTATTTGATTTGTTACTATTCAAATCCAAAGATAGATGATCTTATATAAAATACAAGCCCGTTAATTAGGCTCGAATATTTCTAAAAATACCAAAAATGCACGCCGTAGTTTTGCATTTTGCATTTTTGGCAAGAAAAATATTTTCTTGCACTCAAGATTTTAAAGTTTTAAAATTTTGCCCAAATTGGGCTGTTACAGACATGGAGGCAGAAAACAGAGGCCGCATGCTCACGGGGACAGCCCACTCCGGTGAGTCCCTGTGCAAATCGGCGCGTGCAATGTGTTAGTGACCTCGCGGTGAAGCTCAAGATGAAAGGAATTGAAGGATAGACCACCCGAGAAGGAGATATCAACTTGGGGGTGATTTTGGGCTGGCGGCGGCGGTGCGGGGCTCCCAGGTTACCAGCGGCGAGATAGACTGATTGGCCACGGCTTGAGCACCACGAGAACTAGTGCAAGCGAGACTTGGGAGTGAGGGGCTTCAGTTTGTGCTGGCGACGAGCACGAGGCAGCGAACTTAAAGCAGAGTGCGATGACGGCAATGGTGTGCTCGCAAGGGCAAGAAGGCCATGCGGTGGCAACACCAGGAGGAGCTCGCCATGGACCAGTACGGACAGAGGATGGGTACTAGCACTCCATGGGGAGAGAGAGATGCCCGGGAAAGAAAGAGAGAACCAAGAGAGAGGAAATAGGGTGACAGGTGGGCCGCATAATGAATAGTGTAATCAAATGACTGGTCATAGGTGGTGGGGACCATAAGGAATCATCTGAAAATTTTTGAGAATTTTTAGGAATTTTGAGGGAATTAATTTGAGCAAAAATGGAGCTCTAATCACTATTTTAAAATTTGAATTCAAATTCAAATTTGAATTTGGTTTGGGATTTCATTTCTAAATGAATCATTTGCTTTCAAGGTTTGGTTCCTCTTAATCCTTTGGGAGATTTAAATCAAATATCCATAATAAGAACTAGATTCCTAATAATGGATGAATTATCCATATAAAAATGAATATTGTATTTTTATCCCTAAATAGAGTTCCAAAATATTTGGTTAGATTTATTGGATTTTATCTATGAGGTTTGATCATAATTGATCATGATCCTTGACACCATTGATGTTATAAGTTTCTTTTATAATTACTTGTAATTATGGTTGTGATTCTAATATAAGCACAAAACAATTTAGGGTCAAATTAAAACATAATTTAAAATAGGGCTTTAGCTTAGCACCAAATTTTTGGGGGCAATTTGTGGATATAAATACATGTGTTACAAAGTTTTTACAACCTGATACAAAAGTTTTTTACATCCCCCAAAATTGGGCGGCTACAGTCGGCTCGGTTTCTATTTGGCCCGGTTGGCACTTTTGCTGCTGGTTGGCTCGGTTCCAGAAAAAATTTAGAAAATTAGGGGAATTTAAAAATGGTAATGAAAATTCATGAAAATGATTAAAAATTTAGAAAATAGAAAAATATTTAGAATGTATTGAAAAACTTTTTTATTATGGGCTGCTACAATAACCAGATCGATCAAACAAACCGATTTATATAGTAACGAACCGGGCTGCTACTATACGAAATAGAACCGGACTGACCCGGTTGGTTTTGAAACCAAACCGAACCGGTTCGGACCGGTGAACAGAACCGGCCGCCCGGTTCGGCTCGGTTGATTCGCCCATATGGCCACGACTAGACGATCCTAGATCGGTCGCTGCCCTGGTGCCCTCAGGCCATCACCCCATCACCCGTCACCACATATTCCTTGGCGCAGGCAAGAAGTGATCCGCCGTTCTCCTCGCTCGTTGGCTCCGTTCCCCTCCCCTGTCTGGTCAGACACGCTCCCCCAATCATCCGGGAAAGGAAAGGAAAGAGAAACCACTCCACCATTTCCCGGATCCGAGAGGAGGGAGGGAAGGATGTCGATGCCGGAGGAGGGGCAAGCGCCGGAGAGGGACGAGCGGGAGAGGGACGAGTACGAGCAGCAGCAGGCGAGAGTGCTCATGGCGCTTATGCAGGGCTTCTGCGCTGCGCGGTACCGCAAGGCGGACAACACCCCCTGCGCCGTCGACCAGGTTGTTCATCTGATTACCCGAGGCGTGTCATTTGATCATTTCTTTTCTTTTCTTTTCTTTCCGATCCAACTACGGATGGGCTACGGAACGGCTGGTCTGGTTTATGTATTGCCATGATATCCGATGATTGGAGTTTGGAGCAAGCTTGAGGTTTCTTGCCACGACGGTATCAGGTAGGATTTGATGATCGAGATTGTGGTATTGGGAAGACAAAGCCTTGTAATTCATTGGAGAATTGCGGAGAGAACATTGGGGCTGTACGTTTTGTCATTTCTTGTGGCCACTCCAGAATCGGAGTTCTGTTAGATGAGAGTGTTCGCCTGGGCAGCCGCCTAGCCCGCCTTGGCGGCACTCCGGCATGGAGGCGCTAGATGCTAGCCGTGTCTCCGCAGCGATTGGGGGCAAGGCTACACTCTAGGTGGCCAGACAGCCTAGATGGTTCAAGGTGGCCATAGGCAGCTCCAGGTGGGCAAGGCGGCACTAGGCACATCGGTCCTAGGCGGAGGGTGGTGGTTGGAGGCCAGCGCCTCCTAGACGTGACGGTATTCCTCGGAGGGCAAAGATGGCCAAGGTGGCAGAGGTTGCGAGTCAGGGAGGGATTCAGCGGCGATATGGAAGAAGGATGGAAGGAGAGGGGTAATGGGAGGAGGGAGATGGAAAAAGGAAATGCAAGAGCTAGTTATTGAGGTGGTTTTGGGTTTGGCTGCCTATTTGGCGCCTAAGTGCACTAGGCGCTAGGCGGCGGGCGGCCACCCGCCTTCAGACTAGAGCGTAGGGGGAACTGGGGAACATTGTTACATGGTGAAAAATCTGTTTGGATGCTATTAAGCGTACAAGAATTATTTCACTTTTTTGTTTGATAAAGGGTGAAAACCCATCAATTACAATATACTTGCATAATACATATATCTTTCTTGAAAAAGGTTTTATTGTCTAGCTGTTGAATTTCATTGATCATCTTGATATATCTTGTAGGGCCTCTACTTGGGCTCTGTTGGGGCAGCATTGAACAAGGAGGCTCTGAAGAACTTGAACATCACCCATATACTCATTGTTGCCAGATCACTGAATCCCACCTATCCTGCTGAATTTACGTACAGGAAGATCGAGGGTATCATGTACTCCGCTTTGTTTCCCTAATTCTTACCTGTGATTAACTAGCTATAATTTTGCCTTTGATCTCTTATCCAATTTAAAAACTCGCACAGTTTTTCATAAGTTCGCTAGACATATTAGCCAATTTTGTTGCTTTTTGGGTCCAATGAAAATGTACGTGTATAAACTTTGGTTTGAATGTTATTTGAAAGAGTGGTTTTGCTCTATGCCATTGCATTTGTCACAGTTAGAAAACATCGTCGCAATGGAGGTCGACTTCCCAGTGCCATCACAAAGGTCCAAAATCCTAGAAAATTTGTCACCGCAATTTTTTCTGTTTCTAGGGTGCAAACTGCATCCTCCCCTCCTTTTTTTTTTGTGGTAGTAGGGGGGTTGGCATGGTTTATTAAGGCATTGCGCTTAAGCAGCATAGCCAGACAGGGTCGCAACAGGGTTCGCCTTGACAGAGGGGTGATCAGAGCGTGGGAACAGGCAGGCAGTGAAGAGGGCAGTGGCGGCAGGTGGGTGAGAAAGCAGGAGCCTGTGGTCATGGAGTGGCGTTGAATAGGTCTGAGGTATGGTGACCTCTAAGGTTAAGGGGTGTTCAACCTGTCCCTCGAATTGTTTGGGCCGGCCCATTAACCATTTGGATAAAAAAATAATGTGTGCCAATGAGGTATGTTAGTAATTATTGCTATTAAGATTTGTTGCAACGGCATTGTGTTGCTGCACGCCTTAGAGTTTAGAAGTTGTGAAGGTGGTCAGGCACCTTGCCTTGTCTTGTTGTCATGATAACCTTGGGGGAGGATTCTAAATAAGAAGGCCTTAAAGTCTTTGTGATGGTATTTCAAAAGTGAGGTCTTATTGAGATGTTATTTTTCAACTACATGATGAATGTGATGGCATGGAGGAAATTTACTCTTCTGAAAAAACAATATAAAACATTGAAGATTTAAACCTTCGCTTTTCTTGGTAATTTTTTTTTAATATTTATTGATGTGTTTACCTTTTTTGTTTACTGTTGTTATCCATGCTTCCATACAAAACTAAAATCATAACTTTTTAATTGACGCAGTACTTGACAGCCCTGACACTGACTTGGCAAAGCATTTCAGTGATTGCTTTAGTTTCATAGATGAAGGTATCAACAATGGTGGTAATGTGTTGGTTCATTGCTTTGCAGGGAGGTCACGGAGGTAATATCTTTTTCTTTTTGAGTTGTTTGGCGTTAACCATTTTGAATTTTTCTTAATGTAGTTAAATTATCGGCAACTCAATCATAAGGATAAATAGATTTTGTTTGCTCATATATACTGAAGTAAAAGCCTAGAAATTTGTAGATGGAATACAGATGAAGCATGGTGTGATATGATATGATATGGACATGATAATGTGGTATTTTCCTTTGAAAAAATAGTAATATGCACATCTAGATCTCCTATTCTGCACATCTAGACCTACTGTATTTACCATCAGTTACTCTTCAAGTTACTATTGGTTACACTTGAAAATCCTATCCGTTGCGTCATAGTATATTCTTGTGTAAGCGATAGTACAATCATGTCTAAATGATAGTAATTTCTTTGGGGCGCAGAACAACTACTCTGCATGCTGCGCGGATGCGTGGGCTAGTTCAATCTTTTTGCTCCTTCCTTCCTAGCCTTATGGACAGGACTCCTCTGGCCTCCGTGAAATACGCAGAATAGAGTTACCGTATGCATATTTATTAAAAAAATTAGATAATATAAATTCCAATTTAAAGGTGAGTGCACACCTATAAATGTTGCATGTCACATGGAGTTTTTTTTATAAGACATGTCATGTCACATGGAGTTGACAATTTAGATGGTTTGATTCATTTACTTATTAAATAAGAAAATAGTCTAGCTGAATGGTTTGATGTACTGATACAATACCTCAGTCAAGTTAAGCAAGATAAAGTTAGGCGTGGTGTTCCATGCAGCTAGGGGTGAAAACAATACTGGCCAAACCATATTTGTTTTCATATTATTTTTCAGATAGGAATACGAATATGGATAGCTCGGATGTCAATAAGAATACGAATAACATCAAATACAAACACGAATCGAATACAAGCGAATTGAGTACAGTCACAGGCATTTTTTCGGATATTAAAAGCCATGCAAACTGTGCACCTGAAATCAATAAAAACACATCTGTTGTTCAATTGATCGATACATCATAAATCTGACATGAACTGTAATGTGATGACAATGATTACACATACATGATACATCCATCGACCATCAATCCATCACCATGATCTAATATGGCAGTACCAACACAAGAATTAAGAATGTATCGCAAATGCATTACAGACAAGCTGCATCCAATACAAGTTGTAATAAACATGACAGTGAAGTGAAGATGTCTAGATAAAAAGGGCCCCAAACACATAGCCTCGCAGCTGCTGTTGTGTGCAGGCCCAGGCCCATGAACAGTACCCACGGTACTAGCGCATAGATTCCATCACCCCTATTAGTTAGGGATTATATTAGATTGGTTTCCAATGTTAGAGATTAGATAAGATTAGTTTCTTAAAGTGATAAGATTAGTTTAGATTATTTTCTTAGGGTCAAGTCAGTAACCCCTATGGGCATCATGTATCCTTTATGAAGCAAGCAATGAATTAGTTTGAGAGATTCAATATCGTAGGTGGTGGCTCCGACAACAGCTCATTTTGCCTGTCTTAAAGGCCGTGTCTGTCCTTGTTGCGTGCTTGGGATCGGGCACACAACAGTTGCACACCGAATGGATAGCATAATGTGTTCATGACCATTTTGATTTGGGTGGACGCCTAGACGGCGGACAGTGGTGGGCTGCTGGCGCCTGGGACAGTGGTGGGAAGTTTGGCTGTGGGGAATTAGATATTCAAATTGCTACCTATACGGTTAATCCACATCTGAATCCTTATCAGGCGGACATTGCTCTACTGTATTTGTATCCGTATCCGAGAAAAATATTGTATCTGTATCTGAAAATATCAAAATCTGATCCAAACCCATCCCTATCCAACGGTCCAACCAGATCGGCCGGGAACTATCCAAAGTTCCAAACCGTTTTCACCCCTACATGCAGCAGTAGAAAGCTAGCTATACCCTTGATCATGATTTGTTCCTGCATTTCATATTCTGTGTCTTCGACATTGTCACATTAGTAGTGACGATACTACCAACTCTGCTGAAATAATAATAAAATTATATCTCCTGCTTCCACTGTGGTTGCTAGTGGTACATATAAATTATGCTAGTCAATCTATATCTATCTAAGGGCCTGTTTGGTATGCGGGAGTTTCACAGGAAACAGTTGAATTCCTACAGGAATCAGGAAAATTTCTGTGTTCCAAACAGGCCCTAAATAGGTACCACCATGTACAGTACATCAGTATCAACCAGCAGAAATTCCAGTGCAATCTAGGTTATTCGCTTGCTTCAGGATGTTACCTGGGAAAGTTAAAGGCTTTTTAGAAAGCAAACTTAATCCACAAACCTAAAGGATTTATAATTGATTTTAATATAGGCGGATAAAGCCCCTACTACCTCTGGATTTTTTCATAATATTTAATAATGATTAATGAAGACCTTTAACATTATGGCTCTGTTTCTTTTGGCGGTTTCTGGCGGTTGGCGGTTTTACTGTAGCAAATTTATAAGTTTTTGGAAGAAATTTTAAATAATTCAAAAAAATAATCTAAAATTTTTTACTGTAGCAAACCGCCAGCCGCCGACCGCCGGCGGTTTGCAAAAAGGAACGGACCCTATGACGTGCTTCCTCGGAATACCCTGTGGGAATGCAATAATTTTCATCCATAGTGGTATACGTACTGGATTTATTAATTTTTTCTGTGGATATTAGTAGAACCCTTTTGTTGTTTTTAGATTTGCTTTTCATAAGGTGCCTCTTAACTTTCTAAAAGCTCAGTTTTGTGTATTAGTGAAAACTCAGCTTATTAGACAGATTACACATTTCTAGTCTGTAGATATGTCATAAATAATATTTTATTTCTTAAACGACATGTGATAATATCATTATTTTTTCTTTTGCTTTAAGGTGATCTTTCTCTACATGTCTAGTGTCACAGTTATTCTTGCATATCTCATGAAGAAGCATAAGATGAGCCTGCAAAGTGCCATGTCACTAGTTAGGAGCAAACGGCCTCAAGTAGCTCCTAATGAGGGCTTTGTATCCCAGCTGGAGAACTTTGAAAAATCTTTGCAAGGTAAATATTCAAATATTCCAATAGTTTATATGTTTAATTGGTGTCAAATGGAAAGTGCTATATGTGCCGTGCTTGTTGAGAATATCAGATCTTATCTTGCTTTTGAAGCAATAGCAACTTAGTATTACAATTGTTAATGTTAATTCCATTGATGCTTTCGATCCCTAATCTTTTCATTTTAGTTGGAGACTGTTTTATAGTTCTAGTTGGACTATTATTGTACCCAACCTAGACATTTGTTCACCAGTTTGTGATAAAACAAATCCTGAAATTGATGAAAATGGTGTAACAACAGACTTGAACTTTGAATAATAATGAAATTGCTAAGTACAGTGCTGCTGCTATTCATTTAATTGTGAAGGTACAACAGACAAGACCTGCGTTTACACAATAGATTTCAACCTTTGATAGGTTTTTTTTAATGTTAATTTGTTGTATAGTACTATAGTTGCTTTATGCCCAAGCCATTGTTTTCCCAGAGAACATATCAATGTACTCGTGCAATTAAAGTTTTGCTTCAGAATGGTCGATATTTAGTCTACTTCTCTGTTACCAGTGGTTTTGAATGTGAGGGCTGCTGTTTTCTTAATGGTTGATTTGCAAGTTTGTGTCGATCATCTTGGTGATATTCCTTTGTTGATTACTCTTGTAGTTATGGTACTTTGACTGGCATTTTTCATCATTTCTATTCTTTCTAGTTATCAGGAAACAAATGCAGTAAATAAGAAGTTATGTTTATATTGTCCAGTTGCCATGTATTGTGAAAAAAATTGATGAAATATTATTATTTTAGAACTTCTGCGCAAAACAGGTTGGAGGACATCCACACATACACGAGCATTTCTTTTCCTTGGTAGCATAGGAAGTGTAATGACGAGATGGAGAAACCAGAAGGCTATTGAAGTGAGGCAAAAAAGCATGTGTACTTGGAATGATATAAGATTCATCTAGATTATGGAAAATTATGGATATAGCACATGGTTAGGACATGCACAGCTGCACATTTGCGGGAACAAATATGGTCAGTGTGTGGGGCATGTGCATGGGAGAAATATTTTGTGGTTTTTTAGCATTCCTCATGTGCTAACCGAAGTAGTTAAGTTACCACCGGTACAAATGTGATATCGGCATAACTGAAGTGAAGAGAAAACAGTGCTGCACAATAAACAATTGCATAGGCTGATCAAACTTTTACACAGTAGATGAGTTAGTATTATTTTTCGTTATTGGTTGGAGATATCTAGCTCTTTCAGAAGCATTCTCTTTTGCTCTTGTTGCACAGAACATTTTCCTAGCAGGTGGCTTGCTGAATCAGTTCTGGAATGTCATTAAATTTTTTAATGCTAGATCTTTCTTTTGCTATTCACATATCAAATCGTCTTGCATAACTCTACGCCCTAATCGCTATCATTTCACATCCTCTTGTGGACTCTGCCTTTAGTCAGTGTTAGTTCACTACCTCTTGCATAGCTCTTCCTTATTCAGTGTCAGTTCACTACCTCTTGCATAACTCTTCCTTATTCAGTGTCAGTTCACTATCTCTAATGTTCAATTGGTCAACCTTTTCGTGACATGCTTGGTATCTAGCTGTAAGATATCATTGCATTTTTCTTTAAGGGCATCATGAGTCATGGCTACTTATTTATCATTTTTATAAAGTTTTTGGACGTGGTCCTTGATTATGTTAATGCTCATTCTTAGTTTATCGGTAATCGTAGTGCTCTCCTGTAATGTCTTATTTGAAAAAAAAGAGAATAGTTTATTACAGATCCAAGCAATCTCACATGCCAAGCTTCTTTTATTGTGCAGTGGAGCAGGAACGAAGACTTATGCAATCTGTGCAGAACTAACTATAGATGTAAATATATGTATTTCGAGAATAAGCCGTCAATAGCTTCCTGCCTGCTTGTCTCCTCCAGAAATCGAGCAAGGCCATAACAACCATTACGAAATCCAGTCGTGCTATTATACGCAGTTCCCTCTTGATGCTGTAATCTGCTAGCGTCCCATAGAATCAGCTCTACCGGAAATCTGAAATGCAGAGTACACAGCACTCTTCTCTGTAATTTCTGTTCCCATGGACCGAGGGTAACTGATGCCACTGCTTTTTTTTTTCTCTCTCTTTTACTCTATGTAATATGGTTTTGGTGCTTCAATTCTCTTTAGCAGTGGTCTGCTGAAATTGAAGATGTACGCATGATTCGTTCAATAAGAGCTGAATGCTGGCTATTTGAAGATAAACGTGTAAGATTGAATCGTGGATGGGGTTTTGGCTGTCGGCGGCTGCACATCTTTCTTCTGTTTGCGGTTCTTGATGTGAATATGATTTGGGAAAATGCTCCGTACTTATACAAGGCGTCAAATCCGTGCTGATATGATTTTCAGACATGACGCAATGCAAGGTTGACTCCACTGCAGTGATTGTAGCGCTAACTGCTGAACAATGAACAAAAATTTTTTTTAGAACACCAATAAACAGCTTTTGACTTACCATTCGATAGGAACAAAGTTATGGGGGATCTGCCAGGAGGCCAGCTCAAGTACCATCGACTTGTTCTTCAACTGAAACATCTCTACTATGGGGCTGTTTGGTTGTCTTCTCTCATGAGCCTGGCCCGCTCGACTTAGCTAGGTTGATGGGATACGGGATGCACAGACGCAGAGACAGTGTTTGGTTGAGTTTTAGCAGGCAGGTAATTTGAAATTTAAATATTCTGAAATTTATATAGTAAGTGTGGTCTAGTTTTGTTTAAAAAAATGTGAGAAACCCATTTTTGAAATCGGTTCGGTAATTGGAGATGCTAATCAAAAGATATAAGCAAAAAGAAAAAAGAAAACTTGCGTAGAACATGAGGCTGTCATGCATGGTTTCTTTGTTATGGTGATGATGGTCCTTCTTGAGAACACGAGATCGTTATCTTTGCATCTAGAGATACGCCCATTTTCTCCGTATCTCCAGAGTCAGGCTGCATGGAGAATTTTGTATCCAGAGAGCCAGGCTCAAAACTAGATGCAGCCAACCAAACATAAGAAAAAAACAAGATTCTATATTTGTAGATGCAAATATCTGTGTATGCAGGCAACCAAACAGCCCCTATACATAGGAAGATGGTTGTCACGAAGACCCTCTACGAGCCTGCAAAAAATGTCATTCTCCATGCGAACGTGCTTCTCTCCTGAAACGATCCAAGTGTGCACGGATGTCCATTCATGAGAGGAACTTCTTTTAGCGAGGGTGCTCATGAGAGATTTTTTTTTAGCGAGGAACCAGCCGAGTTTTTTCTATCCAGGAACCGGCTAACGATCTCGAATTCTTCTTCTTCTTTTAGTGAGGGTGTACGTTCATGAGATCAATTTCTTCTAGCGAAGAACCGGTGTAAGTTCAAGGTAGTCCTTATATGATTTTGGTGATTAATGATAAACATATTTAATGACAATACTTGATTTGGTGTTTGTTTAATTATAAACCTTTAACATGCTTATTTTTATGAGATTAATGTGTTTATTATCAAGACTGTTATAGTCTTATCCTATTTAGAGGGAATCATATATAGATAAGCTATTCATCTATTGCAAGTTACGTATTTTGGTAGATCCCATAAATCTTGTGAGACTAACAATTATGGTTGAATTATTCTCTTAGCCTTACACTTGCAAATAGGATGTATATGAAAAGTCAAAGTATGTATTTTGTTATTCCACTCCTATCCATTAACACATTCCTCTTTTGTAGGCATATGGTATAGTTTGATTGAATTTATACTAATTGTTTCATGACATATCTATTTGAGCACATATATACTTGGTACATGCCATGTACATATTGATTGCTTGCTCTAGGAGATCTTTTCTCATATATGTCATGTATTAGTGATCCCATAGTTGATTCACTAGATAGACTTTACCATATTTAATTGGCCATGTGCATATATGCTCTCTATGTATATTTCCATATGCACTTACTTTGTGGAGTCTAGTTTTATATATTGCATTGATTGATTATCATGATCATTGGAGATAAATTGAATTGATTAATTGTTATGTCTTGGAAAATAATTTAAATAACTTTTGACATCTATCTGTCATGTGCATATAGATCTTCTGTTTATCACAAGATGCACTTTCGAGAGTTATCATATGACAAGTATTTCTATGCTTTGTAATATTTATCATGAAACGCTTGTGGTGTTTAATTGCTCATGAATATCAAACTTACTCATATCTATTGAGCTTTTGGGACTAACGCCTTTTATGAGGTGATGTGAAGAGGATTAGGTTCTGTGGAGGTGAATGACAACAAAGAGGTCTAATGAGATGATGGCTAAGTTGAGAACAACAAGGCAAGAGAATTACTAAGAGTTGTGGTCAACAGGACCATGAAGTCATCAAGCTTTGGGATTGAGTCAAGGTTGATGAGGTAATGACGTCATCGCAACTAGGAGAAAGTCGTCAAGTAAAAGAGAAGAAATCAAAGGATGATAGTTAAGTCAAGGTCGACAAGACAAGGGTGTCACCAAGAGTTGAGTACTTAGTCAAGATCAATTTGACGGGATGATCGTCGGAGAGGATAATCAAGTTAAAGTCGATAAGATGGGTGAGTCTCATGAGGTGATCAAGTCGAGATTGATAAGACGAATACGTCATCAATTGTGATGAAAGTCATTATGCACAATGCATCAAGGGGTGATGCATGGAGTGTTAAAGTGGAGTTGAAGGTGTTGATGTGGGATATCAAGCTTCAAGAGGATGTGCACGGCCTAATGATGTTTTCTAGTCTTTTACCGGTCCCGGTGATTGGTTGGAAGACCGGGTTGATAGGATAGTTGCCGTATTATCAAGAGGGGTCTAGATCATTTTGATCGGATTGATTTCTAGCTCTCAAGTGATGCACTTTAGGTCTTCTTAACCCTAGGTTGAGCCTAAGCGAGGTGTCAAGGGTATAGGAGGTGTGTAGTGAGAGAGAAGCGTCAGTGGTGTTCGAAAAGGGGAGTTTTTAGGGCTGGTTTAACTTTCTTATATTTTCTGTAACTATCCTTTGGATGTGAGGTGGTGAGTCCTTATGGGTTGGATAGCCCTCGTTTTAGCTTTCCGTAGAGTCTAAGATCACCTAATTCCGACACCCGAGCTAGGAGATATGGCCTTTTTTTTGAGAGGTGGCAGTCTCTGTACTCCGCCAGACTGAGTCTCGTGATGACCGGACTGAGTTCGGTGGAGTTGTTTTTCGTGTGTTTTCTGACCGGACTGAGTCCGGTGGAGACCGGATTGAGTCCAGTGGGCTTTGGACTAAGTCCGGTGAAGTCTAGAAGTGAGCGCAAGTGGTCTGTATATCACCGGACTAAGTTCGGTGAGCCCGCAACAGCTAGTTTTCGTACCAAACGGCTAGTTTTCGGGTTGGGGCATATAAATAGAGGGTTTTAGATCGAGTTTTGATGCCTTTTGGGCCTTGGATGAGTTCCTAGGTGTGAGGGGTTGCCAAGGAGTGTGAGATTGGAAGATCTTCATCTTAGGAGAGATTGAGTAAGCCCTAGGGCTTGAATGAGTGACTAAGTGTGTCTTAGTGCATCACTTTTGAACTTTGATCTGGTGTGATCAAAGGCTTCGGGCTTGTTATTCTTGGTGCTTGTGAGCACCTAGACGGCGTGGGAGGCATCGTGCGCCGGTGATCTTCTCAAGTGGAGGTTGTGAGAAGGCCCGAGCAAAGCTTGCACGTGGCGTTGGTGTTTGCCACCTCCAGAGGGGAGATACTAGTAACCACGAGTGGAGACGAGGCGGTAGGCTTGAGCGGGAGCCGGTCCTTGTGAGGAGCAAGGACTTGTCTCAACGTGGATGTAGGAGTTCGGTTCTGAACCATAGGAAAAAAAATCTTCGTGTTACTTGTGGTTATCTCTTATGCTCTCTTATGCATTGTTCTATTTTGTGATTGTTTATGATGCTAATTGAGCTTTCTATTGTGATATGCATACAATGCTATTTGCTCCCATGCCATGTGTTGGCAGCTAGTAGTTTCTAGTGATGTTGTTATTGCTATTGTGTATGCTTGTGTTAGAATTTATTGTTAGCAATTTAATCACTCACATTTACATATCTAGAATTAAATTGCTTGCTTGTCATCCTAGGATTACCAACCCAATTTAGTTTATCATTGCTCTAGGGTACTTATGTTGATTGCCTTATTGTTGTAAATCACCCAATCTAGGATTGCCATCACCCTAAGCTAGTAACTTATGTTGAAACATTAAATTTGAGCTTCCGTATTTATTTAGGGTTTGAACACAAAAAATAAAACATGGTAATTAGAAAGTAAAATTTGAAAACCCTAATTCACCCCCTCTTGGGCATCTGATTGCTTACAACCAGTCGACGATATCGAATTCTTAATCATCTCCCCGCTTTCTACTAAAGAAATTTCTCCACATCTCTTACTATTTTAGTGGTATGAGTAGATCACAAAATGCTCAACTCTCAGGTTGTATATATAGGATGAGAGGGAGAAGAGTATTCTTACTTGGACAATACTTTTGTAAAGTTTGTCAACCTAAAACCATGCATCCAAATAGGTCTTAGTTTCAATAAATACTAGAGATTTAATGGAGTTTGGTGAACTATGGTTTTCATATACACACAATTGTAAATTCTATGTATTACAAAACTATGATTTATCCGAACCATGTATTCAAACATGCCCTAATATGTGGAAGGAATTTCAAATAAATTTCGTATTTTCAAAATACCAACAAAAAAATGTAGAAGGGAGAAAGTGACTACTTTTATAACACTAAACAACAAATTTGAGATTCCAAAAACAAGAATAAAAAAGACCAAAATGTTATAAAAATTAGAGAAAGATGTAAAAAGAGGCATCCATTGGGGAAATTTTCAAGTTTATTTTGTCATATTTAGGTCCTTAGTGAATGATCCACGTGGAGGTATGAAAAGCATATTCTATATTATATATCAATTGATTGCTTACTTTAGTACTTGACTCATAATATTCCTTTATATATGATAATCATGTTATGAGACTAATGTGTTTATTGGCAAGTTTTCTCTAGTCTCATATTTCTGTACAGGAATCATTAAGATCAATTAAATGACCTATTCATCTATGTAAGATATGTATCTTAGTGTCTATTTTGTTGAGACTAACAATTTGATAGTTTATTCCCTTTAGTCTCACATACGCAATGTGGATAAATAGTGCAAGATGAGGCATGCAATCTTGGTTTTCCCTTCCATATTTATTATTGTATTCCTCTTGTGCAAGTGCATAGTGATCTCTAAGTAATATATTGATTATAATTATGCATATTGCTTCATGTTATATTTATTTATGCATAAATATCCTTTTGAGCTTAATATGTGCATTGCCCACTTGCCATCCTTGTTTAACTAGAGTTAAACTTCATCTTGCTATAAATTAACTTTGTGCATGAATGCCCTGTTTTTACATCTTCTCATGCACTTAATTTAGTGAAGTTTAATTTAAATTAAATCATAACTTCACTCTTGCTTTAAATATGAATTGTACATGTGTAATTCTTGAATATATTTTCATGTCCATCTTTAAATGAAGTTATGTTCATGAAATTAATTAATTTCCATAAATTATTAAATTCTCTTTTGGGTAATCATCTCTCTAGTACATATAGATCAAATATATCTTCATCATGATGCACTTAGTAAAGAACTATCATATGACAAGTGTTTTTATTTATGTTAAGCTTTATTGTGAAACACTTGTAGTGCTTAACTGACCATGAATAGTGAATTAGAGGCCCCGCTCGGGATCCACCTGAATGATTCCTGCACTAGTCCCTGGATTAGTACACTAGTTGCATAGCCAGATCAAAAGCATAAACGATAAAGTAATTAAATATTATAGAAAGTATCGCCTTATGACGAACAGTTACAATACAGTCATGCAAGGCCAAAAGTTATAATCCAACAAAAGAAATGTTCAGAGTCATGCGGAAGTCTTCAACAAAAGTAAGGTCCAGCGGTTATGCATTTCTGCAAAAGGCTAGAGGGAACGCCCTAAGCTTCTTTACCTTCAAGTCCTTACTCTTCGCCTTCGAAGGAAGCGTATGGGTCTTCTGGGCAATCTCCATCTCAGGAGTGATTGAATGCGAGGGTAAGTGCGTAATCAAACGGCACTTGCAAGTTAACACCTTCCTATTGCAATTAATGCTAAGGCTGGCAAGGAAGCCTGAGGGTTTGTTTATTTGCGGAAAGCTATTTTTATAGTAATATTAGTAAGATTCCTATAACTTAGTAAGTTTTTAACAGGAAATGAAGTGTTATAAGAAAGAATTGATCTCCAAGCTATTAGATTAACCATGTACCATCCCATGGTACAGCTAGACCATTCCTACTGGAACAATTGTTCCTAGTCTTTCTCCGAACACCCGCCATCTTATTCCGAAATTTGAGAATTCCGTTGTGGGTCATCATTCCCGGATTACCGGTCCAGCGAACGCATGACCTAGACCATCCTCTGGTGGTGATGCCCTGCCGCGTTTACCTTAGATTGAAGCTTCATCAAGAGCCTCCGCAGAGCTCTCTCCTAGGCCTTCAATCCACACTACCGCATGATGGCCAAGCGTTGTGTCGGACACATCCAACACTAGCTTAACAAGGGACCTCTTCCAATCCGGCATCACAATTCTTCCTTCACACACCCGCCATCTTATTCTGGGATTTGACAATCCTATTGTGAATCATACCTCCTGGGGTTTCAACCCAGCGAGTGTATGATCTAGACCACCCTCTGGTGGTATCACCCAGCCGCGCTCACCTCAAGTTAGAGTTCCTACCAGGGCCTCCGCGGAGCGCCTTCCTAGGCCCCACACCTACACTATCGTGTGATGGCCACGCGTTGTGTCGAACGCATCCAACACTCAAATCATGAACAAGGGATCCTTCCGATCCCGCTGCACATAGCTCGAGAGCCGAAGGTCCAACCTTCGCTCCCTGCCTCAACTCAACAGGTCCACGAATTTCCCGTCTAGATCCACTCTAGACTACAAACCAACTTTGGGTCTCTACCCAACTCAGCCATAGGCACACATCTCGAGATCGAGTGACACAGCTTAAACTCATACCAATATCCAATTCATAATAATAGAGGTAATAATTATAGTGGTGAGCTAATGTTTACCACTATGGGGTGTTGTGCAGCATGTCTAAGCATGTTTTACCCACGGTCTGAAAGTCCAAATGTTTAATTGTTTTAGTTGTTTGCAAGGAATAAGACTGTCAAAACAGTCTTGACATGATATTCAAAACAATCATTAGCATGGTAATTGCAAGTGTCAAGGGTCATGGCATGTGTATAACATGATTAACAATCTAGGTAAGATTTATATTGCATGCAATTTTCATAACTAGTTCAATATAGATTTTAATAAAACTGGGTAAGATATTAACTAAAAATGTTAACTCACCTTGCCCTAAAGCTTGGGGGTCTTCTTCGGTGTCCTGGAACCTTCCTTCAGGGTCCTCGACATCTAATCGAATGTAAAAGCCAATATAAATATGCAATTCAAAATGATGCATGAAAGCACGAAGAATAATCTATGCGAAGCTAGGGTTTACGAGTATTTAACTAAACATGAATGAGTATGCCCTAGTTTCCCAAAATTATTGTTTCCCTTCCTAGAAAACTACCTTTTTGGAAATTAATTAAAGAATTTAATTATTAACATAAAGGCATTTAGGGTTATTAATTTGTGTTGCAAACCTTATTTGGGTAAAAGTAGATTACATATTTTTAATAATTTGTTTCTAAGTTAAAAAGGGTTTTGTAAAAATTTGGTAATTTTTAGAGTTCCATAGGTATTTTAAATAAATCAGTTTAATTCACAGCCATTTAATTTCATTATGGGAAAAGGTTTTAAATGAACAGTGAACAGGAGTAATGGTAAATGAGTTCAAGTAATTTTATTAAATCCTAACTCACCTCTTCTGTATTTTGTAATTTTACCATGATTTATGGACATCATTTAATGATTTATAAAATTAGAAAGGTTATTTCATAAATAGGCAAATAAGGCTTTTGTAATACAGAAAGCAAAAAGGATTTACTGTTCAAGATTATAATTTTATTAGATCCAGTCTATTCCCAAGTATTTTTCTTTATTTTTCCAATATTTTAGGGGTTGAATTCATAATTTTAGAAAATCTTAAACACTTATTGGATTATTTAAAATAAAAAAGGTTTAAAATCCAGGAAAAATAGTAATGGGCCAGCCCATTACTGTGTAGTCTGCAACTGCGTGAAGCGGCCCAAGGCGTGCCACGAAGGCTCGGGTCCGAGGCACTTTTGAGAAGGCACAATCTCTTTGGGGAAATGTATTCTATCAAATAATGCTTCCCCTAATACTGACGCGTGGAACCAAAGGCCCACCTGTCAGTGGCCGAACGAGGTTAACCATGGGAGATTTAAATGTTAATCCACTGTTAGCGTGGTCCTACCTGTCCGTGACAGTCCTCGTGGCTGGCGGTGATTCCCTCCGATCTCCGACCGATTTTCCGGTGGAGCTTCGGCGAGGGATCAGCGGCGCTGCAATCCACCATCCTACTGTTTCATGGTTAGAACTGGTTCGGCACGGAAGACCTAGGATGTCCTGGCTGGACTTCGTCGACGGCGAGCTAGGATGGTGGCGTCATGGACGCGCGCGGGGAGAAGCTTCAGGATCAAGCTTCTCCGGAGAGGGAGGAGGTCGGCGGCCAGTTCGCCGGCATGGAAAGCATCGAGGGGATACCAGAGAGCTACCTAAGGTGGTGGCAAGCTCGGTGAGGGAGTGGATCGAGCTGGCACCATGGGGGTGGTGGCGGTCAAGACAGGGGCGTCGTCGTCGGGGAGCTTCGGGGTTCCCTACCCAAAATTGAGTGAGAAGAAATGAGGAGTGGTGCCTAGAGGTGCTAGGGATGCGAGGAATCAACCAGGGGCTTGCCGAGTCACCGGTGAGGCAAAAGGAGGCGATTTAGGGAGCGGCGGCGAAAATGGTGAAGAGGAAGAAGAGGAGCCGATCAGCGGCGTAAATAGGCAACGGGGAAGCTCACGGGGGAGATGGGAATCATCCTTGCGGGGGAGGGGGCTCGAGGCAAGCTGTGGCGGAGCAGCGTGACGTAGAGGTGTGGCACAACAATGATGCTGGGCACGGCGTGGGCTGTGGCAGCATAGCAAGGCCGAGCGGCGCTATGGAATGGAGGGGCTCAGTGTGGCTCGGGCAGCTGCGGTGCACGGGGCACGAGGGGAGAGAGGATGATAGTGGCGCTGACGGCACGAGCGGCGCTGCACGCGGATGGGACGGTCGCGGCGTGTCTGCCGCGGGCAGAAAGAGAGGAAAGAGGGAGAAAGGGAAGGGAGAGAGAGAGGCTTGGCTAGGGCCAAGCCTAGGCCAAGTAGGTTGGGCTGGGCTTGGAAAGCCCAGAGAAGAATAGGAATAGATTTTGAAATTTTTTAAAATGAGAATTTGAATTTTTGAGTAATTAAGGATTAAAAGGGGATATTTTACACAATTAATCTTGATTGAATTGAAAATTGGACAAAAAATTAAATTGAAAGTATGAATTTCCAAATTTCATCAAGTTAAATATGAATTTACAATTTTAAAATAATTTGAAAAATAAAATTGGAATTTGTCCCAAAGATTCTTAATTTAGTAATTGTTTGGAATTAAGGCTATTGAGAAGTTTTCTAAATTGATTTTAATGAAATCTTAATTAAGAAAATCAAGATCTGATTTGATTTATCAAAAACCCATGAGTTTGATTAGGGGCAATTTGGGTTTTTAAAAAGGAATTGCATTTCCAATTGTATTTTGATTTGAAGAATTGGAAATTTTGGAATTGGGAAAAGATAATTATAAGAAATGCACTCTAGATTTTGTATTTAGGCAAAAGTTTTAAAAATGGGCCCAAAATGGGCTATTACAAGAAATTATATTCTTTCGTTGAGCTTTTGGGACTAATGTCTTTTATGAGTGGTGTAAAAAGAATTAGGTCCTAGGAGTGGTTAAGCTGAGGAGGATGAGCAGGCGGTGGTGGCAAATTCTGGTTCTCTGGAATAGCTGGGAGTGGGTTGGCAAAGGGGTGCACTCCCGCTGCAGGTTGAGCTTTAGCAGCTTGTCCAACAGGAGGTGGGTTGGGTTGGTCCTGTCCAGCCTGTCCTTGACCACGACCAGTAGCAGCTGAAGCTCGGGTGTCCACCATCTGACAGCAATTTTGAAAATAAGGTACGAGAAGGAAAACCAGAGGGGATACTATAGGGGAGGTCACAAGATCTATGCAATCAACATCCAAATAGCACACCAAAACACAGTTAACTCAAAGCATTCTTAGATCAAAACCAAAATTTGAGAGAGCTACACCACAAGGGCTGATGTAGTCAATCTCTTAGAAAATCTTTAACAAGCTAACACAATAATAAAGACGTTCTACGATTCTATCCTAACAGGAGACCTAAACTCAGGGTTTTATTCCGAATCGGAGTTCGCGTCGAACACATGCCCCATGGGCTCCTCTTCACTGTCTGTTGGAGTCTCGGCCCTCCTGGCCGCGAAAGAAGAAGGTCCTGCCGATCTGCGGCGTGGAAGAACTCATCAAACGGCAGGGGTTGGTGGAGATCGAGTTCTCTTGTGGGTTGAAGCGTCTAGAGTGAGGCCCTGAGGTGGAAGCATCTTAGGTCGGGAGATCCAATGAGGACTGGAGAGGTTGGCAGCTCCGGCTCAGTTGGTACATCGGTAGATGTCGGCGGGGACGATGGCGGTGGTGGAGGCGGTGGTCATGCAGCCTTCAGCTGGATGATAGTCTTGTACGCCTTAGTCAACTTGCTCTTGTAGTACTCCAGTTCTTCTTTGTAGCCACGAAGCCCTGCATCGTAACCTCGGATAGACTCACTGGTGTGATGCTCCAGTGGGTTTACAAACAAAGGGTTGTTGCTCCGGTATTGATTGGATTGCTTTCCGTCCAGGTTGAGTGGATACCAACGGTAGGGAGAATTCTCCACTTGAGCAGAGTAGCGGGCTGAAAGATGAAGAATAGCAATGTACGCAGCCTCCTGTAAAGCTTCATGCTGCAGTAGGCGCTCAGCGAAGCTCCTCACAGGACGATGTTCCTCTAATGATTCAAAAGGGTGAGCAATGAGATCAACCCTCCAGACCCGCTGTCCAGCGCGATTGATGGCCTGGAAGCACTTAAACTCCGGTATCTTGTGATAACCCAAGTGTTCGATCAAGTTGATCAGTTCAGCAATGAAGCCATCCATGTCCTGGGCGAAGGTGAAGACAAGGTTCGGCATCTATAGATTTTGAAATAGGAAAAGAGTGGTTAATCGATTTTAATAAAGAAGTAGGTAGCAAATTTTTAGTGAACAAAAAAGATGAGGATTTATCAACAAGGATTTTTAGAAAATAATTTTTATAGTATTATTAGAATTCCTTAAACTACTCCAACTATCTAAGGTTCATCCTACAGACAGGCTCTGATACCAACTTTGTCGGGACTCGCAAAACGGAGTCGAATCCCTGCTATGCCTTACCTGTACTAGTCCTTGGATCAAGTAGCTAGTACACACAGATATACAGTTTGGATCATCACCATTCAACGAGAAGTAATTTATTACATCAGAGTCGCAAAATTATTACAAAGTTTAGGCTTCATGGCCTAGCAGCGAAAATTCAAATAACATAGTTCAACTCAAATGGAAAACCCAACGCAACTCCACAGGCATGTCCGAAAGATGCGCTCCTAGACGTCGGAGTAGTTTTCATCTTGAACTCCTTCAGCAAAGTCCCCGTCCTGATACACCTCCTCCTCGGTGTCGCATCCAGCTCGTTGGAATGAGCAGCCCCGCATAAAAGGCGAGGGTGAGTATACTTTATACTCAACAAGCGAGGCCGACTAAATGCAACTAAGGCTTAACAAAGGAAGGGTAAGGGTTCTTTTGCATAAAGCCAGTTTTGCAAGTTTTTCCTAAGCTTTTATAAAATGATTTGAAAAGTGTTGAGAAAAACAAATCTTTGAATTATTTTCTTTGAAACTCCGGCCTCGACCGGTTTTGCCCGAACCTGGCTACTCACGGCACCCACCGTGCAATTACCCTCATCGCCCATATCACGAACTATGAGGAGAAAAATCAAAACACACGACACCGATCGTGGTTTTCCTTTAAAACATCATTTAGAAAACAAAAGATAAGAAGTACCAATGAGGCAGCTCCCCGTCGTCCGTCCTTGACCGTGGGAAAAAAACACCACAAGGTCTTTAACCAACATTCTCCTAGCTTGGCACTCCCTCTTAGGATTTCACGGTAGTGCTAGTTACTCTAGTTGGCAGAAACCCCCTCTTGAGCCTACAGAACAACACCAATTGCCTACTCCACCGACTGGAATGCCAAAACTAGAAGTCCGAAGGGTACTCAACCAGGGCTTGCCCACACAAGCACTCAATGGTCGTATTGTTATACTTAGCTCGTCTATCTCAAGGAATCGGTCCTTAGAGATCAGGGTGGGTCTCGCACTGGACCCAAATCTCGTGTATGCTGCACCATCCTTGCAACCATCCACCCCAATCAGGTTTTGCAAAACAATTTTTTCCGATAGCACCCACTATCAACTATCCCATTTACAAACAAATGGCAACACCAATTGTCCTTTTAAAATCACATGGTAATTTGGTAATCAATGATAACAAGCAATTAATCATGTGATCTATTATGAGCATTACTAAGCAGATGCAAAACCTAAACAAGGGTGTGGTGATATTTTAACAATCTTTAATAAACTATGGCGGCAAGGAATATTTTATACGAATTAGTTATTGATGGGGATTTTAACTAAGAAACTAGGTAATTAGTGTTTAACATTTAACATACATGCTAATTGTTAAATTCTAGAAAAACATCTTTACAAAACATAGGTTCAAAGGTTCAGCACTTGCCTTGGTCGACGTAGTGGGGAGGATCCTCCACTTCATCGGAAACAAACTCGGCACTCGGGTCTACCGTAACGAAAAATAAATAAACAAATAAATACAATGCAAAAGGAAAAACAGAAATAAAAGTATGCCAATGAACATGAAGTTTTATAAAACAGTAAACAATGATTTTATAAATATTTTAAAATTTGTTTCATAATTTTTGGAATTACAAAATTAAAGCTATGGAATTATTAAGGTTCTGTCTTAATTGAAATAAACAAGGAAATCTCCTCAGGTTGGGCCAAGGGAGCAGCCCACGGTGGCTCGGCCTAGAATAGAGCTTGACCCAGAGGGGGCCCGCTCGGCGTGCGGCACGGCCGGGCGAGGCGGCTTAGTCTTGAGCTTGAGGGGACAGGACGGCCCAGCGCAACACTGCGGGAGCGGCGGCTAAACGCTGCTAGGGCGCGAGGCAGCCCAACACGCTGGTGTGTGGCGCTTGTGGCCTAGCGAAGCGGCGGCCATGCAGTGGAAGCTGGCATGCAGGTGCGGCCAAAGACGGAACCGCCCGAGGGGCGAATGGAAGGCGGCGGCTGGTCGGTGCGGCTAAGCGATGTGGGACCCAACGGCAGAGGGCTAATAGGTGGGCCCACCTATCGCCGCCCAAACAGGGATTGGTGTGGGAAAGAGATAGGGAGGCAGGCGGTCCATGGGCAGATCGGCCCAGAGGGAGGCCGGCGGAAGGCGCTTGCATGATGGTCGAGGCAGCCTGCACACAAGTGCGGCATGACAAGGGCGAGAGGTCGGGCGGGGACGGGGAGAGTCGCGGCGGTCTGTGGGGTGCCGAGGTGGCGGCATGGGCATGGCGCTGGTGGGAAGCTCGAGGCGGGGCGGCCATGGAGGAAAGGGAATGTGCGGTCTCTCGGTGAAGCTCAAGCCAATTTGGTAGGGGCTAGGGTTTGGAGAACTCAGGGGTGCTAAAGAGGGGAAGAGAAGGAAAAAAATATCAGCGGCGGTGGCGATGAATTCATGAGAATCGGCGACGGCGAGGACAGCAACACCTTCGGCGTCGAAATCCAGCGAGCTCGGTCGATGATTCCTAGTAGCGAAAGGTGGGATAAGTCCAGGGAAGGGAGAGGAATGACGTCCTCGGAGGGTTCGGCCAATGGGGCTCACCTGATGACAAATTTCGTGGAGAAGCAAAGGTGAGGGGTGGCGGTGGCTGGGGATTATATAGGGTTTTGGGAGGAATTTAAGGAAGGGAGAAGACAATTCGGGTATGAATTGATTCCCTGGAATCGTGTGAACCGATTTTGCTAGTTTTGGGGAGGATTTTTAGGGGAAATCCCAAAGGGGAGATAAGGTAGGTTTTCTCTGTCGTTTTGAACAGAGGAGATCGAGAAGAAGTCAGGGAAGAAGGAAAGAAGGAAGGAAAAGAGAGAAAGGAAAAAGGAAAGGGAAAAAGAAAAAGAAAAGAAAAGAAAAATTAGGTGGGGTCCACTTGCAAGAGGGATAGAATAATTATAAATCCCAAAATTTAATTTATTTCAACTACAAATTATAAGTACATAATTATTTGATGATTAAATTGTAAAATAGTATTTATAAAATTAGTAAAATTAGTATTTACCTTTTATTTGTTTAAATAAATCTTTTTACAAAACTTTAATTAACCTTATTACGCAATTAGGTTTTGGAAGGTTTTGATTTTTTCAAAGCCTTTTCCTTTTTAATTAGGAACATACTCATTTTTTAATGCTTTTAATATTTCCAAAAGTTCTCATGAGATGCAATGCATATGATTTTTATTTTTGAAAAATGAGGATGTTACACCCAAAATATGAGAAGAGGTAATAGAGGGTGAGAAGGAGGGAGAGCACAATATTGGGTGTATTTGGTAAAACCCTAGTGAGAAGAGTGAGTGACCAAATGGGTTTTGTGTGCATCACTCTTGAGCTTGATCCGGTGCGATCAAGTGGCTTCGGATTTGTTACTATTGGTGCTTGTCGGCACCTAGACGACGTGGGAGGCATCGTGCGCCGGTGACCTTCTTAAGAAGTGTGTGAGAAGGTAGTAGTTTTGGTGCTTGCCATCTCCCGAGGGGAGAAACTAGCAACTAGTAGTGGAGAAGATGTTGTTAGCTCGGAGAGGGAGCCGGTCCTTTCAAGGATCAAGCCTTAACATGCATTAGGAGAGACCGGCAAGTCTCCGAGTACTACGGAAAAAAGTCTTCGTGTCACTTGTGGTTTGTCTCTTGTACTCTCATATTCATTGCCATATCCTTGAGTTAATGTTTAACCCTCATAGCATTTATCTTGTGTTAATTGTATATCTTGATTACCTAGTTATATTTAGTTCACCTCACTCTAGGATTGCTATCACATTGACATATCACTTATGTTCAAAGAATATATATTTAGTTTCCGCATTTGTTGAAGCTTTGGACATAAGTGTAAAATTGAATAGAGAGTAAAATTTTGAAAAGCCTAGTTCACCCCCTTTTGGTTAGTGTGGGAATAACACAAGAGAGACGTGACAACCTCATACCGTCTCCTAAGAAGACGTTTTTCCAAACCATTTCCAAGGGAACGGCCATGACAACACGCAAGGGCAATGAGATTCACAGATAGGGCGATGCCAACCTAAGTGAAATTTGTGATGGGGAAGCCATTAGTCAGTCACGCCAGGTTTAAAGGTCTAACGATGAAGATACAAGAATTGCATAAGTGGTACGTAGTACGGTGTGCCCATTATTTACTACCAAGGTTGCTCACAGAGTATCTTCACCATAAGGGAGGAAATGTTTTTCTGATCGCGTTCAACGATTTGCACTAGGTGTACAATGAAGGCACGCTCGACATTGCATTTCTCAAATGCTGGATATTGTAAGCACATGCTACAAAAGTCATTGCATATATTACATTTTGCTAATATAGTTTCATGTATAACTAACTTATACTTGTGTAGTCTCAAGACTGTTCACCTCAGAAAATCCAAGGAGGGATATGTGGGATTCATGTATCAGTGTGGTCAACTAGAGAACTATCTTTTGCCCCAAACCAGATGAGGTCTTGCAATATGTTTTGGACAATTTCCTCAAACTACAAGACAGGGATATCATATTTTTACCCTACATCTACGGGTAAGTGCACACATTAATAATCAAAGAATTAATATTCCTTGAATACATGTATATATTATGATTTTTGACATGCATAGATTCCACTGGATTCTCATTGCCATTCATCTCTAGAAGGGCAAGATGGTTGTCCTTGATTCACGTAATAGGCCTGAAAAAGAATACAATGAGATCATAGCTCTATTAAATACGGCTTTTAAGTTGTACTGCACCTGCTGCTCTAAGTATAGACCATATCACTTAGAACCAATTTTCCAGTAAATGCATGCATGCATATTTTAAGCTTCAATAACGAACAACATATATGATCCACAATATTTTATTCAGAGCAACAAGCAACCACAAGACACTAATTTGTGCGAGTTTTACGTGTGCAACTTCGTGCGTCTCATATGTCACTCTAAGATTCTAGACATGGACATAGAGGTTTGTAGCTATCTGAACACATATTTTATTTTTATGTGTTATTAACCCATGATTTGATTGATATATTATATTATATTTTTTATAATGGTAGGGCATGAAAATGCCGAAGGAACAACTAATATCCGCTCAAATCCTAGACATACAGGAAGAGCTTACGTCTTTCATCTTTGACCAAGTTGTGAGAAAGAAAGGCGAGTTTCACAACAAAAAGAGGAACCACCTACATAGTGATGTCCACAACATTTGCATGAATTCCTTCATGAGCAATGTGCAAACTTAATTTCCCTTTGCTTTCTCAAACGATACATTGGTTTCTTCATGAACAGTCGTCTTATCTGTCCTTTATGTATACTCATTATTATTTATATCTTTACTATTTTAATGAACTTATGATAATCAACATGAGTAGTGCAGTACATGAATTAATGTTCTTTTTGGCTTATCTTATCATCTTATTTGCTTATAAGCTGAATTTTAAGAATTTCTTAAGGTAGCTTCGAAAGTCCGGTGCACTTCGTTTGACTAGTTTCTAAGAGCTTTGGAATGCACCTTTGAGGCAAAAAAAGAATGAACTACAAAAGCCAAAGCGTTTGATTTTTTGATTCAGAGATAACTAGATAAGATAAGAAGATAAGTTGAAAAAAACAACCCCTAATTTGGAATGCCTATATATATGTAATTTGGATTTGGATGTAAGCTTGTATATTGTACAGTCACCATTAATCAAATTGTAGCGACATGAGGAACATAGATGAGTTTCACACCTATGCCGGTCATGTCCACAGACAAACACAAATGATTAACATATTTGTACCAGTTATATTCACAGTCAGGCATAAATGGGACAAATCTCCGCGCCGGTTCGTAAGCACCAGCATATATGGCTCCCAAATCTATGTCGGTCCTCACCAGTGACCATCACAAATATGTCCAACATATGTGTCTGTCGATGCACGGAACCAGCACAGAAGATACTACCTGTGCTGGTTCTAAAACTGACCACATTAGTACCTATTGTTTTATGCTGATTCAGAAACCGGCACCGATGAACATTTGGAACCGGCACTGATGACGTGTTTTGCATTAGTTACTATCCACTAGAACTGAACGTCAGCACCTCGTTCTGCTCGATATTTTTACCAGGTTGTGAAGGGCTCGTATTGGTATATTAAATATAAATATGATATTAGCATGCGTAGATTGTCCATCTTATGCCCTTAATTTGTTCCAACATTCAGCTCCGTTTGAAACAACTTAATTCCGTCCGCTCGCACCTTTTGCACAATAATATCTACAGAAAAATCGGACTAGCTAGTTAACACTGGCGTCGACGCTTCGGAATTTAATTCAACCTAGTCCGACGAGCTGGTTTAGCCCCTTCAGCCAGCCGCAGCAGTTTGGAAGTACGGTGACTAACTTTCTTGCGCAGATTTAATAGATTTGGCCCTTCGTTTTGTCCGTGATGATAAGGTGGCTCCACTTAACACTAGAACAAAGTGTTCTCTTCTAAGATATCTTTACGAGGTTGTGAAGGGCTCCTATTGGCCTATTAAATTGAGAAAATTCCTTTTATGCCACTGTAGAAGTCCCAAGCCTAAATTGTCATCACCGAAAGACTTTACCCATGTGTGCCATCGTATTTGTGGGTTGTCCCCTTCTTTGCGATTAATAAAAAGCTGTCTTTTTGTTTAATCTATATAAACATTCTTAAAAATTCTGGAAAAAATCATAGTGCTGTCAAATATGTAGTACTTTCAATTTGAATTTTTTTGGTATTTTTATGATTAAATTTTGGTGTTAAAAATATTGATTGACCGTTTATACATTGCTTTGATAACATATTTGTTTGTAAAAATATCAAAAAATTCAGATTGAAAGTATTACATATTTGGCAGCACTATGATTTTTTCCAAAATTTTTAGAATTGTTTATATAACTTAAACAAAAAAGACAAGTTTCATCAATGGCAAAGAAGGAAACAATCCACAGAATAGAGCAAGATATGGAATATGACACTTTTGTATTGGCATAAAAAAAGTTTCCCTAATAAATTTGATGCCTACACTTGTCAAGTGCAGGCGCAAAAAAGAGCAAGAACCCAAGTACTACTTCTCAGTAGCTCCTCACTCTCCAACACTCCATCTGTTGCAGGTTAGTTCAAGAATCTAACTGTTCTCAGTTTAAATATCTGGACGTTTTATTTTGTCTGGCCATTTTTAATGCATTTCCCTTTGTTGATTTACCGACAAAACTAATAAGAGTTGGTCAGGGCATTTGCCTTGAGACGTTGAAGCTGCCTGTTCCCATGTGTTGACCCTCGATCGGGAACTTAATTTTGTCCTGATATATGCCCGACTGTTTCTAGGAAACTTGCCGGTTTCTCTGCCTTGCGTTAATAATGATCTCACATGACGTGGTCATATATATGATTTTAATGAGTTGTCATCAATTAATTGAATTGATATCCTTTTTCTCTAATTTTTTATTTTTTGTAAAATTTTTATTTAATCATAATACGTGTCGGTGTCGAGAAGAGCCTTCGTGGGACCTGTAGTTAGTTCTTAATTAGAGCATCTTCGGTAAAGACTTTAAATTTCTCCATATTACACTATTCCTTACAAATTCTATCCATTCTCTAAAATTCTCTCACACCTTACACTACACTATAAAAGATTCATTTCCTTCTACAGAGATTGTATTTTTAAAAGTCAGATGAACGCTATTATATAGCTCCTACTGAAGATGCTCTTACCCCTTCCAGTTCATAAAAACTTGGCATTTTGAACATTGACATAGTCTCGAGAATATAATTTTTAACATTAATTACTATTGCAATTTAATTATAAAATATAATAAAATTATGATATTATGGAAGTGTTTTTCGAGGTGAATATATACATATGATTGATTTTCATCTGTCCAGTCTAAATAGTTTAAGATACTTTTCAGATAAAGCTTCAAAACATTGATTTACACATATCTCAAATTAAATGTGATGTTTTTGAGATCTAGAGGGAGTATCAGACACTAGACCGAGTTTTGGGTTTCAAGCTCGTGTTAACTATGTATTTTTTTTTATGTCCCGTGGAATGGAATCAACGATGCTGATGCAAACACGTTGAAAAATTTCGTCAATACTTTTTGCTCAAGCCATGCAGCTAGGTAAGCAACGCATACTTTTTTGCAGATTGAATATAGACTCTTCTCTGGCTAGTGGTTCAACTCTTCTGCTTCGCACCATCCACGTACGTGCTTATCGATGTCAACCCTTTACGGGTTTCTCCCTCTCTCTTTTCACATTTTTTTTTCCTGGCGAGTTTAATTCACCAGTGGCTACATGCATGATCTGCTTGTACAAATAAAATAGGGAAATTATCTAATGATAAGAATTGTATTTGGACTTGAAATTTCACAGGATGACGCAAGGATTTTATACGAACATTCACAACGTTTTTTGCAAAGTTTTTTCTACTAGACTTATATATGCTCAAATTAGATGGGCAACATATTGTAAAGAGTTTGCTTTGCATAAATACTCGATCTATATATTAGTTTGCAGTGATGTATTGTAACTTAATTATTTGTTTATGGAAATTCATTATTGGTCATCATCGGTTACAACTTGAAGGTATTTATACAAAGCGAGCATTACTTGTTTCATAAAATACAATATGTCAACAGCTTTGTACTCTCTGGCTCTCCGGTCACAAAAGAGCAGCTTATTTGCTTGGCTTATTTCTATTTCAGAAAGACAAACACTTACGTATTTTGCGTCTTTTTTTGGAGCAATTGGCGCCATGCCATTGCAAAAGACATAGCTATGCTATAAACCGTTGTATGTGTCAGTGACATGTGAGTCTTGGGCCTACGTGTTAGTGACACATGGAAGGAATGAGTTTTAATACAACCATATATTTATGGTGGTTCACAACCAATTTTTCTATTTTTTCTATCTCAAAGGTGTGTATGAAAGCTTCAAAAAAGTGAAACAAGTGGACCCGCCTCTCAAAGCCACCTCGAGAAGCTATTGAAGTCAAAAGATAAGTAGATAATTAAGTTAAGTTAGAGAGAATGGGCTCTCGAAAGCGTGACTTTGATAATTAATTTTCAAGTGTAATATATTAATTCAAACTAGTAAACTATAATTACACAGGTACTTTTGGAGGAAAAAAATCTACAAAATACATAATTTCACATGTTGAATTCAAATATCAATCTGAACACGCGACACTTATAATTTTCAAAATCTGATCGCATATATCTCTCTAAACTGCACTCTTTTACGACCGAAAGGACGAACACGTACCACTGGTGCCCATGAACCATTGTGAAAACTGACCCTTTACATGAGACTGGTCAACAACCAACACTAGGTCTTCGACGCGTGTGTACGTACGTACCTGCAAGCGCGACAAATATCCTCTCCGTTTTGAGCACCGTGTTTGCTACTGATTGAAGCTTCCCGGGAAGCAGCAGCTGAGTTCAAAGTCACCGATTCGGGAGACAACATGCAGACGTCACAGTTGACACATTCCCATGAATGCAGCGAGTAGTATTAATTTACTTGTCAAAACAAAATATTGCATCCCAAGCAACTCGGTAAATTCTTCATTCACCGTTGAATTTGCCAGGGGTTGAAGCCACTTTTCGTCCTAGCCAATTGCCAATGCGTGCGTGATTTTCCGCTGCTATATATCTAGACGTACGTACGAACGATTTGAGTGTTTAAACGCGACGCCACCATCCGGCCTTGAGTTGAGTTCAAGTCGTCCCCGTACAAGGTAGGTAGGGGAGAGAGACTATTCCAGCGATGGATGAATCAAACCTCTAAATTAACTGTTTCTAAGCATTCTCTCTTATTTAGAGATAGTTTTTAACTATTGTGTATTCCAAGAACCATCTTTAAATTACAGCGTCCAAGCTTAGAGACGGTCTTGAAGTATAAAATGTATTAAACAGTTGCCATGACTAGTAAGTCCACTGGGTCAAGCTTAGAGACATTGTTACCTCTGACTATTATGCAAAGAGAGTCTTAAGTACACGTCTTGGAGAAAAGTCATGGATCCCACCTTAACAATTGTGGATGTCCTAATTAATTAAACAAATTTACGCAGCAAATGACGAAAAAGATTGAATAAAAAGACCACACTCATGCTCGATGTGGATCTGCATGAGAGTGACAGTTAGCAGCTATATGTGCGAGTGCGACTATAAATAGAAAGCCATCGTCTCACCATAGCTCATGCCTCGATCGCAAGGTTGAATCTTTCGTTCGTGCACGCAGACGCATTACGTGGGTATCGCTGAGTCTTGCGCGTGCATGGAGGGCATTAGTGCGGCAATGGCAGCAGGCGGCAAGGGCAAGGTGGTGGTGGTCATGGGCGCCACGGCCACCGGCAAATCCAAGCTGGCCATTGACCTCGCGCGGCGCTTCGGCGGCGAGGTCGTCAACTCCGACAAGATCCAGGTCCACGACGGCCTCCATGTCGTCACCAACAAGGTCACCGCGGGCGAGAGCGCCGGCGTGCCCCACCACCTCATCGGCGGCGTGCACCCGGACGCCGACTACACCGCCGCGGACTTCTGCCGCGACGCCACGCGCGCCGTGGAGTCCGTCCTCGGGAGAGGCCGCGTGCCGATCATCGCCGGCGGCTCGAACAGGTACCTCGAGGCGCTGCTGGACGGGCACCCGGGCTTCCGCCGGCGGTACGACTGCTGCTTCCTCTGGGTCGACGCCGACCTGCCGGTGCTGCACCAGTACGTGTGCCACCGCGTCGACTGCATGGTTGAGCAAGGGCTCGTCGGCGAGGTACGGGACTTCTTCCGGCCGGACGCCGACTACTCCCGGGGGATCCGGAGGTCCATCGGCGTGCCGGAGTTGGACACCTACTTCCGGGTGGAGGCGGCGGGGGCGCTGCACGGAGACGACGATCTGCGCGCGTGGCTCCTCGCCGAGGCCGTCGACGAGATCAAGGCGAACACGTGCAGGCTGGCGTGCTGCCAGCTGCAGAAGATCCACCGCCTCCGCGGCGTCCCCGGCTGGAGCCTCCGCCGCCTCGACGTCACCAGGATCCTGACGCTGAAGGTCGGCAAGGTGAAGGATGCCGGCGCAGAGCGCTCCGCGTGGCAGGTGGACGTCTTCGGGCCGGCCGCTAGTGCCGTCGAGTTGTTTCTGGGTGGAAGCATGGCTCGCGGCGGCAGAGCGGTGAGTTGGCTCGGCACGGCGGCGAAGGAGGTGGTCGTCCCCGGCGCCGGCGCAACGGCGGAGTGGTGTGGCTTGCAGCTAGTGGAGACGGTGTCGTCTCGGTCAGGCCGTGGGTTTCATGGAATGGGGGCAGCCGCGGCCGTTTGAGTTGTGAGATTAATAATGCTCACGCAGACGCAGTACATAGAGTCGTCTAATTATAGTCCGCCACGTATAGCAGGTTGCTTAGTTAGCTTGCCACTATTCTTTTAATTAATTGATTGTTTCAAATTTTTTTTGGCGTGAATTTTTGTTGTATCCACAGTTAATAGATTGGTTGTTGTTCAAACATAGCGTCTCGTACCATGCCTTGTAGAGGTGTGCTTCAAGTAAGAGACCTTGATGCCTACATAAATCCTAATGGGTTTAAAATTCATTTTCCTATTCGGAAAGAGGCTAAAGGGAGTGCAATATAGGGAGTGTTTCTTTGGACGGTTGCGTTTGCGTTTGCTTATAAGCTGGATTTTTTACCTCCTCGATAAGAATATCCGAGATATTAAAAAATTATAGAAAAAATGGTTTTGAGAGCTTTAAGAAGAAATAATAAGAACTACAAAAATTAACTACCAAATATCAAAGCGTTTGGCTTGTACAAAAATAACAAATTTTTAGTTTATAAACAAACGCAAACGCAACCACCCAAAGAAACACTACCATAGACAGACAGAGATCAGGTGCAGTGTTGCACGTGCAGCTACTACCACTGCCATGTAGACCTTCACGTGCAGTACTACAGTGGATCTGGCTCAAATATAAACCTATGGGAGTGCAAGCAGAAAGGCTAGGCAAAAAGAAGGCATCAAGCCAACAAGCGTCTCATCCTAAACAAACGACGTTAACACGCCAAACAAAACCAAATGATGCTTGAGAGAATTATAGCGTAAGTTAGTCTTCAGCGATAAATTCTTGTATAGGGCAAGAATCAGATCTTGCCATGTGGCGAGGGTAAGGGTCAAAAGTACAAGAGAGTTGTGAGACAACAGTAATCCCTTGTATTATTCTGAGACCATTTATGAAGAATTTGTGTTCGGCTTTCCTAGATCTTTTTCATCATTATTGTTTTCATTGTGGTTATTCTAGTTCTCTACTAGATTGTTCTTCATTTGCATGCTCGAGTGGATCTCCCAACTTCAATCTGATCTGAAGGTTGTTGCACGTAAAGAGGGTAGGGAAATATAGAAGGGGTAGCAGAGCTAAGGCCACATTAAGATGATTTGCTAAGCAAAGTGTCAGCTGATACAAAATCAAGATCGGTGTTGTCAATGTAGAGCCAAGTGGAGAGAAATAGACGGTCTAGGAAATTTCAGCACGTGACTATGTTGGACTGTGTTGTGTTACTGTATATGTGTGTGTTATGTGCTAGACCCAAAGGCACATATACTTATAATGTATATAAATGTACCAAATGCAATAGAGAGAAAGCTCAAGAAATTTTCCAAAGTCTCTCATGTCTTCATGGTATCAGAGCTAGCAATGGCTACGGCGGCAACCAAGCTCTGAGCCACCGGCAGCAAGGTTGAAGAGAGAGGTGCCAGATGTGGGGTTGCTTGGCGCCAGTAGGAGAGGCGGATTGCCGAAGAAGGCCGGCGGCTAGGGTGAGCACGGCGGTGCTAGGTCTCAGACTGACCTGGGAGGAGGACGACCGCTGGATTGGGCAAATTAGTGGCAGCGACGCTCCAGACTGTGAGAGGAGAGCCAGAGGAGGCCGGGGTCGATGGTCGGTGGCACTGGGAGCAAGCAGCGGCGCTGAATCGGAGTGGTGCAGAGGTAGTGCCGGGAGCAAGGTGCTCCCTTCCTCCACCTCAACAACAACTGAGCACCTGCAGCCTTCTCAAGACAGCCAACGGGAGCAAAGCAAATAGAGCAGAGAAGCAGCAACATCTAGCAGTGGAGGTGCTAGCCTGTGGAGAAGAGGAAAAGGGGGAACTTGTTGTTCAACTACAGCAGGGTGTAAGAGAGTGGCTAGGAAGGAACTGCATTGAGCTTCAGTAGAAGCAGCGAGTGAAATGCTTAAGTAATGGCAGAAAATGACGGAATTGAACAAGTTCTTAGGAAATTGGTGGAATTAGTTACAACAAAGAAAGATGAAACTCCATCTTCAAGCACGGAAGTTTTGCCGCATGTGGATGCAATCCAGAAATTGGAGCTGATGCCGATTGATATCAAATTGGAAGGTATAAAAAATTATTTGGCTTGGTCTAGGAGAGTGTTGTTGTTGTCGAAGGCCAAGAAAATTGAGGGCTTTGTCAATGGAGAAACAACTGAGCCAAAGGATAAAGCAAGCAATGAATGGAAAGCTTGGGATGCTACCAATTCCTTGATGGCGGCTTGGTTGTTAAGCTCGATGTCTGCAACAATTGCCTGATCAGTAGATACTATTGCTACTGCTTCTGGAATATGGAAAGTTGTATCAAAGATGTTTTTAGGTACAGGGAATGTTATAATATTGGCAAAGACAGATGATAGAATCTATCATCTCAAGCAAGGAGAGCTACCTTTGATGGATTATGTTACTGAGCTGAAGCGGTTGTGGGGTGGTTTAGATCACTATGAGCCTATTTTTTGTTGCCACACCCGGAGTGTGTGGCATGGGTGAAGAAATGGCTGGAGAAAAAGAGGGTGCTTGAATTCTTGAGAGGTCTAAACCTAGAATTTGTGGGGAGACGCATTGCTTTATTCCATCAATCATGTCTTCCTAGTTTAGAAGAAGCTATATCGGCTATGGCCCTAGAGGACAGTAGACTAAAAGTGATGAAAGGTAATGCTTCAACCCCACCTCATCCAGCTTTTGTAGTGACTGAATCATATGAGACTAGAATATGTTAAAATTATGGAGAGAAGGGTCATATTAGCCGCAATTGTCACCAACCATTCAAGGGTAACCGTGGAAGAGGAAGAGGCGGTTTTAGAGGTGCACCGAGAGGAGATGGAAGTAGTGGTGGAAGAGGAAGAGGCTATAGAGCTAATTTTGCTATGACCGAGGAAAATACATCCAACTTGGTCATAGTTCCAGCTGCTGAGTTAGAAGAATTGAGAAGACTAAAAAATGATGAAAAGACCTCAAAATCAAATGACCAAGGGACAACGACGACTTCGGTTGGCAATATTGCCAATCTTGTTCATTCTGATTCGGGTATATTAAATCCAGCTCTTGCATCTATTCAAAATACTAATTCAAATTGGATATTAGACTCGGGTGCATCTAGATATGTTACGAGTATGCCAAGTGAATTTGTAACATATACACCATATTCATATTCTCATGAAGAAACAATTCAAACTGCTGATGGAACATCTCAACCCATCAAAGGGGTTGGTACTGTGCAATGCACTCCATCTATTACACTATCATCAGTATTATATGTTCCATCCTTCCCAGTTAATTTGGCTTCAATAAGCTCATTGGTTGATCAAATGGATTATTGGGTGTCCCTTGATCGTGAAAATTGTTGGATCCAGGACAAGAAAACTAGAAGAAGACTTGGGACTGGAGTTCGACATAATGGACTCTGGTATCTTGATAGAAGAAAGACAAATGAAACAATATGTCTTGTTCTCTTAGCTATTGCAAGCGAAGAGGAAGCTAAAGTAATGCTTTTACATTGTCGGTTGGGACACATGTCTTTTGATATTATGAGTAAGATATTTCCTAGTGTAATGTGTAAGGTGGACAAACGTAAGCTAATATGAGATGCATACGAGTTTGGAAAACACGCTAGAACTTCATATGTAAGCAGGGGGTTGTGAAGTTTGGCACCTTTTATATTAATCCACTATGATGTATGGACCTCTCCAGTCTCTTCTGTGAGAGGAGCAAAATATTTTGTTACCTTCATTGATTGCTACTCTCGTATGACATGGTTATATCTTATGAAACACAAAAGTGAGATGATTGAATGCTTTAAGGATTTCTATGCTTGTGTAAAGAATCAATTTGATGCTCATGTTCAAATTATTAGAACTGATAATGGGACTGAGTATGTAAACAAGGAGTTTGAGAGTTTACTTTCTAAGGAAGGAATCCTACATCAAACATCATGTCCTGATACACCACCTCAAAATGCTGTAACTGAAAGAAAAAATCGATATCTCTTGGAGGTGGCCCATTCACTTATGTATACTATGAATGCGCCTAAGTTCTTATGGAGTAAGGCAGTCATGGTTGCCACTCATCTTATTAATCGCATGCCATCAAGAGTGGTCGGGATGAAGACTCCTTATGAAATGCTATTTGGAATAAATGATTTTGTTGTTCCTCCAAGGGTGTTTGGGTGCATTTGTTTTGTCAGAGATCATAGACCTTCAGTTGGGAAGTTAAATCTTCAAGCCGCCAAGTGTATCTTTGTGGGATACTCTTCTAGGCAAAAAGGGTATAAATGTTGGAGTCCATCTGAGCGTCGTATGTTTGTGAGCATGGATGTGACTTTCAGGGAATCAATTCCTTTCTATGGGGAAAAAACTGATCTGCATGATCTATTTGTTGTTCTTAACTCTTCTAGTATGAATGAGACTAGCGTTGAGGGGGAGAATGAAACACTAGACGCCAAGGATGATGAGAAATCAAAGAGGAAAAGGGTTATGACTGGCTCAATTCCTTGTCCCCTATGACGGTTAGTGAATCCATATGTCAAGAGAATGGAAGGAGATCATATGCAAGAGAGAATTTAGGAGTATACACGAGAAGGAGGAAAGAAAACCAAGTACAATCTTTAACTGATGGTGATATCATCACCTACAATGAAGGGAAATTAGAGATGGTGGAGAAACAAGGTATGGTTTTGAAAAGGCTCATATCATCACCTTTAGTAGATGAAGATGAAGATGATCAAGTGTTGGAGACAGGGGGAGAAGAGGCTGATGATGCTATAGACATGCCTATTGCTATAAGAAAGGGGATAAGAAGTACTGCTCGAAAGCCTCCAACAAGGTATGGTTTTGAAAAAGAAAATGATGATGAGAATGACATAGCTAACTATGTCTCATATGAGTCTCTATCTCCTGCTTACCAAGCTTTTGTGGCATCACTACAATCAATAACAATCCTCAGGGATTAGAGAGAAGCCAAACAGGATCCAAGATGGAAGGAGGCAATGCTCGAGGAGCTAGCAGCACTTGAGAAAAACAAGACATGGGATCTTGTACTATTTCCTATGGGCAAGAAAGTAGTTAGCTGCAAATGGGTTTACACAGTAAAGTAGAACCCTAATGGTAAGATAAAGAGGTATAAGGCAAGATTGGTGGAAAAAGGATATAGCCAAACTTATGGAATTGATTATGATGAGACCTTTGTACCAGTTGCAAAGACGAGCACCGTAAGGACACTAATATCTTGTGCAGCTAATTTTGATTGGCCATTGTACCAATTGGATGTTAAGAATGCATTATTGCATGGAGATCTTCAGGAGGAAGTTTACATGGAAATTCCATCTGGATTTGGTACTGATCTAAGTAAGGGAAAAGTATTGAAGCTAAGGAAATCATTGTATGGTCTTAAACAATCACCGATAGCATGGTTTGATCGGTTTAGGCGAGCAATGTGTAGTATGGGATATAGACAATGTAATGGTGACCACACTGTGTTTTATCATCATTCTGTAAATCATGTCACTATCCTTACAGTTTATGTGGACGACATGATTATCACTGGTGATGATACTTTGGAGATAGCTCAGCTGAAGGAGAATCTAAACAAGGAGTTTGAATTCAAAGACTTGGGCCATCTTTGATATTTTCTAGGCATTGAGATAGCAAGATCCCCTAGAGGGATTGCTCTCTCACAGTGAAAGTATATATGTACTAGATCTGCTAAATGAGACAAATATGCTTGAATGTCGTCCAGCCTCTACACCCCATTGAGCAAAATCACAAGTTATTTGCTCAATTTGGAGATCGGTAAATAAGGAGAGATATCAAAGATTAGTGGGACGTTTGATTTATTTATGTCATACAAGGCCAGATATAACCTATGCAGTAAGTGTGGTAAGCCAATACATGCATGATCCAAGGGCTGGCAATTTGGATGCAGTTTATCGATTCTTGCGGTATTTGAAGAGTAGTCCTAGGAAAGGACTATGGTTCAAAAGAAATGAACATTTAAACGTGGAAGGCTACTGTGATTCGGATTGGGCAAGTTGCCTAGATGACAGAAGATCAATCTCTGACTATTGTATATTTGTTGGAGGAAATCTAGTATCATGGAGGAGCAAGAAGCAACCAGTGGTGTCTCGATCAACAGCAGAAGCAGAAGCAGAATACAGGGTTATGTCGGTGTGCCTAAGTGAGATGCTATGGGTAAGACACTTATTATCCGAATTGGATCCAATGAAAGGAACATTGAAGCTCTAGTGTCATAATCACTATACCATGGAGCTCCTTTGCCGACACTCCATTCGGTTGGCAAAACCCACATTTGCTGACAAATTAACGGTTGGCAAATCTTTTGCCGACTGTTATGAAACGGTCGTGGTAATCGATGTCGAGGATTCCATTTGCCGACTGATAAACCTTTACCGACCAATAATGTGATGTCATATATCAAAGAATCATCGACAGATAAAACCTTTGCCGAATCGATCACTCTTCTTTGTTGATCCATCATTTGCCGATCGATAAGCGCTGCAAGCGAGATATACCATTGTTGTTTTATGCTTTTGCCGACTGATAGGCGGCCACTATAAATTGTCCTAAGACAAAAAAAATTAATATTTATTTTTACACAAATATTGATATAACCAAAATACATCCATACATCTACAAGCTAGCCAATAAATCATTTCATTTAATTTGGACAAATGTAACAACAATATAACATCCTTTCATAAAATGAAGAAACTCGCAAGTCATGTTGCCATAAAGAATGTTGTATGAAAGAAAACAAATGATTCTAAAGTTACTGGAGCTGCAGTTGACTCCTCATTACTTGAAGATCCATCTCTCCACCTCTCCAGTGCACAAAATATCCCCTAAAACAAAAGACATAACATGAGATTATGCACATTTCTTTATTTGAATGAAACAGATCAAAGGAAAACCGAAGCTTCTTATAAAATGGCAATATATACATATGCCATCCGATACACCCAAGCTTCTTGTAAAAACCTACAATATGGTACAACGAACTTAACCTGGTCGTTAACCTGATGGCATATGCATGAACTAACTTTGCCGACAAACCTGATTGATATAGAATTAAAAGTTCAATTAAAATTATCAATGCATAGTTTATTTGTATTTTCAATTGTCTCTACATGGAGATACTAGCATATATTGATATAGAATGTGAACAAGTGGCCAAATTAACATAGCACTATATATGATGTCATAAACTGCATGAAACAAAATATCAAGAGTAAAGTATAAAAAGGAGTGGACTTCATGACAACTAGAAAAGTATAAAAAATGGAGAGAAACATCTAGAAAAGTAAGAGTTTGACAACATAATTGTTATCAGGTCCACTAGGAGTTGTGTCAAACTTTCACCAATTCAAACTTGACAATGCAATTATTATCTAAAGAGGAGTGCACATCTATGGTAGGTGGTTTTACAGGAAGTCATAGTCATCATTAGTCTTGATTACTAAACAATTTCCATATGAACAAAAGCACAGGGACAATAAAAGACATATGCAAGTGCATAGGAAGACTCAGCTAAAATAATCACACATGACAAAACTCCATAGATTCTTTACATGGTAGTAAGCGTAGAAGACTTCTGTTCTAAAGTGCAACTGTGAGTGCACATAATCTCTACTAAAGTGCTAGTTGTTTAAGACAACTTAACGAATTGAGTGCTCGTTGTTTAAGACAACTTAACAAATTGCAAATAACCTCTACTAAAGTGCTTTACATTAAGTATTCATTCATCACTATTTACCATATGCATACACAAAGAGGTATATCATAAACTAGTTTTAGGACTCAATTGGAAGCAAAACAATAAGTAAACAAGTGAATTAAAGGGCTAGGATATTATTTCAGGCAGACAAAACAACAATAAGCTCCTGCCCTTCTCAATGCATAGCGATAGATGAAATATGGGCTAGGATGTGCAGACTGAAGTGGAAAATATGGTAATAAAAATAGAAACCAAAGGTTAGGGAATTATTTCAGACGCTGAAAGTATAAAAAATGCATGTACAAAGAAAGCGTAACCTCATGGAGGTAGCATTATTTCGAACTTCTTCAATAGTACATAGCAGATCCAAAGTGGAAAGTAAATGCACAAGCCAATGACCAATTGAGTAGGAAACATATACAAAAAATGGAAAGTATGCCCTTCATAAATATACAAGGACCTAACAAGTCCAGCTCATGCGATGCTAATAGAATGAGCTCTAAGCACTTAATCAAGTAACCAAAATATGGCAGAAGAGCTCATTTGCACACTGATTAGTTGCTACCAGAAATTTATAAGCATGTCTTTTCTTGTATCATCACACACTAAAAACATGAGGTTAGACATAAATTGTGGAGACCATGAGGCCATATACATCAAAAGATGTAGAGGCCAGAACTATCTTCCATTATCTGAGAAAATTGCAGAGGCCATACCAAATCCTAGAAATAATTATTGTCATAACATGTCCATCCAACTATGCATGTGTCGCAGACCCTCCATTAGTCCAACACAAATTAGAGGGGATCTGTGGGGATCCTTTTAGATGCATTTACAATCACTGGGACTGCAACCCTATCAACCATGCAATCAGGCATCCAAGTAGAGAATGTAGCAAGTTATCAGAACAAAATATGGAATTATAGGCATTTTTAACTAGAATACCTGCAAAGAACTCAATGTATGCAATCACAATAGCGATCATGGCTCAATAGTAACAGAATCGCTGTTACTTTTAACTGAATACTAGCATACACCAATAAGCCATGCAATTAGAAAACTTCCAATATCTACAAACTATGTCGATACAAAAGATGGGTATGAACCAATAGGAAATGGTCTAATTATATGTACTAAAGCAGTGCTCTTTGAAAGCTTTTCCCATGGTTGGGCCACTGCCAACACTAAGAAACGAATTTTATAATAAAGTAACTAAATGCTATATGTTCAGGGGAAAACTGAAATTGATCCAAGTCATGTCAGTTATAAGAACATACCCCTTTTTTCACTGGCACTGAAAATTACCACTACAGAGGGCATCTTGTGTCCTGCTACCAGCTGAGAACAAGGAAGAAAGATATATTGGGAGAAAAAACGAAAAAGCAGCTATAATAAAATTACAGAGAAAGAGGTTAGGTGTAACTGTGCAAGCATGGCACGCCTCATCATTTAGGCACTTCATTGAATTAGTTTGCATTTAACTGCTGCGAAATTAAAGCAATATCAGACAAAATAGAATGTTATAGGATGTTGACCACCAACATATATGTGAATCCTTCAGCCCCATCTTTTACACAAAGAATTAAATGTCATGTCTTCTACAAAATGGGATGGATTTTTTTAGTATTGTATCATTTTGGACATGTCATTATTTTTACATGGATGATCTATTAATGCAAATGCATATTATCTGCATTTTCAAGAGTAACATTGTTTTCGAGTTTATCGTTTAGCTATTAACTCTCATATATGTAATCCAAGAAAAAATAAAATTCAAGTTAATAGGCTATAATGGCTTAAAAGCTATTAAAAAAGATAAGAAAAGATAACCAATAATGCATATACCTCATTAGAGAGATTCACCATTTGGACTTACTTTCTTACTTAGAGAAAACTCAACAAGCAAGGTCTTCGAGATACTTCTATCTCATTACTGCCATCTACTGCTCCCCAACCAAAATCTAGCATGAAACCTGTGTACATGTGACATCCCGCTATTTTCTAAATTCCGGAAAGCAGTATTTCTACTTAAGATAATTTTTAAATCGGTTTAATTAATAAATATCCTCTAATCTCCCAGCCTTGCCCTAATCTTTTCCCTAATCGCGTGTTCTCTAGTCGCTGTGTACGTGTAAGTCGACCAGCAATCGACTTTGTCTCGCCGGACCAGCCAGCATGCCAAAAACACCACGCCGTATCTTTTTTTCCCAAATCATACCAAATTGATTGCAAAACAAATCATGCCATGTATATAGACCAAATCCAATCAATTCTTTCCATAGCCTGCAGCCCCTAATTGAGACCAAACCAAATCCAAACATGCCTTATCAATCCAGCCCAAAATCATATCAAATTGATTGTAATCCAAATATGTCATCTATAGCTCAAACCAATCGGCATACATCCAGTATAAAAAGCCAAGGACCTTGGCATCCAAACCCGTCAACCCCAAACCCTAGCCGTCACAGAGCAAGGGAAGGAGGAGGAGGAGAGGTTGCCACCGTCCGTCGTCGCCGTGCCGAGGTGAGCCGCCATGTATTGTTCCAAGCTGCAACCGGCGCCGCCGCCACCTAACCTCTTGCCGCCGCTCTGCGTCTGACCACCCACCGCCAAGATGCCGTTCCACGCAGCAGCATGTCATGCCGCCCTCCGCGCGCCTTGTTGGGTGGTAAGCTTCTTGGCTGACTTGCCGCCAGGCCATCAGAGGCAGGCAGCCGGAGCTCACGCCCGCCTGCAGGGTCGCCGAAGCCGGATCCGCGCCGCCGCGGAGGACCCCCGCCACCGTGCTCTCTCTCATTCTCTCTCTATTTTTTTTTTCCTTCTCTCTGCGTTTGTATGGAGAGCAGAGCACGAAGCTAGTCCTTTTTAATCCTTCGGTTTGGACCAAGTACACCACGTGGGCACTGTTCATCATAAACAGTAACCCTTCACGATTTTGTATCTCTCAAACCACAAATCCGATTCGCGCGAAACCAATTTTACTGGTTTTATTTTAACCTAAACTACCTTCTGTAATTATTTCATAATTTTTGGATTTTTATTTGCTACTGTTAATTCGTCGGTGTCTCTTTTTATGTGTAGACGCTGTCGATCCTTTTGGAGGGGAGTTCGCGACCAGATACCAAGAAGGACCCACTTCTGATCAAGGTGAAAGCTAGATACATGTCGATCCCAGGGGGTCGCTGGGAACGCCGAGTCACTACCGGAGAAGGGACGCCACCAGTTGACCGAGCAAGGGGCGCTGGGGGCGCTGGAGAGCCGAAAAAAAGGTTGTGCCGGCTGGGCGGTGGCACTAGTGGTGTTTTGTGTGCAGAAGAAGATTTGGGGCTAGGGTTAGGAGAGGAAGAGGCAGCCCATCTTATTTCACCTCAGAGGCGTCTCTCTTTTTCATTTCCCACTCTGATATTGGGCTCGTGAGCGACCCTTCCATTCCCCTCCCGCTGCTCTGCTGCTTTGACTCGTCCTGGTTACCCTATGCCGACCGATAGCGAGTCCCAAAAAAAGTATTTCCCGACTGGTAAGGGGTTACAAATTATTTTCCGACAGAAAATCTGTCGGATGGAGATACGCCGACCATTAAGCAGTCACCTATTGTAACCATTGCCGACAGATGGACTGACATCAAATCTCTTAACCTTTCCCAACAGTTAGGTTGCCTCTAAAAGCCATCTTTTCCCAACCGGTGACTGTCGGCAAAAGTGCCCCATGGTGTAGTGAATAAGTTGGCGATCAACATTGCTAATAATCTTGTTCAGCACGATAGAACCAAACATGTGGAAATCGATCGATTCTTCATCAAGGAACGATTGGATGATGGAACACTTAAACTAAATTATGTAACCTCAGGTAATCAAGTAGCATATTTTTTAACGAAAGGATTAGGTACTAGAGAGTGTGTGTTAGCTTGTAACAAGATGGGGATGATATATATCTATCACCTATCTTGAGGAGGAGTGTTGGACTGTGTTGTGTTACTGTATGTGTGTGTGTTATGCGCTAGGCCCAAAGGCCCATATACTTGTACATGTATATGTACCAAATGCAATAGAGAGAAAGCTCAAGAAATTTCCCAAAGTCTCTCGTGTCTTCGTACTATGTGTTGTCAAAGATGTCATTGTTTAACATTAGGCTAATTGAAGCTTTTAAAAAGGGCAGGCCAGAAATAACATCCTTTTAAGACTAAAGTATAATGACATTATTTCAAGCTTTTAAAAGGGACTTTTAAAATTTGTAAATATAAATATATCACAAAATATCTCCAATATTAGTTTTGATCTTTGCCTTCATCATGGTTGTTGCAATTCCACAAACAAATGAAGAATCAAACACATGGTATTTTATTTAGAAACTAAAGAAGAAACTAAAAAGGGGCAAATTAAAGGAGGAAATTTATTTTACTCCCTAAACATTGAGCAATGTCTTAAAATCAACCTTCAACTTTTTTGAGCAACAAGGAGTAGAAGTTCTGCCATTTCATTTAAGAGGAAAGATGATGGTTTAAGCTAATGAATTATATGGTTGAGAGCGAAGCAAAAAGGTTGCAAACTACCAAACTGCCATGAACAAAAAAGCTCGGCTTAAGAGTCTATTCGGTGGTAGCAAGGTCCCACATTGTATCGTCCTCGCAGATCCTGTGGGTGAGCTGATGGGGGAGATAGGGCAACTTTTTTCAAGATTCTCCTATTATGCTCCTTCCAAATTGTGAATTACTTGAACAACGTGGATCTTCTCTTTGATGGGGTTGAGGAAAATGGCAACATTGTTAGCATAAGTCATGCTTCACAACTTGAGCCGCCACTACTACAGAACACCCCCTTCTGTGTTAGCTCTTCACTGTCGGTTAGCTCAGAAATAGTAATGATAACTTATCACTACAAGTTTCTAAGTCCCACAACAAGAAAAAACCAATGGACATAAGAACCACCAGTAACAAGACTTATCATTGCCGGTTCTAGCACCCAACCGGTAGTGGTAAGGCTCATATCATTGCAAGTTCTAGCACCCAGCCGGTAGTGATGTATCACTACCAGTTATAGCCCCAACCAGCACTGATAAGCCGAAATTATCAGTGGTGGTTTTGTGCACAAACCGCCAGTGAAAGTATCATTGGCGGTTAGCGCACAGAACAGCCAGTGATAATTCAAAATCGAGAAAAAAAAAGTAACATTAACATATCAAACAGAAGGGGATGAAATGATCAGATGATCTAGCATTTTTATATAATTGTATCTATCGGTCATCATGGAGAACACTATAACAATCAGCTATACATAACGGTTAACATAACATAATTAACATAATGAAGCACTTTAGCAAGGGACATTAACATTAACATTAAAATTAATTACAATAGTGCCATGTGCGATCACCACTCGCTGCTCAGGGCCGTGCCGCATGCGCGGTCACCACTCGCCGCTGCTACCCGAGATGCCAGAGATGGGGACGTCGTCGATGGTGTCATTGTCAATGGTGTCAACGCTGGAGGCAGCACGTGGCTCGTTTCACTGTCCTCTGATGTGGGAAGAGTGCTCCCCTAACCGACGAAGGCCCCATCCTTGTCCTCCTCCTCGTTATCGTCCTCCTCCACCTCCTCGTCCTCGTCCTCCTCCTCCTTATCCTCCTCCCTATCGTCCTCCTCTCGCGCGCGCTTCATTCCGCGGGTGGAGGCGCCAGGGCTGCACTGGCGGCAGAGGCGCCGGGGGCTAAGGCGGCGGGAGCGACTAGATGGCACGCTCGGCATTGTTGCGATAATCCCTGCGCCTCATGCCGACACGCGCAAGCCCAGAGGAACGTACACATGCCGGCACCGGAGCTTCTAGGAACGAACGGGACGTTGTTGCAGAGCGGCACCGGGGGTGGTGATGGCACGTACCTTGACTCGGTGGAGGAGGCAGCGTGCGCGGGAGAAGGAGGAGACGCTGCCATGAAGGAGACAGCGATCGCGAAGACGTGACGAGACAAAGTGACGAAGAAAAGACAGAGAGACGAAGAGAAGACGAAGAGAAGACGAAGTTATGATCTCAACTGCAGTTCTGGTCGCAACTAATAATGGCATGGAAGATGAAGAGACGGCTCTTCATTGCGGCTTCTGACACACCACATCACTGCCGTTTGTAACCAATGACCGGCAGTGATAGTCCTCATCATTGCCAGCCAGGACCACCAACCGGTAGTGACAGGCTTTATCACTAGAAATTTCCTAGAAATTACTAGTGAGTTTCTGCCATGGTGTTATAATTAACCTAAATTTTATTTTAACAGAAAAAGATAATTCCTAAGAGGAGGACTTTTAATTACCCTTATAAGCATCTATGTATAAATACCATGAGAAACCAAGTTTCAATATTTCAATAATTCATTCTAGTGTTAATAATATTTCTATAAAATTTTAGGAATTAATTGAGTCCATTTAATATTTTAAATAAATCAGAAACAATTACTGCATTAGTAATATATAAGAAAAAGGCTTAAAGTCTAATCCATATTTAAGTTTCTCTGGAATTTTGCTAAGATTTTAGGGGTTCAATAATCAATTAAAATAAAGGGAAACCATTTATAAATTATTATTGAGGGGGTTTCTCATTTAAACAGAGGTTTTAAATGGGGTTACTGTACCAAATCATAATTTTATTAGATCTAGCTTGCTATCTAGTATTTTCTAGAATTTTCCCATAATTTATGCTAGCTATCTACTATTTTAAATAAATCTAAACCACATTTTGTATTACCTAAATCAATAAAGAAAAGTTTTCTGAGTGATGACAATCAGGTGGTTTCTAATGCCCTGAAGGATGTGTGTTGGGACAAGTTGAAAGAAAAGTTTAAATTCCCTGAAGGTTACTAGGAGATCGCGAAGAAATATGCACTGTATATCATGGGCATCTCATTTAAGATGTTGAAGACCAAATTGAATAAAGACTATGTGAAGAAAGGTCTCAAGCTTTAACACATTTCCATAACTGCAGGAATTTTGGGACGAATTTGTGCAGTACAGGATGGCGGAAGAGGCAGTAGAGTTAAACAAGGCAAACAAGCTCAACTCAGACAAAAATATTTGCCCCCACACACTCGGCTTATGTGCATACATGAAGAAAATAGCCGAGTGAGATAGGCGGGAAGAAGAACTAGCCCTTAGGGGTGTCAAGCCTCGATAGCAGAGTGGGTCCTTGTGCAAAACACTATCTGTATGAAAGGGGCGCTACTCTGTCGGATGATGGCTCCTTATCCCTCCAAAGCCAACAAGACCAGGAAGTGCAATAAAAGATTGTAGATGGCCATGCTCAGTCTTCCCAAGGCTCTTTCAGTGCAAATAGGAAGAAGGACAAGATAACCTTAGTACTAGGTAACAAAGAGCACCCTGGTCGCGTGCGAGGCGTTCGTTTGGTGCCCTGGCTACAAGCATTCACCTAGGACGTAATGAGCTACAAAAGTCAAAAGAGGACACAACTCGGAAGGGATCAGATGCTGGCATAGATATGAGAAGAAATGAACCAATGTATCTAGGAAGCAGTACAACCAGCGCTCACCCAACAGCAGGAACAAGTCGCTAAGAGAACAGTTGGCACCAGTAGGCGGAGCAGCTGCGCGTCTGGCTGGCTTCAGGAAGAAGTCAATGCCCATTTTCTCGAGGATGACATCGCGGAACCGACGCTGTACAAGCTATATGTGCAGACGCTAAACTTTACCACCAAGGTGCCCATGGGGGCAAGCTTTCCAATGTGTCGAAGGGGGTCAGCTGCACAACCGTCTGATACCGGTAGGCTTCGCGAGAGTTTGCATTGACAACGTAATTTTGAATAAGTGCAAAAGAGGTAAGCTAGAGATCCCCGAGGAGGAGGGAAAACGCATTATGGGACAACTTGCACGGTTTCGTCGCATGGCAGAAGCGATACAAAGTCTTTGCCTCGGACTCAGAAGGTGATGATGACGACGACGAAGCGCCATGGAGAGACCCCTCGTCACCGAGCAAAAAAAGCCAAAGTCCACGGGCCGTACCAAGATGTATTACTCCTCCACCGTGCATTACTCCTCTACCGGCAGTAGCTATGAAAAGCCCTACTCCTACATTGCCATCTCATAAAAAGCAAGCGTCGGAACCATCTCAGAGGTCAAATTTGTCTTAGATGCAAGGATGGGAAGCGTCTTAGGAGTTGCAACTACCTCCTTCATCTAAAAAGCTAGTAATTGGAAGCATCACATCATTGCTGAGGAAAGGACCTAAGACGTCTGCCAAAAAAAGCGTAGTCCCTAAGTCAGCATAAGAATTCTTCATTCACATGGCTACAGTTAAGCAGACAAGGTCCAGTTCAAGAAACGAGAAGTCCGACTATGAACACATCGTCACAAAGCCTCACATGCAACAATTTGCTAGAGATGTGTTCCTTGTAGAAGCAGGACCGTCGGCCTCCCAACTAGCAGGTTCAATGTGGAGATGCTCCACTTCCTCTCGTACCTCTGAGATGGTCGTTTCAGCTAGGTGAACCATTGGTCCAGCCTGAGGATATACGTAATCTAACCACTCAACTGCGGTAAAGGATGAATGGTACATTCAGCAGTCCAGGACGAGCCACGATATGTTTTCCGCCGAGGTAAAGGATGAATTTTTCCACAGTGGCGAGGACACATTGTGTATGTCATTCATTGACCTCTACCAAATGTACTAGCAAGACACCCTCGACATTTTCTTGATTCGGTACTGGACTCTGTAAGTGTCTTGCGTATAATTCATGGTATGCATTCTTGTACCATTGAATGACATGTCTAACTACCTTCTTTTGTAGAATGGAGGCTCAAAAAGGCAAAAAAGAACTCACTTAGGGAGTAGGGTATCTTGACACCAAACTCGTAAATGAGCCGCTTGTCCAGCAGCATTCTAAGGACATCGAAGACTATGTATGCAAAGTTATACTCCTTCAGGAACACAAGACATTCATACTTTTACCCTATAATTTTAAGCACGTACGCATAAACCCTGCTCGTTCTACTCTTTTATGAGCAACACGATGTTAGCACTAATTGCACTAGTGATGTATATGCAGTTTTTACTGGATAGTGCTTGTGATCCAGCCCTCGCTTAGCAAGATCGTCATCTTGGACTCCTTGCGCAAACCTCAAGAGAATTAAACTTGCTAAACAGGTTAATCCAAATTTTGTGATTGCTATAGTTTTCTTCCATTCGATTGAATCTAAGACCGATTACTATCTGTAATCACGCACAGGGCTTTCACACGCTACTGTGAGAAGACCACATGCTACCTTCCTTTCAAGAAGGTCTTTAGTGTGAGAACAGACTTTAAGGTACATACATAACAGTCATGGTTCGCATTTCCTACTTAACGGTCAATACAAGAAGGCTAACATTCCTTTCCTCGACGCCATAGGCAGGAACATGGCAACAATCATTGCGGGTACTATGTTTGTAAGTTCATGCTCGTATTTACGTCCGATGAAACAACAACTACTGATGAGCACATAGTTTTGTAAATCCCGTATTAACCAACGATTAATTTCTGCTATTCTTTTCATGGCAGCGCTTAAATCTAACCACAAGTAAGCTATTGGCCCATAAAATCGTAGCCGTCATAGAACAGCTCGTTGGGTTCATCCTCAAGGAGGTCGCCAATCCATGTGGCGAGTTTCACACTTCGGCATGGTGAGTCGAGGGCCGGCCAGCGGACTAAAAGGGCAAAGTAGATAGTATGAAGACCAAGAAGTAAAAAAGAGCATGTCCATTCCAAAACTTGATATGTCTGTAATTAATTCGTCTGTGCAAAACTTGCAACACTATAGTTATATATGTTTTTTCTGACTTCAGCAAAACCTGTGCATGCATACATATTATGGGGGCTTCGATTTTGCTCGATGATTAAATTGGTCTACTACACTTGATAATTGTGATAATTTATTAATCAAGCTAGGCATTGATTTAACCATTCTTTTAGAGGTTTTATCCGTTCAAATAGTATCTAACTGGCTTGTGCTTGCTCAGCAAGGTCTGACAGGAAAGCAACTTGAATTACTAATCATAATATTACCTGACATGAGTGGTTCTTATGGTAAGCTCTTTCAATGGAATCTAAGGCTGATGATTATTTATTTCTTTTCAATTTAAGATTTAAGTTTCTGACATTCATAGCATATGTAAGAAAAATAGAGTAACTTTCTGAAACCGAGCTTGGTGTAATAAGTACGTGTTGTACACCTAGAAATGTTCAAAAAAGTGGGAAACAATATCTTCAAAATTTGGCCCTGAAAATCAATGTGAAGGTATGAGTTAAAGAGTGTGATAATGTGGTAGGACTTTGCCATAATCAGGTGTTTCCTACCTTCACATTGATTTTTAGGACCAAATTTTCAAGATACTGTTTCCCACCTTTTTAAACATTTCTAGGTGCATAACACTTACTTATTACACCAAGGTCGGTTTCACAAAGTCACTTTATTCTTCGTACATATGGTATGAATGTCAGACACTTGAATCTTAAATTAAAAAGAAATAAATAATCATCAATCTTAAATTCCATTGAAAGATCATACCATAAGAACCACTCATGTCAGGTAATATTATGTTTAATAATTCAAGTTGCTTTCCCGTCAGAACTTGCTGAGCAAGCACTTCTACAGTGTCCATGTAATTTGTGATCAATTGAATGGTTAAATCAAGGCCTAGCTTGATTATTGAATTATCTTTTTTGTGTAAGTCTAGATCTTGCACCGAGAAGGTAGCGCCTTGTGCATTTGCAACCGTCGCCTGAGAGCAATCTTCTATCACTAAAATTTTGTGGTGTGCATTATGCATCTGAGAGCAGTTCTTTATTCTTTGGTATACAGACATGTGTCAGATTTTTTATTCTAGACCATGGTATTTATTCAGAAGCTTTGGTTTATGTTTCTGAACATTAATATGGTATTTCTGTCATTGATGTATGCCGGTTGATTTGAAACCTATGCATGCATACATATTGTGGGGGCTTTAGTTTTGCTCGACGATGAAATTGGTCTACACTTATTAATTGTGATAATTTATTAATCAAGTTTGGCACTGATTTAGCCATTCTATTAGAGGTTTTATCCTTTCATATAGTATCTGTCCACGTAATTTATGATCAATTGATTTAAGTAGTGTCAGTTCCTTCATATGTTGATTGAATCAATTAAATAATTGAACACTAGAGTCTGCCAACACCAATTATATATATATATATATATATATATATATATATATATATATATATATATATATATATATTCTACTAGTGTAGTTTTAATTTCTTAAACTACAGTCTGACATTGATATTTGTATGGGGACATTGATTTGTATGGTGAATCTGTGCGCATGCATACTGGTAATTGATTTATGCAATTTTTTTTGTTGGGGGAGAGGGGGAGGGGGGGAGAGAGGGGGTATCACTGCCGGCTTTAGTTTCGAGCCGGCATGGATAGATCAATATCACTCCCAGCTCATAGCTACAGCCGGCAGTGATATGGCTCTAGCAGTGCCAGCTTACGCCATGAGTGAGCCGATAGTGATATGGCTCTATGCAACGATATGGCTCTATCACTGCCGGTTTTCTAGCCGGCAGTGTTAAGGTGCCTCATCACTGCCGCTTATTCACTGCTGGAGCCAGAACTGGCAGTGAAGCCTGTTCCGAGCCGACAGTGAAGGGGTGTCCTGTAGTAGTAAGCCTAGAGTGTATCACTGACAGAATGCCTTCATTTATAGAGCTGAAAATTAAGAATCAGGATCCACTCCCTCCATTTGAACTTAAACCTAATTTTTTTCTAGGAACTCTAGGAGGTAGCCCTAATGAATGGAGTCAACCATTTTAGTGAAGTAGAACATGAGGAAGAGGGATAGGTTTTGTGTTTGTACAGATATTGCAACACAATTTATGTGTAAAGGAATTTGTATTGAATACATCTCTCTTCTTGATGAAGACACTTTGGCAAGGGAAAAATTATAGACTCATGACGTGGTGCCAATCAGTTTGTTAGCATTTTGGAGAAGATTTTGCTTATGCTGTGGATAAGGCTAATGGGACGAAAATCTGATAGTTTGTGGGCATCCTCTTTCTTTGGGTGAAGGACCATGTTTGCTGAATTTAGGAGACCAAAGTGACAATCATCAAATAATTTCCTAAAGCTTGAATCAAGTCGTCCTTGATAATGTGCCCAAAGCCCGGTGAACCTCTCAGGGCCATCGCTTTCTCGATTGGCCTGGAGCAGACGATTTGCTTGATTTCATCCTCTTCAAAAGGGGCTTCAAGGCAATGAAGATCCATGTGTGGTAGTATAAAACGATTTTAGTCGAAGGTGAGGTTCTGTGTGAAAGATAGAAATGATGCGGATCAAACCTTGAGGCGAGACTAGATCTTTGGGTTGTTGGCCGATCATTCACGGTGGAGCGTAGCATGATAACAAATCAGATTTAATTACCACGAAGCAAGATAGCAAATCAGATTTACAATCTGATAATGCAATCCCAGCCTTCAAAACATCTACCTGCGAACAAGATACGTTATACTCACGATCCAGAAGAGGTGAATCATATAAATTCAACATGTAACCCAAGAACATGGGTTCTTGCTTTATGACGTAGACACAAACCTTAGACGGGAAACACTCAAACGATACATAGGGATTCACCCTGACGGGCTAATTAAGGCCAAAACACACACGTGTTCTTAATTCATATATGAAATTCTTGGCTCATAAATGACTTGACGTGGCTTTATATAGCCGACTCGACATCTTAAACAAGAAACTAAATGATAAAAACTAAATATACTAAAAATATTAGGTATGTCCTTTTACATCTCAAATAACCTTCCTAATATCATAGATAATATATACTCCGTATTAGCTATCTTCTCATTTATTCTCTAATTTATCTTGATCTCTAGATGGCCCACCCTAAGTCACGTATAGAAAGGGGAAAAGATCTCGTGGAGCAGAACCAGACATGGAAAATTCCTTGCGCTGAAATGTTGAGGCCGAACCAGCTAGCCAAAACTCCATGCACATGACCTCTAGGATTGCTTGCATGTGATTCTGATCTTATTTTATTTCCAAAATACATGCAAACCGATTTGATCATAAGGGCCCTAGCCGATAGACCATACAACCCATGTTTGCTTGTATCTCGTTGGTGTACACTAGACCTTGTTAACCTGTCTATATGGCATTCAATACAAATATTCTTCTCTATCTAATTTGCTTCATGTCCAACACAACAGACAAAAAATAGCTTCTCTCTTTCCTCATGTCATGTGCACACGCATGCAGCACAAACATATCCATGCAGCTCGCATGCTTGGCTCTTCTCTTCTGTCAATACACGCACATCAACTTGGAGTTCAACTGACAGCCCAATTTGCAACCAATCTCCTTGTACATGTACCTCATTCATGCACGTATCAAGAAAAAGTGAAGACACTCAAACTACTTCTATGTGTGTGAGCACTATCTCTCTCTATTTGGAGGGAGTGAATAATTGATTTTCTTGCATCAGTTGCTTACACAGATGTGAAATAACTTAGTGTTTGTGCCCCAAAGTTTAATCCAAGAGAAACTGAATCTTTGCTTAATGCGAGACAGCCGAGACTTTCCACGAAGGCCAAGCCAAGGCAACAGATTTTAAACCTTTCATGGAGAAGGTTTTCATGAGGGGAGAGCTGTCTGCTTTCCTGCACTTGTCCTAAAGAAGCGTCATCAAATAGAGTTTTATGTTCCCTATCTTAGTTAGGCATTGAGTGCTCTCGCTGTGCAAGCAAGCATTATGTGCAACATTTTAGTTGAGTATGCAACAATGGTCTATTTTTCATAACCTAGTGGTCAAGGACCTATGAGCTACACTAACTCTTCTTCCGCTACGGCTGTTTGTCAAGGGCAATGATCAATGATCTCCTACTCACATGGCTTTCTAGGTGATCATGGTAGAAAATTTGGATTTATGCTAGTGTAGACTATGGGTTCCCCTTCACTTCCTTGTTTAGCCAATGGTGCTGTCTTTTTTTGTGGACTGCTGCTTGGGTGTTAGTGAAACAAAGATATGCTACTATTCACTACAAGATTTGCAGCGAAAACTGACCATGCCAACCTATCTCGACGGCCGCCGGACAACCATCGAGACCGTAAATCTCTCTCGACGGCTACGCACCAGCCGTCGAGTGAGCTAATCTGTCTTGACGACCTAAACAGCAGCCACCGTGACAGACAAGACGAGCCACATGGCACCGCAACGATGCACTCACGGCGTTAGTCTCTATTGACGGGTATCGTCAAGCAATCGATACAAATAGAGTGGGAAACCGAAAAACCGAATGAGCGCGTTGACGCGAACGGGCTTTCTCGTTGGCTACGCCCACAACTGTCGATACAACACATGGTAGGCCAAAGCCTGCGCTGAGAGTCTAGGAGAGTCCTCTGGCAAGTGGGTCATGGTACGCAGGTTGGCTTGACCGCCAGAAAGCGGACCGTCGAGAGAAATGGCCCACCAGGCCCATTCAAGAGCCACACATGGTCAGCAGCAGCTAATAAAAAACATGCGCACCTTATTAGGTCAAGAAACACGTAAGAGCGCACTAGTTACGGGAGTCGAGCTCACGGCTGATCACCCGTGAGGTCATGGGTTCGAGCGCCATGAGCTCCTCCTTTTCTGAAAAAATTATCTGTATCTATGGTTTTGCCCTAGGCCGTCGAGACAGCCCCTAGGTAGCCCAGGCCAATTAGCTGGGCTGCCTGTGTGTGCCAGGTGGGCCAGGCCAACCTATATCGATGGCCTGGTCCGGTGCCGTCGAGATAGCTTGTGTTTTAACAAAATTTCCCAAATTCATTTATGTGGTGGCCTATACGGCTTATAATCATGAATATAGACATTGCAATGTTTAGGGAAGTAGTTGTTACAGATTTAAATTGTTTAAAATTTAAAATGATTTTTATTTAATAGAGTATAAGACGCGTATATGTGTCTTAAACATGGAAATAGCTTTGATTTAACTTGAAACATTCGAATTGTTGAACAATTAAAGAAAAATTCAAATTTTGAACACAGAACCATGCAGAGTTTGAATTTTCCAATGGATTGGCATGATTCATGTGGCGGTGGGATGAAATGGGGTGGACAACATGGGCCCCGGGTATTCCAAGATATCTAGTTGGACGTACCACCTCTTTGGCCCGAGTCGTACGGATCTTCCAGAAGGCGGGCTTGGAGCCTGGCGCGGCCTGACTTACTCTACAAGAAAACAAACTCGTTTCCTACTCGAATACATGGAGATAGACGTGACCAACCCGGTTATATCCCTATGTTCCTTATACGGATTAGGGAACCTATCTGTAACCCGACCCCTTGCACTATATAAAGAGGGTCGGGGGTCCCTAGTTAGATCATCTACATCTCATCATCATACACGCATCCAAGATCATTGTCTGTTCTCGTGCCATCCCGACGAGAACAAACATTGTAATCGACATCCACCATATAATCCACGAGCACAGGAATAGGGTATTACCTCATCCTGAGGGCCCGAACCTGTATAAATCATGGTCTTTTTAAATTATAGGTCCCAGGATTACATGCCCGAGGTCCAGGCCTCCCAGAACGCCCCCGAGAGCTGGCGCAAGTTCGAGGCCTGGATTCGACAGGAGATGGATCAACGTGTGGCGGAGGTGGAGCAGCGGGCGGCGGAGGAGAGGACGCAAATGCTGCGGGCATTCCAAGAGAGCCTAAGGACTGCTAATGAGGAGCAGGAGCGGAGGATGGAGGAGATGAGGCAGTGGATAGAGATGCAGCACAGGGTAAGCCACTACGACCATCGCATTTCATTTCGCCCAAACCAACAATTCTTTAACTAATTGTGTCACGAACGTGTAGGCCAGCTCGAGCGGGACTGCGGGACGTGGAGGTAGTGGTTCGAGATCGGCGGCTCCAGCTTGACGCGATGGCACCGAGGATGGGTTCGACATGCCGATGGACCGCTGCGATGACACACCATCCTCCTCCTGATCAAATTGGACTACTTCTCTTTATTTTTGTGCATTCTATCATATGTTCGATGTTTTCAGTTGCAATCATGACGATATGTGATGTTTTGGTGAAATCTTGGACATATGGGTTGAAATTGTGATGATGTGTGATGTTTTGGTGAAGTATTGGTGATATGTGTGATGACATGTGATGTTATGGTTATTTTTTGTTGGAATTTTGATTATGGATGTATATTTGTGTGAAATATGGGGATAATGAAATATATGCCGAGAATTTTGGGTTTCCAGATGCAGCTACTATGGCAGCAGCGGCGGCTAAATTGAATTTTTTTTAGCCATTTGCCCAGCTCTTTTTTTGGCTGGAAATCAGTTATTCTTGAGGGCCATAGGGTAGGCCGTCGAGACAGGTTGTTCTCGAGGTAACCTGGGGTGCAGCCACCTGACCTGGAGTATAGCCACTGCCAGGTGGGCTCAGAGGACTAATATCTCTCAACGGCCTCTCCAAATCCATCGAGAGAGTGTCCCTCAGGACCCCTAGAAGTGCAGCCACTGCCAGGTGGGCCCCGTGGATCAGTCTCTCTCGACGGTTGGAGTGGCCATCGAGAGAGGGTGCCCCTGCAAAACTCCCCTAGCTGCAGCTCTCTCGACTGCTACCGCGGCCATCAAGAGAGATTGCCCTGCAAATTATCCAGGGTCCCCTTGGGTCATGGAGCTCTCTCGACCGCTACAGTGCTGTTGAGACTGCTGGAGACGGAGCTGCCTAACGGCTAGACGGCCGTCATCCCAGCTGTATCGACGACTTTTCTTGTGGCCATCGAGAAAGCCTGTATTGACGACTCTCCCATCAACATAGGCTGTTTGTCTCGACCTCTCAGGCCCGACGGTGGTTTCTCGATGGTCGGCCATCGAGACAGGCTTTTCTCGACGACATCCTAGGCTGTCTCGACGATTTAGGCCATCGACAAATGTGGCGATCCACATAGTGGTTGGTTGTCTTTCACATGTAAAATGACGGTTTCAAACTATTGCTTGGGTGCAGGAAATGTGAGGAGCTACTATTAGTTGTTCCTTACAGTTAAGCTGGTGATTACATAGAGTTGCTTGGGTGTCAATGATTTGGGAGTTGTCAATGCAGGATGTTTTCCACATGTAAGCCTGCTATTGCAAAGAGTTTCTTTGGATGTCTATGTTACGGCATGTTGATTCTTAGTTGACAAAGGAGAGACTTCCTCTTTTTGTGATGGTGCATTGCATGGCCCAGAGATTCGAAAAGAGCCTAGGAGATATTGGGTTGCTCTTGGTAATGTAGGTTTCTGCATTAAGAAGACATTCTCTCTTTTCATCCAGGTTGTCTAAGACAACCCATCCTTCTTGTTGCATCTAGTTATTGGTGATGACATGTAGGGTTGTCCAATGTGATTCAACATAGTTAGTTAAGAGGTTCTTCAAACAATGTACAACTGTGAGGAAATGGTGATTAAAGCTAGAGACTAGGAAAGCGCTGGTTTAAAGCTAGCATTGAAGGTTGGGGATGTTGGAGTGGTGCCTACTACTGCAATTGTAGTCTCCTATCTTGCAGCATCATTGTGGGAGCACTCTTGCTCTTTGTGAGAGTAAGGGTGGAAGAGATGACTAGTAGGATCAGCAACAAGGCCCGCTGTCCACATGGCTCGAGACTACAGGCCACAGGCCATTGTTACTGTCTCCTTTGATGAGCCCCAATCTTGCATGTGCCTGGATGACCCTACCAAACCATGAACCTACCTATGACGGAGCAACTCTTCCAAGCAACGGAGATGTTACCTTACCAGGGATTGCCCCCTCTCTCCTCGCCCTTCCTCTGTTGCGCCCCCTTTCCTTGCTGCCAAGACTGCTCCAACAGTACTATCAGGGCCCTACCTTTTCTTCTCCTGTCGTCGCCTTTGTTCAGGAGAGCCCATTCCCCACTTCTCGGTCCAAATCTGGCCTTCATCCATCAGCCGTAGGCAAAGTTTCCTCCTTCCTCTCCTACGGGTTGCTTGCATATGGTACCTTCTCCCTTGTTCCGACGCCCCAACCTCCTGTGGATTGTAGTCTATGCGACTAAAGACAATCTCTCAGAGCATCCATTTTTGTCTCCACCTTTAAGCCACACCACCAACCTCCAACCTCTACGAGCCACCCCATTCTCTTCCGTTCAATTATGACCCTACCCCGATTCACTTCTCACTTCTCATTTCTCCTTCTTGTAGACTACATTTGTAGCTCGGTATCCTCTCTATTTGCCACAACAAGGTGTCCTCATCAAAGTTTTGGAAGCCCCAGTCAAGGATCGAAGCCGGTCAAGAGGCCATTCTAGTGATACTAGGACAAGTGATGGTTAAAAGAGTACTCCTCCTAACACCCTGGCTTTAAGCGAACTTTCAAGAACCCCAAGATTCAGTGAAGGTCTCCCTCTTAAGCGAACTAGTTGGCCTGTGCTTTATGTGCTTCGCAAAGGATCATTGGGAAAGATCCTGGCATGACCCTACCTGTTGCCTCAACTGTGCCTATGCAGAAGCCATAGGGCATATGACTGTATGCAACAATCCACTATCACTAATTCCTAGACCACCCACCAAACCACGACAATGCCTACATCTGAGCGACTCTGTTAAGTTTCAGGTCCTTCATTGTTAGTGTGACTTGAAGTCAATGGCAAGCTTAGCATACCTCGACACGTGTCTAGAAGAAGACTCTGATTTCCTGCCCATCTCAACATCCCTGAAGAGGGACCTCCAACTCTTAGAGAGCAAAGCAGCAATTGCATAGATCTTTAACTCACACAAAACAATAATCGTCGCACGCAAAACTACAATCGTGGATGACCATCGCTGAAGATTTCCATGCCCACTTCCATCTAAGGCACACAGAGGTCTTGGTAAGAAAGCACTTTCTGTACGTAGGATCTTGTCAGGTTTGAGCACTCCATTGAGTATGCATGATTACACTGGCAGTGGCTAGAGTTGAGCATGTGGGACTCAACACTTCGAACTAGGAGGCCTTGGAGAAGCTTAGCCTTATGTCTTTGGTGCTACTATGATCTTTAGGGTGTGCCTCTGCCTCGAGAGACATCGATCTAGTCCACACTTCGAACTAGGAGGTCGTCCAACACATCATCAATGACAAATGCTCGATGGAAGCTATCGACGACCACTTCTCCAACAAAGAAGACACTCACACTCTGGACCTTGGGCCTGGACGTACTTCAAATTCCAGCTACGTGGCCAAGGTGGCGTGGATCACCTTCACTAGCTGCAACTCCTAGATGAGCAACTACCGCAAGATCGAGTACCGGAAGCACGACATCCTACAAGGCCCTGATCCACCTTGATTTCATTGAAGATTTCTTTGCTACACCAATTGAACCGCTTGTCCAAGCTTTCTAACGGCTGGTCACTTAGGTCTACATTGAAGCTAGGGGTCAACCAATATATGGTCACCTGCTTGGTGAAGCGTTAAGTCATTCCTCCCATCGCCAGGATAGAGTCAACCAGAAAAGGAGCCTAACAGGGACACGGTGTGTGCCACCGAATACTCTTATGATGCGCGCGGCGACTGTCTGCCTCATCCACACCACCGCTCCCACAAGGATGATGAGGATTTTGAGGCCTAGCTGTGAAAGAAACATAAAGTATTAAATAGAGCCCCAAAACATAATATTATAAGGGATCCAAAAGTTAAATGGCCTCAAAATGATGCAAAAGTAAGACAGTTTTAAATAGGATGCAATTAGGGTAGCCATTGTAAAAACATGCATTTGAGCTGTGGGAGATGGGCTAAAAGACATGCTACCTTGTGCTTGCGGGATGGGCTTCATGGGCCCTCCCAATTTGGGGGGACGCGCGGCACAAATCCTTGGGCTAGGTTGATGATGATGATAGCAACCCTCAACGGGCTTGTGCAGGGCTTGATGATGATGATAACAACACTGAACTGCAATTATTTGACACCCTCTGAGCTCTCAAATCTGGAGAAATTACCCCCTCGCATGTTCAAAGGCAGTTTTGCTAACATGCCATGATGGATGTGGATAGGACAAAATAATTCTAGAAACTTTAATTTAAATATTGAAATTAGCAAACATGCTCTAACAATTGTGAATTTTTATAGGATACTCTAAGCCTACTGTGGATCTAAATTGTAACAGCCCTATAATTTGCCAATTCTTATTAAGACATAGAAATTTCAAATACCTAGGACTCAAAATCTTTCCCTTTTGGACCCTATTGGGTATTTGTCACCCCATATAAAATTCCCCTACCAAAATACCTAATAAGCATTTTAAACCCTTGGGACAATCCTTAAATTCACAAATTTAATTAGTATCCATCCCTAATTAGCCAATCTTACATTCCTAATTCAAATTTGAACCTCCAAATTAAAATTCTCCAAACATAATTTTTACTGCCAAAATGGGTTTCCCCTATTGGGCCGAACCCATTTTGGGCTTGGGCCACTTCCCCGGCCCAGCCAGGCCGAGCTGCTTGGCCAAGCCAGCCGCTTGCTCTCCCGGCTTCCCTCTCCCTGGCTCGCTGCCACGCCATTCCCCGGCCCAGCCAGGCTGTGCTGTCGGGTGCGACTCCGCACACTTAGCCCCGTGGCACGCTACCTCTACCCTCGCCGCCGTGTGGTCGCTTGCCCCTGTGCATCTGCGCCGCCCCCACACGCCCACTGGCCACACCCCCTGCCACGCATGCGCTCCGCTGCGACGTCGTCGCTGTTGCCGCCCCGACTCGCTGACCTATCCCTCTCGCGCTCGCACTCATTGCCCCGGGCTTGATGTGCGCAACCAAGCAGCCGTGCACATGTGTTCTCCCCGCCGCAGTGCCTTTGCTCGTTGCTGCTGCACTGCCTAACAGCCGTTGTCCTCTACCGAATGGACTCGTCCTCCATTACTCCCTATTCTGTCACTCCGCCCGTTGCCGGCTCCCTTACCCTGACCCTGGCCTATTTAACCGCGCGTCCGTGCCCCTGTCCCTCTTCCGCATAGCACTCTCATCGCCCGAGCTTCCCACTGCGCTATTGCCCCCGAAGCCAGCTTCCTCAGACTCCTCCATCCCTTAAAGTGCTCCAGCCACGCCCGATTGAGCTCTAGCTCCTCGTAGCCCGCCAGAGAGCACAGTCCCCGCTGCTAGCCTGATTCGCCCCCTTTTCGATTTCTCCCTCCTCGGTGAGTAGTTTTCTTATTCCTTGCACCGAAAGCATCCCTAGGACATTCCTCACATTTCCCTCAACCCAATTTTGCTAGATCATCACCGAAGTTCCGTCGCATCGATGACCGGAATCCTCTGCCACCACCTCGTCACCGACATTCCACTCTAGTTCTCCTCCGACGCGATTCCTCGCCATAAGAACCTTCTAGACCCCCTGATGCTCACCCGCACATTGGCCACACCCGCAGCGTACCGAGTTGGCATTGCCACGCTTTCTCGTAGCTCTTCATCGCTTCTGCCAGCGTCACAGCTGTTAGGGCTCACCGCCGGCGAAGCCTCGGTCGACACAGCCTAGCCCTAGCTACCCCGAACCAAATGCGCCCTCGGGCTCCCACCCGGGAACCCTATAGCGCTGCCGATCCGGAGCCGAAGCCTCACCGTGGCGACCGGTGGGGCCTTGCCACAAGTTTACTTTAAATCTCCCATGGACAGATAATTAGTCACTGACAGGTAGGGCCTTAGACCCACCCGTCAGCATTAGTGGAGGCGTACTCCCTGTAATACGTCTTTCCCATAGGGTTGCGCACTAGCGCAAACGAGGGCACCCGTGTGGGCCGCCGCTGGCCAGTTTGGCCACACGCACCCGTTAGCCGCCACACAGAGCTAGGCTTGGCTCAGTACTGTTTAAACCAAAAATTCCAAATTTTTAGTTTATAATAATCCTGATAATGAATTTAGTTTATTAAAAATAGTAAATAGCAAACTTAAATTATGAGAAAATCCTAGAAAATACTAGACAGCAAGCTGAATATAATAAAACTATAATTTGGTACAATAACACCATGTAAGTCTCTGTTTAAATCAAAAACCCCTTAATAGTAATTTAAAAATGATTTTATATTTTATTAAAATTAATTATTGAGCTCCTAAATTCATGATAAAATTCCAGTGAAATATGAATATGGTTAAGAGTTTAAATAAATTTATTGAATAATTTTAGCATCATTAGTGCTCTCTGGACAAGTTAATCATGCCTTTAAACTAATTTTACAGAGACATTGTTAACCCTTGAAGAAATTATTAAAATATTAAAACTTGGTTTATCATGGTATTTATATATAATTGCTTAATTAGGGTAATTAAAACCCTATTTTAGAAATTTTCTTTTGCTGTTAAAATAAATTAAAGTTAATTAAAATACTGAAGGCAGTAGCTCACTAATAAATTCTAGAAAATACTACAAACAAAAATATTTTGAACTTATATGCTACACTATGAATATTCTAATTAGGGTATTTATTGCATCATCATCATCATCATATATTTACTTATCGCTCACACCACCGTTATCCATTTATAAAATTATAACCATAAGTAGGCTTAAGGAACTTCCTTGATACCTAGGCTTTCTAACGTTAATCAGCGATCGCTAGACTAAGGGTGCTACATTTCATGCATTATGCCTTCTCATTGCACATTAGTGTTTTTTTAATTGTTTTTCGAATTCGTTCGGTTATTAGACGCCGAGGAGCATGAGGAGCAGTTCAAGAAACAACCGAAAGGCTCTCTTGTCTCACAGGAACAAGACGAGTTAACATCCAATTAGATCATATTGATTCCCAATTTTCTAAAGTATTTCATTTAAAGTATCAAATTGCATGATCTTTAAATTATTTATGCTACTTGCTTAATCATGATATATAAAGCCCTGTTAATTACTTGTTATTATCTTACCATGATGATCTTGCCTTGATGAAATCATCCCTCATTTGACTGTAATAATGATTGCCTTGATGATCACCCTTGTTAGCCTAGTTAGGTTAAATACAATGATTTAGACTCTTAAGTCTTAGTTAAAATCTTCTTAGACATTGCTTAGGTCCAATTAATAATTTTATACTTAGTTGCCTCGAAACAGTGAACCGATATTCAATGGACATGGTTACACTCTAAAACTTTGATCATTGGTAATTGGGCCTATCATGCCAGTGTGTATAGTTATGGAATGCGGACGTGGTTCGGCATGTGGATAAGGGTGTTGGAGTAGCTCAGACTACATAGAGATGGGAAGAGGGCTATCGGTTTCCAGACGGTACGTTGAGGAGCACGGGGCAACACGTGTAGCTGCTAAGTGCTGCCACTTGCCTGCGGGAGATGGTTCCGATACATCATGTGCACGGTACACGAAGGAACGATAGCGGAAGAAGGAAGTGGTTATGGATAAATGTGGATTGGCCAAATCCGAGGTGACTCCCAGCATCACAACACGTTGCCATCGCGCAATAGTGCAGACGTGGGGCCTAGTGGCCTGCTGGACAATATCATGGCAACCCAGTCCGAGGTAAAGACAGGATCATGTCATCATCCGTGGATGATCTACATCATAAATCGTCAGGAGCCGTAATTCTAGGTCGGGCTTGGCAATCCATCTAGGGAAAACCGGACACTTCATAGGAATATGACCCACAACGGGTGCGTCACACCCGGAAGGTGATGGTGGGTATTTGGTGGAAGCTTAGTTGAGTTGTGGCATGGAATAAGATGGAAAATTCATAAATAGAACATTGTTTAGTAGAACTTTGTGATAAAACTTGCTAAGTCATAGGATTTGGTTTATAAAACTTGCTTTCCGCAACTAAACAAACCCAACCTTCCCTTGGAACCCCTATCACCATATGCATTAGATTGGGTGTTAACTCCTTGGTGCGGTTTGATTGCGCACTGACCTCGCACATACTTACTATTTTACATAAAGGCTTTGAGTAAGATCCCTACGCTTGTCACGAGCATGGCGCCCAAGAGTACAGAAACAATCAAGATGAGGCCTAGGGCGTCTCTCCAGTCGTTTGCTGAGACATAGCCAGCAGGAGATTCTTTTGGATCTTCTGATTATCATTGCACTCTGATGTTGGACTTGTGTTCTTAAACTATTTGGATCAATGTACCAGGCATATAATACTATTTGGTCCATCGGACTTAACACAAATACTTAATTTAATATTAAGTGTTCCGTTGTATGAAATGATCCGGCTATATAAATGGTGTGTACTAGAACACCGATTTAGAGACTAGTGCAGATCAAGTGGTGGAAAAGGATGACCCCACATAAATAAATTATTTTGGAATTATTTTTGCTCCGCCACATTAGCCAACGCACCGGGTAGAGAATCAAAAGGAGAACCAAATCCGATGGAAATGGAGCTATCATAATCCCGACAAGGTCGTGCATATGTATTGGAGAATACAATACAAGACAATATTAACTTATAATTTCATGATCAAGTGATTCCAAATCCAGTTGGTGCATATCGGAGTTGGGTTTGGTGCCATGGAATGCAGAGCCCTGGTGCCTTTTGGCAGGTATAGAAAGGGCAGTTACGCAGGAGACCAATCAAATTCCAATTCGATCACAAGAGATGGAGGCCGGATCGATGCGGCCATCTGCCTCGCACACACGGCACTCTGAATTCTCCGAAACAACAATTCGCTACACCGCTGGATGCCTAGTTTGTCCACGAATTCTTTTGAGCTGCATATATTTATCTGGCGCCTAGGCAACAACGAACAATCAGCAACCTCATGGTGAAGATGAAGACGAGCAAGCATGGCAAGAAGAGGCAGCAGCAGGAGCAGTCCGGGGGCGCTAGGGGCGTGCTGGTGACGTCCTACGTGGTGAGGCCGAGAAAGCGCGGCGGCGGGGCTGCCGCGGCACCCTCGCGCGACGTTCACCACCACCACCACCACCATCATTTGCACAGTGGTGCCGGAGAGGCGCGGCATCGGGGATCATCGAACGATGGCAGATACTATGACCGACGGGCGTACTTGCTGGAGTACTCTCGGCAGCTGAGGGCCATGGCGGCGACCGCAGCGCCGCCGCCTCGTCATTGTAACATCGACACGGTTAGTTTGTGCGGGTTCACTTGCGCTGTTTAATCTCCCACCATGCATGCACGCCGGCAGGCGTAAATAATTAGTTGTAGGACTGCGTACATATGTGTTCATCTTGTGCAGGTTGCGATGGTTCGTCATGGCCGCTGGCATCAGCCTGCAGCCGATGACGGTAGGCTGATCGGACGACGGCGGCTGAAGCGCGAGAGGAGCCAGCAGCAGGTGAGGCAGAGCTGCTTCGGCGGCAGCTGGAACTGGAAGAGGGTGCTCATGCTCCTCTTCCCCATCAATGTCGTGGGGCGCAACAAGTCCAAGAGACCGACGAGCAAGCACGGCAATAGAAACGACGGCGAAACGGACGGCAAGGCATGGCCGGCTGCCCTACTGGTCGGCAAGTTGAAGGTATTCACTCAGCGTTGCCTGTGTTTGGAGATAGTTTTGACCAAGTTTGTTGCAGTAGGAGTTAGTTAATTTGCAATTTAATAGGCATGAAAAAAGATATCCGGGCTGTGCGCGTGTGTAGGCAAAAATATGATATGCTAAACATTCCATACAACTCAGACATTAAATTAGGTGTTCTCGTTTTCGAATCGTCCAATGAATATGAAATATGTGGATTATGTATTACATATTCACAAAATTTTGAGGATTGTGTTTCTGAGACCAGATGAAGAAAATACTATACCTTTTCCATAAGGGGAGATACCCCTGTTTCCATTTCATAAGATAAAACGGAAACACAACATCCAACCATAATCCAAACAAAAGTAACTAACAAAGCCTGGCCTAGACACAGAAACATTTTCAAACGAAGCAGGTACATCCTAGCAAACCGACCAAAAGCCATCTGATACAATCACCATCACAAGCAGAAGTTTTACATCCCAAACAGCAACAGATCACCGCAAAAACTCTTGAGTCGGCATCACATCAAACTTCAAGAACCCCCTATCTCCAGAGCAGCCTCATCCACTATCCAGATGAAGAAAATACTATACCTGAAATACTGTTTTTCATTGTTTTGCATGCGAGTATTTGTCTTTTCTGTGTCTCAGAAATGAGATTGAATTTGGTGGTGAGATGTTTGTAGAGAGATGATCTAATATACCGTCCCTTACTTATTGGTATTTTTTCTGTAATTTCCATAAACGTTGAAGCGTTGGAAAAATCAATCTTCAGCAAACTCACAACTTCAAGTGATATTCTGCCTTTGTTTAGTTCAGTGTTACGTTAATATTTACAAGTTGCGATGGCAGTTAAAGGGAAGGCCGGAACTAACGCCCAGGGATCGGTGAAGAAGCGGACGTCCATGTTTCGGCAGCAATCACGATTGAATCGTTAAAGACGGATCACCCAATCAGATAACAAGCAAACATCAAAATACAGTGTCATTACAGGTTTTATGACGAAATTTTAATGAGAAAAGGTCAATGATGTACCAGAAATGAGTACTAGTGACCATATATTCCGTCGGTCCAGGTCATTTTCCCCAATATGAAATATCGGGTATACTTGTCTCTAACTTGTGAAAATCTAGATAAAATGGTCATTTAACAGGTCAAAAAAACTTTGTAAGTGGTTTTGTGTAATGTGGCAGACACATGAGCGGTTATGGCTTTAATGAGAAAAGGTCAATGATGTACCAGAAATGAGTACTACTGACCATATATTCCGTCGGTCCAGGTCATTTTCCCCAATGTGAAATATCGGGTATACTTGTCTCTAGCTTGTGAAAATCTAGATAAAATGGTCATTTAACCGGTCAAAAAAACTTTGTAAGTGGTTTTGTGTAATGTGGCAGACACATGAGCGGTTATGGCTTTAATGAGAAAAGGTCAATGATGTACCAGAAATGAGTACTAGTGACCATACATTCCGTCGGTTCAGGTCATTTTCCCCAATATGAAATATCGGGTATACTTGTAATGGTCATTTAACCGGTCAAAAAACTTTGTAAATGGTTTTGTGTAATGTGGCAGACACATGAGCGGTTATGGCTGTTGTGGTGTCCACGTGTGCAATTTTTTTGTTGATGTGGTAGCCACATGTGATCCTTCCTCTCTCTCTATCTTCCTATAGCTCTGAATTATTCTCTTACTCTCTCGTTCTCTCTCTGCCTCTCTTTTCCTTCGGCTAAAGGGCTCACTCGCGCTGCCTCAACCACTCCTTAGTGCTACATCCTATTGACCTCACTACCATTGGAGTCTCTCTCCCCTCTAACCTCACCGGCCACCGAAGCCCCTACCTCCTTATCCCTCCATGGCCACAGGAGCCCCCCTCCTCCCTTGGCTGTCCATCCCAAGAACCAATGAGGTCGGTGCGGCAGTGCGTGCCCCTCCCTCTCCCTTCCCCCAACATGTGCCACCATGACTTCTGTATGCTCCGCTGCATCTCTAGCAAGCAACGATGGGTTAGGAGGAGGAGGAGGCCATCGGGGAGGTGTCCGATGAGGCAGGTGGTGGTTGACTTGAGCTCAAACTTCACTGCCCGCTAGAGCTCAACCTGCTTCTTGGGCCGCCACCCTCCTCTGCAGCACCAGCAACAAGTAAGGACGTTACAACATCGAGGAATATTCCCTAAATTTTAATTATCCTACACGATCCCATCTCACCTCATCCCACCAACCAAACGTGAAGGACTGACTAGGTGATTAGAGAGGGGTGAACAGGAGCCAAATTGATCTTGACCCTCTCTTCACAGCACGCCCTAAAAACAAATGTATCAAAAACACAACCTATTGCAAAACAACAATAGGTTGGTAGCATGAAGGACCTTAGTAAAATGTCTATAGATTTTATGTTGTTACTTAGATGGTCATGAAATTTTTACCGAAGCTAAATATGGAAGTTAGGAAACCAACAAAACCAGAATCACCTCGATAGAACAACCGAGCAAAAAGATATAAAAAGCACAAGCAAAGTTGCGCACTAAAACAGAGGATGAACAGTAATTATGGCACTATTTCAGAACCTAAAATTTTCACAATCCTTGATTCCCTAGAGCACTAGTCAGAAGATTTAAAAGTTGATCTCCTTAGGCTATATAGGACCTAATCAAACCAAGAATCAAACCTATCGCCAACTTAATCTCCGCCTTTTACTTGCAGGCTCTTCGCAAGTATGCAGCAAAAGCAGTGCGACCAAGAACCTTGCAAGTTGGCGATATGGTCTTAAGAAGAATTCAAGATCTATTGAATGCCAACAAGCTATCATCACACAGCGAGGGTCCTTACACGATCGTTTCAGCAGTATGCTCGAGGGCTGTACGTCTAGCAATGGAAGACGGACGAGAGCTTTCTAGCACATGGAATATAGACCAACTTCAAAAGTTCTATGTGTAATTCCTCCCTTTAATATTAGTTTTTATTTTCTATGTGTTCTTTGTTCCTTTTGCTTTAACTTGGTTATCAAGAATGCTCAAGGGCAGCTTGGCGTCATGATAGCGTAGGATTAGAGCAAGTGGCTTTCGTCAATTTTGGCTGGAGCGGGATTGTGGGACATGACGGTTGGGAATATCACATACATTTTAGCCTTGCGTTCGTCACCAAAGGGTCTACACCTAAATAAGCAGATGCTCATCGCACACAGACCCCCTTTTTTGGTCGGTTCAAGAACCTAGCCAAGTCAAAGCGTGATTGTCCTCTAATCTAAGTGCCCCATGGTCCTGAGCTGTCTCCCCTATTTTGTTAAGCTCATGCTCACAACCTAGGTGCATGGGTTGAGACACTAGGGGGATACGGCCCAAGCGCGATCTGTTTTTTCCTTTCTTCTTTTCTTTAAGTATCCCCGTCCATGCTCGTAATTTAGGGGCATGGTTGTCGGGTATTTAAAGGGCAGAGCTCGCTAATAACTCTCCTGTGACGAAGCTCATGCTCACAAATTAGTTGCACGAGACTTAGTCTAACCGAGGGTTAGGGGTAGGATCATGAATTTCAACTCGAGTTTTATCTCCCTTTGTTGCAATCTGCGTTCTGTTTGCTCCTTTTTTGCAGAAACAAGGAAGACACCTCAAGCCAAGAAACTACCAAGGTAGAACTTAGGTAATGCTTGCTGATTTATAAAACTTAGTTTTATTTCTTGCTTGAGCATGTTACAAAGGTTACAAAGATATCAAGGGGAGGTTGCTAGCTCTCGGTCTAGTTTCTCCTGCTCTAGGACCAAAAGGTTTTCCTTTAGAACCTCGAGCTCGTTTTGAAGGGTCAGGTCTTGGATTTGGGCCTGGCGTCCTACTTGAACCACGAGGCATAGTCGTTTTGCCGCCTCTTGGCTCTCTTTGGCTCAGTCCGAAGTTTCCTGAGCAGCCTTAGTGAGCTTTTCCACCTTGCTTCCAGGGATTTGGACTGAGTGCATTCTTGCTCCAGTGCAACGATGACTTCCTAGTTCTCCGCTGCCATCGCTTGAACTAGGATCTCGAGGCCAGCAGTTTCGGTGTCGAAGCAAGCCTCAGCCCCAGCAAGACGCTGTTGCAAGTCCACGATTTTTGCTTCTTGCTTAGCGTGGACCCTAGCAACCTCTTCAGGGGCTATGGTGCCTGCTAAGAAATCCGTGCATGTGTGTTTCAGCAGCTAAGAAATCTGAGGGTAAGATGAATAGGTACAAGGCAAGGTTGGTTGCGAAAGGTTATAGTCAAACATATGGAATAGACTATGACGAGACGTCTGCACCAATTGCAAAGAAGCAAACAATATTGGTGTTGATCTTCTCTGCTAAGAACTTTGGGTGGCTTCTACATCAGCTAGATGTGAAGAATGCATTCTTGCATGGGGACTTATAGCAGGAGGTGCACATGGAGATACCTTCTGGTTTTGAGAATGAGTAGGCTAATATGAAGGTGTGTAAACTCAAGAAGTCTCTATATAGCCTAAAACAATTTCCATGAGCATGGTTTGATAGATTCAGACGTGCAGTTTGTGATATGAGGTTCTCTTAATGCAACGGGGATCATACAGTATTCTATAAGGATAGAGGGTCACACATCACCATACTAGCGATATATGGTGATAATATTGTGATTTTGACATTGAAGAAATCAAGTGCTAATAGGAGAAACTAGCAAAAGTTTGTGAAGTGAGGGATCTTGGACTTCTTCGGTATTTCCTTAGGATTGAGATTGCCCACTCTACAAAAGGAACAGTTCTCTCCTAGAGGAAGTATGTCCTTGATCTTTTAATGGAAATAGGTATGCTTGGGTGTCGTTCGATTGCTTCACCAATTGATACAAATCACAAACTCTGTGCTAAGTTGAGTGATTTGGTCAACAAAGAAGTGTATGAAAGGATAGTGGGTCTATCTCTGCCACATAAGACATGATATTTCATATGTAGCGAGTATGGTAAGTACATGCATGCATTATCCTAGAGTTGGACATATGGATGTTGTCTACCATATTCATCAGTATTTGAAGAATAGTTATGGAACAAAACATTTGACTTAAGAAGAATCAACATCTAAATGTTGAGGGATATTATGATGCTATTTGGGCAAGCAGTTTGGATGATAGAAGATCTATATCTAGCTATTATGTTTAATATATGAGCAATGGCCTTGGTGTTGCATTACGATAATAAGTCCATGATCAACATAGCAAATAACTCTGTGTAGCATGATCATACCAAGCATATTGAGATTGATAGGTTTTTCATCAAGGAGAAGATTAACGGTGGGATGCTGAAGCTGGAGTATGTTAAATCAGGTGAACAATTGGCTGACTGTTTCACTAAAGGGTTAGGGCCTGTTGAGGGTGATGCGATTTGTAACAATATGGGCATAATTAATATTGGGGCGATGTAGCGTGATAGGAGCCGTTGGATCGTGCCACCATCATCTCCGAAAACGTGCCAAAGTCTGACAGGGAGGCAGCGCCGCCGCGGGCCGGGCCTGGACGTCCGTGCCACCCTAGGTCTTCTCTGGTCTATAAAAGACCAAGGGGAGGTGCTCAAGGACTTCTAGGGTTCATTGCCGCCACTAGATTAGTCAGAGGAGAAGCGAGTCGCCGACAATTAGATTGGGGGTGATTCGGCACCAACAGCTTCGGCGAGCAATTCCGTTGTCATCGATAAGCCTTTGCCCCTAATTCTTGCTCAGTGGAGTTGTCTTGTTCCAGCGATCGCGATGGTGACCGGAGATAGGAGGTTGGTCTCCGGAACGCCGTCGCCATTGAGGTCTAGAGTCGCCGCCGCCATGGAAGCTCGCTAGTACCAACCAAATGGTCCTAGGGCTGCGCGAGGGTGCAGGGCGGTTTCGGGTAGCCACTAGATTGTGAATTTGGGCTCAGTTTGGCTCGGGAAGGGGCGTAGATGTATCTAGGGCTTAGGCAGATCGCTGCCACCGCTTCACGCAGCCGCAGGTCGTTGCCGGTGGTCGCCGGTGAGGGGTCATAGGTCCAAAGAGATCGCGAGGTTAAGGGCTATCTGAAGGATCAAGATGTCGTCTAAAGGGGGGTGAATAGACGATTACAAATTTAAACTAAAACTACTGCTACAGCGGATACAGACCACGGAGATTCCGCAGCTGAGTGCGGATACTCCGCGAGTGGTACTGCGGATACTCCGCGGTACACTGCAGATTATCCGTGGTTAGTTGCGGATTCTCCGCGTGCAATACAGAGCACAGGCAGTAGATACAATCTAAGGATAGTACCTAGCAATTCTAGCAAATTAAACTAGTTACTTGTAGAATGACAAACTACACTACTGCACAGAGCAAGATAACAAGCTAGCAAGCTATCACAATCACAAGATCACTAAGCAAGATGATCTGAAAAGTAAGCACAAGCAAACCAAGGAGATGGAGACAATGAAGATATATCCCGAAGTTCAGATCCTTGAGGGGATCCTACGTCTCCGTTGAGGAAGGCTCGGTCGTACTTGAGCCCGGATCCAAAGATCCTTCACCCTTCGGCGAAGCCAAAACACACACGCCGCTTTTCTCCTTGATTCCTTCCCTTCCGGAGGTGGAATCGGACCTTCACAAACTTCCGGCGGCCAACCACACAAAGTCTTGGTGGCTCACCAGCTGTGCATGCGGGTACTCCGCGGCTGTGAAGGTGGAAACCCTAAGAGATGGTTTGAAAGGAGTGGCTTTTAGCTAGGCAAGATTGATCATTTGAGCGCTCTAACCATCTGCAAATTGTTAAGTGACTGGATCCCTCTTAATAGTACGGTCGTCCTTAGTCTCAAGAAAAATAAAATCTATCTTAGACTAAGTCTTGACGCCGTCTTTCTCTTTTGCATCCAATCAAGGGTCCAATCAACATCTTCTTGATCATATGCCAGGGCTGCAATCTACTCGAATACTTAATTAACACATTAGCCCTTTAATTTGATTGTCATTAACCACCAAAACCCACTAGGGGCCTAGATGCACTTTCACTATCTATAGAGCTTGGCTGTGTATGGTTTGGTGTACGGGAGCGCCAGATCGGGCAACTCCGACGGGGTCGTCGCCGTGCCGGCGTGGGCGCCACCGTGTGGCATGGTTGCCAGGGCGAAGAAGCAACGTGGAGCGTGGATAACCATCGGATCCAAGGTGGATGGCTCGGATATGGGTCGGACAGGTCCAAGATAGATCAGTTCTGGTCTGGTTGAACCAGGATCGGGTCTGAGTCTCTAACACGTGGGGCCCACATGTCAGTGGGGTCCGTATGTCAGTAAGGTGAGAGAGTGGGGGTGCGCGCACGGGCTGCGTGGGCTACATCCACCGTGGGCCGAGCAGCTGACAGGCGAGGCCCAGTTGTCCGTGGCGTGGGTGTTTAATTGAAAATTTAGAATTTAATATGGAAATTGAGAAATTAGTTTATAAATTGGTTTAAACTTGCAAAATTCATATCTTTTGATCCAAAAGTCCAAAAATTACCATTCAAGTCTCTAAAAATTCAGAAAAATAAGATCTATCTATTTATGAATTTTTTATTTTTCAAAATATTTTATTGTAATATTTTATTTATTTGGTGTTTCTTTATTATTTTTTACATAGAGACGTGTACTTTGGAAGGTGTGCCATTGGAAGACTTTGCATTGGAAGACTTTGTTGCAGGTCTAGAGTGGGAGTGGCAGCAAGGCAAGTCATATACAGTTCTTGATCACATTGATCCCATTTGAAAATAAAATGAATTTGATTTAAACTTTGCATTGCTATGTTTAATTTATTTTATTGGAAATTTAGTTATTCCAATTTGAATTATATTCCATCCTTTGAAATATTGTATTACCAATTATCCTTTGTAACCTAGATGTGCATAATTTTTGTTGGATAGGGATGATACCATGTGGAATGGTAGTCGTATTTAGTTTTGCTCAATTATGCACGATACCTGGGTTTAATTAATATGGACTAAAGAGAGATATGAAATTAAGAGTAAAGGTATATGCTGCTTTTACGTAAGAAAGACATGTGTTTCTCCATATTGGTTAAGCATGTGTTGCTCTTATGTGATTGTTATATGTGTTGCAAATTGTTAACAACCTGGGTAAGTGTTTTGACTAAGATAAGTGGTACTGTGTATCGGTGGAGCCTGTGTGGCTAGGCTAAGAGGCAAATCTAGAAGGAAATCTTGTCTTAGTTACCCTAAGGACTTAATCCTGTAAGAGCTTGCCAAGCAAAATACAGTATATACCATGAGCTTGACTTCGGTTAAGTCTAGCAGTTGAGTTACTAAGTGTGAGTTTGTGGCACCTCATGGCAAGTTAGGAGATGTGATCATGTGTTGGGGCATCTGGGGGAGATGTGCTGCTTATGAGGGCCATCATCCATTCGATATTGCTGTACTAACTGTATGTACCTCAGTGGTCTAGATGTTTGGCTTTGGGTGTATAGTAGTCATTGAGAGGGCCACTTGTTTGCGTTTAGTTTCGTAACTATTAGGTTACAAGTGTCTCCTTCCTGACCAGAGGTTAAGATATAAGTATCTGATGAGTAAAGATGTGCAATCTCTGCAGAGTGTTAAAAACTATTCGAATAGCCGTGTTCTCGGTTATGAACAAATGTTTGGTTGTATTAAGCAAGATATAGTGTTTCCAAATGCAATGGTGGGTTGTCATTGTGGTTACTACTGGGTACAGGTTATCGAGCTTTGTGCCATGATTAGGCTGTGTGCCAGAGCTTATGGATTAAAATTATGTTTATTAAAATAATTTAGTTACCTGCTTTTAAATCTATTACTTTATTATGTCTTTGTTAAATGTTGTTTATGTAAAATAACCATGTTTATGTAGGATTTGCTGAGTGTTCGCCTATACTCATTCTTGCAAACATTTATTTGTGGTCTGCCTATTCATCCCGGCAGGGCAAGAAATTGAAGAATCATCCCCGCTGTTTGAGGACGATCTACCTGGAGGTGAGTAGCCGGACAAGCTTCCTAGTCAGAAGCCTGTGGCTCTTAATGGGACATCTATCCTATTTAATTTGCTAATTAGCTGCAATAAATTACTCTGATAGACTTGTTATTCAGCCTTGCGTGCATTTGGATCTTATTTGTAATAAGTGGGGGTCATATCTATTGTTTTTATATCGATGTAACATGATGATATTCACTGATAAAGTCACTTGTGCTCACTAGAATTGATCCTAAACTAGTGACGCATAAGGGATACCAGATCTTAAATTTAGGGTCCCGACAATCGATCGCATATAGAAAGTGATGGCTATCTCAGCTTTTTGAGTGTAGCTCTGATGAGTATTGATAGCACGACCCTCGAGTAGGGCGCAGCTGCAGACGTGGCAGGGGCCCGTGACACGGTGGTGGCATCCAGTTGGCGAGAAAGAATCATGACTAGGAGTCCAGTTGGTGAGAAAACATCACGATTAATTCAAATGATTCAAATTCAAATTTGTCCGGTTGGTGGGAAACCGGTAAAAACCATTTGCAAACCGGTAAAACCGGTGAGAAAACATCACGACTAATCATGACTACGAGTCCAGTTGGTGGGAAACCGGTAAAAACCGTTTGCAAACCACCTGGCCGGCCTAGATGATTCAAATTCAAATTTGTCCGGTTTTCACTGGTTTCCACCCGTTTTTACCGGTTAGCCGGCCTGGTGGGAAAGCGGTTTCGAGATTCGTTTCGGGTTTTTAATCCCTGGATGTAAGTGGTGCGGCTTGCGGTCAAGCTGCATTTGCCCGCAATGGCCACGATGTGCTTTGCAGACTCCGCGGTAGTCCACTTGCTAGTCAAACATTTTTCGCGGACGATGTTGGACACAACTATAAATCTAACCAGTTTGTCAGTGAAAATGCGACAAAATAGTATTTCAAAAAATAGATCAAATTATCCCTCAATCCACTTCATATTCTTGAGGACAGCTAAATCTACTAAGACTGAGTCTAGACTAGGATTTGACTTTGACTTCTCCTGTTTTGAACAAAAGAATTCGAAGCTCTCTATTAAACAATCAAAAATGTTTTAACCTCGTTTTGTCTCGATATGGTGACATTGTAAACCTATACGAATGAAAACTAGAATTTTGTTTGAGAAAGCAATTACTTTTGTGCCTGTTAAGAGTGTTAGCCCATTGATAGACGAAGATTTACTGAATAAGCAAAAACAGTAGAAGTCAGAACAGGTACGCAACACAACGATCATATGGACGCCGGCTGCCTGCGAGCGATTCTGGCGATCAGCTGGTGGCTTGAGGTGGACTCCGCGGATTTGGCAGCTTGGGCCGCTTGTGCCGTTTTGTTTTTGCCGTTTCCGCTAAAAGCCACATGCATTGATATCTTGCGGACGGGTTTGCAGGTCCGCAAGTTGTTCACGCCACTTTTACATCACTAACCACGGCAGCATATCTATCGCTAAGGTGCTAACATGCGATGCAGACCATCAGATCTATCATGTGAGGGTGAGATCTATTGAGGTAGAAACTTTCTTCTTGACTTAAACCATTTTTCACAAAACCTTCTAGAATTTCAAATCTATCATGTGCTTCTACCTATATAGACCTCAGCTATACGTGATGGATTTAAAGGCTCTCGTTCAAAGTTAGCATGTTAACACTAAATTGGCATTAGCATTGGATATGTTGCCACTAACGACTAACATCATCTCTAACAGACACTCTATAACACTGTTTTTTAAAGATAGAATAGCTGCTAAAGGAAAAAAATCTTTTAAAGTGTAGTATAAAGTGTAAATAAATTTTAGAGAATAGATAGGATGTATAAGAAATAGTATTATAAAATAGAAATTTGAAATGACCGCCGGAGCTCTCTAAACACGAAAGCAGCACGACTGGGAGTGCGCGCCAACCAGTCACAACCAGCTGTTAGCAGGATAGCTAGATTTGAGAGTATAGCATCGTGGTGTTGAGAGGTCATTTATCCTGATGTGCACTTCTCTTATAATAGCAGCATAGGTTGTACAACTGAATAGGATCTTATTTAACTGAAGGTTACCAGAATACCAGCTACCTGTCTTCACTGGACAGCATAAAATTTTATTTGCAATACTAATTACATCTCACACCACAATTATTATATCTCACGCTAACTTTATGATGCTATCTCCGCATTAATAACTGTATATCTATACATTCACGATGCACCCGGAGTCATGCCCTTAAAAAAAGGAAAGCCGTATACCGGTAGAGATGGCAAGCTAACCCTTCCCAGAGCATCTTCACTTGGATTTCTTTCGAAATCGTTGGCGCTTCTTGCCTCCTGAGTTATTACTTCCATCCCAAGCACTTCCCCAGAAAAACAATGACATCCAGAAAAAAACTGCAAAGAATATCCGTATCCTATCCTGTAATCTGGACAACCTCTCTTGCCAACCTGCCAAAAGGAAAGCAAAGTTTACATGTAATCGTATGCATGCACCATCGATAAAGCAGGAACTGCAATCTTGAGGGACTATCATGCACTAGAAAACCATAGGCCAAAATGTACAAAACTGACAAATCACACCAGGAAAAGAATATAAAGAAATAATTCTTGTGCTCTGATGTTGAAGGTTGAAACAGTAAACTCTTAGACATCAAACATTACAAAGTTCAACATTTCTATTTTCTGTTCCCAGTCACAACTCCTAGATCAAAGCACAAGCAAAATATTATTTTGGTCATTGCAAGCTATTGATACATGTCCAGCACATATTGAAGTCCAAACAAGTTCTCATGAACATCATTAACCAATTGAAGATAACTAATCTGTTTCGACCAAAGTACTGTAAAACCAGTACGACATCACTAAGTTGTTGGCCCAGGAGCTCTCACCTAGCTACTCTCAATCTTGATCTCTCACAGCTAATGCACAGACTTTCATTTTGCTACATTATCTTTTATTCATCTTCTCTCACACACGGTTACACAAAAGAGTACATGCTTGGCTAGCTATTTATTAGATTACAAACCGACTAACACAACCGACTTAGGCTAATACCCATTAATTGCCAGCCAACTATTTTCTTGATACCACGTGAAGCTTCTCCAATCTAACAGCTAGCTCAGCTAGATTAATCCTTCTAACATCTTCTACTACATGAACTAATTAGCAAACTTGAATATATATGTCAAGATTAAATCCAACATAAGTCACAACCTAGGTTCAAATAACATCAAGCTATGCATTCTTAAGGATTTGCTTTAGAGTACATATATACTTGCCCAATTCCTCATAAAAGGGAAAGTACTTTTGAAAGTAATCATGTTCCCTCATGTTAAGCATCTAATTCCATAAAACATGACAGTAGTCAACAGCAAGAACGTAATACTATAAGAACTTTGTTTTCTGCCATGCAGGAAAGACCTCTTTGAAGATATGCTACATGACCTCAATACAAATTTAAAAGCATCCTGCAGACAGCAACACTGCAACGGTGACACGGACAGAAATTAACTCAAAGGATCAAAACATGAAAAGACAAACCTTAATAGCAACATCTTCTACAATGGTGATGAGGACAACCTTGGGCAATGATGAACTAGCCAACTTCAGTGACTAGTGAATATGATGATCTTTTATCTAATTTTGGCAATTGATAGGTTACTGTTACTTTTGTTCTATTCAGGTTTTAATTAAGTTCATTTCAAATGGCTGAAAAATATCAACTTGTTGACTACTACTACTTTTTTGGTCTATTCAGGTCTGAATTTAGTTTACTACAAATGGTTGGAAAACTACCGACTTATTGACCCTATTCTAATGTGAGAATGGCAAATTGCAGGGTTATAGATCCTCTGAATCAAACAAGCTCTACCAAATTGTATATTTATCGGTCCTCAATCAAGATAAATCAGCAGGTACAAATTCAGACATATTGGATTATTCCACTAGGAAAATAAAGCCTTAATTTGGAATTCAATCTTGCTCAACAAACATGTATTATTGGATCCAAGTAGGATAAGGCGACCCTCATTCAAAGTTAATCTAAGGCATTTTTTAGAGGAAATGGAAAGGTACTTTTCAAATCTTCCTTGACTTGTTGCGCAAAATGATGTTACATATTAGTGGATTATTTCAAGGCAAAAACTTTATTTACTTAGTCAAACAAGACAGACCTAAGTATTATTGTGCTACATAAGATCCATGTAATTCAGGTCGTGCTGTCAATTTTCTAAAAACCAGACATAATCTATAACTAGCATTTTCCACACAGAGCAATACTACCAAATGACTAGGCAAATTAAAATTCAAAGCCAATAAGTAAATTTTTACAGCACTTGCAACTACTCTTAAGCAACAATTTTCCAAACAACAACAATGGTAAAAGCAAACAATCACACCCACTACTCCAAGGTTTTATAAAAGGCATACATTATATTTAGCAATTAAAAAAAATGCAATGCAATGGCATGCCATGATTACTGAACCAGATAAAAAACAGAAAAGCTTACAATGCAAGATACCGTGTTTTGTATTGTATTAATAACTAATAACTAATATTTTGAGTATAGATGGACATTGTATTTATCCTTGAGACACCAAAAGAAAAACAAAATAAAGAGATTTATTTTAAAATTTTGTAGCCTTTTTCTTTTCTACAAGAATTCTAAACTAGCATTTCTACTAGTTCAAGAAGAACAAACAAACTTCAAATTACTTATTATTATACCAACTAACTACACGTCCTCTACACACTAATTTTCCGCCTTAAGAGAACAATTTTCTTCCCACTAAAGTAATCCATTGTTGCCTCAAGACAACTAAAATTGGCATTTGTAACAGCAGATCCCTAGCACTGAGCTCCAATCAGAAACATTCACTTACAACCTATTTGTTAGACATCAATAGAAGGTGGAATCATGGAATTGGAATCCAATTGAAGGTTTAAGGGTGTTTGTCTACCACCGGAATTGGAATCATCGAATATGGGGGCCACTTCCATATGTCAATCCATAGCATAAACCCAATGAAAACTCCACCCCATCATTTGTGTGGAACTGAGATTCAACTCTTCTCTTGCGAGTCTAGACTCCAATGCTCAAGAGATTCAATACTCTCACCATGGGATAGGCAGAGGAGTATGCAGCAATGGGCTCATTGCCGTAGTTGGACTGGAGGCAGAGCAGCTCAAGACACACAACTCCATGCTCCTCAAGGAAGCGGCCAATCAACGTGGCCAGGTGGCAGCACTCACGGGTCATGGCATGCCTCAATGAGCTGATCCGTGTGAACGGTGAATTAACTAAGCAATTGGAGCAGACAAAGGTCGGGTGGTGGCTGAGCCAGAAGGTGGAGGTTGAGAGGAGTTTTCATACCTATGCCATGATTTGATTTGATTTCTTTCACAATTCAAGTGGCACCCAAACACAAAATTTAGAATTAGAATCCAACTAATGATGATTCAAATCCAAGCGGACATGGTATTGGAATCTAATTCTATATCTCCAATTCAATTCATGGTTACCAAACGGGGTGTTAAAGTAACTCTCCCAAGTCCCGACGAATGCGATGCATCAAATCATCCGTAACCGCGATTAATTGGACTATAGTATACAAGTTGCGGCAAACGAACGGTAAGGGAGCGCAACAGTGGCATCACCTTGGGGAGACGGAGGTGGTGGCTCGGAGGAGGGCGGCGAAGGGCCTGCGGCGGCTCGGCAGCGGAGGCCGGGCCAAGAACGGCAGCCACGGCCACCGGAAAGGGAAGAAGCTGCGGCTGGTAGTTGTGGTGGTGGCCGAAAGCGGAGGCGGGAGGGTCGGAGTGGCGGGAGGACAGAGACGGTGGAGGTTGAGGTGCGGGGTGGGTGGAGGGGAGGGGAGCTCGCCGTCGCCATCGGGGAGAGGCGGTAGGTTCGGCTGGGAGACGGGGAAAGGAATGTGTGCCATGTGGAGCTCAGCCACCTTCTGCGCCGCCGACTCGCCGAGGGTGAGGGCCCAAAAGGCGACACGCGGCGGACGGACGGACGGACGAGCTAGCACTGTGTTAAAGTGTGGCTACCAGACGTAGCCAACGGGCCGGCCCGTTTCATTTTGGCCCAATTTATTTTGGATCCGGTTGCTATGCCAACCAGGTCAACTGAGCTAACGTGTTAGGGTTTGAGTCTAAGTTCGGTTCGGATACAAAATCGAATGAATCGGACCGGTCGAGTTCATATTTGGCTCGGTTGGTTCCTTTGGTGCTTGTTGGTCCACTTCAAGGAAAATATTTTAAAAAAATTTAGAAAAATTAGGGAAATTTAAAAATGACAACAAAAATCACGAAAATTATTAAAAAAATTCTAAAAAAAGAAAAATACTTGCAAACACTAAAGACCTTTATTATTACATATGTAGTACATGCCTGCCTCGTTAAAAACTCTATCAAGTAAAAACCCAAAGTTAAGAAAATCTTGGCAAATAAAAAAATACAACCTAAAACTTTACAATACAAATACAAATGTTTTAAAAACCTTTTTCATCAAGCTCTAAGCCTCTAATTGCAGCTGCCAATTCTTGATTGTGCTACTCAGCGGCGAGGCTCTGGAGTCGTCTTTCTGCTAACGTCCAATCCTTCGTGCTTAGTGGTATTTCAACCATGTCGCTATAGATGGAAGTTCGTCTATCCTCAAGTATTCTCCCCGTGAGACTGAAAGCAGATTATAAAAAAATCGTGGAGACCAAAACAGTTAACACATCCCGTGACAGGATTGATAGCACTAGATATGTTCCACTATGTTGCTAGCACCATGTGAGAATATTGAACTCCTTTTACTAGAAGTCAACATTGTCCTTCGCTAGGTATGAGGCATGCTTACCAATAGATCCACGCGGTGCATGTGCGGTCGTGCTCGAAGAACTTGAACAGTACTTGCTCACGACAGATTTCTAAAAGAACATCTTTCTGCCTGTCTATTGAATGGTGGCAACCGTTATGGACGAACTCCTGCATACTTGTCTTCATATTTTCTATACAATCATCTAGTGTTCTTCTAACGTCATGAAAATAATTAAAGTAATCTATGCCAGTAGCAGCACCAAGTTGTGGTAGAATATTAGTTCTGGAAGTTTGGCACTAGGGTCTAACAAAAAAAGCAAAACATTGTAGAAATGGAAGTTCTCTCCAATGTTTTAGATATTTGGCTTTCATATGGCTAACTATATCAAATAAAACAACATCATTTTTAAATCTCTTCAAATTATTAGCGATATGATAAATGCATTGAATAATAGAACAAGACATAGATTCATAGACAGCAGAAGCGGTGAGGGTGGCTTCATGAAAAACCTCTAAAAATAAATAGAAATGGATAAGTACTTGCCAAACCTATGGAGTCAGAAGTGGCGTGCCATCATAAGTTTGATATTATGTATTAATAAAAATTTCAAAAACTTGCATGTGTGGTACATGCTGAACCATAAGGTAGGTGAAATTTCCTAACATGCATGTCTAAACAAAATTTCTTAGAATGTACCTTTGAGACACATCAATAGTTCTTCCATGTAGCAATTCTTACATTAGAGCTATTGAAAAATGAAATGGCATACCAAATTATTTGAAGGTAAGGTTGCTGTCGGGGATTGGCAATGACATTGTGGATATTTATGCCCCTGGCAGCTCTATAGGATAACTAAACAAAAGGTTATAAGAGGATGGTTGACGTCGGTAGGATAATTAATGACTACTGCCAGCACCCATAACTTAGTATTCTTGCAAGCTCACTTGTTACAAGCTGAGTTATTGAGTGCCTGAAATCATTCAAGTTCTGTAGGATGACGTATGTCTTGGGTGCAGTCCCCAAGACTGGTGAGAACTACAAGCTACTATACGAACCCAAGGGTCGCTGCTGCCTTCGGTCCCCAGGAGCCAGGTGCCTATACGGCTCCTTGTTCGGACAATTTCTTGTTCGGGTAAGTTGGCGCGCTGCTGCCTGGGTAGCATCGCTAACCCAACCAGGGGTGGGTGACCGGGCACTGTCGTGCTCGGGAACAGCTACCACCGCCCCTGATCGTGCGGCGGCGGTTACACCCACATTCCCCACCTTCTGGGAACCATTGCCCACGGTCCGAACGTGGCGGCAATGGCTCCACGCACACATTAATGTTAGTTACTACCCCTCTTAACCGCACGGTTAAGTACCCGGTTATGAGGGCGACGGTTACTAATGGCGGGTCCTTTATATACACCCTATTTTTCTTATATGTAAGACAAAGTACAATCACCCCGAGTGATCCCGACATAATACAAAGGCATACACTAGAGTAGAGTTGTTATCCTCCGGGAGGCCCGAACTAGTATAATTTCTTGGTGTTCTTTTCGCTTGTTTGCATGCACTTTCCACATTGATATTCTTGACATCTTGAAAGCCACACTTCGACGGAAAGAGGAGTTTCTGATCCCTCATTCAAGAAATAAGCTCGACGGAAAGTCAGTTTTCCAATCGTCGATAGCCGCCGTCGTCCGTGGGGATTGAAGGTTTTCTTTGCTGAAGAAATCCTTTGGGATGTCGCATTCACAGGACACCCGTGATCTCTGCGTCTTTGATGACGTTGACGACCATGACAGGTACTACACATACAGGGAGTACACAGACAGGGAGGTGGCCCGGATCACCGACTCAGAAGGTCATACCGAGGAGGAAAGTCCTCCCCAGGGGCGGATCTATAGTCCATGGGTCGGTGTCCAGTGACATGCCATCTGGTCCAGCCCACACGACCCCGTATTGAGCAAGCATGTGACCCCAGTGATTTTTTACCGATGACACCGGTCACCAGCTGTGAGGTGTGAGCTGATAGCCCACGCAATGTAGCAGCTCACAGCTCGATTGGTCAGTGCACCAGTCGGCTAGCCCGCAAGTTGCAGGACAAGCAATGCACAAAACAATCGGCCTACTGGCCAAGCCCACGAGTAGTCGAGCAGTGAGAAGAAGGCCCACGCTACCACGCACAAAGAATTAACTTTCCTCTGCTCCCTACTTCAACGTTTCCTATGCCTAGCCCGATACCAAATTCCCAGTCAAGAGAGCGGAGAGCGGAGAGCCTGATCAGAATTGGAGGGTTTGGGAGCGGACGAGCGGTGACATACTAACGCCGACGATGCGTCGTCCAGGCGCCCGGCTGTCTGACCTCCAGGTTCTTCCATCCATGTCTCCGTGAGGACGTGAGGTCTTCATAGTACAAGTCTACAAGATCAAGGCACCATCAAGCCATCATCATTATTCATTCATCAAGGCCATTAGCCCATTAGGCATCATCAGGCACCTCCGAGCTCCACCAGGCCATCAACATCAAGGCATCAAAAATCCGTACAACATTCAGAATTAAGATGTCAAGTATGTGATATATCCTAGAGACCTAGACCTAGAGTATGCTATTGATTAGTTAATTAGCTGTATCAAAATATAATGATTTCTCTTGCAAATTTGGTATCTACTATCTAATTTAGTGTTTCATATTTTTTACTAATTTGATAGGCAGCAAACTCATAATGGAAAGATTTTTGAAATGGAAGTTACCACTGGCTAATGATGTTGATGGAGGGATAGGAACTTCAGACAGAGATGGAGTAGCTAACATTGATCACACAGTGATGAGTACATCACTTCTTCAGTTTCAACCACAACACCTACTACTGCCACAACACCAGATATGTAAGGACCAATCACTCGGGCTCGTGCACGTGAACTCAATTACGTGATTCTTTTGAAGAATGAAGGTCAAGAAGATGTCCACAAGTGAGGGTGAAGTACAAGGGGTGCTGCGCCACATGTCTTTGGGCTGGGCCCATGTAAGAAAATCCATGTTTAGGCAGATTTGGAAAGGATGGGAGGGGATTTCACCTTACCTCTTTTGCTGGCCGAAATTCCCTTCTCCATTCTCCTATTTATATCCCTGGCTGAACCCTGCGCCTCGAGTTTTCTTTGTGTAAGTTTAGCCATTGTGCAAACTCTGTTCTTCAGTTGTGTCGAATGACCTCCTGCAAGATAGCCTTTGAGAATCTCACCTCTGAGATGAACAAGATTGTTCTTTCACTGTTTCTGTTTTGCCTACATCTTATTCTTGCTAGTTCTTCGATCGCTCGTAGGAATTGAACCTCTTGTTCAGGTTGATCATGCTATCCAACAAGATCAATAACCAATCGGAGTTGGTTCAGCGATTGCTAAGGCACCCACGACCTGTTCGTTCATAGTCGGATCACGAGAGTCACCTTCACCAGATCGATAGTTACCTATCACCGAAAGATCGGGACGCCCGACCCTATCAAGTGCTATCAGATTTCAGGTTGCACGGTGAGATTTTTCCTTGTTTTTGTAGTTCGGTTTACTTTCCTATAGTACACATAAAGATGCCAAAAAAAACTAGGGTTAAATCATTCTGTCCAAACCCTTTGTGCCATGCATTTCCTTTCAATAATTCTGCATTGTTGAATTTGTGTTATATCATCGTTCACCGTTGCTGGTTGCGCAAACGCCTTGTATTACATGCCTGACACCACACACCCTCCTTGTTTTTGCTACGCAAGTACCTATCTCGTTCCTTTATTCCTTCCAAAGAAAGACTCGGCTCAACAAACGAAAATATTCAGTATCACCCATCAAAGGAAATAGAGCGATTTGGCAGCAATCTGCTAACCTTCCTTTCATAGCAAAACGAAATGTTGCAGCGTTTGCTTTCCTTCCTTTTGTGTCCCAAACGAGGTAACCAGCGTGACAAAGGCAAAAGGCAAGGTGCACCAAAAAAAGGAAAGTAAAAGCCACACCTAGTTTCAAAAAAAAACTAAAAGGAAAGAAGTCACACAAAACGATAGTGCCATCCAATTGTTGTTGAGGCGCGATTTCCTTGTTCGGAGAGAGAGTTTTTGAATATTACCTCTTTACTCCTGGTCACCAACAACTTGGCAGTGACCCGTCTCCTCCTTGGACCTTGCCAAGGCTATACAAGAGTTTTTGGATACCTTTACGTGCTAAAAAAAACATTTTATCGTCAAGACTAGCTGTTGTATACTACTCAAGCTAGGGGCTGTTTGCATTGCACTCCTTTTCAGTATGCGTGTGCTCCACGTCGTGTGAACATTTTTGTGCCCGTACGAGCAGCTTTGGGTAGTCAGCTAGCGTCTCTCCTAGTACTTGGTGTGAGATTCTTTCGTTGCTTGCATCGAGTCCCACTATTCTTTGCGCAAACACAAACCCCCTGATACGTTTCTCGCCTTGTTTCGATCAACAACTTTGACATGTATTTTGAACACTTATCCAACTTGCATCTGCTGAATTGATTGTGCTTATCCTTGCTACTCACTTGAACCTTCCTAGCTACACCTTTTCTACAACGAACAGCTTTGTGTCACCTGGCAATCGCTCCATCCAATCTCTATCCGCTGGTTGCCGATCCCTCCTGTGGCTTGGTAAGAATTGGTAAGAGTTCGTAACGGCTTGAGAGTGTGTGACTTGACATAACCACGCCCTATTAGTTGTACTTCATATACTTGTGTTCTTTTCGTTCTTTCATCTTCTGAAAATGATCTATTACATTGTCATTTGGAATTGTAGCTAGAAAGCTTTTCTCCACTCAGCAAATGATAGCATCATGCATTCATAAATTGATCACTCATGCGATTGCATAGTACTGTCTTCACGATTTTCATTGCTGAAAAGCACCTTTCCACTGATGCAGTGGCAATAGGCAGAACTAGAACTAGCTTAAGAAGCTTGTAGACCAATGGAAAAGAAAGATGCTTCTTTGTATCCACCATGATCTTAGCAAGTTCATAAATAGTCTTCAAATTAGCAAATCTTTCATCCACTCTCACATTATCAATATAAATATGAAGTTCATGACTAAGATCCTTTAATTGCACTGAATTAAAATCATATGGATATGACTGAGCCAACACCATTAAGCTCTCATGTTTAAATTCAGCAGAAGAATCCCTAGGACTTAAACAAGCCATTTGGATGAGCAAATTGGAGTTTACCTCATTGAAACGATCATTGAACTGTAATAGTTGTAAGTGGTTGTCCGCGGCATACGGGAAAACCTTGATGGGGTGGACCTAGCGGTAATGGGGGCTGCGGTGGCAGAGAATTTGGAGTGCTTTAGCTTCAGATTTGTACCATTTAGAGGCTCCCAGCGAAAGACATCACCGGGCAGGCTCGCATGACGGAGCCATGGCACGCGCAGAAGCCCAGGTAGGCGTGGGGAATGCAACGCTGCCCGAGACAGACATGAGGAACGTTGCACTCCTCCGGACAGGCACGAAGAGCGTGATGCTGTCCTAGGTGCCTCTTGGCGCGTGTATGGTTCCTGTAATGTACCCCGGAGTATTTTCTGTGGGAACATGTAACAGCCCAGCTGTTAAATTGCATATAGCTATGCATATCATTAGCATGATCATTTATTTTTATGTTGGTTTACACAAGTTTCGCATTCAACCACCATGCTCTATGGTGGAAACATAAGGTTTTTAACTTTAAACCCTCTAGCCAAGCCACTAGAGTAGTGAGACATAACCCGATGGGCATGTTCCCTAAATGCCCGAGCTAGCTGTAGCTTGTCCGAGCAAGGTAGAGTTCACCCGAGCTCTATCAAGCAAGGTAGTGACTGTGCCGGACTTCACCGAGCTCTACCCGAGCTTGGTTGCTACCTATCCGAGTTGGTTATCACTTGTCCGAGATAGAAGATGTCCGGAGGAAGCTGCCTGAGCTATAGACGGTCGAAATGTGCAACAAAAGACCTGACCGGGCAAGGAGAAGCTCGAGTAAGCTCGTACCTATTCAAACAATCCAGCCACCACATCTATTCTTTATTTTTTTTGCCCATCGGCAGTATCAGCTGAATCTTCCATCCACTAGCTGACTTGGGCGGTGCTGCAGGCAGCCCAGACCCTCATCTTTTCTTACCTGGAATCTTACCCGCAGCCTCTCTATTACAGGTGGGACCTGGACCCACTCGTCAATGGGAGAGTATACCTCTATTTAAACCCCTCTTCACCCTCTTCAACCAGCCCTCACCCTCATTCTTCCCACGTCCAAGTTCTGGACAGCAGCAAGAACAACAAGCTGTTCTTCATCTCTACCTCCACCATTTTTAAATCTCCACCCAAACCACCAAGAATCCATATAGGGTATTATATATCATTGGAATGCTGAAATCGTTGGCTATCCATTCCACTCTATGGTAAGCACATGCACAAAGGCTTGCGATGGATTTCTCTTCCTTTTCTCTTTGTTGTTCGGTTTTGGGACAGCAAAGTCTGATTTTATTTTCTGCCCATCTACGCCCTCTTTCTTCAAATCCAGATCATGGAATAAGCAGGAGTAACATCTACACTTCCTAGGCTTCAAGTACATCCAACTCCCTTGTACGTTCACAAGATTTTGGGTGAGTTCTTGATGCTTCTCATCTCTATACTTTGCTATTCTTGATTGCAGCGAGGTAATCTGTTTGTTTCTCACCTTGCATGTCATTTTGGTCACATGCAAGCTTAGGGATGAGCATGGAGACTATCTTCATGAGCTAAGGGAAGAGTAGAACCAAATCCATGGCCTAGAAGGAGAAGGAACCGTAAGGAACAAGCCTAGGAGCAGCCAACATCATCTTGGGACGAACCGGCGTGTTCATCTTCAATCTCTCCATTCATCGAACGTCCATCTCTTAGCAAGGCATTTCTTGCTAGCTGAGAACCCTTTTCCTGTCTTTCTTTCATATTTTTCATCATCTACCACTCTTGGTTACATCATTTTTATGGATGCACCAAAGTGTGAGAGCAGTACCCCTAGAAACACTCTGTTTCAGCCCATTCTCTGCACAAGTAGTGCACAAAATAATTTTTGTAAAATCATCCATTGCTCGAATGAAAAAGGTGTCTACATAAAAAAGATGCATCTCGAAATTTTCTACCGCTTTCGTGTAGAATCCGAGCTCAACCGAGCTAATCTTGACCACCAAAAGATATTCGAACCAAGCAATATACAGTCTGTGCGACCCTCCAGAGCAAGACTAGGTATGCCCGACCAAGAGCAAGTCCTAACCGGGCAAGATATGCCATATCCGACCAAGAGAACCCACTCCCGGACAAGACGATGTCCATCCCGAGCAAGGGGATCCTTTCCCGAGCAAGTTTGGTCTATTCTCGAGCAACTATGGTCATTCTCGAGCAAACCCAAGTCACCCTGAGTAAGAATACCACCCAAACTTCAAACGGCCATATCTCCCTCATCCAAACTTGGATTAGGGTGATTCTTTTTACAAAACTTGCATTAGCTCATGATATTTCTAAATATCTAAAAATATTTGCAGTTTCCATTTATTGAATATTTTATTTAGATTTTATTTTATATGCCTATTACCACACGATAGGATACGACGTTCCAGAGGAGCCCGAGCTTGAGTAAGGAGCTCCGTACCCCGAGCAGTAGCAACAAGCACATATACTCCCGTCATTTGAATCATATTGATCCTCTATTTATGCATGCATGATTTTAATTATGTTCTATTACTTGCTTGCATGCTAAGTTAAAAATATATATGTCACTTGGTGGGTAGAACTTAGTTATCTCCTACTTAGTGGTCTATGTTTGATATCCTTATTCTTTGGTAGCCTAAGAGGATAGTATTAATTGGGTTTGGTCAGTGGAAGCTTAGCCATGCTTAGAGTTAACGTGGTAAAGCGATCGATGGAGTAATTTGGTTGGTCGTACGACTTCAATTATGAATAATTTACTATGTGATACTGGTGATGAAGATGATGGATTATGTGTGAGCTCTAAATGGGACTTGAACGGGTGATAGGGGATGATGGGAGGACGGATCCTGGACGCGTAGCCCTGTTCGAGTGAATTAAGGACCGAACATGGTGCCAATCTCTTCAACTTACTATACGTACGACCACACGTGTATCATAGGAACACTTGGCTAATTTCCTGTGTATGATCGCGCCGTTGGGTACCAGCGGGGGAACTTGTGTTAGAGGGTAGGGTGGCAGGGTGGACCATCCGTGGTGCGTCCTTGTGCTTGGGTGCGATGGGCCTTGGACAAATCCACTGCAACGGTTAGCTCCCTCCTGCACTCGAGGAGTGTGGAGTGGATAAAGTCAACTCGGGTGACCCAATGGACTGGCATGTACATCTAAGAGGCTTTGACATGGCTTGCTGTGTCGTGTGGGTAAAGTCGTACACCTCTGCAGAGTGTTAAACTGTTCGAACAGCCGCGTCCAGGGTTAAGGACAAAAACTTGTGAGGAGAGACACCGATGTTAGCTCATGGTTCAGTTTGGGTATTAGTTTTGGGCAGGGTGGGATAGCCGTTGTCTTTCTAAGCACGGGGTTGTTCGTGGTGTATGGTTGGATAGAGACCAAGGGCGGATAGAGCCCGAGCATGCTGTGGTTATGGTCGGATGGAGACCAAGGGCGGTTAAAGCCCATGGATTGATGATGATGGATGTTATGATGGTGAATTATGATAGATATTACAAGTTATCACTTTTCAAAAATGTTTTACTCAAATTGCAACTTACAACCTATCTATATCTATGTCTTGCAAATGCTCTTTATGCTGAAAATAAACTTCTAACCCTTCCTTGAGTACATAATATTCATGATTGAGGATATACATTACCTCTTAGTGCTGAGTACTATCTATACTCAACCGATGTGCTGCAATTTCTGGTGAAGACGACCCCGTGCTTGAGTACTACTACCAAGCTGAGCACGGTGACGCTAGCGGACAAGCGGAGTTCTAATTTCCAGTCGGTTGCCCATGGGTTAATGGGGGCATACCACGCTGGTCTTTTGGTTTAATTATGATGAATCTTCCGCTGTTTTTGTTGGACAAACTTGTTATTCCGCTGCTATGATACTCTGATTATGTCATATACATTGTATGGACAGCAGTCCATACTGTTTTGGTTATGTGAAATGTGTCACACGATGTATGTGTTGTGCTATCCATCTTTGTGAGGATATGTGCGTGATGGTAGCTTATCTTGGGAGCCATCACCGGGCACATATCCGGGCACCCAGTTTGCATTCGTTTCAGTGAAGGTCGTCCATGCGTAACGTTGCATGCTCGGGTTGGGAGCTAACATGCTCGGCTTGCTTTTGAGCAGCTCGTATTTTATTTTCCAACCACATGGACAACGAATGGGTAATGAATTCTTTGAGCCGACTGTGAATTTAGAAGGGGGCGCCACAGAACACTAACCGTGAGGAGCATGGACGACAATCCCGACGTGAATACCGGGAGGCCACCAGCTCCGTGTGATCTTTGCATTGCCAGCGACATGAAGTTTTCTGGCGTCTTGGCAGGCGGGGTGACGAAGCTATCCAGGGCCCTCATCGGGCGTGATCTTACAGCTATAAGGCCATAGTATGGCTTGCGTGGTTTAAGCTCGGGCACATCGAAAGATTCAATGGGACCCAGAACCGAGACGAGTTTCTTTTTGTTTATGCCACTGCTATCCCAATGGCTAGCGATGATGAGGCCGTCATGGCCAATTACCTGCCCACGGTGTTGGAGGGCCCCGCTCGAACATGGTTGTTCAACTAGCGAGACGAGTCCTTTCATGATTGGGAGCAGCTTTGTGATGCACTTCGGAGCAATTTCCAGAACTGTTATACCCATCCGAGCAGGGAAGAGGACCTCCACCGTCTTATTCAGATGGAGGGAAAAACATTGCACGCATTCGTGCCGCATTTTATCAAGGTCCGCAATACCATCCCGAATGTTTTGGACGGTGCAGTGCTTTGCACATTCAAACAAGGGGTGAGAGATGTACACTTTACTCAAGACTTGGAGATCAATGCACACCTGGCTGCCAATGAGCTATTCAAGATGGTAGAATGTTACGCCAATGTGGCCGAGACAGTAGATTGAAAGAAAATGTTGGATAAGGGTAGAGTTCCACCCCAATCCGACGTTGAATCCTCCAAGAAAAAGAAAAAGGCCTCACGGTGAAGAAGAAAATTAAGAAGAAGAAGAAGAAGGGCTCGTCCGTGAATGTAGTGGCGGCAATGGAACAAGCCCCACAGCCTAAACCCAATCAAAAGAAGCCATATTCTTCTGCCAGGGATAAAGGCAGGGCCCCACCCTGCCACGATGGTGAGTAGGGCGAGAGAGCCAAGAGCGGCAAGTACTGCCTGCTCCACCAATCTACAGGCACGATTTATGTCACCTTGAACCTGAATGGCTCGAATGAAAGATTTCTATAGCGGAAAGGGCCCGATGTTGACCTTGCCCAAGCCGGGTGAAGGGAGCAAAGGCAAACGCCCCATTGAGGATGATGATGATGGCCCAGAAGAGTTCAGGGAGGCTGAGCACCATATAGCTGTCATATTTGGGGGCTCTTACGCGTACTCGTCCTAGTGCACACTGAAAGCAGCTGCTCGGGAGGTGTATAGCATCGACCGGTGTAAGCCATAGCCCAAACAGCTCAAGTGGGCTGAAATGCCCATTACTTTCTCCAAGGATGATTGTCGCCTTGGAATGACGAAGCCGCAGAAGCTCCCACTTGTCGTTGCTCCCACCATAAGCAACACTAAAGTGGGGGCACGTCCTGATCAATGAAGGGAGTTCTCTGGACTTGATATCCGCTAAGGATTTAGACGAGATGCAGATATCTCGCTCCAAGATCGAGGACATTGCTGTACCCTTTTACGGGATCATATCAGGCAAGTCCGTTCGGCCTCTAGCCCAGATTGTGTTGCCCGTCACCTTCGAAGGGCTGGGTAACTTCTGAACAGAGTTGATTACGTTCGAGGTGGTGCACTTCGTGTCCGCCTACAACACCATGTTGGGTCGCTCAGCACTGGAAAAGTTCATGGTGGCTACTAACCACGCATAGCATTGCATGAAGATATCGGGCCCGAACAGGGTCATCACTGTCAGGGGCACTCATAAAGCAGCCCTGAATTGCGATGAACTAGCTTTGGCTATTACCAGGCAGTTTCCTGAGAGTGGATCTGAGCAGGAGCCAAAGAAATCTGCTCGGCTCAAGGTTGCCCTCCAGCTCGGAGGAGAGACCAAGGAGGTGTCTGTGGATAACATGGTCTCCGGGTATCTCATAGAGACAAATTAGACGGACCACCTCACGGAGCAGGGTCACGCCTACCATCTAGAAGATGGGCCTGCCCCGCATGAAGACCCGACTTGCATCACAAGGAAGGCACAGTTGTAATCCGGTACATTACGTACCCGGCAAGAAAGGATAGAGATAGACTTCCTATCTCTATCCACAGTTTCCATAACCAACTAGGATACGTACTTATCTGTAACCCTACCTCCTTCCACTATATAAAGGGAGGCAGGGGCCCCTAGTTAGATATCCGGGATCACATCAGTAGGAGGGATCACATCGATTCATAGCCATCCTCAACATTGATCCATCGAGATCAACCCCAATACAATCCACGAACATAGGAGTAGGGTATTACCTCCACCGCAGAGGGCCCGAACCTGTATAAATCTGTCTCCTGTGTTACTATCGGGTTTGGGTCTTACGCATAGCCCCAAAAAGTATATTGCCGACATAATTCGTCGACAATTGGCGCACCAGGTAGGGGCCAGCGTTAAGATCATCTTCATCAAGCTCGATGGCATCTCTCGGCGGCAGCGCCGTCGAATTCACCTTCGGCCAAGCTTCCTGTTTTAGAGGCTTGGATTTCGTCATCAACAACCTCGGTAAACTTGCCCTCGAAGAATCGGATCCGATCCGATCGGAAGACAACTTCAACCGCGAAGCGAACGCGGGAAGAAGATACGATATGTTCCCGTCCAGAATCTGGATGAAAATTGCGTCACAATTTCCTGTTGACTTGGAAGGAATTTCGAGGTGGTTTTGGATGTGTTGCAAAGCTTATCTCGTTATCTTTCCAATGAGTCCAAGATCATCAAAAACCAAGTTCGGATGTGACCGTGGCGACTGTTTGAAGATAGACTGCGCGGGGTGACGTGAATTCCGCGCGAAGATGGAGCTCGACGCGAATTTCGCTCCGCACCACGGCAATCCTTGGTGCACCTCCGCAAGGGCATCACGGACCTCGACGATAAAGCGGATCTCATCCCAGAGATCACATCGAGGCTCCTACACCGTCCCGGTTTACGGCTCCTATACCCCCAACTTGCGGCGACGACGACGACAACGACTACCGCCGCACCCACTCGCTGCTCCAGCAACAACGACAAACCGTGACCTTCGCCAAGACATTGAAGCTCAGCGACGGGAGCAAGAAGAAGATGAGAGACATCACCATGACGACGATAGAAGAGGTTTCGGTTGAAATCGTGACCGCCGACTTCCTAGGTCGGCTTCTTGCGCACGACGTCGAGGACAGCCGCGCCGACTTTCTTAGGCCGGCTTCTCACGCACGACGCCGAGGACAGCCGCGCCGACTTCCTAGGCCGGCTTCTCGCGCACGACGTTGAGGACAGCCGCGCCAACTTCCTTAGGCCGGCTTCTCACGTGCGACGCCTAGGACAGCCGCGCCGACTTCCTAGGCCAGCTTCTCGCGCACGACGCCGAGGACAGTCGCGCCGACTTCCTAGGCCGGCTTCTCAAGACGACATCGAGCAGCATAGCGCCGACTTCCTAGGCGAGCTTCACAAGACGACGCCGAAAGTACGTACCGCGGCCGACTTCCCTAGGCGAGCTTCACAAGACGACGCCGAGGATAGGCATACTGACTTCCTAAGCGAGCTTCTCACAAGACGACGCAGAGAACGGCAGCGCCGACTTACTAAGCGAGCTTCACGCGCGACGACGAGAGAAAAACGACGGCGCGCCGACTTCCTAGGCAGCTTCAGCGCGCTTCACAAGACGATGCCGAGGACAGCTGCACCGACTTCCTTAGGCCGGCTTTTCGAGCACAACATCGAGGACAGCTGCGATGATTCCCTTACGCCGGCTTCTCGCGCACGACACCGAGGACAGCCGCGCTGACAAGGTGACATGCCCGGGGGCTCGTTCACTCGGGCGTGAGGTCGACACGATCAACAGCTAAGTTGTCTATTTTCATACTCAATTACATCATTATAATTTATCTCCTGACTTGCTACTTAGTTGGTATCCAACTAAGCAGTAAGCCGGGGGCTACACCTAATTAGGTGGGCAATCGCGCACCTCTTTCTTCTCTTTTATTGAGATTGATTTGACTTGCTCACTAGTCGGATTCCGACTAGCCAGTAAGTCGGGGGGCTACACCTAATTATGTGCAATATGCACCCAATCGTTATCTTTCTTTTTGAATTTTTGTTGAGCCTAAGTATTAGTTGTTCCGAGTAACGAAACTCTTGTCTCCATGCAATACTCATACTTCTCGATTGCGTTTTTGGAGACAGAGCTCCGCGCCAACGCCAAACGCTAAGGAACTTGATGCGCTTGGCAGAGTGCTTAGTAAAAGGATCTAATCTACTCGGGCAAAATACAGATTCAATCACAGAAAGATAACATCTTTTTTCGAGTTTCTTTTGTTCTTTTGCATGTTGACTTTTACCGATTCCGAGTGTCACACATTCTGAGTAGTGAAACTCTGATTCCTATGCAAAATTTGGGTTTTCTGACGCGTGTTCGGAGACAGAGCTCCGCGCCAACTCCTAACGCTAAGGGACTTGATGAGCTAGGCGGAGTGCTTAACAAAAGGAATTAAACATACTCGGAGAAGCGTAAATCAATACGGGAAAGATAAAAGGGCGACAATTTGACATAATAAAAATACATAATTGGACATCATGCATATTACTTTACAATCCAGTTATTTCTCTACTACTCGTATTTTTCATTGTCTCCACAGGGCACAATGCAGGATAATACGAGACGGTTCTTATGGCACGGCTACACGCCTACGCCAGCACCCCGCGTGCATCATACGGCTCGGTTGCACGCCTACGTCAACTCGCCACGGCTTCACGCCAACGCTAGCGCCCCGAGCGCAATCCTTGGCACAGCTGCACGCCTACGCCAGCACCCCGAGTGCATTATATGGCTCGGCTTCATGCCTACGTCAACTCGGCACGGCTTCACGCCAACGCCAGCGCCCCAAGCGCAAACTTCGGCACGGCTACAAGCCCACGACTGCGCTTCAAGCCTACAAGGTGATACGCCCCGGGGCTAAAAGCTCAAAAGCAAGGACGACATCATCGTCAGTAAAGCAGCTAAGTTTTTCATTTTCATCATCATAATCTTTTCACATATAAACTCATGTTATTTCTTGACTTGCTACTTAGTTGAATTTCAATTAAGCAGTAAGTCGGAGGCTAGACATAATTATGTGCACTTGTGTGCACCCATCTTTTTCATAGTTATTTCTTGACTTGCTACGTAGTTGAATTCTAACTAAGCAGTAAGTCGGGGGCTACACATAATTGTGTGCACTTGCATGCACCTATCTTTTTCATACTTATTTTTTGTTTTTGTTACTTAGTGATTTAAGTGAAATCTGAGTGCGCTATAATTCTGAGTAGTGAAGCTCTGAACCCATAACACGACGAACTCTACGTCATCCAAACGAGTGTCTGGGATAAAAAGCCATGTGCCAACTCTCTACACTCAGGGGCTAGACTAGTCGGGCAGAATGCATAACAAAAAGAAGAAAAACCACTCGGACTAACAAAAATCATCAAGTAGAAAAAAATAAAAAATAACTATTTCGCACATAAAGATAGTCGGATTTTATATCCGACCAAATGTTTTCATATTCAGATACTGCCTAAATCCTACATGTACATGTTACAGGGTTCAAGGAAGTGTTTACGCTACAAGCACCGACCATGGCACAGTTACGTGTCAACACCTGCGCCCCGAGTGCAATCTACGGCATGGCTCCACGCCTACGCCAACTTCGGTACGGCTGCACACCTATGCCAGCACCCTGAGTGCATTATATGGCTCGGCTGCATGCCTACGCCAGCGCTCCGAGCACAAACTACGCTTCGGCTTCTCGCCAAGACTTTGTCGAGGATAGCCACGCCGACTTTATGCCGACTGGCCGCTGCTCGCAACGGCGAGGACGGCCACCCAACTTGCGGCTTCTCAAGACCGCGCCGAGGACAACAGCGCCGACTTACTACGCCGGCTTCTCAAGATTATGCCGAGGACAGCCGCTGATTTATCGCGGCCGACTTCTCACCTTCTTGGCGAGGGCGGTTGCATCGACATTCTACTCACGCCGCGATGTCAACCATCACACCGACTTTCAGGACTCCAAGAAATTGGGCTGGGAGTCACTCGGAGATTTCAATCTACAAAGCTCTCTTGAGCCCTTCACAGCCTATTTGCATGCCAATGGAGCACTCGGCATCAACTCGGCTATAAAGCACTCGGGGGCTACTGTGGATAACATGGTCCCCGGGTATCTCATGGAGACAAATTAGGCGGACCACCTCACAGAGCAGGGTCACGCCTACCATCTAGAAGACGGGCCTGTCCCACATGAAGACCCGACTTGCATCACAAGGAAGGCACAGTTGTAATCCGGTATATTACGTACCCGGCAAGAAAGGATAGAGATAGACTTCCTATCTTTATCCATAGTTTCCATAACCAACTAGGATACGTACTTATCTGTAACCCTACCTCCTTCCACTATATAAAGGGAGGCAGGGGCCCCTAGTTAGATATCCGGGATCACATCAGTAGGAGGGATCACATCGATCCATAGCCATCCTCAACATTGATCCATCGAGATCAACCCCAATACAATCCACGAACACAGGAGTAGGGTATTACCTCCACCGCAGAGGGCCCGAACCTGTATAAATCTGTCTCCTGTGTTACCATCGGGTTTGGGTCTTACGCATAGCCCCATAAAGTATATTGCCGATATAATTCGTCAACAGTGCCCATCTCCTCGGAGGAACCTTCTAAGGTCATGCATTTGGGGTCCTCCCTTGATCCCAAATACGAACTCAAGCTCATCACCTTCCTCCGGGTTAACGCGGATGTGTTCGCTTGGGAACTGTCTGACATGCCTACGGTCTTAAGGGAGGTGACCGAGCATAGGCTAGTGGTTCAGCCTAACAAGGAGCCTATTCGACAGAAGCTGCGACGCTTCCCTAAATGGAAACAAGAGATTATCCAAGAACAGCTAGATAAGTTGCTCAAGGTCGGGTTCATTCGTGAAGTCGAGCATACCAAGTGGTTGGCCAACCCAGTCATAGTAAAAAAGGAGGGAGACAAGTGGTGGATATGTGTTGATCACACCGGCCTGAACACGGCTTATCCTAAGGTTAACTTCCTGTTGCCGCACATTGACCAGCTGGTCGATGCCAGAGCGGAGTCTCAACTTATGAGTTTTTTTGATGCTTACTCCGGTTACCACTATGTAAGCATCTCCCCCGAGGATGAAGAGAAATTTGCCTTCATCACTCTGTTCGGAACTTTCTATTATATGACCATATCCTTCGGTCTTAGGAATACTAGAGCCACATACCAGCACCATATGCAGAAGACGTTCCATGATCAAATTGGACGTAACTTAGAAGTCTACGTAAACGACATCGTAGTCAAGAGCAAGATGACTCCGGACCATGTAAAAGACCTGCAAGAGACCTTCGGGAACCTCAAAAGACATCGAATAAAACTCAATCTTGAGAAATATGTGTTCGATGTGTAGTCCGGGAAGCTACTTCGTTACATGATTGGGTTCGGGGTGGGAGCTAACCTGGAAAAAAATAGAGGCTAGAGAGAGGATGAAGCCACCCTCTAATGTGAAGGAGGTACAAGCCTTGACCGGACGAATAGCAGCTTTGAGCTGCTTTATTTCCTAGTTAGGTGAACGTGGGCTCCCTTTCTTCAAAGCGTTGCAAAAGCATGATGGCTTCAAATGGACAGAGAAAGCTAACAACTCCTTTGAGGAGCTTAAGTGCTACTTGTCTAGCCCTCCAGTCTTAACAACTCCACGGGCCAGAGAAGTGCTGCTTTTGTATTTAGCAACCCCCCCCCCCCCCGCAAGCAATGAGTGCGGTCTTGACCATAGAACGGGATGGGATCCAACATCCGTTCTACTACATGTGTGAGGTGCTGCACGGACCGAAGGAGCGCTATTCGGAGGTCTATAAAATGATGTATGCCTTGCTCATGGCATCTAAAAAATTGCATCACTATTTCCAGTCCATCGAATCATGGTACCGACCAGCTTTCTACTGGGGGAGATTCTCAAAAATCAACACGTTAATGGTCAAATAGCAAAGGGGGCCATGAAACTCTTGTAGTTTGAACTCCAGTTCTTTGCCCAAACAGCAATCAAGTCCCAAGTGCTGGCTGATTTCGTGGCCAAGTGGACCAATTCAGAACCACCGATCATAGGCGCCAGACAACCCGAACCGGGACGCTAGACAATGTTCTTCGATGGCTCATGCTTTTGGTTGGGCTCCGGGCATGCAAATCGCTTGAGGACCAACGACTGACTGTGAAGAGAGACTTATAGCTGGTCATCAACATCAACAGGTGAATAAGGAGTTTCAGTGTTCCGATGACCCAATAGTACTATACCTGGTTGAGGTGAGGAAACTGGAGAAGTACTTCAAGAATTTCAAGATACTCTTTGTTCCAGGGATAGAAAATACCTTGGCCGACCAGTTGTCCAAACTAGGATCTCACAAGAATCCGCTCCGGCAGGAGTGCTCATTGAGCACTTGCATAAGCCCTCAATCACGTCTCTGGATGAGGCCTAAGAGACTAGCGGCAAGGTCTCACTTCTCGAGCAGGGTGTAGACTGGAAAATGCCATTTGTCCAGTACATAGCACAAGGGACACTGCCCAACGATAAAGCTGAGCGTTCCCGGCTCATAAGATGAGCCCCACCATACAAGTTGGTGGAGGGGGTTCTTTACCGCAGAGGTGCGTATGGAATCTTGTCTAAATGCATCTTGCAGGAGGAGGGGGTCTACCTACTCAAAGACAATCACGAAGGTTTGTGCAGTGCGCACGCGTCCTTCAGGACATTGGTTGGCAAGGCTTTCCACATGGGCTATTATTGGCCCACAGCGATGAATGATGCCCAGGAGGTTGTGGTCATGTGCAAAGCGTGCCAATTTCATGCCCGGAAGGTGCACCAACCTGCCCAAGCACTACAAACGATCCCAATCTTCTTGCCGTTCTCAACTTAGGGGATGGATATCTTAGGGCCATTTCCCCGGGGATGAAAGGGTTGTACACACCTCATAGTGGAAATTGATACGTTTACAAAGTGGATTGAGGCTGAGCCCGTGTCAACAATCACGACCCAAGTAGCCCAACGCTTTTTTTGCAATAACGTGGTTACATGGTTTGGGGTTGCCAATAAGTTGATCACGGACAACGGAACTCAGTTCACAAGTGAGTTGTTCCAAGAATATTGTAAAGACATTGGCACTAAGGTATGCTTCGCCTCTGTGGTACATCCACAGAGCAATGGAGCTGCCGAAAGAGCCAATGGGCAGATAATGCAAGGAATTAAGAAGAGGGTCCATAAAAAATTGACCCGCCTCCGGCAAGCTTGGGTGGACGGGCTCCCTTCCATCCTATGGGCAGTGCGCACTACGTCAAGCCTGGCAACAGGGGAAACTCCCTTCCAGCTTGTTTATGGTGCAGAAGCCGTCCTGTCAGTGGAAATTGTACTCGGCTCAACACGAGTCAATTCGGTTGATCATATCGAACAAGAGCCAGAGCGCTTACTAGACCTCGATCTCCTAAAGGGCACTCGTGAGCAGGTTCAAGTTTGCTCAGCAGCCTACCTGCAGATTCTACGCAGGCATGAGGCTAAATCGGTGCGGCCAAGAACCCTGCAAGTTGGGGATCTTGTCCTAAGACGCGTTCATGACTTGTCCAAACCCAACAGGCTAACTCTCCATTAAGAGGGTCCGTGTTACAGCCCAAAATTGTATTATATTTTGAAAATCACTCTTGTGATACTTGTATGTTGCAAAAACATTTTCTTTGAAAGCAATTTTTGCAAAAAAAATTCATTTTTGTGGACCTTTGAAATCCTATAAGCTAATAATTGGCTAAATTAACTTGATTAAGTTAAGTAAAAACATAATATTTGGCTCTAATCATAAATATCTAAAATATAACAATGAATAAGCTAGGATGATTTTGTAATTTCAAATTATCCCCTCAAAGATCTCCTATGTGTGTGTGTATATACATATACATCCATAAAAGACATATGTATATACATGTGTATGATATATTTATATATATAGAGGATATACTCCCATAAAAAATCCCACAAAAATTCTAGAAAATAGTTTAGACCACATATGATAGCCTGAACCATGGGTTGACCAAATTTGACCCATGGTGGGACCCACAGGGCAGTTCCTCTTCATCTTGTTCTTGTGAGCATTTCATCAATCAACTGGGCTGCGCTAGCCCAACTGATCTTCCTGGTGAAATTTCCACTCCTCCGCCCAGGATCTTTGGTGGAGATCTTCCCTTGGCTGTTTATGGATGTCAGAGTGAGCTGTGGCCCCTCTTTCTGACCCAGATGGGCCTCACATCCAATGCTGGGTGCCTCCGCCTGACATGGCGTGCCGACCAGGCCGCCGTGATGGCATGTGCCGTTCCTAGGCACCACCCCTGCTGCCCAATCGGTGTCGCCGCATTATGTTTTGTTACTCTTCTACCGCAGGCAGACACCGATGGGATCACCGTGGGGAGCTCCCTGGCGACGTGGGCTCTATTTCGCCTTCTTTCGGCCTCCTCGTCGCCAGCTTGATCCACGCCTCCTCCGCCTTGGGCTGGTGCTCGGTAAGAGTCCCCAGGTTCCCGTCTTAGCTTAGCTCATAGGGCTTCGTAGAGCCCTAGCCACTGGTTCCCGTGGGAGTTCTCTGTCGCCGCTTGGCCCACCGCCGTTTCAGGCCGCTACCGGCGAGTGTAGTGACGACACGTTCTTGGGCTACTCGTGTAGAACCCGTAGCGCCCGAGATCGTCCCCTGAAGTTCCTATAGCCGCAGATAAATTCTTAGAGAAGTTGGCGGTTTCATGGCGTCACTCACTTGCATGCAGTCGGGGTAGAAGATGGGGTTCCGACCGTCGGATCGTCGCCAAGATCGTGCGCCATATTGTTTAAATTTGAATCCTGCGCGCGTTAAAATAGAGAGTCGCTGACATGTAGGTCCAGTGGCCCACATGTCAGGCTTAGTGGAAGCGAGCTCTGTGGTGGGCATTTCCCATGCACAAATGCATCTCGTGGAAGTGCGCCTTCGGCGTGGCTGGCCCGGCCGTGAGTTAGCGGGCTGGTCCATTACTGTTTATCTGTTTTTCTCAGAATTTGTGAATTAAACAAATACTGTAATTAGAAAACAATTTATTAAAAATATCTAGAGATCTTTAAAAATGCTAGAAAATTTATGGTTAATATTAGAGCTTATACTGGATTTAATTAAAATAGTACCATAAAAAGTAACAGAACATTTTTCTTGGATAAATTTCATTAGCTTGCCTTTAGGGTATTAACCTATATAGAAAAATAGCATAAATGGGTTTTCTGTTAATCAAAAATAGATTAACACTTAATAAAATCTGAGTAAATCATGAATAGTGTGTAATAACTTTTTGGACCTAGGATAAATATAAAATCTATAGTATGACTTCTAATCGCATGTTATCTTATAATTGGCCTAATTAATAACTATGGTTAATTAGTTATTTTATGATCTAGCTATCCTAAATTAATGTACCTGTCCAAAGTAGCTATTCCACAGCATCTCATGACAGTAAAGCTTTTATTTTAACTAGTCTTATAATATGCAATCTCATTGTTTTATATATATATATATATATATATATATATATATATATATATATATATATATATATATATATATATATATATCATATAATTCCTTCCCCACACACACTTAACCCCTATTATGGTAGGATAAAAATGATAAGATAAGTTGATGAAGGAAATACTTCTAAACAAAATGTTGGTTAACATATTCTTGCATTTTGGAATACTTTGAATGTAATAAAATCCTATTTTCTCCTATCGAGTGATTAGGGTAGAAATTACATTATATATATATATATATATATATATATATATATATATATATATATATATATATATATAGGTGTTTATCTGTCATCTCATAAGCACCATTGCCATTATCGCTAGAAATTATTAGTTCTTAGAAGGATCATGGAACTTCGACATACACCTTTACACCTATATATATATATATATAGAGAGAGAGAGATTTGCTAGTGTCTTTATGGATATACGGATCTCTCAGTGCTATCCTTAGAGTTTGCAAATTCGAGACGAAATAGGCGATCCGAGCGTCCATCTTGTTCATATCAATGAAATCTCACTACACACCAAATTTCAAATTGTTTTGAATTTTTTAATATTTGTTTCATATTAAATAGAGAAAACTGGACTTATTGGAGGTCCTGACTAATTAGATCGGCGATTTTCAAAATACGAAATAAATAGTAAAAATTCAAAAATGTTTCATGAAACAAGATGGGCGTTTGGATCGATCTCAAAATTTCCAAAACCCGTGGATAGCACGGATCTCTCCGTGCTATCCATAGCACACTAACTATTCTCTCTCTGTCTCTCTCTATATATATATATAGTTAAACTTGGGAAATATAGGTGACTGAATACGAGCGATTACGATTGCATCTCATGCATCATTCTTTTCTTCGCCGTATTGTGTTTATGACGAAATGTTGTGAAACCATGAGAGGTTTATGTGACCATGTGGAGGTCCTCTCATGCTTGTGATGAGTATATGTGATGTTTAGGCTTATGCTCTTTGGATGAGAGTTTGTTTTTGTTCAAGCTTGTTCTCTTTGGATAAGTGGCATGCTCTGTTTATTTCCCTATTTGACCAGTTTAGCTTAGCTTATATTTCTTTTGTTATTATTTGTCGTCACTACGGTTCATCCGGGTACCCGGACTTGCGACCGAGGCATGTTGCTGCACCAGTGCACGCATCGTCATCCAGGGTCTCCGCCACAACGGTGAAGAAGGTCGATCAAGCTGACCGATCTTCCAGGGCCATTCAGTACGCCGGTCCGGAATTGACAGGAAGTTGCTGCACACGTCTACCTACCGTATCGCGATGCGGTGCTCACGGATATGGCGGCCGGAAAGAATAATCCGGGCGCATGGAGGCTGCCGCATTTTCGTTAATGAATTGTGGCTCGCGGAGATGTCTTCAGGGAAGACTGATTTGAGCCTCGCTCTGTGCGAAAACCCGTTACGAGCTAAAGTGATCCATCGCGCGCTGTAACAGTGTTTGTGGAGGAGAGGCATCGCCGAGGCGGCCATTTGGAGATTCGCTGATTGCTTGCCAGAAACCTGCAAAAAAAAAATCAAAACCCAAATATAATAATGGAGCCTTAGATGCTAAGTGATCCATCCACCATGTAGCCTTCTGATCGGAGAGGAGTGCTCTTCCGGTTTGGTGCTCCAATTGGAGGCCAGGTAAAAATCCAGCACAAAATCAAGAAACTCTGGTGTCTTGTTCATCCCCTCCTCGAGGCAGCGACTGAGACCCCGTTCTTCCAAATCGTCTGGCGGCGACGACGGCAGACACGTCCACTGCGGCACGGCGAAGCACGACGAGACAACCGTGTGGATCCAGGACCTGCTAGCAAGTGCCGCGCAGGCCTGCAGAGCTATTCCTGGCACGATGGCCAAGAGGCACAGGCTGGCCAGAGCACACTGAGCTTTTCACAGCAGGCAGTGTACGTTTAAGGCGGGGCTTTCGTTGCTGGCGCAAGCAGTTTGCTTTGCAGGGCGGCTACGGCTCCACACGGCAGCAGCAGCAGGTCTACGGCGACAACTACGGCATCACACTATTGTTTGAGTGCTCCGGGTTCACGCAGGAGTTTTGTGCGTCCTGAATACTTCTTTAATGTTGGAGTGCTTATACGGAGGCTCGGCCTCATCACCACCACTCCGTTTCAGCAGAGGTCAGAGTTGGGCGGTAGTGAGGAAAGTTTTCAGTTTTAATCGTTAAAGTCAGTGGAAGGTGTACATGGTCAGCCGGTGGTCGTCATATCGTATCGCATCTAATGTCGCCGAATTATTTGAGAGTGTGGGAGATTTTTATCTCCACTCCTATTCACCCCTCTAGGGAGAAGGATATCTACGAGCGTTCCGGCTCGATTGTGGACAGACCCTCCACCCAAGTTAAGTTAACGGTGCCAAGATTAGGAGAGCCTGTTACCTTGTTTGCATATGCTACTACCATAGAATCCATAAATATACTGAACTACCAAATATGACAACTCCCACAGTAAAATGAATTTATGACATGCCATGCATGCCTATAGTTTAATCATGATATTGCCTATTTTTTTATTACTCATTAATGATTTACTGCTTTTTATATATTGCTATTAATTTACATTAATTTCATGAAGATCACTCATTTCATTGATAAACCATTAGGTATTATTAGCTGACCCATGAGAGATATGGTGAGGCACATAGGCCGTATGGACGTGAGGTAGTTATTGACCTTTAAGATCCTTTCAAGACGAGTATAAACCACAAGTCTTGCTAAAATTTCAACGCGAAACGGCAACCCACCATCCGTCGAGTCTAATTAATCCTCGACTTTGCGATGCATAAAATAAATATGGTACATTCCGATTGTATATGCGCACGTTGTTAATCCGGGTCTGGTACTCACGTTCCGCACATACGAATGTAGTGCGTCCGGGCTATCTCAAGGATCCGCTGTAAGCTCTCGTGGTTGTGTCGCAAGCCAGCGCTACTCAAAGGGTGAAAAGCGGTCAAGAGAATTCACGGGAGGTTGCGAGGGTGGGTGACTCAAAGAAGGTCAGGCGGCATGAAGAGATACTAAGCATAAGTCAAGCCCTCCTCCTCAGGAATCACGTCAAGCCTTTGGGAGGCCATCAAGAGACGGTGACTCAGCAACAGGTGGCGCTCAAGCATTGCAGTCATATAGTTAATACGACTTCGCTGACAAGTAGCATAACATATTGACCTGCGACGGTCGTGCAACGACCCGGCCCGACGCCGGGGTTAGACACAATCGATGGTGAGTTGAAGAATGCGAAGGCGTGATAGGCGTTAACCCGAGATGGCCATTTGACATCCTGCTTTGGTAGAAATAATCAGTGCTATGGATCTATGCTAGCTAGTTTGCAAGATATATACCGGATGGGAGTATCGGGAGTCAACCGTGGCTCGTATGAGAATTAAAAGGTCAGACCTAATCCCCCTAAATTCTACTGGGTGTTAGTCAGTCAACTAAAAAGCTGGCAGCCTTACAAATATTAAATAAACCAAACTCTTCCTTTTGACATGGAAGGTAGACGGTGTTTGGAGACATGTTTTGAACAACCGTAGTTATTTACATCGAGAGTATGAACTAGTTAGCGATCGATACGACAGGTGCATCGGGTGTAATAAGGCCGTTTTGTAACTTTGGCTTTTGGTGCTTGGTGTGAGGTTCGTCCTTGTGTTACCGTGTGAGACACTCGCTTCTATGAAAACTTACTCTTTAATATCTTTGAGCCGCTGCGATTCGTCGATCGTTTTAACTGAACTATATCGGCGTAGTCGACGAAATAATGGCTACATAGGAGTCAGTCAGCGGTGATTTGCGATTTATACTGGCGCACTGTAGTCAGTAGAATCTTTTGTCACCGAGTCGGCGCAGGCTTGCCAGTACGTCTAGGCCAATCGCGATTCCACTCACTCTGAACAGGCGTGACTCCTTAGAACACACCAAAATTGAGTCTCAATGGTTTTGTCACAGTTTTGGATGTCAATCGATTCCCAGATCTAACATTATAACCCATAAATTCGGGTTCCAATTTTTATTCTTTGTAAGTTTCTATCTTGCTGCTAGAGGCTACCTCTAAGTTCGGCAAGCAATTATGAATGTTTGTCTCCTCATCGCTTCTTCTCGTTCGGCATTCGCAGCTGCATCAGCCTCTCGCTGCCTTCTCTTTCTTCACCTTGGTACTGCCACTTATATTTTACTTCATTCAGACATAGTTAGGACACCCGTCCTTGAGAAGTCTCATTCTCGTTAGTGACTGGTCATGTTCAAGTCATTCGAAGTAGTCATTTCCGGAGGAATGCTTCTTCGTAAGCTCTGTCTAGCTCGCGGAAAATGTTTTGCCTGCAAGTCCTTTCATAATTCACTATCGGGCATATGCCAACTTGCTTTCGACGGCAGCACGGTCTAGCTGTAAAAATGTCGCTATATGTCGTCTCATTCAGCGTTTAGGTTTTGTCATTAACGCCGTATTTTTTAAGTCATTTTTAACAATTAGATTAATAATATGACATGGAAAACATTGATGCATTAAATAAATGTGACAAGATGTAGAGAGTGTCAAAATATTCATAGCACTAGTATTAGCTCATGCATTATTTAAGGTAATTGAAAAAATCTTATCTATTATTTCAAATTCCTTAACAACATTCATAATGATATGAGCTATATTCTCACCTGTGTGATTAACATCTATAAGTCTTAAAGTAATTATTTTTTCTCTATTTCCCAATTTTGATTAACATAATGAGCAACACCATCTAAATAATCTTCCCTAGCCCTACTAGCCTAGATGTCCGAGGTTAACGAAATAGAAAATGTGCAAGTTTTAAACTATTGTCTTATTTTCAACTTATTGGTGTCATATAATTTTTTAAAATCTCTAGTTGTTGTTTGATGGGAAACACTAGTAAATATCGGATTATGAGTAGTTTTAATATATTCTTGAAGAATTCTAATCCTAATAGTAAATCTTTAGCTTAGAAGCTGATTAGACCAGTAGTCTGCTACTTGAGATTTAGTCCCAATTACATACTATGTCGGTTGTAGTCCACCACATTACGCCCGCCTACTTCTGAATTGTCTCTCTTACGCGGCGGCCTTCAAGTTTATGCTCGATGCCACAGAGTGCAGCTGTCTTTGGCCACCGCCGATACAATAAACTTCACAAATTTTACATCTAGCTACACCTACCTCACCTGCCGAAGTTCAACTCATTGAAGTCCTATCCGATACGCTCTACGCACTTCAGCTTTACGAGCCGATCAGGCGCTCTAGCAGAGCTCTGACGATCTGTGAGCTCGTTCAGCTTGAGGCAAGGTTGTTTGTCAGCTCATAGGTCGGTGAGAGAGAGGGTGTACTTGTTAACCGCCTCTCTCTAAGAACCTTGACTACTCGCCCAAGTTCCCCAGTGCAAGAACACGCAGGTTCCAGGCCCCAGGCCTCGAATCACTGAGTTGCTCGTGTTGCTTGAAAAGATCTCAGCCCTAGTCTTCTATCTATCCTCGTGTGGGCCCGCTTAGTCGGACTCTTATACTCCGGGGCTTACATATAATGGGCATATAGAACATGGCATGTGACGGTCTCGTATCATCCCGAGCTCGTCCGTCTCGGCTTGGTTCGTAATGCCGTCGGTCGACCCCTTACATCTTAGCGTCCGGGATCTTCCAACGTTGGACGCAATCGCGGGTCGGTTAAATGTGACAACGACCAATCAAGGATGATCTTGCTCGCAGGGGCCGGTTATCAGTCCACTAGTTAGGCATTTAATGGCCGACGTCATTCGCCTATTCCTTGCACACTCACAGGTAGTAGCGCGTGAGCACTGCCCCTTAACGCAGCACTAACGATCTCGCCCATCTTTTGGTCCTCGGGGCAATACCGTCTCGCCACCAGGCAATGTGGTCAGGTACGCGGTAGATGGTCTGGCACAATGTTTGATTCCCGGGTCCCGCCCGCGTACCAGGTTTTCTTTTAGTCTGTGGTCAGCGCCCGCTTCAAACTAGGATACTCGGAGCCCGCACGGCTTGTCAGTAGGGCCGTAAACCGTTTCGCCACCGACGCGCTAAGATGAATATCACCTACAGAGAATTTCCATCGGCCATTTTGAATAGCTGTAATTGCAAAATAATTAAACAAATAAATTAGATAATTAAAAATATAATGAAAAAAATTGTTGTGATACAATCATACAAACCTGACGCTACTGAATCTGGAAATTGGAAAAACTATATGAACAACTAAATGTTTAACTGACTTATCTTGTATCTTATTTAACTTATTTCACTTTTTAATTATTTTTTGAGTCCGATTTTTTTATCTCGTAGACGTGTCTAAAAACTCCTTAAACCCTAAACACAAAGGCTAACCGGTTCTCAAGACTATCTCGGAAAATTCTCGAAGTTACGAGATAAGTCAAATAAGCTGGATAAGAACCCAACCTAGTGGTTTCATGCTTAGCACGCCCAAAGTTGAAAACCATATTTTTGCGCCCTTTAAAACTGTATCTACTGGAAACTCCAGACTGCCTCATACTGATTAATTAAAAAGGCCATTTTCTAATAGTTAGAAAAAAAAAGTGATAGAAAGATGAAGAAAAAAATTAGAAAAGTAAAAAAATATCAAAGTTAAAAAATACTTTAATAATCATGCCTTAAAAAATGCACCACGAGTAGAAGTAATTGAATAGGCCCATGATTTCGTTGAAAGACGTTATGAACCTCTGAAAAAATTGATTATTTTTATCATCTACAAAATAAATTAACTAATCGAGACTCATGTAAAGGTTACATGTCCATGTAAGTATTTAACTGTTTAAGGTGGCACGCGGGCTCTGCTACATATACAACTTTGAGGGGTCCATGTAATACTTTCCAATTTGGGGTGCTAAGTGAGAAAGCTATACATGTTTAAGGGGCTAGAATATAATATATCTATCTATTATGCCATAGGGGTTAAAGTAATCTTTTAACTTTGAGGTGTAACGTGAGGTCTCACTGCAACTCTAAAGATCTACCATATACTTTACTCTTTGGGTTTTTTCAAGCTTAATCTAATATGAAAATTATTCAAAACTTTGCTGAGATATGTTCAGAGACATGGCAAAAAACTTGATCAAATTATTAAAGTCATAGGAGACCAGCTAAATTTTGTTTTGAAACATGTCTAAAGCTAACTTATGGAACACAATTGAAATCATTCTAAAAAACATCAAGTTTCACATTTGAAACTTAGTCAAACTTTTATAATTAAGTTTCGAAACCGACTTGAAATTCACATTTGAGACTCGATGTTTCGGTATTCGAAACTAGAAACTCGCGAAACATGGTTCTGAAATACTAAATTGCTTCAAACCTTTAATAAAACTCGCCACACCATAAGTTACCCATTTACCTATTTTGTCCTTAGAGCTACTTCCTTAGATTAGCACCACAGCTTGCTACGCCATAAATTAGATATCCACATATGGTTAGTTGGGTTCGTTTGCTGTACAATCGGGCAACCGGTGCATTCCTGCAATCATGTGACTGAGGACGTCAAATCGCGATGGAACGGCACGCACGCAATGGTGGATTTTTTGTGTTCACCCGCCCGCACCAGCCCCATAAGTAGAGGTGGCCAAATGGGCCGGCCCAAGTAGAACAAACCGGGCCCGTCTGTACTGTTCACCGAACCGGGCCGCCTGATTCGTTTAGCAGAACCGAATTTGAGCCGAGGCCTTGGCCTACTGGGCTGGTCCGGTTCTCTTCGTACAGCAGTGGCTCGTCCCGGTTCAGGCTGGTACTATAGCCCACATATTTAATTAAATATATATTAATTTTCTTATGATATATAATTTATTTCTTTATTTTTATTTTTTATATATTATTTTTAAGCTAAAATAGGTCGGTCCACTTGTAATCGGGCCAACCCAGTAACTATGCCACCTGTGCTTGGACCGATACCCTGACCCAATGGCTCATTAGGTCCGGTTCGTACAGTAAACCAGGCCAAGCGGGCCCGAACCGGGCTGGCCCGGTATAAGTGTTGCTTCTTTTGCAAAACACCACCCGCATTCTCGTACCAATCACATCCTAGCCCTTGGCCTTGTTTCTTTCGGCAGTTTTCCGGCGGTTGGCGGTTTGCTACAGTAAATTTTAATTCTTAAAAATTTTAATTATCTTTTTATGCTCGTTACACTTTTTTTCGAAGACTTATAAATTATTGCAGTAAAACCGCCAACCGCCAGAAACCGCTGAAAGAAACCGGGCCAAGTGTCTCCCCCAAGGGCTCCCTCTCTCCCCATTGCCCCGTCGCCGCTCGCCAGTCCCATGTCCACCGACTACCCCCTCTCTCTCCCCCTCTATGTCTCCTCCCGTCAAGGTTTTAAAAACCGACGAAAAACCGAAAAACCGGCGGTTTTTCGCCAAACCGCTGTGCGGCGGTTTGAGAAACCGCCGGTTTTTCCCCGATTCAATTCAAAATTTTTGATTTTTTTAAAAAATTTTAAAAAATCTTAGAAAAAACTAGATGCTAAGTAGAACAATTTGTATGAAACAAAATTTTGATTTTTCCCAATTTTTTATATTTTTTCAGACTTTTTTTTTTTATTTTCCCATTTTTCATGGTTTTTTCTGATTTTTGTAGCGGTTTTTTTGCTAAAAACCGCCGAGAAACCGGTGGCTCGCGCAGTTCGTTTGAATTTAAATTTGAGCGGTTTCCACTGGTTTCTAGCGGTTTTTAGCGGTTTTTTTTTCAAAAAACGGCCCGGTGGATTAGCGGTTTCGGGTCCGGTTTGGGTTTTTAAAACCCTACCTCCAGTTCTTCTCTAACGCTTCACTCCCTCGCCATTTCTCTGGCCCAAAACCCTAGCTGAAGTCGTCCTGTGCGCCGGCGAGCAGAGACACGGTGCCCACCACCTCCACCGCCGCTGCGCCCCGACCCCACCAACACCGCCATGCCCACCCGCATCCATCCTCCAGCGAGAAGATTCATGCCCCAACCATGTTTCAATCTGACGAGTGATACAGGGCTGCACAGTACTGCTTGCCCCAATCCCCTGCTGTAGGAATGGTATATCACAGTGCATTTTCTTATTTAGAAGAGATTTTCATTGCACTCCAATGAATTTTCTTATTAAGAAGAGATTTGTATTGCATCTTTTACTGAATCATTTGATTTGTCCTGCAGGAATTGATGGCTCACCCATGCTGAATCCACTTTAAGGTTTCTTCCTGCATTATGGTTCACCCAGGCTCAAGTAAATGGAGATTGTATAGATTGTGTTGTTTGTTTTTATAGAGTAACAGACAACAGTTTAAAATTGAAGCTTGTATTTGCAGGGAATATTTGTTGTTGTTTGGAACTAGGAAGTTGAAACATGTAAGACATTCGAGAGAATATATAGACATAATGTAAATTCAGAGAATGTATTAGTTTTGAACTAGCAAATTGAAGCATGTAAATAGAGAATGTAAGTGAGTTCAGGTCTGTATAGCCTTGCCTTTTGGCTTCCTTGCTTGTAAATTCAGAATGTATTTGAGTTTAACGGTGCATAGTTTCAATGTATTGTCTGATTTGACTTGAAAATACCTGGTACTATTCAGGGAAATATGGCACTACAATTCAGAAACAGGTTGGTATGCCCATGAAACAGTTTTAATATATTGTATCAAGTTGTCAGATTATGGACAAATGATCTTCCTGCTGTTGTCATTTTAATAGGATGAGGCATGCTTCATCTGTACAAAAATGCATCAGGCTCCCTGCTGTTCTCAAATTTTGAACATTGATGCTTCAAGTGATACATCAATACATGTGCCATGCTCCCTGCTATTCTCTGAATATTACAGTGATGCTTCCATTGATACATCATCCATATACATGCTCACAATTTCAGAGAATTCATGCTCAAAATTTAGAAATAAAATATGCTTAAAATTTTGAAGAGATATGTTAATACATGTATGTCAGTTACACACTCTCAATTACAAAAAATCATTTCTCAGATTCAACTCTGAATTGATCTAACTGGATTCATACTACTCAGAAGGAGACAACATGCCAGAATCTTATTGCTTGTGATTACAAAGTCAAAAAAAATCATTCATCCATAGACATGCTCACATTTCAGAGAAATACATGCTCATATTTAAGAGAAAATACATGCTCAAAATTGACAAGGGATACATCAGTACATGTATGTCAGTTACATTCTTTCTCAATTACAAAAAATCAATTCCCAGATTCAAGTCTGATTTGACCTAAATGTTGCACTTCCATGTTTCCTTCGTGGCAATTCTGCAGACTGCATCTCTCCATGAGCAGCTTCCATGTAATTCATTGGTTCTGCTTCCATGCAATTCAGTGACCTAAATAAATGCGCAACACTTTAGTATTGCGAGCCAGCTCCCACGTAACCTTCTCCATGTTGCAATCGAACAATACAATTTGCCAGTTATGCACCTCTCAAATCTTGAAAACAATCATGTACAATGACATTCAATTGAACATAGCTGGCCAATTTGAGAATAAAAGAGAGAAAAAATCAAGCAATGTTGTCCACCACGGCGGGGCTAGGGAGGGGGTCAACGAGGGGATGGATGGCGCTGGGAGCATGGGGGGTGACGCTACGGCCATCGTCGTGTGCAAAAGCGCGCTGTCTCGCTCCCTTCCGCTGGATCCTGATCGTAGGGCCGCTGTTGTTTTGCTTGCACGCGTGCACGAGAGGCCAGTTTGCATAGCAAACACAGCCTAGTTAGTATAGTATATGGAAAAATTGCATACATGCCATCCAAAAGTTAGCATACAATTTTACAACTTTTTAATGGCACGTAGTATATATATTGCTCGTTTCACTACCAAAGGCTTTGCACCATATATAGAAGCTAACGTAGCAGACAATAACCGACTCTCTTGGGCAAAGTTGTGGTAAGCAAATCCATCGCCAAACTTTAGGCATGTGAAGACAGTTATGGCAAGTTAGGACATTTTCCATTATATATACGGCGTATTTGTACGTCTTATTGCTCAATCCTCCTAAGCCCACGTCGTCCGAAAAATCCGCGCCCTCCGTTCGTGCCTACGCGGCCACCCTTCCTACGGCACGATCTAGCCTCATGAGTTTTCACAAAACACCCCATAATATAGGATTTTATGTTAACGTCGCTGCCTATTCGCATACGGGTCCCTGGCCAGTTCTCTCGGGCCACGGCAAAGTTTTGCTAACACCCCCCAGGTTTCCTGTCTTCCATAGCGCTGCCCTTTTTCGCTTCCTAAGTACACCTGTAGTTCGCACAAATTACCCGCGTATGCCATCACATATATTCTCCGTCCCAAACCCTAGCCGCAGTGCTCGATCAGTCTTCATTTGCCTCCCGTCCACCGCCATCTTCTTCATCACATTCTCCGGCCTGACACCCGCCCCCCGACTCCTATACGCCACGGCCTTCTCCTTCCACCTCCCGTCGTCGGCGCCCTGCTTGCTCCCTCCTCCCGTCTCCGCCGCCCCACCGCCTCCCTCCACCTCGGACTCCGCCGCCGCCTCTTCATCCGAATCTGGCTCCTATACTCCACGGCCTTCTCCTTCCACCTCCCGTCGCCCGCGCCCTGCTTGCTCCCTCCTCCCGTCTCCACCGCCCCACCGCCTTCCTCCACCTCGGACTCCGCCGCCACCTCTGCATCTGGATCTAGCTCCTATACGCCACGGCCTTCTCCTTCCACCTCCCGTCGCCGGCGCCCTGCTTGCTCCCTCCTACCGTCTCCGCCGCCCCACCGCCTCCCTCTACCTCGGACTCCGCCGCTGCCTCTGCATCCGGATCTGGCGATGATGACTCCCACGACAAGCGGATCAGGTGTCCAACGACGGTGTCGTCCCCCTGCTTCTCCTCCTCTGTTTCCGCCTCCGGTCAGTGTCTCTCCATCTCGTGGTCTCCATGGTTGTGGCCTTCGACGCCGGGTCTAAATCAGCCAACCGAACAGGCCTTTTGCGTCCATCCTCACCTCTTCCGCCTCTTTCTCACCACGGAGCCGCCTCCCTGCTGCGTCACATCCTCCCCATCAACGCCTTACCACACGAGAGCTGCTGTAACCACAGCCCATCTACACCGCCGCCGCTATGTGTTTGAACTATCATCGACATTGCCTTCCTACTCTTACCCTCTCCTCGATTCCCCTTCCCGTGTTGCCCCCTCCCGATTTGAAGTTCTCTCACCGATCAAATCTGATGCTTCATGATTCAGATCTAATCCCTTAAGAATTAGACATAATCCCTTGATTGTTGCAATGTTGGAATCTGGTCCAATCACTATTGTTTTGTTCTTGCTTTAAGTTCCCTTTTAGTTTCAACATTTTGGGTTTACAGTTCAAGGATCAATAATTTCAACAGCTGCATAATCTTTCTGCAAGTTTAGATCGGTGCATAACCTTACAATTTATTTCCTATGTTTAATTGATTAATCTTCATACAAAGGGCGTTCAATAATCTTATTACATTATCTGCCATTTTACCTATGAATGGATAAAGTTAAGTTGTTGTTACATGTTCACATCCATGAAATTGTATTTTGCATTGTGCTGAATCGGTCAGGTTAGCTTGATGGAGGGTAGTTGTGTCTAAGATGTTTGACATGTCCAATACAGGAAAAGGTGCATTTAGATTTTTCATGTGTTAGTTTGTTAAAATGTAATGATTCGTAGAAGGAATATAGACCATGCCATGCTAAATAAAGCTATATTTTATATATGTAAGGTTACTTGCATTTTTTTGTCTCAACTCTAATATTACAGTTCTGTTATGCAAGTTTAGGTGCCTTTTTTTTTGTATAGGTTGTGAAATTGGAATTTGGAAAATAGTTTTTATTTTTCCTTCTTTCATATTGTCTTATAGAACTTACATTGATTCAAATGAAGATTCTTAAAATTTCATTTTGTTTCATAAACACCATTAACTAGCCATGGGTTTAACAGGATCAGTGCTCTTTCGTTTCTCATGTTTTAGCATTTTAGTATCCTTCTATTTACGAAAGAGATGCTTTTAGCACAGTCAATGCAATTGGGGGCCACATATAGGTATGAACCAACTTTCTTTTTTGTTTGGTTATTTTACATGTACAGGTATGAACCAACTCTCTTTTTTTTTGTGATTTTACATGCACAGGTGTGTGTTCAAGTTCCAAAATTGGTTGTAGAGCACTCTGGTTCTTGGTGGATGGCACATCATTTATTTATCTATCTGTTTTGTAGTATACCATCTTATAAAATGTAGGAAATAGTCCATAGGATGTATTCGTTCAAATGTTTAGTTATCTTCTCTCAGTACAGGTAACCATTCATTTGTATGACCCATGTTCTATTTGTCCACCCTTAATAAAAAGAAGCATGTATATGTCCAAAAAGACACATCAGGCATGCATATGTTCTTTTCCTGAACCTGGTGGTGAGCTAATCGATCTAAAAAGGAAACATGGTGCACCCACACATGCCCATGGTTCTAATTTTATATATCCGTAATATATGAACCATTTGTTGCTTACCAGCATATACTAAAAATTTTTGCCAATTTTCCCAGAGGAGCCATTAGATAAACAATTAACTCAACTTTAGGTTGTCCATGTTTGCTCTTTAGGTGTTCTTTGCAATAATGCCAATATGTTTATTACCACAACGAAATTCTTGAATGTGGTTCCAGATACTAATAGCAATGTATATGAATATATTTTGCATATTTATTGCCATGGTTTCTCTATCCTTTATTCTAGGCTTAGATAACCAGATTATTCTTTCTTACGCCCTGTAGGAAAATTGAACTTGGGGCTACCAGCTGGGATGATAATCAAATGATGGAAAAGTTAGTTATATTAGCATCTCAGTCTATCAGGTTAGTTATATTAGGATCTCCGAGCTCTTTGTATGCCTGTTCCAAATATTTGTTTGTTCCTTTATTCTTTGATTCTTTAGCACACATCATGCAATGTAGTATAGTTGCAGTACAGCTTCCGAGTGATGCTATAATGGTCTTTTGTTTTGCATTATGTACATCTGCTTGACATGTTAATGGCTGCATATGGTGTTAGACTTTATTGTTAGATGGGTTGTTCTGTAGTAAAGTAAAATACTAATTTTTTTTTTGTTATGTGGGGTATGCAGCTCATCTTTCTAAGGTTCTTTGTAGCTTGCCCCTTTTCAAATTCTGCAATAAACCAGCTACATTACTACTATGGTCTTTATATAGGGACATTATGTGGGGTGTTCCGCTCATCTTTCTTCAGCTCTTTGCAGCTTTCACCATTACAGATTCTACAATAAATCAACAAATGTTCTATGTTCTATGTATTCTAATATTCGAATTTGTTTGATAGGCTTAATTTGTCTAATGAATAATGACGATATTGTGATTTTCACTTAAGTTTGATTTACGTTCCTATTATTATGATGTTTTCCAACAACTTTGAAAGTTATCCAATTGATCAGGTTCCTTCTGAAGTTAGTTGCAAAAGGAAACACATCACGTTATGTTTTTCTGTTTAATAGTTTATAAACTAATATATTAACTGTTATGTTATCTCTCATTTTGAAACATATGATTCTCTTTTACGCCTTATATTTCTGGATGGAGGGAGTATTCTCTGAGGTTTTGTGATAATTTCTAGGTAATGATAAAATATAAGAATTGGTTATTAGATTAACAAACCCATTTACTAGGACCACTACCATATGCATGTGCCTTTAAATACTAGCTAGTAAGTTCACGCATTATTTTAGCCTTTTAGGTACAATTCCTCTTTGTGTTGTCAAACTAGGTGATGGTACGGTGACACTTCAATTAACACAGTGCAGTGAATGAAAGGCTTATATTCTTTCAAGAGATAATTCAAGTTAGGCTAACTAGCTACCTCTAGGGTGACATTGGTTTCATACTAAATTTCATCACTACTATGCAGCACAGACACACACACACACACACACACACTACCAGGGAACAGGGATTTTATCCCAGTTGGGAACGGGCTACGGTCCCGGTTTCCAAACCGGGATAATCGAGGGGATCGATGGCGGGGCTGCAGTCGGTTAGCCACCCGGGACCAAGGCCTCAAAAGCCTCGGGAGTTGGGGCGCTGAGGCGACTATCCGTCCGGTTGGAACTACCAACCGGGACTGGAGGTTATCGATCGGTTGGTTCTACCAACCGACTAAAATGTTTTAATATTTTTTTTTTGCCCATTGGATGACATTTAATTGAAACTCATATAATTAATTGAAACTTAAGTATATGTATATATTTGTGTTAAATCGCAATTAATTGAAACTCATATAATTATTCATACACGTTAACTCGGTATTAAATGAAAGGACATTCATTAAAATTTAATTATAAGTAATTAATAAGTACTACAATTGCTAACTAACTGGGCTATATATACAAGTATCACAAGTACACATTGTTGTACACATAATTACAAGTACACATGTTTTTGTTCATCGGGATCATCTACGTGGATTGCTCTTGGTAGACCTAGATGTTGACCCCGACGGTTGATCGGTTCCTCTCGAACGGTCGGGCTCCGGAATCTTATTGAAAAAAGGGTGATGATGCTCGCCCATTGGAGCCACGACCTCATCTAATATAAAGCCGTGAGTTGCTCTTGTATTGCTTTCACCCGCACCGCCGAGAGTTCCGGACCTTGTTCCAAACCTTTCTTCGCCAATTTTAGAGGGATCTGTCATTAATTAGGGAATTAACTAATCAATCCTTGAATCTATAGAGGTGTCCGGAATAGTTAGGTATCATTAAGGTAGAAATTATAAGTACTCACCCCAAAAGGTTCTCCTTTTCTCGTAGAGGTAGCAGAGCCTCCGATGAAGTGATGCATCATCTCGCATACATAGTAGCCGCACAAATTGTTTCCCGGTGCTTGATGCAAGACCTGTGGTGAAAAAGTTGTAGAATGTGAAATGACTGCATAGAAATTTAGTAAACTAACTACAAAGCTAGCATTACGATATACTTACATATTTAGCGAGGTGCAACTCAAATTTTTTCTTAAATTCTCCAACGTTTTCCTTTTGGAATCTTGCGAAGGCACTACACAAATGATTATGAGTTATCTGATTAGAGTTGGCTTCAAACCGAGAGAAAGAAAACAAGTGTGATAATGAAAGGAACGACAATGTACCGGTTGAGCATGGCCAAGATGTCTTTGTATTTTGCAGGGGTTTTCTTTTTGAGTCCATAACCGGATCGTATACGATCTACCTCGATAATAAAAGGGCAAAGTGAAAGTTGCACATATATATGTCAACAGTAGTAGTTAGTACTTTGAACATCATGGTAAGAAAAAAAATTATAACGAGGCGGTAAGAAAACACATACTCAAAATCATAAGCTAGAAGTATCTTTGACTTGTATCTTTGTCCCATGAGCCCGTTGTATATGTCTTTGCTCTGTCTCTTCGGTTTATCTCTAACCGTTTCTCATTGATCACTCTTGGTCGAGAAAGCCAAACTCATAATTAATTCTCTCGGTTTGGCATCGTTTTAGCTCCATTCTACACAACAAGAAATCAGTTAGGTTTGGGGATTGTTACAAGATATGGGCGTGCACGACAAAATTTATGAATAAGACACTTACAGAGTCCGGCAACTCAACATGCGAGACATCTAGGGCCCTACTCGTATAGATCAAATAGAGGTTCCAATTCGATGAAGAACTCGTTGGTTAATAATGGCCCAGAGCTGCGCGGTAACATAATGAGAGTCGGGTTGATATGCGATTGTCACGAGGGCGCGCCAGTCGTGTCGGCTGACCAAGTAAGGTAAACTCTGCCAGTTAAGGGCCCGATTACCTTGACTTTGATGGACTCTCGTATGCTGCCGCGCTGTATCGAGGTGTTTTGGACATCAAGGCCTTGTCGATATGCCTGATCAGTCTACACTGACCAAATGTCGTGTTGGCCTGGTTTACCCTTGTCCCCTGTCAGGTTGTGCAAGTATGGTGTCGAAGTGCCAACGCCGGTGCACGGGCCTGACGACGCGAGAGTCACGCGTCGGGTCCAGTACGCGAGTCCGCAGAGGCGGGTTTCGCGCCGCTGGCGCTTCGCGAGCGCTCGTGCTCGGCCTTGGCCGGAAAGCGTTCGGCGGCCATTAAGTCATCCGACTTCCCGCTGGTCACCATTTCAAAGCTAATCTAATCATGGCGGTGACACCCAGAAAACGCCCCTTCTTCTCCATTTGTAGTTCATAACCGATCTAGCATTGGCTTGTTCAGATTGTTCCTTTCGGTTCTGCTTGCGCTACGCACGGAATAGCCTTGAGAACTGCTGAATGAATGGAATCTGCTTGTTGAAGTTCGGGGACTTTCAGCTGTACTCTCTTCGCTTCGACGTACTCGGACTCAGATGAAGTCCTGGCGTATGCCTTCGACTCGAAAAGCCATGTGACCTTTTTATGCGTCGCCCTTGGTAATGTCATTCCGTTATTCCTTTACCTTATTTTTTCTTTAATGGAAGGTCGTTTTCACCACCCAGTGTAACCATGTTCTTCCAGTAGACGGGCTCCCATTCACTTGATAACGAAGCCTTTTAGAGACCCGTCTTTCAATTTTGAACGGTCGAGCGTGTGGCTTCGGCCAGTCCACCGGCCCACCGGTCACCGTAGCTTAAGCCGGCAACCGGCAACCTCGTGTGCGGCACTTTGACGGTCTACGACGTCTTGCTGCTTGCTCACGCCTAACAGACAAGCCAAAAACAAAACTTCACGAGAAAACCAAGTAGATAATAAATTGAATAGACATTCAATTGGGATTTCAAGTAGAATTGAATAGTATCATGTTAATTATTCTTGTATAAGTTATTTTATGAAGAATTGAATAGTAACATGGAACTTTTCTAAAGAAGATATGATTACACAAACATTTCACATAATGTGATAGAAGAATAGCATACAATAATACAATAGAACTTGATTAGAGACCACTTTAGGAAAAAATCATTTCCGCTTCAGTTTGATAATTAGCACGCGTAGATTCTGCTCCTACTCACACATACAGCGATTTCGCTCCTCTAGCTAGTCTCACGTTTCACCATCTAAATACACTGCAAGCATTACTTCATCTTCCTTTTGGACCGATCTCATGCATACATACTCACTTCCTTTGCGCCTCGTGCTTCCATATACTAGGTCCATGATATATGATGATACTACATATCGGGGCTAAAAACAAGAAGAGCAAGGATTTTCATTGTCAATCACGGAGGCAAAAAAAACTTGACAATATCTAAACAGAAATCGTAGAAAGGACTCCACCAAAAAGAGTCCCATTCTTGCCAAGAAGATAAATATATATGGCAAAAAAAATAAGTACTCTAGCCAGGTATACACAATGTTAAAAAATAGTGGTCACCTCAACTATATATATGGAACTTGGATCGAGAAGAAGTATATTGCCTATTTTAAAACTTTTTTAGGAACTAGTTGATAAATGAACTTAATTGGTATTTTCAAAATATAATTGTGCCTCACTTCAAGTATATATGACTTTAGGTGGAGCCTAGATGTGAAATTCTAAGACAAAAATTCTGGCTTAGGCTAACCCATGTTAGAAAAAAAAAATTGTTTCTCCACTATATTGACGAGAATACATCTAAAAATAGTTTATCACGTCCCTTTCAACAATTATTGGGCTGGCTTCGACTGTCGAAATCGATGTAGGAATGCGACGCAGGAGGCACGGCAATCCATTTATATCACGATTTATACTTTGAGCGGTGCCACGCGTACGGTCGATGGCGAAGTGGTTGGCGAGGAGCACACGAGGCAGTCGTGCCCGCATTGTGGCCAAGAGCGAGATAAGCGGCGTCAGGCACGAGGGACGGCGAAAGTTTATGTGGCGGCATCAGGAGGCACGTCCCGCAAGTAGATGGAACAACGAGAGGCGCAGAAGCGTGAAAGAGACGCAGGAGACCGTGTCAGCGGCGTAAGCCGATGCAGAGGCGCACAACAGAGTCATGGCGATGAACTGCAGAGTAATGTACTGCTGGCGTCCATGTGGCAAGAGGAGGGCTCGAGCCAAGTCGGCAGCCATAGATGGATGCCTATGCGAGTGGCCAATGAGTCTGCACTAGGAAGAGTGGCACCAGAAGTGGCAGCCATCCGATGACGAAATAGGAAAGGAGGGGAGTGTACGTGGTCTTACTATGAGAGTAATACTGCCAGCGCCAAGAAATCATGAAGCCTGGGCGACGTACTGAGAGGTATCAGCTGGCACGAGAGAGGAGTGGCAGAGAGGGAGTGGCCACGCGAAAGTAAGCCAAGAGGAGTTGCCAGCTGTCACAGACGTTACTGTGGCACAGGAGGTATGAACCGGACGAAAGAACAGACTCCAAGCGGCGGCGCCGGACCGTGTCAGGGCATATGTCAAGTAAGGAAGAATGCTCCTGTGCATTAAGAGAGATAAGCAAGCGTCTAGCGAAGCGGTAAGCCCACAGCAGTGGCTACGGTGGAACTACCAGCAAATCGAGGGGGAGGGCGAAATAAGCAGCGGCGGTAGACAGGCCAGCCAACTTGACACGTAGTGCAAGGCTTGAGCTGCACAGAAAGAGGACGAAGTCTCGGGAATCATTAGGGTAACCCCTTGCTCACACAACAACACAACAACCGTCGTTGGAATGGCACTAAAGTGTCCGTGCAAAATTGGAGGAAGATGGAAGCATTCTAGAATCGGATGCATCTTGACGTGTGAATTGAGAAGAGTTGATTTCATCAAACCGAATTGTTCACAGTCGGTGCTAGCCCCAACAGCGATTGAAAGAGATCTTCAACCTGGATTCCTTCTAGTAAGATAGTCGGCATGAAGCGATAGGAGGTCGCCGACGCGTGGGTTTTCGAGCCATAGTTTGTCACGGAGGTGGTGGGTTGGTGTCGCAGGTTCTTATGCAATGGTTGTTTGTCTGTCTCAACGGCAGAGTGAAGGTTGTCTCTTGACGATCTGTGAGTCGTTAGATTATCTTAGAACGTTTTCTAGAGCTGATCTGAAGCTGCGGGGAATACACTTGATTGAACTTAATCATAAAGCGAGGCTTGCATGGAGCCTCTGAGAGCTTCTCGTGCAACCCGAGACAGGAGACTGCACGCTCTGAGGAATGTTCCGATTCACTAAGCCCGATGAAAGCGAGGAGGCAATCTTTTTCAGAGGAGCGATTATGTTTGTATCTCTTGGTCTTTAGTTGTATAAAGAATTTTTTTTTTTTAATTTTTAATTTTATTTTAAATCCATTTTCCCATTATATTTTTTTTTAAATGTATTTTAATTCATTTTATTCATTCCAGTATGTTTGTTTTCTTGGACAGTTTTATATACGCTGGTAATAGTGTCAAATGTCGATTTCTTCAAAATTATAGAAAATCGGATTAAAATTAAATAAAATTTCATAAAATTCATAAATACAAATGCAAAAAAAAATACATATAAAAATGAGTTAAACCTTGAAATTTCTTATTAGTTTATAAATGAGATGGAATAATCTACTTACTACATAAACGATGGGAGGATTTCTCAAGCGATAATTACGGTTACCGCCTGACTTCTTTTCCGGAATGAATTTAGGAATTCAAAATATTATGATGACATGACTACTTTATTTTTACAACAAATCACGAGACCTTCCTATAAGGACATGACACTAATGTCTGATTGAGAAAGGCTGACCCCGGCGATCGATGTCGGCGATGATCTTTCGTCCTGACAGACCTCTCAACTCCTTTCTTACGGAGGAAGAACCACGCTCATCCTTCTTTGGTGCCTTGCTTGATCACTTCTTACATCTCTGTTCTTCTGTCTTTTAGTTTTATGTCTTATGAACTTCTTGTTGTTGTCCATGTCCATCTGCATCGTGGCACGCTTAAGTTCATCCATCACAAGACCCACTTCGAGGTCATCCACATTGTCATACCATACCAACCGGCCGCCACCCGCCATCACCCATTGGTTGGCACCTAAACATTGCACCTAAGAGACAGAGGGACTTTCAAAGGTCTATACTGAAGAGCTGTGATCTCCTATGAAACCATAGTAGGTGTCCATCTTTCCATTTTGTCCGGCTGCATCTCATGGGTGGTCGTGCTTTCCTATATCCTATCCTATATCACGTAAATGTGTGCACCCATTTATCTTATACCCCATGCTTATGGATGGTCCCTGAGAGAGATGCTGTGTTCCTTCATGGACTCCCTGTCCTGTGTCTACAATGAGATGCTTTTAGCCAACCACCATTCTACTTGCGCGATCCACTTATCACGACTTATTGTATTGGTCTCGTATATCCTCGTGATCAAGTACATCTGGACCTCGCTGCTTGATTTTACTAGTGTGAAATGTGCTTGTTTAAATGATACAGTGAGGGAAGTCTCCTAGGGTTCGGTATGAGACGCTTTTTAAATTTAGATCATTTGTTTTATCTCACCATGTACCTCTTCGAACACCGCAATGACAACCTTACGTGACGAGACGGTATCTACTTCGGTCTCGGGACTTCACTTAACATTCGTGCTAAGGAGCTGGCCGGCTGCTGGTCCGAAGGATTTCGGTATAATGCTATCTGCACATGAGATGAACATATCAAAAAGAGGATGAGGGAAGATCATCCAAGGTTGACCATACTAGCGCAATGTTGCTGATGCTCAGCCACATAACGTTTAATTGATCATCGAACACACCTAGCATGGAGCAATCATCAACTGGTCGGGTCACAAACAATCAATCATGGGATTTCAAGTTTGACTTCTATTCTCTTTGTGTTTATGAGTCTCTTATGTTATTTATAGTACCGAGGACCTTAACTTTCAACGCGAATGAATCGAATCTGTTCTGTCGGTGTGAGTTTAGAATCATGTAAGACAGAGAGGTGTCCTTGTCTCTCTTGTGGATGTAGTTCTTCCCAGAGACCCTAACAATTGTAGGTCCTTTCGAGATGAAATGTATCTTTTGATTTGCCATACATATCTAGGTTTAAGCAGTGCTCATCTCATATACATTTTTGTGATATGCATGAAGTTCGGGGAGTAGGATTAGGACCTTTACCTCTAAGTCTTTCCAGTAAGCAGTCCCAAAATATTGACTTCTTCGGCTTAGGCTTCTTCCTAGATTCTTGGGAGAATATGGTGTTTGCTACGGAGGATCCTTTCCAAATACTACGTCTAGATCTTTTTACCATAGAAAATACTTGTCATGCTGTCTCTATGCTCTTCGGCATCGGGTCATCTCCAAGTAGCGACTTGCGGTGCTTCAAATTGAGGAACCCACGACGATGGCCCATGTAAACAACCTTTGGGTAGTATTAACGGACCTTTGATGCAGGCTTTACCCTTACCTTCTTATAGATAGGCCTGTTACCTGGGCTGCAGCCGATCGCCGTTGATGGTTACAAATAGCATGCGTATTTTTTCCATCACCCGTACCACCATTTCATCATCATTCAGCTGCAGGAATCTTCAACCAACGGTTTGAGATACCCGATTGTCGAGTGTGCTTTAGGGCCTTGGATAAGCAATCGTCGACACAACAGCATCAGGAGGAAGGTTGTAGATACATTGAATCTTTGATTCCATGGAACGGTCTCACGAGAGGTTCCGAGCCAGACACTCATGCAAACCTTATGTTCGATTCGTCGCAGAAGAAAAGATTTCTCTCGAGTCCTCTGCCGCGAGCCATCGCTGCTGGGTGCCTTAGCTTTCGTTCGTCGACCGATCATCTTAAACGATCATCTTGCAGACTGCTTGTCGCAACGCTTCCACAGTTATTAGGGGTACACCTTCCTTTCTACCTACCTCACGCCCCCTCACATGGGCCCATCACGCAGCTTGGTCTTCTCGTGATGTTTTGCAACACATTCTTCCAAATCCTTGTACTCTTACTTATAGGGATACAATCGTTTGGACATGCATGTACGTCAACCCCAAGAGAGAGAACTTGCTTGGTTTCATAAGTTTGTGCAACAATTCGGTACTTCTGGGCAACAACTTCTTCATGAGGCCCAACACACTCATCAAATCCCTATCGGAATACTCCATTAGTAGCCTTCCATTGCATCAATTCAGTTGGTAAGTACAACAACTGATGCAACTTTTTGGGCCTGGCAGTGCTGATACAACAATGTTCCTTGTCTGTTGGTTGCACTAAACTAATGTAGTAGTAATGTGTCTTTCATCCGTGTATTCTCCCTCATCATGCAACATCTCTAAATCATCGTAATCAAGTCAAACTCCTAGTATATGTTCAATAGAAACGTTTATGGCCATATATATCACATCTTTCTCGCCACACCACCATCTTCTCTTTCTTCGCCGAGTTTCAGTTATAATCTCTCTTCTTCGTCATGGTCCAACAGTTTTCCAAAACCTCTTGAGATCAAATGGAAGTGAATTGCTGCTCAGTTTGACTCCGTGATTCAGTATGCATGGACAAATATAACTTTGCGATCGATGATCTTGGCAGCACGATCTCTCTTGCCGGCAGCATAAAAAAGTTTTCAAACCCTAGTGGGCGGTGACACATATACCATCCATGTACATCGATTCATCTACATTAAGTTACATCAAGGTAGTTGTTAGTTGATTTTCCAATAATGAATTAATTTCTAAAAACCAAAATTAAAGTATCGCTGCTAATTTATTATACATTTATTTAATTTTTATGTCAATACTTCAATTTTAGGTTAAATACTTTTGAAAATTTTTTTTAAGTGATAATATTTATCACATATTTTATCACAATCTAAATTCTAAGGTAATGCAACAAATTATTTGGCAACCTACTTAAAATGATATATCTAGATCTACCAACTTATAATTTTACATCAATGAAGTGAGTAGAGAGATCAATGAAGTTATAATATTTTATCACATATTAATTAATATATAATGTTAATTTTTAAACAATCAAAATCTATGCAAAATCTACTTTAAACTCTACTCCCAAAAATTTCTCCGTGAATCGATGAAACCAAAATTCTAAATTTGAGTCACCTCCACACGCATTCAATGTGTGCTACATCACAATCAAGTAAATTCTAAACTAATGCAACAAGATTTTATAATCCACTTCAAAAATTTGGTCCCAAAGAAGAAAGTTAAGATTCAAAATCATAGATCCATGAAACCATCATCTAAATTTAATTAGCTACAATTACAAATTCAAAGCGAGAATCACGCCTCTTAATCCAAACAAAATCTAAGATTACACAACAAGTTTTAGCAACAAAAGATCGAGGAGCTATATCTACCAATTTATAACATTTCATCAAAGAGGGGAATAGAGACCAAATTTTTCATATTAAATTTAAAGATATAAACTACATTTCATATACAAGTAGTAGAAATGAAGTTACTAACCTAGGTTAACTTGGATTGAAGTGACAATTTGACAACTCTGCCGCTACAATTCCTGCTGAAGTAAGCGTTCAATGTGGGGAGGAAGAGTTGATTAGGTGAGTCACCAGGGGATCGGTCGTCCAACAATGATTCTCAATGTACCGTCGAACTGGGACCAAGCAGGATATGGTTAAGCCGGCCAGCGCGCATTCTCAGAGACACCAACCGCTCCGTCTGGTTGCTCACTTCTTGGATGCTTCAGCAGCGGTGCAACCGTCCTCCCCGACCATAAGTCCCTACCGCCGAGTGATGAGATAGGTGTGTGAAGGCCTCGTTTCCGGTGGTACACGTTCACACACACACACACACACACACACACACATATATATATGCTAATGCTGCTCAAACGCATGCTACAAGGAACGAGGATGCTCGCAACTAAGATATGTTGAAATTCTCTCAAAACTGAATGAATGGCCTAATGTTTTTTAGGAGAACCAAGATTGCAAATGCTTGTGAGGAGACTGATCGCATAAGATTATTATGACAAGCTACTAATACTAACTCTACACAATATTTTCTGATAGCTGCATGTAGTTAGTGCTGAAGAGAATCGCCGGTCCTCCTCTTAGTTGGTACATTTCATCTTTGTAATAACTACTCGACGCACATATGTGTTCAATATACCATAGTCATTTCATTTTATAATTTATGCCGCCAATTACAAGTTCATTGATAGGATTTATTCCAAAACACTCATCAAAATGTTGCATTGCTTTTACGCTTCTTTTTCTCGGTTCATCCGTATTTCACTTGATCACTATATACTACTGAGCTGAGATAATTGAGCGTCTGCCATCGTGCATTACGTGTATCGAGGTACGGCCTTATTGATTTGATTGAATAACAGTACGAAAAAATTCAGCACCCACTCCAGATCTACATGACGGCGCCGTGACCTAGCCCATCCCAGTCCGTTTACACGTCGTGCTTACTTAGCCCCTCTCACACGATGAGTTCCTTCGCCAGCTCATCCACAGTGTAGCTTCCTTGTGGGAGATTCTCAGGATCATAACCACGCTCCACGCACCATACGCCTATATCGGCCCCCATTACACGAAGCCTCTCCGCCCGTACTGTGACTACTGCGATGAATTAATAGCTTTCCATATGCCGTTGTTCAGGAGCGCCTACAATGACTTGACATAGGCAGCTGCATCATTGACAATCGCCAGGTGAACACATTGGTTGGTGCTTTACAATTATGTGCATCATCCACATTGGAAACATGACATGGGACATGTGGCACAAAAGGCGAAAAAAAGCGAGGCACGGCGGAAGGAGCGAGGAGAGGGAGGAGAAGAGAACACTACTGAATTGAGTTTTAAGAACGGGCTGCTAATCTCGGGGCGGAGCGGGCTCGATCGTAGACAAGGTAAAGTCTGCCTCTACTAAAGTATAGAAAGCTGTGAAGATCCAAGACAGAGCCTCGATCACCCTAGACTTCATTAACTAACCTGGGATTCCTACTCACTGCTAACACACGCTTACATTCCTTTACCCAAGTCAAGATCCAGATTTAGTGTGACAACGCACCGCTACACGGTACGATCCCGCCAGCCTCTGCTCAGAATGAACGTTAGGAGGAACTAATCAATTCGAGCGTTTTAGCCTGACGTACCGACGAGCACCTGCTCTTTTAAAGATGGGACTGGGAGCAGACTATCTGCTTGCAGCCCTAGCGCCCTGGCTTAACGGCGATGTATGAACGCGAAGCCATAGGCATTGTACCATAGGCTGTATCCGTCATGTCATAGGGGGGCTAGCTAACATTTCTCTAGAGTGGAGAGGGGAGGAGGAGGAGGCGGATGTGTGCGGTATGCTCGGTAAGGAATCTGAGGAGTGAACGAGCGACCGGGTGGTGACGACATATATTAGATATAGATTTGATATATTAGGTAAGTTAGGGTTTTTTTTTTGATTTCATTTAGGTAATTATTAGTTTATTATTAGGTTTTTTTTATATATAATATGGTATAGTTAGAAATTTTATATATAATATTGTCGAAATTGTGAGAAATTAGGTTATTATGATTATATTAGGTTAGGTGAATTCCTTGATACATTTATTTGTTATATATTAGATATATTAGGTTTTATTTTTGATATTATTAGGTTTAGTTTATTTCTGTTGATATATTGTTTTAGTTTATTCCTTTATTATTAGGCTCTTAGTTTATTTCGTGAGGTTTAGTATTATTTCTTTGATATATTAGTTTAGTTTATTTGTGCTGAGGTATATCTCTATATTAGTAAAAATTTATGGGTTTAGTATTATTTCTTTGATATATTAGTTTAGGTGCTGTGCTGCTATATATTAGGTGAAAAATGGCCTGTTTGTGACGTATATGTATGATGATTATTATTAGCTACGCTTGTTATACGTACGTGTCTTGTTATAATTAGCAGTAAAGCTGTTATAATTAGCGGTAAGGATCTTGCATAAGGATCTTGTGTCGTTATATCTAATAGGTGTAAGTTTTAATGTCAACATGTAGTATCCAATAGAGGTAAAGATTCTGAGGAAAAATATTTATTAGGATTTAATTACGCTAGGTTGTAGTGAAAATGCAAGTAGTAGTATTATTATGATGAGTAATGGGATAGAGAAGGGCGCTGGATAAGCTGTCTTGTAGTGCCTCAAGGCCTAATCTAGTTATAAATGGCTTGTTAGCGATTACCGTCATTGTTACTTTTTGACATCAGGAGGACCTAAGAGGAAGGAAATTTGTACCTAATAGATACCTTTTGTATACTCATATGGAAAGTAGGCCTAGTTGTATGGTATTGGAAAGTAATAGTACCTTAATAGAGCTAGAGCTCTAAGGGATAATATGCAGCATTTAAGCCACAATGATAAGTGGTAAATTGGAGAAACTTTAAATTCTTATGATTCTTGAATTTTGAACGATATGAAGTGTGCACTGCAATCTACGGGATGTTGGAGGTAGGCGCGTAGCTGGGATAGCGTAGCTTAGAGGAAATGTACGAGCTGATGCATGGAGATGGAGATTGTTGAATTTTAGCAATAGATCTGGATCGGGGAAGGAGAACCTGGGATTGTTGTCGAGCGTAGAAGGCTAGCGGAGCATAGGAAGGGCAATGAAAGCAAATCGGGACATGTCTAGCAAGAAGCCAAATACGAATGATGAAGGGCAATAGGAGGAGAGCAAATGGCTGATGAACGACAGCCTAAATGACGCCAGGTGGATGAAAGAAAAATCTAGCCAGTGCCATGCTCCTACTGGAATGGAACGTCAAGGACCAAAATTATGGTCGGCTGCAAATGCACTCTGTTGCACGAACAAAACAAATGCACAGACAACAAATCGGTAGCGATCAGTCATGACAATGCAATGACCATTCAAGGAGATATCTGATCTCTGTTCATATGATATGTTCGGGGTGTATGTTAAAGATCTGCAATCTACGTGAGCCTGAACCGCCTGTAGTGTCGCCGACCAGCCCGGCTCTGGCAGTATGTCGTACGGTTGGATTCAGTAACTTTTTTTTGTTTATTTATATGATTCTAAAAAATAAATTGTAAATAAACTAATCTATGTCAATTTTAACATATATTTGAAGTAAATATATTTTATTAAAGTTTTTAGATCTAGTTATGCTTTTAGTACATTTATGAAAATGAATATTGATCATAAAAATATGAAAATAATATATGTTGAACGACATGGATTAGTTAATATTTAAAATTTTTTATATTTTTTTTAAAAATTTCATAGGTAAAACAAAAATAACAAAGTCTTCATCTAGATATCTATCCGTTTACCAGAGATCGAATCTCCTTCCTTTCCATATAAAACAAATTATTCACAAAATTGTTGAGAAAGACATATTTATCGGTATACATATAGGTTTTACAATATTGTGACGGTCTGTGATCTGCAAGTGCAGGTCTGCTTACACGGTTTAAGTATACCATAGATTATGAAAAGCATGAGCGTAGTACGATGATGATCGGTTTCCTAAGGCTCGTATGACAACCTCCAAGGCCCCTTAAGAGAAAAGCTATGTACATGCATGCAAGACTCTCCATTGGTGGCTTGTGAACCCTGGTTATAGGGTTTTGAACACGGCGTTTTTCGTTCTTTGGCTTGGTTGGTTTGTGGAGGGTCTAAAATTAGGTCGTGCATTGTGTGTGGATGGGACATTTTACGTGAGGAGACTGACGTTAGTTGGCCACGCTATTCGCGGACGAAGGGGATAGTGAGATGAGGAACCTACGAGCCTTGCATTTGTAGAAATAGCGCGGATGAGTTGAGGAATTGACACAGGCAAACACATTTGAGAACCTAGTTTGTGAGGTAAGGACCTAATATGGCTAATCCCCCACTGTAAGGTCGGAGCATGAGCCAATCCTCAGGCACCCTAGCCCCTAGTGTCACCAGTCATTAGCCACCTAGGCGCAGGCTCACGAGCGGTTCAAGTAAGTAAAGCGATGGACTTGTTCAACGGCAAGGTTAAGCATGCCCGACAAGTTCGATGTAATAGGAAGGTGCTCGATGACCTCACGAGCGAACATACTGTATGCAGACTATTGAGGAAGCATAGACGAGTTGATAGAATCTCTCCTCACTTCTGCTATCGGGTAGATTCCTTTCTCCTGCGTTCGCCAGAGAACATAAGGTGTTTCACACCGATTAAGTCGAGAACGAAGAAATGGTTATTGCGTAGAGGAGGGTGTGTGGTGCAAGGTTATTAACTAACCTGTGGACCCAATATGATTAAGTTGAGACATCATGGCATCAGAAGGTCGAGTGGCATAGAAGGCCGTCTTTGGCCGTATGCCGAGTTGGCGTAACGCAAAGGCCGTTATGTGCCAGCAATCTATGCACATGGAAGAAAAAAGCTACATGGAAGAAAAAAAGCTTCATGAGAAGGACTAGTCTTTACATCAGATCGAAGTCGATTATGAAAGATGGGGATCGAAGATCCATCAAAACATGGCTCGGCCCATGTGAGGTGCCTCTATGCTCCTGCCAAACCAATTTCCCGCGGCCGCCCCATGTCCCATGGTGCAGATTGGATGCATCATGGTGTGTGTCTCCATAGTTCTTCAGGCGTTATTGCACACGTACTGACAAGTAATATTTTGGTTTTACCACTATAAACTTCACGGAGATGGGGACCGCAGCATGCGCTGCAAGCTCAGAGCCGCCGACTGCTGTGCCACACTTTTGGCCAGACTAGATGACGTATGCGAGTCTGTCTGAGTGAGGAAGAAAAGTCTGTCGTAATCAACGACGATATCAAGAAGGTATGCTAGGTCGGGTCAAATCGGAACATAGTTGCCGTGTGACAAGCGCGTTCGCGAGTAATGAATAGATGCTCCATTAGTAAATTGGTTGTAAATGCAACGAACACAATGATCCATATATCTTACTTGTATTTGATCAGGAATTAATGGAGTAACAATGTGTTTAAGGTAACTAATTTGATGCTTGTTCAGATACAACGGTCAATGCTCAGATGTGTAGTATCTATATATTAATTGAATGCATAATTTTTGTAATACATATGAAAGTATTGTGTGTTCAATGTGTTTTTTTTAAACATTATGTATTATTTATGAATATTTCTTTGTTCAAGAGACTAACAATTCTCTTTGGTCATTGGTCATTCATCGGTATGCTGAAGGGAGATTAGGGGCCTCAGTGGCGGACTCTCAAGACAGTGTGTTGTCAGCAGTGTCACACTTACTTCACGTGGATGATGGCGTGATGGACAGCGCCGACTGACCCCATGGGGCTATGGGGGGTGGGCTGGGTGTGCGATGCAGCTGATGAAAGCAAAGAAGATTGGTCTGAAAATACTACAATGAACCTGTGTGCGGCTTGATCAGGCACCAGGAATCATGCTAGAGAGGCTTTCGCCTAGTTCGTTTCTAGGCAGGCCCTGCAGCCACGGATTTAGAGCTCTAAGGCAAGGACACGTGCACAGCAGCGGTGTTCATCGCGGCTTACATAGAACGGTGCGGCGAATTAATTCACTGGCAGCGTCGCCATTTTCCGATTAATGCTTCCACCTCCGCCCGCCCACCTCCTGGTGCACACAGCGTTGTACGCAGTGGAAGCGGTTCCCCTCCGGTGGTGTGATTCTGCTGTTATTACGACATGGTGTTCGGCGGGGAGGCGGTACTGACATGCTCTGCTCAGAGAGCCCCGAAGGCGGCACAGCGAGACCAGCGGACGCACTTGCCGGCATCTCGATCAAGTCCGTACGCCGCATCATGTCCAGCCGTGCCAATGCGTAAGGTCGTTTACTCCTAACGCATGTCATTGAGCGCTTTCTATGGCAACAACATGTGTACGTACAGGATCGCAACGCAGCTTAAATACACCGCATGTGTGTGTTGAGTAGGTCGCGCTTGTGCTGTACAAAGGACGCCGGTCGTAGCACTGTGTGAAACGCGTTTGCAACTCGATAGTGCTCACGACTTTCGGTCCTCTCCTGCTAATCGCGACCTAGCTCTGTGCCTAACTTCTCGGTGATCATGCTGAGCTGTGCGCTTCCAGGGCTTGGTTGATTGGCATTGGCCCGATGCTGTTGAGATCCTGTAATACGTCGACACGTACTCGATGCCGCGTCGACCGCGGTCGACCTGTCGATCGGTCTTAGATCTTCTCCCTTACGACTGGCAAAAAAATTCGGGGGTGCTCTGTTTAATTATGTCTTCTTTTCCATTTTCCAACATCATTTTTTATTTCAGCGATTTCATAGGTCATATTGTAGCTCTCGAGAGTTCAGCGATGAGCGACTCGATTACGGTACGAAGGATACGAGTGGTGGGCCATTCTTTCTCCTTCTGGCACATGGATTTCGGACGCAAAGGACCAAAGTGCTTCTGAAACTTCGACTCTGGGCGACTTGGATTTGGGCTTGTGTTTGACGTGTGTTTGAGACCACTGAGATTAATAGTACAGCTGTGGTAGCAGCTCGTTAGGTGTCGTGAGCAGAGTAGGATGCCTTGGTACGGTATGTAATGGTATGTAAATTGTGCATGGTTGTTTCATCTTTTACGCTCCATTCGCATAATTGGTGAGTGGGCGAGGCTCACTGTGGTAGCGAATCGCTTGGGACCGCTGATGCTTTGTAATGGTTCGATGCGGGGAATGGTCGAGGCATTCCACGCGATTCGCTACTCTTGCTCAATACTTGATATTGCGGAATGGATTACAACGACTGCACCGACTCGGCTCCGGTTCGTGGCGGGGCGGGCCCCAGACGACGGGACAGTCCTCTAACTCCTGACATGGGTCAACATGGGTCTACACATCCTTGTATGCAAATTATATATGTTCCTGGTACCGTATGAATTTTGTGCTACATTATAGTACTAACTTACTTACTTTTTGTTCGCCGCCACATTATGAGCGCAGGCGAGTACGTACATTACCAATCGGATTGTTAAGTAGTCTGCTGGAATGTGGAAATGAGCCGCAACGTTTGCAAGGAAGTACTTACTGGACGGGAAGAGCTAGCCGCCTAGCCCCGGCGAGCCGCCTCTCTCTAACAACGGCAGACGGTCACAGCAGTTCGGATACGACGGCCCGACAATGACGCTCACGAGAACTCCCGGCCCGAGCAGCGGCGGAATGCGACCGCATGCATGCGGGGCCAGAATGCCCTCGGGGCACACACTGCACTGGTGGCCTCCAGGGCGGCTCTTAGGCTTTTCTCCGGTTAGCCAAGCAGGGCCTTTCGCCTGCCATGAAATTTTCTAGCTCGTGAGTCCGTGGTTGCTTTTTTCGCTTACGCCAGACGCTCGAGCGAACTGTCGTTTCCTTCCATCAGTAGGTCAATCCTGTAATTCACCTAGTTCAATCGAAATAAATTCAAATTTTCTTCCCATCTTTGCATTTATTTAAGCTTGAAGTCCATATTGTTTTTTATCATTGTAGGTGTTGTAGTACTGTTTGTTCACCCGGACTTATCTTGCGGCCGAAGAGGACATCTTGAAGGCCGCTGGCGTGCAAGGGCGTTGCGGGAGCGGTTCACTTGCCTGATCGCAGCCTCACTGGGGCAAGGATTCTGCCATGATCGCGCCGATCGACCACGGCCGCATCAGAACAGGAGGACCGTTCACGTTTCACGGGTTGTCGGGTGCTGGGCCGGTGTCAGTCGGTTGTTCCGATAAAGAATTCAGGGGCAACGGTTCACAGGCAGACTGCCGACTGAGTGGGGACGGGGGGTGACTAGATGTTGTCGCTTCTGTGTAGGCTAGTAGACTTGCATTATGTATTTACTTGGAAAATTAGGGTTTTTTTCGTTCTTAGTGTCTAAACCCGAGTACGACGGTGCTAATCAAACGCGGTCAGTTGAAGCGTGGGTCACGCAAATGGGTACGTGGCGCGTATTTCGCGCTGGGTTCGATATTTTCCTCGAACGTAGCTCGAGCTTCGTTTCAAGCGTCATCCGTCAAAGGTCCCGCTGGTAAAGGTGGTAACGTGGTAGCTGTGTAGTTCACACGTGATTTTGCAGGTATTTGGCATCCGGATCCCCGCAGCACCGGCGAGCACGTAACTAACCGAACACATTTCAGGTTATTACGTTTTTCGATTTTTTAGCTTGCTCTGACACGATCCGATCTCGGTCCACACACACAAGTGGTTATGACACCCGTGATTTTTGTCAATTTTTTCAGGCACCGTGTGTGTGCTGCGGAGACGACGACCCCCTGGGCACACAAATCTGTTTTAGTGTAGTTTAGTTTTTTCGACGCTTCAGTGCTGCTCTTTACATCAGGTCGCGTCACAAAAGTGGTAGCAGCCAGGGGTCTCCGTGGTGTTTTATCAGTATTTTTACTACCACGTTCACACCCCCTAGGTGACCGACCGCGGTAAAGTGTTAGCCTGTGAGTACTTCCGCCCGTCGCCCAAGCCCAAGAAGCCCACAGGCGGTTTAAGGATGAAGTAATTTTTTAGCCGTAATTTCAGACCAAATATCTTGTATGGTTCGACCGGCCTTGGAAACGCCACTGAACTACCCCAAGGCTGCAAGGGAGAATATGGATATCTGGAACGCGAGCCTTTAGGGTTGATTGACAAATATGTAGGTACCATTTATATGGAAGTATCGAGACGGGCCGGCGGCGAGCACGGTAGGGTGTGACGGGTGCATGGCATGCATGTGGTCACTATTATTGACGTGACATTGGCATAAAGCTGCGGCACGGCATCCTCGTCAAGGTGAGTCAACCGGGAGTCAATTTTTGATGGCGACGAGGACTTCGAAGGAAGACAAAGATCTCGTGGTGATGACATGCATGGTCGACATGATCGATTCACCATAGGTGGTATACCAACACCGTTGGTATTGGACAGCATTCCTAGACGACATGGCGATCGGGATCGATCAGACGATTCTGTGCTACATCGTGTATACAGCAGCCGGGCACGCGGTATGTTCGTATCGCGTAACGGTCGTGAGCCGTGGCGCGTGGCGTCTAGTAATCTTAGTAATCGATACGCGACAAGTACTTGTTATTCGGTACTAGAGCATAAGAGAGTAAATAAATAGGAGGAGAACTTGTAATCTTTGCAGAACAACCTACCGTCTGTGGTCATCGCGTGCGTGAAACTCATCTGCAACGGGTTGCTGCCGCAGTAGCGGCTGATGCTTGCGTCTTTAGACTAGTTGGTGGTTCCCATGGAGTACTGGGATGGACCGAAGGCGCGTATATTCGAAGGGGGCCATTAGAGTTTCTCAAGACGCAATTGTAAGTATGAGCGGATCGCTCACATGGATGGAGGTGAGCAGCTCACTTGTGCCGCGTGCATCGAACGTATATGCCTCTTGCTGCTTGCTCGCTATGAAGGAAATAAGTCATGTCCAGTTACGGTAGCGGAGGCGCAGGCAAAGAGGGGACCAGGAGACTATGTGGGCGTTAAGCAGTCGAACATGATCTGCGATAATAATACCGCTAATGCTGTTGACAATAGACATTAACTGCTGCTTGACGTCTGGCATGTCGCACGTCGCTTCGCGCGGGCGCGAGTGGAGTACGACAGGTGCTAGCTGGTGTGTCTAGGAACGAAAATTGCATGTTACTGAATGGATAAGGTACCGTGTGGATAGCTGCTGGTCAGCCGTCGATACTGAGCATGTAATAATCATTCATGTTTCTTTATCTATCTTGAGCCAATAAGTTCTATGCATCGTCAATTCTGCGCTGGTGCTACATCGGCATTATTCGTACCGATACGCTGCCTATTACCTTTTTCGATTACTTTTCACGACACCCATGTCGGTGCATGCAGGTTAGCTATCCTGGCTGCCGTGAAACCAATGGATCTGGACCGCTCAAGACATTGAGATTATGGTACGCATCATATAAACAAAATGAAGATGGTGCTCCCGTGACATTTAAATTATGGAACACAGTACATGATAGTAATCCACGTAGACTGAAGCTTGATGCAAATTACATGAAAGAAACCCCTGTTGTAGTAGGGACGCTAGGTTTGGTAGCATCGATGGAGCGATTCCACCAGGTATAGACGTTGTTCAAGCGAGTAGCAAAGTCAATTCGCTCCTCAAGGCGGGAGATTCTTGCGTGAAGATGTTCGATGTAACTGTTAGCGGCCATTGGGAAGGGGTCGTCCATCCATTTGTTGAAGCCGCAGTCATCGGTCTGCATTTGGAAATGAGAAAAAGGTTAGATGGAAAAGTATTTAACCCTGGAACGTTGTCGGGCTGGTTACTCACTGCGAAGTACGCGCAGCGGTAGAAACGTCGCCTAGTCCATCCTTCGACAACATGGTCAAAAGTTTATACAACTGTGTCCACTCCATGTGCACAATGTGGCCATCCCCTATAGAAGTTTGGGTCTCTTATCATGGTTGGCTCTGTGTTATAGCTAGCTCTCGTTCGAATAGGCAAGTCGTCGCTTGGTAGACGCGCTTCAGATCTATGACCATTTGACGCCCACCAGGCTTGTCTGATCCAACCGTTCGTGCAGTGTCATGAAGCCATATGTGCAATGCGGTATGTCTTTCTCTACTCGCCTCCCTTCTACGAAGCCAACCCTCTAAACAAAGTAGGGAGTTTACACACACAGAGTGAGAATGAGTGTGGGAGTGAGAGCGACGTCGACTCTGCCTCCTATTATATAGGCCGAGGAGTAATTAACGAATTGGATTAATTAGTTTGTTCATTATGCTTATTGACATCGTTTACTAATTAAACACATGCTACCAGTGCCCTACATCTGCCTATATCAATGCAGCCCGTTCATTTCGTCGGTAGAGTAGTGCATTCACTGCTAACATTGCATGCTAGCTGATCATCGCCTTTTACCGCCCGGTCACATCAACTGCAGTATCCATCAATAATTTCATGGCACTGCTGACCAACAGTACTGCTTTTCACCGTCCAGTCACATCAACTGCAACAGCACCACTCGGGAGGGATACGTACCCTTCCATGAACTCCGTCCATGCACCGAACAAACTTCGCTATAAAAACCCTCCTGCCTTCGGGTCCTCTGCGCTGCAACTTCCCTCTGAAACTCGCATATTACTCTGGCCCATACACTCCACAAATCTCCTTGTAACGAGCAATTGCAGCCTCCGGCTCTGAGACCCCTCTGAGGAGCAAGTTTAACACCACCGTGCCAGAAGGGGTCAATGTTCCAATGTGCTTCTGCGGTGACCTTTGCAAGTTTGTTCCATCCGACGAAGGTTTCTCATATACTTACGGAAGGAGGTTCTTCATGTGTGTGAACTACGAGTACGATCCACCCAAGATTGTCTTTGGCGAGCGTGCAAAGGTACTTGCTTACCCTATCCTACATGACACTTGTGATCTGTACTAACTTATGTTGAACAAATAGTCTCCTCCACCTCTCTGCGATTTCTGGTAGTGGCTAGACACGGAGCAATCGGAGGAAGACAAGAAACACATCGAGCGTGAGGTCCATTGAAAGAGGCAGTGGTTCAGGCAGCAGCAATATCAGGAGGAGCGAGAGGAGAAGCACAAGCGTTCGTAGGAGGAGTACCGCAAGCGACAAGAAGACGCTGAACGTCAGGCTGCTGAGGCACGAGAGGCTGAAAGGGAGAGAAAGCGAGACAGGGCACGTCGCGCAAAGGAGGCTAGACCAGATGTACCAGCAAGGGGAAATATCCCCGTTGTACTTAGTAGGAACTTCCTTGTAATCCTTACAATAAAAATTTCCTGAAAGCACTCTACCTTCAACGCTATAACTGCTGGCATGCGAGAAATGCTTTTTGATAAAATCTCACGCCACCGGAGGGCGGTTTATTCTTCTCCCCCAATGGGAGCTATATATTTATTTTTTAATACTGAAAATTATTTATTTATTTCTAAAAAATTAATAATATAAAATAAAAAATTCTGCTAAAACTTATCTTGTGGCAATAGCATTGCCGCGGTATGGGGCCGCGGCATTAGATATGCCGCGTTGTGGCGCAGCGGCAGAGGGGTATTTGTGCATTTGCGTGAAAGTAATGGGTATTTTGATATTTGCGATTTTTTGGGTAAAAAAAAAATTCACGACGACCATCCCTATATATAAAAGGGAGGAGTAATGGTAGCAAAATTGTTGGGTTTTTGGAGTCGAATAAGTTTAATTCATTTGAAGTATAAATCATCATTTTGTCTGTTTAGTGATATCTATTAGAAAAACCACTGGATAATTCTTTCCTATTTTCTTTGAATTTCAAAGAATAAGTAAACCTCGATAAAAAAAATCTTAGAAATATTTTATTTGTGTTTTAAATACTTTTTAGACCTTGTGAAAAAGCTTTCAAAATGTTTGAGCTTAGTTGGATTTATCTTAGCTCAAATACAATTTCTATAATCTAATCATTTTAAAATTCAAAATTCATTTAACGCTTCATATCAGCATTATATATATTCTTCCCATAAATAGTATCAATTTAAATTTTAAGTCAAATTTAATATAAAGAAGCTCAGAATTGAAGATGTAGTTCATTTGTTAGTCATGGGAGAACGAATCTTGCTATTTTTATGAAAGTTTAACCGCACAGTTTCTACTATAAGAGTTTGTTATATTGATAATACTTCAACATTGTGGTCATATTTCACCATTTTTTGTTGTTTGCTTGGAAGATCATTATAATTCGGCAAGTGTGAGAAGAGCAATATACAAGGTGAAATTCTTGCTACCTTTTAAAAACATGTGATATAGCTAAACTCAAGTATGCCCATGGACATATTGTTGTGTGGATACATATGACAGTGTTGTTCATTCTGGTTGATTGTGAATTCAAATGTCTAGATTAATTTATTTGATTTTATTGAGTTAATAGCGTCAACATTGTTGGAGAGTAATTTGTATATCCATAAAACACCTAAATACCATGCTACATAGATTAAAAAAAATCTTATAATCCTCCTGTGCGTTTCTTTCCTCAAATAAACTATTCTAGTGTGTTAAACCGCCAACCTCGTCTGCCATTCTTCTGGACAACATTGGGAAGGAAGGGGAGCAAGTAAATTGTTGATGTGATTGGATTGAGTTCTTGTATGTTTCTTATCTCGAGTATATCTGGAGTACAAATATGAGTTGTTTGCTGCTATTAGTCGTGAATCCAAATCACTTCTATTTTTCCATATCTTACTATTAATATTTGGAATGAAAAATATTACCCAAATTTACACAATCCAGGATCTTGCTGTGAAATTTGTTGCAGCTTAGTAATGGACGATGGTCTGGATCTAATGAATTTCTTTTCAATAAATTCATAAATAAGCAACCTCCAAAACACTTCAAATGGTCAAAGGAAAAGAATCTAGCGTCATTATATCATGCCCATCATGACTTATGTGAAATGAATTGATTGTTGACTAATGGAGAAGATATTCATTTTTAAACTTTTAAATATGTTGCAACACTTTACTACCACACTTATTTGCTTAAAACTACATATGAATCTTTCAGCTATTTTAAAATTTACAAGGCTTTAATTTCAATATTTGAAATAATTATCAGTTTAAATTTTCATATGTAATTTGAAACTTATTTAAATTTATAATGTGTGAAATGTACTTTGATTCGATCCAAAATTGAAAAATCCCATATGAACTCATGTAATTTTGGATTGAAAACCTGTTGAAACTTAAACTTCACATGTCAAAAACCTACTGAAACTTTAAGTTTCATATTTAAAACTTAAATACAGTTTAAAACATCAAGTTTCAAAATTTTGGAAGTAGAAGTTTCAACTTTTGAACTTTGATACTCAGAGTTGAGAAAACATTGGCAAAGACCCTGCCAATTAAGTAAAAAAATTGGAGCTGAGAAAACCTTGCAAAGAAAAGAGTATAGCTTAAAACTCTACAATACATATACAAATGTTTCAATAACCATATTTTTCAAGCTCTAGGTCTCAAAACACAGCCACCAATTCTTGATTGTACTTCTCGGTTGGAATATGGGAGGGGTGCATGCCTATCTATAACAAACAAATCTAAGATTTTTATTTTTTAGGATTTTTTAATTTTTGAAGGCTCAAATAAATCTAAGACAATCAGGCCGGCCGGGCCGAGGCTTAGGTTCAAACGCGGTTTGGTTCAAAAACGAACCTGGCAGTACTGAGCCATCTGGTTCGGCCTTGTTGGCTTGGCCCATATGGCCATGTTTAATATCAAATTAAGTAAATTAAATTTCTAAAACCATTTAAAATCAAACTCTACGCCCCCTAAATTTATTTGATTTTTATATTTTATTTAAATTTTTGTTGTTTATTGGTTCCTCTTTTTTTTGCCGTGAAACATCTCCAAACATATAGGACAATACATGAAGAAAATCATAATTTTTGTTGGAACTCACCAAGTAGAAAATAAAAACTCAGCAATACTTAATGATACCATATCGTTATTCAATGACAATTGAGGGTGAAAACTTGAGTCTCGAGAAACTGCATTTAAAGATGAGATGACATCCGCAAACTCGCAACTCTTGTTGAAACGCTTGAAACTCAATGATTTTTGCTCTCTTTCATTAATTAGAGTTAGAATTAGTTGCCACCAAAAAGACGTGCAATCTAGGTCTTAAGCGAGCGTCAGTACAGTGAGCGGCGAAACAAGGAATTCCTTGTTGGTGTGATGTGCTAGGGCACGGTGTTCTTACTTTGATTGATTTCCTTCCTAGTGTGACCGCCTTTTTTATGAATGCTGTTTGTGTGACCTGTGATCCCAAAACATGTCTAAAACTTTTTTTTTAAAATAGAACCCTTTTAACTTGGATCAAGGAGGTATTCTATCCGATATCGACAGTTGATGGTATTATAAAATCCGGTTATGGAGTTAAGTGGTGTTTTTTTAGGCTTATGAGCTCTGACTTATCTGTCTTATTTTTAATTTTGAGAATTTCCCAAGGGGGCCTCGAGAGTCGGATGGTCTTGAAATTTAGGATTTAGGGAGCTTTTAGACTCGCCTACGAGATAAAAATAAAACGGATTCAAAAGGTAATAAAAAAGTCAGATAAGTCAATATTAGTCAGATAAGTCATGAAAGTCAGATGCATTTTTGATTTATGAAATTGATTTGGACAGTCTTAGGGAGCAACACATGATTTAATCTATACTTTTTCTTACCCAAATACATAATCAGCTCCCTAGTCGTTCTCGTTTCGTCTAGCATTCAAGCTTCATGACGACGCCCGGATCCTGCCCCTCGACGGCGGTGGCCTCGTCCGCCGGCCGCCCTCCCGTCTGCCTCGCCGACGCCGCAGGTATTTGCTACATTCCCCTCCTAGTACCTTTCCTCCCGTACGGCCACACGCCTTGCTCCCTCCCTCCAGATTCTACTCTCCCACTTTTGGCCTTGAGCAGCGGGGTCCGGAGAAATGGCGCGGCCGCGGCTGGTGCTGTTCGGCGACTCCATCACCGAGCAGTCCTTCCGCCCCGGCGGCTGGGGCGCCGCCCTCGCCGACACCTACTCCCGCAAGGTACACACCGCGCCCCATCCCTCCGACAATATGCCCCGTCGTGGATTCGAACGTTCGATTGCTCAAAGAATCTCTTGAGGTGCTAGGCCATTGACCAGATGATGACTGCCTGCGTTCCCTGATGCTTGCGGACATATGTCCCTTGCACAATCATTGCAATCTTGCAAATGATTTTCGTTTCTTGCTTCTTGTCCTCATGTATGGGTCAGACATTCATTGCTCCTCTCTATCAGGCCGATGTTGTTGTCAGAGGCTATGGTGGGTACAACACAAGATGGGCTCTGTTCTTGATCCAACGGATCTTTCCCCTGGTAAGACTGTTTCATCCAGTTAATGTTAAATTACCATACGTACAGACTAACGCATGGTAAATCAACACTACCTGTGCAGGTTGGCTTACCACCTCCTTTTGCAACAACTATATTCTTTGGTGCTAATGATGCAGCCCTCTTAGGACGAACAAGCGAGCGACAACATGTTCCAGTTGGAGAGTTTAAAGAAAATCTCAAAAAAATTGTTAACCATCTCAAGGTAAAATGTATTTCTTTATATTCTTGATGACTTCAGGTTTTTAAGGAGGCCGTTATACAGGATGTTCTAGTTGTTTCTTTGTATGAAAGGAATACAAACATATTTAGGGAATGGTGTTTAAAACCTGATTTTCTGGACCATGCTGCAAGAGGTGTTTACATAATTTGAAACTAGGTTAAGGCGGCTAGGGCCATTGAAGGGGGGAAAACGTAAGGCATTTTCTGGCCTCCCCTTAGCTTGTATGCTACTTGCATAGTTAGGGGTTTTCTTGATCTTGAGTTATACAAAAACAGTAAACCAGATTTAGTTAAATTTAACTTGTTTTTTGAACCTAACCATCTTAATCTTACTTGGTTGTATAGGTTTAAACAAAGATCAAGAAAATGAATATCTTTCAGTTTTAGCGAAACAATGTTTTCACTAAATTACAGGAAAATGTGCTTTCTTAAAATCACTCAAGTAAACTTGTTTCCAAATGACTGCTTATGATTTAATAATGATTCTCTAAGTTTGCACTGTTTAGCATATACATTTTTTGAAAAAGTTTGTCTTGTTTAACAAATACATTTGTATCGAATGGAAACGACTGCTGGATAATGAGGTATCTTCTTGTGGATATAATGATGTCAAAATGCATACATCTCCAAGATCTTTTCTCTTCTCTTCTGATGTAAATATATTTTCTGTTATGGACACTTATGTTGAGTTTTGAAAAAAAAAACATTTTAGGCCTATCATGAGTCATGAATGTGACTTTGCCAATATTTATTGTTCTTCGGACTATGGTTCTATGGCATACCACTCTTTACTTTTTCTGTTGACTATGATTTTCATTCAGCTTAGCTGTGCAAGAAATTTTTTTTTTCCTCAAGAACCACGAAGTAGCTCTGCCCTTTTTGTCGGCTCCCTCTTCTCTTTGTCATAGAGAGCATTGACGTAATACAGTTACACATTATATTGAGTGGCTAGCAAAGCTGAAGATCAAGTACTGGTGTAATACAGAATTTGTCTAGCAGCATCAACCTATAGTAGTTGGGCTAACAAATTAAAAATAGTTTGGCTAACAAATTAAAATAATAAAATTAGTCCTTTTGGACTGGCTACGTTGTTAAAAGTATCAAGTGCTGGGGCTTACAAGTAGTGAAATCCATTGTAGAACAGCGAAAGCATTATATTTTGATATTTGAACTCCAAATTTAGACTGGCTGTAATTCTGCATATGTAGCAAGGTACCATCTAAAGGTATATATATCTATGGATTGCTTTGCTTTGGATCATGCATGGCTTGATCCTATTTTGCGATTATTAGGCTCAGAAGAAGTTTAAAAAGCATTTGTTGCTCGTTCCATTTAAGAGTTCACAGCCAGTCATCCTTAACTCTTGGTTTATTACATTAATAAAGTTGCTTTAACTAATTGTTATTATTGAAATTGAAAATTTTAATGTGGGTATTTCATCTGTACCAATCTCAGTGTCTCCCAGTCTATTATATAGTGAAATATGATACCATTATGAAAATTTAGTCTTATGTTATGTTTGCATGTAAACATCCTAAGTATAAGATAAATTTAGAATTCCAGTATTTGATCTTTTTTTTTGTGCCAACAGCAGTTATCATTCCTTAACATCATTTTCCAATATAATGTTTATGCTATGTCAATGCAGGATTGTTCCAATTCAATGGTGATTGTGCTGATCACCCCACCTCCTATTGACGAAGACGGAAGAGAAAGATATGCACGGTTGGCATCATTTCTCCTGCTGTGTGATACTTTGGTCTAGCAACTGTAGTGACTGGCTGACATAGAAAATAAAAAAAAATGAAAAATGAAGAAAAGCTAATGATTTTTATTGTTTCAACATAAAATAAAATCCTGCATTGCGCCAAGAACATATCCTTGCTTAGTAGCTGATAATATGTTTGCTCTGAGCGTTGGTCTGGACCTGTTATTAACTCAGAAATTATCCGATTCTTACTTTTCTGTCATTTCTATTTAAATATAGGTTGTCTAGTCTAGAGTTATGAAAATATTAAAATTAATTTGTTATTTTCCATTCATGTTGTCTGCAGTTATATATATGTTTCATTTTCCACAAGGTTTATTGAATGCATTATGTCGAGTTTATTAGTTGTTGATATAATTTTTTTTCTCTCAAGATCGCAATATGGAGAAGATCCAAGGAGGCTTCCTGAAAGGACAAATGAAATGGCTGGTGTCTATGCAGGTCAATGCAAAGAATTAGCAAGCGAAATGGATATACACTGCGTTGACATTTGGTCAAAGATGCAAACGACTACAGGATGGCAGACACTTTACTTAAGGTAATGCTTCTTCTTATGTTGTTTACTTTTGCTCTGCAAGGTATCAGTCCAAGTGAATTTAATATTTGGCATTAGGATTTTCAGATTTATATCTTACTAATAAGAGACTAAGCATACATGTAAACTTTTGTATATTGAATAGATGGTTCAATCGAAAAAAGTAAAATTATTTATTCACCAACACACGATAAGACTTTATTTTTTTCTAATAAAATCTACCTCATTTTTTTCGATTGTGTCATGTGCCTTGATATATTTCTTCTACCATTATAACATGAGGCTTCAAGTTGTGGTGTATTATTGTTCATTTACAAAGGATTTGAGATATCTTTGGTGCATTAATCTTTGTTCATATATTTGCTATGTATTTCTTTTAGTTAAGCCTGACGAGTTGATCCCATGTGTAGACTACAATATCATTTTTTTGAAGCTATTGTTGTTTCTTATTTTAGTAATAGTGCAATAGGGCTATGTTGAGTTTAGGAGTAGTTCTTATTGACGGATATCTTCTTTTTTTTGTTTTGAAAATAGTTGGGAGAAAGTTGTCAAATCCTCCAACTTAGGCTCTGTTCTTTTGGGCTTATCTAATCCGACTTATCTAACTTATCTTGAATTTCGAGAATTTTCCGAGGTGGCCTTGAGAGTTGGATGGCCTTGATTTTTAGGATTTAGGGAGCTTTTAGCTCGCCTACGAGATAAAAAAAAAACGGATTCAAAAAGTAATAAAAAAGTCAGATAAGTCAATATTAGTCAGATAAGTCAGACTTATTTCGTGACTTATCTGACTAATATTGACTTATCTGATTTTTTTTATTACTTTTTGAATCCGTTTTTTTTATCTCGTAGGCAAGTCTAAAAGCTCCATAGATCCTAAAAATCAAGGCCATCTGACTCTCGAGACCACCTCGGGAAATTCTTGAAGTTGAGATAAGTCAGATTAGATAAGCCTAAAAGAACAGCGCCTTAGTTACTCAAGACCTAACAAGTGAGCACTTGCAGCCGCTATTTAAGGAAAACAAGCTTCTCCAGAACCAGCCATCATTGTTTTAGTCTGTCTCAGAAGATGATAGCTTAATATGCATTGTAACGATGTCTGTTTCATCTCATAGGGATGGACTGCATCTGACACCGGAAGGAAATGCTATTGTCCACAACGAAGTTGTCGAAACATTGAGAGCTGCTGGTCTGAAAGCTGAAGATATGCCGTATGACTTCCCTCATCATTCCAAAATTGATGGCAAATGTCCAGAAAAGGCCTTCCAATGAAGTACTTTTACGCTGCGATGTGTCATGTGTGAACTGCTTGCTTCCTATGTCGGAACGTTTTGCTTTCCTCCTGCACTGCGCAAAAGCAACGATCAAGGAAGACGCTGCTTTTGCTTCGTCCGGTCCGAACTTTTGGAGAAATTTAGCATCCATTTTTAGTCGTGAGAAATAAAATATAAATATTATTAGAGCCATGTCATAATCACATTGAAATGAATTTAAATACTACTCGCTGTTCTGGAAAGATTTGTTTAGCCTACTCGTTAATATTTTCATATGCAATCACATATAAGTAAGGAAAAAGCACTGATTTGGTCACTTTAACTTTTGTATATGCCCCATTTTCGTCCATCAACTCTAAAACCAGGTTAACTCGATTTTTGAATTAGTAAAACCGGACTAAATTGGTACTTTGACTGGTCAACAAGATGGTTTTGATGGCTTTTCATTGATGTGGTGTCCATGTAGGCAGTTTTAGTTTACATGGCATCCATGTGGATGCGAGAAGAAGAGAGAGAGAGGGAATCAACATGTCTAACCCCGTGCAATATCACGTCAGCCAAACCCGTCACATGTAACATCATGTTAACGAAAACTATCTAAACCGCCGTTTGACCTGTTGAGAGACAATTTAGTCTGGTTTTGATAGTTTGGAGACCGAGTTAACATAATTTTAGAGTTCATATACCAAAATGGGACAAGAACAAAAGTTCACGAACCTACCTTTTCATATAAGGAATAAAAGTAGTGCAGTGTATTTTCATATGCAATCACATTATAAATAATAAAAGTAGAACGGTTAAAGCACACAGTCTCCATATAATTCGACTAAGGAATAAAAGTAGTGCAGTGTATTTTCATATGCAATCACATTATAAATAATAAAAGTAGAACGGTTGAAGCACAGAGTCTCCATATAATTCGACTCAATGCTTCCCAAAATTGACGAAGTGGACTTTTATAAACAAATGGATTACAATGTATATGTACTATGGTTATTGCTATCCTAAATGTTAGGTGCAAAACAACGAAAATAACATAATAATTTTTTTGAATCAAAGGACAGGAGCTCTACCAATTCATTCAAATAGGAGAAAAATACAGGAAAAAAGAAAAAAACAACAAGGTGCCAAGCACCCAACCACAACCGCAGTGCAACGCTGCCAACCTGCCTCGAAGTTGATCAACTCAGTGGGGAACAACACTAAAACAGCTGGCCAACACCGGCCACCCAACAATGCCAGCAGTCGATAGGAGCGCCCGACCCAATCAAAGCCACCGCTCAAGCGACGTCGACTCGGCTACCAAACAGAGACACTCTAATGGGGACCCACCAACAGCACGGGAGGACCACAGCGACGACGAGATCGTTGCTGCTGCTGGTCCACAACTGGGTTTTCACCTGAAAACTAGGGAAGGAGCACCTACGATGGTGCCACCAAAGAGGGGAATGGCGCCGGAAAGGTGTCGTCACCGCCGGCCCAAGTAGGAAGCCGGGTAGGGCTTTTGCCCGGCACACCGTCGCCCTGAAGCCGCACTGAAGAGAGAACTAGAGCATCGGCGTGAACACCAGATGTTGACCACCACCACGGCAGCCTCCAACGAAAGGCCACTGAACCACCGCCCACGCAACTCCCCCGAAGCCACCCCGCTCCCAAAGGGGGGTGGGGAGGAGCCGAGTAGGAACGGGAGACCGGACCGTAGGGAAGCAGCAGCAGCGACAAAATCTGGGAGGGCCAAAGGGCAAGGCTGATGTCGCCGAGCCAAAAACCCGAGCGGAGACCGGCGAGGAAGCTCATCAAGACCACCACGCAGTGAATCCGACCACCGGCCGCCGGATCCAGGCGCCCCGCCACTGGATCCGGGTGCCCCGCCGCCGGATCCGAGCACCCTGCCTCCGAATCCGGTCAGCCGCCACCGGCACCACCTCTACAAGAGTCGGCTCACCACCGCAACACCTAGCCACAATAGGAGAAAAGGGGGGAGGGGAGGAAGAAGGAGAGGAAGGGACGAGGCCTGCCGCCACTGCCGCACTGGTTGCGGCGGCGACGGCGGCGGGGAGGGTGAGTCGGGGGCAATTTTGCTGGCGGCGACCGAGTTACCCCTCGAGTCTCCTCGCATGCGACTCAGGGGGTACCGGACCAGTTGCCTCCCTTCGAGAATAACATAATAATTGACTTATACGTATAGCGCACATACACTTTGTTCTCTATATTTCATAATAGAATTACTTTATAATGGGATGTAATTTTCCTCTTTTCAATTCTGCTATCATTTGGTGAGGCCATGTGGTCTTGTAATAAATTAAAACAGTTTGTGGGCTGTGTACATCTTAGGATGTAGAGGCCGGAAATATTCCATTATCTAAAAAAAATATACACGTTTATGATCATGAAAGCCAAGGATGCCTTTTTAAAGGAGAGTACGCTGCAGATATCCCCATATGCAGTATCAGAATAGGAAGAAGAGCAATGCGACTCGGAAGCAGTGAAAGAGGAGGAACAACGGTGGTGACGCTGCTCCAATTAAAGCTCCCCGGAACCCTCACCATCGAAGTTAGAGAGGTAATAGGGATTCTCTTCTCGTCTTGAAGCTTCAAGTTCTAGCCCAGATCTAGTTTTTAAGGTTAGGGTTTGTTATCCATCCATTTTGCATGATGGAATCGATGGCAGAACAGCTTGCTATAGTAATAAACTCCTTTGTAAGATTTTTCAACATAAAGTTTGTCTTGGGTGGCCTCCTTGATGACTTCTTTGATAGGGTTGGTACCTGTGGTTCCCAATATATTGATGGGGTATTTTGTCTGCCCTTGTGGTGGGAGTTTTATGTCAAGTTGATGTGCAGAGTTCCTCTCCGATCTGCACATACGGTCGATGGAGGCAGACTAGAGAAGAACGGTGGAGGAGTTAGATTTGGATGTTCGTGTATCATCCCGGCAAGAAAAAACACGTCTTTCAGAACATGCATAAAATTCTAGCACAACACTGCTAGTACAGGCACTATACCACGCATACTACAAAAACTTGATCCGAGAGAGGAATGCAACTTAATCTTAATATTGCTTCTAGTAGATATTGGTTCTATATGTAGAGTTAGGTTGTAATAGTTTTTTCTATGATTGTAACATTTTGACCAATGATCTAAATTCTATTTTTTTTAAAAAAAAAAAGAACAGAAAGGAGAGCATATGATGCGTATCAAGAAAAGAAAGAGATTATTGGTGCATGTGTTTCTTATGCCGAAAGGGGAGAACAAGAAATGAGGAGTAATTTTTCTGTATGTCACTGCAGAAGTGTCAAATCCTATGACTGCCATCACTTAAGCATGTATCTCTCTGTGCTATCCTACTTTGCCGGCTGTTCTCTTCTTTGTCATTGATGAAAACTTATCTTTTTGTTTAAGCTATATAAATATTTTTAAAGATTTTGTAAAAATCATAGTGCTACTAAGTACGTAGTACATTCGATGTAGATTTTTTATCAATAATAAAGAAGGGAACAATCTGCAAATGCAATAACATAGATTAGTGAGATCATTTGGCAATGGTAGGCACGAGTTTGGGGACTTCTGCAGTGACATAGGAGGAATTTTTTAAAAATGGAACATGTTTCACCTGCGTCACTCCTTGGTTACGTCAAATTCATGAAGATATATGAACCGATTCAAAGAATGTCATTTAGCAAAAATACATGTTTTCAAAGCACGTGAAGCTTTCCGATGCATCAAACAGCGCATCGTTTGCAGCTTTTAAAAAAACACTTCTCCTTGCACTTCTTCCTCTTCTTTTCCTTTAGCTGGATAAATTTTTGGTACGTTCCTCTTCCCTCTGCTTCCTTCTGCCTCCCTCGCAGTCCCTCCTATCCGGAAACGCAACGATTGGACAAATTAAGCGCGAAAAGAGAAACGATTTCAAGAAATCATGATAGATAAATCAAGCAGTGAAAAGGGGTGACGGTGGCCGCCAATGACTCCATTCCTCGCCGCGACGACGTCGACGGACGCTGCAGAAGCTGCTTCGGGTCGTGGGTGGCCAAGAGAGGTCACAATCACATAGGGGATAAAAAAGATGTATAACATTGACATATATATGGAGTCCAATTTGGATTTGGATGTGCAAGTGTTTCGTTTCTTGGAAAGTTTACTCCAAGGCACACACGACGGATATGGTGCCAGCCCGAGACTAACCATATGTGCTCCGCAATATCAAAAGGTAAGATGCAACCCTAAATTAGGGTTTTCCTATTTATGTGTATTTTTCTGTCTTACATCTCATAGGAGGGCTATATAAACCATGGCAATAACATCCATGTGTAGACCCTGACTGTGACTGCACTTCGGTGGTCCGTCGGACGAATTAAAAATTTGCAAGCTTATTGCTTTGGGTATACATCCGTGTGTATAGACAGCAAAGCTACTCAAAGTTTTTGAACTAGTATTTAAATTGAAATGTTGTTGAACTTAAGGTTTTTAGTCAAGTCAAAATTTTGTTATCATGAGTACCGAATTTTTGTTTTTGGATTTAATTTTTCAAATCATTCCAAAGTTTTTCTTCAGATTTTTTTTCCCACCAATAAGAGGTGAAGAAGACCGAGAGTCCAGAGCTGATGATTGCGTGGAAGCCTGCGAGCTAGCTATTCTCTCAAGAAAACAGCGCCTTTCTATTCCATTCAAAAATTATTTGTATCAATTTTTTTTAACTAAAGGACAAAAACAGCACCTTTCTATTCCATTCAAAAAATATGCAAACACCAACTTTAAGAGAGTAGACACCGTAACATTCAGTTCAACTATAGAACGGGCTCAACACAAAAAAAGACTAACATGGTCACAAAACACCAAGCACGTAAGCACTCCCATAAGCTACTCTTAGAGCATCCATATCAGCTACTTCAAATTTCTACTCTATAATACTATTCCCTATACACTTTATTTATTCTTATAAAATTTCTTCGTACTTTACACTACGCTCTTAAAGATTCCTTCCCGTCTACTCTATCCCTAGAAAGTCAGATGAATAGTGTTATCGAGTGCCTACTACGGATGCTCTTATGTCCTAAGAGAGAAGAAAGCTAAGTTATTATCTAGGACAAAACATCAACAACAGACCACATGACTCCTTTTAAGTGCAAACAAAAACAGCTTCAAAGAAGAGAACACGAACATCTAGGCCCTCCATTTCTGTTTGCCACTACAGAGGGAAGAATCGCCTTTTGTCCTTCACATACCGCTGAAGTCAATTAAAAGCTGACGAATCCCTCGTCTTTCAAGCTCTCGATGGTCTCCCTAATGCTCGTCTCTAGGGGAATCAACTCGATGCCCAAGCTTCTTATCTTGTCCTTTGATACCTGGTAGGTTGGGGCAAATGGCTTATCATCTGCACACCTGGGAAAAAAGAGTACTATCACTCATTGTAATGTTGTGGTATGACAGGAAATATTTATTAGATCTGGACAATAATGAACAAAGAAACAAAAAATTGACCCAACGGTACACTGTCAGTCACTCTGCAAAATCATCCTTGCAAAAAGAAAACGAAAAGTTAAAAGTGACTAGTCGGGCGAACACCAGCTAGAGATCGTAATAGAATGTTGTGATCTGATTCTGAAACAGAAAAATTTAGTACCTAAGAAAAACATGCAACAAACCAAAATCGCAAGCAGCATTCAACATTACATATCGAATTATGTTGTTCTTCATGATAACATGCTTCCAGGAGGCACCACTCGAGAGAGTTAGGGGCTGTTTGGTTGCCTTCTTTCACGAGCCTGGTCCGTTCAACTCAGCCAGGCTGATAGGATACGGGATGTACAGATACAGAGACAATGTTTGGTTGAGTGTTTAGTAGGTAGGTATTTTGAAATTTAAATATTTTGAAATTTATATAGCAAGTGTGGTCTAGTTTTGTTCGAAAAATGTCAGGAACCCATTTTTGAAATCGGTTCGATAATAGGAGATGCTAATAAAAAGATATAAAGAAAAAAGAAAAAAGAAAACTTGCGCGGAACACATGGCACCACATTTATGGTTTGCTATTGTGGCTGACAGAGGCCCCTGCGTAGAACACGAGGCTGCCATGCGCTGCATCCAGAGATACGCTCATTTTCTCCGTATCTCCAGAGCCAGGCTGTATGAAGAATCTTCCATCTAGAGAGTCAGGCTCAAAACTAGATACAGGCAACCAAACATATGAAAAAAGCAAGATTCTGTATTTATAGATGCAAATCTCTATGCATGCAGACAACCAAACAGCCCTTTAATATACCTCTCTGGCAGCCGAATGCAGGGGTACATCTCATGTATCATATCGACAAGCTCAGAAGAGTGCACCACTCTCTGTATCTTCCGTTTGTTGAAGCAACTTGGTAAGCAAGGACGTGTGCCATGGCAACATCCTTGACATTCACCTATTCATGGCTTAAATTTGGATAGGTTGGTGTTCCTGCACAGACAATCAATAGGGTCAAATCTCCTCCCTTTCTTGCTGAGAATCCATGCAAACAGATATTCATTAGATTTTTCTCTGGAACAAACAAATGCAAATAAAGATGTGCCCACAGTAAGCTCCCTATTGCTTAAATAACTCGCTAGAGAAAATTTACTTGGTGAGGTGACACTTAAAATTTCAGGCTGCAGTATGATCGATCCATCCTGGGTTTATTGTCACTAGTTCAACTCCATGGTCCTTTGAGAACTTCCAAGCGGCCTCCTATGCAATTGTCTTGGATAGGGCATACCACCGCTAAAGCAAACGTAAAAAGAATCAAGAAACAACAAAAAAAAAAAAACAAACAAATTTTGGTACCAAATTTGGGAGAAGAAGGGAAATCACTTGAACATCCGAAAGCCAAGTGTAAAATTTTTAGAGAACATCAATGCAAAGGAATAGAATGGAGGATAAGAACAAAAAGTTGGCAATTGTCGCTCTTTCCGCTTGTGGAGTCAAAGATGAATAAAACTGTTTAATTTTGACTGCTAATATATAAAAATAATTAAATTCGGGACATGAGTATTGTCAGTAGGTTTGTAGTGATACTACTTGATTCACAAATGGACATGAAAATTTCAAAGTTACTCATTCGGTGTCAATCTGAAAATTTGGAACATTCCGGGAAAAAAAACTCCCCCATCTGTCTTAATATACTCATGATCTCGGAGCGATCCTTCTAGCGTAGTCTAGATAATCCTTGAAGCACGAAATTTTGAAGCCTGAACCTTCACACCCGGTTTCAGCTAGCAACATTGAAACGCATAAAGTTTAAATCAAGTACAAAATTGTTTTCTTTTTAAGATTAACGTGAGGTTTTGTAGGAGAGTCCCCAGCAGGTAGGTTCAGAGCGGCTGGTAGACGAGAGACGAAAGACAAGAACTAACAGAGGAATGCACAATTGATGTGTCAACCAAGACATTTTTCTAATCCATTTCTAGCACAAGACAGAACAATTGCAGACCTGAGCTTTCTCACAAACTTCTGGGACAGAAAACCATGTCTCGTCACCAACCACACCAGGTGTCGTTGGTCTCCCGTTTCGTCAAACAGCGGCAATGGATGATGTTAGCGTGTGTTTGATGATGTTAGCGTGTGTTTGGTTGGTGGGATATGTAAGGATAGAGCCATCCCATCCTATTTTTTCATGTGTTTGGTTGGTTATGAGGAGGGATGGAATGGCTCCCATAGAGGAATATTCCTCAAAATGCTGCATGAGCCCATCCCACAAAAATGATGGAACGTAGCCATCCCACTTGGAACATGAAGATGACAGTGGGCTCATCCTTAAAAACTGGGATGGAGCCATCCCATTCATAAATAAGCGTGTGTTTGGTTGGTGGGACTATCCCATCCTTAAAAACTGGAATGGAACCATTCCATTCCACCTTGCTCTCTAACTAAACACACGCTTAGTTCGCGTCGAAAGTGGGATTGGCTAAACTTATTGTGAACTTAGGATTTTGAAATTCGATCGGTACCAAGTTTAGAGTTTAGAGCGTACCAGCCTTTGATCCTGCAATCAGTAAGAAAAAGATGTAATCAGTTTTACATAGCTGATTAAATCTACGAATGTATTATGAACCTGTCTGATATGAAGAACAACAAAAAAAGTTAACAATTCTAAAAGATAAAGAAATTATTAGCTTAGATTATATCTAAACCAATAGATTCAAAGGATAAAGAATCTATTATTAAGCCAACATAATCAACTAAATAGTAGAGCCAGTGGTAAATTTATTATTAACTAGATTAACAGGTTAATCTAACTAACAGAACGAAAGGTAAACAGAATATTGGTTGATAGCAAGCTATAAACCAATAGAATGAGGGTAAATAGACTATCACGAACAAATGTGTTGATCGATAGAACGAGAATAAAATGTAACCCTTAGTCAAAACAGCGACGTGCAATAATATCGACTAATATAATATTTTAATGAAACCAAAAGCCGATGCAAGCCCATAGATCGAATTAACTCGAGACACTATTTATTTGCAAGCAACTCATATGATGTATACAATCGAGAAAGCAACACGCAACAAGTTGATCGAAAACAAAATACGGCAAAACTAGGCTAAATGTAATAAAAAATAAAGGACAAGTAAAAAGTAGATTTGATTGAGTAGTGTTGGACTCTTTACATGCTACTATCGGCTACATATTTATATAGACTCATGACTCAACCAAATAGGATTCTAACCCATTTTTTATATGTGTTGACTCAATACCAGACATATTTATCTTAGACACTGTCTAATTTACCTAATAATCCGATACAGAATCATCTTGTCATAGCCGATCCGGCCCGTAATAACTTTTTCCGTAGCCAGCTCATCTTAACCGATTCTAGAAACCTTCTAACTGAATTGGCTTTTCCAAAATTAGACATATATATAACTACTCTCGGTACTGAAGCTTTCTTGCAGGAGGTCAGCACGTTTAGTGTTCTTTTAGTGCCGGGTCAATTAGCTCAGCCTGAAAGGATCGAAAAACATATGGGAAAGAAAATGTGGTGAAACAAGGATTATGCTCCAAGTAGTGTTCTGCGATGAAGAATGTAGCACGAATAATTTGGCCTGAGAGCTGTGGCGAAACTGATTCATCTCGAAGATGATATTGTTAAAGTAGAAATGTATAGGGACTTATTTGCTTATTTTCTCTGTCTTGTACGTGTGTATAACTAGTCTATTTGGGCCTATTGAACAGTATGCTGCAACATTGACATATGGCACCAACATCTGGGAGTGGTCGACCATGCTTCAGGTCTTCCTCAATAGTCAGCGTCTCTGGGTCACCTCACTGGAGCGACTCCACCACCTGTCATGCCTCCTGCTCCTGTGGCCCTCGTTTCTGGTGCTGATGGCGCTCCAGTTGCTCCTACTACCCAGGTGGCTTACGAGGTGGCTATCGAGAGGCACACTGCTGCTCTTCAGCTCCTCGAGACTTGGCATGCTGACGAAACCCGTGCCGTTGCTGTTCTCACTGGTAGCATGAGGATTGACCTAGTTCTTGACCTATGCTCCTTGCCCTCCACTCAGGCGATGTGGGAGCGGGTGTAGGCTCAGTACCAGCCGAGCAGCCACGCCCTCTGGACCTCTGTCCTCCGCCTGTTCGGCTCGCTTCAGCAGGGCAATTCCTCCGTCGATGCCTTCTATCTTCAGTTCAGTGATGCCTGCCGTTAGCTCGACTCCTTCCAACCGACTCCGGACACTTCCTACGCGACTTGTGTTCGTACCCGGGAGCTCCTTGTCGCACAGTGTGTCTTCGAGTTCCTCACCAGGCTTCGTCTGGAGCTCGAGCCTCTTCGTGCTCAGCTGTTGGCTTGCTCCCCGTTGCCTACTCTGGTTGAGGTCCTCACTCAGGTCCGTGCCGAGGAGACACGCCTGGGAGCATTCTCTCGTCTCCCTCGACAGCCCTAAGTGCTACTACGGTCTTTTCCAGGGCCCCGATTGTGTTGCTGCCTGGTGTCACTACTCTTCCTCTCCCTGCACCAGTAGGTGGCTTGGCCGAGGAGGGGTGTTGCTACTGCAATGTTTCGCTGCAACTACTGCAAAAAGACGTGTCAGACCATCCAGCAGTGCAGGAGTCATTTCCAGAAGGCTAGTGGTGGCACCTCTGGCACCCCTGGAGCTTCTGGTGCTAGTGGGGCCACCACCTCTCGACCACCAGACCGGGCTCAGGAGCTCGCCCAACGCCTTGAGCGCATGGAGTCGCGCCTTGACACTCGGGCTCCTCTAGAATCCTCTACTACCGCCTCTCCGGGTCCCTCAGGTATCCAGTCTCCATGGTACCTTGATTCAGGTGCTTTCTTTCACATGGCACCTGATCCCACTCATCTTGTGTCTTGCTGCACCCCGGTTACTCTTATGTACATCAAGACGGTTGATGGTAAACAGCTGTCAGTTGCAGGACGAGGCACTCTTCACACCTCGTCTTTCCACGTTCCAACAGTTTCCTATGTTCCTTATCTACACCTATAGCTCATTTCTGCCGGCCAGCTTACCGATCTTAGTTTTTGTGTTATTCTAGAGTCTGACTCTTGTTCTATCTAGGATCGCAGCACCGAGACCCTAGTTGGCACTGGCCAGAGATCCCATGACTCCCCGCACTTGTGGGAGCTAGACTGGCTTCACCTTCCTTCCTCTTCCGCTTTCACTTCCACCGCTACCTCCAGGAGCCAGTTGTCCACCTCTTTTGATGCCACTGCCTTCACCACCACCACCACCACCACCATCAGTTTTACTCAATGGCATCATCGTCTGGGTTATATGTCAGGGTTCCGTCTTTCTTCTTTGATGAGTCGTGGTGTTCTTGGGAAGTTTTTGGTGATACCTCCCTCTCTTGTCAGGGCTATAAGCTTGGGAAACAGCTACAGCTGTCGTATCCCACCAGTACTTCAGTTTCAACTCGTCCTTTTAATTTGGTCCATTCTGATATATGGGGTCCTGCCCCCTTCGTTTCGAAAGGGGTCACCGGTGGTATGTGATTTTTATTGATGATTTCTCTCGCTTCACCTGGATCTATTTTCTCAAGTCTCATGATCACCTTGGCTGCCTATTAGGCCTTTACTGCGATGGTTCACACTTAGCTCGACTCGCCATTCATATGTTTCGTGCTGACTCTGCTGGCGAATATCTATCAGTTGCTCTTCGTCAGATCCTCCTAGAATAGGGCACTCTTCCTCAATACTCTTGTACCGATGCCCATGCATAGAATGGTGTTGTTGAGTGCAAGCATCACCACCTCCTTGAGACTGCCAGAGCTATGATGCTCACTGTCTCTGTTCCACCACAGTTCTAGGCTGAGGGTGTCTCCGCTGCTGTCTACCTTATTAATCTCCAGCCTTTCACTGCGCTTCAGGGTGCCATCCCTATTGAAGCATCTCTTTTGTCGCCCTGCTCAGTACAGTCACCTTCGTGCATTTGGGTGCGTTGTCCAGGTAATTCTTCAGCCTCGTGAGCGCACGAAGCTAACCTCTCAGTCTGTTCCATGTGGCTTCCTTGGCTATGATTCTGAGCACAAGGGTTTCCATTGTTGGGATCCTGTTGGCCGCAGGATACGGGTCTCTCGTGATATCACCTTTCACGAGTCTCACTTTTTCTTTGATGAGTCCCGATCCTCGGCCTCTCCTTCCAGTTCTTCCTTGTCCTTGGGGGATCTCTCTTTTCTTACTCTTCCAGAGTTCTTCTCTGTTCCTCCGCTTTCCTCTTTGCCTTCTCCTCCACCCACTACTATACCCACTCCTTCGCCAGTCCCATCTTCCTTTACTACACCCACTCCTTTACCAGTTTCACCTTCTCCGTGCCCTCTTCTTGTTTCCCAGCCTTCCTCTTCTTTATTGCCTCCTTTGTCCCATCCGCCCATTCGCTTTCACTACACACGTCGTGTTCCCTCCTCCTCCTCCATGTTGGGTCTTGCTCCTAAGACATCTTCCTCCAGTTCTGAGCCTTCTTCCTCCTTACTTGGGCCTGCTCCTACTTAGGTGACACCTCCCTCCACCCTCGCCGGCGGGTCAGCAGTTCAAGTTCAGGGCCCCGTACGTGCTTTACTCTCCTAAGGTGCTTGGCTCTTAGAGCCCTTAGCTGCAGCTGCCGGTGGTGCGATTTGCTAGTCCTGCCTTCGGGTCAATTCCTCAGGTTAGCTCAATACGTCGAATTAATGCTTTTGCACTATCTTTGTAAAGGACTTCTTCATCTCGGTGTCGAGCGCCCGCCTACTCGGAAGGCGGCGGACCAAGATGACATCGCAGGTACTTCACCTCTCTCACTCTGAAGCCCCGATATCCGATGGAGCACCTGGAGCCCGGTTTTGGATATCTCTTTTGGCGGTCTTCTCCCAATGAAGTATGAAGCCAGATCCTACAGCTCCTTGCAGCTCCCCGATCGGCTCGATCGACACAACGAGGCTGATCCCTACATCTAGTGCTTGAGCTCGAGCTTCATCAGTTGCTTCGCGCTGATTGTCGACGAGCCTCGTTCACATGTCTCAGCCTTGGGTTAGCTCCCGCTCCAAATACCTATACACCACCTTCTCCCTAGCAGCTACCCTGTCACTGTTGACCGGCGCTGTCCTTGAGCCCAGTCTCCATATCCTTGAGGCACATTTTTCTTCTCGCGATTATTGACTTCCTCGTCCTGCGATCAGTTGACCAGAAGACCAAGCGAATCTTCGGGACGGCTGCCTGCATGGCAATATCCGGTGAGCAGAAGAACAGCATTTCAGCGAAATTCGCCGCTGCTGTTTCGCTATACTTCATCGCTCGGTGAAGTGATTCGATGCTGACTCGTCGATCCGTGTGTCTAGGCTCATGCTTAGGTTCAAGATGGCATCAAGATCACTGCTTTCCAAAGGATCGATCGATGATCCAGAGTTTCGAAGTATGAGCTCACAACATATCGGTGTTGATGCATTTTATATTATTCCGGCCGTAGGATCGGTAGTTACTATTAGTCATGTGCCTTCTAATCGTTAAAGTTGCCGGTGTGTCCGATCAAAAAACCGGACGTACTAGAATCGATGATTATCATCTCTCCAAATTTGGTGTTGTTGTAGATCCACCATGGGTTTGAGGGATGTTAAAGTGAAATGTATATAGGCTTATTTGCTTATTTTTCTCATTTTGTGTATCGTCTTGGTGGTATAACTAGCCCATTTGGGTCCATTGAGTAGTTATCTTGCAACAAGATGATGAGATTATTTGCCTCTCGTTTCCTGTTTCCCTTACAAGATGTGTGTGATCATTTAATGATCAACCTAATAGAACGGATTCTTGTGAATTTCTCTTTAGAGAAGATCAATCATACAGTACTACTAATCGATTTGAAGTTTTGATTCCGGAATTGGTTGTATGGAAACAACAACGCCCACCAACCGAGCAACGTGAATAGAGCCCCAGCAAGATTAATTGCTTTGAACAAGTGGAGCCTCACGCTTGTGATAGGTTTCTTGGTGTCATCCAAATCACAAAGTCAAAAAGTGGCCGCTGTGCAAAGGCGTAGGAGCGTAACGCAAAGGTCGTACTACTAATCATATAAACATTATAGCCCGATAGGTTTACCGGCCGATGAAAAATCTTTGAGAGTATAGTATAAAGTGTGATCACATCTCAGAGAGTCAGAATCGGGGGCTTGGGCACGGGATGCCCGAAATACCTCTAGAACCAAACACACCTTCAAGGTGTTCCGAGCGAATGCAAATATCAATGGCCCTTCATCAGTTCTAAGTATATATAATTAAATTTTATTTTATATTTATTTTATTTTTTCAAAATATATAAATGATATTCAATTTAAAAAATAAATAAAAATAGACTTGCTCATCATCATGGCAAGAATCAACCCTGCTCTTTAAGCCGTTGTCAGCAATGATAGAGCGAGATTTTACAGCTGGCTCGTCCGCCCGTGGCTACACCTTGACGGCCCCACGCCACCACGCAAGGCTACACGTGGCAGAGTCTTTGGTTAGCATCAGGATGGGGCTCATTGTTTTTGACCGTCGGCGAACGGGCGAAGTCTAAGGCGCGATACTGACTGATCGGCGCCTCTGGCACAGCAAATCCAAGACCCAAGGGAACTCATGATGGCCGCACAAGTGCTGCCGGAAGTTGAGCGATGTTGCCATATTTTGGAGCGAGACCGAGTTGAGACGATTGTTGATTCGCGAGTGACGATATTCTCGATTCGGTGTTTTTTTATTATGTAGTATAAAAATTTATTTAATAAAACTTAGGAGATAGTCATATTTAGTGTAATGTTACATTATATATAGTATGGTTATATACAGGGTTTAGGCTTTAATATAGTCGTCAGTTCGTAGAGGGTTATGTGAGATTAAGGGTTTAGCTAGAAAGTAGCAAGAATCACTGGCTGAGAGCTGTAGCTGGGGTAACGGCTAGTGCAAGGTATTAGGCTCTCTAGGATTTTAGGCTATAATGGGTATATTTTAAGTTAGATTTTTTTTGTTAAATGAGAATGCTGATGGTATTTAGAGTTTAGATTGAAATAGTATAGTCAATAAATTACCATGTGTGTATCTACATGGTAGGGTTAGGTTAAAAGAAGGAATAAAGGGTAATATATAGTGTTTATATTGAAAATAGTATAGTATTTTACTAATTTATTAGATGTTGAAGAGTATTTTATATTGTAGAGCTAATGAACAAGATGTTCGACATTTACATGCGATTAGGGTCAATATTGTATTGTTAAAAATAGATGTAGAAAAATTGTGAAATCAATGTGCAAAATTTGTAAGGTATGTGTGAGCGGAGACAAGATCAATTTTATCCATTATGGGGGGAAAGGAGATTGTAAGGTCATTCGATAGATTTATCAATGTTCCAATAATGTACATTAGGGATATGAAGACCCAAAGGTCATTTAAGGCTACAACATTGGTTTATCACACGCGTAACTCAACAAAGACGCTTCCTCGAGGTAGAATTGCAGTGGTCAAGAGGTGGAGTTTGATACCTATATCGGACTTGGGCGCCGTTGACGCTACGCTTGAATGAGATTGCAATCGTTTTCCCTAGTTCTCTTAGTGCAGTACAAGCACACATGTAGAGCAGGTGAGAGGTGACTAGTGGTGCTAGGTGGAAGAAGAGAAGAGGAAGAGGAGTGCACGTGACGGTGACACGCGCGAGATATTGGAGTGAGAGGAGAGAAAGAAGTAGGAAACAATTGGGCGGCACCACTAGAATTGGCTGCGACTGTACCAGTTGGATGGCGCACTGTATATGAGGACAGCTTTCATGGCGCACACTATGCGATGCTCCAGTTTGCACCAGAGAGTTTGGGTGCAGGCTTAGATGTATCAGATCCCGGATGCCTACCATTGGTGACAGGAGCCAGGAGCCACTAAGAGTGAGCCACTATGCACCGTCTTTACTTGGTGGAAGTATTGTACTCCGAGAGGGGAGAGGAAGAGAGGTAGTGAAGTCCGAGAGTAGAGTAGTCGAGTAAAAGTGGGTGTGTTCACGTGATGTGATCGGGTGTTGTTAGTGTGTGGCGATTAGTACAAAATCACAAGAGCGTGCTATGACATGAAGGAGTATCAATGTGCCGCATATAAAGAACCGACATCAGAACGAGCCCGTTATATTCGGGTTAGAAAATGCGGTATACGTAACAATATTGTCCACATGGTTGTAATGTACTCTGTTAGTAGGAACCTTTGAGAGCCCGGTCATTGAGTCACCAAGTATCCTACGATGAGACATGAAGGCTGAATAAGGCTAAGGTTTTGGATACTGCACCATTTGGAAAGTGGCTAAGCGATCCGCACGAGATAGGAGACAAGCAAAGGGGAGTACAAGAAATGGGCTGCACCTCACGCAAGTAGGGTTTCACCTGAGCGCGCATCTTCAACATATTGTGGGTTAGTGCATATTGGGTCCGTGCATATCTGCTGATCCAGCAAGGCAAAGATAATTGGCCTGGCTATGCTCGCATATAAATGTATAGCAATTGTAGCAATAAAAATTGCTGACAATCGGTGGCAGCAATATGTGAAAGGTGGCAACAATCAGCAGTGCCGATAATGAGTGTGATGCGGGTGATGAGGCAGAGATCCGCTTAGAGAATATGTACGGTGCAGATGTGTCTGTTAGATGGATATGTCTAAGGGTACTTCTGTTGCGAATTACAAATGGCTCAGAAGAACGACCGGGGGCAAGGGTTTGTATGATATGCTCAGGAGGGAAATTTTTTTAGTCACTTTATGAGATAAACCCTGCAACTACAGACAAAGGCGGGCGGGGCCACGAGCCGGTTGTGCAAGTGAGTGCCAAAAATGTGCGACAAAAGGCGAAAGGAAAATTCATGGATGGATCCAAGGAAGTACAGTAGTAATCTTGCACTAGCGTCTCATTTGCAGTGAACGATGAAAGTAAAGGGCGCGCGAGATTGGATTTCGGAGATGGAAGAGAAGGCGTTCCCTGGCCTTGCAAGACGGATCACGGAAATGAATAATAATGACGGAAATGACGGAAATAATCATGGCACAAGGTACTTGATAGGTTGCATTGTGGTTGCCCTTCACGATGGGAACTGCATCGTGTCCACACTCGGTCATGTCACGCTGAGGGGCGCGTATGCCGGTCCTGCCGCCTGAGGTACACGCCGCCGCTGTAAGATGATACTCAAGACTAACGACATCAATGAAGACTTCATTCGAAAGCATTCTTGGTAGCTTGGAAGGCGTGGAAGGGTCATCTCGATGCATAGATCACCGCTCGAAGGCTCTCTACATGCCAAAACTTGTTCTCGATGGCTCCTTCAGATTTGCTTACTCTCATGCGAGAATATCACCCAATCACCCTACTACCATTTGTGTGAGTGTCGGAAGAAATCGCTACGGGAATTTCGATCCACATAAGTGGTTCCGTCGTGATGCTGAGCGAAATATCGCCGGTGGCACGGACACTATGAACTAAGTAATTTGATCGTTCTTGCGTGCGTGACACCGGGTAGAAGAGAGATCACGGCGGACACGGCGGGTTCGGTAACGGATCGAGTCTGCGAGAATTATGGTTCGAGGAGTGATGTGACAAGCCTCCATTTGGGTCTACACGATGATTGTCATGAGGCCCCGGTGCTCTACGACTATGAAAATTATTATCTGTCTAACTTCTTGATATATATAATTTATATTTGTAATATTCAGGCCAATGTAATTCACATATACCACAATGTAATACACCTTCGGTCGTGGCAATGTAATATGATGACTTATTTATGTTTATGTAATATGTTATGTTTGTATGATATGTAGTTAATACATGACATTATCTTTTTAGTATATATAATTTTTTATGAATTAAATACTTCTGAATTGATAAATCTCATACTTGCATACATATCTCGAGGGTGACAGGGTAGAGGGGGAATGTGGCCGGTTTCTATGGTGAACGTCAAGTCTATTAACGGCTGCTGCTGGCGACCCTGCTGGCCCCTGACCCGAGGCCTAAACGCACGTGGATGCTTTGTCTACGAGCCTGCTGCTCGAACCGCGCTTAGCCGAGTTTCCGGGCTGTCTATGGGTTGACGAGGGCTAAGCGAACCCTCTACGTTTTTTAGTTTTTTAATTTAGCTTTTATACCGTGGACGAATGTTTTACGGCTCGTTCATGGTAATGCTACGGCTTTGGAGCAATCGGGATCATTGCAGCTTTGGGACGATTATTATCGTTAGGCATATGTCCCCGGCGTCCTGCGCTTGATTAGCGTCGTGCGCGCAGACACGACGCACTCGTTTCCCGGCGGCCCAAACGCCCTTCTCCCGATCTCCCCGCAGCGTATGGGGCCTGACCTCGCTTCTCTTCTGGCACTGGGCAGTTTTGGTCCGCTACCAGACGACGGTGACCATTCGAGTACACCTTGGTTTGCTACACACAGGCTGTACGTGAGTGTACCGCCTCCGTACGTCTTTTCCGCCTGCTCACGTGTTTCCAACCTCAAAGTGAGACGCTAAAGTCCAGCAGGAAGTGGTTCTTCAAAGGAAGTAGGTGGCTTATTGCTTCAGGGCGATGTTCCTTGCTAACATTACTTGGCGGTAGGACCATCAACGGTTGGTAAGAGGAATGGTTTCCACACCCAACACCTTGACCACCACACCAGGCCTGATTGTGCCGGGTGATGTTCACCTGCCATTGCATAACACCTCCCACGCACAGAACGCGCATGTCCTGCGCGCATTGCCTTGCGATTGACGCTACTGCCACCTGGCGCGCTCCTTATGTGTTGTCCTTGGCACGCTGCGCTTGTCTTGGACGCGCCGTCCCTGATCTTTCTAACAAATGAATTGCGATATCGTCCATTGATCCGCCTATGGATCGAGGTCGCCAGATTATGCGCTAACCAATACGCAATAGCCCACTAGGGGCTTATGGCGGCTTGGTAGGTTTCGCGAGGGGTACGAATGTTAAATCATGATTTATGCATTAACTCTGTTCGTGTTTCTGACCGGTGCTTGCAATTGAGCTGAGGATACAAGTCCTACAGTACCAGGGGACGAAATTGAGGTTGGGCCAGATACCCTACGATTTTACGCTGCTGCCGTGCGATGTGGGATCGGTGAAGACTTTCTGCCGGGTTGAAGGTACGATTCGCAGCCGCAATGTTATGCTCCTCCCTACCGTTCTCTGAGATCCACACTCACGCACTTGTGGTGATCACTTGGGTGATCAGACGCCGATTGCCGAGGCATCAGACCGCTCGCGAGCCTCTGTATTACGTAATTTCGATCATCGCCTTAGTGTCTAGTAGGCCCACACACCGGGTGGTTAGGCGTGGGCGTTATCTTGCGATTCAGGGCCCCGGCGATGGAGCTGTACAGTAGGGCAGTGGTAGCAGGCTCTAGATATGGGGGAGATCGTAAATGTGCGGCCGTCCGGCATCCCAGACAAAGACGGTCAGTGCACAAGCAAAGTTATGTCGGTTCCCCCTCCGCCCCCCCCCCGCAAGTACCGCGAGAGCCACTGCCACACACAGAGATGTCCTGACTTTTCCAACTTTCTATCATTATTTTTATTTTTACATACCCCACCCTGATGGCCTAATGGCCTACGATTGACATTCGTGAGTGCGAGTGATTCGATCGTCTGGTATCTGATACCCGGATTTGTACCGGGATGACATTGTACCGACCTGACCCCAGACAGCGATGACAGTGGGATCCCGTGACCTGACCTGAAGTCTTTGGCAGATCGCGAAGACTACGTCAGAGCTTCGATCGTGCAGGAAGACCGTTTAAACTTATTTGCTCCTTTTCATTCACCCTCACCCTCCCTTCCCGCCCTCCCGTCACATTAAAATTTATAATGTGACACTATCTTAATATGTAGGTTTATGCAGGGCAGGGCGATTGTATGTCCGTTACTTAAGGCCTACGCCACTTCGCCCTTGCTACCCCGGCGTCAGGTGCAGTCGTCGTCTTCCTCTAGCACTTTTCACGCGTCTGCGTGGCCAGTAATGGCGGATCCAACTGATCGATGCACTTCATCGCACTGAGTGCGGCAACAGTGTTTCGGCAACCGGTACTGTGGCTCTGGTCTATTACAGGTGACATCGCCTACATTTCAGTGTTATTCAAGGGTGAGCACTTTGTATTTAATGATTTGAATGGACATTGCATGGATTAGGTCTTTTTCGCAGAGAACAATGAAAAGGACTAGTCGATTGCAAGCTAGCAGCAGTGTCGAGGTTGGAGGGTTTCCTGTTGTTTCAGGTAGTGACCTTGGCCGGCCTGTTTCGATCTGCGGTGACCGCTGGGACTCGTCCAATACCACGCTTCGCAACGCAGCGGAGAGTCCCAACGGCCTAAGCTTCTGCTGATCTGCCATCGAAGAACCGGACTTTTTGCCGCAGTGATTTTTATATCTATAGCATGAACATTTCGCATTGTCATTTTATCTTTATAGCTTTTTATTTACTATCGCTCTCGTTTCTTCATACCTTAATGAGCCTACTGGAATGCTGAGTTATGTGATACTCAGTGATACCATACCCAGGATCATACGCACCGCGTGTGAAGCCGGACGCTTTCCATACGTCTGGCTGGCGAATGAGACTTAACGTACGCTATGGTACCTCCTTATTCCGAGGTGGAAGAGGCGCTCGTTGATCTTGACGGTATAGATAATCAAATATGAGAGAGGGTTCATTGGACAATATGAAATATGCGACATATGGTAGTAATCCGTGAGCACTGCTGGCTGAAAGGTTACCGCTTAAGTAGGATTTATCTATCGGAGGGATAGGGGCCTTCAGCTTAGGTTTCGCGGAGCCGGAGGCGTATAATGCCTAGTGTGCAGTGTAACTTCCCTCCCAAGCAAGCGAAGATTCTGGCGGAAGATGTTCGATGTAGACCTTGACACGCCATTGGGATCGCCCATCCATTTGGTGACCATGAATACGGTCTCTGTCCTTTATTTAGAAATGAAAAAATTGTGATGGAAAATGTATTAAACACTTGGTCGCTAACAAATATTAGATCCAAGTGACGGTGTATGAAAGCTGGCCTGCCAGTCCATCGCAACCCAAAAGGTCAAAAAAGCTTTACTGCACCAACACGTGTGGCCATCCACTATGATGTAAAGAAGTTTGGTCTCTATCATTGTTGGCTACGTGTTATAGCTAGCTCTTGTCGGATGCGTCGGACGCAGGCTCGTCTTGCCCAGATTGCTTGCTTGTTTGAACTGCGCGCCTGTCAAATATTGTGGTCGTGTGTCGTGCCATGGTATTTATGTCTATCACCGCATACACGGCCAACGAAGCAACCCTGAAAGCCTATAATACACACAGAAAGAGAGCGGAGCGAAGAGAAGGGCGCCTTGATCCTAGCGCTCGCCGCACTTACGCCTCGCATTAGTAATACTTGGTAACTAATTGAATGTGGATTTATTAATTGGATAAGTTGTTTATTATGCCACTTCGACATCGTTTAATGATTAAACACATGCTACAAAGGCTCCCTACATCTACCTCGCACATTCGGATCCTAAGCTGATGTGCATATCAGGCATACTGGTGCGATCGCTACATCACGTCCATGCCATCCACGGCGATAGGAGCCCGCCGGACCATGGGACCCGTCATAATATTAAACCGCCAGGTACCAGTACAATCAGAAAAGACCGACTGTCGTATATCTATCAATCAGCACCGCCTATCTCGGCTAATCAATAGACATTCGTAAATCCGGGATCCCGGCCCTACATAAACATGGACGACTACTAATCGTTACATATTGCCATCCGCCGACAAATCAGCCAGTCAACCAACCCGGAACCGCCAATAATTGCATTGCGGCAAAGGGAGCGAGCGCCGGATCCATTGGGCTGTCAGCATCCGCCGCAGCGTCAAACATGCGGCGAAAGCCCACATGACTACCGCTCTGAGCTACCGTCCGATCCAGCGACCATATCGGCGCCGGGTCACCCGACCTAACGACCAATAGATCCGCTTCGGCAATCATACAATAATGCGGCGAAGGTGGATGTCCATGCGGCGCAGACAGTGATTAGCCTTGGCTATATTTATTCGCACGCCTGCTGCGAAGGTTCGCTTCGCCCAAGTTTCTCAATCAATCTCACATATTATTTCCATCAAATGAGAGCTGCAAGCACTCGAGGAGGGATAAAAGCAGTCAATGTCATAGCTTTTTTCACTGGTTATTCGTGATACTTAGTGAATCTATGTTAGCCCATTGTCATCCTGATCCGTATGAAGTTTAGTTACTGCGAGGTGGAGTGGAGTTATATTATTACTACGTGTTACCGGTGAAATCATGATACTGGACTACTACTACTATGACCTAAACTTAAGGCCCTTAGAAGATTAGACAAATAGATCTTACTATATATATTATTTGCTGCTAAGCTAGCATGACATGGAATGGTAAGGTCATTGAAAGTGTGGTAACACCAAGCATGCCGAACCGGTGGTCAAGAAAGGAGGTCTCAATTCAGGTAATCTTGCGTGGGGGCGACTTGAGGACTGACCGCGTAGGGTAGTGGCATAGACATGTATACTAGGATCGATTAATTTCGACAGTACGGCCTAGTTGCGATTGGTTGGAGCGATTAGCCTTTGCTTGGTTGTGCCTTGTCCTCGTGTAGCGATGCGCATATCGCTAAGTTATGGATGCTGGCATTCTTCTTTGCCTAGATGGAGCCTGCCTTTCCGTAACTCAGGCACCGGCAGCTGCAGCGCCCTGACCAAGCGATGCGAAGAAGCGTGGGTTCTTGCCTTCTTTGGGTAGGGGTCATATCGTCTGCATGGTAGACGTCGAGTGAGGGCCAAGCGAGTAACCAACATTGGTCGTTACCGGGCGTAGCGTCTGTATAGGCTATAAGCAGCATGATGGATATGGGTAGCCGTCGTGCATATCGTCGTGCCAGGAACTGATGATCTCATCGCAAAGGATATATACACGGCGCGGGTTCCCATGCATTATCGTCCATCAAGACATTAGCAACGAGGCCCACTATTACTCCCAAGTATCGAGCGAGTCCATATGATGAAGCATGGCGTTTCCTCGCTTTATCAAGATGATCGTAATCATGTTGCGGAAGGTGTCAGGGCAAGTGAATGAGGAACCCAAAACAACCATAGCGGTCTTGCGTGTGAAAGATTCAGCCATCCATAAACATAGGACGTTCGCGCTCTGTATGCAAGGGTAACGCGAATGGGACGAGCGTCGCCTATTTCCGCGCCTAATCCAATAGCTTGAAATGGCGATTATTTTAATGGCGTCAAGCCGTCTGTTCATTCGCTCACGGAATCTCAGATATCCCGTGTCCGCCGCCAAGATACTGGAAAGGATATAACAAGTTGAAAGGCGTTACCGTGCTGTGGGGAGCCGTACGTTACTTTAAGACTTTGTAAAGTGTTGGCATTGCATCCTTGTCGGCGAGCGATACATCCGCATCATTTGCATCTTGGCCGCCCAGCTCACATCGGTCACATCCTCAGCGATAGCTCTTTTACGACTCAGCACCGGCCACATGCCGCACCACACGTCCGGCCAGCCGGGGCCGGCGGAGGTCATCAATAATTGGGCACCTGAAACCTGCAATGCTTGCGGAAGCTGTTGATACTCGTCGCCGCGATGCTGTCTCTGGGAGACGCGATCACCAATGAGTGATGGGTAACGGCGCGCGAGCCACGGCAGCCCTGGCGGCGTAGCACGTCTTTGTACCCCGTTACCGCGACAAATCTAGCACATCGAGCCGCGCTGAACAGCAAATGACTTCAATGTCTTTCATGACAAGTGGGCCGTGCGGACTTTACAATCTAGTGTCGTCTAAAGGCGGGTCATCTTTAGTTCCTCGACTGCGCACCTATCTGACTGTATCCATAGTATCGATCCTACGCATCTTGGGTACTTCAGTTGATATACCATTTGTCCAGTCAAGTGATTCCAAAAGGCCCTTACTCTAAGGTACATACGACCACGAAGCATCGTGCGGCGTTGCCCTGATTATATCGGCGGTTACGATTAATATGTGTTATAACTATTATATACCGATAACATATTACATAATACTATAATATAATATACACATATACATACATAGATATCTACATAATAGTTATATATTACATACATATATAATATAGGCAATCTTGCATGATTGTGATGTGTGACAGATCGGCTTCTTGTGATGCAGTCTGGCATTGCCTTTTGCATGTGATGAGGGCATTTCATAGTTGCTCCAAAATCATGGGTATTTCCATATTTGTAATTTTTTTTGGGTAAAAAAATATTATCTATTATGACTTACATTTTCAAACGATGCCGGGACTCTATTTATTTAGTTTTATTTTATGATACATTACTTATTTTATTCTGAAAACATAATTTATGTTTTTTTATAAATTGGAAACAAATTGAAAATTGGAAAAAATTGCAGAATCCCGCCCTATTGGCGGGCGGACTATAATTATAGCCCAACGGGAGGTATGCTAGGCCACAGAGTTGAACAAAGCCCGCCTCGCTTGTTCGGCGGTTTATATAAGTCGCCTTCCCGCCGGGCGATATTTGGCTCTCCCCGGGCGCGAGAAATGCCCGTCCGTCCGTCGGGCGGATTTTTAAAATCTCGCCCGACCGACGGGCGATTTAAACCGGCTCGCCCTTCTCGCCCAACGGGCTGGCGACGGGAGTCTATTTATTTATTTTTTTAAATTAAATATCATTTATTTATTTCTGAAAAAAATATAAAAAAAATAAAATTCTAATTATGGGCAACCAAAAACGAGATCCTACGAGGTAGACTTAGAGATACAAACAACCAAGCATGAGGATGTGCACAAACAGCCTAGGTCCCATGGGCCAGATGCCTTGTTGGAGTCAGACTGGGTTCATCCCATCAACAAAACAGCCCAATGTGGAAGTTCAACATTGCATAACCCCAGCAGCATTAGATAGGTAAAAAAACAAGAGCCCGAGGTGCAGAATCTCTGAATTGAAAGAATACAAAGCAATGAAAGCATCTATGACCCTCTCGCATGGTAAAGCCTAATTGCCTTTGGCGTTTGGCGTTTGTGTAGATACATGGCTAACAAGCACCAAACAAGTCATTCACTAAATTGTAAACGAACAAATCTACAGTCCATTGTTTTGAGAATGTATACTAATATTCAAATGATTGGATAGGTAAACATCATGTGTTGCCCCCTCTCACGTGCAACGGCCATGGCTCTGCGTTACCTAAGTATGGAAGTTTTAAAAATCCTAAAAACAGATATGTACGGGAAGACGTTCTATGTCCACAAAAAATTTCAAAATCAATCCCCATCTCATTTTGAAGTAATAAAATTGACAAGCAACAAAAATGAATAGTGAGCAAAAAAGAATAGTGATGAATAATCAAAATTTACCGTTCATGCTAAATTTGTCCTTTCATATTTTTCAAACACAACCGACGTTTTATTTAGAAATTTTACAAGTATATAAAATGTCCTTCACTGGGAAGAAATACAAAAGCAGCAGTGCGTAGCATAGGATGTTTTCTTGTGCCAAAACTAGCTTCAGACTCCGATCCAATCATCATCTTTCCCACCATACAGAAACAAACATGTCATGCAAGATTGACCATAACTAGCGCTAAAAGTGCACAACGTTTCACACACTGCTATGAAGTTCAACCAACCGCAGTATCAACAAAAACCAGCAACGTCAACCCACTAAAATTTTGGCCAACAGTACGTTTCTACCAATGATACTGACCAATAACAGTGCTCGTAACGAACCAAATCTGCACACTCCTTGCTCTAGACGCAAATTACACAAAGAAGTTATAAATAGTTGTACTGAACCATTACAACCAATTTTCAGCTAAAGATATCTCTTAAGTCTCAACAAAACATGAAACAAAGAACGCCAGTGTTTGAAAGACTGACAACAGTTTACATGCATAGAGCTAGCACAAGCATTAGTATAATCAAAAGCTGGAATGATAAATATAGTAACGTAAAACCTCCTGCAAAACTGTTCATGAGTACGAAACTTACTGACCAAAAGTGAACAAGCAAGATAATGAAACAAAACAAAAAAGAACTAGAATGAAACGGCCCAAGGTATACTACCCCTTGAGGGACTGAAGACAGGGACTAGCATGTCTTATTACATTTCCTCCACTTACATGCTCAAATGCAAAATGTAAACCTTCTCAGGTCCCCTCCACATATTCCCCATCTGACCCAGTAGGTGACAAATGATAATTCATTCAGCATGATGCAAACAAAGCAACCTTGTGGTCACATTCTTAGTGAATAGACTGATTTTAAAGATATTTCCACTTAGAACTTGAGCATTGTATTGTAGCACGTACTTCCATCATAGTTAGGGATCACATATAACACAAGCATACTGTAGCTAACTCATTTAGACAGACAAAGTAGGCACACCTGTCAAGATCCTTCACAACAGTGAACAAATCACCTGTCACTAACATCTCAGAACTTCACTAATACAGAATAGATAGTTTCTCTCTACACCAAAAGGGTACTACAGCAATCCTCTCCTCAAGAACCGCCAGCACCAGCACCTGGGCCATCGTTGCCACCAGCCGGTTTGCGGTTCAAATATCTTATAACAGCGTCCTCAACCCTATTTCATTGTTCAATGGAAAATAATTCAGTCAGCATATGGATATATAATGCATTCAAGCAGGAAACACAATTGAGTAAAGCCTAGGCATTGCTTGAGCTCACCAGGGTTGGTTATAGAAATCCGCACGTCTTTCCCTTTCAACATTCCTATTTGCTTCACCAGCAACCAGCTTCAAATCTTTGCTCTGAGATGCTATCAACGCATTGATAAACTCCACTGGGGACTGGCTGAACCCAAGGAAGAATGCCCTCCTCCTGCGGTGCTCATGGATCTTCTTGATTGAAGCAGATATCACCTCATCACATGCCTCAATGTCCTTGTGTTTCTCGGTATTGGCGAGAAATGTTGCCATCTCCTTCTGCAGTGGAAAAGGAACATCTACCAGCACATCATAGCAAGCACTGGCGTGTGCACCATTCCCTGATAGCTTAATCTTATGCTCCAAGTTGATGGAAGGTGGAGGAGAGAGATGCTGTGATATCTTCTGTGACAGCATCGCGAACCTCATCTTATCCTCCCCAAAGACCTTCTTCAACTGAGGGTCGCACATGAAGTAAGAAGGATCACTTGGGTTCTGCAGCTTCTTCGCCTTGATATACTGCCAGAGGGCAGCAATAACCCTCGCACGAGTATCCACTTCAACCCCAAGCACCTCCATCAGCGGTTGCGATAGCTTGAACTTCTCAGGGCTATAATTCATCTCTAGCCGGATATTCGCAACAAACTCCTTATCCCCTTTCCTCTTCACCTCTAAGCCTTCCTGTGGTGCAGCAGACCGAGCATTCTCCCAAATGATCAGCGGATTCTCCGGGTACAGAGATGGGTCCAGCGCAATTGTCACCCTCTTGAAGAACGAGGAGAATTTCGGATAAACTGGGTTGTGCTTTGGCACGACGCTGGCAGGGTCCAGCTCTGCGCCGTCCTCGAGCACACGGCCAATGATCTTGAGGGACCAGGTGGGAGGCTCGGCATTTTTAGGCGGCGGGATGGTGCGCGGCGCTTGGTTAGCGAAGGTGTTGAAGACGTAGATGCGGAGCGTGCGCTGGAGCAACGGCGGCGTCTTGAGCGCCTCTTGGATGTCCATCTTCTTGCGCGCAAGCGCCGCGTCCACGCGAGCCTCGAACTCGAGCAGCTGCGTGTAGAGCGCGGACTCCGGGAGCAGCGCGGCGACGCGGTCGGGGAGCTGCTTTTCCGGCAGCTTGCGCTTCTTGCTGCGGCGCGCAGCGGGGGTGAGGTCGACGCCGCCGGAGTTGGCGGCCGCGACGGCAGCCTTGTATGCGGCAGCCGAGGCCGCCGCAGCCGCGGAGGAGGTGGGAGCCGGGGGACGCGAAGGGGGCTTCTGGGGAGGGCGCTTGGCGGAGGCTGCTGCGGCGGCGGCGGCGGCGGCGGCCATGAGTGGTGTCTGGGGGGAGGAGGAGGTACCCATGTGGATCTGGAAGGCGGGGTTGTGGGGAGGTGGGGTGTGGAAGAGGCCCTGGAAGGGAGAGCCAGCGAGGGAATTGGGGCGGAGGTGGGTGAGGGGGGTCGCCGGTGAGCTGCCGGGAGGCGGCAGCTGCTGAGGTGGGCGCGGCTGGTTGGGGTTGGCGGCCGGGTTGGGGTTGCCGCCGGAGGCCATGGTCCGCTAACCGCACGGCGGGAAGTCAGACCAAGATCCGGTGGGGATGGATCTGGGGCTAGGGTTTCGGGAGGTAGACGAGTCACGAGTGACTGAGTGAGAATTGAGAAACCGGGTGAGTTGGGCCTTCTTTGTGGGCCGGCTGGCCAGTAGAGCATCTGGCTTTAAATATTTGTAGAGGTGGACAAACCGGGCCAGCCCGGTTTAAACTTGCCTGGCCCGGTTCATGATTTTTTTAAAAAATATTTATTTTTGTTCATTATTTCAAAAATACTCGTCGGAATTGAAAAATTACAAAAACAGGGCCCCGTCATCCGGGATTGGGGCGATCGCCCGGAACTTGGGCGATTGAGCCTCGCTCATCAATCGCGGGGTGGACGCCATCTCCACTGCCCTCAGGCGTCACTACCGTCGAGAGGACCTATCGCCCCAATATGGGGCGATTGCCCCGAACAAGGGCGATAGGTGCCGAAATAATTTTTTTTGGCCTAAACAAATGCCTATATGATATATATTATATATAAAAGTATATATATTATCAGTATTGTTTTTGGTCTAAACAAATGCCTCCGATCGAGCGAGATTTATTTTGTATTCTCACATCGGCGCACCCAAACCCGCCCGACTGAAGGATGAGCTTTGCTAAAATTTGCCTTGCCGTTGGACGATATTTATAATATGCTCGCCTGTCGGGCGAGATTCTCCATTATTTTTTGCCATTTTTACAAAATCAGGAATTTTTTATTTCATAGTAATGTGTCATAAAATAAAATTAAATTAATGGGTCCCGGCATCGTTTGAAAATGTAGGTCATAAAAATTGTGCCGTATCGAAGGGCTCCACCGCACCACTGTCCCGAGTCCCGACCTTTTCCACGGTGATGACGGCCGACCCCATGGAAAAATTTTATTATTTTCTAAGAAAGGAGCTGACAGTTTTAATTTTTATCTTTTCTATTATTAAATTTAAAAAGGAAAAATGTTCGTCTTGTCACAAAGCATTCCTCGCATGGCAGCAGATATAGCATTGAAGGTAGAGTGCTCTCAGGAAATTTTTATTGTCAGGATTACAAGGAAGTTCCTACTGAGTACAACGGGGATATTTCCCCTTGTTGGTAATGTCAGGTCCAGCCTCCTTTGCGCGACGTGCCCTCTCGCGCTTTCTCTCCCTGTCAGCCTCTTGTGCCTCAGCAGCCTGACGTTCGGCGTCCTCTTGTCGCTTGCGGTACTCCCAACGCTATGCTTTCTCTCTCTCGCTCCTCCTCATATCGGGCGTTTGCTCGAACTCATCGCTCTTCCAATGGACCTCACGCTCGATGTGTTTCTTGTCTTCCTCCGATTGCTCCGTGTCTAGCCACTGCTAGAAATCACAGAGAGGTGGGGGGAGACTATTTGTTCAACATAAGTTAGTACAGGTCACATGTGCCATGTTGGTAGATATAATTATGCATGTTAGGGTGAGCAAGTACCTTTAGACGCTCGCCAAAGGCAACCTTGGGTGGATCCTACTCGTAGTTCGCACACATGAAGAACCTCCTTCCGTAAGTATATGAGAAACCTTCGTCGGATTGAACAAACTTGCACAGGTCACCGCAGAAGCACATTGGAACATTGACCCCTTCTGGCACGGTGGTGTTAAACTTGATCCGCGGAGGGGTCTCAGAGCCGGAGGCTACCATTGCTTGTTATAAGGAGATTTGTGGAGTGTATGCGCCGGAGCAATATGTGACTTTCAGAGGGAAGTTGCAGCGTAGAGGACCCGAAGGCAGGAGGGTTTTTATAGCGAAGTTTGTTCGGTGCATGGACGGAGTTCATGGAAGCGTATGCATCCCTCCTGAGTATTGCTGATGCAGTTGATGTGACTGGACGCTGAAAAGCGGTACTGTTGGTCATCAGTGCGGTGAAATTATTGATGCATGCTGCTGCAGTTGATGTGACCGGACGCTGAAAAGCGGTACTATTGGTCAGCAGTGCCAGTGATTATTGGTGGATGATGCTGCAGTTGATGTGATCGGACGCTGAAAAGAGGTCTCGTTGGTCGCCAGCGGCGCGAAATTATTGATGGATGTTGCTGCAGCTTGATGTGACCGACGAAAAGCGATGATCACCGGCATGCAATGTTAGCGATGAATGCCTTCTTGCATGCGGCGAAATGAGCGAGCTGCATTGATATAGGCAGGTGTAGGGCACTATTAGCCCGTGGTGCCTCAGCAGGCGATGATGGCATAGAATAAATTTTTGGAGTTCACGGGCAGCCCGTGGTGACTCAGCAAGCAAAGACAGTAATATGATGTGAAAGCGATGTGATAAGACAAGACAAAGAAGAAAAGAATAAGAAGTGGCTAATGCGGCCAGCCAGCCCGCCTTTCAAGGCGGTAATTCCAGCCAACACTCATTCCTAGGTAGCTAGCACTCAGGCCACCGCACTACTCCACCTTGTGGTATTATCTTCGGCGCACTGCTCCACCGACGGAATGAACGACAGAGATTCTGCCATGTCAAAGTGACCAGTTAATTAATGATAATTAGCAGCTAATTTAATCAGGTGCTGTTAATGACGTAACGTCCTATATAGAGAGGAAGGAGGTAGCACCACTCTTTGCCTCTGGCCCCCTCATTCACTTCCACACGTGCTCTCCCGACGCTTACACACCTGCGCCGTACTTCACATGTCCACATTTCTTCATGGCGAGCGGGGAAACATCTTCACGGCCATATGTGACTGATGCATTGTGGGAGTCTTTTAGCCTTGGAGAGCATGCTCGTCCAACTTCGGACGATATAAAGGCCATGTCACGGGATCGGAGAGATGACCCTTTGCTACGAGATCGCCACTTTCGCCGCTTTATTGCCGACATGCGACTGTGGGAACCCCGCCATTGTGTAGTGGTTTGACCACGTGCATGAGGGGTTTACTGGTCGCAGGTTCTACCGATGCCCAGATTACAACGTAAGTTTTCTCCTATTTACGCTATGGTAATGTGATTATAAGTTACTTATCAGTTCTCTTATTTTCAGTTCCCAGACGTCACGTGCGGTTGGACTCGGTGGATGGATGAGCCATACCTGGCAGCAGCGTATACCTACATAACATACCTGCACGCAAGAATCGACGCTATGGCTAGAGTGGATGCTAGAGGAGGGTCGCGTGCAATGAAGGCAGCAGAGGTCCGTGCGGCCTTCTCGGCGTCCTGGACATTCCATGCCGGCACGTCAATCGCACAACCAGCCAGTGGTGGACCAATACTATCAGCCAAATCGATCACGTCAGGACGATGCATGTCTATGCGGATGCTACTACCCCGGCACACCCAACGCGGAAGTCCTACGTCGAAGAGCCATCATGCAAGAGACCTACCCGGTGTACTACGACACGGAATGGGAAGTGACTGCTCGGTGTGCGGCCACTTGGTGTTCATGCCAATGCCACAACCCTTTCACCCGTCCATGGTGACCACCCATGCATGTCATCGCACCCTGTATGTCATGCTAGATTTCGAAATAAAGAATGGTACCTACCTATTTGTCAAATCCCCTAAAGGCCTTAAATCCGAATTCATCCTAAGTTCAGGTCATGCAGTTAGACACCATTCATCCATCGCGGCTTACACGTAACATTTTGAGTGTAATATGACCCGTAACATCGCAACACTCGCGATATTAGGATCGTATTACAAACAAAAACTACAAGCCGCGATGGATGAATGGGTCTAAACAGAACATTCGCTGAATAACCATAGAGTTGAAACAGTTCTACAACATGGTGCTGAAGGCATTACAAAAGTACATCTACAGAAGAAGTCAGTCACGGCGCTGCCTGATCTTGTCCTTGGGGTACGTGAGTGGCGACGGAGGACGGACAACCCTCCTAGACCGGCCCTGCGGCACAGGGGTAGAGAAGTCCGGCTGCGACTCGGGTGTGTCCTGGTACGGTGCTCCCCAGAGCTGAGAGGGGCCGAGGAACTCAGTCAACAGGTACTGCGTCAGGTCGAACGCTACCTCCTCCTCATCGTCATAGTCTATGTCGCTGAAACCACCCCGGGGTATAGGAGGGGCGCGAGACAAAGAAGGCCCGCGTCTCCCCACTGTCCCCACGCCTGCTGTGCGTGAGAAGAAGAAGGCCCCACGTCTCCCCACTGTCCCCATGCCTGCTGTGCGTGAGAAGAAGAAGGCCCCGCGTCTCCTCACTGTCCCCACTGGTGCCATGTACTCCGCGTACATGTCATGGCTGTACGCCCGGGTCTCGGTGACCCTCTCCGCGAGTGCGTCGTCCCACTGCAATGCCCATGGCTGCATGCGATGGGCGAACGGAGTGCCCGCTGCAGCCCCCATCCGGGTCATCCTGCAATGTACAAAAGGGGAATTGACAGAACATATATTCGGTATCCCATAGGGTTCCTTGACGAACTAGCGGTATCCCTTGAATTTAATGATTGCTTCTTGGTTAGTTCATCCAAACTCCTCCATAGTGCATCGAACTTCCTCCGCTGGTTCTGTTTGCATAGTCTCTTGAACATGTTCATAAGCTCTTTGTTCTCGAACTGACGAAAAAAATTGGCACCCATGTGCCTCATGCACCACCTGCTCTTCAAGTCTGGCCACTTTGCTACACCCACGACGTCGGACCCTTCTTGCATGTCCACAATCGCCCTTAGCAGCCCGGCATGTCAGTCATGGATGATACAAACATCAGGGCAATCCTGAACAACTGCCAGCTTGACTCTTTCAAGGAACCAGTACCAGCTGCTCGTGTTTTCCCCCTCCACGAAGGCGGATGCGATACCGGTAGAACCTGGTTGTTTGCGTCCACCGCGATTGCAGTAAGAATCTGGCCCTTGTATTTCCCTGTGAGGAATGTGCCGTACATGCAAATCACCGGGCGACAGTGTCGGAACGCATTTATGCATGCGCCGAGGGTGAAGCAGGCCCGCTGCAAGACCAACTTGCCCGGGCACACATCGTCCGCGGGGAACTCCGCAAAGTCGATGTATGTACTGGGATTCCTGTGTGCTATTGCCCTGAGCAAGTGTATAATATTCTCGTAGGAAGCCTCGTACATCCCGAACCGTATCTGTAAAGCTATCTGTTTTGCTCTCCATGCCGTTGCATAGCTAATCTTGTACTGAAACCTCTCCTTCACGGCTATGATGATAGATCGAGCCTGCAGGTGCGGATTGTCTACGATCTGACGGTAAAACACATTTGCCACCCAAGTGGACGACAGATTGTGGTGTTTCTGCTCCGCTTCCTCTAGTTCACAGTCATGCTCCATCACAATGGAGCATTTCCAGTAGTCCTTCCACTTCCCCTTGTATGCATGTACCCGCCATGGGCACGAATCAACTACGCACTTCACGTCGTACTCCTTTTTGCTAGAATTCATTACCCTGAATTGTCGTCGCAAAGACATTGCCCAATACTTCACCGCGTCCATCACAGCCTCCTTGTCCTTATATATGGCCTCCTGCGTGACCTTGTTCTCATGATACTCCCATGCATCACTGTTCCTTTCATTCACTGTTAGGTCTTTGAAATTATAATCAGACCACGCCCTAGGGATAGGCACTTCACCAGTATTGTCTTCCTCGTCCGAGTCTTCGGCATCAGGAACTTCCTCATCCGCTCCGTCCTCCTCCTCCATCAGGTCAACTATGTCCTCCACCTCCTCCCCTTGTCGGCCAAACCCATGCGCCTCGTAACTATCTCCTCGCACCCCATCCTCGCCACCGCCAATCTCATGTCCCCCGTCTCCGGGCTCCTCGTCCCCTTCATCATCGCATTCTGGCATATTTCTCTCCACCTCTTTCGTATAATCTGCCCCGACATCACGAACTTCCGACACTGATGGAGCTACCAAGTAGCACTGTACCGACAACATCAGCGGCCAGCCCCGCTCTACAGGAAATCCTACATAGCTCATCCATGATGATGTCGCATTAATAGGAATTAACTCTCCATAAAAACAGTGTTGCGCACGGCTTACTACTGTTCTAACCTGCAACCGAACAGTCTGGGCATCCAAATTGAACATCCGAAACATCCACTCCAACAAAGCCCTGTATGTCCTATCGCTTGGTCTAGATATGCCCTGTACAACTCTTAAAAATGCTAACAAATCCACTCCATCCGCCCCTTGTGCTATCTTCCCATCTCCGTAAAATATTTGAAAATATAATTTCTCCGACATGCTGCCTACAACTTCCGACCGAGAAATTTATCAGTTCTCTATCTAACAACATCATATATTACCATATAATTGTTACATCATCCTATGCCATTCATTTACTCCTCGTTATTTCTGCTATCTATTTTCAAATTTGCTCACTCCACTAATTTCTAAGCGTGCCTGACATATGTGGCTAGCCTACCATGTTTTTAACATATTATTCTAAAAGGAATAATTCACAAAAGGGATAATACAATATATAAACCGTATGGCGATCGTACTAGAAATTACTGATATAAATAAATAATTGAACTACTCAGTTTTTTCTTACAGCATTACTACTATATATATATATATCATTATTTTCTCCTAACCCTAAAAATGCATGTCTACTACATCTAATTTCTACGTCCAATTTTTTCAAAACTTTAACCACACAGCATATGGCTATCCTACCAGGTTTTCATCGTAATATTTACATTTTACAACTATACAATACTACCACACTATATTTCTAAATATTGTCTATTAAATAATTTGCAGAAAAAAAATGGACTTACCTCCGCGAAAATGGCGCCTCAACTATCTTCTATTTTCCTCCCTTTTTTCTTCTCTTTTTTTCCTCTCTTCTCCTCTCTTTTCTTTTCTCTCCTCTCCTCCTTCTCCCTGCTCTCGCTTGCTCTCTCGGTGATGGAAATGGAAATGGGTGGCTCGGCGAAGGGAAGAGAAGCTTACTGGGCTTTAAAGCCCACATATCGCCTAAGATTAGGCGATCGCCCATTATAGGCGATAGCGATCTGTAGTAACTGATCGGGAATCTCGAGCAGAGATAGTCACATTACTTACTAAGAAGTTGCCGGCTTGGATACCTATCGTCCCAATGCCAGGCGATCGCCCTAGTCCTGGGCGACGGGGGGCTATTTTTGTTATTTTTCAATTCCGACGAGTACTTTTGAAATAACGAATAAAAATAAATATTTTTTAAAAAATTCCCCGGTTCATTATATGAACAGGTCTAACGAGTCAACGAGATAGGATCTCAACTCAAACATAGTTCACACGGTAATCAGGCCAAACCAGGCCAGCTCAGTTACAAGCGAGACGAAACATTTTAGCCCAATAATAATAAAAATAATTATCTCTACTATTTAAAAGTGGCTTGTGGTGAGTGATGATAAGTGGTGTTTCATTTTTACTGGACCATTCTACCCTTCGTCCTTGTATTAACTACACATATACCCAGCCCACTACCTCCCTCCTCTATTCAAAATTTAAAATCACGATAGGTGGAGGGGCAATATTTTGAAATCATTCTTGAAATGGGTATTTACTTCGTTTTGATCCAATATTTTAAAAATGTAAAAATATAATAAAAACCATGTAAGCCAAGAAAATTGCCTAAAACAAGAAAACAATATTTAATTGCTTGAAAAAATATAATACTTCATAACTAGTGAAATTACTAGGAAGATGACATTGTATATAATAGATTCTAATTTTTTTTACTATTTATGTTTTCATAGCAACGCATGGGCATTCAGCTAGTATTTAAATACGTGCTATAAAATAAAGACATTCAGCTAGTATTTAAATACGTGCTATAAAATGAAGAAATAAATTATATATCATAAGGAAATAAACACACACACATATATATAAAATTAAATATGTGAGCTATAGTACCGGGTCGAACCGAACCGGGTCAGATCACCACTATACGAACCGAACAGAGCCGGTCCGGTAGTGTGGGGCCTGTCCTTTTGCCCACCACACGATCTGCACTAGTCCCTGGATCGGTACACTAGTGCACACCTTTCACATAGCCAGAATCATTTCATACAAGCGGAAGTCTTACAGTTACACAAATATCTGTATTAAGCCCAAGGTGCTATTAAGTATTACAAACGGCACATTGGTCCAAATAGTCAGAAAGTCCAAAAGATCAGAGTACGTAAGACCCAAAAGATCCAAAAGGGTCTCGTGCCGGCTATGCCTAAGCACTCGACTGGAGAGACGCCCCATGCCTCGCCCTGATCGTCAGCATAATCATGTTCTTCGTCTTCATGGCAGGCGTACTGATCCTGCTCATATTCTCCATCTAAAAGAGAATCTGAATGCGAGGTCAGTGTCATCCAAACACTGGCGAGCTAACACCCAACCTGATGCAATTTTAGTGATAGGGGTTCTAAAGGAAAGGTTGAGGTTTATTTATTTGCAGAAAGCAAGTTTTCTAAATCAAAGCCTATGACTTAGCACTTTTAACCCAAAGTTCTATTAACCATTATTTTCATTATTGTAATTCACATCTCATATCCACAATCCACCATCCACAGTCTACACCCGTCCTTAGATCTACTGCACACACCCGCCATCATATTCTGGGTATGGCGCACCCGTTGTGGATCTTACGCCAGCGAAGTGCCCGTTCTTCCCTAGCCGGGTTGCCACGCCCGCACTAGAGTCACGGCTCCCTATCACGTAAGACCTAGATCAGCCCACAGATGACGACATAATCCTGTCTTCACCTCAAGCATGGCATCAGACAAGGTACGCCGGCAGGTCGTACTACCCCTGAATCCCCATTACTTGCACTACCGCGCGATAGCCACGCGTTGTGGTGATAGGAACCAAATCCCATAGGCATTTGGTCAGCGACTTCCCGCTGTGTGCCTCACTGCACACCTGTCTGGTCCACTCTACGAGTCACATCGGATCCGGCCAGTCCACACACATTCACATTCACTTTCTTCTTCTGCTATCGTTCCTCCGTGTGCCCTGCACACGATGTGGCGGAACCACCCTTGGTGGCAGCGATTGGCAGCTATGCGTGTTGCCCCGCGCTCCTCTTAGCACCGCACCTGTGAACGTATAGCCCTCTTCACATCACACCAGTAGCCAAACTACTTCCACCTTAACCACAAGCCGGACCACGTCCGCTTTTCCCAATCACAGCCAACACACACACACACTGACATGCCAGGCCCAATTATCAGTTTCCATGTTTAATAGGTAATCATGTCTGGTGAACGTCGATTCACCGTTTCGAGGCCAATTTAAGCCTAAAATTATTAATTGGACCTGAACAATGTCTAAGCAAATTTTAACCAAGACTTAAGAGTCTAAAATTGTTTTATTTAACCTAACTGGTTATCAAGGGTGATCATCAAGACAATCATTAATAAAGTCAAATAACAGATGATAGCATCAAGGCAATATCATTAGGGAGAATCAATAACAAGTTAATAACAAGGCATGATAAATCATGATTAAGCAAACAGGTATATTTACTTAAAAAGCATGCAGTTTAATACTGTAAATAAAATATTTTATTAAATTGGGAATCAATATGATCTATTAGAATGCTAACTCGCACTAGGGAAAGTATAGACTCTCCCTAGTAAAAGCAAACACCTAATAGAAAGGTTGTTAACTCGCATTAGGAAAAATCGAGATTCTCCCTAGTAAAAGCAAACACCTAAGGATAGGTATTAACTCGCCTTGGTCTTGTACGTAGTAGGGGTCTTCTTGCTGATCTTCGAAATGTCCCTCGGGCTCCTCAGCGTCTATTTACGGAACGAAATCGAAGAACAGTAAATAGAACACCAATATGCAATAATAAGTATGATGCATGAAATGCTCTTGCTACGTCTAACGATCGGTGGCTGGTGTTACGTCTTAATCTAGATATTGAGGAAGTTCCTTGATCCTACTTCTATACAGTAATTTACAGAAGATAACGGTGGTGCGGGCGATGTGAAAATGATATGCGATGATACCAAAATGCTACCCTTAATAGTTTACCCTTAGATTTAGCAATTAGACGTATAAAGCGAAAATTACATTTTTGTTTGAAGTATTTCCTTAATCAACTCATCTTATCATAAATTTTCCTATCCTTCAATATTGACTCATCTGATTTTTTTAATTATTTTTTGAATCCGTTTTATTTTTATCTCGTAGGCGAGTCTAAAAGCTCCCTAAATCCTAAATTTCAAGGCCACCCGACTCTCGAGGCCACCTCGGGAAATTCTCGAAGTTGGAGATAAGACAGATAGGTCACAGCTTATGAGCCCAATAAAACACCCCCTAACCATAAAAATCTTTAGAATTCAATATATCATGTCCCTCATGATTTATGTGAAATAAATTGATTGTTACCTAATGGAGATAAAAAGATATATTAATTCTTACTTTTCAATATGTTGCAACACTTTAGTACTATTCTTATTTGGTTAAAACTAAATATGAATCTTCCAGCTAATTTAAGATTTCTAAGGCTGATGTTAGGGTATCTTCAAGGGCTTGTCCAATCCTCATTGCCCTATCACTGTAGCATACAGTGATGGAACATGAAATGAGAAAATTAGAGTGTAGAAATAGTGATGGAACTGCTATTGGAGAGATGAATAAGGATATGACAGCCCCATTTGATGAGTTGGCACGTGAATATGAATAAGACAAATTTGAAATAGGGCAACCGGTGAAAATGCCCTTAGGAACCATCTCGAATAAAGTAAGACGAAAGTCTTACGGGGGAAGTATACATCTCGTTATAAAGAGCTCATCTACTCACAGCAAGCTTGAACCCATGTACTTAAGAACTGTTTGAGCGTAGACAATAATTATCTATTCCATTGCAAGTATTCTCTAATTTGTAAGTAAATGATGCGAAGGACTATATATATATGGACAATAGTTGTCTGCACTGTTGTAAATATCTTAGGAAATACTGGATAAGCAGATTTTTATTTCAAGTCACAGTACAGACCACAAAACTACATAAATAAAATTATTATCTTGTTGACACAAACGTTTTTGTGCCTACTACTACTTATGCCATGCAACATCATTAACTGATTCCTGTTGTTTCACAGATGGCTCGACTCAAAAGGTAACAAATCCCTTCTCTTTCAAGCTTTCTATAGTCTCCTTGATGCTTGTCTCCAGGGGAATCAACTCGATGCCCAAGCTTCTTATCTTGTCCTTTGATACCTGGTAGGTTGGGGCAAATGGCTTATCATCTGCACACCTGGGAAAAAAGAGTACTATCACTCATTGTAATGTTGTGGTATGACAGGAAATATTTATTAGATCTGGACAATAATGAACAAAGAAACAAAAAATTTACCCAACGGTACACTGTCCAGGATTCGACTCCACATGGTGTCACTAGAGAAAAAATTAACTTACTTCTCTGGCAGTGGAATGTTGGGGTAAGTCTCACGTATGATCTTGACAACCTCCGAGTAGTGAGAAACTCTTTCAACCATGCAATATCTCCCATTTGCTGATGGAACTTCATATGCAAGTATATGTGCCAAGGCAACATCTTTAACGTTTACCCATCCAAAGCTGAAATTAGGGTATGTAGAAGATGATCCTGCAAGAAAATGAGAAGGATTTAGATTACATTTCCTGTCTATTTCTGGCCAAGAGTGCAAACATCAAAATTTTGTTGTTAGAGCACACACTGTTATAACCACTGTAATATGGCCATGTTTCCCTTCCAGTCATAATCATTTATTTGCCCTTTTTTCATAATTATGAAGCTGCCCAATAATCCACTCCGCTAGATGCATATATGTTTATAAGTTATAACATTGTTGTGGTATGGTTTTTACGTGGCAGAAAGGCTTTGAGACCTGATTTTCGAAGATGAAGATGTTTCTATTGCTTAATGTTAACAATTACAAAGGCCACCTTATATTAGAGGACTCTTCTAAACAATTGAGGAAAAGATCAATATAACAACAACATTTAGTCATGACTACTAAGATACCAATTTTAACTAATCCGTATCTTAGGAAACTAAATATTATAACCTCTAAAGTTCAGGGATAGATGAGGGAGTTTCCTTGGTCACAAAGATCAACATGGCCACTGCCACATTATATCGCCAAGATCTTTGGCGATAACAAACATTGATACAAAAATAAAGATCAACTAAAAATTTGGAACAAAGCCACAACAGAAATGTAGAGAAAGTAACATAGTCCATGGATGAATCATCTACTGTCCCATTTATGTGGCCGCTACACGCTTGAGGAAAGAAGATACATATTTCAAGCAAATTTAACATTGCCTTCTTATGAACATTGCTTTGAAGATTCACGTAATTTATCATAAATGTAACCAGCGGCTTTAGAATACAAAATTATTAGCTAGATGAACGGTTTAGCTTATTTGCATCTTCAATTTGAGTACTAGATCTGATTGTCCTAATGACAAACAGCTGTTTTTTCTCAAACAAATGACAAATGCAAGATGTGTGTAGGCACAAACGCATAAGAATTCTACAGTAGATATATCTCACTTCAGGAAACTTAATTGGTCATGCCACATAGCCACATACCGTTGATTCGATTCAGGATTGCTTCAGCACTAGTATTCAGTGTAGGTTGCAGCAAGGGGCCGATGACCATTGCTGGGTTTATTGTAACTATTTCAAAACCATTATCTTTTGAGAACCTCCAAGCAGCCTCCTCTGCAAGTGTCTTGGACAGGACATACCATTGCTGAAGCAGAATGAGCAACAGAAGAAAAAAAATGAGGACAGAAATATTGTAGAATCCAAGTACAGAAAATTTAAATGGAAATCTGAATTGGATGTAAACTTCCAGAGATCATTAATATAAACTATAAAATGACGAAAGCTTTGCATTCATCTCCACTTGTCAGGTTAGATTACCAAATGTTGGAAGAATTCTCTTGAAAAGCAGAAACCATATAACTAAGTTTGCAGTCAGTATAAATAATCAAATATATATCCCATCAAACTAAAATCATGTTTTAATAATGACAAGTGCATTATTAAAGTGAATATTATATCCCTTCAACATTCATTTGACTTTAAATTGTATTCACAATGTCTTGACTAACAAATGGCTTGATGCAGAGGCTGTTCTGGAATTGTTTAATAGCAAAGAACTGGGACTATCTGTCTATCACATCATGGCTAAGTGTTGATTTAACCACGTACCTAAATGCACACATGAGAAAAATCAGTTGACAGTGGGTTTTCTCTACCCAGTCTTCTCATTATGCAGGATGTATTTTGTATGGTACAACCTACAGACTTCTCTGAAACTATGAAAACAAACAGTATCCACAATGATGATAACACTCTCTTATCGTCAGAAACAAATCATTGAAATTCGATTAGAGGTGTACTGCATTTAATACAGTCTCATGTACAGACCTTCTATATAAATAGAATTTGTAAGAGAGTCAGCGAATAAATAAAACAAGGGCATTTGAGAACATGTAGAGTGGCAGACATATTGGGCAACCAGAATCAGCGATATTTATTTATGTGACTTACCACTCCATATATGCTAAATGAGCAAAGTGCTATTTGTACAATATAGGCATCTTACCTGATTCTTTTCACAAAACTCTCGAAGTGAAAACCATGTCTCATCAACTACTACATCAGGAGTTCTTGGTTTCTCATTGTAGGCAATGGCAGCCATTGATGATGTTACGACCACTCTTTTAATAGAAGCTTTCTTGCAGGAACCCAGAACATTAAGTGTTCCCTTCACTGCTGGGTCAAGTAACTCAGCCTGAAAAAAGACACAAATGTATAAAACAAAACATAATAGAACTCCTTATTGAGCTAATAAAATTCTATTACTTCAAGAAAAGTTGAAAGCTGGACATTTGGTCCAACTCCAATAAAGTGAAATCATGATGTAGCAATTAAGGAGCTCTCTTGGTAAACATTCAGTCTGCCCAAAAAAGTTGTCAATCTTGTTCTGAAGTTCAATATTGCACTGGCTGGGAAATTTTGGGTTTTACTTCTTGATTTTGTCCCTTAAATTTTACTTAATTGTAAAAAAAATACAGATAAATGGGAAGAGGGCATGGTGGTTACGTGGACAATTTTCAAGAGACATTGAAGTTAAAAATGGCCAATCCTTAGCAGTCTTTAATGGCCATTTAGCCAGTCTTTAATAGCAAAAACCTGAAGGGCATGTTGGTCCCTACTCCCTATGCAACATGCAGAAGAATAGGGCGCGTATTTTACTACAGCACTGAAGTTCAATATATATTAATAGTCTTTCCTTAGAGCTCTAGTAGTAACTTTACCTAGCAACGCTAAGATTATACATATCAATGATCCTGTGATGCAATGAATCTTCAGTAAAAAAACCAGCAAGTGATCATTTTTATGTTGAGATCAACATCGAAACATATTACATTGGTGAGTTTGCACTCAATGGTCAAAACACTAACCTGAGGATCTTTGACCTTGTGATAAAAAGGAGAGGCTGTATGGAAAACACATTCACAACCGTCAATTGCAGCATCAAAAGAGCCCTCTTCCAACAAGCTTGCTTTAAACAAGTGCAATCTATCCTTGGCTCCGTCCAGGGCGCGCAAGTGCAATGTTTTCTTTGGGTCAGCTGAAAAGAATAAACTAAAAGGTAAACTGGCATTTCCTATGTATCAACATCATCCATAGCATTAGCAACAACAACTATTCAAGGTCACATTTCAGTGTGAACTCATAACATCTCAAAGCTAACAAAAAAAGATGTTCGCAGATTGCTTATCAGGCAATACAGAACTAAGTACGTGACCAGAACGCTAGCGACACTACAATGATCAATCAGCTCCGCAGTTTTTATCCACAAGTCCGAGCACAAGATGCTAAGAGCCTTACACTAAAATAATCCCTACAGTGGTGAGGCATTGATGTTCCCCAACATTGCCCTAACAGCAAGACCCTAATCCATAGTGTTCGAGAGTATCTTTCCTTTGATTAGCACCTTGTATTCTGAGATCACGAAGGACGGGTGGCAAATTCTTATTCCCAAGAACATATAGTGGGCTTGGGGACAAAGGAACCAGAGAGAGAATGATAATTCAACACCCTAAAACCGATCGGGATCGAACATTTGGTCCCCAAATCGACTGGTTCCTCGTCGGAAGCAACAAATCCGACCAAGCATCATCGCTCGCGATTCCACCAACCATCCCGGTAATTTCGGAAACAATGCAGCTAACGGCTGGACGGAGAGATCAGAGACATGGGCACTCACCGGTGTCCCGCACGGTGGCGCGGACGGTGTAGCTGCGCTGGAGGAGCAGCTTGACGAGCCAGGAGGCGATGTACCCCGACGCGCCGGTGACGCACACCACCTTGCCCATCCCCACCTCCGAGGCGGCGGAGCTCATCTCCCTACCTCGCTCTCGTCCCTTCCTTAAGGCCGCTGCTTCTTGGCCGGAGTGTGGCAGAGCGGTGCGAGCAGATGACACGCGCTGGGCTTTTTTATAGGGGAAAATTTTGTTTGTTGCCGCTGCAAAGCTAAAGTTGTACAATATATTTGTCTCAGCATAATTAAATATCTTATTTTTGTCACTACTTTTCTATGTTTTATTTTGTTTATGTCACTTTGGTCAGTCAAATTTTTTTGACCGTCATATTACACTAACGGTAATGGTAAAATGACCATTATGCTCTTCGTTCTAGATATACAATACATATGTAGTGTGACCTCAAATGTTCTGTATAGATTTTTAGATATGCAGCAGACATGTAAATTTAGTAATTTATAAAGTTATTTTTATTAATGTATGTAAATTTTCCACCAGTCAAACTAGGGTATAATGGTACACAACTTTACAGTGGCAGCCAACAAAAATTTTTCCTTTCCATGCTCACCGGTTTCACTGGACTTGGCGAGTCAGGGAAGCGGGCTTCCGTTTCTAGCTTGTGTACTTTCTGAGCGAGGCCAAGTGTGTGTCTGCGCGCGCTCTAGCGTCAGTGCAAACGCCATTGTCGCCCTGCTCGGCTCACACCTGGAACTCTAGAAGCCCACAGAGCCAGGCATGGCACCCCCTTCGTATGCATAATTAACATTCCCGGATGGATCACATGTCAAATTATCTGAGAGAGGGCTCTAACCCCCTTCCGCGGGCCATATGAAATTTTGACACGTTGCTCCATCAATATCAAAGCATAGCATGGAGCATCTCCAATAGAGACTCTAAATTTCTCGTCTATTGTTTGTTACGTACAAACTCTATCTATCCTCTCAAATTTCTCCACACTTTATATTACACTCTAAGAACCTGTTTCTTTCAGCGGTTACGTTTCCGAGGGATCAAAAAATTATAGAAAAAATGGTTTTGAGAGTTTTGAGAAGAAATTGTAAGTCCTACAAAAATTGGCTACCAAACGTCAAACCTTTTGGCTTGTACGAAAATAATAAATTTCCAGCTTATAAGCAAACGCAAACGCTGAAAGAAACAGGCTCTAAAAGATTTCTTTCCTCCGATATAGACTCTATCCCTAAAAAGTGAAGTGAACATATTTTATAGGTCCTACTGGAGGTGCTCTTGCCTTTGGTACTTGTGCTCCTGAAATAGGATCGATGGCCTAGAGGGGGTGAATAGGTAGTCTTAAATTTTCTTACAATTAAGGTTGAATTAGGCTCAAAATATTTATTAACGAACTATAAAGAGCCAAAAACAACAATCACCAAAACAAGATAATTAAATGCGAGAAATAAAAGGAGATTCAAGGATTTTTCCCCGAGGTTTATGGTCTCCCTCTCCTCCTCGTTAGAGCACTCTTGTCTTATGGCTCCCCCACACTCTACCATGAGTTGGGTTGTCGACTCGAGGATTCCTTCGCCACTCCGGCAAGGTAGACTCCGAAGAACCTTGTACAACTACCAAGGTCTTCCACAAGCTCGTCAAAAGATTACTCGGTCACCTCTCTTCCGAGAGACCGTCTAGAAGCTCTTGCTTCAAGAGTAACAAGCCCCAAGTGTCTTGATCACATCAGATCAAGAGCTTCTCAAGATGCGCACTTAATTAGGCTAGAGAAACACCTAAGTGAATGAACTCTCAAGCAAAACTAGGTGCTCTCCTCTTTCAATGCAATAGAATGGCCTTAGCTAACTCAATGAATGTTCAAAACTTCACAAGTGAAGCTCACCCACCCTCTTAAATACCCTAGAATCCTGAAACTACCTATTGAAATTCAAAATCCCACAGGAACTAGCCATTACAGCTCCGCCAGACTCAGTCCGATGCCAGTATAAAACTCGGGTCTGGTGGCGAGCAGACGCCGTCCGCTGCCCTGGACCTCTCGTGTAAAAGCTTCTGTGTTCCACCGGACTCAGTCCGATGGCCACCCCAGTCCGGTGGCTATGAAATCCCGGGATCCAGTGGCAAGAGGACACGGTCCGCTACCCCGGGCCCTCACGTGCGCACCTTCTAGAACGCATCGGACTCAGTCCGGTGCCCACTGGACTCAGTCCGGTAGTCTTTGAGCCACATAGGTCCGGTTGGCAGCGGACAACGTCCGCTACCCCGGCTCCTCTCGTGCACCTCTCTGTGTTTCACCGGACTCAGTCCGGTGGTCTACAAAAAGGTGCATAGTCCTCATTTCTTTGGGTAACCCTCCACCGGACTGAGTCCGGTGGACATCAGAGGGCTGCAAATTGAGACCACAAGGATGCAAACTTGCTCGTTGCTGTGCACACTCCCCCTAAACCTATTGTAAGGCTTAGAAAAAGGCAAGAGAGCTAGTATACATCATGAGAGCTGAAGATCCAATAATAATCACCGGCCTACACCTTGGGCCCCTCTTGATAGTACGACCTTAAAAGTAAAACAAGCCCTAGAGCTACTTCTAGTGACCCTTCTCGACTCTCGGGGTCACACTTTCGCCACTATGGACTTGCCTCTTCCTGATGCCGTCACCATCATGTCATGGTTCCAAGAGAGTCATGAACACCCTTCGCGAATCTTGATGCCCTGTATCCTGTCATCAATACCAAAACATATTTTACCGAAAATAGGGGCCGAGATGCTTATAGCTTCTCAATGCTGCCTTCGACTCACAGTAGTCACCAACACCAAACTCAACCTCACTCACGCCCCTCACTACCTATGCTCCCCTACCCACCTGTGTACTACATCACATTCGCAAATGTTCTGTATAAACTTTTAGATATGCAGTCGACATGTAAATTTAGTAATTTATAAAGTTATTTTTATCTCTACTATTAAAAAGGACTAGTGGTGGTGGTATCACCAACTTCTCATCTGGAGCGTCCATTCTATTGATGCCTCATCTCAACCGTCCAATGCATCTCGTGCCTCCACCCGTCCAGCCCCACTTCACTGCTTCGTGCACCGCAGCACCGGGCTGCTCGCCACTCCATCGCCAGCCCCCTAACACCAGCCGCCGCCTCCATCACTTGCCTCCCAACGCTGGACGTCGCCCTCCTTGCCTGCCCCCTAACACCAGTCGCCGCCTCCCATCGCCCCTAAATGCTGGATGCCGCCCCCTCACCTGCCGCCACCTCCAACACCGGCAGCCCACCCTCCCAACCTCCCCACACACACCGCCACGTCCTCTCGCCAGCCACCGTCTGCGCCCATGGGACTCACCGCCGCTACCGTCCCCGGCCTCTTCAACACCGGCCTCCGCCCCCATGGTTACTTACAAGCTAAACTAAGCCATAAAAAAAACAAATTTTTTGGATTTGCCCGTCACTTGCCGCATTCCCGGAGCGCAGCAACTGAGCTGCCGCGGTTTGGGAGCGTGGCAACTGCGTCGTTGCATTAGTCCATTAGCTCACGATGCATTAGTGCATGCATTAGCTGCATTAGCATGCCTTAGCTATGCATTAGCTCACGAGCATGCATTAGTTCACATTGCATTAGTGCATTAGCTCACGTAGCATTAGTGCATGCATTAACAAAGTGCATGCATTAACAACGTTGCACATTAGCTCACGTTGCCTTGCCGCAGCTAGGTAGCGTGGCAACTCGACCTTGATACCGCGGCGAGCGGGAAGAAAATTAAAAATCCAAAAACTCCATAAAAACAAGTGATGATATTATTTTGGGGGCAGATATCACACTTTAGGCCATAAATTGAGTCTCTGTTACATCCTATTGGCTATCATCGTTACCTTCTTCCACAGCCCAACACAACACTCACACACAGGATAGAACATGGCGTGGGCGGCCAGAGCGTAGCGGGGCACAGCCGTGCATGGCGGGGGCGTGGCCGGGCGAGACGGGAGAGCGGCCGACGCGTCGCGGAGTGGCCGGAGGTCGTGGCCAGCGTGTCGAGGGTGCGGCCGGGAGCGGCGGGGACGCGACGCGGGAGCGGCCAGGAGCGGCGGGAGCGTGACACGGGCAAGGTCTGCTGGCGCGGTCGGGCATGGGCGGGATTGACCCGGGCCATGATGGAGCACAGCTGAGCAGCCGGGAGCGCGACACACGGGGGTGGAGGGCACGTGGCCATGCCCACAGCCCGTTCAACGAAATGTCCTGACCGATTTTTGGGAGATTTGACAGGTGTTTTTCCATCCTTTCCTACCCCAAAATTAATACCTTCCTTCCTTTCCCTAGCCAACAATTACAGGATGCTTGGTTAAGACATTTCCAAATAATGATGAGACGAAATATTTGTGGTTCGCATTTGGGAAGAAATGATATGTGATTTTCCACCACTTTATTACCCTTGATTTCTCACCCAAATTATTAGTTGATTTCCCTCCCCTATTTGGTGTGTATCTGATTTCCCTCCCCTTTCAAATATAATTTCCCTCGTTCTTATTTTCTCATCTACCCCTTTCTCCTCTCCCCTCTCCCTATAAATAATAGGTAGCGGCGCTTTGTCTATTCATTTGTGCTACTTGTTTTCTCAGTGCTACTTCTTTGCATACATACACAATATACCATGTTGCCAAGTTCGGGTCTCTGATATGGAGATACTAACACAATATATCATCACGCCAAGTTCTGTCCCTGAAATGACTATTGGAATTGCAAATAGTGCTAATTGGGGTATGTATTTCTATTCTTTTCGTACCATGGCATAGAATTGGTCTTGAGAGTTTTTAGAAAATCACTAAGATCTTAAATCTGCCTTAACAAACATCTGAATTCACTCAAGAAACATAATCTGATTAAATCTGATTTGATAGATGTTGTTGGTGCGGTGGTCAATATTGGCAGTATGGATGACGTGTTGGGCGTTCGTGAAGTTACAATCCTAAATGCGAGGTATCTTTAACATTATCATGCTTGCATATGTCAATTATGCTATTTTACCTTTGTTAATATTTCATCCGCAAAATATTTGTTAATCTTGTAACTTTATCTTTTTCTAGCGGTGCAACATTATTCGTGGTGCTAAATGAAGTTCTGCTTGACACATATATGGATGATCTAATATTAGCTGAGAAATCATATTCCATGATCGCTGCTAGAAAGCTAGAGCTCACAAATACGGGTAAGTTTACCTTTGGCTCATAATAATTCCATTTTATATATACATAGTAATTCTAGTTTTGTTGACACACAACCCCTGCTCTACTAACACCAAGGTTTGTTGATGATGATGCAAGAGGTTAGAGCATAAAAAATAGCATATGCAGTACATGCTACTACCAATAAGAAATAATTCGATTTGTCACAAATTGAATGATTTGTCTAAATTTTCTGTGAAAATCACTTCCATAATCAGGGCACAAACTACTCCAGGATATATAGCTCGGCATGGCCTTATATTTCAATGACTCAGTTTTTTAAATATAATATAATATAATTTGTAACTGATGTTAATACCAACTAAAAATTGATCAAATATAGAACCCAGTGCGCACTTCAGATGAAAGATCTTGAATTGTGGATTTCACTTCATAAGAAGTACATTTCGTGATGATTTACCAATTTATTATTTCTGTTTATTTCCATATTTACACTGGTATCAAGATCTCCAAAGGAGGAGTTTATTTAGAAGATTGTGTTGTTCCCATATTATTAGAGCCAACATCATGCAAAGTTTAAATTGTCCATGGATGAGTGGGTATAAGCAAATGGGTCTATTTATAGTAGTGAATTTGTACTCATAGAGCTACATATAATTTCTTATGTAGTCGGAATATCTTACTTGCAGTACCTCCATGCTACATTGCCTCCAAAAAAAATCATTGGTTTTTATTCATGACCCAGCGTGACATACCTTAGGTGGGATAGAAGGTAATTATTAGTAAAAAAAACTAGAGTACATTCTTCTGCATTATATGTAAACTTTCTATATTGTATGCTCAATGATAATTTATTTTGTATAGATCTCCGGCTTTCACTTCTGAATGACATCCATGTCAGAGATCATTTCAAGGATGCTATACGGTACAGGGCAGAGTTCAAGTCACAAAAACAGAGCACAGAGCATTTGGATGCAATGTTGGATACATCCAGTCCTATACTTTCTCCTGTTGCAATGACATTTAAAGGTAAGGGGTTGGAATCATCGTCCAGTAGTAATCCTGGTAATAATACTGCTGAATAGGCACATCATAATATAAGCTTCTTTTTCATACTTATTTTGCTTCTGCTTCCTTCGAGGTACCAAACTCTTTCGTCAGGTGTGGGTCAAGTTCCCTCATTATTGCTTGACTTCCCCTTTAGGGCACTTAAATTGACTCAATTTCAACAAATAACACAGCAAATATCCCATAAAGTGGCACAATGTTTGGACCAACCAAGATCAGATAACCAAATAAACCAGGACAACATCCTGAAAAGTGAAGTGATGGTTCAAGTCCGTTATTATCTCAATCCGTATGTACATTTTGCTTTCTTTCGCGCGGGAAGCGCAAGCCCTTGCTTGTTGCTTCAGGGGACTGATCGAGCAAGACTACGTCCTACTGAAAGCCTGGATTGGATCAATATCATATCACACAGGCGCAACCTGGCACCTAAGCATCACTTTCCTTTAGACAGCAAAGTAAATATCAAGTAGCCATTTCTGATGGTAGGACTGGGGATTGAGGTTAGGTTGTTTTACTCATATGAGGAGTGAAGCCACTCGACCGATAGGGAGGATTGAAGTGACACCTCAATTCAATAAAGTTGCTTGCCTGCTGATCCTCCAATAATGCACTTCTCGGACCGAGAAGGCAGAACTGCTTGGCGCTGCCTATTAACCCGATTCAACACTAGAGCATGCAGCCAATCCTGGATGCAGAACTAGTGTGCAGTGAGGGATCTTTATTGGCCGAGTTAAGGGGTACCGAAGGGAAGGAATAAAAACCAAGTGAAAGAAAGAGGTGGAGCCTGTCGAAAATCAATCCTCTTTATGTGATACCGACACGTATTTGCTACTTTGTTGCTTATGATGATCCGCGCGATCGACAATAATGAAGTGCTGACTAGTACGTTCTAGGTGGAGTTTCTCTTGAGTGTTGTTTTGCTTTTTCTATAAACATTGTTTTTGCTTTGTTTTTGGTGGGAACAACCTAAATGCTAGCAGCAAGGCAAGGGGCAGCGACGACACGAAAGCTGGCTGGTTAAGGACTTCAAACATGGCCAGCTCCTATAGTGTGACTGGCGGTGTGTACTGGCCTGGGCTGTTACAGAACCCACTGTTCGAGAATAACTTGTAGTTGAAGGAACGAAAGTATGCTCGACTGAAAGGGGTGAAAAGCACTTCAAGTTTATTCTCGGACTTTGCTCAAGAAAAGCACAAAGCTAGATTGAAATAGGATCTAAACAAGGAAGAGCACTTGCCATTTGTTATTTATTAGAAGCATCCCAAAAACATGAATAGAAAAAAAAGCCATACGAAACTCAAAAATTTTTTCGGAGATATTCATTTTCCTGAAGAAGCGGATAAGATATTAGGTGGTAGTTTGATACCACCAGAAAGAAATCAATGTCTTAGTTCATGGATTCGAGAGAATAGAAGAACAGTAGCCTGACAAACAGTCGGTTCAGTCCGATTCCGGTCTAACACCGTCGACTTCATCGCCTTGCTCGCGTCAGTATCAACATCAGATGAAATGAGATCTTCTTTCAACGACTTGTATCATTTGATGATGCCATGTGAATCGCTAGAAACATGTGAAGTGTATGGCTAACCCAATAACGAGAGTTTCGTAAGGGGACTGGAGCAGGTTTCCATGAGACAAATGATCTTCTTTCTAAAGAGATTCAATTCGGAACTCTTATATGTCCAAGGTCAATATGGAAAGAAGCGTTCAACCCAATGCTTTAAACTGTCTTAGTGAATCCCGATTCGACATTAAAAGTATAATGATTCTTTCCCAATAAACGAAGACTTTTTTCTGTAAATACTGCGTATTTGATTCCATCCATAAATCAACTTTCCCTCCTATGCTCTGAGTTCCAGTATCGATAAGAATTCGAGTTCTTATTGTTCTTATGTTATGACTTCATTCATCTGGTCTCAAAGTATAGATCGTATGATAGGTAGGTGGAAAAGCTACAAGCCATCACCTTAGTTCCTTGAGAAACCTTAGGTTCGAAAGGGTGAAGTAAGACCAAGATCATGAGCTTATTATCCTAGGTCGGAACAAATTAGTTGATAGTGACAAAATCCCCTTTTTGACGCACTGCTATTGAGTTGTCGGACTTATCCACCTCAGGTTCGAAAATGCAATTCTCGGGTGAGTGTCGAGACCCGCAAAACGGAGTCGAGTCTCTTCTGTGCTTTACCTGTACTAGTCCTTATATCAAGTAGCTCGTATACACAGATTCCAGATCTTTGGATCATTGCCATTATAGTTCGAACAAATATTACATTAGAGTACGAAATAAAGATACATGAGAGTACAAAGTTTAGGCACGCAGGCTTTACACAGCGGAAGTCTAACATGCAGCGGAAGTCTTAACAATCCTCTATAACTCCAAATGGAAGAGGCAAAATACAACAATCAATCCCATAGGCGAGCTGTAGTAGCGTCCTAGGCATCAGAGAAATCTTCGTCTTGAACTCCAGCAGTGAAATCTTCGTCTTGGTACATCTCCTCCTCGGGATACCATTGATGATCACAACCTGCTCGTTGGAATGAGCAGCCCCGCATAAAAGACGAGGGTGAGTATACTTTATACTCAACAAGCAAGGCTGACTAAATGCAACTAAGGCTTAACAAAGGAAGGGTAAGGGTTTATTTTGCATAAAGCCAGTTTTACAAGTTTTTCCTAAGATTTTGGAAAATGATTTGAAATGTGTTTGAGAAAACAAATATTTGAATTATTTTCTTTGAAACTCCGGCCTCAACCGGTTTTGCCCAAACCTGACTACTCACGGCACCCACCGTGCAATTACCCTCATCGCCCATAGCACCAACTATGAGGAGAAAAACCAAAACACACGACACCGATCGTGGTTTTCCTTTAAAACACCATTTTAAAAACAAAGGATAAGAAGTACCAATGAAGTAGCTCCCCGTCGTTCGTCCTTGACCGTGGACACGACTATCATGATAGTTTTACACTTTGCAGAGGTTGCACGCTTTACCCACGAGAGGTGGTTTTTCCTAGGAATCACCCAAAGGAAAAGAACACCACAAGATCTTTAACCAACATTCCCCTAGCATGGCACTCCCTCTAAGGATTCCACCATAATGCTAGTTACTCTAGTTGGCTGAAGCCCCTCTTGAGCCTGCAGAACAACACCAATTGCCTACTCCACCGACTGGAATTGCCAAAACTAGGAGTCCAAAGGGTACTCAACCAGGGCTAGCCCATACAAGCACTCAATGGTCGCACTGTTGTACTTAGCTCACTTACCTCAAGGAATCGGTCCTTAGAGATCAGGGTAGGTCCCACACTGGACCCGAATCTCGTGTATGCTGCACCATCCTTGCAACTATCCACTCCAATCAGGTTTTGCAAAACAATTTTTCCTGGTAGCACCCACTATCAACTAGCCCATTTACAAACAAATGACAACACCAATTGTCCTTTTAAAATCACATGGTAATTTGGTAATCATTGGTAACAAGCAAATAATCATTTGATCTACTATGAGCATTACTAAGCAGATGCAAAACTAAAACAAGGGTGTGGTAATATTTTACAATTTTTAATAAGCTATGGCATCAAAGAATATTTTATACGGATTATTTATTGATGGGAATTTAACTAAGCAACTAGGTAATTAATGTTTTCTACTAAACATACATGCTAGTTGTTAAATTCTAGTAAAACATGTTTGCAAAACATAGGATCAAAGGGTTCAGCACTTGCCTTGATCAACGAAGTGAGTAGGGTCCTCCGTTGCGTCAGAAAGAGACCCTCAACGATCGAATCTAACGCAACGGGAATAAAATAATAATACAATGCAGAAAATATAATGTGTGCAAATGCATATAAAAATCATAAAACAGTAGGTTTTGATTTTATAAACATTTTAAAATTTATTTCATAATTTTTAGAGCTATATAATTAAAGATATGAAAATAATAAGTGATACTGTTTATTCAATTAAAAGGCTTATTCGGCCTAGGCTAGGGAATTCAGCCCATGGCAACGTGGGTTCGCACGCAAGAAACGCTTCGGCGCCCAACGGCGCTGCCCGAGTTGGTTTAGGCCGAGGCATGTGGGCGGCGGTCGGCTTCGGCAGCATGCAGACGCAAGCTTGGCGGTTCGGCCGCCGAGCGCGTGCGGACGCGAAGAACCTAGCCGAGCGCAGCTCATGAGCGCTTGAGGCGGACGCGCCTAGCGGCAGAAACGGCCGGCGTGGCTTGCACGAAGGTGGCCGACGCATGGTCCCGCTGGCGGTGACCCGGCGCAGGGGAAGTAGCGGCGGCGGCATGGGAGGAGGCGGCGCTGGCGAGCGACGAGACGGTGGCTCTGGCCAGGTGGGGGAAAATGGGAAGGGGACCATGGCGAAGCCAATGGTGGGGTTGTCCCGCTGGTTCGATGACTGCAGCGGCGGCGGCAGCGCACGAGGTGGCGACGCGCATGGCGCGGCATGCCGGCGGCGAGGAAAGGACAGCGGCGGAGTGCACGAGGTTCGCGGTGGCGCGAGGGTCCTGTTGGACCACGCGCAAGGGAGGGGAGCAACGGCACGGCATCCGCGACGTCACCGGTCTTGGGAAAGAAAGGGAGCATGTCGTCGACATTAACCGGAGGTGTTCCGGCCAAGGTGGCCATGGGTAGGGAACCTAGGGATCCTAAGTATGCTGAGGGAAGAGGGAGGTGGAATTACCAGTGGCGGTGAGGAATTCGACGATTTCGGTGAACAGGCTCGGTTGCAGATTCCGACGAGGTCTTCGGCGATCGAATTCATCGCACTCGGTCGATGATTCTTCGAGCGTTTTATTGGGTTGGATTCGCAATGAAGATATCCAGGATGTCCTCGGACGGTTTGATGAAAATCGCATCAAGGCAAAGCTGAGGCGAGGAAGAGTAGAGGCGGCCAAGAATCGGGAGGCTGACCATCATTGTTAGATTGCCGGAGCTACGGACCTTGAATCTACGAGTTCTTGGACAAAATAGAACCGTGAGGAACAACTCTAGGTTGTCCTCGGAGGGTTTGGAGAATAGAGGTCTACCTTGGTCGCAGCAGAAGAAAATGCAAAGAGGAATGGTTAGCTTGCGAGGAGGGGTTTATATAGAGATTAGGGAGGAAGATTAGGAAAGGAGAGATTGTATTTGGCAGGGAGAGATCTCCCTGATTGTGGGAATCAATCCCATTAAAGAATTTGAGAGATTTAGGGGAGTTTTCCAAAGATATAGGGAAGGAAGGTTCCTGTCAGCCTTTGAACAGCAAGAACTCCAGAGGAGGTCAGCCAGGGAAGAAAGGAGAAGGGGGAAGAAGAGAGAGGAGAAAGGAAAGAGAAAAAGAAAAGGAAAAGGAAAAGAAAATAGGTGGGGCCCACGGGTTAGAGAGAGAAAACGAAAGATATTAAGTAATTAATTTATCTAGGTTTCAAAATATATAGATAAACAATTATTTAAAGATTGAAATACAAATTAGCTTTTAACAAATGTAGGATTTGTAAAATTAATACTAACATCTTATTTTCCACAAATAAACCTTTTTGCAAACTTTAAATATAAACATTACACTTTCAATTAGATTTTGAAAAATTTTATTTTACAAAGCTTTTTAATAAGGAACATACTCATTTTAAAATGTTTTTATATTTTTCAAAATTTTCATGCCATGCAATGCATATGATTTTGGTTTTTGAAAATGAGATGTTACAGTGAGGGAAGGGAGAAGCTCCAGAAAGGCTTCGCTCGCTCGCTCAAAAAGCTCTATAGCTTGTTTACGAGTGGAGTGCATAAGCCCTTATTGAAGTAGGGCGAGGCCACACCAGACTGTAGTGCGGTTGTATGAAGACATAGTATCCATCCTATAGAAATATACTCTTGTCAGATGGCTATTCTAATTATTTTAGTGAAGATAATAGAGATTACGAGAAATTATCAATACGCTTCTGGTTTTGCAACCATATGGTCTTGTTATTTTCAACTTGTGAATTAGATAAATAGATATTTATTTTACTTACAGAGAAAAAAAATGGCAACCTTGGTCCCTTTGCTTGATTCGTCCAACGATGGAGACTTTGGTGCGTATTTTGGAATTTTATTTTACATAGCATATTGTTTCATGTTTCGTGCCACCATTAGCTTATGTCCATTCAATTTTTTGTACAGATGTCATTGGTGTTAATGCAGACATTGGACCTTTAAAACAAGGACTAGGTGTTCGAGAAATAACAGTACTCAATGAAAGGTAATTTTAATCTATTTTGTTGTACAAATAAGTGAATTTTTGTACACAACCTTTATTTTTTCACAGTTTTAAAATCATCTTTGTCGAGATTAAAGATGACTTCATTAAACCCCACGTAGATAACATGATTGAGGCTGAGAGGGCCTAATGTCTTCTGGTAGCAACTAAGCTAGAGCTCATCAACCTTTGTAAGCTTTTTCATCACCAACATACATCCATTATTGAATGTGTTCATCATTGTAATGTATGTATTATTTTTAATTCATAGGTCCTACATGTTTTGCCACGTCCAACAAGAGTGTGGTGACTTTCATTGAATCTATTGAGCAACATTCTATCGGTGGGCTTAAAGGTAATTATTAGCCCTTTTTGTAGAATTACATTATTATATTCTTATTCTTATTTTGATATTTATATGATGGCGGCATTTTGTAGATGCTAGGCGTGCTCTAAAGTACGGCATCAAGGTATATGATCGTGTGAGGAATGCTTTGCGCTGCAAGATGGAATTTGATTTAGGAAAAGGCGATAGCATTGAACACCGCGAAGCTCTGGCAAGAAGGCCAACTCCAACTAGCTCTCCAAGGTCCAAGAAAGGCAAGTGGGTTCATCCATCATCTAGTAAAGATGCTGGAGATAGGACGCACCATCTTTTCCTAAGGTGAACAAGCAATACGTGTCTTTACTTTCAAGTGGATGTGATGTGGCAATAACATGACACTACAATTATTGTGCTTTGGTTAGCTAAATAAGATTGTCCTGGTTTTGCAATTATAAACATTATGAAGATTTCCGTATTATCGTCATCAAAATATTAGTTGATGTATGAGTATACACTCCTGAAACTTAGCGCACTATTAAGATTATACATTTTTGTATGCTATTTGCTGGGTTTTACTTTTGAATAATAGACTGATTGTGTGAGGTTCAATGTGGATTAAGGTCACATTCAATTGCTCTTTTCAACATCATAACATTTAGCTCGCTGTCCATGCTATGCTTAAAAGGTGTTAGCGATGTGTTTAGCTCTTTTGTTATAGTCTGTATTATTTCAGAGATTGGAAAAAGGTGTCAGCAGTGTGTTTGACATTTGGTAGATATTTGCATCAATGCTTAAAACATCTCCAAAGGATTTTATTTTGTTCTTTATTTTGTCTTTATGTTGTTTCGCTAGCCGTTTTTAATTCAATATTCATGTCTATAATATGTACGTCAAAACATAATAATTAATCTAGAATGATTTGATATTTTATTAATTCTTTTAAAACTCCGTTGCAACGTATGGGCATCCAACTAGTTAATGTATGTAAATTTTCCACCAATCAAACTAGCGGTATAATGGTCATTTTACCAGCTACAGTTAGTCCAACATAATGGTCAAAGGGGTTTCACCGATGAAAATGACATAAACGAAATAGAATAAAAAATGGTGACAAAAACAAGATTTCTGATTATACAATGATAAATCTAATATTACACACCTTTACAGTGGCAGCCAACAAAATTTTTTCCTTTCCATACTCACCGGTTTCATTGGACTTGGCGAGTCAGGGAAGTGGGCTTCCGTTTCTAGCTTGTGTACTTTCTGAGCGAGGCCAAGTGTGTGTCTGCGCGCGCTCTAGCGTCACTGCAAACGCCATTGTCGCCCGGCTCAGCTCACACCTAGAACTCTGGAAGTCCACAGAGCCAGGCATGGCACCCCCTTCGTATGCATAATTAACATTCCCGGATGGATCACATGTCAAATTATCCTCGGACCATATGAAAATTTGACACGTTGCTCCATCAATATCAAAGCAAATCAAGCTCATCTCTTACCTTTATCTTAAAGCATCTCCAAAAGAGACTATAAATTTCTGTTCTATAACACTATTCCTTGGCGACCTCCCGCAAAACGAATAGCTCAGCTCTATCACATCGAGTCCTACTAACTCTATATATCCTGTAAAATTTCTTTGGAAAACACTTTCAGTCGGGCGTCGCATTGGACGCCACGCGCTCTGGAAGCTTCGTCGCTTGTTAGATTCACCTGCTAATTGCGCGCTCGGGAAGCTTCGTCACTTACTCTGTCCCCTATTTTTCAAGTTTTAGTAGTTATTTTTTTAATTTCTCGTGATGACGTCACCATAACGTCGTGCGTCCAATGGAGGAAACTTCATCGGACGTCTGACGCGTGGCGCCCACCAATTTCTTTACATTTTATATTATACTCTAAAAGATTCCTTTCTTCTAAAAATAGTGAAGTAAAAAGTATTTTGCAGGTTCTGCTAAAATGCTCTGTACTTGTGCTCCTCACCGCCGCCTTCATCTCACAATAGTCACCAACACCAAACTCAACCTCACTCACTCCCCTCGCTACCCATGCTCCCCCGCCCACCTGTGTACTACATCACATTCACAAACGCCTCAAAAGTATTTCCATGGCGTTTATAGAAGCAATAAGAAAAGTGTCGTGGAGGAGGTATTCTCCGACGTTTAGATATACAGCCACCCCGGCGTCATTGTTCTTGGGCACTAGGATTACAAGTTGGGTGGGCTATAGCCATCCCGAAGTTTACTAGAGCATCGCTGAAACGAAGCTAAAGCAGTAAAACGAAGGGGTAAATTGCTTGTATGGAAATGTGGATTAACGTTAGGATGTAAAGTTTGGTGGATGAATTTATTAAAGAGTTGGATTATTAGAGATCAGTTTTTTTTTTGTGGAGATAGTGATTGTAGTTATTGGGCCAGGTGATTAAAATGGTGGTGCCATAGTGTGTTCTTGTAAATTTGGAAAGTACCATTGGGTAAATATTTACGATCCACCCAAGGTCATACATCGATTTTCGAAGTATGATATTATCAACTGTTGTCTAGATTGACATTTTAGCATACGAGAAGAGAATTTGGGATTTAACTTAAATCATAAGGGAGGCTATCGGATCGATTGACCAATTGTGATTTTAATTCAAACCAAAGCCAACGGTTAGGTTTATGGATTGACTAGCACACATAGAAATTTGGATTAGACGAAAGAGGCATTCATCAGAAGTAGTTCTTCGATAAAAGCAAAAAAAAAAAAAAACAGCGTACAAGGGAATTTATGTGAGTGAAATTTTGAAATTTGCCAAACTCTAATTTTGATGCTTCCCCAAAATAGGATTGGTGATTATTAAACTGATATGACATGGTAGCATCCATTGGTGGCATAAAAAAGAGTCGATAAGCTTGGATCCTAAATTCTAGAAAAGAAAGGGATTGCACGGTACTGGACTTTTGATGGTAGTGTCATTGGATGGTAAGAGCGTTTAGGATTTAAAGGAACACTGGATCACTCGGAGAATTCAAGAAAATTTATGCCAGTCTTCCTACATTCGGCCCTTTTGATTTATTGTCTTCCTCGGTTCTTTCCAATCTCGAGGTCGAGATTCTTTTAATGAGGAGAGGTTTACCACGTCTAAAATTTCCAAATAAAAAAAATAATTTCCAGTTTTCAGATTTTTTTTCCTTTTGCTCCTTTCATTTTTTTTCTTTTTCTATCTGGTCCTTCTCTGTCGTAGCGCTAGCTAGCCCTGTTTCTCTTCCTTTCTTCTTGTGGCCAAGGCCAAGGCAAGCACGACTCCGGTTGCTTGGTTCTTATCTTCCCGTACCTCCTACTCACCCAAAACTAATTCTTGGTTCTCTACTTGGAAGAACTCACGTCGCTCCTCAACCCGGAAGCTAGTGTACTCCATTTTCGCTGAAGGGGAGTACCGGATTTCAAAGAGCTACCACCATCAGTCATCTTCCTCGTCGCCGTCCAGTTCATCCACAAAATTGTTAACGGCGGATGAGCCAACTCTCAAATCACCGCCCTAGGCATAGTTACGCCGTAAAAGGCTTTTTTTATTAGAATAATAGAATTTCCATTAGATCTGTTAGATTGTATGTTTAGACTAGGCGTAATATACTCGGTTTATGTTTAGCATGGCGTGATTTACTTCGTCTGTTGCCTTCCTATTTCCACGGTCTCTGTTTCCATAAACCGTATGGATAAATATGAAAGTGCTGGGACTATATATGTACTGCATCTCTTTGATGGAATACATCGGGTTTTAATCCCGCTATCATGGTATCAGAGTCAGAGGTCTCGAGTTCGAGTCCTGGTAGACACAATTTAAATAAAAAAATGGCGTCCGCTCCAATTCCACGTCTGAGTCCTGAGGGAACCTCCATGTGAGGGACAGTGTTAGAAGTATAAGTGAATTGCCCACCTTTTTCCATCAACTTAGGCTTTTGGGTGAACTGGTCGGTGCATGCAACTTAATCCATATTTATCCATACGGTTTATAGAAACAGAGACTGTGGGAATAGGAAGGCAAGAGACCAAGTAAATCATGCCATGCTAAACATAAACCAAGGATATTACACCTGGTCTAAACATAGAATCTAACACCCCCTGTAGTCGGAGCGGGAGTAGAACAAATGTTTAGACTGGAGCGAAACTCATTGAAGACCGAAACAGAAAGACCTTTGGTGAAAATGTCGGCATACGGAGAAGTTGTCGGAATATGAAGAACTCGAACAGCACCCGCAACAACCTTGTCTCGAACAAAATGAAGATCAATCTCGATGTGTGTTGGCGCGCTGATGCTGCACCGGGTTCGTCGAGAGATAAACTGCACTGATATTGCACAATAGACAAGAGTAGCACGCTGAATGGGACAGTGAAGTTCCGTCAAGAGTTGCTGCAACCAAGTGGTCTCCGCCATAGCATTAGAGACAGCACGATACTCAGCTTCAGAGCTAGAACGAGAAACAGTAGGCTGGCGCTTGGACGACCATGAGACGAGATTATCGCCCAAGAAAACACCATACCCTGAAGTGGATCGACGAGTGTCCGGGCACCCGGCCCAATCGGCATCTGAATAGGTAGTAAGATCCGTCGTGGTAGTACAATGAAGCTGAATGCCAAAATCGAGTGTACCATGAATATAGCGAAGTATACGCTTAACAAGCGCATAATGGGGCTCCCGGGAGTCATGCATGAAGAGACAAGCTTGCTGGACTGCATAGGCAATGTCAGGACGAGTGAATGTCAAATACTGCAACGCACCAGCCAGACCACGATAGTGGGTAGGATCTGCCATAGGAGAGCCATCGGATGAGAGCTTGGCAGAAGTATCCACAGGTGTAGTGCAAGGTTTGCAGTCAGACATGCCGACTCGCTGCAGAATGTCTAGGGCATATTGGCGCTAAGAGAGAAATAGACCATTGGAGTGACATTCGACCGACATGCTGAGAAAGTCATGGAGAGGACCAAGGTGTTTCATAGAGTATTTTTGTTGAAGAGCACCAATTACGTGCCACAGGAGAGGATCAGAGGAGGCTGTGAGCACAATATCATCTACATAAAGTAGCAAATAAGCTAGATCATGACCACGTCGGTAAACAAACAGTGAAGTATCTGACCGAGCACCAACAAACCCAATAGATTGGATGAAAGAAGCAAACCGACTGTACCATGCACGCGGTGCCTGCTTTAAACTATAGACAGACTTGTTGAGACGATAGACATAATCAGACCGGGAAGGGTCAACAAAAATCTAGACGGCTACTCACAATAGATCACCTCTGACAAAGTGCCATGAAGAAAAGCATTTTTAACATCGAGTTGATGAAGAGGCCAATCTCGAGATACTACAACTATAAGAACGGTGCGGATAGTGGCAGGCTTGACGACAGGGCTGAAAGTTTCACCATAATCAAGACCAGGCTGCTAATAGAAACCACAAAGAACCCAACGTGCTTTATAGCGATCGAGAAAACCATCTCGAGTGAAACTTGTGGCGAAAAATCCATTTGCCAGTAACAATGTTGTCTCCAAGGGGACGAGGTACAAGATCCCAAGTCTGATTAGCCTGCAAAGCCTCATACTCCTCGGTCATTGCTGCACACCAATTAGGATCAGCTAGAGCACTGCGGTACGTCTTAGGTATGGGAGAAAGTGTAACCGTATTAAGATTGAACGGAATTACTGGCTGACGAAAACCGGTCTTGCCACAAGTGACCATGCCGTGATTATTCACCATAGGGGTGATGGGGACAGCCGCACGCGACAGTTGGGTCGCAGCAGTCGGCTTAGGTGGGGCCAACACGAGGGACGCCACAAGTGGGGCTGCCCCACACATTGCTGAAGATGGGGTCGCCAAGGGCGAAGGCACCGAGTGGGCTGCCGGTGAGCAGATGGCCGGCCTGCTGGCAACAACCTCTGGTCGGAGACCGAGAGGAGCAGCTGGCAGGACTTCGGCCCTGCTGGCAGCAGCCGCCGGTGGAGCACCAGGCGGGGCAGCAGGTGAGGCGGGTGCCCTATTTGAGGCAGGTGGCCTATTGGCAACAGCCGCCAGTGTAGCACCAAGCGGGGCAGTAGGACGGCCATACTAGGAGGACACCGCGGAGCCGATGCCGACGCCGCTGGCAACAGCCCATGGCTGGAGGCCAACGGGGGCAGCAGGGTCGGCAGTAGGAGCGCCATGGACTAAACTGGTACCCGTAGGAAAACGGGGCCAATAGGGAGCGGTGTACATTCGAACTCCGAAAGAAAATCAAAGTTAGAGGAAGGCTGAGGAGGAGAATAGTCAGTGAAAGGAAAAGAGGATTTATCAAATGTGACATGACGGGAGATGATGATCCGATTTGTTATAAGATCGAGACACCGATAGCCTTTGTGATCCGAGGAATAACCAAGGAAAACACAACGGGTGGAGCGAGGGGAAAGTTTATTCGTAGCAGTGGCAGTTAGGCTGGGGTAGCACATGCAGCCAAAAACACGAAGATGGGAATATGAAGGCTGAACACTGTGAAGGGTAAAAAAAGGGGTTCAAAAGTCTAGTGCTTTGGTGGGGTGACGGTTAAGAAGATAGGTGGCCGCATGAAGTGCTTCGACCCAATAGGTGGGTGGTAGGTTAGCTTGGAACAAAAGTGAACGCATGATATTGTTGGTGGAATGAATTATACATTCGGCTTTGCCGTTCTGTTGCGACGTGTTGGGGCAAGAGAGACGGAAATTGACACCATGAGTAAGAAAGAAAGTACGGGCGGAAGAGTTGTCAAACTCACGCCCATTATCGCACTGAACGTTCTTAATGGTGCAACCGAACTGAGTGGAGACGAAAGAAAAAGTTAACAAGAGTTGAAAACGTGTCAGATTTAAGACGAAGGGGAAACGTCTAAAGAAAATGCGAGCAACCATCAAGAATAACAAGATAATATTTGTAACCAGAGACATTTGCAATGGGAGATGTCTATAGATCACAATGTATTAAATCAAAATTTTGAGACGCTCAAGATGTGGAGGATGGAAAGGGGAGACGGGTATGCTGGCCAAGTTGGCAAGCATGACACAAGGACTCCGACGAGGCTTTATTACATTGGATGGCCGCCGTGCTGGTTAACCTAGCAAAAGCTTCGTGACCCAGGTGACTGAGGCGACAATGCCAAACGACTAGAGAAACTACGTCAGCAGCCAAGGCAAAAGGGTGAGACAGTGATGTTGGGGACTAGAGCGGGTACAATGGACCGGTACTATTGCACCTGGCGATCACGTTCTTGGTTTGAGATCCTTCACAGAAAGACCAAAAGGATCAAACTCCACAGAACAATTATTATCAATATTGAATTGGTGAACAGAAATTAAATTTTTGATAATATGTGGAGACACAAGAACATCTAGAAGGTGAAAAGAACCGTGGGAAGCTGGCAAGGATACAGACCCGGTGGAGGTAACAGGTGAAAGAGACCCATTACCGACAACAATGTTCAAAGAGTGGAACGTGAAGGAGGGTTGGATAGGATGAGATTACTGGACAACTTCTCAGTATGCCGACATTTTCACCAAAGGTCTTTCTGCTTCGGTCTTCAATGAGTTTCACTCTAGTCTGAACCTTTGTTCTACTCCCACTCCGACTGCCGGGGGGGGGGGGTGGGTGGGTGTATTAGATTCTATGTTTAGACCAGGTGTAATATACTCGGTTTATGTTTAGCATGGCATGATTTACTTGGTCTCTTGCCTTCCTATTCCCACGGTCTCTGTTTCTATGAACCATATGGATAAATATGGAAGTGCTGGCACTATATATGTACTGCATCTCTTTGATGGAATACATTGGGTTTTAATCCCGCTATCAATATCAAGATCATCGACCAAAGATTACAACCAATGGAAAAATTATCACAACGTAACACCACCTATAAACCAACACCTACTAGAAACAGTATTAATATCAACTTGTATTTCTCTCATCCGGATCAAGCGTTTGTAGCATGCGTGTCATAGTGCTTACACTAGTAATGGTCATGCTAGGAATTTTATGCAGGTTCTTTCATTCCTGATCTGCCTCCATCGACCGCACCTGCAAATCGGCGAAAGCATCCGATGTCGTCGTGGAGAGAAACTCTACATAGCAACTCGGCACAAAACTCCCACCACAGGGAAGACTAACCTCAATAGCCCATGAATAGATTGGGGACCATGGTTATAAACCCTACTAAATACATCGTCGAGAAGGTCGCTGAAGGCAAACATCACGATAGAGAATCTTAGAAGTGAGCTTATTATTGTACCAAACTTCTTCGCCATCTACGCCACCACGAATGACGGGACGGATAACAAACTCTAGCCCTAGAAAAACAAATCTGACTAAAAACCTAAGAAACTTTGATACGAGAAGAGGGCCCATCACCTCCCCAACACCGATGGGCGAGGAGGCTAGAGAGCTTTGGCTGCTGAACTCCCTTGTCACCGTCGAGTGGCCCTCATTTCTTTATTTTTCTTTGCCTGCTTTCCTAAATTTTTTTTCAATCGGTGCCGTAAAAGGCTTTTGATCCGGAGCTTTTGTGGTGTTCGTAACTTTCTTTCCTATGAATACAAATCCTTGGGGCCCTAAGGAGCTGTTTGGTTGCCTTCCTTCACCCAGTGGTCTGGTTTATTTCGGTCGATTTGATCGGATCTGGGATGTGTACATGTAGAGATGGTGTTTGGTTGAGTATTTGATAGACGTATATTTTGATATTTAAATATTTCAAAATTTATATGGCAAGTGTGGTCTAGTTTTGTTCGAAAAAATGTTAGGAATCCATTTTTGAAATCGGTTTTGTAATTAGAGATGCTAATCAAAAGATAAAAGCAAAAAAAGAAAAAAGAAAGAAAAGCAACTGGCTTGGTGTGGTATGTGCTGTCCCTGCGTGTGGTCCTAGGGTGCAAAACATGATATTCTTGTTGTTGCATGTCTGGAAACGGGCAATTTTGCCTTCTCTGGAGAGTCAAGATTTGAAGTACCTTTTGCATCAGTTGGGCCAAACTCAGATCAAGAGAACACAACCAAACAACCCAAAATATAAGGATTCTGTATCTAGAGAGCCAGATCTCTATCCATGCAATCAACCAAACAGCCCCTAAATGATCCACTTCCCCTTCTCCCTGCATCTAATTCGGCTTGGATCGCTGGTTTGTGTCACCAATGCGTGCCTTCAATCTCCACGGCCGGCCGCGTGTCGCTTGTAAGGCACTGTTTGCGTGCCATTAATTGAGAAGCCCAGTTTCTTAAGCTGCTAATCCCGTTAGTTGTCCGTATTATAACTGAATAACCATTGTGAACTAAGAATTCAAGAGGAATTTTTTATAAGCATTTGTGATGGAAAACAAATTTGCTATGACTTAGACGGATGGACTGCTACCAGAAGGCCAATTTGTGTCGATTTAAAACTAGTTAATAGTACCAGTTTCTGAATTGGCAGAAAATAAAAGACACTGATATGCCTAGTCAATAGTGTCGGTTCATGACATGAACAGGTATAGATATTTTACAAAATAACGGACACTGATGCTAGCCTATGGTTCGTTAGCTCGCTGGAGTTAGAGAAGTCATCGCCGAAACTCTAAGGAGGCTGGTCATCCTTGTCGGAGTCGTCAGAGGAGCCTTGCGCTACGTAGCCCACCTGATCGTCTTCCTCATCGTCAGCATTCTTGTCGGCAGCAGCGGTATCCTCATCATTGTCGGCAGCGGCGGTGGTGCCCCACACCAAGGTTGAGCTTGCTGAAGACTAATGCGACAACTGGGAAGACGGGCAATCCACTTGCGTGGCTAGAGGAGATCACCAATGAGACGAGGACACCGTCTCCTACCGACGACGCGAGGAGATGGAAGTGGTGGTGATGTTGAAGGAGACGACAGGAGTGGCAATGATGGAGGCGGCGGCAGCGAAGATGATGATGGAGAGGCCATGAGGCAGACGACTAAGAGGTGGGAGAGGTGGAGGAGGAGAAGAAGGAGGGTGTCCGGGAGCGGTGGAAGGCTGAGAAATGTGAGCAAGGTGGAGTTTATAGGCATAGAAGGTGAAGGGGATAATTTGAACATTTGTGTTTGTTTTATATAAAAATTGGCACAAATGAGCTCCTCCCCCAGCCACTTAAGAACAAGTACAAATTTTCTTTTTGATGCTAGTTTTATATATACCGGCACATATGTGAGCAAGGAGGAATTTATAGGCATAGAAGGTGGAGGAGGTGGAGGTGGAGAAGGAGAAGAAAGGCAATCGAGAGAGGTTGAACTATTGAAGGCAGAGAGATGTGAGTGAGGTGGAGTTTATAGGCATAGAAGGTGAAGGACTGGCTTCGATTGGATTGATGTTTGCACAATAACTACATCGAGAGATGAAATGCACTAGTAATAGTGGTTCCATTTACGGACCGTAAGGACTAGTACATTTGTGCCTACCTGTTCTAATTAAGAACCGGCATAAATACATCTATGCTGGTTCTAATTATGACCCAACACAAATAATTCAAACATCTGTGTCTATCGACGATTGGAAAATGGTTTCCCACCGAGCTTATTTCTTGATTGAGAGATCAAGACAACCCTTCTCTACTAAGGTGTTGCTTTTGCGATGCTACAGATTCACAGGATAATAAAACGAGTAAGACAAGATATCTATGCTGGTTCAGGCCTCTCAAAGATGAGATAATAACCTTACTCCAGCATGTATGTTTTGTGTATATTTCTAAGTATGCAAACCTCTTCCTTCATTTACAAAAATGTTGGGTATATATAGGTTTCAGGGAAGCTAATATATGAGGCTATTAACCACCCTAATTAATCACCATTATTTCCAAAAATGTGGCCTTTAACCATGTGCGTCGGTTACCTTCACGTTCGAATCGTGGGTAATGGCTCCAAGGAAGTGGGGATCGTGGCCATGTGGCACCTCACCGAGAATCCAACCTGCAAGTATAATCACCTTGACCAAAGCAAAGCTGCGGTGCCAACCATGTCGGCTATGTGGTAGGTCTTGCCAGTTGCGAGATCAAATGGGCTACCCTACTCTGCCATAGGCAAGTGAAATCAGTCCGAATCTTCGCAATTCTCCCATGTATTTAATTTACGCCAAGGAATGAGCTGAAGTCATGCAATCCCGACCGAGCTCGAAAGTAAGTTAGAGGGGAGCGACCAAAAGCGATTTACTAACGTTGGATGAGTATTAAAAAGACCGTCGGCGAGTATACGAACTGTGGTTTACAAGCTTACAGCCTCGAGTGGAAAGAAGCACTAGGCCGGTCATCGGATAGGAACCATGCATAGGGACAGAGGAACGAACTCTTACCGCGTCTCGTGGAAATTATTGCCACTTCCGGCACGGTCGCAGATTGCTTTAAATCGCTAGGGTTGACCTTTCATTCGAGGTCATAGTTAGATGGCCGGACGTGCGTTCAGGTCATACCTCGCAATCACTTAGTCAGGACTTTCACATGGCTTCTTCACCCTGTGGGCATGATATCAGTATGCTGCCTTCAACACGTTGGTGCGTTCATTCCCGGCAATTGGGCTTAAAGTGGCAAGAGTCATCGATCATGTCGAATGATGACGGCAGATTCTGGCCTCAACTTCGTTCGGCGACGGTCGTCCGCCTCGCCTGATGGCCCACAGCTCGTCATTTGTTGATCGGAGATTGCTCGAGCACCATGTGTACCTCATGCGCGCCTGTTTTCCTCTGCGCCTGCCTAGCATGGGCTGGATTCACTGCATGACGTTCATGATAGCACGCACATCGTATCCCATGTGAATTTGCCTTGCCGAACGAACCCGCACATACACGACATGCTCCTTGCATCCAGTGGCCCTGCGAGGCTGACCTTGCTAGCATGACCAATCGTGGAGGTCGAAGAGGCCCGAGGTTTGTTGATAAGAAGACCACCTCGTTGAAACATGGAAAACGGAACGTGCATGCTTCTTGACGGTAGGCGACCTTCTCGGGCGCCCGAATGAGTACAACCGACCAAAGAACGGAAGGGAGTTCATCCACCCATGCCTAGCGAAGTTGATTCAGGTGATCTAACACATGCTTCTTGATGCCTTGGATTATTTGGGCATTGGTACACTCTGTAGCTCCGTTGCTCTGTAGGTGAGCCATGATGGCAAAATATATTTTAGTGCCAACATCTTTGCAATATTTTTGGAATAGTTCACTGGTGAACTGGGTCCCATTATCTGTGATAAAGTGGTGGGGCACCCCAAACTGCGTGACCACGTCATTACGGAAAGATTTTTTTGCCGCCTAAGCAGTTATGGTCGACACCGGCTCGGCCTCGATCTACTTGGTGAAAGGTTTGATGGCAACAAATAGATGTGTACAACCCTTTCACCTCGGGGGAAAGGACCAAAAATGTCTACTTCCTAGGTCGAGAATAGCCAAGAGAGAGGAATGTTCTGCAGAGCATACACTGGTTATTGCACCTTGTGGGCATGGAATTGACACGCTTTGCACGTGGTTACTATGACCTGGACCTCGTTCAAAGCCGTAGGCCAGTAATACCCCATCCGAAATGCCTTGCCTAATAAAATCCAATAGGATGAGTGAGCTCCACACATTCCTTCATGGATATCTTTTAGCAAATAAATCCCCTCATCTTGCACTTAGAGAGTACTCCAAGTGCACCTCTACGGTAAAGGACACCCTCGACCAATCCGTATCTCGAGGCTCGTTGGATGCCTTCCCTTTCCATCATCAAGACCATGCTCACGGCTTTCAGAGTCATGGCGAAGTAGAACAGCAGATTCTCCCCAAACCTTGGCGCAGTTAGGACAGGTGGATTAGACAGATATCGCTTAAGCTCTTCAAACGAGCTATTAGCTTCCTCCGTCCATTCAAAACCATCGTGCTTACTCATGGCCTTAAAGAAAGGTAACCCTCGCTCACCTAACTGAAAAATAAAGCGACTTAAAGCCGCCATTCGTCTGGTCAAAGCCGTTCTTTCGATGTCTTCAATTTTCTCTAAGTTTGCCCCAACGCTCTTGGACCTAATGACATAGCCGAGCAACTTTCCAGATTCAACACCAAATATATATTTCTCGGGATTGAGCTTTATTAGATGTTCCTTGAGGTTAGAGAATGTTTCCTCTAGGTCGTAGACGTGGCTGGCTACTCTTGCTTTTGACCATGATATCATCAACATAGACCTCTAGATTGTGCCATATCTGATCAGAGAACGTTTTTTTGCATAAGGTGCTGGATTGTAGTTCCAGCATTCCTACGGCTGAATGACATGGTCGTATATTAGAATGTGCCAAATGGAGTGATGAAGACAGTCTTCTCTTCATCCTTGGGGGAAATGCTCACCTGGTGGTAGCCTGAATAGACGTCCTAGAAGCTCATTACTTAGGACTCCACCGTCGCATTGACCAGCTGGTCTATGTGGGACAGCAAGAAATTATCCTTGGGACATGCGGCATTTAAGCTCGTATGATCGACGCACATGTGCCACTTGCCTCTTTTTTCTTTACAATGACTAGATTTGCTAGCCATTCAGAGTGGTCGCCAAGTTGCTCATGAATGATCTCTTTCTTCTCCAAGGAGAAACGTTTGAGCTTTTGCCGCATTGGATTTTTGTCAGGCCGTACCGCTAACTTGTGTTCAATTACCTTCCTTGGTATCCTGAGTATCCCGAGAGTTTGACATCTTAAAGGATTTTCTTAGCAATGGAAGTCGTCGGATTCCCATGGACGGCACCAGTTGTTGATGATTCGAAAATGTCTTCCCCGCCGAGCTTATTTCTTGATTAAGGGATTAAGACAGCCCCTCTCTACTAAGGTGTTGCTTTTGGGATGCTGCAGATTCATATGATGATAAAACGAGCAAGATAAGGTGTTTATTCTGGTTCGGGCCTCTCAAAAATGAGATAATAACCCTACTCTAGCATATATGTATTCTGTATGTTTCTGCCTTCATTTACAAAAATGTTGGGTATATATAATCTCTAAGGAAGCTAATGTAGGAGGCTATTAACTATCCTAATTAATAGCCATTATTTACAATAAATGTGACTTTTAACCACGCACATTGTTTACCACCGCGTTCGGATCGTGGGTGATTGCTCCAAGAAAGTGTGGATCATGGCCACGTGGTGCCTCACTGGGTTTCCAACCTCCAAGTGTAACCACCTCAACTAGAGTGGAGCTACGTTCTAGCTCCGAGTATGAGGGTCTTGGGCAGGTGTCGTGCCTGGCAACTGGGCAAACCCTGCCCTGTCTTGAAGAACGGATCGGGCAAATATCTTGCCCAGCCAATTAGATGGACCGAATAGACCCTGTAGGAATAATATCCAAAAGCACGTTTTAAGACTTCGAGCTGTCAGAGGCATACCTAACCCGTAGGCATTATTCAATCCCGACAGTATCGGATACATCTGTGCGGGTCTGCGTATGAATCATTATTTGTGTCGGTTTTATATAAAAACCGATTGAAATGAGCTTCCCTTCAACTTTGGCACATATGATAGTATATATGACTTGTTTCGGACCTTGTTCTTTTCAGCTTAAATTAAAATTAAAAGGTATAGCTGAAAATTTATCATTTTTGTACATGTACTTATGTCACTTCGAAGCTATTTTTATAAGACTTTTAGTGGTTTTTTTTAAAACTCGTAAAAATATTTTTTTATATATATATTTTTATGCTCTCCAAGCCCTATATTAAAGGATCCACAATTTTTTTTTGAATCGATGACTACCTGCTGCTGGTTGGTTGGAAGTTGGAACATCGAATTGATGACTCGTACCCGATGGTTGGAACATTAAGCTAGTTGTCAATGTTCCAGATTTCACTCAGGCCTAGCATTGCTCCGCTCTGACAGAAGCAGTAAATTGTACAGTGTACCCAGAAAACTACAGGTTAACCCTGTACAATTGATCTTTAAAGTTCACACGTGTTAGAGCATCCACACCAGAAACTCTATCCCTATTTTCTCTCTTTTTTACTCTATTTTCTCTCTCTATTACTCTAAAATTCCTTTATACTTTACACTATACCCTAAAAGATTCCTTCCCTCCACCAGAAACTCTATCTCTAAAACTCTATTCTATACCTATATAGAGTTTATACTACGGATGCTCTTAGATTTTACAATTTGATTATATGCAGCCACTTATCAGTTGTTTACATGTTGAAAGTGTTTTTCACTACGCATTGCATTTCCTTCTGCGACTTGCGACATATGTTTTAGGAGTCGACCATATCCCATAGGAAGGTGGTTTATGCTTAATATTGCTTATTTCTTGAAAAGCTAAATTTCGAGAGTTTTAAAAGAGGCTAGGTAAAACTAGTCCACATCATTTGATGTGTTTTTTATAAGTAGCTTTGATATTATAAAAAAGGCTGGATAAGCCAAATTGTCCAGATTTTTAAAACGGAGATAGGTTTTGCTGAAAATAATGGAGATAGGTATTTTAAAAAGAAGAACATTGCGACCGCGCTGTAGCTTTTTGAAAATCGCAATCGACTTTTCAAACCACACGAGGGCCTCACCGCTAGATCCAGTGCAGTAATAACTGCTGTGATCTGGATGCGCCCACCGCCCTGGCCTCCCTCTGGCCCAGCGGTAGGTACAACCGAACAATGAACCCTGCATCCTAATAAAATGGGTAAACTAGAAGCATGCTGGAGGTTCTTAAAAAAAAAATGCACGCTGGAGACCTAGTCCGGAGCATCAATCTTTGAGCTGATCTGAGGCACGAAAAATCGATCGTGTATTTGCCGATTTGCAGACTTGCAGTAGCCTGCGTAAAAGCCAAGCCGAACAACGCTGCATTGCTATATTATTCATACAAAGCTAAGTTTGATTTGGAACAACTCCAATATGACGTCTTTACCGCATGCACTAGCGAGGGAGGGCGCCTGACCACATTGTTAGGCATATACACGCGTATCATGTATATGCCTACACTAGTGAGGGAGGGTGCCTGACCACATTGTCAGGCATATACATGCGTATCACGTATATGCCGCGTGCGATTAGCGCGTCCGTGGATCACACGGCAATTGTGCCGGATCTCCTTCCTATCTCTCCCGATTTTGTTTCTACAAGTCGGTTGAAGAGATATGGCAGATGTCGGCCTATATATGCATCTGTACCCTCTTTCAGATAATTATTGCGAGAATTGTTTCTGCTTTCATGGTATTAGACACAGACGATACTGCGCCTCGCTTCTGCTAACCCTAGTCACCGGCCACTCCATGACAGCGACGAGACTACCGCTGTTGACGCCGCCTTAGCCGCTGCTGCCCTGGCCGCCGCTCGTCGGTAGGCCGACAAGGCGGCCATCCTCACATGGCGTAAGGCCGATGCAGCCATGTCCGCTGTCGCCACGACCGCGGCTACCACCGTCGCCGCCCCCCATGCGCAGGCAGTCGCCGTCATGAACATCGCCGCCTTGGTCCCTATTGTCCTCGATCTTGTCTCCAACAACTACAGTCGATGGCAAGGTCTTTTCCTCATTACCATTGGACTCTACGCTCTCACCGACCATGTCATCTCTGGCACTGGTACATCTAGATTGGGCTCGCCTCGACTACGTTGTCCTCTCTTAGATTTATGGCCGTATTTCGGCCAAACTCATTGAGCTTGTGATGACTCCAATGCCGATGGCACACTCTTTTTGGACGAGTCTTGAGCAGGAGTTCCTTGGTAACAAGGAGACTCGCGCTCTACACTTGGAGGCAGAGTTTTGGACCTTCGTTCAAGGCAATCTCTCCGTTGCGGATTATTGTCGCAAGATAAAAGACATGGTGGATTCTCTCGGTGATCTTGGTGAACTAGTGAATGATCATACCCTCGTTCTCTCAGTTCTCTATGGTCTTAATGAGAAGTTCGATTTCATGAAGACGCTTCTCCCAATGCAAAAGTCGTTCCTCTTCTTTGTGGAGGCTAGGTCTTATCTTCTCCTTCAAGATACCATGATGGTCTCCAAACCAGGCACTGCGTTGGCCATCGCCTTTGTCGCCCACCTACCATCTGGCTAGCGCCCCCCTAACGGCGCCGGCCAGCGTACCTCCAACAGCGATGGCTCCTGGTCCAACGGTGCTTCTGGCCGTTCCGACAGCTCCTCCAGTGGGTCCCATGGCAACCTTGGCCGTGTGATGGCGGCCGGCACTCTATTCAAGGCGGGAACTACAATCTGGGTAGCCAAAACGCTACCAACCAAATCACCATTCCCTCCTTCTTCAATCCATGGACGGGCATGATTCAAGTTTGGCCGCACAACTCCCGTTGGGTGCCTGGTGTTCTAGGCCCTAGCTCCAACACCTCTCCGGCTCAGCACGCGCTTGCCACGCTCGGTCAATAGCTCACTACTCCTAGTGTCGTTGGCTTTGCAGGCCTCCTAGGCATGGGTGTGGGCCACGTAGGCCATGGCCTTGGCTTGGGCATCAGGGGCTCTATCGGTTTTGGCTTTAGTGGTGTCGACAACAGTTTCGGCAGCAGCGGTGGCCTCATTGGTGATGGTCTCGGCGTTAGTGGCTTCGGCAACCTGCCGTCAGTCCACACCGGTGTTGACGCTAGCACGCTGTGGTAGTCATAACAGGGGATGTGGACACCCTTCTCTGGCTGCCTGGGATCAGCAATCTCTCGCCAACGCCTTCAACATTATGACGATTGCACCATCGACAACCACCAAATGGTACAAGCACTCAGGTGCCACCTCTCACATGACCACGGATGTTGGTAACCTCTCAACCCTTTATTCATCATCCCACACTCGTCCTCACACCATTATTGTCTGTAACGGGTCCCGTGTACCTGTCACCTCCGCCAGTTCCCTATGTTTTTCTTCTCCTACCGGCCTGTTCAAACTTAAGAACGTTCTTGTCACTCCACATATTTTCAAAAAATTCTTATTTCTATTCGCCAGTTTACTATTGACAATAGTTGTTCTGTTGAGTTTGATCCTTTTGGCCTCTTTGCAAAGGACCTTCAAACCGAAGTGTGATCCCAGGTGCAATAGTTCCGGGGACCTCTACTTCTTCTAGCCATCCACCCCATCCGTCCAAGCTTTTGCAGCCACTGCGTCCTCCTTTACACTCTGGCATCATCATCTCGGCCACCTTAGTTCCAAAGCTCTCTCCAAATTAGCTTCTATTTCCTATGTTTCTTGTAATAAACATGCCATTGCACCCTTATATCATGCCTATCAACTTTGGATCATCATCTCTCATCATGTTCACTTTGACGAGGCCTCCTTCCCACTTTCCTCTTCTACCCTACCCACCCTCCTGACACCTCCAGCCTCGACTCCCTTTTCGATTCAAGGTCTCCTTCCTTAGCTTGACCATTGTCTGTGGTTACCAGTTCACCTATTGTTTTTAGTCCGTCAGTGGTTGCAGGTATTGGTGTCATTGGTCCTTCGCTTACCGCCCCTGCTGCGCTGGCCATGCCAGTCACCATCACGCCATGTGCGACGGTGCCCTCCGGCGCCCAGTCGCACAGACCAATGAGCATCATATGGTCATGAAGGAAATTCGAGATTCCTATTCATCCTCCGGATCGTCTCAATCTTCATGTCACTGCTGTTTCGCCCTTACCGAAGACATAACGTGGGACTCTATCTGATCCCCATTGTCATGTAGCTATGACAGAGGAATTTGAGGCCCCTCAGGCCAACAATACCTGGGAACTTGTTCCATGGCCTCCCGGTGCCAACATTATTACCGACAAGTGGGTTTTCATGCACAAGCTCCATTCAGATGGCACTCTTGATCTGTATAAGGCTCGTTGGGTCCTGCAGGGTTTCACATAGCGGCTTGGCATCGATTTTGGCGAGACCTTCAGTCCCGTCGTCAAGCTAGCCACCATCCGGACAGTCTTCACTCTAGCTCTTGCTCGCGATTGGCTGATTCGCCAGCTTGACATCAAGAATGCCTTTTCTCCATGGTGCTCTAACTGAGATTGTCTACTGTGTTCAGCTGTCTGGCTTTGTGGATTCATCTCGACTGGATCATGTTTGTAGACTCAACAAGTCTCTCTACGTACTCAAGCAGGCTTCTCATGCTTGGTACAGTCGATTGGCCTCCCATCTTCTATCGTTCGGGTTTGTTGAAGCCAAGTCAGATACCTCCCTATTCATCTATCATCACAGAGTCAACACTACCTATCTTCATCTCTATGTGGATGATATTGCTCTCACTGCTTCCTCTGATGCACTTCTTCGTCATTTGATTTCCACTTTTTAGCTTGAGTTCTTCATCATGGACATTGGATCTCTTCATCACTTTTTAGGCGTCTCCATTAGCTAGCAGGACGGTGCCCTCTTTCTCTCTCAACATCAGTACATCTTAGATATTCTTGAGCATGCTGGTATGTCTGACTGCAAACTATGCATCACTCCTGTTGACACACACTCCAAGTTTTCTGGAGATGGGGAGCCAGTTACTAATCTGACACACTTTCGTAGTTTTGCTGGCGCCTTGCAGTACCTGACCTTTACAAGGCCAGACATCGTATATGCCATCCAGCAGGTGTGCCTCTTCATGCATGATCCTCGGGAGCCACATTTTGCTGCTATGAAGCGTATTCTGTGTTATCTTCAGGGCACTCTCTCTCATGGGCTTCTTTTACATCGGACCTCTCCCACTGAGTTGACTATCTACTCCAATGCTGACTGGGCAGGGTGTCCTGACACCCACAAGTCTACCTCAGGCTATGATGTTTTCCTTGGTGACAAACTGGTTTCTTAGTCCTCCAAACGTCAACACACGGTTTCTCGGTTTAGCACTAACGTTGAGTACCGTGCTATTGTTAATGGTCTCGCGAAGGCCTGTTGGCTATGGCAGCTTCTTCGAGAGCTTCACAGTCCTCTACGGCGCACCATTGTTGTCTATTGCAACAATGTCAGCACGGTATACCTCTCCACCAACCCAGTTCAACATCAGTGAACCAAACATGTTGAGATTGACCTATGCTTCATTTGTGAGCATGTCACACTTGGCCATGTGCGTGTTTTTCATGTTCCGAGCTCATCACAGTATGCTAATATTTTGGTCCAGTTTGAACGTTCGTTCCTCTACCGTTCGAACTATGGGGGAGTGTTAGGCATATAAGTGCGTATCATGTATATATCGTGCGCGATTGGCATGCCCACGGATCTCACGCCAATTGTGTGGGACCTCCTTCCTATCTCTCCCAATTTTGTTTCTGTAAGTCGGTTGAAGAGATAAGGTAGGTGTTAGCCTATATATGTATTTGTATCTGTGTGGTCATGTGTTGGGACCTTTGGGGGAGATGTGGTCGTTCACGCTGGGCACCTCCTTGCCGATTGTTGATGCTAAAAGTTGGTTTCACCGAAACACATGTGAGCTTAGGGAGTGGGATCCCCGACAGCACCGGAAGCGGGGTTCTAGCATGCTAGCCGATTTGACCTAGAATCGGTAAGAAAAGAGACAACTAGCTTTTGATAGCCGATTAAATCTGTGATGCGAAGGACCTGTAACACTTGAAAACAAATCCGAAAAAAGGTGAGAGGTAATGAAACTACCGGCTTAGGTCAGATCTAAACCAATTGTTTCAAAAGGGTAAACAGTGTACCACTAAGCCAATAAAATCAACAAAGTAACAAAAGAAGGATAAACATACTATCAACTAGCCGATTGAATCGTCTTGATGACATAACGAGAGGTAAATGGACTATCGATGAATAGCAAGCTAAAAGCCAATAGAACGAGGGATAAGCAATCTAGTACCAACAAATGTGTTGATCAGTAAAAAGAAGAGTGAAATCTAACCCCTAGTCGAAACGGCGATGCACAACAATATCGACTAAGTGTAAAAACCCTAATTTAGTCTATTAGAATCTAAGCATGCATATAGTTAATATTTTCTTATAACTATCCTTTTTGTATGAAATAACATTTTATACTTGTAAATAATCACTCATTCTCTTATATATAAGTATATACCCATATATATTTATGGACACCTATTTTGTAAATAAACACTAATATCCAAATGTTATCCAATTCCTAAAATTTATAAAACTTTAATAAGCACTAAGACCGTGAGTTAATGGTATTGAGAATTCAAAATCCTTCCCTATGTATCAAATTTGGACAAGTTATCATTTAATTTAGAATTCACTTGCCTAACTATTATTCAAACTTTAGGCCCAGTTTTTCTCAAATTCCAACCTTGTAATTTTTTAAAAATTAATTAGACCTAAAACCCTTACCCTAACCTCATGCTCTATTTATACTTTATTCTAATTTCAAATTCAAATTTCATTTTCCACATTGGAGTTTGGAATTTAAAACCCATAACCCCAGTGGGCTCAGCCGGCCACTAGCTCGGCCCAGCCGATTCGCCAACCCTCATCTACTTCTCCCCTTCGAGCCCAGCCGGTTGGCCCAGCTGCGCCACTCCTCACGTTGGCCACTCGCTAGCCCAGCCCTTTTGCGCGGCTGAGCCGTTGCTCGCCCGTGCGTGCCCCTTTCGAGCTCCTCCTTTTGTCCGATGGACCATACGTTGCCCCTTCCCTAACCCTACTGGCGTCCGCGCGCTGCCGTGCCTGCCTCATGGTGCCCCCTTCTGCCATCCCCTGCCCCGTGGCTGGTTTGCCTCCATGCTAGCACTGCCCCACCTTGCCTCTTTCTATCAAGATCTTCAAGATCGCCAGCAGCAGCTCTCAAGTAGCCCAATCGTGCCCTTGTCTCCTTTCTTTTGGCCGCTTGCTCGTCTCTCTCTCCCTCTTAGCTCTCTCATGCCCCGCGCGCCATCGCGCCTATAATTAGCTACCCAAGCTCGCACTCCCCTTTTCCACCTCTGCCCCGCTCTCGCCGCTCTGCTCCAGCACCCAAATTCGACCTCGCTAAGTCCTCTCGCCCCTTGAGCTCCTAGCCACATTTCACACACCTCCTCACCTTTGCCGTCCTCGAGGGAATTGGCTCGAGACCCAGCAGAGCTCACTGGCGATGAGTTTTCCTTGCCGCTAGCCGAGAATCCCCTATTTTCCCCCCTTTCAGATTCCTCCCTCTTCGGTAAGTCTCTCTTAGATTTCCTGCACCTAGAGTGTCGCCAGACCCTCACTAACCTTCCCCACCTCAGATCTTGCAAGATCTTCGCCGAAGCTCCCCCGTGTCGGCGACCCGATTCTAGCTTCCGCCCCGTCCACATCGCGAGCCTACTTGGGCACATCTCCAGCCCAGCCAACTGCTCAGTCAGCACCCACTAAGTCTCTATATGCTCCTGCAAGCTTCTTTATAGCTTAGGTCGACCGCTAGAGTCCTAGCCTAGTCCAGCCGAGCTTAGCTCCGCTGCCGCCCATGGCACCGCTGCGTTCGGCCACCTCCGCCCTTCCCGTCGGTACCAACGGGTGCGCGGGAAACCCTTGAACCCATTTTGGCTTTCACCCCTGTGTTGCTTGGCGCCGGCGTGCCGATCGGCCTCCGCTCCGCTAGAGCCCCTCGCCATTTGCTCCATGCCCTGAGAGAACATAGGTGTGGCGTGTCACCCGACCAGTTTAAACCACGCGCAGACGCAGACAGGTGAGACCCCTGAACCCACTGGTCAGGGTAACTAAAAGCGTAGTCTGGGGAATTACGCTTCCCCCGTTAGGTGATGCCCCCACGTTGAGCAGTGTCGCGTAGGCCTCACGCAAGCCAGATGGGCCACGCGCACGCTCTGCTATCGATTGGTATTGGGCTTGGCCTAGTGCTGTTCCAAAGGATTTTCCAGCCTTTTGTGAATTTAGATAATCCAGTAAATCATTTAGATTTATTAAAAATGGCAAAGGGCTACCAAAAATTATGGGAAAATTCTAGAAAATATTAGATAGCAAGCTAGATCTAATAAAATTATGATTAGGAATTGTAACCTAATTAAACCTCTGTTTTAATCCAGAAACTACCTCTAAACCAATTTACAAACATCCTTTTCATTTTATTAAATTAGCTATTGAGATCCTGAAATCATGATAAATTTCTGTGGAACTTGAATATGGTTTAGAGTTTAAAGAAATTTATTGTATAATTTTAGCATCATTATTGCTATTTGGATAAATTAGAAAAAGTGTTTAGCCCCTTTTTCCTTATATATTAATAATGTAGTAACCAAATCTGATTTATTTAAAATATTAATTAGACTCAATTAATCCCTAAAATTTTATAGAAACTTTCCCAACACCAAAATAATTTATTAAAATAGTGAAACCTAGTTTATCATGTTTTCTATGCACTTATGCTTTATAATGTATTAGAAGGCCTTTTCCTTTAAAATTATTATTGCTGGTGGATTAATTAAATTAATCAGAACACTGTAATAGCAACTCCCTAATAATTTTTTGGAAATACTACTGACAAAAGAATTTTAAAACTATATGCTACATTATAGGTATTTTAATTAGGGTGTTTACTGTATCATCATCATCATCACACATCCATTCACTATCGCTCACACCACCGTTATCCTTTCGTAAAGATGTAAGCATAGGTAGACTCAAGGAACTTCCTTGATATTTAGGAATGATATAGTTCTGACATTCTCTCACGATTCATCGATCGCTAGACTAAGCGCGTTGCATCTCATGCATCATTATTCTTGTTGCACCTAGTTGTTTATTCATTGTCAAATCGCTCCGTTATGTGATGCTGAGGAGCTAGAAGGACCATTCGACAACACTCAAGAAGACTCGCACTACACTCAGTACCAAGGCGAGTTAACATCTAGTTACATCATATTGCTACCCAATTTTCTAATGTATTTTATTTAACTTATCAAAATACATGTTATTTAAGTATGAATGCCTACTTGATAATCATGATATATTATGTCTTGTCAATTGCTTATTATTGTTCCACCATGAATGATCTTACCTTGATGATATCATTCCTCGTTTGATTTTAATAATGATTGCCTTGATGATCACCCCATGTTCGCATGTTTAGGTTAAACTAAAATGGTTTAAACTCTCAAGTCTGGTTAAAATTTGCTTAGACATTACCCAGGTCTAACTAATAATTTTAGCCTTAGTTGCCTCGAAACTGTGAACCAAAATTCACCGGACATGATACACACTAAATTTGAACATTTAGAACTTGGGCCTGGCATGCTAGTGTGTTGTGGTGCTTCTGGTTGTGAAATAGGGATGTGGTCCGGCATGTTGATAAGGTTGTTTAGAGTAGCTAAGGGTACATGGTGTTGGGAAGAGGGCTATCGGTTCATAGACGGTGCAGAGAGGAGTATGGAGTAACATGCGTAGCTGCCAAGTGCAACCACTTGCCTGCGGGAGGTGGTTCACACACGGGAGAAAGATGGCAGAAGAAGGGAGTGATAGTTGCCTGCGGGAATTGGTTCCTAGCACCACAACGCGTTGCCATCGCGTGGTAGTGCAGACGTGGGGCCTATTGGTAGCGAGAGTGCACCATGGCAAACCCTAGTCCGAGGGAAAGACAAGTTCATATCGTCATCCATGGGATGATCTAGGTCATATGTCACCAGGATTCGTGACTCTAAGGTAGGCTTGGCAACCCAACTAGGGAAGACCGGGCACTTCATGGGAGTTGGGAGTATGATCCACAACGGGTGTGCCTCACCCGGAAGATGATGATGGGAGTAAGGTGAAAGTTTAGTTTGGGAATGAGATGTGGTATGAGAATGAGAACTTAACTTTGAATCACTGATTAGTAGAACTTTGGATTAAAACCGCTAAGTCATAGGTTTTGGTTTATAAAACGTGCTTTCTGCATCTAAACAAACCCCAACCTTTTCTTTGGAGCCTCTATCACTAAATGAATTAGGTTGGGTGTTAACTTGCCAGTGCAGTTTGGTTGCGCACTAACCTCGCACACACTCACTATTTTAGATGATGTCATTGAGCAAGACCCATATGAATGCCATGAAGATGGAGAACCAGGGTTCACTGACGATCAAGATGAGGTGTAGGGTGACACTCCAATTGCGTGCGTAGACATGGCGACACGCAGGCCACGAATCAGTTTTGGCGGAATACAACACATGGGACCCATACAATAGTACACACAGTACTACCATTAGCTCCCCACAGGCAACAAGACAGTAGGAGGCACCCTAGTCTTTCGAAAAATGTTCGTAATCCTCAGCCTTGTTGTTAGCATCAGCGTCAGCAAACTGTGGGTATTCCGCAAGTTGTCCCTCGACTAGAGTTCAGGAAGAGAAGGGAAACAACAAGGGTGAGTACAATTGTACTTCGCAAGTCAGAAAAAATATGTAGCATGGGGCTTTGTACAAGAGGAGGCTTAGGATATTTTGCAAAAATGCCAGTTTTCCAAGTTTTCCATAAGGTAAGAGAAAAGCAATTTTTGAAAAGGTTCTAGGTGAAACAATGTTTATTTGCCTTGATATTTCCTTTGTCAAAGGCCATTTGCAAGACCATTTACTCTTTTCAAAACCCTTTCTTTTGAATGGAAGAGTCTACCATATGAACACTTCCTTCGCATGCTCTTAACCGTGAGCATGGCTATCATGATGATTTTAACTCTATAAAGCGGATACACTTTACCCTCAGGAGAGTATGTATCAGGGGTGCGAATCACAAAGTCATTTGGGCTATAAGCCCTAATAGCACTTGCTCCGTGAGTCATCCTTGGTCACCCAGTGGGGGATCAATCCACGGCTCTAGTCCTCACGTTGTACCGGAAAGCCAAGGAAAAACGGTCCAAGGCGCTGATGAACATAGAAAAATCATCCATGCCCGTACAACCTAGATGTCTATGAAGGACATCTCCACTAGCTAGTTGCTACTAGAGATTAAAGCTTAATGGTCCAGGTGAAAGGACCGGATGCTCAAGAGGGGAGGGGGGGTGAATTGGCCTTTTCAAAATTTTACTTTCTATTCATTTTTTCACTTGTGTCCAAACCCTAATTAAATGCAGAAACTAAAGAATAATGTTTGAACACAAGTTGTTAGGCTAGGTGATGGCAAATCTAAATGAATGAAATTAAATATGATGGCAAGGTAAAGGAAGCACCCTAGTTAATAATAATCTAAATTGGGTTTGCAATCCTAGGGTGACAAGCAAGCAATTTAATTTTAGATGTATAATATCAACTAATTAAATTGCTCAAAGTAATGCTAGCATAAGCAAGAATGATAACAACAATAGGAGCTACTAGCAATCAACATATAACATGGGGATAATTAGCTACATACATATTCACAAAGCAATAAGTACATGAGCACAAGAGAAAACCACAAGTGACGCGATTCGCTTTTTCCCGTGGTGCTTGGAGACTTGCCGGTCACCCGTAATCCACGTTGAGGCTTGGCCCTCGTAAGGACCTGCTCCCTCTCAAGCCAACTGTCTCTTCTCCACTAGTGGTTGCTAATTTCTCCCCTTCAGAGATGGCAAGCACCAATGCCACTCACACGGTTTGCCCGGGCCTTCTCACACGCTCCTTGAGAAGGTCACCGGCATACAACGCCTCCCGCACCGTCTAGGTCTTGGCAAGCAGAGCAACAAGCCCGAAGCCGATTGATCACACTGGATCAAAGCCCAAGAGTAATGCACACAATCCACACTTGGTCACTCACTTCTCTTACTAGGGTCTCACCAAATCCACACAAGATGGTGCTCTCCCTCTTTCTCACTTCTCACACATTGGGACACTCCCAAATCTCACCCAAAACGACCTCTCAAGCCCCCTCAAAACCACAGCCACAAAGGAGCCACTCAAGGGTTGAAATAGGCTAGATCTGAAAAACTAGCCGTTGGAGGCTCGGATCCTCAAAATCACAGGCAAACCCGGACCGTCCGGACTCCAGGCCTGACCGTCTAGCCCCGAAACAGAAACTTGCAAGTATAGGCTGGACCGTACGGTCTCCGAACTAGATCGTCTAGCCTCCAGGGCAGATTTTTCACATCAGGTCCGGACCGTCCGGCCCTCGGCCAGGACCATCTGGCCTCCCCCGACAGTCCAATAGTCTTTTACTAAAACGTCCGTAACTTCTAGCTCCGAACTCCGATTTCGGTGATCTTGGGCTTTTTAGAAAGCTAAGAACGAGGGCTACACAATCCACAAGGTTACACCACCTCAAACCCAAATGAGATGAGCAGAAAACCTAGGGAAACCCAAAAGCACCTGCAAATCTTACACTCTTCGACCCCTAAACACCTCTCTCTATAGCTAAACCCTGCAACACCCTTGACACCTCCACAAGGCTCAACTAGGGTTTAGGAGACTCAATGTGCATCACCCAAGAGCTAGGAGCCTATCCGATCAACACTGATCTGGACCCCTCTTAATAGTACGGTGACTATCCTACCAACCCGGTCTTGTAACCAGTCACCAAGACCAACAAAAGACTAGAAAAAATCCTTAACCCTACACTAGCCATACCTTTGCCTTACGATTTCTTGTACATGATGACCTCCAATTCTTGATGATGACTTCGTCTCGTCAACCTTGACTTGATCCCCTCATAATGTTCTCCGTCCTATCGACTTTGATTTGATCATCCTCCCGACGATCCTCCCGTCAAATCGATCTTGACTCCGTCCTCATATCTTGGGAATCCTCTTCCTCTTGACCTTGACTTAGCCATCATCCTTCAACACTCCCTCGGCTGTCATGTACGTCTGCAGGAGCTAATTCTCTTCACAACTCATGAATGACATTAGCCCCTATTGCTCCACATAAATGAGTTAAGTAGATATAACCAAGAACATTTAAGCACTACAAGTGTTCTATAGATAAATGACAATAGACATAGGAATACTTGTCATATGATCAACCTCACATGTGCATCTAAAATAGGACAATGAATGTATATGCATATGAGTGAACAATACCCAGTCTATCTAGTGAGTTACCTAGGGGATCACTAATATATGGCATATTTAAGGGCAAAGATCCCCTAGAACAAGCAATCATCATATTCATGGCATAGGCCAAATATAAGTATACTCAAATATACATGACATGAAGCAATGAGTATAAATACAATCCCAACTATACCATGTAGTAGCATAAGAGGGATGCACTTATCGATAGGAGTGGAATACTAAACACATACCTCAATGTCGCATATTCATTCTATTTGCAAGTGTGAGACTAAGACGATAAATCAACCACAATTGTTAGTCTCACAAGATTTACCGAATTCACAAGATACATACATTGCAATGGATAAATAGCTTATCCACATGATTCCCTCTAAAAGTGATGAGATTAGAACCATCTTATCAATAAACAGATTAGTCTCATGACAATAAGCATAGTAGAGGTTTGTTATTAAGCACTAACTAAATCAAGCATTCACATCAATCATGTGTTGTCATTAATTATGTTTGTCATTAATCACTAAAACACACAAGGGCTACCTTGAACTTATACTAGGTCCATCCCATAACGGAACCCGAGGCTGTATTGTAAGGGTCAGTTCGTAGGTTCATAGGATGAACAATCCTTAGACTAGGGGAGAAGCACCAACATGAACCCGAAACCGTGCAAAGCCTGGACCATATCATCAACCGGGTCCTCTCTAGTCAGAGCATTTAAGGGGAGGACAGAAAAATATCCCAATCCCGGCATTCTTCCCAATGCCTCATTTTACCAAAAACTCCCTTACAAATATTGCAATAACATGCCAACCGTTGTATAAGCATTTAATCTGCATGAAGCAGTTTTATCCTATTCCAAGGTAAGCATGGCATCAAGGTACCTCACATTTGGTCCTACGATGCAATATTATTAAGAGTATAAAAATCCTTTTATATTTTTCGGTTGTAGCTAGCACTAGAAACTACTTATATTAGAGGTAGCATGCAAGTTTAAAAATTTTATAAATCCCATTAAATGTGAATCCGTGTGATGAGTATATGGACAAAGTTTGAGGGGTTTGTGGGATTTTTGTTAAGGTTTGAATTTTCCAGGAATTAAACCCCTCAGTGGCTCGGTTTGAATTTGAACAAGTTTTGAAGTGTTGGTTGGTAGGAAAAGGTTCTAAGAAGGACTTAGAGGCTTTAGGAATTTTCCAAGAATTTTTGGTAAGTTTCTTCAATTTTTTGAAGTTCAGCCGGTTTTTGTTTCAGTCAGGAGCCGGATGGTCTGGCTGACACAGGGACGTGTAAGCCGGACGGTCCGCCTTGTAATACCGTCGGTCAGTTTGATTTTTTAGAGTTTCGGGACCATGAGAAGTGTTACCCAGATAGTCCGGCTAACACTAGTCGTGTAAACCGGATAGTCCAGGCTAGAGCTGGACAGTCCGGCTAACACTGTCGTCGTTTGGTTTGCGTTTTAAAATCGAGAAAAGTGTTTCTCGGACGGTCCAAGCTGGAGCCAGACGGTCCGGCTTATGCTGAGAAATTTTGGGCTGAGTCTCATTTTGGATGTTTTTGTCCCTTCTAATCCTGATTTTTGATGCGATCTTTTGGAGATTTGTGTATGGAGTAACTTGCAGTTGATTAAGGTAAGTTGTGGATGTTTGGATGGACTAATGTTTGAGCCCCGGTTTTTACCAAACCAAACCAAACCCCTCTGTGCTACCGGTATGAGTCTCAAGGATCAATGCTCATACCCACAGTGAAACAGAAACATGATACCAAAACAGAGTTGCATTAGCTAATAAAGTAGTTCAGAGTGCGGCGGGGCAATATATTACATTAGCTCAAAAATTCAAAACCTTATTAAAGCGAAGCAAAATATTATAGCCAAAAGTAGTGTCCCATCATAGCCACAGGCACACGTTGAGTGGAAAACGGCCGGTAGTCTGAAACATCATCCGGAAAGATCTCAACGTTACCCTGCGCATCCTCATAGTCCTGACCTGCTCATAGATTGAATAGCCCCGTATAACAAGTAGGGTTAGCATGTCACTGCTAGCAAGTCCTTCCTAGGAAGGGCCAGGTTACGGCTTATCCTAAGAAAGCTGATGATTAATTTACATAAAAGCATTTCACCTAGAATTGTAAAAGCATTTGAGAAACATATGTAAATAAATAAAAATTCTCAAAATATACAGTATTGAAACAAATTATCATTCTCAGGTCTCAAGTTCTCAACCTCGTAATTCTCAGCTCATAATATTATTCCTCAATTCTCAAATCTCAATTCTCATATAGCAAACCCACGATTCTCATCTAGCAATGGCACACACGCCGGAATAACCTTACCCATGTCATATTAAGATAGGTGATGCTACATTGTGAAAGACCACCGAGACGCTCTTTAACTGAGGGCTCGACCATTCGAATTGGTTTACTCTGCAGAGGTTGTACGCTTTACCTGCAAGATACGATATCCTCCCGTCGAAGGATATCATAACAAAACCCTTCAAAAAATTAACATCGGGCTTACCACGGTCATACCTGATATCCACATAGGTACCTAGAGAAATGATTTCCACACAAGTCTCCGGCAATAACCCGGCGATGGTTCTCTCAGAACCCATCCACCGTGCAAGGACAGTGAGCAACCCCGATATTTCTCTTCCTCTAGGTTAGGCTCGTCCCATACCGGGCTTGTGGTCGCACGGAAAATTCTTAGTTAATTGTGTCACAATCATCGGTCCTTAGTCTCGGAGCGGCAACCAGCACAAGCCAGACTCTCGTGCTCAAATGCACCCACCTTACTATCCATCCACCCCCGATCCCATTATTATTTGGTCAAATTTTAATTCATGATGAATGAACCAAAACCCACCACAATTGATTCATCGATTCTCTGAGTTCCATCATTAGCAAGCCTACTAAGCGGGATCGAATCCCTGAATATCTATCTGAGCATCTCTAAGCTACTATTATTTAAAAACAGTGGGTGATATTACCATAAGTTATCCTAGGGTCAAGGGTTTGTCGAGGGATGCATATATCTTACGGACACATGCACTAGGTAGCGCTATATGACCATACAGCGTTTTCGTCAACATAGCAATTTTGGCAACGCTATATGTAACATCCTCATTTTCAAAAACCAAAATCATATGCATTGCATGGCATGAAAATTTAAAAATATAAAAATATTTGAAAATGAGTATGTTCCTTATTAAAAGGCTTTGTAAAATAAAATTTTCTAAAATCTAATTGCAAGTGTAATATTTATTTAAAGTTTTGCAAAAAGGTTTATTTGTGCAAAATAAAAGTGTTAAAATCAATTTTGCTAATTTTATATTTATTAAATATTATTTTGCATTTCAATCTCTAAAGTAATTATTTACCTATAATTTGAATCTCAGATAAATAAATTGATTTAATTTATCTATTCAATTCCTCTCTTGCAAGTGGACCCCACCTAATTTTTTTTTCTTTTCTTTTTCCTCTTTCCTTTTTCCCCTCTCCCCCTCCTTCCTTCTTCTTCCCTGATCGATCTGCTCTCAGCCTTCTCTGTCCAGCGCACAGGAGGAAGCTTCCTCCCCTGCAACTATGGAAATCTCTCCCCAAAATCCTCCCCTTTCTTCATGAGAATAATTCCCACGATCAAGGAGATCACCTCCTGTCCAATTCGGTTTGTCCCTTCCAAATATTCATCTTTTTCAATCTCTATATAACCCCTCCTCGTGAGCTAACCCTTCCTCTCTGCGTTTTCTTCTGCTGCAACCTGGGTAAGACTCCTCTATCCAAACTGTCCGAGGACGTCCTAGATTTCTTCCTCACGGTTCTGTTTTGCCCAGGAACTCACAGATCCGAGGTCCGTAGCTCCGGCAATCTAACGCTGAAGGTCGGCCTCCCGATTCTTGGCCGTCTCTACTCTTCCTCGCCTCAGCAGCGCCTCGATGCGAATTTCGTAAAACCGTCCGAGGACATCCTGGATATCTTCATTGTGAATCCAACCCAACAAAGCGCTCGAAGAATCTTCGACTGAGCGCAACGAATTAGATCGCCGAAGGCCTCGCCAGAATCTGCTGCTGCGCCAGTTCGTCGAATCCGTCGTTTTCAGATGGTAAGACTCAACCCCGCCGCCTCCCGTGCCATCCCCATGTCCTCCTCTTCATCCCTAGGTGTTCTAGGACTTAACCCCGTGGTCAATTTGGCCGGAGTTTCGCCGGAGCGCCGCCGCCGCGCGCCATCTTCTCCTCCACGGCTGGCCACGACGTCGCGCCGCCACTGCATTCTATTTCCTTCCATGGGAGTGCCTCCTCTAGGTTCTCCTTGGCCTCACGGTGCTCCTAGACCCCGCCGTCTCCCTTGCCACCACCGGTGTGCTGTTTCGGGTCACCGCCGCCGTCCAGATCTCAACGCCGCCTCCTCTCTTTCTTGCTGCGCAAAATCGGCCAAGGCGATCATAAATCTGAGAAAACACGTCCTTCGTATTCTTATCCTCTCCGACCTTACCAAATTTGAGATCCTAGAACCTTCCAAGACGTCCTACATAAATCGCCGAAGTAGCATCTCTCGATCTCAAGCCGTCTCTCTTCCTCCTCGCGCCCATGCTGGCTCGGCGTGAATTGGCCCATGTCCTTCAATCACGTCCTGTGCATCTTCGACATGAATCCACCCCCACCAACCTCTCAGATAATGGTCGCTCGAGCGCGACGAATCTGACCGCCGAAGACCTCGCCGGATTTTGTCCACGGCCCCTCTTCATCGAATCGTCGTTTCTTTGTGGTGAGACCTCGACATTGCCCCCTTCTCTGGAATCCCCGAGTCCTCCTCTTCCTTCCCCAAGCCCTCGCTGCTCCTTCCCTCACAACGGAGCGTCATCGCCAGGTGCTACCGTGCCTCCGATACGCTTGTACCGTCGCTGCGCGCGCCGCCTCGTCTCTGGCCGAGCCGCCGCCATCGGCGAGTCCCTTGCATCGCCAGGATTCCATTCGTGCCTTTCTTCTACCTAGCTGCACCGCAGGTCACTGGCTGCTATCCCAGCAAGCCGCAGCTACCTGCGGTATGTTCATCTCTTTGTCAACGGGCGCATGCAATACCAAGTCAGTACATGACGTGCATGTTGATGACAAACTTCCAATGAACACCAAAAATTTATTTTTCATCCAAATCAATTCAAAAAAATTTTCCTAGCCTTATTAGATCCATATCTTCCCCTCTGCCAATTTTCGTAATTTTTGGGATCAATTTTATTTTCTGTTGTTTTTAGGTAGGAGTTAATCTTTATATTTTCATATCTCTAAATCTACAACTTCAAAAAAAATATGAAATCAATTTTCAAATTTTTATAAAATCAAAACCTACTGTTCTATGATTTTTCATATGCATTTGCACACATTATATTTTCTGCATTGTATTTATTGTCGTATTTTCTCGTACGCTAGATTCGGGCGACTAGAGTCATGTTGCCGACACGGCGAAGGGTCCTCCCCACTACCTCGATCAAGGCAAGTGCTGAACCATTTGATCCCATGTTTTGCAAACATGTTTTACTAGAATTTAACACTAGCATGTATGTTTAACATAAAATGCTAAATATCTAAATTGCCTAGCTAAATCCCCATTGATAATTAATTCTTGTAAAATATCCTTGCTACCTTAGGTTATTAATTTTGATTAATTATCGCCATACCCCTGAATAGGTTTTGCATCTGCTTAGTAATGCTCATAGTAGATCACTTGATTATTTGCTTGTTACCAATGATTACCAAATTACCATATGATTTTAAAAGGACAATTGGTGTTGTCATTTGTTTGTAAATGGCTAGTTGATAGTGGGTGCTATCAGGAAAAATTGTTTTGCAAAACCTGATTGGGTGGATGGTTGTAAGGCTGGTGCAGTATGCACGAGATTCGGGCCCAGTGCGGGACCCACCCTGATCTCTAAGGACCGATTCCTTGAGGTAGACGAGCTAAGTACAACAGTGCGACCATTGAGTGCTTGTATGGGCAAGCCCTGGTTGAGTACCCTTTGGACTTATAGTTTTGCCATTCCAGTCGGTGGAGTAGGCAATTGGTGTTGTTCTGCAGGCTCAAGAGGGGGGCTTCAGCCAACTAGAGTAACTAGTGCTGCGGTGGAATCCTTAGAGGGAGTGCCAGGCTAGGAGAATGTTGGTTAAAGACCTTGTGGTGTTCTTTTCCTTTGGGTGATTCCTAGGGAAAATCACCTCTCGTGGATAAAGCGTGCAACCTCTGCAGAGTGTAAAACTATCATGATAGACGTGTCCACGGTCAAGGACGGACGACGGGGAGCTGCCTCATTGGTACTTTTTAACTCTTGTTTTCTAAATGGTGTTTTAAAGGAAAACCACGATCGGTGTCGTATGTTTTGATTTTTCTCCTCATAGTGGGTGCTATGGGCGATGAGGGTAATTGCACGGTGGGTGCCGTGAGTAGCCAGGTTCGGGCAAAACCGGTTGAGGCCGGAGTTTCAAAGAAAATGATTCAAATATTTGTTTTCCTCAAACACATTTCAAATCATTTTGTAAAATCTTAGGAAAAACTTGTAAAACAGGCTTTATGCAAAAAAACCCTTACCCATCCTTTGTCAGCCTTAATTACATTTAGTCAGCCTTGCTTGTTGAGTATAAAGTATACTCACCCTCGCCTTTTATGCGGGGCTGCTCATTCCAACGAGCAGGTTGTGATCAGCAATAGTATCCCGAGGAGGAGATGCACCAAGATGAAGGTTTTGTTGCCAAAGTTCAAGATGAAGATTACCTCGACGCCTAGGACGCTACTACAGCTCGCCTGTGGGATTGATTGTTGTATTTTGCCTCTTCCATTTGGAGTTATGGAATACTGTTAAGACTTCCGCTGCATGTTAGATTTCCGCTGTGTATGGCCTGCGTGCCTGAATTTTGTGCTCTGATTTAGCGCCTTGTAACGCACTCTGATGTAATATTTGTTCGAATTGTAATGGCAATGATCCAAAGATCTGGAATCTGTGTATACTAGCTACTTGATCCAGGGACTAGTACAGGTAAAGCACAGAAGGGACTCAACTCCGTTTTTTGGGTCCCGACACTATAAAATTGGGTTCTAAGGGAAAGACTTGCCTTCGGAGTACTCTGGCTCCAGCGGTTCGTCGGCGGTGTCGAGGAAACCACCTTCGTCACTCGAACGGCCTAGTGTACGCAAAATGAGGAAAAGATAACAAATAAATAACATGCGTAGCAAAATAATTTTAGAAAATATACAAAAATTACAGAATGTAGATATGATTTTCTAGATTTTTAGAAAGTTGAATCGCCGGATTCCGTTTATCTCAAGGTGTCGCCATCAAAGGGAATTCTACAATTCCAACAAAAGGGAAAATTAGGCCCTCGATATATCGGACCGTACCAGAACACTGCCAAGAAAGGTCGAGTGGCCTACGAGTTGGAATTGCTGGCCGAACTTGGCGATGTACACAATGTGTTCCATGTGTCACAACTCAAGAAATGCCTGAGAGTGCCTGAGGAAGAACTCATTTCCCAGCCACCAGCACCGTTGGACAAGGATCTCACCTATCATACCTACCCAGTTCGAATCCTCGACTTCTCCGACAAGTAAATAAGGGGCAAGACCGTTAAGTTATGTAAAGTACAATGGGACGACAAGGCAGGAAGATAGTTCTCATGGGAGCCCAAAGACAAGCTTCGCAAGGAACACCCTCATCTGTTTAGTACCTAGAATATCAAATCTTGAGGTCGAGCTTTATTTTAGTGGGGGGGGGGGAGGATTTGTAACATCCCAAAAATTGGACTTTTGTTTTGGCTGAAAAGGCAGAGATATTCAGGCCGTATTTTGCCCTGTCTTGGCCAAAAGATAGAAATTTATTTTGTAAGATCTATTCTACATATATATACATATATATATATATATATATATATACATACATACTTGCATTCATACTAGCTCATCTTAGGCTATATTCATGCCTGCCACGCCACGTTGTCAATGCACCAATCTCCATGGCTCGTTCATTTCCAATCGCAACCAAGGCCACGGTTCCACCGCCGAGCCCTGCTGCCGACACCGCTGGGATGCGCAGCATGGCGGCGAGCGATAGCTTCATGGCACAATTGCTACGGCATCGCACACGCCACGTCCTAGGTCTCTCGTTCCGCCAGCGTGGTCTCAGAACCGACTGATGCGGCCGCCCGTGCATAATTTGCGTGGTGTCCGCTCATCAAGATTCTGGTTCCGATGGTTCACTGTGCTTTCATTGGCGTCGTGTGATGCGAGCTCAATTTAGCAGCTCTTCGGCTACTATGGTGACCCTTCTATCCCCCACTTCGCAGTGTGATTCCCGCCCACTACGACCAAGTCCGAGAGCTACTGACGCAAAACTCCTTAGCTTCCGACGAGCTGGGCCATGCCAATCGTCAGCGGCTGCCGTCTTATCGGCCAGGTACAGACGCCACCAGGGCTGCCGCTCCCCTTTAATCGGGCCTCCATGCCGGGTATGGGTGATATCCCAAGGCTCCCTGGCCCACCAAAGCACTGGTCATTACTTTATGCACGGTACTGGTTCGACACCTGTCTCCCCAGGTGTGCGACATGAGCCTCTGTTTTGGTCCTCTGTTTTGGTCTACTCGTTCCAGGAGCCGAATTCTCTGCGCAGCTCGTGAATCCGCGCTTCGCCGTTACCTCAAGCTTCAGAGCCTCGGTATGGTGAATGGCTCAATAGGAGCGAACTGCATCGCTTAAGCCATAGCATAGGCTGAGACTCTATTGGCATTTGTCATCTCGAAATGTGACATTCTTTCGCCATCGTATCCTCAGAGGCGTCGGTGCTCGCTCGCTCTCGATGTAGTTTCTGATCGACATGATATGGCCTGTCGGTCGGTGAAACTGTGTGGCCAACCTTGGACATGTAGGTGGATCAGTCAATTGGAGCCGAGATCATTCGAGATTCCGTCGTGGGACCGATTGCTGTGCTGGCCCCCACCGCCCACAATGTCCGCCTACTTATGATGGCTCATGATGGCGCCACTCCATGGTATGCGCCTCGTAGAAATCACAGTTTGACACCCATGAGTGAAAGCATATTGACTTGGTAAGACATCATAAGATTTTTTCTAATTTAGTAAATAAGTAAATTACAGTAAATGTAAATGATTTATAATAAATAGTTAAACTTCTCTAAAAATTTTAGAAAATTTATGATAAATACTAGACCTTATCCTGGATTTAATAACAATATTACCATAAATAATAATTGCTGATTTATCTGAGAATAATTTCAATTGCTAGCATTTAGACTAATTAAAATATGAATGATTTTGATGTCTAAAATAATTTAACTTAATAAAAAAATCTAAGAAAATCATGAATGGCATATAATAACTTCTTCTCTGATCTAGGAAAAATATAAACTCTATGGTATGACTCCTAATCACTAGTTATTTTGGTAATTGGCCCTAATTAACAAGTAGGTATTAATAGTTATTTTATCATCTAGTTATTCAAAATCAAAGCTGACTTGGTAGGTAGTTAATTCATAGCATTACATGATAGTAATGCTTTTATTTTAACTAGGACTTAAAATATGCAATCTGTTTTTTTTATTTTTAGGGTTATATGGTTACCACATACATATATATAACTATAACTTACAATTAAATCTTCCAATCTATATAACATGAGGATAGAGAAATGAGTTGAGAAAATTTCAAACATTACTTGCTTATCGCTAATTGCATTGCTCTACAAGTAAAACTAGGGTTAAAAATTGCTTTTTTGCATTTTGCATGCATATATTTTTTAGCATCCGTCTGTCTTGTAGTACCAATAGTAGTAGGATCATGGAACTTTATTTTGAATAAGACCTCTAACCTTAGCTTACTACTACGAATTGTTACTCTTGACAAGCACATCTATTTCACTGGCTCTTGTTGATGATTCCCTTGGAACTCGACCTTGAACAGTGCTATTAATAGGCGTTGATAGACTGCAGAGGTTTCGATGATTTCGACAGATAAAAAGACCTAAACGCGCTGCCAAAAAGATAATCCCTACAGTGGTGTTGTTTTTAGAGAATCTCGATTTTTTTTCCTAGTCTTATCAACAACCTTCCTTTAGGTGTTACTTTTTATTTAGGGAGAGTCTATACCCCTAGTAGTTGACATCCAAAAGGATCATGTTGAATCTAGTTTTCTTAAAATATTTTATTACAATTATAAGTTGCATGCTCTTCTTTTTAAGTATTTATGTTCTACTTGTTTAATCATGATGTATCATGTACTTACTTGTATTTAATTCCTCATGATGATATTAACATGATAAAATCATCTATCATTTGACTTACTAATGGTAAACGATGATCACCCTGTAGTTAGTTTGAATAAAACAATTTTGGACTCTTAAGTGTTGGTTAAAATCTTGCTTAGACATTGCTCGGTCCAAATTTTTACCGGGTTAGTGAGCGGTGATCTGCTGCACATTCATCGAACATGATGAACATATTAAACTTAATTGGTTTGGCTGATATTGGGCTTGACATGTGTGGAGCGTGAGAGTCGACGCTGGGATATGGGTGTGATGTGGTTGTGGGCAAATGTAGGTGAGAAGGAAAGTCCAGCGGCCGGACGATTCGGTGTGCCGAATCGGGCCTCGACTGGTAAGAGTTCTCTTTGCACGATCAGCTGAGGTTGATGGCGTAGCGTGCCTCGACGCAGTGGACCCAGTAGCTGATAGCTTAGTTATCTGACGTAATACGATAGCTCTGCACAGGGGCGACCAGGGCTAAGGCAGAGTTACGGTATTGGGCAGTGACAACAGCTTTGAGATGTCCATCCCGGAGCTTCAGTGACGGTCGGACTGAGTAGTGATCGTTGCGGCTAGAATGAACCTTCGGCTACGTGGGCACTAGCACTTTTGAAGATAAGTGCTATTTTGAGGGCAGGTGGCAACTCAGAAACAATTTGTAGCGAGAAATTTTGTGAATAACGGCGCTGGTCAGCTAACTATATGAACCTTCACTAGTTTATATGCAAACTTGCTTTCGCGGTTTTGTTTACTTGCACTTGCCCCAACCTAGCTGTTGTTTGGAAAGAAGCACAGCACTATAGGTTGGATAGCCCTGCCTCGCCACAGCGTTGACATCGACCTCGTGGTGCGTGGTGAGATGCAGATGTGATGGATGCTAGACTGTCGCGCCATATGATGATTCTTGCATTAGTGATCGAGGCAGCCAGGCACGTATCTCAGAAAGTAGGCATTATTGAAAGGCCATTTGGCGAACATTTGAGATCTTTTTGGGTTCTGCGACTTTTGGAGTTTTGGACGGAATATTTGGGCCTGTGTGGATGTAAACCTTAATAGGGGCTTGTTGAGGTTGTGTAACATAAGACTTAAGACCGCTTGCATGTAATGTGAATGGTGTGCACATTATGGTGCAAGTGTAAGTACCGATACAAGTGGGAATGCCAAAGACCTAGTTGCGCTAAGTAAGAAGTATCTTGGTAGTAGAGAGTAGCCCTAGTTTAGTCTAATTATTTTAAACCTAATAACATTTCCTCATCTTCAAAAATGTGCTTTTTCTTCTCTCGGATGTTGCAGCAGCACTCTCTTAATAATTTGTAAAAACTAGATTTTTCAAGATGATGCACTGAGGATGCGACCAATCATATCACTCGGCGTTCTTTCCACAGGAGTGCAACGGCGTCGACTTTGCTTGCAGGACGTCTTGCGTATACTCGGGATTGAGGTCCCGCCTGCACGAGGCGGCGGACGGACGATCGCGCACTCGCCACGAGTTGAGGTTAGGGTTTACTAGCTGAGCTGTAGCCGAGTTGTGAGAACGGGTGCCACTGTGGACTGGACTCTGCACAGCCGGCGAGCCGGGTTGGAACTTCACCTCAACCTTGTTGGAGGACCCCGTACACCCATGGCCTACCTCCGCCTTGGAGGCCGAGGCCGTGAGCTGGATGAATGGCGACCTTTTGCCGCTGCTGTCGCCCGGTCAGGCCGTACGCCTCGGCGACCGCTTCGACTTCGTCGAGACGCCTTCTCGCCGGAACCTTGGAGACACTTGAAGGCCTCTGAGACTGCGCCTGTAGCCCCGCTTATCTGAGGTGCGCCGGTCTGCCGAGGAGAGGGCCACTCGAGTTCACTTGGAAGGGTCGCGAGACTTGCGCTCCTGTACACAGGAACCACCTCCACACACCTCAGACTCGACTGCCTATACGCCCTTCTACCGTATGACCCATTACATCGCCCGTGGGCACCTCCATTCGGAACGCAGGCCTGCCCACAGAGGGCTTTCTCTGTGCACTTACAGCCTCTACCCGTGCCTGTGGCCTAACTGACTGAGCCGCGCTCAAGGCGTCCGGAGATTTGCCTTGATTACCTCGAGCCGACGCTGCCCCTGGACTTTCAGAAACCGATAACGTGAAATGCTACACAGTCGCCCAATTACCGTCTCCCTGCACTGGGAGCGCGAGGTAGATGTAGAGATCAGATCTACTACTTTTGTTGTCTAGCTCATCCTAACATGAGGGAAACTAGAAGCGGCATGCATTTATGTAGCTCGTAGTCCGGAACAACCTGAGTCGATGTTAAGTTGGCTTGTTCCGTAGTATGTAGATCGGCGACTCACACTCTACTTGGGTTAATCTATTTGAACTATGTATGGATTAGCCTCTTCCTTCACTTGTGGTTTAGCCCGGATTGACTCTTGGATCTTCTTCACTTTTGAGGACATCATGTATGCATACAAAAAATTGCTTTTGAATTTTAGTAGCAACGGACTGTCCATTAACAGCGGTAACCTTCCGTAACACAACCGCTGAACGCCTTGTGACCTTCTAGAAATCCACCTACAAGACCGCAAGTTTTAGCCTACTCGTGGCCCTAGATGCTTAGGCCAGCCATGAAAAAGCAATCACAATAAATGGCTTTGCCTGCTTCGAGGGTTGGCTGATTTTATGACTAAGCCTCAACACATTTCAAGACACGACAGCGAGTGCTTGTTGTGTTATTTCGTAACCTAATCGCTGCCGATTACAGGGAGGGAGGTCCTTGGTTGTTAAGCTATCTTGAAGGGAGGACCCACAAAAGGTGTGGTAAAATTATCTTGCTAGAAGGGATGATGTGAGGTGGAGTGGTGGAGGTGGATGAACAGAGATCTGCCGCAATGGCAATCGTCTGTCAGCCGCCGATGAAAATGCGGCACGATGTCGTCGATGGACCACAAAATTCTAAACCCACAAGCTGAGAGGGAACATACCATGAATGAATTGAGAGGAAGGAAAAACTACATTCCCCATGTGAGATGAAGAAGCAGGAGTAATGGCTGCGCAAATATGATGGTCAATGAGTATTTGACCAAATTCAATTGCTAACGCTGCTTGCGATATGCTGCAAGACATAGACGAGAGGAGAAGATCGACAAGTTTTAGAAGGCTCGCCTCTCATCCTTCCGATCACCCCAATTTCACAGCATAAAGGAGCTATGCAGGACAGCGCGGAAGAAGGGTGGTGAGGTTGCGCCACATGCTGACCATGGATTGCGGCTATATGCCAAATGGCGATGCTACTTAACGGATTCGAACAGTCCAAGACATCGAAGCTATCTGCTATCTAGGCTATGCTCAGTCAGGTAGTGGTGGTACAGCGCGTTCCTTCATATGTATTTCGCCTTCACCATCGCAATTATAACGACTCGCCCGAGCTACTTATACGAGAGCCATTGTCTGTTTCCGTCATTCAATGTGTCCCAACGAGAGGAACTGGCCACGGATTTGACTGCATCTCGCCCGGCCTGCCGGCGGCGAGCGTGGAAGCCCCAATCAAGTCTGACACCTGGAAGAGGATGTCTCAATCATCTCTCTGGAGAGGAGGCTCTGTGAGTGGGTATGTTTTGAATCTATCACAAGACGTACCTCTCTTTTGAGAGCAGCATCTCATTCATTCATATCTAAAGATTATTGGGATAAGCATGATTGCAAACTTTTCCCTAGATAAACCTAATTACAAGATCACTTGGTGGGTTTTGATAGGCCACTAGAGCATGTAAGGGGTAGATATATCTCTGAGAGAGGATAAGCTTTCGCTTTGACTTTAATGGTCATTCCAATAATATGGGAATAGATGTGATCATTGGTATGGTGGTGGTTAACCCTTTAAAGGGCACTAGATTGTGAAAGAGAGAGAAGAGAGCGGTCAGGGTCTAGACCTCGGATATAGAGAAAGTTTTGAAGGTTGATGCCTTTCCTTTCGTTCGATGGAGGCCATTTGGTTCTTAAGGGAAAATCAAGCAAGTGCCAGATAAGGAAGAAGGAATATTTAGATGTGTGAAGATCGAAAGATCCTTGGCTACGATCTGATGGGAAATGGAATTCATCATTGAGTTAGCACCACTGACTAACACTATATAAGACCTACTTAAAATGAACCTTGCTGAACGGTCGAGCGACTGAGCTCAAAGACTAGTACAATAGATTAATTAATGCAAGGTTGATCCGTATTTCATTCCCGATCACCATGTTATAAGATATGATGAATAAGTAGTGGGGTCGCTGTGAGTAAATTAAGTACAAACACCCTTTCCATGAATTGATATCTTGTTTGACCAACTTCAAGGAAGCCAAGGGTTTTCCAATTGACTTGAATGACTTTGGATATTCATCATCAAGTCAAGGCCAGGAGGAAAATATACCGCACATATGGGCAGCGTTAATCGTATGAATTCTTTGGTTATATCCTCCGGACTGGCACATGAATATGATGAACATGATCTAATGGGTACTTGGACCAACCGGTTTCGATGACATCTTGGTGTATTCAAAATGTTGAGGAGCATAAGAACACCTAAGATTGGTCCCCAAGCTCAACACCGAACAAATGTTTTAAGCCTTTTCATAGAATTGTAAGGCCATTCAGAGAAGTAAGTATCAATTTTGGCTAGATACCGGCCTGTATGCATATCATCTCGCCGAGTGCGAGGAATCAAGGCTCATCCCTCCAGCGGGCGGGTGAATCCGAGAGATAGTTTTTGGGATTGGTTCAGAAGGATTCTCCGAGTTGCCCCCATGCGCAGCATGCATTGAGGAGCGATGGCGGAATAACTTAGAGGATTGCTTTCAAGAGCTTAAGACCCGACCCGTTCAGTGTCAGTAACACAGATACCAAAAAAGTTTAAGGTATATTGTGATACCTCAAAACAAGGTTTAGGCTATGTATGGAGGGTAAGTTGACAACCAGCGTAGAGTAGGAGAGGAGAATTACCTAACTCATGACCTCGAGCTAACTACTGATACATGCTCAAATTTGGAGACACTCGATGGGTAAACCTCTGGCGCTCCTACATAGATCACAAGAGTTTGAAATACATGTTTACACCCAGCCTTATGAAAGGATTATGGCGAATGGAATTAATTATGACTATAACTTGAATGTCCTATACTACACGGCCAATGTGTAGCCGTTCGATGAAAACATGCCCTGACCCAGGCCAACTGTATGTTACCATCCAACAGTTGACCTTATGAATATGATCTGCCAGACGTACGAGATCGCCAGAATCATCATCAAATATGGACGTTTGCTTAAACTTGAGTTTCGGAGACCGAGACGAAGATAGCCAATTGAGAGTGGTTTGTTAGACCAAATCAAGGAACTACAAAAAATCACTTCTAGCGCCTATAAAATAAGAGACCTTATGAAAAAAGTCATGGATACAAGGTCACGAGATGATGCAAGGAACCTATGATTGGCTGATAAAGTGCCCCATGAGGAGAGAATCGATCCAAGAAGAAGTCCCATGAACCTTGCACAAATCAGGACTAAAAACCTTCAGCCCGATGATGTGGTGACCGTGCGCCAGACCTGGTTATACGCGTGGCATGAGGCAGAGCATCATCACGATATAGAATAATTGAAGAGCATCAACGCCTCTTACAGATCTGTAACCCTGAGAAATGGAAGAATTGACATTGTGACTTCATCTTATAAGTGGGCAGATGAGATCTCACACCAAAGGACCATATGTGATATTTGGGTTTGTCATAGGACAGATTATACCAAAGTGGCCCACTATAATGAAAACAACTTATAGGATAAGTTAGTCTCCTGGCAAGAAGATAGGCCTCCATGAGATTTCGAAGGAGGATAAAGAGATTTTTGGGATCCCAGTTATGAGCCCACAAACCAACTCGGAAAGCCACGCTAAGACTGTTAACCATATTCAAAGATGCTACCGAGGAGAGTCCTGGAATTCATCCAGGGAGAAAACCATACCGTGTCAATCTAAGGAGATATGCACGCAGTGTACATGCCGGTCGAAACAAATTATGCTGAATACACCTTTGGACAACAGAATGCCGCACTATGTTTACCGGATGTCCCTTGAAAAAGAGTTTGGAAAGAATCGCCACGAGGACGAACACCTCTGCTGGTCGAAAAGATGGTACATGGACGACGCCTCGAGGGACCTTATCTCTTTCTCCGCGGTTCTCGTAGTAGACGAGCATCGCTTCTACTGCCGCCGAGCTATCCTTCTACAAATCGGCGATTACGCTATCTCGATGTTTATCAAAAATTAAGATCACAGAAACTGTCAGCCACGAGGATCTCTAAAAATCTGCTTAAGTAAATTAGCCCAGATAATAGGTTCATCTATGGATACCAAATTCGATCCGACGTCGGAGATACGAAGTTAGAATTGCTCCGGACTCCATGGCGACACACAATGAAATGTTCCATGTGTCCCGTGCTGAGTGCTGCACTCATTTCCCAGCAATGGACATAGGATGGACGTCAGTCCTCAAATCCTCGAATCTCCAAGGCTATAGACCAAGTTTTAGTGTATGTAGTACAATGGGGCAGGAAAAGCCTTTCTCAGGGAGCAACAAAGCAGTATGAGAACACCTCATGTTTTATACTTAGAATATCAAATCTTGATTAGAGTTTTATTTTGCGTGAGGATTTGTAGCATCCCAAAATTGGACTTTGGACTTATGTTGAAGCGGTATATATATAGCCGGTGATGCCACTTGGCCAAAAAGAAAATTTATTTTGTAATCTATCTATATATATATATATATATTGCATACATTCATACTAGCTCATCTTAGGCTATATGTGTGATGAGATTCAAAATTCTAAACTCACAAATCCTAGGGGTATAAAAAGAGATGATTGATTGATTTTGAAATTAGATCTAAATTTAACTAACATGAAACTTTTATTGAGACAGAAATGAGAAATTAAATTAAATGGTCCATGCCCAAATTTTAAATGTGTATATTTATATCTATATATGGTCCCTTTCAAAACTATTCTTAGTTCTCCTCTCTATTCAAACCAAATATGTTTTTGACAGCTAAGGACAAAATGGATTTTGTTCACCCATTTTTGCCTGGCTACGCCGACTGGCTGCCCTCCAGCCAGCATTCGCTCTGCTCATTATCTTAGCGGGTCTCTTCATCGCACCGATCGTCCATCTCGCCACCGCTTGTCACCCGCGCTTACCGCCCCCTCCGCTGCCGCTTCACGCCGGCGCCCGGCAATGTCTCAGAACAGGCGGCTCCGGGCAGTACCATATTGCGGTCAGCCATCTCGCCGATCGAATCAGATATCCCGTCTGATGATATCAGGCCACCGGCCCGCCGATGCCACGATTGCGCATGGTCGGACACCATGCCACTGCCGTGCGTCACCCGCTCAACCAAATATCTCGGCCGTTATCGATCAATGCCATTGGCAAGGCAAGGACCAGTTCTGGGTCTGTGTGCCTTACGTGAAACTATGTGTTGCTACGGACGACCGTATCGCGGTAATCCTGGTTCGTTATCAAGCTCCATCTCTCCACTGACCAAATTCATTAAGCATTTTCCACTTCACTCAGTCGGATTCGGGTACTGCTGCCTTCCGGATAGAGTGTTACTTGAGTGCCGCGTCAGGTTGTGCCGTTTAATGTGTGCTTCCTTAACGATCCATCATCGAGACTCGATTTGACTACTGACAGTGATTGCTCGCCGATCAGTTTAGTTGCCTGCCGCTAGTCAGTCAACCCCACCCCATTCCCCATCTATATTTCCGTTTTCTGATTTCATTCAAGTGTGTAAGCAGTTTTCGATCCTATCCGGAACCAAACAATATCTTTTGCCTTTGCCTCACGATAGGGTACACCGGTTACCGATTGGCCTGCTCTCTGGGACGTCATCGACGTTACATGGACATCCGTCTTCATCATCGGACCGTTTTAACTTCCTCGCAGCTTCCAAGGTCTGTAGAGCGGCCTGTGAGCTCTTGTCGCTTGCCGACCCCTAGCCACTCTCGCAGTCAGAGAGCACAGGCATTCGCACGGTGCCATGGGCCGTGAATCTCTAATCACTGAGCTTTACTGCTATAGCGCCATGAGCATCGATTGGCCATTGGATATTGTAAGCTCGTGCTGAAACTAAACCGTCGATAGAGGAGTTTCGCTCGATCCGATCGACTTCATGCCGATATAGTGCAGCCATCGTGGTTGAGTCTGGCCATGGCTTCGTTGGGCGTTGCCGGGTTGTCTGGCCCCAATCGCGCGTTAAATGCGTTGACTGCCAGTTAGGACTGGCGCCATATGAGTCTCTCCGGTTAGCTGACGGCGCGCCTGAGTAATAAGCGAAGCAAGCGGCGATTACTATATAGGATAAGATCTAATTTAGTAAATAAGACAATTAGGTGACAAATGTAAATGATTTATTATAAGTAGTTACACTTTCTCAAAAAATTCTAGAAAATTTGTGATAAATACTAGACCTTATCCTCGATTTAATAAAATAATATTACCATAAATAATAAGCGAGATTTATCTCGTATCATAATAATAATCAATTGCTAGCATTTAGACTAATTAAAATAAAAATGACTTTTCTCGAAAAATTAAAAATAATAACATCTAATAAAATCTAAGAAAATCTTGAATGGCTATAATAACTTTTTGGATCTAGAAAATATAAACTCATGAGTGGTAATTCTCCTCTAGTCACTAGTTATTTTGTAATTGGCCTAATAATAAGGTATTAGTAGTATATTCTGTTCAAAAAAATCTACCAAGGTGAAGGTATAACTACACATTAGGGTGTGGTTACATGAAGCTTTTATTTTAACTAGGACTTAAAATATGCAATGAGTGTATAGTATATATATCACTAACTCACATTGCAACATATAGGAAAATTTATGATAAGATGAGTATATAAAACAATAAATAAACTAAATACAATTGCGGAGGATAAGGGTAAACTATTAAGGGTAGCATTTTGCATCATCGCATATCATTTTAAGTTTATACCGTATTATATGTTATCTTAGAATAAGGGGTAGCAGGATCATCGATATATCTATTATAGACACCGATCATCGCTACTTATCAGCTCCATATTGTGGCGGATACTCATCATTCTATGGACTTAACAAATGAATTATCGTTAAGCTACGGCCAGAGGACTTTGGTGAATGTCGGGTGTAATATGGTTGGTCATCCTTGGTCGGTGTTTTACGGTCCAACTCGCTCCATTAATAAACAGGAGCGGAGGACATTTGATCGAGAACAAAGACGGCATAGCGCTCTAAGCGACAAGAAGAGAAGAGCGATAAATGTCCCTACCTCGGAGAGTCTGATTTTCAGTTACCTTCCTTTGGTTATATTTATACCTAAAGTAGCAAGTTATTCAAGATCATATTGAATCGATATTGAATCAGGTTTTCTTCTTAAAGTATTTTATTTACAATTACATGCTCTTTTTAAGTATTTATGCCTACTTGTTTAATCATGATGTATCATGCCATGCTTAGTTCTTGTATTTAATTCCTGATGATATTGCCTTGATAAAATCATCTATCATTTGACTTCTTATTGATTGCCTTGATGATCACCTATAGCACAGTAGGTTGAATAAATAATTTTAGACTCTAAGTCTTTAAAATCTTGTTAAAATCTTGCTTGACATTGACATTGCTTAGGTTAGGTCCATTATTAATTTTAGGCTTGATAAGCTTAAGAGCCCTTGGCAGCCGACATGAGCAGACATCACAAAGGATGAACAAGGAACTATGATATGATGCACGGAAATATGATGAGCGGATCCGCCAGGATATGGCCAAACAGGATTAGGGTATAGCCCATACCCTTGCGGGACCATGTGGAAAGCGTAGCTAGCCAAGGCACCGACATCTGTGTAAGCAAGGGGATTCTCCAATGGACCGACGACCGCGTTCTGGAAGTTCACAAGGGATTCGGTGGGTGAAGGTTCAAGCTTATATTGTACGCTGGCATGGCCAGGTTTTGTTTATCGGTAAGCACAACGAAGTGAGTAGCGGCGAGATTTACTTCGTGGACCTTAGAGTTTTCCCGCCGGTGATACTAGCTAGTCCTTGGAGCGTTCCGCCGTGTAGCCACAAGTCTTCGTCGCAGTGATCGTCCAGGACTCTAGGTCTAAGTCATGAGCAACTTGGATCTTTGGGTTCTTTGCACTCTGATCTTTTGGATTTTTGGAATATTTGGGCCAATGTGCCGTGATGTAAACACTTAATAGCCTATGGGCTTAATACAGGTATTTGTGTAACATAAGACTTCCGCTTGTATGTAATGATCCGGCTATGTGAATGGTGTGCACTAGTGTATTGATCCAGGGACTAGTGCAGATCAAGTGGTGGGCTAAAGAAACTGGCCCCATAGCCGCACGCCCCCACGCCTCCTTTATATAGAGCGGACCAACGGGCCTTCTATAATAGAAGCCCACTAGGACTCACGCTGATGGACCTTCTACAATAGAAATTCATTAAGGCGCCAGAGGATCCAAATCCGCATAAACGCACTAATGGATCCAATCCATCAGACATGATCCAACCCGTTAAGTGTGTGACCCATTAGACTCATGTACAAGTCGGCCGTGGTCCCGGAGAACCCCTTCCCCAGACCACAAGTCAATAGCGGTACCTAGCAGCACATATTGACCCCTGAATATACACAATGATCTAATCAGCTGAACCTTGATACACTCACATAGGATCCTATTGCCACACGATATCAGTCAAGCTCATGGCGAGAAGCGTGCCACTCTTGTGATAACTTGACAAATTTACTCGTGAATGTAATGGATATAATTCGTGATTAACTCTTTAATCACTTTGGCATGGCCATGCACTTTTTCTTATCCATCCACACCGAAGGGCCTAGAGATATCTCTCCCGTTATCAAGGAGGGGCAAATTTCATTTTGATCTCTTACACCTCACATCATGTCTTATGGCATACCCGTAAGCTACCTTTATAACACACCTGTTACGGTGAAGCGTTTGATAGCCCCAAAGTATACAATTACGCATGTTGAGAATCAATAAGAATCTCAGGTCAAAGGATCGTATAGGTATACCGTTCGAGACTACACCCCGATGGCACTTCTAAGATAACAATCTCAGCAGTGTCTCGGAGCGGGTCTATCCAACCCCATGTTCTCTAACATGTGCCCACATTATTGATTGAAATCTCCATATCTATGGTATGTGAAACATTACCATCAATCAATATCTTCATATCTATGGTATATGAAACATTACTATCAATCAAAACATGTGCTGGTCAGATCACTATTGTCCCACATAATGATATGTGACCGGGTATCGTTTAGAATAATATCATATAACCAATGTGTTTCACAATTAAGTCATACTCAATGAACAAAGGATTGACATTTATTCATGGAACTGATAAGTACATGAACATAGACGTATGATATAATCATCTCACATGATCGCCTCTAAAGCATATCACCAACAAGTTCATGGGCTATTGTTGCACATCCAACCAAGCTACTAGCTGGGTGGATAAGAATGGGGGAAGATAGAATTAGAGAGAGAAAGAGAGAAAGAGAGGGAAAGAGAGAGAGAGCCAAAGGGGAGGGAGAGAGGGCGGTCGGTGGAAAGTGACGACTTCAGCGGGGGCTCACCGGCAGCGAGGCGATGGCGGATGGCCAGTGGCGGCTAGTTGGGCGACAGCCGGCGGCAAGGTGGCTGGTGAGCTGCAGCGAGCGGCGACGTGGCGAGCGCCAACGGCGACGGGAAGGCCGGCACGATGCAAGGGTGGCGGGGATGCTGCGCGGCACTAGGGCGGCGGCTGGCAGCGGAGCGGAGCTCCAGTGGCAGCCGGTGGTGTCGGCACACGGTAACGGCACTGGGAGGCAGCATCATGGGGGCGGGTGACGCCGTTGTCCCAGAACAGCAGCGAGGGTGCGGCGAGCTACGCGCAGGCGGTGCAAGGCAGCGACTTGGCTAGGGGCGGAAGGCTGGCGGTGACGGCGGGTCAGCTCTAGTACGGCGCAATGGCGCTAGGAGACGGCGGGGCGGGTCGGCAGCTCGAGCTGGTTTCAGGTGCGGTGGTTGGGAAGAGAGCAGGGCAGCGGCCCCGCTGGGAAGCAGCCTCGGCATAGGGCCAGGACAAGGTTCAGGCTGTAGTGTGGGTGACGGCGGTCGGAACGTGGCTCACCCATGATGACGAGGACCACCTGGCCATAGACAACGATGGCGCCAGTTGTGGCTCGGCTTGGAGCTTTTGCTGTGAGTGCTGTTTTTGGTGTGAGGGCTTGGTTGGTAGGCTGGACGATGATGACCAGGTTTATCCGATGTTGTCCAAGATGTGGCTCAAGGGTCTGCAGCCAGTAGGTTGATGCAAGCCACGTCGAGGGCTAGGTAGCCTCGGATAATGAAGAGGACGAGAAAGAAAAGAAAAGGAAGAAAGGTGATAATTTTTCTTGTAATATTAATTTTAGGAGAGGTTAAGAATGTGAACAAATGGAATTTTAAATAAAGTAATTTCTCTGTAATATTTTTTTAGAAGGAGAGATTGAGAATGTAAATTAATAAAATGGTAAATAAGATTGTGGTTTACTTGTAAACGGAATATTAGTTGTTTCTTTAATAAGACTGGAGAATTCAATTTGTTTGTTGCGATGTACATGCAAGATATGATTTTGTTTTATTATTTTTTATTTGAGTGTCACAACTAATCCTTGCGGTACAGGTCTTGGTGGACTATGGTCGGCGATGTGTCGGGACGCGATCAGGAGGATCGGGGGTCCAGAACGGCAATGATGTCATGCGGGATGGTTGGACTCAGACTTGGGGAACACGAGGATGACGTCGATGATGGACTTGGACCAGCTGAGGATCCGAGGCTCTGCAGGCGGTCGGTTCGTCGGAAACTTAGCGGTTAAGTCGAGTTAAGTGACAAAACCCGTGTCTGTGTTGGGTTTCAAGTTAGCCCATGTGTTTGGCCCATGTTGGGCTGTGTGTGAGTGTTTTTGGCCCATGTAATTGGTTGGTTGAGTGGGCGAAGGCCCATGTTGGGCTGTGTGTGAGTGTTTTCGGCCCATGTAATTGGTTGGTTGAGTGGATGAATCCTATCCCTTGATGAGGCTACTTGGAAGCCAAGGTAGCTATCAAAGATGGAGGTTTACCCGGTTGCCCTATAAAAGAAGGGGTGGTGGGGGCTACCTCCATTAAGTCCTGGGCTGAGGTTTTATGGGTTGTATTCTGCTGTTTGTGAGCTTTGCCCACCTAGGTGTGGCTATGAACAAACCCTCTCAAATAATAGAAAACTAGTTCCTTATATCATGGCTTCCTTCTTGTCTAGTTCATGCCTTTTGATCTTGTTTCTTTGGTGATTTTGTTTGCAACGAGTTTATTTGCCTCACCTCCTATCACATGCTGCTAATCCATGATGTTTTGAGGTTGTATATATGATTTGGGACTCTTGGCAACCTGTGAGAATCAAGAGATCAAGTTCTTGCCACTTTTGTCCATGTTGGCAGATTAGTTCTTCCTGCACAGTAGTCAGTGTAGGACTTTTAAAAACATCATCCGAAATCCTTTTTGAGTGATTCTTGTGGGAGACGGTGAGTGACTTCCATATCTATCTGTGGTAAAAATTTGAAGTCCATTTGACTCACGGTGTGGGAGCTATGAGGTGAATACTGAGCCCTAAATGTTCTGGTTGAAGTTCATGGCAGAACCTCTTGTTCTTTCTGTTTGAATTTTTATGTACTTGATATTGAGGTAAAATTTGGACAGCAAAAGCTGTGTGACTCATATATCTCCTTGGAGAAAAATCCATAAAATCATTGGAGTCAGATAATTAGAGAAATTACCTCTTGACCAAAGTACTTTAGTTCTGGAATCTCCTTTTACCTCCCTGAAAGTTGCTTTAGACTATCTCCAACCGTTTCCCACGCTTCCATTCCCTTCCCAACCCCTAACGGGAATCTCTTCCCAGATTTCATTCCCTTCCCATCCATGCACTTCAACAGCATCCCTTCCAGGCATTCCCTTCCCTTCCCAACCGTATTTTTTAATAATTCATATGTAACCGCCATTTCACATACGCCGTACGTACGAAGTTGTATTTCTAAATTAATTAAACATTAATGTACATGAAATAAAAATGAGACATTACTACGATATTATTAATGAATATTTTAATGTAAATACCGCATTTCAATATTTAAATTTGTAAGTACGGCAAAAATAGCATGAGCTGGCTAGCTTGCAACGATCACAAGCAACACAACAGGCCTGACAGCTTCATTTGCTCACATGCAACACAGGCCCCCTCACTACCAGGCAAAGATCACAGGCAAAACACCTCCGTTCATGTGGCTGGAAAAGTTCACATGCAGCACAGCTCTCGCCACTAGGTTCCAAACTTCACAAGTTTGCTGTGACCTTATCCTTTCAGAAGAAGCATACTCATTAGCTCTTAATCTTCTATAAATGGGTCCATCGCACTCCATATGGCCACACTTCTCTTGCAGAAGTTGGGAAAAATACGTTCACCATGAGTGGACCTCCATTCGGATCATCATCTACCTTCTTCTAGGATGACTCCACTGATGACGACGACGACGAAGAGCTCCTCATGTTCGCATTGACCGAGGAGGACGAGAAGGATATGGAGACACGGTCTCGCGGAGGCTCTGTTCTCGGTCATGCAGTGGTTGATCGACATCGCGGCAAGGGAGCTGCTCGATTGTACGAGGACTACTTTGCCGACTCACCTGTCTATGGCCATACTTCCTTCAGACGAAGGTAACTCCTTGTACTGCATCATATTCATCAGCACGGTACTTATTCATGCGCGCACATGTCTGAACAGGTTTAGGATGAGCCGCCGCCTATTCCTCCGTATTGCGGCTGCTGTTGAAGAGCACGACGATTGGTTCAAGCAGAAGAGGGATGCGAGTGGCAAGCTGGGATTATCTCCACTACAGAAGATGACCGCCGCCATCCGTCAACTCGCATATGGTGTATCTGCCGACGCCATCGACGAGTACGTGCGAATCGGGGCAAGCACAGCTGTAGAAGCAATGAAACGGTATTTGCGAGCTATCGTAGAGATTTTTATTACAGAATACCTCCGTAGTTGTAACAGCCCAATGTTGTATTAGTATTTTAAAAACACTTTTGCAATGTTGCGTAAGGGTATGACGATTTTCGTTAAATTTCTATGTGGCAACTTAGTTTTAAGATTTATTAAACCCATTTAATCTTAAACTACTTGAATAAGGTATTAAAGATTTTATACGGGTTCCTGGTTAGGAATTTTACAAATGAAAGTAAATATATTCACTCACACATAAAAACATTTACACACATATATATATATAAATATGTATATGTATACATTTATATATATACACACAACCATATAGTCATATTCACATAAGCATAAAAGTGCTTAAATTGCTCTAAAAATCCTAGGAAAATTCTAGATATTAGTCTACCTAATTGAAAGTTTGACTCAGTTGTTGACCAATTAGAACCATGGTGGGACCCACCTGGCAGTCCCAACTCCTCTTTGCTCTTGTGAGCATTTCGTCGAGCAGCTGGGCTGCCTTGGCTCTAACGGCTCCCCGCCGGCAATCCCGCTCTCGGCTGCCGAATTCGCCCAGGGGATACCCTCTTTGGCTGCTTGTCCGTGTCTTCTTAGCTCTTGCGGGCCCACAACTACGCCGATGTAACCTTCCGCCACTGCTCGCCGCCGCTCGCTGGCGCCGCGGCCGACCAAGCTGCCTTGTCGGGCTGGCCGTGTCAGGTCGCGCCAGGCACCGCCCGCGTTACCCAATGGCTGCCCTAGTTGCACCATTGATGTCCCTGGCACAGCCGCTCCCTCAGGCTGGCAATGCCGCTCGCGCACGCCACCTTCGCCGCCCGGCTCAGTCGCTCGTCGCGCATGAGCGAGCCACCGCCCAGCCAGCCAATCGGTGCTAGAGCTCCCCTGTGACCGCCACGCACCTTCCCGTGACCGCCAGACAAAAGCTGAGCTCGGACCGAGCTTATATGCAGCTGCACCGCATCGGCCGTTTTCTCCCTCTTTTCACTCTCCCGTCGACAGCCCAAACCAGACATCCCTAGCCTCCACATTTACTCGCGTTTGCTTCGGCGTAACCCCGTGAAGCTCCTGTCCGAAGGAATTGGTCTGAGTCGCCCCAAGCTCATCAGAATGCTCTCACCACCGCCGGCAGCCCGGTTCTTCCCCCTTTGTGATTTCTTCCTCTCTGGTGAGCTTCGCGGCAATTCCTTGCTCCATGAGCTTCGCGTGACTTCACCTCACACGTTGCTCCTCTCTTTTGGCCCAGGGCTTCACCGGTCTTCCCCAGCACCGTGAGCGCCGCGCCTCCCCTGTTCGGCCTCCTCGTTGACAGTCCACCCCGGGCGCCCTCGACCCCGAATAATCGCTAGGTAAGTCTCCCCGATGTCTGTCGATGCTCATGCGCGCGCTATTTCTTCTTAAGGTTGCCCCTAGTTCATTCGCTTATGTTCGCCAGTAACCGGTTCCGCCGCCGAGTATGGCTCCGCCGTGTCCAGCCGTTTCTGGCCTCGACGAGGGCACCTCTAGATGCGCGATGACCCGCTAATTCTAACGCACCCAAGAAATCTCCAAATGGAGCACTATAGCTCCGGCTAGCCGTCGGCCAAGCCTCGGCCGTGCACACGCCGGCCGGAGGAAGACGATGGTGGTGAGCCGTCCGATCTGCGCCAAGATCCGTGCGACCTGACCACGCCCGGTCGCTGACTGGTGGGCCCCAGCTGTCGGGTGCTCACCGGTTTAAAAATTCCCGTGTGGCCTCTACGTGTCACCGTCCCACATGTCGTAGAGTAAGTGGGCGCTCACGGCCGCGGCATGCCGCTTCATGGTTGGCGCCTTTTGGAAAAACGCCGACGTGGTGGCTCGGCCATGAAGTTTATGGGCCTACCTAATCTTGTTCACCGATTTTTCACCTAATTTGTGAATAAAAGAAAGACAATAATTAGAAACGATTTATTTAAAATAGGTAGAGATCTTTAAAAATTCTGGAAAAATTATGGTAAATACTAGGGCTTGTGATGAATTTATTAAAAATAATACCACACACAGTAACCGAACACTTTCCTTGGATTAAATTCTTTAGCATATTGTTAGGGTATTAACCTATATAGAGAAATAGCAAAAAAATGGATTTCTATGTATCAAAAATAGATTAATACCTAATTAAACAAACGAAAATCATGGATGTTGGAAAATGACTTTTGGACCTAGGAGAAATATAATAAAATCTATGGCATAATTCCTAATCACATGTTATCCTAAAAGTGGCCTAATTAGTAAATATGAATACTTAGTTTAACTTTCCTAAACCAATGTACCTGTTCAAAGTAAGATATTATCTAGCATGTTAAAATAGTAAAACTATTATTTTGATTAAATCTTATAACATGCAATGCCATGGTTATATATATATATTTATATATATATATAGCATATATGAACATAAACACTCACACACCACTTAATCCCTACTCTGCTAGAATAATAAAGATTAAATAAGTTGATGAAGGAAATACTTCAAACAAAAGGTGAGTTAACATATTCTAGCTATTTAAATACTTTAAACACAATAAAACCCTATTTTCTCCTATTGGTGAGTTAGCATATATACATGTATGAATACCATGTGCATCATCTCGCTAGCACTTCGCGGCCATTACGCCAAGATTCATTACTTAGAAGGATCATGGAACTTTCTCGATGTATATATATTCATATCATATAAATAGTTAAATACAGGAATCGTAAACGAACGAATAAGAGCGATCTCGATTGCATTGCATGCAACATTCTTTTCCTCGCTGCATTGTGTTTATGATGACTTGTTGATTCTCCGATTAGACGTAGAGGATCCAGAAGCACCTTTCGAGGACTCCACACAGAACCCGGACTTCAATTCCCAAGGCGAGTTAACACTTCTCCTATAGGAAGTTGCTTTTACTAGGGAGAGTATGCGCTTTCCCTAGTACCAGTTAACATCCAATAATATCATATTGAATCGCAGATTTCTAAAGTATTTATTTTATAGTATTAAACTGCATGTTCTTTAAGTAAATATGCCTATTTGCTCAATCATGATATATCATGCCATGTTATTATTTGTTATTGTTTGACCCTGATGATATTGCCTTGTTATAATCATCTGTCATTTGACGTTACTATTGATCGCCTTGAAGATCACCCTTGATAGCCTGGTTCGACTAAATAAAATGATTTAGACTCTTAAGTCTTGGTTAAAATCTTGCTTAGACATTGCTCAGGTCCAACTATTTATTTTAGGCTTAGAATTGCCTCGGAACGGTGAACCGATATTCACCGGACATGATCACACAATGAATATGGTTAACTGGATTTTGGGCCTGGGCCTGGCATGCCAGTATGTGTATGGTTGTGATGTGTTGCAATGCAGACTGGGTCTGGCAATGGGTAAGAGATGGAGTAGCTGGGCTACGTGATTTGAGGAGCTAATCGCCCACATACGTAGTGCATGGAAGAGGAGCGGCGAGATCCGCGTAATGCCGTCTTGTTGCCTCAAAAGGAGGGTTCCGCCATATCGTGTGATTCACACGGAGGTGCGAAGTTAGCCGAAGAAGGAAGTGCATGAGGTGAGGCCCTTAGTGGGTGGTGGGCTGAATCAAGGATTCCCTAGGCGGGTGCATCGAGGATGCCGCAGTGTGGCGTCCTTGACTATCTGCGCAGACGGGACATAGTTCCTAACACCACAACGCGCCGGCCATCACGCGGTAGTGCAAGTATTGGGGATTCAGGGGTAGTTACGACCTGCGGGCGTCCCCTGTCTGCCGCCATGCTTGAGGTGAAGACAGTTTCATGTCATCATCCGAGGATGATCTAGGTCCATTCTTACAGAGAGCCGTGAGTCTAGCGTGGGTCGGCAGCCCAGCTAGGACGAGACCGGGTACTTTGCTGGGGAATGTGATCCACAATGAGTGCGCCACACTCGGAAGATGATGGCGGGAGTGGGAAGAGAACGTTTGGCAGAGTGCTTGGAAACTGCCATGGGATTGGTTGTGTATTGAAATGGATTATAACAAATAATCAACTTGATATAGAAATTTGGTTAAACTGCTAAGTCATAGGCTTTGTTTTCCAAAACTGGCTTATCTGCAACTAAATAAACCCAGCCTTTCCTTTGAAACCTCTATCACTAAATGCATTGGGTTGGGTGTTAGCTCGCCAATGTTTGGATGACACTGACCTCGCATAAATATCTATCTTTAGACATGGAGGACCCTGTGGAAGAAGATGCCTACGATTGTCATGAGGAAGAAGATCCTCAGTACCAGGACCAAGAGTAGTTGCTTAAGATAGGGTTTAGCACGTTCCGCCAGCCGTGTGTGGTTACACAGCTGCTGGTGTGATATTGTTGTTCTTTTGAACTTGCAATTTGCCTATTGAGAGATTTCCGCTACTCTGATGAACTCTGGACTGTAATTAAGGCTTAATGCCGTTTGCTACTAATGCGATCTGATGATCGCGGTTATGTAATATTGGCACAACAGATGTATGAAATGATTCCAGCTGTGTAACACTTGCACTAGCCTACTGATCCAGGGCCTAGTGCAGGTCCGACCAATTCTCGCAAGGTAAGCTGAGAAGGGTCGCGACAGTATTCCAACAGCGCAGGATACCGCTCGCTTGCTTGCCGTCGGCGACATGCGTGGCTTTCCAGGTATGCTGGGGAGCATTGACTGCATGCACTGGACTTGGAAGAATTGCCCCAAGGCCTGGCAGGGGGCATACACAGGACACACACGAAAACCGTCCATTGTATTGGAGGCCATCGCTTCTTACGATTTGTGGATTTGGCATGCCTTCTTCGGTATGCTGGGTAGCCTAAATGATATAAATGTTCTGCACCGTTCGGATGTCTTAAGTAGGTTAACGGACGGAACCATCCCCCTGTCAGTTACACGGTTAACGGGAACACCTACGAGATGGGTTACTACCTAGCGGACGGTATATACCCGGAGTGGGCAACATTTGTAAAGCCTATCTCAGCTCCAAGGGGGAACAAGAACACCCACTTTGCCGCAGCGCAGGCCGCAGCTAGGAAGGACGTCGAATGAGCATTCGGGGTCCTTGAGCCAGTTCGCTATATCGTGGGCGGCTAGAAGGCGGCACGAGTACTGCATGACATAATGACCGCCTGTGTCATCCTACACAATATGATAATAGAGGATGAGAGGGATGGTCCACCCCACGATTTCATGTATGAAGGAATGGGCGAACATGCTTCCGTCGACCGTAGGCCTGAAAGATCCATCCTCCATTGCATTCAGGCCAGTCAGCAGATTCGAGATCGAGGGAGTCATCGTCGCCTGCAGCATGATCTTGTGGAGCACCTATTGGCTCGTCACGGAGGACAGTAGCTGTATGATAATATGTGACAGTATTTATGCTTTCTGTCCTATGTTCATGTGTCTGTTGTTATCTACATGTTTCGAAGATCATGTACTGTTCGCATTCTTATTTTTGAATAAAATGATAGTTTGTACTACTTGGTGTGCCTTTCATGTGTCGAATAAAATGATACTTGCAAAAACAAAACATTCTCATATACATAACTACACAGAACGGCATTGACGCAACCATACCAATGTCCACGATAGTACGGATTGAAATATAATCATCACAACATAGCAATGTCTTGTAGGGATTGAAATAGGAACACATAACATGTTTCAAACAGTACGGAAAGAAATAAAAACAGCAACATAGCAATGTCCACTACATACCAAAAGAAAATTCAGCATTGTCTAGTACATAGCAATGCTCACGAAGACATGTTACCGAACCTTTTTTGCATAATCTCCTGCTGCCTTCTCATGTAGTACTCCCTCGCTGTCCCCTGCTTTGTACTCAAGTCGATGTTTATGATCCTCTCCTCTGCAGCTTCCCAAGTGTCCACCTGCCTGCGCTTGATATCTACCAGTGCCGCCTTGTTCTCATTCATGTGCTGAAATTCAGCAGCATATGTCCCACCACTGCCACTAGAAGCGTGTGACCCACTAGGCGAGGCACCCCGGGCGTGAGCTCTCTTTGCAGCATCGCGGCCCATGGGTCTAGGAAGCTCCATAGGTTCAGGTGAGTGTTCACCTGAACCTCCACCCGGGGAGATGTACCCGGAGATGCAGTGCCATGAGTCTTCTGGCGTTTGGAGACAATGTGAGTGGTCCACTTGGGGTGGTCACACAACATTGGCCACAAATGCAAGAAAGGAAATGGCTTCCCTTCTACCTCCTTGTACATCTTAAGTGCCATTGCAATCTGCACAAGCGAGATTTTGGCAATGTGACAAGTATGAAGCAATTAATGGACATAGATCAATATAATGTATAAATTTTACCCGGTCTTCCCGAGTTGTCCCGCTTGGATTAAGATCCTCAACCCTCTTCAAGTGTCCTACAAATTTACTCCCCTGCAGACTGATTGCTTGCCAATGGTTGATGGCGCCCTTCAGGCTACGGTCCATCCAACTGGGCTCCTTGTGCCTATTGAAGTACTCGAGGATTCTCTCCCAATACGTGTTGGATGACTGGTCTGTGCCGACGATGGGATCCTGACTGACGTTCAACCATGCAGAGACGAGGAGTTCCTGCTTCGTGGGTGCCCACGTAGTTCTACAAGTCTTGGGGGTACTCTTCTTTTTGCGCTGGTGCACTGTTGTAGAGTTGCTACCACCGGCCTCAGATGCATCGGGCCCCTGCCTGAAGATATGCTGTGGTGACCCGTGGCCTGGGGAGGCCGACCCCTGGGTATCACCCTGGCTTGGGGAGACCCGGCCCACGGCATCATCCTGCGAGCAATCCCCCAAGGGCGATGAACTCCATGGTATGTTTTCCCCTCCGCCCAGAAGAAGGTTCTCCAAAAATGGATCCATGCGTTCATTGCAGAAGGTCACATAATAATGGGTAATGGGCGGAGTAAATACATTTGTATAATCAATGGTAAAACAGCTGAATGATGCATAATCATGGGAAAAGTTGCATACAGTAGGTTCACATAATAACATAAATATGGGAAAAGTTGCATACAGTCAGTCTACATCAACACACCATATGTTTTACATAAGTAACACGGGAAACAGTTTAGCTAATAGACATAGCAAAGTGCTGGACATAAACATAACAAGATCACGAACGGTACAAGTGCCATGATCGGTCAGATTCAACGGACAGGCCATCGGAGCCGTCATATTCAGAGCCATGATCGGAGTAGTCCCCGGGGATGATGTCATCGGGGTCCATCTCCGTGGACTCGTCGTTCAGCACCACACACGCGGGGAAATCAGTGGAACCCTCATCCGGGTCGACCACCGGTGTGTTCCCTTCGCTGACTTCAGTTGCCAAGAGGGAGATTTCCTCTAGGCGGGTCGCTATGGCTTCCACCTCCAGCAGTGCCCGATTGAACTCCTGGGCTGAGGAGGACTCATAGGCACTGAAATTTTCGTTGACAACCTTCTTGAGCGCCGCGGTCTCGACATCCAAATGGTCGCGCAACGCGACAATAGCCGTGGCCAATCTAGCTGCCTCCATCTACACCAAACACTTATTAAAGCAGTGACAATTACATACCCTTCACCCCACGAAATTAAAATGCCTCATAAGATGCTAGATGAAATTTGTTGTATGTATGCAACAGAAAAATGACAGTAACATGCGAAACAGTTCAATAGTCGGCATAATCATGTCGAATGAATTGGTATATGCTGAACAAAATGAACTTCAACAAACAAATCTCAGTGCAGTATGTGTTCTTCTCCTCAACAGTTTATTAGGATACTAAATTTTCCCCTATTTCCGAGCGATATCAGGGATAGTGTGCAAGACATACAAACTCCCCCCAAATATGTCGATAGCAAATCGGCCGAACATCGCTACAAGCCTGCATTGCCGTAGCCAAATCGGCCATTAACACATCAACTAAAACATCACAGCCAAATGAGGTTCTTCGGGCATCATTTCATTCATCACAGGTGACCACTTACCTTCACCAGCCGGCGGTGCGTCGCGCCGTCCAGGCTCGCCGCAGAGCTTGGGCCGACGCCGCCTCACCTCCCAAGGTGCCGCTTCCTTCCTCGCCGCCGGTGCATCGCGCCGTCAGTGCCGCACACTAAGCCTCCGCTTCCCAGCACGGGCGGCCGACCTTGCGCCGCCTTCCTCGCCGCCGGTGTGTCAGGCTGAGGCCCCCAGCCACAGATCTAGCGGAACCCCTATAGCCACGTGGCCTTGGCTTCCCAGGAGGGCGGCCCAAGCTTCCGGCCACGAAGCGCGCGGCCGACGCCGCCTCCGAGCTGTCTTGGCGCCGCCGAACACTTGCGCCGACGCCGCCTCCGCTTGGACCTTCAAGGCGCAGCTCTCGCTGACTTCTCCTTTGGGGCGACGCCAACTGCCTGCCTAGCTCGCCTTTCCCTTTCCGTGCGTTGCCCCGCGCGTGGATGCTCTAGGACGAGAACACCGACCCGATCCCGCTCGGCCGGGATTTCCTAGCCAATCCCACGCGAATCCCATCGCGGACGGGAAGCCGTTGGAGCGGCCGCGCGAGTCCCGTCCCGGGCAAATGGAGGACGCGAAGGGATTTTTGCCCAGGACGGGAAGCCGTTGGGGGTGGTCTTAGCTGTTTGGATTGTTTAGCTTTTGCTAAAGCCTCTTTTACTTTGATTCCTCTCTGTTTGGACTCTCAACAACCAGAAATATGGTTTGAAAATTCCTCGCATTTATTGACGGATTTTTATCTGTGCATCTTAGAGTCCATACAGTTGTTTGAGTGTGTCTGTTTTAGAGGAACGGTGGGTTTGAGGAGCACTAGTCCGAAGAAATTTTTCAAAGCTCCCATTCACCCTCCTCTGGTCGCCTGGTTCGGTATTTCAACTGGTATCAAAGCAAGGTTGCACTCTTTCCTTGATCTTCACCGATCTTTGAGCCTTTCTTTCCTTGATCTTCACCGATTTTTGAGCCTTTCTTTGTTTCCGCCTTGAACCATGGTGGATGACAAGTACTCTAGGAAGCCTCTTATGTTCTCGGGTTTGGATTTTTATTTTTGAAAAGGACAGGATGGAATCCTACATCATGGCACAGGGATACAGTGTTTGGCTAAAAGTCAAAAATCCCTATGTGTTGCCAACGGATGAGAAAATCACCATCTAGAATCAGACAGATGTAGAGTTGAATGCTAGAGTTCGTAACATGATCATTCAAGGACTGAGTAGGAATGAATATGAGCGAGTTGCTCATATCAAGACCGCTCATAAGATTTGGACTACCCTTGTTGCCTACCATGAGGGGACAGTCCAGATCAAGACCGTGAGGCAAGACCAGTACAAGTGAGAATACAATCGCATTGCGCAGAGAGCTGGTGAATCACTAGATGACTGTTTCAGTCGGTTCACCAAGATCCTTAGCAATCTCAGCTTGGTTGGCACCACCTATACCAACTCTAAGAATGCTCGTCACTTCTTGTCCACCTTGGATTTGAAGATTTGGGGTGTGAAGGTGACCACGATCTGGCAGGCTGTGGATCTTAACACTTTGACCTTGGATGGGCTATATTCGAATCTCAAGATGTACGAGCTTCAACATCTATCCTGTGAGCCCGATCCAGTTTCTACAGCATTGGTCACCGATCCTTCTTTGTGGTGTTCCTCGAGTTCTTTGGAGTTTGGCACTGGTTTCTCTCTGTCTGCTTTGTGTGAAATACCTAATGAGAGGCTAGATGGAGTGCCTGAGGATCAGTTAGCCTTACTCGCTAGAAAATTCACCCAAGTCTATAAGAGAGTGAGTGAGAGGAGAAGAGGGTCGATCAAGTGCTTCGAGTGTGGTGGCCCAACCACATTTGGGCCAACTGTCCCAAGCTAGAGAAAGTCAAGAATGACTACACGGCACTGGACAAGAACCATTACATCAAAAAAAATCACAACAAGAAGTCTGTGCCTGGAGGTGACAAGAAGCCCATGTTCTCGAAGGGACGGAGACTCTTGTAGAAGGTGTTGGCTGCCTTTGGATGAGGCTAACATCTCAGAATCAGAGGAAACTAGAAGTGATGATGGATGTCACGACCAGAAGCCCAAGAACGACGACGACGACGGCTACGCCGGCATGTGCTTCATGGCCAACGAGGATGGAGCGAGCGACTCCGACCTCTACACCGACTCTGACAGTTAGGTACCAACCTATGCGGAACTTAATGATGCATTTCTAAAGTTAGGTCGATTCCATGCCAAGTCTAGAGCTAGGTGTAGGGAGCTAGAGGAGAAGGTAGCTTATTTGACCCAAAAGTAGGAGAACTTGATGTGCTTTGTGCTTCCTCGGCCGGTAGATTCTGATAGCTGCAAAGAATGTATAAGCTTGTGCAAGAGTTGAATGAACTAAGGATCTGGGATGATGGTGTGTTTACTGAGCTTGAGTCACTTAGGGAGAGACATGCTAGTGTGATGCTTGAACTAGATCAGGCTAGAGATGCTCTTGTTGTTGCTACTTCTGCTCCTAGCCTCATGACAGCAAGTATGATTGATCCATCTGCACTGTCGTTTCCTTGTCCTGACCCTGTTGCACACTTTTCACATGACACATTTAAGAACCTAGTTAGCTCAGATGAGAGCTATAGTGATCTTGGATCACCTAAGGACCCTATCAGTTCAGATGAGGACCGTAATTTTCACTCACCTTCTCCCTGTGAGGACTATCTCATTTTTAAATTGGAGAATTTAAATATGAAAAAAAAATTGCTGAGATGAATAACACCCTGCTTGCTAGCTCTACCTATGTTCGCTGTGATGAATTGGAGGGAAAAATGGATAGAGTCTATGAGGATCTTAGCAAGAGGTTTGAGGGTCAGCTAGCTCAAGTCAAGGATGCTGAGTGCCTTTCCTGTGTTGCTCTTAGGAAAGAGGTCGATATGTTGAGTGAGATGTGTTGCAGAGCTCTGGGTAAGGACAAGTTAGATGATCAGGATTATTCTGGTGTCTTATCTCCTGCTGCTTGTGACTTGTGCCCCCAGCTTCATCAGGAGTGCAAGTACCTTGTGAGAACTCTTAAGGAGTTTGTTGGTCGTAAGAAGAAGCTCAATTTGATCTTGGATAAGTAAAAAATTTCAAAGGGTAGAGGTCTAGACTTGACTGGCTTGAGCACATCAAGAGCCACCCTGCCAGGATTGTCACTGCTGGTAAGGATGGCCAGATGGTTGAGGTTTTATCAGGAGTCTTTGTGAGGATTGTGTTTTGATCTGCTGGCTTTGTCCAAGAGACTTCTGCTTAGAGGGTTGTTTCCCTTGTGACTTCTGCTCCTGGTAGAGCGAAGTTTACGTGCACCTTCTGTCAGAAGAAAGGACACTTATTTGAGTTTTGCTTCAAGAGAGCTAGAATTGCTAGGCATGAGCGTGCTTCTGTTTCTAGGGTTTTTAGGGTCATGCTCAGATCTTGAGATCTCCCAAGGCACCCACAGCACCTAGACGAACAGCTAGACAGTTGGCTGCTGTATTTGTGCGCAGGTAGGTCTAGGTGCATAGGTTGTTGGCCCTGTTACTAGACCTAGTGCTTTTCGTCGTTTTGGTTCCCATCGTCTTCAGCGTGTGCCTTCTTTGCCTTGTGGAGATAGACACCCGCAACATGGTTTTGCTCCTACTTTGGGTGATAGAAGACCTGAGCGGCACACTTAGGGTGGACCAGCCTTTGCACCACGGCGGCCCAACCCAAATGTGGCGCTAAACGTCTTGCGGGGGTTCCTTCAGGGTTTGTCAGAGCTTTGAGGCATCAGGGTGCTAGTTCAGGGGGAGTTTCTGCTGTTTGTGGTGCGACTCAGTATTGGGTTCCTAAATCTGCCTTGATTTGTCCCAATACTAAGTCACTCACTGCTCTATTCCGTTGATCAGGCGCGTCGGGCGGGGAAGGGAGAGGTCTGGATTGTTGACTCTGGGTGTTCCCACGTCCGTGTCCCAAATGGTGAATCCATCACCTTTGGAGATGCTTCTTCAGGTAGGGTGCTTGCCAAAGGCTCAATTCAGGTTAGTGACCGCTTTGTGTTTAAGGATGTTCTCTTAGTTAGTAAGCTGAGGTATAATTTGCTCTCTGTGTCTCAGCTTACTAACGATGGCTTTGAGGTTTGTTTCAGGAGTAATTGCTCACAGATTCTTGGTTCTTCTAGGGAGTTTGTTTGTGGGATTTCTTGTTTTGGGAGATTCTTCCGTGTTGATTTTGATGCTTCTTCTGTTGGCTCTCCACATTTCTTAATTGCTTCAGAATCCCGTGATCTCTCCTTTTGGCATATAAGACTTGGTCATATTGGTTTTGATCACTTGACTAGAGTTACCAACCGTGACCTTATTTGCGGTTTTCCCAAACTCAAAATGGTCAATGATTTAGTTTGTGCTTCTTATCGACATGGGAAGATGGTTGCTACAATTCACCCACCTATCACCCTTGTGATGATAGATGCACTAGGATAGCTTTTGCACATGGACACTGTTGGTCCTGCTCGAGTGCAATATGTGGGTGGGAAATGGTACGTGCTTGTTGTGGTTGATGACTTCTCGAGATTCTCTTCGGTTTTCTTCATGGTTTCCAAGGAAGAAACTTTTTGCCATTTTTAAAGTCTTCAACGCAAACTTTCTATTGAGTTTCCAGGTGCCCTTAGAGCTATCCGCACTGATAATAGCATTGAATTAAAAAATTCTTAGTTTGTGGATTTCCGTGGGATGACAGGTGTTGAGCACCAGTTCTCTTCTCCGCACGTCGCTCAGCAAAATGGCGTTGTGGAGAGGAAGAACAGGACCCTTGTTGAGATAGCTAGGACTATGCTTGATGAATATTCTACTCCTAGGCATTTCTGGGCTGAGGCAATTTCGACTGCTTACCATGTGGCAAATAGGGTGTTTTTCTAGTCCAAGTTGCACCGCACCTCTTTTGAGTTGAGACATGGCAGGAAACTAAGTGTTTCCCATTTTAGAGTGTTTGGGTGCAAATGCTTTATCTTAAAATCTGAAAACTTGGACAAGTTTGAATCTCACTCCTGAGATGTCATTTTTCTTCGTTATTCCACTTCTGCTAGAAATTACAGGGTTTGGAGCTTAGAGGGTAGGAGAGTGATAGAGACTTGTGAGGTGACTTTTGATGAAGCTAGTCCAGTAGCTAGGCCAGATATCTTAGTCTCTGATCTTAACTCTGAGACTATCTTTGTTGATGAGCCATTTGGAGAAGATGATAGCTCTTCAAAGCCTAACCTCCTGGTGCTTCATCCAGAGGAGTCTCCTGCTTCCTCTCTCCCTCAGGATGCACCCTTACCTACAGCCCCTTCCTAGCTCTCACCTGATTCTCCTGCTGCTCAGGGCTTACCTGTAGAGTGTTCTGTTTCTAGTGGCACTCTTCCTACCTCTCTTGTTCCTAAGGTAGAGGCCATTTCTTACTAAGTGCACCTAGGCACATTCAGAGAAGGCACCTACCTAGTCAGATCATAGGTGACCTACGAGAGCGAGTCACTAGCTCAAAGTCTGGATTGTCCCATTTCTATCTCTCAGCTGCCTTTGTTGCCTCCTTTAAGCCTGTAGACATTACCCATGCTCTTTCTAATGAGTCTTGGGTTAATGCCATGCATGAAGAGTTATAAAATTTTGAGAGGGATAAGGTTTGGAAACTGGTAGAGAGACCCCCAGGACACAATGTCATAGGCACTAAGTGGGTTTTCAAGAATAAGTATAGTGAGAATAGGGTAGTAGTGAGAAATAAAGCCAGGTTGGTAGCATAGGGTTTCACTCAAGTCAAGGGTTTGACTTTGAGGAAACTTTTGATCCCGTTGCTAGACTTGAGGCTATCAGCATTCTTCTTCTTTTGTTGCATCCAAGGGTTTCAAGATTTTTCAAATGGATGTCTAAAGTGCCTTCTTGAATGGATTTATTGAAGAGGAGTTCTATGTCAAACAACCTCCTGGATTTAAAAATTCGAAGTTTCCTGATCATGTGTTCAAATTGTCAAAAGCTTTGTATGGACTGAAGCAAGCCCTTAGAGCATGGTATGAGCGGCTAAAGTCCTATTTGCTTGGGAATGGTTTTGCCATGGATAGTGTAGATAAGACCCTTTTCACCAAGAAAGTTGGGTCAGATGTCCTCCTTGTCCAAATCTATGTCGATGACATAATATGGATGAAATCTGTTTATTTGAATTCTGGATGTATATGTATATGAATGAATCTGTTTATTTGAATTCTGGATGTATATGTACATGTATACGTAGATGAATTCTAGATGAAATCTAGATTTTATTGATATATATATGTATATGGATGAATTCTGGATGTATATGGATGAAATTATTTTTTTGACCCTGGAAAAGATATCACTGGCAGTTCATACAAAAACCGCCAGTGATATGCACCGTCACTGGCGGTTCTAGATAAAAACCGCCGGTGAAGGCCTATATATCACCAGCGGTTTTGTTTAAAACCGCTAGTGAAAATCTTTTATCACCGGCAGTTCTCATGACAACCGCCGGTGATATTATTAATATCACGGATGGCTCTATTACGAATCGCGAGTGATAATGTATATCACTGGCGGTTCGACAACCGCCAGTACAAATCCCCGATTATCACTGTCACATAATCACTGGTGGTTCGAAAACCGTCAGTGACGTGAGTTCAGAACCACCAGTGATGACGTATTCTGCACTAGTGGATATAATATATAGCTACCGATATTTTCCTTTTGATCAGATCTATTGAAATGGTGTACAAATAGGGAAGGTTTAATATATTCCTCTTGGTAGCATGTGCTTAACTTTACATGGTCAGGACCGTCCAAAGAATTGTTTCGGTCTGCCGTTACTTGCAATTAGACTAAAATCCTCACTTGGTTCCTCTTTTTTCACTGTAGGCTATGCATACATGTGATAGGTGTTCATATCCAACTTTTGCCTTTGGGGAGCAATTCAGATATAGGCATATATAGATACAACTTGGTTGTCTTTCTTGCATTACCAGGATCAATACAGTTTACACATGTCGCCAATCTGTTGAGTGACAAATATTTATGGATGTTGCTAGAATGATCTGCCATTTGGAGATGGGAAACATTTCAAAGAAATGACGTCGAGCATTTTCAGCCCTTTTCCATTCAAAAACAGCGTGCTGCAGTTTGCATAGTCTACATGTCTGATCGAGTTTTGTCAATTTTGATTGATTAGCTACTGGCATTATTTCATCCTTAATTGCTCTGCTCAGTTACATTACATTGTCTTTGTGTATATGCAATGTCAAAAAAAAATCAAATAAAAATGGCAAAACAACTTCCTCTGATTTGGAAAAACATCCATGCCCTTATATTGATCAGATGTATATATTTATTTTACCATTAGTTTTTTCAGATAATGTCAGGCAAAAAAAATGATAGATTGGATAGGCAGTGCAGCCAGTGCTGCAGACTTTGTGCAGTGCTCCCATATGTATTGAAGACTTGGGCATTGAATAAACCAGCTATATTCTTTATTTATTGGGCAGCTCTTGCTTTTCCGTTCACATGAGTTACCTAGGACACTTATCATGCTGCCTATCTATCTTGAAAATAATTATGATCCTTCTCTGTTATGTGATTTCTTTCTAAGTATGTGTGACACTAGACCCAGCAAAAAAAAAAGAAAGAAAAAGAAATTGACTGCATCAATTTGGCTATTGCCCGCCTAGACATGTTTAGCCCTCCTAGAGCTGTTGTTGTTCCAATAAATATGGTAAGTAATTTTGTCCCCTCTTAAATAATAGTTCCTAAAGGTCCGATTCGATTTCAACAACTTATATTTTCTTTTGCTGCTTCAGCTTAATGCATGACGAAGTATATATGTTTTTCAGGAGTCATCCTAATACATTGCAATGCTAATCTTTGAGCTCACCATCCTACCTAAAGCTGAATTTATTTGGACATGGAGGCAACACAATTAAGGCGTAGCTTACTGTGATTTTTTCTTACACCACAGCTTTCCTTACACTTTTTTTGGTTTGTAGCTAGACTGTCTCCATGTTTCTACCCTCTGATTATAGAACATGAATGTATAAATTTCGACTAGCATAAACTGAAGAGATCATGTTTTGAGCTGTTGTGTTTGCAAGCAAATGCTGTAAAGTTCCAACATGTATTTCTATTGTTCCTTTTGGCCCCAGTACGTGTGACTGGATGATCTATTTGGTTACTTAATTCAACCACTGTTTTATTATATATGATTGAACCATGCACAATAGGATATTTTGGATCATAGAATTTCTACTTGCTCTTGCTATATTACCTTAGATATATGCTCTTCATTTTTAGGGTTACATCTCGGAGCTGCGGCATTACTTATTTCGGTACTTCATTGCAGGTGACCAATCTCTTTCTTATGGTTATATGCATGTCTAGAATATATATTTGCTTTCTCCGTAAAGTTCATGACTGGGTTTTCTGAGCTTAGGTTTTTTTCCAAATAATCAAACTTAATTATTGTATATAGCATAGAGCACACTAGAGAGAGCATGCCGGCTGGGACTATGCAATCCAAGTTTTTTGTTGATCTGTTGATTGCTATACTATTATTTGTCGTGTGAGACAACCAGTAAATACATCCGCTTTTTAGGTTGTATAGCTGGTTTCTTCATAGGTTATGCTCTATACTTAGATCAACTAATCCATATTCGAATGCAATTTTTTTTGGGAAATACTTTTCAATTCTGTAACGCCCAGAATAGCACTACTCTTGGACCTTCACGTTTGAGAGTCTGGCAAGGTGCATACATGCATGTCAGCATGTGTGATTTTACCATATGATATTGCTTCTTATTGGTGCAAATTTGACTTACTTTGTTTGATTTTAGTGCTTATCTTCCCAGTGCTTCAAAGCAGTAATTAGTTTTTCATTGTATATTAATTTATTATTCGTTAGGCACATAATGATTTTTTATTTGGTTATTTGCTACAGGTTTTTTATGAGGAAAGGCATCTAAGCAGAGATCTCTAATAATTACACAGAATTTGAAGATAGGTTTGAACATGTTGTAGTTCGGCTACACATCAGTTGTCCTTCTGTATGTTCGGCTAAGATAGGCTTGAAGTAGTTTTTCTTTTGTATGTCCAGTGATGTACATTACATATATTTAAATAAAATAAAATTCACCTTTTGATTATTGCGCATTCTTTATGGTTGCTCATGTTCAATTGTAATATATTATGTGTGATAATTATATTTTATATATACGTAATAAAATTATATTTTATTAATGATGTTACAAAATTGGCCACTTAAGTGATGCTGCACGTTTAATGATGTTGCAATAGGCTACTTAAGTTATGCTCTCAGATGCAAGCTACGTAATGAATACATGTGATGCTATATGTGTGTTGCTACGTAGCATCACTTATACGAATTTACAGAATCACATAATTTGTGTTGCAGCGTATACCTTAGCAACACCACCTATAACATCACCTACATTATGTGATGCTATCGGCGACTGCAACACATATAGGAGCATATAGCATCACATGGGCATGTTGCTATATGCCAATCTTGTAGTAGTGACTTTGGGTTGACCTTAGAGGGTGTTCCACTTTCCTGTGACAACACATCTTTCATAAACATTGCCAAAAACACAGTGTAACACTGTAGGACCAAGCACATAGATATCAGGTACCATTTCCTTAGAGACCATATAGAGAAGGGTGATATAATGCTTCAATTTGTGGAGAGTGACCACCAACTAGCTGATATCTTCACCAAGCCCTTGGACTACTCTAAGTTTGTGGCTCTCAGGGGAGAGCTTGGGGTAGTGAGCCCTTTAGGCATTAGTTGAGGGGAAGCTAGTCTTTGTATTATATGTCTATATGTATATATGCTTTTTAAATTTCTGCATTTGCATATTTGCACTCTGGGCTTCATCTTGGGCAGGATTAGAGAGTCAGTTTCACTTCTCTAGTTTCACTTCTCTAGCCACTGCTTCTTACCCTATAGGTAGCTATCATGCATGATTAGCAATGTCCTCTACTCTAGCTAGTTGAGTTTCATACAGGTTTTTGTGTCTAGCAAGTGATGGGACCCCTGGGTAGACAGGATCTGTGTCTAGTCTCTCTAGTAGTCGAGTTGTAGGTTTGCCTTTCTAGTCTGTGGCTTGGGGTAGATGAGTGTGTTTCTAAGCCTTTAGAGTTATCTATCTCTCATCTTTGCTCTTAGATTGCCTTGAGAGTTTCTCTAACTCCTTATCTCTTATGTTTTCTTTCGGTTGAGTGATTCTTGGTTTAAGGGGGAGTTTGGAGATTTTATTGCATTTTTGCATTGCATTTAGTTTTTATTTACATTTTCAGGGCTTTGTCTATTAGGCTTTTGAAGTTCTGTAGTGAAATGCACTTTAGCTTCTGAATGACACTTCTAGCTAGCTGGTTCATTTTAAAAATGGTATCTTATACATGCTAGGCTAGCTGAAAATTAAATACATTTTGAACTTTTCTTGAAAACTTGATGAATCTAGAACTTTGTCTTGTTAAATCTTTTAACTAGACTCTTGTGCATGCTTTGAATTCATTTGGTCTAGCTCGAATCCTTGTTACAACTTGAGATCGAAGTTGTTGCTCATGTTTTGACCTTCAGAGTGCCCTTGTACATGGAAATACAAAAACACTGAATATGTCCGTGGAAAGAAACTTAAAAAAAAGAAAAAATACAAACAAACAAAAAAATTTGCTTTGCTAGGAGGCCTTTGTCGATGGCTCCTAGTCGGGGATGTGCTTTGCTAGGGATCACTCTCCGAAATCTGAGTTTGCTATAAAAACAACAAAAAATGATGAAAATAGTAGCAATAGGTGAGTATGAAGGTCTTTACATGTGTCTTTTGATCTCCCAATGTGTTGCACAAGTTGAATTCTTGCATGCCATTGGAATCTATGCATTTGCACCTATTCTAGCTTTGAGATTTTTTAAATGCAAGGTTTCTAGTTACATCATGCAAAATTGCATTTCTTTAGCTTTTGCTCCCTAGCATGGATATCATTTAACTATTTCAATATGACCTAGTGGGCTTAGGTTGCTATTTGGCCAGCTAAGTGCATTTTGTGCTAAATGTGCATTTGGCTAATTTATAAAGCCCCTCTAGGTTGCACTTCAGGCATGCATGTTTATTATTGCATTTTAGAGTAAATTTTGTGAAAAAGGAAGAAGATGGCTAAAATTGGGGGAGACTTTACCTTTTGGCTTGACTTTGCATCCTTGATGACCATATTGCCAAAAGGGGAGAAAAATTACAAAAAGGCCTTGCAAATGTGTTTAGAATGTTATTGCGCTTGATTTTGGTCACTTTTGCTCTTTTTGGAACTTATTTGGACTTGTGACCAAAATCTTGCAAACAATTGAAAATTTTCGACCTTTCCACCTCAAAATCTTCAAAACTTCATTTTATTGCCTTTTCATGCGTGTTTGTCAATATACTCATCAATGAGGAGATTGTGAATTCGTGTGATGAGTATATGGACAAAGTTTGAGGGGTTTGTGGGATTTTTTGTTAAGGTTTGAATTTTCCAGAGAATTAAACCCCTCGGTGGCTTGGTTTGAATTTGAACAAGTTTTGAAGTGTTTCTAAAGTGTTGGTTGGTAGGAAAAGATTCTAAGAAGGTTTAGAGGCTTTAAGAATTTTCCAGGAATTTTTGGAATTTTCTTGAATTTTTTGAAGTTCGGCCGGTTATTGTTTCAGTTAGGAGCCAGACAGTCCAGCTAACACATGGACGTGTAAGCTGGACGGTTCGGCTTGCACTGCTGCTGGCCGGTTTGATTTTTTTGAGTTTTGGGACCATGAGAAGTGTTACTCGGACGGTTCGGGTAGGAGCCGGACTGCCTGGCTAACACTGGTCGTGTAAGCCGGACAGTCCGGGCTAGAGCCAGACGATCTGGCTAACACTGTCGTTGTTTGGTTTGCATTTTCAGACCAGGAAAAGTGTTTCTCGGACGGTCCAGGCCAGAGTCGGACAGTCCGACTTATACTGAGAAATTTCGGGTTGAGTCTCGTTTTGGATGTTTTTGCCCCTTCTAATCCTGATTTTCGATGCGATCTTTTGGAGATTTGTGTATGGACTAACTTGTAGGTGATTAAGGTAAGTTGTGGATTTTCGGATGGACTAATCCTTGTGGTACAGGTTATGGTAGAATGTGGTCGGCGATGTGTTGGGACGCGATCGGGGGTCCAGAACAGCAAGGATGTCACGCAGGATGGTCGGACTCGGACTTGGGAAATGCAAGGATGACGTCGATGGCAGACTTGGACCGGCTGAGCATCCGAGGCTCGGCAGGCGGTTGGGTGCACCAGAAACTTAGCGGTCAAAGCGAGGGGGTGGCCCGGGAGGGAGCGAGAGTGAGAGGGCAAAGGAAGGGGACGGCTGGCCTGGAAGCGTGGGGAGGCGACCCGCAAGGAAGGCACGAGGGAGAGGAGGGGGATGGGCCATGAGTGGGCCGGGATTGGGAAGGTTTTTTATTTTCTTTTTCCTTTCATTTTCTTTTTTTCTTGTTTTCTCTTTTCTCTCCTCTATTATTTAATTCATTTATTAACAGGGTTTAAGGGTTGTAATTAATTTGTAAAATTTAGGGAAATGTTCAAATGTCGAGTTTACACCTTATTTAAGTTTTTATTGACATTTGGAATTTTGCAAAATTAAAACCCTTAGGCTTTAATCATTACTTGATTTTAATAATTTATTTTCTTATAATTTTAAAATTAAAAATTTTCAAGTTTTATTTGCTTAACAAAAATTGGAGTGTTATAGGTACCGTGAATGCACGTGCGTGGACTGCATCCACCGTAGGCCGTGAGGCTGATAGGCGGGACCTAGTGGTCAGTCCGGCGTAGGGATTTTCTAAAGATAGGAAATTAGTTTCGGAAATTGTTTTAAAATAGGATAAAACTTCATATCTTTTATGTTGAAGTCCAAAAATAGCCATTCAAGTCTCTAAAAATTCAGAAAAATGAGATCTTCCTGTTTATAAATTTTATTTATTTTTTATATATTTATTTGCTATTTCTTTTTTTGCTATTTGTTATATATTACGTGTAGAAACGATTGCTTTGGAAGGTGTGCCAGGAGAAGGTTTTGCTACATGTCAAGAGTGGGTTTGGCAAGGCAAGTTGCACACGGTCCTTGATCATGTTGCTCCTATCTGTAAATAAAATTGTTTTGTTTTAAATTATGCATTGCTATATTATTATACTTTAATGGGAATTTAGTTATTCCAAATTGCTAATTACCCTCACTTGAAATATTGTATTACCAAATATTCCTTTGTAACCTAGCTTATTATCATTTTAGTTGGAGAATGATAATATCTGTGGGATTGGTAGTAGTTATTAGCTTGCTTAATCATGTACGTGCCTGGGAGGAATAATTAATCTTGACTAAAGAGAGATATGGAATTGAGAGTAGTTGCACATGTTGCTTTTACATGAGGGAGATATGTGTTGCTCTGTATGGATATGCATGTGTTGCTCTTGTGTAGAAGTTATCATGTGTTACAACTTGTTAATAACCTAGATGGTATTTTTTACTAAGGCAAGTGGATCTATTGTGGGGGTGGAGCCTAACTGGCTTGCTATGAGGCAAATTTAGAAGGAAGTCTTGCCTTACTTACCCCTAAGGACTTAATCTTGTAAAAGCATTGCCAGGCTAAAACAATACAAACCATAAACTTGACTTTGGCTAAGTCTGATAGTTAAGCTACCGTGTGTTACCTTGTGGCACCTCAATGCTAGTTAGGAAATATAGTCATGTGTTGAGACATTTAGGGGAGATGTGCTACTTATGAGGGCCATCAATCAAGCTAAGCTACTGTGCTACCACGTGATCCTAATAATCCAGATGTTTGGCTCTAGGTGGCATAGTAGTTATCGAGAGGGCCACATGCTAATGTTTAGTCTCATAATTGTTAGGTTATAAGTGTCTCCTTATTGGCCAAAGATTAAGATATGAGTATCTTATGGGTAAAGATGTGTACCCTCTGCAGAGTATTGCTAAACTATTCAAATAGTCATGTTCGCGATTATGGACAATGCTTGGTTATACTTGAGCAAGGTATAATATTTTTAAATGCCATTGGGTGGTTATCACATGGACTGCTGGGTGCAGGTTATTAGCCTTTGTGCCAATGCTTATGATCAACTGCAAGTTTACGAAATGTTTTATTCAATTGCTTTGGAATCTATTATTCTATTACGTCTTTGTTAAAAAACTATTTATGCAAAATAACCGTCAGCTATTATGTTCTACAAAACTTGCATATAAACGTTAAAAATGCATCATTCCACTGTGTGATTTGTTAAGTATTTGTTTTTACTCATTCTTGTAAACTCTATTTGTGGGCTACCTATTCTATCCGACAGGACAAGAAGTTGAAGAATGCTCACCGCTGTTTGATGAGGAATTCATTCAAGATGGCGAGTAGTTGGATGTGCTTCCCAGTTAGATGTCTCTGGCTCATGATGGGACATTTATTTGAGTTTATCTTTATTATTTTCGCTATGCAGCAATAAGTACTCTGATGGATTTCTTTATTCAGCCTTATGTGGCTTTGCTTCTTAATTGTAAGGATTTATAATATTCACTGTAACTTTTGAAGTATTGTATTGATATACACTAATAATGTCACTTGTGTGCACTAGAATTGATCCTAAACCAGTGTAGCATAAGGGTCACCAAATTGATTAATTTAGGGTCTCGACACAAATTCCCAATTGTCGACACATGTCATCCCTTGAAATAGGAACTTTCCAACATAGTTGTTGTGTATGGGCTTTGGGCTTTCACCATCCATGCATGACAAACATGGAGCCCATAAAAAGCACATGGGACCGTCTATTCTCTAGGCGCCTTGAAGTTGTCCGTTGTCTAGACGATCAAATTTCCATGACAAGTATATGGGATATTCATATCATATGAATTGAAAAACCCACAGTAATTAACTGAAAATAATAAATTATCTAGAATTGACCAAAAACATCTATCTTAAGGTTCAAAATACAAAAGTAAATAAAAGCAAAAGAAAAAATATATATCCTAGACAAAAGGTTGAACCTTGGTGGACCTTTACAAAATACAAAAAGAAACTAACACAAAAAGATTCAGTAAACCCTATAAAATAGAAAAAATACAAAATTATGTTTGATGAACCCATAAAATCAATAATAAAATTTTCACAAAAGTACGTAGGATATTCACTATCATACAAATTGAAAAGGTTTAAGTATTTAATTGAAAAACAAAAGCATGCATCTTGGACGAAGAAGGTATTTCCATGCACTCCAGCGGCTGCATCCTTGCCTTGCACTAGCGTGTGCTGTCCATCTACGGGTCGTGCAACACTTAGGCCCTATTTGTTTTGGCTTCTAGCTAGCTTCTAGATTGTAGAAGCTGGAAGTCCAAACAAAGAGCCAGCTTCTGCACCTTGGTTCTCCAAAAACTAAACATCCAAAAGCCAACGTTACAACTAGGATCGAGAAGCCGAGTTTCACCAGCTTTTGTGGCTTTTGCGGGTTGAACTTGCGGCATTGTCATCATAGCCGAGTTCCTACCATCCTGTAACATCCCTAAATTTTGAGCATAAAATTTTTTTGGGAAACAAAATGGAAAGTGCATTTACGAAATGACAACAAACCTAGAAAGGAAATTGAAAAAAAAAAGCATCATAAGGTAGAAGATAAAAACCAAACTAAACTAAATAAGCATGCATCATGTTTATTTCCCTGCATAAAGGTTTTACCATATATTTTTACAAGATGCAAAATATTTAAAAACTAAATGAAAAATCCCAGAAATTATAATTTATCAAAATATTAAATAAACTTTACAAATATTATTCCTATAGTTTGTTACCCTAAATATATTTTCATTATATTTTCCTGATAATTTCAAGCTTTATAAACAATAAAAAGGGCATCGAAGAACATTTAAAATACCAAAAAATAAAAATATTTCAAATATTAAAATAAATTGAAGAAATAGGATATTCATAATTTTCTAAACCTAAGAATGTTTTTGTTATATTTTTCCGGTGAGAAAACCATTTATCACTAATAAGGGCATCAAAGAAGTGATTTAGAAATTCCATAAAATAAATATTTATTAAATACCAAAACAAAGTGCAAATTTAGAATCCTTATAATTTTCTGGACCCAAAGGTATTTTTGTTTTATTTTTCTAAACCACTTATATTTTTCTAGCACCTAATTGTATTTTCAGCCAATAGGAAAACTAGATTTTCTATTTAAACCAAAAAATTCCCGTTTTGGAAGCTTCCCGATACGACAACATTTCCAGAAATGGAAAATATGCCTTCCCCTTCTCGGCTTTCTGCCTACGACGTCACCCGGCCCAAGCCGAGCTGGCTTGCTTCCATTGCTTCGCACGCGTCTGTGCGACGCGTGTCCCGGGAACCAGCCCTACGTGTCCCAGAGGCCTCGCCGAGTTGATCCGCGTGCCTAATACTGCCAAGCGCCACCACCATCGCCTCCTGCTGCCATTTGCAACGTCGCTGTGCGCGGTGAATGCCGAACCACCAATCTCTTCACCTCTTCCACTCTTTGCCACCGTCCTGAGCCTCGCCATCATCTACTAGTCCTCCCCGACCCATCGCTGGCATTGGAACCCCGCCGGTAAGCCCTAATTTCTTGTTTTCCCCAATTTCAGCCACCACGGCCAATTTTGAAAATTTCACTCATATGATCCAAATTGAAGCAAGAACATAAATCCAGAACTCCTTGAAACTATCATGCACCTTCCCCGAGCATCGCGCCGCCTGATTTGTGCTCAGGCCGCCTCCGCCATTAGAGCCACCGGCCCGAGCTCTCGAGCTCACATGGCTAGCATGCTATGACCCTTCCCCACCAAAATCCTTGCTACCAACGGCTTGCCCATACTCCTAGGATGCTTCCATGCCCATGCGCCCCTGCCCTAGGCCGCCGAATCGCTGCCGCACCATGGCCGAGCTCTGGCCGAGACCTTGCCATGCGGCTAGCTCGCTACGAGCTTACTCTTGGCAAACCCTTGAAATCAAAGTGCTCCTCATGCCTTCTAGAAGCTCCTTGAGCCGCCAATTCGACCGGGAAATCACCGGAGTGCACCGCCCCCTTCTTGCTCTGCTCTAAAGCTCCGATGAGTAATTGCCGCCGCTGTGAACCACCCCGAGCCATGAAATGTCCACCGATAGGTCACTGGCAACCCTATGACCAATATCATGTCATCCCTTAGCCAAGACCACCTCCACAACACCGTTTCGCCATTGCATCGCTGCCTAGCTTCGTCCCGAGCTTAATTCCAGCCGAACCAAATCGCCTCCACCATAAACTAGGAAGGGACGTCCTGCGTCTCTCTCCCAGGAATCCATAGAGCCCAAGAACAGCACCACAGGTGGACCAAAGCCGTCACAATCCGTCGCCGAAGCCTTGCTAGAGAAGAGAATCAAAGGAAGAAGAAGAAGGCCAGTGAACCGGCCTGGTTTTTCCAGTTTCTTCTATCTAAGCCCGGTTCACCCTACTTTAGGCCGGTTTTGTAGACAGTACCCAAATAGGAAATGTTTAAAATGATAAATTACACCTAAATATGAATTTTAAAACTATATACATTTCTAATAATATTTGAAAGCAATAGTTTAAATAAAAGGACTTTTAATTAAATAAAAGAGTGATATAAAAATAAGATTTTGGCAATATAATGGCTAAATAAAAGTTATTTAATCCATATTAGAATATATTAAAGTGCATATAAAATTCAGGCAATGCATAGTCATGTCCTTAAAACCACATATCATATATGTTTATAAATTACATTTAAACTAGATAAATAAATGTGCTAAATATTTAACCCTTTCTATTATAAAACATGCTAACAATAAAATTAAATAAATGAAATATTTAAGTTCATAAAAATTATATGTATTATTAGTAACATTTAAAGGCTATAGATTAAATGAAAAAGGGCTTTTCATTAAATGAAGGAATAATATAAAAACAAAAATTTTGATAATATAAAAGCTAAATAACAAGTTTATTTGATACATTTTAGAATACTAGTTGGGTGCCCATGCTTTGCAACGAAAATCTAAAAAGATACATATTGGATATATCTGTCACTGTACAAAAGTTTCATTAATAATTATACCCCAATCAACATATAACTGTCTTTGATAAGGTAAATTTTAGGCCACGAGTATAACATAACAGTTGCATTCTTGGTAAGAAAAACAAAACTGTTGTAACACACCTTCAAAACATAGGGTATTAGCAAGCATATTACACCTGAATATTGACAAAAATTTGATGCACCGATAGTTATACTAAATTTCAATTATACATCTAAGTTGGGCAAACAACACAAAATTTATAAATTGATTTATATCTAAGTTGGTGGCATAAAACCCATGGAACCCTGGTATATATTGAACATGCTAGTCACCATAAGATTAAAGTCTATTACTTCAAGCGGCCATAAAATTAATCAGCAGATTAAAGTCATCGAGTTGAAACAAAAAATATTGATATGATGACCTTTACATGTTATGAAAGATACATATAGCACCCATACATGACAATTTGATACATACACAATCAACTCATGACACATACACATACACCAATTAAAACATGATAATTTGGCTATATTTGATCAGCAGATTAAAGTCACCGAGTTGAAACAAAAATATTGATATGATAACCTTCACATGTTATAAAAGATACACAGCGCACCCATAAATGACAATTTGGTACATACACAATCAACTCATGACACATACACATACACCAATTAAAACATGACAATTCGGCTATATTTGAGAACATCCATGTCCAAGGTACATGTGGTAGTGAGTGTACTCAGACATGCTACCTTGCACGTGGTTGCTAAAACTCTAATCACCGAATTTGGTATGCACATACATAAACTAAACTGGTGTGATCGAGCAGTGATCTACAGTTGTATGGCCTCGTGAAATTCTCCCACACTTCTAGGCAATGCTCCTGCAGAAGTATAATAGAAATAAAACACCTTACAACATAGCAAGTTAAAGTATGTGCCTTCAACATAGCAAGTAAAAATTCATGAAAAAACCCATCGACGGTCTTAGCGAGAAAGACAAGATTCTCCAATAATATGACCCTGCCACCACTACAATGCCAACCTACATCAGTTTGCATATATAAGTTTTGAGTCTAGTTCATTAACCAAACTATCTAGGTGACTAGTTATGTACTAACTACTAAGCAAGGAATCTGACTGGTTAACAAGAAAGAGAGCTCCAAACCAAACATTGATCTAAACCCTGAATTTGTGTACTATTTCGGACCATGATAGCTATGTTTTGCTTGTTAGCTATTTAAATTCAGAAAAAAGGTAAGCTCAAGCTGGGATCTCAATTGCAATTCTGAGTCTAGAAGGTGTCAAGGGAGAGCCACAGTATACAATGACAGATTCTGTAAAGGCTGGTAAAGTATTCATCCTGCAATTATCTTAGTTACTTTTCTCCCCTTCGATGAATACCTTTACTTTTCTAACAGTTAAATTTCTTGTTGAACTAACATATGGGAGCATGTTTAATTGGCAAGCTTCTGTTCAGATAAGACAACTTAAGATTTGAAAGCTTTTGTTCATTTCAAAACTTTAACCAAACTTAACAAGAAAGAGAGCTCCAAACCAAACATTGAAAAAAGGTAAAGCTCAAGCTGAGATCTCAATTGCAATTCTAAGTCTAGAAGGTCTCAAGGGAGGCTAATGTGAGTGCTCTGAGTTTTGAAAACCCCCTTGATCTAACACAGCTATACAAACTTGGTGAAAATATTGGTTCATCGAAAGGTTATTGGCAATAATAAGTCTAATTCAACCCAAGGCAATTTTGCAAATGTGGTAGAGAACCTTCGAGTTGGCTGGTAAACAGAGAAAACAAGGTGTGTTCATGGACAAATAGTGTGAAAAGTAGGTTGCTCATTAATCTACCAACAAAAATCCTGGTTAGGTGTAAATAATTCACCCAATGTGGTAGATTTACCAGGAAAAGGCCCTGTCTAATCTAGTCAGCTACTGACTTACCGTTAGTCATTTTGAGCAGCATCATATATGAATGCTTCCATGATTTTAGTCATTTTACCAACCTAGATATTTCTAATATTCATAAAAGATATAGCAATAGTGCCGCATTGAATTCTCCTGCCAACCCAAGAGCTAGCTACTTAGCTATCAAAAGAAATTTAGTGCACACCTCATACTCATAGAGTGGTTTTACACATTGTGGCTTGCAACGCTCCTCAAGATATTTCTTTGGATTAACAAGCTCCTCATCAGCCCTGTGATACAATAACACCAGAAAAATAAAGAAATTAATAGAACAAAAATGGATTAATTCACAAAATTTTAGGAATAGTCCAACAAAGGAGTCAAATGACTGTAAGAAAGAACTTTACACTGAGGTAACGGGCATTGAATGTAGGGAGCTTGGCAGGATCCTTCGCTTCTGCCAAAATCTTGTGATGGATTAACACATCCTCTCCTTTGTCAACATTCACATCCAGGTGATAACTACACAGTGGTGGAAAAGCAGCAAAGGAACATCAATTCATTGCTGGAATAATTGTATAAGGAATACAATCGATTACCCCAGGTAAATCCAAATCTACAGATCAAACCTACAAGACTACAAGCACAAACATAACACTAAAGCATTCATGAATTCAGAGCCGCAGCCGGAATATTCTCTCTGGAAGCGGATCACACCCATCATAGTCAATTAAATTAAGCCGTGTGTTTAGTTTAATCCTTGACAAGGCCATTGCAAAGTCCAACAAGCACAGCTACATTGGACTTGGACATGGTTGTCCTCCGCAGAATAGAGTAAAAGGCTTGAGCTTTCAAGCATCCGTAGCAGGTCAACACAAATTCCACAGCAAAGTCAAACGACGAGTGTGCAAACTGCAAACCAGAAAGGTTTTTCTATGGTGGCTAATAGTTCATCGTAGCATCCTCGGAACCATGGATCGACGCAGACCTGAACAATTCAAACAAAAAATGGACGCGAAATCTCGCGAATCCAATTCCGGACTCACGTGATTCACCGCCCGTTTGGATTACGTCCTAATTCCGCGACCCAAACACAAACGTTTCGGCGGTAGAGAAGATAGGCGAAGGGAGGGGAAGCAAAGCAACGTACCTCGCGGGAAGCCGGTCGAAGTGGGCCTTGAGCTGGGCGCGCAACCTGGGGCCGGACGCCGACGTCGAAGCCGCCTCGACGTGACCACCGGCGACGAGCCGCTCGAACACCTTGCGGTAGACGTCGCGGCTGCCCCCGCCACCGTCGTTCCCGTTGGACGCGGCGTAGTGAGGCCAGGATGAGCTCTCCCCGACACCCTCCTCGATGCCGCCCCAACGCCATCCCCGCCGAGGAGAAGAAGCCGTCGCAGGAGGGAGGGAGAGGGGTGGTGCTGGGTAGGCGGCGGCGCGAGGACAAGGGGCGAGAGAGAGAGAGGGAGAAGGGCGACGCCGGGTGAGCAGGAGCGAGTGGCCGGCGCGGGGGAGAGGAGGTGGCAAGGATGCGAGCGATGGGGTAGTGGGGCAGTGCACAGAAGGGAGGAGATGGGCAGCCCCGAACCCTAGCGTAGCAGGACGAAGGAGGCGAACGATGCTGGGGTGAGGCGGGGCTGAGGAGGCAAAGGGGGAGGAGGAGGGGCGTGGGGAGGAGGCGTGATGGGGAAGGAGGGCGGGGCTGCGGGAGCAATAGGGTTGCGGGAGTGGGGAGCCAGGCGCGTGTTTGCTCTGTTGGTCGCGAGATGGACAGCAGAGATCGCATGTTGGTGAAACCACCACCACCACCACCACAAGCCTCTTTTTAATTACATTTCAGAATATTTTAAAATGCATATATCCATACATGTTTATAAATCACCTTTAACCTAGACAAATAGATATATTAAAATTTTAACCCTTTCCACAATAAAATCTGCAGTCAACAAAGTTAAGTAACCAAAGTATTTAAATTTATAAAAACCACATGTTATTTCCAAATGCATTAGCATCACCACCTTTTATATTTGAAATCAATAATACTCATTAATATTTTTGATGTACCTTTTTCAACAGAACATTCAAACATATGCATGTCTTTATATTTTCTAAAATTCAAATCCTCCAACTAATCACAAAACTATATCCTATAAAATAAAAGGGATGTATATATATGAGGGGTTAATACTTTTATTACATAAAAAGAATCATGTTGGATTTAATCAAATTCTTGTATGCTTCGAAATAGAAACCAAAGAAGAGAGATCGTCAAAGAGAATAGGGGTTAAAGGAAGAGCTGATCGAAGCACCCTAAGGACAAAAAAGGTGGGACAACCCGGAAGAAAACAACGCCAAGAGAACTTCTAAAGGGTCCTGACCCGAAAAGGCAAGTCTTGTGCCCTTAAGTATTGTAGAATAACCCTAACCCTATGTACTAGTAAGTATGCATTTGGGTGCATTTTATATATATTTTGTACATGTAATACTGAAATAAACAACATTGATAAAACTTGATTGGCGATAGTGAAACCATGTCTAGGACGTTAGCAAGTCTTATTTATTTGTAGGCCATATTCATCTTGATAAACATATGAGCTATGGTATCTTATCACCAAAGTCACTGAGTTAAGGAAAAGAGTCTAGAGTAGAATTAAATTAATAAGCGTATATGAATATAAACAATAAATAAGGACATGTGAACTGATAATAAAGCTGGTGGGGAATTTTCGATCGCAACGATTGTGTTATTACTGTTTATCTGTGAATGGTGAATATAACCAGCATGTGACCGGATTATGAAGTGCCATTTTCTTGCTAAGGGCAGAGGAGGGGGATGTACTGGCATGTGACCAGTTATTAGTTCCCATGTGAGGAATGAAGACGATAAAGAGTGCCCATATAAAAGATGGGGCTTTTGTTGAGAAGTTCCTGCCCGATGCATATAAGGATAGTACTCTTTTGCCACTGTAACGTGACACATTTGTGTCCAACCATACGACCGAGAAATCGGACTTGGATGAGTTCTACACCATTATTACGAAGTTTCCGCAGGAGTCGAGAAGCACTATCGCTGAGAAGTCCACTACCAGGTTGTTATTTAGCTAGATGAATGGTAGATGCCCTTTTCATGACCAGGTGAACCGAGATCTTGGCCGGTGAACTATCACCACAATAGTGAAAGGGACTGGCATCTACTGGGCGAACTCTAAGTGTAATGACGTAGTGCTCTATCCATGGTGTTTCGACACTGATCATGTCGGGGCATTGTCTGGGTAAAGCTGGGCAGGTTCTACAGTACTGAAATAAACAAATCATCGATGGACCGTGCTTCCAGAATATGAAACTGTGTTAATGGGTGATACCAGAAAACAAGGCTAAAGTAGTTTTCCCCTCTTCCCTCAGCTATTCACATTTACATCATGCTTTACTATTATGTTGCGATTTATATTACCAGCTACGAGTGAATAGGAAGTATATTTGAGTTAAATCAATTAAGAACGTAAGGGTATTATATAGATGACTGATAAGATAATTAATTTAATCCCAACTGAACCATATTGCAAAAGGAAAAGAAATAAGTGGAATGCTTTCAAAATTAAGACATGAAAAATACAAGGTCTAATAGTGAGTAAAAGGTTAGGTGTTGGGTTGAAACCTAGTTCTCTAGTGATTCAACACACATATTAGTTAATGGTGAAGGCTTGCGAGTATTTGCGTACTCACCCGCCTTTTATGAGCAGTCCTAAGTCAGGAAACCACAGAAGACAATCCTGAGGACGACGATCGTGAAGAAAAGTGCTATAAAGGGAAGAAGCATCGCCAAGGTCGTCCCTACACTCAGGCTTTCCTGTGGTGTTGGGTCACATTTCTGATTGTAATATGAGCAAGTGACATGTCAGTAAGACAGGTGTCTGTAAAAACTTGGCTAGTAGGCCTTACTTTCACTGTAATTGTATTATTGTTAAATATTTTGACGTTGCAGGACGATACTGAACTTGTGCGTTGCTGAATCCTTGGCAGCAGTGTAGTGGGGTGATCCTGACATTTTAAGTCTTAGGAACGGTCCCCACACATCCCCACCTCAGAAATCGCCCTTGCCTCTACCGCGACACTGCGCCCTCCCCACTGCCTCTGGCGACTAAGGTTCCCCCTCCCTCGACGCTGCCGCCGCCACCTCCTTCTCCCTCAATGGCCATCACCATTGCACTGCTCTGCGTCCTCTTCCACGGCCGACGATGACCCTAGCCCTTGTCCTATACGCTTCACCTCTGGCGGCACTTTTGTGCAACTGCCTTATCTTCAGTTGTTAGCGTGATATGCTAGCAGTCGGTTTTGTACAGTACAAGTCTTGCCATTCATGCGTGTATGTTTTCTTCTTCCAAAAATGTCAAAGGGAATAAGTTTGGCTATTGCTTTCCACTATGCTGTTGGTGTAGTGTATGTACGTATGTTTTTGTTTGCATGGCAGTTGCGGTTGGATGACATGACCGTTTCATGCGTTGGGGTTGAATTCAAGTATTTTATTTGTTAGTGATCATCTCATAACATACGTGTTACTAGCCAAACCAACTTGTTACATAAGATAACAGATTCGAAGAGATGAATTTCAATTCGCTAGATCCTCCAAACAGTTAGGGGCATTACAGACATTATACTCTTCATTCAGCTCAAAGCCACTAGAGCAGAACCAAAAGCTGGGTTACCAAATAGATACAGCTTTTGTAAAAGCTGCTTCTACAAAAATTGTTTCTCCAGAGTCAGAAGCCAGAAGCAGCTTTTCGAGAAGCCATAGCTCAAACAAACAGGGCCTTAGACTCCCTATAGTTGAGCTAAACAACTTAGCTACCATGCATAGGCACCTAGGTCTCGATGGTGTCCTCTCGGAGCTACAAGAATTGCATTGCACCTCTCATGATTCTTCGTTTTTCACTACAAGAACATATATAGGTCTTCATGCGGTCATGAATATATGTGACTTAATTTGATTTTGGTGAGGAGTTTGTGTCTGAGACTTGTTTTGAGTCAAGCGGATTAATGTTTCAACCCGTGCAGTTTTCACCATTTGGACCGTTTTGTGGTGCTCTTTTGCGCAGATAATTTTTTTTTTGTCTTCATAGCTCTTGTAGAGAACTTCAAGACAAAGCTTTTTCATAGACAGAAAGTCATTTGATGTATAGATTAATTGATATAACTTTTGCAAGATGGTGTGCACTTGGAGTGTAGTATTTGACATATTCTGATATTAGTGTTGATCTTAGGTAAATTAGAGCTATTGCATGATTATGAATGGCAATGGCTAACCTGTAGGGAGGTAAGTGAGATATTACTAGAGATTGTGTTCATTCATTTGAGTGCAGGTTTGGAGGGAGATGTGGTTGTCCATGGGTCCCTAGGACTAGGTTGGGAATGGATGTTCAAAACGGTACATCGAGGATGCCACCGGGATGGTTGAGATCAAATGGGCTCATGCGGATAGCATGGAGATGGACTTGGTATGGCTCAAGGTTTTCAATTTGGGTTGGAGGCCTAATGGCGCAGAAAATGAGCAGTCAAGTCAACGAATAAAAACCTATTTCATCGTGTTGATCGACCTTTGTCTAAATCCCATGAAAGTCTTGTGTGTGGCCTATGTAAAGGTTATGGAGCCCATGCGTGGGGTTGATTCTAGGGTCAGTGGAGTCGATGAATCTTGTCCCTAGATGTCCATCCTAGGGTGGAGTTGGCTTCCCTTGGCCTATACACGGAGGGGTGGTGTGATGCCTCCCTTGAAGTCATGGATTAGGGATTTTTGGACTTTGCATCCTGCTCAAGAAAGTTTTGCCCACTTATGTGTGGCTGTGAAAAATCCCGAAGAAAAACAAAAAATCTACTTGCCTTAAATAACTTGGTTTTGCTTTGTGTTTGATCAGGTATTATAGGGGTGATACACCCACCCCTCCGACATAATGGTTCCAAGCGAGGCAAGCCATGTGCCTCCCACGAGTTAGGATCGCACAAAGCAAAGCGCCTCCCAGATGAAGCAAAGGGTTTCTTAGGCGAAGCAGAGTGAGAGAACCGCATGAGCTTCGCCTAGGCCCTCAAGGAAAGAAAGTCTGCTTCAAATAGACTAGGCCGAAGCAGTTAGAGCTCTGCCTGACTTCCATTCCAAAGGACGTTGCGAACCATCCAGCGAGGTAAAGGTGTAAAGCAGAGGAATCAACTTGACAGGCAAGACAACTCAGGGGACAAACAGTACGAAGTGGTCGGATAAGCATCATTGGATCCTTCAAGGAGGGGACAGGTCGTAACCGCCCAGGAGATGGAATTCCCCATTATGCTCTCAATTCAGTATGACGGTGGGAGAGCGTTATAGTCCAAAGGTGATGAGGACATCCTAGGCAGCAGGCGGGAGACCAGTTCCCAGGGGCGGAAGACCAGTTCCCCGGGGCGGGAGACCAGTTCCTATGGATGGGAGACCAGTTCCTAGGGGCGGGAGACCAGTTTCCAGGGGCGGAAGACCAGATCCCCGGGGCAGGAGACCAGTTCCCAGGGGCGGGAGACCAGTTCCCAGGGACGGGAGACTAGTTCCTAGGGGTGGATGTAACAGCCCAGCTGCTAAATTGCGTATAGCTATGCATATCATTAGCATGTTCATTCGTTTTTATGTTGGTTTACAAAAACAAATTTTGCATTCAACCACCATGCTCTATGGTGGGAACATTAGGCTTTTAACTTTAAACCCTTTGGCCAAGCCACTAGAGTAGTGAGACCGAGCCAATCGGACATGTTCCTTAAATGCCCGAGCTAGATGTAGCTTGCCCGAGCAAGGTAGAGTCCACCCGAGCTGTATGAAGCAAGGTAGTGACTATGCCGGACTTCACCGAGCTCTACCCAAGCTTGGTTGCTACCCATTCGAGCTAATTATCACTTGTCCGAACTAGAAGATGTCCGGAGAAAGCTGTCCAAGCTATAGACGGTCGAACGGAGCAAAGGAAGACCGACCGAGCAAGGAGAAGCTCGAGTAAGCTCATACCTATTCAAACAACCCAGCCACCACATCTATTCTTTATTCCTTTTTGCCCTCCGGTAGTATCAGCCAAATCTTCCATCCACTGGCTGACTTGGGCGGTGCTGCAGGCAACCCAGACCCTCATCTTTTCTTACCCGGAATCATACCCGCAGACTCTCTGTTACAGGTGGGACCTGGACCCACTTGTCAATAGAAGACTATACCTCTATTTAAACACCTCTCCATCCACTTCAACCAGCCCTCACCCTCATTCTTTCCACGTCCAAGTTCTGGACAGCAACAAGAACAGCAAGCTGTTCTTCATCTCCACCTCCACCTTTTTCAAATCTCCACCCAAACCACCAAGAATCCATATAGGGTGTTATATATCGTTGGAAAGCTGAAATCGTTGGCTATCCATTCCACTCCATGGTAAGCACATGCACAAAGGTTTGCTATGGATTTCTCTTCCTTTTCTCTTTGCTGTTCGATTTTGGGACAGCAAAGACTGATTTCGTCTTCTGTCCATCTATGCCCTCTTTCTTCAAATCCAGGACATGGAATGAGCAGGAGTAACATCCAAACTTCCTAGGCTTCAAGTGCATCCAACTCCCTTGCACGTTCACAAGAATTTGGGTGAGTTCTTGCTGCCTTTCTTCATCTACTTCGCTGTTTTGAACAGCAGTGAGGTTCTTTGCTGTTTTCTCATCTTGCATGTTATTTTCCCTCACATGCAAGATCGGAGATGGCCAAAAAGAGTTCATGCACGAGCTAAGGAACGTCTAGGAGCAGATCCACGCTACTGGAAGTTGAAGGGACCTCAAGGAACAAGCTGAACAGTTACTGAACCGAGCTCTGGACAGATTACCGTCCACCACATCGATCTCCTCATCTTTGGGCTCTCTATTGTTAAGCAAGGCCTTCCTTGCTAGGTAAGAACCTAATACTCCCTCTCATTTCTGTTCTTCACCATTTCGCATTCGTGGCAAAGTTGTTCTTTGGTGGAACCGAAGCCTTAGAACCTCAGATCTGAAAACAGCCTGTTTCAGCCTTTCCTTGAACAGCATCCTAGTAAATAAATTCTATAAAATCAACCATAACTCGGATGAAAAAATGTTCTACATGAAAATAGTGCGCTAGGAAATTTCCTACAACTTTCATGTTAAGCCCGAGCTTAGCCGAGCTTATTAGGACCTCCAAAAGTGGCTCGTACTAAGCAACATATAAGCTAAGTGACTTTCCTGAGCTAGAGTTAGTTGAGCCCGACCTTGGTCATGTCCTAGCCGACCAACATATGCCATATCCGACCTTGTAAACCCACTCTTGACCAAGGCAACGACCTTCCTGAGCTAGGAGGCTCATTCCCGAGCTAGCTTGATCAATCCCGAGCTTAGTCCTTACAGCCCCGAGCTAGTATTGCACCCAAACATCAAATGGTTCTATCTCACTCATCCGAACTCGGATTTGGGTGTTTCTTTTTGCAAAAATTACATTAGCTCATGAACTTTCTGAATCTCTAAAAATATTTGATGTTCCGATTTGGTTGTTATTTTATTTGGATTTTATTTGATGTTCTTGCTACCAAACATTAGGAGCCGACGTTTCGGAGGAGCCTGCACTTGAGCAAGGAGCTCCGTACCCCGACCAGCAGCAACAAGGCACATATACTCCCCTCATTTGACTCACCATATTGATCCTCTATTTATGAATGCATGATTTCAATTATGTTCTATCACTTGCCTGCATGCTAAGTTAAAATATATATGTCACTTGGTGGGTAGAACTTAGTTATCTCCTACTTAGTGGTCTATGTTTGATATCCCTATTCTTTTGCAGCCTAAGAGGATAGTATTAATTGGGTTTGGTCAACGGAAGCTTAGCCATGCTTAGGGTCAACGTGGTAAAGCGATCGATGGAGTAACTCCGTTGGTCGTACGACTTCGATTGTGAATGATTTACTATGTGATACTGGTGATGATGACGATAAATTATGTGTGAGCTCTGAATTGGGCTTGAACGGGTGATAGGGGATGATGGGAGGATGGATCCCGGACGCGTAGCCCTGTTCGAGTGAATTAAGGACCAAACATGGTGCCAATCCCTTCGAGTTAATATACGTACGACCACACGTGTATCATGGGAACACTTGGCCAATTTTCTGTGCATGCTCGCGCCATTGGGTACCAGCGGAGCAACTTGTGTTAGAGGGTGGGGTGGCAGGGTGGACCATCCGTGGTCCGTCCTTGTGCTTGGGTGTGATGGGCTTTGGACAAATCCATTGCAACGGTTGACTCCCTCCTGCACTCGAGGATGGGGAGTGGATGAAGTCAACTCGAGTGACCCAATGGACTAGCATGTACATCTAAGAGGCTTCCGCATGACTTGTTGTGTCGTGTAGGTAAAGTCGTACACCTCTGCAGAGTGTTAAAACTGTTCGAACAGCCGCGTCCAGGGTTAAGGACGAAAACTTCTGAGGCGAGACACTGATGTTAGCTTATGGTTCAGTTTGGGTATTGTTTTGTGCATGGTGGGATAGCCGTGTGTCTTTCCGAGCATAGGGTTGCTCGTGGTGTATGGTCGGATAGAGACCATAGGCGGATAGAGCCCGAGCATGTTGTGGTTATGGTCGGATAGAGACCAAGGGCAGATAGAGCCCCATGGACTTATGATGATGAATTATGATGAATACTACAAGCATTACTTTATAGAATGTTTTTCCTCAAATGCAATTTACAACCTACTCATATATATACGTCTTGCAAAAATGCAAATTGTGTTAAAAGTACTGCTAGCCCTTCCTTGGAATACATAATATTCATGATTGAGGATATACATTACCTCTTAGTGCTGAGTACCATCTGTACTCAACCGATGTGCTGCAATTTCAGGTGAAGACGACCCCGTGTTTGAGTACTACTACCAAGCCGAGCACGGTGACGCTAGCGGGCAAGCGGAGTTCTAATTTCCAGTCAGTTGCCCATGATATTAATGGGGGCATACCACGCTAGTCTTTTGTTTATTTATGATGTTCTTCCGCTGCTATTTTGGTGAACAAACTTGTATTTCCGCTGCAGTAAAACTCTGATTATGTTAAAACTTATTGTTCGGGCAGCAGTTCATGTTGCCTGGTTGGATGAAAATTATGTACGAAGGTGTATGTGTTGTGCTATCGATCATTGTGAGGATATGTGTGTGATGGTAGCTGATCTTGGGAGCCATCACTGGACATATATTCGGGCACCTGGTTTACATTCGTTTCAACGAAGGTCGCCCGTGTGTACCGCTGCAAGCTCGGGTTGGGAGCTAACACGCTCGGCTTGCTCTTGAGCAGCTAGTATGTTATTTACCAACCACATGAACAGCGAGTGGGCTATGACTTCATTGAGCCAAATGTAAAGTTAGAAGGGAGCGCCATAGTGGAAGACCAGTTCCCCGGGACGGGAGACCAGTTCCCGGAGACGGGAGACCAGCTCCTAGGAGTGGGAGACCAGGTCTCAGAGTCGGGAGACCAAGTTCCAGCATTGGGCGAGCAGTGATGATGACATCCCAGTTACCCCAACACATACTACACCTTCACATGCCATCCAAGGACCAATTACCCGCAGTCGTGCGAGGAAACTACAACTAGAGGTGACTTCACTCCTTACTAAAATTAATATTACAAATGTGGAGAATTTTATACTACCTAAAAGTTCTACACTCTTGTTGCTTAGGTTTACACATGAAGAAATGGAGGATGCTCAAGCATGGAGTAGGTACATGAACAAGGACGATGTGGAAGTTAACATGGATACTGCTCAAACTATGGTGCAACATGAATCACAATTTCCAAGCGTTGGGCGCACCAACCTGTCATGTTCAGGTGGTCATAATGCATATGGTTGGAAATATAATTGAGTCTACTTTCTAACGCAACAAACGGTGGGTCATTTGGACTTCCCAGTAAGGAGTAATGACCATTTTACTAAAGACCGCGCAGGCTATTAAATGCTGCGCGAGAATCTGAGATGACTTCTCCTTATCCAAGAAAACATTTAATAGTTTCTATTTGCTTTCACACCTAAACTAGGAGGGATGTTCCTAGTATAAACACCCACGTACTCTACCCATTTCAGAACTTTTGGGCAAATCAAGTACAAACCCCTTTGTTCAGCTGTGTGCTAATAAATCCAAAGAGTGATCTCTACCCCTTTACTCTTGTGATTTCCTCGTGGGATTGCAGAAGCAGTCGCATCATCGACTCCCAATCGGTGCTCCTGCTCCATTGTTTGCAGGTTGTGTTGGTTGTTCTCTTGAGAGTGTGGTTGGACGAATCCTCGATTCCGGTTGCCGTATTGTGACGGTGGTTGGCTTTGACTTCATTTGTCAGGTTGCACTAGTTATCTTGGCTGCTTGCAGCTAGTTATCTTGTTCGTGATCCTACGCCGTGAAGATCGGGACCTAGTGCCGCATCATCTGGTATCAAAGCTTTCGTTGCCACGATAGGATTCTTTACCCTTAGCTACATATATTTGTGTTCGTCCTATCCACTAAAAAGCCATTAATATATATATATATATATTATTAGCCTTTGATCAATCTGTTAATTGGGTGAGTTTTGTTATGTTTCTGTCCATTAGAGTCTTTGTTCTTGTCGCTGGTCATATTTTCCTTCGCGTACCTTTTGAGCCGTCTATATCTCTATATCTTTTGTTTCCACATCTGATAATAAAAAAATATATTAGCCATATCTTCCTTTGCGAAAACCTTTGTTTACCTAAGCTCTAACTTCTGGTTGCGCTGAGTTTATATGTTCATGTTGTGCAAGTGTTATAACTGTTAGTTGCTTTTAGTTTATAAAAAAAAAGAGAGAGAGAGAGCGCTACAAAAGCAAAAAAAAAATAGAATAGAAGTGAAAGGGTAGATCGTGTTGCTTGCATGCACAAGTGTTGAAATCTCATAAAGTTGTGCCACCAGATTGCTATCCTTTTTGGTGTAATTTTTGCTAGGCATATCTCGTCAAACATCCATTCCTAGCATAATCCTTGTTTGCACCAAATCTGAATTCTTTCTTTGCGTGTGAGTTGCTAATACAACATTCATATCCTTGTGATCAGTGCTAGACATTGAATTCCTAGATTGGATTGTTACTTAGCATTACAATATCTGAAATTCAGATTGCTAGTTGTGCATAATTCCCTACCAAGCTCCACAAAGAAACCCACCGTAGACGGAACGCTGGTCATGTATTCATCTAGCCATCACCCATACCACCACACATAGACTTCTGTAATTTTTAGGGAAATCATCAGTGCTTTGGTTGGTAAGAGAAGGTGAGATTGAATGAGTAAATTTTTCTATATATACTTGTTGCTCGTGGTCACTAACCTTGCAGAAACGATGGCCAACGATCCCGAGATTAATGATTGTGTCACAATGGCACAATTCAATGAGCTGAGGCAAAGATTGGAGGAGAGACAAGAAAGAATGTCCCAAGATCTTCAAGCTCTTCTAGCTCAGCTTCGAGATCAAGGCCGTGGTGAAGCTAACCAAGGTGAAGAAGTAGATGAAAATGATAACGAAGATGAAGCCCAACATCCAAGACAACAGCGAGCACGAAGAGATCGAGCTGCTGCCCACGCCATGGGACCCCTGGGTCTTGGTCGTGGGAATGGGGAAGAAGCTTTTGGCCGTGGAAGAGGAAGAGGTCGCGTCCAACAAAATGACCCCGCTGCTGAATCTAAAGATGAGGCAGAAGAAGATGGCCCCTACCAGCCCTAAAATAATGGTAATCGTCATCGAGGCCATAACCGATGCTATCAGGCCGAGGAGGAGAGGTTTGGCAAGCTGAAATTCACCATGCCAAAATTTGATGGTGGATCCGATCCTGAAGCTTATCTTACATGGGAGTTTAAGGTTGATAAGATTTTTCGCTTGCATAATTATTCCGAAGAGAAGAAGATAGCAATGGCTGCTCTTGAGTTTGAAGATTATGCCCTAATCTGGTGGGAACAAGTCCTGAATGAGCGAGAAGATGCTGGATAAGCTGATGTTGCTACATGGACTGAAATGAAAAGGGAAATGCGAGCAAGATTTGTCCCTAAGCATCACCGTCGTGATCTTTTTTAACAAGCTGCAGAATTTGAATCAAGGAAGTATGTCAGTTGAAGGGTATTATAAAGAGATGGAGAAGGCCATGATAAGAGCCAATGTAATTGAAGATGAGGAGCAAACTATTGCACGTTTCATGTAAGGTTTGCATCACAACATTCAACGAATCGTTGAATTTCAGCCATACCGTATACTTATTGACTTGGTGCATCAAGCTACTAAGGCCGAGCATCAATTGCAGCAAGATACTAAGTCAAGTAAAGCAAGTCCATTCAGCACAAGGGTGACAGCAAATGGAAACAAGTTTCCCCCAAGGTTTGCTGAAAACCGAGCTACCACTACAAGCACAAGCGGTGGCACACGCTCTAATACTCAAGGAGACTTCAATGGCAAGATCAAAACTGCTCCAGTTGCAAGGAAACTCACTTCATCAACAACCTCCTCAGTCGGTTCTATAGCCCAGAGTAGCCAAATTCAATGTTTCAAGTACGAAGGTCGTGGTCATGTTATCAAAGAGTGTCCAAACAACCGTGTGGTACTTGTTAATGACCAAGGGGAGTATGATTCAGCAAGTGAAGAAGAGCAAGATGCTGATGAGAGGCCATCAAAACAAGCACCAGAAAATAATGAAGAAACATATTGTGAATATGAGAGAGGGACTGCTCTTGTAGTCACTCAAATTCTAAGTGTACAGCTGAAAGAAGCTGAGAATGGACAGCACCATAATCTTTTCCAAACAAGAGCAAAAGTGGAAGAAAAAGTATGCAAGGTGATCATTGATGGTGGAAGTTGCCATAACCTTGCTAGTAAAGAGATGGTTGAAAAGCTTGGGCTAAAATTACTGTGACACCCTCACCCCTATCATGTGCAATGGTTAGATGATTCGGGAACCATCAAGATTGCACATAGGGTGAAGGATCTGTTCAAGATTGGTGATTATGATGACACCATGGAGTGCGATGTGGCACTCATGACAGTGTGTCATCTATTGTTGGGAAGGCCATGGCAATATGATCGTTCATCCCAACATTGTGGCCGCACTAACAATTACACCATCAAGTGGAAAGGGAGAGACTTGGTGCTTAAGCCTATGACTCCTCAACAAATCATGGCTGAACATTTACAAAAGAGTTCAGAAGTGAAGGTGATTAGTGAGGGTGAAAAAGAGAGAAGAAATTTGAGTGCCCTCCACAAATCGGTGAATGAGAGCTACAAGCCAAATATGAAAGACAAAAAGAAGAATGAGGGAGAGAATTTAGTCATGATAGCTACCAAATTTGAAATGAGAGATGTGAGGAATCACCCAGACCAAGTAATCGTTGTACTTGTGGACAAAGATACTTTGCTTTCAACTAACGACTTAACATCTCTTCCCAGTGCTATATCTCATCTTTTGCAGGACTACTAAGATATTTTTCCAGAAGAAACCCCTGCTGGACTTCCTCCTTTGCGTGGCATTGAACACCAAATTGATCTCATTCCTAGAGCTACACTACCTAATCGACCACCATACCGCACCAACCCCGAAGAAACCAAGGAAATACAAAGGCAAGTGCAAAAACTTTTAGACAAAGGTTATGTGCGTGAAAGTTTAAGTCCATGTGTTGTTCCTGTGATTTTAGTACTAAAGAAAAATGGCACTTGGAGAATGTGTGTTGATGGTAGAGCTATTAACAACATAACTGTCCGTTATCGTCATCCTATTCCTAGACTAGACGATATGCTAGATGAATTGAGTGGTTCTATGATATTTTCTAAAATTGATTTGAGAAGTGGATATCATCAATAAGAATGAAATTTGGAGATGAGTGAAAAACTGCTTTTAAAACAAAGTTTGGGTTGTACGAATGGTTAGTTATGCCTTTTGGTTTGACTAATACTCCTAATACTTTCATGCGATTGATGAATCATGTTTTAAGAGCATTCATTGGAAAATTTGTTGTTGTTTACTTTGATGACATCCTAATTTACAGTAAGGCATTTGAGGAGCATATTGATCACATAAGACAAGTTTTGGATGTGCTAAGAAAGGAGAAGCTATTTGCTAACCTTGAGAAGTGCACATTTTGCACAGGACAAGTTGTGTTTCTCGGTTTGTTGTTTCAGTTGCTGGAATTCAAGTGGATGAATCAAAAGTGAAAGCCAGGTAAGAGGTTTCCATGGTCTCGCTGGTTTCTATAAGAGATTTGTCAGAGATTTCAGTATCATAGCTGCTCCTTTGAATGAATTGACAAAGAAAGGAGTTGCTTTTGAATGGGGTGAGTCACAAGAAAATGATTTTCAACAATTAAAGAAACTTTTGACTGAAGCACCATTGCTTATTTTACCTGATTTCACTAAAACTTTTGAGATTGAATATGATGCTAGTGGAATTGGAATTGGAGGTGTTCTCATGCAAGATGCAAAACCTGTAGCATACTTTAGTGAGAAACTAGGAGGTGCGCAACTAAATTATTCTATGTATGACAAAGAATTGTATGCTTTGGTGAGAGTGTTTGAAACTTGGCAACATTATTTATGGCCAAAAGAATTTGTCATTCATTATGATCATGAGGCTTTCAAGTACTTGGAAGGCCAAGCTAAGGTAAATCGACGACATGCCAAACGGGTTCAATTCATTGAAACATTTTCATATGTTGTGAAATATAAGAAAGGTAAAGATAATGTTGTTGCTGATGCCTTGTCTCGTCGAAGTGTTTTATTGAATCAGATTGATGTGAAAGTACCTAGACTAGAGAGCTTAAAAGAATTGCATTCTATTGATCAAGGATTTTCAGAACCATACAAGAAATGTGCAAGTGGGAAAGGATGGGAAAAATATCATATGCACGATGGATTTTTGTTTAGAACTAACAAGTTGTGTGTTCCAAATTCTTCTTTAGACTCTTATTGCTGCAGGAACCCATTCAGGAGGCTTGATGGGTCACTTTGGATGGAAGAAGACTTATGAGCTGTTAGCGGATCATTTCTATTGGCCAAAGATGAGAAGAGACGTGGAGAAATTTGTGCAACGCTGCTGCACTTGTCACAAAGCTAAGTCAACATCAAAACCCCATGGTTTATATACTCCATTACCTGTACCTAGTATTCCTTGGGAAGACATTAGCATAGACTTTGTTTTGGGATTACCTCGGACATAGAGGGGGAGGGATTCTATTTTTGTTGTGGTAGATAGATTTTCAAAGATGGCACATTTTATACCATGTTATAAAAGCGATGATGCCTTCCACGTAGTCTCTTTGTTTTTCAGGGAAATTGTGAGATTACATGGAATACCAAGAACGATTGTTTCAGATCGTGACACGAAGTTCTTGAGTTACTTTTGGAAGACATTATGGGCAAAGCTTGGGACGAAGCTGCTGTTTTCTACCACTTGTCATCCACAAATGGATGGGCAAACCGAGGTGGTGAATAGAACACTCTCCATGTTGCTGCGAACAATGATCAAGAAAAATCTAAAGGAGTGGGAAGAATGTTTGCCGCATGTGGAATTTGCTTACAACAGGGCAGTACACTCCAGCACTAACATGTGTCCATTTGAAATTGTTTATGGATTCAAGCCAGTTGCTCCCATAGATTTGTTACCACTGCCATTGCAGGAAAGAAGTAACATGGATGCCTCGAAGCGTGCTGCATATATCAAGAAGATACATGAGAAGACAAAGGAAGAAATCGAGAAGAAGGCCAAATATTATGCTGAGAAGGCCAACAAGAACAGAAGGAAAATGATATTCAAACCCGGAGATTTGGTTTGGGTACAACTGCACAAAGAGCGTTTTCCTGAGAAACGCAAGTCCAAGTTGATGCCATGAGGAGATGGACTATTCAAAATTTTAGCCAAGCTCAACGACAATGCTTATAAGATTGAGCTTCCTGGAGACTATGGTGTTAGCTCGACATTCAATGTTGCTAATCTTACCCCGTTCGTTGGCTTGGAAGAATCAGAGTCGAGGACGACTCCTTTTCAAGAGGAGGAGGATGATGAGGACATCCCAGGCAGCAGGCGGGAGACCAGTTCCTAGAAGCGGGAGACCAGGTCCTAGCGTTGGGAGACCAGTTCCCAGGGGCGGAAGACCAGTTCCTCGAGACAGGAGACCAGTTCCTAGGGGCGGGAGACCAGTTCCCCGGGGCAGGAGACAAGTTCCTAGAGGCGGGAGACCAGTTCCTAGGAGTGGGAGACCAGGTCTCAGAGTCGGGAGACCAGGTTCCAGCATTGGGCGACCAGTGATGATGACATCCCAGTTACCCTAACACATACTACACCTTCACATGCCATCCAAGGACCAATTACCCACAGCTGTGCGAGGAAACTACAATAAGAGGTGACTTCACTCCTTGCTGAAATTAATATTACAAATGAGGAGAATTTTATACTACCTAAAAGTTCTACACTCTTGTTGCTTAGGTTTACACATGAAGAAATGGAGGATGCTCAAGCATGGAGTAGGTACGTGAACAAGGACGATGTGGAAGTTAACATGGATACTGCTCAAGCTATGGTGCAACATGAATTGCAACTTCCAAGAGTTGGACGCACCAACCTGTCATGTTTAGGTGGTCGTAATGCATATGGTTGGAAAGATAATTGAGTCTACTTTCTAACGCAACAAACGGTGGGTCATTTGGACTTTCCAGTAAGGAGTAATGACCATTTTACTAAAAACCGCGCAGGCTATTAAATGCTGCGTGAGAATCTGAGATGACTTCTCCTTATCCAAGAAAACATTCATTTGTTTCTATTTGCTTTCACACCTAAACTAGGAGCGATGTTCCTAGTATAGATACCCACGTACTCTACCCATTTCAGAACTTTTGGGCAAATCAAATACAAACATCTTTGTTCAACTGTGTGCTAACAAATCCAGAGAGTGATCTCTACCCCTTTGCTCTTGTGATTTCCCTGTGGGATTGCAGAAGCGGTCGCATCATTGACTCCCAATCGGTGCTCCTACTCCATTGTTTGCAGGTTGTGTTGGTTGGTCTCTTGAGAGTGTGGTTGGACGAATCCTTGATTCGGGTTGCCGTATTGCGATGGTGGTTGGCTTCGAGTTCATTTGTTAGGTTGCACTAGTTATCTTGGCTGCTTGCAGCTAGTTATCTTGTTCGTGATCCTACGCCGTGAAGATCGGGACCTAGTGCCGCATTAAAAGGTCTCTAAAATAGGAATCCAAGAACATTTCTAGACCTGCTTTAGTTGTTGGGTAGGAACAACTAAGTCATTTAGCAAGAAGAACCAATGTAACCTGCTTTTGTAGATCTGTATGGATATTTTGGTACCTCCAATATAAAGTTTTCCCCTATAAATAGAAAAGTACAGGTACATGTAAGGGTTCAAGACCTCTATTAAGAAAGCAATATACTCGCAAAGCGCCAAGCTAAGCTAAGTATTGTGTTCCCTATTGAGGCAACTCATTCGCCAGATCCACATGCTGCTTCGTTGAGCATGTGACTTTGAGAAGGGGTGCTCCTAAATCTATTCAATTTGTCCGGTGTACCCGACGACATCTAGATTTCTTACTAGTTTCTCTTGTGACTTATTCTTTGCCTCACCTCTTCTTTCTTGCTGTGATTTTTGTGTTCTAAAACATGAAAAGGGTAATTATCCACGTGTCCTCGTCATGAGACCCATCAAGATAACCTAGATATAGTTTGTGTTCACGTTCATCTTGCTTGGAACTTTCGGGTGTCCCTCATTGGCCTTTCTTGTTCAAGTTGATTGCATAAACCTTGAGTTTCTAGTTGTGATTTTCTTGATAGGAAAAGTGGCATAGCTCCTAGAATCATCTTGATCTCAAAAATCCCATCTTACTTGGCTCTCTTTTGCTTGTTCTTGACAGTTTTGGTTCTCCTGAGCAGCAGAGCTTATTATTTTCGCTATATTTTTTCTTTACGTGATCTTGGTATGATTTATGGTGGGTTCCTGTATGACTTCCATGTCTACCTCATGTAAAATTATGAAGTCCGTATGATTCATAGTTTGGGCGCTATGGAGGTTTTACCAAGTCCCAACTATTCTGTCTGGGACCTTTATGTAGTAGAGTTTATTATTTTCACCCTATTTTTTCAAGATATAATTTGGATATGATTTTTGGTGGGTGGCCGAGTGACTCCTTGTTCCATCAATGGAGCCACGTTTAGAAGGAACAACCTTTTGACAAGATGCTTTTGTGTCGAAAGTTTTCTTTTGGTTTTGAAAAGCAGCTTAGCTTGTTCTTTTTATCTCTCTTTTTCTAAAGATGCTTTCGGAGTGATTTTTTTGTGTTAGATTTCTTAAGCTGCAAACCTTTCTACTGATTCAATCTCATGGTCATATGATTTATGGTTTGATTTCTGCACTTGTTTCATTCCCTTACTAGTGTGTGGGTCGGGCCGCCACAATCCAATTTTTTGGAGGCTTATTTTCTTTTCTTTTTTTTTTTTATCTTGTCTCTATCCTTGATAGTTTTGATAGTTACTTGAGAATGGTAACAAAATATCTTGTGAGATTCGTTTATCATCTATTCAACCCCTGGATGTCGTACAGGTTCCACATCCGCTCACGTACGTCACTCACCACATCACAGGGAACAGATATTAATCTAACTTATTGAGCCAATCTTCAATCGGGTGCTGATCGTTCTTGTTCGAGCGGTGGATGACCATCATGAGTTCCAATTTGAAGACTGTCCTGCATTCTTTAATAGTTGTAAAAAAAATGCATTTATTTCTGATTTTGCAAATACTCTCCAAGACATGAGTATCATGATTTACATAGAGAATCTTCTCTGAATACTATCTCTTAAGGTGGGTTCTTTTCAGCATATCTTATTCTACTTATTTGCCTTATCTCGTCACTTTGAGAATTTTTCGAGATAGCCTCGAGAACCGGTTGGCCTTCAATTTTAGGGTTTAGAGAGTTTATAGATACGTCTATGAGATAAAAAAAAACCGATTTAAAAAGTAATAAAAAAGTGATATAAGTCAAATAAGACACGAGATAAATAGGACAAGCTGACTTATCCTCGTAGGCGTGTCTAATTGACTTATTTCACTTTTTTATTACTTTTGAGTCGGTTTTTTTTTTATCTCGTAGACGTGTCTATAAGCTCTCTAAACCCCAAAATTGAATGCCAACAGGCTCTCGAGGCTATCTCGAAAAATTTTCGAAGTAATGCGATAAGACAAATAAGTAAAAATAAAAAGGGATTGTGTCCAAATTTATAGCAGCCGACCTTGTTCGGAACAGATTAAATCGTTTGCGGAATAATCACATCTAAGGAATAGATGAAAGGAAGTTTCTCCACGGCCCTCATTACACATGCCAACAAGGATTTAGTATAGATGACTGCTATGTATATAGTGAATGCCACTAGCTAACAACTTCTTTTTCTAGTTTTGTTAAATTGGAAGTTAGAAATTTCGACATGAAAGCTGTAGTCTTTAAGTTGAAAGATCTAAAATCCATGTTGCAAGTTTAAATTTTTCGAGTTCAGCGTTTATAATTCCACCTAGGCGTGAATGCTTGAACTGGACATAGCTTAAAAGAGGGATTATTTTGGTCAAAACTTGAAAGCTGGAAATATTTTAAAAAATATAATTTGTGAACTTAAAGGCTACAAGTTGGTGTCAATGTCCGAGCGTGCGGTGTTGTGACTCGTGTAGTCGTGTGCATGCGTTTCTGCCTGAGGTGACGCAGGCGAGCGTACGTGGCCGCCGTGTGAGTAGTGCGTACACAACCTTCTCGCTGGGACAACAGACGACGCAGCTGATGAAAGCTTTGACTACCCAACGCCGCTTTCATATTAATAGTCTTAATTATATTACAGCCGTATGGCTAAAAGAAAAATATATTCATTTATTGTATATAAGGAAATGACGTACGCCCACGACAAGCACCCGCTCCGCTTTCGATAGGATCACTGCCAGCGAACTACAACCGGTTGGAAACAGGTTTTAGAACCGGTTTTGAAACCGGTTGAAAAGAGATTTCAGAACCGGTTTTGAAACCGGTTGTAGACAACCGCGACTGATATCACTCGCGGTTCCCTGAACCGCTTGTGGTAGGACTTCATAAGCGGTTCAGAAGACGCCCTGGCAGGCTGGTGGAGTCGCTACGTGGGTACTCTCCACAAGCGGTTGGTGTTACCAACCGCTTGTGGAGAGGCTGTCAGGCAGCGGGGGAGGCGGCACGTGTGCCCTATTCACAAGCGGTTGGAGTTACCAACCGCTTGTGGAGAGGCTGAGCGCAAATTAGATATAAATCATGTTGTATAAGAACCGGGTTTTCAATATGAATTTTGACAATAAAATTAAATACAACTACAATATTTTTTCACAATTAAATATATAATATGATGTGTACTTATTCACACAATCACAATTAAGTTCATTTACATAATAATACGAATGAATCAAAAATGGACAAGTTGATGTGTACATATATGAAATAAGGAGCACACTAAAATAATGTTTATACATTTCAAGAGTACAAGGGTGAATCTTGAGGTCATTTCTTACCTACATCGCTATTTGTGGCCTTCGATGATTCCGATATTTCATCTGTCCTTACAGAAGGATAATCTCTCCATCCCTTTATGTGGAACTCGTCTTTGGTGGATATAATCTCGTCGACAATAAAGCCGATAAACTGTTCTTGGATTGCTGCAACCCGGTGAGGCGGGGTCACACCTTGCATATTGAGGTAAGGCTGCCGAAGCAAGAAATAAATAAATCTCTGAACACGTAAATTGTAAGTACTAAGAAATTGAGATGCATCATTAATTTGGTATTTTTGATATACACGCACCTCGTCGTTTATTTTGGGCACATCGCCGTGGTAAAGATTTTGCATGTTGTGGCCCACATAATAGCCACATAAATTGTTTCCAGCCGTTTGATGTATAACCTGTGATGAAATTTAAAAAGAATACAAGTATTGAGATGAAAAACTATCACTAAAGAATATGAATTAATTAATATGCTTTATTACGTAGTCGAGTGCTTAATTGGACTGTGAATTCGTTCTTGAAAGTTCCTTTATGCTTCTTTAGTAACCTTGCGAATGCCCTGTGATGCGTTATTACATGAATAGTAATTATTAGAGTTCGAATTAATTAAATAGCTAGGCATTTCAATAGAATAAGGAAACCATCTTATAAATTAATATATGCCATACTGATTTAGCGTGTCAATGATATATTGATATTTTTGTTATGGTTTCCTTCTTGAGTTTTGAACAATGATCTTGCTATTATCAAGCATGATAACAAGAAGGACCCAGTAAAAACTATTAATATATTTCAATATATATATATGTAATTAGTCATGTTATGTATGCTTTAAAAAGCTAGGAATGAGATGTTGTGAGGAACGGATATATACGTACTCGAAGTTGAAGGGCAGAAGTATGTACGGTTTGTAGTGCTGTCTCAAGAGTGCATCCAGAATGTAATCCTCAACAACCTTTGGGTTGTATCCGAAGACAGCCTCGTTGACAATCTCTGGTTTTATGAAGGCCATGTTGAAATCACTCTGTCTACTACATCGTTGTATCTCCATTTTACATAGAAATGGAAAAACTATTAGAGTTGCAGCTTTTTTGGTACGAGGAAACACATGGTAAACTTATTAGCTTGACATTTACAGACACCAGCAGCTCATGAGAAACACGTTGACAGCGTCCTGATGGTAAAAATGGTACAAGTCTTCGAATTCTAGCCATATTTGGTTGTCCCCACGATAGAAATATTCATTTGTGATATGGAGGGGAACATATTTCTTCCTTAAGCGGACTCTACCATATACCATTCATAAAATTACCGCATCTCGGTTGGTAAATCCTTTATGTTTTTAGGGTTAACCAACTCCCGACCCAACTTATATTGCCATCTCACTTCTGCCATTGGGATATCATCCGTTAATCCAAGAGATTCAGCTGCAGAACCGAGGTTTGCCTCTTTCATTAATTCGTCAAGCTGTTATTGCTCTTTCTTCTTCTTTGCCGCCTCTGCCTTAGCCCATTTAGACTTCAGTGTAGCCTTTGCTATTGTCCGGTTGTGGTCTCGGCGATATAGCGGTAACCGCATGGGATGTCGTGAAGTGTTTTGAAGCTTTTTGATCAATTGCTTGCTTCGGCGCTGGCACCTTAGGTGCGAAGTGTGCAGCAACTTCTGCGGCAACGATTTTGCTTGTCTCATATGTCCTTTTTGAAGGTTCCTTTGACCTTGTTGATTGGCTGGACTGGGCCTTCTCGGGAGGAGGATGGCTCCTTATTTGAAGCTTCTTTCGTGGAGGCGATGGTGGAAGCGTGCTTTTCCTAGGGGGTTTCATTTTTGTTGGAGGTGCTGGTGGAGTTGGGCTTCTACGTGGAGCAGGTGGTGGAGCAGGAGTACTCTGTATTGACGGCGAGGCATTGCGTGCAGGTGACGTTGGAGGAGGCGAGCTTCCTCCAGCCGGCTCCATTTGTTCGATGTCTCTTGGTGGAGATGACACCTCCACGCCATCTGGAAACATGATGTACCGTTTTTACCAGAGGATGATACCGTGGAGGGCCTGTCCAAGCTTGGCCACCTCATCGCCTCCAGCAATATCGAGCAGAAGATCTTTAAAACTGCTTTACACCTCCTCCACGGCGACTTTTGAGTAACTGGGGGGTATCTCGTTGCAATGAAATGTCTGGCTCGGCTCTACTATGAGCGTGTTAAGAGTGTTTATATTGGTTGAAAGGCGGCATGTACCAGGGCATTATTGTGGCATTACCTCGCTGGCCCCAGTGTCCATGGCATCACCGGAACTAACGGCAGTAGCATTAGCGTTGCCTTGGTTCACGGCCTCATCGGCAGCATTGTTATCGGCCGCCTCGGCAGTAGCGTTAGCGTCACCTTCGTCGTATCCTCTGATGCTACCCTGCGCGATCGAGTCTAGCAGGAACTATTCTTCCTCATCGAAAATAGGGTCAGCACGGCCTGGTTGCTCCATCTATATATCATAATTGCGAAACATTGTTAAATTTGTATTGCTACTTGTGCACATGACATAATTGCGAAACATTGTTAAATATATTTATATCTCTCTTCTACAAGGGGTTCGTATTACAAACCGCTTGTAGAGGTTCTCTTCTACAAGGGGTTTGTATTACCAACCGCTTATAGAGGTCTCTTCTACAAAGGGTTCGTATTACAAACCGCTTGTAGAGCTTCCCTTCTACAAGGGGTTTGTATTACCAACCGCTTATAGAGGACATTTACATGGGTTCGTATTACGAACCGCTTGTAGAGAGGCTTGTGGGGAGTTTCCTTCTCTATTCTTCCTTTTTTATTAAACTTTTTTTAAAAATGGTTTTAATTTCAATACATGTGTTTTATATTTCATTAAAATGTTTAAGATTTCATTGCTTAATTTCTATATATGCTTCAAATATACAAGTTTCATTTAAAAATTTGAAAAAAATGCTTTCTTTCTTTTTTATTAAATTTTTATTAAAATGGCCGAGGTTACTTGTGTTTCATATTTTTAAAATATTTCTAATTTCAGTACTTGTGTTTCATATTTCATTAAAATGTTTAAAATTTCATTGCTTAATTTCTATATATGCTTCAAATATACAAGTTTCATATAGGAGCACATCTTAACTAGTGACATACTTTGTCTTTACAAGTGTGCCTTCGTTATGATCGTGGCGTATATACGGAGCATCGACATCTGTGTCATTCAGGACACTTATGTCGACATCCACCGCAAAAGGAGAGAGCTCATCGAATTGACTATACTCTTCCTCGTCTGTGACGTCTTCAACTCCGACAATTCTTCGTTTGCCTTGGAGAACCACGTGTCGCTTTGGCTTGTCCTTCTGCTTCTTAGGTTTGCTTGACATGTCCATTACGTAGAAGACCTGTCTCACATCATTGGCGAGAACGAATGGTTCGCGCCTATAGCCGACTTGTGTGAGGTCTACGGTTGTCATGCCGTATTTATCGATCTTCACGCCGATTGAACTCAGTTTAACCCATTGGCACTTGAATAGAGGGACCTTCAAAGGTCTATAGTCAAGCTCCCATATCTTTTCTATGAAACCACTATATGTGTCCACCTTGCCAGTGTTGTCCGCGGTGTCTATACGGACACCGCTGTTCTGGTTCGTGCTCATCTTATCCTAGGATTTCATGTAAAATATGTAACCATTTATCTCGTACCCCTTGAATGTCACGATTTCACTAGATGGTCCCCGAGCCAGGCATTGCAACTGTTCATTGTCTGACCCTTTGGAAAGGATGTAGTTTTGTAACCAAGCGCCGAATGAATCCATGTGCCTCAGTGTTATCCAATCCTCAGACCTCCCTGAGAATTCGCGGCGTAGAATACTCTTGTGCTGAAGGACATAAGGGGCCACTACAGTAGATTGTTTCAGAACCGTGAAATGTGCTTGTTTAAAAGTAAGAAGATCTTTGCATGCAATTGCTTTCCGTCCAAGTGTTCCTTTTCCCCGTAGCCTCCCCTCATGGCGTGATATAGGGACACCAATCGGATTTAGATCATTAATGTAATCCACATAAAACTCAATCACCTCTTCTGTGCCATACCCCTCGGCTATACATCCTTCAGGACGAGAACGGTTATGGACATACCTCTTTAGGACACTCATTTACCTCTCGAAAGGAAACAAGTTGTGCAGAAACACAGGTCCGAGAATACCTATCTCCTTGACAGTGTGAACAGTGAGATGAACCATAATATCAAAGAATGCAGGAGGAAAGATCATCTCAAGGCTAACCACACTTTGTACCATGTCATCCTACAGTTTACTTAGTTTATCTGGATCAATAACCTTTTGCGAAACCACGTTGAAAAAGGAACACAGCTTTGTGATTGTCCCCTAGACCTACTCGGGCAAAATACCTCTCACAGCCACTAGGAGCAACTGTGTCATCAACACAAGACAGTCATGGGATTTCAGGTGGACAATTTTATTCTCTTTCATGTTTATGAGTCTCTTTACATTCGAGGAGTATCCGGAAGGGACCTTCACACTGTTTAAGCACTCTATCATGCTTTTTTTCTCTTCTTTTTTTAGAGTGTAGCTCGCAGAATATAGATAATGTTGTCATTTCCCTGTCTTTTCTGGATGTAGATCGTTCCTTAGTTCCAAATGTTTTAGATCCCTCCGAGCTTGCAGTGTATCTTTCGATTTGCCGTACATATCTAAGTATCCTAGCAGATTCACGAAAACATTCTTCGTGATGTGCATGAAGTCAAGTGAGTGATGGACCTCCAAAACTTTCCAATAAGGAAGTCCCAAAATATTGACTTCTTCTTCCATATGGGTGCCTGACATTCCTCATTCGGTATAGATTTTCTCCCAGGACCCTTTCCAAATACTACTTTCAGATCCTTTACCATAGCAAACACATGTGGCCCACTTCGATGCTCAGGCTTAGCATGAAGGTCTGGTTTCCTATTAAAATTCCTGCCTTTCTTCTGCAACGGGTGCCTCGTAAGAAGAAACCTACGGTGACCCATGTACATAACCTTCCGAGAGTTTTTGAGGTACATGTTGTCCGTTTCATCTAAGCACTGCATGCAAGCTCTATATCCTTTTATAGTTAGGCCGGACAGGTTACCAAGTGCAGGCCAGTCGTTGATGATTACAAACAGCAATGCACGTAGGGTGAAATAATGTCTTTTGTGCTCATCCCATACCCGTACACCATCCTCCCACAATGTTACAAGATCTTCAACCAATGGTTTCAGATAGACATCGATGTCGTTTTCGGGTTGCTTGGGCCCTTGGATCAACAACGGCATCAATACGTACTTCCGCTTCATGCACAACCAAGGAGGAATGTTATAGATACATAGTATAACAAGCCAGGTGCTATGGCTGCTACTCAACTAGCCGAACGGATTCATACCATCGGTACTCAACCCAAACGTTATGTTTCTCGCCTCATCTGCAAAGTGCGGGTATGTTCGATCGACTTTCCTCCACTGGGAGCCATCAGCGGGATGTCTAAGCATCCCGTCGTCCTTACGCTCTTCTTTGTGCCAACGCATCATCTGAGCATGTGCTTTGTTAGCAAACAGACGCTTCAATCGGGGGATGACAGGGAAATACCACACCACCTTAGCGGGAGGTCTCTTCTTCGTACGCTCCCCATCTATTTCACCTAGGTCGTCATGCTTCATCTTATAACGTGATTCTTTGCACACTGGACAAATATCAAAATCCTCGTACTCATTGTGATACAGGATACAATCGTTAGGATATGCGTGTATCTTCTGTATTTCCAATCCCAAAGGACATACGACTTGCTTGGCTTCATATGTAGATTCAGGCAGAGTGTTATCTTACGGAAGCAACTTCTTTATAAGTGATAACAACTCATCGAATCTCTTATCTAAGACACCATTCGTGGCCTTCCATTGCATTAGTTCCAGTGTGGTGCGCAACTTTTTGTGGCCCTGCCCACAGTTTGGGTATAAAGGAGTCCTGTGGTCCTCTAACATGTGCTAGAACTTGTCGAATTGTCTTTCATCTGTGTAGTCTCCCTCTCCGTCACGCAGCATCTAGTCCAGCTCATCATCACCAAACTCCCCGAGTTTATCTTCCACGGAACAGTATTGCCTAGCGTCTGGGATACTGTTCAAACCCTCTTCTTCTTTCTCGTCGTCTTCATTATCTTCCTGGTTAATCCTCTCTACTTCGCCATGGTTGGTCCAACAGGTATAGTTTAGCACGAATCCTCTCATGATCAAATGGTTCATAACCTGCCATCGGTGGGAGTGCTCCTTCACATTCTTGCAGTCTACACACGGACAACATATGTAGCTGCTTAGAGACAAGAAGGCAACGACCGCATCCAGAAAACCCTGCACGCCATCAATGAACTCTCTAGAGCGACGGTCCGCATTGTACATCCATTGCCGGTTCATCTACACCAAGTTATATTTTATTAAAAAAATATAGTTACATCTAAGAATCTAAAACTCACAAGCACTTAGATCTACCTTTCTAATTACTTTTTGTTCTTCTTCAGTATACAATTAAAGACAATATTTTTTTGCTGCAACAAAAAAAACTCCACCTACACTAATTCTTTTCTGTCCTTCTAGATTTATTGAACTAAAACTAACTAATTGTTATATTTTTTAATTATTTTTATCCTTCTACAATTTTGAACATAATTATTTTTTCCCTTTCTACCTTTGTAATTATTTTTATCCTTATACATTTTTAAATAAACCTAACTAATAATTTTTATCCTTCACATTTATTGAACTAAAAATAACTAGTTGTTACATTTTTTAATTATTTTTATCCTTCTACAATTTTTAACTAAATCTAACTAATTATTTTTCCCTTTCTACCTTTTTATTTTTTATCCTTCTAATTTTTTCCTTGTTTATTTCATACACCAATAATTAGTTCCTTGCAAACCTACATCTACCTAATTTATCGTTAAATTTTGGATCCTAAAGCAAACAACTTAATTTTAAGATCAACTCCATAAAATTAGGTGATCAAGCTTAGTAGTGAAAACAGGTCAGATACGGTCGAATAGTAGGTGATCCCGTATCCTACCCTAATTATTTTTACTCGAATATGGATCAGGTACGGGTAGTTAAAAATCGGGCACGGATACGGGTAACGGGTATCTATAAACGGGTAGAAAACGGGTACCGGATAGTATACGGGCGGGCACAATATGGATATCAGGTACTTAGTCGGATAGTACGTAAATTGTGTAGCATTATAATTTATTATAAAAATAATCCAACTAAAACATATACCGACACTAATAATACAAAACATATAGTCGAACTAACGCGTCAAAGAGCACAAACCATACAACATAGCACTAGCACATGACAATTGACAGGTTCCATACAACATAGGACATCTTCATATAGTAGTCCATACAATATATATAGCACCATATATATTAGTTCCAAATATCACATAACTCACATTAATAGTCCACAAACTTGATCAACATAGCACATAGTATCCAGGTATAGTGGTGGGAATCGGGCCGTGCCATGCCAGGCAACAAAACAGTAGCATTAAATAATTTTTTATAAATTTATACGTTGCTTAGATGAACAATTTATCAACACGAAAAAGATGCATCTCGAAATTCTCTACAACTTTTGTGTTGAATGAAAATTCATACGAGTAGAGTAAAACATCAAAAATATGGAATTACAGTACGGGTACCATTGACCCTAAAGCAGTCAGTACACTAAATAATTTTTTATAAATTTATACTTTGCTCAAATGAAAAAGTTTTCAACATGAAAAAGATGTGTCTCAAAATTATCTACAACTTTCGTGTTGAACGAAAATTCATACGAGCCAGGGAAGGCCTTGAAAAATAATCATTTACTGATTTATGCTGCAGTTCAGAACAGCCCGGCCCAAAATCCCAGCACTATCTGGGTACCCGATTTTCAAAATTATCCGGGTACCCGTATCCGACCCGAAAATCTGGGTATTTACCGGGTATCTGCTGTCCTTTATCCGACCCATATCCGAAACAAAAGTATCTGGGTAATTACCCATATCTGACCTGACAAAAAAAATACCCGTATCCGTATCCGAATTTTCGGGTAAAATTTTCGCCGGGTACGGATACGGGTCGAGTATTACCCGACCCATGTTCACCCCTAATCAAGCTAGCTAGCAAACAAGATAGGTAGTTAGCAAACAAGCAAACAAACTTTTCAGTGACGAAGCTAGCTAGCAAACAAACACCTTTCAACAAAGAACAAATCAACATTTCTCCACATCCAATGCAAAAAAAAACAACAACTCTTAGGTGAGAAGGATGTTAACATGACGTTACTTACCTTGAAACACTTAATTTGCAGCTAAATCACCTCAATTAAAAATTTGGACAGCACCTCCCCTTTAACAGTAGCTCGGCCCTTCCTGTTAACACTTTCCATTCACCTCTGCGCCCTCGGGGAGGAAGAAGATGTTTTAAATGCGCTGGGTGGGATGGCTTCTAGAACCGGTTTGAGACACAAACCGCTTCTAGAGCTTGACTTTTACAACCGGTTTGTGTATCAAACCGGTTCTGGAAATCCACAACCGGTTTGGGACACAAACCGGTTGTAGAGATGGGACTTTACACGCAGTTCGTGTTTCAAACCGCTTCTGGAAGCCCTCTCCTGCCCGTTGCCCACGAACCGGTTCAGGTACGAACATTACAACGGGTTCGCACCAAACCGCTTCTGATGGACCGGTTGTGATGCCCAGTTCTGTAGCAGTGGATTGTTCCTCCTCCACCGACGCGCTGTGGCCTGTGGGAGAACAAATGCATCATCGATCCTATTGATATTGGGAGAAAAATGCAAGACAAGTTATATATCCTAAATATTAACAGAATTACTTCATCCCGGATCGGACGTGCCGCTCGCTTGCTCATTCGCCCCTCTCTCGGGGGATATTGTATGCTTCAACATAGTATATATAGTATAGAAAGCATTAAACATAACAAAGCTTGAGGATATAAGATAATATCAAATATCCATTAATTTTCTCCAACGAAAGAAAGTGGTCACACTTTTAATTTAAATTTAACTATGCAACTACCAAGGAGACCATATATTTCAATCAGCTCGTTTGAATTGATTTTCAATACTAGTTTCTTTATAATATAATCAAGTCTAGTTTTAAGTAAGTAGTAACTAAAATCTAATTAGTATCTTGTATAGATCTGAACCATAAATTGAAGAAAGAATAGAGGAAGACATAAAGCCTAAAGCTATAGACCATAAAAATTAGGGCAATTTTGAAATCAATATCCAATTTGTTCACTACTACAGATTTGAACTTCACAAGCGGTTCATAAACTAAGTAACCGCGATTGATGCTCGCTCGCTGTGGCCTGTGGGAGAACAAATGCATCATCGATCCTATTGATATTGGGAGAAAAATGCAAGACAAGTTATATATCCTAAATATTAACAGAATTACTTCATCCCGGATCGGACGTGCCGCTCGCTTGCTCATTCGCCCCTCTCTCGGGGGATATTGTATGCTTCAACATAGTATATATAGTATAGAAAGCATTAAACATAACAAAGCTTGAGGATATAAGATAATATCAAATATCCATTAATTTTCTCCAACGAAAGAAAGTGGTCACACTTTTAATTTAAATTTAACTATGCAACTACCAAGGAGACCATATATTTCAATCAGCTCGTTTGAATTGATTTTCAATACTAGTTTCTTTATAATATAATCAAGTCTAGTTTTAAGTAAGTAGTAACTAAAATCTAATTAGTATCTTGTATAGATCTGAACCATAAATTGAAGAAAGAATAGAGGAAGACATAAAGCCTAAAGCTATAGACCATAAAAATTAGGGCAATTTTGAAATCAATATCCAATTTGTTCACTACTACAGATTTGAACTTCACAAGCGGTTCATAAACTAAGTAACCGCGATTGATGCTCGCGGGAGCATCAGAAGCGGTTCTATGAATCGATTTTAGTGGTGTCTAAAAAGGTAAAGAATATTGGGGTATGCAGGATTTGAACCCAGGACCTCACCACTCCTCGTGAACCACGCTTCACCCTGCTAACCAACCCACCCACACATGCTCTCTGATGAGATAAGGCAAGCTTTCCTTTTAACAATTCAAAAAATAGGCCTCTAGTAGCGGTTCGTAATACGAACCCCTTCTAAAGCCTCCTCTAGAAGCAGTTCGTAATACGAACCCCTTCTGTTGCTTGGGTTTTAAAAAGGGTTCGTGTCCCCAACTGTTGCTAGAGGTGCTTGGGTTTTAGAAGGGGTTCGTGTCACGAACCCCTTTTGTTTGGGTTTTAGAAGGGGTTCGTATTATGAACCGTTTCTAGAGGGGGCTTTCTAACTTGAGATATTGAACCGCTTGTGTTACAACTATTAGAAGCGGTGCGCATCGAACCGTTTGCGATATATTGTTTGTAAAGGCCGATTTTCTAGTAGTGGTTGATGATCTCGTTATTTAGAAATATGGGAGCATAACTTCTGCAATCAAGGATATAGTGTGCCCAATAAGAAAAAGAGGAACAAAGCAAGGAGACTTGCTGTCAGGCAGATTCCATGTGTTACTCCGGTGACTTGCTAGTTCTTCCACATGCGCCATGCGGCCATATGCGGTATGAGATGCAAGCATGCGGCGCCGGCGCTGTGTCATGGGCTACTTTGGGCTTGGAAGTATTCAAAGATGTGGGCTAGCTAGCAAGATGTACACATCTTTGAGCTTATACGTATGCGATTCCTCCTCCCCTGCTGCCACTGCTCCTACGAACAAATTCGATGGTGCTGCTTCTCCCCCTAGCTATCTTTACTCCTCCCCTCTCCTTACCCATGCTTGTGTCTCGCTATCTCCTACCCTCTTCTCCCCCCTCAGTTTCCTCGCCCCTCTCCTCCCTCTACATCACTGGATCTTTGTCGTAGAAATGATCGATTGAGTCTGAGAACAGTTCTAGTGCTCTGCTGTCGGCTTTTGCAGGACCTAGACGTGCATAAGCACATCTCCATGCCGTGCCGGCTCGAGTGAGGCCACTGCCGATCAGGGGCGAATCCCAATAGGCTCATGGAGGTGCATAGGAACCCGGGCCCAAAATTTTTTTTAACAGGAGATTAGTTTGCATATACCACTTGTGCACCCCCTAGCTTAAAACTTGTGCACCCGGACGGCACGACCTGGTGTCTAGGCTCGGCCCAGGACGCTGCAGTCTTGGCTTGCATCGCGCAGCTGCACAAGGCCCACTAGGCGTTAGCCCAATCCTGCATGCTTGCACGTAAGCACGTTGCAGCAGTGCCACTTAACTCACACAGGCAGCCAGAGCCCACGAGGCCGCGACGCTTGAGTTTTGATGCTTCAACTTCTAGTGCGCCACCGCTCCGCGTGAGACCGGTGATAGTGCCGCGCGTCGCCGGCGTGCACAAGCTGCTGGTCTTCCAGTCTTCCCCAGGCAAGCCCCCGAGCGGCGCCGCGTCCGCGAGGCATTCAAGGACGTGTAGCTCAGCATCGACCACTGCATCTTCAAGGTCCGTGCCATTCTCTTTTCTTTCCTGCCTTACAATCCAGAGTCAAAATACGATGCTGCTGTCCTAATGGAGTAATGGGGTCAAGAAATTGTTAATTTTTTCAGATAAATCCTTCATGTGATTAGATTTTTGACTTAAAAACCCCTTTAGGCCTTAGGCGAGTGTTGTTCTAGCATCCTAATCAACTAATAGACTAAAAAAAAGGGGACGGTCAAGAGTTAGCACACACGTTCCAAGTCATAGGTGGCATGGATTTTTAGATAGGAGCATCATGCTACTACTACCATCTAAATATGTAATCATATACTAAGAGAGTCGTGTCATACAGATGTAAAGCATACTTTGTGAATATATTGGTTCCACTAATTAAACTTTGCGATGATTTTTAAATGGCAGGTAGTGACTAGAGAGTAGTGACATGGAAAGGTTTCTGAAAAGAAAAATGCCGGATAGTACTACCAATGCCGGGAATTCACATCCAGAAGATCTCAATTGGGAAGAGGAGATAGAGTTTGATCCGGGCAAAAGAAAAAGAATAGATGATTATAATCAAGCATATTATGTCCATTGTTTTGCTCACCAACTTCAGCTAGTTGTCGTTGCTGTTGTAAGAAAGCATAAAGGAATAAATAATTTCTTTAGTATGATCTCTCTTGCTAAATGTTGTGGGTGGGTCTTCGAAGAGAAAAGACATGATCCGAGACATCAATTATGGCCTAGTACATAAGGCCTTAGGTTGTGGGCTACTTTAAACTGGGATAGGGTTAAATCAAGAGCAATTTCTTCAAAGGCCTGGAGATACTCGTTGGAGTTCTCACTACAAAACTCTTAATAGTTTGGTTGACATGTTCCCCGCAGTTGTCAAAGTGTTAGAATTTGTGGAAGAAGAAGACAAGGATAGAACAAATAGAGATCAAGCATTGGGTCTTTTAGTATACTTTTAGTCATTTGATTTTGTCTTTTATTTATATTTGATGTTGACTATCTTGATAACCACAAATACTTTGTCATTGGCGCTGCAACGGAAGGACCAAGATATTGTGAATGCTATCAAATGTGTGAAATTAACTAGGTTGCATTTGTACAATCTTAGAAGAGAAGGATGGAAATCTGTACTAGGTAAAGTATTTGCCTTTTGTGATAAACATGATATCCCCAAGTTAGAAATGGAAGAAGCCTACATTAATCCAAAGAAGCAACGACAAAGTACTGAGGTTACCAATAGGCATCATTATGAAGTGGATTGTTTTAATGATGTTCTTGATTGGCTATATCAAGAGCTTGATAGTCAGTTCAATGAGACCACATCTAACTTGCTTGTTTGGTCAGCTTCTTTGAGTCCAAGAGACTCCTTTCATGATTTCAATTTGGAGAATTTGATGAATTTAGCTAAACTCTATCCAGATGACTTTAATTCTATGGAATTGAGAGATCTTGATCATAATCTTTGCCTCTACATTGCCGATGTGCAGACAGATGATAGATTCTCCAACATACAAAGTATTGGTCAACTTTCTCAAAAAATGGTGGAGACAAGGAAACATCTATGCTATCCTTTGGTTTATCGACTTTTGAAACTAGTATTGGTATTGCCTGTCGCTACAGTTTCTGTTGAGAGATGTTTTTCAGCAATGAGAATAGTAAAAACATATTTGCGCAATTGCATGAGTGATGAGTACATGAGTGATAGTCTCATTTGTTATGTGGAGAAAGAAGAAATGAAGAAGGTCATCGATGATGCTGTCATTCATCGCTTTTTGAATTTGAAAGAACGAAAATACTAAAGGTAAATAGGTAATATATCTATTTTATTTGATTATTTTACCAATTTGTTTATGATTTTAATTCATTTTTTCTCTTTTATAGGCTATTGAAATCGGATAATAAATTTTGCCAATGTGGTAATATCCACCGTCATTTGTCCATGATTGATGATTCCACTTTTACGGTTATAACTTCCCCTAGCTACAATCATTCACTATTATTAATTGGTTTCTCCATTTTGGTAAGCATTTTTTTTGCATTTTGTTGCTACTTCTTTATCATTGTACCTCTTAATTGGTTTTAATGGTACTAAATTAGTAGTGCTTACAAATAATTTGTTATATTATATATATACATCTATATGGTAGTGAGGTGGTGAACCAGGGTAGTTTTTGTTCTAGTTCCGCCCCTGCTGCCGATGGCACAGTGGGCATACACTCTATTGGAAGAAGCTAGATGGGAAAGATGCACAATAGATTTTGACTAGAAATATCGTTAATAAATATGTGAAACATTTTGTTTGTCTTTATAAAACATTTTGTTTGCTTCTGTGAAGCGCCCTAAAAAAATTTTGAAACTTTTTGTTTGCTCTTATAAAATACTGTGTTTCATCTTGTGAAATATTGCTCGTCCTCTCGCGTGAAAGACCACTTGTCATGGGTTTGAAACATCATTGAATAACTATTGAAATATTTTGCGTTAACTTTTTTTAGCGGTTCTTAGCTTTGTTTCAACAGTTCACTGCTTATGTTTCAAGTTAACCGTTCAATTTTTTTTGCTCTTGTGTTATTTTTTTTGTTCGCTCTTGTGAAATATTACTCATATGGATTAAAATATGGTCAAATAACTACTAAAACATGTTTTATAAATGTTTGAAACATATGTTTCACACATTAACGAAAAATGGTTCGTTACTACTTCGACGATGTTCCTAGTTCGTCTGGTCTTTTTACGCCGATCGGACGTTCGATTCGAAGTCCCTCCAAATATTAACATAGTCTCTAAAATGTTAGTTTTGGTGTAACATATCTAAAATATCTAGAGAAATCAATTTGCTATGCATACAAATTATATGATTTTGCTACGAAGGTGTTGATATGGTCAACATGCCCCGTATATGGAGTGATATACTGTCGTGCACCCCGGTATTTCTACCGGCTTTAGTGACCAAATACTAGTCCCAGAAGATCATAGCTAGTATTGCACTCAAGGACGTTTGGAATATCATTGCAGACATTGGATTTAACTAGAAATTAACAGTTTACATAGCATAAATAGCATCCCAGTTGACATAGACATTCACATAGTCTTGCACAGGGCATAGTTTAATAGCATAAAGAAACACAACGGAAGACTTCAACTGCGACGATACCCCGAGGTTGACCCGGAACGCGTAGCTAATCACCTTGACCCTTCTGGTCACAATTGGCACCGAAGACGTGATCTTCCCCTGAACAAATAATCCGTGATCCATATAATGAGTACACGGCTACCCAGCAAGCAGTCCTTAATAATGAATTCAAAGTCAAAGGATGGGTTAGGTTATTTTGCTAAAACATCACCTATCTACTTGTTTATTTGTTCTTGATTCATTAAACACATGGTAACACACGAGCGTAGCCGAAGGACGGCTAACCAGCTCAGCACACGATGAGCATAGCCATAGAAACAGCTAACCAGCTCAAAAGAGAGGCAATCCTTGTCTACACTACCATCAAGTTAATTAATTAAAACATATTGGACTACCTTGTGTCAAACTCCTTTCCCCCGCCCATAACCGCGGGCACGGCTACCATGACAGTTTTAACTCTGCAGCGTGTGTACACGTTCCCCGCAAGCCCCGTCTCATCCCGAAGGAGAAACAGTACAAAACTGTTCACTGCTTTCACCTGTCCCATAATGTACCCTTTCTTTTGGTTTCGCGCCCATACGGTACACTTGACCAAAGCCGACAGGTCATGCGCAGACTCCTTCACCGGACGAGAAGCGCACCACATGAGGTTAGCCCCCATTTAAGCCATTCGGAACCGGTGATCGCGAATCACGTCCATCCACTACAGGTACACCGGAAACTAGGTTTCCATAGCTAATAAATTAGGGCCAGAAGGCACAAGTGGCTCTACGGTTCAGGTTCGGTATGGTAGTCACAAGTATACAGTCCTTATATGACAGAGGAGACCTGCACGTCTCAACCACAAGCCCAAAATCTGCCTCTCTTGGGTCTCCTCAGATCAACACACACCATGTTGATTTTAGTTGATTAGATTTATCAAAACAGCACCACGAAGCCGAAACTTCACGGATGAAAGTTTAATAATAAGTGAAACCTATCAACTACCAATCCAGAAGCAAGGTTAAACATCTACACAAAGGATAGGCTAGAAAAACAGTACCAATTGGGCTAACAATGGTAGGCTAAATCCTATTAGTAAAGGACTAATATAAAAATAGGATCAAATAGCACATATGATGATAATTCAGGCATGCCATTCAAATTAAGATGAAATAAATAAATTTTAGCAAACTAGGAATTCAATATGAATCTAGCTTGCCTTCGAAGAAGTTTGGTTCTAGTTCTCCTCCTTCGAACGGCTCCGAAACGTCTCCCGGACAGCAGGTGCACGTCGGTTCTATGCGAAAAAGTAATAAAACAGAAATAAATAACAAACACAGAGAAAGTAGTATGATAAAAATATATAAAATTCTTGGGATCATTTGTGATTTTTGGGCTCTGGAATCATCTAAATCGGAGTTCGGAAACTCCCTAACAATTTGGGGAAGTTTTAGAAAAATCAGAAAAGATTGGGAAAAGATAAACCAGGTTAACCGGCGGTTAACCGTGGGTAAAACCGAGCAACGGCCCGGAAAACCGAAGCGGCGGCGGTCGGCCGACGCGGCGCGCGATGGACACGCTGGCGGCCACGGATTGGCGAGGCGGCTAGCAGGCGGGTTGGCCGCGGGGCCTAGTGGCGGCGGCTACGGGTTAGGCGGGTAAGGCGATGGCGCGGTGCAAGACGGCGGCGTGGGTCGCGACGCGGGCGCGCGGCGGCGTTGGGACACGCGGCGACGGTGATAAGCGGCGGTGGCGATGTTGTCGGCTGCGAAGCGCGAGTGGCGGCCTGGGCGGACACGTGGCGCGGCGGTTAAGGCAACGCAATCACGCTGCCTTGAAGGCGGCGGCGGGACACGCGGCGGCTGCGAGTTGGCGGCAGCGGGTGCACGACGCTGCATGGCGGGCAGCGGGCAACATGGCAGCGGGTTGGGCAGCATCGACCGAGGCGGGTTGGCGCACGCAATGACGCGGTGGCGCGGACTCTGAGATTCGCCGGCGGCCGTGGGGTTTCCAATCTTCGGCGACTTGTAACTCCTCCAATTCTTGGTCAAAAATAACGATCCATATATCCAAATTGATCAGTGCGACGAGCTCTACAACGTGTTGCAATCTAATCTAACAGATGGGTTCTGGAATAGGAGAGGTACCTCGATTTGCTTCGGTTTTGGCACAGAAACCGAGGTACGGCTAGGGTTTCGTGGGGGCTTGCGGTGTTGGCCGACCAGGGGACCTCTAGGGGGTTTATATAGGGCTTGGGTCGTGTTAGATCAATCCTATTAGGGGTAGAATTGGATTTAGATGAGAATTAGATTATATTTGGTAGAATAAGAGTCCTAATGGGGTTAGGTTTAGGGAAAGTGGGTTTGGGCCTAGTTTGGGTCTAATTAGGCCATCCAAGGCTGGTTAGGGCCTTTTCCTATTATTATTTTATGTTTCTATGTTTTTATTTCCTTTATTTCTAATATGTGACATAATAATTTTATTAGGATGTCACATATACTCCCTCCGTTTAAGAATATAAGGCATATTTTCTGTTTTGTACGCAGACCAAGTAGACATTAAAAATGACTATACTACCTGTAGTTTATTATCTCTAAGCACTATATTTAATACACACATAGGGAATACAAGTTAAAGCAAGGTATTTATTAGGAATACCGAGAGAAAAACACATTTATTTTTTATTGGAATATGAAATATGCCTATATTAATGGATAAGTCTAATTTTATATATATATATATATATATATATATATATATATCGAGGGAGAGAGGGAATAGCTAGTGTGCTATGGATAGCACGGAGAGATCCGTGCTATCCACGGGGTTTAGAAATTCTGAGATCGAAATAGATGATCCGAACCGTCCATCTTGTGTCACCTCGATGAAATCTCACTACACACTAAATTTCAAAATTTTTTGAATTTTTTTACTGTTTATTTCGTATTTTTGAAAATCGTTGATCTAATTAGCTATAGACCCTCCAATAAGTCCAATTTTCAAAAATATGATACAAATAGTAAAAATTCAAAAATTTGAAATTTGGTGTGTATCGAGATTTGATTGATATGAACAAGATGGACTGTTCGGATCTTCTATTTCAGTTTCAGAATTTGCAAACTCTGTGGATAGCACGGAAAGATCCGTGCTACCCATAGCACACTAGCAAATCTCATTCATATATATATATATATATATATATATAGGAATAATATATATATATATATATGTGTGTGTGTATGTATGTATGTAGAGAGAGTAAAGCCGTAAGATCTGTAGTGCCACAGCCTAAACTTGATCCTTTTTGTAGTGTGCCTAAAATCTAATACGACTTATGATAATATACACGGACATAATATTTTCTAAGGAATATTGAGACTTGATTCTTTTTTTAAGAGGGACTTGATTCTCGGTACCGCTACCAGAGGGAGCACCAAACGTGCGCGTGTTGTTTCATTCTGTTGAAGCTCGCAGTGGGACCACTGCTTAATTAATTAATTGCCTTTTTCACATCTGGTGTGATGGTGGGAACGAGTCATCAAATCAAACTACGCCTGCTTAGGGCCTGTTCTCTCTGTCTTATCCGTCTTATTTCTAATCTGCTAATTTGATTTATCTTATAACTTCGAGAATTTTTCAAATTGGTCTCGAGAGTCGGATGTTCTTGATTTTAGGATTTAGAAAGCTTTTAAACACTCATATGAGATAAAAAAGGATTAAAAAGTAATAAAAAGTTAAATAAGTTAAAATAAGCCACGTTTTATCTGACTTATTTCGTGTCTTATCTGATTTATATTAACTTATTTGTTTTTTAAACCTTTTGAATCTTTTTTTTATCTTACAGACGTGTCTAAAAGCTCCATCAATCCTAAAAAACAAGGACATCCGACTCTCGAGACCACCTTAAAAATTCTCGAAATTACGAGATAAGTCAAATTAGCAGATTAGAAATGAGACAGATAAGTTGAGAAGAACATGGCCTTAATTAATCTTGGGTGAATAACCTGCGGCCCTTGCCGAAACGCGGTCCAAGATCGAGCAGCTTTGTATCATTCCTGCCGCCGTGCAGGGTGGGGTACTGAAGGAAGGCTAATCTGACCAACCAGATCGATCGATAGCCGTGCAAGGTGAATCCAATTCTGTAGATGACGGATGACGGCAGGCACCCATATTTCAACACCAACCCGATCGCCATCCCCATCGATTTCCTACTTCAATGAGGAAAACTCGACGTGGCGGCAACGGAATGGCAGCTAATAAACATCAAAAAGAAGACAACTCTCTAATATGAGAGAAGATAGAGAAAAGGGAACTCGACGTCGATCGTAAATCTCTTTCTGATGCCCGAGCTACATGGTGATCAGGGAGCCTTTGAAATGGTGGCAACACACTTCAGCCAACGTCCTTGCCTTTCACGTGAAGTTTGCGACAAAGTGGTGCAACTGCGGCAGCGAGCAAGCTCGCTGTGGGCATAACACAGTGCACATCACAAGATCGTTTAAGCTAAGCTCTCAAGCATGATTTTATAATTGCTTGTCTGAAATTTTTGTCGGCTGTTGTGAGCCTAAATGTTCTACCAATGAGTGGAAGGGATGTAGCCTGCCACTTCTCGATCTGCAAGCAACCTGCTGCGATGAAGAAATTGGAGTTCCCGCAGCTTCAATCAGTCCAGGTTGGTCTTATCCAAGATCATCGCATCCGCGACATCTGCTGAGAGACTTTAAAGGCTCGAGGTCCGGCAGCTCCGCACCACATACGTTAGGAGGTGTGAAGTCCATCACATTTAAAAAATAATTAAGCCAGTTAACGATGGAGAATGGGACCAATTGATGGAGGAAGGATGGTTTTGCGACTTGAGTGAGTGGATTTCTGAATACCGAATCGAGAGTGGGAGCAAGTGCAAGTCTCGCCCATGAAGAATATAGTCCGTTCGGGTACCTCACCTAGGCCTTCGCGAAGAGTACTCCCGTACATCGAGGCGCCGTCGTCTGGTCAGTATTGGTCGACGCGAGCTGAAGCTTCGAGACACGACGCGACGACTGACCTCCATACAATTGGCATTTACTTAATGACTAATTTATGCACAAGCAGGTAATGTACCCAGCCGTCATTACGTACCACCAACCATATATGGTCAGTGCTGTGGTGAGACGGCTGGCATGGTCCAAAATTGGGCGGCTACTAGATCATAGGCTAAGGATCCATCATATTCCGACAAAATTACCAAGAGGACCCATCAAAGGTCGATCATTTGGGGCGATATCGTTATAGGAATAATAACGTCGGAGGACTCTCCTTAGAGCTCTTATAGGTAGCAAGATCTTGCGCAGAGGTCGAGGTCCACAGATAATGTGTCCCAATAGTTCATGAATGACCAAAGGCAGGTAGCTTTAGCTTAGGTAGCATGATAGCAAACCTCAAGAAAAGCATGTAGACACGAACGGGAGGTCCCGATGGGCAATTTGTGACCTAGAGTCATCGAAGCTAGTCAGCTTAGCGACACCAAGCTCCTCAGTATCTAAGTCATTGTATGAGTGGCAATAAAGTAGATAGAAGAAGGCGCATAGGAACGGGTAGATTATCCCAACACGTCCAGAGCTAAAGGGCCAGGATTTCCCAAATAGTCAATGACCGTGTCAATCACTAGGGGCGACTGTAAGGTCTAACCGGAGTTCAGCACACCGGTCAATGTGGAGTCCTAAGTTGAGATCAGCTTGCTGAGCGCTTATCTAACATATCACTTCTGAAGAAGACTTCCTTCATTTTTGGCACTTTCTACTTACTCTCGCAATTGTCTTTTGGTCTTAGAAATGGAGCCTGCCATAAAACTTCCCTAGCAAAAACTTTATCGTTTTCCCTAGATCGAGATGGTAGAGGTCTCGAATCTAGAGGTCTCGCAACCTCACTCAGATCAGCAGCTCCTATAAACCATCCGTATCGACCTTGAGGAAAGGTTGTAACCTCAACAAGCATTGAATAAAATTGGAATCTAAAATGCATTTTTGGTGTATATCTACATGATTGGCTCAGGGGTTGCACCAAAACGATGAAAATCAAGCCATTGAGAGGATGTATTCACCTTCAACACATAAAAGAAGGTACAAGCTCACATGATGTGTGACTAAGGCTTCCGCTCCTTCATGAGTGGAAAGTGCTTGCCTGCCTTCGCTCCGCATTAAGCATTGAGCGGATTGGACTCAAGAGTAGCTCATCACGTAGGTATCCACCAACAACTACTAGTCTTGACCACACCTAAGGTCGGGGGAAGATGTATATATGGTGGCCCAGAGCCATATTGGCCGCCGCCTGTAATGTGGCATCTACGGCGTCCCTATCTACTAGGTAAGGTTTAAAGGCATTACCCTTACCCCATACCCCAGGTTCTAAAACCTCTATATCTCTCTTTGTTCAAACCTGACTCCTCGATCGAATCGAGTTTGAAGCCCACAAGGTCATGGCCTTACAAATTTTGCTGATCGAGATCAAGATGATGGCATGGGCCATTGCGTAAGTGGAGTTGACATCCATTTCACTACTTTGCAAGGTGATCAAGTTCAGCATCAGTGATTCAGGGTCGGGAGACTTTGTCATCTCGGACGATGTACCCGCTTCCTTTCTGCCTCCAAGCTCCCGATGGTGTCCTTGTTGCGATTCTAGTATAACCTATTCGATTACTACTGCGATTTAACATTTAGCGAGAAAGATAACCGCTACGGCATCGCGACTAGACGCGAGGCGATTCGAGTCTGTGTAAGTTCAATTCGTTAAGCGGCCACAGCACGAACAAGGAGTGATTAGCTAATGTCATCAAACTGCTATAAGCAATCGCTTCAGCTTTACCAACGAGTGAGCAAACGCCAGTAGAAGTTGACGAGCGAGTTGAGCCGAGCTCCAAAGCACGTGGAATATCAAGCTGCAAGCTCCATAAATAGATTTTTCACCAGGCAGACAAGGGTAGGTTGTCGTTTCGTCAAGTCTCCTTCGTAAAACTGACGAAACTCCAATCTTCCTTCAAGGGCCATTCAAGGAAACAATTCTCCATTCCATTTTCGGTCCAGTAAACTGTAAGAGTACGATTCGTGTCTGGCCGAACCGTCCTACCACGAGAGACTCTTGAAGACCTCTTGCCCTTGGAAAACTCGTAAGACCTAGACGTTACCTATCATTCTCCGTGACGTGCGACTAACGCATTCCGGCATTTGCCAGCACCAGAAGACACGGTGACCAACTTTGACAATCGACCTCAAGTGTGCACATTGGTTGGAGCGAGTGCCCTAAGCTAACTAACAAGTCACACTTCCAAATTTACGCAATGCGCAACAAGTTTGTCTAAGGAATGGCGCTCCAATCCGTGTTAGCTAGTCGGAATAACAGCTTAGCTAGTCGCTGAAATTGGCATGTTTGTTGTGATAGTGTGTAAATCCAGGCTAATCTTCCTTAGCCGGCTCTTGGCTCTTGCATTTGTCGGAATTTTCAAAAGAGTGAAGTCCCAGTAGTAATCCTGGCGTGGGCAAGTAGCAAGCAACAACGTCGTTAGTGCCCTAAGCGTCTCCTTTAAGCCAATTCGCACTCACGTCGCGATATGAGCGAGGTATGTCATGACTCGGGTTACGCCCGACTCACCGGGCAAACGAGTTTGTCTAAGTGTCGAGGTCTAGGGGATATAGTGCTAACTTGCCCATAAGCTTAGGTGCAAGATCTCATCAAGAGCTTCAAGCTGTGTTTTTCGTGATATATCACACTAGAAATATCTTAGCGTACTTTACTAGAGCAGGGGCTTGGTACTTGTGCTAATTTCGAGTGTAGCGTGCTTTCCCCTAAAATGTCCGCTTTGGTCCCTTGTCCCTAACTGGCTGTGCTTCCTTTCTTTTGGCTCGTTCGATTATCATTTGGGGATGTTTTCTTGACAACAGATCTTGGGTGCCAAGCGTTTCTAAAAACAATCGGTTGAGGGTTTGTGGTTTGAGAATTAGAAGAGAGCCTCCATTCTACTTGCATTCAGATATGTGAACGTCTCATGAACGGGATGTTTTCTACTGCCGATGAGCCAGCGTTAAGAGGGCAGGGCAAGTGCTGATTTTTTTATTTTAAAGAGCAAAAGACAATAATAGAGCATTCTCGGGAAGCTAGACTTCTAAGGATTTTCTTGTGAGTTGGTTTGTCAGCGTGTGAGAAGGGTTCTAGAGGCACTCTTACCACCTCGCTTCGAGCCTTGGATTTTCCTTCGAAGGCAGCGGCCTTTCAGTTAATAGTGAGGGCGAGAGAGCTTCAAGATGGGCGTTTCCTTCTCCTCTGGCGATAATTTCGTCTAACTCAATGTGCGCTTAGCGCTGGCTTATTCAGATCGTCGAGCTAGTCTCTCGCCCTATTATCCACTACCTGCTGGCACAACGATTCTTGACCTCAAGTGATCCTTGTCGCCATTAACCCCTATCCCGTGAGAGTCAATAAATTAGTGCCCTTGTTGAAATGCTTTCTGCCTGGGCGTGCATGAAGCTGGACATTCATGTGATCATCATAGAGCATATCGTCTCGATGTTGCTCGTGGTCTCGTATGTGAAATCCAACTGAAAAACACTGCTCGGGTCCCCTCGTTCCTGAGGTCCAAGCTTGTTCCCATTTTTCTGGAGTGAGGCCTATCATTCGGCATTATACAACGCGTAGCTCTAGCAGAGGGACTGTGGCCGCTTCCTGCGAGATTGTTAGCAGTCTCGCCGGCATGACTCGCTCATAGCTTATCTATGCTTCTGATGGCAAAGTACCGCGGCGATACCCAATGGCGGGTCGGGTATCGGAGTTTGGCATACAAGCGAACCTTAGTCCACGCTTCTCTTGTTCCGGGGCACCATCCTTAGTATATATACAGGTCGATGCTTTGCTTTTGAAGGCCTGAGGGAGGGTGGAGCTGAGTGCCCCAGGTGCCCGGGGCCTCCATTGAGTCCGCCTCGGTGTGGGTGCCAAGGGGGGCAATCTCTGTTTCCTCGAGTGTTGCCTTCTCGGCATCGCTGGCCTCATTTGACTCAAGCTCTGAAGCTGCTTTGAGGTGCAATTTTCTAGCAATCTCGTATGTGTAAAAATGTTGCCACCAATGCTCGCCAGCAAAATATCTCTCTGAGCGCAAGGACTTAGATGGCCACGGCGTACGCCAAAATCAAAATTCATTCCAGTGTTGGAATCTTGCAGACCACGATTCTCTGCCTTCTATCTTGTAGTGGCAATCCTATGAGGCTATGAAGAATGCTAGCTGCTGGAACCTTGCTTTTCACATTCTAGTGGCAGGATCTAAGCAAGCGTCAAGGCCAAAGCTTCCTTCTCTTGAAATGGGATAATGCAATGATCTAATGTTCATAAGGGATCCACGAGTTAAGTTAGGTAAACACGTGAGGCTATTTCCATGGAAGAATCAAAATGCTTACCAGCTTGTGACGCTCAAGGACGTTGCACGGGCATTACATAGAGGTCTTTGGATCCTTACTCCTAAGAAGGATGAACAATTGGTTTACACGATCGTCGAGCCAGTCCTTGTCTAGGTTTGCATATCAAAGAATGGGAAGTTCATGCGAAAAAGGGCAAAAAGCTAGTACGAGCATGTATGATCTAATGCTAAGACACTGATATGTTGCAAGTCACCAATCCCTCCATTGAGTCAAAAGGCTCAAGGGGGAGGTCGGGTCAAGTATTTTTCCACTTGAACCTTAGGGGCTAACTGTTGGGGATTGGCTAGAATATTAAATTACATAATTTTCCCTAGATAGGTAGCTCGTGACATCCTAAAATTGCCCTCGAAAACTGTTGACAATTGGGAACTGGGCTCCCCGTCGAGCTTATTTCTCGATTGATGAATCAGAAACCTCCTTTCTGCCGAAGTGTGGCGTTCTGAGATGTCGAGGACTCTTAGTGTGAGCGAACTAAAAATGAACAAGATACGAGGGATTTATCCTAGTTCGGGCCTCCTAGGGAGGACAACAGCCTACTCTAGCGTATGTATGTATTTTAGAGCATAAAAAGATCATCAATCTGTTGTTTCGGATTACAGTGTATACTCATGTGTAAAAAACAGATGTATATATAGGCTTACACCTAACTGCCGGCTCCGAAATACTGGGAAGCAGTTGCATGCATCGTGGGTGAAGAAGCCGGTGACACGTTGCACGTGAGACCGTTGCACGTCCTGCATGAATCGAGGGCAACGACTTCTGCATCGTGGGAAATGTGGCCACGTGGCACGTTTTATCGTGCCAATCTGTTAAGTCGGTGCCCGGGCAAGTAAGATCCCTAGGCATTGCGATGTTGCTAGGCCCGAGCATGCGTAACGCTGATGCCAGGGCTAGCCGAGCAACTGCTAGCCGGGCCGCATCTAGTTTCACCCTGGGTAAGGCCACTCCGGGCAAAGGCTCTGTCACAACTGGGCCGTCTTCAGAATCACATCCAAGGTACTTTTCGATTTATAGAACTGGTAGGACTAGCCACAACCCATAGGCCATAAATTAATCCCCGACAGCTAGCCTCCGAGGCTCAAGTGGAAAACTACTTGGCTGGGCCTTCCTCTTGAGACTTTTAAATCTAAAAGAGGGAATTGGTTCTGGCAGCATAATTCTGCTATTGCATCCGACCCCTTTGTGGGGGACCAATTTCCAATATATAATATCAAAAATTGTTCTGCTCTAATATTACAAATATTTACCCATAATCAGTATATCAACTATGCCATATTATTTAACTATTATCAGTGTAGATTTACAATACCAAAATTATGGTATTATATAGACCACTTTATATCTTGTGAGTTTAGAAATATCTAGTATTCTAAGCCGAAGAGTTCTATATCCTCTACTGAAAAGTCAAAGTCAGTATCTGCAGCAGAATAGGGATCTGTTCATTTAAAATGAATAGTTCCCACACAGCGGGTAAGTACGTCAACAGTACTTGTAGGTTTCCATAGGAAATAAAATATTAACTACATGCAAAATGTTTCAAAGAAGGGTAAGGTCGTAATTTAACAAGGTATAGAATGCAATATTTTAAGACTTAGCATCTACATTTCAAAATTGTTTTCTAAAACATTCAAATGAGTTTGAAAATTGCTATCGCCTTTCTCCATTCTTAACTCATTTGACAACCATTATCTTTTTAAAAAAATTCATGGATTTATTTGAATAGAATAGGCATCACCCAGTTTGACATAACTTCAAATACAAGTAGGGTCCATTAATGAATTTGTTATCAACTTGTAGAACCTACCCAGCTTTACCCGTAAAATGGACGATAATACGGATGGGCGGTATTTATGTTATTTCTATTCAGAATAGTCCAAGTTTTGTAATGTTTTGTACAAGACACAAACATTGAGGAAAAACCCTGACGATATTGGCCTCCGTATAGACACAGCTGGTAACATGTGAATCACTTGGCCCAATATCCCAGAACCTAGCAATGCCTGACCTCTGCACGATCATTACCAGTGACTACTCGGCCAGTATCCCAAATGGTCAGTATTGCGAAAACACTAAAGCAATACCTTGCCTATACAATTACCATTCTGGTAATTCATGTCTATACTTTTTAATTTTTTTGATCTCCTCTATATTACAATGTCTCTATGACAAGATGATATTTATCCTACCTGTTGAAATATCCATATATCTAGTTTTTCTTATGCTAAGGTATTATCAAGTTTATTTATTTCTAGGCGGGCTTTTGGTTATGGAGTTTGGCTTAACTATTCTACATAAAATGGCAAATACAATAATTCAAATAAAGGTATTTCACAAATAAATAACTAGAAATTAATGTGATAAATAAGTAAATAAAGAAATTTAGGAATTCAATATGCTTCAAGGATCGAAAAACATGCCTTCTTTGGTAGTTGGATCAAGCACAAAAGTATCTCTTAGATATTCTTGTTCAAGAGATCTGGAGACGATTAATTCATCGTCTATACATTGCAAGTACAAAAAAAAAAGAAATTCCAATAAGTATCCAAATAAGTATTGGAGAAGTATTATGCATGAAATGATGGAAATACATGAAAAAGATCTAGGGCTCAAAAGGTGATGGACTGTACGATTTTCTAGAAATTTAAGAATATTTTCTAAAGAAAAAGGGTAGGGATGTTATTATAAAAATGGGCATTTTCACTGAGTAGCATGAAGCTAATACTGGTGTACATGTGAATTTAAGTGTGGATTGATAAATTTCCAGACATCGAGGTCGACGACAAAAATTGCTGGAGTTCCAAGATGGAATTTATCGAAGATATAGAGGCGAAAAATTGAATATAATTTTTTTTGAATTATTTGGTACTATAATATTTTTTAAATATATTTTTACCATTTTTAGAATTTATAAATTAATTAGAATTTTAAAGGCTTTTTATATAAGAAAGTGAGAAAAAGGAATTTATTAGAATTATTTTGTTATAAAGATATGGAATATTATATTTTATAAATTTCTATACTTCATTTTAGAATTTTTATGAATTTTTGCAGAATTTGTGGAAAGGTTTTGATGTCTGAAATAAATTTCAAAAGCATGAATGGTATATGAAATTTAAAATGGTTATTGCGACATCCTCATTTTTTTTAAAAAAATAATAATATTGAAATGAAAATATTTCATCAAAATTTTACATTTTGCATTCGCATAAAAGCTTTAAAATTTTAAACTTTGCAAATGAGCATGTCACTTTTTAAAATACTTTTATTTGCATGTCCCAATTTCAAAAGTTTCGTTTTTGCATGGCATATTTAAAAGTCATTTCATTTTCCAAATTGCATTTGCATTGTTAATTTGTTTTTGGAAAAACTAATTGCTACTTATAATTTCAAATTTTATTTATAAAATAATTATATTTTCTCTATTACCCCTCTCCTCACCTCTCGTTTTCCATTTCTACCCCCATTTCTACCCTTTTTACCTTTTTACCCCTCCCCTTCCCTATTTCTTTACTTTACCTTTCTCTCTCTCACCTTTATCCTTTTCACTCCCTCCCCTTTCCAGCGACCACTCGCCTCTCCTTCCTCATGGTAGTGCCACCCGCCTCCTCATGCAGTAAATGGTTCTTGAGCCGCCCCGCCGCTAGTGACCTCTTCTTCCTTCCTCTTCTTCTTTCTTCTTCCTCCTCCCTCTTCCCCTCTTTTTCTCTTCCCTTCCACCTTCTTTCCTGGTGCTGCGTGCATGCATGTGCATGCATTGTCTGACCGAGCCACCTTGGCCATGGCCGTTCTCCTCCTCCTTCCTCTTCCTCCTCCTTCTCCTTCTTTCCTCTTCTTTCTTCTTCTTTTTTCTCCCTCTTCCTCTCCTCCCGGCTTGCATGCGTGCATGCGTGCCGCGCCTCACCTTCCCGAGCCGCACGCCGCTCCATGGCCGCGCGTCGCCGTGAGTTACCTGGCCCCGCACCTCGCCGCTCCCCTCTTCGCCGTCGCCGCATTGCTTTCATTGCTGCCGCTGCTCAGCAGCGCCAAATCGGCGCTATCGCCCCCTGCCGGTCTTGTTGCCACACGGCAGACGCGCCTCGCCATCTTGGCTGTGGCGGCGCTTCTACGCCGTCTTTCGTCACCGGCGCCGCCTTACTCATGACTCGCCAAGCTGGACCATCGATGCCAGCGGCGTGCATGTGCGCCTTGTTGTCATGTTGCCGTTCCCCACCGCCTCACTGCGTCATGGCCGCCGCCAGCGCCTCCCTCCCCTCTCCCGTCGGCCCTTCCTCCCTCTCTTCCGGCCGCCGCTTCTCTCTCTCCCCTCTCCATCTCTCTGCTCTCTCTAACTCTTCCTCTCTCTCCCCTTTGTTTCTCTCTCTCCCTCACTGCACTCTCTCTCTGCCTTATCCAATATGGGAGCCCGGTTTGGGCTGTGCAGTGCGCCGGCCCATGGGCTACAATAGCCGGCCCACGAAGGCAGTGCCAATTTTCCTTTTTTTTGAATTTCAGTAAATAGTGATTCTTCACTATATTGCTGTGATTCAATCCGATCTCAAAAACCGGTGATTCCAGTTCCTAAAAATTCGTAAAATCCAAATTCACTTCCAGTAATTTTTATGTAATATTATCTTATTTTCTGCATCTCCTATTGATAAGAAAATGTTTATATATTTTACTTGCTCATGTTCATTATTAACAAAATAAATTCCCACAATAGTAAAATAAAATGAAAACAAGATTTATCCATTTTTCATGTAATTAGTTATTTTCGTATTTTCTATTCAAAAGAAAATATTTATGTTATATATCATTGTTAGCTAATTTCCATTTCATATGAAATAAAAATTTTAGAATTATAAAATCAAATTTCCAAAATATGAAAAATAATAATTCTCCATTTTTGTATGCCCATCTTTACATGCATATTCAATAATTTCTATTCAAAGGAAAATGTTTTATCTAATTACTTTTAATAGTTATGCCATTTTAAAAGTAAAAGCAATTTCCAAAAATCTTAAAGTAAATGCAAGCATTACTTTATCATACTCATGCATACTCATTCTTTTATTTTTGCATGCATATTTTCACGCATTGGGTTGAATATGTGTGATTTGTTATCGCTAGATCCGGTCACGTTCGTGTGAGAAGCTGAAGACCAAGCTGGGCAGCTGCACGACTTCAATCACGGCAAGTCTTTCCCCTAGAATCCCAATTTCTAGATTTTTCCACAACTGCTAATTAACTAAAATATGCGTATTTACTTTAGAAATTTCCAGTGCATGCAGTTCATTTATATGTTATGCACCCATTGCCATGAAAAAGCTTAGGATAAATTGTATTAAATATTGTCCTACTGTTTTTAATTATTAATTGGCTTAGCAATACTTAGTTAGACATCGGGGGAGTAATTCCCATTGTTAATTATGGTTATATTCATCTTGAGAATTGTGTATCGGAGAATGATACTGTGAAATTGTGTACGATGGGCTTGATTACTCTTTAATTAAAATTCGACCAACTAATAACTGGGATTGGGAGTGGTTGGAATGTATGGTGGGTGCCTTCGTGCACGAGACTTGGGTTTGTGCTTGACTGCCGCTCTGAGAATAAGGACCGACTATTGTACCGAGTTTAATCAAGATATCCCCGTGCGACCGCAAGCTCGGTATGGGACGAGCCTGATCTAGAGGGAGAATGACGTCGGGTTTGTCACGGTACGTGCACCGTGGGTGAGGCCCCGAGGGATGTGTCACCACCGGTGTATTGCCCGGGGGATGGAACTTCGGGACACTTGTGTGAACATCAGGTATGGTTGAAGCCCCCGGGGTACTTGTGTGGATATCAGGTATTACCGTGGTAAGGCCGGGGTTAGACTTTTAATAGATTTTATTATGGTACCTTTCAACGGAAGGGTACTTTATCTTGCGGGTAAAGCATATAACCTCTGCAGAGTGTAAACCCATTCGAATGGCCGTGCTCCCGGTTAAGAGCGATTTGGTGGCTCCTTACAACGTAGCTTCACCTTAATTAATATGACCCGGGTAAAGTTTTTCTGGCCGTGTGCCGCTGCTAGCTATTCTTGGTTGTTGAGAATGAGACGGTGTGTTGAGACACTGAGAATTATTATGAGACATGAGACATGAGACTGGAGATATTGAGGCTGAGAACCTTGGTACGTTCAATCTTGAGAATTATTAATTATTTATTCCTGTATGTTTGCTTAAATGCTTTTATATTTCTAGATTAAATGCTTTTATACAAAATAACCCTCAGCTTTCCTAGGATGAGCCTTAACCTAGCTCTTCCTAGGAAAGACTTGCTAGCATTTGCGTGCTAACCCTGTCTTTCATGCGGGGCTGCTTATTCCAACGAGCAGACCCTGATCCTTGGTGTTACTACTCGGAAAATGGAGAACTTGAAGACCAAGACTATCCCAACGCCTAGGACGCTACTACAGCTCGCCTGTGGGGTTTGATTGTTGTATTTTGCCTCTTCCATTTGGAGTCATGGAAGACTGCTAAGACTTCCACTGCATGTTATACTTCCGCTGTTTTAAGGCCTCCGTGCCAATTAGCGTACTCTGATGTAATATTTATTCGAACTTGTAATGGCAATGATCCAATGTTCTGAAATCTGTGTACACTAGCTACTGATCCAGGGACTAGTATAGGTAATAGATAGAAGGGGCCCGACTCCGTTTGACGGGTCCTATTAGTTATTTAATTCTACTGGGCTACAGTACTGGGCTAAGCCTGTTTACAAAGCAAGCCACTAACAAGTGGGGCCTAGTGGACAGTGAGAGAGGGCGCACGTGGGTGGCTCCGAGCGGTTGACAGGTGGGGTCGGCAGGGCACTGAGAGAGGGGAAAAATAGGGTGCGGTGGAGGGGAACGACGGCACCGGTGATGGGTCACCAACAGCGAGCAATTCATGCTGAAAGAATGAAATTGGGAGCAAGGGGTACCTCAGGGAGGTCTCGGGTGAGCAAGGGGTGGTCCGAGGTAGCCAGGCGGCGAGGTCGAGGTGGTGGCGCTTGCGAGCTGCGGCGGTGAGGGAACTCTGGTGATTGCCGGTACGGGGAGATGGCGGCGTTGATTTCGCGGTGAAGGGTGGCAACTTTTCCTTTTTGGGGTCGGGGTCAGGAGGAGGCCGAAGCGGCATGAACGGGGTTCACCGAAGTTAGGGAAGAAGGTGGCGATGGTGGTGATGTGGTGGAGTAGAGGAGGAGTAGAGGGGCGGAAAAGGTGGCTCGAGGAGGTGCGGTGCCGAAGGGGCCTTTTATAGGCTCGGGATGTAGTGGCGGCCACGGAGGCTCCAGCTTGCCATGGCAGCGGTAGCACAAGGTGGCGGCGAGCAACTAGTGAGTTGCTGGGAGGGGATAGGGTAGGAGAGGTGGCAGATGAGGTCGGTGACGTGGAGAGCTTTCCAGTGGGAGCAAAACAGGGACAGGGAACAGTTGGGCATGGCGGTAGTGGGGAATTCTAGCGGGCGACGGCGCCGCCGGCGGGTCGAGTAGGGGCGGTGCACCGGGAGGAAGATGAAGCAGTGGGCGCCGTTGGATCCAAGGCTGGATATATGAGCGCCATTGGATTACGTTTAGGGACTGACATGTGGGGTCCACCAGTCAGTGAAAGAATAGGCAGAGGCGGTGTAAAGTAGCGCCGTCTTTCCTTAAGGGAAAGCATACTCCGGATTTTGCAAAAATGGAAGGTTTAAATTTAAATTGGAAATGATTTTGCAGAAATTGTGTACAGTTTAGAAATTCATAGGAAATTCTATAGGGCTCAAAAAATTGTGAAATAAATATCTAAAAATCTAGAAAAATATGGAGAACCCAAATAGGAAATAATATTTATTATTTTATGGAATGAATATTTCTGGTAAAGTAGAGATGAGGTGTTTTCTTTAAGGATTAAGTAGAGATCAATTTGAAAATTCCAAGAATTTGAGGGATGATTCTAGGGACTTAAAATGACTTTTTGCGAAAAAAATTCATGTTAAAAATAGGAGAAAATTTGGGTATGTTACAGACTTACCCCCTTAAAAGAATCTTATCCTCGAGATTCACTCGGTTGAAAGTAAATGGGAAAACTTTTCTAGGATGTCAGACTCTTTTTCCCAAGTAGCTTCTTCAGGGTTATGGTGTTTCCATTGTACTTTATACTATTTGATGACTCTATTTCGGAGCTTTTGTTCTGTTGTTTCTAATATAATTTCTGGCTATTCTTCATAGGTTAAGTCTGGTCCAATTTCAACTTCATGTATTTGCATGGCCTCTGTAGGTTCTCTCTGAGACATTTTCTTAATTGAGAGATGTGAAATACTGGATGAACATCCTTTAGTTCCGAGGGTAGCTCTATCTGATAGGCTACTTTTCTTTTTTTAGTCTAAATCTTATAAGGTCCAATATATCTAGGAGTCGGTTTTCCTTTAAATTGGAATCTTTGTACACCCTTTATTGGGGAGACTTTCAAATAAACCATGTCTCCTATTTCAAAAGCTAAGTCCTTTTTTCTATTATCAACATAACTTTTATTATCAGCATAACTTTTGTCTATTTTGGGCTGTTCTTAGCTTTTCTCTGATAATCTTAACATGATTTTCGGAGTTCTGTACTATTGGAGGTCCTAACAATTGTTTTTCTCCTACTTTATTCCAATTTAAGGGTGTTCTACACCTTCTTCCATATAAAGCTTCATAAGGAGATATCCCTAAACTGGATTGAAAGCTGTTGTTATAGGTGAATTCTGCAAACGAAAGGCAAATATCCCATGCTGGTCCATATAGTAAGACACATGCTCTCAACATATCTTCAAGAATTGGATTTACTCTTTTAGTTTGTCCTCCGATTTGGGGATGATAAGCTGAATTAAAAGCTAACGAAGTTCCCATTGCATGATGTAAATGTTTCCAAAATTTGAAGTGAACTGGGAACCTCGATCTAAAAATATTTTTTTTTGTACTCCATGTAAGCGTACTATTCTCGTGAGATGAAGTTCAGCTAATTGACTACCTCCATATGTAGTCTTTATAGGTAAATAGCGGGCTACCTTAGTGAGATGATCCACTATAACCCATATGGCATCATATCTAGACTTTGTCTTTGGTAGTCCGATAATGAAATCCATGCCAATTTGATCCCATTTGCATTCGGGAACAGACAAAGGTTGTAGTAATCCAGGTGGTTTTCCGTGATCAGCCTTTATCTTTTGGCAGACATCACATGAATTTACATGCTTCGCAATATCCATTTTCATGTTTTTCCACCAAAATATTTTCTTAAGGTCTTAGTACATTTTTGTACTTCCAGGATGTATAGAAAAGAGTGATTCATGGGCTTCTTGAAGGATTGAATCCTTTATTTTCCTATGATCTTGGTGCACAGATATAGTTTTTATACCTTATAATGCCAAGTTCATCTAATCTAAAAGTTTTTCCATTTCTTTTCTAATTTCTTGCTCATTTTCTTGAGCTTTTCTTATCCTTTCTTCAAGATCTAATTGAAGTTGAAGAGCAGATAATATTCCAGGTTCTATGAACTCTAATCGTAATTGCTGAATTTCTCTTTGTAGTGTAGGCGGGCATTTCTGTAATATCGCTTTATTGCGATATGCCTTTCTACTTAGAGCATCGGCAACTACATTTGCTTTACCAGGCTGATATTAGATATCAAAATCATAGTCCTTTACTAACTCTAACCATATTCTTTGTTTCAGGTTAAGATTGGGTTGTGTAAAGAAGTATTTCAAACTTTTATGGTCAGAGTAGATTTCACACTTATTACCTAATTGGTAATGTCTCCAAAGTTTTAAAGCATGCACTACGGCTGCCAATTCAAGATCATGGGTAGGGTAGTTCATTTCATGTGGCTTAAGTTGTCTGGATGCATATGATACTACTCTACCTTCTTGCATTAAGACACATCCTAAACCATTCTTGAATGCATCACAATATATTTGAAAGGTTTTATTGATATCTAGGTGAATCAAAATAAAGGGTATGCTTTTCAAGGTTAACTTAGTTTTCAAGGTTTGGAATGCTTTTTCACACTTGTCGGTCCATTGATAAAGGGTATCTTTCTTTAACAAGTGTGTGAGAGGTCTAGCTATTTTTAGAATATTTCAATAAACCTTCTATAATAGCTAGCTAATCCAAGAAAACTTCTTATCTCTGTTATGTTTGTAGGGGTTTTCCATTCTATTACTGCTTTGACCTTTTTAGGATCAACTTGTATTCCTTCAGCAGTAATTATATGTCCAAGGAGAGATATTGCATTCATCCAAAAATTACACTTGCTAAATTTGGCGTAAAATTTATTTTCTCTTAACTTCTGCAATGCCAAAGCCAAATGTTGTTCATGTTCTCCTTCACTTTTTGAATATAGAAGAATGCACGCCACAGATTTTGTCATGGATATCCTTTAGGAGGTAGACTCCTTCCTCTTGAGAGATGCACTTGGAAAGGGCTCCAAGCACGTCTTTGCGGTAAAGAACCCCCTCCGCAAGCTTGTATGAGGAGGCTCATCTTATAAGGCAGGAACGCTCAGCATTATCATCGGGCAGTGTCCCATGTGCTAGGTACTGAACAAATGGCGGTGTCTAGTCTGCACCCTGCTCAAGGAGTGAGACGTCATCGCTCGTCTCAATTACCTCGTCCGAAGACGTAATAGAGGGCTTATGCAAATGCTCGATGAGCACTCCTATCGGAGCAACATGTAAAGCACTTCGAAGTTCTTGAAGTACATTTTCAACTTCCTCACTTCAATCAGGTATAGCGCCATTGAGTCGCCGGAACACTGAACCTCCTTGTTGACCTGGTTTACGACCAACAGCGAATCCCCTTTCACCGTTAATCGTTGGACCCCGAGCGATTTGCATGCCTATATCCTGGCCAAGAGGCCTTCGTACTCCACGGTGTTGTTGGTCACCAGGAAGTGTAATTGTACGATGTACTGGAGTTGATCTTCCTTAGGGGAAACAAGAACAACTCCAGGCCCCGAGCATTCGAAAGAGCACGAGCTGTCAACGTACATGATCCAATGTTCGTCCTCAAGTTGCCCGACACCAGCAATGGGCGGCTCCAGGCAAGTTCATTCAGCCATGAAATCGGCTAGGACTTGGGTCTTGACTACCGTTCGAGCTGAGAACTGGATATCAAACTCAGCCAGTTCCATCGCCCACATAGCAATCCAACCACTAGTGTCAAGGTTTCTGAGGATCTCGCTCAGCAGGAAGCCAGTAGGAACCACAACTCGGTGCGCTTGAAAATTGTGTCTGAGTTTCCTAGAGGACATGAGCAAGGCGTAGAGAAGCTTTTGGACCTCTAGGTAACACTCCTTTGGTCTATGAAGCGCCTCACTCACGTAGTAGATTGGTCGGTAGGTGCCCTCCCTTTCCATGGTCAAGACAGCACACACGGCTTGGGGTGTGACCACCAAATACAGCAACAAGGCCTCCCCGGGCCATGATGTGGTCAACACCAGTGGACTGGACAGGTATTTCTTGAGCTCTTCGAAGGTGTTGTTGGCTTTCTCTGTCCACTCCAAACCGTCGTGTTTGCACAGAGCCTTAAAGAAAGGTAACCCACGCTTCCCGAGCCGGGAAATGAAGTGGCTAAGGGCCGCTAAACGTCTAGTCAGGGTTTGGACCTCCTTAACGTTAGAGGGTAGCCTCATTTTCTCAACACTTCAATTTTTTCTAGGTTGGCACCAATCCCAAGTGGTCCAATGGTGTAGCCGATAGCTTGCCGGAATGGACACCAGACGATCACTCGTCCGGGTTTAATTTCATTCGATGTTTTTACGTTTCCTCAAGATCTTTCACATGATCCGACTCAAACTTGCTTTTAACCACTATATCATCCACATACACCTTCAGGTTGTGTCCGATTTGGTCGAGGAACATCTTTTGCATAAGGCGCTGGAATGTAGCCTAACGTTTCTAAGACCAAAGGACGTGGTCGTATAGCAAAAGGTACCGAACAGGGTGATGAAGACAGTTTTATCTTCATCTTCAGGGGAGATGCTTATTTAGTGATAACCGGAGTAAGCATCCAAAAAACTCATGAGTGATGTCTCCGCTATCACGTCAACCAGTTGGTCTATTCGCAGCAACGGGAAATTGTCCTTATGACAAGCGCCATTTGCCACCCTTCTTCTTGACAATGACCGGGTTGGCTAACCACTTAGTGTGGTCGACCTTAAGATTGAAGTCGGCCTTAAGCAACTTCCCGAGTTGTTCCCGGATTATGTCTCATTTAAATTCAGAGAAGCGGTGAAGCTTTTGCCGGACCGACTTCTTGTCAGGCCAAACCGCTAGCCTGTGCTCAATCACCTCTCTTGGGACTCCAGGCATGTCAAACGGTTCCCAAACGAATACATCCGTATTTGCCCTGAGGAAGGAGACTAACTCGAGTTCCTATTTGGGGTCTAGGGAAGTCTACAAATGAATGACCTTGGTCGGTCCCTCTGCGAACAGAGACACCTCCTTGGTCTCTCCTCCTGGTTGGAAGGCAGCCTTGAGTCGAGCAGATTTCTTTGCCTCTTGATTCGAGCCACGCTGGGGGAGCTGCCCCACGATGACCAAAGCCTGCTCATCGCAGTCCAGGACGGCCTTGTGGCTGCCCTTCACCGTGATCACTCCTCTGGGTCCCGGAATCTTCAAGCACTGGTAAGATTGGTGCGTGGCAGCCATGAACATAGCCAACGCGGGATGGCCAAGGATGGCATTATAAGTGGAGGCAAAGTCGACCACCACAAATGTGAATCAGCTCTGTCCTAAAGTTAGCCGCCCCCTAAAGGTCACAGGCAGCACGACCTAGCCAAGGGGCTTGATCGACTTGCCTAGGATGATCCCGTAAAAGGGCATAGCAATGTCTTTGATCTTGGAGCGGGAAATCTGCATCTCATCCAAGACCGAGACTGAAATCAGGTCCAGCACGCTCCTCCCGTCGACAAGGACATAGCCTACCCTCGTATTACTGATGGTCGAGGCCACGACGAGCAAGAGCTTCTAAGGCTTGATCATTCCAAGAGGACAATCATCCTTGGAGAATGTGATGGGCAACTTAGTCCATTTGAGCTGCCCGGGCTGCGGCTTACCCTAATCGATATGGTGAACCTCCCGGGCGGCCTGCTTGAGGTCGCGTCGGGAGGCATAGACGGAGGAATCACGAAAGAACACGACGATATGATTCTCAGGCACGGGGAACTCATTCGTGCCTGGCTCGTCATCACGGGCAGGGTGCTTCCCCTTGCTAGTCTCGCTCGGCTCGGGCAAGGTGGGCATTGGGCCCTTACCATTGTAGACGTCCTCCATACGAACAATCCGAGTATGGCAATTTAAGAGATCATGCCCGTAAACCTGATGGAGGGGGGCAATAAATGCCACTTTTGGGCTTCTCCCCTTGGTTGTCGTTGCGGCGCTGAGGGGCCTGGCCTTTGCTCTTGCCTAAGGAGTACTGCTTACTCTGCTCAGGCTTGGGCGTGGGCTCCTACTCCACGGCTACAACGGTATGGGATGAGCCCCGCTTCTTCTTCTTGTTCTTTTCCTCTTTCGAGGATGACCGCTTCTTCTCCTTTGAGGATTCAACGCCGAGTTGGGGCGGAACCTTGCCCTCGTCGAGCATCCTCTTCCAATCTACCGCCTTCGCTACATTGGCATAGCGGTTAGCCATTCTCAGTAGCTCATTGGCTGTGAGATGTGCGTTGATCTCCAAATCTTGGGTAAAGCGGACATCTCTCACCCCCTGTATGAACGTGCGAAGCATTGCATCATCCGAGACGTTAGGGATGGTGTTGCGGACCTTGATGAAAGCCTAGCCTAGCGATTCGTCTACCAACGGCGATTCGACCGTAGCCGACTCTCAGCGTCATCAATCTTCAGCCACTGCGCCGGGCGACTCCTGCCTTTCTTCGCTTGCCATGTTGACTTGGCGGGCTGGAACAGGATCAGAGGGCGTCATCACTATGTCGCCACAGGAAGCACTCTCACCCAAGTAGACCATATCGCAGTCCAGGATGACAATCCCATGATATAGCTCATCAACTTCGGCATCCCCATCCAGCTTGGGGGCATCCTGGCCAGGAGTGTCCCGGTACTATTCCAGAAGGGGCTCGAAGACGTACTCGAAGTCCGAACCGCGATGGCTGGGGAGCTAGAAGCATGGGTGCTCACCACGTGTAGGGAAATCTTCTTCCTGCTCAGTGTGTCCCTCAAGTTCAGTGATTCAAGCCAGCTCCCCATCAGTGTAGTACCCGTCATGGTCATCCACATCGTCGAAGATGCATAGGTCACGGTTGTCATCGGAGTTCGACATCCCAGAGGAATTCTTCAGCAGAGAAGACTTACGATCCCACGGACGGCGCCAGCTGTCGACGATTGGGAACCGGGCTCCCCGTCGACCTTATTTCTCGATTGAGGGATCAGAAAGCCCCTTTCTACCGAAGTGTGGTATTCTAAGATGTCAAGGACTCTTAGTATGAACAAACTAGAAACAAACTAGACACAAGAGATTTATCCTGGTTCAGGCCTCCTAGGGAGGATAACAGGCCTACTCTAGCATGTGTGTATTTCAGAGCGTAAGAAGCTCCTCAATCTGTTGTTTTGGATTACAGTGTATGCTCATGTGTTTTTCATGATTGAAAAAACAGATGTATATATAGGCCTACCCCTAACCGCCGGCTTCGAAATCCTAGGAAGCGGTTGCACGCATCCTGGGCGAAGAAACTGGCGACGTGCTACACATGAGACCGTTGCACGCCTCACACGAATCGTGGGCAACGACTTCCGCATCGTGGGCAATGACTTCCACTAATTCGTTAAGTCAGTGCTCGGGCAAGTAAGATCCCTGGGCATTATGACGTTGACCAACCCAAGCATGTCATAACACTGACATCAGGGCCGCCCGAGCGACCCCTAGCCGGGCAGCGTCTAGTTTCAGCCCAGGCAAGGCCACTCCGGGCAAAGGCTTTGTCCGAATTGAACCACATTCGAGCATTACCATGTTAGCACGGGTTTAAGAGACGTTTCGAGCATACATGCTCGGATCCAGACACACATGCTCTGATACGAGCATACGCTATATAACTATGAATGCTAGCCCGAGTACCCCTTTCCCAAACGTAGCTGTCATTCCGAAGAATGCGGACGATGGGCTACGATCTCCATGCCAATAGCCACAACGCAGGTCCGGTGTGGCATTAACGAGGATTTAGGGCGTGTTAATTCTATTATTATTTGTAACCATTCATAAATTAAGAAATTAGTGCGTTGAGTCGTGACACTGGTATGACAATATAAATACCCTCTTTGAAGGGAAGAGAGGAGAGAGAGAGAAAAGGAGATGGACGGCTTCTTTGTAAAACATATTCGCATACAGAAACACATGCACTAGAGTAGGGCTATTATCTCTGCCACGAGAGGCCTGAAGCAGGATAAACCGATCTTCCCCTCTGTCCCATGTCTTGAGTATCTTTGCACATCTTCAAAGCAAAATCTCTACAGAAAGTGGATGCATTGATCTCTCATTCAAGCAAGCTTGGTGGGGAACGAATCTCCCAATCGCCGACACTTTTGCATTTAATATTTCCCTTGATTATATTCTCTTCGAGTTATCTTTTTTTTTTTATCTTCTTATTTTCATATAATGTGAATTTGAGAGCTTCCCGAAACAATTTGGAATGTTTGGTCTGCTTCATTTGACTTGTTTGTGAAAACTCTTCAAGTCTTCGATATGCTTTGAATCCTTATGGGGACGTCTATAAATTATACGACCCTTGCTTGAATTATGATCCTATCTCCCATCCCTTATGAAAAATCAATTACATGGGAGCATTTCCTAGGGCGAATTCAAAGTATGTGTTTGCGTATGCCCGATAGATCTACCCCCTTGTAGATTGGAGATTTGAAAAGGATATTGAAAAGAAATAATTGCTTAATTATAGTATTGATTTTGGGGTTTGTAAATTTTGTGGTAATTGTGTTGAGTACTGTGTGACAAGTTGTTTATCAATGACCGAAGAATATCAACTTACCACTTATGATTTCATGAATTGAATTACAATCAAATTGCTTGAAAAGTTTGGTCCGCTTTATTTGACTTATTTGTGAGAACTCTGAGACGTGATTTCGAAATAGAAAATAAACGGACTTCAAAACCAAAGCAATTGGAGTTTCGTTTCGGAGATAAGTAAATAAGTGAAGAGAGAGACCCAATGTATTTTTATTAATTGCAAGTCGATCGATTTAAATATGTAAAAAATATTATTTAGCTAAGAGAGTGTTTGGTAGAGCTCCAACTCTCAACTCTGTCTCGGAGCAGTGCCAAACGTCATAATTCCACGTAACTCTGTAGTAGGCAACTACATGGAGTAGTCTCCCTCGCAATTTATTTTTATGGAGTAGTTTGAAGGGTGTTTCACAGAGTTATGGATCTGTTTTATAGTGGATTTACTTTACAGTGGAGTTATGAAGCAGAGCTGAAAAATTGGAACTGAAACCTGCCAAACACCTCATAAGATTAGGAAGACCGGTAGGTCAATGTCAAAAGACAGGTGGAAAAAGGAGTGATAAATCAGATTGACAACCCAGTGAACCGACCTTCTGTTGTTTTCTTGTGTGCAAATCAAATGAAAAGCGCTACCAACAACGTGCACGGCCATCTATTTTCCGCCTGAGAATTCGATCGCCTATAAGCATGTCGCTGCTTCTTACTGTGTCGATCGTCCTCGCGTCTTGCTGCTGCTGCTGCACCAGGAGTGGCGCAGCGACGACGGACACCGTCTCGGCGCGGCAGCCGCTGCGGGGCAACGAGACGGCGGTCTCGGCGCAGGGCAAGTTCGAGCTCGGCCTCTTCAGCCCTGGCGCCTCCGGCTGGTTCTACCTTGGCATCTGGTACAAGAACGTCCCCGTGCAGACCGCCATCTGGGTTGCCAACCGAGCGGCTCCCCTCTCCAGCCCCGCCTCCGCCGAGCTCCGGGTGTCCCTCGACGACGGCAACCTCCAGCTCGTTGGGTTCACGGGTCGCTCGGCGTCGCCGGCCGTCGTGTGGTCGACTAACCTGTCGTCGCCGGCGGGGTCGAGCGTCGCGGTGATGCGCGACAACGGCAACCTGGTTCTCGTCGACGGTGGCAACTCCTCCAACGTGCTGTGGCAGAGCTTCGACCACCCGACAGACACCCTGGTGCCGGAGGCGTGGCTCGGGGAGAACAAGCTCACCCGCGAGTACCAGACGCTGACATCGTGGCGCAACGCCGACGACCCCGCGCCGGGGGTGTTCACCGATACGGTGGACCCCAACGGCACCAGCGAGTTCTTCCTGCTGTGGAACGGGTCCCAGGCGTACTGGCGCAGCGGCGTCTGGACGGGGCGCGTGTTCGCGCGGGTACCGGAGGCGACCAACAACGTGCTGTTCAACCAGACGTACGTCGAGACGCCGGCGTACCGGCGTGTCACCAGCGTGCTCTACGACAACGCGACGATCACGCGCATGGTGCTCGACCTCACCGGCCAGATCAAGCAGTACATCTGGGCGCCCGACAGCCGGAGCTGGCAATTCTTCTGGGCGGCGCCGACCGTGCAGTGCGACGTGTACGCGCTCTGCGGCATCTTCGGCGTCTGCAACCAGAGGAACCAGCCGCCGTGCCAGTGCCCGCCCGGGTTCGCCCCGGCGGCGGAGCGAGACTGGCGGCTCAGCGACTGGAGCAGCGGGTGCCGCCGGAACGCGCCGCTCCGGTGCGCGGGCAACGGGTCGACAGACGGGTTCCTGGAGCTGCCGGACGTGAAGCTCCCCGACGACTCGCTCGCCGTGACCGCCCAGACCAGAGCAGGGTGCGAGTCAGCTTGCCTAAAGAACTGCTCTTGCCAGGCGTACACCTTCTCAGGCGGCGGCGGCTGCGCCGCCTGGTACGGCGACTTCCGCAACCTTCAGCAGCTGTACGCGGACAGCGCCGGGAGCTCGGGCTCGAGCCTTTATCTCCGGCTGCCGGAATCAGGATTGCGAGATTTGCGCAAGGCAGAAAAGAAGAAGGGGAGGTGGTGGGTTGTTCTTGGCATCATCTTGGCTTGCCTCGCAGCGCTAGGCGCATCGACGGCGCTACTAGTATGGATCCTTCTATCACGAAGGAGACGACGACTGGCCAAAATGGCGAACGACAAGGGGTCCTCCTTGGCCGTGTACGGCTACGGTGACCTCCGCACCGCCACGAGGAACTTTTCGGAGCGGCTGGGCAGCGGAGGCTTCGGCTCGGTGTACCGCGGCGTCCTGAGGAACGGAGGCGCGGAAGTCGCCGTCAAGAAGCTGGAAGGTCTCCGGCAGGGTGACAAGCAGTTCCGGGCGGAGGTGAACACGCTGGGGCTCATCCAGCACGTCAACCTCGTCCGCCTCCTCGGCTTCTGCTCCTCCGCCAGCGACAAGCTCCTCGTGTACGAGTACATGCCCAACGGCTCCCTCGACGGCTACCTCTTCCGCGGCGGTGGGTCGTGCCCGAGCTGGCGCGACCGCTACAGGATCATGGTCGGCGTCGCCAGGGGGCTGGCCTACCTGCACGAGGGCTGCCGCGAGTGCATCATCCACTGCGACGTCAAGCCGGAGAACATACTGCTGGACGCGGACCTCTGCCCCAAGATCTCCGACTTCGGGATGGCGAAGCTGGTGGGGAGGGACTTCAGCCGGGCGCTCACCACGATGCGGGGCACCATCGGGTACCTCGCGCCGGAGTGGATCTCCGGGATGCCCATCAGCGCCAAGGCCGACGTGTACAGCTTCGGGATGGTGCTGTTCGAGCTCATCTCGGGGCGGCGCAACGCCGAGGGATCAAGCTCCGGCGGAGTCGGGGACAGCAACGCCAGCGACGCGGAGGCGGGGCAGCGCGGGTCCTTGTTCTTCCCCGTGTGGGCGGCGGGGAAGGTGGCGGAGGGGGACGTGGCCGCCGTGGCGGACGCTCGGCTGCGCGGCGACGTGAGGGAGGATGAGCTCGAGCGGGCGTCCAGGGTGGCGTGCTGGTGCATCCAGGACCAGGAGGCGCACCGGCCGACCATGGCGCAGGTCGTGCAGGCGCTAGAGGGTGTAGTGGACGTCGCCGTGCCGCCCGTGCCGCAGGCGCTGCAGCACCTCGCGAAGCTGGCATAGTACGCGGCTTACGTTATAGTAACTAGTTTGTTGAGAGGTGTATACGTGAACACGAGGCTTTTATAAGTGGTGCTGTCTATACGTCAGTTGACTGATTTTTCCTTCGGTGTCAGTCAATTTTTTTTTAGGGAGCAACTACAGATCGGACGTCCGATTTAAATTAAAAAAATCGAACGCTTGTTTCAATAAGTTGTAACGAATGTTTCAACGAGACAAAACACATGTTTCAATAGAGAAAATGTTTCGGGAGGTATTAGAGAATGTTTTAGAAGACAGAAAACCAAATGTTTCTGTAAGGCAAAACAAATGTTTCTATAGAGAAAACATGAACGTTTCAACAAGGTATTAGATGATATTTCAGCAGGTAGGATCCTCTGCTTTAGTTACTACATAACAAATGTTTCAGTTAGTACAAATCCATTGTCTCGGTTAGGCTAATACAATGTTTCAATTAGTATAAAATACTATATTCCGGTTAATACAACCCTATGTTTCAGTTATGCTAATGTAATGTTTCAGTTAATGCAAATCTATGTTTCAATTAGCATAATCCAATGTTTCAACTAGTAGTAACCTATGTTTTAGTTAGGCTAGTTTAATATTTCAGTTAGTACAACTTTATATTTTGGTTAGTGCAAACCCATGTTTCAGTTAGTATGTTTCAACAAGTATTTAAATATATTTTAGTAAGCAAAATCAAATGTTTCAAAAGGACAAAACACATGTTTCAATAGAGTAAAAAACCAGAAAGATGTTTCAACAGAGCAAACTGCTATACAGGCAAACAAGACCATGGCCATGGAATTCCCGGTATTCGCTGATATCTTTAGGCAAACAAGACGCATCGATTTAGGCATCTCCTTTTGCTAGTCCTCGTCACGGCGGAAACGTTGGGTATGCATGCAGATGGACTGTGCTGGACAAGAACTGCTGAGCGGCAGGCATCGAGGATGAGGCGGCTGTACCTGGAGGCCGTCCCGCGACCACACGAACAACTTGCTGGGCCGGGCCGTCGCGCGCTCGGACGTCCGACGCACAGCATTTTCGTTTTTTTACCACCCGATGCAAATCTAAAGGACAGCAAGAAACAACAGTAAAAATCTAACCGGGCAAGCAAAGAATCCTTAACGGGCCCGCAAAAAAGTTCCTAACAGGCTAAAAGAAGAAGAAGACTAACGGGCCCGGAAAAATGACTAACGGGCTTTCGGCTTTTTTAAACTTAACAGGACACGATGTTACGGGCTTATGTTAAATTTGTAACAAACTCACGTGAAGCCACCCCCTCTCGCGTGATACGTTACCTTGGCCGCGAGCCCGCAGCGTCAACCAAAGGAAATCACAAGCAAAAAAGCACTGAAACAGGTTGAGCAACGGATGGGGAAGGAGAAAGGTGAAGAAACTCCAAATGACAGCAAAAAGGGATAGATGAACAAAGGGAATAGATCAAACCAGGTGTTGATTTGGTTTGAGGTATTCTGCTTTTCCATTTATTGTTTTGTTGCATCTATTTGCTTGGAGTGCATTTGATGTCGTCCTTTTGGAGCGTTTCCAACGTGGATGAATTATGTTTCGTTGAACTTTCTCTTTGATGAATACATGAAAATTGCGTGATCTTCAGGTTTTATCCTCCTGTAGAAATTGGGCAGAAGTTACTGTACATGAAAACAAAAGATGCACTAAGCTAACTCATTACTTGCCAAACTTGCAAATGTACAAATCTAGTTCACACAGAATGTAACATGAATAATGCTTGCTTATTTCACTCCCGTGCTTGTGCTTTGAACTTTCTTCTGATAGAGAAGCGACAAACAACCAAGAATTCAGACAGTCACCAACAAAGACGCAGTGATGAAAAGGCAAGGAGAAACAATATGATGTATGAATAACGATGGTGATTTTTCTGAACAACAATGGTAAAATCATACAGGATGGAAAAAAGGTGCAGCTATCAAAAAATCTCTCTCTTTTTTGCTATGCAGCAGGGGCAGACACAGTACCGGGTCAGGGGGGCTCTAACCCCACCTATTGTCTAAATGACAGTGGAGCCCCTCTTAGACCTACCTAATATTATTTAAGAAAATAAAGAGGAGAAGGAGGGGCTAATGGATCTCTCTTTATTGTCTGCCCCCCCAAATTATTTTTGGCTACGTCCGCCCCTGCTATGCAGGATGGTAATCTGCAAAATCAAAATGCAGGAAATGAAAAAAAAAATTTACAGAAGAAGACATTGCGGTATTTCTGGAAAATGATACCATTCTGGCAGCACATAGTAGTCAAGAAGCAGAGTGCTTGCATGTGCCAACACTAGGAAAGGAATTTGCAATAGATGTGGAAGCAATCAAATATTATAATGATTATGCATTCATAGAAGGGTTCTCGACCGTTAAAGATGCAAACTATCGCTATAGGAAAAAAAAAAGGGTAAGAATGAAGTGACAAGGTTGACCCTGAAAATGCAACAAGTGGAAAAAAGTTGAAACTGATCAACAAAAGGAAAATGAACCAATCACAGTGACTAATTTTGTCAATGAAGAGAAGAGCACTGCAGCAAATAGAGTGGTGAAGCAAAGGAAAAGAAGCAAAAAAAAAACAATGATAACTTGCCTTGCAAGAATGATGATAACACTAAAAGATGGCAAGTGACAAAACTAAATCTAGAACATAATCATGAGTTGAGCCCCCTCGGAAGGTCCTAATAGGGACACTAAACTCAATCAATGTACTTACCAGTAGCATAATCAATATATCATGAATCTTGAAATGCATGCGATGATTTTTGTTTAACTAAGATGGACATGTATCATTAAAAAAAACTGGGATCAAATCCACCAACTGAATTGGTAAGCATGAGTATTATAAAAATTAACCAATGCCGAACAAAACTTGCACGGTGCCATTACATAAGTTGCATATATAAATACATAGCAACATGTCCTAGGCTTTCCACTTCATTGAAATGGGTAACAGCATATATAGCAAGTGAAGTGCAATTGACAAAATATTTGTTAAAAATGTGCTTCAGCATGTACATCCAAAAAGGCCACAAACTGAAAATCAACTAGTTCTATATGGGAAAGAAAACCAAAGGTGGTTCATGGAATTTAACAACATATACATAAACCTTTTTCCTGTTTGTTCAATTTGGGACTCTTGTCTTCTAGGTTTGTCTTCTCTCTGGCCTTGCAGCACTATCAAAATTCAATGAGCACATTTTCAAATTTCAAAAACACTTGCACAGTGGCTCATGGAAAGTTGCATACTAGGTCAATATAACTTGCATAGTACTAAACTGTGTAATTTTTGTTCTAAATGTATGCAAGTATCTATGTTTTATTCTAAACAATTGTTTAGTCGAGCTCTTGTGAGAAGCATGGTGAATATTGTAAGAAGCTTAATCTTTAGTGAGAAAAAACAACACAAAAATATGCATCGCAATCACTCAATGTATCAAAACTTTCATTAGTTGGAATGCAATAATCTAGGCCATTCTCGTCGTTATTTCTGTTGATATTCTATAAAATCCTTCGCTGTCCACACCACAAAAAGCTTCATAATCTGGATTAGCCGTCTTCTAAGTCCTTGTGCATAATTCATTTCTTTACGTGGTGCATACTTAAGGAAAATTTCAAAGATATTCACTGACCATTCATTTTCCGCAAAAAAAAAGAATTTATCCTTACTTTCTAGCAATGAGGTAGGAAAAAAGTTAGCATTATAACATCATGGTCATCTTACATAAAACAAAGAGTAAAAATCATAATTAATCATTCATTATATGTCAACTTGCACAACAATTACATGAAACTTGCAGCATTAAACACTGTGCAGCGTTAACATATAATTTGTGCAAGTTGTGTTGTTATATTTGTACCAGTGTTCAAAGTCATAAATAGTTCCTCATAAATTACAAAAAATGTGACAAATTAGGAGTAATCAGTAGACCACTATGCTAGCTCTATTTTGGTCAAGAAGAGTTGATCAATGTTAAGTCGACTAAAATAGGAGACTTGTCAAAACATATACATCTCAGCTTCAGTTGCACAATATTTGTACAGGACTTGCACAAATTGACGATATACAAAATGTGAACATGTGATGTGCAAGTCTCATAAAAATGATAAACAAGAGAGAAAAGAATGATTAAATATACAAAGAAAAGACAAAGAAGCCCCAAGAGAAAAAATGAAAAGAAACAAAATTGAAAAAAGGCCGCTACCATAAATTATCAATCTATCAATCACTTTTTGAACTACTAGATTGACATTCAACAACTCACATGTCAATATTTTTGTTGGGATGAAACAAAGAATGTTGTAAGTTAATTTTTATTAAAAAAATATACTTTATTGTAGATCTTGCTAACATGAAACAAAAAATTATAATCTAGATAAGCATAAAAATGCACCTAGATTAATCCAATGACTAAAAAGAGAAAACTAAAAGTTACACTAAATTTATACAAAAGTTGCAGTGATTTAGATTGTATAAGTTTAGGCTATTCATTGTGCAAGTTTAAATCAAGTGATTGACAAATAGCAAAACTGTATTGTAGTTGCTTATCTAAAAATCACATGGTTATTATGTATTACAAAAAAATATGATCTATATACTTGGTCACATCTTGATAAAAATATAACAATTCATTGTTCATCCCTGATTCTAGATCCAAATGTACGTTGACCGGAAAAAAAGTCTTTGCAACTGTCCTAATCCCTGACATATACAATTGTAAACATGACAAATACTGCATCAGTTGCACAATATTTGTACTAAACATGCACAAGTTATATATATGCGAAATATAAACTTGTGATATGTAAGTTTGCAAAAATGAGTATTTCTACTAGACTTGCACAAAGTTAATGGTTTGGTATATCAGATTCCATCTCTGATAAATGGAAAAAAAAAATCACATGCTACCGACGAAAACGGGTCAAAAAAATACCTTAGGTTTGCTGGTCCTCTTATCTGACACATATTTGCTAGTCCTCATCCTTTTCAATGATTTTGTCAACTTAAAGAAAAAGAAAAATAGCCATACCATATCAGACCATAGAAGCAGAAATAGAATAGGCATATATTAAAGCTCAAGCAATTTTATCAAATGTACTGTATGAGATTTCATATACCATGTCCTTGAAAATCTTCATTAGAGCTTGTTACCAATAGAATCCCTTGACCCATCAGACTGAAAAATACAAAAATGACATATCATAATTTAGGTACAGAAAACAAAATTAGCTAGTCATCAACAAGAAAATAAAATAAGCTGCGTGAGTAGCTGATGAAAAGATTACCGCATAGGTGTAGCAACTTATGTAACCAAGCAAAATTTGGAGGAGCACGCAACAAAAAGCAGCACATGAGGAATTGGTATCCGGTAGCCATTTTCTACTAGCCAAATTGTTGATATGAGATCACGAAACTGTATCTCAACTGCTGCCTCTGCTCTTACTTTGTTTATTCTTTTTTAGTTTCTTCCATGCCAGAATTCAAAAAAAGATGTCCAAATCCAAGGTCATTTTGCGATCTAACACAACGGCAGGTGAGTACGCTGCACGCACCACCATCACACGCTCCAAACGAGCGAACAAATCAAACCAGAATGTGTAGCACTGCCTCGGTAGTTACATTTGTCTGGAGCATAGCTCACACAATCAAAATAGGCTACTAATGAAGCTCATAACAATGATAAGAAACGAAACCCTGTAGCATGAGAAAATTCCCCACCGCTGGCGAAACCCTAGGTGCAAAAAAAATTAGAAGGAGCTCGTAACCTCGAAAATCAAATCTCGTGAGAGTACAGAGGAGGAAGATCTCGATCGTTGCTGTGCAATGCAGCTCACCCATCGCCCTCGCTACCCGTTGCCCCCGTCCGCCCACCGATCGCCACAGCGGCGGAAGCTTCAAGCTACACTAGCAGAGGGTGACCCGGAAATACGAACACCACGCCTTATCACCGCTCGGATCGACGACGCACCGGCAAATCAACGACGAAATCGGTGAATCGGCCAAAATCCCCTTGTCGCCTTGGAGTGAGAGCTCACACTCCTGACGCTCCAAAAAAAATTCTCAGACAGAGGCCAAAATGATGGGTTAATGGGCCGAATAAAAGCCAGCCCATTGGGACACGAAGACCTGACAAATTACAAGCACGAATCGTAATGCCATTCAATGGCGCCCAACCGTGCGCCTGTTGCGCACGAATCTTCGAACACGCGCATCGAACGGTACGTCACAAAATCGACTGATAGCTGCCTAAAAATCAGTTGCCTGATCATTAGCAAATGCGTTTATAAGTTGGGAGCTGGGAGCGACTATTTATCAACCGACTGAAAAACTTGCGGGATGTCAGTCGATTCCCAATATCACGTGAAAGCCAGATGGACCCAATCGGCTAGATCTAGCGCACAGGCCACATCAAGCCCGGTTCCCCTGTTCCTTCCCGAATCAAGGAAATCGGGCGGTCAAAAACGACTGAAATCAAGGAGAAATATCAATCAACTGATGATTAGCAAATCTGTTAGAGGTTTATCGTTCCTGTGTGACTTGCCAGCCTAAGCAAATCCTATGTCTTTGCGACGGAAAAAATAGTGTGTTGGTGACAAGAAAATCCAAAAATAGTGTCCATTAACATGTAGGTCATACCTCTTGAACTTCGTTGTGGACAATAGAACCGCATGGCACGATTGACCACGTGCAGGGCATACGCCTTTGACTTTATCGTGGGCGATTGGTGTTATGCACCACGTGGTGCGACTTGTCATGAGCAAACACATGCATAGGAGTAGAGGCTGACGCGCAATATACTCTTGTTCTGCCTACTGCGAGAATTTTGAGAGGATGAATTAGATAAGATGGATTTGCTGCGAGTATTCGACGCTCACGATTATAAAATTTTTAATAGTAAAAGAAATCCTATGTCTTTTAAAGGCAAGGAAAAAAAGTGGAGAAATTTTAGGTTACATGAAGATGAACATTACCTATCCATTCCTCTTAATCTAACGGCTTAGATTGATTTTTTTTATACAATCAATGTAGTATTTACATTATAAGCATAGTGTATGCTTGTGAGAATACTCTCTAGATAAACTTTTACATTAAAACATACTATCATCCTATTATGCAGCCGCCGCGGTGCACCTTAAAAGAGCTCAGAGTAGATGATGAACAATGCTTTTTCGAGATAAACAGCGAGGGTCCGATAGCGAGCAATGCTCTCACTATGTTACTGGACCCAAATATTATAGCAATAACATTGTTTAATGTTGTAGCACATCTGATCTGTGTTTAATGTTGTAGCACATCTGATCTGCGACATTCCTATCAGATGGGATGGTTAAGATGCAAAGGCATGGCTACTATTCATCGTCTACCATTAGATTTCAGAATCAAAGTTAGAAGATGGAAATCATCCACCGGTACTGGTATCCGCTTCAGATGTGTACACTGGTGAAGGGCTCAAGGCTTGATACCAGGTGGCGCACGCGAGACCTTGTCCGATCATCGCCGGCACGCCACCAGCCTCCTTTTCGGGTTTGGGATTCACTGTCGCTGCTCCATCGTCTTGTTGCCGAACCCAAGACTACCACGAATTTTTTTAATTTTTATATTTATTTTTATCGACGGTTGAGAGTGCGGAACAAAGGATTTTGACCTGGTTCGGACCCCTCAGGGAGAGGTAATAACCCTACGTCCAGTGATCTGTATTCAGGGGGAACACAGAAAAAGATTACAAAGGGAGTCCGAGCCTTCCTAGCAAAAGGGGGCTCAGGCTTCCTAGGAGGGCGACGGGAGCTTCCTTGCCCTTGCTTCGGCCGAAGCTCTCGTATGTGCCCAGTGTCTAGTAGCTAACCTCTTCTATGCATAGTCGTGTGGCCTATTTATATATGAATGTGAATAATATATTAATGAGCATATGGTCTAATATCCAGCGGTCCGATGGCCGTCCTTGGGCGCGCCGTATTGGAGCAGTCTTTGCCGTCATTCGTGATGACGGAAGGGCGGAACGGAGACAGTGAAACAAGACCCTGGCAGGTAGCCACGATCTCCGATATGTCTGACGGGACGTTATAGTCGTGAGGGTGTCAGACCATTTATTACGGCGGATGGAAAGATGCATGTAATCGCTATTTAGCCGGGGAAGGGACGTCCCGAGCTCCTCCCCGGGCAAGATGGGATCTTGCCTGGGCCCGGGCAAGGATAGTTTGCTCGGGGGGAGATCGGTACCTAGCCGTGGGAAAAAACGAGGGGATATCCCGGACATCCCTCCAAACCCCGTCATCTAGCCCCCGAGCCTTAAGTGGAGAGACGATCAAGCTCCCCCTTGAGGCTTTTAATTGTGTACCGAAGGCTTCGAAGGCCTGTCGTTTCGGACAGGTGGATGACCCAGGACGGAAGCTTTATCCGAGCGAAACTCCGGACCGGCCGGGCGATGGTCATCCGAGCAGAGCTTCGGGTTAGCCGGGCGGAGGCCCCCGAGCAGAACTTCGGGTTAGCCGAGCGGAGGCCACCCGAGCAGAACTTCGGGTTAGCCGAGCACTGAGCTACCCGAAAGCAGACTCTGTGTTAGCCATGTGAGCCCGAAAGCAGACTCGGGTTAACCGAGTAAGGGCTACCCGAGCAGGGCTTCGGGTTAGCCGAACTAGGGCGACCCGAGCAAGACTTCGGGTTAGCCGAGCAAGGGCTACCTAGGCAGGACTTCGGGTTAGCCGAGCAGTGGCTACCCGAGCAGGACATCGAGTTAGCCGAGCAAGGGCTACCCGGGCAGGACTTTGGGTTAGCCAAGTAAGGGCTACCGGAGTAGGACTTCGGGTTAGCCGAGCAAGGGCTACCCAAGCAGGACTTCGGGTTAGCCGAGCAAGGGCTACCCGAGCAGGATTTCAAACGTCGGGATTCCAACAGTTATTTCTTGGTGAGTGCGTTTGCAGTTATGTCCTTTAAGACGACGTGACAGCCGCACGTGCGCTAGTTTCCGAGATTTCTGGGGCGGTTTTGTTGGTGGGGAGAGGATAAAACCCTTGCCCTTCTCGTCCCACCACTGTGCCACTGTCTCTCTTGCTTCCGCCTTCTCGGCCTTCTCTCTCTTGCCGCCGCCGCCTTCATTCTCATCTTCCATGGCAAAGTTCGTTCCTTCGTGAACCACCTCCGCGCGCTTGAAGGACCTCGAGGTGCGGGGGCACCTCAACCCCAAATCTTGGCACGTCCCCGAAGACGAGGCCCTCCCGACGCCGGCGGAGGACGAGTTCGTGAGCTGCGAGCTCTATGCCATCAATGGGCTCCGTGCTCCGGAGTCAGAGTTCGTGGCCGCGGTTCTCGCCGACTGCGGCCTAGAGATTACCAACCCCCACCCCAACTCTATCCTTATCCTCAACGTCTTCTCGCATCTCTGCGAGGGCTTCATCGGCGTTCAGCCGACGGTAAGCATGTTCCTCCACTTTTACATGCTCCACCGCACCGGAGGCTCGTTGGCGGTGGGGTGCATGTATTTTCCATGAACTCGCAACAGACGCTGCATTCTACCTGCAAGCTGCGCGCCTCCTACCGGGCGAGCGGTGGTTCTATGCGAAAGAAGGGGCGGATCGCGATTCCACTTCGCCACGGCAACCAGAGAAGAAGGATCTTCCTCACCCAGTGGAACCGAGGAGGAGAAGATCCTCGCACCATCCAGTGCCGAGCGACAAGGTTTTGACCGGCAAGTCATTGTCCCGACTTTATGAACCGGTGTCCCCTGGCCGCGACGCCGGGAGCACCCATTCTTCGAAGTCACGGGCTGGAGCGACATCACCGGTGAGGCGAACACCGGTAAGTATTCTTGCTCGGGTGATCATTTTGATTTTTTTTTACTAATCACTAGGTTCTTCCCAAGCCGATGATCGGTGGGTCGATTTAACCGTAGCGGAACTTTTCGTGGCCGGGAAGGAGGTGAACCGAAGAGAGGGTCAAGAACATCTTGACCGCTCACGTTCCTCGCCGAGCAATGTGTTTGGGTGGGAAGGGTCTTCGTTCTGACGGCCCTTTTTCCTCTTTTAGGACCGAGCCGCCTGAGGCTGGCGGCCGAGCAAACGGGCAAGGATAGGGGAAGTACTTATGGCGAAGAAGGTTTCTTCGAAGAAGAGGGCGGCCCCGCGGGTAGCCGACGATGAGGAAGTGCCACGGTCAAATGATCGTCGCGGTTCTTGACGACGGGCTCGACCATCCAGTCATTCACCGAGGCACAACCCGCCACGGCCTCATCGAGTACGCGACCAGTGCAAGAGTTGTACCGTTCGCAAGAAGATTTCGAGGATCACCCCGATCATACCGCATGGTTGCAGGCATCATGGCCGACCTCCGCCGTGGCCGAAGCGTGAGCCCAACGGGAGATGGACGCTGGAGGAAGCGTCCAGGCCGACCTAGACTTGGCGGGTGCGACGTTTTCTTCGGGCTCAAGGCGAGGGACGCCGCCCCGGCGGAGACCGAGGAAGCTTTCTCCTCGGGCGAAAGAGTACCACCCGGAGTGGCTCGAGGCGCGAGTCATGCCTGAGCCGCCCGAGCGGGAGGGGGTCCGGCGCCAAGGCGGGCAAGGGTGAAGGCCCCGCCAAAGAAGACGAAGGCGCGCGAGGAGGTCCGGACGGGAATTCGAGGCCGGACGGTTCGAGGATATCGAGGAAGAAAGTAAGCCTCGTGATTTTCTCGTCCGCCGCGAAGTTGCCGCGTCTTGATTTTTTATCTTTTTCAGATGTAGTTGGGGAGAAGACCTAGGTTCGTGATCGAGCGGCGGTTAGAGTTCTGATTGACGAGGCATTTCAAACCGCAGCTGGCCCCGCATCATTGATCGCAATGATGATCGTGGAGGAGCCGACCGGGATGGTTCGCCGAGCAGGCGAGGGAGGAATCTCTGGGACTCAACCTCGGACTTCGCTCCCTTGGTGGTCAGGCGTCGAAGGGGGGCGACGCCGAGTGGTGGCCTGGTCGCTCCCCGGGGCAGCGAGGAGCGGACTTAGAGTAGGTCCTTTGCTCGGATCGTGGTGGAGGGTGATATAGCACAGCCTCCGAGCATGGAGATCGCTCGGGCCGAGACTGTTGAGGCAGCTCTGTCACCGAGTGTGGGATGCCGTCGAGGCGACCTTGCCGAGGGGAAGATCCCTTTGGCGGAGATAGCCGAGGCAGCCCAGCCCCCGAGCACGGAGGATGCTTGGGCCGAGGTGGCGGAGGAAGACCCAGCCGAGGCGGCCCAGCCCTCGAGCTTGGGGGATGCTCGGGCAGAGGCCGCGGAGGAAGAGGCGGCCCGGGCCTCGAGCATGGAGGATGCTCGGGCTGAGGCTGCGGAGGAAGAGGCGGCCGTATCTTCAAGTGCGGAGGATGTCCGGGTCGGTCTGTGGCCCGGGCGGAGGGTGTTGCTTGAGCGCCATTGCCACGAGGTAGTTTTTTCTGTGGATGATGTTCGTGGTGTGGTGATGTTACTGACGCCTTCTTTGTTGTAGTTGGCCGCTGCCCTGGATGATCGTGTCGTGAGCATGGAAGCTCGATACCGAGCCAAGGTGGCGGCGGTGCACTCCGAGCTGGGCGAAGCTCAAACGGAGCTCGTCTGGGTCCGGGTGGAACTTGAGCGGGCTCTAGAGCATGCTTGGGGCCTTGAGAGGAATACTCGAGCCGAGGAGGAACTTGAGTGGGTCCGTAAGGAACTCGAGCAGGAGAGGCGGCGTTGCGCGAGCCTGGTGGAGGCAGAGGTCGAGAAGGCTCGTCGGGCCGCCGAGCAGGTGGCGAAGCTTCGCGAGGAGATCCGCCCGGGTCGCAAAGCCCAGATCGAGGTGCTCCAGCTCTGGAGCTGTCTTGAAGATGCGGAGGCGGAGCTCAACGCTTTGAAGGGTAGATCTAGGAACTAGAGCCGTGTGTGTAGTGTTACATGTGTTTGTAACAAATGTTTTTATCTAATACAAGAGGTTTTTACACTCCTTTTACTCCTGTTATGCGTGCTTACATAATTTTGAGAAGGGAGCATAGGGGAATCATATATGTAACCACTGAGCTGCGGTCTAGGGCGAGAACGTGTGAGCGTCACGGTGTGAAAATACGCCTCTTCAGCGGCTTTGCCTGATCATGAATCATGTTGTAGCCGGGTCAAGGCCAGTGAGAGTGGGTCCGGAAGTGTGCATGGCAATTGGCTGCCACTAAGCCTACGATGGCTAAAGACCCGAAGCTAGGCCCTAAAAGGCGGACGAAAGAGAAAGGCTAGGCTGTAGCGCTTCGAGAAGATGCCCACGGCAACTGCGGCACGGTCGTGATGCCGGATAGTAGCATCATTGATGTAAAGGCCCGTACCGTGTGGCGAGGCCGAAGAAGACAGGTCAGGGCGCACAGGCTCCCCTCGTGTGGAAGAACTGACACAAATTTCAAGTGAGTTAGTTAGGAAGATTTCGCGCCGGTCTTGAGATCTCGCACCGGAGAACTGGCGGACTTTCGCTATGGGCCGCATATTATCCAGTGCAAAGAATTGGATGCATTTTTGGATCCGTGTGGTAGGCCTCGGTTTTAACAACAAAGTTAATGCGTAGGTATATGACCCGGAAGAAGATTCTAAGAATGTGTGAAGGCGAAGAACTACCTTCTCTTTATTTAATAGGTTAGAATTTGAAAAGTCATTCGAAGATTCCTTGGTTAAATGGGGAAGATAAAGCTTAAAAGGAGAAAGGCGAGCGATATTATGTGTAACTGGCCGTCGATATTCCATGAGCCGACGGGAGGACTACCGCCGTCTGTCCGGGAAAAACCGCGATTCCTGCCCGAGTCATGGCCAGTGAGATCGTGAGCGGACTCCACCTCCTTGTGGGGTTAGCTTGTTGGCGTTGGCGCTTGATAAGTCTGATCGAAGACTAGATCGCGTTCGAAACCGACGCGATTCGAGTTCACGAAGGGTGAGAAACTGCGGTCCTGCGTCTCGCTTCCGCTACCAGACGTCGATAGTCGAGTCGAAAGTCGTTTTTAGTGGTCATCATCTAAAAGTCATGCAAGAAGGCTTGTGCGCGAGTGATCTCGTGTTAGTCATTAGAGTGAAGCATGGCAAGAGTTAGGCGGAAGATGTTGTAAGGCTGCTATCTGAGGTGTTCGTGCCGGGGTGGTCTAGTTGAATGGTCGACGACATGCCAGGCTCTAAGCTGTAAGCAGCACGGCCGTCATGGAACCTGCTGCCCGTGCGCTGACCCGTGGCTTGCTCGAGCGGCCGTCTGCTGTGCCGGGCGGCCGTTAGTGCTCGTGTTAATTCGCCATAGGAGCACAGATTGTTGGTGAGTCGTATCCGCCGCCGGCTGCCAACAAGTACCCGTTGTGATGGCGGGAATTTCTTAACGCCGTCCGTCAGCGGGCGGTGGTTCACCGTTCGGCTTTCAGTTTCTATCCATTTAGTGACCCCCTGGCGTAAGTCTGAGTGCGCAAGAATGCTTTTCGCGCATTATCTGTAGAGAAAAAACCGTAAAGTAGCGGAAAGCGATAGTTGAGTTGCAGGGCATGCGTGGTGAATCGTCCCGGGCCGCCGGCCGGGCACCATGGAACATTGGACATCAACATGGCTGATCTGGCGGCGTGGAACGACCCAGACAGTAGGCCCACTTCGCATTCTTCCGTAGGGGCGATGGGCGAGTCGGAGACATCCCTCGGTCTTGGAGATGCCTTGGAGGATGCGCGGACTCCGAGCCAGAACTTTCGACCTCCACTCCGATAGTAATTTTATTTTCGCTCTGCTCGTGGATTTCGTGTGTTCCAAAAGGTCTCTCGTGCATGAGAGAATCGCGAGAATAAAAAGGGGGAAGTAGGTGCTCAGCGAGCCGAAGGGGTTCCGGTGGTGTCGAGCCTGCTTGGCAAGAGTTGAGTTTATTTGGCTCCGTAGGCAGACTTTGAAATTTTTGAAGTTCCTTTCTGCCTCACAGTGACCTTGGTCGCACGAACTCCTTGTTGTTATCGGTTTCGACTGAGCTGCATAACGCCTCTCACAATTCGGGCCGTTGACTACCAGCCCGAGTATGCATTCCGACCAACCAAAGAAGACGAAAGGCAAAGGCAAAGCCCTACGCACGTCTGAAGTTTAGTATGTTGAGGTTGAACGGCATCTTGGACGCGGAGTTGCTGAGATTAGAACAACGCCGACCCCGCGTTAGACAACAAGTTTCTGCTGGGCAAGCCGTGCGTAGATTCGTGTAGTATTTGCCGATTGCCGATCGGAGGATTCATCCATTCGAAAGGTCATGGTACTTGAGTACTTGCATGTCCGGCGTGACGAATCGCGTCGCAGCGATGCGAATTGGCGAGGTCTCGTTCGGTTCAGGCGCGATCTTGGAGACATCGAGAGTTGAGGGACCTCTCAGGATCGATTGGTTTTGGCTACGGTAATGGCGGCTGATGAGCATAGGCATAAGGCCATGAGCTATGAGCAGAGTAACCGAGATCTGTGAAGCTTAAGCTTTATGAGAGCTACATATCCATACTCGCCGCCAATTTCATCAGCTGACCACAATCTGATAAATGTGAGCGGCATACGACTCTGTGCGATCGAGATAGGCCGAACGTGCAGATGAATTTTGAGCGAATCCCTTGGCCTATTCTTGGCTTGAAGGCCGCGAAACTTGCCATAACAGGCCAGCCGTTCGGTCAGCATCGTTACGTAGGCTAGCGCGACAGGCTCTAGCTGCCTAGTATAGCGAAGCGCCATATTACCGATGAGTGATTGAACTCCTTTTATACAGGTGCACTGCATCTTTTCGATGGCCTCGATCTTCGATTGAATTAGCCCGAAATATACCCCAGAAAGCTCGACCATGAATGCAACGTACCGCCGACGCGATTTTCGGTGAGTTGACTTACGATGTTTTCAGATTAACAAGGGCTTCCCGAGGTCTGGATATATGCCTTAGTTACTTTTAGCTATATATCTATAAACTTCTAGGTTCGATCCGTGCGACGATTCGTGCTCTTGCGTAGAGTCTTCGCTCTTCGGACTCTGGCCGGGCGAAGGACAGATATGGTGAAAAGTACGAAAGAGATGAAGGTCTTTCTTCATCTTCGACGCTTTATCGGTGGTACAGTCCCCACGCGGGCATGCTTCACGCATCGCTAGAGTGTCCTTTGTGGTCTAGGCGGAGAGAGTTTGGGCGCTGGATTGATATTGGTGTGATCAACACACAAACACACATTCAGCTTTCTTTCCCTGCGACCTTTTTGCCTCAGGTGCTCAACTTCATGAGACGCCGTCCACTTTCAGCTTTCACCTTGTCAGCTCCTTATCGTGTCGACGAACACAAGAAACCTCCTCCTCCTCGCGGCTTGTAGGCCTGGTCTCTGGGACCCTTACATACGTCGGGCGGTTCCTATTATCCCACGTCAGAGCATACCCGGAAAGAAGGTGATGGCGAGCTTCTCTTATTTTTCCGAGTCCTATGACTACTCCTCGAATCCCAGAGATCTTCTTTGTTACGGCCGAGCATGAGTGGAGATCACTGCGGCATTTGAGCGGACTTCAAGTAAAGAGCGAGCCAGCCAGTAGCGCGGGTGGCCAGGCAGGCAGCCATCGGTCGCAGGTCGTCATTCAGGTTGTACCTCTTGATGGTGATTACCGGCCCGATGCATAGCAAGGATACGCGTATTGGCCACGCGACTTCATATAGGCGAAACTCCAAAGGGAGATGAATGGCATGGTGTGGCGAAAGGTCTAACATCGAATGGTCGACTATCCCGATGGTGGAAATTGAATTGCTGCCGACCGCTACCAAGAGACGATTTATCGATGGAATACGATCTACCGAGGGGGATAATGCCGGCATGGCGATATCCTTGATCTTGAATCGTTGCATCTCGTCGACCCGGCGACGGATATCAAAAGCGCGTAAGTGCCGACCGTTCCCGCACTAAATACACCCGAGGTTGCCGGCCAATTGGTACCGATGCTCCGGCAGTAGCCGTGAGTAAAGAGGCTTGGCTCTGGTCTCTCGGGGGACAATCTTCCAGGGGAGATGGTCGATCCGACGAGCCACCATCGAGTTTCAGGCTGACTTCGAGCCTCCGGCGCGCGAATCGTCTGATGGCCGGGTAAAGCCGGCCGGCGCCGAATTACCCCTCAAGATTATCGATGTGATGGTTTCGGCTCGCTCACTATCTCGACCTGTCGAAGCGTCGGTCGTTGATTCGGCGTCGAATCGCCAAGGGAGTTGCTTGACCGCACTCGTTGTATTGTAGAATCCTGGCGAAGCGCGATAGATGCCCGATGCCACAGAAGAAGTGAAGTTGCAGCGGTAAACCACAGACCCGGGTTGCGGACCGGTGATGACAACGCGGAGCAATCGCCGCGGTTGACCGGTCTCGGCGGGAGGTGAGCCACCGGACACATTTGACATGCTATGTCCGCTTCTTCGGCCTTCTCCGGTTCTTGTGGGGTTTTTCCCAGGGTTCCAGGGACACAGGAGTGTAGAGCCATGCTGCAGAGCTCTTCATTGCTTTGCGTTCTCGCTTAATGCGTTCATTTGAGCAACGTACTGAGCGTCCCTGTTCAGAGCTAGCAGGAGGCAGGAATATTCGATATCTTGGGGCAGACGAGGCGTTGGACGCACTTCTGTGAAGGCGATGAGGCCGTCAAGTCTCAGTGACTCAAATGGGAGGATGGGATGAATGGTGGGAGCAACTGATGGGCGTAAGTGGGGCACTACTGAAGCAGCGCGCTACCGCTACTGGACTCATCCAAGGACACCTGGGGGCAAATTCTGGGGCACAGTGGGGAAATTACTAAAACGCTCGCAGATTTTTTAAGTGTAGCTGTTCCGAGTTTGTCCCAGGTGGAACCCTCCAGTTGGTTGAAGCCGTGTCGAAAAGCCCTTCCAACTTCCAACGGTGTATCACTTCCGATGTGTAGGTGCCGAAGGGAATTCATCAGGTTAGGTTACAGCAGGATCGATGTGAACTGACTAAGCCCGGCACCCGGCCGCCGTGATGTCGAGGCGCGGGACCGTGGTGTCGAGCGGGACACCGTGGTTCGCCAGCATGCAATCGCGAATTGCGCCGCTCGTGCTTTGAGGGGCTTTGAACCAAGATCGCCATGCGAGTGCGAAAGTGTTAGTAAACGATTATCCGCTCGATCATGGAGCGATCATGATCATGACGCAATGGGTTCATGACTCCACTACCTGCTAGCCGCCGACGTCTCGTGATCGGCGAAAGCCTCGCACCAGAAGGCGCGTCATCGAACCTATCGGCCAAGATAGCGGTCGAGATGTATCTTCGCGCGGTGCATAGGCGAATACACGGCATGAAGTTTTCAACATAGTGGGGGGCCCGGTGCCAATGATACTACGGGGCTTTGCCCCTGGCACGTCATCTGATTGTGTGATCCGCCCAAGCAACGGCCGGAAGCGAAGGCACGGACGAGCCTACCGCTGGCCACCAATGCTCATGCCGTCGAAGTCACGAGCTGGTCTAGACCGACGGGCCTTGTCAGCTGTGAAGGCTCCGCCTTGAATGGCAAGGTATTACCTTCTTATTGGGCGGAGTGCATCGCGGAATGAGCAGCACATCGAAGTCAAAGGTTCTCACGGGATTCCAGTGTCCAGGCGGTCACTCTGGAGTCTGTTCCGAGATTCGCACCAGATGTCTACCCTGGCGCGCGCTCATCAGGGCGTCATCCGCAGATTCGTTCCGCATATCCGACCGCAGAATGCTTATCAAATATCCGTATCGCCGCGTGAGCAGCGGACATCCATGGGGAAGAGGATTCCTCCATGGTGTGTCCTTCTAGATTAACAATCGAGGCGACCTCGATTATCGGACCAATACTCGTCGAAGAATTAAATCGAAGCGGATATCTTGGTTGTCTGAGAGTTAAGCTATTCTCAAGGACCTTTCTTTGCGAAGCTAATCGGCGATCCCCACGGGCGGTGCCGGTTGTCGGCGGTTAGGAATGCTGGAACTCCCGTCTGAAAGCATACTTGTCGAGTGTGAGGATCAACCGACCTCTTACGGCTTCAGGCGTTTGGGAAGCGAACTCGGTCAAGCAACAAATAGCAAGGGAAGCAAGGATTTTGACTGGTTCGGGCCCCTGAGGGAGAGGTACAACCTAGTCCGTGATCTGTTTCGAGTATCACGAGGAAAAGATTACAACGTTATAGTCATGAGGGTATCAGAGCATTTATTAAGGCGGATGGAAAGATGCATGTAATCGCTGTTTAGCCAGGGAAGGGACGTCCCGAGCTCCTCCCCGGGCAAGATGGGATCTTGCCTGGGCCTGGGCAAGGATGGTTTGCTCGGGGAGAGATCGGTACCTAGCCGCGGGAGAAAATGAGGGGATATCCTGGACATCCCTCCAAACCCCATCAATTTTTATTCAAAATTTTAAAAAAAATACTCTACCGTTTAAAAAAATTAAAAACCTAGCCTCTTCACGACCAATCGTCGGGCGTGTAATAATTTCCCGCCTGACCGTTGGGCCGTAAATGCGCCGGACAAATCCCGCCCGACGGTTGGGCAGGGAATCAAAAAATTCGCCCTATGGACGAGCGGGACTCTCGCGCGGGCAATTCCGGCCTGCCCGATGAATGAGCGAGTTTTGCGTAATATAAGCGAGCGGTTGCTCCTTAGCGGCCACGCGCCAACCGAGGGAAAGGCACTGGGAGAGAAAGGGAGAAAGCAAGAGAGGAAGGGAGAAAGAGAGAGAGAAAGTGAGGAAGAGAGAGAGAGAGGGGGAGGAAGGGAGAAAGGAAAAAAAGAAGAAAAAAGGTAAATTGTTTTTATAATTTTGTAATGTAGATTAATTTAAAACTTGGTAGGTTAGCCATACGGATAATATTATTTATTTTACGTTAATTAGTTTAGAATATTGGTGGGGATATTATTTATGGTAATTAGAAATACGAAATAATTAGGACATAAGGTAGGGCCACTTGGCTAGGGCATTAGTGTTTAGGGCATAATTTAGATTATTATTTACGGTAGATTGCTAGGGCATTATTTAGGGTAGGTTTTTAGAGCAATATTTATGGCATTATATCAGGTCTTTTTAAGGGTAATTGGTTGCCGGCATTATATATGCCATGTTGTAGACAAGACGTTTTAGATAATTTGTACGTTATTAATTAGGGTTAGGTCGATTACCTACACCCAAGCGGGATAGATCTGTTAAGTGTAAAAAGTGGGAGGACATAATTTAGGGTAATATGGTAATAAAATTATATTTTGAGATTTATTATGGAGAGGGAGAGGTTATGCATTGCCAAGTGGGATAGACCTAAGTATGGTCCGGTCAGTTGCTCTAGGGATATCAAGGCCGAGGGAAAGGACATTTGCGGGTTACATAACTGGTTACTACGGACGTTAGAATTGAACCTGGACGAACATATGATCAACATCAGTGCAGTGGTGAGTTGTGCTAGGGAAGGGTTTTTTGGGGCTGCTTAGATCCGATCAGCCGAATTGGAGCGCTATGTGGAGATTGCAACAAGACCATGATCTCCCTAGCGTTGTTTGCCCAGGTAGAGCTAAAAGTAGTAGTTGGGTCAAACAAGGCCGGCGAGGAAGGGGCAGAGGGGCGCAGTAGGCAGAGGGGGCAGAGGAGGTACAGGAGGCATAAGGGACAGAGGGTGTGGAGGTCACGCCGCAAGATGTAATGCAATGTTGGGATACAGCGGATCGGGAGGGTATGGTAGGAAGATCATAGGAGGCGGCAGGTGTGATAGATGAAGGGGTAGAAATTGAGGCAATAGTACAACAGATGGAGGTAGAGGATGCAGAGCATTAGTAGTCCTTGATGAGGACATATCAGACGATGAGGAACGTGCTGGACAAAATGTTGTGTTGGCTGAGTGAAACTTCTGCAACTTTGAAGATTTACATGTTGATGAAGGTACAAGGAGGAAATGGGAATACCATAAGAACGAGGTGTCACAAGGATCCATATACCCCACCAAGGAAGCTGTTATGGATGCTGTAAAGTACTGGGCACTGTCGCTTAGAAGAAAATTTAGGGTGTAGAAGTCTAGCAAGAGTGCGTACGATGTGAACTGTGTAATGCCCGGCTGCCCTTGGCGGGTTCATGCCTTCAAAGAAAAGTGGGTGGATTATTGGATGTGCTCCATAGTGACAGAGCACAGGAACCTGAATTCGACCTTCGTAGCGGTGGTGATGTATTCGTAAATAGTAGATAACATCAACTATGAGCCTCGTTCCATAATTCGAGCCATTGAGGACCAATTTCAGTACAAGATCAAGTATCCTATAGCATGGAGGGCAAAACAAAATGATGAGACCATGCTCATCATAGATAGAACCAACACCACATACATATGGTCATTACCAAGTGTTGCTGCAATTACTTCGGCTATGTCGGCATCTTTCACTACATCTACGACAAGTTTGCGACAGTTCACGGCATCTTCTACTTCGTCTACATCTAATATGGTGGCTCCATCAATGTTACTTCATCGACCTCCACCTTGGCGGTCGATCACACGATTGCCCTCCTCGGCTTTTGGACATGGCGCTATCACCTTCATCGGTTCGGCCACCACCTTGGCGCCTCCCATCTTGACGGTATTCAAGAAAGGCGTATTCCACCTCGTCCATCCCTCAGGTCATACAAGTCACGTCGCTCCAAGGCTGGCCCAAGAAAGCCAATTTGGTCACGAGTCAGTTCGGCCGTCTGCAAGCACAACTTCAAGCAGGCGCCCAGGCCACATCTGAAGTCCGTTTTCAACGTTCTACCACTTCACGGAAAGCTTAGGAGATAAGCTTTCCAATGGATCTTGTCGCATTGCAAAATTCCTCCTGGAGCGTTGGGAATCATTAAAACAAGGTACTGCATCATCCAGTTAGGCCAAACTGGGCCTTGTAAGCACATCGGGCCCCAAGCCCACGTGGTGGACGCCCTAGGAAAACCCTAGGACGTCCAGCACATCCCTCTAACCATCTCCCTCTTATAAATTCAGTAGCCGTCATCGTTTAGACTCGGTTTTGTTAGATTAAAGTTTAGCCTTTGCTACTTTTCTTATGTCATGCGTGTCGGTTAGACCGCTGTATTACTAGTCTTGAACCCCACCTACTCGTTTGTGCCTAATTCATATTTGCAATTTCAGATTGCGTTTATCTTATTCTTGCTCGTTCTTGATTGCTTGCGAGGAACAAAGACCTTCGTGGTCGAGGTTGATCGCGCGCATGAGATCAATAACCCTCTGGAGTTGGTGTATCGGTCGCTAAGGCGCAACGTACTGGACGGTTGTAGTCGGGCCGTCAACATCGATTCCTCCACCAATCGATAGTTATCCCTCTCATCGAAAGATCGGGACCCCTGTTGTTATCACAAAAGGCTTTGGAAATTCGGTTTGGTACATACGAAGCATCGTACGCGAACCTCCCAGCCATATTGGAGACCATAAGGAGGAGGAATGCAGGACGCACTACGATATTAAGGAGTACCCCATATCCGGCTTGGACATTGGCAAGTGGGTTTTGCAGCGTGCTTTATTTGTTTTGGGATCTTGCATAAATGCCTTTAGGTATTGCTGGCTTGTTCTATGCGTTGATAGTATATTCCTCACTGGCAAGTGCAGGGGGCAGATATTGACGGCAATTACTGTAGATGGCAACAACCAGGTTGTGCCCATGGCCTTTGCTTTCGTGGAGGGTGAAAATACAGACAGCTGGTACTAGTTCCTAAAGCATTTGAAGCATGGAGTCGTCTTAGGGAGGCCGAATGTATGTGTGATACACGATAGGCATGCTGGCTTGCTACGTGCAATTGAAGATATTAAGCACGGTTAAGATAACCAGGGTCACGCGCAGTGGGTGGACATATAGAGCAAGTGGTGCATGAGGCACATGGGGGCAAATTTCTTTAGGCACTTCAAAAAACAAGCATCTCATGAATCTTTTCAAAAGGCTGTGCAAGCAGAATCAACAATGGAAGTTTAACAAACTATGGAAGACCCTGGACTAGCTGACCATGAAGCAGACTGCTGAGGCATCACATACTCCACAACCGGGGTAGAGGCACTCCGATAGTAAGGTGTTTTTCAGACTGGATCAATGATGACCCGAAAGAGAAGTGGGCTCGGCTATATGACACGGAGGGGGTTTGATATGGGATTATGACCACAAACATAGCAGAGGTATACAACTAGGTGATGCAAGGGATGAGGGCACTTTCTCTGGCTGCAATTGTGGAGGGGATTCTTCACGGTACATTCAGGTACTTCATGGATCGGTACCGTGCAACGTGCAATGCTATGGCTAACAACCGTTTGATCTACTCCACCATGATTACGAAGTACATAGAGAAAAAGATGAAGAAGACACAAAAACACGTACTATCACCTATGGGAGCTACTAAGCTGAGGTATGAGATAATCTGCATGGACAGGGGACGCCGGGGTGGGAGACATGAGAGGGCAAGGCAGGAGTGCATTATCCATGATGACACTTGCATCTGCTCGTGCTGCAAGCCCAAGCATCTACACAAGCCATGCTCCCATGTACTCGCTGTTGCTTCCATGATGAATCATTCCACCCTTCTATACATGTCAGAGAACTCCATGAAGGAGGTGGTCCTGAACACATGGCATGGCGAGATATATGGGTATGCAATTTTTGACACAAGTCCGGAATGTCGTCATGTCCCGGACAGGCAATTGATGAAGTGCAATCTTGGCCAGCGACAGCACCGTCGGATTCGAAATCACATGGATCAGTCTAAAGCTGGACGAGAAGCGAAGAGATGTAGTAGGTACAATGAGTCGACACGCATAAGAGACCGCAACAGGTACAATGAGTCGGGTACTTGGATCTACAGAAGCGCAACATGCCAAGCTGGGCGGTACTTGGATCTCTGAGCGGAGTCCTTGAACAGGGTGGACAGGCGACATCTCGATGACTGTTGATCTTTCGTGTTATATTTCGAAATGTATGGGAAAACTGTATGGCCTTTCATGTTGTAAAAGTACCGTTCTAACACATTTTAAGCGCTATATTGAGACGATGTCTGCATGTAGTTTTGTATGAAAGCGTATATTTTGCTTTCGATGGAGATGTTATATTTATGTACCCATGTTTTCTTGTTTATTGGTGCGTGTATTTGTTCGTTTGAGCATGTCATTATTCATCTGTAGCACTGTTTCTTTATGGATTTATTTATGGATGCAGTAATATTTTGATACTTTGATGTTAAATATGGTTTAATTTTTAAAATGTTTGTTGCTATATTTGTAAGAAATGTTACTAATAGTGTTGCATTGCAAGTTCTAGCAATTATGGCAAACGGGGACGACGAGCAGCAGGAGCCGCGACAGCGAGAGTTTTTTGACCCCTCCCTCAACACACGGCACCGATCGTACCTTAGTGCCGTGTCTAGCGTCGAGCTAGGGGTGTTTCGCACAAGGACCCCCAAGGAGTTACTCACCTTGGACCTCCGTTGGGTGGAGAGGTAAACATTGAATTCACATTTTCCCTGACGTGGTTGTATGGTTCAGACTAACTTGAAATTTTTTGCAGCTTGCGGTTCTCCGGCTTGCTTCCACTTTGCCAGATGATTGAGCCACTGCACAGGGTTGGTCAAGGAGCCCGCTAGGTGTGACGCACAGAGGCGGTTCAGCTACGACCGGTCCTTGCTTGCTGCCCTCGTCGACCGTTGGATGCCTGAGACGCACACCTTCCACCTCCCGTGCGGGGAGATGGCACCGACCCTGCAGGACGTGGCGTTCGTTCGTGACTGTCGTGTGCCGGTGTGTCAGTGGTCGCTGTCGATGTCTCGCCACCTTGGCATGAGCAGTTGGTTGGGCGCTTCGGCAGCATCGTCCGGCGGCCATGTTCTGGCATGTATAGGCCATTTCCACAGTCCGAGATAGGTGGGCCGCCCAAGAGGTGGATACTGCAGTTCACGGTAAGCAATCTCAAACTTTGTGATTACTTTGAAATGATTGTGCTAATGTGTATTCATTCTTTCTTTGAACAGGCCGTGCTCATCCACCCTGAGGGGGATGACACCACCATCTAGAGACACCTGGAGGCGTACCTGTTGTGGCTCTTCGGCTGGGTAATGTTCACCAGCACGGAGGGCCACATCGTGGACAAGATGCTTGTTCAGTACGCCAGGGAGGTGGCTGATGCCTACCCGTACAAGGTGCCACAGTACAATTGGGCGTCGGCGGTCTTGGCAGCAACATGCAGAGGCATGTGCAATGCCTGCATGAAGGAGGCGCAGCCCATACTTGGTGAGTGACCCCTTCTTTTGCAGCTGTGGTCCTACGAGAGGATCGCCATTGGGCAGCCTCTCATGGATCACAGACCTTGCGAGGCCGCTTTCTACCACGATAGTATGGAGGACACACCGATGATGGGTTTTTTATTTGGTTCCGTCGCCGGGTATGAATTAATGACTGCTATTTCTTGTTTACATGCACGTCATTTCTATCAGATATGGCAATTTTATGAAATGCTTTTTGTAGCCTACGTGGGCCCATGTTCAGTCACAAAGGGACTACCCCAACTACGTGTGGCAGTTTGACGACCTCCACGAGGAGGATGTCTTGTGGATCCCGTACAGTGCGGACCACGTGCATGAAGGAGAATGCAATGCTACGCTAGCCGGAAAACAAAATTTTTCTACCGCGAACACCCAGGAAACATGCGAGTTAGAGATCATAGAGCGTTACTCTTGGAGCACGTTAGCAGCAGAAGTAGAGTGGGTGAAGCATCCCCGCATGCTCCGAAGCACTGTACGTAGTCGAACGCGACGTGGTACAACTTCTCCTCGTCGCGGATCGCCGTCACAACAACGTCGTTGTAGTCGTACAGTTGATGTAGCCGATCAAATCGATCAACGCCAACGCAAGAGCGATGACGCCTCTACGGTATCCACACGTCCGGGGTGGGAACACCACGCGCTGTTGTGCTAGCGCGCACGGCTAGTGTTTTAGGGGTAGTGGGACGCGGCGGCGGCGGCTAGGGCTTGTGGTAGGGAGACTCTAACACCGCACGCACCCACGCCTCCTTTATATAGAGCGCACTAACGGGCCTTCTATGATAGAAGCCCACTAGGACTCGTGCAAATAGATCTTCTACAATAGAAATCCATTAAGACGCCAGCGGATGCAATTCCACATAAACCCACTAGGATCCAATCCATCAGACATGATCCAACCCGTTAAGTGTGTGACCCATTAGGCTCATTTACAAGTCGGCCGTGGTCCCGGAGAACCCTTTCCCCAGACCACAAGTCAATAGCGGTACCTAGCAGCACATATTGACCCCGAATGTACATAATGATCGAATCAGCTGAACCATGATACACTCACATAGGATCCTTTTGCCACACGATATCAGTCAAGCTCAAGGCGAGAAGCGTGCCACCCTTGTGATAGCTCGACAAATTCACTCGTCAATGTAATGGATATAATTCATTATTAACTCTTTAATTACTTTGGCATGGCCATGCACTTTTTCTTATCCATCCACACCGAGGACCTAGAGATATCTCTCCTGTTATCAAGGAGGGGCAAATTCCATCTTGATCTCTTACATCTCACGTCATGTTTCATGGCATACCCGTAAGCTACCTTTATAACTCCCCTGTTACGGTGAGGCGTTTGATAGACCCAAAGTATTCAATTACGCATGCTGAGAATCAATAAGAATCTCAGGTCAAAGGATCGTATAGGTATACCACTCGAGACTACACCCCGATGGCACTTCTAAGATAACAATCTTAGCAGTGTCTCGAAATGGGTCTATCCAACCCCATGTTCTCTAAGATGTGCCCACATTATTAATTTGATATCTCTATATCTATGGTATGTGAAACATTACCATCAATCAATACATGTGCTGGTCAGATCACTATTGTCCCACATAATGATATGTGACGAGGTATCATTTAGAATAATATCATATAACCAATGTGTTTCACAATTAAGTCATACTCAATGAACAATGGAGTGATATTTATTCATGGAACTGATAAGTACATGAACATAGACGTATGATACAATCATCTCACATGATCGCCTCTAGGGAATATCACCAACAGTGCATGCTCGCACACCACATGGTCTCTTCTCGCTGTGCGACCGCGACGCTCCTTACTGGCTTACAAGGAAGACGGGCCTCTTCAACATCTTCGTCGAGGAGTACTCACCCCATCGGGTGATGTGCCAGTTCCGGCGGCTTCAGCAGTTTTTTCTTCCTGTCGACCACACCGTGCTGCCATAGGCACATCGGTAAGAGCTATTCTCTTTCGTCGATATGCTTATATTTTGCGTCTGTGTGCGACTCGATTTGGTAATGTTGTAGGTTGACTCGACGAGGCCACACCGCAACCTTCCTTTGGGGATCGGTGATGGTGCCTTGGGTTGAGGTCTGGGCCTACGTCCTACATGATGTGGTTCACGAGGATCGATTGTATGCCGACGCTTTGTAACCGGCGTACTTACGGTGGTACAGCCAAGCCACCCGGACCCACGTAGGCCACACACCGAAGATGGAGGTGCAGCATGAGACGAGCGTTACGGACATGTACTCAATGCACTGGGTGTAAGCTTACTACTAGGCGGTACATAAATTACACCCTGTTCTATGTTATCGTCTTTTTTTTGCAATTCGTGTTTCCACGGGCTGACGCATGTGCTCCATATAGTAAGAGCTCATGCGGCAGACCAATCTGAGGCACGGACGGCCCTGCATCGCCTGTAGAACGGCCTTCGGTACACTGGTACGGAGCTTCTGTCCACCTTCTGCCGTATTTACGAGAAGACCTCGCCGGCGATGTGGCTCGCATCGTGTTGTGCACCGCCTGACCCTATAAAGCGGACCCCGGCGACTAAGTACCGACCACCAGGTAACTTATCGATCATACCTTCGCACGATGACTTGTTCGTAGATCACATATATGAATCAATGCCATACGTGCAGGCACAAGGAGGTATGGCTCATCGTCAGTACCTCCACTCTAGCCGACAAGGAGGCCTCACGTCGACGAGCCAGGGACCTCCGTGCAGGGAGTAGCTCGTGCCTCCTGGAGGGATCACGAGGTTGGGCCTTCCTCCTATGCTAGGCCGTCCTCCCAGGCACCTAGCCGGCTCTCCACCAGGCCTAGGTAGGACGAGCTTGGGACGTCGTGGTAGCCCAGGCGGGTGCCGCCCACCAGGCAAAGCCTCTTTCCTGGAGTGTGGCGGCCTGGTGTGACATAGGCGTCCCCGACTCCCCACGTTGACGTTGGAGGTTAGTGCGCGCATTACATACGTAATGAAGTATGTATGGATTTTCTTAAAAACTATAACAAGTATGTACAACAGGTAGCTTCCTTGGTGACTGGGATAGCTCGACCTACGCCAGCCCTTCGGACCCGTACCTTCCTGTCGGGAACCCCTCCTGGCAGAGACGGGTCCCTTCTGTACTTTACCTGTACTAGTCCCCAGAACTTAGATCATAATCATAATGATTAATTTACATATTACATCAGAGTGCGCCACATGGCGTAGTTACAACAGTTTGGCTTGATGGTCTTACAAAAGCGAAAGTCTTTATTTTACAAATTACAACTCCCAAAAAAGATAAACCAAAACAACCCCACAGGCAGAGCTGGAAGAGCGCAATCCTAGGCATCAGGATATTCCTCATCCTGGACTCCGTCAGAGAAGATGTAGGCTCTAGGATCACCATCTTTTGGCTCACACTAGTATTCCGAACCTGCGCATTGGAATGCACAGCCCCGTGGTAAAACGCGAGGGTGAGTATTGGTGCAAATACTCGCAAATCAACTAACATATGAACATGCACGACTTAGACAAAGGGAGGGTAGGGATTAATTGCGGAAAGCAAGTTTTGAAATAGTTCACCTAAGGTTTGAAAAGCAATTTAGGAAAGAAGTGAAGTAGTCAAGTCAATTGATAAAACATTTAAATCATCCGGCCCCAACCGGCTCATGCCTGAAAACTGGCTCATACGATACAAATCGTGGTTTTCATCCAAAACATTTTCCTTACGGCTAATCCATCGAAAGACCATTCCCTCTCAACGGTTAAACCACCGTAGGGACAAATCCCAAATATCGGCTAAACCACCGATGGTCATCTCCTCATGGCTAATCACCGTAGGCGCCTAAAACGTTTGCAGCACCTACCAGTTTTCTCTTTTAAAGAATTTAGAAACAGAGGGGAGAAAACTACCATTGTGGCAGCGCCACTGTCGTCCACCCTTAACCGTGGGCACGGCTATCTAGATAGTTTTACACTTTGCAGAGATCGTAAGCTTTACCCATGAGACATGATTCCCTCCCGTCAGAGGTCATCACGACAAGGCCTTTAACAGTCTAGCTCCTAGCTTGGCATCCCCTCTAAGGTTTCCACCGCAGCGTTGGTAACCCCTGTTGGCTGAAGCACCCTCTTGAGTCTGGTAGGTCAGCGATAACCTCGCTTCCACTCCACCACATGGGATTTCCAAAGTAAAAGTTCAAACGGTACTCAGCCAGGGCCTGTCCATAGAAGCACTCATGGTCGCACTGTTGTACATAGTCTTGACAACCACAATGTTGTGGTCCTTATGGACTGGGGTGGTTCTCACACTGGACCCAAGTCTCGTGGTCACCGCACCCGCCAAACAATCCATTCACCCCAATGAAGTTTTGCAAACATTTTCATAAACCCCTAGTGACATACCTGCCATCCAGCACTAACAGTTTTCCCACAGTAGCACCCTGCTACTACTAATCAAATGAACATTTGCAAATAGAGAGATACTTTGAATCAAAACAGATATTAAATTAGGGGTGGTTTATTAATCATGTGGCAAAACTGCCATTAAGGACCAATAGCACGACTAAGCAAGATTAATTAAGCTAATCAAGGATTGGCAAGTAATTAAGAATTAATTAGCCTAAGGTTATCAAGAATCAGGATTAATGACATAACTAAAGTGTATTAGGTTCTTAACTAAACTCCTACAAAAATAATATTGTTCGATTAACATAGTCATGCACCTTTAATAAACATCTAAGAAAGCATTTGTAAAACTAGGCATCAATATGATCGAAGGCAATTAGAGAGGGATTGTCAACAATGACTTGCAAAAGGTTAACAGTGACTTGTCGTGATCGAAGTTGAGCTGCTGTTGGACTTGGTCTTTGAGTCCCGACGTGAACTCGACCGGATCTAGCCATAGCAAGCAACACACATTCAACACATTGCATGAAAATATGCATGCAAAAATAAATAAATGAGTATGCATGAGTATGATAAAGTAATGCTTGCATTGGGTTATGATTTTTGGAAATCGTTCTTACTTTTAAAAAGGTATAAACCATTAAAAGCAATTAGATAAATCATTTTCTATTGAATAATCAATGCGGAAAATTAAACCAAAATATAATATAGATGAATTAACATTTTTTAATTTTATTAATGCATTTTTAAATTTAAATTTCATTTTAAATAGGTGTAAATAATTAGCATAATATTTAATTCATTATCTTATACTTGGAAAATCATAGAAAACCATTTAATAATATGAATGAAATTATATGAAAGGTATTTTTAAATGGAAGAGTGAGTTTTTATAAATTTTTAGAAATTTGTTTCACTGGATTTGGAGTTATATAATTAAAGATATAAAAATAACAATTTTATCAACATTATAAATTAACAAATCAATAATCAGGCCGGACTACACAGTGATTTGCTGCCATTGTGTAGCCTAGAACCAATGGCACGTGAGCGCGCGTCCTAGTGTGGCTCGGGTCGTCCGCACGGCCCAGAAGGAGGCTATCCAGCGTGGAGGCGCGACGCGACCTAGGCGCGGGGACGGAGCGCACGACGGCCTAGCCTGGTTTAAGACGCACGCACGGCAAGCTTAGCTTAGCGCTTCGGCTAAGAAAGGAGGGGCGGCGAGCCCACCATTAGTTGCTCGGGCGGTGAAAGTGAGCCCTCCATCGGCGACCTCTGGGTAGTAGCGGCGAGTGCTCGGGCGTGGCGATTCCGGCGAGCGGCGAGTCACCGACGACGGGGAGGGAGGGGGAAAGAGAGAGGGAGGCAAGCGGTGCCCGAGGTAGGGTCAGTCGGCCAGGAGGTGGTCGATGACGAGCTCGGCGCCGATCGAGGTGGAAGGTGGTGGTGGTGCTCCATCAGCCGGCCAGGAGGAGGTCACCGACAAGCTCGGCGCCGGTCAAAGTGGAAGGAGGTGGTGGTGCTCCGTCGGCCAGCCGAACGACGGTGAGGTAACGGTGGCAGCGGGGTCGGTGAGCCAGAGGGAGGGATGGGGAGCAAGAGGAGAGCGACGGCGCGGGTCGAGGTGGACCGAGGCGGCGCAGCAGCGTCACCGGGGCGAGGCAGAGAGGAAGGCATGTGGGTGGCTATTTCTGGCAAGGGAGGGGCAGCGTCAAGGACAGGAGCAGGCTCCTAGGGGTGTAAAGGTGATGCGTAAGCAAGAGAGAAGGAGGATTACTGGCCGTGTAGCTTCGTCGGCGTGCGGGGTGGCTCAGGCTTCGGCGACGGCTCCGACAATCTCCGGCGACGGCGACGGCGGTGGCCTAATAAAATGGGGGGAAGGAAGTGAGAAGGGGAAGGTGATAGGAGGGCATGGCCGGGGAGGAACTCACTTGGCGGATCTGGGAGAGAGCAATGAGGGACGGAGAGGGGACTACCTCAATCTATCCGAGAGGAGGGAGCCAGGAGTGAGCGAGAGAGAATGGATAAGGGGGGAGGGGGTGGAGAAACCCAAGAAAATGGGTTAAATGGGAATAGAGAAGGGGCAAAAATTGAAAGGGCAAAATGGAAGGCTATTTTGGGAATGTCCACCCAAAATGGGAAGGGCCAAAAAGGGAAATTCCCAATTAGGAAAAAAGAATGACAAGTGGGACCCACTTCTCATGAGTGAGGGACAAGAGAGAGGATTAGGGCTAGAGCCTAATTATAAAATAGACCTTTGCTAAATTTAATTAACTTAATTTGAAACCAAATTTTACTTAATTTAAGTTTAAATTTTGCTATATTCTAACTCAAAATGAAATTATTAATTTATAAATTGTTAAAATAGGTTTTCAGCAAATTAAACATTTTGCAATTAAATATCTTAAAAGCAAAACTTTTAATTAGGCTTTAGGAAATGAAATATAGTAACATGCACATTTTCAAAAATGATTTTTGAAATGCTTAAAATTACATTCAATTATTTTGCATTTTTAGATTTTTGAAAATGGGGATGTTACAAACCTCCCTCCTTAAACGGAATCTCGACCCCGAGATTCGGAAGAGCTTAGAAAAAAGGCTGGGAAACTCTACCCGAAGATCTTCGCGCTCCCAAATTGCTTCTTCTTCGGAGTGATCGCTCCACTGAACCTTGTAAAGCTTGATCACCTTGGTTCTGGTCTGACGAGCAACTTCGCCCAAAATCCGAAGCAGATACTCCTTATTGCTGTTGGATTAATTAAATTAATCAGAACACTGTAACAGCAACTCTTAATAATTTGTAGAAAATACTTTAGATAAAAGTACTTTAAAACTATATGTTATATTATGGGTATTTTAATTAGGGTGTTTACTGCATCATCATCATCCTCACAAATCCATTCGCTATCGCTCACACCACCGTTATCTTTATCCTTTCGTAGAGATATAAACTTAGGTGGACTCAAGGAACTTCCTTGATATTTTGGAAAGATATAGTTATGACATTCTCTCACGATTCACCGATCGCTAGACTAAGCGTGTTGCATCTCATGCATCATTCTTCTTGTTGCACATGGTTGTTTATTCATTGTTGAATCGCTCCATTATTAGACACTAAGGAGCAAGAAGGATCGTTCGACGACACTCAAGAAGACTCCCACTACACTTAGGACCAAGGTGAGTTAACATCCAGTTAGATCATATTGCTATCCAATTTTCTAAAGTATTTCATTTAAGTTATCAAAATGCATGCTCTTTAAGTATGAATGCGTACTTGATAATCATGATATATCATGTCTTGTCAATTTCTTATTATTGTTCCACCATGAATGATCTTGCCTTGATGATATCATGCCTCCTTTGATTCTAATAATGATTGCCTTGATGATCACCCCTTGTTAGCCTGGTTAGGTTAAACTAAAATGGTTTAGACTCTTAAGTCTGGTTAAAATTTGCTTAGACATTACTCAAGTCCAACTAATAATTTTAGACTTAGTCGCCTCGGAATGGTGAACCGAAATTTACCGGACATGATACACACTAAATTTGAACATTTCGAACTTGGGCTTGGCAAGCCAGCGTGGTGTGGTGGTTGTGGTTGTGGTTGTGTAATGCGGATGTGGTCTAGCATGTTGATAAGGTTGGTTGGAGTAGCTAAGGCTACATGGTGTTGAGAAGAGGGTTCTCGGTGCAGAAAGGAGCGCAGAGTAACACGCGTAGCTGCCAAGCACTGTACGTCACTTGCCTACGGGAGGTGGTTCTGACACATCGTGTGCGTTACACACGGAGGAATGATAACAGAAGAAGGGAGTGATTGTGGTTAAGTGTGGACTGGCTAGTCTGAGGTTCTAAGAGTGGACCAGATGGGTGTGCAGAGAGGCACGCAGTAGGAAGTCATTGACTAGGTGCCTGCGGGAATTGGTTCCTAGCACCACAACGCGTTGCCATCGCACGGTAGTGCGGACGAGGGGCCCATCGTTAGCGAGAGTGCACCATGGCAAACCCTAGTCCGAGGGGAAGACAAGTTCATGTCGTCATCCATGGGATAATCTAGGTCATATGTCGCCAGAAGCCATGACTCTAGGGTGGGCTTGGCAACCCAACTAGAGAAGACCGGGCATTGCATGGGAGTATGATCCACAACCGGTGTGCCTCACTCGGAAGATGATGGCGGGGGTAAGGTGGAAGCTTAGTATGAGAATGAGATGTGGTATGAGAATGAGAACGTAACTTAACTTTCAATCATTGATTAGTAGAACTTCGGATTAAAACTGCTAAGTTATAGGTTTTGGTTTATAAAACTTGCTTTCTGCAACTAAACAAACCCCAACCTTTCCTTTGGAGCCTCTATTACTAAATGCATTAGGTTGGGTGTTAACTTGCCAGTGTAGTTTGATTGCACACTAACCTCGCACACACTCACTATTTTAGATGATGGCGTCGAGCAAGACCCACATGAATGCCATGAAGATGGAGAACCAAGGTTCGTTGATGATCAAGATGAGGTGTAGGGTGACGCTCCAGTCGCGTGCGTAGACATAGTTGACAGAGTTTTCTTTTGTTTACGTATGTTTGTCATCGCACTCTGATATTTGAATTTCTGTTCTTAATACTATTTGTCCAATGCGCCGGCTTGTAATACTTATTAGCCCTCGGGCTTAAAACAAGTTGTTAATTTAATTTAATGACATCCGCTTGTATTAAATAATCCGGCTATGTAAATGGTGTGCACTAGTGTACTGATTGAGAGACTAGTACAAATCTAGTGGTGTAGGAGAGGCTGCTAACACTAAGATAATATTTTGTTAAACCAAGTGAGAAGATTGGACACAACCAAGGCAGTACTCACCTGGGGTTATACTTTGAAGCCGATCGAAAGGCGATGAGCAACAAGTCGATCAAAGACAAAATACGACGAAACTACTCTAAAGCGATGAAAAGTAAAGAACAGGTAAAACTAGATGCGTTTGATTGATCTGATGATGATTTGCACGCCTTAGGGGCTGACTAGATATCCTAACTCAAACTAGGACTCTTTTATTTGTAACCAATATAGACTCGATCTTTATCTTCTACTTTTACCTAATACTACCTAATATACCCAGACTTAGCCGATCCGGACTTTCTTTTGCGTCTGTTTCACGCCCCGTCAATCAGACTAGGACTCCTCTTTCTATGTCTGTCTTAGCCGACTCGGACTTCCCTTTTGCGCCTGTTTCTAGCTTGTATTCCTCTCAGGTCCAAGCCGATTTCCATAAGTTTCTAGAACGTCGGCTAATTCCATAATTAGGTCACACACGCTCCTAATTTTGGGATATGACAATCATGTCCCAAAATTTCTCCAAATATCGGCTTCATCTTCATACATCCCCCTTATCTATTTTGCCCTTGACCTTTGGTGTCCTTCTTTAGCTAACCGTCAGTTTTCCAAGAACTTACTCGTTATTTCGCTCATTAGCATTTTACTGCACTCGAAGGTTAGCCTCCTCGACTTTACTTCTATAAATAGTGCCGCTGTCATTTTCACTCGTACGCTCTCGAATCTTTCTGACCTCTGCAATCGGCTTATACATCTTGTCGTCGATTCACAATTTTCTTCCATTCTTAGCCAATCTTCCCGTTCCTTTCTCCTCAGCGAAGATGAGTTAGGTACATACTCTGATCTTCGGTCTTCCTAATACCTACACCTTAGGCCTGGTGGGGAACATTGATCCATCGGTTATAATTCATTTGGATGTCCCCCGTCTCCCTCTAAATGTTGTGGAGGCCAACATAGAAGGCTGGAAGGATAGCTTCCGATCATGGCCTATTGAGATTGTCAGATGGTAAAACTGGTTTATTAGTGTATCACCTAGTAAGAGGGCTGAATGGGAACAGCTAGGAATAACCGATTGTATTCTTCCTTCCTTATCTAGCCCAACTGCCAACGAGTCCATGCTAGCTGCAACCAGTTATTTCTGGTCCGATACCTTCAACACTTTCATGCTCCAACCCAGACCGATAGGACCTACTCTTTTGGATGTAGCTATGATGTGTGGTCTCAGGCTGGATGGGAGCAACCATTAGCTTACGACCTATCAATTTCCCACAAACTTATCTCGCACAAGGGCGAAGGCTGAAATCGCTACATTGACAGGAATAACTTGGAGACCAAACCCATATCGGACAAAGAGCACATCGCCTTCCTCAATATGTGGCTGGATCGCTTCTTCTTCTGTGGAGCTTCTTTAGGTCCGACACAAATTTACCAAGGACAAGCCAAAAGACTACTAGGCCAAGACAGAGTGTCTTTAGCCAAGTTACTCCTAGGATCGGTCTACAACATGATGCACATCATCCGATCCAGGTTGTATACTGGCCTTGGAGGTCACTCGGTGGGAAACACAGGAGATCCGATGTGGTTTATGTAGCTTTGTCTATATACCCAATTTCATCGGCTATGGGAGACCCCCATAGACTCAAAGGTCCTCTTCCCCTCGTGAAGACATACCAGAAGAAGAAAAAATAGAAATACAAACCAAGCCGATCACACGGGGAAGCCATCTCCGCAGGCCAAGGCTCCACTAGGCTACATGCATCGACCTTAGTCAAATATTTTGACCTTTTCATCAACGTAGCTACCAATGTGGTCCCAACACGGTACCTAAATTGCTACCAAGAAGCGGAGGATTTCCTAGTACCCCCTTCTTTCGACTCTCCGATCATTTAGACGAAGAGTCTTGAGAGATGTTCAAGCCCTTCATCTCTTCTTGTACCTTGGTTGTCGGCTTAAACACTAGGGCCAGAACCTTCAAGACATCTTACAAATTCTATCACCCCACCATATATGCCAGACAACTTGGCTTTGGGCAAGCTATCCTAGAACTTATCCTTAACCGGAGGTTACAACCAAGGATGCCATCGGCTAAAGGAACCATAGGAGCAATCCTTAGTCTAGCTGACGACTTATTCTGCTCATAGTTTCCACCCCTTCGCCTAGGTGGGAAGACTTCTATTTCCTTCAAGCAGTGGTGGCAGCCAATCTCAAATGCAATCTTCCTAGCCAATCGACCTCTAAAGTTTTACATAAATCGACTATCTCTTTACCAATTTGCTTGAAGAGGCCCTTCAAAAAATCCAAGAAGATCACATCGATGATTCCTAGTCATCTTCTTCCTCCTCTAGCTCCTCTAGTTCTTCTTCGGGTAACCGATTACTTCATAGTAGCCTTAACATATTTTTCTATTGCTTTTATATTAGCCGATAACAACCATTCAAATGTTATTGTAGGCTGATCAGAACAAAGCCCCCGCAGGCATCGTCGGTTACTCCTTGGCGAACATCTACCCGAATGCTCCTACCCCTGCTAAACTAGCAGAGAAGAAGGGTAGGACCAAATGTAAGTCTTCAACACTTGCATCGGCTTTTACTTAGTTCATCCTTTTCCCGTCTCAACCAATGCGTCTCCTTTCCAGATGACTCTAAGCGGGTTGCCTCCAAGAAGGACACCCCCAGGCTAAAAAGGATCAAGAAGACCTCCGCTGTTGCTGATGAAGACGATGCAACAGAGGGTGTTGCCAAACCCCAACCGCAGGGATCGACTCCTCAAGAGGTATTATCTCCTGTCCGATTTTTCTTCTTCACACCATCCACATGACCTCTTTGTGACATCCTAATAAAATTATTAGTCTGTCACTTGTTTTATAGAAAGAAAAATAAAAAAAATATTTTATATTATTATTTTATGTGTAAAAGGCTCATATAAGGACTGTTAAGCCCTAGAACCTTTCTGGTGGGTCCCACTTGGTCCCACTCGACCCTAACTCGTGCCAAACCTGGTGGAGCCTCACCCTACAGCCTCTAGATGCTTCTAGACGAGGTGGAGATCGAATCCTACTCCGATACGGACATCGATTAGGATTCGGACTCTCCGTCTCGATCTCCAAATCATCCACAAATAGGACTCTTCCCTATTTCTATCCGACCAAACACCCCTCCACCACTATAAATACTCCCCTGCACCTTCTCCCTCGAGTCCACACCAAATCCCCTCGGCTTGCGCGCAAACCCTAGCCGAAACCGAGAGAAAACCCTAGATCCCTCTCTGTCCGAGGTTCAACTCGAAGATCGAAGGCCAGGACGTTGGAGAGCTCGTCGCGCTGATCAATTTGACTGTATGGAAGCCCTATTTTGGTGTAGAATTCGAGGAGATAGGGATCGCTGAAAGTTGGTCGGATTTTGGCCGCAATCTCGCCGCCGACGAGCCGCCGCCCCGGGATTCCACGCCAGCACGCACTCCCACATGCCGCCCGACCAACCCCCGCGCGCCACATGCCCCCTGCCGCGCAAGACGTGAGCGACCACGCCGCTGGCTAACCGGCCGTTGCCACGTGCCCTCGAGTCCCCTCACACGTCGCCACCGCGCTTCAGCCGCCGTGCTGCGGCCCCAAGATCGCCGAAAGCCGCCACTATCCCCACGAGCCGACCTCGCCAGCAGGTATGCCGCCGCCGCGTGACCCTCCCGGCCGCCTAAGCGCGCGCCAATAGGAAGTCGCCACGCGTCCGAGAGACCCGTCGGCCCGCGTCCTCCGCGCTGCTCGAGACAGATTTGACCGGGATTTTCTCGGTTTTCGTCCGGTTAACCCACGGTTAAACGGGTTTAATCTTTTTCAGCCTTTTCTTTTTCCCCGAAACTTTCACGGATTGTTTAGGGAGTTCCCGAACTTCGATTTAGATGATTCCAGACCCTAAAAATCACAAATAATCCCTAGAATTTTATATATTTTTATCATGCTATTTTCTCTGTGTTTGTTATTTATTTCTGTTTTTTTCTTTTTCGCGTAGATCCAACGTGTACCTGCTGTCCGGGAATCGTTTCGGAGCCTTTCGGAGGAGGAGATACAGATCAAAACTTCTTCGAAGGCAAGCTAGATTCATATTGAATTCCTAGTTTGTTAAATTTTATTTATTTCATTTTAATTGAATTGCATGATTAAATTATCATCGTATGTGCTATTTTGATCCGATGTCATGTTAGTCCTCTACTAATATGATGTAGCCTACCATTGTTAGCCCAATTGGTACTGTTTTCCTAGCCTATCCTTTGTGTAGTTGCTTAGCCTTACTTCTGGGATTGGTATTTGATACATTTCACTCATTATTAAACTTGTATCCGTGAAGTTTTAGCTTCGTGGTGCTATTTTTTGATAAACCTAATCAACTAAAATCAACGTGGCATGTGTTGATTTGAGGAGACCCAGAAGAGGCGGATTTTGGGCTTGTGGTTGAGACGTGCAGGTCTCCTCTGTCATAAAAGGACCGTATACTTGTGACTTCCAAACCGAACCTGAACCGTACAGCCACTTGTGCCTTCTGGCCCTAACTTATTAGCTGTGGAAACCTGTTTCCGCTGTACTCATAGTGGACGGACGTGACTTGCTATCACCGGTTTCGAATGGCTGAAATGGGGGCTAACCTCATGCGGTGCGCTATCTGGTCCGGCTGAAGGAGTGCGCATGATTGTTGGCCTGGTCGAAGTGTACCGTGTGGGGCGCGAAACTAAAAGAAAGGGTACAGTATTGGGACAGGTGAAAGCAGTGTACGGTCTTTGTACTGTTTCTCCCTTGGGATGAGACAGTGCTTGTGGGGAATGTGTACATACTCTGCAGAGTTAAAACTATCATGGTAGCCGTGCCCGCAGTTATGGGCAGGGGAAAGGCGTTTTCACAGGGTAGTCCAATGTGTTTTAACTAATTAATTTGATGGTAGTGTAGGCAGGGATTGCCTCTCTTTTGAGCTGGTTAGCCGTTTCTATGGCTACGTTCATCTTGCCGAGCCGGTTAGCCGTCCTTTTGGCTACGCTCGTGTGTTATCATGTGTTTATTGAATCAAGAACAAATAAACTAGTAGATAGGTGATGTTTTAACAAAATAACCAAACCTTTCCTTTGACCTTGCATTCATATATTAAGGACTGCTTGCTGGGCAGCCGTGTACTCATTATATGGATCACGGATTATTTGTTCAGGAGAAGATCACGACATCGGTGCCAGTTGTGACGAGGGGTTTCAAGGTGATTCGGTACGCGTTCCGGGTCAACCTCGGAATATCGTCGCATTTGAAGTCTTCCGCTGTGTTTTCTTTATGCTATTGAACTAAGTCCTGTGCTAGACTATGTAAACGTCTATGTCAACTGGATGATATTTATGTTATTTGAATTGTTAATTTCTAGTTAATTAATGCCTGCGATGATATTCGAAATGTCCTTGAGTGCAATACTAGCTATGATCTTCTGGGACTAGTATTCGGTCACTCAAGCCGGTAGAAATACTGGGGTGTACAACAAATTTGGTATTAGAGCCAGGTTGACTTAGGATATAGTAGCTAGTTGGCCTAAAACCTTAAGGAAAATATTTATATTAAAATAAAAAGATTTAAAGCATCTTTGCTTTCTTATCTCTATCTATACAATTCTAGTTGGTTTAGTCTCTTTCCTATATAGGAATTCTATATTTTCAACTTTCCTAACTTACCTTCTGGATTAATTCCTTGTTCTTTCCTTTTCATGTGATTCAACAAAATTTTTATTTTCACTACTTATCTATTTCAAACCTAGTTGGTTGAACCTAGTCCAAGAGATCAGATGTCACTGTCAAGACATGTCAAATCAAGTTGAAGAATCGTCGTGCACCAGCACAGAGTTTCATCTACACCAAGAAAAGAAGACATCTACACTAAGAAAAGAAGACCTGGAAGAGAAAATACCTGAATTGAAGGAAGACCCAAGATTAAGTTAATTAGGTCTTGCTAAGGTCGATCGTACCTTCATAAAAAGTTGATTGGAGTAGACCGTATCAATATTTGGTTTTCCCATTGAGATGCGGCTATTCATTACCTAAGGTAATAAAGATAATTGATTATTTAGTTTAGAATGTTTGGTGTATTGCTTTGTTTTATTTATCGCAACTACAGGAAGATCTGAAGAGTTGAAGATGGAGCGAAGTCTGCAACAGCAAAATCTCGAAGAAGATGATGCGTGAAGATTTGAGGTATGTTCAAAAAGGTTTTGCAAATAAGTAAAATAAAATGAACCTAGTATATATGATTTGATTTGTTTTTGGTGCTTTGTAACACAACCTAATACTTCCTAAGTATGAAGGTTAAGTTAGCTAATAATATAGCATTATTATAACAATTAATTTATTGATTGTTTACATAAACCATGTACTGAGTTGCAATTTTTTTTGGGATCTACGTACCACCGTGTTGTGAGTACTTGATCAAAGGCGTGAATTTTTTTCCTTGGATTTTTGTATTGAGTGGATAAAAAAATCATTATCAAAACTATTTTAAATTAAGAGATGTCACTAGGATATATAGTTACTACTCCTCGTATAGTTTCCTTATCTCCTAGAAACCTCTTTTCTCTTATCTACATTCTTTCTCTTCCCTACTTGCTATCAGTAGTTAGTTAGGAAGAATAAGATCAAAGCGGATTACCATCAATATCAAATCAATGGAAGCATTGGAGATACTGCAAGCTTAGGAAAACTCATAAGGAGGAGCAGACCAACAGTCAACATCAGAGTTGCGCAATAGAAGAAGCATGATGGGTCCATAACCCACAGGTCCAGGATCAGAACCTAGCTCAATGGAAAGCATCATTCCAACAAGATGGGGTGATTGAAATCAACGAATTGGAGAAAGACAATCAAGCTTGTAGTTATGTGATTACGAGATAGAAGATTAGAATTTTCTTTCCTATGTTTTCTAAGCCATTCTATTCTCTCCCTATCGTCGTCGAATCTCGAGGACGAGATTCCCTTAAGGGGGAAGGATTTGTGACGTCCGTTGCACGTCCGTCCCAGTAGAACCCTACAAACTCCCAAATCTCGGGACGAGATTTCTTTAAGGGGAAGGATTTGTGACATCCTAATAAAATTATTAGTCTGTCACTTGTTTTATAAAAAGAAAAATAAATAAAAATATTTTATATTATTATTTTATGTGTAAAAGGCTCAGATTAGGACTGTTAAGCCCTAGAACCTTCATGGTGGGTCCCACTTGGTCCCACTCTACCCTAAGTCGTGCCAAACCTGGTGGAGCCTTACCCTACAGCCTCTAGATGCTTCTAGACGAGGTGGAGATCGAATCCTACTCCGATACGGACACCGATTAGGATTCGGACTCTCCGTCTCTCCAAATCTTCCACAAATAGGACTCTTCCCTATTTCTATCCGACCAAACACCCCTCCACCACTATAAATACCCCCCTGCACCCCCTCCCTCGAGTCCACACCAAATCCCCTAGGCTTGCGCGCAAACCCTAGCTGAAATCGAGCGAAAACCCTAGATCCCTCTCAGTCCGAGGTTCAACTCGAAGATCAGAGGCTAGGACGTTGGAGAGCTCATCGCGCTGATCAATTTGACTATATGAAGCCCTATTTTGGTGGAGAATTCGAGGAGATAGGGATCGTCGAAAGTTGGCCGGATTTCAGCCGCAATCTCGCCACGTTGGCGAAGCCGCCGCAGCCGCCGCCCGGATTCCACGCCGTGCAAGACTCCCACACGCCGCCCAACCAACCCCGTCGCCACATGCCCGCCGCTTTGCTTGCGGTGAGCTAACCATCTTGCCTGAAGTTAACCGGCCGTCGGACGCGCGCGCCCGGCATTATTGCCAGCCGCCGTGCCGCCGACCCGCCGCCACGTGCCGCCCCTTGCCGAGCCGCCGCCATCGTCCCCACGCCGACCCCATCGCGTGGCGGTAGCCGGGCGTCCCACATGCCGCCCATGCGCGCGCGCCATTGGGAAGGTGCCACGCGTTCAGGAGACCCGTCGGCCCGCGTCCTCCGCGCCGCCCAAGCCGGATTTGACCGGGATTTTCTCGGTTTTCGTCCGGTTAACCCACGGTTAAACGGGTTTAATTTTTTCAGCCTTTTCTTTTCCGCTGAAACTTCCACGAATTGTTTAGGGAGTTCCCGAACTCCGATTTAGATGATTGCAGAGCCTAAAAATCACAAATAATCCCTAGAATTTTATATATTTTTATCATGCTATTTTCTCTATTTATTTCTGTTTATTTCTTTTTCACGTAGATCCGACGTGTACCTGCTGTCCGGAAATCGTTTCGGTGCCTTTCGAAGGAGGAGATACAGATCCAAACTTCTTCAAAGGCAAGCTAGATTCATATTGAATTCCTAGTTTGTTAAATTTTATTTATTTCATTTTAATTGAATTGCATGCTTAAATTATCATCGTATGTGCTATTTTGATCCGATTTCATGTTAATCCTCTACTAATATGATGTAGCCTACCATTGTTAGCTCAATTGGTACTATTTTCCTAGCCTATCCTTTGTGTAGTTGCTTAACCTTACTTCTGGGATTGGTAGTTGATAGGTTTCACTCATTATTAAACTTGTATCCGTGATGTTTTGGCTTCGTGGTGCTGTTTTTTTTTATAAACCTAATCAACTAAAATCAACGTGGCGTGTGTTTATTTGAGGAGACCCAGAAGAGACGGATTTTGGGCTTGTGGTTGAGATGTGCAGGTCTCCTCTGTCATATAAGGACCGTATACTTGTGACTACCAAACCGAACCTGAACCATACAGCCACTTGTGCCTTCTGACCCTAACTTATTAGCTGTGGAAACCTGTTTCCGCTGTACTCATAGTGGACGGACGTGACTAGCTATCACCGGTTCCGAATGGCTTAAATGGGGGCTAACCTCATGCGGTGCGCTATCAGGTCCGGCTGAAGGAGTGCGTATGATTGTCGGCCTGGTCGAAGCGTTGTCCACATCGCTCCGGTAACGAGTTGGCCTTGGTTCAGTCATAAAGTTTGCCTTTTTTATTTGAACTAACACTTTCTTTCAGGTTCCCTTCAAACCGATCAACGGCCCCTCTGTCCTCACCGACCTCCTAAACTTCGATTTAGCCGAGTTCGAGGATGAGGATGACGAAGCCATTGAGTCACGCCTTGTGACAGTCTTGTCTAGGATCTCCAAGGAGGCAGGCCAGGTATCAGCTTTGACCGGTCTGTCTCCCGTGACTCTGAAGAAGCTCAGGATGCTAGAGTTTCTTCAAACCTCCAATCCTAATGCTTTGCTCCAATACGCACAGCCTATCCGTAGCGTTGTGTAGGACATGGACATGGTCCTTCCTGAGACCACACAGAACGCCGTTATGTCAGCCTGCTCTAGTGCCCTAAGCTGATACTTAGTCAAATCCTCTAAATTATCTATTAGGAGATTCTTGAAGTCATCGGCCAAAATAACATCATAATAGTGAAGAGTTCCACAATCAAGTCATACTTGTTAATAAATACGATTTTTTGATGCAGGCACGCAAACACCTACACAAGATACACAGATTGCTCAGTCGGAGGAGAGGGAGGATGGGCAACAAGCAGAGATGACAAGAACATTGCGCAACGCTGGCTCAGGTGTGTTGCCATAGTACCGGCATGCTACAGTACCACGACGGAGTATGGAGCAAGCAAAATCCATGAAAAGAAAGCCGACAAAAGGAAAGAGATGTTCTCCATATTTTTTAGAAAGCAAACAACTAATTCAGCATGTAATAATCTATTTCCAAATTTTTGGAATTGGTTCCAAATCCTAGGATTACTTTCTATGTTTAGCGTGGGAGCGTTTTTGGAAGGTTTTTGAGTGAGTACTGTTCATGTGACCAGTAACCACGCTCCTACCCTCCTATATGTATTGTTTACACTCTATTGTAACGGTTTAGACCACGTATAATTCAGAAATAGCTATTGCTCTTGGTTTTCAAGGTTCATGCCAAGTGCTGCCTATGGGAATAGAGAGTGTTTTCTGAGTTATTACCATCGTTGTTCTTGTGATTCCTCGTGCTTTGCAGGAAGGACGCAGGTCTACTTCGCGTGGTTGAGTAGACGAGGAATAGAAAATGTTCTTGGATGAATTCGCATAATGCAGGTTGCCGTATCGAGACGGTGGTTGGCCCAATCTTCATGATGTAGGATCAAGGATAGTGGTGGAACCGTGAACCCTGACGAAAAGCTAATGCCAACCTTGGCCTAGTGGTTGCACTGCGGCACGAGGCACTAGTACGCGGGGAAAGCGTACTATAAGGAGTACGTTTCCACTCAAACTGATGGGTGGGTCCTCTTGTCCCACCTATCAGCGACGGAAACATGCTGCGCGTGCTCATCCCACAGTTAAACCCTATGGGTCCCGCTTGTCAGCGACACACCACGATCTAACCGCTGCTTAACAGCTAATTACACAGGTCCACTAGTCAGCGACTTAGCCGGAGAGATATAACGCCAGCCGGCATCATCGTCGTCTTCCTACGGCCGAGCGTGACTGGGCGGGGAAGAACGACGGCGCGCCGGCGACTCGGGCCACCACGGCCAGCGAGCACAAGAATCAGGTACTAGGCTCTACGACGATCCTGTGGGAAGCGACGACAAAAGACAGCGGTGATCACGGCTTACCTTGGTGCCAGGCCATCCGAGGTTACTGGCTATGCACAAAAGGTGCCTAAGCTTCGGGAGAGTGCCAGGGGGTTACTTGTAGTGACGGTGAGGACAAGGGAGGGCTAGATCGTCATGGCGTCTTGGAGATCGGCGATGGTCAGAACAGGGGGTCTCGTCGGCAGCGAGCTCTGGCGAGTCCTAGGCAAAAATAGGGGCGCGGGTATGAGTGTGAGGTCCTGGGGATGCTTCCAGAGGAAGAAATTGGGAGGGGACTTACCGATGGTGACGAAATTGAAAAGGGGGTAGTTTCAGGCTGACGGTGCTTTACGGGCGTTTTGGCAAGCTGCAGGGCATGAGAGTCTGATTAGGGAGAGATTGGTCAAGGAGAGAGGAAGAGCTCTCGATTGAGCTTGAGTTCGAGCGAAATGGCTCACCACAACGCAGGGAAGGCAAAGCTGGAGCGTTGCGACGAAACATGGCAGAAAGGGGGAATTATAGGATAGGGATGGTTCGGACTTTAAACGGCTTAGGGAGGGGTAGGGAGCATAGGCGGCAGTCCGGGGAGCTAGCTTGCAGGCCCGAATGCTCAGGGAATGGCGTGGGTGGCGATGCTGGTGGGCGAAGCCACGACATTTGTTGCTCGTTGTTGGTTGGTGATCTGCTGGGTCAGCGAAGCTAGGTAGCGAGTTAAGGCACGGTGAAGGGAGGTGAGGTTGTGACCCGTGTCATGCCATGTTGTGCGGCACCATGCTGCCTCGGGAAAGGCTGGCTGAGGCGACGGTGTGGCACGCGCGGCATGGCGTGGGGCAGCGTGGCACGAGGCGTGGTGGCCATTGAGGGGGAGGCAGGGCATGGTCGTGTTGATATCGCCGTGTGCATGCATGAGGTGTGCACGTGGCATGCCCGTCGCATGCGTGCACAGGCGCGAGTGTCGCGACGCGGTTGTGGCGAGAACGGAAACGAGCGAGAGAGACAGAAGAGAGGAGGAGGGAGATGGGGCATAGCTGGTGAGCTGAAATGGTGGCCGACTAGGCGGCGACAGTGTGGTGGTGACGGGTGACCGGAGGAGCGAGAGTGAGAGGGCGGAGGAGGGGGACGGCTAGGCTAGAAGCGCGGGGAGGCGGCCTGCGAGGAAGGCACGAGGGAGAGGAGGGGGATGGGCCAAGATTGTGGAGGTTTTTTATTTTCATTTTCCTTTCATTTTCTTGTTTTATTTTTTTCTTGTCTCTCATCTATTATTTAATCCATTTATTAACAGGGTTTAAGTGTTGTAATTAATTTGTAAAATTTAGGAAAATGTTCAAAGGTTGAGTTTACACCTTATTTAAATTTTTCTTGACATTTGGAATTTTGCAAAATTAAAACCCTTAGGCTTTAATCATTACTTGATTTTAATAATTTATTTCTTAAAATTTTAAAATTAAAAAAGTCCAAGTATTATTTGCTTAACAAAATTTGGTGTGTTATAGGTACCATGAGCGCACGTGCGTGGACTGCGTCCGCCGTAGGCCGTGAGGCTGATAGGCAGGGCCTAGTGGTCAGTCCGACGCAGGGATTTTCTGAAGATAGGAACTTAGTTTTGAAAATTGTTTTAATTGTTTTAAAAATAGGATAAAACTTAATATTTTTTATCTAGATGTCAAAAATACCCATTCAAGTCTATAAAAATTCAGAAAAATGTGATCTTCATGTTTATGAACGTTATTTATTTTTTATGTATTTATTTGCTATTTTTATTTTTTTGCTATTTATTATATATTGCGTGTAGAAACGATTGCTTTGGAAGGTATGCCAGGAAAAGGTTTTGCTACATGTCAAGAGTGGGTTTGGCAAGTCAATTACAGTCCTTGATCATGTTGCTTCTATCTGCAAATAAAATTGTTTTGTTTTAAATTATGCATTGCTATATTTATTATACTTTAATAGGAATGTAGCTATTCCAAATTGCTTATTGCCCTTACTTGAAATATTGTATTACCAAATATTCCTTTGTAACCTAGCTTATTATCATTTATTTGGAGAATGATGATATCTGTGGAATTAGTAGTCGTTATTAGCTTGCTTAATTATGTATGTACCTAGGAGGAATAATTAATCTTGACTAAAGAGAGATATGGAATTGAGGGTAATTCCATATGTTGCTTTTACATGAGGGAGATATGTGTTGCTCTGTATGCATATGCATATGTTGTTCTTGTGTAGAAGTTATCCAGTGTTGCAACTTGTTAATAACTAAAATGGATCTGTTGTGGGGGTAGAGCCTAACTGGCTTGCTATGAGGCAAATTTAGAAGAAAGTCTTGTCTTACTTACCCCTACGGACATAATCTTGTAAAAGCATTGCCAGGCTAAAACAATACAAACTATGAGCTTGACTTTGGTTAATTTTGATAGTTAAGCTACTAAGTGTTACCTTGTGCCACCTCAAGGCAAGTTAGGAAATATAGTCATGTATTAAGACATTTGGGGGAGATGTTCTAATTATGAGGGCCATCAATCAAGCGAAGCTGCTATGCTACTACGTGATCCTAGTAATCCAGATGTTTTGCTCTATGTGGCATAGTGGTTATCGAGAGGATCACATGCTAATGTTTACTCTCATAATTGTTATGTTATGAGTGTCTCCTTCTTGGCCAGACATTAAGATATGAGTATCTTGTAGGTAAAGATGTGCACCCTCCACAGAGTGTTGCTAAACTATTCAAATAGCCATGTCCACGGTTATGGACAATGCTTGGTTATACTAGAGCAAGGTATAGTGTTCTTAAATGCCATTGGGTGGTTATCACATGGACTGCTCGGTGCAGGTTATTAGCCTTTGTGCCAATGCTTATGATCAACGGTAGGTTTATCAAATGTTTTATTCAATTGCTTTGGAATCTATTATTCTATTATGTCTTTGTTAAAAACTATTTATGCAAAATAACCATCAACCATTCTGTTCTACAAAACTTGTATAAAAATGTTAGAAATGCATCATTCGACTATATGTTATTTGCTAAGTATTTGTCTTTACTCATTCTTGCAAACTCTATTTGTAGGCTTCCTATTCCATCTGATAGGACAAGAAGTTGAAGAATACTCACCGCTGTTTGATGAGGAGTTCAGATGACGAGTAGCTGGACGTGCTTCCTAGTCAGATGCCTGTGGCTCATGATGGGACCTTTATTTGAGTTTATCTTTATTATTTTCGCTATGCTGCAATAAGTATTGTGATAGATTTATTTATTCAGCCTTACATGGCTTTGCTTCTTAATTGTAAGGATTTATAATATTTACTGTAACTTTTGAAAGTATTGTAGTGATATACACTGATGATGCCAATTGTGTGCACTAAAATTGATCCTAGTCCAGTGTAGCATAAGGGTCACCAAATTGATTAATTTAGGGTCCTGACACAAATTCCTAATTGTCGACACATGTCATCCCTTGAAATAGGAACTTCCCAACATAATTGTTGTAGGCTTTGGGCTTTCAACATCCATGCATGCTAAACTGTAACATTCCAATTTTATTAAAGAAATAAAACTTGGATTTTTTTTTTTGAAAATAAAAAATGGGTTCTTAAAAATCCAGAGGAAACCTAGCTATTGAGAAGTTAATCCCTCTAAATTAAACTAAAAAAAATGCTGGTTAAAATATAGACCCCAATAGGGCATTATTTTAGAATTTAAAACATAGTTTCTACCCCCTAGAGCCTATTTCTAATAGGATAAATAAATAGAAGAAGAAAAGACAAAAGAGAAAAACAAAAAAATAAAAAGGGAAAAGAAAATCGCATACGCCGACTTTCTCCAGCAAGGCCACTCTCTCCTTAGCCCCTTTCCGCTCCACCCCAAAGAGCCCGCTGGTCATTGTTGTTGCGTGCGTCCGGACTAGCTTGCGCTCGGCCAAAGAATCAAGACGAGTGGTCGTGCCATGCTAGCCCTACCTTCCAGCTGCTCCCTCCTCCCCTGTTCCTTGCTCGCCGCGATGACAGCCCCGCCGCGCTGCGCTCGCTCGTGCCGGTCAAGCCGCGTGCACACCACATGACGCCCTGATCGGACCGTCGGTCCTTCGTCGAACCGGGCCGTACCCCTCAACCCAGTCTCGACCGCCTCGCCAACTGCGCTGGCGTGTCGCTCACGTGTCCCACCGCTTTGGTCGTGTCGCAGCCGCTTGCCGCGTCGTCTCCTCGCCTGGCTCCCTGCGACGTAGCGAAGCAACACGATTTGGCTCAGAAATATGTCGTGTCACCTTTACTCTCTGCACCAATTCTTCTATCTTGGCAACTCACCCACTTGGCCACGCGGCATCAATGCCGCGATGCGTGTAGCCGCCGCTACTGAGCCCGCCACCCACTGGCCTCCCTGGCCCGCCGGCCAGCCTTCCGAGTCATCACCTGCTCTCTGCCCATTTGTCCCAACCATATAAGGCGAATCGGCCATTCCTCCTCTCTTTTCCCCTTCGGCTACTCTGCCGCCGCACACCAACTCCATCTCTCGGGCTCCGCGGTGAGCCTCTTAACACAATCCCGAGCTCCACAGTGAGCCCAATTCCTCCTCTATCTTGTCCTTCCCCTAATTGGCCTCTCTTACCTTGCAACCCGCCGGAGCTCTCACGAAGCACCGCCGGCCGGAAATTGCTCCCTTTCCGATTTCGCCACCGCCGGTAAGCCCCGTTCTGATCCACTGCTCCGAGAGCATCCTAGGAACACTGCACTCATGACCGTACCTCTAATTTGGCTTAGGGCCTACCGGAGTTTGTTGGCGGCGGGAGCTCTACTCCAACCACCGCCGACCCCCGCGGCGTCAGGCCGAACCGAGCCTCCTTCGTCCTCGCTGTCACCTTAGGTAACCTCCCTGACTCTCCCGGTAGCTCGGATGCCCATCTACCGAAGCCAGGAACCTTGGGATTGCCAGTGCCACAGCAAGCCGTGATCGCCGCCGCCAACCTTCGTCGTGCCGCCTTCTCCGTCCATCTCCGGCGACGGTACAACATCCCCTAGGATCGCCTTGAGCCCTAGTGCCTGTGTCCCCAACCCCGTCGGCCCAAGGTGACCCGACCCACTGGCTTGCTATGGACCTTTCTCTCTGCGCCGGGCCAGGAAATGACGACAGCGTCAAATCGCTGTCGATGCATCGATCGGTGGGCCTACCGCATTTTATCATGAGGTTAACCCACACATCACTCCTTCGTCCCCGACAGGTGGGCCCGATGGACCCACCCGTCAGTTTAAGTGGAGACGTACTTGAAAGTGCATCTAGACATTTAAGTGATTTTGGTGATTAATGACAAACACATATAATGACAACTATTTATAAACGACAAATTTGTGTAAATGCTTGGCTAAGTAATTGCATAGTGACAAACCTCTAATGTGATTGTGTTGCTATGAGACTAACATGTTTATTGCCAAGTTGAATATTAGTTTCATCTATTTAGAGAAAATCATATATGCCAAGTGGACAATCTATCCATCCTAGCAAGGTAAGTCTCACATATACAAATAGGATGGGTAAGCAAAGATGAGGTATGAAATCTCGGTAACCTTATATATATATATATATATATATATATATATATATATATATATATTGACATTCCTCTTGTGCAAGTGCATAGTGAGCTCCAAGTAACATATTGATTATATATATGCACATTGGTTAATGTCATATCTATTTGTGCATATATATCCACTTGAGTTCAATATGTGTCTTGCTTTTAGTATACATGTCCTAACTAGAGTTAAACTTCACATTGCTATGACTTGACTTGGTGCATGCATGCTTTGTTTGTATATCTTATTATGCACATCACTTATTGGAGTTTAATCTAGATTGTTCCACAACTTCACTCTAGCTTGAATATTATTTGCACATGTGTAATTCTTGTATATTCTATCATGTGCTCCATTTTAGTGAAGATTGTGGTACTTGTCATGGTTTAGTTGATTTATCATATTGGTAATTATCTTTCTAGTGCATCTAGCTCCACTACATATTTATCATGATGCACTTAGTAGAGATCTTTTCCGTGTCAAGTGTTTTCGTTTAATATTGTGCTTATTTATATGAAACACTTGTTATACTTAATTGCTCACAAATATCAATCTATTCATATCTATTGAGTTTTTGGACTAATATCTTTCATGAGTGATTTGGAAAGAATTAGGTCCCGTGAGTATGTGTGATGACCAAGGTATGTTAAAGGATGACGGTTAAGCCAATGTCAACAAGACGGCGGTGTCACCAACAGTTGAAGACTAAGTCAAGATAAATTTGGCGTGGAGATCATCGGGAAGGATGATTAAGTCAAAATTGATAGGAAGAGAGTCTCATCAGGTGCATCGAGTCAAGTTGGACAAGGTGAAGGCGTCATCAATCTTTTGGTGAAGATCATCATATATAATGAAGAAAAAAAGACGGCAAGTGACTATCCTATACTTGTATTATCTTTGATTTAATTTGAGTCTAAGGATTGCCGTACTATTTAGAGGGATGCGATGGAGAATGACTTCTAGATGTGTAAAGTGCTCAAATGATCTATCCTAGTGAAACGTAGAGAGAGTGTGGTGTTGGTGGTGTCGGAAAGTGGAAGTTGTAGGTCTCCCTTGCCTTCTTTGTGAATTCTGCTTTTATCCCTTGGAATTTGAGGTGTGAGACCTTATTGGTTGTGTAGCTCTTGTTCATAGCTTTCCGGAGAGCCCAAGATCACCCAAAACGGAGTCCGAAGTTAAAAGTTATGCCCATTTTCGTTGGGGTGTGCAGTGGCTGTTTTTAGGACTCGGACAGTCTGGGCCTGAACCTCGGACAGTCCGACCCCCGGACTGACCGACCTGTTCAGCTGCGAAGCCCGCTGTTTGGAAAATAATAACTCAGACTGTCCGTGATTTTTCCGGACTGTCCGACCCTGTTTACTTCATGGGACTTCCAAACTTCACCCCATCATCTAAAATGCAAATTTGACCGTTGACCAAAGTTTTTCAACTCAAAGATTCCGGACAATCCGACCCTAACCTCGGACAGTCCGGACTATCTGTAACGGTCAGATCCGGGGAAGGCTCTATTTAAACCCCTCTCTCTTTTCACTTACAAATAGCCGTTGTACCACCATTCCTTAAGCTATCCATGAGTTCTTGAGCCCCTTAGAACCCCTCTACTCTTAGACCTTTGTGATCACCTTTGGAGAAGGGTTTGGAAGAGTTAGAAGGAGGGATTAAGGAAGAATTGGGAGAAAGGTTGGGAGGTGATTCCTTTGTGGAATTAGTGTGTTCTTGAGCCCTAGTGACCCCTCCACTCTTCGATCTAGGTGATCCCCTTAGGAAGAAGGGTTGGGAAGAGTTGGGAGGAGGTGTGAGTGTGAATTGAGCAAGAGTTGATCTTTGAGCACTTGAGTTCATCTCCAAGTTCGTTCTTCGTGGCATTTATTACTCTTGGAGGTCGAGGACTCCTAGACGGCTACGAGTTGGTCACGAGCCACCGAGCTTTGTGTGGTGCGCCGTGTCAAGTTTGTGAAGGCTCGATTTCGCCTTCGCAAGGAAAGAAATGAAAGGAGTGAAGCCAGCGAGTGCATTGTGCAACACCGGTGAGAGAAGGGTTGAAAAAGACCCTGGCTCAAGTGTGACCGAGCCGCCTCAACGGAGACGTAGGATCCCCTCAAGGATCCGAACTTCGGGAACAAACATCATCGCGTCTCCATCTTCATTTCGGTTTTATTCCTTTCACATTCTAACTTGAATTATTTACTTATTTTACAATTGAATTGATTATCTTGTCTTGTGTGATACTACTACACCTATACTTGCTTGTGAACTATCTTTGGTGCAGGTGGTATCCTTGAATTTTTGATATTTGAATTCAATCCAAAATCCTCTGTTTTCTGTGCAGACCGGACAATCCGATACTTGCCTCAGACAGTCCGATACCCATCGGACTGTCCGACCCTGTACCATCAGACTGTCCGATACAGCTTCCTCAATTAACTCTGTTTATTGTTTTGGAATTTGAAATCGCCTATTCACCTCCCTCTAGTCGACATCCTGGTCCTTTCAGTACTCCCAAAAGTGTGCTTCCTTCGTGCGCTGGCGCTTACGCCATGTGTCAACATGTCACAGGTCACATGGGCGCTCACAAGACGAGAGCGGCCGAGCCCATTATTGCGTTGGGACTTTTCCCCACATTTCATAATTTAGAAAACCAATAAAAACGTTAAACCTGTCACCTCAGCACGAATTTTAGTGTGAAAAAATCAAATAACTTCCTTTTTAGTATATTCAATAAAATTGTAGCAATAAAAACCCTAAATATTATTATTTTACCTTATCCTCAGAGTTTACAAATTTTATTTTTGAAAAATTTGAGAGAGAGATGAGATAGAGAGACTATAGAGAAAAAATAAAATTGTTCCTATGATCCTAAATGAGCTTTCCACATACAACCTTAATAGAGACGAGCTACAGGAATTCCTACATGAAGGATGCTGGACGAACTTGTGGTTTGGGGATTACTTGGTAGAGATATGCAGGCACCATGAAAATGATTGTAACTCGTATAGCAGTGGAAAAATAAAATCTACGCCTCATTGGGATGACTGTAAGGACTTGTATGCGCTATGCGGTGACGACAAGGATTCGCTATAAGTTTAGTTGTTTACTTGCTCGTTTGACATTGCTCGGTCCCCACGGTGACATTGCAAATGCATACCTTGGTGCGAACGAAGTGGGGACAACCGTATTCAACGTTTAAGCCGTTCATTAGGGCTTGCTGAATCAAGTGCGGGTAAACCACAGGTGCCCGAATCCGATCTTTGTGGTTCGCCTTCTTGTAGTGCGGTTGTATTAATGTGTGTGCGATCTTTCTTGATGTCACAGGTTCCGCTGTGATACTACTTTCGGCTTTCAAGAGCATCATACCGATTGTGTGTGATACGTTATGAGTTACGAGAGATGGACCTTCTGGATCAGTAGTCATCAACGGTTAGCAAGTGAATTCTGGATTGCCTTCAGCTGCAATGACTAGTTGGGAAACCCTCCACAACAGTTACACTAGCCCCTCGCTCTTAGGATGACCCCCTTCAAAAAAAAAATTGGCAAAAATTTCAAACAAAATTATCCTGATCGAATGAGCGATTTTGATTTTCGGATTGCAGCTGCGATTAATATACTCACCCTTTCCTCATTTTCAGTTTAAGTGGCACTTGCCGGCTAATTCTGCACGAACTCTCCAGACACGACACAGACAGATCGTCGACCGACGTGACTTCGAGTGGTGATCCGTCAGAAATAAGCCTATCTAGTAGCAGCACTGACCATGGATTAATAAATAATGGAGCAGTAGCGCTATGGGACACGCGGTGCTTATGGACCTGTGTTGTATCCACTAAACTACGATTGGACTGATTGCATGTTTGAGCGATGTTTGAGTTTATGCCCCTATTATGTAATAATTTATTTTAGTTAGTGATGAATGTATGCGTTAGCTGGTACGATAATGAGTCATAGACACATGACTGAACTATAAAAGCCCAAAAGCAAGCACATGAATTGCCTTCTAATGGTGGGTATTGTCCATTGTCTCCTTTTTATGGGTTCCTTTGGAACGAATGATGGCAAATTTAGTCATACAACAGACAAAAGATTGATATATCAAAATAGACAAAGACTAACACAAAAGATTGAACACTTGGTGGACCTTAACGCTTACGCTTAAAATCTGGTGTGAGGATATTAACTAAGGATACTATCACATTACACGTGCATCCTTGCTTTTGATTGGTCGAAGAAGGTTTGCTAGCTTGCGTTAGCCTCATTACGCGCCTTACTGGGCCGGCGTGTCTGCCATCTGGGTCGCAACACTTATTTGTTTTGGCTTCAACCGAGTGCCCATGGTGATATATGCACTATCCTTGCCTTGAGTGCAGCTTTGGCGTGTCTGCCATCTATCAGATCCTTTCTACATCCGTACCAGTTGAGTTGCATTTATTATTGTTAGTTCCCACGGTTTGTTGCTGCACTCATCTACATTGACATTGGTACAACTGACAAGACTACCATCGACAATTTCCTACCACACTTGTCGGCTGCGCATAAAATCCTGGCTAAGGGGTAGGCCGTTTTATCAAGTCAGAAATGCGCCACCCTGCGGGACGGCGACCGCATCATGGGCCCATCCCGAGAGATAAGACCTACACGCCGCTTCTTCCTCTTCCAGGCGCCGAGCAGGGCACTCCTTCGACGGCCGCCACCATACACGACGTCGATTACTCCTATTGTCTTGCGCCTGCGACTAACAGGGCAGCGCCGATCGGCTCTAAGCCAGCTTGCAACCGTATCATTCAACGGGGTGGCGGTAACCGCTTTTAGTAGCGCGGTTTCTGATAGTACAAGTCTCATCCATCGTGTGTGTTTCTTTCTTCAAAAAAATGTCAAAAAACAAGATTGTCTACTATGGTTGTATGTGTACTTATTGTTTTTTTGTTTAATGCATTTGCGCTGCTTGATGACATGGCATCGCACGACACGAATTCTAGTATTTCATTTGTTATTGATCATCTCATAATATACTTGTTACTAACAATTTGTTACATAAAGAACAGGTCAACAGGAGAAGAGAAGATGAATTTTCAATCCACTAGATCCTCCCAGTGGGGGCATTGTAGACAGCACTCTTCTATTATCAAAACTCAAAGAACGAGATTAAATTTCGAGCAATACAAAAATCGCAAAAATACGCAAAATCTTGGGTCAGAGTTTTTTTGGAAAAGCACACCACACAAGCAGAGCACAGGAATTAGACCCTCTAGTTGAGGTAAACTACCTAGCTACCATGCATAGGCACCTAGGTCTAGATGGTGTCCTCTCGGCTGAAATACCATATTCGCCTACCTCTCATGATTCTTCATTTTTCACTATAAGAACATGTATATAGGTCTTCATGCGGTGATGAATATATGTGACTTAATTTGATTTTTGTTAGGAGAGTTTGTGTGAGAGAGACTTGTTTCAAGTCAATTAATTTTTGTCAGTGTGCGTGCGTGTGCTCACCATTTGGGCGTTCATCTCTCTCTTGAAGTGAATAATTTTTTCTTCATCTCTCTTAGGGAACTTCAAGATAAAGCTTTTTCGCGTGGAAGAAAGTCAAATTTGATGATGATTGATGATGAATTGAATTGATATAACTTTTGCAAGATGGTTGGGTATAGTATTTGACATATTCGATATTAGTGTTGGTCTCTCGTATTAGAGCTATTGCATGATTATGAATGCAATGGCTTGAGAAGTTCATAGTACCTGCTAACTTGCAAGTATAAGTGATATTAGTGGAGTTGTGTTCATCCATTTGAGTGGTTTGGAGTGAATTTGTCGATGGGTCCTAGGACTAGGTTGGGAGAATCGAGGTTCAAACGTACACGGCCAAGGATGCCATCGGGATGATTGAGATCCAATGGGTTCATGTGGATAGTATGGAGATGGACTTGGCATGGCTCAATGTTTTCAATTTGTTGGAGGCCCAGCGCCCATTGTGTATCGAGCTTGTGTATCCCAATGGCTTATTAAGATCGCCATCTAGGGTTATAAAATGGATGAATAAAAGCGAGTTTTCCCTTGGCTTCTCCACATCGCAGCATGTGATGACTTCATAGTAATCCGATTTTTGCTCACTGTGGCTAAAAAATCCTATGAGAAAAGACAACACAACAAAAATCTAATTGCCTCAAATAACTTGGTTTTTTTTGTTTAATCTAGTATGTAAGTGATTACGAGGCTCCAACAAGATTCCCAGAAGCGAGGCTGTGGGGCTCAGCAGATGATTCACAGCGGCAGAGGCAAGCCAGTGCATAACCGGCTTAGCTAAGCACGGGCATGCACAAGAGGCGAGAACTAGAAGCAAAGGTCCCTATGACTAGGGGCGGCGAACGAAGCCCTCGCAAGGGGCTGCGAAAGAGAGATGCGCGCCATCTAGTAGAAGAGGCCGGACTTGAACGATACGACCATCTAGCGAAAGTAAGAGATCAACTTGATGCAACAACCTCAGGGGACAAGCGAAGAAGAGACAGCATCATTTGGATCCTTTTAGGATGGGATAGGTTGTAACAGCACAGAGTGGAATTTCCTTATGCTCTCAGATTGACTTGTGAATTGTGCATTATAGTCCAAAAGTCTCAAAATAGGAATCCAAGGAGACATTGCTAGACCTCCGCTTTGACAACGCTATTTGCAAGAAACAATGTAACGCTCGCTGTAGATTTGTATTGTTATTTTGGTACCTAATGTAAGTTTCCCCTATAAATAGGAAAGTACATATACATGTAAGGGGTTCAAGACCTCTAATTAAGAAAGCAATATACTCGCAAAGTGCCAAGCTAAGTATTGTATTCCTATGCACCAGTTCATTGAGCATGTGACCTGAAGCTTCCTAAATCTATCGTATCCGGTGAGCAAGCGATCTACTAGTTTCTCTTGTAACTTATTCTTGTGCCTCGCCTTCCTCTTCTGGCAGATTTGTGTTCTAAAGCATGAAAAAAGGTAATTATCCATGTGTCCACTGTCACATGGAGACCCATCAAGATAACCTAGATATAGTTGTGTTCAAGTTCATCTTGCCCGAATTACCGGTCGGGTGTCTGGCTTTTTTGTTCTTCGTTGATTGCATAAACCTTGAGTTTCTATTTGTGATTTTCTTGATAGGAAAAAGGGATAGCTCCAATAGTCATCTTGATCTAAAAATCCCATGAACAAGGTGTAAATCAAGCTTTGCTTCTTGTTCTGATACACTTTTCTCTGAGCATTATTTTGCTGCTACATGATCTTGGTATGATTTATGGTTGGTATGATGATGACTTCCATGTCATCCTACCTCATGTAAAAATGTCCATATGAATCATAGTTTGGGCACGTTTTCGTTGGGGGGCACGCCACTACACACGATCAAGATCATCAATCGCACAATAGTGCACTTTCATTGACAGAATTTATTACATAAAATCAGTGTTTATTATTCCAACTTATTCAGGGTTTACAACACGTTAACCACGGACGGCACATTTACCCATAGACTACAACCCAACACGCAAGGCATGTTAAAATGTAACGCAAGCGGAGCTGTCGTGAGCCTCTATGCGAGACCGAGATGTCATCTATCGTGAACCCACTGTTCGGGCCGTCGTCCCTAAGGAGAATCCTAATAGTCGATGTCATCAAAGACTGTAGCGAGTCGATAGCTTCCAGTTGAGCTTCCATCCTAATGCTTGCGGACGAGCTTCCAGCTTCCAGTAGGAGCTTCCAAGATGGGGCTAATGCTAGGTAAAGCGATGGGTCTGCGTTGTAGTAAAGCGCAGAGTTTTATAAGTCCTTTTATGTCAAAACCTATGACTTAGCTTATTTTAACCAAAGTTCTACTAATCAATGTCTTTCATTTTATTCACCGGTGCGCCTATAGCATTTTTCTATTATATATACAGTACTTACAGTCGTCTCCATACATCTTAGGGTGTGGCCAGCGATATAACCCATTTCTGCGCATACAGTGCTTCCTAGATCGAAGCTTACAGGTTGCTCCGCGTGGCCCGTTAGTTGGGTGCCAAGCGTTGCACAAGTAAGGTAGATCTCGGCCCCGTAAACCTCCCTCAAGTATCACACCATAGATCAGACTACCACTGACCTCGTGTTCGACTTGGGGTTAGGGGTTACGCGCTGGGGTTTACCGAACATCCTTAAGTCAGACCCACACTTCGTGCCGATAGCACCCGCGTTGTGCGAGATACTTAAAATCGCTGGTGAAGCATGCGAAGGTTAGAGCAGAAGTGTGGGCACCGTAGCGTGCGGCGCGTCTCATCCGCACAGCGCAAGAACTGCACGGCGATAAAACCAAGTTGATATATTCATCATGTCCGGTGAATGTCGGTTCACCGTTCCGAGGCGACTAAGTCTAAATTATTAATTGGACCTGAGCAATATCTAAGCAAGATTTTAACCAAGACTTAAGAGTCTAAAATTGTTTTATTCAACCTAATAGGCTGTCAAGGGTGATTATCAAGGCAATCATTCATAAAGTCAAAGGGCAGATGATAAATTTCAAGGCACTATCATCAAGGTAGAATAAATACAAATGATAGCATGGCATGATAAATCATGATTAAACAAGTAGACATAATACTTAAAGGAGCATGCAATTTGTAATTGTAAATAAAATATTTTAGGAAAACTGGGATTCAATATGATTCTTTTGGATGTTAACTCGTACTAGGGAAAGTATAAGCTCTCCCTAATAAAAGTAACACCTAAAGGAAAAGGTTGTTAACTCGCACTAGGGAAAATTGACATTTCCCCTAGTAAAAGCAAACATCCTTTAGGGTGGAAATTAACTCGCCTTGGTCCTGCGGGTAGTGAGGGTCGTCCTGTTGATCTTCAAAGTGTCCTTCCGGATCCTCGGCGTCTATTAATCGAAATAATATTCGGGAAACAATAATAAAACACCAATATGCGATAGGAATCGTGATGCATGAAATGCTTTAGCTAATTCTAGCGATTGGTCGAGTGGAGATAAGTTCTAACCTAGTTATCAAGAAAGTTTCATGATCCTTCTATTACATAATAGTTTACAGAGGATAACGGTAGATCGGCGTTATAAAGATGATATGTGATGATGCAAAATGTTACCCTTAATAGACTACCCATAGATTTAGCAAATAGACGTATAAAGCAAAAATAGGTTTTTGTTTGAAGTATTTCCTTCATCTTCTCTGCGTGTCATTATATTCTCAGTTATGACAGGGCTTAAGTGCGTGAGAGATAAAACCTTACGTTATATATGTATTCTACACGTACAGATAATTATATATGTTTATAAATGGTCGTGAGATTGATTACCTTGAGGCCTATTTTAAAATAGAACTTAATTATCATATATTGCTGTAAATTATCAACATTGGACAGGTTGAGCAATTTGATTAACCAAATTACCAAGTAGTTCTAGTAAACTGTGATTATTAATTATGTCGATAATTAAATGACAAGTGATTATAAGTTATATCATAAAGTTTGTATTTTTCTTAAGTCCAGAAAGTTATTCTATGCTTTTCATGAATTTTCTCAGATTTTACTGAGTGTTAATTTAATTTTTATTAGCAGAAACTCATTTCTGTGATTTATTCTATATAGGTTAATACCCTAAGGATGAACCAATGAATTAAATTTTGGAATAATCTATGACTACTGTCAAGGGCGGAACTAGAATTAAATAGACCGTGGTTCACCTGTTATAACTTTTAAACTATAGGATGTTCAATTTTTAATTTAGGGAGTGCACACATGATAGAAAATAAACTAATCTTCACTAAATTTGTTTTAAACCCGGGTTCTTGTGCACCCCCCTAGGTCTACCTAGCTCCGCCCCTGACTACTACTATTCATGATTATATTTTTATTAAATCCAGCATGGGTTCTAGTATTTATCATAAATTTTCTAGCAATTTTGGAGATGTATAGCTATTTTTAATAAATCGAGTTTATATTTTGTATTTGTTTAAATAGCTATATCCGAGAAAAATCGGATGAACAGATCTGGCCTACCGCTAACTCATGTCGGACGAACCACACCGGGCGTAAACCAAAATGGCGAACGCGAAGCGAAGGCGCGCGCCGTCGTACACTTTTTAATTCCGACATGTGGGCCATGGGACCCACAAGTCACGACGCCAGTTTTAACGCACGCTGGATTTAATCCGACGGCTCACAAGATGCATCTTGGCGCGATCGGACGGGTGGGACTTCATCTCCTCCTCCGGTGCGTGGCGATGAGCGACGCCATGAAACCGCGATGTTCTCGACGCGCCAGCAGAGCTACAATGCATTAGAGAAGGAGTTCTAGGGCACTATGGAATCCTTATGAACACCGCTACAACGTGTCTCGAGCTGCTTGCCGGTGATGGCCTGGATCGGCGACGAGCCTAGCGGCGGCGGAAAATGTTCTCGGAAGCAAAGGTCTACGGCTAATCAATGTTCTAGGAGCTAAATGGAACTGAGTATAAGCACCAGGGAGGCTTGGGGATGCTTATCGTGCTTACGGTCGGGCCGGAAGAGGTGCGGATCGAGCTGGCGATGTTGGGGCCGAACGGGGCGGAAACAGGGCTTACGGCGCCAGGGAGCTTCGGGGGTCCTCGGGTCCAATTAACCTGGGCGAAAGTTCGGCGAGGGTGAGGGGGTGCTCGTCACGAAAGCAATCGGCAGGGGACTCACCGATAAGCGAGAAATCGGAAAGGGGAAGAATCGGGTGGCCGGCGACGGCGAGAGTAATCCGGCGAGCTCGAGGCTTCCCGATCCAATTCCTTAGAGTAGGAGTGAGGTGGTCGGCGGCTAAGGCGCGCCGACGTTGGAAGAATTTTTAGTGGGAGTTTTAATCCATTTCATGACTATACATACATATGTCATATATGAATATGTGTGTATATATATATATGTATATATATATATAAATATAGGTTTCTATATGTTTCTATATATATATATGTATATACATCAATATGATTCAAAGGTGCATTATGCACAATAATCTTTATGCATAAGTGTGCTTTATGTGAACATTTTCATGTGGTCTTAATTTCCTATATAACATTAACCTATGCATATTCATACATATAATTATTTAAATACTTAGATGAAGTTTTCTTGATCTATTATGTGTATATTTGTATATTTATTTATATATATATATATATGAGCCAAGGGAATTTTAATGAATTATCTATCCTTTACTAAATCCTTTACCCTTTTATTTTAATAAACCTGGATTTATCATGGTAGGAGCTCTATTTGAGTTATTAATTCTCCTATATCAAGTATCTTTAGTGAGTTGTTTAGCCTAAAAATTTTTATAGGTCCATATGAGAAGTCTAAAAGAATGAATATTTGCAAGAATTTTATGCAACAATCCACACTTACGAGAGTGATTTTGAAAATATAAATATACAAGATTTTGGGCTGTTACATTTACGAAGCCCCAACTATTATGTCCGAGACCTTTATGCAGTAGAGTTTATTATTTTCACCCTATTTTTTCAATACATAATGTGGATATGATTTTTGGTGGGTGGCTGAGTAACTCCTTGTTCCATCAATGGAGTCACGTTTAGAAGGAACAGCCTTTTGATACTTTTGGGTTGAAAGTTTTCTTCTAGTTTTGAAAAACAGCTTAGCTTGTTCTTTTTATCTCTTTTTTCTAAAGATGCTTTTGGAGTGATTCTTTTGTGTTGATTTCTTCAACTCCAAACCTTTCTACAGATTCAATCTCATGGTCATATGATTTATGGTTTGATTTCTGCACTCGTTTCATTCTCTTACTAGTGTGTGGGTCGGGCCGCCACAATCCAGTTTTTTGGAGGCTTATTTTCTTTGTTTTTTTTGTCTTGCCTCTATCCTTGATGGTTTTGATAGTTACTTCAGAACAGTAACAATATCTTGTGTGATTCATTTATCATCTATTCAACCCCTGGCTGTCGTACAGGTGTTAGATCTACCTAATGATCTAATGACAGTAAATCTTAGCCTAAACATGATTACCTAGTTCTAATGTGGAATTAGGTGGTACTGACCATATTAATTGGAAGCCATCAGCGCATCATAGTCGTTCGGTGATGTAGAGGACGTAGGGAGGTGGACGTCGGCGCCATCAGACACGTGCCGCCGGTGATCCATCGTTGGTGGCGGCGGCCTCGGGAGCCACCTACACTGCTCTCAAGACAAATTTCTTCGACGCTCCTCCAGCGCCCCGGTGAGGATCGGTAGAAGTTAGGGTTTTGGGAGAGTGTGAATCGTATGTGAAATCGTCACCTCATGCACGAGCTCACCCCTTCCTTTATATATGGCGCTGAGCAGCTCGGGGGCGTGTCCCATTGTATGGAAAGTGCCTCCGATCATGGCGCGTAATTAAGGAATGAGCTAATCACAGGATTAGCGTTTAGTTAGGAAAGTTTTAGTTTGGAAAGTGACGGCGCGTGATTTTGGGTGGCAACGCGTAGCCAAGATCAATCAACAACAGGTTCTACATCTGCTCACGTCACCCACCACATCACAAGGAACAGATATTAATCTAACTTATTGAGCCAATCTTAAATGGGGTGCTGATCATTCTTGTTCAAGCGGTGGATGACCATCATGAGTTCCAATTTGAAGACTCTCCTGCATTCTTCAATAGTTGTAAAAAATGCATGTAATGTCAATGTGTTTGGCAGCACCGCTTGACTTGTTGTTACTCGAATAGAAAACTGTAGTTTTATTATCGCAGTATATAGTGAGTGGTCTTGCAATACTGTCTACCACTCTCAGTCCCGGGATAAAGTTTTTAAGCCATACGGTCTACCCAGTTGCTTCATAACATGCCACAAATTCTGCCTGCATTGTCGACGATGCAATTAAAGATTGTTTGGAGCTTTTCCACGAAATTGCTCCTCCTGCTAGGGTGAATATGTAGCCTGATGTGGATTTCTTAGTGTCTACACATCCTGCAAAATCAGCGTCTGAATGACCTAAAACTTGAAGGTTGTCAGACTTTCTATATGTGAGCATGTAATGCTTAGTGCTTGCAAATAGCGCAGGACTTTTTTAATAGCCTTCCAGTGGTCTAGTCCTGGATTAGACTGAAATCTGCCAAGCATCCCGATAACAAATGCTAAGTCTGGATGAGTACAGACTTAAGCATACATTAGGCATCCGACAGCCGAAGCATAAGGAATCATCTTCATTTGATCTGATTCTAATTGATCCTCGGGCTTTGAAATAATCCAAATTTATTGCCTTTAACTATTGGAGCAGGCGTGGCAGAGCACTTACTCATGTTATACCTTTCAAGTACTCTGTCAATGTATGACTTTTGAGATAATCCTAGTACTTCTTTAGACCTATCTCGGTGAATTTCAATGCCTAGAACAAAACAGGCTTCACCGAGATCCTTCATGTCAAAATTAGAGGATAAAAATCCCTTAGTCTCATGCAGCATATTCTTATCGCTGCTTGCTAATAATATATCATCAACATAGATTATTAGGAAAATGAATTTTCCACCCTTATTCTTGATGTATATGCAGTTATCCACCTCATTCTCCTTAAATCCAAAGTTTCTAATTATTTTATCGAATTTAAGGTACCATTGTCTGGACGCTTGTTTAAGTCCATAGATGGATTTCTTAAGTTTGCACCTCATATGTTCCTTACCTTCCACGACAAAACTTTCGGGTTGTGCCATGAAAACTTGTTCATGCAAGTCACCGTTAAGGAATACAGATTTAACATCCATTTGATGGAGCTCTAAATCATAATGAGCAATGAGCGCCATAATGATTCTCAATGAATCTTTCTTAGAGACAAGGGAAAAGGTCTCATTGTAATCAATTCCCTCTTTCTGTAAAAAACCGTTTGCTACAAGCCTTGCCTTGAATCTTTTGATATTCCCTTTAGAGTCATACTTAGTTTTGTAGACCCATTTACAGTCTTGACTCCTTCAGGAATTTCTACTAAATCACAGACACCATTAGTCCTCATAGACTTTAATTCATCTTCTATAGCCTCAATCCATTTAGATGAATGTTCACTTGTTATGGCCTCTTTGAATGAGGTGGGGTCATCCGCCTTACCAATGTCTTCACCAAGGAAGACTTCATAATAATCTGGTATGGCAGACCTCCTCACACGCTGTGATCGTCTTATAGGTTCATTAGGGATCACTGGCGGTTGCGGAGGTTGTTAAGGTACTTCTTCAGTTATTTGTTCATCAGATGCCACAGAAGGCTATTGAGGTTCATTATTTGGTTCATCAAAATCCTCAACAATGGGTGCTGCCCCAGAATTTTTAGCTGGAGACGCTACAGTCTGAAGCATTGCATGAGGAATGAGAAAAATACACTCTTGAGTTATTGGTAATGGGACATGAGCCTGAATTTCCTCAAGGTCTATCTCCTTTTGTTGTGAGCTCCCACTGATTTCATTGTCCTCTAAAAAGACAGCGTGTCTAGTCTCAACGAATTTAGTGACACGATCTGGACAATAAAATCGATATCCCTTAGATCTTTCTGGATATCTAATGAAATGGCAACTCACGGTCTTAGGGTCTAATTTCTTTAGCTGTGGGTCAAATAATCTGGCTTCAGCACGACAGCCCGACACGCGTAAATAATTTACTGTCGATTTCCTCCCAGTCCATAATTCATAAAGTGTCTTAGGTACAGACTTGCTAGGAACCCGAGTAAGTATGTGGGCGGCTGTTTTTAGTGCCTCCATCCACAAGTTGATAGGCAGACTGAAATGATTAAGCATGCTCCATACCATATCCATAAGTGTACGGTTGCGACGCTCTGCCACTCTGTTCTGCTGTGGTTCTCCGGGCATGGAGTATTGGGCAATAATGCCATTTTTCTGAAGGAATCTGGCAAAAGGCCTAGGTATTTGCCCATAAGGAGCATGTCTCCCATAATATTCTCCTCCACGATCTGATCACACTACTTTGATCTTAATGTTATGTTGATTTTCGACTTCAGCTTTATAGATATTAAATTTATCTAGCGATTCAGAATGATCACAAATGGGAAATATAGCCATAGCGAGAGAAATTATCAGTGAATGTAATAAATGAATCATAACCACTGATGTCATTGGGAAGGGCCCACAAATGTCAGTGTGTATTTAGACAGTTGTTCGCGTCTAAAAAATCTAAGGGTTAGAGTATCTCCTCTCTAATGAGACGTTCCATTCTACCCCCTAGAAATATGGCCTAAGCGACAGTGCCATAATTTCAACGACGTCTCACATTTCTTCTTATTTACAACAATGCACACATTCAACACAGATTTATCCATCGAAAGTAAATAAAGTTTGTCTTGCTCGAAGGCAAGACCAATAATATCATTATTTAACTTAATAACGCATTTGTTGTCCACAAACTCACATGAATAACCTGTTTTAGTCAATACAGAGACTGAAATTAAGTTCCTATTAACACTAGGAACATAAAGAACATTAAAAAGATGAAGACTGAAGCCACCTCCTAATGCAAGTTGAAGGGTTCCAACTGCCTTGACTTCAATCTCCGTTCCATCAGCGACCCTAAGACTTTGGTCCCCTCTTCTTATGGTCGTCACGAAACGCAATCTCTGTAATGAATTAGTAATGTGCACATTTGGACCTGAGTCCATCCACCAAGTATTAGAGGTAAATTCAGTAAATAGGTGTTGTGGGTGTAACCCCACGAACAGAAAACAGGGCTGCCCCCGATGCGCGATCCCGCGCACCCAAGACAGCTCGATGAAACTCTCGTGCGCTCACTGACAACGCTCGTAGATGGGAAGAACACTGCGTAGGAGAAGAAAGAGTTCGTGTTTTATTCGTGTCTCCCTCCCCCCTTTTATAGGGGCGGGAGTGTACAGCGCCATGCAAAGACGGCCTCTCCTCTCTCTGGCCCCGACCGGGGGCCTGCCAGTCGTTCCCTCAACACTTTACATGTTTTGCCCCCACCTGCCCTTACTCCGAGGGCGCCGTGGTCATTTCATGGCATATTAGCCACGCCCTTTACGGTTGTACCCTCCCGGCCGGCCCCCACGCCGGGCTATATGGGGAATTACACCCACTCGGCGATTATGGATCAGTCTGCCCTAACCTGACATCCACTCGAGTACTCTGGCAAGGCGACAGGCTCGGCTGTACTTCTTGTCCGCTTAGCCTCGCTGCGAGCGGGGGTGTCTGCTCCGTCATTCTCCCGATCATTCCGTTCTTTCTTTGGTTCGTTGGACTTTAGCTCCGCTTGGGTCTTGTTATGCTCCGCGTGGGTCTCCCGACTTGTGCTCGCTCTCGACTGCCCCTTTGCTCACGGTCTCGCAGACGCTCCGCGACTCCGCCTGCGCCTCTCATCGCTCCTTACACCATTTACCGCTTCCCTTGCACCCTTCGCTGCTCCGCTTCTAGCTTCACCGAGCTTGGCACTTGCTTCACCTCGTCGCCTCTGGCTTCCGCACTCCTTTTCTAGCGTCGCCTTCGGTCGTCCTGGAAAACAGGGAAGAGAGGGCGGAGGTACGGAGAAGGCAGACCCCACCTTCGCTCCAAAGTCCGAGGGGGTACCTATCTCTGGTACACAACAATAGGGACTCATCAACGTAAGAAATGATTTCATTACCCTTCTTTGCTAACCATCGCTCAATCCCGCAGACCCTTCAGGCGTGTTTAGGCGACTTGGAGAACTTGCAAAAGAAGTTCCCTGCGGCTAGTGGTGCAGGCGTTGCAGGAGGTGCCGGAGGGCCATGAGCAACAGCCTTTCCCTTCCCGTCATTTTTAGGAGGGTGATAAGTCTTCTTATTTGCCTTAAAGCCACTAGATTTCCCCTGATTCTTCCTCTTGCCAGTGCTGACAAGATGAGCCTGTTCCTTCAGCCTCTCTGTCTTTGGCTCTCTTCTTCCTCAACAGAGTGGTTTATGAGCTCAGCTATGGACCACTTCTCCTTCTAAGTGTTATAATTGATCTTGAAGGGTCCATACTCAAGTGGCAAGGAGTTCATGATGAAATGAACAAGAAAGCCATCAGAAATGGCCATGTCCATCCCCTTCAGCCTAGCCGCCATGTCAGTTATGCTCATAATATGCTCCCTCACACCGCTCTTACCATCATAGCGGGAGATGAGCATACGCATGATCAAGGTACTAGCATAAGTCTTGGAGGTACCCTTGAAGTTCTCCTCAACATTAGCCAAGTACTGTTTAGCATTTTCGGAATCAGGGATTCCTCGCTTAATCCCAATAGAAATGCTATTCTTGATGATCATTAGTGACATGCGGTTAGACTTCTCCCACCGCTCTGCCTTCTCATCATATTGTTTCTTGAGATCTGCGTAATTCTCAACATTAGGGGCGGGTGCAATGGGAGCATCCTCTCGTAATGCTAGGTCAAGGTCCAAGACCCCTAGCGTAAAGAGGATCTTATCTTTCCACGAGGGAAAATTAGGGCCATTGAGCTGTTCAATGCCATTGATCTGAGAGGCAACATTGTTAATTGCTGAAAAATAATAACAAATTTAATCAATAATTGTAACAATGCCATATATGTAATTAATTTTACGTTGTTCTGATTAAATACATATAAATGATAAAATATCATAAAATTTCATTTCGCATCACCGTTAGGCAGAAAACGAAACAAAATTTAACAGCAAAATTAAGTCCTAAATTGCACCACCGTTGGGCAGAAAACAAAATAGGAATTAAACATATAAGAAATGACTTAAAATTACTAATAACGTTGGTTATACATAATTTCAAGTCAAAATTAATTCTCTAATTAAATTTCTCGTTGGTTCCATTTAATCGGAGATTTTAAAAATTTTAGAAGCATATTCATGAATTTTCAGCAATTTAAAAGACATTAAATAACACTAATTATACAGGAAAAGAATTAATAGGTCGAAAATAAATTAATTCGAGCAGGATCAACGGAGCTGGCTGCACTAAAGCTAACCCTAAGCCATTTCCATTTTTCCCGAGCTCCTCCGCGCATGCAACGAAAATGGAGGCGGCTACAACGGAAAAGCGGCGCGACGAGAAAAGAGGCTGCGCGCGCTCGGCTGATGGCTTACGCACCGCCCACGCAAGCGAGCAAGGCGGCGACGGCGGCGGGTGCTAGCGCGGCAGCCATGGGCGGCAACCGTAACAGCTCCGCGAATCGCGCGCGCTCGCTCGGTTACGGCTTGCGTCGGCGATGGGCGTCGGCCCCGAGGAAGCCACCGCCAGTGATGAGGTACATGATGGATTGAGGGTTTTTAAGGGCTTCTAAGGCTTCTTGAGTTTGGGGATCAGTGGGTCTTTTCTTGAGCTGGATCGGGAACAGGATGAACCGGGATGAACTAGGGTTCATCCCGTGATTCTTAGCCCGATTATAGCGCGACGTACCCCAAATGATTCTTATTCTTGCCTTTTCTCATCATTATTTTTCACATTTGGGGCGTAATCCGAGCCAAAATTTGGGTAAAAATTTTAGGGTTTCGGGTTGGCCAAAAATTTGGGGATTTTTATTTTTGTTTCTTAATTTGTTAAATTCATCTCCTTCTAATTGCTAATCTAACATCAGTTTTGACTAAAACTCCACTGTTCGATCCGAGTTAGCCATGACAGTGAGCAAAATTTGCAAAAAACCGAAACTACTAAGGACTAATCCGACGATTAATTTAGAGGCTAAAATGGCTTCTAATCCGGGATGATGGAGTCATGATGCCTAAGAGTTGCTCTGATACCAAATGTTAGATCTACCTAATGATCTAATTACAGTAAATCTTAGCCTAAACATGATTACCTAGTTCTAATGCGGCTGCAGGGTATCTACTACCTGTTTGTAATACAAACTGGCAGTAAATCTCTGGATCTACTACTGGTTTGTATTACAAACCAATACAAACCGGCAGTGAATTCCTAAATCTATTACCGGTTTGTAATATGGTTTGTAATACAAATCCGTACTGAATCCGCTGTTGGTGTCAAAGAAGCCTCCTTTTCTGGCAAGGTGTACCCGGTTGATAATATAAACCGATAATAGATACCTTGCAGCGCCATACGTGCGTTCTCTTTTCTGACAAGCTCTAACGAGTAGATGAACTGGTTGTGGAACCCCGTGGGCATCACTCTCGAATGCCTACAGCTGGTTTCAAAACCGGTACTAGAGCCGGTTTGCAACCGGTAGTGTAGGCCCTTTGTCCAGTAATGCATTAGTGCATCGTAGTCGTTCGGTGACGTAGAGGACGCAGGGAGATGGACGCTGGCGTCACTATACAGTCGTCGCCGGTGATCCATCATTGGGTGGCGGCGGCCTTCGGGACGCCACCTATACTACCTATACTGTCCTTGGACAGCCCTTCGACTGTCCAATTTGAAGACTCTTCTGCATTCTTCAATAGTTGTAAAAAAATGTATTTCTGATTTTGCAAATACTCTCCAAGACATGAGTATCATGATTTAGATAGAGAATCTTTTCTGAATACTATCTCTTAAAAAGGGGACTGTGTCCAAATTTATAGCAGCCGACCTTGTTCGGAACAGATTAAATCGTTTGCGGAATCACATCTAAGGGATAGGTGAAAGGAAGTTTCTCCACGGCCCTCATTACACATGCCAACAAGGATTTAGTATAGATGACTGTTATGTATATAGTGAATGCTACTAGCTAACAACTTCTTTTTCTTGTTTTGTTAAATTTGAAGTTAGAAATTTCGACATGAAAGCTGTAGTCTTTAAGTTGAAAGATCTAAAATCCATGTTGCAAGTTTAAAATTTTCGAGTTCAGCGTTTATAATTCCACCTAGGCGTGAATGCTTGAACTGGACATAGCTTAAAAGAGGGATTATTTTGGTCGAAACTTGAAAGCTGGAAATATTTTAAAAAATATAATTTGTGAACTTAAAGGCTACAAGTTGGTGTCAATGTCCGAGCGTGCGGTGTTGTGACTCGTGTAGTCGTGTGCATGCATTTCTGCCTGAGATGACGCAGGCGAGCGTACGTGGCCGCCGTGTGAGTAGTGCGTACACAACCTTCTCGCTGAGACTTCTCGCTGAGACGACAGACGACGCAGCTGATGAAAGCTTTGACTACCCAACGCCGCTTTCATATTAATAGTCTTAATTATATTATATTATAGCCGTATGGCTAAAAGAAAAATATATTCATTTATTGTATATAAGGACAAGCATCCGCTCCGCTTTCGATAGGATTGTTCCTCCACCGACGCGCTGTGGCCTGTGGGAGAACAAATGCATCATCGATCCTATTGATATTGGGAGAAAAATGCAAGACTTGTTATTCTGGATATTAACAGAATTACTTCATCCCGGATCGGACGTGCCGCTAGCTTCCTCACTCGCCCCTCTCTCTCGGTCTCAGACGTACACACCCCTCGGCTCACTCATCCATCTCTCGGTCTCGATCTCCACATCTCCCTATCTATATCTCCATCTCCTCTTCATCTCTCTCCTCTCGTTCCACTGCATAAAATTCCCCTTCCTCTATGGACGGAGCTAGGATTTGGGTATAGGGGTCCAAGCAGCCTTAGCAATGTAGATCTGGTTCAAAAAAATATTGTATGCTTCAACATAGTATAGTATAGAAAGCATTAAACATAACAAAGCTTGAGGATATAAGATAATATCTAATATCCATTAATTTTGATCTCCAAGGAAAGAAAGTGGTCACACTTTTAATTTAAATTTAACTGTGCAACTACCAAGGAGATCATATATTTGAATAAGCTCGATTGAATTCATTTTCAATACTAGTTTCTTTTTAATATAATCAAGTCTAGTTTTAAGTAACTAGTAAATAAAATCTAATTAGTATCTTGTATAGATCTGAATGACAAATTGAAGAAAGAATAGAGAAAGACATAAAGCCTAAAGCTATAGACCATAAAAATTAGGGCAATTATGAAATCAATATCCAATTTGTTGATGATCATCGTTATTTAGAAATATGGGAGCGTAACTTTTGTAATCAAGGATGGTATGCCCGATAGGAAAAAGAGGAACAAAGCAAGGTGGCTTGCTGTCAGGCAACATGTACGGTCTCTAAAACAGAATCTTCTTTATATTAATTAGTCTCTTGTTCTCCCATAGAGTCTCTGTCCTAACCTCTAAATTTAGAGTTTTTCTTTTCCAGCCTCTAAATTTAGAGATTCTCTATGTCAACCTCTATAGTTTCTATGGATAAATGTTCTGTTGGAAAGGATGAAAATATAAAGAGCCAATAGTGATTTAGAGGGGATGTATAGAGTCTCGATTTTAAAGCATCTGCTAGAAATGCTCTTACTCCGGTGACTTGCTAATTCTTCCGCATGCGGCATGCGGCCATATGCGGTATGAGATGCAAGCATGCGGCGCCGGCGCTGTGTCATGGGCTACTTAGCAAGCTATACATATTTGGACTTGTAAATATTCAAAGATATGGGCTAGCTAGCTAGCAAGATGAACACGTCTTTGAGCTTATACGTATGCTGGATGGATTCTTAATTTATTGATAGCACTAGGGCCTTATTGTATTAGTGGGATAATTAGTAGGCTACTAACCTATAGGAAATTTACACTTTGGTTGGAGGTTCAGTCCCTGCAACCCCCCTGTCTCCGATTCCTCCTTCCCTGCTGCCACTGCTCCTTCGAACAAAATCGCGAACGCCCTGCTCGTCCCCTTGCTACCTTTACTCCTCCCCTCTCCTTACCCATGCTTGTGTCTCGCCATCCCTACCCTCTTCTCCTCCCCCCTTCAGTAGTTTCCTCGCCCCTCTCCTCTATCTACATCGCTAGATCTCTGTCGAAGATATCTATCTTCAGGAAATTTACACTTTGGTCGACTCTCGAGAACGGTTCTAATGCTCTGATGTCGGCTTTTGCGGGAGCTAGACGTGCATAGGCACATCTCCATGCTGTGCCGGCTTGAGATAGGCCACTGCCGATGGCACAGCGGGCATAAACTCCATTGAAAGAAGCTAAATGGAAAAGATGCACAATGGAATTTGACTTGAAATATCATTAATAAATATGTGAAACATTTTGTTTGCACTTGTAAAACATTTTGTTTGCTTATGTGAAGTGCCCGTAAAAAATTTTTAAAATATTTTGTTTGCTCTTATAAAATATTGTGTTTCATCTTGTGAAATATTTCTCGTTCTCTCACGTGAAACACCACTTGTCATGGGTTTGAAACATCCTGCTATTGAAATATTTTGCGTTAACTTTTTTAGCGGTATTTAGCTTTGTTTCGACAGTTCGCTGATTATGTTCCAAGTTAACTGTTCGATTTTTTTGCTCTTTTGTAATATTTTTTGTAATATTGTTTGCTTGCTCTTGTGAAATATTACTCGTATGGATTGAAATATCGTCAAATAACTATTGAAACATGTTTTTGACACGTTAATGAAAAATGTTTTGTTTATGACTTCAACGATGTTCCTAGTTCCTTTTATTTTTTTTTACTTGGATTGGACGTCCAGTTCGAAGTCCCTCCAAATATTCAGTCTCTAAAATGTTAGTTTTGGTGTAACATATCTAAAATTTCTAGAGAAAACAATTTGCTATGCGCACAAATTATATGATTTTGCTACGAAGGTGTTGATATGGTCCACCTGCCCCCGTATATGGAGTGACATACTCCCACCATCCAAGAATATAAGGTATATTTTCTGTTTTGCACATAGACTAAGTAGATATTAAAAATGACTATACTACCTTTAGTCATTATCTCTAAGTATTATATTCAATACACACATAGAGAATACAAGTTAAAGCAAGATATTTATTAGGGGTCATGAGAGAAAAATATATTTATTTTTTATTGAATATGAAATATGCCTATATTAATGGATAAGCCTATTTAAAAAATAGGTCTCATAAACCATAATGAGATATTATCTATACTATAAAGAGGGATCTTATCCCGGATAGCCGTGCATCCACGTCATCGAGAAAACCTCGGCCGTCCGATCTGCCCGTCCGGGTCGATCCGTCCATCCGATTGCTGCCCACCGTACCAACCGGATTGCCAATGCAAAAAACACCTCCAATGTTTTCATTTCACAACCGCGTCCTCGGACCTCGACGATCGTCCGATCAGCCGATCAAGCGTCCATCGCTGCGCCGTCTTTGCGTTTAGCCCCTTCGCATTTTTCGTTCTCAACCCGTACTCCTCCCGCCCGCTCCAAACCCTAGCACGCCGCACCCGGTTCTTCGCCTCCTCCGTCTCCACCTACTCTCCATCTCGCCTCGCCGGCTTTACCGTCATTGCATTGCTGCCGCCGTCCGCTCCGTCTCCACCTCGCAGCCCTACCGCCCATCCCACCCGTGCCGTGCCGAGAGAGGCTAGGGTTTCCCTCCTCGTATATAACATGAGCATAGCGCCGTCGCCTCGCCAGTCGCCGCCGCCTCCACCGCCCACAGGCCACCGCTCCACGATGACCACCGACGACGCGTCCATGCGAGTCGCGACGACGCGTCGACGATGGACGCCGCAGCCCGCAGCCGAGTGACACGTGAATGCGTGATTATATCCTACGAGGTATGCTATGCATGTAACTATGTAAGCACTAAGCAAGTAAGCAGTAAGGCAGACTAATAAGTTATCTTAAGTTCTTAATTGAAATACTGAATCAAGATTCAAGAACCGTCTCCATTGTTCCTTCTCTATTAGACTATTACTTATTATATGCACCTATAGACTGTAGTTTTTTTTTTTACGAAAAATATTAATCATCTATGGTGCTAACATAAACCTTGCATGCTTTAGGGCAATCATCTTGAATTGAATCACAGCTCGCCTTAGTCTATAGACTTCTGCTTTTCTAGCAATGGTACCTCAAAAAGGCAAAGAAAAATCTAAAATAAAAGGTAATTGATTGAGTCATAAATAATTAATTAATTATTAATTACTAATTATTAATCTACCTATAAACTTGACCACACCAAATTTTTTTTCCTTCCTCCGCCACTGGATATATATATAGTACAGCCATAAGATTTGTGGTGTCACAGCCTAAACTTGATCCTTTTTGCAGTGTCCCTAAAATCTAATACGACTTATGATAATATGCACGAACATAATATTTTATAAGGAATATTGAGACTTGATTCTTTTTTTTAGGAGGGACTTGTCTCGGTACTGGTACCAGGGGATCAGCAAATATACGCCTGTTGTTTTCTTCTTGTTGTGATATTAATCATATTCAACATGTAGGTAAATTAATGTGTCTATGACAATAACTACCTAGTAGTTATTAGGAAGTTACAAGTGTTGGTGGTTACTAGCACATGCTTTTATTCTTTGTAACTTCCCCTTTGTACTCTATAAAAGGAACATGACTCTCTCATTTGTAAAAATTGTTGATGAATCAATAAAAGAGTTTCTTCATCCTCTCTCTATTCTTTCTCTTACTCTATGTATGGATTGAACAACTACAAATTCCATAAAGTTGTACTTCAACACGTTATGAGCATATTTGCTCTAGTAGGTTGTTCTAATTCTTAATTGTTGTTCTAATTATAGTGGTAAGCACTATCCCTCTTGTTGAGATGTTCTTGATTTGATTATCAAGAACATTGTTTTATTATGATTCTAATCGCTACACATTAATATTTGATGTTTTAATACGAGGAACCAATGAATGAATGTTGAGATTGTTCGCTTGATTTGTATCAAGAACGATTTCACGCTCAAGGAGAAGGATACCATGTTTATCATTATGGGCAACTCTACATCATGCAAGTATGTGCACCTCCTATACATCAACCATGAAAAATTAGTGAGATCTTTACTTAGTAGTAGAAGGGGGCACGTTCATCGTATTGGGCAGCGATGAACGGAACTAGTTGGGTTCTTCCTTTTCCATTGCCTATAGTAAGAGGGGGCATGTTCATCTCTTTGGAGAGCGATGAACGAGACCAGTATGATTCTCCTTCATCACTTACCCATAATTGTAGTATATAGTGGTGCAATTAGGATTAATCCCTGCATTTATATTTGATGCCAATATATTCAGTTAATCATTAAGGCATCAATAGCACCATCAACAAGGAACGTGATTTCTCGTCGCCCTCCACATTTGCAAAGATGGCGGAGGGGTCATCTTCATTCGCAAAGATGAAGGAGGTGATGGTGGTAACCTTCTTAGGATGTGGTGGCGATAGTGACATCGTTATCATCCTCTACTTTGGTGTGGTGACGCTCGTCTCCAAGGCGGCATAGCCCTGGCCTCCCCAGCATGGGCTCATGATGCATAAGCCATCATTATCTTAACAAATTTTAATTTTATGTATAGATAGTGTTATATTACTGCATATTAGTCTTCAGACTATGGATATAACATAATATTATGTTATTGTCGTTCTAATTGCGATTTCCCCTTAAAATATTTACAATCGCAATTTATATGCAGTTTGTGATATATCTGGCTCTTAATTTTTGTGCCTTTAATTTTCTAGCATTTATTTATTTTTTGTGTTAGATGACGATTACCTTAAGTGCTAAATTAGCACAAGGCATGGGTCCTATGGCATAAGCTGTGACTGTAGCGTCGCCTACACCTTAGGGTGTGGAGTCTATATCCATGATGAGAGTATCTCGTCCATTGCTAAAAGGACTACGTCAGTTTATTGTTTTTCTGCATTATGTCATTATTTAAGTTATTTCGATTAATTTAAATTGCAGAAAATCATAAAAATGCTAGAAAATTAAGACAAATACTAGAGAAATCTAGTGAGGTAATATGACCCTTTATTCAATGATTTACAACATTTTTCATGCTTTATATTTACTTGACTAAGTAAATTATTAAAACTGCATGATAATTATGTAGAAATGGTGGATATCTCTATAAAAGGAGTTAGTTGAACTTGCCTAGGATGACGGTAGGAATTATCTCATATGGGCTATGGATGCAAAAATTATTTTAGCATCTAGAAATTTATCTGCATCCATCATAGATCCTATGGATGGTGCGGAGCCCATACCTAATAACTATAAATATGCAACTCTACATTTTATCAGGCATAACCTCTATTCAGATCTTAAAACTAAATATTTAATGGAGGATGATCCACTAATTTTGTGGAAGTCCCTAAATGATATATATGATCAACATAGGGTGGTCATATTGTTTGAAGCTCAGAGGAAATGATCTATGTTGCGCTTTTAGGACTTTAAGTCTGTCGTAACATATAATTCTTGTATACATAAGATCAATTTCAAATTGAGGTTCTGTGATAAGGTTGTCACAGATAAGGACATGATTAAAAAGATACTTTGCACTTTTCATCATTCTATGAAATATTGCAGCAACAATATCATCAACAGAATACACTAAGTACTTTGAATTAATATATACTTTGCTTCAGACAGAGAAGCATGATGACCTTCTAAATGAAGAATCATCATACGTCCTATAGAGGCAATAGCTGTGCACGCACATGCTAATATTAAGAGTACTAGTGTTAATCATAATCTAAGAAGGATTATAATAAAAATGCAAAGTGGAAGTCCAATAAAATGCAAAATGGTAAAATGAATTTCTATGGCAAGTGAAAATTCAAGAAATTGGTCTCCTCGAGAGAAATTTGAATTTTGCCACAGATGTAGTTGCAAGGGTCATTGGGTAAATAAATGCTGCACACCCAACCATCCTTTTGAGTTATATCTTGAATTTGGTGGCAAGAACAAAAATAATCAAAAGGGAAAACATGAAGTTCATTTCAAAATCCAGATTTAAATCTGGACAAAGGACAGAAAATTTTTGTCAAAAATGTTGATAACACTATGGTGGTTCAACAAAACGAAGATGACTTCAAAAATACAGAAGACATGCTTCTGGAATACGTTTCCCAAGATCTATATGGAGACACTGTTTAGTCTTCTAGTTATCCCTTGTTGATATAATCAGCACGTAATATTCTACATAAATGTTGTATATTTTAGTTGAATAATTCTATATAACTATAGGTCTTATTTATCGCTTATTAAGAGCATGATTGTGTTCACTGTATTGAACAAATATATCATCTGTTTGCTTTAGATGGCAATCTATTGCATTAGTTGTTTATTTTTTTGAGATCTTTTTAAGATCTAAATTGTTCTATTACAAGCTTTAATTCTCTTTTGGATAAGAATTTATTTCTTCAAAATGTGTAATAGAATGTTATGCTTATTGCATATCTTACACATAGTAACATAATTAACCTTGTATGGAATAAAATGTGAAATTGTATGTCTAAAAATTATATGCTTGATATACTTTGCCTTGTGTGAAAAGTGTCTCGAACACTTATTAAAGCCTTAATAATGCACCCATGTCTTAAGGACAAATGGAAATTTATTTTTCCATGGTGGCATTGATATATAGCTAAATAATGAATTGATTTATTTAGGAATAAATTGGCTATAGTATGTCATATGACATAAAGTCTATATGATCCTCTAACATATATTATTGGTTACATGCCATAAATTCATACTAAAATATTAGTATGGTTGCAATTCCGAGTTGATTAAATGCATCTACCTGATGCACAAGTTATTACTCGGAATTTAAGGTTGGCATGAAAAAGAGGAGAATATGTGACATCCTAATAAAATTATAATGTCACATATTAGAAATAAAGAAAATAGAAAGATAAAAACATAAAATAATAATAAGAAAAGGCTATAACCAGGCTTGAATAGCTTAAATAGGCCTGAGCTAGGCCCAAAACTCTCCCACCTAACTCTAAGCCCATTAGGCTTCTTAATATTCCATATATATCCTAATTCTAGTCCAAAACAAACTCTACTCCTATTAGGAATCTTCCACCATGCCCCAACCCCCTCCACCAATATATAAACCCCCCTAGAGGTCCTCTGGTTGGCCATCACACTAAGCCCCCCATGAAACCCTAGCCGTACCTCGGTTTTCATGCCAAAACCGAAGCAAATCGAGGTATCTCTCGAATTCCCGTGCCTAAACCCTAGATATAAAGTAAACACGTTGTAGGTCTCGTCGAGACGACCAATTTGACTATATGGAAGTCCCAATTTGGTGGAAAAACGAAGGAGATATGCTCTGCCGAAGTTTGGCCGGAATCCGCCTCTGCCATCGTCGCCGACGAGCCGCCCGCCATCCTCGCTTTCGCGGCAGGTCTGAAACCCACGCTGCCGCTTAACAACCAGCGCACGCCACGCCGCCGCAAGATGCTTTCGCCATCGCGCAGCATGCCACGCTGTCGCCTCCCAATACGCCGCCGCGTGTCCTGTCGCCGCCGCGCCTGCGTGACGCGCCGCCAATCCGTCGCCGCCACGCGTTTCCCACCCGTGTTGTTCGCCGCCGGCCGCGCGCCGCGTGACACCGCGCGCCTAATCGCCGTCCGCCACGTGGCAACCCGCTACCGCCGCTGCGCTTGGACCAATCCGGGGTCGCCGTGTGTCCGCGCGTGAATCGCACCACGCCCACGCCCGCCAGCCAAGACGAGCCGGATTTTTTGGGTTTCTCGGTTTCCCTACGATTAACCCGGTTAACTGTGTTTATTCTTTTTTGGGATTTCTGATTTTTCCAAAACTTTCCTGAATTGTTTAGGGAGTTTCCGAACCCCGATTTAGATGATTCCAGAGCCCAAAAATCACAAATAATCCCTAGAATTTTATATATTTTTATCATACTATTTTCTCTGTGTTTGTTATTTATTTCTATTTTATTTTCTTTTGCACATAGATCCGACGTGTACCTGCTGTCCGAGAGTCGTTTCGGAGCCGTTCGTAGAAGGAGATCCAGATCCAAACTTCTTCGAAGGCAAGCTAGATTCATATTGAATTTCGAGTTTGCTAAATTTTATTTATTTCATGTCTATTTACATTGCTTGCTTAAATTATTATCGCATGTGCTATTTGATTCCTGTTTCATATTAGTCCTTTACTAATATGAGGTAGCCTACCATTGTTAGCCCGATTCGTACTGTTTTCCTAACCTATCCTTTGTGTAGATGCTTAGCCTTACTTCTGGAATTGGTAGTTGATAGGTTTCACTCATTATTAAATCAGTTTCCGTGAAGACTTTGGCTTCGTGGTACTGTTTTAGTAAACCTAATCAACTAAAATCAACATGGTGTGTGTTGATTTGAGGAGACCCAAAAGAGGTGGATTTTGAGCTTGTGGTTGAGACGTGCAGGTCTCCTCTGTCATATAAGGACCGTATACTTGTGACTACCATATCGAACCTGAACCGTACAACCACTTGTGTCTTCTGGCCCTAATTTATTAGCTGTGAAAACCTAGCTTCCGCTGTACTCGTAGTGGATGGACGTGACTAGCTATCACCGGTTCCGAATGGCTTAAATGAGGGCTAACCTCATGCGGTGCGCTATCAGGTCCGGCTGAAGGAGATGCGCATGACTGTCGGCCTGGTCGAAGTGTACCGTATAGGGCGCAAAACCAAAAGAATGGGTACATTATGAGACAGGTGAATGCAGTGAACGGTTTTATACTGTTTCTCCTTCGGGATGAGACAGGGCTTGTGGGGAACGAGTACACACTCTGCAGAGTCAAAACTATCATGGTAGCCGTGTCCGTGGTTATGGGTAGGGGAAAGGAGTTTGACACAAGGTAGTCCAATGTGTTTTAAATAATTAACTTGATAGTATAGGCAGGGAGTGCCTCTCTTTTGAGCTGGTTAGCCATTTCTATGGCTACGCTCATCATGTGCTGAGCTGGTTAGCCGTCCTTTTGGCTACGCTCTTGTGTTATCATGTGTTCAATGAATCAAGAACAAATAAACAAGTAGATAGGTGATGATTTAGCAAAATAACCCTACCCATCCTTTGATCTTGCATTCATATATTAAGGATTGCTTGCTGGGTAGCCGTGTACTCATTATATGGATCACGGATTATTTGTTCAGGAGAAGAACTCGACATCGGTGCCAGTTGTGACCAGGAGGGTCAAGGTGATTAGCTACGCGTTCCGGGTCAACCTCGGGATATCATCGCTTGTGAAGTCTTCCGCTGTTTTTCTTTATGTTATTGAACTAGGTCCTGTGCAAGACTATGTAAACGTCTTTGTCAACTGGATGATATTTAAGTTATATGAACTGTTACTTTCTAGTTAATTCAATGCCTGCGATGATATTCCAAATGTCCTTGAGTGCAATACTAGCTATGATCTTCTGGGACTAGTATTTGGTTACTCAAACCGGTAGAAATACCGGGGTGCACAACAGAATATTAGACATTTTATGAAAAGGCTTGTAATAATATGAATTAAAAGGCATGGTTAATAAATTAATAATTTATTTTGGGAAATAATTGAATGTCATTTAATATATTGCCCATATCCACCTAGTGGATAATTGATAAAAATTTGTGGCAATATATTAATCGTTCACATGTGATATTATTGTACATGAGTGCATATATGACATATGACTAGAAGTCATATACATTTGTTTGAAACAAATGGTTTTCAAAATGATTGATTATATGATCTATTAAATTAAAATGACCATGACATTGTTGACACATGATATTGTTGACACAGTATATGCATATACCAAGAGGTGTGCAAAATTGTGTTAAAGACATACATATTATCACTTAATTAATTGTTTTGTTCAAAAGAATATTATTCCAATGCAGATTAATTTTGGTCATGTTAATGAACAATCAATAAATTTATGTTCATGGGAAACATTTCTGAAATTTAAAATGTTGGTGCCTAGTTTACACTAGTCATGACCATGTCACATTAATGAATGACCTATTTCAATTGAAAATTGGTATGAGTAATTAGGTCATGTAATGGGCAAAATTGTAAAAGCTAGACTGTGAAATAATTCTGATGACTATTGTATCCCTTTTTGGGTTCTTGTCACAGAGTATAATCCCATAAATTGATGGGATAGCCCACTAAATATGGGATAAATGTAGTTTTCATGCCACTGCATTTATATAGTCTATTTCACTGCATACCCCTGACTTATAAATAGTGCGTATACATTTCTCAATAATATCACCACTACAACATACATCTTAGGGCTGTTGGAGGATTTTTGGATAGAAATTCCATTAATTCTATGCCTGCTAAAAGGGATTTTGAAATATGTTGTTAAAGATCGAATCTCGGCATTAGGGGGAGAATGCCCATAAAATAGTAATGCCATAAGATTTTACCTGACGAGGGTCGGGTATCGATCTTTGTAGCTTTAATAAAAGCACGCACCGACTGAATGAAAGTTTAGTCAATACTCCTGTATAGGTGATACATGGAGCATGCTAGAAATTTGGAGTTACCATTTACTATGAGTAAGTGTATTGCATTTGATATGAAATTAATGGACAACATTTACTATAGTATGAATGGATTGTTAAGAGTGGAATACCCCGGGATAATAGTATTTCTATTTTTGCAAAATTGACTTATGGTCTATGATCTACATATACGGGGACGCCTGCGACTATTAGATCTAATGACTAAGTCGAAATAATACTCCTATACAAATAAATATCATCATGGAGATGATAATCTGAGTTATTTAATGAGCACATGTTATAATGCTCGGAAGATGGAACGATCAAGAATATTCATTTGGGAAATGATGAAATTTTTGGTAATAAATTCATGTTCTCGGTTGTGAGGATATGCCATATATGAGAATGTTTTTTTTTGTAAAAAGAAACATTTGTCGACAAATATTCTACCTCTGAAAGTTGCTAAATACAGATCCGTAAATAAAGCCCATTGCATATAGCATATGAAGTGTGCATATCGGGTCTAAAAAGTAGCTGAGGTTGAACCATGAAAGCTAAAGTCTTAGAGCCATTTGGTCTTAGACTTAAAGGGTCATTACATAAAAATGTGGTGATAATAGCTATGGTTCCTCTCATATCATAAATGTTCCATTATATTTTGGCAAATGGCATAAATAAATATGCAGTCAATGGATTTAAGAATCCTTGGTGATATCCTTATAGGATTCATCATTTCTTTGAAAAGAAATTGATAGCGACATTGATATAAAACTCATACTTAGTATTCTCTTTAGAAGAAGAGTATCTTCCTAAATTATAGAACATCTTTCTTAAAGAAAGAGTGTTTTGGGAAGAATAATACTTTCTGAAAGAAGAATAATTTTTGAAAAGTGATTTTCCTGAAAAGAAAAATATATACCAGTCAAAGGTTTAAAATAAACCAATTGTCCATAAATTGGATAATGACCCTACAAGGCCCGATAGACTTAATTTGCCACATGAGCACTTGAAATATGTATTTTCTAATGAAATTAGGAAAGTGGTGATATCCTCTAGTACCTTCGAGGTATGATGTATATTGGTGTAAATCGTAAAATCGATTAAATCCCCTAAATAAAGACTGGTTATACTTTGCTCTATAGTGGTACAACCATGTTTTGTAAATACTAAAGTTAGGCTATTGGTTTGTATGTTTAACCACTAAGAGAAAGTTTTGAAATATTAAGACTATAAAGGTTTGATAAATATATCCAAAAGATATATGAGATCCTTTGGAGATGTCTATAGGATATTAAGTTTCTAATATTAATGCTTTTGGAGCATTAATCAGGCCTGATATCAAACTCAAAGTCAATTATTGACTAAATTAATGCAGTTCTAAGTGGAAGATATTAGACTGGCATTAAAATTATCTTCACATCTACAAAATGTAAATATGGTGGGATAATGGACATTGGATTTCTGTCAAATCCGCACTATATCAAATCTCGTATTGGATATATGGTGGTATGACTTTTATGAAGTCATGTAAATAGACCTAGTGGTTTCTTCTACCAAGTATTATATAATTATTGCATTATATGAGACACCACATGAATAGATATGGTTTAAACAAATAGTTTGCTATAGGTGGAGTCATGTAAACATTTAATGCAATTAATACCCCTATTATTATCTAAAAAGATAATATAGCTTGTATTGCGTAAGTAAATGGGTTATATATAAAAGCAATATTATAAAATATATTGCTCCTCACAAGCTCTGGTAGAGTGATGAGGCAAATGCTTATAAATGAAGTCATGTGAATTATCTAAAAGAGATTTATTCACTAAGTCTTTATTTGGATCCATTTTCTAATATTATGTTAGTAAAAATGGGATAAGACAACTTCATGTTGTAAAGTTCAAGGGGAGTAGACTTCTGAACTAGAACCCATATTAATGGAGATCATATATTGTACTCTTTTTTCCTTTTATGAGTTTTCCTTAAAGGTTTCTCGTAATAAGGTTTTTAATGAGGCAATATTGCAATACAAGTATTCATATGCAATGTACACTTTTCTTCGTCCATTTTTTCCAGAGGGTTTTGGAAGAAGTTTTTAATGAGACATATGCATTGGAAGGTTTAGACTTCACGGGGAAGCTTCTAAAATATTAAAATGATCTTGAGAATCATATGTTGCACTCTTTTTCTTCATGAATTTCTTTGAGAGGTTTCTTATATGAAGGTTTTTAACGAGGCAATATAAATACATACTTATCTATGCAATGTAATTTTTCTCCGACCGTTTTTTCCACAGGGTTATTAGAAGAAGTTGTTAAGACATGCATATTTAAGATTATGCACTCTTTTCTCCATCTGTTTTTCCCATTTGGGTTTTTGGAGGAGTTTTTAATGAGGCATATATATGGTATCTTTAAATATCCTATTTTCTTTATCCATTTTTTCCATAGGGTTTTTGGAAGGAGTTTTTAAAAGAATTTAAAGGTGATAATAATTTGCCCAAGGGGGAGTGTTGTGATATTAATTACATTTAATATGTGGGTAAATTAATGTGTCTATGACAATAACTACTGGTAGTTTTTAGAAAGTTACAAGTATTGGTGGTTACTAGCACATGCTTTTATTCTTTGTAATTTTTCCCTTTGTACTCTATAAAAGGAACATGACTCTCTCATTTGTAAAAATTGTTGATGAATCAATAAAAGAGTTTCTTCATCCTCTCTCTATTTTTTTCTCTTACTCTATGTATGGATTGAACAATTACAAATTTTATAAAGTTGTACTTCAACACTTCTTTTGAAACTCGCAGTGGGGGTCCAAACAAGGACCACTGCTTAATTAATTAATTGACTTTTTCACCTCTGATGTGTGATGGCGGGAACGCGTCATGAGATCAAACTACGCCTGCTTAATTAATCTCGGGTGAATAAACCACGGCGCCGGCCGGAACGCGGTCCTGGACCGGGGCAGATCGAGCAGCTTTGTATCATTCCTGACGCCATGCAGGGTTGGGTACTGACGAAAGGTTAATCTGACCAACCAGATCGATCGATAGCCGTGCAAGGTGAATCCAACTTTGCAGATGACGAATGACGGAGGCAGGCACCCATATTTCAACACCAACCCCGATCACCTTCCCCGTTGATTTCCCATTTCAATGCGGAAAACTCGACGTTGCAACTGAATGGCAGCCAAGTGGCTAGGTAGCACACGTGGAAGCTCTTATTAAAGAAACAAGGGTTAGCCGACCGCTACGCTATGCGGATGAAACAGTTATCTTCAAAAAGATGTTGGATAAAGGCAAACTTCCGCTACAGCTGAGTTTGGAATCTTCTAGGAAGAAAAAAACAGCGTTAGTGGAGAAGAAGATCAAAAATAAGAGGAAGAAAACATCTCCACCTAATGTGGTTGTGGCTATGGAACAAGAGACGTCGCCGTCGTAGCTTCCCGCTATCCCTCCTTACCAACAGTCGCAACCTTGACCCCAGAGCTCCAGGCAAAGGCAGTGCAGGTACAACTGAGGGGGAAGCAGAGGCCAGCCTCAGCAACTTCGCGCCAACGATCAAGGTGCTCACAAGCAAGCTGGGAAACTTAGCAACAGATTTTTCCTGCTGCATCAAGCTTATGGGCATGATCTTTGTAATTGTTGTGTCTGGACTGCCTGCATGTTCTATGATGACAAGCGCCCCCATGTCGACACTTCTCGAACGGGGGAGAGTAGCAATGTGAAGGGACCTGCCAACGACGAAGAAAATGAGGAGTTCCAAGAACCTCGCAGTCACATTACGGTGATCTTTGGTAGCTCCTCCCCATACACATCCTGTTGAGACCTTAAGGAGGCAGCCCGGGAGGTGCACTCCATTACCGGGGGCTTTCTCCCCCGGTCGAGTAGCTTAAGTGGTTCAAGCTACCCATCACATTCTCCAAGAAAGATTGTTCTCTTAGAATGACTAAACCCTAGTGGCTTACACTGGTGCTTAGCCCAATCATCAGTAACATGGCGGTTAGGAGAGTACTGATCGATGGTGGGAGCTCCTTTGACTTGATTTTCACAATGGTTCTAGACGAGATGCAAGTGCCTCGGTCCAAGATAAAAAAAAATATGGCAGTCCCGTTCTACGGAATCATTCTGGGTACATCACCTAGGCCTTTGGGCCAGGTTGTCTTGCTCATCACATTCGGTGGTGCGAGCAACTTCTGAACCGAGCTTATCACCTTTGAGGTGGTGGACTTCGAGTTGGCCTACAACGCTATCCTTGGTAGGCCTGCTCTGGCCAAATTCATGGCAGCCACATATCATGCATACCAGTGCCTAAAGATCCCTAAGCCATGTGGAGTTATCACGTTCAAGGTAAATCATAAGGCTATTCTGAGCTATGATTAGAAGGCGCTAGACATGGTTGCGCAGTTATCACAGACAGGATCCGATCAAGAGTCAAAGTCATCCTGGCAAAAAGTTACCCTCCAACCTAGAGGAGAAACCAAGACGGTAATTCTGTTCACGGAGGACCCATCAAAGGTCATGCATTCGGGGGCCTCCTTACACCTCAAATAGGAACTCGAGCCCGTTACCTTCATCTATACAAATGCAGATCTGTTCGTGTGGGAGTTGTCCGACATGCTCGAGGTCCCAAGGGAGGTAATTGAGCACAAGCTAGCGGTTTAGCATGAAAAGAAACATGTGTGGCAAAAGCTCAAGCGCTTCTCAAACAAAGGAAACAAGCCATCATATGAAAACAACTGGAAAAGCTCCTCAAAGTCAGCTTCATCCATGAAGTTGAACATTCAAAATGGCTAGCGAACCAGGCCATCGTCAAGAAGATGGGTGGTAAATGGCGCATGTGTGTGGATCACACGGGCTGGAACGCCCCATGTCCCAAGAAAAATTTACCACTGCCCAGAATACACTAGCTGGTCAATACAACGGTGGAGTCCCAGTTGATGGGCTTCCTAGACGTCTACTTAGGTTATCGTCAGGTCAGCATATCACTTGAAGATGAAGATAAGATTGCCTTCATAACCCCTTTGGGCACTTTCTACTATACGACCATGTCTTTTAGTTTTAGAAATGATGGAGCTAGATTTCAGCGCCTCAAGTAGAAAACTTTCTCTGATCAGGTAGGGTGCAATCTGGAGGTCTATGTAGACAACATGCATTGTAGACAAGAGCAAGCTCACCTCGAACAATCTATCCAACCTTGAGGAAACTTTTGGTAACCTCAACAAGCATCGAATAAAATAGAATCTTGAAAAATGCATTTTTGGTGTATGGGCAAGCAAGGTTCTTAGCTACATAATTGGCTCATAGAGAGTTGTGCAAACCTGGAGAAAATCAAGGCCATTGAGAGGATGCATTTACCTTCAAACATAAAGGAGGTGTAAGCTTTGACCAACGGATGGTGGCATTGAGCCGCTTCATTTTAGGAGCTGATGTAGTACTTGTCCAACCCACCGGTCTTGACCACGCCTAAGGTTGAGGAAGATCTGCTCCTATACTTGGTAGCTACTCCCTAGGCCGTTAGTGCCGTCTTGACCATAGAACGGGAGGGCATCTAGCGTCCTGTCTACTATGTAAGCGAGGTTCTTCACAGACCAAAGAAGCCTTACCCCAAGGTTTAAAAACTCCTTTATTCGTTGTTCATGGCTTCTAGAAAACTCCGACACTACTTTGAAGCCCACAAGGTCGTGGTCTCGATAAATTTTCCACTTGGGGAGATCCTGAGAAATCAAGACGCTAGCGGTTGCATAGCGAAATGGACCATGGAGCTTGTTGAGTTTGATATCCATTTCACTGCTTGTACGGTGATCAAGTCCCAGATTTTAGCAGACTTTGTAGCGAAATGGACAAACCTGCCTCCTCTCGTCTCAGAGTTTGACCAAACTGAAGAGAAGGGTTTGACCATGTACTTTGATGGCTCGTGTGCCATTCAGTGGTTGGGCATGTTGTTGTTTCCCCACAGGGTGAACGACTTTAGTATGTAATTTAGTTACACTTTGCCGTGACGAACAACGCGGTAGAGTATGAAAGTCTATCGGCCGAATTCTAGGCATGCAAAGCGCTCGGCATAGCAACTCATTGTGAAAGACGATTCACAATCGATCGTCAACTAGGTCAACAAGGAGTTTTAGTGCTCCGATAACTCTATGGCACTCTGCTTGGCTGAGATGAGAAAAATAGAGAAGTATTTCAAGAACTTTGAAGTACTTTACATTCCTAGGAAGGACAATGCCCTAGCCGACTAACTCTCCAAACTCGGTCCTTTGCTAATGTCCGTCCCTGTAGGAGTGCTCATAGAGCACTTAGAAAAGCCCTCCATACCAATCGATGTGGAGGCACCCGAGACAAGCCGTAACGTCTCACTTCTTGAGCGGAGTACGGATTGGATGACGCCATTCGTCCAATACCTTGCACACGGGACACTGCCCAAGGAGGTGGCCGAGCGTTCTCGGTTAATAAAGTGATCCCCACCATACAAGTTGGTCAAGGGATCCCTTTACCGTAGGGGGCACTGGGAGTCCTCTCAAAGTGCATTTCCCAATAAGAAGGGGAGTACCTACTCCATGATATTCATGAAGGAATGTGCGAGGCTCATTCGTCCTTCCAGACCATGGTAGGCAAAGCCTTTAGAATGGGGTACTACTTGCCCATAGCCCTGAATGATGCATGAGCTATTGTCACGACTTGCAAGGTATGGCAATCCCATGCTCACAAAAGCCATCAACCTACCTATGCCCTGCAAATGAGTCCTCTCTCATGGCCATTCTCAACCTAGGGAGTCGACGTGCTAGGTCCTTTCCCCTGGGGACGGAAGGATTGGACACATTTGCTCGTGGCCATAGACACTTCCACCAAGTGGATGGAAACCGAGCCCTTCTCCTCTATAACCGCCTAGGTGACCAAGATGTTCTTCCCCAATAATGTTGTCACCCGGTTTTGTGTACCAAAGCATTTGATCACAGATAATGGGACAGTTCACTAGTGAGCTATTCCAAGAATATTGCGAAGAAGTAGGTACTAAGGTCTGCTTTGCTTCTGTAGCACATCCACAGAGCAACGAAGTAGTCAAGCGAGTGAATGGTCAGATAATGCAAGGCATCAAAAATTACGTATTCGTACACTTGAACAAGTACCAGCAGGCATGGGTGGACGAGTTTCCTTTCGTCCTATGGTCGGTACACACCACATCAAGCCGAGCAACGAGGGAAACTCTATTCCAGCTTGTACATGGTGCAGAGGCTATTTTCTCTGCTGAGATCTTCCTTGGCTCTCCGAGAGTCAACATGACCGACGACACCGACCAAGAAGGTGAGAGACTCCTGGACCTCGACCTCGCGGAAGCCCTATGTGAAGAGGCATTACTTCATACAACTGCCTACCTGCAGACTCTTCGGAGGCACACAGGAAAATCGGTTCAATCAAGGGCTTTCCAAGTTGGCGACCTTGTCCTACGATGAGTTTAGGTCCTATCTAAAGCTAACAAGCTCACTCCTAGATGGAAGGTGTGGGGTCCATCCTTTTCCACCTCTTGATCTACACTAGTCTCTAGATCAGTACACTAGTGCATACCATTTACATAGCACGATCATTTCATACAGGCGGAAGACTTAATTACATTAAGTACCTGTATTAAGCCCAAAGGCTATTTATTATTACAACACAGCGCATTGGCCCAACATAGTTCAAGAACAACAAAAGATCAGAGTGTGAAATAAAGATCCAAAATAGTCCCCTGCTAGCTATGCCTAAGTAGTCGACTAGACAGACGCCCTAAGCCTCGTCCTGACCATCGGCGAACTCCTATGCTTCGTTTTCATGACAAGCGTAAGGGTCTTGCTCATACTCATCATCTAAAAGAGTGAGTGTGTGCGAGGTCAGCATCATCCAAACACTGGCGAGTTAACACCCAACCTAATACATTTAGTGATAGATGCTCCAAAGGAAAAGTTAGGGTTTATTTATTTTGCAGAAAGTAGGTTTTGGAAATCAAAACCTAAGACTTAGTAGTTTTAACCCAAAGTTCTACTAATCAATTATTCAAATTTCAGTTCCCAATCCATTCCACAATTCATACCCATCCTAAGCTTCTTTGAACTCCCGCCATCATCTTCCAGATGTGGCACACCCGTTGTAGACCTTATGCCAGCGAAGTGCCTATTCTTTCCTAGTCGGGTTGCCAAGCTTGCACTAGAGTCACGGCTCTCCTGCATTGTAAGATCTAGATCATCTCGCGGATGACAACATGATCCTGTTTTCACCTCGAACTGAGGTTTACCCAGCCACATTCCAGCAGTCGCTGGGGGCCTCATGTCTGCACTACCGTGCAATGGCAATGCGTTGTGGTGCTAGGATCCAAATCCCGTGGGCAAAGGTCAGCGACTTCCTATTGCGTCTGCGTGTCTCACTGCATGCCCGTCCGGTCCACTCTAGGGAGTCACATCGGATCCAGCCAATCCACACTTATTCATAGCCACTTTCTTATTTAGTTATCGTTCCTCCGTGTGCCCTGCAGACAATGTGACAGAACCACCCCTAGCGGCAGCGATTGGCAGCTACGCGTGTTTCTCCGCACTCCTCTCAGCACCACGTCTGTGAACGTATAGCCCTCTTTACACCCAAACCAAGCTACTCTATCTTAACCACATGCCGGACCACGTCCACATTCCATGACCACTCACACACTAGCATGCCAGGTCCAATTTCATGTTATCCATATTTATTGTGTCATCATGTCTGATGAATATCGGTTCACCGTTCCGAGGCAACTAAGACTAAGAATTGTTAATTGGGCCTGAGCAATCTCTAAGCATGTTTTTAACCAAGACTTAAAAGTCTAAATCTTTTATTTAGCCTAACCAGGTTAACAAGGGCGATCATGAAGGCGACCATAATTAGAGTCAAAGGAAAGATGACTTCATCAAGGCAAGATCATCATAGTAAAATAAGAACAAGTAATTAACTGGGCATGATATATCATGATTAAGCAAGTAGGCATAATTACTTAAAGAGCATGAATTTTGATACTTTAAATGAAATACTTTAGAAAAACTGGAATTCAATATGATCTAATTGAATGTTAACTCGCTTTGGTCTTAAGAGGGATGGGGGTCTTCAAGCTGCTCTTCGAAAGGCTCCTGGTGCTCCTCACTGTCTATTAATGGAACGTATTCGGAAAACAATAAATACAACACCAATATGCAACGAGAAGGCACGATGCATGAAATGCCGCGTGCTTAGTCGACGGTTGTTAATTCTTTACTCTAGGTATTAAGGAAGTTCTATGAGTCTACTTATGTTTGATAGTCAATGAAAAGATAACGATGGGGTGGTCGATGGGTAGTTTATAATAATGATGATGATGATGATGTAGATGCATTAATTGTAATCCCCATAATGTAGAATATAAGTTTAAAAATAAACTTTCATCAGAAGTATTTCCTAAAAATAAAAGCATGCTGTTATAGTGGTATAATCAGTTGAAATAAATTTAATAGCAAAAGATAATTTCCTTAAAGGACTGTTTTGCGTTACTCTAATTAGGCAATTATATATAAATACCAAGCTAAAACAAGTTTCAATATTTTAATAATTTCCTCAAGGGTTAACTATGTTTTCATAAAAATTTAAGATTTAATCGAAGTTGTTTGATATTTAAAATAAATCAAATTTAATTTCTGTTTTATTATCATATAAGGATAATAGTAAAAGCAACCTGTTTTAATTATCCAGAGAGCATTAAAGGTCCTAAAATTGAGAAAACATTTCTTAACTTCCTAAATCATGTTTATGTTCCACTGGAATTTTCCCATGATTTTATGAATTCAATAAGCAATTAAGATAAATGGGAAACCTATTTAAAAATTACTAAAAATTGGTTTTTGATTTAATGAGAGGCTTTCAGGAGATCACTGGGTCAAACTAAAATTTTTCTAAGTTTATCTTGTTATTTGAGACTATCCAAAAAATTTTCAGATTTTTCTTAAGTCATTTTTTATGGTATTTGACCCTTATTCATTTTTTGGGTTTATCTCTTAAAGGAAAATCCTCATAATAGAACTATGTAACTTAAACAGAGGCATAAATCCACCTTACTATTCACGTAGATAATTTTTTTAAATCCAATAGGTCATCTAGTATTCATCATGATTTTTCTAAGATTTTTTGGAGATACCTAACTATTTTTAGAAATTCATAGCAAGTTTCTGGATTTATTTTTAATAGATAAAAGGCTGAAAATCCTTAAGCACAGTAACGGGCTGGCCCATTCCGGCGCAGCCCGAGAGTGATGCGCCAAAGGCGTATTCCCCGGGGACGCCCTCCAACGGCAGAAGCGACAAAGGTGGAATGCGCCTCTTCTTAACCTAACATGTGGGACCATGGACCCATGAGTCAGCGATGGCATGGGAGAATCCGCGTGGGAGGAGCGAATTAACCGCAGCAGCCCTACTTGCCAGCGATGCATTATGGTTTAAACCTCCCAGCGTGAATCTTGGCGTGGATCTGACAGCACACAAGTAGTCTCCTACCTCTGGCTTGCGCGCGACGTCCACGGCGAAGGAGCACGGTGCGGCGGCGCTACAGGGCACCAATTGGGGTGTTCTTGGGCTCTATGGGTTCGTCAGTCTCTCGTGCACCCTTGGGTACCAACGGCACGACCAGGGGTGGCTAGACATGGCGGCATGACGAGCGACGGTGGAGCTAGGCTCAGACCAAGCATGGTCCATGAGCTCCAGCATGGTCTAGTGCCAACTAACGAGTGCATGAGCTGCTAGGGACTAAGAGAGAGCTCACCGTAGCAATGACGGACACGGGGAAGCTTCGGGGATGGTTGCCAACAAGCGGGTTGGAGAAGGCCAAAACAGGGGTGACGGCACGGGCGAACCACAGTGAGAATCTAGCACATACAAGTTGGGGGAAGGTGATAGATATCACAAGCATGCTTTGGACGCGAGTGATCGGCAAAATACTCATCGGCAATGGAGAAATCTAAAAGGGGATGATTCGTCGAAAATAGGGTTGGCGGCGAGGGAACTGGCGACTCCGGCGGTGAGGGTGGGTCTTGGCTCGATTCCTCCGGGGACGGTGGAGCTAAGGGGATGGAGTAGCTGTGGTACTAACCTCGCAGCTTGGCCCTCAATGGCAATGGGGAATCAAGGCGCTGGAGCACTATGCCGGGGGTAGAAATGGGGAGAAAAGAGGAAGAGATCTCGTGCCGGGGTTTTTATAATCGGCGTGGCTTGCGGGCGATCTAGTTGGCATCCCCCGAGGTTTCTCTCAAACCATGGGCGTGGCTCAGGTGGTGGCGTGTGCCAGGGCGCGGAACCCGATCAGGCGACAATGGCAGCGACGCGGGGGCGGTTGAGGCGCAGAGCCATGATGGCGAGGCAGCAGAGCGGCGATGGGACGGTCCTGCAGTGGTGGAGCAGGCGCGGAATCAGCGTGGCGCGGGCGACGGCCAATACGTGCGCAAGGACGACACAGCGCGGCAGGGCAAGTGTGTCACGTGGCGGCGAGGTTAGGGGCGAGATGCCACAGAGGGGGCGCACGGCAGGATGCGTCTGCCAGCGTGGGTGGCGTCGGAACGGCGTACGGACCGGAGGTTTGATGGGAGTGCGGCAGGCATATCGGAAACAGAGAGGGAGCCGAGAGAGAGAGAGAAAAAAAAAGCAGGAAAGGTGAGCCGAGGAAGGGGAAGCCAGCGGGCTGACCTAGGGTAGGGAACCGGGGACATGCTCTGCCGGCTCGGCTTGGGAAGAAAAGGGGTTGGGGCGAGGGCCCAGCTGGGCCGACCGAGTAGGTCAAGCCAAAAAATGGGTTGGGCCCAGCCAGGGGAACCCATTCTTGTCAAAAGTTCATATTGGGGGATTTGAATTGAATGAATTTGAATGGAGTTTGGTAGAGTGGCTTGGTTCATATTAGAATTTAAACCTCCCTTTTACTTAGATTCAATATGGGTTCCATTTGAGGTTTCACTAAGGACGATGAAATATTTAAATGGCTTGTAAGATTTGTTATCAAGAAGGAATATTACCTATAAGATGCATGTGGGCATATAATTATACATACATACATACATATATATATATATATATTGCGTGCATAAATATATTCACATGAGTGTGCAATTAACCGTTTGTAAAAATATATTCCAAGGGGCTGTAAATTTCATGAAATCCTTAGTCATAAGTCTTTTTATGTGTTTTTTCGTCATATGAGGTTATAAAAGGTTAGTGTGCACATGCATGTATGCGAACATAGGTGTGTTATACACACACACACACATATATATATATAGAGAGAGAGAGAGTTGAGCTCCGGTGCTTTGCAAAGCACTGGCGACGTCGTGCGTTGCATCTAGTTTATAAAATCCGAGAGTCAAAATGGATGATCCGAACCATCCATCTTGATCTTCTCGTTGAAATCTCTTACATGGCCAAACTTCGTATTTTTTGAATTTTTCTATTTGTTTTGTATTTTTGAAAACCAGCAAATTTGGATGCTCCATAACTAATTAGATCGGTGATTTTCAAAAATACAAAACAAATAACAAAAAAATTTAAAAAATACGAAATTTGGTCATGTGAGAGATTTCAACGAGGATATCAGGAAGGACAGTTCGGATCATCCATTTGAGACTCGGATTTTATAAACTAACTGCAAAGCACGGCGTCTCCAGTGCTTTGCGAAACACTAGAGCTCAACTCTCTCTCTCTCTCTCTATATATATATATATATATATATATATATATATTTTATAAAGGCTTTCTAGGTTGTGACCTACATAGGGCAAAAAAAAATATGGACCTAAATTACATCATTTTATGGCCAAGATCGATGTTCCAGAAATACCCACTTTTGAGCCATTACAGAAGGGCTCGTACATGGTCGTTTCGGCAACATGCCCAGGGGCTATTCATTTGGCATTGGAAGATGACCAGGAGCTCAAAAGCACGTGGAATGTCGCTCAGCTCTGTAAGTTTTATGTATTGTTTTTTCCTTTTTAGTCCTTCGCTCAAGGACACCCCATTCTCGCATTTTCTTTATGTCGGATTTTCTTCGGGTGGCCGATAGCCCAAGCTCGAGGTTTGTAGTTTTGCCAGTGTGCGCCGCTATGTCAGATAGTTGTGAAACGAGCAAGCACAACCTCCCATGCTCGCCGCCCTAAGGGTTCTATCTACATAAGCCAATTCTCATCGCATACAGGCACCCAAGGCCAATCTCTGAGCTCATGCGACTTGTGTCAAGTTCAATCTCAAGTTCACCAGGCACATGGCCACGAGTGTTGTCTCCTCAGCAGCTAAGAGTATGCTTGCAAATTTAGGAGCATGGCCAAGTTCTAGGGGATTTGGCCACACATGTTTTGTTCTTAAGATCTTGCCCATGTTCACAACTTAGGCGCATGTGGTTTGAGATTGGGAGCTACGCATTCTAACTCCCGTCCTGCAGTAAAACTTACGTTCACAACATAGGTTTGCGGGACTTTACCACAATGGGGGCTGGGATAGATAGGAGCTACCGTGTTTTCGAAAATGCATTTGTTTCGCTTGTGCTTCCTTTCTTTTGTCTTGCTCGTTTGTTGTCTTGCTTGTTAGCTTGTGTTTTGTCTCACAGGGCACGTGGCAGAGAAGGGTCAAGTGAATTTACGAAGCAAAGACTAATACGTTGAAGGATGGAATCGAAAAAAAAAATAACGTGTTCCCATAACAAAAGAGCATGTGCATAGCGCACAAGAAGAGAGCCCCTCCCTAGACTTCAAGAGTTTTCTAAGCTCTAAGGACAATAGTTTTTCCCTCGTCTTTTCGAGCTCAGTATCTAGTTCCAGAACTCTAATCTAGGCAACTCGAGCCTGTGTAGGCGGCTAATTTCCTCCTATGCCTTCTTAAAACGCTCGGAGGCTTCTTGAGCAACCTTGGTTAGAGTTCCGACCTTTTTCACCAAGGTTTGGACTCGTTGGCGCTCCTGGTCAAGCTCTAGCTGAATCGCCCCAGTCCTGTCGGCCTTCTCTTTATACATGGAAATGGTGGCCTTGACCTTATCTGTGAGCCAGGCGTCAGTCTCCCTGTAGTAGGCCTTGATATAGTCCATCTTGTGTTGGAGATCCTTGATCTTGATGTCTTTCACAGCCTCTTCCTTGAGGAAGTCGACCTCGAAGAAGATCATCCTTGTTACATGATGAGGGCATCGCTACCTCGGATACACCCAAGGGACCAACATCCAAAAACCCTCCTAGTGACCAGCGACCATCAACCAACATTCAAGGACCAATTACACGGGCTCGTGCGCGACAACTAAATTATCAGGTAAATTCGTTCCTAGGGTCGCATAATTTTACATTGGAGAATAGACTGCTATTTAATAATATTCTCATACTTAGGAACCTGAAAAAAAATCATCAAGAGAGCATTAATCCACCAACACAAGTCATAAAGAAAGGTGGGAACGCAAAAGGTTTCAACTTGGCCTCCAATGACCAGTCAGAAATTAAACGCTCATAGAGAATGCAAACGGACTCCGTTTGGGGCGTGTGAGCACTTGATGGATAGGAAATTTTGTGATCTTTCCAACAGATCCAGCCTCACCTTCAAATACTTAACGAGCTGGCCACAATAGTCAAAAATGTTCAGCGGTTTCAGTCTCTTCGGGTGTTGTGCCACCTTTAATTTTGGACTGTGTTCCCATGTATCTCTAGCTGCGTGAGAGCATTTTCTAGTAGCCATCTCCCTGGCTATATACTAGACAAGTCCCTTCCATTTCTCTTTAGACTTTGTTTAGATTAGTTGCCCCAAGTGTGGAACTATATCCTAGTTCTCCTGACTCGGTTAGTGATGAGGACATCGCTATCTCGGATACACCCATGGGACCAACATTCAAAGACTCTCCTAGTGATCAGCAACTATCGACCAACATTCAACGACCAATTACACGGACTCATGCACGACAACTAAATTATCAGGTAACTTCGTTCCTAGGGTCGCATAATTTTACATTGGAGAATAGACCGTTACTTAATAATATTCTCATATTTAGAAACCTAGGCAAAGATCATCAAGAGAGCATTAATCCGCCAACACAAGTCATAAAGCAAGGTGGGAACGCGAAAGGTTTCAACTTGGCCTAAAATAACCAGTCTGAAATTAAACGCTCATAGAGAATGCAAACGAACTCCGTTTGGGGCGTATGAGCACTTGATGGAAAGAAAATTTTGTGCTTTTTCCAACGGATCCGGCCTCACCTTCAAATTCTTAATGAGTTGGCCACAGCAGTCCAAAAAGTTCAGTGTTTTCAGTCTCTTCGGGTGCTACGCCACCTTTAATTTTGGATTGTATTCCCATGTATCTCTAACTGCGTCAAAGCACCTTCTAGCAGCCATCTCCCTGGTTATATATTGGACAAGTCCCTTCCATTTCTCTTTAGGCTTTGTTTAGATTAGTTGTCTCATGTGTGGAACTATATCCTTGTTCTCCTGACTCAGCTAGAGCAGTAAACAAGTTCAAAACCTCAACATATGTGTGTGCTTTATCCTTGTTCTTGCTAGTTCTTCGATTGCTTGCAAGAATAGACCTTCGTGGTCAGGTCATCCGAGCTTTGGCATGGTTGATAACAATCAGGAGTATGGTTTAGCGATTGCGGGCACTTATCCTTGCGTGGTTTGTAGCCGGATCATCAAAGTCATACTCCGCCAAATCGAAGTTATCCCCTCACCGGAAGATCGGGTTGCCCGTGTGTTCATCATTTGGTATGAGAGTGACGGTTTACCAGTGAGTTCTTGTATCTTGTTTAGTTGTTTCATCGTGTTCTTCCTAGAGTCCAGAAAATTTACCCCACAAAAAGATTGTTTCCTGCTGTCCAAACCCCGTTGTGCCTTTCAATCGGTTAATTTTAGTTTACTAAATTGAGTTTGTGTTCGTTCTAGTATTGTTTTGTTACTGTTCATCTCCCTGCTCATCTACCCACGTCAAAGTCCCTTCATATCCCTCAAAAAACAAAAATAGCAATTTCGGACAGGAAGTTTCCATTTGTGCAGCCACCACCAAAAATGCCATAAATCCCAATTGCCTTATCCTTTTTTAGTGAAACCAAAACGAGCAGATCCACAACTTCTTGCTCTATCTTTCTGCCAAATTTCAAATTCATACATGAAGGCAGTAAGAAGTTGTGAATGTTTGATTCAGACCTAGTTGCTGTTCTGAAATCTGCAACTGAGCACACTTGTGAATTTTGTGCGAATTTTTCGGTTGGTTTTCAGAAAGTTGGCCCAAAATAAAAGTTGTTGGAAAAGCCGTCAGGAAGAAGAAAAAAAAATCATCGAAAAAGAAGCACCTGATAAAAAGTTACGGTCAAAATACCAATCTGCTGTCCAGTAGACAGAAAACAGCAATTTACAAAGTTGGATCAATTTTGTTCTTTCACATTCCAAATTGCATATCTTTGAGCTGTGTTGTGTTTACCACTTGTATCCATATCCACATACTTTCTTTAGCCTGTTTTTCATCCTTGTTTGATCAGCAACATAGGCTAAGTGCTAGATTCAAGCAGTTATTCAATTTGTGCAAATCTGGGATTAGCTGATTGTTTTCCTTTGCTACTATATACATAGCCTGTCCAAGCTCCACTTTCTACTAACGTCACAGGTGATAGCCTTGCAATCGCTTTACTCACTCTTGAGATTGGTTTATCACGAACCAGCCGCTGGTTGCACTCCTTGCTGCATTTCTAAGAATTGGTAAGAGCTTGAGATATGTGACACTTGATAGTTTTCTGCTGCCTAGTATTTGATAGGGATTTACATATACTTGTCATTTTCCTTGTTGCTACTAACCATGGCAGGTCGGTGAAAAATAAAGGAAGACGAACATTGTGCACTCTCACCTCGAGATAAGAAATTCTTGCAACAGCTAGACAAAATGCTACAAGAAACATCTTCTCATTTTACAAGAAAGGTTTGAGGGACAAACAAAACCATTGGACCATCTCCTATCACTGAAAGAGGTAATACCAAGTTCACATTGCCTCCATTCAATGGGAAATTTGATCCAGATGCATACATTGATTGGGAAATAGCGGTAGATAAAGAATTTGGCAAGTATGATTTGTGTGAAAATAAAAAGATTAGAATTGCTGCTAGTGTTCTAAATGGATTTGTATTAAAATGGTGGAATAATATTTTTAGAAAAAAAAGGGCAGCCTCATAACTGAAATGCCATTAAGATACTCATGAGAGATATGTACGTTTCTGAATATCATGTTGATCTTTTGTGCAGTAGACTTCAACACCTGAAACAAGGAAATAAGACCATTAAGAAATACTTTGAACAATTTCAAAATCATTTGTTGCGTTGTGGTTTAGATGAATATGAGGAAGCTACTGAAATTCGATTCTTAAGAGGGCTCAATCAAGAAATTCAAAACATTCTTGTTAATGAAATGTATAATTCTCCCTCTCATTTGGTTAAACTTGCATGTAAAGCTGAAAATCAGATTTTGGAAGACTTGAGAATGCTTGATGATAGGAAGAAAGAGAACAAACTTAAAAAATTTGATTTGCTAGAAGAAGAGTTTTTCGAAATCTCCCCTTTAAAATGCGAAGTAGTAGATAATTCAGTGAAAAAATCACATGTTCCCGTGTCTCCTTCTGTGACTAACATTTTGCAGTAGATTGGAAATAATAATGATATTGATGAAGATGTGGTCGAGCATGGGACTTTCCCTTCGAACAATATGTTAGATGTCATTTCACCTTTGATCGCCACGTCATAGGCACCGATCGTGGTTGATGGCAATTGCGCCATTGCTGGCCCACGATCCATTAGAAATGAGAAGTTAAGCATTGAAAAACTAGCACCACTTGAAGTAAATGATGATGACATATCCATGATTATAAAAGAAACGATCATTCTTTCATGGTTAAGCAAGCATGAAGGAACAATACTTACAACACCTACACTATCTGAGAAGGACATTGAAGGTAACTATGGTATTGATTTGGCTGTCTTTCAAAAAGAGGTGAGTCATTATGCTAATGTGCATGTTCAAGTGGGAATTCCTTGTTCTAAAATTAATTTTCTTGATGTGCATAATGTTGAATTGATTACTCGTGGAGAACCTTTGTGCAAAACATTTCATGATAAATCTTTGTGCTATATTATGTTTGATAAACACGTTGAACTGTTTAGTGCGATTGAGAAGGTTGCTGAAATTTCTTGTTTGAACTCACTAGTCAGTACATCTTCTTGCACTTATAAATTCAATTTGATTGGAGATTATGATATAGATAACAAGTTTCATGTATATCAAATTTGTATCATAAATGATATGCTTGTGATTTAATATTACTTGATTACAACAAACCAACCACTTTGCCATGTTGTGGCAACCTTAATTTGAAAGAAAGGGAAGATGCTTGTTGCTCTGAAATTAATTTTTCATAAGTCACATATAACTCACTTGTTAAAAATCTGCATGGCCCAATTGAATCTTGGTCTATTCCATACAATTTGATTCAACGCTTACTAAAGTTGAGGACAACTTTTTCTCAAAGAAGGGAGAATGATGTGCATACATGGTTTCTTTTAGATATATTCTATGGTTGCGGCTATATGAAAAACCTTGTGCAAGACAATGAGAATGATAAAACAATTGATAGATACATATATCATGCATATACGTTGTTATTTTCCTTGAGCACATTTTCATATTGTGAAAAGTCGAGGACGGCTTTTCGTGAAAAAGGGGAGGATGATACAACCATGGCACCTATGCATATATCCACTGCTCCAAATCTTATGCTCTCATGATTCGTCTTAACTAAAAATAAACACAAGGTGAATTTGTTTCTTACAGAGCCTCAAATTATAATCAACAAGAGTATGATGCTACCTAACGAGAATATACATGAATTCAAATTTAAGGATTTTTAAAGAGCTTTACAAAGGAGTTCATCATGATGTATGCGGGTCCAGCTAAAACAAGGAAGTCCTCCATGTTATGGAATCCAATTCGTCCACCAGAAGTAAGTCAAGAATTGACACCATGCATTATACAAGAATATTAACTGGAGTCGAGGACGACTCTAAATAAAGAAAGGGAGGATGATGAGGACATCGCTATCTTGGATACACCCATGGGACCAACATCCAAAGACTCTCCTAGTGATCAGCAACTGTCGACCAACATTCAACGACCAATTACACGGACTCATGCACGACAACTAAATTATCAGGTAAATTCGTTCCTAGGGTCGCATAATTTTACATTGGAGAATAGACCGCTACTTAATAATATTCTCATATTTAGAAACCTAGGCAGGATCATCAAGAGAGCATTAATCCGCCAAAACAAGTTATAAAGCAAGGTAGGAACGCGAAAAGTTTCAACTCGGCCAAAAATGACCAGTCTGAAATTAAATGCTCATAGAGAATGCAAACGGACTCCGTTTGGGGCGTGTGAGCACTTGATGGAAAGAAAATTTCGTGCTCTTTCCAACGGATCCAGCCTCACCTTCAAATTCTGAACGAGCTAGCCACAGCAGTCCAAAATGTTCAGCGGTTTCAGTCTCTTCGGGTGCTGCGCCACCTTTAATTTTGGGCTGTGTTTCCATGTATCTCTAGCTACGTGAGAGCACCTTCTAGTAGCCATCTCCCTGGGTATATATTGGACAAGTCCCTTCCATTTCTCTTTAGGCTTTGTTTAGATTAGTAGCCATCTCCCTGGGTATATATCCTTGTTCTCCTGACTCGGCTAGAGCAGCAGTAACCAAGTTCAAAACCTTAACATATGTGTGTGCTTTCTCCTTGTTCTTACTAGTTCTTCGATTGCTTGCAAGAATAGACCTTCGTGGTCAGGTCATCCGAGCTTTGGCACAGTTGATAACAATTAGGAGTGTGGTTTAGTAATTGCGGGCATTTATCCTTATGTGGTTCATAGCTGGATCGTTAAAGTTATACTCCACCAAATCGAAATTATCCTCTCACCGAAAGATCGGGCCGCCCGTGTGTGCATCATTTGGTATCAAAGTGACGGTTTACTAGTGAGTTCTTATATCTTGTTTAGTTGTTTCATCGTGTTCTTCGTAGAGTCCAAAAAATTTGCCCCACAAAAAAATTGTTTCCTGCTGTCCAAACCCTCTTTGTGCCTTTCAATCTGTTAATTTTGGTTTGCTAAATTGAGTTTGTGTTTGTTCTAGTATTGTCTTGTTACTGTTCATCTTCTTGTTCATCTCCCTGTTTATCTCTCCACGTCAAAGTCCCTTCATATCCCCCAAAAACAAAGTATTGCATCTCGGCTAGAAAGTTTCCATTTCGGCAGCCGTCAACAAAAATGCCATAAATCCTAATTGCCTTATCCTTTTTGAGTGAAACCAAAAGGAGCAGATCCATGACTTGTTTCTCTATCTTGCTGACAAGTTTCAAGTTCATACATGAAGGCAGTAAGGAGTTATGAATGTTTGATTTAGACCTAGTTGCTGTTCTGAAATCTGCAACTGAGCACACTTATGAATTTTGTGAGAATTGTTTGATTGGTTTTCAGAAAGTTGGCCCAAAATAAATGTTGTTGGAAAAGCCGTCAGGAAGAAGACAAAAAAAGAATCATCAAGAAATAATCACCTGATAAAATGTTACGGCCAAAATACCAATCTGCTGTCAAGTGGACAGAAAACAGTAATTTACAAGTTGGATCAATATTGTGCTTTCATATTCCAAATTACATATCTTTGAATTGTGCTGTGTTTACCACTTGTATCCATATCCACATACTCACTTTAGCCTATTTTCCATCCTTGTTTGATCAGCAACATAGGCTAAGTGCTAGTTTCGAACAGTTATTCAATTTGTGCAAATCTGAGATTAACTAATTGTTTTCCTTTGCTACTATGTACATAGCCTGTCCAAGCTCCACTTTCTACTAACCTCACAGGTGATAGCCTTACAATCACTTCATTCACTCTTGAGATCGGTTTATCATGAACCAGCTGTCGGTTGCACCCCTTGCTGCATTTCTAAAAATTGGTAAGAGCTTGGTAAGAGCTTTGGAGTGAGTGACCTGATCAATTTCACCAATTAGTAGTGGATAGGGAACTACAAATGTTTGTGTGTTTTCCTGTTATTACTAACCATGGCAGATGAAGAAGAAAGCAATGAGGAAAATCGAGCTGATGTTCTAACACCCCGTTCGAGAGTAATCATACAACACTTCACACGATTACTCAATGTATATGCTGAAAATCATGATAATGCATTGGCTCAGATCAACGACAACCTCGCCACCCTCCGTGACCGAGTTGATCATCTTGAGGGGCAACAACCACCACTTTCTACAAATATGCCCAACAATGCAGTAAGACAAAATGGCGCACCGGGTAGCCATCCCCCACTTGTTGTTCATGCTTGGGCAAATGAGGTGGAAGAAGAAGAGAACAATTATGTTGCTGACACAGAGGATGATGATGGCTTTAACTCCAACAATGATCGTGATCATCGACGACTTCGACGTAATCGGCAAGGTTTGGGTAGAAACCAGCAAGAACCTCACGAGGTACGTGATGATCCTTTAGGAAAGATTAAATTTACAATGCTTCCATTTGCTGGAAAGTATGACCCTAATGCTTATCTTTATTGGGAATTAGCAGTAGAACAAAAGTTTTCATGCTATGACTTCCCTGAGGATAGAAAAGTTAGGGCTGCTAGTAGTGAGTTCACTGCTTTTGCTTCCATTTGGTGGAGTGAGGCTTGTAGAAATCATGATAACATACCTCAAACATGGAATGCTCTAAAAAGAATGATGAGAGCTAGGTTTGTTCCTTCTTACTATGCTCGTGACTTACTCAACAAATAGCAACGTTTAAACCAAGGAAGCAAATTAGTAGAAAAGTATTATCAAGAAATGCAAATTGGTGAGTTGTGGTGTGGTTTAGAAGAGAATGAAGATGCTAAGATGGCTAGATTTCTAGGTGGGCTTAACCGTGAAATTTAGGACATACTTGATTATAAAAAATACAACTCTATCACTCGTTTGTTTCATCTTGCTTGTAAAACTGAAAGGAAAGTACAGGGACGACGACATGGCAAGACGAGAGGGAATTTTGGAGCCTCCTTTTCATCACGACTGAGCCAAGTGCAAGCAAAGACTCCATCCACCACTTCTGGTCATGTACCTCCACACTCCAGCCATGGGCACCCTGCTGGCTCTACTTCCACTTCATCACATGTCTCTGAAACAAAATGAGCCACGGTGCAAGCTCCTACAAAGAGTGCTTCTTCGTTGCATCCACGAGATGCACTCGCGATGTGCAATGCCATCAATGCAAAGGATTTGGACACATGATGCGAGATTGTCCAAGCCAGCGTGCTCTAATTGTGAGGGAGGATGGTGAGTATACCTCTGCCAGTGATATTGAAGAAGATCTTGCTTTAGCTGCAACTAACCCTGTAGGTGAGAATGAAGAGAATAAAAATGAGGAGCAGCATTTGGGTGCTGAAATTTCAGACAAGTACATTAGCATCATTGTTAAGCGTGTACTTAGCGCTCAAATGGAGAGTGCTGAACAAAATCAGCGCCACAAATTTTTTCAAACAAAATTTGTCATCAAAGAGCGCTCTGTGCGAGTCATCATTGATGGAGAGAGTTGCAATAATCTTGCTAGCATTGACATGGTTGAGAAGCTTGGTTTGACCACAACACAACACCCACATCCCTACTACATTCAATGGTTCAATTCCAGTGGAAAGATAAAGGTAACAAAAATGGTGAGATTACACTTTCCGCTTGATTCATGTCATGATCATGTTGATTGATATGTTGTACCTATGCAAGCATGCTCTTTACTGTTAGGTAGGCCTTGGCAATATGATAAAGATGTTTTCCATCATGGTAGAACTAATCAATACACTCTCATGCATAAAGGAAAGAAAATTATTTTGCTCCCTATGACCCCTGCTGCAATTCTAAAAGATGACTTGGAGAAAGCTGAAAGAGAGAAGGAGAGAGCAAAAAGCGAAAATCAGATTGTAGGCAAAGAGTTAGCACAACCAAAGGAGAAAAATCTAATTCTAAGAAAACTGAAATTTAGTTAAAAGGTGCTGTCATGCTAGCTACAAAACTGATTTGAATGACATGAAAGAAAATAATGCTGAATGCTATGCTTTGATTTGCAAAGGGACCCTATTTTTATTAGAGAATATACCTACTTCTTTGCTATCTTCTATTGCTAACCTTTTGCAGCAATATGAGGATGTGTTTCCAACTGAGGTACCCCCGGGGCTGCCACCAATTAGAGGAATTGGACATCAAATTGACTTGATTCTAGGAGCCACATTGCCAAACCGAGCTGTATATAGGACCAACCCGGAGGAGATTAAGGAGATTCAACGCTAGGTGCAAGACTTGCTTGACAAAGGGTACGTACGTGAAAGTCTTAGTCCTTGTGCTATTACTATTCTGTTAGTACCTAAGAAAGATGGATCATGGCGTATGAGAGTTGATTGTAAAGCTATCAATAATATCACTGTTAGGTATCGGCACCCTATTCCTAGGTTGGATGATATGCTAGATGAACTAAATGGCTCTATGGTGTTCTCTAAAGTTGATTTGAGAAGTGGATACCACCAGATTCGAATGAAACTTGGAGATGAATGGAAAACAACATTTAAAACTAAATTTGGCTTGTACGAGTGGTTAGTTATGCCTTTCGGTTTGACTAATGCACCTAGCACATTTATGTGACTGATTAATGAAGTATTATGCACTTTCATCGGTAAATTTGTGGTGGTCTATTTTGATGACATCTTGATTTATAGCAAGTCTATTTCTGAACATCATGACCACTTACGTGCTATTTTTAATGCCTTGAGAGATGCACGTTTGTTTGGTAATCTTGAGAAGTGCACATTTTGCACCGATCGAGTCTTGTTTCTTGGCTATGTTGTGACACCACAGGGAATTGAGGTTGACGAAGCCAAGATCGAAGCAATCAAGAGTTGGCCAACTCCTAACACGATCACACAAGTACGAAGCTTCCATGGGCTTGCTGGATTCTATCGTCGCTTTGTGAAGGATTTCAGCACAATCGTTGCACCATTGAATGAACTAATAAAGAAAGGTATTTCTTTTTATTGGGGACAAGCACAAGAAGACGCCTTCAATCTTTTGAAAGAAAAGCTCACCAATGCACTGTTACTTCAACTTCTAGATTTTGGTAAGACCTTTGAACTTGAATGTGATGCTAGTGGTGTTGGAGTTGGAGGTGTGTTGATAAAAGAAGGTAAACATGTTGCCTACTTCAGCGAGAAATTGAGTGGACCTGTTCAAAATTACTCGACGTATGATAAGAAATTGTATGCTCTTGTATGTTCTTTAGAAACGTGGCAACATTAATTATGGTCCAAAGAATTTGTTATACATTCTGATCATGAATCACTTAAACACATTCGAAGCCAAAATAAGCTGAACCGTAGACATGCTAAGTGGGTGGAATTTATTGAATCTTTTCCCTATGTCATTAAACACAAGAAAGGAAAGGATAATGTGATTGTTGATGCTTTGTCTCGAAGATATGCAATGATGTCGCAACTTGATTATAGGATTTTTGGATTACAAACTATAAAGGATCTATATGATCAAGACAATGAATTCAAGGAAATCATGCTAAATTGTAAAGATGGAAAAAGTTGGAATAAATTTGTGAACAAAGATGGCTTCTTGTTTAGAGCTAACAAGCTATGCATTCCAGCTAGCTCTGTTCGACTTCTATTGCTACAGGAAGCTCATGGAGGAGGATTGATGGGACGCTTTGGAGCCAAAAAGACGGAGGACGTCCTAGCTGAACACTTCTTTTGGCCAAAGATGAGACGTGACATTGATCGCTTTGTTGCATGCTGCACTACATGCCAAAAAGCTAAGTCTCGACTAAACCCACACGGTTTGTACAGGCCTCTTCCTGTTCCTAACGTTCCGTGGGAGGATATATCTATGGACTTTGTTTTAAGATTGCCTAGGACAAAGAAGGGGAGGGATAGTGTTTTTGTTGTCGTGGATGGATTCTCCAAAATGGCACATTTTATTCCATGCCACCAAAGCGATGATGCCAATCATTTTGCTGATCTATTTAATTATTTCGAACCAATAAATACGATGATACCAAGGCAAAACATGAACACATGCTTACAAAAGTCGAGGTTGACTTTTTCTCTAGGGAAAGGGAATGATGTGGATATTATGTCTTTGAGTGCATATCATATGATCTTTGCATGTTATTGCGTGAAATACATTGTGCTAACAAACAGAAGTTTGAACGTGAATGATAAATACATATACCATGCTTATACATTGTTCTTGTTATGTACACTTTCAGATTATCAAAAGCCGAGGACGGCTTTTCTTAAAGAAGGGGAAGATGATGCGCGCACACAAACACTTACACAAGATACACGGATTGCTCAACTAGAGGAGAGGAGGATGGGCAACAAGCGGAGGTGACAAGAACATTGCGCGATGCTGGCTCAGGTGCTGTTGCTATAGTACTGGTGTGCTACAGTACCACGATGAAGTATGGATCAAGGAAAATCCATGAGAGGAAAGCCGACAAAAGGAAAGAGATGATCTTCATATTTTTTTTTTAGAAAGCAAACAACTAATTCAGCATGTAATAGTCTTTTTCCAAACTTTTGGAATTGTTTCCAAATCCTAGGATTACTTTCCAAGTTTAGCGTGCAAGAGTTTTTGGAAGGTTTTCGGGGGTACTGTTCATGTGAACAGTAACCACACTCCTACCCTCTTTTACATATATTGTATGCGCTCTTTTGTAATGACTTAGACCACGTATAATTCAGAAATAGCTATTGCTCTTGATTTTTGAGTTTCATGTGAAGTGCTACCTATGGGAATAGGAAGTGTTTTCTGAGTTATTACCATCGTTATTCTTGTGATTCCTCGGGTTTTGCAGGAAGGACGCACGTCTACTTCACGTGGTTGAGTAGACGAGGAACAGAGCGTGTTCTTGGGCAAATTCACATAACGCAGGTTGCCATATCGAGACGATGGTTGGTGTTACCTTTCGTCAGGGTTCACGGTTCCACCACTATCCTTGATCCTAGTCATGAAGATAGGGCTGACCTTCACCGGTCTATTCAGACCACGCTTTCTTATCGTCCTCCTCCTTGTCGTCCTCGCCGGCGAAAAGGACTCCCGTGCGAGGTGGTGTCACGGCTGTTGTGCCCATAGGAGCTGGCAAGGTGAGGGGGGCGTCTGAGCTTTTGCTAGGCGCCTTTAGGTCATCTCTCACTAAAGGTACCGAGCTGATCGCTATAGCTTTGGACCTTTCTTCTGCCTTTTCACTAGCTAGTGTCATGGCGGGGTTGATGTCTTCCATGTCCACTAACCTCAGACTCAGAAGAGACTTGGAATGTTGAGCTGCACTGCTCGTCGACCTGCGGCATCATTGGTGGATCAGGAGTATGGAATCCTTCTCGTCTTCCTCTTCCTCATCCATAGGCACGAAAGAGCTTTGGTCCATAGTAAGCCGGGCAAGCCTAGCCTTCAACTTGGCGTTTTCTTCCGCCATGGCCACCTCTTTCTTCAATCGGGAGTTATCCTCCTCGAGCTTGAGACGCTTTGCCTTCTTGTCTAGCTGATATAGGCATCGCATCAAGTCCGGGTTTTTAGAAGTAAAACTTCTAAGCCAGTTATGCAACTAGGTTACCTCCTGCCGGTCGGCGTATTCCAAGTGTTGCCCTCGAGAGCGTTGCCTCGACGGCGTAGCCTAGGCTGGCCTCGACACGGTCTACCTTATAGACCGCTGGGCTGGCACAGACGTAGGCATCGGTGCAGGCAGTGGTGCTAGAGCCCGACGCTTGTGTGAGCCCTTCTTGCTCAATTTAGCGTCAGACTGGACATCATCTCCATCCTCGTCACATTCTAGTAGCAGGATCTAAACAAATTCCAAGGCCAATGCTTCCTTTTCCTTAAATGGGATAATGCAATGATCATATGTTCTTAAGAGATCCATGAGTTAAGTCAAGTAAACCTGTGAGACTATTTTCGAGGAAGGATCAAAACGCTTATCAGCTTGTGACGCTCAAGGACATTGTGCGGGCACTACGTCGAGGTGTCTAGTTCCTTACTCTTGAGAGGGACGGATAGCTCGTTTACATGATCATCAAGGCAGTCCTTGTCCAGGTCTGCATATCAAAAAATGGGAAGTTATTGTCAAAAAGGGCAAAAAGCTAGTATGAGCATGTATGATCTAATGCTACGGCATTGATATGTTGCAAGTCACGAATCCCTCCATTGAGTCAAAAGGCTCAAGGGAAAGGCTAGGTCAAGTAATTTTCCACTTGAGCTTCAGGGGCTAGCTATCGGGGATTGGCTAAAATATAAAATTACATAATTGCCCTAAATAAGTAGCTCGTGACATCCTAAAATTGTCCTTGGAAACTATGCCCGAGGAGAACCTCGTGGGCCTACAAGGTCGCGTCTACACGAGCATTACCGTGTTAGCACGGGCTTAAGAGATCCTTCGAGCATACATGCTCGGATTTGGACACACAAACTCCAATATGAGCATACACCATACGACCATGCACGCTAGCCCGAGTACCCCTTGCCCAGACATAACTGTTATTCCGAAGAATGCGCCCACGATGGCCACAATCTCCATGCCATTGCCCACAATGTGGGTCCGGTGTGGCATTAACAAGGATTTAGGCATGTTAATTCCATTATTATTTGTAACTATGTATAAATGGCGGAATTAGTGCGTTGAGTCATGACACTGGTATGGCAATATAAATACCTCCTTTGACCAAGGGAGAGAGGAGAGAGAAAGAAAAGGAGAGAAAGGGCTTCTTTGTAAAACACATTCGCATACAGAAACAAAAGCACTAGAGTAGGGCTATTATCTCCGCTGCGAGAGGCCTGAACCAGGATAAACCGATCTTCTGCTCTATCCCATGTTCTGAGTATCTTTGCACATCTACAAAACTAAATCCCTGCAGAAATTAATCCCTCATTCAAGTAAGCTTGGCGAAACGAATCTCCCAATCGCCGACACTTTTGCACTAAATATTTCCCTTGATTGTGTTCTCTTCGGGTTATCTTATTTTTTTATCTTCTTATTTGCACATAACCTGAATTTAAGAGCTTCCCGAGACAGTTTGGGATGTCTGGTTCGCTTCATTTGACTTATTTCGGAAGCTCTTCAAGTCTTCGATACGATTCAAATCCTTGTGGGGAAGTCTATAAATTATATGACCCTTGCTTCAATTTTGACCCTATCTCCCATCCCTTATGAAAAATCAATTACATGGGAGCGTTTCCTGGGACGAATCCACGTTGAATTATATAAATGTATTGTTGTGAAGTATGTGTCCGCGCATGCCCGATAGATCTACCCTTGTAGATTGGAGATTTGAAAAGGATATTGAAAAGAAACAATTGCTTAATTATAGTATTGATTTTGGAGTTCGTAGATTTTGTGATAATTGTGTTGAGTACTGTTTGACAAGCTGTTTATCAATGACCGAAGAATATGAACTTTTCACTTATGATCTCATGAATTGACTTAGAATCAAATTGCTTGAAAGTCCGAGCCGCTTCATTTGACATGTCTGTAGTAACTCTTAGACATGGTTTTGAGATAGAAAATAAACGGACTTCAAAAACCCAAGCAATTGGAGTTTCCATTCGGAAATAACCTGAAGAGAGAGACCCAACGTATTTTTATTAATTGCAAATCGGTCAATTTAAATATATAAAATAATATTATTTAACTAAGATTAGGAAGATCGGTAGGTAAATGTCAAAAGACAGGTGGAAAAACGGAGCAAATCAGATAAGACAACCGAGTGAACCGACCACCATCCATGCATATCCTTCTGTTGTTTTCTTGTGAGCAAATCAAATGAAATGCGCTACCAACAACGTGGACGGCCATCTATTTTCCGACTGAGAATTCGATCGCCTCTAAGCATGTCACTGCTTCTTACTGTGTGGATCGTCCTCGCGTCTTGCTGCCGCTGCTGCACCAGGAGTGGCGCAGCGACGACGGACACCGTCTCGGCGCGGCAGCCGCTGCGGGGCAACGAGACGGCGGTCTCGGTGCAGGGCAAGTTCGAGCTCGGCCTCTTCAGCCCTGGCGCCTCCGGCGGGTTCTACCTCGGCATCTGGTACAAGAACGTCCCCGTGCAGACCGCCATCTGGGTTGCCAACCGCGCGGCTCCCCTCTCCAGCGCCGCCACCGCCGAGCTCCGGGTGTCCCTCGACGACGGCAACCTCCAGCTCGTTGGGCTCACGGGCCGCTCGGCGTCGCCGGCCGTCGTGTGGTCGACTAACCTGTCGTCGCCGGCGGGGTCGAGCGTCGCGGTGATGCGCGACAACGGCAACCTGGTTCTCGTCGACGGCAGCAACTCCTCCAACGTGCTGTGGCAGAGCTTCGACCACCCGACGGACACGCTGGTGCCGGAGGCGTGGCTCGGGGAGAACAAGCTCACCCGCGAGTACCAGACGCTGACATCGTGGCGCAATGCCGACGACCCCGCGCCGGGGATGTTCACCGAAACGGTGGACCCCAACGGCACCAGCGAGTTCTTCCTTCTGTGGAACGGGTCCCAGGCGTACTGGCGCAGCGGCGTCTGGACGGGGCGCGTGTTCGCGCGGGTGCCGGAGGCAATCAACAACGTGCTCTTCAACCAGACGTACGTCGAGACACCGGCGTACCGGCATGTCACCAGCGTGCTCTACGACAACGCGACGATCACGCGCATGGTGCTCGACCTCACCGGCCAGACCAAGCAGTACATCTGGGCGCCCGAAAGCCGGAGCTGGCAATTCTTCTGGGCGGCGCCGACCGTGCAGTGCGACGTGTACGCGCTCTGCGGCGCCTTCGGCGTCTGCGACCAGAGGAGCCAGCCGCCGTGCCACTGCCTGCCCGGGTTCGCCCCTGCGGCGGGGCGAGACTGGCGGCTCAGCGACTGGAGCAGCGGGTGCCGCCGGAACGCGCCTCTCCGGTGCGCGGGCAACGGGTCGACGGACGGGTTCCTGGAGCTGCCGGACGTGAAGCTCCCCGACGACTCGCTCGCCGTGAGCGCCCAGACCAGAGCAGGGTGCGAGTCAGCTTGCCTAGAGAACTGCTCATGCCAGGCGTACACCTTCTCAGGCGGCGGCGGCTGCGCTGCCTGGCACGGCGACTTCCGCAACCTTCAGCAGCTCTACGCGGAGGGCTTACGAGACTTGCGCAAGGCAAAAAGGAAGAAGGGGAGGTGGTGGGTTGTTCTTGGCATCATCTTGGCTTGCCTCGCAGCGCTAGGCGCATCGACGGCGCTACTAGCATGGATCCTTCTATCACGAAGGAGACGACTGGCCAACATGGCGAACGACAAGGGGTCCTCCTTGGCCGTGTACGGCTACGGCGACCTCCTCGCCGCCACGAGGAACTTCTCAGAGCGGCTGGGCGGCGGAGGCTTCGGCTCGGTGTACCGTGGCGTCCTGAGGAACGGAGGCGCGGAAGTCGCCATCAAGAAGCTGGAAGGTCTCCGGCAGGGTGACAAGCAGTTCCGGGTGGAGGTGAACACGCTGGGGCTCATCCAGCACGTCAACCTCGTCCGCCTCCTCGGCTTCTGCTCCTCCGCCGGCGACAAGCTCCTCGTGTACGAGTACATGCCCAACGGCTCCCTCGACAGCTACCTCTTCCGCGGCGGCGGGTCGTGCCCGAGCTGGCGCGACCGCTACAGGATCATGGTCGGCGTCGCCAGGGGACTGGCCTACCTGCACGAGGGCTGCCGCGAGTGCATCATCCACTGTGACGTCAAGCCGGAGAACATACTGCTGGACGCGGACCTCTGCCCCAAGATCTCCGACTTCGGGATGGCGAAGCTGGTGGGGAGGGACTTCAGCCGGGCGCTCACCACGATGCGGGGCACCATCGGGTACCTCGCGCCGGAGTGGATATCCGGGATGCCCATCAGCGCCAAGGCCGACGTGTACAGCTTCGGGATGGTGCTGTTCGAGCTCATCTCGGGGCAGCGCAACGTCGAGGGATCAAGCTCAGGCGGAGGCGGGGACAGCAATGCCAGCGACGCGGAGGCGGGGCAGCGCGGGTCCTTGTTCTTCCCCGTGTGGGCGGCGGGGAAGGTGGCGGAGGGGGACGTGGCCGCCGTGGCGGACACTCGGCTGCGCGGCAACGTGAGGGAGGATGAGCTTGAGCGGGCGTCCAGGGTGGCGTGCTGGTGCATCCAGGACCAGGAGGCGCATCGGCCGACCATGGCGCAGGTCGTGCAGGCGCTAGAGGGCGTAGTGGACGTCGCCGTGCCGCCCGTGCCGCGGGAGCTGCAGCACCTCGCGACGCTGGCATAGTACGCGGCTTACGTTATAACTAGTTTGTTGAGGTGTATAAGTCAACACGCAGCTTTCACTACTAGAGAACTGCACATTAGTGCCGGTTGATAAGGGTCTTTAGAACCAATTTTGGAACCGGTTAAGGCCAATCGGAAGTGATGCCTTGGGTTCCACTCCCGGTTGTACCAACCGGTACCGGTTGGTACAAATGTTTGTATATATTTATTTATTTTAATGCATGCAGCCACTAGCTAGCTATATATATTTTATAATTATATAATGGAGCCACTAGATAGCTATATATATACATATGTTATCACATTAATGCATTGATGCACATAGATTAATCACAATTAACTGATAAATAAATCATAGAATTTTATTAACAACTTTATAATTACATTTACAGCTGATAATTACAAAATATACATGGTCGAGAGCATTGATTAGTTCGATCAAGTCTACAAATCAAACAAGGTACAGTAAATTATGTCATCTTTTGCATTTGTCGCCTGACTTCCTTGCATCGCTCTTGGTAGCCGTCGATGAGCCATTCAGTTCACTAGTTCTAAATAACGGTAACGATCTATTGAAACTATCGTGAAACTCTCCTGCTCTACTTATGACCTTTTCAATAAGGAAACCGACGAGTTGTTCTTGCATCGTTTTGATTCGGTGCGAGGAGAGAGCAGAAGTATTACTGTCAATGTCACATCTGACGTGTCATTTAGGAAATTACGTGAATTAATCAATCCTTGTATTATTTGTACAAGATCGATCGATGTGAGGAGTAAGCTACATATATCATTAAGCATTAATAACTGTATTTACTCACCGCCAGGCAACCTTTCAAAAAATCTGTAGCAGTTTTGTCGCCACCGTAGGTGTGTGTACTAACAAACATAGAAGCCGCATAAATTGGTGCCCGACTCCTGCCTGTGGCATTGTGGTGAAAAGAGTTACAAATTATGAAATAGAAGAAAAGTTAGAAAGATACAGCATTATGATATACGTACTTTCCCTGAAGAAAATGCTATATATACGTACTTTAGTTTTGAATGTAACATCAAATTCCTCCAAGAATTCGGCGGTGGTTTGTGCACGGAACCGTGTGAATGCACTACACGTGATTACGAAGTGTACACAATGGTTAGAGTTCGAATCAATCGAAGCATGTAGAACTAGTCAAGAATGAAAGGAACCAAAGTACCGGTTGAGCATGTCTATAATGTTTTGGTACCTTCTACCGGTCTCCTTTGTGAGTCCATAACCTTGATCATGCTAGAATCTAGCTTGATAATAAGAAGGATCCAGTGGAACCTGTTCATATATATGTGAGAGTAGACAATTAGTTGTCACATCATGTTAGCAAAAAAAGATTAGAATAGCTGGGTATGAAAACACGTACCGAAAGTTGTAGGGTAGAAGTATATATGTCTTGTAGTTTTGTGCGACTAGAGCATTGAATATGTTGGTCTCTATGTCCTTTGGGTGCGAAGCTATGACCTTATTGTTGATAACTAATGGATCGATGAAGCCAGTGTTGAAAATGTTCAGTTTTCTGCATCTTTGTACCTCCATTCTACATAAAACTAAATTAGTTAGGCTTGCAATTTAATAGTACAAGGGCACGCGTGGTGAATTATACAAATCAGACACTTACAGAGTCCAGCAACTCAACAGGGCGATGTCGAGGGCATCTACCTGGTACAGGTCGTAGATGACCTTGATATCGACCCAAAAGAGACCGTCACCATGGAAAAAAATCATGCTCTTTGTAGTGGACGACGAACATATCTCTGCCATTCTTTGACTTCCTTAGGTACAATTCGTGGAATTGTCGCATCTTTGTCGTCAGCTTGGCCACCTCCTCAGGCTTAACCAATGGGTTGCCTAGTTTAAACAGCCATCTAAGTGGTGCCACTTCAATCTCACTCTGGCCAAGAAACTGAGATGCCGTAATTCCAGCGTCTTTTAAAAATGCCACCATGTCTATTTCCTTTTGGTCATGCGGCTTCTGCCTCTTCTGTTGTATGATAGGCTTACTTAATGTGCGTTCATAGTCAGATAGAGGCCTCGATGGATCCCCCGTCTGTTGACTTAGCACATATTCGAGTAAAACTGTTTTGTTGCAGCGTCGATTGAATCCTTCTTCAGAGGCTCTGCATGTTTAAAGTGTGTAGTCACGCTGGCGTTCACAATTTTGTCGGTCTCCTCATCTGTTAATTCGTATGACAACTTTTTTAGTGGAGCCAACGGTGGAGCCAGCTTCATGGCTTGGGTAGACCGTCCCTTCTTGGGAGCTAATGGAAGAGATTGCTTTGCTATCTTCGTCAGCAACTTCTTGAGTGGTGCCGACGATGGAGTTGGAGTTCGGCGTGGTAGAGTTGGAGTGCATGCAGGAGGTGCTGGAGTTGGAGCGCGTGTGAGAGGTAGTGGAGTTGGAGTGCGTGGAGGAGACGGTGGAGCTGGACTGCTGTTGAATTTCTTATTGCCCCATGTTTGGTGGAGTTTTGGTGTTGATGACAAAGTGAAGACAAAAGGGGTGTTCTCGGATTTCTTGGAACCCTGGGCTCTTTTGGTGCGGCATCAAGTGCGAAAGACTAAGAATCTTTATTTAGTGGATGGCCGAAGAGGTGGTGGCATCCTTAGATATAGGGTCTTTTGTTTTCGCTTTTGCCATACTCTCAAGGGGGGGTTCAGAAAGTGTGGTGATTGCATAATTAATCCCTATTATGATGCACCTAGGTTGAATTTTTCCAAGTCATCGAAACCTTAGGAAAGGTTTTGAGTCAAGTAGGAACCTAGGTGAAGTGTTGGAAGTCTGTCGTTGTTAGACCTACTTGTGGGCAGCCCGGCACAGTGGCCGGCCGGACCGACCCTTTTTTGGCGGGCAGGTAGGCCGGCTTGTCCGTTAAATTTGGGCTCAAGTTGAAACCAAGCCCGCCGGGTCGGGCTCGGGCACGCAAAAAAGTAAGAAACCAGTGCAAAGTCGGGCTTCGGGCCAGGCCTTTGTCGGGCTTTCGGGCTTCGGGCCGGGCTCAGGCTGGGTTCATCAAAAAAAATTTTGGGCCATGCCGGGCTCGGGCTCGGGTCAAAGTGACCGGGCTTTTCTAAGACCGGTGGAAAGCCCAACCCGGCCCAGAGGATGATCAGGTCTAGTCGTTGTATAGACGGATGGTCCGCCATAGTGGTCCAGCGTGTGGCGGACCACATTGGCAAAGATGCCAGTTTTAGGCTGTTCGGGTCCCCTGTTTTCTCTTTGTGCTGGACGGTCTGTCGCATTGGTTCGGCATACGACGGACCACTTTGGCAGAATGCTTGTCTTCTCGAGGTTTTGTGTGTCTTGGCTGGGGCGGATGGTCCACCGTGTGTGTGTGGCGGACGATCCGTCATATTGACGGACCGGTCCGCCGTGTGCATTTTCTGGCTTGTCGTTTTCCTGACGGCTAGTTTTTGAATTGGGGAGTATAAATAGGGGCTGAGGGCCTCCTCTCTTTGCTTGCTCGTCCAGGTTGAGGTGCTAGGGTCCCAAGGAGAGTGAGAGACATTTCTTGAGTGATTCTTAGCCAATATTTAATAGGAGTGAGCCCAAGTTCGTCGGTGCATCAAGTAGAGGTTGATTTGCGCAATCAACACATCTTCATCGAGCTTGTTAGTCTTGGAGGTTATCTCCGAGGTGGCAAGGAGGTGGTGGTGGTCTTGAACTCTCAAGAAGTTCTTGTGGGAGACAAGACCACGTTCTTGTGAGGGGATTTGGGAGTCTTCCCCGCCGAAGTGGCACTTCGACTACCCCGAGTATATTGCCTAGGCTTTAGCGATGAGCCTTAGGTGGAAGCTATACTCTTTGTGGGAATGCTTCAACGTGAACGTAGGGAGCAATCCCGAACCATGGGATAAACCCTATGAACATCTCTTGATCCTTACTCTCTCTTTATGCTATTCATTTCTACTTGCTTATATGTTGCTCATTGACTTGTCCTATTAGATACTAGTTGTTTGAGTGTTCTTGCTTACTAGCTATCATCTAGTGTAGAAGAAAGTTTTAATTTTGCTACCTAAATTAAGAAGAACAAAATTAAAAATTGTATCTTTTAGCCAATTCAAGCCCCCTTCTTGGCTTTAGGATCCTTTCAATTGGTATCAGAGCATAGGTTTATCTTGCATAGCTTAACCACTAGAGATATGGCTGGTGAAGAGGTTTAGTCTTGGTAGGGCTCCTTTGTTTGATGGCCTAACTGCGCTTATTGGAAAGTTCGCATGCAATGCTATTTAGAAGCAAGGAGTTATGATGTTTGGATTGCTTGTGAGATGGGGTATCCTACCCCGGTTAACTCTCTTGCACTCACCGAGGTGGAGATGAGACAGGCAATTTAATGCTCAAGCTAGAAATGCTTTATTCTCATCCCTTAGCCTCAAAGTGTTCTAGAGGGTTAGCAACCTCACCTCCGCTAACAAAATCTGGACCACTCTCAAAGATATCCATGAGGGGTCGGCCATAGTTAGGTTGGAAAGAATGTATTTTCTCAAAGAAAAGTTTGACAATTTCAAGATGCTACCAAATGAAGATGTTAATGCTATGTTTTCTAGGTTGAACCCTCTTATCAATGAGTTCAAGGGAGCAGGGGAAAATCTTCCTGACAAGGACATTTGTCGGAAAATGGTCCGGGTGCTTCCTTCGGAGTACCGACACCTAGTGGTCTACCTCAATAATAGCGGTGAACTCCGAACCATGACACCAACCGCTCTTTTGGGAAGGATCACCGCACATGAGCTATTTCTCACCGATCAAGGGGAGGGTCCAACCAAGAAGAAGAATATTGCTCTCAAGCCTAAAGACAAGGCATCAAGTGGTCTCAAGGATGATGATGATGAGAGTTCTGGTGATGAAGAAGATGATGCTCATGAGCTTGCACTTCTCATGAAGAGAACCAAAACTCTTCTCAAGCATATGGGCATCTGAGATGAGTGCAAGAAGAACACCTCATCAAGAAATCCACATGCCGAGCTTATGTGCTATGAGTGGCGGGAAATTGGGCACATAGCCACCTTTTGTCCAAAGAGAAAGAAGAACAAGGGCAAGATGAAGAACAAGGACTCCGATGAAGAGAAGGATGATCCCAAGGAGAGGAAACGATTTCCTCACAAGATGAGGTTCAAGAGGATGAACAAAAAGGGAAAGGAGGAAGCTTATATTGGAGAATGGGTGACCGATGGAGAGAGCTCAAGTGATAGCTCTTCATCCGATGAAAAGAATACCTGGTCAAAGGGATTGGCCGGACTTGCTATATTGGAATCTACTCCACCACCCCCTACCTCTCCATTTTGTCTCATGGCTAAGCATAAGGACAAGGTATCATCCGACTCTCTCATATAATGAATTAGTTGAACTTGTGGAGGATTTACAAGATGCTATGATTAAGGAAAGATCTAAATTCAAGTCCCTTAAGAGACTTCATGCTGCTTTGACAAGTGAATTTAAGGACTTGAGTGAGAAATATGACTTGCTTGAAAATGATCATGGTTTGCTTCTTAGCAAATTTGATGGTATAGGAAAAGTTGATGTGGGAATTTCTTGTGATTTACATGTCTTGGATGATGCTAGTGCTAATTCATGTTATAATAAACTAGATGTTGGAATTACATGTGATATACTTGATATGGATGCTTCTAGTGATGCTATTGTTGAGAAGGCTAGTGTGGGTGTCTCATGCAATCTCATTAGTGTGGGTGTCTCATGCAATCTCATTAATGATGTTGATGGTTCTTATAGTCTATCTTTTGATGCTAATTCATTCAACACCCATACGAGTTCTTCCAAATTCTTGAAAACCATGTCGACTCTAGGACATGATGCTAGTAGTTCCTCAAAATATTGTGGGAAGGATTGTGTCTATGCTAGGAATTCTTGTGAGTTTATCAAGGAAAATTTGATGCTTAAAGATAAAGTGGCTTCTTTGAATTTGGGGTTGGCAAAATGTATGAAAGGTAGTGCCTCTCTTGATCGAGTACTCAGGGAGCAAAGGTATTACTTGAGCAAGCATGGACTAGGGTATTACCCTAGTAAGGGAGAGCTCAAGGATGGTGGGGATAAGTCCCGAGTATTCATCAAGGAGGGCACTAGGTGTTATATTTGCCACTCTCATGGCCATAACCCATAGCTTGTCATTTGTCTAGGTCATCCAATGCTTTGTCCAATAGAAGTAAAATTATTGACGCAAGCTATGTTCTAATAAGGAAAAATGGGAAGATGGTTGCAAAATTTGTTGGAAAGCCTAACTCTAAAACTAAGCTGGTTAAGGCGGTGTGGGTGCCGAAGAGCATGATCACCAACCCCAAAGGACTCAAAAGGATTTGGGTACCTAAGCCCAAAACTTGAAATCTTTGGTGTGGGTGAACTACAAGAGTAGTGGCCGGCATTGGATTCTTGATAGTGGTTGCACATAACATATGACCGGTAATTCCCGTATGTTCACCTACTTGGAGGGTGAAGGTGACTCCAACAATAAAATCACCTTCAGCGACAACACCAAGATAAAGGTAATAGGTAAAGGTAAAATTGCTATATCCAATGATCATTCTATTGCCAATGTCCTTGTAGTTGAATCTTTTAATTTCAATTTGCTTTCCGTGGCACATATTTGTGATCTTGGTTTCTCTTGCACTTTTTCTCAAGATGGAATTGTGGTTCTTGACAAATCTAATAATTTGGTGTTCAAAGGTTTTAGATTTCAAAATCTTTACTTATTGATTTTTTCTCATGCCAATCACAAATCTCGACTTGTCTAATCGCCAATATTTCTCTTGGTTGGATTTGGCATAGACGACTTGGGCATGTTGGCATGGGGACTTTGAAGAAAATATTTAAGAACGACCTAGTGGTGGGTCTGAAGGATGTGAGATTTGAGAAAGATAAGCTTTGTAGTGCTTGCTATGCCGGCAAGCAAGTGGCCAATTCTCATCCTATCAAAAGTATCATGTCCACCGCTAGGCCTTTGGAACTCTTACGCATGGACTTGTTTGGCCCGACAACCTATGAGAGCATTGGTGGAAATTCTTATTGCTTAGTTATTGTCGATGACTTCTCTCGCTTCACTTGGGTGTTCTTTCTTCCTAGCAAAGCCGAAGTGGGAGGGACTTTCAAAAAGTTTGCAAAACGGGCTCAAAATGAATTTGAAGTTGTTATTAAAAAGATTAGGAGTGACAATGGCACGGAGTTTATTAACACTTCCATTGAGCTATATAGTGATGAGCTAGGGATAAAGCATGAGCTCTCCGCCACCTATACTCCTCAATAAAATGGGGTGGTAGAAAGGAAGAACCAGACTTTGATAGAAATGGCGAGAACTATGCTTGATGAATATGGCATGCCGGATATCTTTTGGGCGGAGGCGATCAACACGGCTTGCCATGCAATCAACCGCCTATATCTCCATCGACTCCTCAAGAAGACTTCATACGAGCTTTTGGTGGGAAGACGACCGAACATATCCTATTTTAGGGTGTTCGGTTGCAAGGTCTTCATCTACAAGAAGCGAACCCACCTAGGGAAGTTTCAACGCCGGTGTGATATGGGTATCATGCTAGACTACTCCTCTCACTCTAAAGCATATAGAGTATACAATAATGCTACCGGTCTAGTTGAAGAAACCTACGATTTCAAGTTCGATGAATCTAGTGGCTCTCAAGGAAAGCATGACAACTTGAGTGATGTAGGTGACAGGTGATGAGAAGCTTGTGGATGCTATAAAGAACATGGAGGTAGGCGATGTGTGACCTATGATGGCGGCAAGTGATCCCAAGCTGGATGATCTCTCTCCTTCCTTGATACCTCAAGCTAGTCCAAGTGAAGAAGAGAAGGAAGATGAAGACATCCTAAGAGAGCCACCTCAACACCTTCGAGCCTACCACTCCATTGCCAAGGATCACCCTATCGATCAAGTCATTAGGGATTTGAGTAAAGGAGTTCAAACTCGCTCTCATCATGTCAACTTTTGTGAGCATTACTCTTTTGTGTCTCTTGTGGAACCCAAAAATGTAGGAGAAGCTCTTCAAGATCCAAATTGGATAAATGCAATGCATGAAGAGCTTAACAACTTCAAGAGGAACGAGGTTTAGACTCTAGTGGAGCGGCCAAGGGATCATAATGTGATTGGAACCAAATGGGTCTTCCGCAACAAGCAAGATGAGAATGGCACGGTAACTGGCAACAAGGCGCATTTGGTGGCACAAGGTTTCACCCAAATCAAAGGGCTTGATCATAGTGAAACCTATGCCCTCGTAGCGCGTCTTGAGGCTATTAGGTTCCTTCTTGCATTTGCTTGCTTCCACAACATTGTGTTATTTCAAATGGATATAAAAAGTGCATTCTTAAATAGTTATATTGAAGAGCTCGTTTTTGTTGAGCAACCCCCCGGGTTTGAAGACCCTTATTTTCCTAATCATGTCTACAAGCTTTCTAAGGCTCTCTACGGGCTTAAACAAGCACCAAGGGCTTAGTATGAGCGTCTTAGAAATTTCTTGTTAGAAAAAGGCTTCATAACCGGGCGGGTAGATCCTACACTCTTCACTAAAGTCATAGAGGGTGACTTCTTTCTCTGTCAAATATATGTGGATGACATTATATTCGGTTGCTCTAACATCGCCAGGTGCAAGGATTTTGGCGATCTTATGGCTAGGGAATTTGAGATTAGTATGATTAGGAGCTCACTTTCTTCCTTGGGTTTCAAGTAAAGCAATTAAAGAAGGGTACCTTTATCTCTCAAGAAAAATACATGAGGGACCTTCTCAAGCGCTTTCAAATGGAAGATTGCAAACCCATCAAAACTCCTATGGCGACCAAGACTTATCTCCACTTTGATGAGGGAGGTAAACCGATAGATCAAAAACTTTATCGCTCTATGATTGGATCCTTGCTATACCTTACTGCTTCTAGACCAAATATCATGCTTAGTGTTTGCTTGTATGCTAGGTTTCAATCTAGCCCTAAGGAGTGTCATTTAACCGCTGTCAAAAGGATTTTGAGATACCTAAAATTCGACCCTAGTATAGGCTTGTGGTATCCTGAGGGTGCTAGATTTGGACTAATTGGCTACACGGATTCTGACTATGCCGGTTGTAGAGTTGACAGGAAAAGCACTTCTGGGGGATGCCACTTGCTAGGTAGATCTTTAGTAAGTTGGGTTTCCAAGAAGCAAAACTCCGTGGCGCTATCTACCGCGGAAGCGGAATATATAGCGGCAGGGAGTTGTTGTGCTCAAATCATCTATCACACATAATCATTACTTGACTTTGTCATAAAATTTGAAAGAGTGCATCTTGTGTGACAATGAAAGTGCCGTGAAGATAGAAAACAACATGATCCAACATTCCCGTACCAAGCACATTAATATCCGGCACCACTTCCTTAGGAATCATGTGGCTATGGGTGACATTGTGCTTGAGTATGTATGAACGGAGGACTAATTAGCGGATATCTTCACCAAACCACTAGATGAGGCGCGGTTTTGCAAATTAAGAAATGAACTCAACATACTAGATAGTTCTAACATAGTGTGATTGCTTGATTGAGTTCCCTCCTTGTATTATAATTGATTCTTGAGCTATGTCTCCCATTTGCTTTTATTTAGCACTTTCTTGTATCTTGGAGGGTTATCACATTTAGGGGGAGCTTGATATCGTTCATATATTTGAGAACCCCTAAGTGTGAAAGAGCAAATCGTCTCTTTGGCACTTATTCACTAGAAAAATCATTTGGCCCAAAAATCCGAATAATTGCTAAATGCTCATCTCACTCTATGTGCTTATTCTCATCCCATGAACATAAAATCTTAAAGAGCATGTATAGAATAACCTTGTTTTATCATGAAACATGCACAAATTTTCTAAAAAGAAAATTATTTTGATAAAATGAAATTAAAACTTAATAAACAAACAATTTGAGAAATCTTGACCCTTAATGTTCAAAATGTTTACAAGATAAAAATGTGTGCCTTTTGCCTAATTGGGTCAATTTGTAACAAATGGAAAAATTAATTTCTCATTTGGTGCAAACGGACTCATACATTTCCTGTAGTTGCAAAATTGCTTCTTTGTTTGGATGATTAACGAAATTGACATTCTTGGCATTTTAGAAAATTGTGCAAAATGTGAGTGGGCACTAAGCCATAGTTTCTAAAAATCTTGAAAAACTTTCGATTCGACCAAATCCAAGCAATTTGATTTTATTTGAGTTTTGTAAGCTTGGAAAAAGGAAGAAAAACACCCAAAAACTTCTCAAAATTAGTTTCTAACGAAAACTATCCGTTGCCCTGTTTTAACCGTTGGGGCGGACGGTCCGCTGCATCAACGGATGGTTCATCGCTACAACGGACGGTCCGCCACAACAGTTGTCTGTTGACCGAGCCACTTCTATATTTGTCTCCTCCTTCTCTCAACCATACCCGACCTGTACTTCTATCTCTCTCTCTCCTAGCACCAGCCCTAACTCGGTGTCTCCTTCCCATTGCCACAAAAACCAATCTTAAACCCTAGAAATCGTCGATTTGGTGATCCTCCTTCGTCTAAGGATAGGGATTGGTGGTTTTCTCCTCCAATCTCATCTTTTTGGGCTTCGATATGCATCAAATCAACCCTAGTTCTTCATGTTCTTCCAAATTTTTTGGATGTCTCCTTGTGCCTAATTTGTGTCGTTTCTGCCACCTCCAAGGGTCGTCCTAACCTCTCCAGGTGAAGGATTGACGCTTCTTGGCGACACATTGCGGCACAATCGTCTCCTAGGGCTTGGGTGATTCATCTCCTATGTGCTTGTTCATCCTTCCTATTCATGAATATTGCCCAATAACCCTAGTTTTGCCCTCCATGGTGTGCAATGCCATAATTCTTCACTCTTATCTATTTCTCAATAGTTTGAGATGGGAAAATCTGACAAGTTGCAAAAATTAAAAGAAAAGGTCACCGAGTCATTTGGGAAGAAGAAGAAGAAAGGGGCCATTGATGATGATGTTCCCATCCGTCGTCCTAGGGGTATTTTTATCTGGGAACCGGATTCAAGGGGAGCACCTATGCCCGCACGCCATAGCACATCTGTGTTGGATTCTCTCAAGCGTCGGGCATCGGCCAGTCCAGTTTCACCAACTCCCACCAGTACTTGCAAAGTTCCTGCAACTAAGAGGCGTCGCGATCCATCTACTCTTGGAATGGGGGCATAGCAAGGTGATGCTAATGATGACCCAGATGATTCAAAGGACTCTGACTATGATGCATCTGAAGAAGAAGAGTCTATTGACACTAATCTGGTTGATGAGAGTATGTTTTTGGGTCAGCTGTTGGTGGTACTCCTTTTCCCCGAGATATCTCGAAACTAGCAGGGAAGAAAGTTAGAAAGATGAGGTTTGTGCCTATTGAGCAATGGTTTCCTCTGCAAAGGCAAGGTACATCTGATCCCCGCTTCCCCACTCTTATTCAGAGAGACCTGTTCTTTGCTTATTCCCAGATGGAACACCCTCTTAGAGTACACCAATACATTGATTGGCAGCGAGTATTGGGCATCACTAAGGATCATAGATTGGTGCATTGCTTTGATCACACACCTGGTTTGAGAAATCTTGTGAGTCGGAAGGATCTCCACTGGGACGCCAGGATTATAATGGAGTTTTATGCCACACTCTATATTTCTGAGAATAGAAAATCCTTAGATTTCATGCTTAATGGTGCCCGATATACTTTTTCAGCCGTCGAGTTTGCAGAGTCGCTTGGTCTAGTTTATGATGGAGTCAGACTTTATGACAAGGCTTATCCAGTCAGTGAAAGATGGCTTCAAGGTGTATTTCCCTCTAACAGCCGTTGCCGCCATATTTACAAGGATATTCGTGGTGCTCAGTTTGATGTCACAAAAGTTAGATGCTTGAATACTAGTGCGGCTATGGCAAACAATATTCTCCGTCATACTCTCTTGCCCCATGGTGGAAATAAAGGGGATATCACTATCATATAAGCTTGGGCACTTCATTACTTGATCAATAAGAGCCAAATTAATGTGGTAGACTTATTCCTTGGTGAAATGGAAGAGGCTATAGGAAGGAAAGTGACTCGAGAATTACCTCTTGCTCCTTATATCTGCTTGTTCTTGAGAGAAAGAGACATCATTCACTTTAATCAGCTGGGGCAAGTTCCTTCTACAAGGATTAAAGAGTACACGGTACCCGAGGTGTTCTTTGTGGAAGAAGCACTCCTCAAACTCATACTCCTAAGGATGAGGAAGAAGTTGGTGGTTCTAACAGTGAGCAAGAACCTCAAGGTGATGAACAATTTGTGCCTCTTGCACCTCCTTCTCCACCAGCTGTAGCTTCAGTGCCTGCTAGTACTCATCCACCCACCGCCTCTCAAGGTTGTGATGTCGGTGCTTCCTCTTCGGCTGGTACTTTCTCTTTTCCGGGGTGGAATGAGTTTGTATATCAAGCTCAAGATCACTTTACAGATTTTTGGAATTCTGTTCATGACTGGAATGAAAAAGAAGATGAGAACTCAAGGAAATTTTCTGAGATGTTGGATTGGAGAGACAACCATGATGACACCATGAACAGCTTGAGAAGATCAAACTAGATCAAACTCAATTCTTTCAAAGTCAAGTCCAATGGAACAATGCTATGATGGTAAATTATGATAACCAACAGTGGCAACTCCAAGATATTTCTAGCTCAATTCAACTTCTTGGGGATAATCTCTTTGGTGTGGCACATGATCCCAACTTTGAGCCTTCCTGGCATCCTTTTTATATGCAAAGGGAGAGTGAACAACAAGAAGGCAATAATGATGACGATAATGATGACGATGATGGTGACGATGATAGTGATTCATCAACTCCTCCAGCTCCTACTTCTTCTACTTCGTGCAGTGGCCTCACAACATATTTTCGAGGCAAGATCAAAGGTCTCAAAGGGAAAGGCAAGAAATGAAGTATCTTCTCTTTTCTCTCCGACGGCCTCAAGACTAGGTCCCTTTTTGGTACTTGATGCCAAAGGGGGAGTAGTTAGGGACTAGGTCCCTCAAGACTATGAGTTTGGAGTTGAACTTGTTATTTTGCTATGAGATTGGAGTTGAACTTGTATGGTTGTGATATGCTACCTTTTGTTATTTATTCTTGTTGCTTAGTTTAATCATGCACTTATTGCCCCCATGTTTGGTGGAGTTTTGGTGTTGATGACAAAGTGAAGATAAATGAGGTGTTCTCGGATTTCTTGGAACCCTGGGCTCTTTTGTTGCGGCATCAAGTGCGGAAGACTAAGGATCTTTATTTAGTGGACGGCCGAAGAGGTGGTGGCATCCCTAGATATAGGTTTTTTGTTTTCGCTTTTGTCGTACTCTCAAGGGGGATTCAGAATGTATGGTGATTGCATAATTAATCCCTATTATGATGCACCTAGGTTGAATTTTTCCAAGTCTTAGAAACCTTAGGAAAGGTTTTGAGTCAAGTAGGAACCCAGGTGAAGTGTTGGAAGTCTGTCATTGTACATGGCAGACGGTCCGCCATAGTGGTCCGGCGTGTGGCGAACCACATTGGCAGAGAGGCCTGTTTTAGGCTATTCAGGTCTCTGTTTTTCCCTTTGTGCCGGACGGTCTGCCGCACTGGTCCGGCGTACGACAAACCACTTTGGCAGAGCGCTTGTCTTCTTGAGGTTTTGTGTGTCTTGGCCAAGGCGGACGGTCCGCCATATTGACGGATCGGTCCGCTGTGTGCATTTTCTGCCTTGTCGTTTTCCTAACGACTAGTTTATGAATTGGGGAGTATAAATAGGGGCTGAGGGGCTCCTCTCTTTGCTTGCTCTTCCAGGTTGAGGTGCTAGGGTCCTAAGGAGAGAGAGACATTTCTTGAGTGATTCTTAGCCAATCTTTAATAGGAGTGAGCCCAAGTTCGTCGATGCATCAAGTAGAGGTTGATTTGTGCAATCAACACATCTTCATCGAGCTTGTTACTCTTGGAGGTTATCTTCGAGACGGCAAGGAGGTGGTGGTAGTCTTGAGCTCTCAAGAAGTTCTTGTGGGAGACAAGACCACGTTCTTGTGAGGGGGTTTGGGAGTCTTCCCCGCCGGAGTGGCACTTTGACTACCCCGAGTGGATTGCCTAGGCTCTAGCGACGAGCCTTAGGTGGAAGCTATACTCCTTGTGGGAGTGCTTCAACGTGGACATAGGGAGCAATCCCTAACCACGGGATAAATCCCGTGAGCATCTCTTGATCCTTACTCTCACTTTATGTTATTCACTTCCGCTTGCTTGTATGTTGCTCATTGACTTGTCTTATTAGATGCTAGCTATCATCTAGTGTAGAAGAAAGTTTTAATTTTGCTGCCTAAATTAAGAAGAACAAAATGAAAAATTGTATCTTTTAGCCAATTCAACCCCCCTTCTTGGCTCTAGGATCCTTTCAACTGCGACCGCTTGCGGGAGGTGAAGGAGGAGGCGGGCTTCTTCTGCCAGGATCTAACTGTGGTAGGTCTCGCCGTGGAGTGGGCACCACATCACCATCTCGAATTATTATGTACCGCTTGCGCCAAAGAATGATGCTATATATGTGAAAGTGCATCTAGGCCCTAGATACTTTTGGTGATTAATGGCAAGCAATTAAGGACTAATGCACTGCGATGAGTAACGAACAGATACTTAGTCCAAATGGAGATACTCGACTAGACTATGGACCCCTCAATATATTTAATCTATCATCCATCAGCAATGCTCCAAATTGTGTGTAATTTTCCATTTCTATTGAGTCTAAGGACGGCCGTCCTATTAAGAGGGATGCGAAGGATTATGGCTATTAGAGGTGTCTAGTGCTCTATATTGAAATCTTGCAATAGTAAGAGACACATCACACACTATCTTCTCTCAGGGATAGTTTTTTTCTTCAGTGGCAACCGAAGTATCTGATATATCCACCGGATTATCTGATACCCTATGGACCAAAATGTCCAGAAAATCCGAGTTTTGAACTCACTGGCTGGATTGTCATTTTTAACCGGAGTATCCGGTATATCCACCGGAGTATTCGATACCCTATGGACCAGAATCTTCAAAAAATCCGAGTTTTGAACTCACTGGCTGGATTGCCATATTTAACCGGAGTATCCGGTACATTCATCGGAGTATCCGATACCTCATGTGCCAGAGTGTCCAAAATTTAAGAGTCTGGATCTCTCTGTCTTATTTAGGGCTTCTCCACCGGACTATCCGGTCCCTGGACCGGACTATCTGGTGTAAGTGTCAGATTTAGCCCAAACGACTACTTTTTGGGCTCTCCTATTTAAGCCATACCCGACCCCCTAGCTAGGGTTAGCCATTCCACTCAGATTCAAACACATCCCTAGCTAGTTCTTGAGGGTACAAAACTCTCCTCTCTAGATTCTCTTGATTCACAACTTGAGAGGGTTGAGAGGCAAGATTCGTGTGCTCTAGGTTGCAAGATTTCATCTTCAAGCACTTGACTCCATCTTCAAGCTCATACTCTACCGGATTTGTTACTCTTGGAGGTTGAGGACTCCTAGACGGCTAGGAGTTGCCCTCGAGCCATCGGTGCTTGGTGTGGTGGCCGTGGGAAGTTTGTGAAGGCTGGTTCCGCCTCCACAAGGGAAGAACCAAGGAGTGAACCAAGGAGTGCTTCGTGCAATCGTGGGAGAAAAATGGTTGAAAGAGACCCCGGCTCAAGTGTGACCGAGCTGCCTCAACGGAGACGTAGGATCCCCTCAAGGATCCGAAGTTTGGGAAAACATCGTCAAGCGTCTCCTCTTCATCTTCGGTTTTCTCACCCTTTGTGTTTTCTTTTATTTCATAGGCGTGGGATTACTATTTGTGTTGTGGTCTTGGATATTGGTAGCTCCTACAGCCCATACTTGTTTGCTCTAACTCTTTGGTGTAGGTGGATTTGATAGATTTTAAGTTTATGAGGGTGATTTGAGCTAACCCTAATATCAGGATCGGATTATCCGGTATCAGCATCGGATACTCCGGTATCAATCGGAGTATTCGGCTCTATACACCAGACTGTCCGATACTCTTTCAGCTTCTACAATTTAATTTATTTACATTTGTTAACGCATATTCACCCCCCTCTAGGTGACATCTCGATCCTTCAGTATGGCATCTCCAAGCATGGTGATCCCTTCACCTCTTGGAATTTCAAGCTCAAGGTCCTCGTACCCTGTGCATACCTCCTCCACCGAAACCTTGGTGTAGCCCGGCAATATCTCTCTACAATGGATAACCTAGCCCGGCTCTACTGGGTAAGCCATGGCATAAGCTGCCTTCAAGGAGAGGTCGCGTGCTTCAATATGTAGCTCACAACTTGTCTGCTTCAATATATCATCCACGGAATAGTGGCCTAGGTCCAGTGCAGGGAGGTCAGTAGAAGCGCACCTGCTGCGCCTTTGAGAGGGGCTAATGGCGTCGTCAGGAACACTGGCAGTTGCCTGATGACGGCTCAAGGCTACTGCCACTTCTCTTCTGTCTTCTTCTGCAATGCTTGCCTGTGTTGCTATCAGGCGTTCTTCAAGCTCATAGACTTTTCGTGACTGTCGCACCTTGCTTCTATATCGATTCCTGTATGTTTCGGCGTCCTGAGCAAAACCAACCTTCCATGGAACCACGCCAACTCCCCGTGTACGTCCAGGGTGCTCCAGGTTTTCTAGGGCCCTGGTGAGCTCGTCATGCACCCTATCTGGCACAAAGGTGCCTTGGGAGGAATCCTCGTGCGATTTTACAAGCTTTTCCCTAACTTCTCTCATGCTCGGCGTAATCACCAAGCTGCCATCATAGGCAAGGTTGCCCCCGTGAGCGTAGTACCAGTGCTTTTTTCTTTCATTCCATTCAGCCGTTGCTGGTGTGATATTATTCTGCATCAGTTCGTCCTCCCTCTTCTGCCATAGGGGTATCTTCTTCAGGTAATCACCGGTACCAAGGCGGTGGTGGTATTTCTTCTTCTATACATTCAACTTGTTCTTTTCACTAATAGCTTGCCCTTGTTCCGATAGCTTGTACTCGACGAATGCATCCCAATGATCCGCCAACTTTGGGAACATGTTAAAGTCGGGCGTTAAGTCCTTCTTGACATATTTGTTGCTCATGTTCTTCTTACAAGTCTAGAATGAGATGGCCATTTTTTTCAATGTATATTTCTTCACCAGCTCTTCGGTACCTTTGGGAAAGACGAATGTCTCTTTCATATCGACCCATAGCAAATTCTTGGTATCTTCAGGGACCTCGTCCCATTTCCTTATGCTAATGGGCACATGATCCCTAACATGGTAGCCACATGCGTTATTGAACAGCCCAATGGCTGACTCCGGTAGTATAGGCTGACCATGCCGGCTGACTTTGGTGATAATATGCTTGCCCTTTCGGCTTCTTGTTTATGCCTCGATGGCTACTTTGGGTGTTCGATTGACTAGTCTGAAAATATGGTAAAGAATGAATGGGCCAGAATGAGGACTAAGTTTTAAAGGGCAACCAGCATACGAATTACCACGACGACCTAGGCGGCCTCATCGGCCTTGCCGGACTCGCCGACCTCGTCGGACATGGGTCCATCCCCGTGGACGGGTGGCTCTGCCTTGTAACCAGGCCAGCAGCTACCTTCTGTGATAACATCCATCAGAAATTGTTGGTCCTCATCCTGATTCATGTTAAGACGATTTGGTCCCGCCATCATGACTTTTAAACTAGAAGGCACTGAAAAGTAATAACCCATCAGTACCTGTTGTCCGAATACCGAGACATAAGATCAATCCCCCAGCGATTCTACGAATTTTACAAAAAGAGTAAAGGGACGACAAATCATGTATTCATGGCGACATACATCATATATACATACATCATATATATACACACACATCATATTTGAATATCTTCAGCTTACATCATACATAACATTTCAATATCTTCAGCATACATTATACATAACATTTGAAACTCTTGGCTATGCATCAAAATTTCAACCCTAAGTCCGCTATCTTCAAGCCCATGCATGAAGGGCTACCCAACGCCGCATCACCGTCCACCACCAAGGGCCAAATCCATAGATACAACATCGATGTTTGATAGTTAGAGAGTAGCAGGTTAACACTTCAAATTTCGAAGGAGTTGCCCTCCAATGTAAGAGTTCTTAAGATAAACGGAGGAGTATATGAATAATGTTTCGACCAAGTTTCGACCAATCTCATTCTTATGTGCAAGTTTTGATCAATCTACATGAAACTCAAGAACATATACATGGCATACAAGGTGGTCACTGATCACTGAACAAACCAGCATAAACTTCATGTTTAATCAACTTTATTGCTCTCAAATCAAAGAAATAATGGGTTGCTAATTATATTAGCCTTCCAACACTATTTCAGCACAATATCATGGATAAAAATGATCTAAAACTAGTGGATTAGTCCATTTCAGCATTGTATCATGGAATTTAACTTACTGGATCAAAATGTAATGCTACAGTAATAGATAATGCCCGGCTGAAACACAACAGAATGGTAACAGGAGCAAAGCTCCAGGATTAATGCACAGCACCCAGCCGGCTAAATCAAATAGTCCAATAAAGCACCAAAATTAGCACTGAACAGTACAATTATGGCCACAGATCATAGTGATTTCATTGCACATTGATATGTAAGATGAATTCCAAAGCCAAACAGTGCTGAATCAAACCAAAACCACTAATTTACCGATCAATTTCATCTCATACAAAGCAATCATCATCGAGCAATTATAAGTATACCAAATATCTCATAGGCATTCAATTGAACACCTTAGGGACGGAGGTTGGAGGCGATGGCAGAGAGGAAGAGGGAGGTTACCTGTGGGATTGGGCCGCGATGACGAGGAGGATGGGCACCGCTAACGAGGGCAGAGGCAGCGGCGTGCGTGGGTGACCTCCTGGATAGGCGTGTAGCGATGGTAAGGAGGACGGGAGGCGACGTGTGTGGGGTCATCGGAGCTGGCGTGCATGGGGTCGTCGGAGGCATGGTGTTGTCGGAGGTGGAGGGGCACTGGAGCCCGGAGCCAATGGTGGCGCGGGGGTCGTCGGAGGCGGCGGTGCTGGAGCCTGGAGCCGACGGCGACGGCAATGGAGGAGGCTGGGTTGGGGACTTAGCGTCGTTGGGGTAATGGGGATATATATGGTAGGGGAACCAGTCGTGGTTTGTGGCAGCAACCACAACTGGAGAGACTCCAGTCACGGTTCGTCGCATGAACCGCAGCTGGTTCCTCCCTACTAGTAGCGGTTCGTGGCACGAACCGCGACACATGAGAGGGCATCGCAACTCCCCAGGTCCCCAGGGCCCTCCATTCACAGTTCATGCAATTTCTATATATTGATAAATCATTTTAACATACTTTTCATTGCAATTAAATATTGACAACTCATTTCCAAATAGTTTTAAATGTTTTTAATACTTTTATGTATTGGTAAATCATTTTACAATACTTTCAATTGCTTTTAAATATTGACAACTCATTTCAAAATTGTTTAAAATGTTTTTAAATACTTCTTTATATTGAGGCTAGGGCATGAGAGAGGGATCATAGAGATAGAGAGAGAGTGAAGTAGATTATGTGGAGTGGAGTGTTCGACGGTTGTTATCTACTAGGAGGAATCCTCAGCCTACCCGGTTGACATTCAATGGAGAAATACATGCAAGATGTTGATACAATCATATCCTTCCTTATGGTAAGTATTTATACATAAGTTAATACAACCGTATTCTTAGTACACTAGAAAATAGAAAATACAACATGTTAATTCTTAATTGCTAACATACTTTGTTTTTACAATTGTTCCTTCCTTGTGATCGCAGCGTATGTACGGAGCTTCTCATTATCATTCAGGACACTTATGTCGACATCCATCACGAAAGGAGGCAACTCATCGAACTGATTATTCTTTTCTTCGTCTGTGACGTTCTCAATACCAACAATCCTTCGTTTGCCTAGAAGAACCACGTGGTGCCTTGGCTGATCACTAACGGTAGTCTTCTCCTTCTGATTCTTGCTCTTCGTAGACTTGTCTTTTTTGCTTCTTTGGTTTGCTAGACATATCCATCATATAAAAGACCTATGTCACATCATTGGCGAGCACAAACGGTTCATCGCAATAGCCGGTTTATGTTAGATTCACAGTTGTCATACCATACTGGTCTATCTTCACACCGTCTGCTATCAGTTTGACCCATTGGCACGGAAACAGAGGGACCTTCAATGGTCTGTAATCGAGCTCCCAGATCTCCTCTATGAAACCATAATACGTGTCCTTCTTCCCATCATTGTCTACGGCATCTATACGGACACCGTTGTTTTGGTTGGTGCTCTTGTTATCGTGGGCTCTCGTGTAAAATGTATATTCATTTTTCTCGTACCTTTGAATGTCAAGATTATACTGGATGGTCCTCGAGCCAAGCGTTTCAACTGTTCATCGTTTATAGGCTTGCTTATTAGGTGCATTTGTAACCAACCCCCCAAAACAAGCCATGTGTTGGACTGTGATCCAAGCCTCTGACTTCCTCGGATATTGGCTGCGTAGAATCTTCTTGTGCTCATGGACATACGGAGCCACTATGATTGATTGTTTTAAAACCGTGAAATGTGCTTGCCTAAATTTGACAAGATCGTTGCTACGGATTTCTTTTCTCCCTAGCGTCCCTTTTCCTAATAGCCTCCCCTCATGGCGTGATATAGGAAGCCCAATCGGATTCAAATCATCAATGTAATCAACACAAAACTCAACGACCTCCTTTGTGCAAACACCCTGGGCAATGCAGCCTTTTGGACGAGATCGGTTGCGAACATACTTCTTTAGGACTCCCATGTATCTCTCGAAAAGGTACATGTTGTGCAGGAATACTGGTCCGAGAATTCATATCTCTTTAACAATGTGAACCATGAGATGGATCATAATATCAAAGAAGAATAGAGGGAAGATCATCTCAAGGCTAACCACACTTTGAACCACGTCTTCCTTCAGCTTGGAAAGGATCGATTACCTTCTGCGATACAGCGTTGAAGAACAAACACAGCTTTATGATTGTCCCCCATACCCAATCCGACAAAATACCTCTCACTGCAGCTGAAAGCAACTGTGTCATCAACACGTAACAATCATGGGGTTTCACGTGTATGATTTTATTATCTTTAATGTTTATGAGTCTTTTTATGTCCGATAAATACCTAGAAGGGACCTTGACACTGTTAAAAAACTAGATCATACTTCTTTTCTCTTCCTTGCTTAGAGTGTAGCTCACTGGATGGAGGTAATGATATCCTTTTTCTCTCTTTTCCGGATGTAGGTCGTTCCTGAGGTCCAATAGTTTTAGGTCCTTTCTTCCTTGGAGCGTATCTTTTGATTTGTCGTACATATCCATGTAGCCTAGGATGTTCACACAATTATTCATCATGATATGCATGAAATCAAGTGAGTGACGGGCCTCTAGCACTTCCCAACAAGGTAAGTCCCAAAATATTGACTTCTTCTTCCACATTGGCGTCTGGCCTTCTTCAGTTGGGACAGGTTTGCTACCAGAACCTTTTCCAAATACTACTTTCAGATCTTTTTGTCGTGCACCCCGGTATTTCTACCGGCTCGAGTGACCGAATACTAGTCCTAGAAGATCATAGCTAGTATTGCACTCAAGGACGTTTTGGAATATCATCGCAGACATTGAATTAACTAGAAAATTAACAGTTCATATAACATAGATAACATCCAGTTGACATAGACGTTCACATAGTCTTGCACAGGACATATTTCAATAGCATAAAGAACACAGCGGAAGACTTCAAATGCGACGATACTCCGAGGTTGACCCGGAACGCGTAGCTGATTTACCTTGACCCTCCTGGTCACAACTGGCACCGACGTTGAAATCTTCTCCTGAACAAATAATCCGTGTTCCATATAATGAATACACGGCTACACAGCAAGCAGTCCTTAACAAATGAATGCAAAGGCAAAGGATGGTTCGGTTATTTTGCTAAAACATCACCTACCTACTTGTTTATTTATTCTTAATTCATTGAACACCATTTTAACACACGAGCGTAGCCGAAGGGAGGCTAACCGGCTCGACACGATGAGCGTAGCCATAGAAACGGCTAACCAGCTCAAAAGAGAGGCACTCCCTGCCTATACTACCATCAAGTTAATTAATTAAAACACGTTGGACTACCTTGTGTCAAACTCCTTTCCCCCGCACATAACCGCGGGCACGGCTACCATGATAGTTTTAGCTCTGCAGTGTGTGTACACGTTTCCCACAAGCCTCGTCTCATCCCGGAGGAGAAATAGTATAAAATCGTTCACTGCTTTCACCTGCCCCATAATGTACCCTTTCTTTTGGTTTCGCGCCCCATACGCTACACTTCGACCAGCCCGACAGTCATGCGCATCTCCTTGAGACGGACTTGATAGCGCACCGCATGAGGTTAGCCCCCACTTAAGCCATTCAGAACCAGTGATCGCGAATCACGCCCGTCCACTACGAGTACAGCGGAAGCTAGGTTTCCACAACTAATAAATTAGGGCCAGAAGGCACAAGTGGCTATACGATTCAGGTTCGGTATGGTAGTCACAACTATACGGTCCTTATATGACAGAGGAGACCTGCACAACGCAACCACAAGCTCAAATCCCACCTCTTCTAGGTCTCCTCAAATCAACACATACCACGTTGATTTTAGTTGATTAGGTTTATCCAAAAACAGCACCACGAAGCCGAAACTTCACGGATAAAAGTTTTATAATAAGTAAAACCTATCAACTACCAATCCCAAAAGCAAGGCTAAGCATCTACATAAAGGATAGGCTACGAAAAAAGTACCAATTGGGCTTACAATGGTAGGCTACATCATATTAGTAGAGGACTAACATGGAATCGGATCAAAATAACTCATACGATGATAATTAAAGCATGCAATTCAAATTAAGATGAAATAAACAAATATTAGCAAACTACGAATTCAATATGAATCTAGCTTGCCTTTGAAGAAGTATGGATCTGGATCTCCTGCTTCAAAAGGCTCCAGAACCACTCCCGTACAGTAGGTACACGTCGGATATATGCGTGAAAGAAATAAAATAGAAATAAATAACAAACACAGAGAAAATAGTATGATAAAAATATATAAAATTCTAGGGAATTTTTGTAATTTTTAGGCTCTGGAATCACCTAAATCGGAGGTCGGAAACTCCCTAAACAATTCGGGGAGGTTTTAGGAAAATCAAAAAAGGCTAAAAAGAATAAACCCGGTTAACCGGATGTTAACCGTGCGGAAAACTGAGGAAACCCGGTTTGAACCGTCGGCCGGGACAGGTGGCGGTGTGCCATTGGGCGGCGCGAGACATGGGTGGCACGTTCACTGTGGCGCGCCACTGTGACGGAGGATTGGTGGAGGCGAAAGCGCCGGTTGTGAAGAAGAGGCGGCAGCGAGGCGGCAATGGGGTGGGGCACGTGGCGCGGCGGGAGAGGGGTGGGCGCGGTATCACGGGCCCGGGCGGGCCGCGGAAGACAGCGGCGACAGCGCGAGCGGCCATAAAAGCGGCATGTGGGGGCGGCGGGTGGGTGGCGGCACGCTGGGATTGGGGAGGTGGCGCGTGGGAGTGCGTGCGGCATGCGGAATCCGATGGCGGTGGCGGGACGGCGGCTCGCTGGCGACAACCAAAGCCCGGCGATCTTCGGCGGCTCGTAACTCCTTCAATCCTTGGCCAAAAATAGTGGTCCATATATCCAGATTGACCAGCTTGATGAGATCTACAACGTCCTGGATTCGGATCTTCTATTTGGATCTCGGACAGAGAGGGATCTAGGGTTTTCTCTCGGTTTCGGCTAGGGTTTGCTCGGAATCCAAGGGGATTTGGTGTGGACTCGAGGCAGGGGTGCAGAGGGGTATTTATAGTGGTGGAGGGGTGCTTGGCTGGAAAGATATAGAGAGGAGTACTATTTAGGGAAGAACTGCTTAATCGGGAGTCTGAATTCTAAACGGAGTTCGTATCGGAGTAGGATTCGATCTCCACCTCGTCTGGAAGCATCTAGAGGCCGTAGGGTGAGGCTCCACTAGGTTTGGCGCGAACTAGGGTCGAGTGGGACCAAGTGGGACCCACCAGGAAGGTTCTAGAAGGTTCTAGGGCTTAATTGTCCTTATCTGAGCCTTTTACACATAAAATAATAATATAAAATATTTTTATTTCTTTCTTTTATTTTTATAAAACAAGTGACAGACTAATAATTTTATTAGGATGTCACAAATCCTTCCCCCTTAGTTCGTAGGGTTCTACTGGGACGGACGTGCAACGGACGTCACAAATCCGTCCCCCTTAAGGGAATCTCGTCCTCGAGATTCGACGACGATAGGGAAAGAACAAAATGGCTTAGAAAACATAGGAAAGAAAATTCTAATCTTCTATCTTGTAATCACATAACTACAAACTTGATTGTCTTTCTCCAATTCGTTGATTTCAATCGCCCCATCTTATTGGAATGATGCTTTCCATTGAGCTAGGTTCCGATCCTGGACCTATGGATTATGGACCCATCATGCTTCTGTTGGCAACTCTGATGTTGACTGTTGGTCCGCTCCTCCTTATGAGTTTTCCTAAGCTTGCAGTATCTCCATGGCTTCCATTGATTTGATATTGATGGTAATCCGCTTTGATCTTATTCTTCCTAACTAACTCTTGTGACAAGTAGGAAGAGAAAGAATGTAGATAAGAGAAAAGAGGTTTCTAGGAGATAAGGAAACTATACGGGGAGTAGTAACTATATATCCTAGTGATATCTCTTAATTTAAAATAGTTTTGAAAATGATTTTTTTTATCCACTCAATACAAAAATCCAAGGAAAAAAATTCACACCTTTGATCAAGTACTCATAACACGATGGTACGTAGATCCCAAAAAATATTGCAACTCAGTACATGTTTTATATAAACAATCGACAAATTAATTGTTATAATAATGCTATATTATTAGCTAACTTAACCTTCATACTTAGGAAGTATTAGGTTGTGTTACAAAGCACCAAAAACAAATCAAATCCTATATACTAGGTTCATTTTATTTTACTTCTTTGCAAAACCTTTTTGAACATACCTCAAATCTTCACGCATCATCTTCTTCGAGATTTTGCTGTTGCAGACTTCGCTCCATCTTCAACTCTTCAGATCTTCTTGCAGTTGCGATAAATAAAACAAAGCAATACACCAAACATTCTAAACTAAATAATCAATTATCTTTATTACCTTAGGTAATGAATAGCCGCATCTCAATGAGAAAACCAAATATTGATACGGTCTACTCCAATCAACTTTTTATGAAGGTACGATCGATCTTAGCAACACCTAATTAACATAATCTTGGATCTTCCTCCAATTCAGGTACTTGCTCTTTTAGGTCTTCTTTTCTTGGTGTAGATGAAACTCTGTGCTGGTGCACGACGATTCTTCAACTTGATTTGACATGTCTTGACAGCGACATCTGATTTCTTAGATTAGGTTCAATCAACTAGGTTTGAAATAGATAAGCAGTGAAAATAAAAATTTTGTTGAATCAGATGAAAAGGAAAGAATCAAGAATGAATCCAGAAGGTAAGTTAGGAAAGTTGAAAGCATAGAATTCCTATATAGGAAAGAGACTAAACCAAATAGAATTGTATAGATAGAGATAAGAAAGCAAAGATGCTTTTAAATTTTTTTATTTTAATATATATATAAAATATTTTCCTTAGGGTTTCAGGCCAACTAGCTACGGTATCCTAGAGTCAACCTGGCTCTGATACCAAATCTGTCTTGCACCTCGGTATTTCTACCGGCTTGAGTGACCGAATACTAGTCCCAAAAGATCATAGCTAGTATTGCACTCAAGGACGTTTTGGAATATCATCGCAGACATTGAATTAACTAGAAAATTAACGGTTCATGTAACATAGATAACATCAAGTTGATATAGATGTTCACATAGTCTTGCACAGGACATATTTCAATAGCATAAAGAACACAGCGAAAGACTTCAAATGCGACGATACTCCGAGGTTGACCCAGAACGCGTGCTACATCATATTAGTAGAGGACTAACATGGAATCGGATCAAAATAAATCATACGATGATAATTAAAGCATGCAATTCAAATTAAGATGAAATAAATAAATTTTAGCAAACTAGAATTCAATATGAATCTAGCTCGTCTTTGAAGAACTTTGGATCTGGATCTCCTCCTATGAAAGGCTTCGTACGATTGTCTGCTTTCCCATTAAAATGCTTACCTTTCTTCTGTAACGGGTGCTTCGTCAAAAGAAACCTGCGGTGGGCCATGTACACAACCTTCCGACTGTTTTTCAAGTACATACTATCTGTATCATGTAAGCACTGGATGCAGACTCTATATCATTTGTTACTTAGACCTGACAGGTTACCAAGCATAGGCCAGTCATTGATGGTTACGAATAGCATTGTGTGTAGTGTAAAGTACTCTCTTTTATACTCACCCCACACTTGTACGCCAACGTTCCAGAGCGTTAGAAAATCCTTAACCAATGGTTTCAGGTACACGTCAATGTCGTTTTCAGGTTGCTTCGAGCCTTGGATAAGCAACGGCATCATGATTTACTTTCACTTCATGCACAACCAAGGAGATAGGCTGTAGATACAAAGAGTCACAGGCCAGGTGTTGTGGCTGCTACTCATATCGCCGAAAGAATTCATCCCATCTGTGCTCAACCCAAACCTTATGTTCCCCACATCCTTTGCAAAGTCTGGGAATATTTTATTGACTTTCCTTCACTGGGAGCCATCAGCGAGGTGTCTTAGCATTCCGTCATCCTTAAGCTCCTCTTTGTGCTAACACATCATATGGGCATGCGCTTTGTTCGCAAATAGCCGCTTCAACCAGGGGATTATGGGGAAATACCAGACCGCCTTAACGGGGGATCTCTTCTTCTTACGTTCCCCTTCTACCTCACCTGGGTCATCACGCTTGATCTTATACCGTGATGCCTTGCACACCGGACAAGCTTCTAAATCATGGTGCTCCTTACGATAAAGGATACAATCATTAGGGCATGCATGTATCTTCTATACTTCCAATCTCAAAGGACAGACAACTTGTTTGGCTTTCATACGTAGTTTCAGGCAGCGTGTTATCCTCTAGAAGCAACTTCTTCACGAGGCATAACAACTCGTCGAATTCCTTATCAGGTAACCCATTTTTCGCCTTCCATTGCATCAATTCTAGTGTGATGCGCAACTTTTTGATGCCTTTTCCGCAGTTTGGGTACAACGGTGCTCTGTGGTCCTTCCATAGGTGTTGGAACTTTTTGAACTATCTTTCGTCATTGTAGTCTTCCTCTGCATCACGCAGCATTTGATCTAGCTCATCATCACACAACCCCCCAATGTATCTTCGAAAGAACCGTATTGGGCACCATCCGTGATATTGATGTCTCCCTCTTCTTCTTGATCATCTTCCTGTATAATCTCTTCTTTACCGTGCTTGGTCCAACAAACATAGTTTGGCATGAAACCTCTTTGGATCAAATGGCTATGAGGGTGACATGAGTTTACATACACTTTTTTATTCCTGCAGTCTACGCACGAACAGCATATCCCAGATGGATTGTGATGAGGACATCACCAAGACGGATGTGAACACAATGCCTCTCGCTCCTACCACAACAACTCCACCAACATCGTCGACATCCACACCACGTCGACGTGCTGAAGCGCCGCAGCAGCATGCCGACGAGAAATGTCAAGTGGGCTTAAATCTTTTGGCCAAGCCATTCAAGCCAACAATGAGAAAGGTCCAATAGGCCACAACCAAGAACCAAGTGTCTTCCCCATGTCCAAGAAAGCCCAAGTGCAAGCCCAGCTCTCCGGAAGGCCCAGTTCGGCCGTCTATGACCAGTCTGACTTCAAACGGACGCCCAGGCTGCATACGACATCCGATTGAGGCAAATGAGCACTTTCTGGAAAGCTTAGGAGATAAGCTTTCCAACAGATCCAGTCTTACCTCCAAATTCATCTCGGGTCACTCAAAATCGATAAAATAATTAAGCAGGACAAATCTGCTAGGTGCTACGCCACCTTTGTTTTGGGCCCAAGGCCCATATACACCTAGGGTTGTGTGGGGGTGCAGGCCTCTATGGCCAGCACGCCTCCTCTGGCCATCATACCTCTATATATGGCCGCCACCACCCTTCTTCATCCTCAGGATTTGATTAGATTGAGTTTTTCCCCCATGTGCGTGAAACCACATCGAGTTACTTGTGTCTGTTAAACCAACTAAATCGAGTTTCAGAACCTCAAACATATTGTGAGCTTCATCCATATTTGCAATTTAGATTGCTTTTATCTTGTTCTTACTTTGTTCTTCGGTTGCATCACAGGAACAAATCTTCATGATCAGGTTGATCGTGCTTTTGCGTGATTGATAACGCTCGTCATGGTGGTTTAGCGATCGCCGGGTTCCAATCCTTCGTGGTTTATAACCAGATCGTCAAGGTCGCCGTGATACCAAACCGTAGTTATCCTTCTTACCAGAAGATCGGGCACCCCGTGTGTGCATCAAATTGTATGCGAAGGCCGCACGAATAAAGATTTGCACGCCATCACTGAACTCCTTCGAGCATCGGTCCAAGTTGTACATCCATAGCCGGTCCATCTACATTAGATTTTGTCAACTTATTTATTTGCTAATTTCCACGTAATATCTTACCACATAATTCACAAAACACAAATTTTTTCGCAAAGTAAAGATAGATTAGAGCTAGATCCAAAATTATCAACTTGTATATTGAAATTTTTTCACAACGATCATGAAATCTCAACATAAATTATAGCTAGACCATGAAATCAATACCTAAATTAGAGCTCGATCCAAAATTAGAGCTAGATCCAAATTTTTCAACTTCAAGATTCAAATTTTTCCGCAACGACGATGAAATCTTAACTTAAATAAGAGCTAGATCATGAAATCATAACCAAAATATGAGCTAGATCCAAAATTAGAGCTAGATCATTGTGGGCCCCGGTTACCGGGAACCTCGGTGCACCTGTGCTAGCCCAGGATCTTGTCTTGCTAGCACGGCACCTTTTTCAAAATGCTGGAATCATCACATACCTGCGATAAAAATTATTAATAATAAAGAGTTCAATTACAATATGGCTCATTTTTGTAGGCCGAAAAGGCCAAATCTACCAAACAAAAATGAACTCTAACCAGAGTTCGGCATAGCAGAAACAGTAGGAAGAGTAGGGTCTCAAGGCTGTGCCCAACCCAATCAGGCAAGTGACTGGAGTCCCACCTAATCCTCGGCTTATACGTCATTCTTCCAGCATATTCTTCTCCTTGTCGATGTTGTCCAGGCCAAACTTCACCTCAACGCCATCTAAAAAGGTGAGTGGGTGCGAGTGTGAGCGCTCATTCAACCGCGCTCACGAACCAAAACCTTGTCTGATGCAGATCAATTATGCGAAGCTTTTTGGTGGAAGCTAGGCTTCTTTTAATTGCTTAAAATGAAAGATGCTATATTTTTAAGTTAAAATATCAAGACTTAGGCTTTTCACAAACCAAAGACGTACTGGGCTATATATGCCGAATCTTTATCAACAGGGGGTATCTCAGTGGCGGCACCATATCCTTAGCCAAGGAATACGTGTCCCACGTGGTAGATCCATACCATAGCCATGGTCATGGTCTCCACAAATGGCAGACTAGCTCCCATCGCCATGGCGAGCTATCTTCAACAATATAGCGAACCCGTGCCCAGACAACAACTGGTGCATGTTTCCCATCTTCTGGCGAACCCGTGCCCATACAACAACTGGCGCACGTCTCCCAGGTAAGTGGCGATAGACTCACCCTCTTAGCCAAGAGGCGTGATCCCCTTGAGCTCAACACTGGCCAGGATCCTCAGATCCTAATCAATCATAGGAATCAAATGTTTATTGACTATTTTCGCACTCAGGCATAAAAGGTACCCAAATGCATGGAATATCTCTTTAGCTTATCGAGTGTAGGAATACTCGGAACAGGGCACGACACATTCCCATAATGATGTACTCGGGATACGCACGTGCTGATTAAACTTCCCAACAAGTGAGCAATCACGCTGCAATTGTCGTAGTCTTGATCAGAGGCGGTATGGTTCATCTTTACTACACTATGTATCACCAATCGTGAGCAAAGAGACTAAACCCTGTCATGATACATATCATGGTAATGATGGGACTGTACCATTGAGTTACCTACTCCGCATACTGTATTTGTCTGAGCCAAGTTGCATCGTTGATAGCGGCTATGCCGTTGCAATTGCACCGTTGATAGGAGGCTATACCGTTGCTCTCGCACCGTTGATAGCGTGCTATGCCGTTGCATTGCACCGTTGATAGCAGGCTATGCCGTTACAAAGGTTGACCCATCATCCTAGTACCGTATCATTGACAGCCAAGGTCAAACCCATGAACTCTAGACTTAAAGCATGTCTAAGCCATTTCAAAGACTCAATAGTCAAGGAGTTTAATTTCTATACCTTAGGTTATCAAAGGACAGGATAAGGAAATGTCAAGGAGAGGTTTGTGTTTATTAACACTGCTTATAAATAGGAATAACTAGACTTGCTCTATTAGCTTTTAATACCAACATATAATACTTGAGAAATTCACATTTTGCATGCAATCTATCATTTGAAATCAAAATCAACATAATTTAGACAATAATAGGTAAAGGGGAATGATCAAGAGATTTTGGCTCGTCTGGACCGAGCGTGTCAATTGTCTTGTCGTCAATCCTCAGGCTGTCCTTCCGTGTCTTCCTAATCTATCGTAATAAAATCAAGTAACACCGATAAAGACACAGAATATGATAAATGATATGCATGAGGTCAAGGGTGATACTATTCACCGAGGCTACGGTATGATCTTGTTTTAAGTAAGTTTCTTATCGAGGAAGTTCCATGAGCTATCAATAAGAAATCTTACTCATAAAGATCGCGTGTAGGGGCTATACGTTATATATGAATGTATGCATATGGATTCTACCCTTATATTGTAACCCAATTTATAGTTTATCATACTTAGGAAAATACGTCACGTATATTACTTATGTAAAAGAAATCATATTTATATCTTCATGTTTAATTGGAGGTCCACTAGTATTAACAATTAAAAAACTTTTCCTAGAACTTCTTTATAAAAGAAATAACTAGAAAAGAGTTATTAGCAATATTGTAAAGAGTAAAAATAGTGCAAAATATAAACTATTATTTTTCCTAGACTCCAAATGTCCTGTAATATTTCTGTGAATATTTATAGGATTATTTGAAGTCATTTACTATTTTAAATAAACCATAAAGCTTAATTTGGGGTTATTTTATTTTAAATCAAGGTTAGGAAAGAGTTATTATAATATTACTGATATAAAACAGTGAAATGTGCAGACTTATATTGTTCCTAGGTCTAATAGGTCATCTAGTATTTTACTTAATTTTTATAGAATTTTCTAGAGTATCTAGGTATTTTTAATAAATCATTTCTCTTTTCTGTATTTTAATCAAATAGAAAATCTTCTTATATCTGTTTAAACAGTAACGGGCCGACTTGGTACTGCCCGGCCCACGAGGCCCGTGAGAGCACAGCTCTGCGCGAAGGCGCTTTCTCAATGCCGAAGACGTAAACGACGAAGTGCGCTTCCACTAAATCTTAGAGGTGGGCCACGGGACCCACGCGTCAGTGCCAAAAGGAGAATCCCGCGGGGTTTAGCGGATTCTAATTGGTCCAGGCCCACCGGTCGGTCTCTCGGGCAAACAGTAATCTGTTCCATGACGTCACGCTGACGTCATCCATCTTCTTCCTCCAACCGCGAGCTTGCAACGGTGATTGCCGACAATTCCGGGCACCGCTCTGGGAGTTCTTGGGCTCGTTGGAACCGTCGTGGTACCGCGCACCCATAGGTGTCATCGGCATGGTCGGAGATGGCCGGAGTTGGCTGCTCCACGTGCAAAGGCGGCGGCGGGTTTGGGAGAACATGGCGGCGGCGATAGAATGGGCTTCGAGGGGGCTTTATGGGTGCGTGAGCATTGGGATGAGTTGTGGGTGCCTACCCCATAGCTACTCGGGCTGGAAATGGTCCGTGGTGGTCCGACGACGTGGGAGCAGAGCAGGGGATGGCGGGACGGCGGCGGTTTCACGTCGCGGGCAAGCTCCGACTATCCACATCCACGGGAAAGTTGGGGAAAGTGTTAGGGACCTCTCGTAGATACTCTAGGTGCGAGTAATTGGAGAATTTTCCACCGTGGCGGCCTGAGGGGAAAAGGGGGTGAAATTGGCCGGCGGAGAAGAAGCTAGGCGCCGGCGAGCTACAGAGCTCCTCCGGCTAATTCCTTCGAGGACGCTGGAGAGGAGGTGGTGGGGAAGACGTGGCCCAATTTTCATGTGGTGAAGCTTGGTGGTGGGGGAGAATGGCTTCGCTGAAGGTAGACGACCGAAGCAAAGCCGAGGGAAAACGGGGAAATTGGGCTCGGCTGGCCTTTTATAGGCTCGGGATTGCCGCGGATAAGCATGGGAGGGGAAGACGTAGCCATCACGGCGTGCGTGTCGCACGGATGCATGGATTGCAGGTGTCCGGGCAAAGGACAGCGCGGCGGTGACTTGGCTTGGCCGGGGCGGGATGGCGGCGCGGCCGGAGCGCGTCGAGCTAGGGCGGACAGGATCGGTTGGCGCGCACGGCGCGAGCAAGGCAAGCGCGGATGGGCAGAGCGTGGAGCCGGGCACGGGGCATGCCAGCACGGGCTCGGGCTCGAACCAAGGCAGCAAGGGAGGGAAGCAGGGGAGGAAAGGGGGAAGAAAGAGAGGGGAGCCGGTTGGGCCTTTCCTGGGCCGACTTGGGCTGTGCGAGGTGGGGGTTTGAGGGAGCCCAAATTTCTGGCCGAGAGAAAGATTAATCTGGGAAAGAAAAAGAGATTAAGCCCAAGGGTATTTTGGTGATTTCCTTTTATTTAAAGTTGAATCAATTTTAAGAAAATCAATGCACATAATTGTGTATAATTTATTTTATATGAGAAACCTCTGATTTTGGTCATAGACTTGTTTATTTATGTGTATATATATTTTTACACATGTAGTTTGTATTCAAACCGAGCTTTGGATACATTTATAAAAATTTAAACTTTGTATGGAATTGTTTATACATAATTTCTATGATTTGTTTAAACTTTGTTTCAAACAATGGATTGACTGGTAATTTATTATTATTTTTATTGGAATAAAAATGGGGTGTTACAATCATGAAATCATAAATGAAATTTTCAACTTGAACATTCAATCTAGTACTTCATCCATCCATGCAAAACTCAAGTTTTTCTCCAAATCTAAAGCAAAGAGGCAACTAAATTTAACATAAATCAAGTAAGGATGATGTTACCAATCTTGTAGCAATTGTATTGGAGTAAAATCACCAAATTTTAAAAAAATTTAGGCAACACCTCCCCCACGAAGTTGACGAACGGCTACCAACCGCGCACTAGCTCCTTTGCTCTGTTCGGGCCTAGGCGCGCGGGGGGAATGGGAAAAAAAACAATTTAAATGGTGGGAACGGGTCTTGAAACAGCTGGTAACACCAATCGGTTCTAGATCAGCATATCTAGAGCCTGTTGGTGCCACCAACCGATTTTAGAACACTCGTCCTAGTTCATAATAGCAACCAGTACTGGATCTGTACCGGTTCGTGGCACCAACTGGTACAAAATACCCACCCTAGCTATGTAGCCATTGAACCGGTACTGGTGCGAAGATCAGTACAGATTGGCATATGACCGGTACTGATATGCAGTTCTCCAGTAGTGTTTTATGAGTTGAAAGCGACTATTTATCAACCGACTGAAAAGCCTGCGGGATGTCACTCGATTCCTAATAACACGTGAAAGCCGGATGGACCTACAAAGGTTATGAGCAGCCTGGCCGCTTGGACCCAATCGGCTAGATCTAGGGCAGAGGCACCCAGCCACCACGAATGTGGGCATCTGTTGGCCAATCGGGGCAGTTTGAATTTCAAAGTAAAACCACATTTAAAATAGAAAAAATAGCATAGATAAAACATTTAACTTTAGTGAACCCCTATAAAATGCAGGAAAAAGGAAAACAAAATTATATATCTAAAAATTTGCAGTATAATTGTGGTAAAATTGCATATTAATTCAAACTACAATTTTAGCTTTACTGATGTGCAATTTTGAGTGACTGAAAGCAAGAAAAATATTTAGCCGACTGACCAATTGCCATGGCGAACCTCTACAAAATACAAGCAAAAGGAAAACAAAATGAAGTATAACTAAAAGTTGCAGCTTTATTATACTAAACTTGCACATTAATTCAAACTGCAATTTTAGATTTACCGATATGCAATTTTGGGTGACCAAAAGTAAGAAAAATTTTAGCCGATTGACAAATAGCAATTTTGGAACATTTCTGTACCTAGTCAGCTAGTCTCATGGTTGCTCCAAATATTTGGCTACTATTTGTATAGCTGTCCAAAAAAATTTTGAGCATCACAACCGTTTCAACTCAGCTCGTGGCAGCCTCAAATACTTGCGCGGGCTTGATTCTTTTCGGCCCATCAATCCGAGCGCAAGTGGCAAGTCTCCTAGGTCAAACCCAACTCCCCTCAGGCCACACATCAAGCCCGGTTCCCCTGTTCCTTCCCGAATCAAGGAAATCGGGCGGTCAAAAACGACTGAAATCAAGGAGAAATATGAATCGATTGATAATCAGCAAAACTGTTGGGTTTTATCGTTCCTGTGTAACTTGCGAGTTGCGAGCGCTGTTGCCAGCCTATGCAAATCCTGTCTTTGCGATGGAAAAAAATAGTGTTTGGTGCCGAGAAAATCCAAATTTCACCGTCCAGTCTATGAACAAGTAGATCGTGTGTCTTGAGACAATTGGATTGTGTGGCACGAATAACCGTGTACAGGTCATACGTCTTTGACTTTATCGTAGACGATTGGTGTTACACACCATGTGGTGCGATGTGTCACGAGCAAACGCATGCATAGCAGTAGATGCCGATACACAATATACTCTTGTTCTGCCCACCGTGAGAATTTTGAGAGGATGAATCAGAGAAGATGGATTTGTTACGACTACTCATCATTCAACACTCACGATTAGACACTTTTTAATAGTAAAAGAAATCCTATGTCTTTTAAAAGCAAGGGAAAAAGTAGAGAAATTTTAGGTAAAGATGATCATTACCCATCCATTCCTCTCAATCTAACGGTTTAGATTGATTTTGCTTTTTTATACTAACAATGCAGTATTTATATTATAAACATAGTGTATTCTTGTGAGAATACTCTGTAGATGAACTTTTACATCTAAAACATAGTATCGTCCTATTATAAGAGCTCAGAGTAGACGATGAACAATGTTTTTTCGAGATAAACAGAGAGGGTCCGATAGCGAGCAATGCTCTCACTATTCCTATCAGATGGGATGGTTAAGATGCAAATGCATGGCTACTGGTATCCGCTTCAGATGTGTACACTGGTGAAGGGCTGAAGGCTTGATGCCAGGTGGCGCGGCGGCGCGCGCGAGACCTCGTCGAATCATCGCCGGCGCGCCACCGGCCTCATTTTCGGTTTTGGGATTCACTGTCTTGTTGCCGAGCCCATGACTGCCTCCAGCATATTCCATGGAGCAAACGTTTTCTGCAGCGACCGAGCGAGTCAGGCTTTGGTAGATATGGCCACGCCCAGGGCCAGGCCCAACAGGTCATGCAGCCAACCAAACCAAACCAGCCCGTAGTGGAGTGTACCTTGTCTTTTCCCTCGGTTTTTCTTTCCGAAACTAGAGGAGTAGTTTTGTGAAGCCTTGACTCTTTGGTGTTTTATGTCAGTTTTTTTAGACTCCTCTAGGAACTTGATTATATTATACTAGCTGAATGCCCATATGTTGCTACGAAAACATAAATAGTAAAAAAATATTAAAATATATCATATACAATGTCAACTGTCTAGTAATTTCGCTAGTTATGAAGTATTATATTTTTTCAAGCAATTAAATATTGTCTTCTTGTTTTAGGCAATTTTCTTAGTTTACATGGTTTTTATTGCATTTTTATATTTTTAAAATATTGGAACAAAACGAAGTAAATACCCATTTCGAGAATGATTCAAAATATTGCCTCTCCACCGACGGTGATTTCAAATTTTGAATAGACGAGGAAGGTAGTGGGGCTAGGTATATGTGTAGTTAATGTACGGACGAAGGGTAGAATAGTCCAATAAAAATAGACCACCACTCATCATCACTCACCACAAGCCACTTTTAAGTAGTAGAGATTAGTTACAAGTTGCTAGCAAGTATCTTTCCCACGTTCTTCAGTTGTATATGCAATCGTGGTTTTCATAGGCTTTCAATCAGCACACTAGTGATTGCAGGGCGGATCTAAGAAAAAGTATTGGGATCGTGTTGGTCATTGCGAGATCGAAACTCTAGTTTTTAGCTTGTAATGATAGATTTTTATATTTATATACTAATGAGATACTAATAAATCATATGGGTTGATCCAGAAGACACCGAGGTATTCTTATTTTGATACAAGAAGAATCGACACAAGAGAAAGGCATAAAAGCCTTTTTCTTGTGCCCAACAGAGGATTAAGAAAACCAGTAATACCTTCTAAAAGGAAGAAATCCTGTAGTTCCGTCCCCTAACTGTAACAGGCCCGATCCTAACATTTTGAGATTCTGGTGCCAAAGTAAGATAAAGTTTCAAATGAAGCCCTAAAACAAAACATTATAAGATATTCAAATGTCAAACATGTCCAAACTAGAGAGAAAACAAAAAAAATATTTTTAATGATGTGTAATCCGAACAGTCTAGAACAACAATTTGTTTTCAGGATATAGGGATAGGCCAATGATATTTTATCTTGTGTTTATATGATAGCTTTATGGGCCCTATAAATTTTGGGCCCCGTGGGGCGCACAGGCCGCACCGGCCATGGGCTGGCCCTCGATTGCAGGATACTTCAAGAACACAAGGACTTGGCTTGGTATGGACAAAATAATTAGAAGGGGAAAAGGCCTTATTTACCACAAAATACCAGGACAGGAATGGTTCATTACTTGACTGATCGCATCGTATAAGTACTCAATCCTCTTCTTTGATCAACAGCATCACTATTACGTCAATTCTTGTTTTTCTCAGGAGTTCATAGAAAAAGAATACCATAATTCTCAGTGTGCCCAAATAGCAAAATACACAGGCATATCAGGATTGTAGTTGCTCAAAGCAACAAAAAATTCACCAAAATAAGCACATCATGAAGCGTCGGAAATATGAAACTTCTTGAAAGGGATGTAAACTTCCTTGTCTAACCTATAGAAAGGGAAACAGGAGGTCGTATATTCTGCTGCGACCTTATAAATGGCAAAACCCAAAAATGGCGGGAGCACGAGCAATGCAAGCATGTTTCATATTTCCCCTGCACTGTGTCTCGTTTAATTTGCCCGCGTTTGTTCAAGGATGAATAAAATGACTTTAAAAGCTAACAAAGCCTTTTTCCTTCAAGCACTTTATAAAAAAAGGTGATATGAAACTGTGAAATTTGATTAAGATCTATGCAATCTAGTATCATGCATTATAATTAACAGTGTTTTGTACGGTAAATATTACTATCTAGCTAAGAATCCGATGATAGTTTATCAGAAGGAATTCACTGCCACTGACTGCAGTTACATTGGATATATTAAATAACTTACTTCTCAGGTACTGGCAGAGAAGGGTACATTTTATGGATGATTTTGACAACCTCAGAGAAGTGGACAACTTTGTCAACCATGCAATATCTTCCACTTGCTGAAGGAACCTCAAATGCAAGGACATGCGCCAGAGCAACATCCTTCACATTCACCCACCCAAAGCTGTAATTAAGATACACGGGTGACCCTGCAAAAAAGTGGGTACAATAAAACATTACTTATTTCCATTGAGTCAGACAACTGAAAGCTAATTTTACTCTTAATGTCTCAGCCAGTGTACAAACTGAAGTTACTATTTTGTCAAAATATGAGATCGATCTTCAGTTGCCACAAAACTTCTAGTGTTCCATCTGTTGGGCTGTATGTTGATTGTTTGTATAGCCCAGGCCCAATGGTCCATGTAAGATGTATATACTGAGAAGAGCAATAGAAAGAGGCAGATGAGATTTCCAGAAATTTCCCCATACATCCACGTGGTATCAGAGCGCTCTGGTGAGTGGTGACAGACATGATACGGAGTGGGGTGCCTGATTTTCTTGACGTAGGATCAAGAGTAGCTCGTAGTAGAACTCAACGAATCGTAGCTGATCCCCAATACCAGTGCATGGACTTACAACTCTTTAATTCGTCTAATCACATGCGATGTACTCCACGAGACCACAAGTGGAGTTTATTGATCTTTCAATTCCCAGCGGAAAGACAGAACGATCTTAGAACGATCTTTGGAAGAAGCAACGCACAATTCCCCTCTTGATTGTGGCAGCGCCAAACAATAAGGAAGAACAAGAGTGTAACGCTATAGGTTCAATCTGAAATTCATGGTCTACTTTGTTACAATGGGTGTTATACAATACATATAGGAGAAGGGGTCAGGTTACATGTGAACAGTAACCGACCAAAAAATAATTACTAACAAAATACTCACACTAATTAGAAAGCAATTTTAAAATATGGAAACAAACTATTAATTGCTGAGTCACAATTGCTTGCTTTCCCAATTGTCGAAATCACATCTTTCCTTCTTTTGACTTTCCTTATGTGCCTTGTTTCTTTCTATGTACTGTAGCACGTACGGTATCACACTGGTACTGTAGCTGCAGTACACGCCACCTTGTCATGTGTGTTTATCTTGAAGCGTTAGCATCATTCGTCTTGTTCTATTTTGATGCTCGTGCTTCGTATCTTCTCGCTGGGCACTCCATGTTCTTATCGCTTCAATGATGAATTCTTCAACATCACGCGTATGGAAGTTTGAAGTAGAATCAATGCATGTTGAGACGTTAGCATTGTCTGTATAAAGATGGCAGTGGAGGCTCACTGCAGCGAGGTGGCTATGAGCTCGGGTTGACGGCGACGGCGGCGGCGCTCTAGCAGGAGGGGAATGCAAAGAAGCTACAGGGGGAGCAGCTTGGGGTTAAGCTGCTGCTAGGAAAGCACGGAGAGGTGCTGCAGTAGGAACCAGGTAAAGCTTCCTGTTGGCGGCGTGGCTGAGCAACGGGGAGGTCGGCACTCCAGCAAAGAGTGGTGCTGCTCGCGGCTGGAAAGCTGGGAAAAATTATTGGGTTTATGTCCAGACAATAGTGGGCCACGTAGAACGCAAGTTTTATAGGCCCCGTGAGACATGAGTCTTAGGATTTGCTGGAACTCTAGGTTGGGACTATCAAGAGACTACATAAAGGGTAGAGGTGGACGGCAGATAAAGAGATCAATTAGGTTTTCTTTCTGCATAAAACCCTAGCTGTAGTCTCCTAGACTGTACATGATGGTGCTAGCACCAGCATTCAAATTCTTCTCCATGTATATGTGGATACCGATAGAGATGCTGCTCATTTGCGGTGTCGATTAGAACGATACGTGAGGAGACAAGAACAACTACTTCCGTACTACTATACACAGATGATTGAACCGGTTTTATCGACTCTACTTCCGCAGCACTGCGTGTCAATCAGTAACGATCCATGATCATCTACTTGTAGAATTTTCTAGGTTTTTACGAAAGAATTCTAATTCGTGCTAGCGTAGTATACCCGTGTTTCTTTTCAGTAGTATCAGAGCCAACCTGTTAAGTTTTTTAATCTAGATTGATCTTGATCGCATATGTTTTTATCTAGATTGATCTTGATCGCATATGTGATATGTGGAGTAATAGTAGATTGAATCTACTAATTGTCAGACTGACAGTCAGATTGATGTGATCAATCGGGTTTGGTCGTTCGGTGGTAATCAATTTGATGAGATCAAATACCCAGTCTGGTTGATTACATCACCTAAGCATCGGAGGATCAGATCAGCCGGTGCTCTGGCCGGTTGAATCGGTTTGATGGGATAAACACTACCGTGAGGATTGGATCGATGAGATATGGTCATAACAGGATCGATGAGATTGATGAGATCGACAGTACCTTGTGAGGCTACAGCTGTGCTTGCTAGTGTGTCGACAGGCTGCCGTAGGCTCGCGCCGAGTCGTGCGCCGCCGGGTGGTTAAGCTGTGTCGATGCAAGCATGCACAGTCGCCACCTCGGGCATGCCATGTCTGTTGGGTGTCGCTACCCTACGGGTGGGTGCGCCATATTGGTGGAACCATGCGCCGCCGCGCGCGTTGGGAACTAAATCGGAGCACCGCCGAGCATTGCTGCTGCGGTTGTGCATACAGTGTAGGCGGGCGGTGCTGCGCGAGCATCGCGTGTGCACACGCATGCATGACCTAGCAAGTGCATATGCATGTGTGTGTGAAATTGCTGATGTATCTGCGTGTGTGCATGTGGGCCAGTATCCCAACAGCTGCGCTAGCTGCGTGTGTTCACGCGGGCTGCGCCCGTACGTGCGCACAAGGCAGCCTCGTGCCTTAGCCGCACACACTACTACAAAAGTAGTCTTTTGTATCGGCTCATCAGTACCGGTTGAATTTGAATCCATACTGATAATGACATCAGTACCGATTAATTAGCTACAGGACTGTAGTGGGCTTTCAGTATCGGTTGGAGCCACGAATCGGTACTAATGTTCTCGCATTAGTACTGGTTCGTGATATGAATCGGTACTAAGGCACAAGGCACGTTCCGGTACTAATGCGAGGGCATCGATGTCGAATTACCTAACCTGCATCGATGCCTCGCCTCGTTCGAGAAAGTTCAAAAGGAATGCATATTCTATCTATATTAGTACACGATGGTGAGTGGGTTGGTTAGCAGGGTGAGGCTGGAGTCACGAGGTTGTGGGTTCGAGTTCTACTTCTCCATACATCCTCGATATTTTTAAACATTTTCCAGTGCTATCAGTACCGAGTGAGGGAACTGGTACTGATGCCCTTGAGCATCAGTCCCGGATGGCTTGTATCGGTTCAAAAACCGGTACTAAGCCCAGTTCCCAACCGGTACAAGTGTGCAGATCCCTAGTAGTGACACATGCATTCCAGAATAAACACATAGGGGATGTGTGGGTCCCGCAACTTGCATGCATGCATGTACGTCAATGAGAGGCTGGTTCAGTGCTTGTTGTCTTGTCTCACTATTGGCTAATTAGATTAGCATGTTTATTAGCTAATTCAATTAATCAAAGCTAATTATATTAGTTGTGCTAGACTAAGATAGTCAATATGATTGTGTGGGGTTCTCTCTCGGAGGTTCGCCGGATAATTACTCCACTAGTTTCTGGAAGTAGAGTAGTATACACCATTACATAGCCAGATCATAAAACATACAACGATCAGAGTGAAATGGATAACTTAATAAAATTAATACCTTTCAGCAAATAGTTTTACATCAAGGGCCGTCCAGGCCAAATAATTGTATAGTACATATGAGAGTTCAGAGTACAAAAGTGGAAGTCTTCGTTGCAACAAAGGGAGTATCCAGCGGCTATGTATCCATGCAAGTGGCTTTAGGGAATGCCTTAAGTATTGTCTTGGCCTTTATAACCTGAGTCTTCATCCTCATAGCAGGCATGTACGTCTATGAGAGGCTGGATCAATGCTTGCTGTCTTGTCTCAATGTTGGCTAATTAGATTAGCATGCTTATTAGCTAATTCAATTAATCAAATCTAATTATATTAGTTGTGCTAGACTAGGATAGTCAATATGATTGTGTGGGGTTCTCTCTTGGAGGTCCACCGAATAATTACTCCACTAGTCTATGGATTGGTAGGGTAGCGTACACCATTACATAGCCAAATCATAAAACATACAACAATCAAAGTGAAATGGATAACTTAATGAAATTAATGCCTTTCGGCAAATAGTTTTACATTAGGAGCCGTCCAGGCTAAATAATTGTATAGTACACATTAGAGTTCAGAGTACAAAAGCGGAAGTCTTCATTGCAACAAAAGGAGTATCCAACGGCTATACATCCATGCAAGTGGCTTTAAGGAATGCCTTAAAGCATTGTCTTGGCCTTTATAACCCGAGTCTTCATCCTCATAGCAGGCGTAGGGGTCTTCTAGGTTTTCTCCATCTAAAGGGTGAGTGAGTGCGAGGGTAAGTGCGCAATTAAACCGCACTTGCGAGTTAACACTCTCCTAATGCATTAATGATAATGGCTCCAAGGGAAGGTTAGGGTTTGTTTATGTGCATAATCCAGTTGAAAATATTTATAGTAAAAACCTATGACCTAGCCAATTTCCATCGGGGAAAGAGAGTGTTAAATAACTGTTGTGTTTTTCTCAGATTAACCAAGGCTTGACTGGTATCGTGTGACAAACGAATCGGTATGTTGAGTGTATCAGGGTTCAGCCGATAAGATCATTCTGTGCATTCGGGAGTCAATATGTACTGTTAGGTGCCACTATTGATCTGTGGATTGGAAAGGGACTTTCTGGATTCACAGCCGACTTGCACATGAACCTAACGGATCAAACACTTAACGGGTTGAAAAATATCTAGTGGATTTGATCTATTAGAAGAAGGGTTTGCGCGCGGATACGATACGGATAGGAATTGGAGTCCTAATGGGTCTCGACTAGAGCCCACTAGCACGTTCAAAAAAGGGGAGGCCTAGGGCAGCGCGGGGTAGATAGACGAGCTCTCACCAAGTCCTAGCTGCCGCGTCCCTCCCGCTCGCTCGAAATCCTAGCTGTGTGGTGAGGTGCTAGCATACCCACCACGGCGTTCCTTTCCCAGACGTGTGGATACCATTAGATACGCTGCCGCACACGAACGCGCTGATCGGTGGAACCTCTGATAACAACGACCACGATGACATCGCGGTGCTCTGCTACGACCATGTGCTGCTCGGCGATGCTTAGGGACGCTTGACAATTAGCGAGAAGGAGGTGTTCGGTGTGTACAACTACTTCCTCGACGCGCGTGACTCTGCTTCCGCTACCTCTGCGCGTCAAGGATAACGATCCATGATCCGCTATTTGCACGTGATCTTTGGTGTTTGTGGTAGAAAATTTTTTATTTGTGCTAGCGTAGCCTACCCATTTCTTAATAACTATCCTGCCAGCTCGCTACCCAAGCGCTCACTATGGACCCCGGACGGTCCAGACTCAGATCCGAACGGTCCGGACCAAGCATGCCGCTCCACACAACAAAGCCCATCGGACCGAGCGGCCACCACGTGGCCCGAACGGTCCGGACTATGGTCCAAACGGTCCGGCTAGAAGCCAGGACTGTTTGAATTCCATAGAAAAAAAACTCCCACTCAGCCCTAAAAGGGCTCTTAGACCTAAAACAAACAACCTAATCCTACTCGGCAAACTCTAGGCCTAAGAAAACACTCCTGATTGACTCGAAACACCACCCGAAAACTCTAGAATTGAAGAGGTAAGAGATGCTGTGCTTCCGGTGAAGATAATCCTTGATTAAATCGGCAAACCCCACTTAATAGACTGGCGAACGAAACACAAAAGAAAAGAAACCTATTCTAAGAATGGATCACTCCGACACCCGATCCATCCTTTACAAGGTCCTTAACCTTCGCGCTTGATGCCGAAATAATTTGAATTCATATGGGTCCAAGAAATCCATGATTTCCCCTTAAATCACCGTCATCAATCATCAAAACAATAAATTCGATATCCAGGGGCCTAGATGCTTACAAGATCATCGTTTTCTCATGTGTTGCTGCCTAAGACTCTACAAATCAATTTCATGAACTAATAATACGTGCCAAGTAAATTAATCAACAGGTCAATTCGTTCGTTTGTAAAAATTATTTTTAATGTGAGAGTCAGCTGCTATCTAATGCATATCTTAACCATTCTCAGACATGATGATGATGCAAAGGAGTGTGAACACATGAGAAAAGAGCAAGACAAGGACGAACAAGTCAACAAGCAAGATGTGAATTCAGAAGGACTCAACTTGGCCTCCAATGACCCACATGAGATCAAACGCATATGGAAGATGCATTCGAACTCCATTTGAAATGTTTGACCATAGCATGAAAAGTTTACCTCCTAAGATTTCCAATGGATCTAGCCACGTCATCAAATTCATCCTGAGCGCGGAGATATCATCAAAACATTATAGCGACTAGATCATGTATTCAACTTTCACCTAGCAAACCTTTCGTGTGCAGCGCCACACTTATTATGGACAGCTAGACCATGTAAAAAATGTAAGGGTTGTGCAGCCATCCTTCTAGCTTTATCCCTACCTCTCCTATATATGGGAGGCACCCCTTATGTAAGACAGAGACCATTTAAAACTAAAACAGATCTGCTATGCATGTTCTTGGATATTCATGCCATTGGTTAAAATATATCTAAGATTATGCATTCCTTCCCGTTGTTCTTGCAAGCTCTTTGTAATTGCAGCGAGGATTGTAATCCTCTTAACTTGGTTGAGTGAATAACGTGAGGTTGGGCAAACTTCGTGCTACAGGTTGTTGCGCTTGCAACGGTTGACCACACAAGATTTATCAGATTTCGCGAGTATCTGTGATCCTACGCCGTAAAGGTCGGATACACCCTCGTAACAACGACCTACCTATATTTCATACTAGAGTATGAAATCTATTTATTATATTTCTTTTAAAAAAAGAAAAATACTGATTTGGTCTATAAACTTTTGCCCTCGTCCTATTTTAATCTCTAAACTCGAAAACCGGGTTAACTCGATCATCAAACTATTAAAACTGAAATAAGTTGGTCTCTTGACCGGTCAACATGTGGTTTTATAGGCTTTTTGCTGACGTAGTGTCCACATATGCGGTTTTAGCTTACGTGGCGTCCACGAGGACCGGAGAGGAAGAGAGAGAGGATTGACATGTTCATCCACGTGTAACGCCACATCACCAAAATCTGTCACGTGTAATGCCACGTCAACGAAAATCATTCCAAACCACCCTTTGACTGGTTAAAGGACCAACTTGTCTGGTTTTAATAGTTTGATGACGAGAGCAAAAGTTCAGTGACTAAATCGATACTTTCCCTTTAAAAAGCTGTTTTATTTATGTCATTTAGTACATTAAACACTTTGTGCTTAACCTCACAGGTGGAACGTTTTCTACTGAATTTATAGATTTTTTTTCATTAATATAGATTTATTTTTCCAGGGTTTGATTGCTATTCGCCTTTCCTTCTGGAAGCATCAAACCATTAAAATTTGTAGGGACTTTGGTGCTGAACTTTTTTTCTGGGGCCCTAACATTTTGCTCCTTCAGCGGTTCCAACATTAGCGAGCACAAAATGAGAACATATACATATACAATGCCTTGGTGCACGTATATAATAGGCTCATGTTGCTAACTAAAAAGCTCTAGTGCATTGTCGAGAGAATAATGAAACCATAAAAAAGACACATCCATTGTTCAGTGTCTTCCTGAATCTACCCTCAACTCCCTCGTCTTTCTCATGCCAACAATTACTACTGTCTCGGGTGGGCACATTAAAACCGAAAACCGAACTGAATTGACCAATTATTCAAGGGCGTGTAAAGAAGTTGGTGAAGTTCGTTTTGCCGAAATGGCTCGGTTAATTCACCTCAGTTTTCTTTTGTCAGAAATTTTGAATAATCGCTTTTCAAAAACCAAATAATTTTGAAACCAAAAAACTGATTGTCTGTCCTATCACAAAACGTAAATGTTGCCCCCCATGATTATCTTCACAAAACTACTTCAGCCGTTTCTCCAAAATAAATTAGTCACTGCAACTATAGTTGATACTCCCTCCGGTCACAAATACTTATGTTTTGGATAGGGTTTGGTCAAACTTTTGAAACTTTAACTGTCAATGACTTCTAAAATATTTGGTTTGGAAATATAAAAATTATATATGTAGACTTCAAAAGTACTTTCATAATCTTGTAAACTTGTTAGATTTTTGTCAAGGATTGGCAATGACTTTATGGATATTTATACCCCTGGCAGTTCTGAGGATGACGTATGCCTTGGGTGCAGTCCCCAAGACTAGTGGGAACTACAGGCTGCTGCACGACACCAAGTGTCGCTTCCACCTTCGGTCCCCAAGAACCGGGTGCCAATATGGCTCCTTGTTCAGACAGCTTCTTGTTCGGGCAGGTTAGCGCGTTGCTGCCCAGAGGGGTGTTGCCTGGGTAGAATCACTGACCCAACCAGGCGTGGGTGCCCAGGCACTGTCATGCCCAGGAACAGTTACAACCGCCTCTAATCATGCGGTTGTGGCTAGGCCCATGTTCCCCACTTTTTGGGAGTCGTTGCCCACGATCCGAATAAGGCGACAACGGCTCCATGCACGCATTAATGTTAGTTATTGCCCTTTAATTGCGACAGTGTAAAATAAATGTGAGCGTACATACATGGTAATCAGGGTGTCGGTAGAACCTGCGACCGGTGAACCCTCGTGCACGTGGTCAAACCATTACATAACAGTGGGGTTCCCACAATCGTACGTCGGCCAGTCGAAGATAGAGGAAATTGATGATCTCGTAGCAAAACGGGCCTATTTCTTCACTCCCCATATTGTATGACCCGTATGTCATCCGCAGGAGGACAAGCATGCTCTGTAGGACCAAAAGACTCCCACCATGCATCACACACATATGGCCATGAAGAGGCTCCCCAGCTCGCCATAAAAATAGATGGAAGTGGCAAAGGACGGAACAGTAGTACTACAAAGAAAGAAACATATGCATTAGATATTTGTTAACCACGGTAGGCTAAAAAAATGAAGAGTCAAACTACGAGGACTATTGAATTTGGTAACTATGTTGTCCACAGTTTCGGTACCATCAAATTTGATAACTATGTTGCCTATCGAATGAACTCGTATTCACTATTGCCAAATTTTTCACCCCTTATCGAACCACTACAGACTAACTTATGGTATATAATCCATCCACCTCGAGCAATTTCTTTGTTGTATTCTCTTGACCTTGAATGCATCTAGGCTTTCACGACTAATCAAAACCATGTCACCATGTTCCATCCAAAGCATGGAATAATTGTACTATACAAAGGAAAAGCTCTAATGACAATGCATGATAGAAACAAACTAAATATGGTGCTCCGGTGACATTGAGATCATGGTACGCATTACAAGACAGTAATCATCGTAGGCTGAAGATTGATGCGAAATACAAGAATGAAATGGATCGTTGTACTACAGCGGAAAATTCTTGCGTGAAGATGTTCGATGTAGTTGTTGGCGGCCATTGGGAAGAACTCGTCCATCCATTTGTTGAAGCTGCAGTCATCGGTCTGCATATGCGAAGGTGAAAAAGGTGAGAATGAAAAGTAAAATATTGTAACTAGGTCCGTGGTGGTGTGGGTGACTCACTGCAAAATACGTACAATGATAGAAACGTCGGTCAGTCCATCCTTTGACCACATAGTTAAAGGTTTGTACAACTGTATCTACTCCATGTGCGCATTATGGCCATCTCCTATAGAAGTTCGGGTCTCTAATCCTGATTGGTTCCATGTTGTAGCTAGCTCTCGTCCAAATAGGCAAGTTGTCGCTTGGTGGATGCGCTTGGGATCTAGGCTTGTCTGATCCAAGCGTTCGTAGAGGGTCGTGAAGCCATAGCATCTGTCTGTTCTTTGAATTTGCCATAGTATAATCTGTGATCACATTTGTTATTGCCGTGGGAGGCTATTTTATAGCAACCCGGCTATTAAAATCTGAGAGCAATCCTTCAACATTAAATTGAGCAATGTTGTTGTTTGAATGTTATCTACACTCCTGAATATTGCTATGTCAATTTTTTTGCTGAACATGAATTATTATCTTACTGTTCTATATTGGAAGAATTCATGGTAATATTGTTTCTTTACTGTCATTTGAATTTGGAATTAGATTGCGTATTATTTTGCTTATGCCTCAATATTTACAACACCTTATCCTCTGGATTCTCTGACTTGTAAAATGTAAAATACTGTTCACTAAACCACTACTAAAGAAATGGGTATCACAAGCGATCTCAAAAACCCCATCACAACCGGTTCATTTCGAACCCGTTGTGATAGTGCACCAGCACCGGTTCGTTAGGCCAGAAGCCAGGAGAGGGATTCTACAACCGGTTTAGGACACGGACCGGTTGTAGAGCCCAATTTCTACAACCGGTTGTGGACATTTACAATAGGTTGGAGACACGAACCGGTTGTAGAAATTAAGTTCTACAACCGGTTCATGCCTCCAACCGATTGTAGAAACTCTATTTTTGAAATGCTAAAAGGAATGCTTGTCCTACTCTCATCAGAGAGCACACGTAGGTAGATTGGCTAGAAGGGTGAAGCGTGGGTCACGAGGAGGGGTGAGACCCTGGGTTCGAATCCCACTTCTCCTACGAACCAGTTATGATACCCGGGAGTATTACAACCAATGACTTACAACCGGTTCCAAAACCCGGTTGAGGGTTTTGGAACCGGTTGTAATACTTGGTTCCCTACTAGTGAACAGCGAGGGAAGAACGAACTGTAAAATGTAAATCACCGTAGAATAATACTGTTCACAGATATACCAGGCCTGTTTGGAATGCTGGATTCTTTCTGGGTTCTACAGGAATTGAAGGTGTTTCTGAGGAATTCATGCACTTCAAACACTAGGGTTAACCTTCTTCATAAAAAAAAGGGTTTATACACAAAGAATTCCCCGGCAGGAACAAAATTACTTGACAATGTCAGTGTCCATTGAACAAGAGTTGGCTTTTTTTAAATCAATACTTTCAGTGAATTTTATTTGTTTAAAATAACTACAAGGTGTTAAACAGAAGAAAATAGATTTTAGCCAAATTCAAACAGTTATTATACTTCAAACATGAGCGTTTTACAAAAGCACAAATCTGGGTCTTTCAAATAAATGATTTGATTGCAGAAGTCAACAGATTTCAAATGTTATAGTAGTTGAGGGCTAATTGTTTAGCAGTTCTAATTGGGTGTGCAGAACGTAAATTCATAGGGAACAGATCGTATATGATGTCTTCAATTTGTATTTGCAAATCAACTAGATTTGTGAGGCTTCAACAGAAAGCCCTGGTGTTTCTAATTGCTATAGCATTTGTAAATTAATGAATATTACTAAAGCCACATAGATAGCGACATGGTGCCCATGGTATCACTCATACTAATATTCGCACCAAATTAAAATAGTTTGAAGATCCAGTATAAACTACCTCGTAGATATGACATGATGTACAGATCTTTATGTCCAATCTGATTTTTCTTTGTTGGTGAAAGGGGCTTTATCCCAATTCCATTTCTCACAAAACGACTCAACGAACCGTGTTTGTGTAGCAGTGCCTCAGCCAGCAAAATACCCCCATCTTACAGGAGAATAGAGCCTATTACTTACCACCAGACAAACCTTAGGAGATACTTGTAAAGAGCAGAAAACTGCACCCAGGCAACAGAGAATAACCCATTACAATTCTCGACCATCAGAAGCTAAAAATGACCATAACAAAAACTGTCCAATCTGATTTGCTTATCATGAAATACAGCAAATTTACATGTATATTATATATTGACACGCTCGCTCTAGAAATCATCACATCAGTCATCATACTACAGGTAATAAACAAGAGCAAGTCAGTTTACATGTAGGCATGTCATATTTTTGGTGCCAAATACCACGCTGGACTAGTTATCTTTCATCAACAATCTCAGATACAAGCCAACAACTTACTGATGTTTCCTGAATCAAGTGCTGGTATGTTTCACTAAAACACTATTTGAATATGAAGAACAACTTTCTAAAAGGTAAGCAGAAAATTAAATGACAGTTAAGAAATAATCAATTGAAAAACAACCATGAACAAATGGTTGTTCAACTTAATGATGCACTTAATTTGCTTTGCTGTTTGTCATTTAACACATGAAAAATTTGCTCATTAGTAAAGATGTAAATAATGCAAAGAAACCTACAGAAAGAGACTGGAATATTCCGAATTTAGTTTTGCTCCAAAATCCAAAATATCTTCTAGGAAAACCCAAGATTATTAAACCTACCTCTACATAGATTGTCACATCTCCATGCAAATATCAGTCAGCTGATTGTCAAAGGTTGTTTTAGTGATATCAAGTATCAAGTATAAAACACTCACATTTCTTCGACCGGCTGTTAAAGCTAGTAAAGTAGGGCATCACCGCTGACATGCACAAATATAGTGTGCAATATTGAGAGTGCTACATCATTGTCTAAAAGCTAAAAGCCCTATGCTGCTGCCTTAAATCAACAACATGACTTCTCAACCACGCAAAGGTGTTTTCCGTAATGTATCCAATTTCAAGGACATCTCCTGTGCCAAACTGATTCTACCCCCTTCAACAAGAGCTTCCTTCAAGTTGCTGAAAAGTTGACCAGGTGGCCTAATTCCTTTGTCCAACATCTCCTGGAAATATTCACAAGCTTCTTCCAGCCTGTTCTCAAAGCATAACCCATTGATTAATGCTGAAAACATATGCATACATGGGAGAACACCATTTTCCTTCATTTGCCTCCACACCTTCAAGGCCATATCAACTCTTTCACTGCTGCAGAACATACCAACCATCATTGTATATGTATTGAGCTGAGGCTCACAGCCATCCAACCCCATTCTCTGGAATACATTATAAGCCTCTTCTATCTTCTGGGATTTTATAAGATGATGAAGAATAATGTCATAAGTCCGGGCATTTGGGCCAATTCCACTCTTTCTCATCTCATCAACCATCATGAAAGCATGCTGAAATTTTAAGGATCTGCAGTAAGCCCCAATAACTGCATTGCATGTAGGTATTTCCATGGGAAACCCACTTGCCTTAGAAAGTTCGAAATACTTCAAAGCCTCATCCAGTCTCTCCTCTGTGCCAAGCCCATTGATAAGCATGCAATACACATGAGGGCTTGGCATGCACCCCCTGGCTTCCATCTCACGGAACACCTTAATGGCCTCATCACATTTGCCAGACTTGCAAAATGCACTGATCAGCATTCCATAAGCCACAACATCAGGCTTAATACCTGCATCGAGCATTTCTTGGTACACTGATTTGAGCATCAATAAGTCCTTCTCATGGCCCCAGCCTTCCATGAGGACAGTGTAGGTCTTCAAATCAGGTACAAACCTACCCTTTTTCTTCATCTCCTTAAAGATGGCGTGTGCCTTCTTCACTTGCTTGGACTTGCTCAGTATATCGATCAGCCAGTTGTAATCCAACAAGTCTGTTTTCAGCCCAAAACTGCCCATCTTCTCAAAGGTCTCGACAGCTTCTTTGACCTTCCTTGCCCGGGCATACCTCCTGACAATGAGCCTGAAAGTGTCCTTGGACAGCAAGCCTCGGCACCGCATGGCCTCCACCAAGCTCCAGACCAGCCTGAACTGCTTGATCTTCCCGAGCGCCTCGATCAAATTGTGGAAGCTCTCGGCCGTGTAACTGAAGCCTTCCTGCCTCTCTGCCCACCGGAAGAACGCGAGAGCGATAATCCCAGCATTACTCAGGTTCTTGAGCACCTCAGCAACCAGCTTGGGCGACACGGAGACGGCAAGCGCATCAAGCGCCAACGCAATTCTTGGTTCTGGCTGGGTGGACACGACGCGGCAGACCCTCTCGGCCGCCTGGGACACGCCAGCGCCTGGGCCGTCCCCATCGCTGCCCGGCAATACCGTGAACCGCGGGTCCTCGACGGCGTGCCAGTGGGTTGAGGACCCCGCACCGGTGCAGAACCCCGAGCCGAGCATTCCGCCGAGCACGTGGGGGGTGCGTCTGAGCGGCAGGCGGCTAGGCTGTCGCGGAGACACGCAAGGCGGGGGAGGCATTTCGTCAAGCACCCTGCGGGCGTTAATGGCGTGGGCGATCCTCGCATAGCCGGGCAGGTGCGCGGCGGGGGGGCTGAGGCAGAGCATCCTTGAATGCAAGTGCAGCGAGCCAGCGAGAGCAATTTTTGGCGGGCAATCAGTTTCGGAGTGCCGAGAGGGGAGTAGGTGACCACGACAATGAAGGATCGACGTCTCTTGACTTTTGCTGCTTGGACCGGATACACACCACTCTTGACGTCACATGCGATCGGATAGCAGGTGACGCAGTATCCTGCCCTAATTATTTTTATTTGGATACAAATGAGATACGGATATTTAAAAATCGGGTAAGGATACGGATACTGGTAACGGATATCTATAAAAGGGTAGAAAACGGGTATCGGATAGTATACGAGCGGATATAATACGGATATCAGATACTTAGTCAGATGGTATGTGAATTGTGTAGCATTAAAATTTGTGATAAAAATAATCCAACCAAAATATATACTGACACAAATAATATAAAACATACGGTCGAACTAACACGTCAAAGAGCATAAACCATATACATAGCACTAGCACATGACAATTGATAAGTTCCATACAACATAGAACATCTTCATATAGCAGTCCATACAATATATATAGCACCATATATATTAGTTCCAAATCTCACATGACTTACATTAATAGTTCATAAATTTGATCAACATAGCACATAGTCCATACACACATATCACTTAAGAAAAATAGTCCACAAACTTGATCAACATAGCACATAGTCCATGACTCCATGCACACACATCATCTAAAAAAATAGTACATGCAACAAATAGTCCAATGCAAAAGATAATAATAGAGTTTAAATCACACAAAATAGTACATTCTCCATCCCCGCTGCATTCAAGCTTGCTCTCTTCATCTAAAATAGATAAACAATATATTAGTACTTACCAACAAAGACATATAACACATAGACAAGATAAAACAAACCATTTTTCAAAGCACTCAAGTGACAACATCATCCTCCATCTCCATTGCATTCACATCATCAATAATGGTTCCAAACTTGCTCTCTTCATCTAACATAGATAAATATATTAGTACTTATCAACAAAGATATATAATAAATGCATGAATAAAAACACATAGACATGATAAAACAAACCTTTTTCCGAAGCAACCTTCCAATCCTTTGTACAAATCAAGACCTCAACCATTTCAGGATTAAGTCGACTACGGTATGGATCAATAACACGTCCACCGGCGCTAAATGCTGACTCCGAAGCAACCGTAGACACTTGCATGGATAACACATCACGGGCAAGACGAGAAAGAATAGAAAAATTTGTCGTTTGGCCTTTCCACCATGATAGGACATCAAATGCAGCATCGCCTTCATTCAACTTCAATAGTCCCTCATTCATGTACAACTCCAACTCTGATATCTTCTGATCATTACTTGTAGATTGATACAATACTTCAATATCAACCTCATCCTCATCCTCATCAACCAACAAGCGTTCACTTGAATTAACAATCACGCCACTCTCTTTCGAGTTAGAAGCCTTATTGGTTGATGTTAAATTGTAACTTGATGAATAAAATGCAAATAATTCATTCACAACATTCATGAACTCCATCTTCTCAAACTAGGCAAGCTCATTCAAGAACATTTTGCTTAGGTTACAACTCAACCATCTTGTGTTTATACCTTGGATCAAGAAAGGCTGCCACTGCCAAAGCCATATTGTTCATTTTCCAATACTTTTCAAACTTATCTTTCATACTTTTGACCATACTAGAAATGATGATATCACTACTCTCACACCATTTGGTAATACCAATCTTGATCTCACAAAATCTCCGATAGAATAGATTTGCAGTAGGATATGATGTGCCAGAGAAAAGTAATGTGACATCATAGAATTTTTTCAAACACTTGGTAATATTTGCAGCATTCAACCAATCATCAATTGAAAGGGTGACATGTCCATATTTAGCTCTATCTTTAAGAGCAAGACGTTCAAAAGCATCCTTATAGTAAATAGCATCTCTTATCATTATGTATGTAGAGTTCCATCTTGTGGCAACATCCAAGAAAAGGGCTCTTTTAGTGTCTAGATCACATTTTTTACCACATTTTTCAAATGTCTCCAATTGTTGAGGTGATCTTTTAACCAATGTTATGAATTCTCTAATGCTTCCAATGGCATCTCCAATTATTTCTAATCCATCTCTAGCAACAAGATTTAATATGTGATTTGCACATCTAACATGAAAGAATTTTCCACCACATACAAGCAAGCCTCTAGCATTTTCAATGACCACATCAATAGCAACTTTGTTTGAAGATGCATTATCCAAAGAAAGAGCAAACAACTTCTTATCAAGGTTCCAATTCAACACATTTAAAAAAAATGTTTCACCCAATTTTAGCCCTGAATGATTGCCTTCTACATGGATGAAATTGATAATTCTTTTTTGCATGTTCCAATTATAATCAATCCAATGCGTTGTGACACACATATATGCTTTGTTTTGAATTGATGTCCACATATCCATAATGAAACTAAAACGACAAGAGAGTGTTTTGAAGTGTTCATACAACTTGTTCTTTTCCACTTTATAAAGATCCATGAGATCTTTACAAATAGTCACACGAGATTTTAAAGGAAAACTTGGTCACATAGACTTGACCCATCGAACAAAATACTTATGCTGAGAGATAGAAAATGGGTATTCATGCATAATGATGGCATCATAAAAATATCTCAAGCTAGTATCTTCATCATACCGATATGTTACCATGTTTTCGCCCTTCTGACCTATGAGTTGTTGAACTTGTACCAAGCTATGTTTGAATTTCAAGTGATTCATGAAAGCCTTTGTACCATTTGAACTTTCAGCCCTTGCCTTATGTTGGCACTTATTGCATTTGGCCCAACGCTCCATGATGATTGAACCATCCTCCTTTTTCACCTCTTTATCAAACTTTGTGAAATGTTGCCACACCCATGAAGTGAGCTTCTTCCCGGGTTTGGAATCTTCTTCTTCTCCACTTGCCGTGACATTTACACTTGCACTTGCACTTGCACTTTTAGCTTGCGAAGCTACAAAGACATAAAGACAATAAGTGACATACTCATATACCATAGTACCTTCTCCATCGGCGCCTTCCCCTTGTCTTTGCCCTTGACCTTGCATTTGCTAGAGGTCATGGTCGACTTGCCCTTCCTAGAGATCACTGGTAGCAGTGTTGAGAGTTCCACTATACGTTTCCTCTTCCTTCCACGACCGGCTGTATCAGCACTATCCTCGCTTTGAACCTCATTCTCATCGGAAGAAACATCATTGATGTGTTGCTCTTGCTCAGCTTGTCCGCCATCTACACCCATATGTTCGCTAATGCTATCATTGACATCATTCTTGCTGCCTTCAGAGTCTTCCATGCTGTTCCACAAGAAAGCCCAGTGATCTCGACGTACGGCAGACGACAGTGGAGGCTAGCTCAGTGGAATGCACTGCAGTGGAAGAAAATTGAACACCTCAAAACCATCGGTTACTAACTAATCAACAAATCAATCAATGTAGAAAACATAGGGAAATAAGCCTAAACTACAGCAATGCCTTTACTAAAGGAATAACAGCACTCATTTTCACTTTATAGCAATATCAAATGAGTTCCCGATTACATCTTTTTTGAACCGGTAGCTCGACCGGCTAGCTCCTGCACTCTCGATCTCTAACTCAGCCACTCTGCACTACAACTCGATTCTCAACTCAATGTTCATGCACAGCAGCAGCAGCGATATATTGAACCTCAAACATTCATAAATTATGAGAGAGATACAACGAACAGAGGTGCGATCACGGGTGACACTTTGCACGCACAAAATTCTGATTCGGAATTTAGGACAAAAAGTGACAATGGAATATACAAATGATACCGAAGCTGCGTGGGCGCGCGGAGATGGAGGCGGGGCTGCTGCGGCGATGGGACGGCAGCGGGGGAGCTGCGGAGTGGCGATGGCGAGCGTCTTGAGGTGGCGGCGGAGTCTTGCGGGTGGCGGCAATGAGCGTCGCGAATGGACAAGCGGGAGGCTGCGGCGGGGACAGCAGAGGCCTTAGGGCAGAGAGCACGGGCGGGTTTGAATTGAGGCGTTAGGGTTTTTTCCCCTAATGCGGTCAGCGGTAATGCCAATGGGCCGACCAGGGTAGAGTTGTGTTCGCTCACGCAGCCTGATGGCAGGGCCGGTACCGATTTTAAAATTACCCGATACCCGTATCCGACCCGAACATCCGGGTATTTTGTCGGGACCCCGGTTTTTATCAAACCAGACCCCTCTGTGTCACCGGTATGAGTCCCAAGGATCAGTGCTCATACCCACAGTAAAACAGAATCATGATACCAAAACACAGCTGCATTAACTAATAAAATAATTCAGAGTGCGGCGGAGTATTATATTACATTAGCGGAGAAAGATCACACATATTAAAAAGGAGTAAATATTTACAATCAAAAGTAGTGTCCCATCACGGCCACAGGCACACGCTGAGTAGGGAAACGGTTAGTAGTCCGGAGCAACATCCGGAAAGATATCAACGTTTTCCTGCGCGTCTTCATAGTCATGACCTGCTCATTGAATGAACAGCCCCGCATAATAAGCGGGGTTAGCATTTGACTGCTAGCAAGTCCTTCCTAGGAAGGGCCAGGTTAAGGTTTACCTTAATGAAGCTGATGGTTAAGTTGCATAAAAGCATTTTACTTAGAATTGTAAAAGCATTTGAGAAACACATATGAATAGGTATAAATGCTCATGATCACAGTAATATCGTAAAATTTCTATTCTCAGATCTCCAGTTCTCAACTCAGTGTCTCATCTCTCATTTCTCAATTCTCAAATCTCAATTCTCATATGGTAATTCATGATTCTCATCTAGCAACGGCACCCACGTGCTGGAATAACCTTACCCATCTCATATTAGGAATGATGCTGCTACAATGTGAAACCCACCTTGTCCGCCCTTAACCGTGGGCACGGCCATTCAAATGGTTTTACTCTGCAGAGGTTGTAAGCTTTACCCACAAGATACGATACCCTCCCGTCGAAGGATATCATAACAAAACCCTCCAGAAAATTAATCTCGGGCTTAAAACACTGTCGTACCTGCTTCACACAGGTACCCAGAGAAATGCTTTAGCACAAGTCCCTGACGATACCCCGGTGATGTTTCTCAATTCTTAAATCTCAATTCTCAACTCTGCACTTCTCCATTCATCCACCATGCAAGGACAGTGAGTAATCTCGACATTTCTTTTCCTTTAGATTAGGCTCGTCCCATACCGGGCTTACGGTCGTACGGGTAAGTACTCAGTAAAGTAATCACATGGCTCAGTCCTTATTCTCGGAGCGGCAACCAACACAAACCCAACTCTCGTGCTCAAATGCACCCACCTTACAATCCATCCGCTCCCGATCCCATTTATTAGTTGGTCAAATTTTTATTAAGATGAATGAATCGAATCCCAGATCCCAATACAAGCGATTCATCAAATCTCTTTATTTTATGCCTAGCTACATTCCATATGTGGGATTGGATCCCCGAATACCTAACTGAGCAATACGAAGCATCTATTATTTAAAAACAGTGGACGATATTTTCATAAGTTATTCTAGGGTAGAGACTTTATTAGTATATGCATATGTCGGACAAACACATGCACTAGGTAACAGTATATGATCATACGACGTTTTCATCAACATAGCAGTTTTGGCAAAGCTATAAAATTGGGATTCTAGGGAAAAACTTGCCTTCGGAGTAGTCGTACTCTTGCGGTGCGTCGGCGGCGTCAAGGAAGTCTCCTTCAGCGTCCGAACGATCTATCGCATGCAAAACAATAAAACAACAACCAATAAATACATATATAGAAATATAATTTTAAAAATTATACAAAAATTACAGGAGATAGATATGATTTTTATGGATTTTTAGAAACTTGAATCGCCGGAATCGGAGATCGGATGAATCCGGAATGGAAGATTGAAATTTGAAGTTGCTGAAAATTCCAGAAAATGGAAAAGAGCACTGTAGCTCGGGCCCACTGGTCAGTGGCTGACCCAAATGAGTCTCCAACGGATAAGAGGAGGGTGAGGCTGTCATTTAGAGAGAGAAAGAGTGAGGAAGGAAGAGAAGGAAGAAGAAAGGGAGAAGAGGGAAGAAGAGGAAGGGGTGGGGGTGAGGTGGCCGTGGTGGCAGTGTGACCGGCGCGGCGGCGTGAGGGAGCTCCGGCGAGGTCGGGGACCGTGGCGGCATCAATCATGGGCGGCGGCGCTAGGCGAGCCGGGAGGAGGAGCATGGCGGGTGGTCTGCTCTGGGCGGGACGGCGCAATGGGCGGCGCCGAGGGAGAGCAAGGGAGGTCGACGACAGGCGACGACCGGCCTTGGCTGGCGGCGGGAACAAGGCGGCGCGGCGTTCAGGAACCCGGCGGGGAGGCTAGACGGCAGGAGGAGAGGCGGGCGGTGATGAACAATGCGTGGGGGGGTGGTGGCAAACCGTGCTCCGGCAAGACGACAGTGCAAGCGGCGACCATGGAGGCACGGTGGCGGCCGCTTGGGCTAGTTTCGCGTGGGGAACGACGCCAGCGACGGGTCTCCGGCGGGTCGACGGGTGGCACAGGTTGCAAGGCAGGACACTACCTCGGCGAAATCGACGAAATCGGCTCGGCAACCCTGAGGACAGCGCGGCTGCTGAGATTTTGGGGTTTGAGTGCTGTGTTGGGGCTTGGGGTATGGGGTGTGCAGGGAAGAAGAACTGCCGTACGTGGTGCACTCGGCGGCGGCCAGTGGCCACGTCGGTGAACGGACGAAATGGAATGATGACAAGGATAGGAACGGAGAGATGAGAACGGAAGAACATTATGAATAATCATGATTAGGATAGGAATGGACGGAAAGAAAGAAAAATGGAATATTTCTTGTGTTATTATTTTATACGAAGATGATTATGTAAATATCTGAAATTTAGAATTAAATTGTTTCTTCTTTTCTTTTCTCTTTTCTTTATGCGAGATGGGTGAGAAGGGTGAGCCGATATGATTTTAAATTAATGCGTTTTAGTGAGTTATTATTATGATAATTGAGAAGAGGAACTGGAAATGCAATTTATTAGAATTATAGATAAGATTGGAAATTCAATTTTTATTGGTTGCTAAATATAAGCACGATTTATTTATTAATTTATTCAGTTGAGTGTCACATATTTACCGGGTATCTGCTGTCCTGTATTCGACCCATATCCGAAACAAAAGTATCTGAGTAATTACCCGTATCCGACCCGACAAAAAAATACCCGTATCCGTATCCGAATTTTCGGATAAAATTTTCGTCGGGTCCGGATACAGGTCAGGTATTACCCGACCCGTTTTCACCCCTAACCACCCGTCACCACTGAGACTTATGACGACGACGATGACAAGGATTCACGAGTAGTCTCTCTCTTCCGTTCACTGCGAAAAAATTTGTGCTTTTATACACAAACCAAATGCTTTGTGCTAATCCCTTTTTAAGTTTGTAGTGTTTTGTCTTGAAGATATTAAAAACAATTTTTTATAATCTTTTCGGCCTCTATAAGACCTATGTTGAGAGCCTACGGTTTTTCAAATTATAATGCACATTAACTTTTCAGCTGAAAAAAACAAAGAGAATTTTATTTCAAGGAATATAGCTATATAGGGCAGACATATCGCTGCAGCTAGAGGCTTGCAAGCAGCTCAGGTTATGCTCCATTTTTCTAACTATGCTCGAGCTTTACTGGTGAACCAAATAAGCTCGAATCGAGCCATATTTTTAGTTTGTCACCTAAAGCGAGCGAGTGGAGTTGCTTAAGCTCAAGCTCGACTTATTTAGGCTCAGTTTCAAAAAAAAATAAGATATGGAAATATTAGTATCCGTAGTACTAATATTTTCGAGAGCCGTACAAACATCCCTAACCTAACTCAGCCTAATAGCCACTTTTTAGAGGCTTAGCCTTGTTAGACCAAAATAGCACTTCGTAGAAGTAAACCAGATCATACGGTGAATTAATAGTTGTTTGCGTTAAACATTGCATCGGCTAATCATACGTGGGTTTAGGTCTTAGAATCCTCATCAACAACAAATCTAAAGGTTAAGGGCGTACCAGCCAATTTGATCATGCAATCGGTAAGAAAAGACATAAGCAGCTTTAACCAGCCAATTAGATCTTAAAGCAAATTGAACATATTTGATCTTTAAAAACAACCAAAAGGTTAACTAGTCCAAAAGATAGCAAATCTATCGACTAAAATTAGATCTGAACTAATAGAATCGAAGGGTAAACAATCTACTATAGCCGATACAACCAACTAACTAGCAGATTGAGGGGTAAGTAGACTATTGACTAGATTAACAAGTTAATCAAACCAATAGAATGAAGATAATCAGACTATCGCCAACAAATGTGTTGATCGACAAAACGTGGTTGAAATCTAACTCTTAGTCGAAACGGTGATATACAAAAATATCAATTAAGATAGTATTTCGATAAACTAAGTAAGAAAATCAGAATTAACCGAGACAATACTCACTTGAGGTTGTATCCTAAAGCTCATCGAGAAGGTTATACGCAAAAAGTCAATCAAAACCAAAATACGGCGAAACTATACTAAATGCGACAAAAAGTAAAGAAACAGGTAAAATAGCATATTTGATTGATTGGTTTTGGACCTCTTACATGCCGTTATCAGCTATATATTTATACAGACTCACAACCAGATTGACTAGAACACTAACTCGTTTCTTCATATGAGTTCTGATTTTGTACTTGACAAATTTATTTAAGACCCTGCCTAATTTACCTAACAACCCAATATAGACTTATCTCGCCATAGCCGATCCGGCCCACAACAACTTCTTTCACTCCCGGCCCAATCCTAGGCAATTCTAGAGTCCTTTAATACAATCGGCTTTGTTCAAAATTGGGTGTCAACAATAACATAAGGAAAAAAGAAGAGAAGAATCCGAGGAGTGAACGATGGATAGCAGGGGACATCCCTAACCTACCACAAGCCCATGCTCTTGAGCTGAAGGTAGCGATCCTTAAGAGAGCAACATGGGGAGGGAGTAGTTCTAACATCGGTGAAGGAACAGCGCGGGGAGACGAGGCAATGTCAATGAGGGAGTCGTACAGAAAGGTGGCATAGACGAGGAAGCATGAGAGGAGGCTGCGCTGGTGAGGGAGCATTGCGGAGAGGTGAGACCGGTTTGCTAGGGAGCCAAGAGGAGAGGAGAGGAGAGGAGAGGCGATGCAACACCAGCTATGGAGCAGCATGGGGAGGCACCACCAATGAGGGAGTTGAGAGGTAACCGAGGCAATGCCAACAAAGGTACAGTATGGGAAGGTGAGGCAGCACCGGCGAGGGAATAGTGTAGGAAGGCCGGCGAGGGAATAGTGTAGGAAGGCGAGATGGTGCCAATGAAGAAGAGAGAAAGAAGGTGGAAAGGGCAAAACAGTCTTTGCAGTGCTCTTGATCTGAGGATATATCATTATATTGATCAAAATATGATAGGGCAAATAGCCACTAAATTGCAGTGTTATATGGCATATATGTGAAAAGATAGGTCCACAAGCTCTAGCCATCAAATTGCACAATTTTTTTAAAAATAAGCTATGCTTGAGGCAAAGGAGAAATGTAGGCCACACAGCCAAATTTCCTAAAAATAACATTGGTTGTGACCGGTAGGCTACAAGGATGGATGGAGCACAACCCTAGCTCTTAGTGATGTGTGGCACAAGATGAGAAGAGAATATTGTAGGGAGGAAGATTGCACATTACGTGGTATTCAAAATGATAATTGGAGCAAATCGGTAGATTCTAACGTGTACAGCAAAACACATATCCCGTAAGATATCGATACTACGAACTAATCGAACGTACATCAACTTTACTATGAAAAGATATAAGAAGTTGTGTACTTTTTGTATTAGCGAGCGACACACGGGGGACATGGTGAATACATACTTCTATTTCAGACATTTGCATGGTTTATAAGATTTTCTTATTTCTCACATATCGAAAGGCAGTGAAAATAGTTTAGTTTGAAGACAAATCAAATCAATTTCTGACAGCCAGACAAGCGCCAACTACAAATTAGAAGTCCACAACTTTTCTAAAGTCTTAAAAATCGAGTGTTCTTGCATTTGTTGGACAGATAATTTAATGGCACGTACAAAAGGATGAAGAATAAAGTGTCAAACTTCAGTTCTGACAGTATCAGTTTGAGGATTGGGATCCTGTGCAGTCGACTGCACCGTGACATTGTTACTGACAGATGGGCCCGAGCCGACAGGTGGTCCCGAGCTGCAGCACGGCCGTTTGCTAGTGGCAAGTCACGGTGCGGTGCAGAGGATCTCAGTCCTCAGTTAAAAGTATACTTTTCTTGTTCGTATTTGACTCCAAGTTATATCATTCAATGTAAGAGATGTTAAATGTTAACAGAATATATGTTAAATATTTCGTTTTCATGAATAAAATGTTAAAAAAATTCTTTCAAGCGCCAGATCGGTATGTTTCCGAGTTATCGAGCATAGAAAAAGAAAGGAAGCACCAGAGTTTACACGATATTCTTATAAAGTCGACGACGGTTGTTTACTTGAAATTCAATTATTTTATTGCTTTACAAATGTTGACGGCTGTTTACTTGCAATTCAATTATTTTATTGTTTTACAAATGTTCTTTATAGTACCATGAAAGATATGGATACTGGCGTACGACTTGTTAATTTTCAAACATTTTGAGAACTATGATTACTTCATAAGCTAAAACGTGAGCTATAAGATTAAAACAAACTACAGAGCCTTAAATAACCAAAAAAATTACGTGCATAAAGAAAAAAGAGCCATAAAATGGCTACCCCATCATGAAACATAACGAAAGACGCGGTTACATGTCCCAGATACCAAAAAGAATTTCCTGGCATCAAAATATAGCACATTATTTCCAATAACGATCATTTCTTACTTGCCCCCAGAAATTTTGAGGACAAGTTGACAACATTTTTTCCATTTTGTACAGGGTAACAAGGTGTGGCTGTAATAACCTAAATCGAAAAGAATGGTATAATCTCAAGCTACTAATGCGGTTCAGCATTTCAAGACAGTGGCCACATCAAAGTACACATATTTTTAACAGTGGCCACTACAAGCAAAAGGATCTTATGCTATATAGCAAACATACTGATTACTGTATTCTAAAGTAGCTCCTTCAATTGCTGGACAACATCTGCAATTGCAATATATATGATATGTTGTCACATATATCCTAAGATAAGAATATGTTCACTGTACAACTAAAGAACACTCAATTACCTTGAACAATGTATGGTGTCGTCTTGAATTCATTCCAGAAATTTGGGTGAAAGGTAATGTCACTGCAGAGGAGCTTTCCAGCAAGGAATGCAGCACCAGCGGCGATGTGATGAGGTTTGAATTGAAGCCAGAGAGAACTCCGAAGCCTGCATCATTAAAATAACTGAGAACAATAGTTGGATGATACTAAAATAAGTGAACACTCAAGTAAGCACTGGACAAACCATCGATTAGTGAACTGTGTGCATGAAAAACAAGGGCAATTGTTCAGACATGACAAACCATATCAGCAAGGCATGTCAAGGCTCCTCCAAATAGCTACATATTAAGAAGCAAACTAAAGAAGCCATATGCAATGATCCTTACCACTAAAAGTTGCTTCAGATGATTTCATTATCGAAGAGCCTTCTGCAGAATTTGCCATATTGCTAAATTCTAGCAATTAGACATGCTTCTTGAGATTCAAACATCAATTCTTTCACCAAATAATGCTCCAGTGGCATATGCCACTCCCGAAATTGGAATTGTCATTTCACCATGATGAGGTTAGATTTGCAGGCCACAAAAGAGAAGATAGCATGCTCCAGCAGGAGCATACTTGTTCTTGTTTACTAATGAAATCTCGAGTTGTCCTTGTGTACTAACTCTAATATCATGTAGGAAGATTTGAAGTTAGAATGCAAGCAGAATCTAGCCTTGTTTAGCACTTAAGCACCATATTACATTAATATGTCAGTGGCATTGTCAATGAAGCATTGTCTTTAGTAAAAGCTAAGAGGGGTTGGCCAGGGAACTTCTCTACATCAAAACTCTGACTGACAAACTAATGATGGAACTACTAAGGCATGTAAATCTATATAAAATACAAAAACACAGGGAAGTAAACATCCAACAGAAAAATGTTTTAAAAGTAATGATACAAAGAGAAACAGCTGATTGATTGCAAATGTAACAATCCTTTCTGTAATTATAAACAACAAAAATTTAGTGTAAGATCAGATTTAAATAATACAAATTTACTAAGTATTTTGGAAGTCATTAAAAATGGCTGAGCTATGAGAACCAATACTTGATCTGTAATAACTCAAAAATGTAGCAGCACCGTATCAAACTTGTGTTCTCTTTGCAAAATTGGATTGCACAGTCATTGAGTATGGCCATCAGAAAAAAGTTGTATGAAATTTAAAAAATTTAAAACCAGGTTATGAGCTCAAAGCAGTGTTCAATAATAGCAAAGGTCTAACAAAGTGAGCTTGGCAAGTATAGCTTCGATTTAAATGAAAAGATTACATTTAGAACCAAGCTTCTCTCTGATAGCCTGATTTCTGAGACAAATCTGCACTGTGGGCGATTATAATATATTTGTATGTGCATAATGTTTCTTTGTCCCATTTTCCTTGTCCAAATTATGATTCATGTGTTAAATGGTGTTTTTCATGACCATCACACCAATCCTCTACAGAGATACAGTTCAGAACAAAATTGACCGGCATCTCACGATGCAATTTAAGCCACAGCAAAAGAATCAATGATACTTTCCGACATGAAAAAATATCAGCCAACATAAACCCTATTGGGCCTAACATGATTTCAACAATCTAGTGAATGTAAAAGCACATGAAAATGACAGGTGCGCATCCACTGATCCACAAAAAACCAAACAAATCATACAACTATAGCTGAAGCTGAAAATTGCTCAACATCTTGACAGCGGAATGTTATTTGTTTCAAATGAATTGAATTAGTGAAAGAAAACAGCTCTATTAAAGCAAATGAACCTATCCTACCATCATCACAGCACTAGTACCATGATACTTCTTTGCGCATCAAATAGGCATGCACATAGAGGACTGATAAAATTCATGAGTATATTTAACATTTACTCCCTCCGATTACACATTCTTGTCCCCATGGGAAACATGTACGGCCCAACATTTTATTTTGGGTTCGTACCACAAAAAAAATTAGTTTAGGAAGTACCAAAACATTCTCCAAATTCAGTCCAATATGATCAAATCCTTGTCGCACCGTTCCGCAAAATACCACTCCTGTCACTCCGTTTTCCCCCTCCTATGCAACTCATTTGTCTTCGCTCGGCTCATATCTCATCTCTACCACAATGAAGCAGAAGCAGCAGCAGCAGCAAGCACCTACAGTAGTGCCACGCTACCATGATCCGCTGCCATGCACCCTTATCTCGCTGCCGCCACACATGCGACGAAGGTGTGCTTTATTTGTGCTTGTTGGATTTATTGCAGCTATTGTAGGCAACTAAAATCAGATGTACTTCAATAGATTGAGTGAAGTCAATTCCATCTATTCTGAAGTCAGTTGTTCTGTTTGGATTATGTATGCAAGTAAACTCAGATAGTCAGATGTATGTTTTGTTGAGATAATGCACGTGGTGGAATGGAAGCTCGTTATGGGTGTGAAAATTCTTGTGCGAAATTGTATACAAAATCGTGCAAATGTGGTCTATGAGCTTTGTTCTTTTGATTGTTGGGGAGGGTCCCTGTGCATCAGCTCTTGCTTCAGAGGACACATGCAGAGACTTCAGCAGGGCGGCCCTTTGACAAAGATTCATGACCAGTAAGACAGATGGGGGCTGTGGCCGAACTAGAGGAGCAAGATGGAGGAGGTAGGTATGTGAGAACATGGGTGATATTGTGGTGTTTTTCTAAACTGCAACAAGTAATTTATGGTACCCACCCAATTTTTCCTGTTATAAATATTTAGATTGACACATGAAATAAGCAAATTGTCAAAGGAAAAAAATACTTTCATAGTGTTATACGTTAGTAACCTAGACAGTTTTAGTTATCATTTAACAATACAGATGACCTGATTCTAATCAAAAGTACATGCTGAACTCAGTAACAAACATAGTGAATATTTAGAAGTAGAAGTGATACTACAACAGTGCAATATATCAACAATAAATGCAAAACTGTATCACCAAGGCTGTGGTTACCACCCAACTAGCATATCTTAAAAGGAGTTAATCTTTCCATGATTTAACAGGCAAGCAAGCAAACAAAATATTAACCTTAGAAATGTAATTTTGTATTACGACAAAGCAAAACTAGACTTTTCCGAAAATGGCTTATCACACACGAAGGCAACCACCATACAATCCCAATAGAATTACTGTACTTTCTAAATCCGTATTTACAACACCTGATGTGGTTTTATTGCACATATTTACAACTCTATGGTGCAATATTTGCATAGTTAATTAAGCTTCCTTGTTTTACAGTGATACGGTGGAAGAAGTTTCAAGTGTTGCAATGGTGTACCCACAATTTTCATTTTTTTTGCAATGGCAACTATGCAATTCACAATTCACCTATTTTGAAATGAATCTGACTAGGGCCTTCTATTTGCAAAATAGCATCGCAATTAGGATTCATGCATATATTATTGACAAGTCACTATTAAAGAATGACATATCATGTTATATATCAACATAATATAGAATTGTAATATTTTCCCATGTTTGCAAACTTTTAAAACGATGCTTTAAAAATTACAATAAATAAATTTTTTATCTAGAAGTTGGTATGTCTTTTTTTTCCTAAGGATATGTACAAGTTCATCCTTGAGTATGCACAAATTTGAATTAAATAGGACAGAACTTATTGCGTATGCGTCAATAAATATTAAGTGGTCTATTGGAGAAACACAAGCAGTTAAGGTTAGATTATTATTTATTTATGGATAAACCTCAATACACAGAATGGAGAATTATCAAACTTAGCCTAAGAAAGGTTACATATAGACATCAAGATATAACAAACAGTCCAAGTATGAAATAGAGCTTCTATATGTTGCTGAAATATACACAGAGAGCAAATCAAGATACGTATTTATGAGTAATTGGAATGAGAATAGGAAGAAATATCACATATATTTTGCTTACCTTCGCTAACAGCAATATAAAGCAACTGATGATAACAACAGAATAGCAAACTACGAGTGATAGTCAATGCAGATTACAGCATTTTGTCTTAGTTCATAGTTTGTGGGTGATACTCAAGTGCACTTATTATGTGATAGGTGGGACGAGTACAAGAAATGCCTCAAAAATGTTTGATCTCAGACTGCCAATAAAATCAACTGTTCTCTAATCATTTATGTCATCCAATATCATCCAGTGATGGACTGGCCACTATCTATGTCCAAAAAGGTGTGCTTTGGCAGACCTATATGCACTGCCACCATATGAGACTAGTTCATAATGTGACAACAGGAACTGGAGATGGAACCTTAATTCCAGTTTTAGCAAGTAAAACCCACAAAAGGAACTATATGACTGGCATGTCCTTGATAAGTATCTCCGTTTAACCTCTCATGTGCAGCTGTTTTCTCAGATATTGATGATTGCGCCACTATAATCCACATATAATATACACACAAATGTCTACAAACTTGACGAATAACATAAAAAGACCCAGCCTGGTCCAACTATAGAAAAACCAAAATCCAAGCAGTGCATATGACAACTTGGCATTGCTAACGCCCACAAGAATATCAATGTTGTGCTATATACCTTGACTGTTGTTTATTAAGAATTCAAGAAACAAAGTATGTCAGTAAATAATGATGAATTATTGTGTTAAGCAACAGAAATACTTACCCTTCGTTGATCAGATTCCAAGCCACGTTAAATAGAGGATTATGTGAAAGTCCCAGTTTGCTCAAAGCACAAGAAAGTGAAGCATATGGATGGGTCACTTCTAGTTCGAAATCAAGTGTTGTCAGTATCATTTGCTCCGCCTGTATTACACTTTCTCGATATTGTTCAAACCAGTCCTGCTGAAGAATAAAAAATAAAGCCATTAGAACATGACAGTCCTTTGTAGTTTCCCAATTTTGTTCAGAGAAATAAGTACATGCTAAAGTCAACATCACATTGATCTATGGTCGAGCATAAATGTATTATTTGTGAGTCAACTTACACCACGTAGCATATAAGGAAGAAGGTTGAATTCTTGATTTTGAGAAACTTCACATGAAGCCCTAAGAACAGTATTCAAAGGGCATGCTGTTTCTTCTGACTTCGCTGCCAAAAATAATGCTGCAGTCGCAACCAACTGTACAAGTTTAAAAAGTAATATTTGTTATAAAGAAAGGAATAAAATCTGATTTGTTGTGTCCGCTTATATGTTAAAAAACAGATATCCAATGTGGAATGGATCTAATGGTTATGGTGAACGGAAAACAGAAAAAACACAATAAGGTCTGCTCCTGGGTAACTGTGTCCAGTTCATTTCCTAAACAGTACTCCCTTCGGTCACAAATATCTAATGTTTTGGGCATCAACACAGTCACTAAAATATAACTTTGACTACAAATTACTATTGCAATTTATTTATAAAACCCTCTAAAAATATAATATTATGGAAGTACTTTTCGAGACGAATATACGTATATGATTTTTATGCATCCAATCTAAATATTTAAAATAAAATTTATCGCTAAAGTTTCAAAACTTTGACTTGCATGTATCAAGGACATATATTTATGACTGGAGGGAGTACATACATGGGACATTGGCCAGGAAAAGCGAGTTTTGTAAAGACATGGTACAAAATACTTCACAAGCTAAGTTAGAACATTCGCAGCAAGATGAAAATAGCATTGTGGGCTAATTAAGACATTGCACAGTAAGTACATGCAACGTGTCAATGTGCAATTTCGAGAATAGCAATACTTCACAAGCTAAGTTAGAACGTTCACAGCAAGATGAAAACAGCATTGTGGGCTAACTAAGGCATTGCACAGTAAGTACATGCAACGTGTCAATGTGCAATTCGAGAATAACATATATACATCACAAGTTTTTGCGTGCTTGATTTTATTTGTGGTTTTAAACACTGGAGAAGATCTCAAATCCAAACTTCAGCATGACACAAAGTCAAAGTTGCTAGCTTTCATGGTTGATTGGTTTCAACAGAAAAAAAAAAAGTGTACAGTTGATTATTTTTAGGCAGAGTTTCAACTTATCCATTTGAGTTGAATTAAATTTGTAGGAAATAAAACTTACTTAACCCAGAAAAATTGTGTTGGGGGGACATATACTGAAGAATAAAGTCACTAGCCAATATAACCAAGTTGTGCTTTTTCCTTGTAACTAGTCAATTATTGTTTCAATCTGCATAATAATGTTGGAACAATGGGTGAAAGCTAGGGGTGTTCACGGGGTTGAACAACCCATCTACCCACCCAACCCAAACTGATTCAACCCACATAGCAATGAAACAAGTGGGTCGGTTCATGTTAGAAACAGGACCCGTCTATCTACAACTCAATTGGGTCATCAGCTGGGTACAGACCAAACCAATGAACCCATGTAAATGAGTAACCCATCATAGAAGTGGATTGTATCGTCTTCTCGATTGCTCCTGAAAATACGCTACCCTCCTGACTCTTGAGTCTCCTCTCACCTCAGCACCAAGAGTTGCTTTTGCCTTGCCACGCTGCCGATCATGAGCCCCACCTCGCCGCTCCGCCTAACTGTTCCAACCCATGGAACCACCCGCCATGTTCGCAGTCTATGAAACCATATAAACCACCCAAACTGGAACGAAACAACCCGTTAATTACTAGCTTTAAAACCCAGCTAACCTGTTTCAACCCACCAGTTCGAACCCATGAACAACCCTAGTGAAAGCAACTTAATTTACAGTATACCGGGCAGGCACTCCAAGGTTGATGGATGAAAACTCATATTTATCTCATGGCCATCTACATCTTAACCCAAAGTGGAAAACCTAGTTGGAACCAAGTTAATTTGCATTTCTGAAAAATTCTTGTGGAAAAAGAGATAGAGACAACTAACAAATCTATCGTGGCAGGCGTGTGATCTGTGGAAAAAGAACCGGTGGCAATACACCACGGCAGTGGCAATAGTCGTCGGTGGCCTGCAGCAGACACAAGCATCAAGATCAGGCGAACAGAAAGCCAAATCACCAAACGAATCAACAAAAACGGGGAACCAGCAGCTAGCTTACAGCCTAAGGCAGATGCCAAGGCAGCGCAGGTAGGCGCAGTACGACGCCCGCAGCCTAGCCTCCAGCGCGGAGTCAATCCCGTCCCTCCGCGAAGGCGACCGTCGCTCGATCTCATCCCGGGAAAACAGCGTGCCCGCGACGCCATCGTCACGCGGTCTCGCCGGCCTCACGGGGGCCACCGGCAGCGGCGGCGGGTCCCACCGAGGCGCAGGCGCGCGGCGAGCCCGCTTCTGCGGCGGGGGCTGGCCCGCGACCGGGTGCGGGGGAGGAGTAAAACGACGTTCTTGGAGGTGGGAGAGGGCGAGGGGATCGCGGTGGACATGGTAGGGGACGCTGGTGGCAGCGGTGTAGGGATGGCCGTGGGGCAGGGGGGAGGGGTCGTCGTGGTCGCGGCGGCGGCGGCGGCGGGGGTGTGAGGGAGGGACGTGGTGAAGGGGTTGGGGATGGTGGGGGGCCGGGCCGGCCGCGTACTGGGAGAAGGACATGCGGCGGTGGAGGCGTCTACGGCGGTGGCGGCGTCACGGTGGAGAAGTTGGGACTTGGGAATTGGGATCGGGCGGGGATCTGAGGGTGCGAAGGAATTGGGAAAGAGATTTTGAAGAGAATGTTCGGGGACAGCGGCGGAAAGTTTTTTTCTTTTGTTTGCTGGATTTGTTCAGGTTAGCCCTTAGTAAGTCGATAAGGCGATGGTACGGCTGATATAGGCCGTATTCGATCTATGCCCATGATAATGGAAGGACCCAATCTCCCCATCGGCCTTGAGCTTTAATCGAGCAGTGACGACCCGCTACACGTCAGACCGTAGCTTCAAGGCTCGGTCAGTGTCATCAAATTGAAAATTCGGAGCCGGCATCGTCATTCGTCATTCCGTCAGGCTCGACCTTCGCCGAGAAAGTGGTGAATGCAAGGGTTGTAGTCACACATCGGGTCCGTGGATGCACAATGAGAGACTCATGCCGATCGCCGAGCCGGGCTCGCTCCACCGTGGGATCAGACTTACAATTACCTACGCTGGCCAATTCACACCGATCGTCTCCAATAGTCAGACCACGAGTAGCCATCAACCAAACGCCAATCCTCGGGAATCAGGCTGACTGATCAGCTGCGGCCGTGAGCGAGAAGAAAAGACGAAGTATCGAGCGCTGGCTAATACTAGGAGAAGTAGAGGCAGGCAGAGAAGGGAAGGATATAGTCAAAATCACAACAGTATGAGCCATCAAAACTGACGACAGGACAAGTTAACTGAAGAACAAACGAGAGATACAAGATGTATCGAGGCGCTCGCTGCCAGTAGAAGCGAGAGAGAGGAGCGAGGAGACACTACGTTTTCAAAGTTCAAAGGCTCGGGATTCATACAGCAACATCATAGGATAGACAGGACACTCTATTGCCCTCGACTCGAGCTCTGAGCTGACTCACCTTGCTTTGAGTTGGCCGTGACGGATTAATCTGTACCCACAGCCGAGAGGCCGTAGCGTACTTAACGTGGCGAACCACACTTCGTAAAACGCTTATCCGTAGTGGCCAAGCACGTGTAGCCGGTCGACAGTCCGACTAGGCGGCAGGCGACGGCGGTAGCTAGACGACCTCGCTTGGAATTACGTTTCATCATCGCGTCGCCGATACATAGCCGTGCACACCATGCTCCGTGTCGGGGTCCGAACGGTCGATGGCGTCCATATAATAATGGCCGGGCGAGCATAGACTCAATTGACGATCTCAGATCGGCGGCGATTGAGCAGTAGTCGCATGGCATATCAAGCCAAGAGCCGACGAGGCATTCCGAGCAATTGGCCCACTATTCGCCACCCGTCCTCAGTCTTGCTCATTCAGGCACCAGCGTTGGCACTGCCTGCCACGACTTAAGCTACAAGGCTGTCTAGACAGACGTAAGAGATATGTCGTGATGACTCCCTCATCGTCGTTGAACACCGCTCGAGGAGCGGTTCCATGTGTGACCGCTGGCTGCTACCCAGGAAAGACGCCAGGACGTTTCAGTGAAAAGAGCCTGTCGCGGAACCTACCACCAACCCGACTCTCTTGGGACATCTCCACGCCGAGAGGCACGACAAAGCTAGACAGACTCCGCACAGCACCAGTGAGACCACGTTAACGGTTGGGGCCGGTGATCCTAAGCAAGGATGGATGATTCCACACCCAAGAGGTCTAATGTGAGCACTTGCAAGTCCGGGCCAGCGTCGAGCATGTCGGTTACTAAGAGGCTAGCAGGCCAAGCCTCGGAGTATTTTCTCGTGCTCAATATTTTCTCGCTGGTAACAGTGCTCAGTTGAGGGGCCACTACGGAAGGCACTTTACGAGCTTCATGGTCCCCTGGCCGAACGAAGCAGGCGGAACGAAGACGGACAGGCAAGCTCAACGCCTCCATCAATACGGTCGCTCTAGCGTACGGTAATTAGTTATGGTCTTCTACTTTCCTTCGAACATGTCGGGATTCTTCTAAAATCGCAAGTTGCTCTTCGAACTGGACACACCGCGACAGTCCGAGGCACTAGGAGGTATGGTATCTCAGTGACAAGTACGGGATCGTCGGCAGATCGCGAGTCATGACTATTCCGCCGATCTTCCACGTCGATTCATTCCCATGCGGCGTGAGGCGAGGCCTTCATGGAGGGGTGCGCGGCGGACGCCGAGACCTTGCTGCCATGGCCCTTAGATGGCGTCCATTTATTTCTCAGCAGAGGAGGATACATCAACGCCTGGGCGCTGCGGAGGCGGGCGAGAGAGGAGGAGCTATTTTGACTGCCCGATTTTGCGCAGCAGAAGGAGCTGAAGAAGAGAGAGAAAGAAGAAAGAAGAAGAAAGAGAGAACTTCATGGCGAACTGAACGAGCATGGTGGAACACCTCTTCGATGGCCTTCCTCCTCGTGGTCGTCGCCACTTCATCGCCAGTGGCCGACACTGGTTATGAGACGAGTTTCTACCTTACAGGGGCATTTAGCGAACTTCACTATCGCCCAGTTGTGTCAACAATATCGTTTTCCATCGACATCCGACACCACGGAAGGCCCTTGAGTATAATCTAACTCCTGGAGCCATGATTTCATGCGAGCAATGGGTTCCCGACAATATGACTGATCCCGCTTCTAGAACCACGAGCTGCCGATGCTACCATTTCCGGCTGATCTACGGGCTCGGGCAGCCCGGGAGATTTTCGTCAAGAACTAAAGTACTAACTCGCGTACGCAAAACGGCACTCGACTCCAGGGTGCCGCTTGAGGTTACCACCGAGAAGAATAGACTATCGACACCTCGTGACACTCCGGGAGTCTCCTCTTCCTCCGCCAGACTCCGGATGCTTTTGTCTAACACGGCGCGGTACCGCTGTGCATCGTCGGTAAATGCACCGTACACTAGCATAGATGACGCGGGACATCGACCATCCTAAAGTCCTGGCTGATATAAGTCCAGTCAAAATCGCGGCGATATAGTCATTCCTGGCATCCGTACGCTACACAACACCAGACGGGAAAAATCGCCTCTGCTCTGTTCGGCTCGGCGCCGAAATACTGTACTCGCTACCAAACAACGAGTACACAGTCGTTTAGGACGCCTTGCTTACCATTGCCACGGGCGCCCTACTATCGGTGTGTGCTCAAGTGTTTTCGACACGCTTAGTTCTTCACATGACCGACTTCTGAAAACTATGTTTACTAGCTCCGCCGGCGCGCACCAGCTGAGCTGCCTGGTCTACACTTCGAAGCTCGACCCTAAGGCCACGGGCCACTCCAAGAGAGCAGTGAAGTCAGTTGTGCGTGTCCACCTGATTTTCAACCGTTCGACATGGAAGGCTTCACAAGCTTGTAGACTAGCGTTTGAAGCAATAGCAAGACCTGCCTGTGCCTAAGTTACGCGTGGATCTCCTTCACTAGAAACTAAGCCTGCGGTGCTCGCAGCTACCGCTGTGAAAGGATCTTCACATACATACCGCTACTCTGCTAATGGCCGCCAAAAAGCGTTAGCAGCCAATACCGTTCCAACCACAGACGCCTTCTCGTAAGGCATCTGCCAAGCATAAGTCTATAGATCACGTCGATTTCATAAAGCAGCTGTGACGTCTGCGGTTAGCGCTTTACATCCACGGACTCTCGATTAATAACTGGCTTTTGGTAGACGCAAGGAAAACAGTGCTTGTCGCGAATCATGTTCCATACGCTCTAGCCGGGAACCTTCGGTAAGTTTCAAGGTGCGGCTCGATAGTACGTAACTTCGAGGTTTACAGTAAAAGCAACATGAGCATGACATCGATCGAGATGACATGAGTGGGCGAGGTCACAGGAGAAACCGTGGCCAGGCCTCGTCAGAAACATTTAATCAGAAAACAACCTAGCCTTAAAGGTCCGTGTGGTGTCCGGATGTCACTGTTTCATATTCGATGTTAGATATGAGACAGTAATGTAGGAAGCTACTCAGAATAATCGACCATGGTTTCTAGACCGCGGACCGTCTCGTTTGCAGTTCTCATTCATCTCGGAGATTCGTTCCCAGCGCGCCTTGGTCAAGGGATCTGCCACAACGAAGTAGCGTGACCTCGTCAGGCAAAGCAGGTGACGCGGCAGAGCCAGTCAAGGCCTCTGGGAAGCGTTGGAGCTTCCTCCTACTCAGCTTGTTGAGTACAGATGGTGTGATTAGTGCGCCGCTTTAGCGACAGTGCTATCGCGCAGAACACACAAACAAACCCAACTCGAAGATGCGAGCATCCAGGGTGCACTCGCAACTCGAACCTCGCATTCGAGTTCAAAAACTTTGTACACCTTGCTTGGCTCCTCCTGAATCGCTACTCCATCCAATGGTCCCCACCATGGGATGATCATTATTAAAAGAAACGCGGTAAGTGTCAAGCTCAGAATTAAGTTGGTGGAATTGATATCAAGATCATGCAAGCACGTCAATTTGCCGAGATCTGTGGAATGGGCTGAGAGGCCCGAACGGTTCGCCCGACAAGCAAACACTGTTTGGACCATGTAATGGGTCGCACTGATGAAAGGTTGCGTGGTTATGCTTCTCTCCTAAGGAAGGAAGAACATCTGATATATGCGTAAGTAACAATGTCAATGTCATAGTACGGCGCGAAGAACCCTACCACAGACAGCGGTGAGTACGGCGCCTCAAGCTACATCGGATACGGCATAAGAAGCACACGGAAGTCCAACGACTCGATAACAAATAAAGGGGATGGTCAGGCAAAAAATAGAAGAAATCGAGCAAGGTGGCATCCCCTTAATGAGGCAAGCATGTATTTATGAGCAGCACAAAGATCACAACTTCACGTATATGGTATAATCTGAAGGAGAGCCTAGAGAGGTACATTGTCGGATTGTTATTATGGTGAGTGATGATGATGAGTGAGTGGAATTGACGAGAATTAGTGTTAACCGGTCCCTGCTGCCTATTGCGAAGGCGGGGTAGCTACACAGATCCCGGCAATCACATGGTCTGGAGAGGATAGACCGGAGTTACGAAGCTACCACCTCCATGTATTGAGAAGCGCGAACTCCTGTCTGGCCCCGGCTACACCTGATTCGGCCCGCCAAAGCAGCGCTTTCAAGCACAGGCCCAGCCCCTAGTGTACATAGAGTCTAGTGGTATTCTTGACACCAGTTCGCACCACCATATTCCAAGCCCAAATTAGTTGAATGGTCTGATTCGTCCTAACCACTGGTCCTCGATGCCGCAGAAAGTGCTACTGACTTCGAGAATAAGTAACTCGGATCATAGTAACAACTGGAACCGGCATGTTAACACGATTGCAAAACTTCGAATTCTCAAGTCTATTAAAGATGTCTTAATAATGCGCTTGCACATGGCTTCTCCCACAGAAATGACATACAGGGAAAGGACCTTAGATCGACATTACTTATCGTATTAACACGGGTTCAAGCACAGCTTCACAGAGCAAGAGCCAGAGCTCTGAGCTCGACATCCAATATGGGATATCACCTAGGGGGTCGGCGCGCCTTCAGCGCTTTGACCTTGAATCCGAGAGGACTAAGCTAGTGATCCTAGAGGACGCCGCGCAAGTCGAGGTCCTCCTAGGTGTGTGTCTGTCATGATAAACGATCCGAGATGCCCAGAGTGCCACCGCAAGAAGTGCCCATAACTCTTTGAAGGTGACAGACTCTTTGTCTAACAGGTTATGCATCTTTGCATTATGACATCATCTTGACGGAGCTACCAAGCCAAGGCACGCCAGAGCTAGATTATTTACCACCACAATTCGAAGAATCAATAGCTAGCATAAGGCTCAAGCACGCTTTCACCCAACTAGGTTCCAATCAACACTTAAGAAAGAGCAAATGTTCAAGCTTCGAACGTAAGGCCCGGTATAGAGTGATATTGCAACAGCCATTTGCCTTCTCCATCGCCCGTCGTTTCTGAGCGAGCCGGAACGCGCGCGGGCGAAACATCACTTAATTCTCCCGGCCTCGTTTGAACCTGTGTCAACAGGCCCCAGGCCCAGTCAGAACACCGAGGCCGTCCTCGAGACCTAATCCTCTGAGTGCAGAGTACTGACGCTCGTCTGGGCGACCCCCGGATAGAGTTCTTCCCAAGCCGTTCGACTCCCAGGAGGAGGCCATGCCGGCAAACTGTGCCCTTCTTTCCAATTTCTCAAGTCAGAGTCAGCGATCAGGCCTCGACCGAGAGGTTGGCACAGGGAGATGGCGTTTCGATGTTGTGGCTGTCGGGCTAGGTATCGGCCCTTGAGCACGACTTCCCTTGGCGTGTCAAACGACGACGATGATCGCATCACGTGCTCTGGCTACTGACGCTGCATGGGCCCTCGCGCAGTGACGCTCTCTCGACGGGACCATGGGGATGATTCAGGTACAGGGAGCGAGCCTCATCGCCGGCACATATCAGCTGCGAGGCCTCTGGCCTTTAGAGATAAAATTGCTTATCAATGTGCAAGTTTAATGTTAACGGCAGGCTTCGAGCGAGCCATCAGTCCCTTCGGCTTAAGATCTCAGATCGTCAAGTTCACATTAGAGTGACACGAGAACCTTCATCGAGAATATACTGCATGAATGTTGGAGGTAGTTTCAACAGAGAGTACAACATTATGCTATATCCTATTAGAGAGCGCTAATCTAACTTACAAAACTCAATCTAACCAATTCGCTGGGTACAAAGGGTAAGCCGACTCTTGAATTAAGCTTATCTATATCGGAATGTATTTTTGACTCTCATCGCTCATCTTGCAATTGACGGGAGCAGGGATCGATAGACTTCAAGGAGAATGGGATTGAGGAGCTAGTAAATTTAAATAGATATTAGTAGGGAGTCATGCACCTGTATTTGAAATACAAATAAGTGCATTCGAACAAAATGTGCAACATAAAAGACAATGTGATAAACTATCTTTATTCATTTGAGATGCAATCGGTATAGGTGTGCACGCCGGAATCACCGGTGTTTTCTCTTAATAGATGGCCGTACACTTAATAGAAATCCGCGGTACTACGTACGGTCCTTCCTATTTACGACGTAGGCCGCTTTGTCGTCTTGCATTGCGACGACTTAGAAGGACGACCAGGAAAGTTCCAGAAGAAGCATCGTAGTCCGATAATGATAACGAATTATCTTAGTTGACTTGTTAGTTGGCTCCACGGTCGATTACCAATCTCTCGGTTCGCCTCAACTCGCCGAATATAGTCGGTCAAGTCCACGCTCGATCGGATCCATGCCTCTGATATTTAGTAAACCGTCGCGGGACCGGCGAGACCTTCTTCATCTGAAGATCCGAAGCGCCACCTGAGGTCAAGGCCTCACATCACATGTTCATAGTCCAGAGTCGTTTGAGTCGTAACCGACAGAAGTATGAGTTTCGCGCGCAGAAATGTATGTGGGTGTGCCTTGACCTCGTGGGCTCCATTTAGGGCGATTTAGCCGTGGGTGTGCCCGCGAAGCAAAGCAAATTTATGCCCACATGCCGCATATCTCGCTGTTTCAAATTGCTCACTTTTAGAACCGCGAGAAATTATCGAAGATGATCGAGAGAGGTGTACGCCAGCATGATCTTCGAAGAACCCTGCTTGCGCATGGAATCAGGTGGTTTGGGCTTCAATTTGGTGAACTTAATTAGATATGTTCAAACCCACCTGCTGAAGTTGAGAACATGTCCCCCCGGGCGATACGAGCGTGCCGGTCGGTTCTCCGAGTCAAGACACATGAATCGCCGACAACAACCTCGACCGAACTGTAATCAACCTTTTTCTTTGGCCAAGTGGCTAAAATCTGCGAGCTTTGTCTCTACTGGTATGCCGACGCATCGCGGTGCCCGCAATGCGCACATCAGCTGAAGTGACATTCGCGGCGATATGCATATGCATTTACATCTGGACGGATATGCATTTCATGCGCCGGCTACCCCCTCATGCACCACATAGCGACCGACGACTCCGACGTTGAATTTGCTTTGTTCTCCCGATGAAGATTTTCGCAGAATTCAGTATTCCCAATCCGTCAGACAGCAGGGCGCACCCTGTCTCGGGTCCGGGGTGTGGGGTCGCTTGTGAGTGAAATATGGGCTCTTCGAGTGGGCTCCCGATCGTCTCTCGGATCTAAGCAATGTGGCGTCGACTCACCGAGCGCTTCATTGCGAGTTCTCTTGGCCTCCATCTCGACAGCGACATCTAATCAACAAATTAAACTTGTCTTCAAATTTCCTCCTTCCCCGACTCTCCTCGACATAAGGTCATGTTGTCATGACGGACCGTTCCATACATGCTTCATGGCCGTACGCCCGAATCGCGCCAAGCCCGGAGTCTTCAAACAAATAATGCGGCGATTACGACACCGCGGATGCGAATGTGGAGCCGTGGAGCGCATGGCAGCGGGCATCTACTCTGTTGGTTTGTTTGGAAATGAACTGAGGATGTGCCACTACACGCGGGTGGTGCCTGGGTGATATGAGAAGGATACCACATTCTCGTCTGAGGGAGGAGATCCATCAAAGTACATGTTCCAACGACTTCTCAGGTCACCCGTGTGCGACCGTCCGCCACTCTGTGGATGCAAAATTAAACGGCGTAAACGGCCTGAAACTATGGGTGGCTCAAGGTTCCATCGACCATTTTTCTAGCTTCGATTAGGAGAATTTCTCCATAGGGAGAGGGGGAGAGGTGACCTCAAATTGTTGTTAAAAGCGTGTGTTCATTTTCGGGAATTCTGGGACCGTGTTATCTACCACGAGTGTTCGTTTGTGCCGACCACTCAGGGCCGGCAGCAGACCAAGCAGCTAGTTATAGCCCCTTATGTAAACGCCTTTTCCCATTCTATTCCCTCTTATGAAGACTCACATGAGTGGTATAAATATGTAATATAAGTAAGAACGAAGGAGGAGTGAACGATATTTAAGATCCTCAAGGCCTGTCCTGTATAGATTGTCATGTCATACTTCTTCATATAGCAGAAGAAAAGTGGTTTAGCACACAGCCCACGGCGCGACCATGGAAGCGAATCTAGCGATACTCAAGGGCTGGGATATCTTAGACGGTTGGGGTGCTCGCGGGAGGTGCTGGTTTTCACAGAGAAGAAGCTACCTACATCACCGGACCTTAGGAGACCTACCAAGACTTTCTCCTGCAATCTGGGTAAGACCGACACTGTCTCTCCGCAATATCTCCGGAAGAATGACCATGATCCGGTTACTGAAGGTTGCGAGACTCATCTGAACGACATTCAACATACGCCTGCGCGCCTCTGCTCTGCCTTAAGATATCCGATGGACATGATATCCGCGCATTGGGCTTTGACCGACGTTCCCACGAGAAGGCCTGGCCCCACCCCAAGCGGGGTGATGAACAAGAAGTTTGATAATAATCCGGTCTTTATACCCGTGAGTGAGCCCAGTGCCCGAGGTCGATGAAGAGGCGCCGAGCTGCATTGGCATTGCGAATCGCGGAGTCAACCACGTGTGGATCACGAAAGTCCAATGGATCCTGGCTTATTATTATTTAAGCCGTGGTCGCGACTTTTGCGAAGCCATGCCCAAGTCGGTCGGCCGCAGTACCTGTATAAGAGGTGGAACGGTCGGCTTATATAAATAAAGTCACTATGATCTCGCCTATCTTTGATTTGTGTAGCCGCATTGTACCGGTCGTTAACGCCGCTAACCGAATATATTCATAAAGGCCCCTTGGTCATCATTGATTCTCGACAGAGGTTTTCAGGCGATTGTGATCCTCTTCCGCCTTCCGGGGTGACGGGTATCTCTTCCAGAGCCTCGGCCACTCCGCGTGTTGGCCTTCCGACAGGGGTGAGCGTTGACCGCAAAATCTACTTGATTGATGCAAACTGATGGTTTTGTTTGTCGCGCGAGGGTGGCGGATGGTGGTCCGCTGACTCATCTGCAACTTCATTTGCCGCCGCCCGATCGATGATCGGGACACGTCTCGGACGTGCGCCCTTATGCGCGCCCCGGCATCTTCATAACCCGGGGTAGGTAGGAAATAGCAAGCGCAAGCTCGTTCTTTTCAAGATCGCCAGTCTGCCCTTGAATTCGATCGCCACCAAAGTCGATGGTGGTCCTCGGCGGTCCATCCCGTAAAGAGGGAGCGCCGTGCAGCAATGCGGTTCACATTATATAAAGCATTGCAGCGTTCATCACTTGAGCGCCGCTTGATTGCAGTGATTCTCGTGCAGTTTTAGCGGGAATTCAATTCACTCATCCGGGAGGACCTTCCAGGCCGGTAGTACCCGACATCCACAGATGCGATGGAGCGGATATTCGACATCTACCGACATGATCCTGGGTGATTTGAGCTATCAAATATGATCGGTTTGAGACATCGGGACCAGGAAAGTGACGGAATCATAGCCTTGCATGATCGTCCGATTATTTACGTGACTACGCTGATACTTCGTATGCACGATCGAATCCCCGAATGTTGATGCAAGGTTTTCTTAGATGGCGAATCTTCATTGTTGGCCTCGGGGCTAGGGTGTATATTCCCATAGTCAATCCTCAACTTCAAGATGAGTGTTAGTAGCCCCTGATGGGGACAAGGACAGGCCTCCATGACTTTTTTTTAGGGTGAAGCGAGGCTTAGAGTGACTCGCGTCCACCGCGCATCCACTCCGCGATCCATACCGCCTCGGCGTGTCGTCTTGAGGACAACCGAGCTTATCTTCTTTCCTCCTCAGGTCGTTGGCGGTCGGTTCACGCCTGCCACGTCCTGAGGTAAAGCATGCTCGATCGAACATCTCTGGCTGCACTAGGCGAACATCCAGTTAGTCAGAGTAGAGGACAGAAGACATCTTCTTGATTAGATCGCTAAACACGACGGAGCATCATCTAATCGGCACTCGCCCCGATCTCCTGATGTTTTTTTGGTGAGGTGAACGTGATGACTAATGATCTTCATTTTTTTATGATGAGTGCGATAAAATCCCAGTCAGCTTTGGTCCCATCGTGTGCGCGTCTGCTCGTTCATGATCGTGATCTGGAAGGCTCGGAAGCAGCTTATGAGCCGAGGTTCTACGCATGACTATAATCGACTCACGTCTCCACCACCCCTTGCCTTGACCTCGATCTAAGAATCAAGAACGGGTCCCGTGAACCTGGGTCCCGGCCATGCCTTTAGGGTTGAACCCTCCGCCATTGCCGGTAATCGCTCTACCCGAGCAGCTTCTGGGGGAGTGAATTTTGATCGACCCCTTCTGGGGGGTTAAGTGAGAATGTTGTACAATCGCCGTACTCAAGTCGTTTCGGGCTCGGAGGCGGTTGAGGCATCGGATGTCGCGATCCAGCAGCCGTGTTCAAAAGTGCAGGTGCGCCTCGAAAGCCGGGCCTTAACTCATGATCTAAGATTTTCTACACGGTCGATATACCGTGTGGTTGGTTCGGACAAAGTACCGGGCAACCGCCGCACATGTTGGATGATGATGATTGTTCCATGATTACGCGGCGTCTTGCTGCTCTTTTCCTTCCAAGTAAAGGCCAACATTGTCGGGAGGCTACAAGAGAAGAAATTGAATCGTCCGGCGGCTCTCATTCACACTCTCATGAACCGTAAAGAGTGCCCTTTCTCAGGTTGCTTGGAGTCTCGCAGGTAGCCGGGTGGCTCGCCTTTGGCTCTGTCAGTGCGGGCGAATGTATTGACGAGGACTGTTGTTTCGGATTAAAGGCGCCGAAGACGCTTCAGGGCTCGATCGATGAGTAGGCTCGGCTGGCGGTGGGATATACAACTCGTGGATCTTCGGTGATCCGGATGCAGTAAACAGGGCATACTTAGAATGATCAATAGCTAGGGCTTGACTCTTGTCGGCGAAGTCTGACTAAGCAGCCTCAAAGGTATGGTGTCGGTGATCATTGCCGGAAACGGTTAGAAGTCAGCATAGTATCGATCGCCGAGTTTTCAGTTTTCACGGTATTTCAACCGGATGTTGGATCTGCGACGATAACCCGCAAAGTCAAAGTCTGTTGTACTTGTCGCTAAGATCAAGGCGGATGCTGCCAGGAGTGATGCTACTCGATGAGTGAGAACGGTAAGCGTAACTGATTGGCCCACACACAACGATCGGACCGGAATAATCATCCTCTCCTTCCTGTATCGCAGACTATCTCCCGGAGATCCAGTCACGATGTGTCATTCGGACAAATTGGATGGCGAGTTAAGAAGAGATCACCTCCCACATTGTTTCCATCGACGGCTCTCCAAAGATCGCGAGGGCGGAATGAAGCCAATGGGTTTCGTCGAAGGCGTCGTTGATCCTAGTAGTTGATCGTTAGCCAGCATTCACCTCTAGATCCGCTTCAATGTATTTTTAGCGATGCGATGTGAAAGATCACAACTTCCTAGGTAGTACGTAGCACGAGCGCTTGGGATGTGTTCGCCTGGGATATCACTCCGTCCGACGGAATTGTATGCGCGATGATGATGAATAATTGTGAGATGTGGGAATTGGATGCCGTCAACCTTGATCCCCACCCCCCCTGACTATTATAGTAATGTGGTTGAGTAGATAGAATCCTAATCGGCATATGGAAGATACTGGAATATAATGCTTGGACTCAGAGCTAAATACTATATATGTATCCATGTATTCGAATGAAAGGATCAACGGTCGGCTTGCAACGGTGCTCGACTCTATCGCCCTCCATCCCCTTCACTCCCCTTACGTCCGACTACATACAAGTAAGGCCTGTGCAGAGGTGATGCGCATACGTACTCGTCCGTAAGTAATGTTCCCAACGAATGTCAGGTATCTATGGTGGTCCTAATCTTCGGATCGAATGATGATCAATCGGCGAGGGCGTGGGAAGAAAAGGGAAACACCGAAACAGTGTGTTATGACTCAGCCGCAGCAAGGTAGCGCAGCCCTCAGTCCGGCTCGGTTCCACAAGGCCCTGTCTGCACATTTCTGCTCTGAGAACTAAAGCCCTCTTTTCTCCTGAAGAAGGGCTCGGCGCGGCCTCTCTCTCCCGAGAAGACTGATCGGTCTTTGTCTCAAGCAGGCATCGCCACATGGACTGAGACAGCTCTGGCCAGGCCCAGCTAGACAAGGCGACAAGCCACCCGCGACGGTGTTCTCCAAGCCAAAGCTTCGATTTTACGATTTTACCGGCACATACCGGTGCTCGGATTCTGTTGTGCGAGAAGCTGTGGGTTCTAATGGCTACGGCCACACGTAACTCTTTCAAACTTAGGGAAAAGCCTTCCATCGTGAGGCTCATCTCAAGATGGTTGGACTTTAATAATAGGGAACTAGTAAAACATTGCCTATCACTACGCGTACGACATAACGAGCCTAAACGAACTTACCGACCCCGAACTCCAGCTAGGGGGGGGAACGGAATCGCTACGTGCAGTGGACGTGACTGGCTTGGATACCACACACCGTTGCTTGTTGCCACGTTATAGTTGCCATCGAGGGCTGTCCAAAGCATGTTGTACCACCTCAAAAAACTTCATATATTTTTTCTAAACAGCGTCACGAATTTGTGGTTTGCACACGCGTGCCGCAAAAGAACTCAGATGAGTGTGTGGCTCTCGTCAATCAGGTCAGCGGCTTTATGAGCCATGAGGTCTGATACGCATACGACGTGAGAGTAGAGAGTATCGATGCCAGAAAACAAGTGGTTGATGGAACTACCCTTGCTGTTAGTATGACAACTAAGTCGCCCGGACGCCTCAGCTCGGCCTGCAGGGCTGTCCTACCCACGAGCGAGCTACCAAGGCTAAGACTTGTTCTTCGCGATTTGCGTCGACAGGGCGAACTGAACCTACTCCGTATCAAGAGTCAATTTAGAGAGTTAATTATTGCATGTACGGCAGGCTACCAAAGCGAGCGAATCGCATGAGGATACGCACGCAATGTGTGGCATCTTTATCTGACCTTGCAAGTGGTTGCGAGTGTAGTTCAGCTTGAGAACCTAGCGCCAACAGCTCACCGGTGGGGAAGGAGGGTCGACTGTAGCCACATCAGTCGGAGGCCACGGCCCAACGGCGCGATAGAATAGAATCATCACGGAACATCGCCAACTCCCAAGCTTCTCTAAAACCAAGTCAGTCTTCTTTTCTCACTTTATCGTGCCTCTCTCTCTCGTTCAAGCCCCAAAAAAAAAAACAAAAACCCTATGATCGCACTTGAAGAAGACGTTGTCTCATCGACTTTACATTGTCGATCTAGTACATTTAAGCGTCAAACTACACCCCGGATTCCTTGCACATGGGTAAACCGATATCCATTGCACCACGAAGACCCGTGCGACAAACGCTTCGCCCTATATCATAAGCTCAAGATAAAATTGTTGACGCCTCGATAACTCAGAGCTCCAAAACTCTACTCTTTACAAAGAAGCAGAAGGCAGCAGGCCACGAGCTTCGCGTCTAACGGCGCCATGTTTTCTAAATACGCATCGACCTTCTCGTCAAACCGTGGCTCGGCCATGGCTCTGGGGGCTAGGGTCGATTTTTTTAAAATTGATTTTTTCTAAACCATGACCGACCTTCGTCAAACCGTAAACTCTGCCATGGCTCTGGGCTAGGGTCCCATTTTTTTAATTATTGATCTTTCTAAACCACTAATCGACCTTCCGTCAAACCGTAAGCTCTGCCATGGCTCGTGGTTCAGGGCCCATTTTTTCAAAATTGATCTTTCTAAACCACCATCGACATTCTCGTCAAACCAAGCTTTCTACCGTGGGCTCTGGGGCTAGGGTCGATTTTTGAAAAATTGATCGACCTTCTAAACCGTAAGCTCGCCATCGACCTTCAAAATTGATCGTCAATCGACATTCGTCAAACCGTGCTCTACCGCGGGCTCGAGGGCTAGGACCTTCCATTTTCTAGTAGGGTCGATTTTCTAAGGTCGGTCGACTAAGGTCGAGGGTCAGAGGGTTGATTTTCGATCTTTCTAAGCCACACCCGAGCCTCTCGCTCAGAAGCTCTACCGTGGCTCTCTGGGCTAGCATCGATAGGGCTATACCCCGACCTTCAAATCCTTCTTGCCTATACGACTACTTGTGTTTATTCTTTGCATGCAGGAAGGACGACAAAGCATAAAGACCAAAACAAAGCAATAACATTACTTTTAAAAGAATATCTACAAAGAGATAGGCCGGACTACAACAAAAGAAGAAGGCAAAACAAACAAATATATTGCTTTTTGAAGCGGCGGAGCCGACATAGAAATGCCATGAAGGCCTAGCTGGCTGACGATCACGTCGGGCCATTCTACGAGAGCCGGACGACCTCGGTCAGACAAATGACGTGGCGACGTCGCGGGCATGGACTTCTTCTTCAGCAAGCTCGGGCAAGGGACTGTGAGGTCGAAAGGGGAACTTACGGGAGGTGCTTTCGAGGGTGAGATCGTCCCACCCACGGATTTTGAAGAAAGGGTAAACCCTTCCTTGGCGGGCTCACCGATGCTGTCGGCTATGATGTCGTAACCGTTCGGTCCTTGGGACTTCGGATCTTGATGTGAGATTGCCTCGCTCGGCCAAAGCGTGGCGGCGTCGAATAATTTTGAGCTTATAAATCTAAATAATTTGGTTTCCCCAATAAAAGAAGAGTTTTAAATAAAATTTGTTAAAAATTTTACCCTAGCCCTTAAAACATATTTGACTCCAATGATGCTTGTTTTTAAATAAAGTTTTAAAATCTTGCAAAATCGAAGCCTAAAATAAATGACTTATCAAGATTAAAGAATTTATTTGAGTTTTAAGAATACTTTATTTCCTATAAAGAAAATAGTTTTGAGTTTATCATTTCAAATGAAAACCGTAATTAAAAAGAGTTGCTTTCACAATATTTAATTGCAAAATATTCACTAAAAACCTATTATGAAAATTTGTAAAATTTGTGATCTCAAATTATACTTTTAAAGCAACAATTTAAAAACTAAATCCAAATTAAAATTCACATTGCAAACTAAGTGACTAATTAAATGGATTATTAATTTTCTTATGTAAACCCCTACCTATTTTCTCTCTCCCTTAAACCACTACCACCCGTCGCCCCAAGCCGCCGCCGACCTCACCGCCGGCCTTCTCCCTCGCCGCCGACCCCACCTCGGGCCTCCCCTTCTTCTCCTCTTCCATTTTCCTCCTCCTTGCCGAGCCGCCACCCGAATCGGCCAGCCGAAGCCGCTCCGCCGCTGCCTCGCCTGGTCATCGACAGAGGGTTCTTTGTCGTCGGCGGCCGAGAGCCGACGGTTGAGGCCTCACTGTCCGCTCTGTCCGCCGCCGACCGCCACACGCCTTTACGTGACGCCGCAGACGCGCCGCGCGCGCTGCAGGCGTTCGCAGACGGTCGGGCGCCATCGCCGCCAGGCGCCGAGTCACAGATCCGCGCCACGCCTTGCGTCGGCCGTTTCCCACACAGCGCCGGCGGGGGCGGTGTCAAGGCCAATGCCCGGCCGGGCACTGCATACACGCCATGCCAGCACGCTGGTCATGCATTGGTAAGCCAAGCCAAGCCGCCCACCTAACCTTTTTTCCCTTTTCAAATTAATCATTAGATAGAAAAATTTGTATATTTAATGTATTTAAAAATGTAAACCCAAAATTAGTGAAAATAAAATTTAAAATACATAAAAATGTGAACATTAGTTTAAAAATATAATTCACATAATTTAATGCTTATTAATGCATAATTTAGTTTTATACATACAACAACATGAATAATTAATCTTAATTAATTGTGGTAAATAACCATAAATTAATAACATATGAAGTTGTTAAATAAAATAAAATAAATATTTATGGAATTAGTTTTTTTTCAGATCCCATTTATAAAATAAAGTAAAAATAAAATTTACACCATTTTCAATTTAAAAATACCAGCATCATGTTTATGCATATCCATTTCCATGCATAGTTCTATTTTATTTGTTTTTAAATGTGTGTTGCTTGCCATCGTTAGATTCGACTGGATCTGTGCCCCGGACTGAAGCTCAAGACGGGCAGGAGTACGACTACAGTCACGGCAAGTCATTATTGACATTTCCCCCTAAATACCTATGACCATATTTAAACCTAGTTTTACAAATGCTTTATTAGAAGTTTATTAAATGTGCATGGCTAGGTTGATTAATCACTATCATGTTGGTAGGAAATTTAGTTAAAAACCTAACACACCTTAATTATGCTATTAATCCTGATCTTTGGTAACCTTAGGATAATTGATCCGTAATTACCTGCCAACCCTTTATTAGCTTAATTAATTTTGCTTAGTCATGCTACTAGTCAGATGATTACTACACAATGAACACTTCACCCTGATTTAATATCTGTTTTAATTCAAAGTACCTCTCTGTTTATAAAGTGCTTGTTTGATTAGCAGCAGCAGGGTGCTACTGTGGGAAAATTTTTAGTGCCAGGTGGCGGGTATGTCATCTAGGGGTTTCTAGAAACGTTTGTAAAACTTGATTGGGGTGGACGGATTGATTGGCTGGTGCAGTAAGCACGAGAATCGTGTCCAGTATGGGAACCACCCCAGTCCCTAAGGACCGCGACCATGTGGTTGACAAGACTAAGTACAACAGTGCAACCATGAGTGCCTGTATGGGCGGGACCTGGCTGAGTAGCCTTCGAACTCTTAGTTTGGACATCCCGTGTGGTGGAGTAGGCGCGAAGCATTCGTCAACCTACCAGGCTCAAGAGGGGGCTTCAGCCAACTAGGGAGACCAGCGCTGCGGTGGAAACCTTTGAGGGGATGCCAAACTAGGAGCGAAATTGTGAAAAGCCTTGTGGTGATCGTTTTCCTTTGGGTGATTACTAAGAAAAACCACCTCTCATGGGTAAAGCGTGCGACCTCTGCAGAGCGTATAACTTTCTAGAAAGCCGTGCCCACGGTTAAGGGCGGACGACGGTGGCGCTGCCACAATGGTAGTTTTCTTCCCTCTCTTTCTCAGTGGTTTTAAAGAAGAAAACCGGCAGGTGCCGTGTTTTGGTTTTGGTAGCCTACGGTGGTTAGCCGTGAGGAGATGACCTTCGGTGGTTTAGCCGACGTGTGGTATTATGCATACGGTGGTTAGCCGTCGAGAGTTATTGGTCCTTCGGTGGATTAGCCGTAAGAAAAATGTTTTGGATTAAAACCACGATTTGTATCGTGAGCCAGCCTTTGGGCATGAACCGGCTGGGGCCGGATGATTTAAATGTTTTATCAATCGATTTGATTACTTCAGTTCTTTTCTAAATTGCTTTAAAACCTTAGGCAAACTATTTCAAAATTAACTTGCTTTCCGTAAAAGAGCCCTACCTCCCCCTTGTCTGAACCATGCATATGCACATGTCAATTGACTTGCGAGTATTTTCACCAATACTCACCTCGCTTGTCTGGGTCACAGATTCGACGCCAGCAGTACGGAGTACCCCTGTGACCCCGAAGAAGGAGACCCCGAAGCCTACGTCTTCACCGACGGAGTCCAGGACGAGGAGTATACCGACGCCTAGGGCTGCGTTCCTCCAGCTTTGCCTGTGGGGATTGTTTTGTTTTTCCACTTTTGGAGTTTCAGTTGTAAAATCAAGACTTCCGCTTTTGTAAGGCCTTCTAGCCACTCTTATGTAACCACGCCATAAGGCGCACTCTGATGTAAATTTATGTAAATTAATCGACATGGTTGTGATCCAAATGCTGTTGTCTGTGTGTGCTAGCTACTGATCCAGGGACTAGCGCAGGTAAAGCACAGGTGGGACCTCACCTCCGCCAGGAGGGTCCCGACAGGGTTGGTATCAGAGCCTAGGCTGTAGGCCGCAATCTAGGTAGAATGGTATAACCCTAAGGACCTATTTAAATAATAAATCTACTTTCAACAGTTTTCGAAACTTACCCTCTTCTGTTTTTCTTTAAATTTTCGCTTCTATCTGATCTTATCTTTTCCTCCCTTATCACCTTCTGAATAATTTGTTATTTCAAAGCAAAAGGCTGTTTCTAAATTCTCTCCTGATTCAATAATTTAGTCAACACCTTCCCCTCTCAGTAGAGGACCTAAAAGTTACAAGCCGTCGACAGCTATGGCAAGATCAAAAAGAAGCATCGACAAGCGAGACAATTCCAAAATGAAGAGAAGCGTCAAAGACCAAGAAAACTTTTGAAAAGCGAGAGTAGTTGCTTTAGTCTGTAGGAACCCTATATATAATCGTAGTAGGCATTTGAGTTCTTCTTGTTGAGTTTGAGATAGCTTGCATCGGCTTGACCATGCAGCTATCACTTGTACGTTTTTGAACCCTTGCTTCTTATTGCTTCTTATAGTGTTTGAGTTGTGGGTTCTATTGGTTTGTGTGGTTTTAAAAAAAAACTTATTAATTAATTATTATTATGAAATGGTCTTTCTTAAAGTTTGCTAAAGAGATTCTCTTTCAAAACATCAAAGTATTCCTCTCAATACTAGGTACCTTTTTAGAAAAACCTTAGTCAAACTCGCCCCCTTTTTATTGGCTTTTTGTTTAAAAGGGCTAAAACCGTTTCAATTTGTTAAATATTTCCAAAAATAAAAATAAAAAATTTTAAAATTTTCATGCAACCAAATCCTTCTCATAAAAGAGTTCTTAACAAAATATTTAACATTCTCAAAATCAAAATTTTATTTTCAATTGGTTTTGAGAAAGTGGTTTTCAAAACAATACCTTTCCAATAGCTAAAGAAAAACACTTTGATTTGCAATAAGTTCTTTAAACTGTTTTGGAAATTCTTTTGAAAACTATAGTTGTTTTCAAAATGGTTTAAAAAAAATCTTTATGGCAAGATGTTCATTTTTCCAAATACAAAGCTGGTTTAACGCCCTATTTTACTTCGATTTGATTTCTGAAAGCTACCTTCTCATAATTTCCTTCTAAAACATTGAAATCCTCAATTGCAAAACAATTTCAAAAGTTTATACAAAGAAGTATTTCATTTCAAATGAAAAGCAGTATGTTGATTTCATAAGCCTATTTTAAAGCATTCTTTTGGTAAAGCTTTCTAATTGAAATTATGACTTTCCATTACTTTAAAATGAAAGGTGTTTGAAAAAGGATAGCTTTTCAACCATACTCGCTATAACTTTTACAACTCTTTATCTTAAGTTCAAGGAAGAAAAATGTTTTACATAGGTTGTCTTTTCAACCGTATTTTCCACTCATTTAACACTTCTTTGTTTTAAAAATCAAAAAACTGCTTTCTAAAAAGATTTCTTCAAAACCCCTTTGGTTTACAAACAAAAGTTTTAGAAAAATCCGGTTGCTCCACCCCTTCAAAATACTCAGTCTGCCTTTTTCTTTTCTTCAGAAACTAAACAAATATTCACTCTCGAGATCCTGAGTGGTATAAGACACTCTCGTCTTATAATCGCTTGTTCACTTGCTGTTTACATACAAACTTCAATGCACTGCCTGGTTGCCTCTAGGTACACCTTGTAGTCGCACGGGAGTAATTGTTTGTATTGTTCTGATTTGGGGTAGATAGATTAGTCTTCTCCTATCTCTCCAGCCTTACGCCATGCTCATTCCCTCTTACCCTGTTTCTGAGGCTTCCATCAGCAACAAGGAAGAAACTACAAGCAACGATGGGTAATTCCGAGTCAAAGGGAAGAAAGCCCCTTTAAGAATGATGTGATGGATAGACATGTGTCGTAAGCACAGCCCTCGTAAGAATATAGAAAATGATGCCATTGGTGGATACGATATAATTGAATTAATGGATATTTGGAATTGATGAATAAATATTTTGGGTTTTAATAGAATCTATATTAGAGATTGGTTTTCCATGGGAAGTGTGTCAACCCCGTATCGGAGGATTTAATTTAATACTTAGGGGGTTTTATAGGATGGAGTTTTGAAATAAATTGTAACTGATTATATTAAAAAGGGGACCATCTGCTGGGTTTATGGATTTCTTAGAAGAAATTGATGTTAATACTTGGAGTAATTTGACTCATTGAAAGTTTGACAAAAGCCAGTAGATTACGCGCGGATTGTGATTGTAGATTTTACGGTGGGATTTAATAATTGATGGATTGGAGGAAGAGAACATTCAGTTAAAATGTTGGAGTTAATAACCATGGTTTGGTGAGATTAAGATCTTATGTTATAAGATGGATTCATAGGGTACTTGTAAGATAAAAATTTAGAGTATGGTTTCCATATGGAGTATTAATGACTTCACCTTATCGGATTTGTAGAAAATTTATGATTTTACCAAATTGACTCTAGATGAATTAAGAAGAATTTGGATTTTAGCTTGGATTCAAAATGATGTTGGACTTGACCGCATTCTATAATTTATAGTGGATATAAGTAAAGGATGTTATGATCACTTGGATTATGATGATAGGTATACGAGTTATTACTTTCGGATACATGATTGAACCAAATATGGTGTAATGATACGTAAATTATTGTTTGAGAATTATCCTTATGCTTGATGGAAAAATTTGTTTAAGGGGGGTAGCCTCCATACAACATCGTTGGATTGGCAATTGATCGATTGATTAAAGTTTAGAGGTTTCTTATCAAAACAATCTCATATGGCGGAATAATGATTTTGTTACTCGAGCCGTAATAAAGCGACTCATGTTAAAAGTGGATTGAATTGAATCTATGTGTTGGAGTTTGTTGATACTCGATGGGTCAAAGCTTGATTGGGATCAGTTGAGCAAAAGTCGGATTTTAGGTAGACAGTTTAAACATGGGCATCCGAAAAGATGTAGCGAATGCTGTGAATACTACACCATCTATTTATCCAAAGAATAATCAGGGCATCAGAATGACACAGCATGATAGATCATGTATGATCTCGACTGTTGAAAGAATCTCAACCCCAAGGGAAAACAAAACGACACGCTTGACTTGCAGAGCCGCAGACTCTTCTTCCTCCTCATTTTCTTACTCTTTGTTCTACCTTACCCATGCTCTTATGCTATTCCCTCTCACTTATATTCTAGCAACCCAAGTCAAGAAGCTCGTTACAAAGAAAAGGCCCAAGCAACACCCTCGACAGCAAAAGATACAAGTTCTCCTCTACGAAGACAAACACCACCAAACACCATAGATCAAGGCGACCAAGTCTTCGAATGTAGTCGCACCGTCAAGCCTCAGTAAAAAGCAGTTGAAGAGGTCGACAGGACCACCGCTCCTCCACGCTCCTTTCTATTCTTTTTGTCCTCTAGATCTTTTGAATCTCGGGGACGAGATTCTGTTTAAGGGGGGTAGGTTTGTAACATGCATATTTTCAAAAACTCAAAATCATCATGCATCATGCGATTGCATTTTAATGAATTTCACCAAAATTTAAAACTTTTTGAAAATAGGTATGCTACAATAATTTTTGAGCATATAAATCTAAATAAGTTGGTTTCCCCAATAAATAATTTGGGCCCCTCCTGTCAGCTCCCGTCCCGCCGTCGGACCGAGCCACACGCCTCACAGACGCCAGACGCGCCACGCCACCGTGGGCAAGCGCCGCGTGGTCAGCGCGCTTGTCCGGGCGGCGCCGGCCGCCAGGTGTCTTGTCGCAGACTCCACGCCATGCCCACAGTAGTTCCCAGCAAGGCTTCAATTTGGCCGTGTGTTCATGCCAACGCTGGCCGGCGGCATCGCGTTAGACACACGCGCCTCGCCTGCTGGTCGCCGACGCGCCGCATTACTGGTCGAGCCAAGCCATAAGCCCACCTAACCTTTTTCCCCTTTTCTAATTAATCATTAGATAGAAAATTTTGTATATTTAATGTATTTAAAAATGTAAACCCAAAATTAGTGAAAATAAAATTCTAAAATACATAAAAATGTGAACATTAGTTTAAAAATATAATTCACATAATTTAATGCTTATTAATGCATAATTTAGTTTTATACATACAACAACATGAATAACTAATCTTAATTAATTGTGGTAAATAACCATAAATTAATAACATATGAAGTTGTTAAATAAAATAAAATAAATATTTATGGAATTAGTTTATTTTCAGATCCCATCTTAATGAAATATTTTTGTCTCTTATATTTGTTAGCTAAGTTCTATGTGAAATAGGTTTTAACATTTATAAAATAAAGTAAAAATAAAATTTACACCATTTTCAATTTAAAAATACCAGCATCATGTTTATGCATATCCATTTCCATGCATAGTTCTATTTTATTTGTTTTTAAATGTGTGTTGCTTGCAATCGTTAGATTATTTCGATCTCGTGCCCTGATGAAGCTCAAGGCAGGCAGAGTGCGACTCTGATCCACGGCAAGTCATTGTTGACATTTTTCCCCTAAATACCTTTGACCATATTGAAACCTAGTTTTACAAATGCTTTATTAGAAGTTTATTAAATGTGCATGGCTAGGTTGATTAATCACTATCATGTTGGTAGGAAATTTAGTTAAGAACCTAACACATCTTAATTATGCTATTAATCCTAATCTTTGGTAACCTTAGGATAATTAATCCGTAATTACCTGCCAACCCTTTATTAGCTTAAATAATTTTGCTTAGTCATGCTACTAGTCAGATGATTACTACACAATGAACATTTCACCCTGATTTAATATCTGTTTTAATTCAAAGTACCTCTCTGTTTGTAAAGTGCTTGTTTGATTAGCAGTAGCAGAATGCTACTGTAGGAAAATTTTTAGTGCTAGGTGGCGGGTATGTCACCTGGGGGTTTCTGGAAATGTTTGTAAAACTTGATTGGGGTGGACGGATTGATTGGCTGGTGCAGTAAGCACGAGAATCGGGGCCAGTGTGGGAACCACCCCAGTCTCTAAGGACCGCGACCTTGTGCTTGACAAGACTAAGTATAACAGTGCGACCATGAGTGCCTGTATGGGCGGGACCTGGCTGAGTAGCCTTCGAACTCTTAGTTTGGACATCCCGTGTGCTGGAGTAGGCGTGAAGCATTCGTCAACCTACCAGGCTCAAGAGAGGGCTTCAGCCAACTAGGGAGACCAGCGCTGCGGTGGAAACCTTAAAGGAGATGACAAACTAGGAGCGATATTGTCAAAGGCCTTGTGGTGATCATTTTCCTTTGGGTGATTCTTAGGAAAAACAACCTCTCATGGGTAAAGCGTGCGACCTCTGCAGAGCGTATAACTTTCTAGAAAGCTGTGCCCACGGTTAAGGGCGGACGACGGTGGCGCTACCACAGTGGTAGTTTTCTTCCCTCTCTTTCTCAGTGGTTTTAAAGAAGAAAACCTGCAGGTGCCGTGTTTTGGTTTTGGGAGCCTACGGTGGTTAGCCGTGAGGAGATGACCTTCGGTGGTTTAGCCGACGTGTGGTAGTATGCATACGGTGGTTAGGCTGTCGAGTTATTGGTCGCCGATTGGATTAGCGAGAAGAAAAATGTTTTGGATTAAAACCACGATTTGTATCGTGAGCCAGCCTTTGGGCATGAACCGGCTAGGGCCAGATGATTTAAATGTTTTATCAATCGATTTGATTACTTCAGTTCTTTTCTAAATTGCTTTAAAACCTTAGGCAAACTATTTCAAAACTTGCTTTCTACAAAAGAGCCCTACCTCCCCCTTGTCTGAACCATGCATATGCACATGTCAATTGACTTGCGAGTATTTTCACCAATACTCACCCCTCGCTTTCTGCGGGGCTGCAGATTCGACGCCAGCAGTGCGGAGTACCCTGCGACCGAAGAAGGAGACCCCGGCCTCGTCTTCACCGACGGAGTCGGGGCGAGGAGTATACCGACGCCTAGGGCTGCGTTCCTCGGCTTTACTGTGGGGATTGTTTTGTTTTTCCACTTTTGGAGTTTCAGTTGTAAAATCAAGACTTCCGCTTTTGTAAGGCCTTCTAGCCACTCTTATGTAACCACGCCATAAGGCGCACTCTGATGTAAATTTATGTAAATTAATCGACATGGTTGTGATCCAAATTCTGTTGTCTGTGTGTGCTAGCTACTGATCTAGGGACTAGCACAAGTAAAGCAAAGGTGGGACCTCACCTCCGCCAGGGGGGGTCCCGACAGCAAGTCTCCTCTTATGAGCCGGCATGGGAAGTCGAACCGTTGCCCGTTCGCCTAAGGCGCGGGAACCATGGGAAAGACAGCGGCGCGCATAAACACGCTCGGTTGGAATTCCCGCCAAAGCCAAAAACCATGCGCGCAAGGAACAAACATTTCGTCGGGGGGCAGTTACTCATAAACCTCCGAGCGGCATGACTTCGTCCCGCTCGAGGCTCGGGGGCTAGCTGTTGGGAGAAGTATGTGGCCCATGGAGATATGGCCCACTAACTTACCTCCGGTCCCATGGAAAGAACGCGCGAGTTTTATGAGCTCATGCCCAAGCTTGGTAGGCCCGCGCCCGAGCTTGGCTAGCTCGCGCCAGAGCTTCCCTGCTCCGAAGCTCGGGTCATTCACCCCCCGGACTTCCAAAAGCCCGGGGCTTGGGACAAAGGCGGTACCGCGCCGCACACAAGCACAAGCACGCTGCTGGTCCATGGGTCCATGAGTCACCGCGAGTTAAATCGACCCATGATGCCAAAACACGCTGACGAGCCCTTTGCGGTGGTGGCGAGTCATGTCAACGATCAGCTTACCATCCGCTCCCATAGGGAAAGACATGTATTGTCGGGCCGCGGTCCGAACGTCGATCTTCGCGGGATGAGAGAATACGCCCGAATATCCAATGGACCTCAAGCGTCCGCCACGTCCCAGCACGGCAGAACGGAAGAACACGGCTAGTAACCGAAGGACAACATGGTCCATCACAACGGTCCAAGGTCAAGCTACAGTGGCGGAAGGCCGCCTATAAAAAGGGCGCCTGAGCCACAACCAAAGGCAAGGCGGGGCGAGAGATAGACAAGGAGATAGATAGCGAAAAGCGCTCGACCGTAGTGAAGCGAGAGCACTTGCACTCACGTAGGAGCTCTAGTTTCAGGCGGTAGTTCTTCGCATCCAGGTACTGTAGGAACACACATAGTGCTTTGGGCACTTATTGTACTCGAGCCCGGGCTTCCCAAAGCTCGGTCTCACCCCTTTGTACTCGTTTAAGCTTGGCATTAAACGAAGACTGGACGTAGGGCTGTTATCCAACAGTGGAGGCCCGAACCAGGATAAAACAAGCGTGTCGAGTAGCGCCGCCCTTCGTTCCTCGGCGCCGACAGCGGGGCCTCGGTCGAGGCGGGGCCGCCCTCGGGTGTCACACCCCCACCTTCCTCTTTGCTCATCGGCCTGCGGAGGCTCGCCTCCCAGTCGCCGACATTGACTTATCTGAATTTTTTATTACTTTTGAATCCTTTTTTTTTATCTCGTAGGTGTGTCTAAAAACTCCCTAAATCCTAAAAATCAAGGCCATCCGACTCTCGAGGCCACCTCGGGAAATTCTCGAAGTTACGAGATAAGTCAGATTAGACTTTTAGATAAGCCCAAAAGAACACCCTCTTACTGTTGCGTCTGATTGGTGGTTACATTTGAGGCTTGTTTGGATGCAAATGGAATAATATCCAGAGATAGAAATCCTAAGAGAGGATTTTGGTGACATCTCATAACCTAGGGAAAAACTCCTCCCCCAGGAAATTATTTCCCGAGTCTCTTTTTCCCTGATCTGGCCAATCCTCTCGGTCGCTGCTGCTCGTCTGCTGCCATCTCGCTCTCTCGATCCGGCACTTCTCTCTCTCATCGGCCTGAGGCAAAGCCCTTCCTCCTCGCGCCGCCACCGCCAAGTCATTGTGATTCAAGAGCCAGCCTCAGCCATTGCGCAGCACTGGTGCACTGGTGGGCCTAGCGCCTCTTCCTCGACTTCGTAGTCCTCCTCCCCCGCGCCACACCCAGCTTTGCGGCTACTCTCTGACCCGACTGCTCGGCTCGCCTCCGAGCGCCTCACCAATGGCTCATTCGTCTACCTCCCCTACTCGCCCAACGCGTGCTCCTCCCAGCCGCCGCCACCCAAGGGCCTCTCCTCCTGCGCTCCCTCGATCCCCGTCGTGAAGGTAGCAAGGTGAGCACCTGCTCGGGTGTGCAATTCCGCTCGAGTGATGTGGTAGATCTCTTAGGTCTCATGATTGAGCTTCCCGATCTGAGTTCTTTTCGCTAGATCTACGGTTTGCCAGAGGTGAAATCTTTTGGATCGAGAGATCTCGCAGTTTCTTTGGCTTTCCTGCATGAGGCTCGGGGCTTTTCGTCGCAAGAATCGATCGTGCGCTCATGCTGCAGTCTTTCTTTGTCGTCGACCCGGCTTATACGATCTGAGTAGGATAAGCGCCATGGGCGTATCGTAAATCCGAACCGGACGTGGCGCTCTTCATCCCGACGGCGTTCGCCAAGTAGAGGACTTCTCACGGAGTGGTAGGACCTCGAGTGGTAGGACCTCGTCAAGTCCCACTTTGGTTCCACGACCCTTGGTTCCATCTACACGACAACTCAGCGAGATAGGTCACCTTACAAATATGTCGCTGCAAAGTCCGAAACCTCCTCCATGCCATTATAAAGTTATAGCTCTCTCATATATGCCATTATGGACTTTTATACCCCTCTATTCTTTTCAATTTTACCACATATATGCCATTTGGGCCTTCTTTCTTCTCCGAACTCCGGTGAGCTGGCCGAGTTCAACAACCCCCTCTCTCGCTTCCTCCTCCTCCTCCTCTCTCTCCCTCGACCTACTCCCTCTCCCACATGCTCCAGATTTGCATCGCTAAGGAGTGGTTGTAACAGCCCAAATTCTAGACATTAAAAAATTGGAATATTAAGCATGCCTATAAGTATGATTTTCTTTTAAAATTCCTTTTTTTTTGTTTAAACAACATTGTTATACTTATACATAATCATTCATTCATACATGTGGGTGCGCGCGTGCCCACACACCCACACATCAAAAATTTCAATTTTAGGTTTACAAATCTTTTAGGATTCCAATCATTCTCCTTTTTGTCAAATTGGGCCAATTTGACATTCAATTGACAATTCACTCACAAAACCTGACTATCATTGAAACTTTAGGTCCATTTTCTTTCAAATTGAAACATTGAATTTTGAAAATTAATTAAATCCAAAATCCCTAACCTAATAACCTATTCTATTATACATCACTCAATTTGGCAAATTCAAATATTCAATTCCTAAAATGGAATTGCAAATCAATTCAAATCCAAAAATTGAAATTCATTTCAAAATTCTAAAATTCAAATTTCCAATTTTGGGCCAGCCGAGCCAGCCAGCCGGCCAAGCCATCCAGAACCGAGCTTGGCTCACCCCTCCCCGGCTACCCTCGCCGCGCACCCTATTGCCTGACGGTCCGTATGCCATCCCTCCCCTCACCACGTTGTCGCCCGAGCCCTACTGCTCCAGCCTCGTGGCGCCTCACCTCTGCGAACCGCCGCCCGTGTTGCGGTTAACTCATACAAGACGCTGCTACTGCTTGATCATGGCAGCGTGGCAGTGCCTGCCTAAGCGTATGCATTGCTGTGCCGTACTATCGTCGCCCCTCTACTATGTTTCTCGCATGCGCAACAATGGCCGAGAAGCCCCGTCCCGGCCTTGCCCTTTTTAGTGCACCCCGCGCCTCTGCCTTGCTCTCCCATACTCGTGCTCTCTTCGCTAGACCGTTACAAAGCATAATTGTCTCCGCAACCACTCTCCACTGCTTCCTCCACTCCCCAGTCAGCTCCTGCCGCGAGCAATTGCACTCTAGCCCTCCCCAGCTCGTCAGAGCGTTGTTTTCGCTGCCATCAACCGAAATCGTCCCCTTTTCGATTCCCGCTCGCACGGTAAGCCATTCTCCAATATCTTTGAGCTCGAGCAACCCCAGGGGATCCCTAACCCTCTGGCCCCTTGCATCTCGCCGGAGATCCACCGGTGTTGGCCAGCACCAACGCCCCTGTTTTAAGCGCATTCGGCTTCCACATCTCCAACCCCACACTGATCCTTGTCCACTTGATCCCTCTGCTCAGTGAGGTTTCTAGTAGCCCCTAGAAGCTTCCCGACCAAAAATCTAGAATTAAATTGTCGAGCATCGCCGTGTTGCATACTTTCCCGTAGCATCAGCTGCCTTCAGCCATGGCGCCGTCGTCTCGGCTTGTCACCGGCGATTTCTCCGGCGACACGGCCTAACCCTAGCTACCCCGAACTCAATGCGGCCAAGAAATCCGACCTAGAGTCCTGTAGCTCTGCTGACCCGGCACCGAAGCTTCGCCGGAACTCTGCCGGAGGAACGGTGCCGATGTGTTAACGCCATGGTTCACATTTACTGTGAACTGCGCCGTTGACATGCGGGACCTACTTGTCAGGAGGTTAAACCGTTTAAATCCCATGATTTGAGTAATTACTCACTAACAGGTGGGGCCTCGGACCCACCCATCAGTATTAGTGGAGATGTATTCGTGGGAGCACGGCTTTCCCGTTATGATGCGTCTCTACGGGAATGCATGTACCGCACAAGCCGCTATTGAGCCAACTAGGCCGCACACACGCGTTATCAGCCACACAGTACTGGGCTTGGCCTAGTACTGTTTAGGGATTTTTCCCAGCTTTACTAATTTTAGATAATTCAGTAAATGATTTAGATTTATTAAAAATAGTGGATAGCCATTAAAAATTGTAGGAAAATTCTAGAAAATACTAGACTATAGGCTAGACCTAATATAATTATAACTTGGTACAGTAACCCATATAAAACATCTGTTATAATCTAGAAATCCCATTTTACCCATTTTAAATAATGTTATAAATAGCCTTTCCATTTAAATAAATTAGTTAATGAGCTCCTAAAATCATGATAAATTTCCAATGGAGTATAGGCATAGTTTAGAATTTAAATATATTTATTATACAATTTTAGTATTAATTTTGCTCCATGGATAATTAGTATAAGCTTTTAAACCATTTTCCTTGAGAATTAATAATGGAGTAACTGTCCTGAATTATTTTAAATACTAAATGAACTCAATAAATTTCTAAATTTTAAAGAAACTTTCCCAACACCAAAATAAATTATTAAAATATTGTAACCTATTTTATCATGTTTTCTATACACATATACTTAACAAAGGTAATAAGAATCCTTTTCCTTAATAATTAATATTGATATTAATGAAGTAAATTATTTATCACACTGTGTTAGCAACTCTGAAATAATTTCTAGGAAATACTTCAGACGAAAGTATTGTTAAACTTATATGCTAAATTATGGGTATCCTAATTCGGGTTATTAGTATCCTAATATGGGTATCATCATCATCATCATCATCATCATCATCATCATACATCGATTCGTTATCACTCACGTCACCGTTATCCATTAGTAGTAATATAACTTTAGTAGACTCAAGGAACTTCTGTGATGCGTAGGAAGGTTAGTGTCAAGAAATTCTATCGTGATTTGCCGATCAATAGACTAAGCGCGGTGCATTTCATGCATCATTCCTTCTTACTGCATTTGGTTATTTATTGTCGAATCATTCCGTTATTAGACGTCGAGGAGCCGAAAGGACCTTTCGACGACCCCCAAGAAGACCCCTACTCCCAGGATCAAGGCGAGTTAACATCGAGTTAGACCATATTGCTACCCAATTTTCTGAAGTATTTCATTTAAATATCAAATTGCATGCTTTTTAAGTATGAATGCATACTTGTTAATCATGTTATATTATGCCTTGCCACTTGCTTATTGTTGATCTACCATGAATGATTTTACCTTGATGATATCATCCCTTATTTGAATCTGATAATGATTGCCTTGATGATCAATCCTTGTTAGCCTGGTTAGGTAAAATTAAAATGGTTTAGACTCTGGGTTAAAATTGTTTAGACATTGCTCAGGTCAAATTAATAATTTGAGGCTCAGTCGCCTTGGACTGGTGAACCAAAATTCACTGGACATGATTACACAATATTATTTAAACATTAGAGCTTGGGCCTGACATGCCAGTGTGGTATGGTGGTTGTGGTTGTGAAATGCGGACGTGGTCCAACATGATGATAAGGTTGCTTGGAGTAGCTAAAGCTACGAGGTGTTGAGAAGAGGGCTATCAGTTCATATACATTGCGGAGAGGAGCGCGGAGTAACACGCGTAGCTACCATGCACTGCCACTTGCCTACGGGAGGTGGTTTCGTCACATCGTGTGCACGACACACGGAGGAACGATAGCAGAAAAAGGAAGTAAAAATGTTTGAAAGTGGACTGGCTAGATCCGAGGCTCTAAGAGTGGACTAGACGGGCATGTAGAGAGACATGCAGTGGGATGTCGTTGACCAGTTGCCTACGAGAATTGGTTCATAGCACCACAACACGTTGGCATCGTGCAGTAGTGTGGACGTGGGGCCCATTGGCTTGCTGCGCGCACCATGGCAAACCCTAGTCTGAGGCAAGGACAGGATCATGTCATCATCCAAGGGATAATCTAGGTCATACATCTCCAGGAGTTGTGACTCTAGGGTGAGCTTGGCAACCCAACTAGGGAAGAACGGGCACTTCATGGCATGTATGATCCACAATGGGTGTGCCTCACCTGGAAGATGATGGCAGGAGTATAGTGGAAGCTTAGTATGCGAATGAGATGTGATATGAAATTAAGAACTTAAATACTGAAACATTGATTAGTAGAACTTTGGGTTAAAATTGCTAAGTCAGCAAGCATGAGATTCGGGTCCAGTGTGGAAACCACCCTGATCCCTAAGGACCGATTCTTGGAGGTAGACGAGCTAAGTACAACAGTGCGACAATTAAGTGCTTGTATGGACGAGCCCCGGTTGAGTACCCTTCGGACTCCTAGTTTTGGCATTCCAGTCAGTGGAGTAGACAGTTGGTGCTGTTCTGTGGGCTCAAGGGGGGCTTCAGCCAACTAGGGTTACTAGCGATCTGGTAGAATCCTTAGAGGGAATGCAGGCTAGGGTAATATTGGTTAAAGGCCTTGTGGTGCTCTTTTCCTTTGGGTGATTCCTGGGGAAACCACCTCTCGAGGTAAAGCGTGCAACATCTGCAGAGTGTAAAACTATCATGATTGCCGTGCCCACGATCAAGGGCAGATGACGGGGAGATGCCTCTTTGGTACTTCTTATCTATTTGTTTTCATAAGGGTGTTTCAAAGGAAAACCACGATTGCTATCGTGTGTTTTGGTTTTCTCCTCACAGTATGTGCTGTGAGCGATAAGGGTGTTTGCACTGTGGGTGCCGTGAGTAGCCAGATTTGGGCAAAACCGTTGAGGCCGGAATTTCAAAGAAATTGATTTAAATATTTGTTTTCCTCAACACATTTCAAATCATTTTATAAAATCCTAGGTAAAACTTACAAAACTGGCTGTACACAAAAGAATCCTATCTTTTCCTTGTAAGCCTTTGTTGTATTTAGTCAGCCTTACTTATTGAGTATAAAGTATACTCATCCTCGTCTTTCATGTGGGCTGCTCATTCCAATGAGCAGGTCTGGATCAGCACCACCCCTACCCCGACGAAGAAATGTACCAGGATGCGGACTTCGCCGAAGAAGTTCAAGACGAAGACTTTTTCGACGCCTAGGATCGCCATCCTTTAGCCTTGTCTGTGGGATCATTTTGTGTTGCGTTTTGCTTCTTCCATTTAGAGTTATGGGAGATTTTAAGACTTCCGCTGTGTAAAGTCTGCGTGCCTGAATTTTGTACTCTGATTTAGCACCATGTAGCGCACTTTGATCGTAATATTTGTTCGAACAGTATTGGCAATGATCCAAAGATCTAAAATCTGTATGTGCTAGCTACTTGATCCAGGGACTAGTACAGGTAAAGAACAGAAGGGAGTCGACTCTGTTTTGCAGGTCCTGACACTGACTTTGCCGTCAGCTTTCTTCAACTTATTTTTGAACTCTTTATTTTTAGCGAATGGACTTTCATGAGTCAATACATGTTAGGCCAGACTGCTGAGATCAGGGAATTCATGTCCACTGAACTTCTCTCTGATTTGGGACAGTAGGTCTTGATATGCAAGATTTGCTAGTTGGGCATCTGGTAGCACCACGCTGTAGCACCGATTGCGCACATCCCTGAATCGCTTGAGGTAGTCATTAACCGATTTCCCGTACTTTTGACGGACATCGCTAAAGTCAAAAATTCTCAGCGCTGCGCTCCTATTGAAAAAGTACTCATGAAATCAGCTTTCCAAGTCGGCCCAGGTGCTGATGGAGTTGGCAGACAAAGACGTAAACCAAGTAAACGCTAGCCCTGATAGGGATAATGGAAACAGCTTGACATGATGGTGATCATATCGGCCGCCTTCCCTACATTGAGCCAGGAATCGGCCAATATGCTCCATGGTTGAAGTTGATTCATCCCTTGAAAATTTGGTGAAATTCGAGACTTTGAATCCTACCGGGAAAGCGTATTGATCCATCAAATCAGGATATGGCTTCCTGTACCCTATGATCTTTTCCTTGGGCTAGATCCCAAACTGATCTCTCAGGATGTTGGTGATTCGATCGGCTAGGTTAGCCGACAGAGGAGACGATCTTTCAATTGCCCCTCGCAGTGTCGAGCGGAGATGTCTACCGGAGGGATCGTCTGATCTCGATGAGGGGTGAAGACGGTCGGACGGGCAGGTCCTGGCCGTGTTTCCGCTGGATGATACCCCCAGTATGTCTCAACACTTGCGACCATGTTCCTTGTCCTAGGTTCCGGGGCCTTGGGTCTGGCCGACGTGTATGAGTACCGAGGAGCTTGAGTTTGAACGAGAATTGGCTCAGGAACAAGTATCGACTGAGGGGGAGCCTAATACTCTGACCACCTCGACAGTCTCCTCGGTGGATCGGCGGGTCACCTCCTCCTTGGCGCTGGCCTCCTCGGCGGAGGCGACGAGTAACGGCGGGGACGACAGGAGTGGGTGGAGCTGGTGAGCGAATGAACAGGAGTGACCTAGGCAGTGGCGGAGCTCGAGCAGAGGCGACGCTCGATTCGGGCCGGCGAGGAGGGGTGTGGTGGATAGGAGCTAGAGGTGGAGGCAGCCGTGGAGATCGGAGGTGACGACAGTGGAGACTAGAGGTGGAGGTGGAGTCGATCGGGAGCGAGTGAGGAAAGGAAGGGAAATTTTTCACGAGATCAGAGGCGATGAGAGTTTCCCCGGGGATATCTAGGAAAAGGGCCAAAAATTCCCTGGTGGGTGGGCTTCCAAAGGCACTCGGGAAATGGCCTGGAAAAATCTGGCTCGTGGATTTCCATCTCTAGGGACAGGCCAGAATCTCGGTCGGGAATGGGCCTCCCAAACAAGCCCTTATTATAGTTATGTGTTCTAACGAGAAGGTTTACTAAAAATGTGTCTTATTCTCTCTTTCCAAATGTTTCAAACTAACTATAAATGTTTAAATGTTGAATTGCTCACGCGACCATAACCATTACCAGTGATCGAGATTAGAGGCTCATAATCCTGCGGGCACGCACTGTCGCACTAAACGTGCATGCAAGTGTATACCAAATCCTAAGTCCGGAATTAAATTCCGGCACTTGAGTTCGATCTCACGGATCGAGACAGTTCTAAGCACGATCTGCAGGATAAATCTGAATTGTCTTTTATCAAGAAAACCATCCCGCTGGGAAAGATCTGCAATTCTTTGTCACGAATATCATGTTTTGTTTTATTTTGGTGGAGGTACAAGTGTTTTTTTTAACAAGGGATTCTATTTCATTCCAAAAGCCACCTCCACCTTACAAGAAAATCCCAAATGAAGCAGAAAATTACAACAATATCCTCATTGGGGCTAAAAAGCAAATCCCTAGAAACAGCAGCACCCTCTCATGCTGGCGTCTGATACGAGAGCCACGGGAAACAGCTGCAGCACCTCGTTCATCTCCTCCGACCGAATCCTCAATAGGGACGAAGAAAAAGATCAAAATCACGCATATTCAACAAAGCCCAAACCTCTGTCTCGGCCAAAGGCCAAACAAGAGGACGACAAAACGAAGCCAGTAACTGCTGCCGTAGTCACCAAAACCACTGGCGCTGGAGTCTCTCCACAACAAAACCCCTGCTCTCGATATCCAACTAGCTATGCCTCCCTCCTACTCAGATCTGAAGGCACCCGTGAAGAGGACGACATTGCAGAGGCCTTGTCCCAAAATTTTCTTTGGTGAGAGAAGGCAACGAGGACGCCACCTCCTCCCTCCGCAAGCTAGCCAAACAGATGACAAATTTAATCAACACTACCAACACAGTTGGCAAAACAAACAATGTCACACATTGGTCATAAACCAAACATACCCTCAAAATTGTCATGCCTAAAATGTGGCAAAAAACTAATCAACTACCGCACGTTTGGCTTTGTTCGGGAAACTAAGGGAGCGAACCAATTCACATTGTTCTAGTTTCAACTTGACTTAAGTCTAGCTAAATTGAAAAGAAACTTTTTTTAGTCGAAACCACCTTTAAAAGCTCTTAGAAATAACATCAATAAAACAGACCAACTTTGAGAAACAGATTCTATAACATTTAAAGTCCATATCAACATTCAGCTCGGACACTTCGAACAGCCATGGATGCGCTGGAGCTCGCCGCATGTAAACTCCGTAACTAGAATCAAGTGTGGTGTGACATTTCACTGTACTATAAACCATATGGCTTTTTTAAATAAAATCGAGCAAATCAGAGTATTCAAACACATCAACGTCCAGGGTTCAGATTGCCTCACATCTAGAGTAATGTACATACTCGGAATTTGAACCACGCGAAACAAAAGAAAGGGCACATCCTGGACCTTGAGAGAGAAACTGCAGCAAGTGACTAATAACTTCTACATTTGCCATCCCGCTCGCCTAATGGGATCTTGGAAGTATTGGAGGGATATGAGAAGTGCCTCCTGAAAAAAGTTTGCTACTTCTGTCAGTATAACCACAAATGTCATAAAGACAATTAACCTTACAAGCTTTCAAGTGGCAGATACCTCTGTTCTTATTGTTCTGCTCCCTTGGTTGGGACACGTATTCAAATACGAAGTGAATACATCATTTACACCTTTACCCTGTCAGAAAAATATGGCACTTCAATACTAACATAGCAACAGGACACAAATCACTCACCAAAAAAAGAGACATCAACTCCCATTAAATATATACTAAATCAATCAGCTAAAAACTACCTCAGATTCTTATCAAATAGAGTCAGTTCCAATTTTTTTAATTCAACATAGACAAAGCTCATAGCAGCGCTAATTCCTAGTATCATGCAAGTGATCGGGTCAAATTAAATATGATAGTATAATGCTGTAAGAGATTTGAAACAAGAAGAAAAGGAAAAATCAGAACAAATGTAGGAAACTCTTCTATTCAACCATACCTTCAAATGACTATCTTCTTCAATGCTTTCTTCCAGACCAGCCAGCCCACCGAATGCAATTAAAAGGTGCCTGTGCAACCAAGCACGCATAAATATGTCACGAATTGGAGAATTTGCTGGCTCGCCCGGGAAGAAGGAGATGGAATCTCCTAATGCCGGTGCAGCGGGTTAAATTCCCAAAACTTCGATACTTTATTTCTCTCTTAAAGGGCCTATTTATAGCCGGGCTAAGGCTTTACAAGTCCTAATAGAATAAGGACTTCTTATCTATCTCTAAGTGGACTCCAACTCCTAATAGAATAAGGACTCCTTATCTATCTCTAACTAACTGCTGCTAATCTGCTGCTTAATTGGTCTTAGGTCTGTGCCGGACCCGACTTGGACTGTTGGGGATCCGGCACAGGCCTGTTGGGCCTGTTTTGGCGCCTATAGGTGCTACCAAAGAACCTATTTCTGACATCTCCCCCTCCTTCGAAAAACAGCTCGTCCTCGAGCTGGAAATTTGGATGTTGCAAACGAAAAACTTCCACATCTTCCCTAGTGGCTTCTGAAGCAGGAGAATTAGCCCATTGAAAATCTGCCACCCATTGCGACAAGGTCGAGCGCGAAGCACTTGATTTGGTTGAGGAACCACTCTTCCATGTAGTAAAGATGGCAAGGAAGGAGGTGAATCTAGTGGCGTTCCTTTGAAAGCTTTAAGCAAGGAGACATGAAACACATTGTGGATACGAGCACGTGGAGACAGTTCCAAACAATATGCGACTTCATCAACCCAATGTAAGATCTTATAAGGCCCATAGAAGCGGGGCGCAAGCTTGCCTTGACTCATTCCAGGAAGAGATGAAATTGGTCGGTGATGCAGACGAAGCCATACCCAATCTCCTGGTTGAAATTCGAGTTGGCGATGCTTAGAGTCATAGTATGCCTTGGCTGCTTGCTGTGCTAACAGCAACCGGTCTCGAATTTCAGCCAAGAAAGTGTCGCGTTGGGCAAGACTGTCAGCCACAACCACATTGCGGAGTTCCGATTCCTCATAGGAACGAAGAGAGGGTGGTTCACGCCCATAAACCACCTTGAACGACGTTTCTCGAAGTGAGCTGTGATAGGAGGTATTGTAGCAATATTCAGCCCAAGCAAGCCACTGAAGCCACTGTCGCGGTCTGTCCCCTGTTAGACAACGCAGGTACATGGAGATGACCCTGTTGACTGACTCCGACTGACCATCAGTCTGAGGATGGAAAGCAGTGCTCATACACAGGGTGGTGCCTGCTGGTGCCTGCTGCCTTGAACAATTCCCGCCAAAAAGAAGAGGTAAAAATCTTGTCACAGTCAGAGAAAATAGACGAGGGTATGCCATGAAGGCGGACAATTTCATCGAAGAAAGCTCATGCGACTGTCTCCGCTGTATAAGGATGGCTTAATGGAATGAAATGGGCGTACTTGGAGAAACGATCAACCACCGTCAAAATGACCGACTTGCCGCCCACTTTAGGTAACCCCTCAATAAAATCCATGGAAATGTCAGCCCAAATTTGTGAAGGAACTGGCAAAGGCTGCAATAATCCCGCTGGATGGAGTTGTTCTGTTTTGTTCTGTTGGCATGTGGAACAAGTAAGGACAAACTCTCTCACTAAAGATCTGTCTTGTGGGATGTGAAAATCACGCCTCAATCGGTGGAGAGTTTTTTGAATACCTTCATGGCCGGACGTGTGAGATTCCGATAGAACTTCTGAAATTAGAGGCAATGAAGGTGGAAGATATGCCTTATTTTGATAAGTAAGGATATCATCTATTAGAGCCCAAGGTTCGGAGATCTCCCCCTGCTGCAATTGAGCGCAAAGCGCCACTAAGGCTGGATCCGAACTCCGTGAGGTGCGCAAACGTGCAAATATATCAAATCCAGGCCCAGAGATGGATGATAATTCAGCAGAGTCAGTGCTGCGACGGGATAGTGCGTCGGCCACTATATTAGAGGTGCCTGGTTTGAACTCAACTACAAAGTCAAAGCCGAGTAGTTTGCCGACCCAGTGATGCTGAGGAATAGTGGACAGGCGTTGGTCTAAAAGAAATTTGAGAGATTAATGGTCCGTACGAACCACGAACGCTCTGCCCCATAGATAAGGTCTCCAATGACGTATAGCCTAAACCAAACCAATTAGTTCCCTTTCATATGCTGCCAAAGAGTGATGTCGAGGTGCCACGGGCCTACTAAAGAAGGCAATGGGCCCATTGTTTTGGTGGAGAACAGCCCCGAACCCGGCCCCTGAAGCGTCGCACTCGACAATAAAAGGTTGCTGGAAATCCGGCATCTGAAGCACTGGGGCTATGGTGATGGCAGTTTTGAGAGTAGAAAAGGCTGTAGAAGCTTCAGGTGACCACAAGAAACTGCCCTTTTGTAGTAGCTGAGTCAAAGGGGCAGCGATAGCTCCAAAATTGTGGATAAAGCGGCGATAGTAACCCGCTAATCCTAAAAAACCTCGGAGAGCACGAACGGATGATGGCTGGGGCCACTGTGTAACAGCTTGGATCTTTTCGGTGTCCATGGCGACACCTTGGGCTGAAATGACATGCCCGAGATACCCCACTGATTCAGCCCCAAAGGTGCACTTGGATTGCTTCAAAAATAGATGATGCTGCTGCAGGTGAGCAAAAATCAGGCGGATATGCTGGAGATGCTCCGCCCAAGAGGTACTGTAGATCAGAATATCATCGAAGAAGACCAGCACAAAGCGACGAAGGTACGGCCACAATATGTCATTCATTAGGGCTTGGAAGGATGCCGGAGCGTTGGAGAAGCCAAACGGCATGACAAGCAATTCGAATAGGCCCTGATGTGTCCGGAAGGCCGTCTTGTGAATATCATCTGGATGCATCCGGACTTGATGATATCCTGAACGCAAATCCAGTTTGGTGAAGAACCTCGCTCCGCGGAGCTCATCGAAAAGCTCCTCCACTACAGGGATGGAAAATTTATCCTTGATGGTTTGTGCATTAAGTGCACGGTAATCAATGTAGAAACGCCATGAACCGTCCCGTTTCTTGACCAAAAGAGTTGGGGAAGAAAAAGCGGAAGTGCTTCTCCGGATTACCCCCTGTTGCAACATGGCTTCACATTGGCGTTCGAGCTCATCTTTCTGGGTATTGGGGTACCGATATGGTTGTACCACGACAGGGTCTGATCCGGAAATAAGACAAATTCTATGATCATGGGCTCGAGGAGGTGGTAAGCCACGGGGTTCCCGAAAAATGTCTTCAAATTCCTTTAGTAACTGCGGCAGGAGCTCTTGACCTCTGGAGCTGCGAGCTTGGGGTGTAGAATGTCTTGGTAGGCCCGTGCCGGCAAGACAAATTTCCTCTTCCCCTTGTTGAAAAGTCATTGTATGCCGACTAAAATCCCACAGAACTGGACCTAGACCGGCCAGCCACTTGGTCCCTAGGACCATCTCATAACCGCCCAGGGAAATCACGTAAAAGTCGACAGAGAAATCCAAATTGTTGATACGAATTGGTACCCCCCGGAATACTCCGGTGCAAGATACCCGATCCCATTGGCCAGCGTTACCCCAAGGCCGGGGTGTGATGTAAGCGTGCTGGGAGACGGCTAGCGAGATCTTCGCTGATGAAGTTGTGGGTTGAACCTGAATCCACCAGAGCGGCCACCTCAATTTCTGCAATGCAAACCTTTAACTGCATGGTCTCACATAGTCGGAACCCCAAGATGGCGTGTAGTGAGATGAGTCCTTCCTCGGCCGGAATATCACCCTCCGAATCTTGTTCGGGTTCCTCATTGATAGCAAGAATCGCGAACAGTTTCTTGCATTCGTGGCCCTTTACCCACTTTTCATCACAATTGAAAGTTAAAAAATTGAAAAGAAGATTCGTCGGCGCTTTTCACCATCTCACTAGAGTTAGCCGCTTGAAAGTTCGCTGGGATGACTGTGCTTGAGTAGGTGGATCAGCAATCTGTGGAGCCATAGGGGCCGTTATCGTCTTAATCGCTTATACCGACGCTGATTTCGCTGGGTTTAATGTGGCTAATAAGGGCGTTAACTTCTCCACCTGCGGGCTATATCCATAGCCTCATCTAAGTCAGCTGGGTGCTTCATCTCAACTTCTGATCGTAGGGGATCTAGGAGGCCAAATGTAAAGAGATCCACCTCCTGCTTTTCAGATAATTGTTCGGCATGGCAGAGACGGGTGAGAAATTGATCCTCATACTGCTCCAGTGTTCCCGTCTTGCATAAAGCAGCAAGTGCTCCCAGGGAGTTGCCATTTGATTCAGGGGGCGCGCCGTAACAGGCGGCGAATTCCGCTGATTAGGCGTGCCATATCGTCGTTCACCTTGGCGAGTATACCACATCTGTGCTCGCCCAGTGAGGTGGTATGATGATGTGGCTACCTTGGCACCTTCCTTGGTCTTCGTCTCGAAAAAATTGCTCGCGACACCATGGAAACGGTCGCCTTGCCATCATATGATGGAAAATCCGGCGATGGGGTTTGGGTGGTCTTGGAAGGTCGCCTCGTCGACCACGCCACGCGACACGGCGCTTGGAACGTCTTTGGCGCTGTGCAGATCTTTCGACGGTTACTCGCGAGTCTCTTCGTCGCCTCCACATGGGCGAGCTGGACGCGATCTGTTACCGACGACCGTCGCCGGCACGCCTTATACCGAAAGCCGACCGCGGCGAAGGCTCCTCAGACGGACAGCGTCAGGCGAAGAAAGCGCGGTGTGTGCGGCTGCGTCGACCATGGTTGGAAGCGAGTAGCGAGTCGCGCGTCGCGTATCGTCGCCGGCCCTACTTCCGTGCCGCCCGCCATGGAGCTCCGACACGGCGGGGTCTCCGATTTCCGGAGCTTCGTCAATCTCGTCGCCAATCGTTGGCTGCTCCTCCGCTAGGGTTTTGCCACGGCCGACCTCCAGCCGCATTATTGTGAGGTGGTGTGCTTGCTGTTGCTGGACGACGTCGCGAAGGGAAGACTCGATCTGGTTGATCTTATCAAGCCCAGGTTTGATTTCCGCAAGGAAAGAGCCCAGCGCCTATTGAAGATCGGCCGCAGTGATTGCTCCCTGCACGACGTCGCGTGATTGGTCGCCGGCCATGGTGGAGATCGTGATCCTTAGCTCTGAAACCAAATATTGTCACGAATTGGAGAATTTGCTGGCTCGCCCGGGAAGAAGGAGATGGAATCTCCTAATGCCCGTGCAGCGGGTTAAATTCCCAAAACTTCGATATTTTATTTCTCCCTTAAAGGGCCTATTTATAGCCGGGCTAAGGCTTTACAAGTCCTAATAGAATAAGGACTTCTTATCTATCTCTAACTGGACTCCAACTCCTAATAGAATAAGGACTCCTTATCTATCTCTAACTAACTGCTGCCAATCTGCTGCTTAATTGGTCTTAGGTCTGTGCCGGACCCGACTTGGGCTGTTGGGGATCCGGCACAGGCCTGTTGGGCCTGTTTTGGCACCTATAGGTGCTACCAAAGAACCTATCTCTGACAAAATAATGACAAACTTCCACAATGGCGGTTTTGTGCATGTTGCAGGTTTTCTAAAGCATAAGAATCATAACTTTGGAACGTGGAGAACAAAAAAATATGGGAGTACTAGCAAAATGTCACTATAGAAGAGGCACTAGCACATATTAGTTCATAATTTCAAGTGAATGTTTATCAATCATCATGCCTTGGTCAAATATTGTCTGCTCATAATTGGTTAAGGCAAATAAAAAGAAAAATGAGAAGCCGCTGTGCATCAAGAATTTCAGTCATAGCTGTCACAATTTGGAGTAGGAGTTTAGGTGCAGACGGTTGCACATTTTTGTTAAGCAAAGCTGTTTTCTTTCTCTAACTTCTCGGCATAATTGCTGAATGGGGATTACACAAGACAGCTTGCACATATAAAATATGACTGTTTAATTGTTGAATTATACAGTTTTATTGTTCTCAAATTATAGCCACAAAATCCTAATAAATTGGCAAAAATATGCTTCATAAGTCATGATGCCATAGCCTCTGCGAAGAAGAAATTTAAACAATCAACTGAACAGAAACAATGACCAAAATTGGTTTATCAAGGTGGTAGTCCAAGAGCTATGTAGATGACATACCTAAAAGATGGTAATACAAGCTCTGACGAATTAATGACTTTGCCATGCTCTGAAGTGCCAATTATATGATCGTAAGCTTCCTAGAAATAGTGAGAACAATACATAAAAAAATATTTCTATATGACACAATGACATGGCTGAGATCATGAAAAATTACCTTGTATCGTGAATCATTGAAAACACCACTTAAATTTGGAGCATATCTGACTTTGTAACCCCAATATAGTCCCATTTCTTCACTAGGAGAGGAAGGGAGAACAACTTTCCTTATGCAAGCTAGATGCAAGCAAAAATGCAGTTACAATCAAATGGCAATACAAGTATACAACATAGATATATTTCAAGTTAATAAGACAAAACTCGAATAGATGTATGCCATAAGAAGATCACAAGTATAATAAAATGATGTCTGGACTAAACATATTCTTAAGTTTAAAATTGAAATGACCATAACTCTCCTGAATATACTAATTGAGGATACCTATAGTTCTACTAATTCCAGTAATGAGAACCCATTGGAGTGAAATTGGCCCAAAATTGGAAGAGAATGCAATGGGCTTTTCACGAAGGGAAAATTAATACAGACTGCTGAGTGCAATGCTTAGAAAGGATAATTAAAGAGGGTCTAGATTGCACAAAATATGTTGAAATCCCTCATATATAAAAAACCTCTAGATAAAAGAATATCAATAGAATCATATTTATTGCCTGGAATCAATGAAGCAAATCATTTACCTGTTGTAATGTCACGGTTGGTTCCCATGGCTACAGTTACTCTTTGCCCTGGTTCTAGGATTTGCTCAACCAGCACATTCTGCAGAATTATGATAAAGTATAATTAGTGCTGAGTCCATTTGATATTATAGTGATCATTTATTGTATATATGATGAATTTTCTTGTATCTATGAGAATAAATTATAGAAACTTAATATGTTAAACAATAAATGAAGGCTTGTCCAACAGCAGACAGGCAGCTACCCAGGAGACCAGGGCCTTTGTTTGCCCTAGCTTAAACATATCTTATAAGCAGTCTTATTTGGATTACATAAAATAAGCCAAATAAGCTTAGATTTTATAGAATATAAATATAAATTCAGTACAGTTGTTTTGGGTATGCTCAACTCATGAAAACTTGTATGTTCATAGGTTTGATAGGCATCCAACTAGATTCAGCTTCTTTTGAAGTAACCTAAGTGTTTTGGGTATGCTCAACTCATGAACACTTGTATGTTCATAGGTTTGATAGGCATCCAACTAGATTCAGCTTCTTTTGAAGTAACCTAAGAGCACTACAACCCCAGGAATAAGTTTACTATTATGCGCTTGGCTTGCGTTTATTTGGATGGTAAGCATAATATTACGCCCCTTAGTTCAAGCACATTTAGAGCATCCATAATCAAATAACTGAAATCAACTGAGGTAAACACTCTACAAGCCTCTTTTTCCAGTTTACTAAGCACTACACTAATAAGTTTTTTCCATACTTGGCTCAAGCTATTTCAAAGCAAAAGCGTAGCCCAAAGAGACACTTGTTCTTGAACATTTCATTTTTCATATCAACATATTTCAGGGATTCTCAAATTTACAAACATGATAGATTATCAAAGTGAAAAACCATTACTCATGGTGGATTTCATAGCTTCAAGTATCCAAATATTGGCTTCTTTTATACATTGTAACCTACATAAGCATCACAGGTATCATAGCGCAAAACCCTTCCTTAACAGGAATTATGGTGATGATGTAATAAGATGCTTCTAAAGCATGAGGATATGTTGATTGCTGTTATATTTGTCTTAAACATAACACAACCTTTCATATTAATTTAGAATTAAACAAGTATTTTAATAATCTCAGCCTCATGACAACTAAATTAGTATGTGAATTCCACAATTCACACTAGACTTACGAGGTTGAGGACCAATGTCTGTCTAGCCCAAGAAAACCTTTGCATGTCTCCATTACCTTTTGGTTTTAATTTCAATATCCCCACCACTAAAATTGGATCCGCCACTGCTTCTAGGATTTATTGCAAGTCCGTAACATGTTCGGCCATTAGTATAGCCACTGCTTCTAGGATTTATTGTAAGTCCGTAACATGTTTGGCCATTAGTATAGGGATGTAACTTCAGCAAGATTCATTCCTAGAACAAAATAATGATTTCATGACAAGAAAGTTTTTATGGCAGAAATTGATGAGTTTTGCCAATATCTCTACTATTAAAAAGAGCCTAACGGTGAGTGCTAGTCCGTTCTACATCTGAACTCAACCATCCAATCCTTCAATCCAACAGTTTGGACACTGTAAGGATACTTTATATTTGTTTAGTTTGCTTTCTTATTTTAGTGTAATGCATTTTAGGAAGCGCTGTGCAACTTTCTTATTTTAGTAAACTTTTGATGAGCTCAACATAACAGATTATATGGCATAGAAGCACGCACAATAGAGCATGGAAGCCATGCTATATGCGGAAGCATGACGATGCCGAATGTGAAAGCGGAGTTAAGGGCGTGAGCCAAACATGTCAAATATGGCGTAGTAAAAAAGTAATATAATATTTGTTTAAAAAAAACCTAAATAAGCTTGCTTGTAAGGAAATTGGCTTACTTGACTCGTGTCCCTGGCTAGATTGCTTGCTGCCATGAAGTAATACAAAATCTCAAGATATGGTTTTGTTGCAACCCCATTAGCCATTAGGAGTGATACAATTATTATGATCGATACATATGTTATTTTTTTTCAAATAACATTCACAGAAGTCTAAAAGACTATACCATCATTTATAAAAGAACAGACAAGCAGATTCCCAAGGGTTACATAAAACTTGTCCCATCATATTTTTTTTAACTCAATAAAAGTCTTCCCCCTAAAATACCTGTTCTGGACAACAAAAAAATTGATATTAAAAAACATACCTTACTCAGTCCGACATCAACAAATGTCCTCTGATCCCCATTCAATGTTACACCTGTCTAAATTCAGTATGCTGTAAGCACTTTGTTGAATCAGACATGCGAAAATTGTGAAGTAACAGAAACTTATCCAATAGAAACATTTAACCAAGATTCAATAAAATAATTAGAACAAATTCTATATTAATAATATTCAATTTCCTTTCATCAGCTTAGCAGCTCAAAAAGATGCCTTTCTGCACTTCTGCACTGCAGCTGGAGGTTGACAGCTGAAGGCGAGGCATCGGCCGACTTGGAGGAGGCAGGGGGCAGCAGCTGGAGATGCAGGCTAGAACGGACAGGCGAGCAGAGAAGTGGCACACGGTGAGGACGCGGGCAGGAGGCTGCGGCAGAGGCGGAGCAGGATGGCCGGTCTGGGGCAGGGTGGAGCGCGATGAAGGCAGAAAACAGAAAGGAGATGGGGCACTGGCTGGGGCTAAGAGCAGGAAAGCGGCGGCTGCTGGGAATGACGACAGGCCTGGCAAGGGAGGAAAGGGTTAGGCTAGAATAGGACCATGGGTCGATTTAGAAAAGCGCAAAGGGGTTTTATGCAAAAGCTAAGGGTTGGGGCGGTCAGATGTGCTGCAGCACGCGATCGAATGGCTGGCAACAAAAAATGCGACATGGCTCGCTGGCTGAATTTAAGCCGACGTGCTCGCTGGGGAAGCCACAAAGGTGGAAGCAGATCAGGGCATGAATGTGGACCAACCAAAACACGCAACCAAACCACCCATGCTAAGAGCTATAAACTAGCAAATTCGCTTCGCGCCTGGGGGTGTGGGCTCTACGTCAAAATGGAAGAGAACTTGGAGAAGACATTCCACAACTATGCAGCCTGCCTGTATCCAGGAATCTGGGAAACCTGGGAGCCATGAACGCTTGGGTGGATCCATCAACGAGGCTCCAACAATTGGCAGCCTCAAGGCTAATAAAAATTGATAGATAGGAGAGGCAGCATTCTGCAAAAGCAACCATTCTACATCCACAAAATCATATTATCAATAACAGTTCAATCAGGCCTACTGAAATACCAGAACAAAGACCATACAAAGTTTTGCCTTGATAACATGAACTAATAAGAGTCTTAAATGGTGGCAGTGATTAACCATTAAATCCTGGAATACCGTTGTGCGACCATGAAGAATAAAAAGGGCAGGTGCAAGCCTTACATGACTGTACTCTAATTTGCAAAATGCACAGCTGTGGCCATTACATCAAAGGGCATAAAATTTGGTGCTTTGTTCGAAATGCTGACCATGCGTTGCAAATTTACTAGAAAAATAAAGGTATGAGGTTCTATTAAGAATCTACTAGAAGTTGTAGAACTCATATTTAACTATTTAGGTAAACTCTTTTATCGGAATGGTATTCTACTTCAAATTCTGACCACCACGGTTCAAAATTGATACCAATGGCACTGCAAGAGATATATCACCTTCACGAAATGCAGACCACTCATGCTTGCGGACATGGTGTGGCGCATCGAGCGGCGGAAGCAAACCCTGCATACAAGAAGCAGCACAGAGAAATTAGCACCTTCAGAATTCCCCCACATATCAAGGCAGCAACATTCTTCATCATCTTACCACAAACTTCAAGTTCTTGTGCATAGGGAAAAGGCGGCGGCGCAGGTACTGTGGTGTCTCCAGGTACTCTAGTATCCGAACAAGGAACCGCGCACCACTCTCTTCACCTTCACCGCCGGCGCTATTCTCCACCGTGGGATTGCTGTCGAAGACAACGACCTCGTCGATGCGGAAGACGGTCGCTGCGCGGGCGATCTGACCGGCCAGCTGAAATAGGAGAGGTGCTCTTATAAGCATCCCTACTGCAAGAATCGGTGGTTGAAGGAGTAGCGATAGGGAGAAGGAATACTGACGAGAGTGGCAAGCTCGAGGGATTGGGCGTTGTCGATGATGGAACCGGCGACAGCGATGCTCACCGTCGGCTTCCGCTTTGGATCCGTCTTCGCCTCCTCCCTCTCCTTGTTCTGCTTCTTGTCCTTCTTCTTGTGAGCTGTTTCTTCCTCAGCCATTGCGGCGGCGCAGTCGTTTGCTGTGGCATCTTTGCGCTTTCTTTTCTTCTCTTTCATTTCCTTCTTGAGACGGGCCTTCTCGGCTGCCGCTGCCTCGGCGTCTATGGGGTTCATGGCGGCGGGGAGGACACCGTGGTGTTCGGATTTGGGGTTTTGGGGCTCGTCTAGGGAGAGAGGGGTTTTTGCCTCTCCTCTTCAACGGTGCTGTTCAGGGCTTCAGGCTGTCGAACGCGAGTATCCGACCGGTTGTGCGAGCCACAGCACCGTGCGCTAGTCTTGCTATCGTAGGAGCATCATAATACGCGCTCTATAACGAGGAACAATATTCACCCCGATACGGTAGCAGCAGGGAATATTTTAAAGTACAGTATAAAATATAAAAAAAATTTATAGAGATAAATAGAGTATGTAGAGAATAATATTATAAAGTAGAAATTTGAAGTGGCTGATGTGAATACTCTGATGAGTCAGCCCTCCCCAACTGAAATATATAGACTTGCCCATTTATTTAGAAACAATTTCTGAAACATCAAAATTAGGTTTAGTAGCTTGCACACGGCTTGCTTTTCTAGCTTTATTTCTTTTTCTCTGTGGAAAAATACGGCTTTATTTCTTTTTATCTCTGGAAAAATACGGCTTTATTTCTTTTATTAGTTACGAGATATGGAGATCGTGTAGCTTTATTTCTTTTTACTCTCCGAAAAAAATACAAAATCAGTTACGAGATATAGAGATGGTGCAGTTTTATTTCTTTTTACTCTCCAGAAAAAAATACGAAATCGGTTACGAGATATGCAGATCGTGCGAGTTCGATCGTGGCACGTCTTGTGACACGTTCGACCATCAGCTTATCCCGTATATAAATTGTATGGCCACCGCCTGAGTAAGATAGTGAATAGAAGCTAGGGTTTTCGTCTCTTCCAATTTTCTATGCCATCACAGATGGACTACTCTGTCCCACTACGCTGGCATGCACCGGTGATCGCGAGAGCAAGTCTCCGGAACCCGTCGGTCTTGAGATCCTACACCGGAAAAGGGCGAATAAGGTTTTTGGGAAACGCTCTGCGCGACTACTCGCGAACTGCTTCCTCTACGTCGTCGCCATGATCTGTTATGGCTACCACTTCGTCACAACGGAGTCGTCTTCGTTTCTTCCCTGTTTCACTTCCAAGGAAGATCGGTACGTACTGCTCTCTGCCCTAATTAGCAGTTTCCTGCTTTCTCTGTTTACGAATATATTAGAGAGACATATGAATACATTTGTTTCATCTATGTCTACATGTGTATTCGTACTACATGATGTTGCTAGTTAATCAGTTGGTATTCATGATTTATTTGATTAAATTAAACTTAAAAGTGTTGACATCTAACTTTGGAATAGGATGACGATATCTAATGGTGATATTATTAATGGCTATATAATCAACACACATACGCCATAATCCACCTTTCTTAGGTACCAAAATTATAGGGATGGCACATGGACTAAGGCTCTTGCGCAAGTACCCTTTATCAAGTAAATCTTGCACTTAATGTTGAATCTTCTTAGTCTCCTCAGGATTGGTCCTATATGGCGCACAGTTGGGCAATGATGCACACGGAATCAAGTCAATTTGGTGTTTGATTCCCCTAGTTGGTGGCAGCCCCGAGGGTATCTTTTTTTGGAACACATCCTCATACTCCTGCAAAAGGTTAGCAATAGTAGGAGGCAAAGAGGTAGCCATACACCTAATAAAACAAGGCCTCCTTGCAAACCAAAGTATAGTAACAAGAATTATCCACATCCATTTCATGCAAATCTGATTTTGTAGCTAACATACAGCATCTTTCAATTTAATTTTAGCTTTCCTAAAGCTAGATTCTCTATTGTTAAGTGGAGTTAACTCTTTAGCTACAAGTTGGTTTTCACTTTTAGCACTTATTTTCCTGTCTTTTTCAGCTTTCTCTAATTCATCTTTCAAAATGGCAGCGGGGGACATAAGATCTAGCACAATTTTTCTTCCCTTGAATAAGAGAATGTATTGATTATTCCTACCATGATGAGCGGTGTCTCTATCATATTGCCAAGATCTACCTAACAAAATAGAGCATGCTTGCATAGGTATGACATCACAATCAATATGATCATGGTATGAGCTAATAGTAAAGTGCACTCACTACTTTCGTTAACTTTAGCTTACCACTTGAATTGAACCACTGGATGTAGTAAGGATGTGGGTGCTGATTTGTGGTCAAGACAAGCTTCTCGACCATCTCCATGCTAGCAAGGTTTTTGCAACTCTCGCTATCAATGATCACTCGAACTGAATGCTCCTTGACAATGAACTTTATTTGGAACAAATTGTGGCGTTGGTTCTGCTCGCCCACTCCATTTAGGCACTAAGCACACGCTTCAAAATGATGCTAATGTACTTATCCGACATTTCAGTGCCCAAATGCCCCTCGGTGAGGTCATCATCATCTTCACTTGTAGGGTTAGTGACAACCAAAATATGTTCATCCTCAATATCACTAGTTGAGATATACTCACCATCTTCCTTCACAATAAGAGCTCCCTGACTTGGACAATCATGCATGCGTGTCTAAATCCTTTGCAACGATGGCATTGCACATCACGTGTGCGACTGGTGGAAGCGACTGAAGACACATTTTTGGCGGGGGCTTGCATCGTGGCTGACTTGCTTGTCTAGGGAGCTCGCGGAGGAGTTGAAGTAGAGGCAATGGGACGTCCTCGGTTCGAGGATGGAGGTGCACGACTAGAGGGAAGGAAGGTGCTGCCTTGGCTTGCACTTGGCCCGACCGTGAAACACCGGGATCAGACGATCCCTCCGGCCGACATCTCTACTCAACGCTACGGGAAGCAACTTGCGGATAACAAGAGATCATCCCCTCTATCAGCTAGCTTGGCCGATCAGATTACAAACGTCTTAAGAGATCAGTTCAGCATCTAGCCTAAGGGAAGATCATGGTGTACCAGAAACCATACCTGGATTGGATGGACCAGTATGCTTTTCTAGTAGTTTCAAGGTCTCTGATCTCACCAAATTTTCAGGAGACGAATCAACTTCAACCATGGAACACATTGGTCCATTCTTGGCCCAGTGCGGGGAAAGAGACCGATACGACCACCATCGTGTCAGGTTGTTTCCATTGTCCCTGTCGGGACCAGCGTTTACATGGTTTACGTCTTTGCCAACCAACTCTATCAAAACCTGGGCCGACTTGGAAAGCCGATTCCATGAGTACTTGTCAATAGAAGCACGAAACTAAGGATCTCCGATCTCAGTGCTGTTTGTCAGAAGTACGGGGAATCAATTAACGATTACATCAAGCGGTTTAGGGATATATGCAATTGGTGCTATAACGTGGTGCTACCGGATGCCCAGCTAGCCGATTTAGCATATCAAGGCTTGCTATCTCAGATCAGGGAGAAGTTTAGTGGTTAGGAATTCTCCGATCTAAGTAGTTTGGCCCACAGGTATCCGCTCACGAAATCCAATTTGTTGAAAACAAGGAGTTCAAGAACATGTTCAAGAAGGCCGAAGGAAAGGTCAGCTATGTTAATTACACTTCAGACGAAAAAGACCCATCTGACAAAGAGAATGCGGAGGTGAACGTGGCTGAATGGGTCAAAGACAATAAGAAACAACTCATGTGTACTTGGCTCAAACCCTCTAAAAGTCGAGTGGAGATCCAATCGGCAATTGAGGATGGTAGGCTCAAGTTTGAAGACAAAAATACCATGCAAGTAGACGTGAACCCTTTTTCCGTCAACATGGTGGAAGTATCTAACAAGGGGGAAAGAAAAGGTTCAAGCTGACGAATAGGAGAAGCAAGAGCTGGTCTTGCCAAGAGTAACATTCTTTAAGAATGTTATGCAAATGGTTAACTAAAGTATTAAATCTACCATCGGCTCGGTCAATATTTTCACGGACGCTGTCGGCACATCTAGGACTTTAAAACCGAAAGGAAATCTCAAGGTCAGAACATGGTATCAGCTTGAGAGGGATAAGCTGACGTCAAGACCAATGATAAAACCAAAGGTGACGTTCAGCCAGTTGTATGAGAAATATCAGAACCGTGCGTCGTGATCGGTTAAGCGTGAAACACTACCTCGGAGGGAACATGTAAGGAACAAGATCTAGGAGAAGCTGAATATAGAGCATTGGGAATGCCCTTTCTTCCAATTTTGTTGGGAAAGAAGAATGATGCTGCCATCGGTATGGAATTGTCCGATGCAACATTTCCCACCACGATGATACCGGTCCATGAGCCCAAGTCCCAAAAAGCAAAGGGTATCAGCTAAGAACAGAATTGAGGGAAACAGGCCAGAGCCTCAAGAGGCAAGGCTAGAAAGAAGACTTGAAAGGCAGAATCAGGGAGCCAATAGAGTCCAAGCCGCAGTGGGTTCCTGATGGGCTGACCAAGACTTAGAGTAGGCACCTGCAAAGGTTGAGGACTCAGGAACAAAGGGAATCTGAGGTGAAACGAGAGAGAAACAGAGCCTTTAACGAGGTAAAACCAATGGCAGTAAGGAAGGAGTAGCGAAAGAAAGATATATCCAATGAAGAGACTTCTTCTAAAGCTTACATCAATATGGTAGTCATGCTTCTTACCGAATACCGAGTACCTAAGGTATCTACGTCGGACTCCTAAGTATCTGAAGGAGCTTAGTTATGCCTTGGGTCTCAAGAAGCTATATTTAAAAAGCCCAAGGAGCATCGGCATATCAAGCTGTTGTACTTGAAAGGGTTCATCAATGGTAAGCCGATAGCCAGGATGCTGGTAGATGGAGGAGCTATGGTGAATCTGATGCCCTATTCAACGTGTTGAAAACTGGGTAAAACCACAAAAGATTTGGTCAAGACGAATATGGTGCTTCATGACTTCAATGGTGACCCCACGGAGGCTTTGGGGGTACTAATCGTGGAGCTTACCATTGGGAGCAAAACATCGCCGACTGCATTCTTCGTAATCGATGGTAAGGGAAACTACGCCGTATTACTAGGGCAAGATTGGATACATGCTAACTGTTGTGCACTATCGACTATACATCAAGTCCTACTTTAGTGGGATGATGATAGAGTTGAAACAGTGCACGCTGACATGATTGCTCATGTCGCAATGGCTGATACTGATGTTATCTGGCCACTTGGTGATATCGAGTGCCTGTCTGGAGAAGTGTTGGAAGATTGTGACTTCATCAACAACAGTCAATCTGGCTTTGAAAGGACCGGGATGTCGCCTAGAGAGGGGTGAATAGGCGATTACAAAATTTAAACACTAAATTAAACACAGCGGAAACAATATGTTCGGACCGTCCGAATTATACCTCGAACTATCCGAGTACTTCGGATAGTCCGATGTTTTATTCGGATAGTCCAAATGATACAGAGTGAGAAAAGGTACAAAAGTAAATCTAGGCTCTTCAAGGGAAATTACCTGCACCAAAGATAGTTCACAAGTAAGTATAAGTGTAGTAGTATCACACAAGACAAGATAATCAATTCAATTGTAAAATAAGCAAGTAAATCAAACTTGAGAGTAGAAATGAAAAACCACGAGTGGAGAGGAGACACGTCGATGTTTGTTCCTGAAGTTCGGATCCTTGAAGGGATCCTACGTCTCCGTTGAGGCGGCTCGGTCACACTTGAGCCGGGGTCTTTTTCAACCCTTCCCTCACCGGTGTTGCACAATGCACTTGCCGGTTTCACTCCTTGATTCCTTCCCTTGCGAAAACAAAATCGGGCTTTCACAAAATTGACACGGCGCACCACACAAAACTCGGTGGCTCGTGACCAACTCCTAGCCGTCTAGGAGTTCTCAACCTCCAAGAGTAACAAATGCCACGAAGAATGAATTTGGAGATGAACTCAAGTGCTCAAAGATCAACTCTTGCTCAATTCACACTCACACCTCCTCCAAACTCTTCCCAACCCTTTATCCCAAGGGGATCACCTAGATCGAAGAGTGGAGGGGTCACTAGGGCTCAAGAACACACTAATTTCACAAAGGAATCACCTCCTAACCTTTCTCCCAATTCTCCCTCAATCCCTCCTTCCAACTCTTCCAAACCCTTCTCCAAAGGGGATCACAAAGATCTAAGAGTAGAGAGGTTCTAAGGGGCTAAATAAATAACACACAGATAGCTCAAGGAATGATGGTATAACGGCTATTTGCAAGTGGGGAGAGAGAGGGGTTTAAATAGAGGCTTCCACGGATCTGACCGTTACAGACAGTTCTGTGTAAGTTTGGATATTCCGAGTAAATACTCGGATACTCCGAATAGTACAAGTAACAGAGACAGAGAGACCCAGTTCGGATAGTCCCAACAAAATCTTTGGATAGTCCGAGTCATTCGGATACTCCGAGTAAAATCTCGGACAGTCCGAGGGCTGAAAACAGCCACTGCACACCCCGACGAAAATGGGCATAACCTTTGACTCCGGACTCCATTTTGGATGATCTTAGACTTTACGGAAAGTTAAGAACAAGAGCTACATAACCAACAAGGTCTCACACCTCAAATCCCAAGGGATAAATGCAGAACTCACAAAGAAGACAAGGGAGACCTACAACTCTCACTTTCCGACACCACCAACACCACACTCTCTCTAGGTTTCACTAGGATGGATCACTTGAGCACTTGACACATCTAGAAGTTATTCTCCATCACATACCTCTTAATAGTACGGCAATCCTTAGACTCAAATTAAATCAAAGATAATACAAGTCTAGGATAATCACTTGCCGTCTTCTTTCTTCATTTTGCATGATGACCTTCGCCAAAGGATTGATGAAGCCTTCGCCTTATCCAACTTGACTCGATTCACCTCATGAGACTCTCGTCCTATCGACCTTGACTTGATCATCCTCCCCGACGATCTCCACACCAAGTCAATCTTGACTTAGTCCTCAACTCTTGATAACACCGTCGTCTTGTTGACCTCGGCTTAACCGTCATCCTTTAACATACATTCGTCATTACACATAATCAAGGGACCTAATTCTTTCCAAACCACTCATGAAAGACATTAGTCCAAAAGCTCAATAGATATGAATAGATTGATATTTGTGAGCAACTAAGTACAACAAGTGTTTCATATAAATAAGCACAATATTAAACGGAAACACTTGACATAGAAAAGATCTCTACTAAGTGCATCATGATGAATATGTTATGGAGCTAGATGCACCAGAGAGATGATTGCCAATATGATGAAACAATTAAACCAGGACAAGGATCACAATCTTTACTAAAAGAGCACATGATAAAATATATAAGAATTACACATGTACATTTAATATTTAGAGCATAAGCAAATATGTGATCCAACTCTAGATTAAACTTCATCAAAGGAAGTGCATGAGAAGATATACAAACAAGACAAGCATGCACCAAGTCAATTTATAGCAATATGAAGTTCAAGACTAATTAAGACATGCATACTAGAAACAAGACACATATTGAACTCAAGTGAGTATATATGCATAAATAGATATGAAATGAACCAATGTGCATATATAGGCAATATGTTACTTAGACCTCACTATGCATTTGCAAAAGAGCAACGCAATAATAAATATAGAAGGGATACCGAGATTGCATGCCTCATCTTTGCTTATTCAGTTGACCTAAAGAGTTCTTCCATTTGGATGAGACTAAAATAATCTTAGCAACAAACTTGTTAGTCTCAAAATACAAATAAATACATACAAGAGGTTTGACATTAGGCAAGCACTAACTCAAGCATTTACACATTTACTAATAATTGTCATTATATGTGTTTGTCATTAATCACCAAAATCACTTATGTGCCTAGATGCACTTTCAGGCTTCAAGCTGATGGTGACTGAAGAAAAAATGGAGGGAGTTACCACATGCTTATGGGATCTGAAGCCATAGAAATTTTCGAAGAAAAGTTAGGCCAAGGGTTTATGTCGACTGATGTTCTAGAAGAAGTCGACATAGGCGATGGTAAAAAGGAAAAGGCCAACTTTTGTAAGCTCTCGGTTGTCCGACAAGCTTAAAACTGAATTAATAAAATTGCTGAAAGAGTATCGTGATTGCTTTGCTTGGGAGTACCATAAAATGCCTAGCTTAAGCCGGTCGTTAGTGCAACATCGGCTACCAATAAAATCTGGTTTTAAACCATTTAAACAAGCGCCAAGAAGGTTCCATCCCGAGATCTATGATGCAATCAAGTCAGAGATCAAGCGACTCCTTCAGGCTCATTTCATCAGGCCTTACCGATATACGGAATGGATTTCTAACATAGTTCTAGTTAAGAAGAAAAACGGGAAGATTAGAGCATGCATAGACTTCAGGGACTTGAACAAAGCAACCATGAAAGATAAGTACCTAATGCCTACTGATATGCTCATCAATGCTCTGTCTGGCCATAAGATAGTTAGCTTCATGGATGGCAATGCGGGGTACAATCAGATTTTTGTGGCTGAAGACGATATTCATAAAACGGCGTTCGGTGCCTGGGTGCTATTGTTCTATTTGAGTGGGTCGTTATGACTTTCGGATTGAAGAATGTCGGAGCTACCTACCAACGTGCAATGAACTCGATATATCACGAGTTGATCGGTTTGCTAGTAGAAATATACATTGATGATATAGTTGTCAAATCCCGTGAAAAGCATAAGCATATAGCCGATCTCCAAAGGGTTCTGGAGAAAACTAGGGCGTTCAGCTTAAAGATGAATACGCTCATGTGCGCTTTTGGTGTATCGGCTAGGTAGTTTCTGAGGTTTATGGTGCATGAAAGGGGGATTGACGTCAATCAGCAGAGGGTGGATGCTATAATGAAGTGCGAAGCCCCTAAATGCACAAAGGATCTCCAGAGGTTGATTGGTATGGTCAACTATCTCCGACGGTTTATATCTAACTTGTTTGGACACCTTGAGGCATTTACGCCTCTTTTAAGGTTAAAAGCTGATCAACAATTTGTTTGGGAGAAGAAACATCAGGAGGCCTTCAACGACATAAAAAAAAAATACTTAGCTAGCCCTTCGGTGTTAGCGACGCCTAAAAAGGGGATCCTATTTATATTGTATATATCGGTTGAGGGTGATTCAATTGGCGTAGTCTTGGCACAGGAAGTAGAAGGCAAGGAAAAGGTGATATTCTATCTAAGATGACGACTTATCGATGCTGAAACGAGGTATTCTTCGGTAGAGAAGCTATGCTTGTGTTTATACATCGCCTGTATCAAATTAAGACATTACGTCTTGGCTACTAAGTGCAAGGTAATTTGTAAAGCTGACATGATAAAATATATGCTGTCCACGCCAATATTGAAAGGATTGTTGGGAAAATGGGTGTATGTACTTATCGAATATGATCCTTATCAAGAAATTAAGAGTTCGAATTTCCAAGGTTTGACAACCTCTCCTTGCACGTATCAGGTTACTTACTATTAGCGAAAGCATAGCGCAGGAGGATCGCAATGCTGGTCAGAATCAAGGGGCAAGTCGCGCTGAGCTAGCAAAGGTTATCGGCTCAGTAACTAAGAGTCCTGTTACGGACGACTGACGGCGTTAATGGACGCAACCAGAGTAAGGATTTACGAATAGGACATTTAAAACACTGGATGAGTTAAGTCGATGACATTAGCTACTAGTATTTTGTATTTTGCCAGAAAGGGGTAGTATTGTATTTACTAAACATAGGGTATAAGGATCGCGCGCGATTTAAGTGTCTTGAGGAGGTCTCAATGGATTGCTCGAAACAGGATGTTGCGGAGTTTGATCGTGCCTTCTAGAGTTTCTAGAAATTGGAAGGGATCGAGTATCGGTGCCTTGGTGCAAATCACCTAGTGCCTCTGCAGCAATCAGAAGGCTCAGTATTTCGCAAAGCAATCAACGACAAATACATAAAGAAATACTATCCTAGTATATGGATCGGCTCTTGAAAACAATCTACTTAAAGCTGATCTAGTTTGCAATAGCTGACGTAATGAAGCGCTGCCTTTAGAACTATCTCAAAAACGTTGTTGCAGATTAACAAATAAGTAAAAATATTAGATCAAGAGTAAGAAAGTTTGGTACATCGGGTAAAAGGCATTTAGCCTAGTTCAAGGAAAATTGCAAAAGATCGGCTCGTAAAGCCGAAGGAAGAAAGTACAAAGTCGATTATTCGGAATCGACTCGAACCGGAGATGGACAGATGACCTTGGAGATGACTGTCGCTGCTGATACCAGGATCTTCTGGACTTCCCAAATGATTGCCTCATCGTCTTTATCCAATACTAGGCCTTCTTTGGGATTATTGTCCTCCATATATCGGTTCCACCCTTCACCTTTTTGGGAGATGAACTTATAGGAAACCGAGAGCGTATAAGCCGATGGTTGCTCTCCATCAGGCCTAAGGCCGTACAACATTGCAACATGAAGAAGGGTTGGTCAGATTGGTCCTAGTTTTAGCATAAAAGCATTGAACGTGTCAAACCAGAAGTAACCGGCTGAGGCTAACATGGGCTCATTGGCAGTAGGAAAGTACATGGATAGGAGAAGGCAATAGGCTATTCCTATGCACTCCCATTCAGATTTCTTGCTAGCTGATACTCGAATGAACCAGTTTCGCTATCCAGCTAGCTCAGTTGACCAAGATCTAAAGTTGTCTTTCCTGTCCTCTACAATCACACCTGTAGCAAACAAAGGGAGACGGGGAACATCCAGATTAATGATATCCGATGATGAGAGATCTCCTACTGGACCAAGAGTGAAGGTAAGCTCCTCAATTCACTTAGCCTAGCTACTTCATCTCTTACCCCAATGCTAGAACCAGTCCGCATTGTAACATATCACAACCATACACACACTGGCATGCCAGGCCTCAACTCAAGGTTATGTTCATGTATGTCTTGTCTTGGTGAATCTTGGTTCAACGTTCCGGGGCCATTAAGCCCGAAATAAGTAATAGAGACCTTGATAAGCAAGTTTTAGCCTAGACTTAAGGAGTCTAATCAGTTTTAGTAGTTTTCCCTATCTCGGCTAAACAAGGATATGATCATCAAGACAGTCATCAATTGAATCAAATGACGAATGACATCATCAGTGCGATACATTCATGGTAAGTGAACAATCAATGGACAGGGCATGATATCATCATCATGATTAACAAATAGGCATATCATAATTTAAGAGCATGCAATTTGATACTTTAAAAGAAATACTTTAATAAATTGGGTATCAATATGGTCTAACTAGATATTAACTCGCCTTGGTCCTGAGAGTAGAGGGGGTCTTCTTGCTGTTTTTTGAAATGTTCCACGTGCTCCTCAACGTCTAATAACGGAACATAATCGGCAATAAATAACCAAGGTGCAGCAAGAAAGAATGATGCATGTGATGCAACGTGCTTATCTTAGCATTCGAGAAGTGTTGATAAGAACTAAATTTCGTATCGAGCAAGTTCAATGGGTCTACTGATATTATTATTCCTACGAATAACAACGGTGGCGTGAACGTTTATGATTATGATATGCGATGATTGGGGATGCATAATACTATCCAATAGTTTGCCCATATAGGAGAAAATAGGACTTTGTACTTTAAAAGGTATTCAACAAGTGCGAGAGTGATTCTAGTAAACAATTTTATTTGAAGTATTTCTTTATTAGTAGGCTATTGAATTTACAAATATTAAGTGGTGTGGTTTATACTTAAGTGTACTTTCTGGACAGAGGATTAGTATTTTTAGAATTTCCTTGATCTGGTTCTATCAGCTAACACATGATTATATACACTAACCAACATCGTTCACAAGGTTAATTGTTGGAGCACAGGTGACTAGGGTTCATAATATCAAGTTAACAATTTTTTTCTAGGTCCAAAGAAGTCATATATATTTTCTGGAATTTTCTTAGAATTTTCCTAGTTTATTTACTATTTTAAATAAATAGAAAGCAATCTCAGCCATTATTTTCATATAAGAAATAACTAGAATAAGCCTATTTATTTTAAATAGAGACAATACTTTTTTTAATGTTCATGATTATATTTTTATAAAATCAAAAAGGTCCTCTAGTATTTTATCATGAATTTTCTACAATTTTTTTGGAGAATTCTAGCTATTTTTAATAAATCTTTTCTATTAACTCTCTTTATTTTAATTGCTAAATCTAGGAAAATCCAGATGAACAGTGATGGGCCGGCCCACTAATTCTCTGGCAGAGCCAGCCGTGCCGAAGACGCATTTTCTCAAGGCGCAGGCACACGAGGAAGGCACCATCGTGGGGTCGCCTCCACCAAACCCAACATGTGGGACCGGGGCCCACATGTCAGTGGCACATCGAGACACCGCGGGAAATATTTAAACCAACGAGCACCTGACAGCTGGGGCCAGCCAGTTAGTGACACAACTTGAGGAGGCTTGGAATGGCTTGGTGACGAGGAGACAGAAAGCAAAGGCGGCGCGCTCACGGGGATAGCCCTCTCCGTTGAGTCCCTATGGAAATCGACACCCACAATGTGTTAGTGACCTCGTGGTGGAGCTCAGGACGACAGGGATTGAAGGATAGACCACCAGAGAAGGAGAAATCAACTTGGGGGTGACCTCGGGCTAGCGGCGGCGGTGCAGGGCTCCCGGGTTACCCATAGCAGAGTAAACCGATTGGCCGCGGCCAGAGCACCGTGAGAACGTGGGGGAGCGAACACGAGCAAGGAAGGAGAGCAAGAAGCTCCGGTTTGAACTAGTGACATCCGCGTGGTGTGGGATGAGTGTGTCCATCACGCATGGCTCGATTATATGGTCGGGGCGAGCTTAGGCCAGTGCCCAATGGTCATGGGGAAGGATGGCGTGGTTGCTAGGGTGTCTCGCGTGTGATTGGCGGGCGAGGGCGGTAGCTTGACCGTGGTTCGGCTTGAACCCACCTAAGCTGCCGATCGCTTGTGATGCGCGGCGTGCAGTCTAGTCAAGAACACGCCACTTCAAAGACAATCGAGCGCGTAGGCGTACGATGAGATTGGGCGACCAGTACGGTGCAAAAAATGGCGAAGAGCGCTGACACAAAGGGCTTGGTCGGCTTGCAGTGCAGCGGTGAAACGATTCGGCGTGGGTCGATCGGGCGAGGCGTGGGGGTCTCTAGGCCAAGGCGACATGCACAAGCAGCCAAGGGACGATCTCCAGGGGAGATTCTAGGCAGAGGCGTGGTGAATGCGCCGATGAAGTCACCCATGGTGAACCGCAACACAGCTGCTCGACGGAATGCCTCAAGAGAAGGAAGAAAGAGAGACTGCCATGTGGATCCCATCATGGTCAATTTTGGTCAACACTCGATTCAAGTTGTCACTTAGAGTCCTCACTAGTGTATAGAATTTTTGTAGAATTTTAGTGTGATTTATCTTATTTATATCCATACGTATGTATATATATAGATATGTACATATGTACACACACACACACACACACACACACACACACATATATATATATATATATATATATATATATATATATATATATATATATATATATATATGAGACTTAGAGTGATACCTAAAATCACTAAAGTTCATCATAAGATAGGATTTGTTAAATTTTGAAATTCTTACCTGTGACCTAAGATAAGGTTTTTCTATAATTCATGCAAACTAATTAGCTAAATTATCCTTATATAAATACAAACATCATCAAGCTTGTATCTAATTTTTAAAACAAAAATGACCATAAGGAGAATACCACTTCATGTTCCAGGCATTTTAAGATGTTTCTCAAAATACACAATTTTGGGCGGTTACAAATCCCTCCCCCCTAAAAATAAATCTCGACCCCCGAGATTTGCTAGTTCTAATCATCGAACAAATAGGGAAATTCTTGACGCAACTGATCTTCTGGCTCCCAAGAGAGTTGTCCTCCTGATTGATTGTTCCATTGCACCTTGCAAAGCCGAATGGTCTTGTTCTTGAGGTTCTTCTCTCGAGTTTCCAAGGTTTGAACAGGTTCAACTTGATAAGACAGCTTGGAATCCAGGGTGTTTGTGGGTAGTTGAACTATCTCTTCTTCAGGCTTTCTTAAACATTTCTTGAGTTGAGACACATGAAATATGTTGTGTACCTCTCCCAGTTCCATTGGAAGCGCGAGTTCATAAGCATCCTCGCCTTTACGGGACAGAATTCGATATGGCCCCACAAATCTTGGGGCTAATTTACCTTTGACTTAAAATCTTCAAATTCCTTTGAAGGGTGAAACCTTAAGATATACATAGTCTCCAACTTCAAATGACAAGTCAAAGGTTTGAATAGTTCTCTCTGTTTGTCCATCCGTTTCTCCCAATCCGCAAGGAATTCCAAGACACAGGCTCTTAGCATATCTTCTAAGGTTTGAATAGTTCTATCTGTTTGTCCATCCGTTTGTGGGTGATATGCTGTACTGAAGGTCAAGCTAGTGCTCAAAGCGTTATGGAGCTTTTCCCAGAACTTAAAAGTGAACTATGAGCTTCGATCAGATATGATCCTTTTCGGAACTCCATGAAGCCTTATAATTTTAGAGGTTAATAATTCTGCCAGCTTGTTACCCTTGTAAGTGGTTCTGACTGGGATGAAGTGTGCTACCTTCATTAGTCGGTCCACAATGACCCAGATGGAATCATGACCACATTTGGATCAGGGAAGTCCTACAATGAAATCTATAGTAACTTCATCCCATTTTCATTCCGGTATCTTGATTGGTTGCAAGAGTCGTGCTGGTCGTTGGTGTTCTGCCTTAACCATATAGCAAGTATGATAGTTAGCCACGTATTCTGCCACATCTCTCTTCATTCGTGGCCACCAGAATATGTCTTTTAGATCTTGGTACATTTTAGTGCAGCCCGGATGCATGGAAAAAGGTGATTCATGGGCCTCTTTTAAAATTCCATCCTTCAGTTCCTGATCATGGGGCACAAAGATTCTCTTGTCCATCCAGAAAACTCCTAGTTCGTCCTTGACAATTTTAGCTCCATGACTTTTGGCCAAAAGTCCATCCAGTCAAAGAGTACTAGGGTAGTTCACTTGTTTATCCTTGATGCCGTCAAACAAATCTAGTTGAACCGTTAGGTTGGCTAGAACTCCTGGTTTTACCAGATTCAAGCACAGTTTACTTAATTCCGTCTGCAGATGCTTAGAACCTCCATGTTTCCCATACTATCCTATGAGAATACAATCAGAAAATTACACTAGTTCTTTCTGCTTAAAGCATCAGCTACTAATTAGCCTTTCCAGGGTGATATAGAATATTCAGATTGTAATTCTTGATAATTCGAGCCTCCTTCTCTGTCTCATATTAAGGTTAGCTTGGGTAAACACATATTTCAGGTTCTTGTGATCCGTGTAGATATCACACTGCTTACCCATCAGGAAGTGTCTCTAAATCATGAGTGCGTGAACCACGGCTGCAAGCTCCAAATCATGAATCGGGTAGTTGTCCTCATGCTTGTGAACTTGTCGCGACGCATAAGCTACAACACTACCATCTTGCATTAAAACACATCCAAAACCATGCCGTGAAGCGTCACAATATACCTCATACTTCTTGGTGATATCTGGAGTGGCAAGTACTGGTGTGGCAGTCAGAAGAGTTTTGAGCTTCTTGAAGCTCTGCTCACAATCTTGAGTCCACTCAAACTTCTTTTATTTCCTCAGCAGTTGGGTCAAAGGTCAAGATATCCTTAAAAATCCTTCTATGATTCGCCGATAATATTCGGCAAAACCCAAGAAACTACGAACTTCCTTAATGGTCGTGGGTGCTTCCTAGTTCATAACCGTAGCTATTTTTGAAGGTACACCTTGATCCCTTCAGATGATATGATATGACCCAAGAAGCTAACGTCACTTATCCAAAATTCACATTTGCTGAATTTTGCATATACAGTTTATGCTCTCGAAGCTTGTCCAACATAGCTCTCAAGTGTTCTTTGTGCTCCTTATCCATTTTGGAATACACAAGGATGTCGTCAATGAAAACGACGACAAACTTGTCCAGGTACTCTATTAGGATCATATTCATGAGATTCATGAAGTAGGCCGGTGCATTGGTTAATCCGAATGACATAACCAAATACTCAAACAAACCATACCGAGTGGTCAATGCTGTCTTCGGTATGTCCTTCTTTCGAGTCTTCACTTGATGGTAACCATATCGAAGGTCGATCTTAGAGAAGCATGTAGCTCCTTGGAGTTGTCCTTGGAGTTGATTAAACAGATCATCTATCCTGGGCAGTGGGTATTTGTTTTTTATGGTGGCTGCATTTAGTAACCTATAATCCACAACCAACCTTCGTCCACCATCCTTTTTGTCCACGAACATAGTTGGGGAACCCTAAGCGGATGAGCTTGGTTGGATAAGACCCTTGTTTAGCAATTTGTCCAGTTATTTCTTAAGCTCTTCCAGCTCTTCTGAGTTCATCTTGAAGTAAGTATTATAGATTGAGCCTCCCACGTCCAATGCCTTGGGTTTGATTTTGCGTCGGACGACCTCTGTCACGTCCTTGCATGATGTTCCCTTAGGGTCATGTACGATTCTGGTTAGGACAGTTGGCGGCAAAGTGCCTAGATTGGTGGCACAAGAAACAATTGCCCGACATCTTGTCTTGAGAGCTCTGAGGATTGCGAGGCGGCTGCCGGCGCTAGTTCTTGGTGGAACTGTGGTTACTACGACCCTACACCCACCCCTCGTTGTATAGGCATGAGTGACAAAGGATGGTTCTTCGTCACTCTGGGGAAACTAGATCCCGAATGTCCCATTTGGATACCGATGCCAACATGAGGCTGCTTAGCTTGCTTCATGTAGAGAGAGATCTTCACCCTTTAAATCTTTTTCTAGTACCAATGCCTTATTAACCAGCTGATGGAAGTTTTCAAATTCCAGAATCCTGAGACGAGATTTGTAACGAAAATCCATTCCCTCCAGAAACCAATCTATCTTCTCATATTCATCCTGGATGTCATGGGACCATACCTCCCAAGCTGATTGAATTTGGCAAGGTACTTCGAGACAGACATCGTGCCTTAAGTCAACCGTCGAAACTCGTACTTCTTCATCCTCGAGACTCCCTTTGGTATATGGTAGTCCCGGAAAACGGCAACAAACTCCTCCCAAGGAATGAATTTCTGGACCGGCGGAGCGTGCGGTGGCACCTCCGTGACATCAGCTTCTTCATCACCTTCTTGTGCATCTTCTGCAATGTCTTCTTCCGTAGGCTCATTCTCCTCTTCCTCTTCTTCTTCGTCTTCTACCCGAGTGGCCACATAGTTGTCCCACCAAACCTCAGCGGGACCCACAAGCAAATGAGAAGCCAGCATGACTTTTTCCTCTTAAGGGCACCTAATTAAATTTAAGTTTCTAGTCACAATACGCAGCCAATATTCTGCTTCCATAGGTTCGGTAGCTTGTGAGAAATTAGGCGGATTTGTTCTTATGAAGGCTGTATGCTTAGACCCATCACTGCGATTCCTATCCGTTTGTTGGTTGAGCAAAACTTGGCCCAATATCTGAGCTTGGTACGCCAATACTTGAGCCATGGTTGGGTCTCCTGCCGGCTGAGAAGGAAGATCTCTCCGGCCACGAGTGGCACCGCGGCAAAGATCTGCCCCTTGGCCCCGTGCAGCTCCACCTCAGCCACGCACCATCTACAGGTCGATGATCCTTACAATTATAGCTAATAATGCATGCATGAGGCCAATTCCAAATGAAACCAAATTATGCGAAAGCGGAGAACACATTATAGATAATAAGATGCATGCATGAATATACATATTCCAAAGGTGAAACCAAATTATGCGACGGATACACATAATCATTCATGATAATCGATTAGTCATCATCGATCACCCTACTACTAGATACGCCGTGCAACGACTGGGGTAGTTCCTCCCGTCCTCGCATGCCCGTATCGTCAACAGGGGCCAATGTCAGCTACGGCTATAGCATGGATCCCTCGAAATTTTCGATCGGGAATCCCGCGGAGCCCCGCCCCTTTCAACTTTATCATTCAAGCAGCCCTGGCCCGACATGTTTGAGATCTATCATCTCAACAACGAAGGCATTATCAGCCATTAAAAAAAAAGTAAAAAAAAAAGGGCTGCCCCTATTAGTACATTCGCGGGCTATGTTTTGCAGCTAGCGGAACTAACATCCCCCGTCATGTCTTCGAATATGCGGCGTGGATTTCCGAACGGGAACACGATAGTAGAAATTCATTCCAGTCCCCAACCCCCATATAGCGCAGCTGTTGAGAGGCTCCTCCTCGCCTCTTGGCAGCGAGACGCAGTGCCTTGGGATAGGGCTCGAAGAAGCTCCACAATTGCCGCCGCCGATAAGTACCATGTCGGGAGGAATAAAGATCATCAGTCTTGAGTACTCTGAGAGCGTGCATCGCAATCCTCCGTAGTGCACTAGTACTGCACTACTAGCGCACCGTGTGCGCATGGTGTACATCCGGAGTACCGCATAGAAAAGCGACGTCGAGGACCTGAATCCCTAGAAGACAACACGTCTGACGTGCATAGAGTCCCGAGAGGACGGGTGGTGAGATGTCAATAGATAGGAGCAGAGCGGAGGAAGCGGATGAGACGCTACGTGGACGCTACTGATGGCACCTCATGCACAACTTGCACTTGTTCGTGCAACTGAGTGAAGCGACCTGCAGTGAAGTGCGGCGGGCTCGCACGCACTTTGCAGAGAGCATCAGGTCCTTTGTTTGAACATGAGGCAGCAGTGGCCAAGCTCGGTCGAAGAGGTTCTCGGGGCGGACCCCAGCTATGTGAGTGTGTCGGTAGTACCACCCTAATATGCTCTCCAAAGTAGCTATTTGGACAACCAGGTGATAAAGCTAGCATAGTGCAATCACATCCAGCAATCACAAGTTTTCACACCCAGTAGTACCCTCTCATCATCAATAGACAAGATATACAAGATTTTTGTCAACAAGTGACATCAGGGGTTTAAGGTTCCTATAGTCATTAAAAATACGCCATGCTTGTATGATCTGAAACGATAGCGTAGTGATGGCCGAAACCCTGGGCCTGTTACAGACTTAGCTCCGCATTCAAACTAAGAGGCTAGTGCCCCGATGATTATCTCATACATCAAGCATTTATTTATTATAACGGCGATCCACTCACTAGGCGCTCATCTAGTAGCTAATGATTTTAAGCCTTAGTTACAAGCCAAGTCTTGATTAGAGTCAAAGTGGAAGTCTTAGAGTTTTATGTGAAAACTTCTCAAAATCACAACCAAGTACCCCTATACCAATACTACGAACACGATTTTCGATCGCCTGGTGGTCCCGGTCTTGGAAATGAGGATCTCCAGCATCCGGCTTTCTTCCTTCCTTGGTCTTGTATATATGTATGTGATATGGAGGATGTCAATCCAAACACGAGTTAAACACCAACCTAATGCATTTAGTGATAGAGACTTCAAAGGAAAGGTCGAGGTGAAAGAGTGGTGAGTGTTTATCTTTGGTGTAAACCAGCTGGAAAATTTAAAGCTTATGACTTGCTTAACAAATTTTCTAAATCAAATTGAATCATCATTAGAGTTCCATTTTAGTGCACAATCCCAATCCCCATGGTTAGCGATACGCACTCGTTCGTGCTTCATCATGCTCATCTTACGGTGGCTGACGTTGATCACATCTCTTCCCGGTGAAAGATTTGCCCATCACGCTTACTCACTCATCCGGACCAGTACATCCCTAGGGACGATCTGGAAATCTAAGCATCACCACACCCATAGCATGCTGTGGTCTACAGTCACAATGAATACATGGCACACACTACCATATGGCGATGATTATGGTAGATTAGCAACAAGATCGCGTACATAGGTATGGTATGTAATGCGCGCACAATTGTTTCACCCAATGGAACAAATTACTATCTAGCACTGCATCAGCGATCCTTATTATCCGGCCGTGGTATGATTTTAGCGTAACGTGGATCTCTAGGTATTTGTGTAGGCTGGATCACGGCGCGTGTATGCTACTCGTACGGGGCGCCTAATTAAGGCTGGCAATAGCTTACTAGCTTCGCGATATCTCTTATCTCAATGCGAGACACTCAATTGTCTCCGATTGATCCACATCCCAACCAACACACACCGGCATGCCAGTTAACTTAGGTTATTAGTTATTCAGGTGGATAGTCGCTGTGTTCTCCCATTAAAGACACCACCACCCGAGTTGAGACCTAAATTAAGCTAGCAAGGTTTAGCCCAAACTCAAAGAGTCTAATCAATTTTATTATTTTTCCTATCTTATCGAGGAGGATAAATTCCATCTTGATCAATCACAGCGCAGCATTATTAAGGTTAGTCTTTATAATTATAGGTTGTAGCATTTGATAGCACCTAAAGCATGCACATCATCTTCACACATTTGCGGGGTCTCCATGATGATCTGATCTGAGTGTCTAAGGACCATATAGGCCCTTGAGACTACATGCTAATGGCACTTCATAGATAATGATGCTAGGTAGGTCTATCCAACCACCCATGTTCTCTAACATGTGTCCCACATTATTGATTTGATATCTTCATATCTATGGTATATGAAACAATACCATCAATCAATACATATGCTAATTAAATCACACTGTAAATGATATGAACGAGTGAGATCGCGAACAATATTACAATAACAATATGTCTCTGTACAACCAAATCATATTTGATGAACAAAGTCGGACATTAATTCATGGAACAGCGATACAATGTTATCATGAGTATATGAACAAAGATGTTATACAATCATCGTGATGATTGTTGCACATCCTTCACGATATTATCTCCGAAGAGCTCGAACCACCTCTGTTGGTCATCTGACGAGCACTCGACGGAACAGCTAGAAAGACTAACTTGTTCGTCAGAAGAAGCGAAGTGCAGTGTACGACGACGACAGTAGCCGCCCTACAATTTTTCAACGCAACCTCAACGAATGCGGCATTTGAGGTCGAATTAAATGCTCATGGCTGCTACTTTCTACGTAGTCGCCTGAGCGTGGAAGCGTCTCCACCCCTCACCCTAAAGACAAGCATGTCTTTTATTCGAGCCGATGGGGCTTCCTTCCAAAGCATCTGCAGCAATGCAAAAACTTTCAAGAAAAAACGCTTGAGAGGTATGGATGATATTGTAGAAGTCGAGAACGGTCCCCACATCCATGTTTCGAGACACAGAGGAAACTGAAACACCAATTCTCAGTGAGTGATCTCAAGTGCTTACGCCCTGTGTATTGTGGAATTTCGGTCGGATCGCATAAGGACCATGAACGGACACCCCTTCTAGGGCACTGAGGAGAAGAAAGTACTAGTACGAGCGACTTCTCACAGTCTTTCACCAATCTCATGGCTCTTTGATTCGTACCCTTTTAGAAGTGTGGTGGTAAATGCTGACGAAAAGAGTAGGAGTTGGCTATCAGTTACTTGTTATCTTGTCGATTAGAAGACGCGGCAAAGCAGCCGGGTTGGTCTCTAGAATCAGTCACACAGTCTTGACGACTACTTGGAACCTGGCGTCCTTACGAGAGGTGCTTATGCTTTGAAAGAAGACAGCTCCTAGAGGTTCAGCTTCTATATGCCTTGCCTGGCCCTCTGGGAAGTTGCACCTATTATATTCCAATCTTATTTGATCCGTCAGCTGACGTTTCTACAGAGGAGATCAACCTGAGGCACGCTGGTTGTTAAAGATGTCCGATTACTGCACGGCTACCTACACGATGCGATCAGACTAGGAAAGTGACTGACACCCAAGCTGCTAGCGGTCGTTGGAGCCTCAAGCACCGAGGCGAGCTACCCTAAGTTTTTGCTTTATGGCATATGCAGACTTTTCGGCATTGTAATGCGAACCAACATACCAACAATTTGAACCAACAATGAGTCCGGCATGGTTTTGCGAACCAACTATTCTGCGGTTGAACCAACAATGCGTCTTGGCAAAGATTGTATACATGTATCGGCCCGAGCCCGACAAGAAAGACCTTCTGGTGCCGAGAGAGTTAACAAGCGCTACGGTAACTCAATGGTCAGCTGTATTGCTGGTAACTCAATGCGTGGTGAGATAACCGAGTGGTCGGGTGATTACTGGTTGAATAGTCATACCAGCAACAAGCCAATGTGCCATTCCGATTGACAGTCTAAGCCATATAATGGGCTCGCCACGTCGCGGGGGTTCTCGGTCTACGTGCATCGTCGCGAGTGCGAAGCCAAGGAGAACACGTCTCCTCTACGGGGTTGGGAGAGAGGATATACCGACCGCCTAGCAACGACGCCATCTTGATGAGATTTCGGAAGAACGAGAGCAACGTACAACGATGCCTTATTTAGCGGAGAGCAATCGCTTCGCTTATCCAGATCAACATTGCCTGGACAGGTTCGTTAGCTTATCCGAGCTTATAAGGGCGACCGGGCTACATTTGTTGCATTCAATGGAGTCGCTCAAGTGCTCGAGGAGGGAAATTCGAGATCGTCGAGGAAGGGAGGTGGTTTGGATCAAAAAATTTGTTTCTAAGATGGGAGTGGTTGCTAGTGTACCTGTCTAGCGGACCTCTATTGTGACAATAGTGGTGCCATTACACAAGCTAAGGAGCCTAGGACTCACCAAAAACCCAAACATATACTTAGGCAATATAATCTCATTCGAGAGATCATTGATAGAGGTGATGTAAAGATTTGCAAAGTACACACGGATCTAAACATTGCCGATCCGCTGACGAAACCTCTTCCATAGCCGAAGAATGAGGCACGCACAAGAGTCATGGGTTTTTGATACTTGCATGATTGACTCTAGTTCAAGTGGGAGATTGTTAGTGATATACCCTAGAGACCATCATGTAAGATGATTCTATCACGTCTATATTTATATACTCTTGAATAATATATTATCAGTTCCATAAATAAACATCGTTCACATTGTTCATCAACTACGACTTGGTTGTGAGATACATTGTTTATATGATCTTATTCTAAATGATCTCTAGTCTCTATCATTATGTGGCACAATAATGATTTGATCAGCACATGTATTGCTTGATGGTATTGTTTTCTATACCATAGATATATAGATATCAAATCAATAATGTGGACACATGTTAGAGAACATGGTGTAGGATAGACCTACTCTGAGAGACTATTGAGATTGTTATCTTACATGTGCCATCAGCCTATTGTTTCGAATGGTATACCTTTATGATCCTTAGACCGAAGATTGTCATTGAATCCTAGCGTGCGTAGTTGTATACTTCAGAGTTATCAACCGCTACACCGTAAGTTGATAGTTATAAAGATAGTTTTCGGGTATGCTATGAAACATGATGTGGAGTGTGAGCGATCAAGATGAAATTTGGCTATCCTTGATAATAAGAGAGATATCTCTGGCCCCTCGATGTGATTGGATTGGAAAGTGCATGGCAATGCCAATATGATTAAAGAGTTAATCACGGTTTTAGAATCCATCATAACATCGAGTGAATAGTCGAGCTATCACAAAGGTGGCACGCATCTCGTGTTGAGCTTGATTGGTATCGTGCGTATATCAAGATTCAGCCGATATGATCATTATGTGCATTCGAGGATCAATATGTCCTGCTAGAAACCGCTATTGACGAGTGGTTTGGAAAGGAGTTTCCAGGACCACAGTCACTTGTGCATGAACCTGATGGGTCACACACTTAACGGGTTAGAACATGTCTAACGGATTGGAGGGGATAGTACGTATGATGTTGCTACCGTGGTGATCAGCAAGGAGGATACATTCAGCTTGACGTGAACAACTACTTCCTATACCTCAACGCACGTGACATCGGACTCAGCTACTCTGACTCTCCATCTGCTGTGACTGCGTGTCAAAAGTAATGATCTATGGTTCTCTACTCGCATGATGTCCTAAGTGTTTGGGGTAGAAAATTTTAAAATTGCACTAACGTAACCTACCCGTTCCTCTTCAACTAGAAGTCTTGCTACCTAGGCAAAGAGGTGGCAGTGTCAAGCAGAAGATATCATTGGCTAGTTCTATTATGGTATCTATTGTCCATTTAGCCAATAGCATCCTAGGCTGAAGCCTCTAATTTAGGATGAAGTCTAGGATTAACTGCCCAAAACCAAGCTGCCTGGCGCAGATTGCGGGATGATAGAACTCGTATAACGGATTGAATGTCCTTGACCACATGTTCAAGCCAACAAAAAGAGTGAGAGGAAATAAAGTGCTTCAAGGCTTCTAACGATTCCTCTAATAGTGGTTTGGAGAGTTTGAATAAGGACAAAACGACGAACAAGCTAGCTTTTTCGTAGCAAAAGAAGTGTATGGTGGGAATTTCATCAGCTTTGAGATCGAAGAAGAATTTAAAATAAGAAACAAAGGGCGATGCATTGAGCTTCTTGTCTTCTTGATTTGCTGATAGCACTTCTCCATAAGAAATTCTCTATATTCCATCGACTCGTTGTCTTTAATATCTTCTTTAGGAAACTTAATGCTAGGGGAGATAGTGACTTCTTATAGCTGATGAAATTGGGCATATAACCACAACTGGAGGAACCATATTGATCCTCCGATGTTTTCGAGAGCATGACCTCCTAGCCCAGTATAGAGACGGGATCACATAATGTGCATAGTTTGGCAAAACGATCCCAAAAGGAGTTTTGCTAAGGACACCCTTCCTTCTTTTAGCAGTCTCTCAGCTAGGCCTTGGTATACTTGTGTCAGACCTAAAGAAGATCCATGGAAAAAGTATCGGTCCAGCCACATGTTTAGGAAAACTACATGCTCCTTGTTCATACGAGGCCATGTTCCAAGTTGTTCTCATCCATATAACGGCTACTTTCTTTACCTTTATGGGAGATGAGTCTGTACATGGCTGATAGGTTGTAAACCGATGGTTGCTCCCTATCAGACCTTAGACAGCATAGCATAACTATGTCTAGGAGGGTTGGTCCTATTGGGCCAGGTCTTAGCATCATGGCGTTGAAGGTGTTAGACCAGAAATAGCTAGTCAATGTCAGAAGAGACTCGTTGGCTATTGGGTTTGCCAGGGATAAAAGAATACAGTCGGCTATGCCTATACGTTACTATTCAGACATCTTTTGGGCCGATACTCTGATATACCAATCCCTCCATCCCTTAAAGTGGGTTTGCCATGATCTAAACCTGTCTTTCCAGCCTCCGGTATTGAGATCTACAGCTTTAATAGGGAGTCTTGGAATGTCTAAAGTGATAATGGGGGTAGGATTTGAACTACCCATCATCCCTAAATTAAACCTATCAAAGTAGTCTAGGATTATAAGGAGTACCTAACTCATGATTGCAGAAGGATTATGGAGCCGACTGAGGAAAGTGTTGAGGATGAGGAAGCCGATGACAAAGCACAAAAGCCGATGGTAGAGCAAGAGAATTAGAGATGTACGAATGACAACGATAGACAACACTATTTATAAGAAGTAAAGTCGGAGAGGTTAATCGTCGTGCGCGGTAAAAACCCTAAAGGGCAAAATGATGATAAAGTCCTAGAGATTAACAATGGAGATCGAGGGTAAGATTGGAAAAGAAAAGTATATAAGGATAAAGAGGAAGCCGATACGTTGAATAATTTTGGGACATGATTCTCATATCCCAAAATTAAGGGGCATGTATTTACACCAAAATTTACATAAGCTAATTGGTATAGAAAGTTCTAAAATCGGTTAGAACTTGGTCAGGTTTGATATGGGTCGAATCGGCTACAATAGACTTTGTATCGGATTGTATGGTTAGGAAATAATGGGTCGAGACCATACCGTGTACAAAGTCAAAGTCCTAGTCAATATCTATTGGAGTCTGTATAAATATGTAGCCTCTAAGGCGTGTAAAGGGACGAACGCCAATCAATCAAATCTACTTTTTACTTGTTCTTTACTTTCTATCGACTTTAGGTTAGTTTAGCATAGTCTCGTCGTATTTTATCTTCGATCGACTTGTTGCGCATTGACTTCTTGATCGGCTTCAAGGTACACCCAAGAGTTGTTTGCAAGTAAAAACTGTCTCGATTCGGTTTGATCTATGAGCTTGCATCAGCTTTTGGTCGAAATACTATCTTAGTCGATATTGTGGTGCCTTATCGTTTCGACTAAAGGTTAGGTTTCACCCTCTTTCTACCGATCAATACATTCGTTTGTGGTAGATTATTTACCCTTGTTCTATTGGCTAGATTGGCTTTACGATCTAGGCGATAGTCTGTTTACCCTTAGTTTTGTTGGCTTGATCAACTCGTTTGGTTTAAGTCGATAGTCTGTTTACCTCTCGCCCTACTATTTAGTTGATTTCATTGGCTTTATAGTAGATTGGTTATCAGTTGAATCTATTAGTTTAGATCTAATCTAAGTTGATAGTTTCGTTATCTTTCACTCTTGTCTGGACTTATTTCTTAGTGTTGCAGGTCCCCTACAATATAGATCTAATCGGATAGTTAAACTTGATCACGTCTTCTCTTGCCGATTGCAGGATCAAATCGGCTGGCATGCTCTGAACTCTGCTTTCAGTGCTGACGGGGATCCTAAGCCCACGTGTGTTTAGTCGATAATTAACTTTTGGCGTGAACAAGTACTAACTTTGGGTTTTTTTTAACTTCTAAATAATTAGTTGGTTGCTTAATAAAAGACTTATGCAATAGAGAGTGTGTTTGAGCTTGTAACAATGTGAGAATTATAGACATCTATCAACCGTTTTGAGGGGGAATATTGGGCTGTATATGTGTGAAGCCAGTGTGAGTCCAATGTAGATAGCCTAGGCCCAACAAAAGACCATTATACTTCTATATGTATAGCAACTAGGCAATAAGAAAGTAGTGAATTTCATGAATCTCCCCATAATAATTCCATGAGTACCATCCTTGCCTTGAAATTTAGAGAGAAAGAGGGGGAAGGGGAGGGAGAAGAGCTTCCCTATGTTTCGTGTTTAAACACACTTTCTATTGCCTAGTTGATGGGTATACTAGACTGGGTGGTGGTAGCAGTGAGAATTGATAGGTGTTTTTTTGAGACGGTACAACCCAGACGTACGCAACTCACGCCACGCTTACACCACACTCACGCACCTATGCGTGTTCAGTATACACGCAAGAACTAGATCAGATGCCCTAAGCCTCCTTACGAGGGCACGCATAGTCCCACTGGACCTGCACACGTGTATTCCGGGATTCAATCTTGGTTGTACCGGTCTCAGGATTAAGGTAGTGTTTCTTTTAGCGTTTGCGTTTACTTATAAGCTGAAAATTTGTTATTTTTGTACAAGTCAAATGATTTGACGTTTGGTAGCCAATTTTTGTAAGTCTTACTTTTTTTTCCTCAAAACTCTCAAAACCATTTTTCTATAATTTTTGATCCTTGGATGTCACGATCAAGTTTATAAATTTCAGGTTAAAGCGAATCAGAATCAAGAACCGCTGAAAGAAACACTACCTAAATTAATGGGTGTTGGCAGTAAGGAAGATGAACCGTGAAATGTAAGAAAATTAGAAAAAAAAAAGGGTAAGGGAGAGAGAAACGAGAAAAAACAACGAAGAAGTGAGGAACAGCGAAGGGTATTAGCTCCAACCCTTTCCCCAGTCCACAGGTGCTGTACGCCAGCATCCAGCATCCGTCCATCCACCGCCAGCGTCCCTCACCCATCTCTCCCCAGCCTCTCGCCAACCAGCCAGCGACTCCGCCGCATCAAAAGCCCGTCACCGCCGCCACCACCGCCACCCCTCCAAGAAATCGCAAGAAGACGGACTCCCCATCGCCTGTTCAATGGGGTGTGGGCAGTCCAAGATCGACCAGGAGGAGGCGGTGTGCCGGTGTCGGGACCGGAAGCGGCTGATGGCAGACGCCGTCCAGGCCCGCAACGCTTTCGCCGCCGCCCACTCCGCCTACACCGTCCTCCTCAAGAGCACCGGCGGTGCGCTCTCCGACTTTGCCCATGGGGAGGCGCCCGACCCCAACATGGTGGCCTCCCATTCCCACCTCTCCGCGGCGACGGCCTCGGTCTCCGCTCCGCCGCCCCTATTCGCCGCCGCTGTTCTCATCGCTCCCTCCCCGCCGCCACTGCCATTCGCTGACTTCTCCCACGGCGGTCTCCAGCGCTCCTCCTCCACCCCCAACATCCCCATGCCCGACCCTAGGGCTGCCACCAAGAACCGCGTCCCCGCTGGCGCCGCCATCCGGGAGGAGGAGGAGGAGGATGGCCATAACAGGGATAACAGTGATGATGATGACGACGAGGACGATGACGACGACGACGACGACGACGATCACCACGAGCACGATGATGTCAGCGTCGACGAAATGGTGCACGGACAGCCGCTGAAGCGTGGTGTGATGGACAGTGTGGGATCTTCTCCAGTGACACCGCAGCCACCACCACGGCCCAACCTAGCCCCACCGACGCCAGCCTCTGCGACGCCACCACCCCCGATGCCAGAGCCACATATGGCTACTTGGGACGACTTCTTTGGCCCACTCCCCACACCACCGCACACCCTGGAGCAATCCGCCGAGGAGACTTGGATGGAGAGGCAGGAGAAGGAGTTCGTACCTGAGGTGAAGGCTCCGGTGATGAAACCAGTTGTTAATGAGCCAGCTGCCCCTGTGCGTGCTGCTGAGGAGCGGCCTCCGAAGACAGCGCTGGAAAAGGAAAAGGCCATTGAGGAGCTTGCAGCAAACCTCCCCCCATCGAAGCCGATTATTAGGAAGCCACCCAAGGGACCTGGCCTGCCACCTGAAATGCACTACCAGCATGCCACGTCTATGGGTGCGGTAGATACTCGGAAAGGGAAGACAGTGATGGTGTCGGGAACTGCTAGCCTGCTGCAGATTGTTGCTAAGCTTGATGATCATTTCCTCAAGTCTTCAGAGAGTGCACATGATGTGTCGAAAAAGCTTGAGGCCACCCGGATGCATTACCACTCCAACCATGCCGACAGTCGAGGCAAGTGTAGCCTTTTAGTTTGTTTCCGGATCCCTATTTTTGAATCTTGTGCAATCACCGCGCACCCTGAGTCAGAAAACGCACACACTGTCTTTGGATCATTAGTTTTGGAAAGAAGAGCCACACTCTTCATCAATGACCATTTAGAATAGAAAGAAGTGGAGCCTACATTTCATTCTTTTTAGTAGTTTAAATTTATAATAGAAAGAAGCGGAACCTATATTTCTTTTCTTTTTACTAGTTTAGGTTGTATTAATCCAATATCTGGTGTTAGACTAGCTGGAATAAACACATCTGCTTTCTGTGAGTAGCATGCGTAGTTCCATTTGAGATTATGTAGTTACAGGACCTCGGCGAATTGGGAATCTGCATTTTGTAATCTGTTGTTGAGTGTTTACAAGCACATCTGGAAGAGTTACTTTTGACTTGTCTGGAACCCTGATTAACCTCTAAATTACCATTTTCTTAATTTACCATATCATATTACTTAATTTATCACATATTTATTACTTTCTCAGTGTTAAGTTTTATTTTTCTAATAACTCTATTCCTTCCAGTTCCATATCAATTGTGACTGGTGACAGTTTCCTGGTTTATGAATTCTGTTATCTAGCTTCTATATTATGTGTGTGTGCAGGCTGCAGTGTTATGTTGAATTTGCGTTAGTCTAATGATTTCTTAATGTTTTTCAGGACATATTGATCACTCTACAAAAATCATGCATGTTATCACATGGAACCGGTCCTTCAAGAACTTAGAAGAACAAGATGATTTAGGTGGTAATTTTGAGATTGATGAAAGATTTGACACTCATGCCACAGTTCTGGACAGGATGCTTGCATGGGAGAAAAAATTGTATGATGAAGTGAAGGTAATGTATATTCAACAATAATTTGTTTGACAATTATCGATTCTAATGTTGCTTTCAAAATTGTATACACCATTGGTCTTGTAATTTTTTTTTTCCTCATTTTCTTGCAAAATTTACTGTTCATCTTTTGGGTTTATCCCTTTTCTCATTTTGCTGTCAGATTTTATTAAGTTTATGTCGGCCCATGGTGATGTTTTGACACCAGTACTAAACACCTCTGCAGTCGGATTCTAATGATACCTAATCAACACCACCATCGCAGCATTTAGATTAGTATTACTATTGTTGCATCATGATCTCTGGTGTTCAAAATACTAAATAAGTTAGCTATTCTTTATATCAGTCAGGAAGTGCAGTGAAATCAACATTCTTTTATACAGATTGCTATTACAATGAGATCCTGCCATTTAAATGATGCTCCCTTCGATTCCAAATGTGCGCCATTTTGACAGATAATCTCTATAATATTATGTTGTTAAAAACTGTAAAAATTATGTATGATGAAATATATTTCACAATGAATCCACCAATACCAATTTCATGCAGCCAATTAAATATTTAATATACATTGATGGTCAAATGTCAAAACTAAAAGTGTTCGATCGTGTGCATTCTATTACAACTTACATTTGCAATCAAAATGGAGTACATATCAGAAATCAGTTAGCAGAAGTAACAAGTGTAAACCAAACTATCCTAGTCAGATTTTAGACCTGTGGTTTCTTTTAGTGCCTCTTAACATGAGTAATTGTTAGCCACTGCTCATCTGTCACGTTTGATATTGTTTTTATTTCACAAGTACCCAGCCTCTGTTTGTCTACTGATATATTGTCTGAATGTGTCAAACCAGGCAGGGGAACTTATGAAAATTGATTATCAAAAGAAGGTTGCACTATTGCATAAGCAAAAGAAACATGGTGTTAAACTTGAAACCCTTGAGAAGACAAAGGCTGCTGTCAGCCACTTGCACACAAGGTACATAGTAGATATGCAATCCATGGACTCAACAGTTTCAGAAATAAATCGACTACGTGATAAACAGCTATACCCAAAGTTGGTGGACCTTGTTGATGGGTAAGTATTCTTTGACTTAAAGAAAAGTATTTGATAAATTAAGGTAGTGTTTGGTTGAATGCCCCAATTTGCCACCACTGCAGCAGAGAGGTGTGGCTAGTATCTGGTTCACTGCCAAAGTTACAACGTGCCAAGCCACTTAGCCACATGTCATCCATTCATTTTATTGCCAAATCTTGTCACAAAGTATAGCATTTGCCTTTCTACATTTTCAACTTGATTTCTATTATTGAACCACAAATTTATTGTTTCAATGAAATGGACTTGTCTGTTTATCTATTTACTGCCCTCTCATAATGTCATCCATGCACTTTGACTAAGCTACCCGATTCTTCTAACTATCATAATAAAATAGAGGTGTATGTATTTGTACTGGAATTAAATATAACAGTGCAGAAAAGAAAAGGTACCTAGGTTCAGTTGATAATTGATAAATCAATGTAAAGTATATTGAAACAATGCTGCCACATAATCACCGACTATCCTAGCCTTGATTGGTTCTCCCTCCCTCCTGTCATAAAAGAGTGTCGTTTTGAACACCATGATCTTCAAATTGCAACTTTGACCACTAATTTGTATTCCATTTTGTGTATGAACCTAATTATTTTCAAGACAAATCAGCACATCTTTTTCGTAAGTTCAATTCAAATGTTCATAGAGATGCCAATAGCCAATGTTTTGAAATTGTTGACTGCATGCATCCAAAATGACACTTTTGTGATTGAATTAAGCATGTTGTTATTTTCATATAACAATTAATTACTCCTTCCAGTTGAAAAGAATGACAACATTTTTTATGTCGTTCAAACTTTGTTTTAAATCCCATGATTAGTCACTTATAATGGCATAGGCTCGTTCATCATCTGAAGTATTTTCACAAAGTAAATTGTGTAATTAGAGTCCATCTTTATATATAGATAGAGATAGAATCCTTGCCTTATACGGGCTTTTCTGCCTTATGTAGACGCACAACTGTACGCAATATCTGTAGGCCAATCAATACAAGTTGCCTTTAGCCCAATGATGAATCCGGTTGAGCCCAACCTAACTGTGGAGGCACCAGCTCCCGGTAGGAACCCCATGCTCCTCCACGCCATAGCCAAGAACCGATGAGACCTCAAGGCTACTACCAGCGCCTTAGCCCCTGTCGCAAGCAGATCCGGCCCATCCTCAGCTGCCATCGTCTTCCTCAACACTGAGCTCTAACGGGGCCTCAACGCCTCTAGATCCTATGCCTCAGCCCTCGTCACGGCTAGATTTGATCGCACCTGACCCAACCGTGGAGGCTCCAGCCCTTGGGAGGAACTCTAGGCTCCTCCTCCACGTGGCCACGCACATCCAAGATCTGGCAAGACCTCAACGCCGCCAGATCCGGCTTCGCACCCCCTATCGTGGCCAGATCTGGCCCATCCTCAGGGGTTGTTCTCTTCAACTTATTTTCTTATCTTATCTACTTATCGCCAAATCGAAAAGTCAAATGCTTTGGCTTTTGCAGTCCGTTCTTTTTTTTTGTTTCAAAGGTGCTCCAAAGCTTTCAAAAACAAGTCAGACGAAGTGCACCGAACTTTTCAAGCTACCTCGAGAAGCTCTCGAAGTTTAGCTTGCAAGTAATAAGAAGATAAGCTGAAGAGACTCCCTCAATCACCATGATCGTCCTCAAACGTCGAGCTCCTTTTCTACTGATTTGACAAGAACTGACGAAGCCTCAATGTCGCCAAATCCGGTGCCTCAACCCTTGTCGCGGCCAGATCTAGCCCATCCTCAACCATGGCCATCCTCGTGCCTCCTAGCTCACCCACGTCTAGAACCGCCTACTCCTGGGAGTAAAGAATTCTCCCGAGGGTGGAGCGAGCCGCCAGGTGGAGGAGACCTAGAGCGCAAGAAGAGGAGAGGAGAGGAGAGGCGAGGCGAGCAGAGTGGGTCGGTCCCAACTGGATCGCTGCGTCGCTCACTGCCTCCGTGGAAGCGAAAGCATGAGCAATTAGGATTAATGCATGGCCAAGTGATACAGGAGGCACCAGTCATACTTTTTTTTTTTCTAGCACCTATATATTGTTCAATTTTGGGTGGAGGAGACCTAGAGCGCAGGAAGAGGAGAGGAGAGGCGAGGCGAGCAGAGTGGGTCGGTCCCAACTGGATCACTGCATCGCTCACCGCCTCCGTGGAAGCGAAAGCATGAGCAATTGGGATTAATGCATGGCCAAGTGATACAGGAGGCACCAGTCATACCCTTTTTTTTTCTAGCACCTATATATTGTTCAATTTTGGATGTTGTTTGCTCACTTGAAAATCTTTCAAGCGCATCGGTCATTACATCTAATTGGATCCTAGGGTAGTCTGATCAACACTTTTTGCATCCAATGGAAGATTCTATTATTGAGTCTTTTGAGAATATAAAATATGCCATAATTCCCTGGAAAAAGCAGATGCATCTATTTTGTAGTTTTGTCTACTGCAAAATCGCAAGTCTTGCTTCCCAGTCTAGGCAGTTGCAGATAGTGAATTCATGATTCTTAGAATTGCCATAATGGAATATACAGGGAATTAGATTGTACTTATCTTGTGATGTGCAATTACTTGAATGATTCTTGAACGCATTGTTTGAACGATTTATCTCATTGAATGAGATCATACTTATCTTGTTATGTGTAATCACTCGCTATATTTTAGGTGTATCTAGTCTCTAGTCTCTGGAATTGTTTTTTTATTTATCATTTTCCTTTGAGCTAATATTTTCCTTATGCAGAATGGCAAAAATGTGGGATTCTATGCACCGTCATCATAAGAGCCAGTTTGATGTCATATCGATAATCAGGTCTTTCGAGATCCCACCTGTTCCAAGTGAGACAACTGATTTGCATTATAAGCAGACTTGTGAGCTCCGTGACATTGTCAAGGAGTGGCATATACAGTTTGAGAAACTTATGGACCATCAGAAAGGGTATATCAGAGCACTCAATGCATGGTTGAAGCTTAATCTTATCCCCATTGAGAGTAACTTGAAGGAGAAGGTCTCCTCGCCCCCAAGGCAGGTGGAACCACCCATAAAAAACCTGCTATATGCCTGGCACGACCATCTTGAGAGGCTTCCAATTGAACTAGCAAAAACTGCCATCAAAAGCTTTCGTGAAGTCATAAGCAACATTGTACTGCTTCAGGAAGAGGAAGTCAGTCTAAGGAAGAGATGTGAGGAAACTCGTCAGGATCTCAACCGAAAGAGAGCACAGTTTGAAGACTGGCGTCAAAGGTACATGGATAGAAGGGCATCTCTAGGTGAGGATGCTAACCCTGAAGTAGCTGAAACAACGAACTTGGATCCTGTCAATGAGAGGAAAATAGCCATAGAAGATATAGAGAATAGGCTAAATGCTGAGGAGGGACACCACCTTAGGCTTGCCAGTCAGGTGAGGGAGAAGTCGCTCGCAAACCTCCGGATGCACCTACCAGAGCTCTTCAGAAACATGTCTGAGTTCGCTTTCTTCTGCCATGACATGTACCGTAATTTGAGAAATTCTGCAGTACGGCCCAAAGATGAAGTTCAAGGCTGATGCTTTGCGTACTGTTATGGCAGTCGATTTCATCACTAGCTGCAGGGAAAAAAAATATTTTGGTTGCAGCTGTTCGCTGGTATATTTAAATCTGGATTTCTTCCCATTTTTAAGTGCGTGCATTGTAGAGCTAGTTCATTGTTAATGATTGAATTCTGTTTGTCAATTAAAAGGATCCTGGCTGAGTCTCATTTATTCCCATTCTCCCATTCTATCAAATGCATATGCATTTTTTCATTTCTTTTTTTTCTCCAAAAGCACCGGTCGAAGTCGAAGGGCTTGGTTGTACGATGATGGTTGTGCCCCTAGGCAATCTAATGGTGGAGCATGCACGTTGTGGGTTGGATTATGCACGTGGCTAGCGGACGCACCGGATTTTCTTAACAATTTTATGAACAATTCTATTCTATTCCATGTTGTGATATGGGTCCTGTTCTTGTCAGCTTATCTGACTTGACTTATCTTATCTGACTTATTTGATTTTTCGTCTAACTTCGAGAGTTTCGAGATAGTCTCGAGAGTCGGATCCGTTTTGTTCGATTTGTGTTTTAAAGGTTTTAGACAAGTCTTTGAGATAGAAAAAAAGGGATTCAAAAAATAAATCGTTTTTATTTTAAACGAAAATAAGCTCTAACCCAAATAAGATAAATAAGCTGACAAGAACACCACCATAGTCCAAGATTCTGTATGTCTACCAGAACTTGCAGCACTCTGGGACGATAGCCCTCTATACGCGACCGCGCTTCTTGCACTGGATCACGAATTTTTTTATACCCTTTAAAATTCAAAATTAAAAAATAATATACCATTTAAAAAATTTTAAAAACTAGTCATTTGTCGCCTATTGGGTAGGCGAGATTGAAACCCGTCCAACCAACGGGCGGGTTTTGCCTAAACCGCCCAACAGTCGGGCGGGTAGCTTAAATCGTCCGATCGTTGGGCATCTAGTGGCCGAGGCAAATCCTGCCCGACGGTGGGGTTGGATTTAAAAAAAATCTGTCTGATCATCGGGCGGGATTCCGTACGCGAGAAAACCTGCCCGATGGACGGGCAAGTCTTGACCCTATAAAAGCAGCGCGCTGCCTTCCCCGTATGTACCAGCCAGAAGAAAAGAACAGGAAAGAAGAGGACATAAGAGAGGAAGAGAAGAAAGTGAGAGAGAAGGGAGAGAGGAAGGAGAAGAGGAAGGAGAAGAGAGGGAGGGAGAAAGGAGGAGGAAAGGGAGAGAGGAAGTAGGAGGAGAGGGTTGCGGGCTGCGCGCTAGTTAGGGGGTAATTTTTTCCATTTTGTAATTTTGAATTAGTTAAAACATGGTAGGTTAGCTATAGGAAATGACGTATAGTTTAGGGTTTAGTGAAATTTAATGAAAATATGATAGGTTAGCCATACGAGGGGATTTAGGGTTTAGTGAAATTTCGGATTTAGGATTTAGGGTTTAGTTAAATTTTGTTTGCATGCATCACAGATGCGAGTTATTTTTAGGGTAATTCGTAGGTATATATGGGAGATGAACATTATTTTAAAATAATTTGTAAGCGATGTTTTTTTGTCTAGGAGGTGTTAGACCAGTTATATTTTCAAATTTATTATGGAAAGGGAGAGATTATGCATGGTTCAAGTAGGGTAGATCTTTCTTTGTTCCAGTCAATCACGCTAGGGATATGGAGGCCCACGGAGAGGTCTTTCAGTGGTTTGGAAAACTGGCTGTTGCGGACGTTTCAACTGAACCCATAAGAACATGTGATGAATATCAGTGTTGTGGTCAGTCATGCTAAGGAAGGGTTCTTTTCATATTTGCTTTTGATCAAGGGCACCGAAACTGGAGGCGTTACATGGAGATTGCGACTGCACGCGATCTCCCTCTAGTGTTGTTTGCTCAGGCAGAGTTGAAACAACATAGTGGCTCAAATGAGATAGGGGGCGAAGAGACATGGGCAACTACCGGTGCAGAAGGGCAGAGGAGGCAAAGGGGTCAGAGGAGGTGGAGGAGGCAGCGGAGGCAGTAGGGGCAAAGAAGGATGCAGGGGAATGCTGGGAGGCAGAGGAGGGAAGAAGTGAGCACCCAGAAATGTATGAGCTGATGAGTAACATATTGAAGCAATAGTAGAACAGATGGAGGTGGAGGATGTAGGCACGAGAAGGTCCCCGACGAGGATATGTCATATGATGAGAGTGGTGGAGACAATCATCCTGTGCTGGCTAAGTGGAATTCCTAAAACTTTGAAGATTTATCTGTCCATGAAGGCACATAGACGGTATGGGATTACCACGAGAACAAGGTGTCCCAGGGATCCATGTATCCCACTAAGAAGGCTGTTATGGATGCTGTGAAGTATTGGGCGCTGTTCTTAGGAGGGAATTTAGGGTTAACAAGTCTAGTAAAAGTGTGTATGATGTGATGTGCGTGGTGCCCGATTGTCTTTGGCAGATTCATGCCTTTAAAGAAAAGTGAGTAGATTACTGGCTGTGTTCGATCATGGTAAAGCATAACTGTCAATTGGAACAAGCGCAGCAAAGGCATAGGAAACTGAGTTCAACTTTTGTAGCGGTTGTCATGTACTCGCAAATAGTGGATAATATCAACTATGAGCCTCAGTCCATAATTCGAGCCATTAAGGAGCAATTTCAATAAAAGATCTAGTATACGACAGCATGGAGGGCAAAGCAAAAGGTTTTGGAGATAAGGTTCGGGACTTACGAAACATCATACGCGAACCTCCCTTCCCTGTTAGAGACCATAAACAAAAGGAATTCAGAAACCTACTACAATATTAAGGAGTACCCTGCATCTGGCCCAGACACCGGCAAGTGGTTTCTGTAGCTGGCATTCCTTACTTTGGGACCATGCATAAATGTCTTCAGGCATTGTCCTCTTATGCAATGCGTGGATGGTACATTCCTCACTGGCATGTACAAGGGCCATAAATTGACAGCAATTGCCGTGGATGGCAACAACCAAATTGTGTCAGTAGTGTTTGCTTTTGTGGAGGGTGAGAACATTGATAGCTGGTACTGGTTCTTAAAGCATGTGAAGCATGCAGTTGTCTCAGGGAGGCCAAATATGTATGTCATACACGATAGGCATGTAGGTTTGCTGCAGGCAATTGAAGACATAAAGAATGATTTGGACTACCGTGGGAATGCGTAGTGGAGGGACATAAGAGCAGGTGGTGCATGAGGCACATGGGTGCTACTTTTTTTAGACACTTCAAAAACAAACATCGGATGAATCTTTTTAAAAGGCTATGCAAGCAGAACCAGCAAAGGAAGTTCAACAGACTGTGGAAGACCCTTGATGAGCTGACTACAAAGCAGACCATAGAGACAGCCGGCACTTGGCAGCGGGGGAGTAGAGGTACTCCGGCAATAAGGTGCTTTTCAGACTAGATTAAAAATGATCCAAAATAGAAGTGAGCTCTGTTGTACGACAACAAAGGAGCTAGATATGGCATCATGACCACCAACTTAGCTGAGGTGTACAACTAGGTGATGTGAGGGATGAGGGCATTGCCTCTGGTGGCAATCATGGAGGGGATTTTTCACAGTACATGCAAGTACTTTATGGACTGGTACCATGCGGCGTCTAATGCTATGGCCAACAGTCGATTGATCTACTCTGCTGTCATCACAAAGTGCATGGAAGACAAGATGAGGAAGGCAGAGAGACAGGTAGCGTCACCGATGGGGACTGAGGAGCTCAAGTATCAAGTAATCTGCAGAGACATGGGACGCCGGGGTGGGAGACAGGAGAGGGCAAGGTAGAAGTGCATTCTTCGTGCCCACACATGCATCTGCTAGTGGCGCAAGCCCAAGCTTCTACAGAAGCATTGCTCTCATGTACTTACTACTGCATCAATGACAAATCATTCCACCCTCCTGTACGTGTCGAAGCACTTCCTGAAGTAAGCGGTGTTGAACACATGGCATGGAGAGATATATAGGTACGCCATTTTTGGGACATTTACCGAACCACTAGCTGCAAACAGCCATCATGTCCTAGACAAGGAAATGCTTAAGTGCAATCTTGGCCGTTGATATCACTGCCGGATTTGAAACGACATGGATTAGTCCAAGGCAGGTTGGCCCCAGAAGAGATGTAGCAGGTGCAACGAGTTCAGGCACAGCTACAAGAATTGCGACAAGCCTACTCCAGCAGGGAGCTTTGATCTGGGTGCGGGGCCTTTCGGCTCAAGTGCCGATGGGCGACGTCCTGATAGTTGTTAAACATTCATATAGTCGTATGGCATGAATTATGTAATATGTGGTAATTTGATAGTTGTTAAACATGCTATGTGCTAATGGACTGATGTCATGTACTTAGTGTTGTATCATTATCATTTTCTCAGGTTTAATGTAATTTGTGAAATGTTCTCGTATCACGTTTTGTGCACCTCATGAAATGTACTTGCTTCACGTTTTATGAAATTTCTTAAATGTATTTGTATCACGTCGCATGCACTTCAAAATATGTATTTGTATCATGTTTTATGTAATGTCTGAAATGTATTGGTATCACGTTCTATGTAATGTAAAATATGTATTTGTATCACGTTTTATTTTAATTTATTCCTATGTATTTCTGCATTTCAACACCACCAATGGTTCGAACTTTCAGGTTCACGCCGTTATGGCAAACGACGATGGCGACCAGCAGCAGCAACGCAAGCTTCTGGACCCCTCACTTGACCAGAGGCACCGGTCTTACCTAAGTGCCGTGTCCAACATGCAGTTAGGGGTGTTCTGCACTAGGATCCCAAACAAGCTACTTAGCCTCGACCCCTGTTGGGTTTCCAGGTAATCATTGATATGACATTATGTAGTATGTTTCCTTTTTGTCATTTCGTACTAACTCTAATTGCATTGCATGTTGCGAGCATCCGGCCTGTTCCCACTGTGCTGGATGATTGAGGCGATGGCTAATGACTCTTAGAGGCGTTTCAGGTATGACCGATCGCTGCTTGTAGCCCTCGTCGACCGATGGAGGCCCAAGGTGCACACCTTCCACCTTCCTTACGGGGAGATGGCATCGACACTGCAGAATGTGTTGTCCCTACTTGGCCTCCCATGTGTGGGTGCCCCGGTGGTGGTCATGGACATCTCCCTAGCTTAGCATGACGACCTCCTTGCCCACTTCACGGGGATCGTACATCGCCTGAGGGCTAGGGTGTACAGGCCCTTCCCTCAGTCTGAGACGCATGGTCCGCCAAAGAGGTGGATTTTATAGTTCACAGTAAGAAATGTCAACTGTTAATGCGCACTTTCATTATGTGCTGACATGGCTTTTTTTTTGTTTTTGCATGATGAGCACATGCACCCTAAGGCGGACGAGGCTACCGTCTCGAGGCACCTCGAGACGTACCTCCTCTGGCTGTTTAGGTAGGTGATGTTTGCTTGCACCGATGGCCATGCGGTGGACAAGCACCTCCTCCTGTATGCCAGGGAGATTGCAGATGCAGAGTCATATGAGGTACCCCCCTACAGTTGGCCTCCGCAGTCCTAGCGGCAACGTATAGAGGCTTGTGCGACGCCTACGTCAAGACGGAGGTGCAGCCCTTGCTCGATGGGTGCCCTTTGCTACTCCAGCTGTGGTCGTACGAGAGGATCACCATTGGGCTGCCTCTCATGGATCATAGCCCCGTCAAGGCCGTCTTCTACCACGACACTCCGGAGGTCGGGCCCACAATGGGCTCTCTTTGGTTTCGTCGGCGGGTATGGATTGTTAACCATCCTTTGTCTTTGCATTTTTGTTCATATTTGCTATACTACTGCTATGTTTTTCCCTGCAACCTATGTGGGCTCACATGCAGTTGCACAGGGACTACCCTGATTATGTGCCATAGTTTGATGACCTGCAGCAGGACGACATCCTGTGAACACCGTACAGTGTTGGCCGGGTTCACGCGCGTGCACCACACGGTCTCTTGACCCTGTGCGAGCGTGACTCGGAATACTGGCTCATGACGAAGCCGGTACTCTTCAATATCTTCGTTGAGGAGTACTCACCCCATAGGGTGATGCGCTAGTTCGGGCAGCTGTAGTAGTTCCCTCTCCCTCTCGTCCACATCGTGCCTCCTCAGGCTCACCAGTAAGAACGATGCCCTTCTTCTTATATGTTTCGATTGCATTTACTAGTGCCTTCCATTGCTTTTTTTCTTTCAGGTCGACGAGATGAGGCCACACTACTAGATACCTGTGGTCAGCAGTGATGTTTCCCTAGGTTTAGTAGTGGAACGACGCCCTTGAGGACCGTGTCGAGGAGGACTAGTCGTACGTGGACGACACATACATAGCGTACCTACGGTGGTACTGTAGCGCCGCTCGGACACGCGTGGGCTACACACCGACTATAGAGATCGTCCACGAGGCTACTGTCACCAATACATACCCTTTCCACCGGATGTAGGCCTCCTACCAGGCAGTACGCGCATATTTTATCTGACAACTTCTGGCATGATGTTACTTTCGTATGTACTGTAGACGGGCCTAACATGCGTACATTTATAGTAGGACCTTTTGCACCAGTGCAATGTAGATGCAAGTTCGGCTATAGAGTGCTTGCATCATGGGATTCAGATGATCAGGGCGGAACTAGGAGCGACTTTCCACCGGATCTACAACAAGACGGCGCGATTCCAGACACCCCTTAACTCACACGGAGGGCTCATTACCGGTCACCGACCCTCCGTTCTGCAGTGCCAGGTAATGACCTTGCAATACATGTCACCATACTATCGCATATGAACACTCGGCACACATGTAGGCACACGGGGCCATGGGACGTCCTCACAGCCTGCACACCAGGGAGAGTGGAGGCCTCACCTTGACGAGGCTAGGTCGTTGTCATATGGGCCACCTCGGGAGCGTGGAGGCCTCACTTTTATGAAGCTGGGCCGTCCTCATAGGGGCCACCCTGGGAAGCATGGAGGCCTCACTTCAACGAGGCTAGGCCATCCTCGCAGGCTGTCTCGCTGGCCTAAGGGATGCCGTCGGCCGTACCTAGGCCTGTCTCGCTGAGCCCACTGCAGGGAGCGTGGAGGCCTAGACTAACGCAGGCTACGCGGACCCCCAGCTCAAACATTGGAGAATTTGCTACATGTGCTCTATTCAATCTAACAAATCCATTTTTAGATATTCGCCCTGCTACCTGGGAGAGTCCGAAGATCATCACAGACCCGAACCAGTACATCCCCGAGTTTGACATGCCGACCTTCTTCGCTAGTTACGACGAGCTGGGGTCATCACAATTCTAGGGGGCACCCCCTCCACCCACGCAGTCGTCCCAATCGGACATTGCGAAACCTCCTGCAGAGGGACGACCTCACCAGGATGTGCATCCACCAGATCGGTACACGTTCCCTAGTGGACAAGTGAGAGGCGGACAACGCAAGCGTCGGGTGGAGGGAGCAGTTCGAGGGATCGCCGCTAGGAGGGGGCGTTGGTAGTTACACCGTGTACTACTTTTTATGTCACATTGCACTTCTCATGCTATGTCCCTACATTCGTATACCTTTTGTGAACCTCGTGTGCTACTTTTTATGTCACATTGCACTTCTCATGCTATGTCCCTACATTCGTACCATTCGATACTCGTTCGTACATCATCTCACTTCTCATGCTATGTCCCGTTGCTTTCGCGTCCCTCTCGTTACGTCTGCTTTTCGTGACCCAATGACCCCTCGCTGCAAAGCTATAAAGCCACATCAAATTAAGTGTACTGCTGCTTGACCCATCATTTTGAGTATGACTGCAACCTGCTGTCGGGACCCGAAAAATGGAGTCGAATCCCTGCTGTGTCTTACCTGTACTAGTCCCTGGATCAAGTAGCTAGTACACACAGATATACAGTTTGGATCATCACCATTCAACGAAAAGTAATTTATTACATCGAGTCGCATAGTTATTACAAAGTTAGGGCTCCAAGGCCTAGCGGCGAAATTTAAATAACAGTTCAACGCAAATGGAAACCAAATCACAACTCCACAGGCATGCCCGAAGAATGCGCTCCTAGACGTCGGAGTAGTCTTCATCCTGAATACCATCAGCGAAATCCCCGTCTTGGTACACTTCCTCATCGGCCAGCATCCCGCCGTTGGAATGAGCGACGAGAATAAACTCGAGGTAAGTAATCTTAATTACTTGCAAGACAATGCCTAGATGCTATATAGGTTTCAAGGAAGGTTTGGGGAAGTTTTGCATAAAGCTAAGTTTCAAAATTTTAAACCTAGTTTGAGAAAGCGGTTTTGAAATTGAAGTTTAAACTTTATATTTCTTTCTTTTGGAAAAGACAGCACCTACTGACTTAACCAGGTCATCATGGCACCCACCATGAAGACAACCACGCGCATGCAACACCGATTGCAAGGCAAATTCCCAAAACAAAGAGAGGGGGAAGAGAGTTTTACAAAACTACAGTGGGGTAGCTTCCGTCGTTCACCCTTAACCATTGGGCGAGGCTTTCATGAAAGTTTACACTCTGCAGAGGTTGTACGCTTTACCCATGAGTAGGTGGCTTCCTAGGAATCACCCAAAGGAAGTAGACACCACGAGGTCTTTCACCGCAACCTTCCCTTAGACTGGCATTCTCACTAAGGTTTCCACACCAATGCCCCTCTTGTCTTTGATAGGTTACATTCTATGGACACATCTGAATACCCACTTCCAACCACAAAGGAAGGTTCTGTTCTAATGGACATATTCAGATGCCCACTCCCTATTCCACCAGGAATGCCAGACTAAAAGTCCGAAGGGTACTCAACCAGGACCTGCCCATACAGGCACTCAATGGTCGCACTGTTGAACTAGTCTAGGTACCACAAAGAATCGATCCTTAAGCCAAGCGGGTATGGTCCAACATCAACCCAATCTCTAGCATATCGCCACAGAAGCGATTGCCAACCACCTGCAACCATCCACCCGATTGAAAAACCATTTAAAAAGCCGGGATAGCACCCACTATCCCTACAGACAATTCTGACACGGTAGCACCCACTAGGCCATTCAATTTGCAATTAAGTTTGTATCGGGGTTGAACACAAAAGTAAGTCTCTAGATTGCATTTGCTAAGCGGTAATGTAAAAATCACTAAACAAGGATGGCAGCAAGATTAAATAATATTAATTAGTTAAGGTTGATGAAATTGGTCGTGTATATCAAGCATATAGGACTTATCTACAACTTAGCTTAAATATTGTTTCTAACTTTTAATTAGCATCTAGGTTTTGCAAAATCTAATAAAACAATTATGAAAACTAGGTAATAGCAAAATGGCACAATGTCTTGCCTTGATCCTGGTAGTTGGACTGATCAGCGGCGAAATCTCCTTCAGCGGACGGATCTAACGTTTAAAAGAAATACAATAAGAGCCATGTGCGATAAAATATGATGCATGCATGACATGTCATGAGGATGATGAATACAGATCTGAACAGTATAAAATAATTTTATAAAACTTCTGAAATAGGTTTCATTATTTTTAGAGTTCCCTATAATTAGTTATGATTTTTATAATCTTAATATTAAAGGTACAAAAGAGAGTTAAATAATAAATAAATTTCAAAATTTTACCAAAACAGTACAGAAATCATATTATAATATATCTAACTTTATAAAATAATTTTGGATATTTTTGGAGCTCTGGATTAATTTATAAAATTCCTACACATGCAAGAACTAATATAATTATCAAAAATTAAATTTAACAGAAACATGTAAATAAAGAGTACATAAAAATAATATATAATTTTATGAATCTAATAAAATTTATTTTACAATTTTGGAATTTTCTACAATTTTATATGGAATAAACAACACAAGGTATAATCTGCAAACAAGGAAAATAAAAGGGAAGGGTATTGGGCGGCGACGAAGTGGGCCGCCCACTGCCTCACGCTGCTGGGAAGGCAGAACTGGCGCTGACCGACGGGCCCGCCTGGTCGGTGAGAGGGAGCAGGAGGAGGCGTGGTGCGGCGGCCCCGGCGGCGCGGCGGGCATGAAGTGGAAGAGAGAGAGGCCGAGGGAGGCAGAGACTGGGTTGGGGTTGGGCGCGGCATCAAGCGAGGCGGCGGCGCAGCTCCGACCTAGGTCGTCTGTGGGCGAGCACTACCTGTGCGGCGAGTGTGTGACGGCGGCTGGGCATGCTGGGCTGCAAGGGCAAGGGAAGGTAATGGCGGCGGCGGCAGCAGGGTGGCGAGGCGGCGGCGTCTTGGTGGGCGGAAGCTGGCGAAGGGCACGGCGGCGGGCTCACGGCTGAGGAGTTAGAGGCGGCGTGGTCGGCGAGGTTGCTAGGAGGGCAAGGTGCTATGGGGCTCACCACGGCGACAAATGGGCGGCGATTTGGTCCGACAGCGGGAGGGATGGCGGCGGTTCCGTGAGCTTCCGGCGGCTCGGCTCCATGACAGTAGTGAAGATGAAAACGGGTCGAGGGCTGCACAAGGAACAAGTTTCATGTTGAACCTTATGACGACACTCACCGAAATCGCAAATTCGGCGAGGCGAGAGGTGGAAGGGTGGGGAATTTCGGGCTTCGGTTTTAGGCGAAGAACGAAGTAGGAGGGTTTATAAGAGAGATAGTGTATGTATTCTAGGGGATTAGGATAGAGATCAAGGGGTTTGGAATCTACTATAATTAGGGAGGTCTTCTATTGATAGAGATGGAAAGGAGAGGTGATAGGGGTTTCCAAACACTGTCACCAAAATCAACGAGAAGGTGAGGAAGAGGGAATTACATGTGGGGCCCACACGTAGGGGAGAGAGATAATAAATATAAAAAATCAGATTTTGTTTTGGAAGTAAGACTAACATATGCCTTAATTATTCAATTAAAACATCTCATAGCCAAAACCATATAAATAACAACAAGAATATATTTTTATTATGTTACTTTGTTTAAATAAATCATTTCAAAATATTTTTCCAAGGAACATACTCATTTTAAAATACTTTTGCATTTCAAAAATTCACAAATGTAATGCAATGCATGTATGCATGATTTTGAAAATGAGGATGTTACACCTGCTCAATTACACAGGGCATTCAAAGCTCAACTGTACATGTACAGGAGCTATCAATTCGAGTAGGGCTGCAATCTGCTCAGCTACATGGGCCATCCAATGCGTTATGGACTTGAACGAACAATAAGTCTGCTCCTCTGCTCGGCTATAAAAGGAACGCGAAAGCATCATCGGGTCACCACACACCACTTTCATGGCGAGCTAGGGAGTCTCCTCACAGTCATATGTGCCTGATAGTTGGTGGGAGTCATTTGGCCCTGCAGACCATGCTCGTCCTCCTGCCGACGACATGCGGGTCATAGATTATGGGGAATTGAGGCATGGGCCCCCTTTGCTAAAAGATTGTCATTTCAAATTGGTTTTTGACTTGCCCAGATGCACCTATGGGAACCCCTCCCAGTGGTTTGACCATGTATATAAGGGGTTTACTGGTCTCAGGTTCTATCGATGTCCTGATTACCATGTAAGTTTGTGCCCTTGCATGTTATATTATCATCGCTACTATTGACTAATATATTGTTCTAACTACATATACTAGATGTTAAATGCGGTTAGACTTGTTGGATGGATGAGCCATACCCGGCAGTAGCATACGTCTACATAACATACCTACACGCAAGAATCAACCGTTTACAGGCTAGACTGGATGCAACAGGAGGGTCAGCGTAGGAAAGAGGCCAGTAGAGGGCTGCGAGGCCCCCAGACCTCCCAGGCAGGCCATGCCGACATGTTAAACGCACAACCAGCAGTGTTAGACCAACACTATTGTCCGAACTGTGCTTGCCAAGACCCTACATGTCTTTATAGCTGCCACCACCCCACCACACCCAATGTCAAAGTACTTCGTCGACGAGCGGTCATGCAAGAGGCCTACCCTGTGTACTACGACATGGAATGGAAAGCGACTGCTCGGTGTTCAGCCACTTGGTGTTCATGCCAGTGCCACAACCACTTCACACAGCCATGGTGAACAACCATACCGGTTATCACACCACCTGTGTCATCCATGCTTTCTTATGTACCCCTCCACCATGCCTGTTATATGCCATATGTACGGGTCTCAAACTTTACGTGAAGCCCATGTAAAAAATAATTGCCAAAATTTTAATATGTCACAACCGACATGTGTAATTCATGCCTACACTAGCCGTAGAGCATGCAGAGCTCGTCGACCCATACTAACAATCCGAGGATGAAAGTCCCGCATGTTGTCCCCTATAAAAACACCAAAAATTCCCCACATCATGCATCAACTTGCTACAGGAAGAATGACACTTATTACAATTGTGGTGGGCTCGATCATTTCGCCAGGGAGTGTCCCAACCAAATTCAAAACTTATGCTTGGTGTACAAACCGACAATCAAAACCAGGTTGATGGCACAGGGAGTAGTGGCGACAGGTGGCGGTACACCACAGCAGACAGGTCATGGAGGTCTATTTGTCAACATGACGCGATATTTGGAGGTAGAGGAGGCACACCAGTCACAATTAAGGCACATCGCAACGAGCAGGGGGATATCAATCTAGCCCATTGGATGGGCGGGATATAAATCCTGCCCGTTGTTTCAATGATAGGGCATATCCTGTCCTTTGATCGGGCAGGATTTCAATCTCGTCCAACCAACGAGCGGGATTTACCCAGCCAGGCCGGCCATGCGCTAGCTGCCCGACAGCGATAGTTGGCAGTTTAGGCAAAATCCGTCCGTTGGTTGGGCGGGTTTTCAGTCCCGCCCTACCAATGGGCGATAGACGGCTAGTTTTTTTAAATTTTTAAACAGTGTATTATTTTTAAATTTTGAATTTTAAACATATAAAAAAATCCCTAGATCACAACCACGCCGGCCGGCAGTGCCTCCATCGGTGGGCTGTAGGTCCGGATCCTCCGTCATTTGGTGGTCCGTGGATTTTCTGCTCCGTTCTTTTCAGATTATAATCATTTTAAGCAGGATATTTATTATTTTTTATAAGTCAAACGTTTGAATGTTTTGTAGCTATTTTTGAAAGATTTTAGTGTTTCTTCTTAAAGCTCTTAAGACTAATTTTTTCTAATTTTTTCAGCACCTTGAAACTCCTTATCGAAGACATAGAACTTCATATTATAATCAGAAACTAGCTCGAAAGAACAGAACATAGGATTGTTCTCTGTTCGAGGTTTTCCTAATGCATATTTGTCATGCTCAGCTCTGCTCATAACGACAAAACAAATGACTGTATGATATATGATAAACCTTGTAATGCTAATTATCATACGTCTATGACGTACTATTACTATGAATTAGGCACTGATCCAGAGGAGAACAGTACAATCGAACAGAGAGGGTTCCGCACTGGTAATTCGGACCCCAACAAATAAGAAACTCAGAAAAAAAAAACTAATTGTAATGGGTGGAATAGCATGAGTCACCATTAACATAACCACAAAAAAAACCCAATTAATACTAAGAAATGTTATCAGAAAACTACGGTAAGTATGGAGATTACATGAATCACCCCTTCGTTCTTTACTTTAATATTACCTAAAGAAAAATATTAGTAACCATTTATTATAATTTACATGTTTACAACCAAGTTTAATTACATATAAACAGGTGTATCGGATGATTCCCTAGTTGGATGCAACATATATACGTGCGTGTCCCCGAACGAAGTTCGGGCTCCAACGGTGGGCTGTACATGAATCTGCCATGCATTTACAGTATTCAGGCTGTGTACATTCTTGTTTGGCACATGCTGTTGCACAAACAAAGACATTCTTTCTTATCAACCTTCTGTATTTGAACATTAAACCCCACCCTAAGCATGGATTCTTTCCAGCACCTCCCATTCGTCGTCTGAAGATGTGGCATGGTTAGCATGGCTTTTTGCCATTTCCTCCTGAGGCAGACCATTTTCGTTCTCATTCCCCAAAGACCGGTCTCTGTCAGTTGATGTGCTTCTGCAATCATCTATGTGGGAAGCAACAGCTAAGCAGCTAGTTGTCAATAGGGCTGAATCAAGCTTTCTTTTACAGGTTCTCTCTTTCAATGCAACAACGTTTGCATGGATACTTGATATTTCTCCTCTGCAAGAGTAAAACAAATGCTTTAACATTTGAAAGTTTGATCATATAGGAAATATAAACAATTCTTAGGTCTGGGGGGAGTGTTAACATACTGCAGTATATCAATGATGTGACCACGGTCCAACAATAACCCTCTCAGCTGCAATAAAAACAATGTTGAAGGTATTAATGCAAATCATGGCAGAAGAACAATGATTGTATGTGTTGAACGAACTAGACAATGAAATGTACAAAATATGCATTTGTCTTGTATCTGCTGCAATTACCAAAATGTTTTCTTTGGCTTCCTTTTGGAGCTTCCTTGACTCCTCCATTATGCTCTCCATTGTAGCTTCCTTTTCTTTACGCACCAACAGAGCTAAATTCTCGTCCTGACTAATCTGCTCCCTTGCTGCAGTCTCTTCTTCCATTGAAGTTGCTAGCTGTGCATCTAGTTCAAATTTAATCTGCAGAGTTGTATTGGATATGAAAATTGAACAAAACTTCACTTTTCATTGAAGTTCCTTGTCCTATTGTTCATTTGGGTACTTTGCCCTTAATTAAGTGTAGTTATTTGTTACCTCCTCAACCACTGTGAGCGCTTCATCTCTCTGAGCAGACAACTTGGTAATACGAGACTGAAGGTCCTGAGCTAAAGCTGCCAGTGAATATTTTTCTTCCCACACTATTTTAGCTTGCTACAAAGGAGTGAATATGTAAGTTGCCATTTTCATTACATATGCAGGTAAGCATTAAGAATAGAACTACCTTATCATTTGATTCTTTGGAATTCTCAATAAGCTGATTATAGTGTTTTAGTATGGCAAGAAAATCCTGATGTGCCTTGACAGCATCTTGTTTTGCTTGTCTAGAATTTCCCTCCTGAAGCTCCACCTCTTTCATTTTTATAGTTGTTGAGTCATACAAAGAACTCAATACATCCTGTAAGGATCTTTACAATGAATTATCTCACTTCGCCATGTAGATATTTAAATGTAACCCTCTGTCTAACAAACATTTAAATTAATTGTCTGGCATAACCATGCAGAAATTTAGGTGTAATCCTGTGTCTGAAAGAACTCTTCATAGCATCTTTTTGGTTAAATAAATGAATAGTTGTGTTTCATAAAATATCTAAACTGAAAATTTTACATTAAGTACGAAATATATGGATTGTTATTCAAAATCACATGTTAACTTGTTAAGCAAAAACAGAATGCATGCAAATTTCCAAAATGGGATCGAACTTCATTTCAAAGTAAACTCAAATCAACAATTATCTTTTATTGGATAAGAATAAGGTTGGATTCATGAAAAATTTCAGTAGCTTAGTTTATCTAAATATGGATGCATGTTTTAGACAAGTAAGCCTGTAAGATGTGAAACTGCTCACCATCTGTATTAAAATGGTTGATCTGAAAGTAGATTTCAATTGTCCTATAGCTTGTGATTTATACACTGGCTTTGTCTTAAGACTTAATTTCCAGTTATTCAAAGGTTCAGAGCACAGAGAACTGTTGCTGAGAAGAAATAATGATTTCTGAATTACCTTGCTTTTAGTGATATCAGAAATGAACTTGTTAATTTCCGTGATATGATATGACTGGGTATATATATCCGGGAATTCCACACTTTTATCTGCACCAAGCATCACCTTCATTCCATTGAGGAGAAATGAATCATGCTCAATAATTTGGCAGATAGAGTGCTCGTCCACAGTGTTAGAACACAGGTTTTCCTTTCCATTTTCGTCTCTCACTTCACACTTAGAGTCTGGATTTGACAGTAAAACATTCTGAGTGGAAGAGAACAGTTCTGACAGGTTAAAATCATCATTCAGATTGCAAGTAAAAATTCCAGGATTCTCAAAATCTATTGATGGTTGCTCTTTGCTATCAACTGAATGGGAATTATCCTTTTCTTGAAACATATGTAACGAGTTATTGGTAATTTTGGATGAAGCAAATAATTCAGGGGAATTGCATTGACTGTCTACCTTGTACAAAGACTGCTCATTAGCTATGCACAGCTTCCCAAATAAATTGTAGAGGTAATCATCATTTTCCGAATTGTGCAGTTCAGGAGTATTTTCTGCAGTATGGAGCACGTCCAATTCTTTTCCAGAACTGTGAATGTTTTCAGACAAAACTTGCAAGTCATAATTATCTTCTGATTTGGAGTGTGTTTGGACAAGTGGAGACATGTTCTTTGGTGTATCTCTGTCTTCAATGGAGCAAAAGTTCACAAATGAGGTTTCAAACTTATAGTTATCTTCTGACTTGGAGAAATCATGCATACTTTCAGCTTTAGGAAGTTTCGGAGGTACTTTCTTGCCAAACAAAACCTGCAAGGCACAATTACCTTCTGTATGGACATTTGGAACATTCGGCAATTTTTTTGTCGATTGTCCATCTTCAGTTGAGCGGAAATTCACAAATGTGCCCTCCAAGTAGTAATTATCTTCTGACTTTAAGAAATCATGAATACTTTCAGCTTCAGAAAGTTTCAGATGCATTTTCCCTTCATGTTTCACAGCACAATCTGAAGGACTCTGCATAAATAACTGTAAAACACTCCCAGAAGAGGCAAATAAATCTGGTAGCTCATAACTATCATCGAAATGCTTGTGGTTGCCAATATTTTCAGCCTTTGGAATCATTTTGTCTTCTGTAGTCACACAGTTATTATTAACAAATGCTTCTGAACCAGGCTGTTTATATTCTATTATATGTGGCTCAGCTGCAGATGTTGATGATGACCCAGCTTGAGCAAAATCTATTGTTGGAGCAGTTCTTGTTTCCTCAGCTGCAGATGTTGATGATGACCCAGCTTGAGCAAAATCTATTGTTGGAGCAGTTCTTGTTTCATTTATCACTGCCTTATCCTCAACCTGGGAACATTCTTCCATTTTGTTGTTGGTGCATAGTGGTCCACCATAACCAGAAGGATCACTTTCTCTAGGAATGACACTGCTCCCAGCTGCTGGACTAAAGAGGACATTAGTATCCTCTCTAGCTCCTTGATCCAACAATGATTTTCTTCCATAGTATAATTTAGGCTTCTCAGCTGTGATGTACAAGGAAAAAAACAAGAAAGAAACTGAAGGTCCTATTAAAGAAACAACTAGCAGATGGAACTAACTAGTTGGTTATAAGTGTTATTCCAGGCAATGGGTGCAAAGCGACAATAATAATGCAACCAAAATAGCTTTAGATGCGATATGTGTGGTACATAAAATTACTTACAATCAGTATGACCTTGTTTTCCATGATCAATATCTTGGAGTGTATAATGTGTTTCAGTAGGTTCGCTTACAGCTGGAAGGACATCGGAAAGAACAAATTCGACAGCCGCATCAACATCAGAGGAATATTGACTAGCTACAGCCTTCAATATTCGAAGATCAACCTGTAATAGAAATGCAACAGAAAAATAACATTATGTGGGTTATGTTTTATATCTCTGAGTGCAGGTAACTAATTGTCACTCTTTGTAAATAGGAATGTACGCCTATGTCTGGTTCTACAAATATATTAGAATTTCTTCAATACAGTACAATGTATTTGATTGAGCTGGTTCATGTTACTGATTTCAAATTTTCTAGAGGAAGTAAAACTTGTTTGCCTTCGACTATCCAATAAATCTCTATTTCTGCCAGGTTGAGACCATCAATGTTCCCACAGTCCAAACTAACGAAAAAGTGTTTGTCATCCTTTATGTTCCCTATTATTTTGTTCAACTTATATTACGCTTGTGCACGCACCTACTACGCAATGTTCCTTTTAATAAAAAAATTCAGTTTATAGTAATCTTGTTTTTTCTGAATAGAACATGAATTTATAGTACACCTTTACCCTTTTTTGGAGGGCTTCCATTGAATATTAATCTCTGAATAGAACATGAATTTATAGTACACCTTTACCCTTTTTTGGAGGGCTTCCATTGAATATTAATCTCTTCTCAAAGATGAACTGGAAATTTCTTAGGAGCCTACTAGTGGACATCGAAGTATCAAACCCATCAACAGTTGTTGGAATCCTATGTGACGTCTTCTAGAAACTGAGCAGTCAGGCAAATTACAGAGAGGGAAGCAACCCATAATCTAAAGGCAAAAGAGAGAAAAGGAAATTTTCGCAAAATCATTTCGCATGAAACCTACAGGAAATCGACCTTGCAAAATTACAAACAAAAGCAGCTTCGCATAATTTGGCATGATAAAAAAAGAGTGAAACGACAAAAGCAGCTCCACACTAGTTCAGACTTGGGAACTGAGTAGCGCAGACAGGATCCATACCTGCGGGAAAACCTCTCGCAGGGCGTAGAACACCTGCTTGAACGCCATCTATGGTATCTCGACAAAGAGAAAAAAGCTTAGATTTCGGTCAAGCAGGGAGAAGAAAGCAAGGTTGGGAAGTGGAGGATTGGAGGAGACCAGTGAGAGGCCCAGGCGCCCGCGGGGCGGGGCATCTTTTTTTTTTTTTTTAAGTGTAACAGCGTTTCTATTAGATTATTAAAGACCAAATAGTTAAATTCATAGGAAATACTCTCACTGTCCTCCATAAATCTCTACTATTAAAAAGAGCCTTGTGGTGGTCACTGGTAATACATAGAAATTATCTACCATGCCATTCTACACTCCATATTTTAGTGGCTCTTTGTTTTACACTTTACTTGAATAGTATGTTTGATTTGTTATTTTAACCTTGAGATTCTGTTGCGAGGCATCTTCTCTAGATGTGATCTAATATTACAATAATGATTTAGAATTTTATTATTTTTTAATATTCTGTTATAAAATATGGGACCAACTTCTCCTACTAGAGACAGAATTAAGATAATCTTGCCACACTCTGGTCTGAAACAAGCAATTAAAATAAGCGTGGAACAGTGCTTGCACTAGTACAATTTCAATCATGCTAGAAAATTTTTGCACGATCGAAGGGACATGCTCTTTCCAAACCAAAGATGAAGCACGAAGATCCCAAGCCAATTTCTCCACCACACGGTCTTCAACTTGCCACAACAACAAAGTCCATCGCGTGCTCACCACGGAGGCGAACACCGGTGAGGGACACAAACCTCCGGTAGCCACCATGGTGCAGTCACTGGCACCGAGGCCACACTAAGGATTAAAAGCCCCGCCAAATCAACGGGGTCGCCAACACCATCACCATCTCATTCACAGGATCCGGCACCACAGAACACGGCAGGGCAAGGAAGACAGCTCTTCCCTACCCCTCGCAACACCATCCACCGTCCTCGACCCACAACGGAGTCGACGACAAGGAGAGCACCACTCCAACGACTACTCCAGACATTAGCACCACCGCCAACCGGAGAAGACCACGAAGCACCAAAAGAAACATCCACCATAACAATCCTAAAACAACTAACCTAAAACCTAAATCTAGAACTACTTCCTCCAAATCCGACCACCTAAACCCCAAATGGGCCTCTACCACCACCGGACAACGGCCACGGGGCATCTTTAATAGGTCCTATTTTCTTGTCACCACCCTTTTGGTACCTCCTAGTGCAGCTACAGCAAGCTCTTCACTTGATAGAAGAGCGGGACATAATGGATGAAATGGTGCTTTGTCGATCCTAACTCCTTGCTTTGGAATGCAATTACCTACTTTCCGCCTCACCCGTTGATTAAAGAATTAAACCAACTAGTTGGAAATAGAGTCATAGATAGTAAAAAAGGTTGAAAATAAAATATAAGAGAAGAAATAAAATAAGATCAGGATAGAGATAGCATTGTATTAGGATAAAATAGAGTCGGAATAGAATAGGATTAAAATAGGGCCAACATTGCGTATGACCTCAGTTCTTGGCCACAATAGGTGGTTAAAGCGATGATCCGACGGGTACACACCAACAAACCAAAGGAAAGAAAAAAGAATTATCTATACTAGGCACTCTGCATCATAGAAGTCACATTAGATAAATTGATAAGGTGGAGAGTAATTAACGAGGAGACTTTTATATAAGAGACAATCTCTATTTTAGAAATAAGGGAAAGAAATAAGAATAAATCCCCACTAGGTACGTTACATAGTTTCTATGGGGCTCATAAAAAGAAGAAAATAAAAGAAATAAATCAATTGGTAGATACAATGCATTGAAAGATTTGTATCTATAACGGATTCTATATGATGTCACATGTTTAGAATCGACTTATAGTAACCATGCACTTGGAATGCCTTAAAAAGCCTCTAGTAGTGGTCATTAATGGTCGGTGTCACATTTCAATGAAGTTACCCACTATGCCACCCAAATCCCGTGCCATAGACTCTGGAAGAGTGGATAGGGTTAGCTACAATGTGCTAATGTTGCGATGCTGAGCATGTCAGGTTCTAAGGGCATGTTTGATTCATGGCCTAAGTATGCCACAATAAAGTTTAGTCACGTCACGACCCCTTTTGCACTTGTTTGGTTCGATGCTAAGCTTAGACTTGCCATAAGAAGTTAGTAACCTTATAGGTGTTTGCCGACACCTAATGTGTGGCGGCCAAATTGCTCGCCTCACATTTTTGCCGCAATCACAAACACGTGCATGGGAGGAGGAGCTCATATCGAGGAACTTACGACAAGGTTGATGAGTTTAAAATACTTTGATTTCTATCAAAGAATTGAAATAAATTAGTTTTATATTTTTTGTAATTAAAAATAATTAAAAGGGTCTTTTCAAATTAATCTAGATCTTTAAAAAAAAATAAGCAAAAAATATATATGAACAGTGCTTGATAAATTTTTCTTAAGTCCTAAATACTTCGAAGGATTTTTCAGCATTTTCTGAATTGTTTTGGTATTTTAAACCTAAGAAAACATTAATTAGCTTTGTACAAAAGGGGTAAAGTGTTTCCTTTCTCTTTTTTCGGAGAGGGGCGACGTGGCGCAATCTGGGCCATTGTTTTACACGCGTGCGCGTTAACAGCCGTCTGATGCCACATATCCGAGAGAACTGATATCCGTGGATCTTAGATGCCCGTTCGTGTGACATGGCCGCAAGGGAGCCATTGGATCTCGCCGTCACCTCAGTCGTCATCTCCGCTACCGAGTTGGAGTCGGCTGTTGCGCCGCCGTGGGTCGGGCCTTGGTATTCGTGCCAACTTAGGGTTCTTGGGGCTATTTAAACCCTCGAGTTGCTATGCTAAGGTTCATAGATGTTGTAGCCACCGTTGTCTTGACCTGAGAAGGACGGAACCGCTGAGGAGAGCTTGGGGAAGGTTTTGGGGCCGAGAATTCTGACAAACAATTCCACCGTCGCCGGTGAGTCTTAGCCTTCGATTCTTGGTCTAGAGCTGTGTTTCATCGTCGCGATCCCCGTAGTGACTTGCTTTTGCCATAGGGAAGGCCAGAGCATTGCCGTTGTTGAGCTTTAAGGCTGCCGCCATTGTTGGAGGTTGCCGAAGCTAACCGGAGGTCCCCGGAATTACACGTTGCCCTAGTAAGGTTCCTAGTAGTCCCTAGATTCTAAATCTGGGCTTGGTTTAGACTAAGGAGGTCCATAGTATCAGATTGCGTGTAGACCGTGAAGCACCGCCACTCTTTATCGTTGTGGCTTGCCAACATTAGTCGCCAGCGATGGCTGTGTGTCCTAGTGAGCTGGCAAGGTCAAGAGCAACCCATAGAGCCGGGGAGCGAGGAGTTTGGTGGTCTGTAGCGCGAGATCGATCTCGTTGGAGTTGCGCCGTCGCGCCGGAGTTGGTCTCTGCTGTGGAGTTTGGTCACTGGAGAGGCGAGGCGGCGTGGAGTATTCGTGACCGTCGGATCTGGATCGGATGGATCAGATCTGAGCGGGAGCGGTCCAGTTCAAATGGAATCAGTCTAGTGGACCAGGTTTATGGTGAACTATGTCACTGCCATGTGGGTCCCACATGTTAGACCATGCGGGGTGGATCGTGAGACATGCGCGCGTGGGTTGCATTTGTCATAGGCCTCTTCTAGAAAATTTTTTAATAGTTTAAAAATAGGAAAAAACTTGTAAAATTCATATCTTTTAATCTAGAAGTCCAAAAATACCTACTCGAGTCTCTAAAAATTCAAAAAAAATGAGATCTACCTGTTTATGATTTTTATTTAATTTTTAAAATTATATTTATTTGCTGTTTGGATTTTTAGTTGTTATTTGCTATATATTACATGTGGAAACGATTGCTTTGGAATGTGTGCAAGGAGAAAATTTTCCTGCAGGTCAAGAGTGGAAGTGGTAAGACAAGTTATACACAGTCCTTGATCCTGTTGCTCCTATATGCAAATAAAATTGTTTTGTTTTAAATTATACATTGTTATATTTATTATATTTTAATAGGAATGTAGTTATTCCAAATTGCTTATTACCCTCACTTGAAATATTGTATTACCATATATTTCTTTATAATCTAGCTTAATTATCATCATTTTAGTTGGAGAATGATGATATATATGGGATTTGTAGTCGTTATTAACTTGCTTAGTTATGCACATACCTAGCATGATTAATTAATTAGACGTGTTGCTCCTTTTGGATAGGCATGTGTTGATCTTGTGTGAAAATTGGTATGTGTTGCAACTTGTTAATAACCCGAGTAGTGTTTTTGACTCAGACAAGTGAATCTGTTGTGGGGGTAGAGCCTTTGTGGGTAGGGTATGAGGCAAATCTAGAAGAAAGTCTTGCCTTAGTTCCCCTAAGGAATTAATCTTGTAGAAACATTGTCAGGCTAAACCAGTACAAACCATGAGCTTGACTTCGGTTAAGTCTGGCGGTTAAGCTACTAAATGTTAGCTTGTGGCACATAAGGCAAGTTAGAAAATGTAGTCATGTGTTGGGACATTTGGAAGAGATGTGCTGTTTATGAGGGCCATAGTCCAAGCAATGATGCTATGCTAATACGTGATCCCAGTGATCCAGATGTTTGGCTCTAGGTGGCATAGTAGGTATCAAGAGGGCCACATGCTAATGTTTAGTCCCATAACTATTAAATTTCGAGTGTTACTTCCTAGATAGAGGTTGAGATATGAGTATCTTATGGACAATACTTGGTTATACTTGAACAAGGTATAATGTTTTAAATGCCAACGTGTGGCTCTCATATTGGGCTACTGGATGCAGGTTGATAGGCTGTATCCCAATGCTTATGATTCAATGCAGGTTTATCAAATGATTTATTCAATTGTTTTGGAATCTATTATTCTATTATGTCTTTATTACATATTACATATTGATTATGAAAATAACCATTAGCCAATATGTTGTACAAAGCTTGTATATAAAGGTTAGAATTGCATTATTCCACTATATGTGATTTGCTGAGTATTCGTCGTCTCTACTCATTCTTACAAACTTTATTTGTGAGCTGCATGTTCCATCCAGCAGGACAAAAGGCTAAAGAATCCTCACCGTTGTTTATGGATCAGTTCATTCAAGATGGCGAGTAGCTAGACATACTTTCTTATCAGAAGCTTGTGACTCATGACGGGACATCTATTTGAGTTTATTTTCATTATTTCTGTTATGCTGTAATAAGTACCCTGATGGATTTATTTAGTCTTGTCTGGCTTTGCTTCTTATTTGTAAGGATTTATAATAATTACTGTCACTTTGTGATATATTTTAATGATATGTAACTGATGATGTCACTTGTACGCACTGGAATTGATCCTCACCGCTATTTGAGGAGCAGTTCATTCAAGATGGCGAATAGCTGTACGTGCTTCCTTATCAGAAGCCTGTGGTTCATGACGGAACATCTATTTGAGTTTATTTCATTATTTCTACTATGCTGCAATAAGTGCTCTGATGGATTTATTTAGTCATGCATGGCTTTGCTTCTTATTTGTAAGGATTTATAATAATTATTGTCACTTTTGCGATGTATTTTAATGATATAGACTGATAATGTTACTTGTGCGCACTAAAATTGATCGTGGACCAGTGTAGCATGAGGGTCACCACGTTGCTTAATTTGGGGTCCTGACGTGGTGCCGCTCGGCCCAGAGAGAAGGAGCTGCACGAGGTCGCCAGATCCAGGGAGGAGGTCACCGAATCAGGTGTCTGTCGACTCAAAGCACCGCTGCAACAACACTCTCGAGCTCGCAACAAGGAGAGCCGCCGAGCAGTGGCCTAGGAGAAAAGGAGTTGGGGGAAGGTCGTCGAAGACAGGAAGGAGGTTACCGGAGCCAGGGAGTAGGAGGCCGTCCTTGTCGTGAGAGTGCCCAGATCTGGAATCCCTGCTGCACGAGCTCGTCCCCAATTACCTCCCTCTCTCTCGCTAATTCATGAAGCATGCTCCTTTTTTCCCTTCCAATTACCCTCTGCCCCCCCCCGTTTTGGCTAATTCTTGGAAGCTTCGCTTTTTTCCCTTCTTTTTAAGTGTCTCATGTGTTGATATATTGTCGTGGATGTCACCGTTTCTTGCTTTGCTCTTTTTCTGTTTCTTCGTTTCTTGCTTTGGATGTCACCAAGCATGGTTGATGGGGCTTGCCGATGCTGTGGAAGAAGCTCACCAGGATGGTTAGGCAGGTGTGCTCCCAAACACCTACCATGGTTTTTTTGCCACACCTAATGTTAGCTATGGTTATCAACCAAACGATTTGTATCTGCCACAGTGTTAGTCAAGCCACAAGTGTAGCAAGTATCTAACCTTAGACGTAGCAAAATTGGTCATGAACCAAATATACCCTAAGTCTTACATCAACAGCAAACCAGGAAATAGACAACCAAAAACTAGCAACGAAAACCCACCGGCATCAGCTCTGTGTAGCTGAAATTGAGTGGCGTGGCTGAAGAATAGAGATGCAAAGGTGGTGGATGAGGATCCTGATGTGGAGAGCTTCATCTTTTCTATTTGTTGATCAGTGCAAGCGGAGCCAATCAGAGCATCTTTAGAGTCAACCGTTAGCTATAAATAAGATCCATATTATGTATAGATAGTAAATAGATAAGCTCTTCAATAGGCTACCTATAACCACTCTTCAAAATTAATATGGGTCCATATGTAGCAGTTTATATACATCTTAAAATACGTTATAGACTGACTCTTGATAAAGAGCGAGTTCTTCTCTCTCTCCTCTTCTTATTTCATCCACGTAAGCAAAAAGCTAAGTTAAAATTCTTATAACTAGCTGAGATGGTCTTATTGGAGATGCCCTTAGCGGTAAGTTGAATTCCAGCGGGCACCGTGGTGAACCATGGTAGAGCAGAAGCGGCGAGCAGTGACAATAAAGCAGCAGCCGTTGGATCAAATCAACAAATATAGGGCGCCGCCGGATTTTATTTTACCAAAGCGTCAAGTAATGACGGCATGGTGGTTTGATTCAGCCCTTGGAAGGCACGCTCTTTTTGACTTATTTGTTTATGATTATATACTTATTTGCTTATATTCGGTTTCCAAAATGCAAATGCTTTGGTATTTTTAGTTCATTCCTTTTGTTTTAAAGATGCGTCACAAAACTCTAAAATACAAATCAAACGAAGTGTGGTAGACTCTAAGATGTATCACAAAGCTCTTGAAGTTTAGGTTATCAGCAAATAAACAGATTAACAAATTAGATAAATTGAAAAGAAAAGTCTAGATCTATGGATGCTGTTGGATTTGTTTAACTGGGCGCGGGTTGGGGCTAATTGGGCCAAAAATTAGCTAATCCCAATAAGATACGGCTGATTTGACTAGGCTAGCCTGCGTGGAGTAGAAGGTGATGTCGGAGGCGCATTCCCGAAATGGAAAGCATGGTGTTTCTACAAAAGTAAAGTTTTCTAAATTCAGCTCTTTTATTGGAAATAATATCATGAAAAATTCTATAATAACCTATAAAATTCTAGGATGCTTAGAAAAATATAAGAAAAATTTCTAAAAAATCAGAAAAATCTGTATACTTTATATATGGTCTTAAAACAGAAATTATATTTAGGGTTTTCCAATAGTTAAATAATTCAAAAAATGCTTATAAAGTTTCAATAAATCCTAAAAATGTGTGGAAACCTTATATGAAATTAAAATATGATTTTTTAAAAACATTTATGCCAGAAATTAAATAAAATTTAGGATGTGGCAGGGGATCCGACTCGGTAAGGCCCACCAACAGCTAAAATTGAAAAAAAAATGGTACCAGTGGGTTAGGTCAAGATCTAGATATCTACTTGAACACTAACTTTAAAACAATTTGGATTTTGAACTATAAAACTATGTACGTTAACGTCCTCAATTCATGGAAACGTTTTTTCTCGTTTGATGTGTCATCAATGTGGCATCAAGTATAGCTCAGCTAATGTTCTCACTTCTATTGTCCTCCCTACTACATCTATTCCATGCTTTCTTCGCTCTATTCTGTGCTTTCCTTGCTTAAGCCAAATGTACTCCAGTTAGTCAATGCCTTGCCTTGCTAATAGAGACCACACTCTTGTCCCCTAAACCCTCCTTCCCTTCTTAATGCTTTTCGTGCCAAAGTTCTCACCACGTAGAAGTCATTTATCTTTGGAATTGCATCGTGCCATGAAATCGCGAGCTCCCCCCTATATTCCTCACCAAGCCATATGCCAAAGGGTGTTACGACGACATGCTAGCACCTATATTATTTACGTCTTCTTCAAATGTTGGTGATATGGTTATTTAAGAACCGACACCGTAACGAGGTCCCATAACTAGTGCACTTTGTCAGTAAGATCAATCAATAGATGAACTCCTCCCGTAAGCATGATCACTCAAGTGAGAGTTGCATACTGACGGGGATTGATGGCATTTTCACAATTACCCAAGAATTAGCCTAGCCCGTAATCATGATTAGTGCCCGAAAAGAGTTGCTCAGGATGGATGATGTACCCTGTAGCGTTGCTCGGGATGGGCGAGCTGTTGCTCGGGGTCTCTGAGCAATGTTGGCTGTGCACCGACACGGTACTCAGGCCTTTCTCTGCCCAAGTACCATCGGGAGGACATGCGGCGGCCTCAAATAGGCCTCGTTTTCCGTTTCGACGTGCCCGCCACGCTGACATAACCCACAATGTTGTGCCCCATCGCAGGGCTGGTCAAGCCAGCCACCACCTGCCCCTATCATTGTTCACTGTTTATTGTTACGCGCCACAACTCACCACGTCATTCCAAGGGATGGGCGCATGAATCCCTTCGTGTGGCTTTATTCAAGAAACAGCGCTCAGACCGCAGGGCAGCGTACGGACCACGGGATTATAGGCTGTATACTTAAGGAGTTGCTAGCTTTGTACATATATAAATAGATGGTCTCGTGCACGCGACAAAGATGGTGGTGATGGCATAAGGAGACATTCCAGAACACACACGACCTAAGAACACTCATAGAAACACACTCACTCTTAGAAGGGCTTCACACGTAGTTAGTCACCACAAGGGAAGTGAGAGTGGTTCCTCTCTTCAGAGCACTCAGACTTGCTAGGGCGCTGTTATAACACATCTTTCATACACCCATATATTCAGATTGCTAGACATAGGGCTATTACCTCACTTCGAGAGGCCTGAACCAGGGTAAAAATCCTGGCCTCTTTTCGGTTATTTGGTCGAGTTCGCCTCTTCGAACGTCCCTGTAGCTGCGAAAAGGAGCCCGTTGATCTCCAGTTCAACAAGTAAGCTTGGCACCTGGGAGCCCGCACTCCCAGCTGCCGATAGCTGGCGCCGTCCATGAGGATTGCTTCGAGTCTCTGCAGCGAAGGTCCTTAAGATGGCGAACTCTCAAGATAACCAAGACGTTTGTTTCGACAACTTGGATGACCTCAACAAGTACTGGTCTGACTCTGAGGTCACCCGGATCAATGATCCGGAAGGACATACTGTGGAGGAATCTAGTTCCTCCATGGATGTTTGTCGTCCTTTGGGCTATGACGAGGGCGAGGAGTATATTTCCGAGCCCCTCTAGTTCCGAGAAATTCCAGAATAGGAGATGTCCAAGGGTCACACCGGCCTATACGAGGGCATCGACATCCCAGACGACCTGTACGAGTCCGACCACAAGACCGCCTCGTGTGGCGATACCGTCATGACCCCCTCATGTTCGGCCGCCCAGTAGGAGGTCAATATGGCAGGCGCCTCCAACACTCCCGATTCGAGGGCGGGAGGCAATCCTGATGCCGCCTTGAGGCTGCTTGCGGTGGCTAGCTTGACTCAGTGTCGAGCCTTGGCAACGCATCGTGACCCGCCAGGCACTAGCGCCCGGCCGACCCCTCGCTCACTGCCTCCGAGATCTCCACCACACGCTCGCTCCTCCAACCCAGTTAGTAGGAGCCACCAGCGCCTTCAAGCGCTGGCTCCCGTGGTTTGAGACCTCCGGCCAAATTTTGACCATGCTGCTGAGATAGGCGTCGCCATGGCTGAAAACCTGGAGCAGCTAGCAGGTGACCTCCACCACGCGGCCTCCTCCCGGAGCAACTCCTAGGGAAGTCGTGCCCCAAGGAGTCACTCCCGTCGTGACCGGCGCGGGCCCAACCGAGAGCGACGCGGTGGTGGATCTCCTCGTCACGACAATGACAAAGACCATCGCTCGGACGACAGCCATCGGACCGAACGTCGTTACGGTGACGAGGCAAATCATGGCTCTACTCGGGATAGGAGGAGTGTAGATTCCCGAGCAAGCGATGATCGTGGCGGTCGCTGACCCCATGCCGAGCGCGACTGGAGCGCCACGTCCATTGGCACTCCGGAGCCTTGGCGCGGTGGGATTTTCTACCGACTCGGCCCGTTCCGAGGCTGCGACGACCACAACGCTCAGGGCGGGTGTATGCAGGCAACCTGTGGATACCCCGTCTTTGCCCGAGCACTGCTAGAGGTAGTGTGGCCTCCTAAGTTTAAGCCGGGCCGCATCGAGCGATTCAATGGGACTCAGAACCCGGACGAATTTCTTTCTGTCTAGCCACGACCATCATGGCCGCTAGTGGCAACGAGGGCGTAATGGTGAACTACCTTCCGGCTGTGTTGGAGGGGCCTGCTCGAACATGGCTCTTCAACTGGCGGGAGGGATCCATCCACAGTTGGGACTAGCTCTGCGACGCCCTGCGGGTTAACTTCTGGGGGTGCTGTCCACACCTCGGAAGGCCGCAGGACCTCAAGCGAGTATTTCAAATGGAGGGTGAAAGCTTGCGGGACTATGTCCAGAGATTTATTTGGGTCCGCAATACCATACCAAGCATCCCTGATGAAACTATCGTTGAAGCTTTCGCGATAAGCGTAAGAACATCACGCTTCGCTCGGGACCTCGAGATCTACTCGTAGCGCTTGGCCGAGGCTGTTCGAGTTCATGAGTGCTAAATTGCTTGAGGAGGCTGTCGAGGCACCATCACAGCCAGGCACCGAGTCCCCTAGCAAAAGGAAGCCTTCTGTCTCCAACAAAAAGATAAAAAAAAAAAGAAGTCGAAGGCGGCCAAGCTTGTAGCTGCCATCTCGAAGCAAGCAACCCCACCACAAGCACGGAAGACCAAGAAACCTCGCCCTCCCTAGGGCAAAGGGGGCAACTAGCGCCAAGGCGACAGCGGGCAAGGGCGTGTGTCTTAGGCCCCGCCGAGCAATCGGTTTTGCCTGCTTCACCAAGTGTACGGGCATGACCTACACAACTGTCAGACCTTGATCACCCGCCTAGAAGATTTTTACGATGGTCGGGGCCCCATGCCCGTCCTTCCGGACGTTAGCAAAAGCAGCACCGACCACGAGGGCTAGGATGAAGAAGAGTACCCAGAGCCCGGCCACCACATCGCGATCATCTTCGGAGGCTCTGCGGCGTACTCATCCTGACGGGAGCTCAAGGCTGCCATGCGGGAGGTTCACCATATCGACCGGGGAAAGCCCGTTCCCATGCAAGTCCGCTGGTCGGATGCTGCCATCACTTTCTTCAGGGAGGATTGTCCCCCTGGAATGACCAAGCCGCAAAGGCTTCCCCTGGTGCTTTGCCCGACCATCAGTAATACGAGGGTCGTGCGGGTGCTCATTGACAGGGGAATTTCTCTTGACTTGATTTCTGCCCGAGTCTTGGACGAGATGCAAATCGCTCGTTCCAAGATCAAGGACATTGCCCTGCCCTTTCACGGCATAGTCCTAGGCACCTCCATGACCCGCTTAGAGAGATAGTCCTGCCGTGACGTTTGGCAGTCCAAGCAACTTTCGGACTGAGTTAGTCACCTTCGAGGTGGTTGACTTTGAGTCGGCCTACAACGCCATCCTCGGCAGGCCTACTCTCGCCAAGTTCATGGCAGCGAGACATCATGCGTATCACTGCCTCAATCTCCCGAACTTAAAGGGAGTAATTACCGTGAAGGGCAGCCACAAGGCCGCTCTCGAATGTGACGAGATGGCGTTCGCACTGGTCGGCCAGCTGCCCGAACGTGGGCCCGAGCAAGAGGTCCACAAATCAGCCCGTCCCAAAGTGGCGCTCCAGCCATAGGAATGGACAAAGGAGATCCCGCTTTCCTCCGAGGATCCGACCAAGGTGGTCCATATTGGGATCGTCCTGGATCCGAAATAGGAAACCAAGCTCGTCACCTTCCTCCGGGCAAACGTAGATGTGTTCGTGTGGGAGCCATCTAACATGTCCGGTGTCCCAAGGGAGGTGATTGAGCACAGGCTAGCGGTTCAGCCTGAAAAAAAGCCGGTGTGACAAGCGCTGAGGATTCCCACAATGGAAGGTCGACATCACCCTCGAACAGCTCGACAAGATGTTGAAGGCCGGCTTGGTCCGCGAGGTCGAGCATTCTAGTTGGCTGGCCAACCCAGGCGTGGTCAAGAAGAAGAATGGTAAATGCTACATGTGCGTCGACCATACCAATATCAACAGCTCGTGTCCAAAGGACAACTTCTCGCTTTCGCGCATAGACTAGTTGGTCGATGCAACGGCGGAGTCCCAACTGATGAGCTTTCTAGATGCGTACTCCGACTACCACTAGATTAGTCTGTCATGCAAAGATGAAGAGAAGACTGCCTTCATCACACCTTTTGGCAAATTTTACTACACGACCATGTCGTTTGGCCTAAAGAATGCCGGAGACACTTTCCAACGTTTGATGCAGAGGACCTTCCCTGACCAAATCAGGCGAAACCTAAAAGTATATGTAGACGACATAGTTGTCAAAAGTAAGCTTGTCGAGGCTCACATTGGTGACATCGAGGAAACATTTTGTAACTTAAGAAGGCATCGAGTAAGGTTGAATCCTCAAAAGTGTGTTTTTGGCGTCCGTTCTGGCATGGTGCTTGGCTACGTGATCGAATCGTCGGGTATTGAGGTAAATCCCGAGAAAATTGAGGCCATCAAGAGGATGCAGGCCCCTACAAACGTAAAGGAGGTCCAATCCCTCACCGGGTCGATGGCGGCGCTCAGCCGCTTCATCTCCCGATTGGGCGAGCGTGGGTTACCTTTCTTCAATGTTCTGCGCGAGCACGATGGTTTCATCTGGACAGAGGAGGCTAACAGAGCCCTCGAAGAACTCAAGCGGTACCTATCCGGCCAGCCGATCTTAGTCACGTCGAAAGAGCAAGAGCCTCTTCTGCTCTACTTGGCAGCCTCACCCCAGGCGGTTAGCACGGTGCTCGTAGCCGAGCGCGAAAGGATCCAGCGCCCCATTCACTACAAGAGCGAGGTGCTTCATGGATTGAAGGAGCGCTATCCTGAAGTTCAAAAGCTCCTCTATACCTTGCTCATGGCTTCCAAGAAACTTCGCCTCTATTTCCTAGCCCATTCGATCACAGTCCCGACCAGCTTTCCACTGAGGGAGATTCTCAAAAACCCGGATGCGACTGGGCTTATCGCCAAATGGGCAATCGAACTGGGAGAATAGTGCAAGGGGTAGGGTTACAGATTGGTTTCCTAGTCCGTATTAGGGAGATAAGGGATATAGCCAAGTCGGCTTCGCTTATCTCCACGTATTCGGGTAGGACTAGGATTCTACTTCTTGTAAAACAAGTCGAGCCACGCCGTCCTCCAAGCCCGCCTTCTGGAAGATCCACGCGACTTAGCCCAAGAAGGTGGTGCGTTCAATCGTCTGTTTCCAAATACCCGGGACCCATGTTGTCCACAGTAGCCCCCGAGTGCTTCGTGACTGAGTTGTTTGATTCTGAGTTCGGCCTGCAGCCCACCAAATGTAATCCGAGTGACATCAGTCTTTGCTCGGTTGTCGTAGTTCTGCTCGCCGAGTAACCTGCTGATTAAACAACACAGTTGCAAAGGACTCAAGAGAAAATCTCAAGCCTCTAAAAAGATGTTTGGTATCCAGTCCGACTGGACGGCATGCTGGCTGTTGGCTCCACAGAGAGGCATACCAAAAAGTGGATGTAGCCGAGTGATTAGTGTCACCCCGTCTTATCCTCCCTGTAACAAATCATGACATTGACTCGATTGGCGAATCGACATTCGGTCGGCGGGGACATGTCTGAATCGTGTATTAGGGTGTTGGTATACGACCCGACTTAGTGCGGTGTCAAGCTAGTGATTCTCGGGAGAATCGCCGCGTCTAAGTGAAGGTCATCCAGTGGTATTCACCATGATGACGAGCGATCGAGATGTGCCATCGAGACCGTGAAGATAACTCTTGATGCGGATCCGACTAAAAGTCGGACCGACTATTGACCCGGGAGGTACATCAAGAGTGAGTTATAACTTTCGAAGCGCCCGATCCTCATAGGTGACAAGCGGCATGTGCCCGCGGGGGCATGCTATTTTTCTCGACTAGGTTTGATCCGAGTAGCACCTGTACCCGAGTAATGACGTGTACAGCTTGCGGCCCACGGGGGGCATGCTCTCTGGAACCTAATTCCGGGCCTGAACCTTGAAGCAATGATTAGGGCTCCATTTTTTCCCGCCCAGCGCGGAAACTGAAATGTCGCCCACTTCCTTTTAAATAGAACACGCCGAGGTATTTGAACGGTTACGCTTGTACTGTGCGCCCAAGTTTGTTCATCTCCCCGCAACACTCCCGCTAAGGTTTGTTGCTTCCGCCATTGTAGAGCAAACCCAGCGCCGCCGCCGCCACCAATCTCCAGATCCAGCCTCGTCGCCCCCATCCCCCACCACTTTCTCACAAATGGCAGAAAACTGGGCGACCTCCGTCACCACCGAGGAGCAACTGCAAGCACTGGTCGACACTGGTGTTCTTCCGGATCAAGAACTCATCGGCTGGCGCGCCGCCGCGGGTGAGTCTTCTCCCACTCCTCGCCAACAGGAAATCGTTGTCTTTGAGTCCTTTTCTCGCGGGTTCGGACTCCCCGCTTCTTCTTTTCTTCATGGCTTACTCCACCACTACAACATCGAGCACTTTCATTTGAATCTGAACTCGATCCTTCAAATCTCTCTTTTTGTTCATTTATGCGAGGCCTTTGGGGATTGCTCCCCATTTCAACCTTTCACGTCACCTTTTCCATTTGAAGGCCTTCGCCAACGACAGTGCCCCTAAGGCCGTCGGTGGGGCCGGATTTCAACTCCGAAGTGGCCTAAAAAAGGATACTTCTCTCTGACATTCCGAACCTCCCTGAAGGGATGGCATCAGGAGTGGTTTTATTGTGCCAATCCTCTTCCTAGTCTTCCTTCCTTTGATGGGAGAAAGCCCCGAACTTCTCCTTCCTGGACTTCTTCTCCCTCCTCCTCCGAAATGGATTAGGTCACCGAGCTACTCGGCCTGATCCGCAATCTGAAAGAAGAGGGGTTGACCGGCGTGGCCATCGCCATCAATGTTACGATGCGCCGCGTCCAACCCCTCAAAGAGAGGGTTCGGCTCGGGTTCGAATACACCGGGCCGAACGATCCGACTCGGGAGGTGGCCTCCCAGATCTCACACCCGGATGTTGCCGACCGGATCGCCGAGTTCTTCGCCACAGGGACACCCATTACCAACCATAGGTGTCCGAAAAGCTTCTCTCTCGCCAATCCGCCACTAGAGGTAACGGCCGAGTAGTCTTCGTGTTTATTTTAAGCCCGCTGAGTAGTCTTGTTGTCATCGTACTAACTCAGGAAGGCTGTATTTCTACACAGGATTGCAAAGCCTTCGTATCCCTCGCCCGGCGCTGAGGCCCTGCCAACAAGGCGGGGCAAGCGAGAGTCGAAGAGGCTCCCACGGCAAAAGGGCAAGGGCCCGATTTCCTTGACGAGGAGGGCGTCCATTGCCGGCGTGGCAAGCAGTGAGGCCCCTGATCCATGAGACCGCCAAGGAAGGAGCGAGCGGTCGATGCCGACCGAAGGCCAGCGATCGGCGACTTCGCCCTCGAGGTCAGGACGTGGGACATCGCCTAAGAGGAAGCGGGTGCACTCGGCGCCTAAGCCTGCATCGTCCCAGGCCAGGCCGAGTGGCCCTCCCGACGTTTCTTCAAGCGGGTCTTTCGCTCAAAGGGGCGCCGGGATAAAGATAAAGACCTCCAGTCGGTGAGTACTTTGTCACACCTTGTCAATCTTCAATGTTTGTTTTTTTGCTCGTGGTCGTTTGGAAAGAGGGAACCTGAGAGGATGATGAGATGTCTATGATAGGGATCACCGTTTGTGACGGGATGTCATCGAGGGTTTCTATAGACATCGTCAGTCTTAGTAGACCTTAATTCTCCGCCGGAGAATAGAATCTATAGCTCCTTCTAATTGCCGTCACGCCTATCACGGCCATATTGCAGTATCGATAAATGGTCATCCGAATGCCCAGACTCCGTTTCCTTGCCCAAGGCTGCGACATCGTGACATCCTTGGTTGGTTGAGGTTGAGTGTTCAAATGTAACGCTTGTTATGTTTTCTTGGTACTTCGGCGCGACGAGTATAGCGAAGTAACGGAAGTTACAAAGGAGGACTCAGAATGCAAGTCATTAAGTGTTGCTGTGGGCTCTCGAGAGCGGATCGGCCCAGGAAGACATACTAAAAAAGTGGATATAAAATCCGGCCGCGACGGCTCACTGAGCATTAGAAGGTTGTTAAGTTGTAGTTGACTACTCGGCTGGAGGCGAGCATAATGATGTAGGGTGTGGTGGTACGTTATACTGCGCCTGACTCGGTACGTGTCAAGACTGTGTTGGTTGTCGAAACAGCGATTCCCATCCCAAGTCAGTCAAGTCCCAAGGTTAAGGTCGCCATCAGACGAACATATCGGCCAGCGGACACACATTGATTTATGTAGTGGGTCTCTTGATGAAATCGTTGGTCATCGGCCACGACTAGGCCTCTTGGTCATCCAGGTGGTAACTTTGGGACCGTCGCCATGTTCTGGATGCGCAAAGGGGGCCTAGCTATTCTTTCCGAAACTAGGTAACTCTTGATGCAGTCGGGGCATACATGCTATCCAAGACTGTATGACCCGGATGAGCTTAGCTCAGATAACCGAGCCGGGCAGATCTTAGAAGGCGACAAGCGACAAGAGACTCTGGTGTTGATCCGAGTCCAAGCAGCTTCAGACTAGGTTTGGTTTGAGCTACGCTGGCTTGCAAGTCATCTCCGGCGGCCTTAAGAAGGAGTATTTCTCCCTGCCACTCCGGACCTACTTGAAGGGATGGAACCAGGAGTGGTTCTATTGCTCCAATCCTCCTCCTAGTCTTCCTTCCTTTGATGGGAGGAAGCCCCGGGCTTCTCCCTCTTGGACTTCTCCTCCTCCCTCCTCTGAATGGATCAGGTCACCGAGCAACTCGGCCTGATCCAAAATCTCAAAGAAGTGGGGCTGATCGGGGTGGCCATCGCCATCTCTTTCACGATGCGCTGCGTCCAGCCTCTCAAGGAAAGGGTTCGGCTCAGGTCCGAATACACTGGGCCGACCGATCCGACTCGGGAAGTGGCTGCCCCGATCCCCCATTAGGATGTCGCCGACCGTCTCGCGAAATTTTTCAGCACGAGGACATCCATTTCCAACCAAGCATGTCCCCGAAGCTTCTCCCTCGTCAATTCGCCACCAGAGGTAACGACCGAGTAATATTCATATTTGTTTCATGCCCGCCGAGTGGTTTTATGGCCATCATACCCACTCATGAAGGCTGTGAGCCAGGACCGCTGGCCTTGAGACTCGCCGACGCCGAGGTCTCTCGCCCACAAGCGAGAAGCTCCCGGTCGAGGAGACTGAAGAGGCCCCCGTGGCGAAGAAGGGCAAGGGCCCAGCCTCCTTCAAAGAGGAGGACGTCCTACCGTCCGAGGGGCATAGCCGACAAGGCTCGGGCCCCACGGTTCGTGAAGCCCCCAAGGAAGGAGCGAAGAGCCAATGCGGCTCAAGGCCGAAAGCCAGCAGTCGCGAGACGCCGCCGCAAGCAGTGCATTCGAGCCTAAGCTCTGAACGCCCTGTGCCAGCCGAGTGGCCCGCCCGACGCCTCCTCGAGCGGGTCCTCCACTCAGATGGGTGCCGGCATAAAGATCAAGACTTCGAGCCGGTAAGCACGACTCTATCATTCCTTGGTAGCCTTCAATGTGCACTCGTTGTACTGAAGTGTTCCTTCTCAGAAACCGTTGAGGAAATTCCGACGGATCGCTCGACCGAGCCAAAGACGGCTTGCTGAGCCGAGCCGGCATCTCCTCCTCCTGTTTCTTCTCCTCCGACAAATTAACGCAGCTCATTCCGCCGACCGAGCCGACGGAGGCCGTGTCGGAGGCCAAGGTCCACGAAGATGGCGCCGCCGCCCCCTTGAGTTCGAAGCCGAGCTGGCGGTGGAAGAGATCCCACACCGGCCCTCATCTCCCCTGGAGGAGCCCGAGCCCAAGCTCTCGGCGGCATGGAAGGACGAGGCCGGGGATTGGGCTCTTCTCGACGATGAGGCAGAGGAGAAGGCCAGGGTGACCTTCTACGAGCACGCCGCTGAATGAGGCAAACTGATCAGGGTAAGTCTTCCGATCAGCCGGGTAAGTTTTTGTCATCTTGAAGTAGAATAGCCATCATTCACTCTTCTTGCAGGAACTTGGTGAATTTTCCGACAGGAAAACCAAGTTTCTCAACTACTTCCTCCCCCAATAGAATGGATTAAAGCCGTGGAGGGGCAAGTAGTTGAGACTCGGATCGAGGCGTCTAAGCAGCATCGGGAGCTGCAGGCCCAGAGCAAGGAGTTGCAGGATGAGAAGTTCGACCTCGCAGGCTCCCTTCGATGTAAGTATCCCGACATAGGTCAGGATTATGAGATTTGTGTGCGACCGAGTGACATCATCTTCTGCTCACTGTGCAGCTCGTGACGCCACAATCGCCAGCCTGCGGGAGGAGCTGGCCAAGTCCAAGGACTCTGAGGCCGCCACCCAAGCAGAGCTGAAGAGGTCCCAGGACTAGAGGCTGGCCATGGAGCAGTCGGACGCCCGAGCCATCGCCGAGCTAGAGGGTAAGTCCGTTAACTCGACCGACTTCGAATCTCCAGTGTTGCATAGTTATATGACTAGCCTTATGTCTCTGCTGACAGAGTACAAGAAGAAAACGCAAGCGCAATATGACGTTTTGCATGAAAACGCCAAGTCTGCGCTCACGCAATATGAAGAACTCCTAGTGGCCGTGGAGCCCACTCGGCGACGGCTCTATGCCGGTGACGCCGAGCCAAGCAACCGGGCTGAGCTGATCAAGAGGTGGACCGAAGCCCCCGAGCAATTCAAGGCCTGACTCAAGGAAGTCGGCTTGATGAGCACCAGTCAAGCGCTGGGAATCGTCAAGTCACTATATCCCCGAGTCAAGCTTGAGGCTGTCAAGGACGGCTTCGCCTGCACCGAGAAGAAGGCGCTGGCCCTGCTCGAGGAAGTGAAGCCGGCAGCCGAGTCCCTTGTAGATAACTTAGATCTAGACTCCCTGTAAACATAGGAACCTCTTGTAAATTATTAGTTCTCTGTATGTAAACAGTTTTTTCAATATAATATGTTATATTGTCTTTCTTTGATCAATTCTGTATTTTGCCTGAGTAGATCAGGTTCCTTTCTCTAAGCACTCTGCCAAGCGCATCAGGTTCCCTAGCGTTAGGAGTTGGCGTGGAGCTCTATCTCTAAGAACGCAGTCGGGAAGTATGAGTGTTGCATGGAAACAAGAGTTTCGTTACTCGGAACGAACAATACTTAGGCTCAACAAGAATTCAAAAAGAAAGATATCGATTAGGTGCAGATTGTGCCTAATTAGGTGTAGCCCTCGACTTACTGGCTAGTCGGAATCCGACTAGGGAGCAAGTCAAATCAAACTCAATAAAAGAGAGAAAGAAGGGGTGCGCGATTGCGCACCTAATTAAGTGTAGCCCCGACTTACTGCTTAATTGAAACACAAATAAGTAGCAAGTCAGAAACTGAATTGCACAAGCGTAAAGATAGCATAAACGAAAACTTATCTTTATTGAATTGTAAATGTGTGTACAACAGCCGTCTGGTATAGAACCGACGTAATTGCTCGATATTCCACGAGTTATCCATGATAGTGTCGTCTTCTCGCTTCAGTCGGTAAGCCCCCGGGCATGCCACTGAGTCAATAATGTACGGACCTTCCCAGCGTGGGGAGAGTTTATGGCCACTCGACTGATTGACCCGAAGGACCAAATCACCAACTGAGAAGACGCAATCCTGTACATTACGACTGTGGTAACGACGCAGCCCTTGGAGGTACTTTGCCGAATCGGATGGTTCAGACATCTGACTTCTTCCAATCGGTTGAGTTAAATCAACCCGGTCGCCTCGACTCGTCCTCGTTAAACTTTTGAACTCGGGGCGACCCGAATTGTAGCTTCTTGGGAGGACCGCCTCAGATCCATATACAAGGAAGCACTTTTGACTCGGGTAGTTGTTTATCCGGTTGGGGTAGTTGCTCCTGCGGTGTGATGGAGGGGGCGTGAAGCTCTTGCACAAAGATCCTAGCTGGGACTGCTATCCGACTAGAGCCCATGTTCGCAAGCTCATCTGCCGCCTCGTTGTCTCGCAGTAGGATATGTATAAGCTCCAATCCATCGAACTTATCTTCCAATTTTCTGACCTCCTTACAGTAGGCGGCCATATTGTCGATGACACAAATTCAATCCTTCTGTACTTGGCTCACCACGAGTTGAGAATCCCCGCGAACCACCAATCGCCGGATACCGAGCGATATGACAATACAGAGCCCATGGATGAGTGCCTCGTACTTGGCTGCGTTGTTTGAAGCTAGAAAATAAATCTGGAGAACATACTTGAGTCGTTCGCCTCCAGGTGATATGAGAACGATACCAGCCGGAGAGGGCCATCAAAGTACATGCTCCAGTGTTCGGGCTCTTCGACGACTGGGGGAGCCTACATCTCCGTCCACTCGGCAACGAAGTCAGCGAGTGTTTGTGACTTAATAGCGCTGCGTGGCTTGAACGAGAGCTCGAAAGCCCCGAGTTCCACTGACCACTTAGCGATTCTCCCAGTGGCTTCTCGATTATGAAGGATATCTCCAATAGGGAAAGAAGTGACCACCGAAATTGGATGTTCTTCAAAGTAGTGTTTCAGCTTCCGAGAGGCGATCAGGACCACATACAAAAGCTTCTGCACTTGGGGATAGCGTACCTTAGACTCGCCCAATACTTCGATAACGAAGTAGACCGGACGCTGAGCCTTGTAAACACGTCCTTGTTCTTCCCGTTCTACTACCACCGCGGCACTCACTACATGAGTGGTGGCCGCAATGTATAGCAGAAGCGGTTCCTACAGCAAGGGAGATGCCAAGACAAGTGGTAAAGTGGGGAACAATTTAAGATCGTCAAAAGCCTTCTATGCCTCAGGTGTCCAGACAAACTTGTCCTGTTGCTTCTCAATAATTTAAAGAAGGGCGACCCACGCTCGCCGAGCCACGAGATGAATCAGCCGAGTGCCACCATGTATCCATTTAGACGCTGGACATCCCTTTGGCAAGTTGGGAGAGCCATCTCCATGATAGCTCTAATTTTTTTCGGATTAGCCTCAATCCCACGGTGAGACACCATGAAACCGAGTAGCTTTCCCGAAGAGACCCCGAAGACACACTTCTCCGGGTTCAACTTCATGTTGTACGCCGACAGGCTCTCGAATGTTTCCGACAGGTCGGTGACCAGGTCGGAGGATACCCGAGATTTGACTACAACATCATCGACGTATTCTTCCACGTTACGCCCGAGCTGGTTGTGAAAGCATCGCTGAATGCAAAGCTGATATGTTGCTCCGGCATTCTTCCACCCGAAGGGCATAGTGACGTAGCAAAAAGCCCCAAACGGAGTGATGAACGAAGTCTTGATGCAATCTTCTTCCTTCAGGCTAATCTGGTGATAGCCCGAGTAGGCATCTAGAAAGCTCAAAAGCTCGCAACCGGCAGTGGAATCAACCACCTGGTCGATGCGAGGTAGTCTGAATGGATCCTTGGGGCATGCTTTATTTAAGTTGGTATAGTCAACACACATACGCCAAGTACCATTCTTCTTCTGCGCAAGCACCGGGTTTGCCAGCCAATTGGGGTGGAGCACCTCCCTTATGAAACCGGCGGCTAAAAGTTTGGTGATCTCCACCTTGATGGCTTCCTTCTGATCCTATGCAAATTGACGCAGCCGTTGCTTGACCGGCCTGGCTTTGTCGTCTATATTCAAGGAGTGCTCGATCACCTCCCTCGGGACACCCGGCATGTCAGATGGTTTTCAAGCAAAGATGCCCTGACTTGCTTGGAGGAAGGTGACGAGCGCCTCTTCCTATTTCGGATCGAGCCCTGTCCCGATCAGAGCTATTTTGGTTGAGTCGGATGGGTCGAGTGAAATCCGTTTAACATCTTGTCAGGCTTGATGCCCGACTTAGATTGCTTGTTGTTTGGCACGTCGTCTTCGTCGCGAAGTGTGATGACCGCCTGCCGGATCTTGTCCAACTTCGGAACCGCTTCACCGACTGGTTGAGTCCGCTTTTCCTTATCGGCGAATAGGAAAACTTGGCGTCCTCATGATCGTGATTAGGCCTGCGGCCCGAGCATCTTCATAGCCAAGTATGCGAAATGTGGGATGGCCATGAATTCTGCCAAACCCGGCCTTCCCAAGATTGCGTGATACGCAGTCTCGAAATCGGCCACGTCAAAGCTGAGGTTTTCTGTCCGATAGTTGTCTCGAGTGCCAAAAGTGACCGGAAGAGAAATTCTCCCAATCGGCACAGAGGAGGTTCCCGGAATTATGCCATGAAGCAACAAGATCGGTCTTGAGCGCCGACCTTGGATTCTGCATCTCGTCAATCGTCCTGGCGAAAAGGATATTCAACCCATTCCCGCCGTTGATTAAGACTTTGCACAATCGGAAGTTCCGTACCATAGGGTCTAGGATGAGTGGATATTTTCCCGGACATGGAATGTGAACGGGATGATCCGAGTGATCAAATTTGATCGGGACTTCAGACCATCGAAGGTATTCGGGGGTCACCGGAAGTGCTGCATTGACTTCCCGAGCAGTTGAGCTCGCGCTCGGTTTCTTGGTAAGCGTCACCCTGAGGAGGATCACACTTATCATCTTGCTTGGCGTCCTTCGAAGATTCGGTAGAACAAATCTGCTGAAACCTAGCAACCGAATTGGTTAATCCGAATGGTATCCTAGTGTCCACTCGGAAAGTAGATCTGGTTAGAGTTATCTCGAGGCCGGAACTTCGAAGCTCGTCGATAAATATCTGTTGGGCTCCACCCTTAGCCTGCATCAAAAAGGTGGCGTGTTATCTCATAGAAAACAATGGCCGAGTTTCTCAATCCGAACGGGGTGTTGCACAACTGAGAAGTTGCGGTTCCCGATTAGATCTGATCGCGATCCAGGTCAGGAATAGCATCGCCAATTGGTTCTTCATCAGCGAAAGGAGCTGGCAGAGCCAATGGCTCATAATCCCGACTGAAACCGAAGGGAATCCCTGCAGTGGGGTAGTCGGAATCGTCGTTGTCAGATTGGATCTCTCCTAGATCGGAATCCGAAAGAGACAACCTGACATGGTGTAGTTTGGCTGGAGCCGCGTACAGCCTCCCCCGGTAGTATGTGGGCCGAACGTCATCCAGCTCACATAACCGAAGTTCTCCGAAGTCCCCGAGGAAGTCGAGATCTCCGAAGACAAAACCTTGGCCGGGGGCGTAGGTGAAGACGAATCCGCCGATTGAAGCCATCGAAGTCGATGAAGCTGATCAGCTCCTACCAGGCGCGCCAACTGTCGACGAATTGTGTTGGCAATATATTTTATAGGGCTATGCGAAAGATCACAACTCGATGGTAGCACAGGGGGCAGGATTTATACAGGTTCAGGCCCTCCCGAAGAGGTAATACCCTACTCCTATGCTCGTGAATTTGTATTATGGTGTGTCGATCACAATGAACGGGGGATGATCATAATGATCGTATGTTCTCGTCTAAGATCGCACAAGATCAGATGCGATCGAAGATGATGTCGAAGTTGAAGATGTAGATCCTAGATCGATGAAGATGTCTAATCAAACCCCGACCCCCTTTATATAGTGCAAGGGGTATGGTTACAGATTGGTTCCCTAGTCCGTATTAGGGAGATGAGGGATATGGCCGAGTCGGCTTCGCTTATCTCCACGTGTTCGGGTAGGACTAGGATTCTACTTCTTGTCGAACAAGTCGAGCTGCGCCGTCCTCCAAGCCCGCCTTCTGGAAGATCCACGCGACTTAGCCCAAGGAGGTGGTGCGTCCAATCGTCTGTTTCCAAATACCCGAAACCCAAGTTATCCAGATGGATAATATCCTCGCGTGCTATCATCTTCTTGCGCCTATGCCCTTGCTCGCAAACTCAGATTTAAGGACATATCCACAGGAGGGGGCTGGATAATATCCTCGCGCGCTGCTATCATCTTCCTACGCCTATGCCCTTGCTCGCAAACTCAGGTTCAAGGACATAGCCACAGGAGGGGGCTGAATAATATCCTCGCGCGCTGCTATCGTCTTCCTACGCCTATGCCCTTGCTCGCAAACTCAGGTTCATGGACATAGCCACAAGATGAGGCTGCATAATATCCTCACGCACTGCTATCGTCTTCCTGTGCCTATACCCATACTCGCAAACTTAGGTTCAAGGGCATAGCCACAGGAGGGGGCCAGATAATATCTCGCGCGCTGCTATTGTTTTTCGGCACCTATGCCCTTGCTCGCAAACTCAGGTTCAAGGACATAGCCACAAGAGGGGGCTGGATGGGGGCGACTACCGTGTTTTTTCAAAAATCATGAGTTCGTCCCGGGCAGTGCTCTGTCCTCTCGTTTTCCTTGCTCTGTAGTGTATTTTCTCTGCTCCATTCTCCTTACAGGACTGAAGTGTTTAAAAGAGGACAACACCCACAAAAAGAGCAAAAGGAGAAACGCAAGCAAAAGAACATTGCAGAAAGGTACGTTATGTACATCCATTACAATTTACACCTACCCCCATTTACAGGTCCTTTCGCCTTAGCGTCTCGAGCTCCGCTTCAACGTCCTCAAAACGGGACCGAAGCCCGAGCACCTTGATTTGTGCTTCACGACCGGCACAGACCTCCTGATGAAGCTTCGCTGTCTGCTCGACGGTTTGGCGAGGTTTCTCAGCCTCCTCCGTAGCACTCTCCTAGAGGCCTTCGAACGCGGCTCCTGGACAAGCTCCTCCCGGGCTCGGGCAAGTTCTCCTTCGGCCTGGCCTTCTCCTCTCGAGCTCGAGCAAGCTCTGTCTGGGCGTCCTCCAATTCTGAGCGCGCGGTCGCAAGCTCAGCCCTGAAACCGGCCTCCATTGCTGAGACCCGGCCATCCAAGGCAGCAGCTAGCTACACCAAGGAGCGGTCAACGACAGCGTTACACTACAGTCCAAACGTAAAAGCCATGGAAAAGATTGTACCTCAGAACAGTGGCGCTCAATAAGCGTACTCAGTCCGGACTTCGCCACGAACCGATACTCCACCTGGATGGTGTGGGCAACGGCCTTCTCGACCACGCTGTCCCGAGCATCCTCCGTTCTCGGGGCTTGCACCTTGGCCTCCCCGACCGCGCTGCTTTGAGCACCCTCCGTCCTTGGGGCCTGCATCGCGGTCTCCTCGACCACGCTGCCTCGAGCATTCTCCGTGCATGGGGCCTGTACGGCGGCCTCCTCGACCGCGCTACCCCGAGCACCCTTCATGCTCGGGCCTGCACCACGGCCTCCTCGACCACGCTGCCCTGAGCGCCTTCATGTTCGTGGCCGGTACCGCGTCCTCCTCGACCGTGCCGCCCCGAGCATCCTCCAAATTGACGGCATGGGTCGCGGCCTCCACAACCGCGCTCCCTTGAGCATCCTTCGTGCCTGGGGGTTGGGTCATAGCCTTCTTACCAACACCGTCCCAAGCATTCTCCTACAATGAAACCTGCCTTTAGCTCCGCGATAGTCCCAAAGGATACGGGCCAAAGAGCTCGTCCGCTCAGCCAAAGGGACTAAACAAAAAGAGAGGGGGGAAAAGAGCATCATGCGAAGAAGGAACTTACCTTCCGTCCTCGCACGCTTCGTCTCGGCGATCTCCTTGGCACGCTCCTCGACCATGGTCGGGCCAACTCCCCCGCACTCTCGAGTGGTGTCGGCCCCGGTCACCGGGAACCTCGGTGCACCTGTGCTAGCCCAGGATCTTGTCTTGCTAGCACGGCGCCTTTTACAAAATGCTGGAATCATCTCATACCTGCGATAAAAATTATTAATATTATAGAGTTCAATTACAAAATGACTCGTTTTTGTAGGCCGAAAAGGCCAAATCTACAAAACAAAAATGAACTCTTACTAGAGTTTAGCCAAGCGGAAGCAGAAAGAAGAGTAGTGTCTCAAGGCTGTGCCCAACCCAAACAGGCAAGCGACTGGAGTCCCGCCTAACCCTCGGCCTTTACGTCAATCTTCCGGCTCTTATTCTCCTTGTCGATGTCGTCCAGGCCAAACTCCACCTCGACGCCACCTAAAAAGGTGAGTGGGTGCGAGTGTGAGCGCGCAATCAAACCGCGCTCACGAACCAAGACCTCACCTATTGCTAAACAATGATGCAAGACTTTATGGTGGAGGTTGGGTTCACAAGTTTGCTTAAAATCAAATATGCTTATTTTTAAGTTAAAATCATAAGACTTAGCCTTTTCACAAACCAAAGACGTACTGGGCTATATATGCCGATTCTTTCTAACCAGGGAGTTTCACAGTGGCAACACCGTATCCTTAGCCAAGGAATACGTGTCCCACGTGGCAGATCCATACCATAGCCATGGTCTCCACAAATGGCAGACTAGCTCCCATCGCTATGGCGAGCTATCTCCAATGGTATGGCGAACCCGTGCCCATACAACAACTGGCGCACGTTTCCCATCTTCTGGCGAACCTGTGCCCATACAACAACTGGCGCACGTTTCCCAGGCTCTGGCGAATCCGTGCCCATACAACAACTGGCGCACGTTTCCCAGCTTCTAGCGGACCCGTGCCCATACTACAATTGGTGCACGTTCCCCAGGTAAGTGGCGGTAGACTCACCCTCTTAGCCAAGAGGCGTGATCTCCTTGAGCTCAACAAAGACCAAGATCCGCAGATCCTAATCTCAATCAAATAAATCAAAGTTTAATGACTATATTCGCACTCAGGCATAACAGGTACCCGAATGCATGGACTATCTTTTTAGCTTATCGAGTGTAGGAATACTCGGAACAGGGCACAACACATCACCATAATGATGTACTCGGGATACGCACATGCTGATTAGACTGTCCAAGGCACTGATACGGTGACAGTGTAGTCTTAATCATAGGCGGTATGGTACATCTTTGCTACACTATGCTTTACCAACAATCGTGTGCAAAGAGACTAAACCCTGTCGTGATACATATCATGGTAATGATGGGACTGTACCATTGAGGTATCTAATCCGCATACGGTATTTGTCTAGGCCAAGTTGCATCGTTGATAGCGGCTATGCCGTTGCAATTGCACCGTTGATAGCGTGCTATGCCGTTGCATGTCTAAGCCAATTCAAAGACTTATTAGTCAAGGAGTTTAACCTCTATACCTTAGATTATCAAAGGACAGGATAAGGAAATAATATCAAGGAAGGGTTTGTGTTTATCAACACTATAACAAGTGGATTAACTAGACCAGCTCTAGTAGCTCTTGATAACAACATAATTATACTTGAAAAATCATATTGCATGCAATCTAATATATTAAAATCAACATAATTTGAATAAAACTGGGTAAAGAAAAATGAATTAGAGGTATTGGCTCACCTGCACCGAACGTGTCGAGGTCTTGTACCTGGTCTTCCAGCTTCTCTTCTAAGCTGTCCGATTCTATCGCATAAAAGCGAATAACATCGATGAAGATACAGAAGATGAAATATGCATGATGCATGTAATGCGCGTGGTTAAGGGTGACACTCCTCACAGGGGTTATTCTACCGATTATCTTAGCATAGATCTTCCTACTTATCGAGGAAGTTCTATGCGCTTTTGGCTTTTATATATATTGTGTATGTGTATGTTTAAAATGGTACGTATCATTTTATGTTATGCACATTGTTTACTTATGTGGTTTAGACTTATAGTTTTAGATTACCGTAGAAGTATGACTTTAAGTTAGGAGATATTCTCAATGTTTTTCATATTTAAAGGAGTATTATTATTATAACCCTTTATTTGCTATTAATAATTAAAGGAGACTATTTATATTCTTATTTGCACATAAAATAATGAAATGGTTCTAATTATAATTTTGCTAGGATCCAATGTATCTACAATATTTTACAGGATTATTTTTACGGTTGTTAAAGATTATTAAGTAATTTAAATAAGTAGAAACCATGTTCTGGATTTATCTAATAATTAGAAAGGATTGGGAATTTTATGGGAGTAGTAGCGGGCCTAATTCGTCGCAGGTCAATAATCTTTATATTAACCTAAGGGGATTATCCTCACCGTGTCATCGTCTTGATCATCTACCTCCAGTTCGTCTTGCTAGACCTAGGGATGCAAACGGATCGGATACGATCGGATAGCAGTGATATTGTATCCATATCCATATTTATTTTTCGGATACGGATCGGATACGGATAGTATTGGATACGGATACGGACACGGATAGTGTCGGATACAGACACGGATAGCTCGGATACGGACACGGATACTATAGGTTCGGATATTGTTCGGAACGGATAATTCGTCGGATAATACGCAAAATACACACTTTCAAAGGAAGCATCAAACATTTAAAGTCCGGATAAATATTTAATACACAAAAAACATACAATCTTGTAGACACTACTAGCAGTCTTTTAGAAATGCGAAGTACATAGCAAACAACTAAATTGGTGGAATTAAAATTAAACATCTACTGAGAGATCAATTTCTTCAACCCAAATAAGACATCCAGAATCCATATGACTTCAGAACTCAGTAGTACTGCAAAGGTAAAAATATAGAAAGGGTAAAAAATTATCCTTTAACAACAATGTAATTACCAACTGATTGAGCTGGAATGAAAAGTACATACACTCATACACATGATAAGGATAGTGGTGCAGTAAAGATTCAAGCTCTCTCACTGTCAAACAGCACCTCATGATCATCCTACAAAACATATTTTAATCAACATCACACAAAAAGGAGACAACATGCTAACAAGAAAAAAATTCAATCAACAAACCTCTTGATCTGTTGCCTTATCATCCATCTCCATGTCTTCTATGAGTGTTGCAACCTTCTTCTTGGAAGCATTAAACCCTAAAATTTACATATACAAATAAAAAACAGTGAAAGAAATTGATAAAATGCATGAATATGAACAAACTAAATTATTGTTACCTTGTCTTGAAGCTAAAGTCCAGTCTTTGATACAAATTAGTGCTTCAACCACCTCGGGCTCTAATCGACTGCGGTATGGATCAACTACACACCCACCAGCACTAAACGCAGACTCTGAAGCAACCGTTGATACTTGAATGGCTAAAATATCACGAGCAAGTTGCGAGAGAACCAGAAGAGTCCCTTGTTTATCCCTCCACCATCCCAATATATCAAATTTCTCATCATCAGTTTCAATAACCCGCAATGGTGGTTCTTTCATGTATATTTCTAGTTCACTTTTCTCACTGTGGCTTTCCAAACTTGTACTGTCATACAAGTATGTTTCAATCTCTTCATTGATACTATGTGCTCGTGTTATAACCCCACTAATACTAGTTTGGGAAGGCATGCATTACTTGTTTTAGAATTGTAGGCTACAAGCAGTTTGTGAACCACATCCATGAATGCACTAAATTTAGAGTCATACATACCACGATCATGATAGATTTTTTTCATAAAATATTCAACCAGCTTGCTCTTGTACCTTGGATCAAGGAAGCATGCCACTGCTAGAGCAATGTTAGACTTGTCCCAATATTTTTCATATTTGGCTTGCATTGCTTCAGCCATATTAGAAATGGTTCCATCACAATCATGACTCCATTCTTCAATTGCTAACTTGATATCACAAAATTTCCACCAAAACATATTTGCTGTTGGATAACAATGGCCAGAAAAGAGGACAGTTGCATCATTAAATTTCTCCAAACACTTTGTTAGAGATTGTGCCCTATCCCAATCTTCATTTGTTGGAGCACACCTCCGATATTTAGTCTCATTCAAAACAACAACCTTTCAAAAGCCCTCTTGAAGTAAATAGCATTATTTAACATGTGAAAAGTAGAGTTCCATCTTGTTGGGACATCCAAAGAAAGACCTTTGTTCACATCCAACTCACATTCTAATACACACTTCTGAAATTCCTCCCACTGTAATGGAGAATTTTTAACAATTGTAACAGTTTCTCTAATGTTGTGGATTGACAATGCAATTGCTTTCAAGCCATCTTGAGCAACCAAATTCAATATATGGCATAAGCATCGCACATGAAAGAACATCCCATCACAGACCAAAGAAGCATGTTTACCAAGTATTGGAATGATTTCTTTAACACATTTGTCATTACATGATGCATTGTCTAGAGTTAGACCAAACAATTTCTTTTCAAGGTTCATGGCCATCATGCCCTTCACAAACTCATTAGCTAGGTTTTGTCCGGTATGATTTCCTTTGACATGCATGAATTTAACAATCCTTTTTTGCATATGCCAATTAATATCTATCCAATGGACAGTTATACACATGTACCCCTTATTTTGATTTGAAGTCCACATATCCATGGTACAAGAAAAACGACATGACATAGATTTGAACAGATTATATAGTTTCTTCCTTTCCTCCAAGAACATATCCATTATCATCTTTCTTGTGGTAGTACGAGACTTTAAAGAAAAACTAGGACGCAGGGACTTGATGAAGTCAACAAAGTACTCATGCTCAACCATGTTAAATGGGTATTCATGCATAACAAGTGCCAATTGCCACTTTCTTAGACTGGATTCTAGATCATACCTGTATGGTTGGGTTGCATCATTGCCATCTTCTATTTTTACTGATTCGAGTGTTTGCTGTCCTTTCACAAGACCATGCTTATTTTTTTGATGATTCCAGAACACAGTTGTGCCTCTCGTGGTGTTTGTTAAGCCCTTGTAACTGCACTTCTTGGATTTTGCCCACTGTTCACGCACCTTAACACCATTTGGTCCTATCTTCGTCACCCAAAGCTCCTCATAGTATTTCCAAACCTCAAATGTACTCTTCTTTTGCTTCTTACAAGAAGGTTCGATTTCTGCGTCAATCTTAGGTTCATCTTCCTTTCCTTCCCCTTCATCAGTACAAGCTGCGATTTCTGCTGAATCATGAGCTCTAGGACTGGATAAACCTACACTTGCACTTAGTGTGGCAGCCGGCGATTCTTTCATACTAGCACAAAAATTTGAACTAGCACTTTCTGATTCCATTCTAAAAGAAAGGACACGATAACCAAATAAATGACATGCATCAGACATTCAGAGATGAACAAAAAGACTAGAAGAAAACATGCATCAAACACTCAACAGAGAAATCCTTTTTCGCTGCACTCCGCCGACGCCGCCGCCGCTAGCTTCATGCGCCTTTGCTGCCAGCGCACACGGACGCCTTCTTGCCAGATGCGCCCGCCTACGCCGCCGCCGCTAGTCGCGCGTACGCTGCAGCCCTTCGCTTGGCCACGCCGACGCCGCCAGCAGCTTGCGCCACCTGCTTCGCCTTGCCGCATACCGGCGTGCCATAGCGCTCTGTTGCCGGTTAAGAGCGCACCGCTTCATTGCCGGCTTGCTTCGCCCGCCAGCGCTTCAGCGCCGCCAGCGTAGCCATTGCAGCTCCAAGGCCATTTAGGTCAGCAACACTGCTGTGCCGCCATTGCCTCGCGCTGCTTGAATTGCCATGAGCACCCGCAAGATCGCCTTCGACCGCCGCTTCGCAGCGGGCCAGTCCGAGCCGAGCCGTCCCTCTCCTCTCCTCTCTCTCTCTATTCTCTCTCTCTCTCTCTTTTCTCTCTCCGACACTGCTTTCTTCTCTCAAGTGTGAGTCAGTTCATGAAATGAGCTCTTCAAGCCACACGGGAGAGAAGATAAGGATAGTTAGATTTTTAGGACATTCTGCATTTTAGCCCTTATACTTTTATATAATTTCATAAGACATTATAGTTCTTCACAAACTATGCTAAAAATATATTTGAGTTCCGTAAATTGTGAGGGTTCCATTTTTATAATTAGTTTTGAGATTAGATGAATATTTATTTCCTAAAATTTCTAAATCATTTTACTATGCTTGCATTAGTCACAAATAATTTTTGTCGCTAGAAAAATATGTTGTGGGCAAGTTACTTAGCTGCGAAGTAACCTAGCCGATTTAGATTTTCTTTATCATGAAGTAATTTAGAATTAGGATAAGGGCCTAAAAGATATTTTTGGGACTTTTACATTTTAGTCCCTAAAGTTCTTTGAATACTCGGGAGGGCGTAATAAAAATATGTTTGGGTTACTAAAAATGTTATTATTTCATTTATTTGATTTATTTTAATGTCTTAAAGTATATATTTTATGCAAGCATTAAATAATATTTAATGCTCCTCATTGTTGGCAAATCTTAAAATTATCAGAACATACAATTTTAAATTATAAATAGGTCCATTTGTTACAATTTAATTAACATACGGACATGATTTTGTTTTATGTTAATACATAATCTCTTTGAATTGTTCGAATTTTATTTTAATTAGTGTATTGACTAGTGATTTATTATTATTTTTATCGTAAGTGAAAATGGGGTGCTATAATCGGCCCGAATTCCTGCCTACTCACAAGTGTATGGTCAATACCAACGCTGTCTCGTATCTCGCGGTGGGTTAAGCCGTCTCGGACCTGCGCAAGTCGCACCACTTGCGAGACTCCGACTCGATGCTTCACGGGTCGACTCCGGGGTTGAACTTGGCGCTTTAGTGGAACTGATCGATGCCTTCTTCTCTGCTGCTCCTGCAAGAGAATAGCCAGCCAGTCGCGCGGCGGCGGCAAGTACTGTGTTCGGCTCGTAGTACCAAGGCAGTCTCAAGGTTCGGTGTCTGTCTTCAGGCAATGTTGGCTCCGCGACTCTGGATCTAGTGCTTGTGGGATTGTACTGCCCGACTACTAGAGCCGCTCCAGCCGTTAATCCGGATAACCCAGATCTGCATTGAGCTGATATATGCCACGCCTCGGCAAGTAGTCAGGCCCTGCACTCCCAGACGTATCACGGTATCGGTCAAGCCGTTCTCTTCATCTCTCGAGGCTTCTTCCCTTCCCTCGCTGTCCGCAGCTGCCTGGTAGACGAACATGCTACCGCCCCCGCCAACGCGTGACCACCAACGCTCGACCAACTGCGGCGGCGAAGGATAACGAGCAGCTGGGATAAGCTTCTCGCCATCGACCGCCGCTCTTCACGTTGACTTAGCGAACAGATCTGGGGCAGTGCACGTGCGCTGGACCACACGGGATCGTCGCCACAAACATCTCCAAAACCGGGCGCGGCCCGCCCAGTATCCCGGGCAAATGAGAACTTTCCGAGAGAGTCGATTAGTGTATTCAGTCGGTCAGTGAGTTTAGAACTGATTCGTGGTTCGTCACCCCTTCGCCATCATGCACTTGTGATACTTGCATTTCCACGGCTGCGTTGTGCTCTAGCCGCGCGCCTATAAATTCGGCTCTGATGTTTGTGCACTGCACCTCCTCCTGTTCTTTAATTTGAGCGATTCTCGGGCGGCGACAAACTACTGGTGGGGCTGGGCCTGAAAGACACCGCGAAGTGAAAAAGCGTCTGCGAAAGCATTTCCTTTTCCTCGGTTACGAGACGGTCTAGATTTTTCCGACATAAGGCGGAATTGAGCCTACGGAGGGCTTGGTGCGAATTGCCGCGCCGAGCGCCGATGCGGGTTAAGACAGGAACAGTAATTAGAAGGGATTCCTACAAGACGAGGAAGCGGAAGCGGTTTAGAAAACGGTAAAGGTAGCAAGTAAGCGATTACCATAGTTCCCACTAGCAGTTCCTCGGCCCATGATCTTTTGATGGCGGTTGGAAGTTGCGGGAACCCACAGGTCAATGGTGTGGTGTGGGCCACCATGTGTGGGCGGCGTCTGGTCCTATGGGCTTCTACGCACAACTCCGAGTTTCGGCCCCCGTCGGTCTTTGTTTTTGGTAAGTATTACGTTACGAGGAATGTCAGGGAGAGAGATGCCGCAACCGAGATTAGCAGCGAAAGTCGGTCAGTCACTTTCCGCGTCATGGATTGAATAGGCTAAATCACTTTCCCGGGTCAATGGAGATTGGATAAAAGCATAACCGCTTGCAATTGTGTAATTGGTGCTATCGATGAATGCCATCCCGAGCGGTGCCCCTATAGTGGACGTCGTACCGGTGTATCCTCCCGTATTGCGGCGACACGATTGAAATGGCGCGGACCAGCCGCGGTTAGTGTGTTGTCAAATCCGCAGGGAAATCACGACTCCGCGATAGGCTATCCCGGGCGAAGAGCATGGAGCGGACTCTCTTTCTAGACCACACTTTCAGCGATAAGAGTCTCGGGGCGAGGGGCCCCTCGCTGGATCTAACGTGAAATATTGCAAATCGCGGAAGTCCTAGTGCTGCGAGCCGAGGGACGGACGGGGCAGATCCCCAAAAGTGTTGCTCGAGATGAATACCCACCTCATATTGCTCGCCCATGAAGTGCTGTCCCCGGGACCGAGTTCGGGAGTTGCTGAAGCAAGGATGAATGAGATTCCTCGAACCATTGCTCGAGAAGAACAAGCATATCTCGGAGAGGTGTTACCTAAGAAAAATAAGAATCTCGCAGTGTTTGATCGTTGGCGATGATGAAAGCCGGTGTCCATTCTTCCTAAGTCTCGGAAGGTCTAAGCATCCGCCTTTGTGGTTCTAAGGTTGCCTAACCGCGGTGGTAGGACTAATACAATTATGAGGCTCTGAAGAATTAGAAAAGGACATTCGTCTCAATAATAATGTTCTTTTGCTTAGTTTACTATGCAGCACAAGATTCGATTTCTAAATAAAGACACAGTCCTATATGCCACCGGTGATGCAAAATATTTGAACCCCTTGTATAGGGAGGATGGATTTGGGTATAGCTCGGAAGGTGATACCTTCTAAAAATCCTCCCTACCCTTCATACGGCCAGGCTGACACGAGGCCGATCCTGTCTACTTCATCGAAGCTTCCAATACCGAGCTATGTTTATCTGCGTACCGAAGGAAGCGCTTATGTCGTTCTACCCTTGCTCGAGGAAGTGTCTTCACTCTCGGTGTCTCGATCCTTCACGTCACCTCCTTCCCATGACCCGAGGCCGAGCCACAACTTCCTCGTAGATCGTAGCTTCAACCTTCTCCTTCTCCCAGTCTTCTTTGGCACCTCAAGCTCCCCCTCTGCAGCACCTCGTTCCTGCGTCCTTCCGGCCATGGCCTCATTCCAACCACCCGCTCCTCAAAGTCACATGTTAGCGGCTTGCGCTTCGAGAGACCTGCCTGCACAACCCAGCAGCGCTGCGCTACCATCGCCCGTGATCACAACCGTAGGAGCCCCGTCGGTACCCGACCAGGTTGTGTGGTGCTAAGATCCGAAGCGAGAGGATCCGTCGAAAACATGGTTTCCGGCTGGGAGGAAAACTGGTTGGCGTCGAACCAAACTAGTCCTACCACGCCGCATTGAGACATTCGAGTACATCCGTTCGCGGCGGTTCCCACTATACGAGCTACGGACAATTCCTACCTGGGAGAGCTCAATCGGCGGAGGATTATAGGCTATATACTTAGGGAGTTGCTATCTTTGTACATATATAAATAGATGGACTCATGCACGTGACAAAGAGGGTGGTGATGGCATAAGGCGACATTCCAAAACACACGCGACCTAAGGACATTCACAGAAACACACTCACTCCTAGAAGGGCTTCACACGTAGTTAGTCACCACAAGGGAAGTGTGTGACACCTGAATGAATAAATAAATAAATAAATAAATCTTGCCTGTTTATCACATCCAACAAATTGAATTCCCCTGTCTTATTAAACAAACAACTGATATTCTATTTACAAGTAAACCCCAATCATATTTACAACTTTATTAATTTACATTCCCAATCCCTCCTTCAAAAATAAATGAATAAATATATATATATATATATATATGAGTTGAGCTCTGATTGCTTCATGAAGCACGGAAGGCGTCGTAACCGGCGTCTAGTTTGAAAAATCTGAGACTCAAATGGCCGATCCGAACCGTCCATCTTGATCTTCTCGTTGAAATCTCTTAGACAACCAAATTTCGTATTTTTTTAAATGTTTTTGCTATTTGTTTTGTATTTTTGAAAATCACCGATCTAATTAGTTGTGAAGCGTCCAATTTGCTGGTTTTTAAAAATACAAAATAAATAGCAAAAAAATTCAAAAAAAATACGAAATTTGTTCGTTTAAGAGATTTCAATGAGAAGATTAAGATGGACGGTTCGGATCGGTCATTTGAGTCTCAGATTTTTCAAATTAGACGTGAAGCACGGCATCTTCCGTGCTTCGCGAAGCACCATAGCCCAACTCTATATATATATTTATATATATATATATATATATTACAAAGAAATTACATTATTTAAAATTCCATTTGTTTGCATTTCTAATTTCTCCTAAAGTTAATATTACAAGAAAACTCCCATCTTTATTCCTTTTCTTTTCTTCTTATCCCCTCCATTAACCATGGCAGCTTGCCCTACGTGGCCGCCCAGCCCTTGCCGTGGCCTGCATGCACGGTGGCCAGCAAGGCCCTCGCCACGTATGGGTGCACCTGCAAAAAACTTACTACCCCATTGCTTGCAAAGACCTACGAACTCCAACCCGAAGCCCCAACTCCCACCATTGTTGTTGCGTTGCCCTGTAATCGTCAGATTCTCTTGTCGTCGCCGCTTGCAGTGTGCCGCTCAGTGTCAGGCTGCCGCTTTCTCCCCGCCGGCGTTGGCTCATTGCCGCCGCCTAACTTTTCCCGCCCGGTTGCGCTGCCCTCATCCCCGCGCCTAGAGCCACCGATCCCTACCGCCGTGGCCCAAGAGCTGAGCCGCCCCAGCTCCTCCTCTACGCCGCCTGCCCCGCAGCTTGTTGCACGGTCCCACCGCCTTGCGCCGCCGCCTTGCCCTGGTCTTGCCACCGGAACGGCGCCTAGCCGGCCGCCACCGGAGACCCTCGCCGCGACGCTGCCCCGGCGCCTCTATAGCTCGGCCGCCCGCCTCATTTTCCTCTGCTGAGGCATGCCCCGCAGTCGCCGGCCATCGCCCAACTAGCCAACCGCCGTCAACCGTCCTCCCCCGCATCGCTGCCGGCGAGCCGCGTCGAAGCCACCGCTTCCCACCAGCTGCTCTCTCTCCCTCTCTTCCTTTCTCACTCTCTCTCTCTCTTTTTCTTTCTCTCTCTTAAAGACAGCCATTCCCCTGTTGTTATCCGGTGGTCAGCCTAGGCTGACAGTGGGCTGGAGCTACAGTATTTTTTTCATTTTTTGAAATTTTCATAAGCTGCAAACTTCAATCTTTTGTACCGGATTCATCTGACATCCGAATCCGGTGATTCAAATTTCTAAAAATCCACAAAAATCATATCTACATTCTATTTTTTGTATAATTTCTAAAATTATTTTGCTATACATATTATTTATTTGTTGTCTTTTTCTCATTTTGCGTGCGATAGTTTGTTTGGACGCCGAAGGAGATTTTCTCGACGCCGCTGACGTACCACCAAAACCCGAGTACCCCAAATACAAGTCTTTCTACTAGAAATCCCACTTTTTTAGATTTTGCCAAAGTTGCTATTTAAATTGAACAGTGCGTATATTGTGTAGATAATCCCATTGCATGTCTCTAGGTCGGGATTTGCACCCCCTGTCATGAAACGAAATGCAATAGGGTTAATTTATTATTAAGGCCATGTTGTTTAAAATGTTAATCTTGCTTAGCCATGTATAGATAAACACCGAGATTAAGTGGTACTCTGGATCAGGTAAGTTTGTCCCTATGAGAATTTGTTGTTCCGGGTCTGAGACCCGAGGCTTGGGTTATGGTGTGTTATCATGATCACTCTTAATTAAAATTTGACCAACTAATAAATGGGATCGGAGTGGATGGATTGTAAGGTGGGTGCATGTGAGCATGAGTATCGGGTTGTGTGGGTTGCCGCTCCGAGACTAAGGACCGCTGATTGTGACACACTTAACTGAGATATTCCCGTGCGACCGCAAGCCCGGTATGGGACGGGCCTAATCTAAAGGAAGAGAAACGTCGGGGTTACTCACTGTCCTTGCACGGTGGATGGGTTCCGAGAGAAATATCGCCGGGGTATTGCCGGAGACTTGTGCAGACATCATTTCTCTAGGTACTTATGTGGATATCAGGTACGACCGTGGTAAGCCCGAGGTTAACTTTCTGAAGGGTTTTGTTATGATATCCTTCGATGGGAGGATATGGTATCTTGCGGGTAAAGCGTACAACCTCTACAGAGTAAACCCATTTGAATGGCTGAGCTCTTGGTTAAAGAGCGTCTCAGCGGTCTTTCACAACGTAGTATCACCTATCTTAATATGACATAGGTAAGGTTATTTCGGCTTGTGTGCCGTTGCTAGATGGGCATCATGAATTTGCTATATGAGAATTGAGGAATGAGGTTATGAGCTGAGAATTATGAGTTAAGAACTTGAGACCTGAGAAGGATAACTGGTTTTAATGCTGTATATTTTGAGAATTTCTATTTATTTACATATGTTTCTCAATTGCTTTTATCATGCCAGGTAAAATGCTTTTATGCAAATTAACCCTCAGCTTATTTAGGATAGACCTTAATCTGGCCCTTCCTAGGAAGGACTTGCTACCAGTCATATGCTAACCCTGCTTGTTATGCAGGGCTGTTCAATCTATGAGCAGGTCAAGAATACGAGAACACGCAGGATAACGTTGAGATCTTTCCGGATGATGCTCCGGACTACTAGCCATTTCCCACTCAGCGTGTGTCTGTGGCCTTGATGGAACACTACTTTTGGGTCATAACTGTTTGCTCCGCTTTAATAAGGTTTTGTATTTCTGAGCTAATGTAATATATTGCTTCACCGCATTCTGAACTACTTTATTAGCTAATGCAGCTCTGTTTTGGTATCATGTTTCTATTTCACTATGGGTATGAGCACTGATCCTTGGGACTCATACCGGTAACACAGAGGGGTCGGTTGGGTAAAAACCAGGGTCCCCCGCAGGCTTTGGTATCAGAGTTACGCTGAATATAGGAAACGATTGTTAGTTAGAGCATCCTAATTAACCTTATTTTATGAAAACAAACTTATTTAAATTAAAAGGTTATATTTGTTGGGTCCTCACCTTTCTTAGTATTTTTTTCTTATCTATTCTAATTTAACTAAAATTTTTTGCTCTTCTCTTGCTCTCAGAATGGAGTCTGAAGACAGATAAAAGACCATAAGGATCTAATCAAGCTAATTATGCAAGATTAAACTAAAGGTTAGGATTAGTTATATCGAGTATTGAGTTCAATTAAACTTTGGTGTGGAGCAAGCTGAACTCTCCTTGAAGTTCAACTCTAGTAGTTTGATTGCTAGGTTCATTATGGTAATAAAATACATAATAACTAAACAAAACCATCTATGTAGTGCAGTACAGTTGTCCGTACACTTCCGTACAAATGTGAATTTTTACGAAATTAAAAACAATGGATGAATTTATTCTGTGCTTGTGTGTAGGATGATAGCGGTGTGTTGGATTTTCTAGGTGATCTACGAGCACGCGTATGCCGTGTTCTCGTGAAATTCTATACCCTACTTGTCTCGAACTAAGTAGCAATTGTGTATAAGTGGGCTGTAAAAAAAAGAAGCCTTAAACCTTAATTTCAGAATTTAAATCCTTGTCACATATCTCCCATATCTGATCGCTTCTGGATGTTCAACCTTAGATGAATCAAGACCGAGGTCGTGGTCATGGTTGTGGACGTGGTCGTGGACGAGGTCAGATCCCACCCGCTGTCATGCCACCTATCGAGCCATTGCATAATCCTGATGTTCCGCCAGTGGAGCATCAACCGCCTATGCAGGACCCGCAAGATCCACAAAGGAGAAAGACAAAAATCGGTCAAGACCAACCAGCTATAGTCAAGACCTCGGCCCCAACCTCAGCCTTAGCCTCAGCCTCAGAATCAACATGCCCCAACCATACCGATGCCCAAAGACCACTTGCACTCGGTATGATGCATTGCCGAATTGGCAACATGTCAGGAGATGCAAGCTCAGCTCATGCAAACTCTTGCTCAGCACGTCGCCAATCCGCAGCCTGTTATCATTTAGCCACCTGCCCCTCAGCCGCAGTCAAAACTTGGAGAGTTCATGAGAACAAGACCACCTACCTATGCTGGATCAGCAGATCCAATGGTCGCTGATGATTGGATCAGAGAGGTGGAAAGCAAGCTATACCTGGTAAATTGTGATGATCAAGAGAGTGTGAAGTTTGCCGGTCACCAACTTACTGGAGTTGCCACTATTTGGTGGGAAACCTTCTGTGCTGCACATCCCAATCCATAGGATATCACATAGGATGAGTTTGAGACTGCCTTCCGCTCAGCACATATTCCTCAGGGTAAGAGAGAACTCAAAAGAGAAGAATTTTGGCAACTAAGCCAAAGGAATATGTCTATTACAGAGTATTTGAACAAGTTCATCTAGCTATCCCGCTATGCCCTCTAGGAGGTCAGTAATGAGACCACCAAGAGTCGCCGTTTCCTGAATGGTTTGGACCCTGTACTGAAGGCGCCACTACTTTTTCTCAGTTTGGATAATTTTCAAAACATTGTGGACAAGGTTTTGATCTAGGAAGATGTTTAGCGTGAGATAAACGAGTCTAGAAAAAGGAAGTTTTAAGCTCAGCAGCAAGCCAGCAACTCTAGGCCTCATTTTGGTTAGTAACAGCCTCGTCTATTTGTTCCTAATGCTCTCAGGACTCAAGTTGAGGCATTTCGTCCTAGTGTGCTGACACTGCGTCCTAATATCATTGGACAACCGCCAAGACCCTCAGTGGATACCTCAGCTACCATGCAGCATGGCTACCCTTGGGGCCACATCTCCCTACTACGCGTAGAGCCTATCTTGGGCTCACACGCACATGCCTGCATGCATGTACGTATGCATGCATCCAAGGGGCTTGCCACTTTATGCCAAGATATGCAAGGCTACCATGCAGCCTTGCCATGCATGAAGTCCACTTGTCGCCTATATGCCATGAGGGACATCACATCCATGCCTCGTGAGGTCCATTATGGGGTCGCACCTATTGCGTGCAAGAGCATGGCCGCTGCACTGCAGCCCACATGGCTCGGCCGTCCCAGCCTAGTAGCTCGCCTGCATGGCTCGGTTGCCCGACTCCTGCATGCAGCGGCCGCATAGGCAGTAGTGCAGTGCCTACCCACGGAGCCCTAGGTAGGCAACAGTGTAGCACCTACCGAAACTTGTTGGCCTTCCGATCGAGCCGCTCTGCGTCTTCATCGTGCGCCCGCTGTACCGCATATCACCGTGCTGATGCCGCTGCGAGTGATGACTCCAATCTACGTGTCGCCGTCAGTGCTGTGCTCTTTCTTTCTAGCCACGGCGTCCCTCGGATCATTACAGTCGATCAATGAGGGGAGGAGAGGCCCAGCGACAGCCTAGCTAGCAAATCCAATCTACTAGTTCCGAAGCCGATTGATCTCATCAATCATTAGTAGATCCAATCTACAAAACATCTAGTTAGTAGTAGATCCAATCTAATATTACCACATATCAACTATATGCAACATCCAGATAAAAAAGATACAGGATGACTTTGATACCACTGAAGGAAAACGCTGGATCGTCACGCTAGCCCAAATAAAAAATCTACCACGCAAACCTAGAAAATCCTGCAAGTTAGATGATCAAGAATGTTATTGACTGACACGTAGTGCAGCGGAATATGAGTCGATGAAGCCGGTTCAATCGATCTAACCATAGTCGTACGAAAGTAGTTGATCACGTCTCCTCCTCGCGATCGTCCCGATCAGCGTCACAAACGCAACGCCTCTATGTAGTCTACACGTACGGGGAGAGGAATACATCCACATGCGGCGTGCTAGCATTGGTGCGCTCGACCTGGTTGATGACGGCTAGAGTTCGGTGGAGGAGAAAACCTAATGCTAGTTTGTCTCTCTAACCTCTACTGTCTCTCTTTATATAGCCCCATAGTAGGCCCCTACGCTAAGGTCTAAAAAGGTCCATTAGGATTCAAATCCTACATGGATTAGTATCCACGAAGCTTATTTCATATGTGGCCTATCATCACTGAGCCCACGTCTCATATGGTTCATAATTGCTATTGGACATAAAATCCCAATAGAAGCAACGGCAAAGGTAAAACATGGTGCCTCAAGGATGACAGAGGAGCTAGGGAGAGCAGAAAGAGGGTGGTGGAGCAGACCCACTATCCCGACCGAAGGTGGAAGAGGAGGCTAGTGTGGAGAGGAGTGAGGAGGGAGCCAGAGGAGAGGAAGGAGGAAGGGGCAAGCTGGAGGTGGGGGGAGGAAGGAGGGGACGAGATGGAAAGGGGAAGGGGAGGGAGAGAGGGCTTATGGTGGTCAAAACACACATGGTGCCTCAAGGACGACAAAGGAGCTAGGGAGAGCGGGAAGAGGATGGGAAGGATCTGGAGGAGGGAGAGAGAAGAAAGTGGAGTGAGTTGGAAGAAGGAAGGTAATTTGGTTAAAAGAGAAAAAGCGATCACCCTCGTAACAGTATATTTACGATAAGGAGCATTTATAATGACATCAGAGTAATTTTTGATTTTGCGTGTCGTGTGCGGGATATTCAAACTAACCAGTGGCACGAATGTAATTTACACTAAAAGTAACCGCCGATCCCCTTGGCTAGTCAGCCTCCTCGATCGCGGACCGGTGCACCACATCGCCGCCTGGGCCTCCCCATCGCCGACGCCCTGCTACTCTTCCCGCTCACGCCTCTCCTTCATCCTCGGTTCTTCCTACTCATCCCCGGCTGATCGACACGCCGCCCTTGCTAGCACCCAGCTCGCTGCTGCGTGCGCCAACGTGTCACCTCCGCGCCGTGCCGGCTGCTCGCCGGTCGTTCCCGGTCCGTGGCCTGTTCACCGCCGTTCCTCACCTTCGCTACTGTGGCCGCCCGTTATCTCCTCCCCACTTCCGGGGTGGCCTGGAGAGTGGAGATCCGTTCGGACAATCGTCACTATAAAAGCTCGCCGGGGGAGTCCCCGGAGAATAAGGCTCCACCGAGGATGTCTATGGCACCACAACGGCAAGCTAGGAGGGACACCAGCATCGAGGCGATGGCACGGCCGGTCGCCGTCGACCACCGCATCAGCCTCCCCTACTACTTCCGCATCGCCGATAACCTCCTCCGCCAGGTCAAACCCTAAGCCGTAATTCCCATGCCAGAATCTCTCCGCCGCCTCGCAACCTCGCCTTATGGTGCTAATGTTTTTAGCTTTGCTTATGAAAGTGGCAATTTTGGGTTTGAGTATTCGGTTCGGCAAAGCGGGGCTTATTTGCTGCGCAATTTGTGTAAATTCTGTTTGTTGGATTGCAATTTGTGTCACAATTTTGTTGGTTTATGTGGCGCGCAGGCTAACATATATCGAGAGGAGAAGAACATCCTTGACCTGTACATCATCCTCCTGAGATACTCGAGGTGGGGTGCTTAGTTGGTGTATCATGGTATTAACTTGATAATATATTGAGCTTGGGGTGCTAAATGTTATGTTTGATCACTGGCAGCTTGTTGTGTGAGACGATCCCAAAGCATCGTGATTACCATGCATTCAAGTCAAGAGAAAAGGAGTTCTTGAAGAAAGGGCCACATAACTCTGATGTATTGCTTCTCAAAGCTTAAGAACTACTGTTTCAGCATTCTTGGATTGGATATATACCAGAATTGAACAGTTCAATATATTCTTGAATGTTAAAATGTGCAAGGTCATAACTCAAGTTCTAAATGTATTGCTTAGAGTAACATAGCATTCAAGGATGGTAGTTTGCTTTTTTTTTTTTGAATTTATGATGATGTATCAAAATATTTTTGTTGTCTGGCTCAGAAGTGTTCTATGTTTTGTTGTAGAAACTCTTGAATGTAGTCAATGAGCTTGAGTCTCTGAAGCCAATTGTGCAGCGGCAAATTTCCGAGCTTAATAGTGGGGTTGCTGAAGAACTTAACGGTCTACATGGAACCAATGCTGCAAGTAGTAGGATGGATCAGCTTACACCAAGTCCATATATGGCACAGGTACACCTGACATGGCAATTTCATTTCTCACTGTTCAGTAACCAGCTTAGCAAATAAAGTTTTATGTACTTCAAATTCCCTGGCTTTGTTTTGGCCATTTTACTAATTCCTTTGTTATGCAGCAATTGGTTGGAAGCCCTACAGAATTGTTACAGAAATCCTTTTCTGGAGGGAAGCATCAAGTGGCAGCACTGCAGAGTGGCAAACCTGACAGGCAGCTTGTCAAATCGTATGTGTATCATTTGATCTTATTTATGTGCAGGATATGGTGTACTTTATTTGCCTTTAACAGTAAATAGATAATAACATGTGGTTACAATCATATAAGCAGAAAATTAATTGAATTGTTCACTAGCCTTACCTTAAAAATTTCCGTAACTTGATTAATTTTTCAGGACTTATATTAGGCTTATAAATTTATAGGGTAACCTAGCTGTTAGGATTTGGGAGTTAGGATTGCTTATCATTGCATCAAAGGCCATGAACTCCAGCCCTCATTGGGTTTACCGAGCGACATTAGCTCCTTTTTTTTGTAACACTGTATTTTCACCTGTCAGGAGTCGGTTGTTTCTAATTTCTATCAATATCTTGTGAATATCATACTAAGTTTGAATTGGGCCATGTACCCCATACTTGAAATCAAGATTTGGTTTGACTGCTTTCTGATTAACATGTATCATCTTGTTCTGAAACCATTTTGTACTACGAAAATTTAATGATATTGAATTTATGTGATTCCCGTAAAAAGCAGATTTGATTTCCTATGTTGATGACTCCTTTTTGCTTGATCTCTTTGCTTCTCTTATGCAACTTGCTACTATAGATGAAATTTCGACTTTTTTTACTTGCACAAAACATGTGGAATGTGCTATACAACTGTTGATTTGTGCACTGTATAGTTGTTGAATTATTCATTCTGTTATTAAACAAGGAGAAAATAATTTTGCTGTGTAAACTATGCAGATATGCCAATTTGCCTTATCCAAAAGAAGAGACTCTATCCAGACATTCAATACTAGGACCTAATGGGCTCAGTGGCCAATGGGCAGGGCCTGTTACTGGTATCAGGGTATAATTATGATGATCTCATTTCTTACATGTTTACTTTCATGATTAGTAACTATTGACTTATGTATTTCACTTATTGCAGATCCAGTATCCAAGTAAACCTGAATTAACCCAAAGTGATATCTCTAGGTAAGAGTTCGAATAGTTTTGAGGTTATTCTTTGTAAGAAAGTTAGTCCATGCAGCTATTTGGAATATAAATTTATTTCTGACTATTGTCATTCCATTTCTTCTTCAGTTTAGTGCCAGCAAGCTTGAACCAAGATGGCTATTATGGTCCTATTACAACATCGCAGGATGGCCCAACAAATAACTGTGAGGATATGCAATCTGTTCTCTCACTTGATGATGGTCGATGGTCTTTACCAGTAGAAGAGCCAACCTCTGTGTCTTCTGCTGGTTTTGAAGAAGAGTTTTCCCAGCTGAATATCAGACAGCCTTCACCCCCACCTGTCCTTGCACAAGTGCATTCTGAGCATAGACCAATTTCTCCGTCAAGAGTTGCTGATCCAAGACCAGGACTTGCAACCTCTGACACTGGACGCTATCAGAATTTGCATGTGGTAAATTCAAACTGCAGTTTCTTTATGTTTCCATCATATTGTTCCGGATACACTGTATTATGCTTAAGATATGAGTATGATTCCTATATCCGCATTTCATTTTTAGCTGATGTATCTTGTTGACTTGTTTTGATTTTGATGATTTTATTTTACCTTCTTGTCAGCCGGTGACGTTAATGCAGTGCTTTCTGAGGGTTGCTGAGGTGAATACCGCAAATAATTTGGAAACATGTGGGATTCTTGCTGGTAACTTGGTACGTGCCTTCCCCATAAAGGAAATGAAAGCAGCATTATATTTGTCCACTTCACTAACTTGAAATATTTTGTATGTAGAAAAAAAGAACTTTTTATGTGACGACACTGATAATTCCTAAGCAGAAATCAACATCAGATTCAGTAAGTTGTTTTTTTTGCTGTTATTCTGTTCTGCATCTCTTCTTGTCATTAGACGCCAACTTCCAACTGAGCTCTTCTCTAAATAAATCATTTACTTGGTAGAGTTCTTTCTAAATCTGATTGTCATGATAACTTTATACAGGATACATTGCATATCAGTAATTCAATGACTGAAATGAATAAATGATTGCTTAACAAAACACTAGAAACAATTTGACTGATGTTCATGATTGTACATTTTACATGATACGCTGCACCCTACCGTGGCCATTGCCTAATGATGCATCCGCCATAAGCATTGGCTAGGAGCCTATGCCTTTATGTTTTATGTCTCTTCTTACTGCAAGTCTACATGATGCAATGCAGTACCAAAATGAAATATTTTAATATTACATGGTTTTGCTTGTTTTCCAGTGTCAAGCTACAAATGAAGAAGAAATATTTGAAGTGCAGGACAAAGGCTCACTTTTTACTCTTGGTTGGATTCACGTGAGTCTAATTTAACTAATGTTTATTATTAATCAAGCCAATATTTTGGACTCTTGATTGCTTTGTTCTATCTTCTAATGTATAAACAACGATCATATGAATATCTGAAGACACTGTTAACACTAATCCTCTTCTAGTTTTCAGTTACCAAGATTATTAAAGACACTGATCTAGAATGACTAACTGTGGCAACTCAAACTGTTAAAGCCAATAATCTAGGATGACTATCTGTGGCTAATTTGCTAAGAACCGCAAGTGTCCTTTATCCAGCTGGGTAAAGACATTCTTTACTACTGTTGGGTAATATGGAATGCCTGTTCATAAATGAAAAATTTGTTGGTACACATGGATGTCCGTGTCCCCATTTGTTAAATGTGCATGATGCACTGTTGCAAAACTATCCAAGAAACTTCATGTATGTAAAACATGTCATGCACACCTACAAAACTTGATGTTACCAGCCACATGTTTAAAGAACCAGTAATTTCTGAAAAACCATGGGTTTTTGGTCATAGTTAATAGAAAGCGTGGTTAGTGGGAAGTGCCACTTAACCCTAGGTTTTATGGCAATAAGGTTTCATAAAAGGAAAAAGTGTCGATCTGGTACCTAAACTATTGTGTTTGAGCCAAATTGGTCCCAATCGTACAAGACCGAGTGAGAGTAGTCCTTGAATTGTCAAAACCATGCCAATTTGGTCTCTTGACCGGTCAATCCTGGTTTTGTGAGTGTTTTCTCTGATGTGGCGTCCATGTGGGCAGTTTTGTGTGACGTGGATCACCACGTCATTTGTCACATGTGATGCATTTGTCACATGTGATGCCACGTTGTTGAAAATTGCCATGTGGACACCACATCCATGAAAACCACCCACAAAATTGAGTTTGACCAATTAAGGGACCTAATTGGTATGGTTTGGAAAGTTCAAGGTCCAATCTCACCTAGTTTTTTACCATAGGGACCTACTTGGCTCGAACGTGATAGTTTAGGGACCAAATCGGCACTTTTTTCTTATAAAACCTCACCTTACCAAACATCTTTTTTTTAAGGATTTTCTTAAGACGCACCCAAACTATTCATTTTGCTTGATCCAACAGTGTAGAAAACTTTTACCCCCTAGGGGGTAAACGATGAGAACATCTGAATCGTGTATGTATGATCCAACAGTGTAGAGAACTCTTACGCCTGGTGTATCGTAGAAGTGCTCTTTAAGGATTTTCTGAAAGAATGTGCAGCCCATCAGACATCTGTGAGAGGCTAAGTTTGTTGTTCACTCATTCCTTAATACTTAGTTAATATCAGTTGTGTAAGGCAGAATGTTGTGTTTGTATCCAAATATATTATTGCAGTGATATAGCATATGCCAATATAATTATTTGATCTCATCATTTTTCTTTTCTTTCCAGACACATCCAACACAGACCTGCTTTTTATCATCCATTGATCTTCATAATCATTATTCATATCAGGTAATCACTTTACCTTCTTATAGTGTCTGTCTTCTTGGTAGCAATTGTTTGTACTGTGCTCAGCACTCAGTGATGCCATGTCCTGTAACTACCATCTTGCTGATATGAGTACTAAAAGTTTTCATTAATCCACCTACAATTTATTCTTTGTTGTTCAATTGTTGACTTGGAATTCAAAATACATGTTGCCAATGCATGTGGGTTGTAATTTCTGCAACAATAGCTAAATATTTGTTGGTTCAAGTGTCCTCTTTTTTAGCTTGAAATTAATATATCTGAAAAACTGATATTTTGCTGGGTGTCGTGTAATTTGTCTTGTTTGTTTTGGTACAGTCTAGAATGACAATGCGTAGACAAAGATAATGAGATTGTTTTTTTTTTTTTTTATTTCAGTATCTTTGTTACTAAATGTTAAGATCAGCATGGGATCTTGCGGTTAAGCATGTCCTGCCAGTTACTTCTTTTCTTCAAATGTTTGCTGGTTAATGTTTCTTCTATGTTTTTGCTTGAAATGAATATCTGGAAAACTGACATGCTGCTGGGAATCATGCCATTTTTCTTCTTTGTTTTGGTTCAGTCTGGAATAGTAATGTTGATGTGCGGCCAAAGATTATGGGATTCTTTGTTATTTCAGTATTTTTGTTACTAAATGTTGTGGTGATCAGCATGGAGCGTGGATGTTGCGGGCACATGCACATCCTGCCAATCACATTTTTTCTCTGTTGGGTTATTGGTCATATTTTGAAAGGAACCACTGGCGAAAATTCCTTATTTTGTTTGTTTGGCATATTTTTATTCAACAGGTCATGCTTCCTGAAGCAATTGCAGTAGTTATGGCACCTACAGATACAACAAGGTATCTGCTTCATTGAACTTGCATCTAATTCTTTGGGCGATCTAGTTTGATCATTATGTCATGGATGAATGCTGATTGCATGTCTTTTAGTTCTCAAATTCTCATTGCTGTAGATTATCTTAATTGTCATTATTTCTTATCCATAGTTTAATGCTTAAAAATCAAACTATAAAACAAGAGCTTAATAGTGTAAGGAATTTCTAAGACCAATAATCATTGTAAACCTCATTTGCTTGGCTGCAATTATTCTGTAGTCTTCAGTTTTGGGCTGTGTTTGGAAAGCTCATTTGCAATTGGTGTTGTTGTATTCATGTTTATTTCCATTGGATGATCATGTAATTATGGTTTATAACAGAAAACACGGCATATTTCATCTCACGGATCCAGGTGGCATGGGTGTGATCCATGATTGCCAGGAGAGTGGATTCCATCCCCATGAGGAGCCTCTGGATGGTACGTCAATCTACGAGCATTGCTCCCATGTGTACATGAACCCCAATGTGAAGTTTGATCTGGTCGACCTCCGTTAAGTGTGAGAAGCTTTTAGCAAAGTTTGGCGGCTATATTTCCGGCAGATACAAACCACTTAGCTGTTTACTATGCTGAAAGAATCGCGAATATTGATGTAAGCTTTTGTAAGTTATTCCATTCCATTTTCATGTACAGAGTTTTCATATTGGATAAAGATTTATTTGGATTTTGGAGATCTAAGGTGAGGGACATGCTTGTGTTAGAGCACTCTAGGACAGATTGCGGACGTGAAGAATAGTTAGAGGAGAGAGAGTAATGTCATTTTTTATACAAGAGACGGTCTATATTCTAAAAATAAGGAATGAAATGACAATGAATCCCTACTAGGAGCATTAGGTCATTTCTATATGGATTATAAATAGAAAGATAAGAAAATAAATAAATTAATTATTAGATATAATACATTAGAAGGGTCGTATCTATAACTTTTTTTATATATCGTGTCATATTTAGAAACGACTAATGGGAATAATGTACTACAAGTGTCCTTATAATATATCCTTTTAGAAAGAAATGATCGCACAGGCGTTCTAGATAGAATCCTTGACTGAAAGTCTAGTATTTTGTTGACATGTACGAGGGAAATTCATACCGGACACATTATCGCATACACGTTTATTACTAGTCAGGGCATGTCTAACGTTCGGATCTATTTTTTCCACCCTATTTTTAGTATTAGGGTCTCTTCCTGTCACTATTCAACTTTCTATTTTTCAACCTGACCAACAACCATCCCTATCCTATTTTTTAATACTTTTTTTCTCGTACCCTATATCTCCATCCTATCATTATTCACCTTGTTGTATCAAAACCTAATCTAATATCAGTCCCTAAATCTCCTACCCTATAAACATAGGAATAGAATGAAAATAGTCTGTCCATTGTACATGCTCTTGGGTCTAAATTGTTTTGCGCTACCTGTAACAAAATTATCACATATGGTTTGATTACAATGACTATCTTGTTATATACGATGACAGGAACTATCATTGAAGACTTAATTATCACGTACGGTTGTCACTTGTCAATAAAAACTAATTTGTATCACTAGGGTTCAAAATTGTCAATAATTCTTCTATTATGGAGATTGACTAAACGGCAAACCGAGATTGTCGACTATATGGCAAATTGAGGGTTAAAATCGGTCCAATTAAAAATTTCAAAATAAATTCATGATTAGGAAGAAACACAGAAAAGTAAAATAGTATTCATATGTTTGAAGCCGTGGCATGAAATTTTTAAACAGAAAATTTCCTCAAAAAAATTTTTTAAACACAAAATCAACTTTTCATGCGGTCCTTTTTTACCTTCCCCATTCCGAGAAAATGAAAAGAAAGGAAATATAGAAATGGGCTGAAAGCCTCGAAGTGTTCATCACAGAAATACAGAAGCACTCGAAGTTCAAAATTTTGAAAATTCATCTTCAATTTAGCCTAGCCTATAAGAACCGTTCAACCAGCACAGGGCTACCATGTAAGCTATTACCCAAATACTTCTATGAAATTGTTGAATTTTCGTTTGGTACCGACTGATTTTCAGGCGAACTCTAGTGATTTTTCTACCATGACAAGCCAAGTGATTTTCAATCGTAGTTGCCGAGAACTTTTGGTCCGCAAAACTAGTTTTTATGTTTTCAGATTCATGCCATTGTAAATTTTCAATTTTAGAGATACTATTAAAAAGTTGAAAATCTGGCTAATGGCATTATAAAGTTGAATATCTCACAAGTATGCTATTCTCAGACATTATTGGCCATTGGCTTCATTGAAATTTCATCAAATACGCCGTCGTCACTGAATGAGGATATCACTACCTTGGATATGAACACAGCTCCTTCCATTACTTCCTCCATATCGGCTAAAGTACAAGGAAGACAACGTTAAGTCAGCGCCACCTCTCCTAAGCCATCTAAGGTATATACGCCACAAGTCAAGCCAGAGTTCATGCCTATCTTGCCAAGAGGTTTGGTTTAAAGGATCACCCCAACTTCAAATGACTGCCAAATTCATATCCAAACTCTGTTTGGGACGTGTGGCCACCTGATAGAAAGGTTAGATCATATATTTTCAATGGATCCAACCCCACCTCCGAATTCGACTAGAGTTGCCCATAATCTACAAAAACCTCCATTGAATGTGTATTTGGCGGTCGTTTGAAATTGGGCAGGGATGGCGGAACTGGGTCTCTTGACAAGGTGGACATAAACCCTACCTTGTCATTTCCTACCCATCGCCTCTGCCTCCCACCATCTCTCTCCCCCTCTATCTCTGTGCACACAGACACACACAAGTGTGCTCGCCTGGGCACCAACTGCTGGGAGGAGCACCGCCAAGGAGCTCGCTCTACGGGGAGCAGATGGCAACCATGGCTAGCATCCACCTTTGTCATTCCTTGCTGTCTCTATGAAACCGCTTGATGGTGACACACCCAATGTTCTGGTAGGATAGATAGATTCGATTTGGTGTCACGGCGACCTTGACGATTCGACTACCAACCATGCAAGGATTGGAACACGACAATTACTAAACCACTACGACGAAGCGTTATCAATCTTGCCGAAACACGACCGACCTGATCATGAAGATTTATTCCTACGATGCAATCGAAGAACAAGCAATAACAAAGGTAAAAGCAATCTGAATTGCAAATCTAAATTAAGCACTCAAGAGTTGGGGTTTCGAACTCGTCCCTGTTGGTCTATCCAACATAAGAGGAATCGAGATTGTTTCAACACACACGTAGAAAGCTAGACTAAACAAAACCCAGAAAACAAGAAGAGGGGTGGCGACCATATAGAGAGGACGTATGACGGCCAGAGGGGTGCTAGATACCAGATTAGCACGCAACCCTAGGGTACATGGGCTTTCGGCCCTAAAGTGGGATGATGCAGCACCCGACAGATTCTAATCACTCAATTGTTTTATCGATTTCGGGCGGCTTGGGATGAATTTGGATGTGAGGCTGGATGCGTTGGAAATCTATTTCATAAGCTATCCATCAAGTGCTCATGTGCCTCAATTGGACATCATATGTGGCCTGGACATCCGTTTGGTTGCAGACTGGTTGCTGACGGCCGAACCGAACCTCCTGGAGAGTTGAGCTTGGACTTGGGCTTGCTTGTCTGTGGGGACGTTGGGCCTTGGTAATGATGTGTTGGACCTCTCTCATCGATGGAGTGAACGGTTTGGCCAAAGGTTTCAAGCCCACTTGGCGATCTTCTCGTCGTTGCAGCAATGTAGTCGAAGTAGCTGATGTAGTGGATGTACTGGGCATAATAGAAGGAGTCGTGCTTGTATCTTTACTTGTGATGTCCTCATCATTCATAATGGAAGGAGGAGCCGTGCTTGTATCCTTACTTGTGATGTTCTCATCATTCTCCCTTTCTTGTTGGAGTCGTCCTCAACTCCATTATTTTCTGCTGCAAAACGTTGGTAGCAACAGGGGGCAAAGAAATAGGGACATCCATGATAGTCAAACCAGTAGAAGTAGAATTGTGCTCACCCATGTCTTTACAAATAGATTTTGTAGCCAATATAATATTACCCTTCAATTTAATTTCAAATTTCTTAGAACTAGGTTCTTTCTTCTTTGACGAGTTCAATTCTTTAGCCACAATCTAATTCTCACTTAAGCACATTCCCTTATATCTACTTTAGCTCTTTCAACATTAGTTTTGGTTATTTCAGCAGGGGTCATAGGTTTTAGCACAATTTTCTTGCCTTTAAACATGAATGCATATTGATTAGCTCTACTATGATGTACAACATCTCTATCATATAACCAAAGTCTATCTAATAAAAGTGAGCATATTTTATAGGTACAACATCACAATCAATATAATCATGGTATGAACTAAGAGAGATAAGCACTCACACAGTTTTTGTTACCTTTTACTTACCACAAGAGTTGAACCATTTAATCATGTATAGATGTGAATGTGGACTCGTGGTCTAGCCAAGCTTCTCAACTATGTCCATGTTAACAAGGTTATTGCAATTACCTCCATCAATTATGACTTGAACCGAGTGATACTTGACAATGAATTTTATTTGAAAAAGGTTATTGTGTTGGTTTTGTTTGGCAGGACGCTTGACAACGAGAGTCATGTCCTTCTCCATCATTTCAGCGCCCAAATTTTCTCCCTTATGTTCATCTTCACCATTCTTCTTCTTAACTGGTGCAGGCCGCACCTCTTTCATTTGTTTTTTCTCATCCTTGGTCAAAGGGAAAGTCCTATGTCCGACCTTTTTATCTACCAATTTGGTGCAATCATAGGAGATGGAGCAAGGTTGTACTTTCTCTCTAAACGAAGTGAATTCTCACGTAGCACACTATCTAATTCTCGCAACAGTAGCTTGTCTTGCGGTTTTAAACGCGGATCATCATCATAGTGTAGATCACCTTCCTTTTTGTGTACCTCATGATTAGTGATAGACAAGGAAACACACAAAGATATGTATAATCCTATTTACCAATAAGATGTGTAATTGGACAAGTCTTTCACGCTTAAACCTTTACCAAAGCACTTACAAGTTCTTACCATGCAAGCATGTTGTGCGATTGGTGGTTAGTTCATGATAACTTGTGCTCACGTGGTGGCAAAGCGATGGCAAGGTTCTTGCACCTATCTGGTTAATAGATGGTGGAGCTTGGACAGACAAAATATGTAGCAAAGGAAAACAATTGTTCAATACCAGTAATGCAAGATTAAAGATTAGCCCAAAGTATTAAGTGCTAGACCGGCCTAGACCTAGACTAGTCTTGAGCAAACGGGATGACCTAAGGGCTAGGATCCCCAAGATACAACACCAAAGATAAAGTACCTCTTTTTAATCCTCCTTTGCTCACTGATTTCTCTTTTCCTTTTCTTTTAAAGAGCATGACTATTTTGTTGCGCTAGCCTCTTTTTCACTTTTCTTTTTTTTATTTTTTCACCTGAGCACAAGCACTAACATAGGAGACTACTCACAACAGGTTACACAAGACAACATAAGAAAAAAAATAAAACAAGATGTCAAACCGGTGGTGCAAAATAGACATCCAACAAGTTTTAACCTACACAACCTGAAGGAAACGAAAATTGGTGATGCTATGATTGGAAAACAAGTTATGCCTGTTTTACCAAACAGATCTCAGATTGATCTATTACAAATCTGAATAGAATTCTAGATTTCCCAAACTAAATGGCCCTAAAGATGGCCGAATTCAAAGATGAAACCAACTAAATTTTTGTGGGATTTTTCATGCTGATTCCAAAAAGTCCAAAATTATTACAATTCAAGAGTCTATGTGGGGGATATAATGAAAAAAACAAACTAGACAGCAAATAGATTGGATTTGGAAACTTCATCCTAGACTAAGAACTAGACACGACCGACACAAATCAACTATGGGCAAAACTTTGAAGATACAAAAACCGTATGAACGATGCAATGGCTAAACATGGCTTGGACAAGGTAGATGCAATCTGATTTTTTTAGGGCAATTTTCTAGACTCTAAGTATAAAATCAATCTACTAAATTAAGATGGACAAATCTCACCAGGCAACCTGAAGCTTTGATACTAAATGATGATGACATACCCGATCTTCTAGTGAGATGGATAGATTCGATTTGGTGTCACGGCGATCTTGACGACCCGGCTACCAACCACACAAGGATTGTAACCCGACAATCGCTAAACCACCATGACGAAGTATTATCAACAGCGTCAGAAACACGATCGACCTGATCACAAAAATCCGTTCCTGTGATGCAACTGAAGAACAAGCAATAACAAATGTAAAAGCAATCTAAATTGCAAATCTAAATTAACCACTCAAGAGTTGGGGGTTTCAAACTTGTGCCTGTTGGTCTAGCTGACATTAGAGGAATCGAGGTTGTTTCAACACACACGTGGAAAACTAGACTAAACAAAACCCGGGGGAGAAGAGGGGTGGCGGCCATATAGAGGACGTATGACGACAAAAGGCGCTAGATACCAGATTGGCATACACCCCCATGCAACTCTAGGGGTACATGGGCCTTGGGTCCAAAAGTGGGGTGACGTAGCACCCGACAGATTCTGATCGTTTGATTGTTTCATCGATTCTAGGTGGCTTGAGATGAATTTGGATGTGAGACTGGATCCATTGGAAAGTTTATCTCATGAGCTTTCCGGTAAGTGCTCATGAGCCTCAATTGGACATCATATGAAGTCTGAACGTCCGTTTGATTGCAGACTAGTTGTAGACGGCTGAACCGGACCTCTTGGAGAGTTAGGCTTGAACTTGGGCTTGCTTGTCTATGGGGGAGGTTGTTAGGCCTTGGTAATGACATGTTAGACCTCTCTCATTGATGTCATGAATGGATTGGCCAAAGGTTGAAGCCCACTTGGCGTTCTTCTTGTCCTTGCAGCAATGTAGCCGAAGTAGACGATGCAGTGGACGTGGTGGGCATAGTAGAAGGAGGAGCCGTGTTTGTATCCTGGCTTGTGATTTCCTCATCATTCATAGTGGAAGAAGGAGCCATGCTTGTATCCTTGGTTGTGATGTCCTCATCACCGCTGCTCAAACCACTCCCATCTCTCACTTTGTTGAGAACTATATTAAAACTTGATAATATTACATCCCTAAATTACACAAAGATGCTTGAAGAACCAGAAAATATGCTAGTGCAACCAGGACCAAATAAGATTGTTCTCCAACACCGGTCCCATCCATCTCCCTCTCCTCAACGTACACATCATAGACGAAGCAGGGTGACGAAGCTGAGAAACCAATCCTCCTGATTATCGACAGTTTGGAGAAGGGTCTCCCCGACGAGATTGAGGGACCACAAAACCCCTTTCTGGATAGTGAGGTGATTTTCACTGGATGCCCTGGGGCTCCAAGATGGGTGGATCGGAATAGGAGGAAAGAATAATAAGACAAGTAGGGAGAAAGAGATAGGGAGGTTTATACTCGTTCAGGGCTCTCCTTACCCGGGATAGCATCTCTACTCTAGTATGATCATTATACCTGAATGGAGAGAAGACAACTAGAGTTTACAACACTATGACTGAGCTCTTCCATGCCTTGGTCTTGGAGTCACGTGTGCCTATTCTACTTGTTGCTTCTAGTGCATGGTTTTCCCTTAGGCTGTCTCCAACGCACGATGCGAGAGCGACGCGAGAGGCCAGGTCAACGCCAAGTGGACGAGTGAGATGCGGCAGCCTCGTGCGGGAGCAAAGCGTCGACGTTGCGAGCGTCGTCGCCCTCGTGCCGGGCCTACCACGGTCGCGTCGCCCTCGCGCCGCCCATTGCAGCTCAACGCGCCGACGCTACTGCATGCAAGCAGGAGGTCCCACAGCCCCGTGTGTCATGTGAATGCAGCCACAACTCGTGCGTCATGTGCATGCAAGCACAATTAGCACAACGTAGCATGCATCACATACTTATTATTATTATTATTATAAATATAATAATATTATTAATACTATTTTTTATTATTATTATTATTATTTGAAAGAGGGTTAAAGATGTAAAAAGCCAAAATTAAATATGGTTTTGAGAGAATTAAAAAAAAAGATCTTTTAAAAGTCGGGCGAAAAGATTCAGCTTGAATGTCATTTTTGTACAAGTCATATGTTGTAACATTTCGTCTCCATACCACCTCACCTATAAATATTTGGAACCCACTGCTACCGTCTCGATACCGCCTCACCATTAGAGGGGTGGGTGGGAGCTAGTGGAGGTGCTAGTGAGACGTGGGTCCCATACTAGCACCTCTCTCCCACCTCCACCATTGAAAGGGGTGGGAGCTAGTGGAGGTGCTAGCTGACGTGGCGTCTATGTGGCACCACTACCGCCTCCACTAACTCCTCAACCATTGGAGACAGCCTTATGTTGTATCGTGATGCCCCACGTTTCCTTCATGTTGCCTCTTGTCCCCCTCTTGTAGTGCCTGGTTTGAGAGATTATATAGGCGCCCCTCGCCTGAGCTTGCTTGGCGGGATGGAGTAGTGCGTGATCACGCACAGGATGGCTTGCCTCCTCCGTTTCTTGTCGCTATGCGAATGCGAGCAAGTGATGATGCGTGGCCCCGAACGAGAGCTTTGTGACCACTTCCTGTTGGTACGTGGGTTTGTAACGTTCTATGCTCGTGAGTGAGAGCCTCGTGAGCATTTGTTCCTCAGGATCCCTTGGTCTATGGTTTGCTCATGGGAAGACGTTTGCGGGGTATGTGCGCATCCGTAGCTATAGGTAAGTCACCTTGTTCTATGTGGTGGTAAGGCAGCTACTACATGTCTTTTTGTCAGTTTAGTTATTCATGCGTGTTAAGGGCTTTTTGGGCAATAGCCTAAGCTGGTACATCTGTTGGGCAAAAAGGAGGTAGTAAATCCTCGACACTGACCAATCCATCAAAGGACTCCATTGAATGTCGAGCTACAACATCTAGTGCCCCAATAGTAGTCTCAAGACACATTTAGCATATTTAGGGATGGCCGTGGGCCTCGCTCCGATCTCCAGTGAAGAATTCCTCTATTAGGGACCAAGAATAGGAGAATTTGCCCTCCAGGGATGGATATGGGAAATTCTACCCCCATTCGGTCGGGTGAAGAGGGGAATAGGATAGGGAAATTCTTTCCCCGTGAAAATGGGGATAGGGCCTAATAATTTTCCCTAGCCCAAACTCCACTCGGCAATAAAGTAGCCCAAGTATCTCCTACTTCAGCCCACATTGCACCTTCTCCAAACCCAAACTCTACGGCCCAATTCTGGCCCGCCGAGCAACCCAGAGTGCCTCCACTAGTCCCTCCTCTGTGTCAGGCCGCCCTCTCCACCCTTCCTTGCCACGACTGGGATCCTCTGCCATTACAGCAGTGCCGTTACTATCACTGACAGGTGGGACCATTCAGCGGTGGGGCCTACCTGTCAGTGACCGTAACTGGCAGAGGATCCGAATCGCCTTTGCCAACATGCCACCCTCTCTTCCTTCCTCCCACGCTGGTCAATGGCCTGCTACCGTCTCCTCCCTTCTGAAGCCGAGCCAAGCTGCACCCCTTGGAGAAGGGTACTGAAAGAGGAACACACCGACACCAAGGATGTTGCTGCGCCCTTGGAGGACCACATCGGTGTCGAGCACTCCATCGCACACTGAAGAGGAGCATGCTATCTCGTGACCTGCAACGGCAGCTGTGCAAGCACGACCTTCAGTAGCGACATCGATGGCAGATGCACCAATTTGGACTCTAGAGGTACGCCATGTCGCCATCCTTCACCTCGTGGATATACAAATCAGGAGGCAGGGATGGGGGCGTCGCATCCCGTTAACCTGCACTGGGAAGGGAGAAATCCTCCGTGAGATCTGGAATAGGGATGGGAATAGAGTAAAGTGGATTCGTAGGGATTGGGTATGGGGAGCACTCTTCGTGGGGGAATTCCTGCCATCCCTAAGAGCATCCGTAGCAGACACTCTGTGATACTGTTCATCAGGATAGAGTAACTGATGGAGGGAAGGAATATTTTAAAGTATAGTATAAAGTGTGAAGAAATTTTAGAGGGAGAGATAGAGTGTGTAAAAAATAGTGTTATAAAGTAGGAATTTGAAGTATCTGATCTGGGTGCTCTAAGCACATTGAAGGAGCATCGGCGCATCCTTTTTCGAAACTGGTACAGGCCGCCAGAGTTTTAAGGGCAACAAGTTTTTGCGTGTCCAAATAGTCCGGTGTAGAATTTTTGTACGGAAACATTGATGCAAGCCAACCAGATTCAACCTAACTAGCTGCAACCTGCAAGTAATAGCTTTCTCAAGTGCACAAGACTCAAATAAAACTAGCTAGTGTGTGTGAAAGCCGCATCCACTCAGTAGCTGATCAGGTAACAATGTGCAAATGGCAGATGGAATTCCGCCTGCTGGATGGATCGATCCCACAGCTGCGATTTCTTTAACCCATGTGCTTGATTTGATGGACAAATTTAGTTCCAAGAAATCAATCTTGAGAGCGCGCGCGTAGCACAACAAGAAAGACCCTGGGCTGCTACTCAGGAACTCCAAGAAAAGGACAAAATAGCGCACCGTACGTAGGGCTGGAACTTTATCTCGTGGCTCGCGAGCAACTCGGGCTTGGCTCGGAAAAAGCTCGGACTCGGGCTCGGCTCGTTTACAAACGAGCACGAGCCGAACACGTTTTTTTAGCTCGTTCAAAAAACGAGCACAAGCCAAGCCGGGCTTAGCTCGCTCATGGCTCGCTCGTGGCTCGTTCACATATTACACAGAGAGGTGAATCGCAATATCCCGACCCAAACCCTCAATCCCTCATTCCCCCGTCCCCTCAATTCCCCACCTCGCCCTCTCTCCTGGCGCTGCCCCAATCCCCGTCCCTCGGTCCCTCACCTCATCTCTCTCTCACACGGCGACGGCGCGGCGACCTCACACGGTGACGGCGCGGCTCCCACGCGGCGACGGCATGGCAATGATGCGCCCCCTTGGCCCTTGCCCCCTCCCTCACCACCTCCAGCCAGCACCGCCCCTCCCTTTGGTCTTCCAAATTAACGAGCCACGAAGGCCATGAGCTTTTTGAGCCGAGCCGAACAGGTTTTCCAGCTCGGTCATCCGAGCGAGCCGAGCCAAGCCAGCTCGCTCGCTCGCAAAACGAGCCCGAGCCCGAACATGCCCGGCTCGCTCAAGCTCGGCTCGGTTCCACCCCTAACCGTACGTAATGGCTCTATTCGGTTTCATGAGGAAATAAAACATGCAATACTCCCTCACAAGCCACGCTATGTGTCGGACTCAAGCTCAACAGAATAAACAAGCCCACTTCATCTGGTTTGCCCATCAATCACCAGCCAACTTCATACTTTTGAGAAACAGGCCCACGAAGGCCCGGTAGTGGCCCATGCCGAAACCCTAGAACCGCACTATAAAAAGAGGAGGGTCCCCATTGTACATACATGAGAAGAGAATAAAGAATAGCCGCCGTTCCTCCCATATTGTGTCTCCTTTTTCCTGAGTTTTAGATCTGTTAGACAACCCCGGACTACACCTGGTAGCGAGGTTGTGTAACACGTTATCACGATCATTTACGAACACAGGAGACAATCGCAAGGTAGGAATCGGTAAAAGTATCTCTAAATTAAATTGCATTTACTATGAATCGCATCTATGAATTGTTTGAATCTGCATTGAATCACGAGTTGATCATCACCGTTGCTGACTTGAAATCGTTGGCATGAAGCCGATTGGGATGAATATGTGACTGCTACCGACTTTTTTTTTTTTTTTGAGAAAAGACTGCTACCGACTTGAAGTCGCCGATCTAATCGATCAGTCAACGGATTAGAACTCGTTTTGTTTTCTTTTGAATTGAATCTATGAAATTAGCATCTAGAAAAGAAAAGAAAATTTTGGCACGCAACCCGAAGTTGCCCACGCATGTAGCGTTGCCGATCGCCACCGCCTTAACCCTTGGCTTCATGTGCGCCGCGAAAAGCGCGTCAGAGATGCAAATACGCCGCCCCCAATGTGTCACGCAGCGTCTTTTAAGAACGGCGCAGCTGGAGGAAAACCTAAAATCCCCTCTGGCAGCCATATGGGCCGAACTCTGATAGGGCCCAAAGAAATAAAGGAAAAGGCCCCATGGGCCAGTATACTACTGAACGGAGGGGACGGCAGGATGGGCTGAGCCTAAAGAAAACTGACCTGGAAAAATAAAGAAAAAAGAGAAAAGCGGGCCAATGGAAAATTTGCAAAAAAGCCCCTAGAAAATCCAGAAAATACGAAGGAATTTTTCTGGAACGCTGAAAATTACAGAAAAGCCCCTAGAGGGTGCTGAAATTACAGAAAATACATTTCCTAACATAAAAAGGTCTCAGGATTTTTAATTTTGGGTCTCAGGATTTTTAATTTTGGTCCTGTTTTTGAATTTGAAGCCCTCTTTCACTGTTTTCATACTTATTTTATGAATTTTATCATGATTGCATGTATCTATTGCTTTTAGTTTACTGGAAAACCATGAGAAATTTGAAATTTTGATGACCACCATCTGGATTACACGCAGTAATCTAATGAATGAATTTAATGAATATGCAGATGATGGGCATCGTGAACGGTGAGTTTGAGAACTGGCCCCGCATGGCCGAAATTATCCCACGTGGGCATCTGATGTAAAGATTGTGCTCGGGAGCAAGAAGCTCCGTTGTGCTATCGGCCTAGGGTCCTCGAAGGACGAGCAACCTATGCCCGAGTAGAACGATCAGGCTTTGCACTTTCTTAGGCACCACCTCTCAGCCACTCTAAAGAATGAATATATGGCTAAGGGGAGTGCGCTTGAGCTGTGGAACGCAATACAGAAGCAATTTTAAAAGCTTAAGTACACTATTGTGCCCCAGGCACAGCAGGATTGGAACCGCCTGAGGTTTGCAAATTACAAGACTGTGGCTGAGTACAATTTTGCTTTGCATAGAATTTGTACCAATCTCACTCTTTGTGGCAAAAGATCACAGATGAAGAAAAGATTGAGAAAACTCTCTCTACCTTCCACCTTAGTGCTATTCAGGTTGCCCGCAGCTATCGAAAGGACGCATAAAAGGAATATAGCGAACTGGTCAATGTGATGCAAGTTGCGGAATCGCAGGATGAGGTTCTTCGCAAGAACTTTGTCTAGCAACCAGAAAAAGTCAATGGCACAGAAGTCAATGCTAATAGCTACAAAATAAGAAAGCCCATTCAAAGGAAGAGGGGCAAAAAGGGAGGAAAAGGAGAAAAAACAGCCCAGGAAAGGCCTAATGCCCAGAAAAAGTCGAATGACAAAGAGAAGCCATCGGTCAAACCGTATGGAGAGCAGAACCAGACGTGCTTCCGTTGTGGCACTTGGGGACACTGGTCGAAGATTTGCCAGGAACCTAAGGATATTGTCGCTGCATACCAGGCTAAGAAGAAGGAGAAGGGCAGAATGCAAGCAGAGGCACACTTCGCCATGGCAGACGATGGTGATGCCCTGGATTTGGATGTCCCTGTTACCACACCCCTACTCGACATTGGGCAGGCAGCCCAGATCCTGGCTGAAGGGGAGAAGACCTCTATTGATGACATAGAGGCAGAAGTGGACACCCTCTTCATTAAATCAATTTAGCGCATGAATGACACTCTTAGTATCTTTTATTTTTGGATAGTGGTAGTCATTTGTGAACATTTGAATAATGAACTGTAAGCTCTAGAAGAGCAAACTACTATTTTTCCTCATGGTTGATCATGCAGTCTATTTTTCTAGTATTCTATTTTACAAGCAATGATTATGCCACTATTTTGATTGGAATTGTATTATATCTTTCTGGAATTTGTGTAGCGTCCAATGGAGGAGATTTGTATTGTCGATAGTGACACGACAAATACCATCTTGAGAGAGACCAAGTACTTCCAGTCGATTAGGAAGAACACTGGGAGTATTACCACAATCGTAGGCAGTGATTTATATGTAATAGGCTCCGAAAGAGCAACAATTATACTATCTATGGGTACTATCCTGAATATGGAAGAAGCACTCTTGTACCCGGAATCCACGAGAACTCTCTTAAGCTTCAAAGACATCCGTGCCAATGGGTTTCACGTAGAAACTTCTGAAGAAAATGGCAAAGAATACCTATGCATCATGAAGCATGCAGGATGTGAAAAGATGGTAGTGGAGAAATTTCCCTCATATGAAACTGGGTTGTACTACACAAGAATAAATGCACCCGTAATATATACTTTTTTGAAGACTGCATTTAGAAGCTCTAAATTATTTTCCCTTTGGCATTGCCGCCTAGGCCATTCTAGTCTTAGAATGATGAGGAATATAGTAAACAACTCGCAAGGCCATAACTTGAAAGTTAAAAATTATCCAAATCAAGAACATTTTGTGTGCCCCGCATGTGTCACTAGAAAATTGGTAACTCGGCCATCCATTATGAAAGTGAAGGATGAAATCCCTGCATTCCTGGAACGAATCCAGGGGATATTTGCGGCCCAATTCAGCCCTTATCAGGACTATTTCGGTACTTTATAGTGCTCATTAATACGTCCTCGAAGTGGTCGCACGTCTGTTTATTATCCACTAGAAATCATGCCTTTGTAAAACTGATCTAGCGGATCATTAGAATTAAGAACATCTTTCCCGATCATCATGTGAAGTCCATCAGAATGGACAATACCGGATAATTTACTTCAAAGGCATTCGATGATTATTGCACGGTATTAGGCATCGCAGTTGAGCACTTCGTACCTCATGTCCACACACAGGATGGACAAGCAGAGGCTTTGATCAAGAGAATTAAGTTCATTGCCCGGCTGCTCTTGTAGAGTTGTAACTTGCCCAACACTTGTTGGAGACACACATTCCTGCATGCAGCAGCACTCATCAATTTTCGACCATCAGCCTACAACATCCATTCACCAATGCAACTAGTGCAGGGGGTCATACCAAAAATTTCCCATCATAAAAAGTTCGGATGCATGGTATATGTACCGATACCGGATCCACAGCAGACTGCCATAGGCCCACTCCGTAAACCTGGGATATATGTCGGATTTGAAAGTGCATCTATCATCTGATATTTGGAACCTATGTCGGGGGACTTGCATAAGGCCCAGTTCGCTGATTGCATTTTTGACGAGGATAATTTCCCGTCATTAGGGGGAGGAAATCAACCTTTGGATGAAAAATGTCGAGAAATCATATGGCATTCCACTAGTATCCCCGTACATGACCCCCGCACTAATGAAGCAAATCAAGAAGTCCAGAAGATAATTGATTTGCAGAACCTAGCAAATGAACTGTCTGATCATTTTTGTGATCTAAGGAGTGTGGTCAAGTCGCATGTACATGCTCGAAATGCACCAGAGAGAGTTGAAATACCAAAGAAAACAGAAGGTACCTCGAATCCCATTCAGAGGCCTCCAAACAAAAACAAAAGAACAGGAACTCTGACTCCTCAAACCCGAAGTACTCGGAGACGTCTGGGGAAAGAAGGGCAGGGCGACTTGCCACAGCCTATCACAAAAATGCCCCAAAGAAAGAAGGCGAGCCAATTGAGACCTGGCGCTGGAAAGAAGCCCGAGGAAAGGGTAATTCCAGATCTGAATCTTCCACTGAAGGAAGTCGCTGGCAAAAATGTGTGCGCATATATGGGCGAAGAAAAGCTAAAGTAACTTGCCCCCATAATGGGAAATAACAGAGGAAGGCAAGTAGAAGTGAAAGAAGAAGCATCCCATGATGAAATGGTCATAAATTATGTATTAACGGGAGAGTCCATGAATAGAGCAACAACCAATGTGGATGCATATTTTGCAAAGAAAATTGCCACCATCATCGACCACGATCCTGAGCCTGCATCTCTGGCAGAGTGCAAGAAAAGGCCGGACTGGGAAGAATAGAAGAATGCAATATCTGCTAAATTGATCTCTCTAAACAAAAGAGAGGTGTTTGGGCCTGTATACCGCACACCTCCCCATATTCACCCCGTAGGTCATAAATGGGTCTTTGTTCAGAAGAGGAGTGAAAATAATGAAATTGTAAGGTACAAAGCAAGGCTGGTTGTATAAGGTTTCACTCAACGTCCTGGAGTTGATTATGAGGAAACCTACTCCCCGGTCATAGGCGGAATAACCTTTAGCTACTTGATCTCAATGGCAGTCAACTTGAATTTGAAAATGAAATTGATGGATGTTGTAACTGCATATCTTTATAGAAACTTGGATTCGGACATATACATGAAAATTTCATAAGGTATCCCTATCCCGAACCAAGATAGAGCAAACAGAGATCTATATAGTGTGAAACTTGAGAAATCACTGTATGGACTCAAGCAGTCAGGAAGAATGTGGTATAATCGTTTGAGTAAATTTCTCTGCGAAAAAGGCTACACAAACAATGAACAATGTCCCTGTGCGTTCATACAGAGATCCCCGAATGGATTCTGTATAATATCTGTCTACGAAGATGACTTGAACATCATCGGGACAAAGAAAAAGATAGAAGAAGCCTTCTCGTAATTGAAGTCTGAGTTTGAAATGAAAGACTTAGGAAAAACCAAATTTTGCTTAGGCTTACAGCTTGAGCATGTCCAAGGTGAAATCTTGGTATACTAATCATCCTACACCCAGAAGGTGTTAGAGAGATTTGGATTTGAAAAGGCATATCCCGCAAAAACCCCAATGATCGAAAGGTCATTGCAAGCAGACCAAGACCCATACAGGCCTAGAGAAGAGGGGGAGGAAATTCTAGGATCTGAAACCCTATACTTAAGTGCAATTGGTGCGCTCATGTACCTCACGAACAGCACTAGGCCGGACGTTGCGTTCGCCGTGAATTTGCTGGCACGGTACAGTGCAGAGCCAACCAAAAGACATTGGAAGGGGATCTAAGATATCTTCCGATACCTTCAAGGAAGTAAGGATCTTGGCTTGTTTTACGGAAGGAATCAGGAATTGAATCTAGTTGGCTATGCAGTTGCCGGGTATCTGTCTGACCCGTGTACTGGCAAGTCACAAACCGGGTATGTTTTTCTTTGTGGTGGGACGGCTATTTCATGGAGGTCGTCCAAGTAGATACTTGTGTCAACTTCTACAAACCACTCAGAAAATAATTGCCCTGTATGAAGCCCCTCGGGAATGTGCATGGCTTCGAAGAATGGCTTACCACGTCCAGAAGTCATATGGACTAAATATTGAGCAAACCCCCATGATAATTTATGAAGATAATGCAGCTTGTATTGCTCAAATGCAGATGGGCTATGTGAAAAGCAACCTTACGAATCATATTAACCCCAAGTTTTTCTATGCTCATTAAATGCATAAGATGAACGAGATCAAGATATTGCACACTAAGTCATGCGAGAATTTTGCTGATTTGTTCACTAAGTCTCTTCCAGCATCTACTTTCGAAAGGTGCGTAAACGGAAATTGGGATGAAAAGACTTAGAGAAGTGCAGATTTTAGGGGGAGAATGTTCACATACTCCAAAGTAAACCTTAGACATGTAGTCTAAGTACCCAAGGGGATGTCATGAAGATGATTTGAAATTTGGGTGAATTGTACTCTTTTTTACTTAGTGAGTTTTCACAGAAGTTTCTCACCTAAGGTTTTTAACGAGACAATTCGTGCAGCACAAGGCGTATGCTATGTACTCTTTCTCTAAATTTTTCCACTGGGTTTTTATGGAGTTTTAATGAGGCATATGTATCTCGCGACAAAGGCCAAAGGGGAGTGTTGAGAAACCGGTCCACGAAGGCCCGGTATTGGCCATGCCGAAACACTAGAACTGCACATGAGAAGAGAATAAAGAATAGCCGTCGTTCCTCCCATATTGTGTCTCCTTGTTCCTGAGTTTTAGATCGGTTAGTGTGGAAAACATGGGTCCTGGGTGTCCGAAGATATACAACAGGACGTACCATCTCCTTGGGCCGAGTTAATTGGGCCTTCCAGAAGGCAGGCTTGGAGGACGGTGCGGCCTGGCAAGATCTACAAGAAAACGGATTCGTTTCCTACTCGAATACATAGATATGGGTGTAGCTGAATCGGTTATATCTGTACTTTCCATATACGGATTAGGGATTCTATATGTAACCCGACCCCTTACACTATATAAAGGGGGTCTGGGGACCCTAGTTCGGCATCCAATTCCACATCTCACAATCATCATCATCATCCACCATAATACAATCCACGAGCACAGGAGTAGGGTATTACCTCCCCCCGAGGGCCTGAACCTGTATAAATTCGGCTCCCTGTGCTATCATCGTGGTTGTGATCTTTCGCATCGCCTCCTAAAATACATTGCCGACGTAAATCGTCGACAGTTAGGCAACCCCGGACTACACCCGGTAGCGAGGTTGCGTAACACATACAACCTCTTAAGTCACGTACCAACTCTATCCGGGCCAAATAAGTACTTTACGGAAAGGTTTTCACAACCTATTACCCTTGGGATCCGATCCCGCTATTAAATTCCCTCTCAATTGTCCAAAATCGTTGAAAGAAGAAAGTATACAGATTCTACGAGGTATCCTATGGATTCGATCAGTTTTGGCCCTAGGCCATGTATCCCCAGGTTTGCGTACGTGATCTGGCCACCACCCCTTGCTACATATGGCTGCCACTGTAACATCCTTATTTTCAAAAACTAAAAATCATCATGCATCATACAATTGCATTTTAATGAATTTTACTAGAATTTAAAACTTTTGAAAATAAGTATGTTACATTAACTTTTGAGCTTATAAATCTAAATAATTTGGTTTCCTCAGTAAAAGAGGAGTTTTAAATGAGATTTTGTTAAGGGTTTAATCCTAACTTTTAAAACAGATTTGCTTGAAAAGATGTTTGTTTCTAAAATGTGATTCTAATATCTTTCAAAAGCAAAACCTTTAATAAATGATTTATCAAGATTAAAGAATCTATTTGAGTTTTAGAAACACTTTATTTCCCATAAAGAAAATAGTTTCAAGTTCATCATTTCAAATAAAAGCCATAATTAAAAGTTCTTGCTTTCACAATGTTTAATTACAAATTATTCACTTAACACCTATTATGCTAATTTGTAAACTCTGTGATTTCAACTTAGATTTTTGAAACAACAAATTAAAAATTTAATCCAAATACAAAGTTAACTTACAAATTAAGTGGTTAATTAAATGAATTGTTAATTTTCCTATTTAAACCCCTACCTACTTTCTCTCTCTCCCCTTCCATCTTCTCTCTACCCATTTTTCTTCCCCTCTATGGCAGGTGGGCCCCTCTAGACATACTCTCCTTTCTCACTCCCCTCACCTTTCTCACTGCCGCTCTCTCACTTCCCTCTCCTCTCTCTGTCTCTCTCTCTCCTCCCTCCTTCACTCTCACGCGGTCTCCTCCTTCCCTCACCGTCACTCTCTCTCTCCCTCAAACCCTCCCCAGCAGCGCCTCCCCGGCCAACCCCCTCCACCACTTTCCTCCCCCTACCCCACTCGGCCCATTTTACCAGGCTGCCGCCGCCGCCGTCAACGGAGCTCACTGGGGGCCGCCGCCGAAGCAAAAGCCATCCCAAGCGCCGACGTAGCTCCCCCCTAGGTAATTCCCTCTCCTCCTGGCCTCCACTCCCTCCTTAGCCCCCTAGGACACCTACACCACCGCCAGCTACGTCCCTCTGTCACCAGAGTTGGCCGGCGACGTGCCCCACTCCCCCGCCGACCTCGACCACGTCGCCGCGCCGTCAGCACCTTCCCTCGCCTCCTCACCCGCAAGCCACGGCCTCGCTTCTCCCGCCACCAATCGGTAGGGTGACGAGCCACCACCGCCGCCGCCTCGGCGCCGCCGCCGCGCCGCCGCCCTTCCCCCGGGCCGATCCTACCCCGGACCTCCCATTTCTCTCTCTCTCTTTCCTCCTCCTCCGCCGCCGGTGAGGCGTCTCCCATCGTCGGTGGCCTCTGACAGACGCCAAGTGCCCGACCTGCCGCCCCAAGGCACAAGACCGCTTGGGCAGTGTGCCCACACCCCCGACCTTTTCCCTTTTTCTAAATTAAAACTAAAACAAGTAAATTAGTGAAATCCATATCTTTAAACATACAAATCCAAAAATTGTGAAATAAATTTCTAAAAACTCACAAAAGTGTGAGCTTTAATTTTAAAATATTATTATTGAAATAATTTAATGCATGTTAATACATGATTTAGTTTTATAAAGGTGAAAACATACATTAATTAACCTTAATTAATTTTGATAAATGAAAATAAATTGATAATTTCTAAAATTGTTAAATATAATAAAATAAACATTTATTTTTAAGGAAATTAGCTTTTTTTTCTACATTTACCATAAAAAGAAATATTTTTGCTACATATGTATATTAGTTAAATTCCATGCGAAATAAAATTTCCAAAATTTATAAAAAGAAGTAAAATAAATTTTACACAAATTTCAATTCAAAATCCTATCATCATATTTATGCATATCCATTTGTATGCATAATTTATTTTATTTGTTGAATTAAATGTGTGTTGTTGGCTATCGTTAGATTCGACTCAGTCCGTGCCAGGAGCCGAAGCTCACGACGGGCAGGAGTACGACTATAATCACGGCAAGTCATTGTTGACATTTTTCCCAAATACTTTCGACCATGTTGAAACCTAGATTGCAAATGTTTTATTAAAAGTTTGATAAATATGCATAGCTATGTTAAGTAATCATTGTCGTATGAGTAGGAATTTAGTTAAGATCCCAATACACTTTAATTATGCTATTAATCTTGATTTTTGGTAACCTTAGGCTAGTTAATCCATAATTACTTCTCAATCCTTGATTAGCTATTTAATCTTGCTTAGTCATGCTATTAGTCATTAAGTGATGATCACCACATGATGAACACTTCACCCCAATTTAATATCTGTTTTAATTCAAAACATCTCTCTGTTTACAAAGTGCTTGTTTGATTAGCAGTAGCAGGGTGCTACTGTGGGAAAATTGTTAGTGCTAGGTGGCGGGTATGTCACCTGGGGGTTTCTGGAAATGTTTGTAAAACTTGATTGGGGAGGCCGGATTGCTTGGCTGGTGCAGTAAGCACGAGAATCGGGTCCAGTGTGGGAACCACCCAGTCCCTAAGAACCGATATCTTGTGGTTGTTAAAACTAAGTATAACAGTGAGGCCATGAGTGCCTGTGTGGGCAAAACCTGGCTGAGTAGATTTTGAACTCTTAGTTTGGACATCCCGTGTGGTGGAGTAGGCGCGAAGCATTCGCAACCTACCAGGCTCAAGAGGGGGCAACAGCCAACTGGAGAAACCAGCGCTGCGGTGGAAACCTTAGAGGGGATGCCAAGTTAGGAGCGAGATTGTCAAAGGCCTTGTGGTGATTATTTTCCTTTCGGTGATTCCTAGAAAAAACCACCTCTCATGGGTAAAGCGTGCGACCTTTGCAGAGCGTAAAACTTTCTAGAAAGCCGTGCCCACGATCAAGGGCGAACGACGGTGGGTTGATCACAATGATAGTTTTCTTTCCTCTCTTTTTCAGAGTTTTGAAGAAGAAAACCGGCAGGTGCCGTGTTTTGTTTTGGGAGCCTACGGTGGTTAGCCGTGAGGAGATGACTTCGGTGGTTTAGCCGACGTGTGGTATTATGCATATGGTGGTTAACCGTCGAGAGTTATTGGTCCTTCGGTGGATTAGTCGTAAGGAAAATGCTTTTGGTAAAAACCACGATTTGTATCGTGAGTTAGCCTTTGGGTATGAGCCGGCTGGGGCCGGATGATTTAAATGTTTTATCAATTAACTTGATTACTCCACTTTTTCCCCAAATTGCTTTAAAAATTTTAGGCAAACTATTCCAAAACTTGCTTTCCGCAATTGAGCCCTACCTTTCCCTTGTCTAAACCATGCATATGCACATGTCAATTGACTTGCGAGTATTTTCACTAATACTCACCCTCGCGCTTTGCCGCGGGGCTGTGTATTCCGACGCGCAGGTGTGGAGTACCCCTGCGATCCCGAAGATGGAGACCCCGAAGCCTTCGTCTTCACCGACGGAGTCCAAGACGAGGAGTTTACCAACGCCTAGGGCTACGTACCTCCAGCTCTGCCTGTGGGGATTATTTTGGTTTTCCTCTTTTGGAATTTCAGCTGTAAAATAAAGACTTCCGCTTTTGTAAGGCCTTCGAGCCAATCTTTTGTAATCACGCCGCTAGACGCACTCTGATGTAAATATATGTAAATTAATCGTCATGGTTGTGAACCAAGTTCTGTAATCTGTTTGTGCTAGCTACTGATCCAGGGACTAGCACAGGTAAGGCACAGCTGGGACTTCTCCTCCGCCAGGGGGGTCCCGGTAGCCACCCTCTATGTTTATTTTATGGCGAGCACCTCGGATCGGACGTCCCATCGGATGCATAATGTTATACTGACGTCAGCATGGAAACTTAGAAAATAATTGATGAAACATAGAAAATCTACCGATGAAACTTGACAATATACATAAGAAATAGGGTGCGAAAATTGATGAAAACTTGCTATTTGCTGAAACTGGAGAAAACTACTGATGAAACTTGAAAAAATACCAATAAAACTTAGCTAACTATTGATAAAACTTGAGAGTGCCAATAAAACTCGACTAAACTATTGGTGAAACTTAAAGAAGGAGCAATAAAAGTTAACCAAACCGACTGATGAATCTTAAAAAAGGACCAATGAAACTTGAATAAGTACTAATAAAACTGGGCTAAACTACTGGTGAAATCTCATGTTTCATTGTTGTTAAAAAAAAATCACCCCGTGCAAATATAACAAGTTTCACAAAAAGAAAACCAAGTTTTACCAGATAAAAACCGAAGTTTCGCACGTACATGGCTGAGTGTTTCATGGCAAAATAGAGATAAACCTTCTCCTATCTCTCTTCTTCTCTAGATCCAACGAGCAACTACACCATGCTCGCAGGATACAGCCTCCAAAAGCTCGCCAAGCTCACATTCTCCAGAGATGGGTCGGCATCGGCCGATGGCTGCAACGGCGACGGTGCCATGCCTGGGTTCCAAGCTTGTAGGAGAGGGCCGAGGGCTCTAGAGGTGAGGGGAGAGGGCTCTAGAGGAAGGAAAAGGTCGAGGGAGAGAGAGGTGGAGAGGGGAGCAGAAAGGGTAGAAGAGCCACTAGCTTCGCTGTCGGTCGAGCAGATCTAGGCTTCCAGGCTTTGGCACACACTGAGCTCCTCTTTCCCAACACCGAGCTCCTCTTCCCCTCCCCTTTTTCTCCATCAGCTCTTGGTCAAAAAAGTAGAAACGTACGGAGCGAAGGGACGCACACTTGGTCAAAAAAGTAGAAACGTACATAGCGAAGGGACGTATGTGTGCTGGTTTTTTTGGTTGGCGTCCAACCACGCACAAAGCGAAGGGACATGTGCGCGCTGGTTTTTTTGGCTAGCATCCGATCCGGTCGGACGTCAGTCGTGGAGCAATTCCCTTATTTTATATGTTTTGATTTTGGTTTAGTTTTCAATCTGTGTGGAGCTAACTCTCGATCTGTTTTATGTCGACTAGACCGACACATTCCAGCTTTCAAAACTCAACTCTTGTGGTTAATACGATTGCACAATTTCAAATTGCTTTTTTATCTTGTTCTTGTGTGTCCTTTGCTTGGCATCGCAGGAATTGATCATTCATATTCTTGTCATGGTCAATAACGACCTGTGAGTGTGGTTCATTGTCGGTGTCTAGACTTGTTCGTATTAGTATGTAGCCACATTGTCAAAGTTTTCATCCAACCAAAATTATCATTCTTATCATAAGATTGGGCCGCATAGTACATCACATATGTCTATGCCAGTCATTCTATGTCACTGAATTTGAGACCGACATTTACATGAACCCACTAGTGCAATGCATATACATGAGTTCTACTTCTGCCAAACAAGTAATGAAACAGGTCGGTCCAATAATACGAGCAGATATTGCTCGTTCTGTATCATAACCCATATATTCTTCGTAGATCTGGAGTCTATTAATATGTATGTATGGTACCTCGGATACAGATATAAGTTATTTGAGATACTAGTATAGGATAGATACAGATTAGACTCAGATTGGTTAATAATAAACGCACATAAAGAAAAGATACAAATTCATCAACAAACGTGTTATACTATGCCAACTACAACGAGCATTTATCATACTTAATGACAAATATATTATCAAATATTAACTCAGATTATATATTACTCAACGACTATATAACATAATGAATACTTATGTTTATCATATATGTTATTGGATATCTATTTTATTGATTAATGTGATATCTGTTAGATATCTAGATATATAGGAATTACGGATACATATTTCTTTCACGAATAGGAATCAGGACTTAAAAAATGGGAATTGCTACGCCTCGAGCGCACCAAGTCAGCACCACCCACTGTGCGTCCGATTCATTCCCTCTTCCCTTAAGTCTCTCTCTCCCCTACCCACCCCTTTCTCACCGATAGGCAACAACGTTGGCTTTTCCTCTATTCCCCATTTCCTTCTCGGATTCCCCAAATCCTTTCAAATTTTTTCATCCAAATCAACCTCCTACCATACCCTCGCAAGATGATGCTCGTTGCCAAGGAGTTTAGCCTATCATCAGGGCCGTCTCCAGAATGTGCAAAATGCATAATGGGACCCTAAAATTTTTTTTAAAAAAATGTATTTCTAATATAACTACGGCATACTGTCACTCTATTATATAACTTCAATATGTGCTATTTCATACATATTTAAAAATTTATTAAATATTAATGCTAAAAAACTGACCTCATGTTCTACTGAAAAGCATCATTCGTCTAGTATTTTTTAAAATAAAATCTTCAATTATATCTTCATAATTAATCTTCTCGAAGACATCATTTTCAAGTGCTATTGTCGCCAACCCATTGAGTCTTTCTTGTGTCATGGTGGTGCGCAAGTAGGATTTCAACAACTTGAGTTTAGAAAAGCTCCTTTTCGCAGATGCAACAGTCACATGAATGGTTAACAAAATTCTGTATGCAATAACAGCATTAGGATAAATGGGAAGCCTTTTCAAAAACTTCAGAATATCAAGAGGACCTATAGATTCCTTGAGTAAATCTTGAATGAAAATTAACTCCCCAAACAATTCTTGCATCGCGGCCTCGCAGGACGCGGCTGCCGGCTGGACTACTACGTACTAGTACCTGATGTTTGGGGGCCCATCGAATTTGGGGGCCCTGTGCGGCTGCCTAGCTCGCACAGGCAGCCGCACAGGGCCTTCAACGGGCCTGCCTATCATCGTAGGCAATGGTGGCTCCTCAGTAGCGGGTAGGTGCAGCTACAGAGGTGCTAGGGGGCTTGTAACATCCTAAAAAATTTGGTGAGCTACATAGGAGTTCAGCCTATCATCGTAGGCCAGGCCTTGGTATCCATGCCAACCTAGGGTTTTTAAGGCTATTTAAACCCCTGAGCCACTGTGCTAGGGTTCGTAGATACTGCAGGCATCGTCGCCTTGACCTAAAGAGGATGGAGCCACCAAGGAGAGCCTAGGGAAGGTTTCGGAGCCAAGAACTTCAGCGACCAATTCCCTTATTGCTGGTGAGTCTTAGCCTTTGATTCTTGGTCCAAAGCTGTGTTTCGACGTCTCGATCCCCGTCGTGACATACTTTGGTTGTAGGGTGTGTTTCGACGTTTCAATCCCCGTCGTGACATGCTTTGGTCGCAGGGAGTGTCGCGCGGGTCGTCACCGTTGAGACCGTGCGCCACCGCCACAGTTGGAGGTCAACGGAGCTAACCGGAGGTCCTTGGAGTCACATGTTGCTGTGGTGAGGTTCTTAGTAGTCCCTAGATTCCGAATCCGTGCTTAGTTTAGGCTAGAAAGGCCATAGTGTCCGTTTGTGTGTAGGCTGTGGAGCGTCATTGCCTTTTGTTGCCATAGCTCATCGCCATGGGTCATCGGCGATGGCTGCATGTTCCAGTGTGTTCGTGATGTCGAGAGCAACCCATAGAGCCTAGGAGCATGGAGTTTGCTGGTCTGTAGCATTCGCACGGGCTCGCTGGAGTGGCATTGCCGTGCCGGAGTCAGGTGCTGCCGTGTGGCTTGGTCACCAGAGCGGTGCCGTGATGTGGAGCGTTCATCGCCGTCGGATCGGATTAAAGCAGGAGCGGTTCGGTTTGAGTAGGATTGATCCGGTGGGCCGAGTCCATGGTGGACTGTGTCGCTAACATGTGGGTCCCACATATCAGGTAGACACGGGGTGTACCATGATCGTGTGCACGTGGGCTGCATCCGCCGTGGACCGTGAGGCTGACAGGTGGGGCCCAATAGTAAGTCCGGCACGGGGATTTTCTAAAAAATAGGGAATAAATTCTAGAAATTATTTTTTAAAATAGGATAAACCTTATATAATTCATATTTTCTATCTAGAAGTCCAAAAATACCCATTCAAGTATATAAAAATTCAGAAATATGGTATTTACCTGTTTATGAATTTTATTTATTTTTAAAATATATTTTTTTCTGTTTAGATTTTTATTTTCTATTTACTATAAATTATGTGTAGAAACGATTGCTTTGGAAGGTGTGCCAAGAGAAGGTTTTGTTATAGGTATAGAGTGGGATTGGCAAGACAAGTTACATACAGTCCTTGATCATGTTGCTCCTATCTACAAATAAATTTTTTTGTTTTTAAATTATGCATTACTATGTTTATTATATTTTATTATGAATTTACTTATTCCAATTTGATTATTACCCTCATTTGAATTATTGTATTAGAAGATATTTTGTATAACCTAGTTTATCATCATTTTAGTTGGATAATAATGATATCTTACTGGTAGTCGTTATTAGTCTGTTTAATCATGCACGTACCTGGGAGGAATAATTAATCTTGGCTAAAGAGAGATATGATATTGAGAGTAATTGCATATGTTGTTTTTACATGAGGGTGACATGTGTTGCTCCATATAGATATACATGTGTTGCTCTTATGTAGGAGTTGTCATGTGTTGCAACTTGTTAATAATCTGGGTGGTGTTTTTATCTAAGGCAAGTGAAACTGCTGTAGGGGTGGAGCCTGTGAGGCTAGGCTATGAGTTAAATTTAGAAGGAAGTCTTATCTTAGTTACCCTAAGGACTTAATACTGTAAAAGCTTTGCCAGACTAAAATAGTACACATCATGAGATTAACTTTAGTTAAGTCTGACTGTTAAGCTACTAAGTGTTAGCCTGTGGAATCTCAAGACAACTTACAAAATGTGGTCAAGTGTTGGAATATTTGGAAGAGATGTGCTGCTTATGAGGGATATCATCCAAGCGATGATATTGTGCTACTACGTGATCCTAGTGATCCAGATGTTTGGCTCTGAGTGGCACAATAGGTATCGAGAGGACCACATGCTCATGTTTAGTCCCATAACTGTTAGATTACGAGTGTTTCCTTCCTAGTCAGAGGTTGAGATATGAGAATCTTATAAGGAAGATGTGCACTCTCTGCAGAGTGTTAATAAACTATTCAAATAGCCGTGTTAGCGGTTATGGACAATGCTTAGTTATACTTGAGCAAGGTAGCTTTTGAATGCCAGTGGGTGGTTATCACATGGATTGCTGGGTGTAGGTTATTAGGCTTTGTGCCAATGCTTATGATCAACTGTAGGTTTATCAAATGTTTTATTCAATTGCTTTGGAATTTATTATTCTATTACGTCTTTGTTAAATGCTGGTTATACAAAATAATCATCAACCATTCTGTTGTACAAAGCTTTGACTTTCTTTTCCATCCAGCAAGGCAAGAAGCTGAAGAATCCTCACTGTTGTTTGAGGAGGAATTCATTCAAGATAGCGAGTAGCTGGACTTGCTTTCCGGTCATATGTTGTGGCTCATGATGGGACATTTATTTGAGTTTATCTTTATTATTTCCGCTATGCTACAATAAGTACCCTGATAGATTTATTTATTTAGCCCTGTATGGCTTTGCTTCTTATTTGTAAGGATTTATGATAATTACTGTCACTTTTACCAAGTATTGTAATGATATACACTGATGATATCACTTGTGTGCACTGAAATTGATTCTAGACCAATGTAGCATGAGGGTTACCAAATTGCTTAATTTGGGGTCCCGACAGGGCTCATGGGGACACCAGTCACCAAGCTGTGGCTGCAAACAGGGATAGAAGGAATGAGAGAGCCATAGGGTCTTCAGACCCAAGCCCTAACCCTGCCATTTTGATGCACAATGGCCGTCATGTCGTTGTGTGGCCTGGGCTGGAAGCGTGGCGCCGAGATCTTCCTTCTCCCCTCGACCACAACGATCTCGTCGACATGCCCCACCTACCGTCACGACTACACATTGATGGACACAGGGGGCGGCCCGAACTTCTGGTGAGGGGATAATTTCGATTTGGCGGAGTATGACTTTGACGATTCGGCTACGAACCACCCAAGGATAAGCACCCGCAATCGCTAAACCACACTCCTAGTCGTTATCAACCGTCCCAAGACATGGATGATCTAACCACAAAGGTCTATTCTTGCAAGGAATTGAAGAACTAGCAAGAGCAATGATAAAGCACACACACAAGTTGATGTTTTGAATTTGTTTACTGCTGCTCTAGTCGAATCAGGAGAACAAGGATGAAGTTCCACATATGGGCAACTAATCTAAACAAAACCTGAAGAGAAATGGAAGAGACTTGTCCAATATATAGCCAGGGCGATGGCTATTAGAAGGTACTCTCAAGCAGCTAGAGATACATGGGAACTCAGCCCAAATTAATGGTGGCACAGCACCCAAGAGTTGGAGGCTGGATCTGACCACCGAACGTTTTTGACTGTTGCGGCTAGCTCAGGACGAATTTGAAAAGGTAACAAAAATTGTGCGAGTATATTTTTTAATTGGTTCATACCATGATCATGTTGATTGCGATGTTGTGCCTATGGAAGTATGCTCACTTTTATTAGGTAGACCTTGGTTATATGATAGAGATATTGTTAATCATGGTAGAACTAATCAATATTCATTCATATTTAAGGGTATGAAATTTGTGCTACATCCTATGACTCCTGCTGAATTATTAAAATCTCATGTAGAAAAAGCTAAAAAAGATAAACAGGAAAGTGATAAAAGTGCGAATCCTATTGTAGCTAAGGAATCAAACCCACCTAAGAAAGAAACTAGTTCTAATAAATCTGAAATGAAATCGAAGGGTGTAGTTTTATTAGCTACAAAATCTATTTCTAATGACATGGATAAGCATAATCCTTGTTCTGCTGATTTGATTACAATGGATGCATTTCTTTGCCTCTTGTTCCTACTAACATTTTGCAGAAAAAGTGATGGAGTCGAGGATGACTCCAAATCAAGAAGGGGGATGATAAGGACATCACCTCCAAGGAAGAAGTGATGGAGTCGAGGACGACACCAAATCAAGAAGGGGAGGATGATGAGGACATCACCACCATGGATACGACCGTTGCCCCTCCTTCACTAACGTCCATTCCTGCCACGACAACCATTTCTACTTCCACCACAACTTCGTCGATACGGAGGCCTAAATCCAGAAGCTCGACCTTTCAAGCCTTCCTCAACAGTCCAGCGCCACAAGTCCTAGACCCATGAGGTCACGACGCACCAAGGACGGCCCCACTTGAAGCCCACGACACCACGTCCATCTCGCCCATCCAGCAGCAGCCCAACTTCAAACGGACGCCTCGACCACATCCGAAGTCCGTTTTCGACGTGCGACCACTCGTTGGAAAGCTTAGGAGATAAACGTTCTAATGGATCCAGTCCCATAGCCAGATTCATTCAGGAGCAACGGAATATGCAGAAAACTATCATGGGCCAGAAACTCGAGGTGCCGCGTCACCTTATTTTTGGGCCTATGGCCCATGTATCTTTAGGGTTTGGTGGTGGCCGACCCTAGCTTGGGCGCCCCTCCCCTGGCTGCCGCTCTACATAAGGTCGCCGTCCTCGTACTTCGTCCTTTAGGTTTTGATTAAATTGAGTTTTCCCTCATGTGCGTGAAACCACCTCGAGTTATTTGTGTCGGTTAGACCAACTAAATCGAGTTTTAGAACCTCAAACATATCGTGAGCTTCATCCATATTTGCAATTCAGATTGCTTTTACCTTGTTCTTGCTTTGTTATTCGGTTGCATCGTAGCAACAGATCTTCATGATCAGGTCGATCATGCTTTGGCGTGGTTGATAATGCTCGTCGTGGTGGTTTAGCGATCGTCAAGGTCGCCATGACACGAAACCGTAGTTATCTTTCTGACCAGAAGATCGGGCACCCCCGTGTGCGCATCACCCATTGAACCTCTTCGTATTCACACCTTGAATAGTCCTTCTTTGCTCGTGCATGCCATCCCTTCTAAGTTCAAGAATAATATTAAATAGTATTTTATTCTCCATTGTATATTTATTTAACCTGAGGAACAAGTTCACCTGATAATTCAGCTGTCGCACACATACTCCACTGATTTGACCCTCCATGATTATCATTGTGCGACCTTGCAAGTTTATTGTAGGTCCCATGGGTGTATTCAAAGGAGTGATGTCCTCATCACACATCCTCCTCAACGACCGCCATGACCACGGACAATGGCAACCTTGGCTTCCATATAAAGCTCGACTAGTCCGTTGGCAACGACGAGCACTAGGTGGTGTTGTGCCTCCAACCCTAGCTCATGGTCACACGATCCCGTCCTATGATGTTGTCTAAATCGATTTGAGCCCTAAGAGGGATGAAGATGGGGAGGACAGGGACCTTCTCTCATGGGATCTAGAGAGGAAGAATACCAAGAAGCAGGTATGCAAATTGTTGCCATTGCCTTTTTTATTTGTTGTATAAAGCATTTTTCGTTGTTGTATCTAGTGTAAGGGTCAATTTTTTGTATGCCATTGCAGCCGGATAGCCACATATGTGCCATCGCTTAATCGCCCCTTCCTTATTTTCCATCACAATTGCTCTAATATTGTCCTGTATGACATTGTTGAAAATTTATTTTTTTTGTTTAAGCTATGTAATCATGTAAAAAATTCTCAAAAAAATAACTATCAAATATATAATACTTTCAATCTATAATTTTTTTGGTTGTTTTTACAAAAGTTTTAATTTACACTTAAAAAATATTTTAAACATAAAAGATTTATCGTAAAAATACTAAAAAAAATTATACATTCAAATTGCCACATAATTAATAACTCTATGCTTTTGAGGATTTATAAAATGTTTACATAGGTTAAACAAAAAAGATAAGTTTTTGCCAATGATACGTAGAGCAATAATCGAACAATTGCAATGATATAAAAGTGATAAGTCTCTAAGTGATAATATGTTAAGGTATTGGATGGCTCTGCAATAGCATGTAAGGTATTTTCCCTTGTATCTACTATCTAGTTTCTCAAAATGTTGCAAAAACTGTTCCATTGCATTTATGTGATTTTAAGTTTTTCACAAAGTGTTTTTGTTTATTGAAGCTTTTTTCTCGAATAGAATAAAAACTTTATCAAGATAAGATCATCCCTTTTACATCAAGATCTCTAGTCAATAGCAACATTATATGCATCCCAAAGGGTCTAAATGCAAAACAAACGAAGTTTTCAAAAGAGCTCATTATCCAACCGCCGTTGTCTAGAATGAAGTCGTCGGAAGTTGACTTCACCGTAACTCGACCAAGAATGGATTAGAAAGATCAATATTAACCAAAGTCGTGTTGGTTTGTTGCAGTTAGTCTTCCGAAATGTTGCACAAGTGTAAATATTTTGTTGCAATAAGTGTTTTTTGTTGCAAATGTTTTATCCTATCTTCTGGATTGGATACAAGTTTAAGTTTACAAGTTACGAGCAACAGCGTTAATTGATCGCTCCTCTGTTTCCTTACCGAAGAACCTGGGCTTGTTTTCTTTTTTTTTTATTCCTAATAAATCGATCCATCTTGTCCGCATCCAAACGCAGACGATCAGCACTCCCACAGATCCCCTGTGCACGGGACGCGGAGACCCAAACAACGTCGCCGTCGGAAAATCCATCCCCACAAGAAGACCAGCAGACCAGAGGCGCCAGCGGCTCCCTGCACCCACCAATTTGCCGCCCCGCACGTGGACTCAGCCAACCCAACAACCGGATCGACGACGGCGGAGGAGGCCGCGTTCGCGGGCGGAGCAGACCCCTTCCACCTCCACCCCAGGAAATGGAAATGGGAAATTTCTCCCGTGCGTACCAAGGAAAAACGACCGGGGGCCGCACGCGCTGACGCGCGTTGCCCAGGTCCGTCTCTCCCACTCACAACTCGCAACCCGCAGCTTTCTCCCATCCGGGCCGGGTAACTACATGGCATCAGTCGTCAAGTTTCCTTCCATCGTCCTGCACAAATCGACCAAATAATCTAGCGTCATAGCGTAGAGCAGATCGTTCGCGCTCGTTGAGGCATCGCCTTCAAGGCTAGCTCCCCATGGAAGCAATCCTAAAATTTGCCTCGCACACGGTCCCGACAGAGACGGGGGAAAAATTGTGGAGATGGAACGTGTGTAGGTGGCAGGCAGGCATATCGTGATGCATGGATGGCATTCTAGTGAATTAGCTACAGCCTAGCAAGCACGCCCCGAGCAAACCCGTCTTCTCGGAGCCCGTGGGCTGACTGCATGTCCTTACGGATTTCGTCAAAACGGAGGAATTCTGTAGATAGGTATTATTCGATATCGTGTTCGTGTAGGACTCACGAAGACTGAATAGTACGTAGTTTTGGGATAGCTACGAGTAGGCAAAACCATATCCTCTATCCCGTTCTCAAATATAATTGTTCTAGAACCTTTGGTCAATGTTTTTAGCTTTGACAATCAACTTATATAAAAAAACTACAAAAAGTACTATTTGGTCCCTGAACTATCCCTGTTAAACTAAATTCGTCCCTCAACTCAAATACCAGGTTTGACCGGTCCCGAACTATCAAAACCGGACCTGGTTCTTTGACCAGTCGAAACAGCTTTTGGGGGTGATTTTTGCTAACATGTTGTCCACACGGGAGGCTTTTGCTAGTGTGGCAACCACATATGCTTCCTTTCTTCCCTCTCTGACTCTCTCTCATCTCTTTTGCGGCATGCACTAGGAAGAGGCGGCACTCTCGGGCTCACCAACCAAGCAGGGAGGAGACGGCGCTGGCAAAGCAAGGAGGAGAGCGAAGCAAGGCAGATGGCAGCATGGCGGAGAAAGGAGAGGATGTGGCAGAGCAAGGAGCAAGGCGAAGGGAGGCGCTAGAGGCCTGGCCAAATCCGGCATCCCTCCCTAAAGTCGTTGTCATTGTCTCATCCATGCCATGGCGGAGTAAGCGACGCTCGAGGTCGGGCCAGTCAGTAAGGTTTGGCTAGGCCGACGAGAAAAGCAGGACCACGGGGCAAGGACAGGGACAACATGGTATGGCATCAGGGAGGAAAAGAGGAGCGGAAGGCCACCAAAGAGTAAGCAAGATAGGTGGCCTGGCCAAGACGGATGCGCGCCGGGCTAGGATAGCAACGACGAGCCCTAGGCATCGCTGTTGCTGCCGCATCGCCACTACTACTGCCACGTTGCCACAGCTACTACATCGTCCTCTCCATCACTGCCACTGCATCACCCACCATCGTGGGTCGCTGCCATCACCCGGCCAAGCCATCATCACCCGACCGAGCCATCCCCCTCTGCTCCCCTTTGCTTCTGCTCCTCTGTACCGCGAGAGAGAGAGAGAGGGAGTGGAGGAAAAGAACACATGTGGCTGCCACGTGAACAAAAACCGCTCACGTGGACGCCATGTCAGTGAAAAACCTCAAAGCTGGTGTTTTGATTCGTCAAATGACCATTTTAGTCTGGTTTTGGTAGTTCTGGGACTAATTAAACCTGGTATTTGGGTTCAGGACTAAATAGGTACTTTTCCAAAAATCTATATTGCCCACACAAAACAAGTGTGATATGAATTCCAAGATTAAATTTACAATACCTCCATTTGCCAGAAAGTATTACCCTGATGCTTATCTTAGTAGTAGAACAAAAGTTTTCATGCTATGACTTTCCTGAGAATAGAAAAGTTAGGGCTACTAGTAGCGAGTTCACTGTTTTTTATTCCATTTGGTGGAGTGAGGCTTATAGAAATCGTGATAACATACCTAGAACATGGAATATTCTGAAAAGAATGATGAGAGTTAGGTTTGTTACTTCTTACTATGCTCATGACTTGCTCAACAAATTGCAATGTTTAAACCAAGGAAGTAAATCTATAGAAGAGTATTATCAAGAAATGCAAATTGGTGTTGCGGTGTGGTTTAGAAGAGAATGAAGATGCTAAGATGGCTAGATTTCTAGGTAGGGTTAACCATGAAATTCAGGACATACTTGATTATAAAAGATACAACTCTGTCACTCGTTTGTTCCATCCTGCTTGTAAAGCTGAAAGGGAAGCACATGGATGACATGCCAAGCTGAGAGGGACTTTTGGAGGCTCCTTTTCATCACGATCGAGCCAAGTGCATGCAAAGGCTCCATTCACCACTTCTGGTCGTGTACCTCTACACTCCAACTGTGAGCGCTCTGCTGCCTCCACTTCCACTCCATCACATGTCTTCGAAACAAAATCAGCCACGGTGCAAGCTCCTACAAAGAGTGCTTCTTCAATTGTATTCACGGGTCGCACTTGCGATGTGCAATGCCATCGATGCAAAGGATTTGGATACATGATGTGTAATTGTCTAAGCCAGCATGCTCTAATTGTGAGGAAAGATGGTGAGTATACCTTTGCTAGTGATATTGAAGAAGATCTTGCTTTAGCTGCAACTACTCTGTAGGTGAGAATGAATAGAATGAAAATGAGGAGCAGCATTTGGGTGCTAAAATTTCAGACAAATCCATTAGCATCATTGTAAAGCGTGTACTTAGCGCTCAAATGGAGAGTGTTGAACAAAATCAGCGCCACAACTTGTTCCAAACCAAATTGTTATCAAAGAGCGCTCTGTGCGAGTCATTGTTGATGGAGGGAGTTGCAATAATCTTGCTAGCATGGATATGGTCAAGAAACTTGGTTTGACCACAACACAACACCTGCATCCCTACTACATTCAATGGTTTAATTCCAGTAGAAAGATAAATGAATATGAGGATGTGTTTCCAACTGAGGTACCCTCGGGGCTGCCACCAATTAGAGGAATTGAACATCAAATTGACTCTATTCTAGGAGCCACACTACCAAACCGAGCAGCATATAGGACCAACCCGGAGGAGACTAAGGAGATTCAATGCCAAGTGCAAGACTTGCTTGACAAAGGGTACATATGTGAAAGCCTTAATCCTTGTGCTATTCCTGTTCTGTTAGTACCTAAGAAATATGGATCATGGCGTATGTGCATTGGTTGTAGAGCTATCAATAATATCACTGTTAGGTATCGGTACCCTATTTCTAGGTTGCATGATATGCTAGATGAAGTAAGTGGCTCTATTGTGTTCTCTAAAGTTGATTTGAGAAGTGGATACCACCAGATTAGAATGAAACTTGGAGATGAATGGAAAACAGCGTTTAAAACTAAATTTGGCTTGTATGAGTGGTTAGTTATGTCTTTTGGTTTGACTAATGCATCTAGCACATTTATGTGATTGATGAATAAAGTATTACGCACTTTCATCGATAAATTTATGGTGGCCTACTTTGACGACATCTTGATTTTTAGAAAGTCTCTTTCTGAACATCATTACCACTTACGTGTTGTTTTTAATGCCTTGAGAGATACACATTTGTTTGGTAATTTTGAGAAGTGCACGTTTTACACCGATCGAGTCTCTTTTCTTAGCTATGTTGTGACACCGCAGGGAATTGAGGTTGATGAAGCCAAGATTGAAGCAATCAAGAGTTGGCCAACTCCTAACACGGTCACACAAGTGCAGAGCTTCCATGGACTTGCTGGATTCCATCATCGCTTTGTGAAGGATTTCAGCACAATCGCTGCTCCATTGAATGAACAAAGAAAGGTGTTCCTTTTCATTGGGGGCAAGCACAAGGAGATGCCTTCAATATTTTAAAAGAAAAGCTCACGATTGCCTTTGAACTTGAATGTGATGCTAGTGGTGTTGCAGTTGGAGATGTATTGATACAGGAAGGTAAGCCTGTTGTCTATTTCAGCGAGAATTGAGTGGACCTATTCTTAATTACTCCACATATAATAAGGAATTGTATGCTCTTTTACGTTCTTTAGAAATGTGGCAACATTATTTATGGCCCAAAGAATCTATTATACATTCTAATCATGAATCACTCAAGCACATTCGAAGCCAAAATTGATGGCCAAATTGAAATTGTGAATCAAACCATGTCAACCATGTTGAGGACTATTCTAAAGAAGAATATGAAGATGTGGGAAGAATATCTACCTCATGTGAAATTTGCTTGTAATCGATCGCTGCACAACCACGAAGATGAATTCTTTTCTGGTTGTATATGGCTTTAACCCTCGTGCTCTGATCTATTGCCTTTACCATCTTCGAAAAAGGTAAACATTGATACAAAGAAATGTGCTGAATTTGTTCTTAAGTTGCATGAAACACGAAAGAAAATATTGAGAACATGACTGAAAATATAGGGTTGCTGGTAGACATGGTAGAAAGGAGTTAACTTTTGAACCCGGTGATCTTGTTTGGTTGTATTTGCACAAAGAAAGATGTCCTGATTTGTGAAAGTCTAAATTGATGCCTAGAGCTATGGTCCTTTCAAGGTGCTGGAATGAATTAACGATAATGCCTATAAGCTTGATTTACCTGTAAATTATGGGGTTAGTTCCACTTTTAACATTGCAGATTTGTAGCCATACCTTGGGGAAAATAATCAGCTTGAGTTGATGATGACTCCAATGCAAGAAGGAGAGGATGATGAGGACATTGCTACCTCGGATACACCCATAGGACCAACATCAAAAGACCCTCCTAGTGACCAGTGACCTTCGAACAACATTCAAGGACCAATTACACGGGGTCGTGCGCGATAACTGAATTACCAGTTAAATTCGTTTCTGGGGTTGCATAATTTTACATTGAAAAATAGACCACTGCCTAATAATATTCTCATACTTAGGAACCTAGACAATGATCATCAAGGAAGCATTAATTCACCAACACAAGTCATAAAGCAAGTAGGAATGCGAAAGGTTTCAATTCGGTCTCCAATGACCAGTCTGACTTTAAACGCTGATAGAGAATGCAAACGGACTCCGTTCGGGACATATGATCACTTTCTAGAAAGCCTATCTCGTACACTTTCCAATGGATCCAGCCTCATCTTCAAATTCGTCTTGAGCTGGGTACAGTAGTAAAAAATGTTTGGTAGTTAGATCCAGTCTTCAACTCTTCGGGTGCTGCGTCACCATTAATTTGGGCTGAGTTCCCATGTTCCCCATGTATTTCTAGCTGCGTAAAAGCACCTTCTAGTAGCCATTTCCCTAGCTATATATTGAACAAGTTCCCTCCATTTCTCTTTAGGTTTTTTTTAGATTAGGTGCTCATGTGTGGAATTTCATCCATGTTCTCTTGACCCAGATAGAGCAGTAGTAAACAAGTTTAAAACCTTAACTTGTGTGTGGCTTTGTAATTGTTCTTGCTAGTTCTTCTATTGCTTGCAAGGATAGACTTTCGTGGTCAAGTCATCCATGTCTTAGCACGGTTTATAACGATTAGGAGTGTGGTTTAGCTATTGCGGGCGCTTATCCTTGCGTGGTTCATAGCCGGATCATCAAAGTCATACTCCGTCAATTCGAAGTTATCCCCTCACCGGAAGATTGGGCCACCCCGTGTGTTCATGAGACCACTTCCTATAGCGATTGTCCTTCGAGCCGAAGGTAGTACTGTCTGCCACACGAACTCGTTATCCGCAAATGACTTAGGAACCACTCCTTTGTTATAGTATCTGGCGACTCGCGTTTTGTTCTTCTCAATCTGCTCTAGCTCATTAAGTCGATACTCAGTCAAGTCTTCCAAATTATCCATTAGGAGATTCTTGAAGACATCGGCTTGTAACTCGTCGTACTTACTGATACGCAATGAGCCGATTTGACCTTTAATGGCAGCACCGTCTCTTGGCCGTATACCAGTTGATAAGGACATCATGCAATCCGATAGGCCCACAGTGAATCCAACAACTGGTGTTCCATGTTTTCAGTTTCTCATCTATCTTTGTCTTAATTAACTTGATTAGACCCTTGTTAGATGATTCGGCTTGTTTGTTAGCTTGAGTATAATTAGGCAATGAGTTCAACAGCTTAATGCCTAACTCCTTCACAGAATCATGAAACCCCTCTAACATGAACACGGTCCCTTGATTGGTCATTATTGTTTGAGGAATTCCAAATCTGTATATAATAAACTCTTTAACAAAGCCGATGGCTTCAACGGCTATAACTTTCTTCTAAGAAATAGCCTCGACCCACTTAGTAAAATAGTATGTAGCCGCCAACATATACTTATGCCCTTTAGATGATGCAAGATATATTTGATCAATTATATCAATCCCCCAACCTCTGAACGGCCATGGCTTGATTATGGGGTACATAGCCAATGTTGGAGCTAGTTGAACATTACCAAATCTTTGACAATCTTGGCACCCTTTGTAGTACCTAAAACAATCCTTCAACATCATCAACCAGAAATACCCTGTCCTCCTGATCAGCCAATTCATCTTGTGAGCTAATTGGTGTGTACCACAGATTCCATCATGGACTTCTCCCATGACGACCTTAGCCTTTTCCGTTTCTATTAGGTACGAAGCCTGGAAATCAGTACGTAAGAGTGCATGTGCAGGTTTGTACCTCATTGGTTGAGAAGTCACCGAAGCTGATACAGCAGTCCTGGTGGCCATCATAGCATGAATCTGCTATTGTTAGCTAACAGTATATTGCGGATAGGTTGTTACACCAGATCTAGGAGCAAATAGAGTCCCATTTGTGATCATCTCATGCACGTTCTCCTTCACGCTATTCATGATTACAGGGCTGAGCATGGTGATGAAGACCGATGATTGGTTCACCATGGAGTCATGAACTGATGAGTGCACCATCTCCGACACTTCCTGAGAAGTGACTTCGTAGCGAGACTTAGGGGGATCGATCACCCTAGGAAGTTCTCCTCTTTGCACTGTGATCCCGTGTCGGCTCTTCTGGAAAGTACCAAGGTAAGTGCGTCTTACCTTCTCCATCCTTATCGCTATGTCCTGACGCTGCTTTTCGGTAAGATTAGTGTCAGTCACACGGATGATATTGTCTTCACTAACGTTAGCCCGATCGTGCTGATCGGCCATCATGTCTCACTAAGCGTGCCAAAAGGGTGTTAGCGCTAAAAGCCGGTTTCAATGCCAACACACACGGACATAGGAAGTTGGATTCTCGATAGCCCCAGATGCAGGGTTCAATGCGTGCCAGCCGATTTGATTTGCAATCGGTAAGAGAAGATGCTATCAGCTTTCAGATAGCCGATTGGATCTATAATATAATGAACCCGCAACACTTAGAAACAGATCCAAATAGAGTAAAAGGTGATGAAACTATCGACTCAGATTGGATCTAGACCAATAGGTTCAAAGGGGTAAATAGTCCACCACTAAGCCGATGAAATCAACAGAGTAGCAGAAAGAGGGTAAACAGGCTATTAACTAGCCGATTGGATCATCTAGTTAACAGAACGAGGGGTAAACAGACTATCGACGAATAATAAGCTATGAGCCAATAGAACGAAAGGTAAACAGTTTATTGCCAACGAATGAGTTGATCAGTAGAAAGAGGGTGAAATCTAACCCTTAGTGTCTCGAGGTGGATCTATCCAGCATCATGTTCTCTAAAATGCGTTTACATTATTGATTTGATATCTCTATATTATGGCATGTAAAACATTATCGCCAATCAATGAATGTGCTTGTCAAATTATTATTGTCCCATATAATGATATGAAACTAGGGATCATTTAGAATAATTTAATAGAAACAATGTGTTTCACAACCAAGTCGTGCCTGATGAACCGTGTAAATGATATTTATTCATAGAATTGATAACATATTATCCATGAGTACATAAACACAGGTGTGATACAATTATCTGCATGATCACCTTTAGGGAACATCACTAAAAGTGGCATCCTCCAGAAGGATCTATCTCTATTTGGGAGGTACCCAGCGGAATCAATTGTAGATAGAGTGCATGACTGGACCCGTATGAAAGGTGGAGATTGTGTTCAGTAGGGATTTCATATCATTAGCAAGAGATCAAAACTTTCCATAGATAGGGACTCTGCTCAACACTATATAAAGGACCCGACCCTTAGGAGAGGGGGAGAGGGGTTTAGGCTTAGATTAGATCTCGACAAAAAAATCGTAATCTTTGCTATCTACGTCTTATAGTGAAGAAATATGCTAGAGTAGTGCTATTATTTGTTCTCGGATGTTTGAACCAGGATAAACTTGTGTCTCCTTGTCTTGACTATCGGCGTTCCGTACCCACATGTTCTTCCCGCAAGCTGTAACAAATCCATAGACGAGAAAGATCTCGACCGTTGACAAAAAAAAAATCTAGATCCTTCACTGCAGGTTAGTGTCCTAACTCCTAAACAACTCAATTTTACAAGGCAAGATTGGTTCAAAACTTCAAAAGTATCCATATGATGGAACACTAATTTTGAAAATTAGGAGAAGGTACGAAAATAAAAAATCTTATTTTCCCTTGCGCTTAAAATCGACCTTTTGACCATAATTGCAAACCCAAGAACAAATAACATTTCTCATGCCCGCTGCATCTTATCCCTTTGGATCCTACTTCTTATCCCTATGGATCTTAGGACAATTCGAAACCCAAGAGCAAATACATTAAACTTTTGCACCACCTTCTCTCTCTATTCCTTCCTCCTAAATTTAAAACAATAACAACTATTAAGTATTTCATGGGTTCGGTGTGGTCTAGCAATGCTTGCAACTTTGTAGTGTGCATTAGTGAACTATCAATTTTTGGATGATCTCTACCAAATGCCACATTTAATTTGTAGTGCCCTAGACCTAATTTGCCCTGGATAGAATCACATGTTCTATTTTCACAAGCGACCATATAAAAATACCTTCACAATGTAATTGAAACATATTATCGTGATAGTTTTAGGAAAATATTTTTTACGCGATAGGATACTAACTGCTAGTTCTCGTTTTTGTTGGTGAATCTGTTGGCACTAAAACTGGTTTGAATGCCGACACACGTGGTCTTAGTAAGTTAGATCCCTGTTAGCACCGGAAGCAGGGTTCAATGCATGTGAGCCGATTTGATATACAATCGGTAAAAAAAGACACAATCAGTTTTTAGATAGCCGATTGGATCTATAATATAACGAACTCGCAACACTTATAAGCAGATCCAAACAGTGTAAAAGGTGACAAGACTATCGGCTTAGATTGAATCTAAACCAGTAGATTCAAAGGGTAAACAGTCCACCACTAAGCCGATGAAATCAACGAAGTAGCAGAAAGAGGGTAAACAAACTATCAACTAGCCAATTAGGTTATCTAGTTGACAGAACAAGGGGTAAATAGACTATCAACGAATAACAAGATATAAGCCGATAGAACAAAATGTAAATAGTCTATTGCCAACAAATGTGTTGATCAGTAGAAAAAGAGTGAAATCTAACCCTTAGGTAAAACGATGATGTGCAACAATATCAATTAAAATAGTATTTCGATAAACTAAGTGAGAGGATCGAACTTAACCGAGATAGTACTCACCTGGGGTTGTACCTTGAAGCCGATCGAAAGACGATGTGCAACAAGTCGATCGTAGACAAAAAATATGACGAAACTACTCTAATGCGATAAAAATAAAGAACAGGTAAAAAGTAGTTGTAATGTATTGATTTGATAATGATTACACGCCCTAGGGGCTTTAGGTATTTATACCGACCTTCATACCCTAACTCAAACTAAGACCCTTATTCGTAACCGATACAGGCTCAATTCTTATCTTCTAATTATACCTAACTATTCCTAATATACTCATATCAAACCTAACTATTCCTAATATACTCATATCAAACCGACTTGGACTCTTCTTCATCCCTTCTTTAGCCGATCATTCCATATCCGTTTAAGCCAACTCAGACTCTTCCTTGTGCCCAACCAATCCGACCGGGAGTCTTCCTTCCATATTTGTTTCAGCCGACTTGAACTTCCTTTTTGCACCTGTTTTAGCCTTTACCTATTCAGCCCTAAGCCGATTTCTAGAAGCTTCCAGAACATCGGTTAATTCCAAAATTAGGTGTGAACATAATTGAAGGATCGAGATGTCACCTAGAGGGGGGGTGAATAGGCGAGTACCAAAAATTCAAACTAATTGCAGCGGAAACACTAAAGGGTATCGGAATATCCAACCTTGGATCGGATAGTCCGATATGGATCGGACTATCCAATGTGAATATCAGATACTCCGATACCTGCAGAACAGAATCACAGCAAAACAGCAACGCAATCCAAGCACAAGCAGGCACAAGTGAGCTAGAGAGTAAACGAGGTCACCCTGATGAAGACACGAAGATTTTTATCCCGAAGTTCGGATCGTTGAGGCGATCCTACTCTCCGTTGAGGCGGCTTGGTCACACTTGAGCCGGGGTCTCCTTGACCCTTCCCTTTCCAAGCTCCGCACCAAGCTAACTTGGATCTTACTCCTTGACTCCTTCCCTTTCGGAGGTGAAGACAAACCTTCACAAACTTCCTTGACCACCACACTAAGTCCGGTGGCTCAAGGTGACTCCTATCCGTCTAGGAGCCCCCAAGCTCCAAGAGTAATAAATGTGGCGGAGTTGAGGTTGAAGATGACCAAAGTGCTCCAAGGGATAAACTACAGCAACTGGAGCTTAATCTTTTGCTCTCAAGGCTCTCTCTCAAGGTTTGAATCTCAGATCTAAGGAGAGAGTGAGAGAGTTTGTGTCTAGGGCTTTTGAGAATGAAAGAGGAACAGTGTTCTATGTGTCAAGCTGCCCTAAGAGAGGTGGGGAGCTCATATTTATAGCCCAGGGTGGAAAGGAGACCGTTGCCCTCAAAAACATATCGGATATTCCGATGTTAATATCGGAACGTCCGATATTTTCCAGGCGAGTTCACAGAGAGGGGCAGATCGGAACTTGGATCGGAACTAGATCGGATGTTCTGATATTTTCTGGGCAGACTGGCAGAAGAGGGTAGATCGGAACTTAGATCGGAACTAGATCGGATGTTCCGATATATTTTATTTGTAGACTTGGCAGAAAAGGGTTCGATCGGAACTTGGATCGGATGTTCCGATGTTTTTCTGGGCAGGCCTGGCAGAGAGGGTCAGATCGGAACTTGGATCGGATGTTCCGATATTTTTGTGTGCAGGCCTGGCAGAGAGGGTCAGATCGAAACTTGGATCGGATGTTCCAATATGAAAATTGGATTTTGCCTCTAGGGATTCAATTTGTGGACTATAGTACTTGAAAATAGGTGATGTTCATCCACTTGAACACTTTAGAAATCTAAAAACCCTATTTCCGTCCCATCCGTCTTAATAGTACGGTTTTATCCTTAGACTCAAAATATAATAAACTTCAGGTTTAACCCTATAGACTAAGTACCTTCTCTTCTTGAGTATACATGGGTCCCCAATTTAGTTGCTCATTCTCGATACCTGTTTATTCTTAAATTGAACACATTAGTCCTTTAATTTTGTTGTCATTAACCACCAAAACCCATTAAGGGGCCTAGATGCACTTTCAATAATCCATATTTGTATCATTGGAGGGCACGTCCATAAGTACTGATTAAGGAAATCCATCAGCCAATCCTAATACCGTGAAACACAAACATCCTAGATGTCGTGCACCCGGGTATTTCTACCGGTTTAAGTGGCCGAATACTAGTCCCAGAAGATCATAGCTAGTATTGCACTCAAGGACGTTTTGGAATATCATCGCAGGCATTGAATTAACTAGAAATTAACAGTTCATATAACATAAATAACATCCAGTTGATATATACGTTCACATAGTCTTGCACGGGACATAATTCAATAGCATAAGAGCACAGCGGAAGACTTCAAATGCGACGATACTGCGAGGTTGACCTGGAAAGCGTAGTTAATCACCTTGACCCTCCTGGTCACAACTAGCACCGACGTCGAAATCTTCTCCTGAACAAATAATCTGTGATCCATATAATGAGTACACGGCTACCCAGCAAGCAGTCCTTAATGCAGGAACAAAGGATGGGTTTGGTTATTTTGCTAAAACAATACATATCTACTTGTTTATTTATTCTTGTTTCATTGAACACCATTTTGCACAAGAGCGTAGCAAAAGGGAGGCTAACCGGCTCGACACGATGAGCTTAGCCATAGAAACGGCTAATCAGCTCGAAAGAGAGGCACTCCCTGCCTACACTACCATCAAGTTAATTAATTAAAACACATTGGACTACATTGTGTCAAACTCCTTTCCCCCACTCATAACCGCGGGAACGGCTACCATGATAGTTTTAACTCTGCAGTGTGTGTACACGTTCCCCACAAGCCCTATCTCATCCCAAAAAGAGAAACAATACAAAACCGTTCACTGCTTTTACCTGCCCCATACTGTACCCTTTCTTTTTGTTTCACGCCTTATATGGTACACTTCGACCAGGCCGACAGTCATGCGCATCTCCTTCATCCGGACCTGATAGCGCACCGCATGAGGTTAGCCCCCATTTAAAACCGGTGATCGCGAATCACGTCCGTCTACTACGAGTATAGCGGAAACTAGGTTTCCATAGCTAATAAAATAGGGCCAGAAGGCACAAGTGGCTGTACGGTTCAGGTTCGGTATGGTAGTCACAAGTATACGGTCCTTATATGACAGAGGATGCCTGCACGTCTCAACCACAAGCCCAAAATCCGCCTCTTCTGGGTCTCCTCAAATCAACACATACCACATGATTTTAGTTAATTAGGTTTACGAAAACAGTACCACGAAGTCAAAGTTTTCACGGATACAAGTTTGATAATGAGTGGACCTATCAACTACTAATCCCAAAAGAAAGGCTAAGCGACTACACAAAGGATAGGCTAGGAAAAACAGTACCAACAGGCTAACAATGGTAGGCTAAATCATATTAGTAGAGGACTAACATGAAACAGGATCAAAATAGCACATATGATGATAACTTAGGCATGCAATTCAAATTAAGATGAAATAAAAAAATTTTAGTAAACTAGGAATTCAATATGAATCGAGCTTGTCTTCAAAGAAGCTTGCATCTGGATCTCCTCCTTCGAAAGGCTCTGGGCCGACTCCCGTACAGCAGGTACACGTCAGATCTATGCAAGAAAGAAACAAAACAGAAATAAATAACAAACACAGAGAAAATAGTATGATAAAAAAATAAAATTCTTAGAATTATTTGTGATTTTTGGGCTTTGCAATCATCTAAATCGGAGTAAGGGAACTCCCTAAACAAATCGTGAAAGTTTTGGACAAAAAGAAAAAGCTAGAAAAGAATAAACCGGGTTAACCGAAGGTTAACCAAGAGAAAACCTAAGTTAACCCGAGCGGCGGTGCTGTCAGCGCGGTTTGGCGGCTCATCCCGTGAGGCGAGACACGCGGCGGCTTCTCATTGGCGCGGCGCGCGCATGGGCGGCGGAGGGGGGTGTCGGGACCCGCCAAACAGAGTCGGGCCCGTTCTGTGCATTACCTGTACTAGTCTCTGGATCAGTAGCTAGTACACAGATTTCAGAGCTTTGGATCATTGCTGTTACAAGTTCGAATAATAATTATATCAGAGTACGCTAATTGGCACGAAGGCCTTAAACAGCAGAATTCTAACATGCAGTGGAAGTCTTCACAGTCTTCCATAACTCCAAATGGAAGAGGCAAAATACAACAATCAAACCACAGGCAAGCTGCAGTAGCGTCCTAGGCGTTGGTATAGTCGTCGTCTTCGAGTTCTCCACTTTGTATTCTTGACCTGCTCATTAAATGAACAGCCCCGCATAACAAGCGGGGTTAGCATTTGACTACTAGCAAGTCCTTCCTAGGAAGGGCCAGGTTTAGGTTTACCTTAATAAAGTTGAGGGTTAATTTGCATAAAAGCATTTTACTTAGGATTGTAAAAGCATTTGAGAAACATATATAAATAAGTACAAATTCTTATGATCAACGGTCATATCATAAACTTTCTATTCTCAGATCTCAAGTTCTCAATCTCATAATTCTCAGCTCATAATCTCATTCCTCAACTCTCAAATCTCAGTTCTCAAATCTCAATTCTCATATAACAATCTCATGATTCTCATCTAGCAACGGCACACACACCGGAATAACCTTACCCATGTCATATTAAGAATGGTGATGCTACGTTGCGAAAGACCGCTAAGACGCTCCTTAACCGGGAGCTCGGCTATTTAAATGGGTTTACTCTGCAGAGGTTGTACGCTTTACCCGCAAGATACGATATCCTCCCGTCGAAGGATATTATAACAAAACCCTCCAGAAAATTAATCTCGGGCTTAAAACACGGTCGTACCTGCTTCACACAGGTACCCAGAGAAATGCTTCAGCACAAGTCCCTGGCGATACCCTAGTGGTGTTTCTCAATTCTCTCTCTCTGTACTTCTCAATTCATCCACCGTGCAAGGACAGTGAGTAATCCCGACATTTCTTTTCCTTTAGATTAGGCCCGTCCCATACCGGGCTTGCGGTCGCACGGGTTTATCTGAGGTAAGTGTGTCACAATCATTGGTCCTTAATCTCGAAGCGGCAACAAACACAAACCCGATACTCGTGCTCACATGCACCCACCTTACAATCCATCCGCTCCCGATCCCATTTATTAGTTGGTCAAATTTTAATTAATGGTGAATAACCAAATCCCACCATAAACCAAAATATCAACTCTATTATCGTATGTGCATTGTGGGGGATCAGATCCTCGATAACCTATCTGAGCATCTCTAAGCATTTAGTATATCAAAACAGTCGGTATTATTATCTTAATTTAACCTAGGGTTGAGGGTTTATCGGGGAATGCGTATGCCGGACGGACATATGCACTAGGTAGAACTATACATTCATACGTCGTTTTAATTCACATAGCAATTTCGGCAAAACTATAAAATTGGGATTCTAGGGAAAGACTTGCCTTCGGAGTAGTCGTACTCTTGCGGTGCGTCGGCGGCATCAAGAAAATCTCTTTCGGCGTCCAAATGTTCTATCCACACAAAACAAGAAAAAGCAACAATAAACAACATATATAGCAATATAATTTTAAAAATTATACAAAAATTACAGAAGATAGATATGATTTTTACGAAATTTTAGAAACTCGAATCGCCGGAATCGGAGATCGGATGAACCCGGTGCAGAGGATTGAAGTTTGAAGTTACTGGAAATTCCAGAAAATTAAAAAATACTGTAGCTCAGGCCCCACAGCGCAGAACCCTCTGTTGGCTGCCTCCAACGGATAAGAGCTGTGTGGATAGCTTTGAGAGAGAGAAAACAAAAGAGAGAAGAGAGTAAGAGGGAGAAAGGAAAAGAAGGAAGAAGAAAGGGATGAAGGAGGAGGAGGAAGGGGCGGGCTTGGCTGGCATCCGGGCGGTGAGCTGCGCTAGCGGTGAGGCGGTGGTCTCCGGCGACGGGTCGGGCGATCGAGGCGACAGATCGGCGGCGGCGCTGCTGTCAGCTGGCTGGCTGGCGGCAATGGGCGCCTCGGCTGGGCCAAGGAGGAGGTGGCGCTGGGGCGTCTCCGGCGATGAGGTAGGCGGAGGGCGGTGGCCGGCTAACAGGAGAGGAGCAGGGCGGAGGTGGCTCTGCACGGCCGGGACGGCAGGGTCTCCGGCGCGGCTGCGCGAGGAATAGGGCGGCACTGGGCCAAGACGACGGCGGGCAGGAGGCCGGCAATGGTGGCGCGGCTAGACGGCTGGGTGGTGACCAGGTTGCGTGAGGCGGCAGCTGCAGGGGCATCAGGCAGCGCTCCGGCGGCTGCTCCAAGGCAAGGTGGCTGCGTCTTGCCGGCTGGGTTGAGGACGGCGCACGGAGGTGGCGCCAGGAGGTCAGCGGCTGGAGCTGGAAGGCGCACGGGGAGGCGGAGCACGCCCCCGAGGCAGTGCTTGGACGACTCTAGCTACTGTGTGCAGCACACGGCATGGGAACTAGGGTTTTGGGTTGTGATGTTCAATGGGCATTGAAGTCTAGCTATGCTGAGGCTTGGTTGGCTACGTGGATGGGTTTGGGGTTTAGATGTTTGGGATGGGTTGTGCAGTTCACACGAAGATGAGGCTGCTCGCATGTGGCTCGGGATCTGCGGCGGTCACGATGTATGAGAGCCACGTCGAAAGGGGGCGGAAAGCGTAATCATGACGAGGATAGAACGGGAGGAAATCAATCATGAAGAATCATGATGAGGATGAGAACGGACAGAAATCAATCATGAAGAGGATAAGAACGGAAGGAAAAGAAGAAAGATTGAATTTTCCTTGTATTATTAATTTATGGAAATACTATAATGTGAATATCTATGATTTTAAATTAAGTTGTTTCTTTTTAATATACTAAATGGATGGGAACGGAAGAAAGGAAGGAAAATATACTCTTTCTTCTAATATAAATTTTAGGAAAAATTAAAATTTCAAGTAAATGAAATTTTAGGTTTTTGAAAATAATTATTTCAAACAAGAAATTTCAAATTTTCGAAATCCCCGGATTATGACTTTAATAGAACTCACGGTCCGGGTTTTATAAACATTTTTATTTTGCGAATCAAACTCAAACAGATTAATTAGTTTCATTTTTCTCTTGAACAGTCTTTTGCAATATTATTTTTGGAAAGTTTAAAATATTAAAAGGTAACATACTTATTTTCAAAATCTTAGTTTAAAATGCATTTTAAGAATTATGCAAATGCAATGATGCAGATGGTTTTAGGGTCTTGAAAATAAGGATGTTACAGGGGGCACGTGGCAGGCGGCGATTGGTGGCGGCATTACCGTCACCCGCAGGTCGGGCTGGGAAACAATGTGGCGGAGTGGCAGGCACAGGCGACATGTGGCGTGTCGGTGGCTAGGGCGCTGAACGCGATCGCCAAGACGCTGGCAGCGGCGGCGGGACACATGGCGGCCGGGATAAGCGGCGGCGTCTTGGTCGCCACACGAGCGCCAGCAGAGGCAGAGACAGGTGGCGCGCGTGGGTTGGCTGGCGGCGCGAGGATTTCCACGCCGGCGCAGAAAATGAGCGGTGGCGGTGGCTCGCCAGCAGCGGGGCAGCGGCCGAAATCCGGCCAACTTTCGGCGGCCCATATCTTGCTCAATTTTTCACCAAAATAGGACTTTCATATATCCAAATTGATTGTCTCGACGAGACCTACAATGTGCTGGCTTTAGATCTAGGGTTTTGACACTGGAATTTGAGAGATACCTCGATTATTGCTTCGGGGCTAAGGTTTTGGGTGGCTAGGGCTCCAATTCCGAGGCTCCGACCTTGGGGTCTGAGGGAGGGGTCTTGGGGGTATTTATAGGGGTTGGGACGTGCTAGAGGATTCCTATTAGGGGTAGAACTTGATTAGGACTAGAATTAGGTTATATTTGGAATATTAAGAGTCCTAATGGGCTCAGGGTTAGATAAGGAGGTTTTTGGCTTAGCTTGGGCCCAATAAGGCTACCTAAGCCTGATTAGAGCCTTTTCTAATACTATTTTATGTTTTTACCTTTTTATTTACTTTATTAATAATATGTGACATAATAATTTTATTAGGATGTCACACTAGATATAGGGAAGCTTATCATGAAGGGCTTTAATAAGGGGTTTCATTTTTTCAAGTGCACTAAGTAAACAATATATGTTTTTTTGGCTAAAATGTAGCTTTATGTTATGCACCGACGTGTCTTCTCCATGTTTTTAGTGGCGTCTGTAACTTCTTTTGCTGCATTATATTGTTTTATCGTAAGTTTATGATACTCACTCCAAAATAAATTATTCCCACCTTATCAAAATTACCCATTTGTATAAATTTAACATAATTATTGATATAATTATATTCACATTTTAGAATGTTTATGTTAGTTAAATTAATTTATGTGAGTAGATTTTCCTTAAAAAATTGACATGAGTATTCATGAAACATTACTATCATGATTTGACTTTTTAATAAATTTATAAATGTATTCAATAATAATAGAGGTCAAACCTAACTACATTTCTATTTTCTTGCCATGATTTTGTTCTAACAAAGATTGTTCGTTATTACCATATATAAGTATGTTCCAATAACTTGTTCCCACTGCTTAGTCTGAAATCGTAAAATTGCCACGATTCTCTTGAAGAAATTCTATGTGCGCCACTAAGGGTGTATTTGGTTGCCCGTCTGCGCTCGGCCGGGCTCGCGTGAGACAGATTTTTGTGCGTTTGGTTGCCTGCTCCAGCTCTCCAGCCTGCATATGGGCATGCAAATAGTACCTCGAACACAGCTCAGAACGGCCGCCATGCCGTTCATGAGTTGACCACAGCACGCGACTAGCAGACTCAAGCGCAGCAACTAGTAACTAGGAGTTGAGTTACATGTTAACTTTTCATTCTTCCAAAAAAATTTTAAAATTCAAACGACATCCAAATTCAATGAAACAAAAAAAATATGGAACCGTAGATTCAAGTACATGGTACTAAAAAAATTCAAATTTTTTTATATTTTTATTTTCGAATTTATTGATTTTCTATTTTTTGAATTTTTATTTTTTTGTTTTTAATTTATTTTTGTTCCAGTATTTTTATTTTCTTTTTTTAAAATCTTTAATTTTCACTTTTGAATTTATTTTCTTTATTTTTCATTCCCTCTTTTGAATTTATCCAACCCACTCCCATCCTAGTGCAGCCAATCAAACAACATCTCTACGTAGTCTGTTCAATCTCATACAACCAACCAAACAACATCCCCTTGCATCACCTCAGCCTGGCTCCAACCAGCCTGACTAAGCTCATGCAGCCTGGCTGAGCTGATACGGCAACCAAACACACCCTAAGCGAATCTCAAAGCACATTTCGAGCTGGGACGCCTACATGGCAATTTTTGGACGATTTTGCCCCTACTTCCTTTCTTCTTTCTCTCGCCCATTTCTCCGTCCTAATCTCTGTAGTAGTCGCCCGACTACTGCTCTCCTAACCATCACCGCTGAGACGCCACACAGCCATTGCTCCTCTTGTCATCACTGGTGTGCTGTTGCCACCGTGGAGCTCTTGGCAACTAGAGCTTACCGCCGAGGAGGGAGCTTGGTGGTGGCAACATAAATTTGACCTGTAGGAGGGTAGAGGCGGCTCACCTCTGCATTGTTGTGCACTAAATATGGTGAGATAGTGACTCTTTCTTTGGTGTGGTAGAACTGGTTGCGCAGACAAAGCTAAAGTGTAGTGGCATAACCGTGATGAATGTGAGGTGGTCATGGAGGAGATCGGCGATGGCAAGGTGATGAAGCTAAGGTCTAGGCAATGAAGAAGTGCCATTGGGTCGGGTGCCATTAGCGTAGAGCGAAGCCGAGGCGCAACATGTTGATCAAGGCATATGAGTGCGGTGGCCAGCTCGATAGAGGTGGTGACACTGGAGCCAAGGATGCTTGGGGTGGCTCGGGACAAGGATGGAAGTGAAGCTGAGGCAGAGACAAGCGACAACACACTAGGGTGATACAAAGAGGGAGGTAGAGAGAGAAGTGGGAGATAGGAAGAAGAAAGGAGGCATGAGCAAAATCATATGAAAAAGTTGCAGTGTAGACGTCCAACTGGAAACGTGCTTTAAGGGACCGGTGACAATTTTACAATTTTGGACAGAGCTATGGCAATTTTCAAAGTAAGCAGTGACCAAGGTTATCCGAGGCGATAGGCGCTAGGCGGGCGGAGAGGGGCCACCTAGCGCCTAGACGGCCTAGGCGAGGCGCTAGGCGCCGCCTCGGCGGCCAAACTGATTTGCGCGCCATATGCCGTATTTAAGATGTTAGAGGACAAATTATATTTTTTTCAAATAAATCTTTTACATAATCAAGCTACAATCATTAATCACTATTTAAAACCATATAATCATCATCTAGACACCTCTTGAACCGCCTAGTTACTGTCTCAGACTATATAGACGGGCTAGCCGCCTAGGTCACTGCCTAGGCCCTAGGCGGGGCGGAACGCCAGTGCCTAGCGCCTAGGCGCCGCCTAGGGGAACAATGGCAGTGACATGTATCTACTTACCCTTTTGTTTTCATGTATATATTTTGGTGTAATCTTAAGGCATAGTGAAGCAAGTTGATTTCAATTGTGTTATGTAAAACTATCAACGATTGGGAACCGGATTCCCCGTCGAACTTATTTCTCGATTGAGGGATCAGAAAGCCCCTTGCCGTCGAAGTGTGGTATTCCGAGATGTCAAAGACTTCTTAGCATGAACGAGCCGAACATTGACGGGACACAGGGATTTATCCTGGTTCGGGCCTCCTGAGATGGATAACAGCCCTACTCCAGCGCGAGTATATTGCAAAGCGTGAGATTACAATGTATGCTAACGAGCTTGGTGTGTCAAAACCCTGTTTCAAATGATCGAAAATAGGTATGTATAGGGTCTATCCCCAACTGTCGGCACCGAACCTCTGGGAGACGATTGTGTGTATTGTGGGCGACGAAACCAATGGGGCGTCACACGTGCGGTCGTTGCGTGGATCATGAGCAACGGCTCTCGCACTGTGGGAAACGTGGCCACGTGGCATGCTATAGCACGCCGTTCTGACACATCGGTGCCAGGGCAAGCAGGATCACTCCGGGCATCGCGACGTTGCCCGACCCGAGCAAAGCATGACGCTGACGTCAGGCGAGCCGGACAACTCCATCTGGGCAGCATCCAACCTCACCTCGGGCAAGGACTCTACCCAAACTGGGCCATCTAAGGAACCATATATAAGACACTCAGTGATTTACGGAGCTGCTAGGGCTAGTCTCGGCCCATAGGCCGTTAACCAATCCCCGACAGCTAGCATCGGAGGCTCAACTGAAAAACTATTTGGCAGGGCCTTCCTCTTCAGGCTTTAAACCAAAATGAGAGGGAATTGGTTCTGGCAGCGTAGTTTTGTGGCCGCATCCAACACTTCGCAGGCGAGAGCCGAGCAATTGTCATGCCGGCAGACACACCATGCACGGGCCGAGTAAGGATCATCTCCGGACAAGGCATAAACCTGACCGAGCAAGGTTCTCTCTACACACCTGGCAGCAAGCGTCAGTGGTGGTTCTTACCAACAGTCATGAATCAGAATCTATTAGCCATTGGACACGGAATGTAATAATAGGTGCAGTTTTCAGAAGCCAAACCATCGCAGCAATTCTCGAAAGCCGAACCATCACGCGACGCGACAATTTTTAGCCGTTTCTCACCTTAAGACACGTCCTTTACTACCCTTTACTGCTCCACATTTATAAATAGGCATAGGGAAACTAAGATCTGTCACTTTCACTACCTAGCGCCAAAAATTCTTTGTCTCTCGCTCTCTATTGCACTTGCTCCCCCTTTCGTCGTGCCTCTGTGGGCAAGCCCTTGTTTTCAATCCATCGCCCCCTCCTTCCCACTGAAACTCATGGCGGTCCTAGGGAAGACCCAAATCTCACTGGTGCGGCTGCAAGAACTAGAGATGCAAGGCCATCTCGACGCCGGAATATGGCGCCACCCCAAGGATGACACTCATCTGTAGCCTAGCAACGAGGAGTTCGTATCGTGCGAACTCTGCGCCATCAGTGGGCTGCAGGCGCCAAAGAGCGAATTCATCGCATCGCTCCTAGTGCAGTGCGAGGTGGAGGTAATCAATCTCCACCCGAACTCCTTTCTCATGATATCCATCTTCATGCACCTATGCGAAGGTTTCCTGGGCTCATTGCCGATAGCGACCTTATTCCTGCAGTACTACGGGCTTTTCCGTCACTCGGATCAGCCCGTAAGGTGAGCGTACTTTCGCTTGCGCACCAGCGCCTTGTTTTCCTACCCTGTCTTCCATATCAAAGACTCCATCTCAGGGTGGTCGAACCAGTGGTTCTATGCTTTGAAGGGCCTAGAGAGCTCCCTTGCTTTCCTCGGCACCGTTTTGGAGAAGGGAAAGGCCCTGCCACGTCTCGAGGTCCAACCAGAGGAGGGCACCCTCATCAGCAAGATAGCGACACTGGTGGAGCATAGGCTGACCGAGAAGATGATCGCGCTGGACTACATCGCACACTGGATTAGCCCCCTAGGGTGGAGGGATCACCCATTCTAAGAAGTCGACGGGTGGCAGGACTTCACCCGCGATGACAATGCTGGTAAGTCCCTAGACATGGTTTTGCAACGATCCCAAATCATACTTTTCTTGCCCGGTTCATGTTTTTCTGTTTTCTTCTGCAGCGCCCTCCAATAGGTGGGTCGAGGAGCATGGCTCCGAGCTTTTCGGGGTACCAAGGAGCAAGGACTCAAGGACGATGAGGCTCGGGAAATGGAGGAGTGTCCCAGGAATGTCTTGGAGTGCTCCGAGGACGTAAGTCGCCCGGGCTCAACGCATAAGCCCGAACGACAGGCTTTTACTAATATCATCTTTCTCTCTTTAACTAGGCAGGAAGATAAAATGATCAAGGGCAAGATGGCAGAACTAGGAGCGCCCGCCGTGCCCGGGAAGGAGAAGGGCATCAAGGGAGTAGCAAAGAAGCCCGCTCGCCGAAGGCGAGCGGCATCCTTGACTGTTGGCGTCAAGCCAATAGCCCAGGGGTCTCCGTATTGGGCCGGGAAGCATAACATGGCTGACACGGCGCGGCCCGCCGAACCAGCTTGGGCAGCGGTCCCTGTCCGAGCATCGGCGCCTATCCGAGCATCAACCCCAACCCAGCCCCGACCAGTGAAGCATCACTTGGAGTATCAAGACCGCGCCGAGGTGAATGACATCAAGCTCTGGTGGAGAAGTTTTGAACATTCTAACCCGGAACAAGTAGCACTTCTATATCAGCTGGCAGATCAAGCCCGGTAAAACGAGCACCTACGTCTGTTACAGGAGCAAAATGCAAGGCTAAAGGAGAAGCTCGAGCTGAAGCTGCTAAATACCGAAATCGTGAGTTGGAGCTACGCTAAATGCTTAGGCTGGAGCAGTCCGACGCGTCGAGGAGGTGGCCGCCGGCTACATGGCGTCAACCGAGGCTGTTTCGGAAGATGGCCAAGCCCAGGTGGGCGAGGCGGATGCCTAGGGCCACCAATTTGCCACCCATCTTGGCAATGTGTTCACCATTGACGAGCGCCTAGGCAAAATCACAGCAGTAGAGGCCTCAGAGGAAGGTACATTTTTGAAGCACTCGCACTTCACAGTAATTTCCATATGCGTTACATCTTTCCCCTCCAGCGCGAGAGTGCCGAATCTGGGATGAAATTGATAAGCTTCTGGACCATGTCGCCGCAGAGCTCCCAAAGGAGATCGCCGAGAAGATCTTGGCGGAGCCGATCCTCGAGGAATCGGACGACAACAAGCCGCCGTCCCCGAGTGCAATGGAGCCTGGGGTCCTAAAGGGTGAGAAGGAAGAAGAAGCCCGAGAAGAAACTGCTTCCTCAGGCAACGCAGCGGAGCTCCGAGAGGAAGAGGCCCTCCCGGGCAAAGTGGGAGGAGCTGTGGCTGACCAGCCCGCTGGTAGCCCTCCCCCGGCGCAAGGCCCACCGGGCGCCTCCTCCTCGACAAAGGACATGCCGAGGAGCCCGTCCCCCTACATGCCCGAGCCAACCTTCAAGGTCATGGAGCAAACGTTTGAGCTGCGGAAAGGCGGTGTGGCAAGGATCCTGGCGTCCTATGAGCTTCTTAGGGAGGAGGACGGCCTGGACAAGTTCAGGCAACACATGGGGCCACGTGCATCCGAGGTAAGACCGTAGCCTGCAGCATGTTAGTTTAGTGTAAAACAGATATTAACTAATTGTTTACCTCATATACCGCAGCTGATCAAGGCGACCGTGGATGACGTCGAGGGCATGCTCGTCGTCGAGTCCAAGTTCCTTCGCCAAGAGGTTGAGAAGGACATGGAGCTGAAGCACTTGCGCACCCAGTTGGCCGGCGCTAACGTGGCCCAAGACAACCTCCGAGCCCGGCTCAAGGTGGCAACAGACTCCATGGAGGAGAGGGCGCTCGCGCTGGCTGAGGCGCGTGACGAGGTGGAGTCCTTGAAGGCCAATGTCATCAGGACGGAAGCCAAGGTCACCAAGGTGGAGGCCCTCAAGACGAAGGTCTCAACGCTAACCTAGCGCCAGAAGGAACGGCATGAGGAGGTAAAGCGGCTGCATGAAGACACCCTGGAGGACCAAGCCGCGCAGAGGATGGTCCTGGAACTCAAGGACGAACTCGATAAGCTGAGGGAGAAGCTCTCGGCCTTCGATGACCGGTAGGACCGCGTGTAACCCATCCCACCATGTACATTCCTTGTATGTTTAATGGAAGTTGCATTCCTTTCTGCACCTTGTGCAAATTCCTGTAAAGACAAAGAACCAGAACACACAAGGCAAATGAAAATATACGAACCAAAAAACTCACGTTTGAGAAAACACGATAGAGTTCTCCTTATCCTAGCCCCCACTGTGTTCATGCCCAGGAACCTTAGTTGCGAGCCCGGGTACGGACACAGAGAAGGAGTATACACACGATACGAACATTGCCAGTTGCCTGTATTGTGTTACAGATGTAGCATCAACCGGACACTTGAACCGGCCAAGAGAGACGCCCGTGCGATGAGGATCGGCTTATAGGTGTTAGGCTCTCAAGGGGCGGGTGTCGTAGCTACACAGCGCAAGTGTTAGGCACGCAAAGGTTATCGCGTGCTGGGCAAGTGCTAAGAAAAGAGCGAACACCCGAACAACAACAAGTGTAACAAGATGCAAAGGACATGTGAGGAACGGGCCCGGGGGCCTAGATGACATTCACCAGCCTTGGTTGTACTTACAATGCAGCTCGGGCCGGCATTTTAGAAAACAGAGGCGCGAAAGAAAAATGGAAGAAAAACTACACATAGAACATGCGAAGCTGATCGATGTTCCACGTACGTGCAGGTAAGAACTCGCCCGTCCACCATAGCAAGGTGTATCGTTCCCGGGCGTGATGTCGAGGTGACCACGTATGGATTCCCTACAGGGAGTTAGCTTGTTGGCTTTAGACAAGTCCTGAACGCGACATAGGACAAGATCACCAACTTGCAAGGTCTGTGGCAGCAACAACCAAGCCGCATGCCTGCGCAGAGCCTACAGGTAAGATGTCCAGCGAATTTGGGCTTGCGAGAGCAGCCTTTAAGGAGGTCGAGGTCGAGTAACCATTCAGACTCTTGTTGACCCACGGAGAGCCCAGCCTTATTTCGACGGGAAAAATAGCCTCCGCACCATACACGAGCTAGAAAGGGGTTTCCCCTATGGCTCGACTAGACGTGGTGCGAACCAACCAAAGGACGGAAGGGAGCTCGTCTACCCATATTCGCCCGAGGTTGTTCAACTGATCAAACACCCTCTTCTTGATGCCCTGGATGATTTACCCGTTAGTGTGCTCGGTAACCCCATTGCTCTGCGGGTGAGCCACAGACGTGAAGCAAACCTTGGTGCCAAAGTCCTCACAATATTCTTGGAACAATTCATTGATGAACTGAGTCCCATTATCTGTGATCAGACGGTGGGGAATCCTGAACCTCGTGGCCATGTTATTGCGGAAAAAGCGCTCAGCTATTCGTGCCGTGATGGTGGACACCGGCTCGGCTTCGATCCACTTGGTAAATGTATTGATAGCAACAAGCAGGTACTTGCATGCCTTTCAACCCCGAGGAAACGGACCAAGGATATCGATCCCCCAACTCAAGAACGACCAAGAGAGAGGAATCGTCTATAGCGCTTGGGCAGGTAAATGTGTCCTCTAGGGATGGAACTGGAAGGCTTTACACATCACCACGATGCTCCGGGCATTAGCCAACGTGGTGGGCCAATAGCAACCCATGGGAAAGCTTTGCCGACCAAGGTTCGGAAGGAAGAGTGTGCACCACAGATCCCTCCGTGTATGCCCTTGAGGAGGTAGACTACTTCCACTTGGGAGATGCACTTGGAAAAGGATTCCAAGTGCGCCCTTATGGTAAAGGACTCCTTCCACCAGTTTGTAAGGGGAGGCTCATTATGTAAGCTGGGAACGCTCAGCTTCATCCTCAAGTTGTGTCCCATGTGCGAGGTACCGAACAAATGGCGTTGTCCAGTCTGCACCCTGCTTGAGGAGTGAGACGTCATCGCTCATCTCAGTTGCCTCGTTCGGAGACGTAACAGAGAGCTTATACAAGTTCTTGATGAGCACTCTTGCCGGAACAGATTCTCGTGAGGACCCATGTTTGGATAGTTGGTTGGCTAGGGTATTTTCCTTCCTAGGCATGTAGAGCACTTAGAAGTTCTTGAAGTACTTTTCCAACTTCCTCACCTCAACCAAGTACAGCGCCATTGAGTCATCGAAACACTGAAACTTCTTATTGACCTAGTTGACGACCAACAGTAAATCCTCTTTCACTATTAGTCGTTGGACCCTGAGCGATTTGCATGCCTAGAGCCCAGCCAAGAGGCCTTCGTACTCCGCAGCGTTGTTGGTCGCTAGGAAGTGTAATTGAACTATGTACTGGAGTTGATCTCCCTTGGGGGGAAACGAGAACAACCCCAGAACCCAAGTGTTCGTAAGTGCGCGAGCCATCAAAGTACATGGTCCAATGTTCACCCGCACGTTGTCTGGCGCCCACGGCGGGCGTCCCTGGGCACGTCCATTCCGCCACACAATCGACAAGGACTTGACTTGATCGCGGTGCGAGCAGAGAACTGAATGTTAAACTCAACCAGTTCCATTTCCTATTTAGCAATCTAATCATTAGCGTCGGGGTTTCTTAGGATCACCCCCCAACGGGAAGCTAGCGGGCACCAAAACTTAGTGCGCTTGAAAATAATGTCTGAGCTTCCTAGAGGACATGAGCAAAACATAGAGGAGCTTTTGGACCTCCGGGTAGTGCTTCTTCGGTCCGTAAAGCACCTCGCTCACGTTGTAGACTAGGCGCGGCTTCACTTTCCACGATCAAGACAGCACTCACGGCTTAGGGAGTTGCCGCTAAGTATATCAACAAAACTTCACCGAGCCGTGGTGTAGTCAACACCGGCGGATTGGATAGGTATTTCTTGAGCTCCTCGAAGGAGTTGTTAGCTTTCTCTATCCATTCGAAACCGTCGAGTTTGTGGAGAGCCTTAAAGAAAGGCAATCCGTTCTCCCTGAGCCGGGAAATGAAGCGGTTAAGGGCCGCCATAAGTCCGGTCAAGGCCTGGACCTCCCTAACGTTCAAGGGGGGCCTCATGTTTTCGATGGCTTTGATTTTTTTCGGGTTGGCTCCTATCCCAAGTGGTCTGATGGTGTAACCAAGTAGTTTGTCAGAACGAACACCGAACGTGCATTTGCCAAGTTCAACTTTATTCGATGCTTTCTGGGGTTACAGAATGTTTCCTCAAAATCCCTTATATGATCCGACTAAAAATTGATTTTGACCACTATATCATCTACGTACACCTCTAGGTTGCGTCCGATCGGGCGGGGGTACGTCCTTTGCATGAGACATTGGAACATGGCCCCAGCGTTTCGGAGACCGAAAAACATGGTCGTATAGCAAAAGGTACCAAACGGAGTGATAAAGGCAGTTTTCTCTTCATCCTCAGGAGAGATGCTTATTTGGTGATAACCAGAGTAAGCATCTAGAATACTCAAGAGAGATGACTCCATCGTCGCGTCGACCAGTTGGTTTATTCGCGGTAGCAGGAAATTGTTCTTGGAACAAGCTATGTTCAGTCTGGTGTGGTTGACACACATACGCCACTTGCCGCCCTTTTTCTTGACAATAACTAGGTTGGCTAGCCACTCAGTGTGGTCGACCTCACGAATGAAGCTGGCCTTGAGCAACTTGTCGAGCTATTCCCGGATTATCTCTTGCTTAAATTCGGAGAAGCGATGAAACTTTCATCAGACTGGCTTCTTGTCAGGCCGAACTGTAGCCTATGCTTAATAACCACCCTTGGGACACCGGGCATGTAAACGGTTCCCAAACGAACGTGTCCGTATTTTCTCAGAGGAAGGAAATGAGCTCGAGTTCCTATTTCGGGTCTAGAAGGAAGTCCCCAAATGAACGGCCATGGAGGGTTCCTCTGCGGACAGGGGCAACTCCTTGGTATCTCCTCCCAGTTGGAGGGCAACCTTGAGCTGAGCTAGCTTCTTCGACTCTTGATCCGGACCGCGCTGGGAGAGCTGCCCACGATGGCCAGGGCTTGCTCATCACAGTACAGGACGGTCTTGTGGCTACCCCATGCTGTGATCACCCCCTGAGGGCCTGGGACCTTCAAACACTAGTAAGCATGGTGTGTGACAACCATGAACTAAGCCAGCGCTGAACGACCAAGGATGGCATTGCATGCAGAAGTAAAATCGATCACCTCGAACGTGATCAACTCCGTCCTAAAGTTGGCCGGCCCTCAAAGGATGTAAAGGAGAACGATCTGGCCGACGGGCCTGATTGATTTGCCCGAGATGATCCCGTAGAAGGGCATAGCGATGTCCTTGATCTTGGAACGAGTAATCTGCATCTCGTCCAATACTTAAAATGAGATCAAGTCCAGTGCCCTCCCGCCGTCGACAAGAACATGGCCCACCCTCGTGTTACCGATGGTCGGGGCCACGACAAGCGGAAGCCTCTGGGGCTTGACCATTCCAAGGAGACAGTCAACCTTGGAGAATGTAATGGGTAACTTGGTCCACTTGAGCTGCTCCCAATCCTGGATAGACCCATCGCACTGGTTGAACAACCAGGTCCGAGCAAGGCCCTCCAGAACCATAGGCAAGTAATTTGCCATAACGACCTCATCACCGCTAGCCGCAAGAATGGTGGTGGCATACACCGAGAGGAACTTATCTGGGTTTTGGGTCCCGTTGAATCTCTCTATGTGCCCGAGCTTGAACCTCATGGGCCACACTACGGTGTGCAAGGCGTTCGAAAAGGCCCTGCAGCCATAGGTTGATGCTCGGGGATGGGCAACCTCGCCCTCCCGCAGGCCAAGCCACGAAAAGACCTTAGGCCGCAAGCGGCGTGGCGACCACACAGAACCGCTGGCCTCCCGGTACTCTCGTCGGCATTGGCCCCCATGCCCCTCTCATTGTTCCCCTAGGTGGCGCCTAGGCGCTAGGCAGTGGCGTTCCGCCCCACCTAGGGCCTAGGCAGTGGCCTAGGCGGCTAGCCCGCCTATGTAGTACAAAACAGTAAGTAGGCGGCTCAAGAGGCAGTCCTACGAGGTGTGTAGATGATAATTATATGGTTTTAAATGGTGATTAATGATTGTGTCTTGATTATGTAAAAGATTTTATTTGAAAAAAATATAATTTGTCCTCTAACATCTTAAAAACGACATATAGCACGCAAATCAGTTTGGCCGCCTAGACAGCGCCTCGCCGCACCTAGGCCCCTCCCCGCACGCCTAGCGCCTAGCGCCTTGGATAACCTTGGCCCCTCTCAGTTAGTACTGCCCTGGGAAGCACTCCGGTGCACATTGCGGCCCTGATCGGGACGAGGGTCACGGTCCCGGCCAGCAGTTCGTTCACTGCGGCGGGGCAATGCCTAGTCCCACAGACAAGAATTACCCTAGCCGCAGCTGCGGCTGGGTGCGTCGAAGAAGTCGAGACTTGAGGCGAGGCGCTTTAGGTCATCCACCACTGCCCCTTCCATGGCAACCAAGTCCATGTTGCCCGAGTTCTCTCTTATGCCCCGAACAACGGAGGCGAGCGCTTCGAGGTGCTCCTTGCTCCTAAGAAGGACGTCTAGCGGAGACGCGGGTGGATCGTGACATTGGGCCTGGGTACGGCATGACGAAGTCGGTGACCGCGGAGGGGTCTGCAGTCAGTCCCAGGCAAAAGCTCTTGCTCGGTCCCTCATCTCAGCAAACGTCTAGCCCAACGACTCATCCAGACAGCGTCGAGTAGCCGATTCCCAGCATATTAGCCGCGGCACCGGGGGATCTCTCTCTTTCTTCGGTCGCCATATTGACCTGGCGAGCTGGAACTAGGTCAAAGGGCATCATCACTGTGCCACCACAGGAAGCACTCTTGCCCAAAGAGACCATATCGCAATCCGGGATGTTGATCCCGCGATACAGCTCATCCACATCATTATCCCATCTAGCATGAGGGTATCCTAGTCAGAGGTGTCCCGGAACTGGTCTAGGAGGGGCTCGGGAATATACCCCAGTCCAGGCCATCGCGGCCGGGGAGCGGGGAGCGCGATCGCTCACCGCGTGCGAGGAAATCTTCCTCCCACTTAGTGTGTCCATCAAGGTCAGTGATCCAGGCCACCTCCCCATCGGTGTAATACCCATCATGGTCATCCATATCATCGAATACGCAGAGATCACGGGTATCACCGGAGTTCAACATCTCAGAGGAATCCTTCAGTAGAGAAGATTTACAATCCTCACGGACGGCGCCAGCTGTCGACGATTGGGAACCGGATTTCCCATCGAGCTTATTTCTCGATTGAGGAACCAGAAAGCCCTTTTCTGCCGAGGTGTGACATTTCGAGATATCGAAGACTTCTTAGTGTGAACGAGCCGAAAATGGACAAGACACAGGGATTTGTCCTAGTTCGGGCCTCTAAAGAAGGATAACAGCCCTACTCCAGCGCGAGTATATTGCAAAACGTGAGGTTACAATGTATGCTGATGAGCTTGGTGTGTCAAAACCCTATTTCAAATGATTGAAAAATAGGTAATTATAGGGTCTATCCCAACTGTCGGCTCTGAACCTCTGGGAGACGATTGCGCGCATCGTGGGCGAGAAAACCGATGGGGCGTTGCACGTGTGGTCATTGCGCAGATCGTGGGCAATAGCTCCCGCACCGTAGAAAACATGGCCACGTGGCATGCTGTAGCGCGTTGTTCTGACACGTCGATACCTGAGCAAGCAGGATCACTTCAGGCATCGTGATGTTGCCCGACTCGAGCAAAGCACGATGCTGACGTCAGGGTGAGCCAGACAACTCCATCCGGGCGGCATCTAGCCTCACCCTGGCAAGATCGCCCCAGGCAAGGACTCTGCCTGAACTGGGCCATCTTAAAAATTACATCTAAGGCACTCATCGATTTACGGAGCTATTAGGGCTAGTCTCGGCCCATAAGCCGTTAACCAATCTCTGACAAAAAAAAAACCCTTTAGATAACCATGTAACTCAACTTCTTATCCCGAGAGGTACATACATTTTCTAATTGGTTAGTCCTTAAGCATATTCCTTTCATTCTTTTCCTTATGTTTGAATAAGGACTAATTTCATTTTCAGCAAATCTCTCAAACCGAGTCCCTGATTAGTTGATCCTACCGATTTGAATGACACCTGCTTCAGACCATCTTCAATACTGGTCCTAATTTCTGATCCTATTTCACTATTCATCTCTATTCACAATCCTGGTTTACTATTTACCTCTTCAATCCTAGCCCTATTTTCTTAATCCATACATTTGTTTCTCTTATATTTTACTCAACCCTGTTTTTTACTATTCACAACCATATTTCTAAGATAATAGCGTCAGTTACGGTAAAAATATAGATTTATCATTGAAGATGCCCTCATGCATTTTGGTATAACCTACGGCTCCACACATCACAGGCCGTTCATTTTTGGAAGGCCACAGACAACTCTTTGGAAGGAACCAGGGTAGGGAGGAAGCGGATGGCTTATCATAAGTTTAATGAGCAGGTGGTATTGACAAGTCCAGCGGGCACACTAGGTGATGGTGACCGATGTTAGCTGGAAGCAAACCTGACTATAATTAATCAAATGCACTGTTCACCAGATGGTTCAAGAATCTCTCCTGAGAAGTGCACCCATTATTCCCCACATTTTTGGTGGTTTCGTGTTTTTGTGATGAAGCCGTTTTTTGTAACTAGGGTATAAATATATCTGGACCACTTGTAATTATCTCGCAGAAAACACCAACAGAATGGTCGTAAAAAAAATTTCCAACACGTCAGACGTATAGTTTTCTCAATTCACTTTGATGTAAATACTTATAAAAGAAAATTTGTCACTCTTGTTTTGTTTCCGTGCTTTGGAACAGAGCAACAGAAGGATCATTCAGGGCAGTTCGTTGGCTTGCTCTATCAGCCGAAGCCGCAACGGAACCACATGTAGCGTACTGCTCCTACTACCAGAGCATAGCCCCATACGCAACGCCAACACCGAAGCATCTTGTGTATACAGCTAATTACGACCACGCTTTCCCATGCAGGCGCAGCAGCCCGCAAAAAATCAAATCCACGTGCGATTCCTCCCATCCAACGGCAGCAGGCAGACGCAGACGCAGACGCAGACGCAGGTTCGTTTGGTGCCACCACCCGCCGCCCGCTGCCAGTCCATTTCCAGCGGTCAGCGGCGCAGCCTCAGGCCTTCCCTTCCCCCGCAAGCCAACCCCACCCTCCTCCGTGCCACCTGCCTGCGCTCGCTGAAACGCGGTTTTCTTTAGCCAGACCAAGGAATTCCTCACGCTTTACTTCACATTTAAAAGACGCGAGCAAACCACCGCCACGCCATCATCGAGAGCCACTGTGTTTGTCGTGTCCATCGCAATCGCATTCGCATCGCAGCGCCAAAGAAAAGCTTCCATCTTTGCTCTGTTCTTCTCTTCCGTTTTGCTCTGTTTTTTCGCTCCGGTCGCTGCTGGGATCGACGGGCATGGTGCACCACCACCGGGCGAGCCTCCTGGTGCAGCAGCAGAGGAAGGGCGAGGCGGGGGAGGAGCAGGAGCTCGCGCAGGAGGGCGGCAAGATGAAGGAGCTCCGGCGCCGGCTCGTTGACTACGCGTGCCACCACCGGAAGCACGGCCACGACGCGCTGCTCCGCATGCTCGCCGGCTTCGCACTCGTCTCCTGCCTCCTCCTGCTCCTCCCGGGCAACCCCTTCTCCGCCGCCATGGACGACCTGCTGCAGCTGGGGAGGACGCGGCATGAAGAGGACGCCTCGCAGGCGCCATGCGCCGCTGTGGCCAACGGCACCGTCTGCTGCGACCGCACCGCGCTCCGCACCGACGTCTGCGTCATGCGCGGGGACGTTCGCACCCAGGCCGCCTCCAACTCGCTCTTCTTGCTCGTACCCGTCAATTCCACCGCCGCCGGCCAAGCTGACGAGCACATCAGGCCCTACACCCGCAAGTGGGAGTCCAGCGTCATGAGCACCATCGACGAGCTCCGCCTTCGCACCGTGCCGGAGGGGGCCAGCGAGCCGGCGCGCTGCGACGTCCGTCACGATGCTCCCGCCGTCGTGTTCTCCACCGGGGGGTACACCGGCAACGTGTACCACGAGTTTAACGACGGCATCATACCGCTCTACATCACCGCGCACCAGTACAACAAGAAGGTGGTCTTCGTTATGCTCGAGTACCACGACTGGTGGATGACGAAGTATGGTCATATCGTCGAGCAGCTCTCCGACTACCCGCCCATCGACTTCGCCAACGACCGCCGCACGCACTGCTTCACAGAGGCCGTCGTCGGGCTGCGCATCCACGACGAGCTCGCCATCGACGACGCGCGGATGACGGGCAACCGGACCATCCGGGACTTTCGACAGATGCTCGACGACGCGTACCGTGGCCGCATCCAGACGATCATCCAAGAGGAGGAAAAGGCCGCGGCGGTGGCGGTGGCGAGGAAACGGTACCACCGCAGCAGCAAGAAGAGCCAGCGCGCCGCGGTGCTCGAGGCCGACAAGCCGCGGCTGGTGATTGTGTCCCGGAACGGGTCGCGCGCAATTGAGAACGAGGACGAACTGGTGCGCGCCGCGGCGGGCGCCGGGTTCCGCGTGGACGTGCTCCGGCCGCGGCAGGACACGGAGCTTGCCAAGATGTACCGCGCCCTGAACGCGTCCGATGTGATGGTGGGCGTGCACGGCGCGGCCATGACGCACTTCCTCTTCATGCGCCCGGGCTCCGTGTTCATCCAGGTGGTGCCGCTCGGCACCGACTGGGCCGCGGAGACCTACTACGGCGAGCCAGCGCGGCGGCTGGGCCTGCTCTACATGCCGTACAAGATCCTCCCGGCCGAGAGCACTCTGTACGGGCAGTACGCCAAGGATGACCCGGTGCTCACCGACCCGGACACGGTGAACGCCAAGGGGTGGCAGGTCACCAAGAAGGTGTACCTGGACGGCCAGAACGTGCGGCTGGACATGGCACGGTTCCGGCGCCGGCTGCGCGAGGCGTACCACCACTGGGCGGCGGCGCAGAGGGGGCGCGATCGCGTGGATTCCGGGACGGAGCAGAGGAAACCATTGTAGCATGGATGGTGTTACTGTTGAGTTTGATGACTTAGTTTTTTTTTTTTGAGGCACGGTGAATACTTTTATACTGTATAGACAAATGAAAAGGGAGTGAGAATTGCTTGCTTACATCCGGAAGAGTTTGATGGTGTGAATGGTATTGGGGCATGCCCTCGAGTCTTCAAAGTTAAGCGGAATAGAGGCGTTGCAATGTACAGTTATTGGATATAAGAAGCAAAGACAAACATAGAATTATACTGATTTCTTCGATAAACCATTTTCATTTTAAAAAAAAGGGCCACACTAACGGACCCTATCCCCTCATACGGCAATGAATGGAATAGCTCCCTACCACGCGCACACTCCTTGTTTAGTGGACATATGGAGATTACATGTGGTCCCATTATCGAGTATGTTTCATATGGTTTAATCAGGTGGCCCATCATCGAAGTATTGTTTCACGTGGTTTTATATAGTTTTAGAGGTAACCTCACTATTCAAGTATGGTTTTACATGTTGTGGTATCACGTGGTTTTATCAGGTAGGTCTTGTTTGAGTTTTTTTTTTCCTTTAGCTGCACTGTCTAGTAATTATGTAATTGTAAGGTATAGAATAACAGATTTGAAAAAAACTAAAACAGAGAACAGGGGCCATGCTATCATGAGCAGATATTGACCTGCACGATTTCGAAGATCGGATGATTTATCTAAAAGTCCTAAAAGTTTAATCACGAAAATGCACACCAGTGAAAATAGCACGCTTATGCCCCTGTACACTCATGCTCAACCACTACTCAACATCTGCGATAAAGGACAAAAGAAAAAAAATGGGAGGAAGAGAGAGAGAACGAGATTGGTGGAGGCAACGAGTGCTCAGCGCGCACACGTAGCAAGTGAGGGGGTGTTTTTTTAGGCTTATATAAAAGTTTAATCTCTCGTAACTTCGAGAATTTTTCGAGGTGGTCACGAAAGTCAGATAGCCTTGATTTTTATGATTTAGAGAACTTTTAGACATGCATACGAGATAAAAAAAAACGGATTCAAAAAGTAATAAAAAAGTCAGATAAGTCAATATTAGCCACGTCTTATCTGACTTATTTGATGACTTATCTGACTAATATTGACTTATCTAACTTTTTTATTACTTTTGAATCTGTTTTTTTATCTCGTAGAAGTGTCTAAAAGTTTCCTAAATCCTAAAAATCAAGGCTCAAGGCCATCTCAAAAAATCAAGGCTCAAGACGATCTCGAAAAATTCTCGAAGTTACGAAATAAGTCAGATTAAACCCAAAAAAACACTCCTTGAATCGGCAACAGGAGCGAGCAGAGCGTCGTTTAGCTGTACCGTTCGTTGCGCTAGGAACAAGTACCCCGTTTTCTAGCATTCCACTAAGCTTTATGGTATGACATCTGAACAAGATGAGAATGCAATGTATTATTTGAATTTTGGGAAAGCTAGCACTAAATAGTGCCGCCAGGAAAGCTAGTGGCAACATCACCAGTCATCACCAGGCAGGGAAGATAATCGAGTCCCAAGATAGAAAACTAGCACGATCTGTTCTCATATTGATCCGAGGGATCATTGTTCTTTCAGAAAAAAAAAAAGCACTACATTCATATACTATTCTAAACCGCAATGTACAAGATTTCTTCACTGAAGCATGATATGTGACATCACACAGTTCAGTTTCCAACTTCGCACGGCAGCAATTTTTTTTCAAGCAATCAATCAGCTAAAAACATGGGAATGTTACTGATGGGAACATGAGTTTCTTTAGAGAGAACGGAACGGGATGCAAGTCAACCAAAGGTATGCCCACTTGGTCCAGAGCCAATGTTTGCTCTCCTCCGGGACTAGACATACACACTCCCAGAGTTCCATCTTGGCATCATTCCAGTCTCTAATGTCCTTGCTGGACCTGACACAGGGGTCTACAATGGTGCAATTGTTACATAATACAGCAGATAATGATCTTCCGGAGGTCATCAGCAGATCGTCATCTACAGAGGTAGCTAACATGTTGATGACGAGCACTCCATTGGTCTCCAGCCACGTAGTCTTAAGGAGAAACACCAGCCATCAACAGAGAAAAAGGCTCATCAACTGCAAAAAGGGAATGCTGAATATACTGTCATCGGAGTAAAATCTTCTCTTAAAACATCTTACATTACAGTGAAGGCTGCTGTGCCATTTCTTGTGCATTCAGCTGATCTTCCGATAGTCCCCCAGGTGTGTCCGCAGGCATCTTTTGATCTGCCCAGTATTGCAGATTGCAAGATGTTTGTTCATTGTGCAAGCACATGGAATGATAGCTTTAGTTAACGCTTGTTATAGATTATGACATACACTCACCAGGTTCAAGTGACAATGGAGTTGAGGATATAATTTCTTCTTTTGCAGGTGTTGCAACCTTTGAACAAGGTCTATGAAACAGCAAATGGGCCACAATGCGATCAATTGGATTTGTGTTTGTTTCTGCTTCCTTCGCTGGAGATCTAAGATCAAGGACACGAGGATGAGTCATTGTAGAAACTTACAACAATCAAACTACTGACAGGAACTACTAGGTATCAATGCCATATGCAAAAAAGGAAGCTTGTTACTTACATGCAGAAAAAAATGGTAGATAAATAAGACATTACTTTGAGGCTTGATTTACAAGGATATGAATCACAGATCATCAATAGCTAGCTAGGGTTATGAAGGAATTTCAAAGCAACTTAGAATCCTAGGGACTGAGCATTTTCTTTATTTTTGTGGAAATCACATTCTGAATTTTATTGTTTACAAGGCTGCACATTCCAGCTACACACTTGGGCATCTTTGGAATGGATGATTTTTGCAGGAAAAAATGATTTCAAATTCCATAAGAATTGCTACTGTTGATGCATTTCAAACGTAGGATTTACTCCATCAAAATGCATAGAGGTAATGCTCCTTATGGTTTGATAGGAATTCTACAGGAAAATCTTTTGTACAAGTTTCTACATTAAAGAGTAGTTTTTGAGATTTTTCAAGTTGAGTTCAAGCTTGGCCGAGCAGAGTTTGAGGCTACCTCTAGGCTCAAGCATCAACTTAGGTCTGGCTCGAGCTTGTATCCGCCCAAATTTGGCTGTTTACAGCCTACATGGCATGCATAGCCATACAATCTTTCAGGGCATATACTTCAGCAAGATGCTTCAGTTGGGTGAGCTAAATTACAAAGGAGTACTAATAGCATCATCCAAATGCCAGGACATGCTAACACTTAATGAACCATTTGCTATGAAGCAGTGTACCTTTTTCTCCTATTAGATGTGTCATTTTCTGACACCTCATCTTCATCTTTATTACTCTTGTTAGTGCTACTCCTGTCACCAGCAATTTGTCTCTCTGATGAACTACTTGCTAAACGAAGCAAACTGTCTCGAATGCAGATCCGAGTTCTGGTATCCAACTGCACAAGGAAGAAAATATTTAGTCAATTTACCTTTCTTGAAAATACCTTCTGCAACGAAAAATTTTCCACTCAACATACGAAACATCCGTAACATTTTAAAGAAAAAAATTACCTTCCCAAGGGCATCTTGAAGCTGATAATATATTTTTTCCTCTATAAAAGGATCATCAGGAATTCCAGAACTCTTTTGAATCTCTTCATGGCCAGTTGGAATCAGCTCCGGTGAGAAAACCTTATTTGCACTTTCATCTATGATGGTTGAACTCGCTAAGGAATCTGGATTTTTGTTCCTTGGGGAGTATGCTTGAGGTACCATGGTGTCGCTGCCAGAACCATCTTGACCAAATTGTAGTTGCTGCTGTTGAATAGCTATCAGAGCTTGCATTTGCTGCCGGCGCCTAAGCTTTTCAATCTTTTCTTGGGGTGTCATCATCAAAGGCCTCGATGGCTTATCTTGTGATGACTTCTCTGTGGAACTCGAATGCTTTGGGGAATCTGTTGAAGTTCGGTAACTTACAGCAGCTGGCTTTGTCTGATGGCCTTCAGCCTGGATGTTCGATACTAAAGGAATGGTATGAAATGAGTATGCAGTATATCCATAGCCAGGGAAGATAAATTGATTAGCATGCTGAAGCTGCCCCATATTCTTGCTGTCATGGAACAGTGTATATTGAGAAGTCTGAATAGGCTGCACAGGGACTTTGGTCAATGAATGCAAACTGTCTGGTGGATGCTGTCCTTGGTTCTGGGTGACACCACTTGTATTGTTGGATGTTTTACTTTTGCTTCTTTCATCTGGTTTTCTCCGTGACCTCACTGGCCTCTTCTGCATAGAGTAGAATATTTACATTATGCCAGGAAGAACCAAGTAACTCCTTTGTATATGATGTAACAATGTGCTAATCAAGATTAGCAATTTTCAACTGCAACTAAAATCAGAGGCTACAAAATTGGCATTACAGTGAAAGAAAAAGGCTCATAGAAAAGTCAGTTTCCAAAAGAAAATGATAAAAAGAGCGGCATAAATGATCTAGAGAGCATTATCAGATCAAAACGATTGAACAGAGCAACATCCATTACAGCCAGGGCATATATTGAGCTTTCTTTTGCTGACTAAGACTTCTTCCTGTCCCTAATTTACTCTGGAACACCAAGACTGGAACTTGCGCTTACAACAACACATTCATTTGCCTAAAATTATCAGAAAGAGCCTTGTGCTCTTTTCAAATCAAATCAGTTCAAACAGATCAGGAATTAAAAACACACTAGTCAAGAACTTGATTTGTAAGAAAAAAGTAAATTACGTAGAAATAAATGAGGTGCTTAAAACTCATTATCCCAAATGATGAGCACTCTTTTATGTGTTGTAATACATTTTTATGATGGATGGAAACAATGCAAATAAGGTACCTCGGAAAATAAATTAGAATTCCAGTTAATCATAGAAGTTGGTAGATGAATTTCATTTACAAAATCTAACAGGATGCATCACATGATTGACTACCTCCTTTGAGGACTGGCTTGGTTTTCCAGAATATTCACTACTCAGATGATTTTTATGATCAGCTTGCTCTCCAGATTTAGCAATAGCATCTGCTGCCTGCCAAAGGTGGGTAACAAGAGCAGCAAAGAATTAATTGCTAAGTATGTCAACATATGTATATGCATTTAGGTACCTTGTTTTTTTGTTTGGCAATTCCACCAGAAGTTTCATTAATCCGAAGCGAAGAAGATCCATGTTCAGAAGATTGTTGTTTATTCAATGGTATATTCTGTACAATCACCAAGTAAATCATATAGATGAGAAAAAGCACAGTAGTACAGAAAGAAATGAAAAATTTGCAGTGCAAGATTCAAGTACTGTTTCCACATACTGGTATGGGGATTGATTGTACAGTACTATCCATCACATCTGAAGATGTGGAGAGAAAATCACTGCCATTGGCAACCATTTCATTACCAAATATGGAGTCACTGTTGCTGCAAAATGACATCATGTTACATGGATAGCAATGCTCAACCAAATATCAGAGCCTGATTGATGACTTGTAGATTTTGAGGTAAGAAACAGATTGGACTCAAAATTACCTAAACAAGCGGTCAAAATCATCAAAATCTCCAATATTACCCCAGTCGCAGTCAAGGAAACTGTTACTTTTTTCTTCATGGTCATTACCAAACACTTCAGGTTCACCATCCAGCTGCACTGTATATGAGTTAACAAAAGCTATATAATTTTGTTACTCGGAAAGTACAAAAAGATTACCATGCGACAGAAAACCAATTGGATGAAACAAACCTGTTGTGTTTCCTGTGACTTTCTGTAAACTAGGCGCAGAAGTGAAATCCAAATATGTGGATGCTATGTTATCATCACTATAGTTTCTATCAAGTGTTGCATTCAAAGAAGGCAGGTCAGGCCAGGATTCCATGTCAAGTCGTGTAGCTGAATAATGTCCAGTATCCTGAGTGGCAGGCTGCTTTTCCAAACCCGGAAATTCAGTTTGACCACCTGAAGTACGTTCAGTAAGGCCAACAATAGTAGCTGCTGCTTCATCATTCTTCTTCTGGTCTCCAACACTGACTATTGTACTATCTTCTGTATCATTGGGGTAAGGCACAATATGGTCTTCACTCTCGTTGAATTCAGCCCATATTGTTTCCCCTACCTGCGTTTCAAAAGCAAAGAATAAGATCTTCTAAAATCATACTGAGATCTTCTCCAAAAAAATTCATGGTTAAGAAAATTAAGCAGTGCTTTATTCAACACAATTGCTTTGAAAACCACAACTTAAATTCTAACACATAGCACATTGACGTGAATATATCATTCAACAGACAGTGAAGAATTCTTTTATAAAAAAATGAATTAAAGAATGTGAAAAACTTTCAAATATAATAAATGCATGTAATCCAGAGTGTAAAATTCAGTCCATAATTTTCCATTTTATAATCACAGTGATATACAAAAATTATAAAAATATACACCATCCAAAACGCCATAAAGAAACTACTAAGCATGGTATTCTTAATGATAAACATAATCCATTTTCCAAGAACCGAGAAAATCACCAACCTACAATATGGCTGGACCAAGGCCCAAAGAGCGGCCTGCTATCAAAATGTTTAGTACACCAAAATGATTAAGATCCAACAGAAAAGAAAGGTTTCCTCTCTAATAATGATTTTCCAGCGTAGTTCACTTCTGCAGCATTCATTAAACCCATCACACCCAGAAAAACTATATTTCCCCGGTTCATTACATTATTCTGTTCAAATGACCAATGCTAGCAATATCCTAGAAGCCAGATTCCAGCACTCCAGCACACGTGCAAAAATATTTCCTCGGTTTTTTACCCTCCGGAGTCCGGAGGAGCATCTGTCGCAGCTTTCTTGAACTGTTTGACGCAGTAGGCAATTTTACTGGCTAGTCGCGGTCATCACGGGAGAGCTGCTACAAAACCATGCTTGCTAACACACTTGCTCTGCTGCGCACACGCCCTCGGACTCCATGGAAAGCATCTTGTCCTCCTCGCCGCTACCGCCCCAACGGCCCACTTTCAATTATTCCCCAACTTCCAGCACTTAAACCCTCCAAAACCGGAAACAGAAGAAGAACAACATCCCCTTACCGCACCACAACATCTAAGCCAAGAGCGCGGCATACAGGACACGGAATCCCACGGCGAATCACCAAACCGGAGCAGATCCAGCCGTGCAACAAGAGCAAAAGATTAGGACATGAAGGAAGGAGAGAGGACGGGGTTCCTCGGCGGCGCACCTGCTGCTGGTCGTCGTTCCAGTCGAACATCCTCCTCAGGTAGCGGCCGCCGTCGCGGGAGCTACACCCGAACGAGAGCCTGATTCGCGCTGCCTCCCGGGCGCCACCGGTCGCATCTCCAGCCACGAAGAAGAGAGAAAGAGAAGGAGAAAAAAAAAATCCCCAATTCGCCGACGCGGCGCTTCTTCTCCTTCTCCTTCTCCTTCGCTGTGTTGTTGTCTTGTGCTTTCTCCTCTCGTCTCCGCCTCTCTCCAGTCTCCACCCACCGAGAGATGGGAGTCCAGGGAGGAGCAGACGCGTGGCGGGCGGCGATTGGGCGGGCTGTGGGGAATGGGGCGTGGGAGGGCCACGTGTGCGGGGGGCGCATCTCGGTTAGTGGCGGAGAGGGCTCGATCAAATGCCGCACGCTGATTGGCTGCGGGAGGGTTAGCGGGTTGACGGGTTGGCCGGCAGGACAGTGGGCTGGGCCGGATGGTGGTTGTCGCTTTCGCCGTCTCGTGGTTGTGGGGGCGGGCCGCCACGGGCAACACGTGGGGCAGGGTCTGGTCGGCCGGAGACAGCACGGAATGATGGAATCGCCCTTATCCATAACCGGGACCTGTTAACCAGATTAGATTGGAGATTAGTGCTTTGACTGCTCACCTCTCATACATCACATTATCATAGCACTTGCTTACGGGAGGGGCGCTCGGCTCGGACACCCGAGCGCGCGTTTTATATGCAGCATATTTAAGTCTACTAAAAGTTGCGACAAGTAGAAGAGCATCTCTAGTAGAGCCTTTAATTTATATTTAAAGTCCTTCGTCTTTTAGTAAAGTTTCTATTTTAGATTCTAAATTTAGATTTTCTCTCTCCCAGCCTTCGGAGGCTTTCTGTATCAATCTATATAGTTTTTCTGAATAGAGGTTTTGCTAGAGAGAATAGAAATATAGAGAACAAATAATGATTTAGAGAGGGTGTATAGAAACCCGATTTTAGACAGATGCTCTAAGAGTAACTTCAGTCGCTTACTCTATACTCAAAACTCTTTATACATCCTTAAAAAGATTCTCTACATGTCTACCATCTCGAGCAATACTCTCTAAATCACACACTAATATAAATGATAGAGAGGAGAGAAAATCATAATACTAATTATTTTTAAAATAGAGATTGTCTCTCCAGAGACAGATTTACACCCTCGTTAGACAGCATGAGCTATTTAAGCTTCGGGGCTTTCATGAGCACTAGATTGATGAACCAAAACTGTCATCGGCTTAGATATTCATGGAGCTTTTCTTATAAAAATGAAAGTATAACCCCCGTGCTTTGCCAATCAGGGATGCACACAGGCATTATACGACCAAAAGCTAAACGCTTATTACAGAGAAAAAACTCAAAACAAAATCGATATGACAAACAAATTGTCACACTGAGACGAGCAAAAAAACAAATAAATTGTCCTCCATCTTAGAACAAGCTGTGGGCTCCGGTTTCGAAGAATAAATTTCAGAACCCATATTTGTGCACATAGCGTTAGATCAGGATCATTCTAACACCGCACATAAATATTTTATTAAGCTGGGATCAAACGAGCCATTCTTAACAGGATATATTACATATAAAACAAAAGTCCTATCTAAAGTTTAGGATGTCCGCCAGGTTGGCCCTGTTATTACAAACGGAAATCTAAAACTACCTTTGGACAACTAAACAGAAGCGGAAGTAGCGGGTCGGCAACAGATAAGTGACTGGAGGTGACCTTTAGTCGTCGTCTGGTCCTTCTTCTTCTAATCCGTCATCTCCACTAAAATAGTCGTATGGATCCTCCTCGTTATCCTCTTCACCTAAAATGTGAGTGGGTGCGAGTGTGAGCGCATTCAACCGCGCTCGCAAACCAAAATTTTGTTGGATGCAATTAAGAGATGCAAGGCCAACTTTGGTGGGGCCCTAGATATATTTTGTTTGCTGTAAATCATGCTATAAAACTTTTAGAGTTGAAAACCCTAACATATAGCATTTCCAAAATCAAAGACGTATTAGGCCATATATGTATGCCAAATATTTTAGATAGCATCAAAATGGCGACATCTCCATAATCGGCAGCCTAGCTCCCATTGCCATGGCGAGCTTTCTCTGATACTAGGGCGAATCTGTGCCCATACTACAACTGGCGCACGATTCCCATCTTCTGGCGAACCCGTGCCCATACAACAACTGACGCACGTTTCCTAGGCAGTGGCGGTGGACTCACCCTCTTCGCCAAGAGGCATGATCCCCTTGAGCTCAACTAAGGCCTGGATCCTCAGATCCGATCAATAAATTCTCGAATGATTAGCGATTATGTTCACACTCAGGGTATGCAAATACCCGAGTGTATAGATTGTTTCTTCGGCTTGTCGAGTGCAAGGAATACTCCGGAACGGGGCTTGACACATTCCCATAACCATGTACTCGAGATATTCACCAGATTAGATTGTCCAACATGAAGCCATTCAGATGCTTCAGTGTCGTAATCTTAATCCGAGGAATGTAACTCTGTCGTGGTACACGTCATGCAAATGATGGGACCGTACCTTAGAGGTACCTGCTCCACATACGGTGTTCGTCGGGATCAATTAGTATCGTTGATAGCAGGCTATACCGTTGCACTTGCACCGTTGATAGCGGACTATGCAGTTACTTGGATTGACCCGTCATCCTAAGACCGTACCGTTGACAGCTAAGAAAGTGGTCCATGGACTCTAGACTTAAGCAGGTCTAAGCCATGTTTAAAGGCTTACTAGCCATAAAGTTTAGTTTTCTAAACCTTAGGTTATCAAAGGATAAGATAGGAAAAGTTAATTTATTATACTTATTATATAGGTTTTGGGGTGAGAAATTTCTATTTTTAATTAGAATTTAAATTTTAAGTAGCTTTATACGTCTGTATATTTTTACCCTTTTTAATCAATTTATTTTTAGTGTATATATATATATATACTACCTTTAAGTATTTTCCTATATTACTTAGTTTATCTAGTTTTCAATTTTTATAGATATAAATTCTACTGTAAATCCCTAAATTTTATTTTTATTAAGTTCCTTGAACTTTGTAGTATTTTATAGAATTTTTGCATAATTTTTGGAGGACATTGAGTATTTTTAGAAATTACAAAGCAATATATAGATTTCTTTTATTTACTAAAAGGGTTAAAGTCTTTGAAACAGTAACGGGCTTAATCCGTTTCCGCTTCGGGTTGATTCCTCACATGAAAAAGAGGCCGAGGTCGAACGGCCCATGGGCGAGACACGAGGCGGCCCCTGGCGCGTTAGCGTGTCGGCCGACCAGTGGGCTCCATCGGGTGGCGACGGCAAGATCGATCGTGGGCGGGGTCCACGGTCGAGATCGAACGCGTCGGTGGAGGCACACTTCACCCATGCGTCTTCCGTATGGGAAGGCGGCTCTGACGGGGAGGCGCGGTCACTTGACCTGACGGATGGGTCCTTGGGCCCACCTGTCGGTCTCGGGTGAGAGGGAGTAGCGGGATTTTTAAATCCCGCGCACTGTTGTGCTGGGGCCCGTCTCGCAGTGAGAGAGGGGAGACGCCGTGCCGGCGTTCACCTGCCGCCTCTCCTGGCCGAACTCCGGCGAACACTCCAGTGTCGGTTCTAGGGCGCTAGGGGGCCGATCTCAAGTGCTTTATGTGTCCTACGGGTCTAGGGCACCTAGGCGCAGGTTGTCCCGCCGGGGATTTGGCCGGCGGCGAGCTGAGACGGCGACGCCATGGCCGGAGCGGCCCTAAGCTACAGCTTAGTGATGCTAAGTCAATTCTAGGTGTATTCTAGCTTGAATTTTGAGTGCGGAAGCATCGGGGAACTATAGGAAAGCTTACCCGAAGCTTGATTGGGGTTGAGACGGTCTGGGTTGGGCGGCGAGGCCGAATGCGGAGTGAGGAGGCTTCGTCGGCGGCCTTCCTTTATGACCGAAAGCTCAAACTCGCCCCCGGGGAAGGTGGGCGACGACTTGGGGATGCTTCAGCTCGAAGATGGGAGCTCGAGCAGCTACGGCTCGCGGAATTCGTGAAGGGGGTGAAACGGACCGAGATGGAGAAAACGGCAAAAGAGGGCGTTGAGCTCCCTTTTATAGGGTCGTCGGTGTGGCTAGGGGTAAACTAGACCTTCAGGCGACGAGGATTCCACTGGAAATTCACCCTCCCGGGGTGGATTTGACCGAGATTACACCCGAGGCAACCCTATTACAGCGGCGAAGCAAAACCCGCCATCGGGTTCACCGTGATGATGGCGCGAAGGGTGAGGTGGCGCGGCGTGGCGGCTCCCCTATGTTGACTTATCAGCATGGGTCGGACTGGACCGGACGACACCGGCGGACTCGGCCGGTTGGGCGCGCCGGTGAGCGAGACTGAGCCAGAGGAGGAAGAAGGAGGCACGCCGGTTGGGCCTGGCTGGGCCGGTCCGGCCTGGGCTGTGGCTGTGGCTGGCCCAGCTCGGCCTAGGGGGAAAAAAGAGAGAAAATAAAAGAAAAGAAAAGGGAATAGATGGGATACTAGGCCCATTAGGGGAAATTTAATAAATTTTCCAAAGTTTAAAATTTGTTAAGCTTTATGCCATTTAGTTTTCTGTTAATATCCTTATTAGAGGAAATTTTCTTTTTGCTAATAATTTGTTTTATCTTTATTTTTCCTATGTGTTTATTTTAGAAATTCTAAACTCTTACCCATTCCTCAATTATTTATAGGATAAATATAATTTATTTATACATTTTTAATGCTTTAGGTTTATTTCTTGTTTATGGTCTTTTATATTTTCTTTTATTAATTATTTATTTTTTATTTCTAAAAATTGGGGTGTTACAAAGCCTACCCTCCATAAAAGAATCTTGTCCTCGAGATTACTAACCTTGGAGTAAATAAGAAAGGGTATTTCTCTCGGAGTTGATCTTCGGGCTCCCAGGAGAGCTGGTCTCCGGTCTGATGACTCCATAATACCTTGCATAGTCGGATAGTTTTGTGTCTGGTTTGTTTTTCTTGGATATCGAGGATTTGCACCGGATGCTTAGGAAGAACAGGTTCTATCTGTTTTGAAATTTCTTCAGTTTCTAGTGGAGGTGCATGCTCTTCTAGTTGTCGTATGCATTTTCTGAGTTGGGATACATGGAATACATCATGTATCCTACCTAGTTCAGCTGGTAGATTTATCTGGTAAGCTGATTGGCCTTTGCGGTCTATAATTTGATATGGTCCAATATAACGTGGGGCAAGTTTTCCTTTAACTTGAAATCTCTGAACTCCTCGAAGTGGGGAAACTTTGAGGTATACCCAATCGCCAATATCAAAACTTAGTTCTCTGCGTCGACGATTGGCATAACTTTTCTGTCGTGATTGGGCAGCTAACAATCTTTCCTTTATTATCTTGACTTTTTCTTCTGCATTTTGCAAAATCTCTATTCCAAATACTCTTCCTTCTCCAGTTTCTGACCAAGACAAAAGGGGTTCGACATCTTCGTCCATATAGGTCTTCAAAAGGTGACATTTTCAAGCTAGCCTGATAACTATTATTATATGCGAATTCTGCATAGGGTAGGCATGTGCTCCAATCCTCAGAGAATTCTAAAGCACAAGCTCTTAGCATATCCTCCAGTATTTGATTTACTCTTTCAGTTTGTCCGTCTGTTTGAGGATGATAGGCAATACTAAAGGTTAGATTTGTTCCTAGAGCAGTATGTAGTTTTTCCAAAAATTGGGAGGTGAATTGACTGCCTCTATCAGAAACTATTATTTTGGGCACTCCATGTAGGCACACTATTCTGGCCATATATAATTCTGCTAACTTGCTACCTTTATAGGTAGTCCGGACTGGTATGAAATGGGTCACTTTAGTCAATCTATCAATTATTACCCATATTGAATCATATCCAGTTCTGGTGCGAGGTAATTCTAGTATAAAATCCATGGTTACCTCTTCCCATTTCCATTTTGGTATTTCCAATGGTTGTAACAATCCGGCAGGCTCTTGATGTTCAGCTTTTATTTGCTGACAAATGTGACATTTGGCTACAAATTCAGCCACATCTATTTTCATACGGGGCCACCAAAATTGGGCTTTGATATCCTGATACATTTTGGTGCTGCCCGGATGAATAGTATACGGAGTTTCATGAGCTTCTCTCAAGATTTGTTCTTTAAGATCTAAATCATGAGGAACAAATATCCGCTTTCCGAACCAAAGGACTCCTTGATTGTCTTGTAGAAACCTTGATCCTTTATCCTTTAATATCATTTTTTTCGTCCGTTCAGAACTTGGATGTCCTTTCTGCTTTTTTTTTATTTGATCTATTAGGGTGGATTGCAACATTAATGTTCCAACCGTTCCTTGGTTTACAAGACTCATATTCATTTGATAAAATTCTTTAGTCAGGGGTATGGGTATTTGCCATTTATTCAGGACATTGCATTGTGGCTGTCGGCTTAAAACATCAGCTACAACATTAGCTTTGCCTGGATGGTAATAGACAGTCAACTTATAATCCTTAATAAGTTCCAGCCATCGGCGTTGGCGCTGATTTAACTCAGGCTGAGAAATATGTACTTTAAGCTTTTATGGTCGGTATAAATTTTGCAATGAATACCGACTAAGCAGTGTCTCCAGAGTTTGAGAGCATGAACAACAGCAGCTAATTCCAGATCATGGGTTGGGTAATTTTCTTCATGCTTCCGAAGTTGTCTAGAGGCGTAGGAGACTACTTTTCCATTTTGCATCAATACACATCCAATCCCTTGTTTTGATGCATCACAATAAATTTCAAATTCTTGGGTAATATCAGGTGTTGCTAAGACTGGGGCTGAAGTTAATTTAGTTTTGAGCTCTTGAAAACTCTTCTCTGTGTCTTCAGTCCATTCAAACTTCTTATCTTTCTGAAGTAATTGAGTCATTGGCTTTGCAATCTTGGAAAAACCTTCTATGAATCTTCGGTGGTATCCAACTAATCCCAAAAAGCTTCTGACTTCTGTCACTGATATTGGAGATTTCCAATTGGTAATAGCTACTACTTTGGCGGGATCCACTTTTATTCCTTCTGCTGATATATTATGTCTTAGGAAACTAATCTCGCTTAGCCAAAAGTCACACTTACTATATTTAGCATATAGCCGACCGTGTTCTCGTAGCTTTTGCAAGACTAGATGTAAATGCTGGGCATGTTCTTCAGCACTTCGAGAATAGATGAGTATATCATCAATGAATACTACCACAAATTTATCCAGATATTCCATAAGGACTTTATTCATTATGTTCATAAAGTAGGCAGGGGCATTGGTCAATCCAAATGACATAACAGTGAATTCATAAAGTCCATATCTGGTAGTGAAAGCAGTCTTTGAAATATCTTTCTCACTAATTTTAACTTGGTGGTAGCCTGAACGAAGATCTATTTTGGAGAAATGAGTAGCCCCTTTAAGTTGGTCAAATAAGTCATTGATCCTGGGCAAAGGATACATATTTTTAACGGTCACATCGTTCAAGGCTCTATAATCCATTACCAATCTTTTAGTTCCATCTTTCTTTTCAACAAACATAGCAGGGGAACCCCAAGGAGAAGAACTAGGACGAATAAAACCTTTAGCTTCCAATTCAGCTAGTTGTTTCTTTAGTTCTTCCAGTTCTAAGGCATTCATCCGATAATAATTTTTGGAAATTGGAGTTGTTCCAAGTATAAGATTTATGACAAATTCCACATCTCGATCTGGGGGCATTCCTGGTAATTCTTTAGGGAAGACATCAGGATAATCTCGGATCACCGGAACTTCTTCCTTAGGAATTTCTCTTATGGAATTTGCGAATGGTTCACTAGATTTTGGGGTGTCTACTTGGATTTTGGCCTGATCATACGGCCATTTATTAATAGTTATAGTTCGATTAGCACAGTCAATCATTCCTTCTTGTTTGGTTAACCAATCCATTCCTAGAATTATATCTATGGTTTGTGTGGGTAGGATTAACAGATTAGCTTTTAGAGGTATCCAATCTAAGATTAAGTATACTTCTAGACATGCTTGGGTAGCTAACAAGGATCCTCCGGGAGATGATAAAAGCATTGGTTTCTTTATTGTAAATCTAGGTAAATGTTTCTTATCTGCTATATTTTTAGATATAAACGAATGCGAAGCTCCAGAATCGAAAAGTATTTTAACGGGGCTTAAGGTAAGAGAAAAGGTACCCATTAAGACTCCATTGGCTTTACGGGCTTCCTCCTCCATGATGTGATTAACTCGACCACGCCCTTAGACTGTTGATGCCGTCCATGGCATGCGAGTTCCTCGAGCTGCTCCTTTCTGACCAACATTGGATGGTTGAACTCCTTGGTTCTGAGTAGTTGTTGTATTAAGACGAGTAGCTCTCTCAGGGCATGTATTGGCAAAATGCCCTGGTTTTTCACAATAATAACATGTAAAGTTGGGAGTACTTCCCATGTTTCTTTGGCCTATTACTGCGGCCGGGGAGCTTCTGGGTGGAAATCCCATGGGGCATGACCTTTCATTGACGACAAAAATTGGGCCTCCATTGGTTTGCTGCAGGTGTCGAAGGTTTGAAGGGCTTTCGTTGACTGGTACTAGAACCCTTCTGAGCAATCCATTTTCTTTTTCGAAAATTTTCTAGGCCCTTTTTCTCATTTTCCAGTATAAGGGCTTTATTAACCACGTGTTGGAAACTTGGAAAATCATGAGCACTTAGTTGGTATTTTAATTCAGGATGGAGACCATCTTGGAACTTCTCAATTTTGTCTTCATCATCCTCTACATCTTTAATAGCATAGCGGGCAAGGTGAGTAAACTTGGTTAGGTATTCAGTCACAGTCAGGGTTCCTTGTTTTAGTTCCTTAAATTCAGCTTTCTTCATCTTCATTATTCCCTTTGGGATGAATGCACTGCGAAAGGCTTTAACAAATTCATCCCAAGGGATTCCTGCTAGTGGGGCTTCTTCTTCTGGCATGCCCCAGTTTAGGGCATCATTTTGAACATTATTATTTTGGTTGTTTTGAACAACTCCTTGATTTTCATGTTGTTCTTAATCTTCATTATCTGTTTCTTCAGCATCTTCTCCCTCTTCCTTAGCTTCTTCTTCGGACTCTTCCTCTTCCTTCTCTTTTGTTCTAGTGGCCATATAGTTGTCCCACCAGCTAGCTGCTGCTACTTCCAGAAGATGAGTAGCAAAAAGTACTTTATCTTCTTCACGGATCCTTACCAGTGCTAACTTCTTTTCGATAGTACGGAGCCAATCGTCTGCTTCCAAAGGTTCCGTTGCTTGAGAAAATGTAGGGGGGTTTGTTCGAAGGAAGTCTCCCAGTTTAGATCCATTTCCACCAGGATTCCCTATCTGGTGAGTTACTAAGGCTTGGAGTAGTCGAGTTTGGTGAGCCATTACATCTGCCATAGTTGGATGAACTGGACGGGGAGGAGGTATTGGGTTTCGGGGACGGCCTCTTCCTCTACCTTCTGCCTCATGGCGGCGAGGACGAACACCGGCATTAACCCTAACTGTTTTACGAGGTGCCATCTGAGAAATAGGAAGATGAGACCTTATTATTTTACTTATTATGATAAATAGTTATATATACTTATACCTTAATCACATAGCTTACTCTTTGCAATCTCATAAACATGGAAGAAATTGAAAAAGAAAACCATCACACGTATATAAGGGGGTATCAAATGTAGCATAGGATCGGAGTACAAAATCGATCACTGACTAACCATGAAAACCTAATCTCAAACCGCGAGGTATCAACACTCGCCTGAGTGTCGAAGAAGAGGCGTAGCAGGACGTCCGCAACGAGTGGGACCCAAGTCGTGTGGTCTACGTATGGCTTGAGGGGGGCGCTTGGAGTCAGGTGCAGGCGAGAGCAGATGACAAGTAGCAAACTAAAAGCAAGGAGTCAGCTGAGCGAGGACAGAGAACTGTAAAGGAAGGCAACAGGCAATGCAGAACCAGAACTGCGTGAGTACAGTGAACCGGCAAGTGCAGAGTACGGTACTGTCATGGCCGTGGCGCCTAACGCGTGCCGTGCGCGTTAACATTTGTCAGCAAGATCGACTGGGTACGGAACAGGTGATGCAGTTAGGTCAGCGGTTTTGTAGGTAGGCATCGTGGTATGGATCGTGGACATGACGTGGACGAGATCATGGACATGGACATGCATGAACTGCAGAGAAACAGTCAGCATCCAAAGCGGCGCGCAAAGAAGATGAGAGACTTTGTAGTACCGGTCCTAGAAAAGTACTGTCCTACATATGCCGAGGGTTATAACGGCGGCTTATGAGATCTACGCCACAGGTGGAAAAGAATATCCCCGACGTACCAGACTCCAACATGGGTACTGTTAGGCCATCATCGCAACAGGCAAGCCATTGGTTGCCTCAGTCGGTATTTCATGGCTAGCGCCTGCGACAAAAGTAGTACGCTCATGCCATTGAGTAGTTTGGGTCGTGGGTGCAAGTGCAAAAAGTTGGTACCGTCGAGTGCCAAAAATTACCTACAAAAGCCAAAAATACATCGCAAAAGGTGTAGCCTAACGTCTGCACTGCTCGAGTGCCAACAACCTACATCCTCGAAGCATGAAGCGGAGGAAAGGTGCTATGAAGCATGCGGGAAGGCGGAAAACCTAACTCCTCAAGCCCTCGGGAGGGTATGAAGCATGCGAGGTGCGGGTGGTCTCGTAGTCTAAAACTGTGATCCCTACGGCGCATATTAAACCACCAGATATTTTCGATAAGTAAAGCAGCATCCACAAATAGAAATAAAATAAATCTTATTTAATTAGAATATTTCCACAAGTATATATGTTTAATATTATTATATGTTTGTTTATATATAATACTTTACAAGATTTTAGATTATTAATATCTTAAATTTTAGATTTTTAAATTATCGTCCAGGCTACCACGAGGCCACGAGGCTGTACGCGACACGGGCTTTTCAGAGTTTGATAGCCCCAAGAAGAATAAATTGTAACCTTGAACATAAGCGCGCTTGCAATCAACACGCATGATACAGCATACCGCGACATGTTAGCTTTCTTTGTGGGATTAATCATAATAAACATCCTATATCATCGTCAAAGTCTTATATGTCGAGGCGGTTGCCGCCTACACAAACGAAAAAACTTTTTACAACTAAAGTTTGAGCGCTCGAAGTGCAGCGAGACGCAGCACAACAGGATCGAGTCGAATCTTTCTTCTAATAAATACACGACCTTAATGCGGTAGTTATTCAATTATGAACTAAAATCTTGAGTTAAGGGTAGCAAGCGTAAATTAGCAGCTTTCAAGATATTATGAATCAAAATCTTGATTAGCAATAATTAAGAGAATTAGGAAGGCCCTAGGGCCCTATATATTTTGTTTCTTTGTATCAATGCTGCTTGTTTGTCAGAAATCACTTAGCTTTAAAACTTTTAGAAAACCTCATATAGCATTTCCAAATCAAAAGTGGCCAGCCATGGCCAGCTATGGGCCATGCCAAATATTTTAGATAGCATCAAAATCAGCTCACCCGTCGATCCTTATGCCAGCGGACTTTCTAATTGAAGCGAATATTCGCGAATGGCCATCCCCCAACGGTCCCGCAAGTGATTCTTTCTCCGTTGCGTCACGACCGTGTCGAAGTGTGGCCCTGGACCACTGCGCTGCATGAGCTCCCCTTGAATTCACCGCTCATCAATCAATAAATTCAAATGATTAGCGATGTTCTACTCGTTGTGGGTAATGGAATTTGTATGCTCGCTCGTGCAAGTCGGAGTGCGAAGTGGACTCCCCAACGCTTGACACATTCGTATAACCATGTAGAGATATTCACCCAGGGATTGAACATTGTCCAACATGAAGGGAAATCGATGTAAGATGCTTAATCGGAGGAGAAGGTCGTAATCTTGGTACAGAAATGATAACACGATACCCACATTTTAGCTGTGTTTTAGTAGTTTCCGCCACTGCTCCAATTACGGAATTATTTGGTTATCCGATCACTTGAGGCAAAGGGCAGGTTATGCGGATGCTATACGATTGTATTGCGTCATACCATGCCGTAGCAGTTGAGTTGTGACAAATGCAGATTGTGCTAGAAAGAAGTCCATGGACTCTAGACAGAATAAGCTATGTTTAAAGGCTTACTAGCCATAAAGTTTAGTTTTCTAAACCTTGGTTATCAAAGGATAAGATAGTTAATTTATTATACTTATTATATAGGTTTTAGTGAGAAAATATTTTAATTAGAATTTAAATTTTAAGTAGCTTTATAATCTATGATATAGAGATATTACCTTTTTTAATCAATTTATTTTATATATATATATATAACACATTTAAGTATTTTCCTATTTGGTTTATTACTTATTTTATCTAGTTTTCAATTTTTATAGATATAAATTCTATCCTCAGAATTTTATTTTTTTAAGTTCCTTGAACTTTGTAGTATTTTATAGAATTTTGCAAATTTTTGGAGGACATTTAGTATTTTTAGAAACAAAAGCAATATATAGATTTCTTATTTACTAAAAAGTTAAGCTAGGCACTAAAAGGAAGGCAGAGGCGCTAAAAGAGGCCGAGAGCCCGATGCGGGCACATACGAGACGGCCCATCGACTACGGCCATCTTACATAGGCGGACTACACTAAAGAAACTGACTAGATCTACGCCGACAAAGAAACCGCAGCCGGACCATCAGCTCGGCTCGAGTAGCACTCTGAGTGGCGTCTTAATCCAGGAGGTCTCGCGGACGAATCCTTGCAGGTGGGTTCTCTGGGTCCTGACTCCAGTAGGCGCGTCAAGTCCTGTGCCTGCCCACCTGCGTCGACGACATAGGGGAATGGGAGATAATCCGTTTGGTCGTTCCACTTCCATGGGAACCATGTCCGGCTCATCTACACTGCCAACCCCCTGCGCGTCGATCTTAGCCGCGTTGTGATAGTGGGCGTTTTTACAGTCCTAAGACCGAGATCACGCACTCCGAAGGCGGCGTCCGTGGCCGCTAGGCGGCGAATAGAGCACGGCCGCCATCGCTTAGATCATACGAGTTTACAAAGCTCGTCTTCAAGCTGGCGGCCGAAGTGAAAAGGCTCTGTGGGCGGTCCAAGAAGTCAGTATGGGAAGCTAAGGCACACTGCAGTGACAGAAGCGCCGGCAGTCTCGAAGCCTAAGGAGTAAGCCGCGACCTTGAGCGGGGCGGTGGGGCAAGGCTAGCGAAGGTCCGAGAGGACCAAAATAAGTATGCTCTGACTCAGGAAGGCTAGAGGCAGGGTCGCCGGTTGGGGTGCAGCTAGAGAAGCCTCCTTTTATAAGACATAATGCGGGTCTCGTGAGCTTCTTGAGCGTCGTTGGATCTACCGTACCCACAAGGCTGTGATGTCAACGCTGTGGTGGTCGCGTATACCGCAGTCGGCATCGTGATAACGTATCATTACTACAATGATAGGCTCTGAATCCCGGCCTCGCCGTCCGCGAAGCTCTGCAATGAGGAACCGTTTCTGGCGTCCAATCAATTGTCTCCGATCAGGCTCTGAGTATTTGTGTTGGGCGTGGGATTGTAACTTAATGAGGAAAGAAGAAGAAAGGGGAAATAAATAGATGGGAATAGAGTCATGAAAATAAATAAATTTTCCAAAGTTTAAAATTTGTTAAGCTTTATGCCATTTAGTTTCATGTTAATAATATCCTTATTAGTGGAAATTTCTTTTTGCTTTTTTAATAATTTGTTTTATCTTTTATTTTTCCTATGTGTTTATTTTAGAAATTCTAAACTCTTTACCCGAATTATTTATAGGATAAATATAATTTATTTATACATTTTTTGCTTTAGGTTTATTTCTTGTTTATGGTCTTTAATATTTTTTTTATATTATATTTTATCTAAAAATGGGGTTTACACAAACAAGCGATTATTACCATATGTACGATAGAGCGCTAGTGATCCTCACGCGACTGAGCGCGCGCTTTTGGCAGCTAAGCTGTCCTGTCGGAAACTCCTAAGTCTCGTCTTGTAACGTGATATGTTGCAGCTTGAGCTCGACGAGCAGACCCATTTAGCAGCTGCTGTTCAGCTCAGCCGCGGTTGTGGTAATTCACCATGCCAGATCGTCAAACCTTGAACAGCAAGAGTATCATTGGGTGGCGGTCCAACATCCATGCTGATGGCGGTCCGTAAATCGTTAATGTCAAAGGTATATGGAAAGTTACCGAACCTACCGCAACGATTCGCACCGTCTACAGTCACATCGAATGCCTAACTGCGTGTAAATAATACCATGGATGCGTGGGAGCTTGTAGGACGTAGATAGGAGTGGAGGATGCACTTGGTTGGGAGGTGGATTAGGCGGATTGTCGGACGGAAGGCTCATCCGTCTCAAGAGCGGAAAGGGTCTGCGCGATTGGGATTTGACGGTGCGATGCGATGCTTGCGCTTTTTTTGATGCGGACGAGGATCGTAGAAGAAAGCAGCGCGCGAAGCCAGCAGGTAAGGGAGCAAGAGCAAGTAAGAGCACTGAGCTGGAAGTGGAAGAGGTGGGGCTGCAGAAGGAAGAAGAGCAGCAAATAGAGCACAGACTTCGCAACAGACAGCCAGCCAGAAGAGAAGACGAATTGAGAGCTGAGGGCTGAACGACGCGAGAGGAGAACTGACTGGGATGAGGAGGGCTGTTGAATGGTAGGGAGGAGGAGAGTATGAGAGGAGTATGGATGAGGTTAGCGGTAACGACAATGCAAGTACAGATATAAAGCGGAAGGAGTAAATAGTTGGAGTAGTAAATAGGACGTTGTTGAGGCTCCAGGCATGAGATCTCCCTCCACTTCCATCTAGGGATCCAGAATATTTCCGGATGGTTCCATCACCCACTTCGCACAGAAAACAATCTCGATGGATGGGATCATCCACTACAAACAAACTAACGCCTTAAACACATATGCAATAAGCCACAGTGCGTGGGAGACGGATGAGCAACAACGCGGAAAGAAACAAGGCGAGACACCCAAGAACTACTTAAGCTCGTAGGATCTCTAGTTCTATGTGGTAGTTCTTCACATCCAGGTATTGTAGGAACACACGTACTGCCTTGAGCACTTATTGTACTCGAGACCGGGTTTCCCAAAGCTCGGTCTGACCCCCTGTACTCGTTTAAGCTCGATACTAAACAAAGACTGGATGTAGGGCTGTTATCGGATAGTGGAGGCCCGAATCAGGATAAAAACATCTCGTATCACCTAGCACACAAAAATGTTGTCCTTCCCTCGGTGGCGCCCGGCCACCCGCCGGGCCTCGGTCCAAGGGGTAGGGCCGTCCTCGGGTCTCACACACCCCTTCCCCTTTGCTTATCGGCCTGCGGAGGCTCGCCTCCCGGTCGTCGATAGATTCTAACCAGTGGCGGAGCCAGGAGTTTTGGGGAGTTTGGGCGGCAAGGGCGCTAGCATTGCTGGAGTTTTGGGAGCTCGGGATCTACTAGGGAGTCGGCCTATAAAACCCAGGTCGCGGTTTGCTGGTGCGCACGAGCTCACCTCAGGTACACACCTGTGCTCGCCGGGTGGTGGCTCGGCCATTGATTCTAACATTCTAAGGAATGTAACTTTCTACATCCTCCATACAGAAGACGATCACTAACCTGCATGACATTCCTCCAGGATTTCGTAAGAACAATTCAAGGACCCAAATTCCAAAGGCCTCTCGCATCATCCAAAAGAATAAGGAGAGAAAGAGGACAAACAATCAAATCAACTAGTCCTGAGGAGAACCCAATGCTAACAAATCGAAACTAAATGCAAAATCCCAAAACCCACATCGTCCATTGAATCAAGAATATATAGACAATATGTAACTCTGAAACGATGCCTTCAAGGAGGGAAGCCACGCCTTAAGTGTCATCATCGCCCAATCCAGTGATATCTAGATCTAAGATTTTCATCCTCGAAAAATTCATAGCACACTAGCCGCTACTGAAAGGCTTGTAACCATAGGTCACCATCCAGGTGCCATAGGAGCTAACACTAGTCAGATCAATGCGGACGCAACACCGATGCCACCAAGATTTAGCTGCCACACCACACCCCGAGGATACGGCCACCACAAGTGACCTAGTAATCCGAGGCTGTCGCTGCTGCTGAAACACCTGAAGTGACAGCCACTACAAGTGACCAAACGATCGGCCACTCTCGATCAGGATTAGCTGCACTACTAGGGAACTGGGCATCACTACCGGCCGATCACTACTGGTTGGATATCAACCCATATATCATTGGGGTCCCCCGTCCCGCGATTTAAACAGTTGTCTTCCTCCTAGAGCTGTCGCCCATGAACAGAGAAGGGAGGGAGGTGTTGTCCGTGGTGATTTTTGAAATTTGAGGGGAGGTGCTACCCAAATTTTTTAAAATTTGGTGATTTTACTCCAATCCAAGTGCTTGAAGGTTAGTAACATCAACCTCACTTCATTTGTAGTTAGATGTAGGTACCTCTTTGCCTTAAATTTGGAGAAAATATGGTTTTTTTCATGATTCATGAAAGATTTTGAATCTAGATCCAATCCAAGTGTTGCCCGTGGTGATTTTTGAAATTTGAGGGGAGGTGCTGTCCGAATTTTTCAAAATTTGATGATTTTACTCTAATCCAAGTGCTTGAAGGTTAGTAACATCATCTTCACTTCATATAGCTCACCTCATTTTTGAAGTAGGTTGCTAAAAACTTGTTATATATGTTTAGAGTTTACTTAGATTAAGATATAGCTCCAATTGAAGGTGGGGATCTAGCTCAAATTTGGAATTGGAGTTCACATGATCAATGAAGGATTTTGAATCTAGAGCTAGCTCGATCATTTTTGGAAGTAGATTGCAAAAAACTTGATATGTATATTTAGAGTTCACTCAGATTAAGATGTAGCTCTCGTTGAAGGTAGAGATCTAGCTTAAATTTAGAATTATAGTTTCTTGATCGATGAAGGATTTAACTTAAAATTTAAAAACTTTTGGTACATATTTGAATAATTTAATTGATTAATTTATGTGCATGGTGAATAGCCTAGAAAGAGCTAGAGTCCAATTTAGCTCTAATTTATGTGCATGGTAAATTAATATAGGTTTTTCCCTATTACAATTATTGATTTACATGAGATTTTAAAAATTGATAAATCATCATGTGAAATTAGTTAAAAAGTAGCTTGCTATATCCTATTGTAGATGGATCGGCAATGGATGTACAACACGGACCACGCTCGAAGAAGTACATTGAGGGTGTGCAAGCTTTTATCAGTGCGGCCGTTGCGTGCAAGCCGTCGGGCTTTATATGTTGTCCATGCCTGGACTGCAAGAATGAGAAGGATTATTCAAACTCAAGGCCCCTTCATAGCCATTTGCTGCAAAGAGGTTTCATGCCTAACTATATCTATTGGACCAAGCACGGTGAAGAAGGGATTATACAGGAAGACGATGAAGAAGAAAAGGGAGACAACATAAACCCGAGACGCAGCCCAATACGGTTCAATGGCAGATATATTGGGGAGTTTGATGGGGATGATTTAGATTAGATGCTGCGTGATGGTGAGGGAGATTACACCGATGAAAGACAATTCCAAAAGTTCCAACGTTTGTTAGAGGACCACAAAACACTCTTATACCTGATCAGCGAAAGGATTTGGCCACAAAAGTTGTGTACGGTATAAGATCAAGCGTGATGACCCATGGTTTGTCCGATAAAGGTAGAGGGGAGGTCAAGAAGAAGAGACCCCCCTAAGGTGGTATGGTATTTCCCTATAATCTCCCTGTTTAAGCGTTTGTTTGCGAACAAAGCGCATGCCCAAATGTTGCGTTGGCACAAAGAAGCGCGTAAGGATGACAAAATGCTAAGATGCCCCGCTGATAGCTCCTAGTGGAGGAAGGTCGATAGAACATTCCCTGACTTTGTAGAGGAGGTGAATAACATAAGGTTGGCTTGAGTACGGATGGGATGAATCTTTCGGCGAGATGAGCAGCAGTCATAGCACTTGGCCTATGACTCTATGTATCTACAACCTTCTTCCGTGGCTGTGCATGAAGCGGAAGTACATTATGATGTTGTTGCTTATCTAAGGCCCCAAGCAATCTGGAAATGATATTGATGTGTATCTTAAACCATTGGTTGAATATCTACTAATAATGTGGAACGATGGTGTATGGGTATGGGATGAGTACAAATAAGAACACTTCACCCTACGCGCCATGTTATTCGTAGCAATCAATGACTAGCCTGCACTTGGGAATCTAGCGGGCCTGACTATCAAAGGATATAAAGCCTGTATCCAGTGCTTAGATGATACTGATAGCATGTACCTTAAAAACTGTCGGAAGGTTGTGTACATGGGCCACTGTAGGTTTCTTTTTACGAATCACCGTTACGGAAGAAAGATAAGAATTTTAACGAGAAACCAGACCATCGTAGTAAGCCTGCGCATCGTAATGGGACACGGGTATTCGCTATGGTAAAGGATCTGAAAGTAATCTTTGGAAAGGGTGCTGGTAACAAGCCTGTCCCGAGTGAAGAAGGCAAGGCACCTATGTGGAAGAAGAAGTCAATTTTTTGGGACTTACCTTATTGGAAACTCTTAAAGGTCCGTCACTAAATTGACGTCATGCACATAGTGAAAATTGTTTGCGTCAACCTGCTAGGCTTTCTAGATATGTACAGCAAATCAAAACATACACTTCAAGCACGAAAGGACCTGAAACAATTGGAACTAAGGAACAACCTACATCCAGAAAAAAGGAAAAGAACAACATTACCTACATCCTGCCAGCTACACTCTAAGCAAAGAATAGAAAAAAACATGATCCAGTGCTTGAATAGTATTAAGGTCCTGTCCGGATACTCCTCGAACATAAAGAGACTCATAAACACGAAAGAAAAAAAATCATACACCTGAAATTTCATGATTGTCACGTGTTGATGACATAGTTGGTTCCAGTTGCAGTGAGAGATATTCTACCGGAAAGGGTACGAGGGACAATAACCAAGTTGTGTTCATTCTTCAATGAGGTGTCACAGAAGGTCATCGATCTAGATAAATTAGCTAAGCTGCAGGATGACGTCGTCCAAAGCGTGGTGAGCCTTGAGATAATCTTCCCTCCATCCTTCTTTGATATTATGGTCCATCTCATAGTTCACATTGTCTAAGAGATAGAAATTCTCGGACCCGTGTTCCTACACAATATGTTCCCTTTTGAGAGGTACATAGGTTCTAAAGAAGTATGTTCGTAACCGATCTCGTCCAGAAGGCTGCATTGCTCAGGGTGTTGGGACAGAGGAGGTGGTTGAGTTTTATGTCGATTACATTGATGATCTGAATCCGATTGGTGTTCCTATATCATGCCATGAGGGGAGACTATGGGAAAAAAGGACACTAGGGAAAAAAAGCAATCATCAAGAATGATCTTGTTTCATTTAAATAAGCACATTACACGGTATTGCGACAATCAGCTGTAGTGGCTCCATATGTCGATGAGCACAAGAGGATTCTACGCTCTCAATACGTTGGCAGGTCAGAGGATTGGATAACTTGGCAGCACATGGATCTTTTTAGCGGTTGGTTACAAAAGCACATGATGGGTAAGGAGACCAATGATGAACAGTTGAAACGCTTGGCTCGGGGACCATCCAATACAATATTGACATTCCAAGAGTACGACGTAAATGGGTACACATTTTATACGAGGGCCTAGGATAACAAAAGCACCAACCAAAACAACGGTGTCCGTATAGATGCCATAGACAACAATAGAAATAAGGACACCTATTATGATTTCATAGAGATCTGGGAGCTCGACTATGAACCTTTGAAGGTTCCTCTATTTCGGTACCAATGGGTCAAACTAACAGCAAATGATGTGATGATTGATAAGTATGGTATGACAACCGTGGACCTCACACAAATCGGATATAGGGACAAGCCATTCGTGCTCGCCAATGATGTGACACAGGTCATCTATGTAATGGACATGTCTAGCAAACCGAAGAAGCGGAAGGACAAGTCTACCAAAAGCAAAAACCAAAAGGACAAGTCTACCAGTAGCAACAAACAGAAGGACAAATGTACCGATTAGCCAAAGCGCCACGTGGTTCTTACATGCAAAAGAAGGATTGTCGGAGTTGAGGATGTCACGGATGAAGAAGAATATAATCAATTCGACGAGCTGCCTCCTTTCGCGGTGCCATTCGACATAAGTGTCCTAGATGATATTGAGGAAGCTTCCTACATACACCGCGATCATAATGAGGGAACACTTGTCAAAACAAAGTATGTAAACAGTTAAGGCGTACCATGTTGTTGGTACATGTGTGTGACCTATGAATATGTTTTCATATTTTTATTTTATTTGTATGGGCTCACAAGATTACAAATCCTCAGCAAAATATTTCTAACTCTTGAAGTTTCTAAAAAGATCAAATAAATTGATAGCATATTTAAATTTTACACATTTTTTGAATTTGGTCATGTTGTTATTTCATTTTTATGGGCTCCCAACTCATTTTTTCGGGATCCCAAAAATAAATAACCCTCCAAGACAAATTTAATCAACAAATTTCTAAAAAGATCATTTTTTTATATATGTCAATTTTATTTAATTTGTATGGTCTCCCAATAATTTTCTATAATTTTCGAGTAATGTATGGCAAATTACTACCACTGACATGTGGGACCCACCAGAGATGGGCCCACATGTCAGTGACCATGCCCTTTCTCCTCTCCTCTCCCTAGTTAGGGTACAAAAGAGATACGCGCCCGCCAAGGTCGAACAAACTCCCTCCTCTCCCCTGGCTAGCAGCGTGCGCTTGAGCACGGACTCCCCGTTCAGTCACGGGTTCAAGCCCTACTCGCACCGCTGCCTTCTTTTATTTTCAAGGCTCTACTACCGATTGTTTACACAAACCCGTAGTAGCCCTATCAAGGGCCCACATGCCTAATCGCACCCCAGGAAAGGCTCTACTACCTGTTGGTTGTACACACCGGTAGTAGAGAACGCTCTACTACCGGCTGTTTAGTCAAACCGATAGTTGAGCCATCTCTAGTACGGGTTTGTTTAACCAACCGGTAGTGGCATGCGAATTGCCCCGCCACGAGATTTTTTTTGTTGAGGCCACGACCCGTGGCCTATGAATTGCCCCTCTAAAACGCGTGCACAAGGGGACTTAACCCTATTCTCCCTAAATTTCCAACTTCCCCAAACCCCTAGCGCCGCCGCCGTCTCCACCTCCGACGACCCCGGGTGCCTCCGCCTCCGATGACTCCTCGTGCCGACGCCTCCGATGACCCCATCTTCATCGCCGGTGTCCCTGTTGTCGACCCCATCCCCGTGCCCCAGCGCCAACGCGGTCTCTGCCTCCGACGACCCTGCGCGTCGATGCCTCCGACGGCCCCCGCGTCGACGCCTCCAACGGCCCCCCACGTCAACGCCCCTCGTTGCCGGTGTCCCGTTGCCGACCCCGTCGTCGCCCCCATCGCCGTCGTAGCCGTCTCCGTCCTACCGGCGTCCCCGTCGCCGACCCCGTCCATGTCTCCATCGCCGGAGTCCCCGTCCTCGTTGTCGACCTCGACTGGTAGGTATTGCCTCGACGGTTGTGTACAATAGTCTCTAGGATCATTGTAAGGTAACAAGAAAACATGAAATTCTAGATGGAGCTTTGCTTGATCTATGTACTCATGTGATCCTGTCCGTTGTTGACTACTGCATGGACATTATGGTCTAAGATGATGTTTTGTTTAGTATATGTCAATCTGGAGTTCTAGACATTATCTTTTGTCATGAAAATCTTAATGGATGGATGGCGTATGGCAATATGTGATTCTGTCATTTCTTTTGTTTGACATGTCATGTACTGCTTGAATGGTACTTGGTGATTGATGAATTGTGATGTCTAGATGAATGATGAATTGCTGACTTGATGAATTGACATATATGTGATAACTTGATGTTGAATGATGAATTGCTGATGGGCTAGGACTCTTTTTTGCTTTGTTTAATTAATTTGGATGAGTATCTACATGGTTTTGGATAAGAAATCTGCTATTTTTTTGCCACACTATTGCTATCATGCAAATAAAAAAAAAGGTTGGCTGAGTTAACACCAAATTTAAAATCGATATTTTTAATTCAAATGATGGATTTGAAATTTTGGCCTGAGAGTACACCGAATTTTTCATTTACTTGGAGAATGCATTCCGCTTTATTGTTGGTTTCTTGGTCTTGATGTGAGATGGCTAATTAAAATTGAAAAGATTCATGGAGCCACTTTTGCATGTGTATATATACATGTTTTCATCTATACTAATATATTTTGTTGGTCCTATAAGATAGATCATCATTTGTCAATCAAGTTTTAGTATGTGTTTGTTATGCTTTAGTATGCCACTTTTATAGCAAGCTTATTCTAGCTAAATAAGTTTGTCACTTCAAAAGTCCGGTGAACTATCAGTATTTATCTATATTTGTAAGCTACATTGGCGTACATGGACCATCAATATATGTTGTTTTGATTTAAGTTTTTCATCCTCTCTTAACATTCCGTTGTATCGCACGAGCATCCAACTAGTATAATAAAAAGCAAATAGATTCTTGGTTATCCCATCGTTGGTTCATGGGTTACCATTAGCATATAGTTTCCCTTATTAATCACCCACACCATTCTATTTTTTGTGCATATGTTAGGGTTAGCACTTAGCACTATTACCACAAGGTAAACTAGGTTATTTCTTTCTAAACTAATTAGGATCATGTTACAGTTATAAGGGATGGCACGTCATAGCACCTTCGAGGAGGACAAACAATTTCTATTGGAGCAGATCGGGCAAGTTAGCGCTGAGCCTGGTGTGGCTGCTCAGGTCGTTCACACTGAGGCAGGTGAGGCCGCTCAAGCCGTTAACACTGAGCCCGGTAAGGCCGCCGAAGCCGTTAGCACTAAGGTAATTCATATGAAAGCATATGTTGGTAACACTTTGATGATTACCAAACATTCTGACCTGTTTCTTCTTTGTCGTATATTTAAGCCCGCTAGTTCGAGCAGCCAAGTAAAAAGTCAAGGTCCTAATAAGAAGCCGATAGTAAAACATGTAATCACTGAAGTTAACACCGATGGCATGCCTGTTGCACCGGAGTTAGCGTTGGGTCTTTACAACAACGCATGCGGCTACCATGTTAGGGATCGCGTGCCCATTAGCCTAAGGAAATAGAGTGGCAAACGAGATGACAACGACGTGGTCTCTGACGCTATCAAGAACATGCTTTGGGCTGATATGAAAGAGACGTTCACCTTTCCTACAGGGACTGAAGAGCTGGTGAAGAAATACACTTTAAAGAAAATGGCCAACCATTTTAATACTTTGAAGAAGTATCTGAACTCCACCTATCTGCAGAAGGGTCGAACACCCGACTTTAATACTTTGCCAAAGTTGGTGGATCACTGGGATGCTTTTGTGGAGTACAAGCAATCGGAGCAAGGTTAAACTTTGAGTGCAAAGAACAAGGTTAATGCAACGAAGAAGCAATACCACTACTACCTTGGCACTGGTGGTTACGTCAAGAAGATATCAAAATGGCAGATGAGGGAACAAGAACTGATGGATAGTGGTATCGCACCCATAACGCACGACTGGCCTGAACGATCGAAGCATTAGTACTTTGCCCATGGGGGAAGCCTTGCAGACGACGGTAGCTAGGTGTATTCAGAGGAAGTGCAGGAAGTGGCCACAAGACTTATAGGAGCCCTCGAATAGTCTTCCTAAGGCTCCTTCAAGCCATGCAGGGAGAATGACGAGCTAACCATGGCCCTGCAAAACCCTGAGCACCTAGGACGAACACACGGTGTTGGCGTTGTTCCATGGAAGTACGGCTTCACTCAGTGCAGCTAGGAGTCGGCAGAGAAGCATAGCCCAAGAAGAACAAAGGTACCGTGCATTGGAAGAACAGCTAAATGCAACACAGGCAAGTATAAACGAAGAAGTTAAACGACAAGTGCAGCTAGCCATTAGCCAGCTGTAGGAACCGCCTAGTAATCCTGACGTTGTCATCAGCCCCTCTCTACGGCGGAGCAGCTGCGCTTCTACCGGGTGTGACAGCCCAGCTGTTAATTTTGGTTAGTTATGCATATCATTATCATATTTCCATGGTCATAGTTGGATTTTTAATGTTTTCGCATAAAGTGCATGCAACCACCATCCTCTATGGTGGAAAAATAAAAATCCGAAGCTGAAACCTAATACATCTTAGTAAGTCGAGCAACTAATCAAGTGAGTCAAAGCCACCGGGCATGCCCTCATGCCGGACGAGCATGTTACCCTTCTACCGGGCATGACTCCGCTCGGCACGAGTACCCACCGAGCAAGGAGCAGCCTGCCCGGGCAAAGTATAGTTCAACCGAGCAAGGTAGAGTCCACCCAAGCTCTATCAAGCAAGGTAGTGACTGTGCTGGACTTCACCGAGCTCTACCCGAGCTTGGTTGCAACCCATCCGAGCTGATTATCACTTGTCCGAGTTAGAAGATGTCCGGAGGAAGCTGCCTGAGCTATAGACGGTTGAACCGAGCAACAGAAGATCTGACCGGGCAAGGAGAAGCTCGAGTAAGCTCGTACCTATTCAAACAACCCAGCCACTACATCTATTCTTTATTCTTTTTGCCCTCCCAAGATATTAGGCTAATCTTCCATCCATTTGGTCGACTTGGGCGGTCAGAGGCGCCCTGCACCCTCATCTTTTCTTACCCGGAATCTTACCCGCAGACTCTCTATTACAGGTGGGACCTAGACCCACTTGTCAATGGAAGAGTATACCTCTATTTAAATCCCTCTCCACCCACTTCAACCAGCCCTCACTTTCATTCTTCCCACGTCCAAGTTCTGGACAGCAGTAAGAACCGCAAGCTGTTCTTTATCTCCACCTCCACCATTTTCAAATCTCCACCCAAACCACCAAGAATCCATATAGGGTGTTATATATCGTCAGAAAGCTCAAATCGTTGGCTATCCATTCCACTCTATGGTAAGCACATGCACAAAGGTTTGCTACGGATTTCTCTTTCTTTTCTCTTTGCTGTTTGATTTTGGGACAGCAAAGACTGATTTCGTTTTCTGCCCATCTATGCCCTCTTTCTTCAAATCCAGGCCATTGAATGAGTAGGAGTAATATCTATACTTCCTAGGCTTCAAGTACATCCAAATCCCTTGCACGTTCACAAGGATTTGGGTGAGTTCTTGCTGCCTTTCTTCATCTACTTCGCTGTTTTGGACAGCAGTGAGGTTATTTGCAGTTTTCTCATCTTGCATGTCATTTTCCCTCACATGCAAACTCGGAGATGGCCAAAAAGAGTTCATGCACAAGCTAAGGAATGTCTAGGAGTAGATCCACACTACTGGAGTTGAAGGGACCTCAAAGAACAAGCTGAAGAGTTGCTGAACCGAGCTCTGGACAGATTACCGTCTACCACTTCGATATCCTCATCTTTGGGCTCTCTATTGTTAAGTAACGCCTTCCTTGCTAGGTGAGAACCTAGTACTCCCTCTCGTTTCTGTTCTCCACCATTTAGCATTCATGTCTAAGATTTTCTTTGATGGAAACCGAAGCATTAGAACCCCAGATCTGAAAACAGCCTGTTTCAGCCTTTCTTTGAACAGCAGCCTAGTAAGTAAATTCTATAAAATCAACCGTAGCTCGGATGAAAAAGTATTCTACATGAAAATTGTGTGCCAGGGAATTTCTCACAACCTTTGTGGTAAGCCTGAGCTTAACTGAGCTAATTAGGATCCTCAAAAGTGGCTCGTACTAAGCAATGTACAAGCTAAGTGACTTTCCCGAGCTAGAGCTAGATGAGCCCGACCTTAGTCATGTCCTAGCCGACCAAGCTATGCCATATCCGACCTTGAAAACCCACTCTTGACCATAGCAACATTCTTTCCGAGCTAGGAGGCTCATTCCCGAGCTACCTTGGTCAATCCCGAGCTTAGTCGTTACAGCCTCGAGCTAGTTTTGTACCTAAACTTCAAATAGCTCGATCTCACTCATTCGAACTTGGATTTGGGTGATTCTTTTTGCAAAATTTGCATTAGCTCGTGAACTTTTTGAATCTCTAAAAATATTTGATGTTCCTATTTGTTTGGTATTTTATTTAGATTTTATTTTATGTTCTTGCTACCGAACATTAGGAGCCGATGTTCCGGAGGAGCCTGGACTTGATCCAGAAGTTCTCCCCGCCAACGAGCAGCAACCAGGCACTATATACTCTCCTTTGAATCATGTTGATCCCATGATTTACAAATGCATGATTTTGATTATGTTTTATGAGTTGCTCGCATGTTACTTTAAAGTATATGTTAATTGGTGGGTAGAAATTAGTTATCTCCTACTTAGTGGTCAGTAATATGATAGGTTTGACACCCTCTTCCTTGGTTGCCTAAGTGGGTACTATTATCTATATTTGGTCTACGAGGGCTTAGCAATGCTTAGAGTCAACGAGGTAAAGCGATCGATGGAGTTATTTCGTTGGTCGTACGACTTCAATTGTGAATGATTTGCTATGAGATACTGGTAATGATGATAATGGATTACGTGTGAGCTCTGAGTTGGACTTGAACGGGTGATAGGGAAATGATGGAAGGATGATCCCGGACACGTAGCCCCGTTCGAGTGAATTAAGGACCGAACATGGTGCCAATCCCTTCAAGTTACTATACGTACGACCACACGTGTTTATGGGGACACTTGACCAATTTCCTGTGCATGCTCGCGCCGTTGGGTACCATTGGGGCTATTGAGGTTTATTTGCTGGTGTTTTGTGTGGGGGACAGTCGCAGATAGCGCTGCTTCCGTGGGGGTCCATGGACGTCCAGACAGAGGGCCATGGGCAATGTCCACAGCAACAGTTAACTCCTTTGAACCACAACACGGCACGTGGGGTCGTAGGGTGACAGTTACCGGGTGACCCAATGGACTGGCATATACATCTAAGAGGCTTCGGCATGGCTTGCTGTGTCGTGTGGGTAAAGTCGTACACCTCTGCAGAGTGTTAAACTGTTCGAACAGCCGCGTCCAGGGTTAAAAACGAAAACTTGTGAGGCGAGACACTCATATTAGCTTATGGTTCAGTTGGGTATTGTTTTAGGCATGGTGGAACAGCCGTGTGTCTTTCCGAGCATAGGGTTGCTCGTCGTATATGGTCGGGTAGAGACCAAGGGCGGATAGAGCCCGAGCATGTTTTGATTATGGTCGGATAGAGACCAAGGACGGTTAGAGCCCCATGGATTGATGATAATGGAATTTATGATAAGGAATTATGATGGTTACTACAAGTTATTACTTTCCCAACATTTTATTAAAGTGCAATTTACAATCTACTTATGTTTATGTTTTGTAAATGCTTTTTATGCTGAAATTAACCCTTAAGCCTTCCTTTACTACATGCCACTCATGATTGAGGATATATATTACCTCCCTAGTGCGAGTACCTGTTGTACTCACCTCGGATGCTGCAATTTCAGGTTATACAGATGATTCCACTCTTGAGTAGTACTATCAAGCGGGGAATGACGGCGCTAGTGGGCAAGATGCAGAGTTTTAGCTTCCAGTCGGTTGCCCATGGGATTAATGGGGGCATACCATAGGATTAACAGACTAGGTATTTGAAAGGTCTGGGAAAAGATATTTGACTAATGTGTTAATAGCTAGTGGGAATTCATAGACAAGAGAAAAATGCCCTGGAAAAGAAGTAGTATCAGAATTGTCATATTGATCACAATAAGCTTGCTAATAGGCTGGTCCTTCTAAACCAGATTTTTACTAGTAGTAAGCATTCCCAGGAAAAGCAGTAACAAGGTAAGCTCACAGGCTCTATACAATATGATAGCTAGTGGTACCATCGTTATTTCACCATCAACCACAATCAGATGCAAAGTACCGAATGGGCATATACATAATTATCGATTCCTAAATCTCACTTCCTACGCATGCAAGTTCACGGATTGATTAATTTTTTTCACTTCACCTAATGACAGCCGCACCGAGTGAACGCAATTCAAGAACAACTCGCCGATTTCCTTGTTGATGAGGTCATATCTCCAAAAGGCGAGTACCACGAACATGCGTTCAAAGCATTCCCTTCGATAAGAACTAGCGAACTAACGGACTCAACCTTGGTTACAAAAAGCGATGGACGAAAAAAAATGAACTCTTGTATTTTGAATTGTAAACTTGAGTTCCCTCATGTGTACTTGATGTGAATATGTATTAAATTAATTTGATGTGAATATTATTTGAATATGAATATGTACTTTGTTGAATTAATTAATGTTGTGAATGAATTAGTTGTGTTGTGAATGAATTAGGTGTGCATTTTAAAAACTGATATGCAAATCTATGAATTATGAATCTGATTGAAATGTGGATTGCAATTAAACCTGAATTGAAAGTAATTTGTGCCCTGTTGTCGGACAGGTTATAGGGTCTCTACTACCGGTTTGTAATACAAACCGGCAGTGAATCCCTGTTGGCGCCAAAGAAGCCTCCTTTTCTGGCAAGGTGTACTGCCGGTTTGTATTTGTAATACAAACCGGTAGTAGATACCTTGCAGCGCCATACGTGTCCCCTCTTTTCTGGCAAGCTCTACCGGTTAGATCAACCGGTAGTGGAACCCCGTAGACATCACTCTGGGATGCCTACAGCCGGTTCCAAAACCGGTACTAGGGCCGATTTGGAACCGATAGTGTAGATCCGATGCCTAGTAGTGTGCCATGAACTAGATCTAGTGGTGCCAAAGACCAACGACAGTACAAACGGTTTGACCACACACGAACTCAACGTCCAGACCGCCGCCGCCGACTAGATCTCCTGGCAATAGCAATTAGATCAAAATGTCTGACATTGCCTGTCCCGAGACTCTCGTCACAAGCAGCCCAACAACTGCTCGCGATATGAACGAAGTCTAATAATTAATATTAATCTAACGTAAACATGAATGGAAGTATGCATGGTACGTACACATGGCACTTGTCTCCTTGGGTCTCACTGCCTTAACTTGTACGTGGTTTGATGTTCACTTGTATCCTCATCTCGTCACTCGCCGATATGTGGCCGCCTGTCACTTACTTTGCACAAAAGAAAAGCTCCGTGATGAGGTGGAGCTAGGCAGTGGCGACGTCTGGGGAGAAGATGCATTTCTGCAATACTATCATGTACTATGTAACATTTAGAAAATGTTTGCAACATTTTGTGAGTTTTCTATTCATGCATGTTTAGGAACCGATAGGTATTCTAGCATAATTTCAAAAATTCTACCGTGATCAACCAAGACATCATGTGAGTTGGAGATCATACATTGTTACCGGGCCACAATTAATAGCAGTTGGGGAACTGATAGACTACGCTAGCGGGCGTGGCCCCGAAAACCTTTCTCTAGGCCACATTTAATAGCAATTCCTAGCAGGATATGTTGATCCTCGAATGCGAAGAATGATCACATTAGCTAAACCTTGATACACTTACATATCGACCCCTTTGCCCCTTTGCCGTATGGAACCAGTGAAGCTCAAGGCGAGATGCATGCCACCCTTGCGATAGCTCGACCATTCACTCGATCTTGTGATGGATTCTTAAACCATGATTAACTCTTTAATCACATCGGTATGACCATACACGTTTCAATCTAACCACATCAGGGGCCAGAGATTTGTCTCTTGTCGAGGTGGGACAAATTTCATCTTGATCACTCACAAGCCATGATATGTTTCATAGCATACTCAAAAGCCATATTATAACTATCCAGTAATGGTGTAGCGGTTGATAGACCTAAAGTACACCATTACACATTTCGGACTCAATGGCGATCGTAGGTCTAAGTATCATATACGTATACCAGTCGAGATAACAGACTGATGACGCATGTAAGATAACAATCTAAACAGTGTCTCGTGATGGGTCTATCCAACATCATGTTGACCAACATGTGTTCACATTATTAATTTGATCTCTATATATCTATGACATATGAAATATTATCATCAACCATGAATATATCATCAACCAATATCTGTGCTGGTCCCTCACAAGAGATCGTTTATATAAGCATCACATAAGAAATGTCTCTCACAACTAAGTCGTACTTCATGAATAATGTAAATGATATTTATTTATGGAACTGATAACACATTATCTAAAGGTACATAAACAAAGACATGATACAATTGTCGGCCCTCAAAATCCATTTCTTTGATAGCCTCTTGATTTGCACTAGTCCTGGATCGGTACACTATGCAAGGAAGGGGTGTGCCAGACCCGAGAGTGGCCCTGCCCCCTCGACTACCATGAGTGCACTTTGTTGCTGTCAGCCGACGGCAGGACGGGCGCCCGATTCTTGGCAGACAGTCCTCCTCTTCGGACGGACCACAAACTTGTGTGGGTCGTCCGGCTGTGGTATCGGCGGTGGCGCCTCTAGTCCCTCCATGAGGTCTCGGCCGACGTGAGTCGGCCGAGGCGCCCCCCGCCGGCGATCTTTGGGGCGGCAATGCTCCCGAGGTGGGTGGTGCCTCTACCTCCATCCCAAGGTGGGCGGTGCCTCTACCTCCATCCCGAGGAAACCAGCTTACCACCTCTCGTACGACTCGTCGACGTCGTCGAGATCGTCGCAGTTGTCGAAGTTGAGGTCCAAGCCTTCGTCGTCATCGTATGACAACAAGGCCATCCTCAACTCGATCGAGAGGAGAAGATCACAATTAGGCCCCACAGTGGGCGCCAGCTGTCGGCGACTGGGAGGCGAACCTCCACAGGCCGATATGCAAGGAAGGGGTGTGCAAGACCCGAGAGCGGCCCTGCCCCCTCGACCGAAGCCCATGGACGCTGCCAAGGGAAGGATGACGCGTGCGCGGTGTTCGTGTGTGCTATGCATGTGTGTGTGTGTTGATGACATCGAGTACTGACGCAGATGTTTTTATCCTGGTTCAGCCCTCCACTGCCGGATAATAGCCCTACGTCCAGTCTTCGTTCAGTATCGAGCTTAAACGAGTACAGAGGGGTGAGACCGAGCTTCGGGAAGCTCAGGCTCTAGTACAATAAGTGCTCAAGGCACTATGTATGTTCCTACAGTGACTAGACGCGAAGAACTATCACCTAGAACTAGAGATTCTACACAAGTGCAAGTGCTCCTATTCTATGGTGGCCGAGTGTCGTGGCTCCGCGCGTCTAGCCTTGAGTGTGTCCCCATCCTCCTTGGTTGTGGCCTATGCCCCATTTATAGGCGGCTCCCGGCCACTATAGTCTGACTTCGGTCTGTTGTGAAGCACCCTATTATATTCTGGTTACTGGTTGTTTCTGTCATTTTGCCGGGCCACGGTGTGTCGGACCCACAAGGTCCGCCAGATATTCAGACGTGTTTTCCCAACTTGCTAGGATCAGCGTCACGACCACTACACAGCAATAAGTGTCCTTCTCCGTAGGGGCGAACGACGAGCTGACCGCTGACACGACCAGCCACCAACCCGTCAGCGGCTTGTGGTAGGTGCGCATCGGTACTGCGATCGCATTTAACTTGCGGTGACATGCGGAGTATTGCAGGTATGGCAGTGGGTGCGGCCGGGTCCACGGCGGGGTCTGAGCCCTAAGCTTTGGAAGCTCGGGAGATGAGAGGCCCGGGCTCCGGAGTAGGAAAGCTCGGGCCCGAGCTTGCCAAGCTCGGGCGCGAGCTTACGGAGCTCGCGCGGCCTTTCGCTGGGCCAAAGGTGGGTAAATGGGTCGTGTCTCCATGGGCCACGTACTTTTTCTAACAAGTACACTAGTGCATGCCAATACATAGCTAGATCATTTCATATATGCAGAAGTCTTTAATTAAATAACAACCACTAATAAGCTCGACGGCTATTAAGTTTACCAATGGGCTGATCGAGCAAATAGTCTTAAGAGGGGGGATGGCGGCGGCGTAGGGGGCGGCAGCGGCGGGGGCGGCTACGGCGGCGAGACGGGCAACGACGGCTTGGACGGCGACCGCAAAAATCGGGGCTAGGGACATAGGTTGATGCTCAAGTCTTGAGCCGCCGCGGGTTCAAAATAACGTGTCTCTCTCGACGGCCAACGTTAGGCCGTCGAGAGAGGCCTCCCTAAGGCACAGCCACGGCCCTTCTCTCTTGAGACCCACATAATGCCGTCGATAGAGGCCTCTCTAGGGCAAGAGGCCCGGCCCACCTCTATCGATGGCCATCCTAAGGCTGTCGGGAAAGGCCACTCTAGGTCAAGGCCACAAATGGGCCTCTATGGACGGCCCGACCATGCCGTCGAGATAGGCCCTCTCGTTATCCCGAGGGCTTTTTCTCCCCTGGCCGTCAAGACACCTCGGTCTCGATGGTTTTCGTTGACAACCGTCAATACAGGCCTATCTATCTCGACTGTTCTGGAGGAAGCCGTTGAGACAGACCTCTTACTTGACGGCCCCCCTTTCGTAGGCAAACGATGGTCAACCCGGATTCTTTTAATTTTGTAAAAAATTGTACTAATGGTATTGACCGAAACCTTCAATTATATTGCTCCATATCTAACTTAGTATGCTCAACAAAAGTTTGAAAAAAATTTGAAGTTCCAAGCTACGGGTTTCCATGTAATCACCCTAATCGAGTTACCGATACGCTTTAGTATACAGAGATGTTCGGAGATAAACATCGTTAGCTTTGCGGCCATATCCCACCGCTGCACTATACACCGGACGGATCAAAATCTACACGGTGACGTGTTTCATACTTTTATTTTTCTTTAAATTTTGAACAATCCAAACATTTATTGTTAATCTAAAACCATTTCCATCATTATATAATACATATAAATTAGTTTTTCGTCTTCACGGTTCGAAAAAATTCAGAAATTAATTTCAAACTATGAGAACTAATTTTATAGCCCCTGCAATGCCAAATTTAATGATTGTAATTCATATTACCATATATATGAATTTGGCCGAATTAAAAAACCATCTCCTCTTGACGACTTAACTCAGGCTGTCGAGGGAGACAAATTTACTCGACGGCCTGGGTAGTGCTATCGAGAGGGACCCCTAGTGTGCCACCCAACTGGCCCAAATTTCATTTTCACACTCAAATGGTCTCGACGGCCTGAGTTAGGCCGTCGAGAGAGGTTAACGCTGTCTCCGTGGGCTAGTAACCGTGAGTGGTTACTGAACCTTTCTCGAGTGATAGCCATCGATAGAAATGCATGTACTCGACGGTCGGACCTTGGCCGTCGAGAGTGATTACCTCTCTCGACGGTGATTTCTTGGCCGTTGAGAGAGCTTCACGAGGTCGGTTTTTCGCGTGATTCCTATAGTGGTTACACGTGAGAACATGTGATCGCTACCTTGCTCCGGCGGCTCATTTCCTTACAGGAGACTGGGTTGTTGCAATTGAAGACTCCGTGTTCCCGTCTCGACGTCACCGGCAGGGAGAGCAAATCGGAGTTGGGGACGATAACACGGTCTCACTACAAGGTTAGTCCACTCGTATTTTGGGAAAAATTTGTTTGCGCAAGACCTTGGATTTTTTTTTGGTAGAAAGAAATAGGATGAAGTTTTCAGAGAGGCTAAGCCTGGCCTCCTGCTACCAACTTCTCACAAAACTACTTACGGCTTTCTCCTACCGCCGAGGTTGTTAGAGAAGATGCATCGTTGATTTGGCATGAAACATTGCACATGTATATCTTAAACATTTTGCTTCTTTTTGTGAAACATTCGGTTTGCTATTGTGAAACATTTTGGTATTGCTTTTGTGAACCACATTGGTTTCTCCTTGTAAAACTTTGTTAGTATGTTATTGGAACATTTTTAATAATTTCTGAAACAATTATTTTGCTTTTGTGAAACATTTTTGTTTGCTCTTGTGAAACATCCGTATGAAATATCTAAAACATTTAGTTTGACCTTATGAAATATTGTATTTGTCCTCGTGAAATATTCTATTTGCTCTAGTGAAACACCGGAAAAAATGCTTAAAACATATTTTTCCCGAAAATGCTGCTGACGCTCACATGGCCCCCGCGCTTATGCAGCCCAATCGCTAATTTCTTATTTTGTTTTCGGTGATTTTTAATTCAAATGTTGCAGTAGGTTATTTCTATTATTTCGGTAGTTCATTTGAGATGTTTCAGTTGTTCATTTCTAATGTTCAAGTAGATAATTATATTTTGTTTCAGTTATTTAATTTAAATGTTTCAATAGTTCATTTATAATGTTTAAGTAGGTCTTTTAAAATGTTTCAGTAGTTCATTTCTAATGTTTAAGTGCATTATTCTATTTTTGTTTTTAGTGTTTTAATTCAAACAGTGAAGTAGCTTATATATAGGGGTGAAAACGGGTTGGGTAATACTCGATTCGTATCCGTACCCAAGGGTGAAAATACCTGATTTTAGAAACGGGTACTAGTACCCGGTGTGTACGGGGACGGGTAGTACCCGGTTACTGTGCAGTCGGGTACAGGTCGGATTCGGGTACCCGGTTAAATAAATCAATCGGGTACCCTGGTTGCTGCAACAATGCGGCCTACAGGCCTGCAGCCCAGCGGTCAAGCGCTCGGCCCACCAAAGGCCACTGACCAGCGTTGCGTGTGCATAGCCGCACAGGCACACGCAATGGTTTAGGGTTCCTCTGCGCCTGCCCCGTCTCCGTCGCTGCCCTTTACACCTGCCCCGCCTCATCGCCCGCCTCACCGCCGCCTCGCCCTCTCTGCCACTGGCCTTATCCATCGCCCGCCTCCGCCGTCCTGTCTCACCGCCGCCCGCCCGCCTCACTGGCTTCTCCACCCTCTTCACCACCTTCTCCGTCCTCTGCGGCCGCCTCACCACCCTCTCCGCCGCCTGCCTCACCACAGCCGCCCCGCCTTGCCGCCCTCTGCGCCGACCGCCCCGCCTCCCAATCTTGTAGGACGTCACCTTTCTTCCACAGCTCCAGCCGAGCACCGCCCCTGTTGTCATCTAGCTACCTCGTTCCAGTGAGATCTCCTACACCCTTTCTACTTTCTCCTAGCGTCATATTGAGTTGACCCACCGCTGGCCGGCGTCACCACCACCACTCTTCCCTCATCGCATCGTCGCTTGTTTGGAATTCAATGTCTTCTACTGTAATAGCCAAAAATTGTGAACTATTTGAAAACACTCGTGTGGTGCTTGTATAAAGTAAGGACAAATCTCTTTAAAGCAATTTTGGTTAAAAATCAATCTTCCAACATTTCTAATTTTTAGGTAATTAGCTCGCGAACATGTGATGAAAACTTTAAACTTAGGCCATGATCATGAATTCCTAAAATGGAACGTTTTGGGGCTAAATTGAAGTTTAGAGATTTTAGATATTTTTTCTAAGCTTCTTTTATATATATATATATATATATATATATATATATATATATATATATATATGTGTGTGTGTGTGTATTTATATATATATGTATATGTGTATGTACGAATATATATGAGAAATCACACTAAAAATCTCACCAAAATTCTATATACTAGTACCCTAGGTGACAGCTTGAATCGAGTGTTGACCAAATTTGACCATAGTGGGACCCACATGGCGCCCTCTCTTTATCTTTGCTCGTGTGAGCATTTCATCGAGCAACTAGCTGGTGGCGGCCCCCATTCCCGCGCCTTCGCCAATGGCCACGTCGGTGCTTGACATGGCGTGCTGACTAGCCGTTCGGCTTGGCAGTGCAACCTCGGCACCGTCCTGGTTGCCCGATCCGTGTCGCCGCCTTGCATTTCATTGCCCGTGTGCCATGCACGTCACCGGCTACCCATGTCCCGTCGCGCTCTGTCACACCACTGCCTCGGTCCGGCTACCGCACCGCATGCCACCACCCAGGCCAGCCAATGGTGGCGATAGCTTCCCATTGACTGTTTCGCCTCACCTAGTGACCAATGACCCCGCAACCAGGGCCAGCCTTGCCTATAAAAACCATGGTCACGCCCCGTCGGAATTTTTCCTTCCCCGCGCTCACGACTACAGCTTACGCTAGTGCTCCTCGTGTCTACTTGGTGCTTGCGTTATGCCCCTCTCATTCCCGTGGCGCTCCCCGTGCCACCAATCAGCCCCTGTTGTCGCTGGTGACCCGGGAGCTCAATGCCACCGCCGCCAGTTCGAAAACACCGCCTTTGCACCCTTTTTAAAATTCCTCCTCCTCGGTGAGTCCCTTGGCAATTGCTCGCATGTGGAGTATCACCTCACCATTGCACTTCTTTCACCAAGGTCAATTGAACCCGTGGGTCACCGGAGATCCCTGGCGTTGAGCACCTGTTTCCGCCTTGTTTCAGCTTCACCGTCGCCGGCGCATTCCGTCGCGTCTCCGGACAAGCCTTGAGCTCGGTGAGCTTCCTCAGATCCTCCTATACTCATGCATGTCTTAGTTTAGCTTATAGTGCTTCGTAGAACCGCAGCTCCCATGGGAGTTCTCTGCCACCGTGTGGCTCGCCGCCGTTCTGGGCCGTCGTTGGTGAGTATCTCGTCAACACGCCCTAGGGCCTCTCGCGTGGAAACCGTAGCGACCAAAATCACATGCACTAATCCACTGTAGCCCCGCTGGTGTGTCGCCAAAACCTCGCCGGTTTCATGACGTCACCGTTTCCCCGGCCGAAGGTGGAAGACAAGCACTCCACCGACTGATCCGCGTCATGATTCGTGCGAGCGATCTGTGATATGTCACTGACTAGCGGGCCCCAACTATCGGGTACTTGCAGGTTTAAATATTCTCGTGTGTCATCGGTGTGCCACTGACATGTGAGCCTCGGTCCCATATGTCAGGTTTAGTGGAAGCGCCCTCCCTACAGGCGCCTTCCCTCACGCGTTTACGCCCTTCAAGTTCACGCCTTCAGCGTGGCTGCCCGGCCGGTGAGTTTGTGGGCCGGCCCAATACTGTTCACTAGATTCCCCCTGGATTTAGCGAATAAAATAAATACAGTAAATAGAAACGATTTCTTAAAAATAGCTAAACTTCTCCAAAAATTCTAGAAGTATTAATAAAAATATTAGATCTTATTTTGGACTACATAAAAATATGGATATGAACAGTAACTATGTAATAATCTCCGATTAAATTGAATGGGCTATTTTTAGAGTATTAATCCTTATAGAAAATGGGTAGAAATGGTTTTCTGATAATTAAAAATAGTATAACACTTAACAAAAGTCTGAGAAAATTATGGATAGAGTATAATACCTCTCTGGACCTAGGAAAAATACTAAATCTATGATATGACACTTAAATACATATTATCTTCTAATTAGCTTAGTTAATGACTATGATTAAAATGGGTTAGTTTGAAGCCTAATTAGTATAAACTAGTGTATCTTGTTGTACAGTATCATCATAACAGAAAACTTCTATTTTAGCTAATCTTATAATAGAAATACCCCTGACCATATATATATATATATATATATATATATATATATATATATATATATATATATCACATTTCCACACACTTATATTAGGATAGAATAAGATGATAAGTTTAATTGATGAAGGAAATACTTCAAACAAAAGTATTTACCAATATGTTCTCGCACTTGTCAAATACCTATAAAGAAATAAAATACTATTTTCTCCTATATGGGCTGTTGAAGGTAGATAATATATTTATATAATACTATTTGTGAATATATATATATATATATATATATATATATATATATATATATATTCACGTGCATAATCTCATGAGCATCACCACTCTAAATTACGATAGAAATTATCGCTTCATAGAAGGCTCATGGAACTTCCTTGATGATAGATACATATATAGATGACGATTGCGAGCAACTACAATTGCATCTCATGCATCATTCTTTTTCACTGCATTGTGTTTATTGTGAATTGTTGATTATCTGAATAGATGTAGAGGATCTGGAAGGACAGTTCGAGGATCTTGCACCAAACCAGGACTTCGATCTCCAAGACCAAGACGAGTTAACATTCATTAGATCATATTGATACCCAGTTTTGAAAGTATTTTATTTACAATATCAAATTGCATGCCTAAGTAATTATGCTTACTTGCTTAATCATGATATATCATGCCATGTTAATTACTTGTTATTGATTTACCATGATGATCTTGTTTTGATGAAATCATCCGTCATTTGACCTTATTAATGATTGCCTTAATGATCACCCTTGATAGCCTGGTTAGGTTAAATAAAATGATTTAGACTCTTAAGTCTTGGTTAAAATCTTGCTTAGACATTGTTCAGATCCAATGATTAATTTTAGGTTTAGTTGCCTCGAAACGGTGAACCGATTTTCACCTGACATGATAACAATATGAGCATGGTTAACTGCATATGGGCCTAGCGTGCCAGTGTGTGTGAGGTTGGATATGGTTGTGTTTCAATGCGGACTAGGTCCGGCATTGGGTAAGAGAAGGAGTAGCTGGGCTACGTGAATTGAGAAGCTAATCGCCCACATACGTAGTACACGGAAGAGGAGCGCGGTGAGATCCGCATAATGACGTGGGCTGCCCAAAGGGGTTCCGCCACATCATGTATGATTCACACGGAGGGTGCGATTTAGCTAAAAAAGGAAGTGCATAAGGGTGAGGGACAGGCTGGGCTGAAACAAGGTTTCCTCTAGACGGGTGCATCGGGGATGCATAGTGTAACGTCACTGACCATTGAGGATGGTTCCTAACAGCACAACGCGCTGGCCATCGCGTGGTTGTGCAAGTATTGGAGATTCAGGGGTAGTTACGACCTGAGGACGTACCCTATCTACTGTCATGTTTGAGGTGAAGACAGTTTCATGTCGCGATCCAATGGATGATCTAGGTCCATTCTTATAGGGAGCCGTGAGTCTAGCATGGGTCGGCAACCCAGCTGGAAAATACCGGGCAATTCGCTGGGGGATGTGATCCACGACGGGTGTGCCACACCCGGAAGATGATGGCAGAAGTGGAAGGAGATCATTTGGCAGAGTGTATGGAAACTGCCATGGATTGGGAATGAGTATTGAAATGGAATTATGATGAATAATCAACTTAATATAGAAATTTGGTTAAAACTGATAAGTCATAGACTTTGATTTCCAAAACTGGCTTTCTGTAAACAAACAAACCCAACCTTTCCTTTAAAGCCTCTATTACTAGATGCATTAGGTTGGGTGTTAACTCGCCAATGATTGGATGATACTAACCTCGCATACATATACTCTTTTTAGATGTTGAGTATGAGCAAAACCACTATGTCTGCCATAAAGATGGTGCTTAGGAGTTCACTGACAATCAAGTCGAGGCTTAGGGCGTCTCTCCAGTCGATTGCTTTGGCATAGCCGGCAAGAGACTCGTTTGGATCTTTTGATTTTCATTGCACTCTGATCTTGTGTTGTTCTTGAACTAAGTTGGGCCAATGTGCCATGTTGTAATACTTAATAGCCTTCGGGCTTAATTTAGGTACTTTATGTAATATAATTCTTTCGCTTGTATGAAATGATACGGCTATGTAAATGGTGTGCACTAGTGTACTGATCTAGGGACTAGTGCAGATGAAGTGGTGGGAAAAGAAACGGACCCCACATCTACACCCAGCGGCGTGCCATGTCTGGTCATACAATCGATCCTCTGTTGCTTGTATAGTACAAAGATTATCTTTTTTTGATAGAGCACAAAGATTATCTGATAGAAGATGTTAGAGCATATGTAGACATGTAGTCAGTTAGCAAGTGGAAAAGTAGACTTCATGAACTGGGAAATGGTAGGTGCTGTGATTGCTCATGTTTTGTTATTGATATTTGGAGATCATCTGCCGGTGTAGAGTTATTTCTTGGTTGGTTATTTATCAGTTTGTTTGCGGATTAGCTAGAGCTTGTCTGTGGAATTGGTCATCTGATTAGCTAGCAGTAGCACATATGATATATAAGTTTTATGGGTTAGTGGTAGAGTAAAGCATCCAGTTAACAGGGAGTTTGGTGCCGCTTCCATGTAGCTCATAAATAGCAGGAATATTGCAGCAGGGGACAGGGCACTAATATCATTAGGTTTAATTGTTGGTAATGAGTTTAATTGCATACCCCGCTTGATTTCTAGTTCTTAGCTAGAGAATCCTCCTTTTTGCATGTTGATTATTAGGTTTTGCAGGTTCTTTTTTGACCCTCTCTCCGGTCAGCATTGTGCCTCTTGGACATGGAAGCAAATGACGGTAGCTTGAGCTTGAGCTGACGTACGGTTGAGGATGACATGAATGATGCTCCTGCTAGTGAGGATGAAATTGAAACTACAGAGGAGGATGACATTGTCGGTAGCCATGGTAAGAAGAAGGTGGAGGCACGGGAAGTTGCTGTCAGACATGGAAAGAAGAAGGCAGGAGAGGTTGCAGTCGGTCGTGATAGGAAGAAGTCCTCGAGTGCATGTCCTCGTCCAACAAAACTACGGCGAATTATGGACCTCCAAGCAGATCAGCTGATGATCTCCGACTCTAGCAAGGGCAAGGTGATGATGACATCCCCAAGCAATGCAGTGACTACGCCAATTTTTAACAAGGATAAGGTGGCAATGGTATCCTCCAACAACAACAAGACTGCTGCAACCCCAACCCCTACAAGCAAATTCATGGTGACCTCATTCAAAGCAGCAGCAACACAGTCCAGCAAGACCATGGTTTTGGTGAATTTAACTAAACCGGTCAAAGGTATAAGTTACACATTATAGTAAACCTTGCTTGAGAGCTTCCTGTATTAACAAAAACTTGTATTAATTTAGCTTGTCATATTAAATCAGTGTGTATTCAACTTGTATACAATGTCATATTAATTTAGTTTGTATTAATTCAGCTTGTATGCAATGTCATATTATGGTTGCATATCATGCACTTACTCTCAATGCTCGTAATTCCTATATCCAATTTTTTGGCTTTCAATTTACATTAAATAATTATCCTCTTGTTTTGTTATCTTTGTAAATTTTCAATCTAAAAATGTAAGTGCAAGTGCAAGCACAAGTGTAAATATCAAAGCAAGTAGAGAAGAAGTAACGAAACCAAAACCTGGAAAAAAGCTCACTTCCTTTGTGTGGGAATATTTCACAAAGTTTGAAAAAGATGTGACAATGGATGATGGCTTAATTATCAAGGAGCAATAAGCTAAATGCAATAGGTGCTCACATACAGCTAGGGCTACAAGTGCAAATAGTACAAAGGCTTTCAGTAATCACTTGAAGTACAAACAAAGTGTAGTGAAAGGCCAACAACTCATTAAACAGAGTGAGGATGGCATTGCAACATATCGGTATGATCAGAAAACTAGCTTAAGAAAATTTTATTATGCCATCATTATGCATGAGTATCCATTTAATATCTCTGAACATGAGTACTTTATTGATTTTGTCAAATCTTTGTGACCAAACTTTCCTTTGAAATCTCATATAACTATTCGTAAAGAGATCATGGATTTATATAAAAAGAAAAAGAACAAGTTATATGAATAATTTAGAAAACTCTCTTGTCGTGTTAGCTTTACTATGGATATGTGGACATCAATTCAAAATAAAGTATACATGTGTGTCACAGCGTATTGGATTAATGACAATTAGAACATGCAAAAAAGGATTATCAATTTCATCCATGTAGAAGGCAGTCATTCAGGACTAAAATTGGGTGGCACATTTTTTTCAAATGTATTGAATTGGAACCTTGATAAGAAATATTTACCTATTATTTATTTTAAGAAACTTAAATCCAATTAGGACACTTCCTATTGTATTGCTTCAGAAAATTGAACCAAAATTCAGAATATATCACCTAGCCTTTTCCTGGAAATTCATAATTCCCTCACTGCCATTGACTAGTCAAACCAGGCACTGTTCACGAGAGGCCCACATGGCAGCCACCTATCTCTCTCTCTCTCCCTCTCTCTCTCTCTCCCGGGCATCTCTCCCTCCCCATGGCTTGCTGGCAGCCAGCACCTGGCCCGAGCTTCCCCATGGCAAGTTCCTCCTGCCGCCGTCCCTGCGTGGACACCTTGCCCCTGCTCGCACGCTAGATCCCGTCGTGGAACGCCGTGCCGGCTCAGCCTTTATCCGCCGAACACCCTCGCGCACATCGCCTTCTCTCCACACTCGCTCTGTCTCGTTCCCAGCCCTCGCATCCGCTCTCTCGCCTCCTTACGCAGCTCCAGCCCGAAGGAATCGGCCGGGGAAGCCCTGGGCTCGCCGGAATCAACGTTTCCCTGCCGTCGGTTCCCCGCGCCGCCGAGTACGCCCTTCTTGATTCCTCCTTCCTCGGTAAACCATTGTGCAATTCTTTCTGCCCTGAGCTCCGCCATCACCAGGCTCATCTCTCCCCTGCAGCAGCTCGACTTGATTTCCACCGTAGCGGCCCGCCGACAGTGACCCCGTTTCAAGCTCTGTTCAGCTACACCTCGGTCGAGCTTCTCCGAGCCACCTCCGTCCAAACCAGGGCTACGATAAGCACCCTCATCGACACCTGATGCTCTAGTATCATTTTCTAGCCCTAGAACTGAGTAGATCGCTAATGCCACTTGATCTCGACGGCTGTTTCCGCCTCCGTCCATGGCACCGCCGTTCCAGGCCCATCGCCGGCAAGCCGGCGGCGACACGTCCAAGCCCTGGCCACGCTATGCCTTCCGCAAGCTTACGCGGACTACCTAGTGCCCTGTAGCTCCGTCGCGCGCGCTGAAGAACTCGCCAGAGTGCCGCCTAGTTCACGCGAGGAGGAAGACGACAGGCAACCGTCGGATCTGCGCCAGGATTCGTGCGCGCACGGTTCACAGTTCAAATCGCGCAGGATTAGCCTAATGCCTCGCTGACAGGTGGGAGCAGTGGCCCACTCTTAGTTTAAGTGGTAGCGTAGTTAGGAGAATACGCTTTCCCCTTGTGGTGGCGCCTTTTTGCCGATACGCGAGCACCACGTGTCACCGACACGCGGGACCCAATCGTCACTCGATGAGCGCGACTGACCGCGTGCGGGCTGTGCTCTTGCAGGCCGGCCCAACACTATTCACCCCGGTTTTTCCTACCTTTCTCAATAAAATTAATCTCAGATGTAGAATTGATTTTCTAAAAATAGTTTGACACTTCCAAAATTCCCCAAAAATTTGTGATAAATACTAGATTACTCAGAGAATTTTACAAAAATATAACATTAATCAGATAATTTTATTTTCCCACTGGAATATTTCCATAAGCTATTCTAAAATGATTTTTGTGTAAAAGAAATTCCAGGAACTATTTTGGAATTAGTAAAATGCCAAATCATTTAGGAAAAATCGGAGAAAATCCTAGAAAATATGTAAAATTTCTCTGGACCTAGGAAAATTATCAGATTGTTAACTTGCTATGTTAAACAATTTAAATCCACTTTTAGTCCTAATTTATACATCACCACAAGTTCTCAAATAGCAACCTACTTTATTAAAATAATCCAAAAATCTTCTCTGGTCCAAAGACATAATGTTAAGTAGCCAACACCCTAACCATTAAATTTCTTACACCTATCTTTGTAAAGGAAATACTTCAAACAAAGTAAACTTTAAAACTAATCACTTTACTAAATATAGGTAGATATATAGATATATATATACACACACATATATATATACCTATACATATATGCATTATATATATATATATATATATATATATATATATATATATATATATATATATATATTCCAAACATTTACGGGCATTTTCATCACACCCTTCGATGAATAGTTTCCGCATGCCTTATTAGGATCATTGCTACTTTTTAAACAAGTAGGCCGTCTGCATTCACGCATCATAATTTCCACATTCTGGTTGTTCATATTGGTTATTCATCGAATAGAGCTAGAAGGAGCTATTGAGTAGTGCGAAGACCCCGAAGAACCCCAAGACCACTTCCAAGAGGATCCAGGCGAGTTAACATTCTGTAGATCATATTGATCCCAGTTTTTAATAAAGAATTTCTTTAAAGTATCAATTGCATGCTTTTAATTATGAGTACCTACCTTGTTAAATTCATGAATATATCATGCCTGCTCTGTTGAACTGTCGATACCCATAATGATTGTGTTGATGATCATTGTTAGTTGAATCATAACCGGATCGCCTTGACGATCAATTCCTTGAATTAACCTGGTCTAGGAACAAAACAATTATTAGACTTTCAAATCTCTGATTTAAAACTTGTTAGACTCCTAAGTCTGGTTAAAACTTTGCTTAGACATTGCTCAGGTCCAATAATTATTTTAGGCTTTGGTTGCCTTGGAACGGTGAACCGATATTCACCGAACATGAATATACAAAAATATGGATAGCTGGATATTGGGCCTGGCATGCCAGTGTGTGGTGTTTTGTTGTGGATATGGTTATGGTTCTGTACGGTCGGGGGTCCGATATAGTGGTGTAGCAAAGGCTATGTGAGCAGGAGAAGGAAGTTATCTTGGGCAGGGTGGACCCAGTGACAGGGTGGAGTGTGGGCTCGCCCTAGCAGGAGCGCGGAGACATTCGCGTAGCGGGAGATCACTGCCACTAGCTTGAGGGGGTGGTTCCAACACAACGCGTGGCCATCACTCGGTAGTAGGAGTTGGGGGTCACTTGTGGTGGTTTGCGAAACCAGCCCTTGGACGGGAAACCTCACTTTAAGAAGGTCCGGCTTGGGACGTCACCTGAGGGTGATTTAATCACACTTATTGGACCGGCAAATCCAGCAAAGTTGTGGTTCACAACGGGTCGCCAACCCGAAATATGATGGCAGGTGAAGGAGATGTTTGACAGAGTGCATGGAAATTGCCATGGGATGGGATGGATTATGGTATGGAATTAAAACTCTGGAATAACATAACACACTGAAAGTAGAGCTTTGGTCAAAACTGCTAAGTCATAGGCTTGATTTTAAACTCTGGCCTTTTGCAAACAAAACAATCCCTAACCTTTCCTTTGGAACCTCTACCATTAAATGCATTAGGTTGTGTGTTAACTCGCCAGTGTTTGGATGACACTGGCCTCGCACATACCCCCTTTTTAGTCGAGGGAGACGATGGAGGTCAAGACGCCTACGAATGTCATGAAGATGGCGATGCTCAACATCAAGACGAAGATTAGGAGAATAGTATGGCTTAGAGCGTTCCACCAGTTGCTCGATGTTGCAAAGCCACTGGTGTGATTTTGTGTAAATCTTCCGCAAACTCTGATGTTGTCTTTTGGACTTGGTTTGTAAGTAAGACTATGGCTGTTTGACTACTAATCAGCCTGTTGGCTATTTTGTTGTAATAAAGACATCTCGTTGTATGAAATGATCCGGCTTTGTAACGTGTGGCACTAGTGTACTGGTCCAGGAACTAATGCGGTGCTGGCCACCCCTTAAAAGGTGGTCCACAATCCTACCCGGTTTTTTACTACCTATACCCATAACCGTATTCGGTAAAAATAATTAGGGTAGGATACGAGATGACCTACTACCCGACCGTATTCGACCCATTTTCACCCCTACTTATATATAATGTTTTAGTAGGTCTTTTCAAATGTTTTAATAGTTCATTTCTAATGTTTAAGTGCTCTATTTTTTCCAACTGTTTTCAAACATTTTGTGAACACACCACGGCGACCCAGAGGAGGGGTGAATGGGAGTCAAATTTTTTTCCGAAGGAATTTTCACACTTGACTATATGTGCTCTCACCCCAACGCACCTCGGTACATCAAGAACCAAACCGACGACAAAAACAGCGTTGAACACACAGGAACAACAAATTTTAGCACCAACTTGTTTGGCAAGAAACTCGATTACTTCCAAGTGTTTCAACGAAAACCAATCAAACTCGGACAGTAACTAGATGATGAAGACATCTATCTACCCTCCGAAAATCATCCAAAGATTCATCCAAAGTCTTGACCTTTTTCAGTTCAAACTAGCCGAGGGAAAGAACCGAATTAAAACCGAAGAATCGCGATCTTGTGCAAACAAATGGTGGTCTGTCCAGGGGCTCTTGAGGGGATGATTCTTGGTCCTTTGTGACCCTATTCCACACCTCAAGGTGGCCTAAAGACGTAGCACAAGGTTCAGCTCAAACCGATTCAAGAACGGGCAAGAACGATTCCAAAACGTGTCCAAAACATGAAGAAATTGGACAGCTGCGTGGGAGTTCTTTGGGGGGTTGATTTTGGCACCCAAGAGGGACCTAATCCATGAGAAAAACATCCCCACCATGCAGCACTACGTCCATAAGAACAACAGCCCAAAAACTCATCAAGAAGGGGTTCAAATCAAGTCAAAAGTGAAGGAAATAGGTGTAGGCTGCATGAGAGTTCTTTGGGGTGATTCTTGGGATCCTAGGGGTCCCTAATCCATATGAAACCAGCCCCCAAAACTGCAGCAAGAACAGATTACGAACTGCATCCAAATCTTCAAGAAAGGATCCAAAAACGGGTCGAGAAAGAAAAGATTTTGGGCTGCTGAATGGAGGCTTTCTTGGGGTTGATCGAGGTACCAAATAGGTGCCTAATCCATGAGTTATTAGCCTCCAAGAGTGGAGCAAGAACCAAGAACAAAGAAGTTGGTGTCTTGAAGAGAAAGAAAAGAAAAGAGAAGTGGGAAGAGAGAAGGGAAGGAGTTACTGCACAAAAATACCAATCAAAACAAGCAAAAACTCATCTCAAATCCTCACAAAAACATAACCAAAACATGGCACAAAGTTTCACAAACTACCGGCTTTATTTCACAAACTTGCAAAATACAAACCGGGCAACTCAACTCACACAAGGCTATCTCAGGGACGGGGCAGCCACCATGCTGCCCTTGGGGTCCCTTATATAGCCATACAAGCCCACATTTGGGCCTAAACCCTAGGCCACCCACTAAGCCCATCTAACAAGTGAGTTAACACACACACGAATCTCCAAGCGCAGCGAACAGCCTCCAGCTATTCCTTCGCTTCGAAGCAAACGTACGAATATAGACGCCGCAAAACGTCTCGTGCCCAACCCGATAGGCTTCCTCACCACAGACTCCGCACCCGGTTTCCAACCAGGCCGCCAACCCGCCTGACCGAAGCCTTATCCGCGCCGCCTGCACCGAGACCATCACCTGCATCCACAGACACCAAAAACACATCCACAACGTCTGCGGCATCGCCACAAACCCAACGCAACAAACCGATCCTCGATCAGGGTTGGTATGATCAAGAAACATGAAAAACAATAAACTAGCTGAGATGAAACCCCTTGTTTTCAACACAGCAACAACCTTCTCGAATTTTTTTGATTTTTCTTTACCTAAAATGAAAAACTTTCAGAACGTAAAGATGTGTCTCGGAATTCTCTACAGCTTTTATGTATAAACTTTTTTAATCCTAGCACGAGAAAACCCTCAAAAATGTGAAAAACAGCAGCAGTGTCAGGGAAAACCGGACTGTCCGACCCTGAAATCGGACTGTCCGATACCCACTGGACTTCCGACCCAAACCATCAGACTGTCCGATCCTGACACTGCAGAAAGCCATAAAAACTTTGCTCCGAGGTTCCAAAAATTCCAAATAAATTTCAAAAATTCTCACAAAATTAAAAATAGCTTGAAAAACCTTCCCAACACCTTTTCCAATCTTTTGGCACTTCCAAAATGATTCAAAGCTTGCCCAAATCAAGATCATGTCATGGAGGGATTTAATTCCTGAGAAAATCTATTAAAAGTATAGACTAGCCCAAAAGCCTCAACTTGTCATTCCGAACATAGCTAAACATTCGGAGCTTCCTAAGTAACATGGCTATGCCACGGGCAACTCAAAATCTACTTGGCTCAACGAGACCTAGCAACACCTTGAGAATAACCAAAAAACACGGAAAAATCCAATCAAGTCCCCATTGTCAATATGTTCATCACAAAATGAAACTCAACACATTTCATGTATGTCAAATCTATTTCCAACTCTACCAATATTACCAATCAAGATAATGCTAGTAGTGGCCTAAGCACTCATGAGAAGAAAAACTGGAAGAAGAGGGCATGTTTCACCAGTGGCTGGTTTGTCGTGCGGGTGTGATTTCAGGCAGAGGCTACCAATGCACATGCTGCCTACTTTGTTTTAGTTGAAACAGAGGAAAACAACCACAGCCACTGATCGCATCGGACAGTGCTTGGGAGAGTCTGTAACAGCCTGAAATTTTGCATAAAATTTTTCGCGCATCAAAGTGCATGAAGTTCCCCAGAACACTACCTACACTTCCAAATCCTTCTTAAGATCCCAAAATACCCTTTAAGAATTTTTCCCCAAATTTATAATTTTAAAAAGCCACATGTCATATAGAAAAGAAACTTTATTCATTCTTATAAAGGAAATCCTTTATAACATGCAACCTATTATTTCATATTCATATTACATATATTTTATGAATCTTCAGAGACCAAAATCATATTTTGACCTATTTTTAGTATTTCATACGGTGAATAGTATTTTCGTATAGTGAATAGTGTTTTCAATACCCTCTGTTTCAAGAATTCAATTTTCTATTCCTTTTAACCATTTTCACCTATAAGCAACTAATTCAACTATATTACAAATATAATACTCAACCATCAGGTATCGATGAAATTACCATTTCGCCCTTTTAAGACAAAAATCCCCAAATTACCCCTTTTCTCAACCCTTTAACATTGATTTCAATAAATCCTTTATAAAGTACAAAATATATAATCAATTAATGTACTATTTTCGAACTTTGAATTTATAGCAAAAGTGCACTAGTAAAATTACCAAAATACCCTTTAGCTAAAATCCCAAGTTTCTTGTTTTAAAGTTAAATGTTTACTCATGCATGCTCAATTTCTCCCAAAACTCAAACTCAAATTTAGACCTTAAACTTACATCAAATATGCACTTGGTAAAATTACCAATTTGCCCCTTTGACTAAAAATCTCCAAATTTCCCCTTTTTAAATCCTATTTAACTACTTTGCATGATCAATGTTCATTTAAACTCAATTCCAACCCTTAAATATATTTTAAATTTTGAACTAGAACTATCTTCAGTCAAATTACCAAAATACCCTTCCAACTTGATATTTCCAAAATCATATTCTTTTATATATAATTGTCTACTATCTTCTTATATAATCATTTGCATCCTATCTAAATCCTAAATTTGATTTCAAACCTTAAATTTCATTTTAAATTTTGAATTGAAGATACTTCCAAAGAAATTACCAGAATGCCCTTCGGGCTTGAAATCCCCAAAATCTTCATCTCTTTTCACTTTACCTAGCTATTATATGCATAATATCTTCATATAAATTAACATCCAAATGTTGGTCCAAATTAAAGGTTGATTTTAAAATTCTCCTTCGTGAATTTACAGAATTGCCCTTGGGGCCTTTCTTTCTCCACCTTTCTCCTCCCTCCCTTGTCTTCTCTGTTTCTTGTCCACCGCAGCCCAAGTTGATCATTGTGCTGCTCCAAGCTCAACCTTGCACGCCAAGGCAATGCAAAATCGATGCCACACGTCGCCACCACAAAGAACACAGCCGGAATTTCTCCTCCCCCGCCATCATTGTTGCTCACGCGGCACCATACACATGGTTGATCGTGAATGGACTGAATCTCTGGGATTATCTCCACCAATTCGAGCTCATCCACGTCTACGTGTCTCTGAGTATCTGCTAAGCTCAACCGCGTCTATAAATAGCACACCGGAGCTCCAATTTCGTTGCTTCTTCATCACCGGCCGCCACTGCCTCTCCACCAAATTCATCTCAACCGCGACGAATAAAGGCCAACGCCGCCGGCCAGAGCTTCGTGGCAACGTCGCCAAGCTGCAAGCAAAGGGAATTGGCGCGGGATCGGCCGGAGAAGCATCCCCGCGCGCAGCCGCGATTTCCTTTGTTTCGGCCGCCGCACGTCACACGTCGACGGGCCAACTCGCGGTCGCGCGAACCCAATTGGTAGCATGGTAAGGTTCCTAGACACTCCCTCAAGCTTGTGAAGCCATCAATTTATAGATTACAACAGCAAACCGAAATTCCTAATTCCATTCTTCACCGCCGCCGTTAGACCACGCCGACCGACCATCTCCGGCCATCTCGACCCACCGATCCACTTCCAAAACCTTTGAATAACTTCTAGGAGCGAAAGCCCTATGGTTAATTTCCCCCAAACCGTGCCAATCCGAAAACCCCAATTCGGGATGATCAAGAACCCTAGAAAAACACTATTTATCCCTCCTAGTTTTGTTTTTCATCAAATTGAAGACCTTAGAGACACAATTAGCAAAAGGTCCCTATACCCCCAAATATGATTTTTCCAGATTTTTAGGTTCATCCAGATTTCAAAACTTGAATTTAAACCCTCTCTTTAGCTATTTAATAAATTACTGTAAATAGGAAATATAATAAAAAGTGAAATTGATATTTTTACTGTTCATAGATAATGTATACAAAAATTTATAAAATATTTATATCTGAGATTATTTCATAGTACATGCCACTTTTAGATTTTACTTCTTTAAAACTTTACAAAACCAATTTCTTAAAATAAAAATTGTTATTCCTCTTAACTAATGTAAAATATACATAGGAAATTCATTACACAATTAAAATAATTAATTACTAGACATATTATGTAGTAATTCCTTTTTACAAAATATTTATCAAATCCAATCCTACAAAATAAAAAGAATAAGATTAACTCCAAAATTGTAATGAAACCCTTTCTCAATATTAATGATAATTATAATCTTGTTTTCAGGAAAATGCTAAGAGATTTGCAAGAAACCAAAAATAGATTATTTTCTCCTTTAAGATTTTCTTTAAAAGTATATATAAAGTTCAAATAAATGACCAAACCATTTTAAACCCTTAAACCTAATTAAAATAGGTTACTCTTAGCCTATAAAACCCAAACTATCCTAGAAACCCTTACCCAAGTTTTAAACCCTACATAAAATGATAGCCACAAAGTTGGACTGTTTCAAAAGAAGATTTCTATATTACATTCTAAAACTTTTTCATATAAAATCATTTCTTCATTCTAAATCTATCCAAACATATCTTTTTGTAAAGTATTTCCTAACAAAAATTCCTTATAAATTTATCCATTTATGACACCAATAGAAACCTAGTCATGCCCCTCATAAATATCTCACAATAAAATATCCTACGACTCTATCCATTCGTAGCTCCGTAACCCTATCTGTTCGTAATTCCGTAACTCTATCCTTTCGTATAAATATCTCGTGACCCTATCCATTTGTAGAATATCTCGTAGTAAATCTTAGTTACCACAATATCTCGTAGTAAACCTAAAAATATCTCGCAGTCACTTCATTCCAATTCAAATATCTGCCAGTATTCTATCCTATCCTTTTGTAACAGACATGCCAAATATCCATCTCCATCATTTCACCAGACATTTTCACAACTTCCATTCTATTATATATATCCTATACTATCCATAGCCATCATAACCACTCTTCTATCCACATCCACATACCTATTGCCCTCCAAACCCAGGAACCCCTTCAAAAGAATATTTCTGCATAGCATCCAAAATCCTTTTTACTCGATTTAATTCTTATTCTTCCTCTTTATCAAAACTTCATGGTCAATAGAAGAAGATCAAGCTCTGAAAGCTCAAGCTACTCTCCGAACAAAGATGAAAATCAAGGATGGAACAGAAGGAGGAGTTTAGTAGCAACCATAACCAAGGCAGGTTTCTATTCCTTTGATGCACATTGAATTCCTATTTATTTAATCATGCATACATTACTTTTTAGTTATTATCTATCACCAAATTATTATTTCATGTGTTATAAAATGGTCATACCAAGACACAAAAACCAAAAAACTTTCTTATTGTTGTTTAGCCCTATCCTTTGAAGCCTAGAATAGGTTTTGAAATATTTAAATTGAGTAGGATAAGTCAATCATTTGTCATGTGGATAAGTAGTATGGGATGCTTATCTGGACATGGAAATGTTGCGATACAAGAATTCCATATGAGCCACCATGTAGTAAGTATGACGGGTCCGGCCGGTAACCCTTAGAGTGGGCACATCCTCACGAGGTCGGCCAGTAAAGGCTCAAGGGACACATCCCATACCTACCATGGTACCTGTTGTCGGGAGAATGCAACTAGGCTGTGCTCATATAAAAACTTGGGTATAATGAGTAAGAATGACACAGATATCACCCATCCATATACTGTTGTATGGGTAAAGCTGGGTAGGTCCTGCAGGGCTAATAACAAAATCATCGATGGACCCTACTTCGGGTATATGAAGTTGTGTCAAACTGGGTGATGCCTCTCTTATTCAATAAACTCATGCTTTCAAAAAGAGTTTGTGGTGTATGATGCTGCTTGAGGCAGATAGGAAGTGGAGAATGGTGATAGTATTATGGAAAGATTGAAATGTTTCAACCAGTTTAATAAAGTTCTTTCAAATCTTAAGTCCCTCAAATCTACCGTATATTATTGTATTTACGTTCCTGTAAGAGCCTTAATTCTTTTGAATTCCTGCATATAGTAAGTAAGTCTTCCATATGGGAACCTGCAAGTACTGTTGGTACTTACACACTATGTGGGGAATAACCTATTTTCAGGTCTTCCAGCTCTTGACGATTTTGAGAAATCTTCCGCGGAGGAATTGAACGATTATGGCATTATTGGTTTCTAGGGTCTTAGTTTTAGAGAGCTTTTCCTATCCTTACAACTTGTGCAACAGTGTAAGTGTACAGTAGAGGTTTGAGTTGTAATATTTTATGTAAAAATGAATATCTCCCCATGTAATGAAGTGAACTTTTGTATCAGCTCTGGCACTGTTGCATCCTAGGTAATCGTGCTTTTGAGGGAATATTTTCCGGTAAGATTTAACCAGGAATTGGTCCCCACAGAGTCCGACGGGAAGGCTACCGTCGGACGTCCGAGCCGAAGTCGCTTCCTTTTTTCTCTGTGAAACATTGCTCATATTGATTAAAACATTTTAAATAACTACTGAAACACTATTTTGCATATTAACGAAAAATATTTCACTAGAACTTTAACGATGTTTCATTGTTGCTTTAACAATGTTTCCAGTATGGTGTCTAAATTTTTTTTTGGCAAGTTCATCACGCGAGCTCCTCAAGGAAGACTACGCAATCTGCGTCCGGTAGATCTTGCCCCGACATATGTTTCCTGAAGTTGTCAGCTTTGTTCCGACATCATGGTGGTGATGATTCATTGACGGACAATCGTTATTCAACTCGCCAAATCCAACGGCTAGGACGTGCATCCGATGAAACGTATCGTGTCAGACATCCGACGCATAGTTGCGTCCTATTTCCTTTGTATGAATGCGTACGGGAGTTTTGTCTTTACATCTAGCTGCAATACAGGATTAATACATGTGGCATGAACCTTCGAAAAGTACTGCATTTAATCGCTCACAATAACTTTACTTGACGGGGTTTCTAAGACCAATTATGGCTACCGTGGTGCCATGGCGACATCCTTCATTGTTGTTTTGTTGCTCATATACTACCTAAGCGAGTAGCAGCACGGTTGACTTGCAGTTGCTTTGTCTTCCTGCATGAATGTGTGACTATATTTGGCTGATTGTATGATCTAGTTTTGTGCGCTTGATGACCTGAACATTGATGGATTCTCCTAGTAGTGTGTTAGGGCACTCCCAATGTTGTTTCTTCCACCGTTCCTGCATATGCTACATGTTAAGATATGAGCCTCTCTAGTAAATCAGGGATCTTGCGCTTGTATGCTCTGAAGAGGTAGTTTTGGTTCAGCGCTTGGATTTGGATCATGTAGCGTGTCCGGCACGGCAGTTATCTCACATGTAATCTTAAACGTATAATCTTAGAGATAGATTGTTGGAATCGCCCTGGATCAAACTCACGCAAGCGATGAACTCACGTGAACTCGAACTGGTCGTGAACACACGCGAGAGTAGAAGTAGATTTATACGCTGAACACACAGCTCTTTGGGGCAACAGATGCCTTTTCTTCTTTTTTTCTTCTAGCTCAAACTAATAACCAAAAGAGTACAACTTATATAGCATGGCATGGATACATCACTAGCCTGCACGTACGCACCCACGTCCGCGGTTCAAAAGTCTCCACACGCCTGCATGCAGCTAACTTGGTCCACACGCCCGAGCAACAAACTCAGCATGATCTCCTTGCATGCAGCCACCAGACGATCCTGAAGACCCGGCCATCAAGCGAGCTCGCGTGCAACCATCTCACCCACGTCCACACGCGGCAACAGCACTAGCACCACACACGCTCGTCCCTGGAGACTTGGCCGCCGGCAGCTCGTCGACTACAAATATCCATGACACTACATGCATGACTAATAAACTAAATGCTAACCTGTGGCACACATACACGCACATACGTGAACTAACACAGAGGCCATTTAGCTAACACACATGCAGAAACTAACTAGCTAACACACACATACGTGCAGACCCACAAGCCAAGATTAATACTAACAAATTTCTACCTAATCTTGACTTGTATTATTTTATCGTACTAGGCAAACTTCAGAGTAACGTCGGTTCATCGTCCGCCGTCGCAAGGAGTGCTTCTTCCTTCTTTGGCTTGGGACATTCCCTGGCAAAATGTCCACGAACACCGCAATTGTAGCATTTACCTTTATTGCCCGTAGACTTTTGCTTCTGTCGAGCCTGCCACTCGGCCGCCGTGAGCAGGAGCTGATCATCAGGAGTCTCGTTGGCTTGAGTGCGCCGCCGAGAGCGCTCGTCGAAGGCCTTCAACCTTCCAAGTGCTTCGTCAAATGGCATCTTCTCCACGTCACAGAACTGCTCGATCCCCGCAACGGCAGGGTAGAGCCGATCTGGGACGGTGTCGAGGAGCTTCTTGACCATGGCCGGGTCGTCGAGCATCGCGCTGAGGTTGGCATACCTCGCCGCCATAACACTGATTTTTCCGGCGTAGCCGTCTAGTGACTCCCCCTCCTTCATGCGTAGCCAGTCGAACTCACCTTTCAAGGTAGAAAGACGAGCGACCTTGACGCGGTAGTTGGGAGGGTTTGAGTATGGTTTAAAAGGGTGAGGATGCAACCCCTCATTGAGCTAGCTTTTTGGGGGGAGATGGCCCAAGAGACCTTGGCCCACTGCTCAGCGTTGGGCCTGCGAAGGTACTGCAGCCCAACGGTCAGGGATCCGGACGTGGTCCGGCTGACAATTGGTATCAGAGCCTAGATAGCCTAGGTGGTTCCTGGACAAGTCTCGGCCCAATGTGTGAGGGGGAGATTGTTGGGAATAGTCCCATATTGGTTGTGGGGAGGGCCTGAGCATGGTTTATAAGGGTGAGGGAACACCCCTCATTGAGCTAGCTTTTTGGGGGGAGATGGCCCAAGAGACCTTGGCCCGCTGCTCAGCGTTGGGCCTGCGAAGGTACTGCAGCCCAACAGCCAGGGATCCGGACGCGGTCCGGCTGACATAGATTAGGTCTCTGTAACAGCTTGTATAACTTATCTGTAATCTTTTCCATGTCAAGGAACAAATCCTGCGCATTAATCTCTCCTTCCTTGTTATGTTTTCATCACGGATGGCATGCGTGGCTGTGAGCACGTATTATACTCCTGTAATCACACGCGCCCCTTATGCGTCCTGTAATGGCGCCTTGCGTGTCCTTTAATTGTGCCCATGAGCGCTCCTGTAATCACGCTAATACCCTACACTGCCTATTTATAGGCCTTCATCTAATAGAGCATGTGTAAAGTTAGCTTTTCTTCTCAAACCATTTTGCATGGTATTAGAGCATCTCGCTCCTGAGCTGTCCAAAACCTTTCTTCCTCAAACACCATGAACGACAACAACAATCCTGCTTCTGTCATCCCTGCTCCTCCTCCAGCCATTGCGCAGGCCATTCATGCCGTCAATATGAAGGCTCTTGTCCCATACACCCTTGATGTCCAGGTGAGTAATTCACTACTATAGAAATACTCATCCTTGACCCTTCATCACTGGCGGATTCATCTAGAACCGTCAGTGATATGACTCGCCTCGCTCCGTCTCGCCTAGGAACCAAAAAAACCGCCAGTGATACCGAACCGCCGATGATAGTAAACCTATCACTAGCGGTTTTATAAGAAAACCGCCAGTAAAAGTATCACTGGCGGGTTTAATTCTAGAACTGTCAGTGATATCAGTGACAGTTCTAGAATTGAATTGCTAGTGATAGTGAAAGTATCACCGGCGGTTCTCTAAAAGAACCGCTAGTGAAAGTAATTTTTAGAATTTATAGATCTTTTGAATTTCATAACTTTTTCATACGAGCTCGAATGAAAATAAACTTTATATGTAAATTGTAGCCCTTAACGAGATCTAAAACTTTGTAGTAGATATATTTTCCATTTGAAGCAATATAGATGCCTAAATAATCATTACAATTTTAAAAAATTTATAATTTATTCAAATGAAGTCGGATAAAACAATCTTTACATCAGAACTGTAGCCTTCGACAAGATATACAACTCTGTAGTTGAAAACTTTTCTATTTAACATCATTTATATAGTCAAAAAACTATTAAAAGATTTAGAAAAAAAAACTTAAATGATATACATATTCTTTATAGGTAAAAAGATGCTAATGGGTGAGATGGTTAGAAGAGCTAGGTTAGAGGCAAAAGGTCTTGAGTTCTCGAATCCTAGTTATACGTAGTTTAAATTTCGCATGAAAAAAGTATTAAAAAAGTATTAAGACTGTACACAGTGGTAGTAGTGAACCTATTTGAACCACCACTGATTAAGCAATAATGATAATCCAATAGTGATATTAGGATTAAGCGTTACGAACTGTTAGTGATATGGTTTTCTGTACTAGTGATTACTCCTAATTAATGGTGTCATCTGATAACCATTGATCTCTGTCGGTTCAACATGCGCAGCCACATCGACCCCGGCATCCCTCCTCGTCCTAATGACGCAGACCGGGTTCCTAGGACCTCACCGTTCTCAAGTGGCTCTATGCCACCATCCCCTGGGAGCTTCTTGACATCGTCGGCACCGACGACATCACTGCCCAAGGCGCCTAGGCTCTTCCGGAAGGCGTGTTTCGAGATAAGAAGATGTCACGTGCTGTCCATCTGCAAGCTGAATTTCGAGTTCTCACACAAGATCTCACTGCTTCCTCCTGCTGCCATCGTCTGAAGACCCTGGCAGAAGCTCTTGTGGATTGTGACCAACCCTCGAGGATAACGCCCTCGTTCTTCAACTCGTCCAAGGGCTTGGTCCTAAATTCACTACTCTGCACACTATTCTTCCCATGTAGGGGTGTAAACGGGTTGGATAATATCCGACCCGTACCTGAACCCGGATACTAAATTACCCTAATAGGACACTGTTTTGTACTACCCGCCAGATACCGGTACGGGTACGGGTAGTACCCGGTTAAGTTCGGTTCGGGTTCGGGTTGGGTACGGGATCACCGATACCCGCCGGGTACAGGTCGGGTTCGGGTATCCGGATAAATCCTACCATTCGGGTACTCGGATAGAAAAACAGGCCACAAGGCCCATGGCTTCCAAAACCCATAGCACTGTTCAAGCCACAAAAATGCTTTTCTTGTTATTTTCATATCTATTTCATTTGGTGTCCAAATTGCATGAAACAAATTTCATAATTCATCTAAAATTCTAAGGAACCAATTTTAAAACTTTTAAAATTTATTGTATTTTGAATTATTTCTCATTTTTTTGGAACATGTAAATTTTAGTTACCAAAAAATGAGAAATAATTCAAAAATACAATAAATTTTAAAAGTTTTAAAATGGATTCCTTAGAATTTTAGATGAATTATAAAAAAAATTTCATGCAATTTGGACACCAAATAAAATAGATATGAAAATGACAAAAAAAATAAGTATGAAGTGCTAAGAGTGGTGTGCTGGTTGAAATAGATATAAAAATGACCAAAAAAAGTATGAAGTGCTAAGAGTGGTGTGCTGGTGTGGGGGCATACATATTGAACCTTTTTATTTTTATGTGTGCATACGTATTGAACCTTTTTATTTTTACTTGTGCAGATGCACACAAATCCAGTCCTTATAAAACTAAATAATTGTCGACGATTTGCGTCGGCAATGTATTTTATGGGGCAAAGCGAAAGATCACAACTACGATGGTAGCACTGGGAGCCGAATTTATATAGGTTTGGGCCCTCGAGGTGAGGTAATACCCTACTTCTGTGCTCGTGTATTGTATTATGGTGGATCTCAAGGATAATGAGATGCCAGATGGCTAGATGCTTGGATGTCGAACTAGGGGCCCCTGACCCTCTTTATATAGTGCAAGGGGCCGGGTTACAGGTAGATTCCCTAATCCGTATATGGAAGATATAGATATAACCGAGTTGATTACGCCTATATCTAAGTATTCGAGTAGGAAACGAGTTCGTTCCCTTGTAGAGCAAGTCGGGCCGCGTCAGCCTCCAAGCCCGTCTTCTGGAAGATCCAATGGACTCGGCCCAAAGAGGTGGTACGTCCAACAGTATATCTCCGGATGCCCGGACCCATGTTGTCCACAGTAGCCCCCGAGTGCTTCGTGACTGGGTTGTCTTGATTCAGGGTTCAGCTTTGCAGCCCTTTAGATGTAATCCGAGTGACGTCACTCTTCATCTAGTCGAGGAAGTTCCGCTTGCCAAGTAACCCGCCGATCAAACAACACTGTTGCAAAGGACTCAAGAGAAAATCTCAAGTCTCAAAAAGATGTCCGGTATCCAGCCCGACTAGTCGGTATGCTGGCTATTGGCCCCACGGAGAGGCACACCAAAAAAGTGGATGTTGCCGAGTGATCAGTGTCACCCTGCGTTATCCTCCCCGTTACGAATTATGGCATTCGAGTCTGACTAGCAGAACTCAACATTTGGTCCAACAGGGGACATGCCACAACCCACGAGGGTGCTCGGTATACGACCCGACTAGTCTTGAGTCAAGCTAGTGATTCTCGTAAGAATACGCCCGCCTCCAAGTTGTGGTCATCCGAGTGGTGTTCATCTTGATGACGAACAATCCAGAGATATGCCACTGAGACCCAACTAAAGAGGTAATTCTTGACGCCCAATCTGATTAAGAAATTAAACCAGCCATTGACCCTAGGAGGTACGTCGAGAGCTGAAGTTATAGTTTGCCCGAGTGGTGTTTGTCTTAATGACAAATGATCCGGAGATGTGCCACCGAGACAACTAGAGAACTTTTGACGTTCAGTCCGACTAAAAGCCAAACCGACTACTGTCCACAAGGGGCACATCAAAAGCTAAGTTACAATTTGGGAAGCCCCCAGTCCTCAGTCTTGAAGACTGGCATAAGGCCCAACTAGGGGCGCACTATCGTCCCGACTAGGCTGATCCGAGTGGCATCTGTACCCGAGTAATAACGTGTACAGCTTTGCGGCCCGTATAGGGCATGCTCTCTGGAACCTAAGTCTGGGCCCGAATCTTGATGCGACGATTTTTGGGCTTATTCCTTCCCGCTCAGCGTGGAATCTGAAACGTCGCCAGCTTTCTCTTAAATAAAGCACACCGGGACATTTGAACGTTCACGCCTCCACTGTGTGCCTAAGCCCGTTCAATTCCCCACTGCTCTCGCTAGGGTTTGTGTTCCGCCGCCACAAAGCAACTCCAGCGCCTCCGCCACCGCTCTTCCCCCACCACATTCCAATGGCGGGGAATTGGGCAACCTCCAACACCACCGACGAACGATTGCAGGCCCTGGTCGACGCCGGTGTTCTCCCAGCGCCGGAGCTCATTGACTGGCGTACCGCCGTGGGTGAGTCCTTCCACACTCCTCACCAAGAGGAGATCGTCGTTTTCGAGTCCTTCTTTTCCCGCGGGTTTGGACTCCCTGCTTCTTCCTTTCTCCGTGGTTTGCTCAACCACTATGGAATCGAGCTTTTTCATTTGAACCCCAACTCCATCCTTCAAATTTCTATCTTTGTTCACCTCTGTGAAGCTTTTCTGGGGATTGCTCCCCACTTCGCCTTTTTCCGCCACCTCTTCTTCTTGAAAGCCTACCCCACCGATAACGCCCCCAAGGCTGTTGGCGGGGCCGGATTCCAACTCCAGAGTGGCCTCAAGAACGAGTACTTCTCCTTACCCCTCTGGACTTCTTTGAAGGGGTGGAACCAGGAGTGGTTCTATTTCTCGAACCCTCCCCCTAGTCTTCCTCGTTTTGACGGGAGGAAACCCCGGGCGTCCACCGCTTGGACCTCCGCACCCCTTCCTCCAAGATGGATCAGGTCACCGAATTGCTCGCCCTGATTCAAAATCTCAAAGAAGAGGGGCTAACCGGCGTGGCCATCGCCGTCTCCTTCGCAAGGCGCCGAGTCCAACCCCTCAAGGAGAGGATCCGGCTCGAGTTCGAGTACACCGGGCCAGCCGACCCGACTCAGGAAACTGGTGTCCTGATCTCGAACTCAGATGTTGTTGACCGACTTTCCGAGTTCTTTGCCATTGGGACGCACCTCTCCAATTAGGGGTGCCCTAGAAGCTTTTCCATGAACAGTCCGCCTCCGGAGGTAAGGGTTGAAGATTCTTTAAGCCTGCATCTCACCGAATAGCTTTATTTTGGTACTGATCCGGGGAGACCGTATTTCTGTGCAGGGCCGCCGAGCCTTCGTGTCCCTCGCCCCGACGCCCGATGTCTCTGCTGACAAGGGCGAAAAGCGCCCAAGTGAGGAGTCCGAGGAGGCCACGTCGGCGAAGAAAGGCAAGGGCCCGGCTCCCTCTGAGAAGGGCGTCCCGCCACCCGAGAGGCGTGGCCAGCGGAGCTCGGGCCCAAAGGTCAACGAGGCTCCCAGGGAAGAAACGAGCCCACCGGTGCCGACCCAGGGGCCTAGCCAGGCAGCTCGTCCTCCAGAAGCAAGCCGCGGGGCGTCGACGAGGAGAGGGCAGGCTCCTTCGACCTCTCAAGCCATGTCGTGTGGCCGGTCCGACGCTTCCTCAAGCGGAACTTCCGCTTAAAAGGGGGCCGGCATCAAAATTAAGACTTTCAGCTAGTAAGCATATCCTTGCCGCCACTTGGTAGTCCTCACGTTTTTGTTGACTAAAGCATGTTCCTCCTTTAGGAAACCGTCGGAAGAAATTCCGTCGGATTGCCCGACTGAGCCGGCGACGAAGCCTGCCGAGCCGAGTCGGGCAGCACCTCCTCCTCGGGCAGCCGACGCAATCACCCCGCCGACCGAACTGGTGGAAGCCGCCCCAGAGGCCAAGGCCCATGGAGACGCCGTCGCCGCAGCCTCGAGCCCAAAGCCAACCAGCAAGGCCTTCCCCGGAAGAGGCTGAGCCCAAGCTCTCGACGGGCTGGAGAGACGAGACGGGGAACTGGGCGCTTGTCGACGACGAGGCCGAGGAGAAGACCAGGAGAGCCTTCTACGAGCATGCCGCTGAATGCGGCAAGATGGCTAGGGTAAGTCTTCTGATCATCCGAGTAAGCTTCCTTTATCTTCGAGGTAGAAATGAGAATGTTCTTCCCTTTTGTAGGAGCTTGGTGGCTTCTCCGAGAGGAAGACCAAGTTCCTCAACTACTTTCTCCCCCGAATAGAGCGGATCAAGTCCATGGAGGGGGAAGTAGTCGAGGTACGAATAGAGGCGGCCAAGCAGCGCCGGGAGCTGCAGGATCGGATCAAGGAGCTGCAGGACAAGAAGTTCGACCTTGCGGGCTCCCTTCGGTGTGAGTATCCCATCCTGAGTTAGGACTTCCAGCTCGCGTATGACTGAGTGACATTGTGCTCCGCATCATGTGCAGCGCGCGACGCCACAATTGCCAGCCTACGAGAGGAGCTGACCAAGTCCCAAGACCGGAGGCTGGCCCTGGAGAAGTCGAAGGCGAAAGCCGTCGCCGAGTTGGAGAGTAAGGCCCCAAACCCGACCGGCTCCGAATTCCCGATGCCCACACAATTGTATGACTGTCTTCTGCTCTTGACAGAGCATAGGAAGAAGACGCTTGCGCAGTATGACGTTCTGCAGAGGAGCGCCGAAACCGCGCAAGCGCGATATGAGGAGCTTTTGGCGGCCGTGGAGCCTACTCGGCGATAGCTCTATATTGACGACACCAAGCCCAGTACCCGGGCCGAGCTGATCAAAAGGTGGACCAAAGCCCCCGGGCAGCTTAAGACCCGACTTAGGGAAGTCGGCTTGATGAGTACCAGCCAAGCGTTGGGAATCGTCAAGTCGCTCTACCCTAAGGTTGAGCTTGAATCGTCAAGGACCCTAAGGTTGAGCTTGATATTTGTCAAGGATGGCCGCTCGAAAGGGAGGCGATGGCCCTGCTTGAAGAGGTGAAGCCGATGGCCGCGTCACTCGTAGATAATTTAAACCTAGGTTCCCTGTAAATGTAGGAGATCGCTGTAAATTGTCAATGTAAATGACTTTCTTTCCGATATATGCTAATCGGCTTTTCTTAATTCGAGTCATGCATTTTACCCGAGCAAGTTAAGTTCCTTTTACTAAGCACTCTGCCCAGCGCATCAAGTTCCTTAGCGTTAGGAGTTGGCGCGAAGCACTATCTCCATGAACGCAATCGGGAAGTATGAGTGTTGCTAGGAGACAAGAGTTTTGTTACTCGAAACAATTAACACTTAGGCTCAACATGGATTTGAAAAGAGAAAAATCGACTAGGAATCGAGGAATCGGTTAGGTGCAAACTACACCTAACTAGGTGTAGCCCCCCGACTTACTACTTATTTGAAACGCAAATAAGTAGCAAGTCAGAAGCTGAATTACATAAATGTAAAGACAATGTGAACGAAAACTTATCTTTATTTATGCGTAAGCATGTGTACAAAGGTCGTCAGGTACAGAACCAACGTAATTGTTCGATGTTCCACGAGTTGTCCATGAGAGCGCCGTCTTCTCGCTTCAATCAGTAAGCCCCCGGGCGTGTCACCGAGTCAATAATGTACTGACCTTCCCAGTGCGGAGAAAGTTTGTGGCCACTCGATTGGTTAACTCGAAGGACCAGATCTCCAACTGAGAAGGCGCGATCCCGCACATTACGATCGTGGTAGCGACGCAGGCCCTGGAGGTACTTGGCCGACCGAATTGTTGCAGCATCTCGAGCTTCCTCCAATCGGTCTAGTTCGTCGATCCAATTGGCCTCTGACTCGTCCTCATTGAACCTTTGAACTCGCGATGATTCGAATTGTAGTTCTGTTGGAAGGACCGCCTCAGACCTTTATACGAGGAAGAAGGGAGACTGCCCCGTAGCTCGGCTAGGACTCGTGCGAAGCCCCCAGAGTACGGCAGGCAATTCCTTTGTCCATTTTGCCGCGTATGGGTTGAGACGATCGAAGATGCGCGCCTTGACACCTTGTAGAAGCATGCCGTTCGCGCGCTCGACCTGCCCATTGTTTCGTGGGTGTGCCACTGAAGCAAAGCAAATCTTTATGCCCACATCTTCGCACCAGCTTTGAAACTCGTCACTTCTGAACTAAGAGCCGTTATCCGTAATGATCCAAAATGGTACGCCAAACCAACCGATGATCTCCTGGAAGAACTTCGGTGGCCGCCCTTCGACTTGGATACGCGCAATTATGCCGGAAGCGCTTGGCCAGCATAATCCCTTCATGTACCACGATGCATGACTGACATTGAATTTGTTTCGGCAGCCCTCGATCATCGGGAAGCTTTTCTTCTCGCAGGTACTCCAAGTATGGCCGCGTCCAATTCGAGTCGAGGGCAAGCACCTCTTACTCGGGTTGTTGTTCATCCGGTTGGAGTAGTTGCTCTTGTGGTGTGATGGAAGGGGCGTGAAGCTCTTGGACGAAGATCCCAGTCGGGACTGGCGCCCGACTGGAGCCCATGTTCATGAGCTCATCCGCCGCCTCGTTGTCTCGTCGCAGAATATGTATGAGCTCCAACCCATCGAACTTGTCCTCCAACTTTTTGACCTCCTGACAGTAGGCGGTCATGTTGTCGTTGACACAAGTGCAATCCTTCTGCACTTGGCTCACCACGAGCTGGGAATCTCCGCGAACCACCAATCGCCGGATACCGAGCGATATGGCAATACGGAGATCAGGATGAGCGCCTGACGGGCCATGTTGATTGAAGCCGAAAATGGATCTCGAGGACATACTTGAGTCGCTCGCCTCCAGTGATATAAGAACGACATCTCAAGCGGGCTTGCCGGAGAGAGCCGCAAGTACATGTTCCAAAGATTGCCTTTTCGGCATACTGGGAGCTCAGATCTCCGCCCACTCGACGACAAAATTCGAGTGTTTGTGACTTGATGGCGCCAAGGTGGCTTGAAGGAGAGCTCGAAGCCCCGAGTTCCACCAACCACTTAGCGATCCTCCCAAAGGCTTCCCGATTATGGAGAATTTCTCCCGCCGAGTCGCGAGATGAATCGGCCGAAAGCGACCATGCACCCATTTAGACGCTGGATGTCCCTTTGGCACGTTGGGGGAGCCATCTCCATGATGACTTTGATCTTTTCTGGGTTAGCTTCAATTCCACGGTGAGATACCACGAAGCCAAGAAGCTTTCCCGAAGGGACCCCGAAGACGCACTTCTCCGGGTTTAACTTCATGTTGTATGCCGTCAGGCTCTCGAATGTTTCCGATAGGTCAGCGACCAAGTCGGAGGTTACCCGAGACTTGACGACAACGTCGTCAACGTACGCCTCCACATTGCACCCAAGCTGGTTGTGGAAACATCGTTGAATGCAACGCTGGTACATTGCTCCGGCGTTCTTCAATCCAAAAGGCATACTGACGTAGCAGAAAGCCCCAAACGGAGTGATGAACGAGGTCTTGATGCAATCCTCTTTCTTCAAGCTAATATGATGATAGCTTGAGTAGGCATTCAGAAAGCTCAAAAGCTCGCAACCGGCAGTGGAGTCAACCACCTGGTCGATGCGAGGTAGTCCGAACGAATCCTTGGGATATGCTTTATTTAAGTCGGTATAATCGACACACATGCGCCAAGTACCGTTCTTCTTTTATACAAGCACCGGATTTGCCAACCACTCGGGGTGGAGCACCTCCCTTATAAAGCCGGCTGTTAAAAGTTTTGTGATCTCCGTCTTGATGGCTTCCTTCAGATCTTGTGCGAACCGTCGCAGCCGCTGCTTGATCAGCTTGGCTTTGTCATATACATTCAAAGAGTGCTCGATCACCTCCCTTGGGACACTAGGCATGTCGGACGGCTTCCAGGCGAAGATTCCGCGATTCTCCTAGAGGAAGGTGACGAGCGCCTCTTCATATTTCGGATCGAGCCCTGTCCCGATCAGAGCCGTTTTGGCCGAATCGGACGGGTCGAGCGAAATACGCTTGACATCTTCGTCAGACTTGATGCCTAATTTAGATGGCTTCTTACTTGGCAGTTCGCCCTCGCCATGGAGAGTGGTGGCCGCCTGCCGGATCTTGTCCAACTCGGTAGCTGCTTCGGTAGACTAGGCGAAGTCGCAGTTCTCCCTATCAAGGAGATAGGAAAACATGGCGTCTCCGCGGACCGTGATTACGCCCTGCGGACCTGGCATCTTCATCAGTAGGTAGGTGTAATGTGGGACGGCCATGAGTTTGGCCAAGCCCGGCCTTCCCAAGATTGCGTGATACGCAGTCTCGAAATCAGCCACCTCGAAGTTGAGGTTTTCCGTCCGGAAGTTGTCCCGAGTGCCAAAAGTGACCGGAAGAGTGATTCTCCCAATCGACATTAAGGAGGTTCCCGGGATTATGCCATGAAACGGCGCGTCGGTCTTCTGGACCGCCGATTTTGGAATCCCATCTCGTTGAACGTCTTGGCGAAAAGGATGTTCAATCCGCTTCCGCCATCGACAAAGACTTTACGCAGACGGACACCCCATACCACGGGATCCAGGATTAGTGGATATCTTCTCGGGCAAGGGATGTGGTCAGGGTGATCCGAGCGATCAAACTTGATCGAAACTTCAGACCATCGAAGGTATTTGGGGGTCACCGGAGAGGCTGCATTAACTTCCCGAGTAGTAAGCTTCTGCTTACGCTTGGACTCGTATGCATCCGATCCCCCGAATATGTAATTGAGCTCACGCTCGGCTTCTGGATAAGCGTCACCCTGAGGGGGATCACGCTTGTCGTCTTGCCTTGTGTCCTTCGGAGCGTCCTTGTTGTGCTTCTCAGCAAACCTCTTCAAGACGTTGCAGTTTTTTGCCGCGTGCTTCCCGTTTGGATGGAAAGAACACGGCGCCTCCATAACTTTGTTGTAGTAAACGGGCCGGGGCGGCTTCTGCCGACCATGATCCGCGACCACTACCAGCTCCTCACCCTTGCGCTTCTTGTCCTTCTTGGAGGACGATTCGGGCTTGTCCTTCTTGCCTTCATGCTTGCTCGGGTGATCCTCTTGACGCTCAGCAAGAGCATCCGAGGCGGTAGCATATCGATCCGCCAGGGCAAACATCTCCTTGATGGTGGCCGGGGGCTTCCGAGACATTTTCTTGATTAGATCGGGGTTGCGAACTCCCTTCTGGAAGACCGCGACGACGACCGCCTCCGAAATCTCCCGGATTGTGTTCTTCTTCTTGGTGAAGCGCCGAATGAAATCCCTTAACGACTCATCTTTTTTCTGATGAATCTGATAAAGGTCCCACTGGGTTCCAGGCTTCTCGTAAGTTCCCTGGAAATTGGCGACGAATTGTTCGCAAAGCTTTTCCAAGGAATCGATTGAGTTCTTTGGAAGGCCCGCGAGCCAACCCTGAGCCGGATAAGTTAACATGATGGGTAGATAGTTTGCCATCACGTCGTATCCTCTGCCCGCGGCCTTGATTACCAAAGAGTAGATCTGCAACCAAGCCTCTGAGTCCCGCTCCCCGTCAAAGTTTACTATTCCCTTGGGGGCTTCGGGCCAGTTTACCTGACGGAGTCAGGGTGTGAACGCTTTGATCCCGTCAATTAATCCATCCCCGGGGGGAGGAGATTGGTGGGGAAAAATCCGACGTGGTGGAGTTCGGCGCCGGTCTTCATCTCGCTCCCTTCGCCGTGCTTCAATGTCGAGGCGAAGGTCGCGACTTATACTTCGGCGGGCGTCTTGCCCGCGATTTGGCGTGTGCCGATCGCGCGAAAGTGCTACTGTGGCGGTTTGGCTCGTGCCGAGTTAACTCGCCGATCCCGAGTGCCTTGGACGGCGCCTTTGTCACCATGGTTTTGATTTGTTCCATGATCGGCGTTGCAGGGTTGCTCTCTCCGAGTAAAGGACCAACATTATCCAGGAGGGTCTTGCATGCGAGGATATTCTGCTGTGGCGTACAGAAGACCGAGTGGTCTCCCATGCGGACCTGAAGCAGTTCCTCCTAGACCTCCCGTGCGCGACCGCGTAATTTGTTTCACAGATCTTCTCCACCTCCGCGGTTTTGTTCAGCTCCTGCCTCCTCCACGGGACGCCGAGCTGATCCGAAGGTTTGCCCATCTAGCATATAGACGCCGTGAAAGTCGGGGAACCCGTTGACGCTCTCGTCAGACTCGGATTCCGAGTAAGAGAGGCTCAACTGATCTCGATTTGTTGGCTCATCGATGGGAGTGATTATGACTCCCACTTCTCGTGATGGACCGTCTGTAGGAAGAAAGTCCGACTGAGATTCGGCAGAATTGATCTACTGAAACCTTGCAGCCGAGTTGACCAATCCAAGCGGTATAACCACTCGGGAAATTGATTTGGTTAGAGTCGCCCCTGAGCCCAGACTCAGAAAACTCGTTCCAGTATGTGCTTGCTATGCTCCGCTCCTTAGCCCGGATTGAAAAAGCTGGCGTGTTATCCCATGGAAAACAGTGCCCGAGTTTCTTAATCCAAACGGGGCGAACCACAATTGAGGAATTGTGATTCCTGACTGGATCTGAGCGCGATCCAGACCAAGAACAAGATCGCCACTTGGTTCTTTATCAGCAGGAAGAGCCGGTAAAGCAAGAGGCGGTAGATCCCAACCGAAACTGAAGGGGAGTCCAGCGGTAGGCCAGTTGGAATTGTCATCATCAGATTGGATCTCTTCTGGATCGGAATCCAGAGAAGAGATCCCGAGGCGAAGAGGCTCGGCCGGAATCGCGTACCACCTCCCCCGGTAATGCGTGGACCGAACGAGGTTCGGCTCACACAACCGTAGTTCCCCGAAGTCACCGACGATGAAGCCGAGATCAAAGAAAATGAAGCCTTGGCCGGGGACGTAGGTGAAGACGAATCCGCCAATTGAAGCCATCGGAGTCGATGAAGTTGATCGTGACGCTATCCCCTACCTGGCGCGCCAACTGTCGACGATTTGCGTCGGCAATGTATTTTATGGGGTGGAGCGAAAGATCACAACTACGATGATAGCACAGGGAGCCGAATTTATACAGGTTCGAGCCCTTGAGGTGAGGTAGTACCCTACTCCTGTGCTCGTGGACTGTATTATGATGGATCTCAAGGATGATGAGATGTCAGATGGTTAGATGCTTAGATGTCGAACTAGGAGCCCCTGACCCCCTTTATATAGTGCAAGGGGCCGGGTTACAGGTAGATTCCCTAATCTATATATGGAAGATACAGATATAACCGAGTTGGTTACGCCTATATCTAAGTATTCGAGTAGAAAACGAGTTCGTTTCCTTGTAGAGCAAGTCGGGCCACACCAGCCTCCAAGCCCGTCTTCCGGAAGATCCAATGGACTCGGCTCAAAGAGGTGGTACGTCCAACAGTATATCTCCGGATACCCGGGACCCATGTTGTCCACAATAATTGGTAGGAGCTAAATTTCTAATATAGTCACATGACTATAGGGACATAGAGAGACTAAAAATAAAAATAAAAATAGACCACGTGTGTTAGTTGGATTGTTTTCATTACATGTTTTGATTCTAGGTAATTCACGCACTACCCGATAAAATACCCGTTGTTCGTATTATACCCATCCGCACACTACCCGGATCCCGTTTTCTATCCGTTCATAGAAAATGCTACCCGTTACCTGTACCCTACCTGATTTTTGCTACCCGTACCCATATCCATACCCGGAGAAAAAATAATAGGGTAGGGTACGGGATAACCTACTACCCACCCGTACCCGACCCGTTTACACCCCTATTCCTATCTATTCCCATGTAGACCGCTCCCCAGTTTTTTGCAGGCGTGCAGCTATCTTCTTCTCGAAGAAACAGCGCACGCTGCAGCTGCTCGTGATGCTGCTGCTGCGGCTGCCCCTACCTCTGGTGGTGACCAGAAGAGCCGCACTGACCGCAATGACCAACCTCCTGATCGGCGTGACTTCAACTCGCAAGGCGACGATCGTCGCAATGGTGGCAGTGATGGCCGCTACCACAGGAATCACAATGGTGGTGGCGATCACTGCAACTCCAACGGTGTTGGAAATCGCTCCAACAATAATCACCAATCTCAGCCGTCTGCGTCTCCTCCACCATGGGCCATGCAGATGGGCCATCAAGGCTGGCATTTGCGGCACAGGTAGATATCCAAAATGCATTTCTCCATGGTTATCTAGATGAGGAGGTGTTTGTGCAGCAACCACCAGAGTTTGAAGATCCTGACGGGCCATCTCATGTTTGTCGGCTTAACAAGGTTCTATTTGGCCCCAAGCAAACGGCACGTGCTTGGCATCATCGGCTTAGTTCTCATCTAGGTTTTTAATGCTCTAAAGGAGATAACTCACTATTTACTCCTCATAAGAGCAAGTCCAGGAGAACCTCTATACCACTGTACATCGCGAATACCGTGCCTGGTGCTTTCTCGCGTGAAGAATGGAGCCTCTCAGCAGAGACTCCATTCGGTGCTTACGTGATAGAGGGCGCCGCCGGAGCCTCCATATTTGGAGGGTACAAAGGCAGCTTCCATCCTGAGCGTCGTCCACCCTGCCCCCAACGACCTCTTCGTCCCGCGCCCACGACGAAGGAAGCGCAGAGCAGACCCCAGCTCGTCCCAACGCCCGCGAAGAAGGAAGCGCGGCCGGCAGCCTGGTCCAAGGCGGCGGGTCTGGCTCGACATCGCCGCCCGCTTCGGGGTTCACCAGACCGGTAAGGCATGTGGCGATGCTTGCTTGCTTGCAAGGCTGTGGAGACTGCAGCAGGAGGTCTGGCGTGCGAATACGCGGACATGCACGTGATGTGGGAGATGTTGAGCCGTACCATGGCGGCGGCACCGCCCAGGCGGCCCAGCCGGTTCTGGCAGCCGCGGCCGTGAGCTGAGAGGTTCCGCCTCTGTCGGGGCTTCTAGAAGATCTCCACACGCAGCTATTTCTTCCTCCCTCTCTCGACTTTAATTTCTCTCATTTTCTTTTCTGCTATATGTGTCTCGCTGGGCTCAGAGATGCAATTGATTCCTCCTCGTGTGTCGAATATCGATCCGTCTGTAGATGATGATACTTGGGTTATGTGAATGAACAGAGCAGTTTGGTGTTCATGCCTTCTTGTGAATTTTCTCCTGCTTAATCTTCAATCTCTATTACAAAAGCATCGGGTTTTACTGTTTGATGGGCTTAGTGATCTGGAAATGTTCGGTTAATTAGTGTATGATCAAAATTCGGTTAAATCCGAGATTGTTCATCTAGTTTGTTAATATGTTCAGACTTCAGGCAATTTAATCTGCATGTATAAGTTCAGAAAAAAATCATCAATATTGGGATAAATGAGAAGGTTTGGAGATGGAATATTCCTGAACTAGTTAATTGCTACTTCAAAATTTCCTACAAAATATATAATCCCCCCCCCCCCAGCGGAAGACTTGGGTAGCACATACATATAGTCATATATACAAGATACTTGGGTAGCACTTTGAAAATTTATTTATCACTATTTCAATTTATTTATTTGTACATGAAATTATTAAACTCGTACGGACGTGCATACAGAAATACATGTACAAAAATTTTCGTATACGACGTATGTACCTATAGGTATGGCGGTTATGGACAATGAGTTTTATATTATAGAGGCTCTGATATTTGGATTGTCTACTGGAGGTAGTAGAAATAGAGATAGGTGATAATTTTAGAGGTGGAAGCAATAGTGCATTTGGAGGCTGAAATTTTGGAGTCTCTCGTGGAGTTGCTGATATTATTATTACTAGTCCCTCGGTTGCTGCTAATCAGCTCATTGGACAGCTTTCGCGTGAGTTTGCCGTTAAATATCTTGGTCCTCTTCATTGTTTTCTAGGCGTTGAAGCATCTTGGCAAGGGGAGGATCTTTTTGCTTACACAACAGAAATATATTTCTGATATATTGTATCGTGCCAATCTTCAACGCGGTAAGGAAGTTGATACTCCAATGCATCATTAGAGAAATTGTCTTGGGAGAGTGGTAGTCTGTTGCTGGCTGAAGATGCAGCGTATCAATATAGATGTTGGTGCTTTACAATATTTGACTCTTAGGCAACCTGATATTTCATTTGCGGTTAACACGGTTTGTCGGTTCATGCAATCGCCTACTGATGTTAATTGGGGAGCTGTTAAAAGAATTCTCAGATATTTGAAGCAGACTAGTGCTTGTGGTCTTCACATCAAAAGTCCAAGTCCACTCTCTTATGTGCATTTTCTGATGTTGATTGGGTTGGATGTCCTGATGACCGTCGCTTGACAGGAGGTTTTGTTGTTTTCTATAGATCAAATCTTTTTTCATGGAGTTATAGGAAACAACCCACAATTTCTCGTTCAACACCAAAGCAGAGTACAAGGCAATTGCTAATGCTACTGTTGAATTGATATGGGTTCAGTCATTGCTCAAGGTACTTGGTGTCTATCAAGCTCGTGTGCTCTGTGTTTCATTATGCCACTTACCTTGCTGCAAATCCAGTATTTCATGCTCCGACTAAACATATTGAAGTTGACTTCCATTTTGTTCGAGAAAGAGTTACGGCTCAAACACTGAATGAACATTTATTTCCTCATCTGATCAAGTGGCTGATATATTCACTAATGGGCTGTTTGGTTGCCTGCATCAGTGGAGATTTGGCTCTATAGATGCAAATTAGAGGTGTTTGGTTGCCATCTCACCTCACTTGGCCTGGCCCAACAGATGCAACTAGCACCCCCTGGCAAGGCCCCGCGGAAACGGAAAAATCCGGCGTTTCCGGTGGGCCTGGCTCGTAGGATGCAGCGCGTTGCATCCGCCCGTGCAAGCGCGTGCATCCGCCCAGCCTCACTCGCGCGCGGCTCCTCCCCGCTAGGGTTGCTCGCGCGACTCCTCCCCCGCCTCTCCACTCGCGCGACTCGTGCTCCCCCCGCCGCCGCCGCCTCCTCCTCCTCCCGCGGCCTCCTCCTCCCCCCGCCGCCGCCGCCTCCTCCTCCCGACCTCATCTCCACCCGCCGCTGCCGCCGCCTCCTCCCGACCTCGTCTCCACCCGCAGCGGCCGCCGTCATCTTCACCCGAACTCGTCTCCACCCGCAGCCGCTGCCGTCGTCTTCACCCGAACTCGTCTCCACCCGTAGCCGCCGCCGTCGTCTTCACCCGACCTCGTCTCCATCCATAGCTGCCGCCGTCGTCTTCACCAGATCCTCCCGTCGCCGCAGCATGAGGAATCCACACCCACAGCCATGGTGTGCATGTTCAGGCAGAGTCAGCCTTGTTGTCCTTGTGCTGTATGTCTTGGATGAGGCGATCGATGAGCTGCAGCACCTCCCCCCTCATGGCCCTGAAGCTCTCGGCGTTCACCTCCCTCCTCACCGCCTCGAACCAGTCACCTTCCTCCTGCTCCTGCTGCGGCTGCCCTCCACGGTTGGTGTTGGTCCACCAGTGGTAGATGGCCCTGGTCGAGGAGAAGCCGCCGCCGGAGTGGATGCCGTTGATGAGCTGCAGCTTCTGGAGGTCCTCGTCAAGAAGGAAATTGGCAATCCACTCGTACCGAAAGAAAAAAAAGAGAAACAAAATTGAACTCGTTCAATTCAGAGAACGAAAGAAGGAAGAACCAGCTGGACAGACGAGGGAACAAACAGAAGAATCACCGGCTCGCACGCCCGCCGGAGAAGTACTCGCCGTCGGCTAGGCCGGAGAAGGAGTTGCCGCAGCTGTCCAGGGCCGTGACGGTCGACGAGTCGGCTGACGCGTTCCCGATGCCGCCCCCCTCCCTGCAGCCGCCTCCTCCGGTGAGCGCGCCCGCCTCCCCCTCCTCCTCCTCGTCGCACAGCAGCACGAAGAGGTCGTCCACGACAAAGTGGTCCCCGCATCTTGTGGCGCGCCTTCTTTCTTGTCGCGCCCGAACGCCGTAGTAGCCAAGACGTTGTACTCGGCGCCGCCGCCTCAGATGGGAGCCGCCTCGAGGATGGGGGTCACGAGGCGGCGGGAGGCGAGACGGAGGGGCTCCGCGAAGGCGGCGACGAAGGCGGAGTCGGACAGGTTGGAGAGAAGGTAGGGGATGGAGGGCGGCAGGAGGAGGAGGTCGCCGGCGAAGAGGGTGGAGGCGAGGTGGGAGAAATAGAAGACAACCAAACACATTCCTCATGCAGCCAACCATCCCATACATTCCTAATACAGCCAACCAAACATCTTCTCTTCTCAGCCTGTTTCAGGTTGTACAAACAACCAAACACCATCTCTTGCATCTACTCAGCCAGCCTTCCACCAGCCTAGTTGGGCTGATACGAGCCAGGCTCACATGAGAAGGCAACCAAACAGCCCATAAATCACTACGAAGGTCTGACTTTTATGGTTTGTGTTCCGATCTCAATCTATTGGATACTAGTTGAGATTGTGGGGGCCTGTTAATTAAGATATCAACGTCTCTAGTAAATGAGTAAATGAGGAATCTTGCGCCTGTACGCTATGAACAGGTAGTTGCGGTTTAGCACTTGGATTAGGATCCTGTAGCGTGTCCGGCAAGAGTCTAGCACGGCATTATCTCACATGTAATCTTAACTGTGTAATATTAGAGATAGATTAGGTCTTTGTACAGCTTATATAGCTTATTTGTAATGTTTTCCATACTATAAATACAACGAACATGAGCTAGGCAACGTGAGGAGAATTTCCCAGCCAGTCAATCTCCAAATCATCTTATGCCTAAGGTGATATTCTACTGCTTGTCATACACAGTATTCTAGATATAGCCGAATGTGCTCAAGCCTTTCTGAATACGAGAACCCGCTAAGTAATAATAATTGTTATCGATACACACCGATTGTTGTTGGTTCTGATGCACTTATACCAAATTTCCCCATTTTTTGTTATTTATGCAAAGCATTCATGATATTTAGCATCAGATTAATTTGTTGGAGATGCTCTAAGGCAACACTATCACAGGCTCATTAGTGTTGTTTCAAAATGGGTATTAGTCCCGATTTTTGAACCAACACAAAGCAATAGAGGATGAGTGCCGGTTTCAGAACCGGCATAGATAAAGTATTATATGTGCCTGTTCCAACCTAGAACCGTCACATATAGCCCAAAAAACAAAAAATGGTCGACCAATGCCATCGACGCCACCTCACCAATGATGCCGTACATCAGAGCCGATTCAGTGGACATTTCCTCCTATTGGACAATGGAGCCGATACACCCCACCAATGTTGTTGCCTGAGCATAGAGTCGATGCCGCGTATGCTGGAGCCGATACCGCCTACCTATGTTGTTGTCATCGGGCGTTTCGTGGTCGCCAGACCTGGCCATCGCGCCTTCGAGCCGCCTTAGAGGCACCAGATCCGACCGCCCCTACCATCGAGCCTCCTCATGGCCGTCGGATTCGGTCACCCCGCCGTCGAGCCACTTCAGGGGAGAGAGAGAGAGAAAGAGAGAGGATATGGAGGAAGGGGAAGCAACGAAGGTGGGTGTCAAGACCCGGACTAGATGTCTGAACCCCTCTGTGCTTATCGTACTAGTCCCTAGATTAGTAGCTATTATACATGGTTTGAACAGAATGAATCATTGCCAAAATCGTAGAACTTTATTATATCATCAGAGTTTATTACAATAGACCCGTAGGGTGCAGCAGCGGAAACATAAAAATTACAAATAATTCCTTGCAGAAGAACTAATGAAACTCTATAGCCAATGATAGGAGGAAAACACGATCCTAGATGTCCAAAAGGTCCTCCTCGAAACCTGCTTCAATTCCAGCTGGCTCTTCGACATCCACATAGATTCCTGTTCATTGGAATGAGCAGCCCTGCATGAAAGGCGAGGGTGAGCTTCATACTCAGCAAGTAAGGATTATGCATAATAAGGCTAAGTCCAAAAGGAGGTGAGGGGGTATTTTGCAAAAAGCTAATTTTGTAATTTTTTTCCTACTAAGTTCAAATCATATGAAAACAATTTTCTTTTTAGAATATTTTACTCCATGGCAATCATTGCCAAATCACTCAACGACAATCACTGCCAAAACCAGATTTTGAAATCCCAAAGACAAGTAGCAAGACACTATAATTAATCAGAGAACTCATGTCCGGTGTAATCATTGAAGCTCTAATTAACTTCTCCTCTTGTTCTTAATTTTACTCACGCCAAAGCTCTTTGAAAGTGTTAAGAATAGAGTAGGACATGGCAAAGCATAATATCAACTTATCAAATGGAATGGCATATAGGCAAGAGTAATTATTTATAGAGCCATAGTAGTGAACAAGTAATACAAGGATTTATTTGGATGTGTAGGAATTTAGCTATATCTGCAAACTATTAAAATTATTTGAACTTAGCAAGCATCATTTCGAAATTCTAGAAATATTTATAGAGGGGCATCGAAATGCATCAACTTACTTGCCTTAATATGTGGGATCTTGTAGATGAAATTCTTCATCTTCGGAAATCTCCCTGAAATTCCTCGATCTAACGATTAAAAACGTGGAATGATAAATAAACAAAAAATATACAAAACCATAAAAATAGAAAAATAAATAAATATAGGAAGATATTGAAATTATAGATTTTTAGAATTTTTTTCATATTAATTGGACAAATATATTAAAAAATATGAAACATAAAATATTACTATAGAAAATAAGAATTAGATTTAAATTTAACCAGCCTAGTACTTTGCAGCCCATGTGCACAGTACCACTCCCGAGAGGCGGCTTGGCCTACAACGGTTTGCGTTGGTACAACCTATGGCATTTCTGGCCCAATGCTAGCGGAGCTGCCCACGTGGTGTAGCTCGGCATGGTAGCACGTGGCGCAGCCCACGTGGCCTATCGGCTTCAACGGCACAAGACACTCATGTGGCCCACGCGTAGGCACATGCAATGTAGGCCCACAAGAAGGGGAGGTCCCTTGGAGCAACCCACATCTGCGGCCAGCTTGGTGGTGAGACCGGGCGGATCAGCAGCTCGGGCGCCGGCCTCGCCAGCAAAGGCGAAGCCACTGGCTAGGACAATGGCAGTAGCTGATGCGCACACGAGTGGTCCGGTCTTCTGATGAGAACGATACGTCGATTGGGAGATTTATGGCGTCGTGATTTCGGCTACCAACCAGCAGGTAAAAGATCCGCAATCGCAATGCCACCAACACGAGGCTTGATCCATACGATCGATATGTCCCTGCTAGCAATCGAGAAACACGCAAAAGCAAAGTTAAAGAGCAATTTGAACTTTTGATAAATCAACTCAAAGACAAAGGGTGAGGTTTTGTTTCTCAATCCGGATGGTCTAGCCAACACACGCGAATTTGAGGAGGGTCACACAAGGGGACAACCAAACACAACAAAACCTAAGGACTACGCAAGGGGTGCCGGCCATATATATAGCGACGGCCAAGGGTGGGGCAGTGGACTGCCCAAAAGAGTGGCGGCCAAGGCAGGGAGGCCGACCACCATACGTACTCCTACCAAAACCCTAAGATACATGGGCCTTGGGCCCAAAAGAAAGGTGGCATAGCACCAGGAGAAATCTGGTCATGCATTTTTTCTGTAAATTGCATGGCTGCAGGCTGAATCAGGTAGTGGGAGTAGATCCATTGGAAAGCTTATCTCCTAAGCTTTCCATCAAGTGGTGGATCACTGAAAACTGAGTCCGGATGCCCAAGCTAAGCCAGTTTGAAGTTGGGCAGCTCCTAGATGGCCGAACCGGGCTTGATGACGAGTTGCTCTTCGAGTTGAGCCTTTCCTTAGGGTGTGGGCCATCCTTGGTGTATGGGCTTAGTGCACTGCTCTATTGGAGTGGGCTTGAAAGGCTGAGCTTCTGAATTTAGGCCTCCAGGCGATGTTGACAATGGCGATGAAGTAGCGGAAGAAGCGCTCGTCGAAGGGAAAGGAGTTGTGGTCACAAGCTTGCTGGAGATGTCCTCATCAGTAGCAAACACCGCGATGCCAAGGGATGTCACCGGTGGAATCTACTGAAGTCGAGGTGGATGGTGGTGAGCACAACAACATCCATGGTGACTCGACTGTGAGGAAGACGGTGGCGGTCGTGCTCCAGTGAGGGAAAAAAGACAGTGAACCCTAGAGAAGCAAGAGGGAGGTACAGGAAGTGCAATGGGCTAGTATTTGGGTATTACCCCCATTGAATGGCAGTAATCAAAGAAGAAATGTGGCGACCAACTCCGGCGATGTCTTTGACAGGGAAATCTATTGCACTACAGCGACGATTCTTCGATTTCTTGGTTGGGGTTGGTCTGGGGAGAGGGGGGTAGAATGTGTTTGGATGGCATGAGCCAATTTGCATGTGACAACGCTAGGAAAAGAAGGAGGGGCTATCTGAGCGAGCATGAGGAGGGAAAGGTATTTATAGGGGCTATGAGGCTATGTGTCTAGGGGTAAGGATGAGAACCAGTGGCGTGTCATCAGTGGAGACGACCCGATCGACAGTACAGAGAAGGAAAGGAGGAGGGGAGGAAAGAAAGAAAGAAGGAGGAAGAAGGAAAGAAAAAGAGGGAGGGGAAGGTGGGGCCCGGATATTGGTTAGTGAAAGAGAAGGAAGCATGATGGGTTGGCTTTAGGCCCACCGAGGAGATAGGGTTGCGCAGGAGGTAAAAAGGAGAAGGGAGAAGAAGAAAGGAAAAAGAGGAAGAAAAAGGAAAGTGGTAGGGTCTAACAATAAGAGAGAGAAGAGAAAGAAGGAAAGATTTTGAAATTTAGGAAAGAGTTTAAATTTTAGGAAATAATGAATTTTTTTCCTCAAGTAAAATATTTAAATTATTTAAGAGATAATCATGACAATTCCAAATCCAAAGTTTTTAAAAATAACAAGATTTGATCTTATCTGCAAAAATTTTTTCAAAATGAATATTTCCTTTATTTTCATGAAATTCAAAAAAAAATTCTACATTTTATTTATTTATACCATATCTAGATTTGAAATTCATAACTTTGAATTTCTCCAGAAAATATTTATTTTTCTCAAATACTTCTTTTAGCACTTTTCTATTCGCAACAATAATTTTAAATTCTAAAATTTGTTTTGTTTTTGCAAAATCTTTCTTCATATAAAGTTTAAATTTTTCTGAAATTTTATTTTACTCAATTTTTATTTTAACCAAAATTTTAAAATTTAGGATGTTACTCTGGGGAGGCCAGAGGGGACAGTGGGAAGACGACAAAGATGGGGAGGGCAGAGGGGGGGAGAGCCCAGATCCAGTGCAAGGTGGGAAGGCAGTAGAGGGGAGACACCAGAGGTAGGAAGGGCAGAGGGGGAGGCGCTAGAGCTAGGAAGGGCAGAGTGGATGGTGTCAGAGCTACGAAGCAGCGAAGGAGAAGGCGTCGGAGGTAGGGAGGGGACAACCGATTACATGATTTTTTCGTTGTCTCTCGGTGGAACCGGAGGGGTAGAAAAAGAAAAGACTGTGCTATTATTTCTTGTCTCGCATGTGCACTCATATTTTTTGGGCTCCCACGCGCATTCATCCTTATTTGTGCCGGTTTATCTTTTGAACCGGCACAGTTCTAGTTTGGAACCAACGTAGATGTTAGCTCGATAATATGGTACATGATATTGTTGGGTTGCTTGTATGAGAATGATGGATGGATCAAAATTGTTGTTTGGTCTGAGGAACGAGGCTAGTATGATCATTTGTATCTAAAATACGATCTTGGTAATCTTTCCGAGTAGATTAACTTCTGTGAATTTGAAATTGCATGAAACATGTATTGTTGCGTGGTTCTAAAGTTACCGATCGATTGGACTGATTGATTGCTCATATGCACACATTAGCATTTCCACGTGTTGATCAATCTTGGTTGGCACATGATGACATATACAACGCTAGATTATTTTTAGTTCCACCTTGACAATTTCATGCATTTGCAAGACAAAAATCTAGAATACGCGCGTACAGAGGAATCATCCAGGAGGCGCATAGAGAAACCCTTCGTGTGGCGGTTATTGATTTACAGGGGTGAGCCCAACTTGAGAAAGTTATAGTAATTTGACCTAATTGAGCGAATGGAACGTTCAACATTTGAGGGGAATATTCTTTTAACCTATATTCCATACAAGATAGAGGTGGTTTCACCTAATAAAATGTTGAAACAAAGGTATATTATCATATTACATATAGGTTTTACATGGTACACGGAACCAAACACACCCTAAATCGCTATGTGGTGGCAGGACCAAAGCGATGATGAGTATATCATGGATATATGACGTGATAAGTACATAGCAGGTTTTTACATACTAAAACGCATGCGAAAATCGCCTCCCTCCATAGAGGTTCCATTTAAAACCGCTAAAACTGTGCAAATTTCATTTTTAAAATTTTGAATTAGGTTATTAATGGTTGATTTGACCAAAAGCCGTCATTTTGGAGTCTGATATTGGTTTACGTCGAAAACCCCTTGGCTTTTAGCGAATATCAATCGGTTTGCATTGAATTCTAACTTAAAATTTTTGAATTTAGATGGGTTTTACAGGTCCGTTTGCCAATCCGGAGCGCATGGGTAAGCCCAAAAAATGTGAAAGCCGACGAGTTTTCGTCGGTCTTGTGAAGTCTGGCCCAACAGGCTTTAGTCACGCCATGATGGCACTGAAATGGTATAGTTATACAAAAAAGGAGCCGGTTATTTCTGAAAAATGATTAAAATGGTTTATTTAAAAATATTCCCTTTACCAAATCTATCAATTCTCGATAATGTGATAATCTAATATATAATACAAACAAAAATATGACACCTTTAAATTTCTGTTTCCATGAATAAACCTTCGTATTATTGCTCTATCATAACTCAATTCTTGGTCAATTTCGTGCTGACAGGAATTAGTTGCATAAAATTTTGGAAAAAGAACAATAGCGGCTAATTTCTGAAAAATTATTAAAATGGTTTATCTAAAATATTCCTTTTGTCAACCTAGAGCCTGTTTCTTTCGGCGGTTGCGGTTGCGTTCGCTTATAAGCTGGAAATTTGTATCTCCTCGATAAGGACATTCGAGGGATAAAAAATTATAGAAAAATGGTTTTGAGATCTTCGAGAAGAAATTGTAAGATCTACAAAAATTGGCTACCAAACGTCAAAGCGTTTGACTTATACGAAAATAACAATTTTCTAGCTTATAAGCAAACGCTGAAAGAAACAGAGCCCCAGTAATTCTTGAAGATGTGCTAACCTGATATGTAATATATAAAAAAAAGATGACACCTTTGAATTTCTGGTTCGACGAATAAACCGTCGTGTTATTGGTCTATCATAACTCAATTCGGCCAGTTTCGTGCTGGTCGGGTTAGTTGCTCAAAATTTTCATCTTAATTATTAATACCTTGGCTCCTACGATCACAAATATGAATAACAATAGCCGATGGAAGATTTCCCTAAATAAATAGATGGAATAAAGCCTGCAAAAGATCGTGTTTGGTTGGTGGGATGACGTGGGATGGAACGAGACAAAACATAATCCCTGATAGAACAAAAGTTGCATGGAATCGTTCAATAAAAATGCTCGAAGCATGATGTACAACATAAATAGGAAACATTCTCTAAATTTTGAAATATCCTGCAACTAAACATACACGTGCTCTCTATGAGCTTCGAAGACAATGCTTTGCTGTAACTTCTGTAACTTATATGGTTAAACCAACATAAGATCAGAATTAAGAGATGAGCTCCGAGGACACTATGCTGTAACTTCTGTCATGGTTAAACCTTCGTAAATGAACATGGAGTAACGTTAATTAAATTACCATTTGGTTTCATCAAATGTTTTTATGCCGATTAACATTCAGTTCGGTTATTATTTCAGAAATCGCCCCTACAAATACCGCCGAGCAGGAGTGCTCAAGAAAACCAAATCTGGAGGGAGAAGAACGTGAGATATGACAACGATTATTGTTCCTCAAGTCGTCCCCTCTCCCGCTGAAGATGCTGATGCACTCATGAAGGCTTTTCAAGGTTATATATCATCTTGAGTAGTCGATCTCTCACTTAGTTTATGGTTCTTATGCTAATGCCAGAAGTTCAGATCTTTGCCATAACCTCGCAAGAAAAATGTCTTTACAAAAACTTGTCTGGATATAAAAGCATCTTCAGAACATGTATTATCTAGATGTAAACCTGTTGAACATCACCCGTTTGTTCATGTTCTTTTGGATCTCGCTCGAGTATGTGGGTGCATGGACCAAAAAAAAATATGTATTCAGTTATTTGGTGGTAGCAATGTTTTTTCTCTTAATCCGGCTAGTGGTGAAGCACAATCTTTTCCCTTTGCATTTATCCCTAGGAACTATTATAGTGATCTTATGACCTTTTCGTGGTTCAGGATGGGGCACTGACGAGCAGGCAGTGATAACCATATTAGCTCACCGGGATGCGATTCAGAGGAAGCAGATTAGGCTGGCGTACGAAAAGAAGTACAACGAGAGCCTCACCCAGCGACTCCAGTCAGAACTTTCTGGTGATTTTGAGGTGCAAAACCTGTCCAGAAACATGCCCAAAAAAAATTCAGTTTAGTTCCACCTCTTCCCGAACGATCACTTAAGTGAGATTCTTGGTCTAATTACATTTGGTTACTGCAGAGTGCAATGCACCACTGGATGCTTGACCCTGTTGAGAGGCAGGTCGTGATGGCGAACGCTGCGACGAAATGCATCCACGAAGAGTATCCTGCCATTGTGGAGATCGCGTGCGCAAACTCATCCACTGAGCTTGTTGAGGTGAAGCAAGCCTACCATGCCCTTTACAAGTGCTCTCTGGAGGAAGACGTCGCTGCTGGTGCCACTGGAAATCTTCGTCGCGTACGCACTCGTAGAAAGATCTTCGTTTTCTATTTTCTTGTCCCTTGGCGAACTGATATAATCTGTCCCTGTTGCCTTCAGCTTTTGCTTGCACTTGTGAGCACTTTCAGGTATGATGGCGACGAGGTGAACGAGGGGCTAGCTAAATCAGAGGCAAAGATTATCGACGAGGCTGTAAGAAATGGCACAATGGACCACGACGAGCTCATCAGGATCGTGGGCACCAGAAGCAAAGCACAGCTGAATGCCACGTTCAGTTGCTTCAGAGATGAGCAGGGCACGACCATCACCAAGGTCAGCTTTGATTTTATTTTTTTTTAATACCATCGTCAAGGCTACCTGAATGGATGTTAAAAGAGCACTCTTAACAACACCTGCTTCGATCGCTAGGCATTGCTACATGGAGCTGATTCGACAGCCTACTCGCGCGCACTGCGGACCGCAGTGAGGTGCATCACTGATACAAACAAGTACTTTGCGAAGGTGATGATGAACTAGTTAAGCGTAGAAAAAATAGACTGAAATAAGTGCGTGATCTTGAACTGAAACTCCACGCAGGTTCTAAAGAATGCAATGCACAAGTCAGGAACTGATGAGGAGAGCCTAAGCCGGGTGGTGGTGATGCACGCGGAGAAGGACCTCAAGGCCATCAAGGACGCGTTCCGCAAGCGGGCATCTGTTACCTTGCAGCAAGCCATCGCCGAGGATACATCCGGTGACTACAAGAGCTTCATCATGGCTCTTGTCGGGAGCTAATATCTCCATAATTACATCTTCCCTTCTGCACTATTTATATATAATTTTATTCGTTCTTTTACTCGAGAATCCAGCTGCCTTGTTAGTTGGTTTTAAGTATCAATAATTATGGTTGATGCAGAGACAGTAGCTTCAGATATGCTCCGCAGGTGCTGTCTGAGAGCAAGCTACCTTTTAAATTTAATTTCCTAGAGAAAGCTCAGAATGGTTGACCAATTACGAAATTTTCAAGATTTCAGTTGCTTATGAATATCAATAATAAGATGGTGCGTTGGGACTTACTACTTTAGATTCATGTTTTCTTTTCCTTTTTTTAGGGGAAATAGCGTAGAAACAAACATACGAGGAATTCTTGTGGAATTGTTGCAATCTGATTTGCTCCATTGAGTCGATATACCCGTTGATGCCAACATCGCTATCATAAAGATTGAGTCTCTATCGTAATCTGATTCCACAACAGAGCTTTGCAGTGCACGCTGAATCCAACTGAAATCAACTGAAAAGTAGGATCTTAATAGAACTGCAAATACATGCCTTTTCAATTGAACTCCAAATCTGTTTTGAAAGGGTGATTTCTCACTGGAATAATCCATGGCAGCACCCACCACAATCTATTAATAAGGGGGAAAAAAGGAGAAGTGATTGTTATTTCATCGTCTCGCTTTTGAGAAAGCAACCAACCACCATCACGACCAGATATCTAAGACATCGATCCTCAAAGGTCAAAACCACTTCTGTCGTGATCTTGGAGAAGTGCCTAATGTTTGCCCGTAAAACGCAGATGTGGCAGAAGCACTGGCTGGTTTGGACGCTCCACACTTCTTTTCAAAACTCTCAATGAACAAATATAACTTGGAAACTGATTACATCCAATTGCTCACAAAGAAACCGATTACATCAGTGCTATCAAGATTCAAAGAGGTGAGCGAATTGCTTTGGATATTTCCCGGGTTTGCAAATAGTTCTTCCTCACATCCTACTGCTAAAAAAAACTGATTACGTCAATGCTATGAAACATTTGACGAAACAAAAATATCCCAATCTATGATTTCTCACAGGAAATGAAAAGCTAATTCGCATGGACAGTCCAATATATGATTCCAGATAAAAAAAATAATTGTTGAACTTTAAATGGAAAATGAAAAAAATGAAATTTGGTGACGTTTAATATTTTTAAAATTTTGAAAAGATTAGTGAGCCAATGTTTTCATAGACGTGCCAAAATTTGGTCAGAAAACCAAATATTTAGAACCCAAAATGCTGGAAAATGGTAATGAGATAAGCTAAATATTACAACATTTCCATTAGAAAAGGATATCTACACCATGTCATTATAAACTTCACAGTTTACAGAAATGTCGCTCCACGTGACAATGGCATGTACATCCTGGTCCACTAGTGGCATTTTAGTAAACTAGAAACTTTACGGTTGCATGGATGTATGGTGCTGTTAAAAAAATATCTAACTATAGGGGATCCATGTTAAGGGAAGCATAATTTTCTCTCCAATAGAGGCAACAAAATTGCCATAACTATTAGCAAAGAGAAGATTTTCAAAAGGTCTAGCACACTTGGGACACGGTCAGCCGTCTATGGACCTTTTTGTCTTTCATTCCCTTCAAAATTACCCTCAAAATGCCATTACCGTACCTTATCTTCTTTTCCTCTCTATCTTCATCCTCTCTAAACTGTGAGTGACAGCGGCACCACCATCACCAACCTCCTCCACTCGTATCACCTCTCCTGATTGAGCTTCTCTATCCGCGCCGCCACATCCCATCCCTGGCCTCCTCTACCCGCACCACCTCCCCTGCCCAATCTGCTAGTGACATGCCCTAGAGGCAATCATGTAATATGATTGTATCACATCTAAGTTTATGTACTCTTGGATAATATGTTATCAGTTCCATGAATAAATATCGTTCACATTGTTCATCAAGTATGACTTGGTTATGAGATATATTGTTTATATAATTTTATTCTAAATGATTCCTGATCTCATATCATTATGCGGGACAGTAATGATTTGATCGGCACACATACTGATTGATACTAATGTTTCACATACCATTGATATAGATATATCAAATCAATAATGTGGACACATGTTATATAACATGGTGTTGGATAGACCTACTCCGAGACACTGTAGAGATTGTTATTTCACATGTGCCATCAGCCTATAGTTTTGAGTGGTATACCTATATGATCCTTAGACCTGAGATCGTCATTGAATCTCATCATACGCAGTTGTATACTTTGGGGTTATCAACCGCTACACCATAACTGGATAGTTATAAAGATATTTTTTGGATATGCTATAAAACATATCATGGGGTGTGAGCGATCAAGATGAAATTTGCCCCTTTTGATGATAGGAGAGATATTTCTGGGCCCCTCAATGTGAATGGATTGAAAAGTGCATGGCCATGCTAATGTGATTAAAGAGTTAATCATGGTTTAGAATCTATCATAAGATCGAGTGAATGGTCAAGTTATCACAAGGGTGGCACGCATCTCGCCTTGAGTTTGACTAGTATCGTACGGCAAAAGGATCGGTATGTGTGTATATCAAGATTCAGCCAATATGATCATTTTGTGCATTTTGGAGGTCAATATGTCCTGCTAGGAACCGCTATTGACTTGTGGTTTAGAAAAGAGTTTTCAGGGCCATGGCCACTTGCGCATAAACCTAACGGGTCACATACTTAACAGGTTGGAACATGTCTAATGGATTGGATTCATTAGTGGGTTTCGTGGATACTTATCCATGTAGGATTACATTCGCGGATACTGATCTGTGTAGGATTAGAGTCTTAATGGGCTTTTAGTGTAGAAGCCTATTAGTGCGCTCTATATAAGGGAAGGCAGTGGGACGGTGAACACACAAGAGTTCGCCACCACATAACTCTTGCTGTCGCGCCCCCTACCAACTCCTAGAAACCCTGGCCGCCCGCGTGCAGTGCTAGCACACCGGCGCATGGCGTTCCGCCTCTGGACGTGTGGATACCGTATAGAGACTGCTACAATTATTATGGCGCTAATCGCCAACAAGGAGAAGAAGGTTGGCGAGATCGACTATTTCCTCTACGGCAGTACGTATGATGCTGTTGCGGTGGTGATCAGTGAGGCGGGACGTTCGACGCGACGTGAACAACTATTTCGTGTACCTCAACGCGTGCGATGTCGGACTCAACTACTTCGACTCTCTTTCCACTACGACTGTGCGTCAAATGATCCTTTACTTGCATGAAGTCCTGAGTGCTCGTGGTAGAAATTTTTTGAAATTGCGTTAGCGTAACCTACCCGTTCCCCTTCACGAGCTTCTCCGTCCACGCCGCTGCATCCCGTCCCTAGCCTCCTCTACCCACACCACCTCTCCCACCCAAGCTTCTCCGTGCACATCGCAGCATCTCGTCCCCAGCCTCCTTCACCCGCTCCACCTCTCCCGCCCGAGCTTCTCCGTCCACGCCGCCCCATCCCGTCCCCGGCCTCCTCTACCCGCACAACGTCTCCCACCTGAGCTTCTCCGTCCGCGCCACTGCATCCCATCCCTGACCTCCTCTACCCGCACCACCTCTCCTATCCAATCTTCTTCGTCCGCTCAGACTGTGATACCCTAAAAAAATTATTTATTTTTACCCTAAGTTTGAATCTTAAAGCAAATAGGATTTTCTCTCCTCGAATCGCCGTCGTTCAGCCCAACCCAACCCGAGCCCGTCTCCAATTGATCCTTAATCCCCCTATATAATTCCCCCAAACACATCTGCTAAACGCCCAAAATTCCCCAATCGGATCTACTAATTCCAATCCATCCCTTACCCTATGAAATCACCATCGTCCTAGAGATCATCGAAGCCCGAAGGAGTCTAGAACCAGACCGCAGCACCTTGAGGAGAGGAACCACAAGTGCGCCACTGTTGCCTCCACGTCGCACTGCCAATGTTCTCCATCCCCGCCTAATCCAAGGTGGTCACATCTCTATCCTCTCCATCTTGATCCTCCTCTTCCAATTTCCTCAAGGGAGATGGCCCAAACTCCATCGGCGACACATTAAATTCGCCACTGCCATGAACCATGACGTCGCGCCACCTCGAGCACTCTCCAGACAAGTGACCACCACTATCTTCTTCCTCTCCCCCTCCACATGCTCCTGCACCATTGGCCTTTGCCCCGCCAACCCTAGTGTCGCCCCAATCGAGCCATGCCGCAATTCCCCACCGCTGCCGCCTCCGGCGTTGGGCCGCCCTTGCTCTCTGGTCGTCATTGCCGGTGTCACCTCGCCTCATTGAGCCACGGCCATGCCAAGATCCGCCTGCATCGCAAGATCGCACGGGGCTGTCGCGCGCCCTTGGCACCACTTGCACTGGTCGTAGCAGCTGCACTGCTGCTGCTAAGTAGCCGTGTAAGTTCAAGGTAGCCCTTATGTGAATTTGATGATTAATGACAAACGTTAGTTAATAACAAACTTGAGTTATTGATAGAAGGATTGTTCACCATTAAAGGCATATATCTAATCATCCTAGTTGAGACTAATATTCATTATTGATGCTATTTCTTTAGTCTCATATTTAGATCCTTGGTGAATGATCCATGTGGAAATTTGAAAAGGATATTCTATATTGTATATCTATCAAATACTTTATTTAGTGCTTGACTTATAGTATTTCTTTTATATATGATAATCTTGTTATGAGACTAATGAATTTATTGCCGAGTTTTTTCTAGTCTCACATTTCTATAAAGGAATCAAATAAATACAAGATGAGATATGCAATTTCGGTATCCCTTCCATATTTATTGTTGCATTCATCTTGTGCAAGTGCATAGTAAGCTCTAAGTAACATATTGATTATAATTATGCACATTGCTTCATATCATATTTATTTGTCCATAATTATCCTTTCGAGCTTAATATATGCATTTCACTTAATTTAGTGAAGTTTAATTTGAATTGAATCACAACTTCACTCTTACTTTAAATATGAATTATACATGTGTAATTTTTGAATATATCCTTAAGTGAAGTTGTATTCATGAAACTAATTAATTGTCATGAATTATTTAATTATCTTTTGGGCAACTTTCTCTCTAGTGCATATAGATCAAATAAATCTTTATCATAATGCACTTAGTAGAGACATATCATATGTCAAGTGTTCCATTTATATTTGAGCTTTATTGTTGAACACCTGTTGTGTTTAAACCTATTTGAGCATCTAACCAATATCTTCCTTTGAGCTTTTGGGACTAATGTCTTTCATGAGTGGTTTGAAGAGAATTAGGTCTCGGGAGTGTGTGTGATGACCAATATGTGTTGAAGGATGATGGCCAAGTCAAGGTCGACAAGACGAGGTGTCAACAAGAGTTGAATACTAAGTCAAGATCAACTTGACGGGATGATCGTTGGGGAGGATGATCAAGTCAAAGTCGATAGGACGGGAAAGTCTCATGAGGTGATTAAGTCGAGGTTGACAAGATGAAGATGTCATCAATCGTATGGTGAATGTCATCATGCACAATGCATCAAGGGGTGATGCATAGAGCGTTAAAGTGGAATTGAAGGCGTTGATATAGGACATCAAGCTTCAAGATGGTGCTCAAGGCAATGTATGGCTAGTATAGATCTAAGGATGTTTCCTATTCTTTTACCAGTCTTGGTGGTTGGTTGAAACACTGGGTTTATAGGATAGTCGCCGTACTATCAAAGATTCTCTCCTAAGTCAACACAAAGTTTAAGGCAATTGATAGAACACAAACTTCCCTCCTTTTGGCATTAATCATCCAAAAAAAGGGCTATTATCCCAAAGAGAATCATCATGCATGTAATATTGCCTCAATAAGACATGTGGGGAGACAAGCAAAACAAAAGGAGCAATAAATTTATCATTAGAAATTAGCTTTCCCTAAATCTAGACAAGATATGAAAGCACTTATTATCCAAGATTTAGGCTAAAGATGAAGCAAGTAAGCAAGATTGTCATGAATCAAATGATTTAAGTGAAGAATATACATGACAAGGCAATAAATTATCATTTGTAAGAAATTAGACCTATAGCACCAAGATCATATAGCTAAAAATATGAATGAAGTAGATGCTTATGATTCAATGGTGTAAACAAATAAAAAAGGACATACCTTTTTTAAAGTGTTATTCATATCACATTTCTCCTCTTTTAGCGTGGTGTCATCTATATAAACCATTTTGAGCTTGATCAATTTTTAGTGAGCTCATAGGAAACCACATGATGGTTACCTTGAAGGATATATGGTAAAAATCACTAAAAAGATTGCTCACCAAACATGTTAGATGACACTTGAATATCGAAATGTAATAATAAAATAAAATTTATATGATACCATTTTAACTGATTTTCTAGAGAAAACATGTAAGGCATCACTTGCAAGGAACAAAAAGTTTGAAACTCATTCAAACAAACTCTTGAACTTACAATGAATTTTAAAATATAGTTCATTCAATAGCAATGAGAGATAATCATGAAGATCAAGAGCAATTATGAAGTGCAAATGAATATAGAGGAGCTTAAATATTAGTCTATCATGCAAGAACTCCCCCTAAAACTATGCAATCGACCCATTAGATAAATCAATTTAGTACACGGGAATGCAATGACATTTAAAGATATGGTCGTAGGAAGAGATCCATCCCTTTTTCTTTTCTCATCCACCACATGCTATGATCGGTCCCGATCAACTCACACGGCCTTAGATCCCTCGAGCCATGGACGTTCCATCCATATCCTTCATCCCACCGGCGACATTGATCCTCCTCCGATCCACTAGACATCCATAGACAAGTAAACGATTTTTGAGAACAAATATCTTTCAACTTGACCCAAGTTAGTTCATTAATGTCAAAGTTACATTTTAATGCTCTCCAAATATGAAAACTGCAAACAGCAGCACAAAACAGATTATAGCTCTTAAACCATTGCTCAAATGCAAGAATCATTAACATGAAAAAGATCTATCTCGAAATTCTCTTCGAGAGCTAGGAAGACCAAAAATTCATTTTTGAGCAAAGGAAGATCTTGAAAAATACAAAACAGTGAATATAGAGGCAAATGTTTGGGAAAAAGAATACCACTTGATATGACATTGAGGATGAAAGTTTTAAGTAAATGAACTCTCAATTAATATCAGGTGGATTATGGAGCTATGCCTTAGGTCCACTCAGTTTTCATCTTGAAAGAGTATGCAAACAACTCAAAGATATGCAAGATTACAAGAGTTGCAATGTGCTGAAAATTCAGATTTTGACAACAATTAAAGCTTCAAAACAGGGCTGAAAGATGGCTTAAACATGGTTCAAAACTTCTGACAAAATTAGTAAATGCAGACCAACTGCAGAGCATCAAAACTCATTATAATGACTTACTCAGATTATGAACCAATATAGAGATACAAAAATCACAATTCAGCCCAAAATCTGTCCAGAACTGAAATTTCAGCAAATTGAACATTTTGAACTGAGGTGAAATCTTGATCAAATGAAGTCCAATGGCTATAAAATTTTTCAGAAATGTTCCATGGACATCCAAGAAACTTATCCAAAAGTAAGTTCTAAAAAATCACACTCCAATTAAGAAATAGGTCAAAAAGACCATTGGAGGTTGGAGGTTTAATTTTGATACTAAGTCAAATAAAGTCAACATTCTTTCAATCAAGTGTCAAATAAATTTGAAACTTTCCAAATCCGAACTAGAGATGCAATAGAAGGTTTTTCAAAAAAAATTGACAATAAAGCAACTTTTGTTTTGAGAAATATGGTGAAATTTGCATTTGAAGCACAAAGGAATTAAAAATTCACCAAATCCTCAAAATGCAACCAAATAAGTTTTGAATGGAAATTTACACTTCTATGGCATCATAAGAGTTAGAGAAATGTTTATAAGCCAATTTACACATTCAAACCCACTCAGATTGTAAAATCCAACTCTATGCAAGAATATGCCAATTAAAGTCAAAAGAGAGATTTGGATGAATTTGAAAAGAGCATAAATTTTGAATGATTTGGATTTAGGAGAAACTTTTTAATAGGGAAATGTTTGAAATTGTAAACCCCAAAAGTTTTGTATAAAATAGTTTTTCAAATTCCAAATAGATCTTATTTTGAAAAATTTGAAGTTAAATACTAACACAAGATTAAAAAAGATCCTTTTCGGCCAAATTTTGACTTTTAGCACCTAACCAAGGGATAGATACTTGAAAACATTTGAAACACATTAGAAGACATTTTCAAGACTATTTTTCACAAGATTAGGCCTTTTTGAATGAAAAGTTTTGTTTTTGACTTTTGAAGCAAGCTTAAATAGGAAAGATTGAATGTTTCACAAAATTTCACAAGATACAATCCAAATAAAGAGGTAATGCTCTAAAGAACCTAGAAATCTATTTAGAAAGCTCTCCCTTACACAAAGGTTCCTTTCATGGAGATTCAAGTTAAATATTTATATCAATTGAAAAATTTTGACTAGAAAGCTCACAAGGTGGTATTTTGCAATAAAGCATGGTAAAATTCATGAAATCATTATGAATTGCTCCAAATATTCATGAGAACCATTAAACACACCTTTTGGAGCAATTTAAATGGAGAGAATAAAATAAAATCCATGAAAGATTGATTTTGGCCAATAAAAGCTTTAAGTTTTGAGAATCTCTCCAATTTTGCGAAAAATGAGCTTAAGTGGGTATTTAATCTTTCCAAAGCTTTTATGAGTTATAAATGCCCTTGTGAGTCAATTTGTATCGAAAAATTTGACTCATTTGGCAAAACTCACTTAAATGCTAGAATTGGACCTTTTATGGTCTAGTTACATCTTTCGACGAGTTTCAAAGCCAAATAACTTTAAAACCATTGGTTATTGGAACATCCTTTGAATACAAAAATTGTTTGTAATGATCAACTCTAGGTATTTGGTATTGAATCTTTTCCAAATTTGGTTTAGAATTAATTCTATGGAAATTACTGAAATATTGCAAAAACAAGAATCTAGTAACTAGAATTTTGGTTGGAAACTTGTTTTTGATGGAAATATATTTTATTTAGCCAAAATATTTTTAGAAACATTTGAGAAATATTTTGGAACATTTTTTATAATATTTTCAACCATTTAGCAAGAAAATTTTATTTTTGCTAAAATGGCTTGACCTTGTAAATCAACACTAGCACTTCAATAGGTAGGCACCTTTAGGGAAGAATGAACAGGAGAAATGAACAAGGATCAACTCTAAATATGCTACCATACTCATTAAGCTCATCTAGGCAATATTGAAGTTTTAAACAAGAGTGAGAACACATGCTAAAAGAATTTTTAATGCAATACAATGCAATTACCTACATAAGGTAAAAACCTATAAGCCTGCAAAAGACAACATGCTTGTATGTAAATTGTTACCAAAGGGGCATTGGTTGATGATGGTTATTTGAATATCCTCAAGCTTGGCTTCAAATAGTCAGGGAGGAAGTCCACCGCTTTATGCATAAGTCATGTCTTCAATGCCTCTTTCAATCCTATTAAGCACTTCAAGCATGTTTTAGTACCCAACTCTTGTTGGGTCCATGAATGTTAGTCACAAAGCATTTTGGTGCCCAAATATAAGTCTTGTTTTTAGAATTAGGAAGAGAACAACAAAACTTGCTACTATTAGATTTTATATTGGGGCACTTAGCAAGGGTATGAGCCATTGGTTTAGAATGATTTGCAATGAAGCAAAATACACCATTCTTGACAAATTTCACCTTGGGGCTTATTCTAACAACATCCTTAGGTAAATCCTAGGGTTCTTTCTTACCTAAGGTGTTTCCTTGCTCCCTAAGAGAATTTTCATGGATGATGAATTTTGGAACCCAAATGGCTCTAATACTAGTTTTACATGAGCTAACATTCCTAGCAAACACATTGTCATTTTTATTTTTTCTAAGAATGTAATAATCATTCACAAGGATAGGCTTAGGAGTTTTACCATTGGGACAATTTTTACCAATATGTCCACTTTCCCGGCAATTGTAGCAAGTGAACTCTGGTGTTCTCTTCTTATTTACTTTCTCCTTGCCTGTTTGCCCCTTCATGGATGTAGTCTTGGTCTCAGCCTTGTTAGGACATACCGAGGCAATGTGCCCTAACTTGTTACATCCAAAGCACTGTATAGTCTTCATCTTGTCGGGTTGGTGCTTGGAGTAGCTCTTATCCTTGGTTGGGGTGAAAACGGTTCGGATAGTTCCCGACAGATCCGGTCGGATACGGATTCGGTTATATTCGGATCAGATATTTTTGGATATTTTTTGGATCGGATTCGAATTCGGATATTTTTCTCGGATACGGATTCGAATACGGTATGGTCATATCCAACGGATATGGATATGGTTTTGGATTATCCGAGCATTAGAAATTTGAATATCCGATAATCCCATTGTATCAGGCCCAGCCCAACATCACTCCTCATTCCTTCGCCGCCTAGCCCAGCCAACCTAGTAACCTACCCAGCGTCCCTAGGCCCAAGCTCCCAGCCACAGCCCGACCCCCCCAGCCCCACACGGCCACACGGGACATAGCCACACTGCCCAGTGCCCACACAGCCACACACGAGACACGACACACACGACACAGGCCAACGCAACCTAACCATAGGCGACACAGAACGCGGTGGTGACGAGGCTCCCTCACCACCTGGCGGTGGCGGCGCGGCTCCCTTACCACCTGGCGGCGGCGGCGGCGCGGCTCCCTCACCACCCGGCGACGGTGGCGGCGTGGCTCCCTCACCACCCAGCGGTGGCGGCGGCGGCGTGACCCTCACCACCCAACCGGTTTGTGTAGTTGTGTGCGGGGTTGGGCATCCGGAGCCCGGCCGTAGGGCTCCAGCCTTCCCGGTGCGGCCGGCAAGCGGTGCTGAGCCGCCGATCTCGCGGCACAAGCTCAAGCTGCCTCACATCTCCTCTAGGGAACTTGTGATGACACAAAAAAGGTACTTACACTCGATTCAGTGTTCTCTAGATCTTCTTAGAATTATCCGTAGTTCTATTAGCAAGATCAGTAGATGATGAGTTCAACTTTCCTTGAATTTCATCGATCTCAACTTTCCTTGAATTTCATCGATCTGATTTTGCATATCAGGAGGTAGTAAGAATCGCCCAATGTCAACCTTTTTTTCCAGCAGATAAACTATCAGATTAGTTCCTCAGGTTGTCGACAGTAAAATTGGCCTAGCTAACAACAAACTTCAAAGTGGTTGTTGTGCTTTGATGAAACTTGCCCTAGCCATCATACAACATAACACATCCAACATTGGTAACATTGGGTGGAACTAGTTTAGCAAACACAGCTCAAAATTAATACAAAGAATAATGAAAATGGGCGGCCTTTGAATAGTGGAAACAACTCAAAATTAATACAAAGCTACTACTTTCAACACTCACAACCTGATTTATTTTTCTCTTGCATATTTCAGATTGCTGAGCCCCTCTCAATTCCTTGCAACCAAGACTTAACTTGGACCCTACAGACCTACACCATGCCTGGAAAGGCTTTGCATCTCCGTTGTTAAGAAGGTAACTCCCTTTTTTTCTGCTTCTTGATTGCACTTAAATCTTTGTTTAGTTTTGGTAAGTGCAGTAATTTTTCTTGCACTTTTGTTCCAAAATGTATGCAAAACAGTTTTGAAGCTGCTCTCAATTTAGTTTAGTTTTGAAGCGATCACAGCAACACGTGGAATCGACAAGTAGTGCAAGTGTCACAAAAAATTGAAGCTTTGGTTGTGGTGACATAGCCACCTAACACTACTAGTCCTGGGCTTGATGTTGGCAGTGGGAGTGGGAGTGGTAATGCTGAAGGTGGAGGCAATGCTGTTGCAGCTCAACCTGGAGCTGAAGGTGGAGCCAATGCTGCAGTGGAGGCAGAGGCACCCATTGATGCTAACAATGAAACTGAGACCAATCCTCCTTTGAAGAGATCAAAGAAAAGCAGCTCTTAAGTTTGGGAACACTGCAGGAGGTATGAAGTTAAAAGGAAAGGACCGGATGGCACAGTGGTTGTTGAGAATTGGGCTCAATGTCTCAAGTGCACTCCCAAAGCACGCTGCGAGGGAACACGAGGGACAACATCTTTTTGGAATCACTTAAATAACAAGCATAATCTAAAATCTGGTCAGCAGCTTCTAAAATTAAAGAAGAATGAAGGTGATACAGACAATGCAAGTGTCCAAACATATAGGTATGATGATGCTGCTAGTTTGAATAAATTCTATCTGGCAATTATCATGCATGAATATCCATTTAACATTGTTGAGCATGCATACTTTGTGGAATTTATCAAATCACTACGTCCTACCTTTCCAATTAAGAGTCGCATTACTATTAGAAAAGATATTTTGAATATCTTTGCAGAGGAAAAGAAAAGGTTGTATGAGCACTTGAAATAACTTTCGTATCGATTTAGTACAACTATGGACATGTGGACCTCTAATCAAAATAAAGGTTATATGTGCATCACAGTATATTGGATAGAAGACAATTGGAACATGCAAAAGAGAATTATCAAGTTCATGCATGTAGAAGGGCATCATTCAGGAAAGAACTTATGTGCACAATTTTATGATAGCATTGTGGATTGGAACCTTGATAGAAGATTGCTTGCACTTACTTTGGATAATGCATCGGCCAATGATGTGTGTGCTAAGGGGTTAGTACAAAAGCTAAAGAAGACACCATTGGTATGTGATGGCATTTTCTTTCATGTGAGGTGTTTGAACCATATTTTAAACCTTGTTGCACAAGATGTCATAAAACAAATTGCAGGAGCAATAGCAAACATTAGAAACACAGTTGCAATTGTAAAGAGCTCTCCTTTGCAGTATGAGGAATTTATTAAGTGTGCATTAGAATGTGACTTGGATACGAAAAATGGTCTACCCTTGGATGTTCCAACAAGGTGGAACTCCACTTATATAATGCTGAAACAAGCAATTTATTATAGGCATGCATTTGATAGGCTTTTCCTCTGTCATAGAAGCAAATATGTTCATTGTGCTCCAACCAACCAAAATTGGTCTATGGCAAAATCTTTGGCTGCATGTTTAAAGAGATTTTATGATGCAACTAAGCTCTTCCCTGGCACTTCATATCCAACAGCCAACCTGTTTTCTCACCATTTTTGCAAGATTAAGCTTGCAATTGAAGAGTGGTGTTATAGTCCTAATCAAGTTGTAGCTTCAATGGCAATTGAGCATGAAAGTTAAATACAATAAGTATTAGAAAAAGTCCAACTTGGCTCTTGCTGTAGCATGTTTTTTTGATCCTAGATATAAGACCAAGCTATTGCACTTTTATGGTGAAAAGATTTATCAAGAAATGCTCAAGAAGAAATTAATAAACTCATTGATACTGTTGGTCAACTTTTTTAAACTTATTTGTCAAGTCCATCTAAAGCTTCACTAAAGACAGCATCTAGCAATGTTAATGTGCAAAATACAGTTCCTCATATGGATAATGATTTGGCTGAGAGTGATGATGAACCTGATGTGGACCTTGAAAGGTATTTGAAGGGTAGTACTTCCACTGATCAATCCACTAAAAATGAGTTGAAAATGTATATGGAGCAACCACTAGTGCAATGGACAGCAAAAGAAAAAAATGAATTTGATATTTTGTCATGGTGGAAGCTCAAGCAGCTTGAGTTTCCCACTCTCTCTAAGCTTGCTAGAGACGTCTTGTTTATTCAATTGTCGACGGTTGCTTCAGAGTCCGCGTTTAGTGCTAGTGGCTGTGTTGTTGATCCTTTTCACACCCATCTAGATCCCAAGATTGTGCAAGCTTTGATTTGTATCAAAGATTGGACTGTAGCATCTAGAAAGGGGAATGCTTTGTTTTACAATTGTATTATTTATTTGCAGTTTGTGACCTACTTTCGACATATTATCATCTCTTCACAACATTTTTATATAGGTGAAAATATTGGTGGATCTATCATATTTGAGATGGACATCGAGAGTATTGAGTGACGTTTTGCAAGCATGCTAACATTGGTTTGTTGTCTTTTGCTTTTTTTGAATGTGATCTATCGTATAAATGTTTTTATCCTTATGGTTCACTGTTTATAAGCAATATATTCTTCTTTGTTCTAGGAGCACAATCCTATGGATGAGTTTGTGGATGATGAGTTAGATGACATGTAGATCGAGGAATAATGGATGGGCAAAATCTTGCTTGGCTGCTGCTTTTTTTCTAAACATGTGTGCAACTATATGGTCTGAGTACTAGTATCTACTATGTAAGCATCTTTCTATTTGTGTGGATTATGGAACAACTATGTGATGATTTCAATTATGTATCATGGATGATGGATGTCATTGTCGTCATGTTTCATGTTAAACTTTTCGTTGGACACTTGGATGTTTGTTAATTGTTAATATCTTTCTATGGAACTATGTGATGAAGTAAATCATGTATCATGTATGTGGCATGTGGTGTGTTGCTGCTAAGTTTGTTAATTAAACTTTTCATTGAATACTTGAATAGTTGAACAATATATGTGTTTTATTTGATTCGAGACGCACATTTTGCATGTCTTGTAGTATCCAAAAAATATTCGTGATCGTATTCGATTCGTTTCGTATTCGATCCGTGTTCATATTCAATACTATTCGTATTCGTATTCGTATCCGGGCTATCCGTATTCGTATCCAAATCTGAAATGAAATATGAAAGCAAATATGGTTTGGCTTATATCCGGCCGTATTCGAACCGTTTTCACCCCTAATCCTTGGAGGACTTGAAGTGCCTTGTGTTCTTCTTAGAGATGAAGCCAAGTCCTTTCTTGTTCTTGGTAGATCTTTGATTGCCTAATACTATATCTAGGTTGGCCTTTCCTTTGTACCAATTCTCTAAGTCCTTCAATTGATTGATTTGGGCATTATGCTCTTTGTTTTCATCTATAACAAGGTTAGTATTGCAAATACTAGAGAAAATGGATGCATTAGCATTAGAGCAACAAGGTATGTCGATCAAATCATCACATGAGGTGGATGTGTCAATTTTAGATGAATTGCAAGAAATTGAATCTAAGCATGGTAAATCATCTATAATGTCACAAATTATCCCAACATCCACCTTAGAACTAGTGAGTCCCTTGAAGACGAGATTTTCATGATCTCTCTTTAAGGCTTCATATGAATTTTGAAGCAAATCAAGCTTTTGCTCCAAATTATTTGACTTCCTCATCTCCTTCTCAAGGTTCTCATGAAGCTCTCTAAGCAAATGCATTATTTCACCGTGAGAAGGCTCATAGTCAGTTACCTCATTTTTACCTTGAGCCATATAGCAATGAGGCGTAGTGGGAGGCGATGGAGACTCATCTTCATCCGAGCATGATGTAGGGCAATCATCACTAGAATTCCATTCTTGGAAATCATCCTCTTGATCAATCATGGAATTGTCGTGCAGTCTTTGAATAAATCTCCACACATCATGAGCATATTTGAGGTGGCAAACCTTCTTTCGAATGTCTACACTCAAAGCGCTAAATAAAGCATTAGTAGAAAAAGCGTTGAGATGTGAGTTTTTCTCGTCCCCAATGGTTAAAACTTTCGAGTTCTTAGGAGGAGAAAAACCAACATCTACTATCCACCAAATATCTAGATCCATGGCCTCAAGATAGCATGACATACGAATTTTCCATTAATTGTAATTTGTTCCATCAAACATGGGTGCATCACCTAGGTGTCTAAAATCCCCCATGGTCATCCTTTAATTCTCTAGACGATGAAGTCTATCACGTGAGAGCCCTTGCTCTGATACCAATTGAAAGGATCTCGGATGCCTAAGAGAGGGGTGAATTGAGCTTTTCAAGCCACACCGCCACCTTCGCCGTCTCCGACGTGCTGCTACAGCCATCGCCGGCTCCCCAAGCCGCTGGTCACCGCCGCCCTCTCCTTCCTTTCTCTCTCTCTCACACACAAACTCTCTCTTCCACTCACTCCCTCTCTCCCTTCCCCTCCCTCTTATCCATTTGGAATAGGTCGGATGCCCCTCCAGCCCGCAGCTCGCGGGCCCATATTCACTCAGATTGGCCCAAGCTATTGTAGTAGCCTACTGCAACAATAATTTTTCTAATTTTAGAATTTCTAGTGAATAGTGTTGCTTCACTTTTTCACTCCGAATCCATCCTAGATCTAAATTCGATGATTCTAGTTTTTAAAAATTTAGAAAATTCATATCCACTTACTGTAATTTTTGTATAATTTTTAATTTATTTATTTTTTCTGGTATTTATTGATGTTTTCTCATTTTGCGTGCATTAGACCGCGTGGGCAACGAAGGAGAATCCATCAACACCGCCGACGTCCAGCAAGTTCAGGAAGATTAGGAAGGCAAATAATTCCCCTAGAATCCTAATTTGTAGATTTTTTTTTTCAAAAATGCTATTTAATTAAATTATGCATATTTGCTTTAGAAATTCATAGTGCATGTCGTTTGTTTATATGGTATGCACTCATTATCATGAAAAACCTTAGGATAATATTATTATGTAAATTGCTACTTTTTTCATGAATTTAGTTGGCTTACCAATGGCTTAGCTAGTTTCGAGGAGTGTTTTACTCCTATGATCATTAAACCCCAATTATGGGATAATTAAGTATGAGACCGAAGAATTTTGGGTTCTTTGATGGGATTGTTCACTCATTAATTAAAAGTTGACCAACTAATAATTTGACTCAGAGTAGGTAACCTGAGTCGACGCTTCGATCCATAAGGACCGATGAACATGATGGATTTAACTGAGAATTTATAGTGCGACCGCAAGCCCGGTATGGGACGTGGCCTAATCTAGAGGGAGAACAATATCGGAATTGTCACTGTACTTGTACCGTAGGTGAGGTCTCAAGGGATGCATCATTGCCGGTGTATTGCCCGAATGGAATTTATGGGGTACCTGTGTGACCTATTAGGTATGACTGTGATAAGTTCGGGGTTAGACTTCTAATAGGTTTTGTTATAATGCTCTCCGACGGGAGAGTATCATATCTTGCAGGAAAAATGTATACCTCTGCAGAGTGTAAACCCATTCAAATGGCCATACTCCCGATTATGAGCATCTTAGTGGTTTTTCACATCATAGATAAACTTTAATTAATTTGATTTGGGTAAGGTTTCTCCGGCAGTGTGTTATTGCTAGATGATTTTATAATGACTGAGAACTATATTGGGACTATGTGATGAGACCTTGAGAACTTAAGATATGAGACACTGATCAGATCGAGAACTATATCATGTTTTATGTTATTATGAAATTAATCATGATAATTGCTTATTAATATTTATTTATGATTTCTTAAATACTTTTATACTTTTAAGTTAAATGCTTTTATGCAAATAAGCCTTTATCTTTCCTCAGATGAGTCTAGCCTGGCCCGTCCTAGGAAAGACTTGCTAGCATTCGTGTTCTAACCCTGCCTTTATTCGAGGTTGCTTATTCCACGAGCAAGTCAAGACCACAAGGATATATAGGACAATGTTGGATTTTTCCTAGAAGATGATCTGGAATACTAAAGTTTTCCTAGTCAGTTTGCTTGTGGCTGATGATGGGCCTACTTCAGTCATTTTTATTTGGTTCTTCTGAGACTATAATCTATGGTAATAAATTGTTTCGCCGCACTTTGATTTACTTTCTAGTTAATACAGTGTTGGTATTGATACTTTATTTCTGTTTTACTATGGGTACGTGCTTTGATCCTTGGGACACGTACTGTTAACACAGAGGGGTTCGGTTTAGTAAAACCGGGTCCCGACATAAGACGCATCCCATCCTCGGCCTCCACCACCCGCACCACCTCTCCCCAACCAAGCTTCCCCGTCCACGCTGCCACATCCCGTCCCCGTTGCCACATCCCTTCATCAGCCTCCTCCACTCGGACCACCTCCCCCGACTCGAGTTTCTTCGTCCACACTGCCGCATCCTATCCCAGACCTCCTCTAGTCCTCCTGCTCCTGCGTCGTTACCTACCCCGGCCACAAGTTGCGCCTCCCCTATCCTAAGCTTCTCCACTCACACCACCGTCTCCCGGACCCTAGCCTTCTCCTCCTGTGCTGCTGCCTACCCAGGCCATGAGCTCCTCCGCCAATGTTGCCGCCGTCCTCCTTTGCCCGCGTCGCCACTTCCCCAGCCAAGGCAACGTCCATAGCAAAGTTCGATGACCATCCTCGAGTGCATTTTGCAGCACCTACGAGCTCCAAACACTGCCATTGAGTAGATCTGGCGAGCACAGGGAGAGAAGAAGAGGGAGGTATAGACGACACGCCTGATGAGTTTCGATAATGAAGAGAGAAGGGGAGCTCAGCCGCGACGATCGATAGCAAAGGGGAGCTTGGTTGCGAGCCCACTCCAGCAAGGGCGAGCTTTTGCACAACCTATGAGCTCCAAACACTGCCATTGAGTAGATATGGTGAGCGCAAGGAGAGGAGAAGAGGGAGAGATAGACGACACGCAACCCCGACGAGTTTCGATGATGGAAAGGGAAGGGAGCTTAGCCGCGACAATCGAGAGGGAAGGAGAGCCTGGCTGCGAGCTCACTCCAGCAAGGGCGAGCAGCAGTTGGAGAAGAAAGATTAGGTGAAGGGAGAAGTTAGACGTTGAAGAAGGAGGGAGGGGTATTTTGGTCGAAAAAGGCTAGAAAAACTTCATAATGGCATATTTGCAATCTGACTTTGTAATAACATTTGAGCTATTTCCCACTTTGCGGTGACATTTCAAAGAAATTCAAACTCTGCAATGGCATGTATGCAATTTACCCATGCTAGGCTAAAGATCTACAACGAGTTTCCTCAAACAGTACTTTCAAAAACCGATTGAGTTTCCTCAACGAGTTTCTATACTTCAAGTGGAAAATTCGTTCATCTCTCTCTTTCCAAATGAACCAAGCCACGTAGAAAAGAACACCATCGACCTTCCTAAGTCGGAGTACGACCTGCATGTGCTGAAAGAGTCACGTCCACAGCTGCCTCGCAGAAGCGCAATCAGACAACAAGTGCCTCGGCGTTTCTAAAACACCTAGGAATCTCAAATTTACTTTGGGAGGGAGGGAAGCTATTGAACTTGACTCAACAACACTTTTACACTAGTTAAAGTGATGGGCTTTAGAGCATCTCCAACAGTTTGCTCTATTTGGGTGCCTCATCACTGTAACAGTAACAGTGAAATTTAGGGCACAATTAGGGAAGTGAATAATGATGGAATAGTGAATAGTAAATATAGAGAATGAGAAGAGTGTTAAAGTTGTTGTTAGGAGATGAATAGTGATAGGGTAATGAATAATGATAAGGCTGAGGGCAGTGGGGCACACTGTTGGAAAAGACCTTAACGACCTTAGACTGGCCCCAACCGTTGCCTGTCCAGGCGCCGAATCCCTTCGCGATGGGAAAATGGGTGGGATGGGAACGCCGCCGGTGCTCCAACCGCGTCCCTTCCACAGGATATGCGTGGGATAGGAGAGAGAATCCCCGCGCGGTGGGATCCTCTCTCTATTCCCTTCCGTCATGAAGGAGGAATGGTCGGCATGCACAATAGGTCGAAAGGGTGGAGCACTCGTGGTAGCAGCGGTGCGCAGAACGGTGACAGTGGTGCGTGAAACTAGGCAAGTTAGGTTCTTCGATTTGTAGATTCAGAGATTTGGGTGAGTTGGGTCTGATATGGGGTAGGTTGGGGTCGGATTTGGAGGTGGTTGGGGCAAATTTGGGGCAGATTTGGGAGATTTGGCGATTTGGGGGTGTCGTCGGAAAATTTACCGACGGTGAGAATCAGCACCCCCCCGGTGATGGAGAGGACGCTGAGAAAGTGGTGGTGAGAGAGCAGAGCGCTCAGTGAATAAACTAGTGCTAATGTGAATGATCAGAATGCTTGCCTTCTTTCATTGATGAGCTTATTAATTTATACAACTTTAGGGCCAGGGTTTACATGCATGGGAAATACCCAAAGTACCCTGACCCATGGGGAATACCCAGATTACCCTGAACTCTGGATCATTGATCCTACAATCAACGGCTAGACTTGTTTTCTTACAATCCACGTTATCTTATTCTCTAACATGCCCTTGGGGGACATACTCTGACAAAGTTGTTGATTTGATTTGATTCGATTCGTTCTTGTCAGAGGCTGTCGCGAAGTCTTCGTCTTCTGACCCGAAACTTGTCAAAGATCACTCTCGGTCTTCCCGAAGGGTCTTCGTGAATCCCTCAACTAGGCACCTTCCGCCATTCTTCGGTGGAAATCTCGAGGACTCTCCTTGTTTGAGATGCACTCGGAATACTTTACCCTTCGCGTCCTTCTCTCGATCCCTCGCGTATGTCCAAGTCTTCCACCCACGGTCTGACTTGAAGTTATCTCGGACAGGCTTCGTCATTTACCCCTTCGGGTAACAATTTACACGAAGAATCCTCACAACATCTTCGTGGACATCCACCTCTCCTGGAGATGGGGTGGCTGCCCCTACAACAGAAGCCCCTTACGGTCACGTCGCCACCTCGCCGTGGTGTCTGGCCGGAATATCCAGCGCCCCCCTTCACCATGTCGAGGTGGTGTTCCCGAAAATGTTGTTTCTTCTTTGTGTCCGATGGTATGTTCGCCCGTTGATGTGACTTGGACTTGACGTTCTGACATTGTCAGTGTCCTTGAAGTCGGCGCGTTAATCATCACACGTGTCATCAGATCTGTAGGCGCCCGTTGGGATTTTCTCTATATATGTACATTTTATTTCTGCGCCCGTTCGGTTTCTTCACGGCGCATCGTCGCCGTCGATGTTGACACGTGGCATTCATCCGTGTCATGCTAGTTGCTATATAAGGGGCCGTGTTACTGTTCTTCTTCCCCACTTGCGCTCTTCAAATCCAACCTCCCGCCGTTCCGTTGCTCTCGCTTCTACGCGCTCCATCCGCCGCCGCCGGTTCCCTTGCTCTTGCGCACTTCATCCGCCGCCGCTAATTCTCCCGCTCCTGCGCCCTCCTCCGGCCACCATTGGTTTGCTTGTCCTTTCGCGCTCCTGCCGCCGGTAGATCATCGCCGCTGGTTCTCCACCGTTCTTCACCGCCGACTAGGTTTGCAGGTATGCTACTCACCCGCGTTTTTGCTCGATTTGGGGTATATGGCTTTCGGATGTTTGGTGAGTTCGCCACCGACAAACTGGCCGGCGAGATTTTTGCATTATTTGTGACGCCATTCATACGCCGATCCCCATTTTGTTTGAAAAGTAGTACTACGGTTACGAAGTTTTTCGCGGTCGAATATTCATGTTGGTTGCGCTTGTATAAGCTATTTTTTCCAGCTCAATATAGTTTCTCCTCGCTCCTTGCAATGATTCCGATACATAGTATACCAGCATTTGTCCCCCTTCGGCTTCATCCTTACGAGGATCTGGCCGATCAGAAGTGGCTTGTCGCTAGATACAAGGTTAGATGTGCTACTTCTTCGGGCGTAGTATTGGCAATTGTTGGAGATGATCCTTCAGCTTTGCGAAGGCGTCTTTGCATTGTGGTCCCCACTCGAAGGGTGATGTCCCTTTAATTGTGTTGAAGAAGTGTTTGTGTTTTTCTGCGGCCTTCGGGAGAAATCTCCCTAAGGCTGCCAGCTTTTCCAAGAGGCTTTGTGCTTGTTTCTTGTTTTCTGGATCCTTCATACATTAGATTGCATCTATCTTCTCTTTGTTAGCTTCTATCCCGGTGCGATACAAGGAATCCCAAAGAACTTCCTGCTTCCACTTCATCGGCATTCGATACGGTTAGCAGTAGTCCTCTTCTGGGACGCATTTAGTCCCCAACAACATGGATGGAGCATAGTGGAGCCTTGAGGTCTTCTGGCTTGGTCGGCAGAGGCAGCCTTGAGTATCTTCTTCCTTCGAGGACTATACTCGCTCGATGACGCGGAAACTTACTGATTCCGCGCTGACTATTCATTGTCTTAATTTGGATGATTCACTTGAGCTAATAATCTAACCCCGCACCTCTTTTGCACTGCACCTTTTTTTTAAGTTAAGAAGAGCCACCTTGTGGTGCTATTCGTAATGCGACGAGGGAGCGAGCTATAATCAACAGCTGCTTCCTAAGCCAGCTTTGAGCCCATGGTTGCGTGACGTAGTGAGCTGCATATTCTGCTAACATAAGTGCCGCCACACCGAACTAACGCCGCACCGTTTAACGCCTTCTCTGGTAAAAGTCTCACTCCGGCCATGTCAGCGCCTCTGCGGAACGCCTCACCCCGCCTGATCATACGTCGCATCGTGGGCACCAGGGACTCTTCGTATACCCTCGCTTGCCTCGGAGCTCCATCATAACATTTAACAACATGGGATTCCATCCCTCGGCATTCTCTTGGCGGCCCCGTAGCTGTTCTCGTCATCTTTGTTGCGCCGAGGAGCCTCCCCCTAGACACGCATTTGCTATTATTTATTATGTTTTAGTTTAAAGTCTTCTGTTATTATGTTTGTATCCACTTTTGCGCGGAGGTGTGTAACCATCGCGTGATGCGTCCCGTCGTATGGGAGTGGAGGATCGACGGAAAAAATCATCGTAGTCATCCAAATCGAGGATTCTATCTAATTTGTAAAATAAATATATATTTTGTTCTCCATTTGTACGTATCACTTACTTATTATTATATATATAGTATAGTTGAGCGGTGCCATTTGTGTTTTGCTTTTGCATCGAAGACCGGATGCTATGCTGCCTAGTTTATAAAACGAGACTCAAAATCGGAGAACGATACGTCTCTGTGGAGTGTTAATTTTATGTTATGTGAAACCAGAGTAATTTGGACACTCCATAACTAATTAGATCAGATGATGTTCAAAATACAAACACAAATAGCAAAAAAATTCAAAAATTACTACTGGTCATGTAAGATTTCAATGAGAAGATCAAGATGGATTTATCATGATTCGATTGAATCACACATTAATTAATTAGTTTTTCATTATCAAAATAGCCTACAAACCTTATCACGTAGATCGACTCACGACCCGATTCGATCGATCGTTAGCTAGTCATGGATAAGCTGCCAGACGACATCAGTCCTGCCATAGATACGAGACGCTTTAACTCGCAACGACAGCGCGGCATATCGACTGAGTGGATGGTTGTTAGGTCGTCAAATGAGCGTACACTACTTAAGAACACCCTAAGCCTAGTACCAAATAGAGGGTAGGTAGTAGTCTTTAGAAGGAAGAAAGAGCAGAATGACAGACACGTAGGAAGCTCTGGAGCATTGCGTCTTGATGCCAAACTGCAGGCCGAGCAAGTTAGATTTTGAGTTTGAGGCGCGAATGCGATAGGGGATGAAGAAATTTTGAGAAATGTGCTGGGAAGCCTACACGCGAATTAAATTGGAGTGGGGCTAGAGGCTGTTGTAAACTACCATACTTCTTCATCAAGAGATTGATAAGGATTTGCGCGATGCCGCAGAACTGCCCCTAATGCTAGCTGGCCCTCGAAATACAAGAATTGAAGGAGGTAATCGACCTTTATGGACCTTGCCGGATTTGGTCGTCCAACAATGTCTCATGCGTCGATTTTCTTTTCGTGAGACACACTTCCTTATGAACTGTCCTCTTGGGCGTTCACATCGGTTCACAGCCCTCAGCCTATCTGGTGATGCGTACGTCATAAGCGACTCTTGCCAAGTCCCCTAATTTTGCACCCTAGTTCTAGTCTCGTCCTTTACGACCCTAGAGCGCAAGAAGTGTAGCAGCACAATGACGACTCGTGTCGTTCCTCGCCGCCATCCTCTTTGATCGCCATGTCAGCATCTGGCGCGGCCAAGCGCCGAGCCGGATGAGTTAGTGGGTAGGGGATATTTTTATGTTAATGCAATAGATGTCTTTGTTTCAAAGTTGTAAATGAGGTGTGGTTCATCGTAATGTTTTGTTTCATGGCATGTACACTCGCGCTTTTTATCCTTGCGCATATCGCATATCTCTGCTTGAAGCACGTCCAGTTTGGTGCTCCGTGCGTTTTGGTGAGTGCTTCGGGCCCCACCACCGTACAACTACTGAATACCGCGTACGCTCGCTCACGAGCTTCCTCCACGGGCGCCAGTGACAATCCCGCTACATACATTGGCCTACGGCTTGCATCGACTCGGGGCTCCGGCGGCCCCCTGCGGTCCGGCTTTCGTTTCGGTTTACGATTTTCATAGAAGGTCACCTTACGCCTGCTGTGGTATCTGTGCACGGTGCCTCGAGATGAAGCCTCGCGGCGTTGCGGCTTTGGTCAGTGTTTGGCCTGATTGTCGATTCGTCTATGCTACCTTGAGTGGCTCCCTGCCTACCCGAAGGGCCGTGGCGGGTGCTCGTCTTGAGATACCGCCCCTGTAGCGGATACAGGCTATATAAGTCCAGTTCTGTACGAAGGAAGGCCTTCCTGCTACGTGCGCTCCCTGCGGTAAGTTTTGGCCTGCTGTGGTGCGATTGAAGAATGTCTAAGCGTCAGCCAAGTATCGTTGTCCCTGGCTGCAGCTGTACGATTCAGATACTTGGCTGGAAAGTAGCGGTACGCTACTTTGCGGCACTAGGCGTGTCCTGGGTCCTCGTCGGTGGCATCGAGCTCGATTACGATAGCGTCCGCCACGCGAAGCTGGCTGAAAGATCGCTTGACTCTAGTCCTAGAGATACGGAGTGCTTGTTTTGTCGATTGACGCCTGTAACACGATGCAGTACAAGGCAAGTGATACTTAAGACGGCGAACGCGGGAAAGATGTCGAGTACAACCTAGGCCCGGCCTCTTGGGCTCGTGATTGGCAAGTGGTGGCTGTCCCCGAATTTTAGTTTAGAGTATGATTCGGCTTTTGGCACGCGTGCATTCATGAGGTCATTTGAGGTTACATTCTCCGTGATGCGGCTCGGGATTTTTTCCAAGACGTGGGTTTTCCGACCCGAGCTCACTCGACTCAGACCATTGTAGGGAACCCCGGGAACCAGTCGGGAGAAAGAGTCACTCGGCAGTTTACATTGTCTTATGGGTAATACAGTTTCTCTTCCAAGTGTTTGGGACCCACAGCGAAGTGTACGAACACCCCTGTGTATAGTTTTGACGATAAAGAGGTCTGTTAAATCCCGATAAAGCGGCTCACACGGTTTCTAGTTTCTAGTATTTTTTTCTCCATTTTCCGGCGAGACTGCATTTTCCCCTTCCCGGACATTCTCCACTTGTTGTAGGTTTTTGCTCATTAGCTCATTATACTTTTCTAGGGCCGCTGCTCGGCTGCGCTGACAGGATATCAGACGGTGGTTGCTCATTAATGTTGGCTCCATGCAGGATTCGGTCTTAGCTTGGATTGTGTCGTCCTCGACTCCTTCCGCCATAGCCTCCTGGGTGAATATCCAGCTGTCTCGTGTGTTAGTGTTGTACTCGTTATCGCCCAAATTGTCTCTCTCCAACTCTGCCATTTTCCTTTTTGATTCATCCACTAATCTTCTTTCGACTACTCATCATGATTTTTGATTTGCGTTGTTATGCCGAAACGTGGATGTCCAGAGAGAAGCGAGCATAGCATTTTGATGCGAGGTCTTCTAAAATGACTTGAATTTTGTTGAGATAAATTGTAATCCATTATTAGCCACTACCTTTCTGAGGTATGCCAACGAGATATCACATTTTTCCAAAAGATTGCGCCATTTGTATAAACATAAGATGGCGGCTAAAGCAAGGTAGGTTCGATTTGTAGATTAAGTAATTTCGGTGAGTTGGGTCAATCGAGTTATTCGCGATTGATGTAGTTAGGGGTGGGGCAAGGGCATGGAGGTTGGGAGGCAAAATATGAGCAGAATTTAGTGGTGAATTTGCTTGCGAGATAAAATGGCGATTTGGGGGTTTGCCATTGAAAATTTGAAAATTTCTTTTAAAGTGCCTTGACCCTCAAGTGGTGGAGGAAAAGGCCGGCGCTAGTGCTGAACTGATGACGTGACTCGTAGTCAATGGAATGCGTTGAATGATCGTTTCTTTTCATTGATGAGCTTACTATTTTTAACCCAGTGCCTATAGTACATTGTGTAGGAAATGAAGATGCTCTGACGCCGGATTAGGGATGGAATACTCGCTTGATCCTACAATCAGCTAGACTGTCTCAATCGGCTTATCCTATTCCCCCAACATCCCAGGAGACATATTCGGCATAAAGTTGTTGATTTGATTTGATTCGATTTGTTTTCGAAAGTCTGCTTCGCTCCTCTTGCTCGACCATCTTCAGAATCGGTGGCTCGTCTTACGAAATCCCGACCAGGGCACCTTCGTCCATCCTTGGGATGGAAATCTGAGACTCTCCTGTTTGAGATGCCCTGAATCGCGTCTTCTAACCAAGGCCATCCGAATGCCCACAGATGTCCACTTCCACCCACGCGTCTTGCGGTAACACGACGACTCAAGTGCAGGGTCCACGGAACAATGAATTTACCCAACTCCAGTAGGATTTCCGACCGGAATTTAAAGGCCCGGGGGCGATGGAGGCTACGGATCGCAGTAGTGGAAGCATCTGAGGCGGAGTATGCGGTAGTGTTGGGCTTCGGTTGGTAGAAGTGTCAGAGGTATATATAGGTGACTGACGAGGCGTCGATATGGATGAGGCAGGAGGGCAGATGTTTGCGAGAGATGCATGCAGGGCCCAGAATAAACGACCCCGTCGAAGGCGGTCAAGGTTGGTATAGCGTCATGGCGCCGCCTGAGCGTCCGGGGCCAATTCCGGGCCAATAGCGCGCCCGAGCGATAGTTGGTCGGGCCGCTCCTCGGTACATTCGTCCAGACCTCCGTATAGCCTAGGTAAGGCCTACTTGTCTGCCTGCAAGATGTGGGTACATCCCGCGTTCGCTGGGAGTTGTGTCGTTTCTCCATAGGCTCGTCTCCTGGCCAGGCGTCGATCGGGCCGTCGAATGGGCAGTGCAGGCCACTTGTGCGCAGCTGGCGAATTACCCCAGTGGGCCCGGTACCTGTTCTAGAAGGATCATGACATTGTGAGATTGCATATGGCACTTTCAATTGTTTATGTAGCATAGTAAATATATTGATTGTTCAGTCCAATTGAGTTAGTTCCAATTGTGATACTTACTGCTAGTTATTGATGATTATTGCTTCAGGCATTTTAACAGTGGCACCTACTGGTATATATTATCTGTTCAGTGGTTACAACAGTGTGGAAGTTTGCATGATGCCAATTCATGTTCCCTATGCTTCAAACCTGCTATTCATATTTCATTACCTATGCTGTTTAACTGTCATTAGCTATGATGTGCATAGTCAATTGGGTATTTAGCTTTGTCTCTCATTTGAAAGTGCCACATTGCAATCTATGATAATATAATTTTTCAGCCATTGGAAGGCTTATTTGAGCAACTCGGCTGTTTGATATCGAGAGCAAATTTATAACTATCCAAACTGAACTACGTTACTATTTTTATTGTGAACCCGATGTTGTCGGTAGATGGATGCAGCGTGGGTTGCCGCAGCTCTGTGAACGCTGCGAGAGCATGTGTAGGTTGAGGTCGCAGCGCTCAAGAAGGTTGTGGGCGACAACTTTTGCCTCGACAACTCCTTCCCTGAGATCAATATGATCTGATCTCTCCTGGAGGTTGACGCAATCGCGACCCGGCTAGAGCAACTTTTGCTAGAGGCTATTGAAGTCCTCGATGGTGCCAACAAGGCGGCTAAGCTGGTTGCGTCTTCGTCTCCCATTGCTGGCCATGGCATGGATGTGGACGAGGATATCCCAGCGGACTACATAGATCAGGAGGACTGAAACTCCATGGGCTACTTGGATGACATCATTGATGGCCTGTCCATTGAATCTAATCGCTCTTGGCACTTATACCGTTCATGAACTTGTTGATGTTCTTGTCCTTACCCATGGGTACTATCTAAGCATGAGACATATGGTGTTACTGTTTGTCAGCTATTGCATCTACTATCAGTTGTTAATTAATCTCAGACTTGGTAATGTACGTATTCCGCTCTTTGGTATGAAAATGGACGTGTTGGGATTATTTGCAATGGCCTATTTCATGAGTTCAATATTTGTTATTACTGCATGTCCTTGATTTTCCTCGTAATAACTTATAGCAATACTCGTTTCATGCATTCTTTCAGGGCTTGCATGGATCCTTTCTTAGAAAATTTGTTGCAAGGTAGGGGCCACGCATCTCCTAGGGTAGCTTGCCGTCAGGGGAGGGTTCGAGGGATTATGCCCTCAGTCTGTTCAGCCCTAAGATAGGGCCGGTCGAGGGGTGTGCCTTCCCTGCTTCTGAGTCGCTTTGTCGGATGTTCACCAGAGTCGGCAGGTCGCAGTCATAGGGGAAGCTCAATACAGCTCCTAGGAAGAAGAAGGAGGCTATGGTGAAGACGCCCAGAACGAACTAGGCACAGGCAGAGGAGCTCCTCGTATCCATTTGGTTGAACATCAGCCAAGATCCCATTGTCGGGACGGACCAGTCATCGAGTACCTACTGGGAAAAGATCTTGGAGTACTTCAATAGACACAAGGAGCCAAGTTGGATGGAGCGTACAATGAAGGGCGCAATTAATCATTGGCAACCAATCCACCTACAAGGTAGTAAGTTTGTTGAACACTTGAAGAAGGTGGAAGATCTTAATCCAAGTGGAACCACTCAAGATGACAGGGTATCCATTGTTGCATTCTTTGAAACATGGAGGAGGCGGCTAGGTGAGTACTGTTACTGGCCATTAATATGGATGAAGTCAGAAAAGGGGTTGGTTGGTGGTTGAGATCGCGAGCATTGTAGATACATCAGAGTCGCTAAGTTTTGAGGTGTGTGGTAGTATCCGTCGAACTTGATTGTACAGTTTTAAACGTCGTATTGCGTTCTGTAGCGACGATACGATTACACATCCGAATGGTGTCATAGGCTTACAGGTTCCAAAAATGCATCACCGGAGCAATCAAATACAAGACTACATGGACGCGAGTGGTGGAAGTTCTGGTGAACCGCCTCTAAAAGCCTCAGCGATACGATCTACGATGCTGAAGTCTAATGAAAGCGTGGATGTTCTGGGAATGATGTTCAATCGAGAAATCTAGAACAAGCGTGCGGCACGTTTGTTCTCACAAACATGAATGATCCTAGCAATTTGAGACACAATGACGCAACTTAGCAACAGGCATACTCATGCCATGCACCATGCCTCATAGGCTTCTCGATGCGGTGCTAAAGTCTCCTGGCCAAAGCTACTGATTCGTCTTATAGAGTGCACACATTCATATTCCAGAGAATGCAACTGAGATGCAAGCTTCACATGTAGCTTAGACCTAGTAAGAGAAGTCGACCCTCGGCTAGGCTGTTGCTCCTGTGATGCCACACAAAGGTAGTAGCTAACATCCTGCCGAGAGCTCTGCTGATGCACATAGTCAGTTACGTACCATCGAGCTACATCCGAACCGCATGAATCTGTTAGTTACGTTACAGGCCCGGGGCTATAAAGAAGGCATGCCGTGTCCTAGTATACATCGGGGCTGCGAAGCCTACTTCGACATTGCCTGTGTCATAGATCGACCGGTCTCGATGTTAAGCGATCTCTCCCATCAGCATGGACATGCACTAGCCATAGAAGCATATATATTATGTGCAACCAATTCCTGACTCCTAGCTTCAGGGGGGGCCAGGTATTCAACCTGAAAATTCCTCGAGTTGCACAAACCGCGTATCTATACTTGGCCCAATGCGTATCGCGTATCTATCTATCATGGGAACGGACTGTGATAATTGAGAGGATGATGGCGCCAAATCATTCGGGGAGGTGAGACAATCGGCGATCGCATCGCCCGATCTTCTCGAACTTGAGCCAATCATCATGATCTCAACTGACGGCCCAACTGGAGCTAAAAAGATTTGCTCATCCTAAACTTACACAACGTGTAACACCTAAAATCAAGCACGATACATAGGCTATGAAGATTACACTCCCGTAAACCGGGCAAGTGTGAGGAATACCAGTGTGATTCTGGTGACGTAACGACCTCTCAACCTACATCCAGGCAAGAACTGTAACTCAGCAAGAAGGCGAACTCTTCGGAATAGACCGTGGCTCAGAGGACTCCGTAATAGACTAGGACTTTGTTTGCTCTCTGTTTTCTCAAAGCAAGAATGAACAAAGCTTTGTCCTCGCTCACCATCTTGGATCGATCGAAATAACCGGCCTAATTCATATTGAATAGACGGTTCCGGTCCCCGGTCTGGCATGCAATGATAACACCGCTCTATAGTTCACTTTCTCAAAGAATTCTTGCTCGTGGCTAGCCATCCGGGGACGCATGCCATTATGATATAAAATTGGCTTTCCAAGGGGAAGCCATTATCCGATGAAATGTAGCATGGCTCACGGAAGGACCAATTGACACATTCGTCTAATCTTCTTCCTTAAAACACGGAATTTACACATATGCTTAAATATTTCAAATTTAAATATGCTCCGCGTCTGTTATGCGACCGCCCGCACCGCGTTTACGTCCAATACACCGCCACAGAGGTGCGAGACCACCCCCAAGACACAGTCAAGCTAAGGACATCACAGCGAGCATTTCTAGTGACAGACACGGGGTGACACAACACGGGTACGCTTCGGGGGCGGGATCTCGCTTGTCGGGATGTTTCAACGTCCCAGTTCGGTAGTCGTCGAAGCATAGAAGCGGCTGTTTTGACCAGTCAAGCTACCGCAGTACAATAAGTGCTCCAAGACACTATGTGTGTGTTCTAATAAATCGAGAGAACTACCTAGAACTAGAGATCCTACACTAAGTGCATGTCTGTGATCTATGCTCCGTTGGTGGCCCGTTTGACATGGTTATGACTGACGCTACACGCCTTTGGCAGTGCGCCGACCTCGAGTCGGCGTGTGACCTTGTCGATTCGATTTCTCTTCTTTCGGTTAAATGTAATTTACACCAGAATATTGACGAAGTCAACTTGTTTTAGACCGCCGGACGGAACGAGGGACCGAGTAAGTGAGGCTAGGGCGTCGGCTGACCACAGGTGCACGCATAGCTGCGGTTGCCGCTATCCAAGATAGGAGCAGGGTTGCTCTTCGGTCCGGTTCGCGCGCAGCCGAGTAGCAGCTCGACGCAGTAGGCCTATCATGAGTCGAGCAGACAGGGAGACCGGTCGAAGGGAGCCTCGTGCGTGAGACGGGGCAGATTCAAGGCTCGGCTAAAGAAGGCCTCGAGTACCAGCACTGCGGCGGTGGTTACACGGATCGTCTGCGTCATGCGGTGACGACGGCGCTCATCTCAAGCGTCAATCTATTTAACACTAAATATTGTATTTTGTAGATCAAATGGTTATGATACCAATATTCTTCATTTCAAATATTTTAATTATAATCACCGTAGCCATGCGTAAATTACGTACGTTTAAAATTAATCTGAAAGAAAGGGATATGGGGAATGTAAAGACGCGCTTGGTCTCGCATGCAGTAGGTCCGCAGGATCCGATGCGAGATTCGACAATGAAAAGAATGAAGAATAATATTTGGGAATTTTGAAATTTTTTAATGTTGGCCAGGACCGGGATTAAAATATATAATAAAATAGCGGAATGTTTGTCATTCACTGCGTGGTAAGATAAAACATTACATCACTCGCTACACTCAGATTCATCCCTACCTTTAGGTAGTATTGGATCTTATCCCTTCTCTCAATTCACTTTGTTCGTTCAAGGCCTGGCTACTCCTAGTGGCGCCCATGCTACGTGGGTGGAGCGGCACCAAGGAGGAAGTTCATCGACTAGGGGCTATAGCACGCGACGATTCATCGGCGCCCGAACCATCCATTCGGCCGGAGCATCCACGCTGATATATATCCCCCTCCGGTGCGGTGTGAAGGCGAATGTCAGACTCATAACGAGACGATTGACGATTCTTGCGATTTATTCGGCGTACGCATCTTGGTGCTTTCGTGGATTTCCTTCCTTCCTTCCTTAACGATGATCGGCTGGTCAGGGGTTAGCTCACCGACGCGGCAAGGCCAAGGTCATGAAACTCCTAATGCGGTCGAGCTGTATTGAGTGACAAGGTTTCCATACTTCCGTTCTCACGAAGGTTAGCATGCGAGCTCTCTCGTCCTGACGTTAGTAATTGTCCGCCGAGCCAGGCTAATGCCGAGTGAGTTATTACGCGGGGGACGGGATTCTGCCGCGCTTAATGCCGGGGCTTGGATCAAGGTGTCGTAGTCAAAAGTTACTTCAGCCGAGATCAGTAGATCGCAGCGCGGTTCCCATTCAACGGATTCGGCCACCCGTGACCCGTCTATGTTCTTTTTCTTTGCGCCCATAGCCTTCCTCATGTCACCTCTGCTTCCAAAGGTAGGCTGCGCGGTTCGGCGTTCGTGGACTATTGGTTTGCCGCGAGCCATCTGAGGCCGTGTTTGCAACGAGCGGAATATCTTCGGGATTCGAATATCAGCTGCCTCAGATTGGGCGGCGCTCAGCTCAACCGTGATGTCTTACCAATGGCCGGTTTCTTATAGCGCTTTCCGGGCTTTGAGTCTTGCTTTCAGCAGGACGAAGCCCCGAGGTTGCCACGCGTGTAAAACAACTTTGGCGACGGCGCATAGGCTCGAGACTCGCAAGAGCGCGTCCGTGCCTACCAGTACGGCCGATGAGCACATTTCGTGGAAGCGACCAGACAACAGAGCCGGTCTCGCCGCTGAGCAAGAAAGCGTCGATCATCCGTATACGGATTGTCGTCTTGCCGCCCGCGAGGTTCTCACGTAAAGGTCGGAGAAGTTGCTAGCGCGATAGGGGCCAAAGGAAGATACATGGGTGGATGCTGGGTACGGAGACCGATGGATCGGACTGAATGGTGGTGTCCGCTCAGGATCGATTCCGTAAAGCACGCCCTCTGGCGCGCGCGCGCGGCCTCTCCTCTCATCCGCTGCTGGTGACGTGTGATTGATTTTTGTCACGACTTGTCACTTCGTCCGTTCCGTCACACGAATCCTCGCGTCTGGCCTCTGGAGGAAGTCCTTCACTGAGCCAGAGGAGAGCCCAAAACCTAAGTTGCTGGGGCTGGGGCAAACGCATCTCTCGTCTGGGCCTACCATCTCCTGACCGAGGGCGGCGCCAAAAGACTGCCGTACGACCGTCAGTCTCAGCAGGTTGTTGAAGGCAAGACCCCGTCTGAAAAGGTGGATATCCCGAAGATGCTGTTTGAGGTCTCACGAAGATCTTTAGCATAGGTAAGCCTGCCTAACATGACCTCAAGACTGTAGAGAGAAAGACGAGGAAAGACTGAGTAGTCTTGGCAAGCGTTGAAGGAAAGTGTGTAAGGGCTCCAAAGTGCAGCGAAGTGGACCAAGGCAGACAGCGAGAGGGCGGGGCATGGTCGACTCTTCTTAAGACTTTCGAACCGACAGAATCTTTTTGACAAGTTTCAGCGACGAGAAGACTAGCGAAATTTCACGAGCAAATTCTCTCGACAACGAATCAAATCAACAACTTTTGTCAGTCGTGCCCCAAGCACATTAGGGATTAGGAGCTTGGATTGTAAGACTAGCGATCGATAAGATCGCATCCAGGGTTCTCATCTTCGAGAGACTGTCCGGTATCTCCGCTTGGTTTCCTATGTATACCCCCTCAAATTGTATAAATTAATAAGCTCATCAATGTTAACAAAGCATTGGATCGATAGCATATGGACTACATGCTCATTTCTTTCTCAGGGCCCTTATTGATACTCTTTCAAAGGATGCGCGGATTTCCTGCTAGATCTTGGCAAGCTACTCAGTTATGTGATCATGTCATGGTAGGCCGAAGAATGGCAAGGCAGTCTGGGACGGAACCGGCGATTATCAGCGCACGAGCAGGCGTTTCTCACCAACGTCATTCCCGGAATTGGCAGAGGCGATTCATCGGAAGGCAGACGGATTCCGGAAAAAGTCACAGGACGATGGTCACTGGCCGAGCTCCGTTCAGAGGAGCAGGAGATACAGAGTTATTGTCGATGAACCCGGCTGGCAAAACCCCGGCCATCCCATCAACAACTCAAAGACATCCGCGAGACATGAAAGTAAAGCGTGGAAAGTTGATCGTTGACTTGAGGAACATCAACGATTCATCAATCAGAGTCCCAGCAAAGAAAGACTCAAAGAAAGACTGCCCTAAAGGACGGCATGAAAAAGAAACAAACGTCGCGGTCATTGGTCGAAGGCTACTCTTCGGGCTAACCTCTGCACAAGGCGCAAGACCACAAAAATGCCAAGCAAGTCTCGAGAACTCCACCGACACCCATGAATGAATTCTAGATGCCGCGACCAAGAGAGCGAGGAGATAGTACATGAAATGACCCCTGATATCAACAAGAAAGAGTTAACTTGTCAATGGGTATACCTAACGAAGGCTAATCTAAGGGCACGAAGTACATGGAATCCTTCGACTGGATGCCTTAGCCTTGCTAGCTAACAACTTTCAAGCAATTATATCCGAGAGACAGAGAAAGGACTTCGCGCTTGGAACAAGAAAGAAAAGAACTACTACAAAAGATTCTTGACTGCAGACGACAGGAGAAAGAGATGTGTCAGGATTCTTTTAATCAGCGCGATTAGGGCTAACCGGACCTTTCACAAAGACCCACCAAGAAATCAGCAAGCGCTCGGGACCCACATTTCATCTCTGGCTTTCACGTATGCAAGCTTTCGCTTTCATTTAGGGTATGGCCACGATGGCTTTCACGATGGTATGCAAAGGAAGAGAGTATGCAAAGGAGAAGAGGAGAATTTGAGGAGACAAGGCTGAGTGAATACTGAATACACACAAGATCTAAACAAGAAAATTTAGAGAAGAACAAGAGACATCAAAATTCCAACAAAAGGGTAAGCAACATTGAGTCCAAACAAGCGAGCGTGTGAGAGAGAGCCATCGACGAAGATGACGACAAGAGAGAGAGGAGATTATTCAAGGCTTACTTCTGATTCCGCATAACTATCGAAGAGATAGGTACATGGAGAAAACTATTCACAAAACAACGGAAGCGGGTTATGTTAGCGCGAAAGACCAATACGGAAGTTCAACGACAAGACCGCGGATCGCATCGTACCGCCGTCTCCGAGATGGTTCACAATGTTGAAAGCAAAACCTAAGGGTAATCCATGTCATCAGGAGGATCCTCGAACCTACCATCAAAGAGAGAAGGAAATTCATCATGGTCATGCCGTGAGGTGGACTTGGTTGTCGTCAGCAAAGCACACACTCAATTCGATAATGACGGCACAATAGCGAAATTCTACCTCCAAGATCCTTGGTTGATCACTTGTGAAATTAACTACGCGTCATAGGGCGCTAGGATATGAATGGATGCAAGCTGGCGAGATAAGCATACAGCATGGCAACTCAATATACCCGGACGACACCACATGCTTTAGCTCTATGGGTGGAGGCAGTGATTGACTTAGGCCAATAGCCGAACTCATGCAGAAAAAATAACAAAGTATATGCTTTGATGTTGTTGACATGGAGAGTCAACTTCTAGCGCGCCAATCTTGAAGAAGAAATTCAATGCCTTCGGCAAAATTCGCTAATCTACACAGTGATGCCAGCTCGGCCGAGAAGTAAAAACTACCGGTGAGTCACTCAAGGAAACCAGATCCAATCGCGACACCCGCATGGACAAGGCATACCAAAGGCCGCCCAAGTCACAGCGCAGAGAGGAGGATAGACCAATAAAGACCGCCAGGAAGCGGTTATAAGCCCCAAGTCGCCAAAAGAGACGAGATTAAGATATAAAGCAGGAATTATGAAATCAATGAAACAAGGCAAGGATCATTCCATCCTTTCTTTTCGCCGGCTGTCGTCGTCCCAAACACATGAAGCTAAAGAGCTTGATCAAATATTACCTATAAAGCATGATGGAGTAGAGTAATCTTGCAAACTCCTTTCGGTGGGATGCGTGAACGACTATGCCTAACGGCGCGACGACGACGGAAAAATTCCTAAAAAATATGTAGCTAAGATGTAAATAAAAAAAGAATGATAAAGGAGCTCGCGTGTAGACGATTTCACCGGACCAAGCTAAAGGCTGAGGCTAGGCCGGTTAGCACCGGCCTTCGAGCTCTTCGTTACGAGCCTGAAGAACGGCTAGCCGATATTACTCTTCAGGAGCTAGCAAGACGGCGCGGGCGCGACGGCCTAGCGGCCACGAGGCACACGGCCATACGAACCTAAAGCTGGGGCATGGCACGGACCAAGAACGCCGGCGCTCTTACGCAAGGCCACCATACTAAAGAAGCAGTGTCGATTTGGTTCATATATGACCACGCGAATGGTCGTCCTATAGCGCAGTTGCAAGTAAGGCGCCGCGAAGAAACTTCTAAAGTCAATTATGGTCGAGCTCGGCGCTTCCGGGAGTGCCCGACTATAAGGCTCGCCTGGCCAATCGGCCAAGAGAGGCGCAATCGAGGGGCTTCGCGTCAAGGACGTAATGCGGGCCAAAAGTGTTAGGCCATACGGCTCGGCAGCTAAGCATACCCAGACATATCATCGGAGGCAGGCACTCGTCGCTCGAGTGACAACATATAAAGCGCCAAAGTCGATGACGGGGCCGCGCGAGTAAGGGCCGAGGCTAAGCACTGTTCACGAAAGCATTGAGCCAAAGAACCATTCTACTAAAAGCATGCAGGGGGCACAGTAACGCAGCAATGAGGTAACGTAACAACATGTGCAGTACATGGATAAAAACAAAGAGCCGATCACAGACGAAACCATCCTTTGCTTTGGGCCTACCACGCCACCGCAAAAAGAGCTACCACACCGCGCCGGCTCGCTATACACCGAGGCTCCAAAGGTGCCCCAGCAGTACGATGGCGGGTCCGAACGTGGGCGTGCCTCTTCCACCAATCGCCAAAACGCCAAAGGCCCAGCAGCTGGGGGTGATGACCTAGCAGCCCACCTTCGTGAGCGTAAACGTGCCAAGCTTGGTGTATCGCCTTCGTGGAGCTCCAGGCGAACTCACAGAGAACCCAGGGGCCGGGCGCGCCAAGAGCCTCATCAACAATGCGCGGTCGTGTCATGACACGCAGTGAATCGTGTAATGCTAAGAGCGAGCTCGCGGCGGGAAGCTCCGAGCACGTCGCTCGAGTGCTCAGCAACTGGCTGAACGCGATAAAAGCTCCGATGCGGGTTAACGACGTAATGAGAGGAAGTTGCAATGGCCATGCACGAGCCGAAAAGTCTTCGCATAAGTTCGCGACACCGACTAACCTATCACCCATCATCAGATATAATAAAATAAGAAGCAAAGAAGGAGGACAAAGAACATGAAAACAAACATTGTGAAACAAGATCACTCTATGATACAGGACAACCGAATAAAAAGTCAACAAAGGATCATATATTACATTAGCAAAACATTATTAAATTAAAACATGTCTACTCAGCTCTGCCTTTTGCCTCGGATCTATAGGATTTTTTAGGATCCGGCGCGGCCGCTTGGCATGAAGGAAGATCTTTGAGGTTGGCACTTTTTTATATATCTCACAACCAATCATGTCGTCAGCCATTCACTTCGTCAGACGCATTATCTTCTCACACGCTCTACGCCGCCAACTTTGTGACGCTAGACCCCATTTCCGCCAGGAGTCGCTGGCAGGGACCTCCATAACCAGCATGGCGAGCGTATGACACGAGAGATGAGCTACTACATAAAATGTGCATGCACTTCACTAGCTTCGTCATGTACTAAAAAAATGAGCCATATAACTGTCAATACGGGTCGTCCGATCTCTTCAAATATTTGAGGCGGCCGATTCTCGAGAGCTCCAGGCGAAGGCCGAAGTGTGATCTCCGAAGACCTAGAGAGGAAGCAGGCTCAGTATCGTGTTGATTCGGAACCAGTCCTGCCTAATGCTCCATGGCTCCTATTTCTGCTTCTGCCTGTTACTGACCATCTTTGAAACCGACGCCAAGAGTTGTTGAAGGATGAACTGCGGCAAGACTCGGCCGCTGCGTGACGTCACGGGTGCTTCCCTCGCTACTCCCGAGGAGGACCACTCTTTCTTTCTTCATATGCTAATTTCTTCTAAGTGTGCTTTTCGGCCTCGAAGCGACACTCTCAGATAACACACACGGGTTTCAAAGGCACTTTGCAGCCAAGGGCGACCGCGATTCAAACTCGCTGCAAATTGATACAAACATAAATAACACTAAGACTTTAAAAAAAAATAATAGTTAAGTATCAAGCAAGAAGAAGCAAGGCCCGCTGCAAGATGTTCACCAAGAAGAGGGAATGCCTCGCGGCGATGTACGAAGGCGGACGAGTGAGTGCATGGCTGCTTCAGTTCACGTGGCGTTCATCGAGGACGGTTAGACCAGGGCTGATATGACTGACATGGCCAAAAAGTGGGCATCTGGCCAGTGGCGTAACATCGAAGCTCCAACTGGCAAAGTGGCAGATAGTGGGGCAAGGCTTGAAACTGGAGATGAAAAAACAGTAGAAATCGAGGGTTACACACATTCAGGTAAGTACAATCGCCAGAGCTAATTGAGAAAGTATCGCATCAATGGCTCCTTGAGGCCTAAGGTACAAGTAACCAACCTTGTAAGGACTAGACGAGGGAAGTACGCAGACAATACAAAGACCTCAACATCCGGCCCATCCACGGAGCTTCGCTCTCCGGGTTCCGAGGACCCGCCTCGCCTCACGTGGGCGGTCATGCAACTGGGCGTTGAGCCATGCTGATCCAAGCGTGATCTCAATCTACGGATCCACTACGATCGGCGAACGTCTTTGCCGATCTCGCCATCAGGAGCCATGGATGACCCACGTGCAGCTCCGTCCTCCTGCGATTCCTACCGCGGCACGGCCCCCTCTTTTGCCTCGCCTCGCCTCCCGGCACTATTTGGCCTAACCACCGGGAAAATCGAGAAGAGTAAAGGCCAACATAGATACAAGTAGAAGGAGCTACATCGCAGTCAGGGGCAGGCGGGCTCAGGCAGAGTGAGGGGCATGTGTGCACTGCAGCTTTCGCCGCCGGCCCGGGCCCGAGTCATGATAGTATCAATCCCGAAATCACGCTAACACTGCAGCTTCCAAGACATCTTTCTGATTGTCTACGCGATACTGACTGAATGAACTTAGCCCTACGGAACGCTTCTAACGCCGGCTGGTCCTCACGCCCACTACACAACCTCGCCAGCCACCGGCGAGACGGCGCAGATGCAAGCAGGGCGCGCCCGGCGGCCACAGTGATGAAGAACCGGTGGGCTCGCGCTGAGCGATACAAGCATGGAAGCGCTTGTATCTTTATGATCCTGGAGCGGAGTGTTCCACGTTCTGAACGAACTGGCCTTCCATCGATTTGCGAGATTGGGGGTGTACATAGATGAACCTCGCTCTTTCATAAAACCACGTTTCAGCTCATATTTCCGGCAGCTCGACGCCTCTCAGTCAGCGGTCTGACTGATAAACGGATACCACGTACTGCCCCGGTCGAAACTGCACGACGAAAGACAAAGTTTACGGAGGCTACCGTTGGTCGCCTCAAAAGCCTAGTTCAGAAGAAAGTCCATGCGGCCAAGAAGAATGGGCGCACGCCATGCATGCGATACGCACTGGCCTATGGCACAGTCATCGACGGAGAGTGTGAGACGTGAGTCATCAGGCCATATCGGACCGCTCCTGGAGTATAGAGATCCGGGAAGTAACTTTCAAGATCACAAGGCACATACCCGGGTCGTCGTGTCGCACGCCGCCCGAGAGTTAGAGGTGTCTTCTTCGTCATGCATTTGGCCGGGAGAGTCTAGTAGTCATCGCAGCAGACGAAATCACGCGGCACGGAGCCCCAAAGAGTAGCGTGGCCATCATGAGCTTGTCGCCGGCGATAGGTCCGTCGGGACTCAAGATCTTCGAGGGCCATCAAGGTTCGGGCTACAAATAAGAGAAATCAAGGCGAGATCGGCCGCTTCGGGGAACATCAAAATAATAATAAAATAAAGAGAACAAGCACAACCACTACTCCGGAGTTTGAATAGCGACTGGCGACAAACTTTAAAACAATACTTTATTTTCAAACAAAAGGCGCAATCAAACTGCCAACCGCACACAAGAACCTCATTGCCGTTTACACCTGGATCTTGCCTCAGTGTTCCGAAACCATTAACGAAACCCACCAAAACAAAAGATACCCTTATACAAGAAAAAAGGTAATCAGTACGACATAAGATGAACCCGATGTCGGCGGGCAGGCGATTTCAAGAACGGGCGAAACCCGACCCCGAGTGGAAGTGACTGGCGGCCTCAAGCTCAAGGCGCAGAGGCGGAGACGTACGAGAATCGGGAAATGGCCGCGCGGAAGCAGCACCGTACAGGTGGAGCCGGCAGTTGTGGAAGGAGCCCAAATGATGATAACAAGACAAATGAATTAACGTAAACGGAGCAAGTCCAGCGGTCGTGTCACCGGCCGGCATGCCCGCGAGGAAGCCAAAAAGAAATCAAAAAACAAAAAAAAAGCGCGGCATCTGGTTGGATGACGCATAACGCAACATGTGCTGCCATGCCAAGATCGCCGCGGCGTCTGGATTAAGATTCGATACTCGCTTAAGAGTCCGGTCCAAGTCACATCAGCGGCGACGAACGAGATCGCAAAAAAAAAAAGGTCTTCGAGAACCACCGACGGAGAGGGGATGAGTGCCGAATCGATATCTATTCCCACCACACCAACATTACCACGGATGACCGGCGTGAAGCGCCGTGGCATAGGGGATAGCACATCCTCCGGGAGGTTGATATCCACGAAGATAGAAGGTCCTTCAAGATCTTTAGAGAAGAATGCATGGCTAGCCTGCCTAAGATGACCTCCTTGGCCAAGTGGGCGCGGAAGACCTTGGGCGAACATCTACATCTTGTGAGAACGCGAAGGAAGGCTCAAGGCTGGCAATGAGGATCCGACTCATACGTGCGTGTGGTGTGGGCTGGATTCACACTTAGCCGAACTAAGGATCTACAAGACCGTCAGCGCGACGCCAGCAGTTCTCGAGGACCTCGACAAGAACAAATCAAATCAACAATCCTGTGCTCAATGCTCCTGCGGCACATTAGGGATTAGAGCAACTTGGATTGTGAAAACTAGACTAGCCGTTGATCGAAGATCAACGCGATCCGAAGACGTAAGGGTTCCGAGTCGCCAGCGCACTAACTGTGCGCCTATATGTAAATTCTAGGTAGGTTCAGCGCCGACCACCGGTGATGACCCTACATCGGCATCGCAGACCGTTGCGTGGCGACAGACCGGGCGCGACGTCGTCGCGCCCGCGGAAAGCATTTTTTCCATCGTTTGCTTCGATAGTCTGACGTGGTACTCACGCTGCGATGCTGCTGGTCGTAAACTCATCACCGGCTTTCGGTTGGGCCTCCTCTCAGCGCCGCCGTGGCCGCTAGTCCGTCATCGCCGTCCGAGAGATTGATTATCCTTGAGTAAGTTTCATATTGGTGTGGTCGATGCACATCCGCCACTTTTCCCGCTCCTCGACCACACCTGGCGGATTCACCAACCAATCGGTGCCCACGGATCAAGAAGCTAACCTTCATAGCTTGGTCATTGTCCAATCTTGCCTTGATAATGCGCGCGAACCTTCCTTCTCTGATCGCCGTTTTTTGCTTTCAACACGACCGTGGTCAACGACTGGCGATCCTTGCCCCATATCGGGACTCGCGGCCCCGAAAGGCGTTTCAGGAAGGATGAGTCAGTTTTTCATTCCTTTCAGAGTTTTTCGTGGCAGGCAGATACTCGAGTGATGCACTGCCTGGATCGGTGGACCGGATCACTGGATACACCCGCCACTTGTCCGTGTTTCAAGGTGCAGGACCTATCGGTACAAGTCATAAAGGCCCCACATCGGCGCCACGTCTAGATTTGTGATTGCCCTTGAGCCCGGTGATTTTCGACGGACCTGGGAGCTGAGGTGTACACATGATGATGTAGCTGCCAGTCCATAGAGGCGGAATGGCTGCAAGAGGCTCAGCTCATATCAATCAAGTGCGAGTACTCAACCGGATCAACATGTGACCAACCTGACTTCAAGTGCTTCGGTCGATGCACTGATTCGTCAGTTGTGACTGCCCAAGTCTGCATTCGTCCATGTGAGGTGGGCGTGCAGGATGCCTGAAGACCCGGTCTGATGGCAGGATTCGCATTGCCTCGATCGTGATCCCAAGGTGGATTCCCGGTGGAGTTCAGTAGTGGACACCCGGTGGAGGTCTTTCTGGCGATGCCACGCTTGGATATCGACCAGCTCTGCTGGCCAGGACTCATTCCGGCCCGGGAGCTGAGAGCCGCTAGACGTCGGCCAAACCGCTTATGTGAAGTAGTCACGACGTTTCCGTCAAATTAGGGTCAGTGACGTTTGGCCAGTGCAGCTGCAGTAGCCTACATGGTCAAAGTGCACGTCAAGAAATCTCGAGGCGAGAAATATCGGCGATTGACAATTCTGGCTTGTAACATGTAGCAACCTAATTACCGAGAGGTGTCCCGAATTGTCCGTAACGTATTTCAAATTTGCTCTTGTGAGAGGGCATTTCGTTTTTGACTCTCGGCATTCGCGTGCATACGATCCAAAGCAGTATTTTGGTAGAGATGATCAGAGATGATCATGATGGCCGGCCGCTTTGGCCCGGCTTTATCATATGGCTTTTTTTTCTCTCGACTCCATGCCTTTTTGGCGCTGGACCTATGGCGGCGCGAGGCGCTTGATGGTCCTTCACGTGAGCTGGCCCTTGTCAAACGGCGGCTCAATGAGGAGCTGCCGAGGGGAATAATATCGCTAGATGAGGCTCCGGTGAGTAGGACCCGCCTCTCATCGCATGCCTTTAGCAGGCTCGCCCTCACTATGAACCCTTCCGGACATGAACGACTTCAGCTCCTGCTTCTCGCCCTCCGCAGGGCAAGATTGAAGGTGCGGCCTGGGCAAGATCTCAGGTCTGCGGCCTTACGGGCGTCTTCGCTCTAAGAGCGTGCCGGTGTCACCGGAATAGAACCTCTTTGGTTTGGTTGAAAGCCATGTCGACTGGGAAATAGGGCCACGATCTGACCATACCCGGCTAGAAGGCATCAGTCAGAATCACGTCTTGCCAGGCGCGCCTGCAGGCACCAGCTCGAGGTAGAGGCAGCGGACATCTGCCGGCATCGGTGTCGGCGAGCTCGAGAAGCGACATCGAGAGGGGCAGAGATCGGGCCCCGGACAGCCAGACCTCGACCCACCCGTGCCGAAGAATATCACCAAAATGCTGCCGTACCAAGAATAGATCTGGCTTTACCCGGCAGAAGGGGACGCCAGGAGCGCGTGTGGCGCTGACCCTTTGAGCAGGCTCCGCGTGCCACTACTGTTGCATGCACGCGACAGGAAGCCGGACGACACTGCTCGTTACCTCCGCCGTCACGGCTTCGAAGGTTGGCGAGTTATCATGCCGGTCATGACGTACATGATTCGCGAGCGACGGTACCGCGAGTGCAAGATGCCGTGACGCGGCTTGACCGAGGTCTCAGGAAGTCTTTCGCCCCGCAGTCACGGCGGTCTCGAGCTTCTCGTTTGTCGAAGTCCGTAAAGGTCGACGGACAAGCGATGGGCGTCCGCAAGATGGCCACGTGGGGGGAAGGGCTCAGAGTGAGCGCCCGGAGCCAGCTCGTTTCCCGCCGACCCGCGTGGCTGACCGTTCGGGTCAGTGGTCGGATACCCGATCCGCCTGCGTCTACGACCCGGCAAGGATATCACCGCCCCTATGACCGTGAAGAATGCCTCTGACGCGCAGGCCGCTATATGGCGTATGGATTCGAAATTCATTCTGCTAGCAGTCGAGTGTTGTGAGTCGGTCAGGTTGGGCTGGTGTGGACACGGGCACCGGATGGACTCGATGCAGAAGAAACTCCATTTGATCGCAACCTCAGAGTGGATGTTATGCGGCTTTCAAGAGGCCGCGCAGGCGCGTACGTACACGAATTCCTTAATCCGTGTTATCGACTCGACGAGAAGAGTAGACGGTGAAAAGTGATTCGCCATGTGTCCCTTCCTGGGATAGATGATCCGGCGACCCAAGATCAGGATGTCGACCACTACGTTCTCGTTCAAATCGTCGAAGGTGAGATATCTTGTTTGTCTGTTCATTCGACGCCTTACGGTGGCGGTCGTCTCACTACTTGGGGCAGAGAAATGAGTGACCAAGCAAGCTTACTTGTTGAATGTGGATCATGCCTCTCTTCGAGAGCCAGAAGGTCCAGCGGAGGTGAAGGCCAGCATGAAGCAAATAGCGCGGGGAACACACAAGGTTTAAATCGTTGGCCCCTCGAGAGTAGGTACCACGCCCATATCCCTACGCCCGATTGATCTGGTATAGGAGAATCAAAGCAGAGAGGAGGTTACAAAGAGTCCTGCTGCTAGCCAACATAGGACCCGACCTTTTTCAAGGGAGACAAGAACTTTACTGTGAGCCTTCTTGTGGTGGTATGTGTAATTTCCGGCCGCTTTAATTTCCTATGTACCTCCCCTACAAAGTGTCTGTTATACATGAGTGTAATCAATATTCTAATGGACGCTGACCAGTCGGGGATTCACGGTCGGCTCGAAAGGTTGAGGTTATCGTGTGGCGCGATCGCCGTCATTCGGCGATTTTGATGATGCAACAAGGCACAGGCTAGTCTCTGCACATCTCCTAACGTCTGTCTGCTCGCGCTTGCGACGTGGTCTTTGATGGTGTCGAAAGCATTACATAAATGATACAGGCATCCCGCCACATACGGGAGGGGCTGAACCAACTGCAACCTCCTAGGTCGAGGATGGCTGCTCAACGGCTAAGAGATACCGAGATGGCAGAATGCTCATCGTCAATGCCATCCCCGACTTCGTCGCCGATTACGCATCCTCGATTATATATATATATATATGGTTATATGCCACCGCGCATTCTCTATTTCGACAAACTCACTATTATTATTGCTTAGTAGGATCATGGAACTTCAAACCTAGATTAAGACTTATCGTTAGATGCTAATTGCTAGACTCTTAGCGAGCATTTCATGCATCATGCTTCTTATTGCATATCGGTATTTATTGTTCCTAATTCATTCCGTTAATAGAACTGCAGACTGAAGCGACATTATTTGGGCCACGCGCTAGGCGAGTACAAGACCCCATGAAGTAATAATTCCATTTAAAGGCGGTTAATTTCAATGCTAAGTTTAAGGAGAATCACGATTTAAGCTATGATCAACCCTATTAGGTGTTTACTTTTTATTATGGAGGTCTATACTTTAAAAGCGAAGTGCTTAACAATCTAATAGATCATATTGATAATATTTTATTCTGATTATAATGCGATACATGGTTTTTAAGTAAATTAAAAATCGTCGATTGACCTTATTTACATGAGCCTATGGTCACTTGCTTTGAAATCATCTCGATTCATCTAATTGTCAATTGACCTAATGGTCAAGCTGCTAATAACGGTAGATCATAGACCGCTTAAGTCTTAGTTAATTTGTAGAATTGGGTATTATATTATTTTAATCATGAACCGTGATAGCAGATATTCACTAGACAAGATTACATATTAAACATAGAGGCGGAAATTGGGCTAGCATGCCCTCGGTTGATTTTGTGAAAAAGTTAACCCTCTGTGCTGTGGTGAGCTAGCTGACATATACGTGAAGTTGAAAGGCAGGGCACAGTGAGAGCAACCTGCACGTCGCCAATCGGAACCATGGCTGCACGCCACACCGCGCACGCATACCGTTATAAGATGGATGTGCATAAGGAATGTGCGTGTGGATCGGGTCCATCAGGGCGGGCGGAAGACGTTAAGGCTGTTGGCTTGCGATTAATCGGCACCACCAGTCGGCGACGAGTTTGTCTATCATCACCTACGTGGCCACGGCCACAATAGTAATGGGGGGAAATGATTCAATGGGCACCATGTGGTGGCCCGCGGCGCATTCGCTCCCTCGTCTGTATGAGGTGAAGGATTATGTATTATGACAAGATTATCATCTTATGTCATCCGTGGGATGATCTTCAGGCTACGTGTGACGTGATGCAGCCATGGGCGCCATGCAATTGTTAAGAACCACTTAAGTTAGCCGGGAGATATTCGTGATAGCTGCAAGCCAGCGCCAGAGTAGATATGTGGCGCGTAGCATGGGATAGAATTTGGAATTTGGTTGTGGATTGGTGGTGGATTGTGATGCACAATGAAAAAGAATGATTAATAGAACTTTGTTCATAGGATTTGATTTATAAAACTTGCTACAAATAAATAAACCCCAACCTTTCCTTTGGAACCCCTATCACTAAAATTGCATCGCCGGGCTCAAGCTCATGCTGACTCGATTTCAAGCGATCATATTCTTCTCTTAGATGGAGAATATGGGATCAAGCATGTCACTTGCCATGAAGATGAAGAACAAGACTATGTTGACGATCGTGCTTAGGTGTGTCTCTAGTCAACTTTAGGCATATGAGACTCTTTGGATGTTTTGGGTCTTCACAACTCTCGATCATTTGGACTTTTTTCTGACATTTAGGCCAATGTGCCGCTTATTAGCCTCTTAATACAGTTTGTAATTATAAGACTTTGCTTGTATGAAATGATTCTAACTATGTGTGCAAAGTGTAGTGCAGTGTAAAGTGAAGACTATGTGGACGGCGCGCGGAGTGCGAAGTTCACTACGCTGCGCGGAAAGGCGATCCTATGAACGCTTGGGCCCTGATCATCACCCGTTGTCTGCCGCTTCAGCTCGGAAGCGTGCTGTTCCCCCGAGCGTCTGCCCAACCCTGCCGTCGCAAGTACTAAGAGGTATCAGACATAGATCACGGCGTCGGTGCGAAGAGCTTGTGAAAATAGTGCCCGGGCATTTGCCGATGAGTCTCCCATGACGTTGGTTCACCGTCACTTCGTCGCAAGGTTCGTCTGGCAGGAGCCGAGCGGGCGATCGTGGAGCCGGAGCCGCCTCGTAGCGTGGTCTCGGAGATCTCCTACGGTCCTTCTTTCTTTTTCTCTTCTTCTTCTTCTGCCGCCGCCTCGAGCACACGCGCACCGCTAGTAGTCAGCTCGGATCACACCGCTCCGCCCGTTCGCCTTCGCACTCGCTGAGGCGATCCATGTATGTCGAAAGCGCTCAACATCTCGCGGTAGTGGCAGCTAGATCTCAAGATCCGGTATAAAGAAGGCATTCGTACTTTGAAGGCCCTCGACGACGGCCTCGTCTTGGGAATGAGGTAATTGTGACCTATGATTCCCACGGACATAATCGCAAACCTCCCCGCCTCTAGACCACAAGTTTGAGGTCAGGAGGGCGTTGGCATGAGCGCCTCGAAGTTGCCTTCTTGTATTGCATGCGTTCGCTGTCGCCTTCGCCGCTTGCTGAGAGTATAATGAGGTTCGTAAGTATGATGTATGATATTCAGGCGTACTGGCTATAGATGGCGGTAGGAAGATTAAGATTCGGTATTCGCCGAGATATCTTTTTCAACTTCGATGTTCCCGGTTTGAACTGGGGGCTAGAGGAGCTCCGCAGACACCGAGGAAGGCATGACCTGCAGAGAGTAGATGCCTTTCCAACTTAAAGCATAAATATACAAAGTCCTCTCAAGATGGACTATATGCGGCGTGATCTCGGATTCTACTTCCGCAGCGTGACTGTTCTGTTGCACTTGTGCGGAGGAGGTTCTCAAGACGCACAAGCAGAACCAGGAATCGGGCGGTAGGTTGGCCATAATAAATCCCGCGATCTTAGTGGTCCGCGGATGACCTCCTCGCCTAACCCATTCGTCATGATTACGGGTCCAGGGTTGAGTGAAGCAGGCTGTCTTGGACGAATTCACCGCCGAGGCGGGCGATGGGCTCAACGAAAGAAGGTACCACTCGGACTCCGTCTCCCCGGCAGGCCTCCGTCTGTGCGTGGTGCTGTCTGCGCGACGCGCGAGTGGAGTCGTGGAGTACTTTGGCAGCATGCCAGTCCCGCGAGGGAAGCAGCTTGTATAGTCATGTCGGCCGTCCGAGCCACTTCGACTGGTGTGCGTCTGGTCATTGCTGGTGGGCTGCGGTGGCAGTCGCATCGGCGATTGAATTTCTCTGAGCGCTCGAACATTCGATCTCTCCGACGGCATGGCATGCACCGTAGCTTCCGATTAATCGGCGACAGCTCCTTTACGCGCTTCGGAGCATTCTCGCCAGCAGGCGTGTGAGCTAGAGGAAACGCAAATCGCAACCAGCTAAACATTGCCGAACATGTACTGCCAAATAAGATTCCGCGATTTTCAACGACTACCGCTGCTTGACCGGCGTTTGTTGGCGTCTAAGCCCTTGATCGTCGCGCAGTGACGAGCACAACATGAGGTGTGACAAACCACCATCCTCGACCGAACGGAGGGAACAAAAGAATGCCCGCACGCGCTGGCTGCTAATTTGGTGTGCGGAATACCAACCCCTCAGCCGGGAAAGCAGGGAGCGAGACCGCCCGAAGAGCGAGGTGCGCCTCCACTCGGTGGCTCGGTCGCAGCCGCCGGGATGACGCCGCCGCCGCCGGTGTTTTATGCCGGTCAAGGTTTATTTGTTCCGTGCTGTGATAGGGAATCCAACTACCGCGCTCATTAGGGCGATCAGCGAATAAGGGACACAATAGAGAGTACCCTGGTTGCCCTCCTGGGCATACACCTAATGTGTGTTCTACTCTCTGCGAATAAGAACTACCTAGAATCAGATCTACTGCGTGGCGAGTATTTCGTTTGTCTTTTGCTCTGGTATGGTTCTCTGGTCGCGCCGCCGGCGCGTCCTCCTCCCCATACGCCGGCGTTGCCTCCTCCTCCGCCTCCGCCGGAGACGACGACGACGAGTCGAAGACCCGGAAGGCACACCCTGCCTTCGTCGCCGCCGCCTACGCTCGCATCAACCCCTCCCACCGCGCCGCGGCGTCTCTCCTCCTCCTCCTCCTCGCCGTCGCCGTAACCGCCTTCCTCTCCGGCCTCTCCCGCCCACGCGCCGACTGCCCGCGGCCGCGCCTTGACGCGCGCTTCCTCGCCCTCGCGGACGCCGCCGCCGCCTCCGACTTCGGCTCCCTCGGTGTCCCTTGGTGTAAGCCCTCTCGCCGCCGATGATTCCTCACCGAGATTGATCCGATTCCTTGCTTGGCGTAGTCGGGAGATTTTTGCGCGCTTTTGCCGACTAATCTCGTCCTCTTTAAAAAAATCCGATGTCCATGTCAAAGTAAAGAATCGTATATCTTCAAAAAAATTGCTTCCTGGTTTGTATTCCGGTAAACTTATAGACATAGGTAGGTCATTGGTGTAACATCAAGTTGTGGGTTCATTGTAGATCCACCTGAAATCTTAAATGCTATTTGTTAGGATTGCGGTACTTTGCTTATTGGAATGACGACTTTATTAGTCTATTGATAGTTCATGTGGCTTGAAAGAAAAAATTTGCTCAAATTTGTTCCCAGTATGATTTCACCACTGCTAGAAAAGAGTGACCATAATAATACGCACTTCTGTTTATTCGCGTTCCTTCAGCAATAGACTGTCGTAGTTACCGCCAGTGAACTATTATTTATATTGTTAGCTGCTGTTTTAAATGGTATTAATATTGGGCATGATTACGTTTCTCTATGCATTGCTAAGTCTTTCTGGGATGGTGTGTTTTTTATTTCATGAACACCTTCATGTTGGGTTAATTTGCTCGTAAGATCAGTTTGCATTGTAAAAAATATCATTAATTATTGGACTATCTTATCCTTTTTGTTCACCAAAAGGCAGATCGAAAACTGGAAAGTTGGTGGAGTGGACTTCGAAGGATCTACTTAATGCGCTGGAAGAATTTGTACCAATATATGAGACACGCCCTATCAAGAATAACATGTATGGAATGGGCTTAGACCACAGTTTTGGGCTTTGGTTTATGGCTCGCTGGCTTAAGCCAGATCTGATGATTGAGAGTGGCGCATTCAAGGGGCACTCTACTTGGGTTTTGCGCCAGGCCATGCCAAACACTAGGATTATATCGCTCTCACCTAGACACCCTGAGAAATATCTGAAGAAGGGACATGCGTATGTTGATGGGAACTGCACTTATCTAGCTGGGAAGGATTTTATTGACTTTGGAAGTGTTGATTGGGAAAAACTATTGAGGAAACATGGCATTTCGGATCTCAGTAGGGTGCTTATTTTCTTTGATGACCATCAAAGTGAGTTGAAGAGGTAAAGTTTTTCCGCAGAACTTTCCTGTTAATTTTTTTTTTTGAGGTTTTGATATATGATAGTTTTTGTTGGCTTTAACGATATCCATAGTTTTTTTTACTGTGCTGTTCTTATGAGCAAAATTTTCGTATCACCATGACAATGAGCCAAGCAGTGGTCTTTTTTCATTTTGTCTTACTATTATTTGACAACTTATCTGCATATTTTTAAAAAATGTCATGCACAGGATAAAGCAGGCACTAAAAGCTGGATTCCGGCATCTCATATTTGAGGACAATTATGACACTGGTACAGGCGACCATTATTCCTTGAGACAGATCTGTGATCAATCACACATCAGAGGTGTGACTTTGTTGCCTTCTTAGGTTCTAAGTGTGCAATCTTCATTTACTTCTATATAACTTTTATTAGTTGAGATGATTGGTAACATAAGTTTGTTGTCCTTCCCAGTGTAATCTCATTAGCTGAGACTTGTTAGCATGGCTAATAACTTAATATTCATAATGAAAGATAATTGGTGCCATACAATTTTTCACAATCTTTTCTTATCAAAATCATAAATGACACATGACATAAACTATTTCACTTGTCTTCATCAGTTGCCCTTGCTAACTTCTTAACTGGGCATTCATAGATTGTTTCTCTCATCATACATGATATCTTTGTTGATGCATTTTGTTTTTCTTTTGGTTGCATTTCAACATAATATGCTGCTCTAAGTCTACCAAGGCATCCAATATGATATTAAGATATGGTGGCCAAAATATGATGCTCTTAAGTCTCATGGGAAGCAAGATATTAATAAATGTTCCTTCTTTACTCTGCATTATAAGACATGGTTTCTTCAAATTATGTTTTACGTTCATTTTTTTGTTTGCTTGATGCTCTAATCCCATGAGACCAGCCAGACCAATTGGATATGCTATGGCATATCAAAATAATAGTTTCTATGCAACTAGGATCTCCTGACAACCTGACATATATCAGTTGAATATTTTCATCATAATTGTAATATTTGTTTCTGTACTCTCATGTATCCTGTTGTTATTTTTGGGGATACAAATACCTCTCTCCAGACACGAGTGGCACCACATAATAAGTGCAGTTAAAATTAATCAATTTTGACCAAAGATGTTGTCTAGAATGTAAGGTTTGGATGTATGAAAATGATCTGAGTGAATGTCATAAAATACACTCATAGTACTTCACATATATATAACTTTTTTAAAAAAATATATGAGCATATGATGATATAACTTGGTGGTCCAAGTGGCATCTTGTTTACTTTGATTTTTTTTTAAAAAAAAAAACACTCTTTTGTGAGTGGAGAGAGTAGCGTCTATGAGTACGTTTCTATAGACTCTTTTTTTCTTTGTTTGGTTTATAAGCTATAAGATAATAAACATTGCTTCATGGTATATTATGTTCAGAATTGAACTTTGCAAATTCTGACAATTTATTGTTATTCATTTGTATCAGGTAATCGCTTCTCTTCGAGTTGAATTCTCTGAATCAGTTTAATATCTGTACCCAGTAGGCAGAATAGTCATTAGTGATCCATATTGCACATTTTGTGCTGTAAACAAGCAGTGATACTATTTAATATGGTTCCTTGATATTTTGAATATTTTCTAACGTTTATAGCATGAATCAAGTTCCTAGTAGTTCATGTTTTCCTCTTTTGAACATGCCTGGTTTTAGCTGGACAACTAATTGCCTTCTTTTAGATTCCTTATTATAAAACAAACATAATTCAGTTATCCTTTTTGAGAACTTTTTACGATATTCTTTCATTCAGGTGGTGGACATAGCTGCGTTTGGGATAGTGATGAAGCAAGATTAAGGGCGAAGCGGAAGAAGTTTTGGGAGAAGGCTGTGGAAATAGATGAGCTATGTGGAAAGGATGATGCATGGTGGGGTGTTAGAGGTTACATGCGTGACAATTTCAACCATAGCAATCAGGCTATCTCGTACAAAGAGCATTTCCACAACAGCAGGCTTGTTGAATCTGTCTTGGATTTGTATTGGGAGCTACCTCCTGTTGCTGGCCCATCCTTGACCCACCAAACTAGATACGACCCAGCCCGTGCATCTGATCCTATCATTGAAGATGGTCGCTATGGCTTGTTTCAAAGAATTGGTCTAGGGAGATTAGATGCGTCAGTGTTCAATGGTTACACACAGATGGCATACGTTCAGATATCAGGCTCAATGTTGAGCAGAGAGGATAATTAAAGGTTTTGTTCCATGGGCTTAATTTTTCTCTTTTACGCTAACGGGACAACCATTGGTCGATAGGCTTTTGTATAAGGTTGGCTTATTGTCCAGCTCACATGGCCTTAATGTTGTCAAGACACCTTGTGTCACAGTGCAAAGTTATCAAATCAATGGAGTCGTTGCTTTTCTTGCTGTTTCATCTCTCACTTCAGTACTCGACTATCATAACAAAGTGTAAGGATTTCATTTCTAGGAGTGCCTGGCATCACATGGCCGAAAAAGAATGGGTACTTATGTGTATAGAATTTCCATGTAACATTGTTTTAGAAAATCCCAGTATTAAAGGAGTTTCATGCATCCACTTTTGCTGCACTTCATTGTTTTGTAAGATCGTCTATACCTTCCAGCACCTTTTTTTTTTCTGATATGAAAAGAATCCGGGCACATCTTTCAGGAGCAAAGAATCAGAAGTCATCATCTCAGTGCTCGACTATCATAACAAAGTGCAAGGATATCATTTATAGGAGTGCCTGGCATCACATGATCGGAAAAAAAAATGCTACTTGTGTATAGAATTTTCATGAGAAATTGTTTCAGAAAATTCCTGCATTGAACGAGTTTCTTACATCCACTTCTGCAGCACTTCATTGTGTTTGTAGCACCTTTTTTTGGTATGAAAAGAATCCGAGCACATCTTTCAGGACCAAAGAATCAGACGTCATCATCTTTACAGAAGCTGTGGAATCGTGTATCTGCATACCCTGGCCTCTGTATAAACAAGGCCCGGTCTGCAGTAGTACCCTTGGCTCGGGCTGCAGTGCCTGTCCTCCGAGCAGACGCAACGGCCGTCCAGCGCGCACCCATCGCCCTTGCCGGCCTCTTTGCCGCCGACGACCTCGTCGGACCACGCGCTGTCGAACAGCCCCCGCGGGTCGAGCCGCCGCTTCGCCGCGGCGAACTTGCCCCATCCCGGGTACTTCCCCTGCACGCCCAGGAAGGCCACCAACCTGTTCTTGGCCCAGTGCGGGCGCGCCCCGTGCTTGGCGAACGCCAGCTGCTCCAGCTCCTCCCAGACGTCTTGGTTGAGCCGCGCCGCCGACGGCTCCGACGCGCGGTAGTAGTTGAAGTCCACCACCACGGCGTCCTCCGGCTGCCCGAGGTAGGCCTCCGAGCCCTTAACGAACCGGATGAGGAGCCCGTTGTATATGTCCACGCCGCAGAAATTGTCCGGGCTCACGTCACGCAGCCGCTTCACGTCGAGGATGAAGTCCCGGAACCGCGCCGGCGAGAAGGCCGCCGTGCTCTCGTAGAAGAAGAGGCCCCTGAACCTGGGGTCCCACGCGCACGAGCTGAGCAGGTCGGACGGCGGCGAGCGCACGCAGGAGCCCGACGTCTGCATCTTCCCCTGGAACCCCACCACGGGGTAGCCGGTGAAGAGCAGTCCCCCGTTGCGCAGCCCGTTGCCAGCGAGCCTCTTCGCCGCGATCTCCGCCGCAGCCATAGCGCACTTGGCCCTCACGTTCTTGGACCTCTCCAATGCAGTTTCTAGCACGAGTGAACCGCAACGTTAGCTGCTAGGAACCCTCAAACGATGGTGATGGGGGAGTGATTAGGAGGAGTACCAAGTGCTCTGATTCCTGCGGAGACGGCGATGAGCGTGGACTGGAAGCCGATGAAGTCGTTGACGCCATCGCCGGTGGCGTTCAGGGGCGCGCGGTCGTCGATTCGGTACACTGCCTGGTGCTGGGACGGGTACCAGGCGATGTCGGCGAACTCGTGGCGAGCGGCGTGGTCGGCGAAGTCGTCCTGGAAGGTGGCATCGTCTCTGTAATCGTAGGTTATGCTTCTCTTGAACCTCGGCTCTAGTGCCAGCGTGACCTGCACCCACAACGTCTCGCATCATACATGCACTGGCTATTGGCTAATGCCTAATGTTAAGTCCAAGCATGGAGGTAGCTACCCAGCCTCGGAAAAACTAAAGGTTTCAGCTCAACCTATACAACAATTATTTTTATTCTGAGTGGCGGTACCAAGACAAAGTCTGCTGGTTTTGAAATCTGGAGGGGTTCTCGTGGAGTGGAGTGGAGTGGAGTAGGGATGGCAATTGGGTGGGTTCGACGTGGGTAACATGGTCATGGACCTGTATCTGAGCGCAAATAACCCACCCTTACCCATACTAGGTCATAGGTATGGCATCGATCGGCACCCATATATACCTGTCGGGTACCTAAAACCCGTACCTTAGCTTTGCTGCTGCTCCTCATCGGATCCACCATCCAAACCTGGAATCTGCTCGTTGCCAGCTCGTCGTCAATTCAGACCAAGCATCATCTTATACGTGGCTTCCACGCGCCGTGGTTATCACTGAACGTGATAGTGGCAGGCCAGATCTGAGCTCACTAGCAGCGAGATTGACAGGACGAGTATGTTGTGCGTAGGGGATAGAGGCTTGCAGCGGTGGAGGGCGTTCGAGATGTTGTGCAAGGGGCGCGACATAGGCCGACGGAGTACGAACAAGAGGAGGGTGGGTAGTATAGCAAGGGTGGCCGCAAAGAAGTTGAGGTAAGATACTACTATAATATGTTCATGTTAAAGAATCTCGTTGATAATATAACGAAGTGATCCACATCTCTTGTCTTTCTTTCATAGAGATGCATAGGAGCTTTGGATGGTACACACATACTAGCATCAGTTCATATCCATATGCAGGATAGGTTTAGGGGTAGGAAACTCATTCCTACACAAAATGTGCTAGCTGCTATCGACTTTGACCTAAGATTTACTTATGTCTTAGCTAGATGGAAAGGATCAGCTCATGATTCCTATGTGCTTCAAGATGCACTATCCCGATCGATAGGCCTAAAAATCCCTACATGTACTATTACTACCCATTCTTCATATGGAATTAAGGCCCGGTCTAGTCCATAGCTAATTGTACTATGCTAATTATGTAGGTTATTACTTCCTAGTTGATGCTGGTTATGCAACAAGGGCCGGCATATTACCCCCATATCGTGGGGTTTGATACCATCTTAAGGAGTTTAAAGAAACTAGATAGCCCGAGAACCCTAAAGAGTTGTTCAACCATCGACACTCATCTCTTCGAACAACTGTTGAAAGGGGATTTGGTACACTTAAGAATAGATTTAAGATACTAACAAGTCAGCCATTCTTTTCTTTAAAAACCCAAGTCAAGATAGTAATCGCTTGTTGTGCATTGCACAACTTCATCATAGAGGGCGGCTCTCATGATTATGTGTATGATGATCTCACTTGTTATGAAAATCTTCCAAGAAGCAATCATCCCCATGTGGACATGCATAGAGACAACCAAATATGGGCTGGCAAAAGGGATGCGTTAGCACAACAAATGATAAAGTAACTGAATCACTAATGGATGATTAGAATTTTCATGACTTGTACTTGTAAGACATTCATTTCATGTGTTGCATTTGAAGTTATTGACTACTGCACTTTATTGTTATGAGTTGTGAACTCATATCATCTTTATGTGTTGTATTTTAGAATATTGAGTGCTGCAATTTATTTTTATGTGCTATATATGTGTGTGTTATGGGTGCTGTAATTTGTATGTGCTTCAGTTTTCATGCTTGCTACTCCTATATTGTCATATCATGTTACATTTCTTATGCACAGTGATGGGCAAAGGCAAGGAAAAGGTTGATATTGATGGGCCTTCTCGTGAGAGGACCATTTGTTGGGATGATGGGCAAACCAAGTTTATGCTTGATTGGTTCATCGAGTTTTCCAAGGACCAACATGCTGGCTTCAAGTTCAAGAAGCAACACCACCTAAAGTGTGCTGATGCACTGAACAAACAATTTAATATGGGGGTCAGGGTAGCACAAGTTGACTGTCACTTTAGGCACTACAAGAAAAATTAGAAGTATGTTGCCACGGCTTTAAGCAAGAGTGGTAATGTATTTGACTCAACTAGGTGCTTAGTGACAATATCAGAATCTAAGAAGGCTTCTCTGACTGTATGTTTTTATTTATGCACATATTTATTTAAATATATTGTTGCATATATGCAAATATAATGATTGTTATTGTCATGGAATGCAAGATAGGCTAGGCGGCTCCTTTGTAAACCCATCAAGTTCTTCCATGAGATGGAAGAGTTATTCACGAGCACCAATGCAAATGGATCTCTAGCCATGGATGCATCAACTTGCATGGTTGAGAAGGATAATTCTGATGATGATTCGCAGGAATGTGATGATATGTCCTCCTATGCTCAACCTGAGGATATTACAGCCGATGACTCCGACACTTTGCCGTCTCCTTTAGGTGTTGCTCCTAGCAATTCACCAGGTGTGGAGAATAGCTCATCTAGCTCTGGTGTCAAGCGTAAAAGAGGCGTGAAGTCACCGATTAAGAGGCTACCTAAGGCAAAGAGCCGCATTCTAGGACAACTGATGAAATCAGTGCTACTTTGAAGGCATTGCAGGAATCCCTTGCAGCAACAACACCTCCACCACTCCCAAAACTTGCTTACCCACATGCTGCATTGTGGGAGAGGTTAGAAGCCATGACAATAACAACTGATCACAAGCTTATGGTAGCTATGTTCCTCTCACGCAATGAGAATAAAGGACTACGTGGTTTCTTATGCAGTGCAAGTGATGTATCCTTAGAAATCTAGGTGTATAAGTTCTTCAGTAGTGGTGGTGATATGTGATACATGCAACCGTATGACCTTTTGGATGTATATAGACTGCTATGGTGTTTGTGTGATGGAGAGAATTGGACTACTATGGTGTTTGTGTCATGGAAGTAGGTGGACCGCTAACTTATTTATGTAATGGACTACTATTTATGTAATGTAATGGATTGCTATATATGTAATGCTAAGTGCTTTTGTGCCTAGAGATGGGCAAAGGCAAGGAGAAACATTTTTATTGTGTTACAGATTGCAATAGAGAACATCCTTGTTGAATTTGACCTCAGAAATCAATAATTTGGGCCTGCCTGTAATTGTAGACAGCATTTTTATTGTGTTATGTGACTTCTTCAGACCTGCTTCAATCTTCTTTCTTGCTGTATTTCTTTGAGACTGCAGCAATAATGACTGAATCCACATATTAAATCAAAGAAATATGTGAGCACCTTCTTACTAAGTTTGATGATTTTATAGTAGTGTATGGTAATAGTATTCATCATATTTTGATATAACCCCTTGTAGAATTAACTACTCAAATTTGGTTACATGATTAACTACTCATCTACTTGTAGTTTTCATTAGTGAGATTTGGATTTGAACAAGTTTAAATTTAGATACATGATTCACTATAGATATTTACCTCAAGCTTCCCTTGCGCAAAGTTACCTGTCATTTCCTTTCAATTTTGCTAGTATAGACAAGCTGACTTATTGGAGTTTGCATACCTGCAATTCATAACTTGATGTGCTTCAGTATATTTGGCCATCTGACTTGCGCATAGGTGTGCAAGTTATGATATATTTTTTCCTGGGAGGAGAAATCCCAAGTTTGTTATGTTGAAACCTTACCTATTCTACTATTCAGCTACTCTGCCGAATGGATAGCATTCACCGTTCAGAGGCAAGAATTTAATGCACAACAACTCTGTTCCCTTACCACACTGGATTAGTTTTGAGAATGATCAAGTATTTATTACTATTTGTGTTTCTAGTGACAATTTGCAAATTGTGTGGCAACCATCCAATCACCTACCATAACTTTTAACTCTGCCTAAACAAAGGCATGACACAATCCAAATGGCCGCCACAAATTTTTTAGGCAAGCCTACCTTTAGGCGTGGCAGGGAACCAAACACAAGCTAACATCAGGCAGCCTAGTCATACCACAGCTGTGGCACACTACTAATGTTAGGTGAGGCAAAGTTAGCTGAGAACCAAACAGGCCCTAAGCCTTCTCCTCATGTTGTTTTTGAAAACTGAAAAAGCAAACCTAGACTGTTTAGGATCTGGCATGATCGTCTAGGACATCCTAGTCTCAGTATGATGCAAAGAATTGTGAAGAATTATGTGGGTCATAACCTGAAGGTGACATAGTTTTCTAAACCTGAGAGGTTTGTGTGCCCGGCGTGTGCACAAGGGAAGTTGATCATAAGGCCTTTTCGTCTTAAGGTCCAAGAGGAATCACCAAAGTTCTTGGAGACAATTCAGGGTGATATCTGTGGACTGATTTTGCTGGTGTCTAGGCCATTTAGATACTTTATGGTACTGTTAGATGCGTCTACAAGATGGTCCTATGTGTGCTTGTTGTCAACAAGGAACCATGCTTTTGCTGAGCTTATTGCCCAAATTATTCGGTTGAGAACCGACTTTCCAAAGAAAAGAATCAAGTCCATCAGGTTGGACAATGCCGCGGAGTTTAGCTAGCGGGCATTTAATGATTATTGTATGGCTTTGGGCATGAGTGTAGAGCACTTAGTACTGCACGTGCACGCTTAGAATGGCCTTGCAGAGTCTCCAATTAAGGGGATCAAGTTGATCGCTCAACCCTTGATACAGAATTGTAGGCTACCTACTAGTTGCTGGGGCCACGCGGTCTTGTATGCCGCTGCATTGATTCAACTTAGGCCAACTGCATATCATAAAACTTTCTTTTTGGAGTTAGTGTGTGGGAAACAACCGTGTATTTTCCATCTGTGAAAGTTCGGCAGCACGATGTACATGCCGATCTCACCACCATAGCGTATCGCCATGGGCCCCTAGAGGAGGCTGAGGATCTATGTTGGGTTTGAATCTCCGTCCATTTTGAAATACCTAGAGCCTCAGGTGATCTATATAAAGCTAGGTACATTGATTGTATTTTAATGAGGACTATTTTCCGGTATTAGGGGGAGATAAGTACCACACCAAGGAATGCTGAGAAATTGATTAGGATGCCAGGGGCATTCAGTCCTTAGACCCACGCGCGAAGGAAATTGAACTGGAGGTTCAGAGGATAATGAATTTGCAATAGATTGCAAATAGTCTGCAGATGCTTTCACTGACCATAAAGGAGTGACCAAATCGCATATACCTACGGTTAATGCACCGGAGAGAGTGGAGATACCTTAACAATAGGTGGCCACTCAGACCCCTCTTGAGAGGAAGAGGGGGAGAGATCCGGGTACACGTGATTCTGGTTCACGAAGACGTTCGCAAAGACAGAGAATCAGTGTAGATTTGGCACCCCTATCAGCTAAAGAGCCTCAACATGGAGTCGAGAAATACCATCCACGGGATGGTAGTGGCGCCCATTCGGGGAATGGCGCACCCAGCAACCACGCGTGTGCAAGACTCAGTACTAGGAGATCGGAAAGCCTCGACCCCATTGTGTTGGGAAATCACGAGGAGTCGGACGAAGGAAATGAAGAAATTTCCACAGACTATGTTTGCTCAGGAGAGTTGTATAAGAGGAAGACTACAATTGTCAATATTTATTTTGTGTCTGAGATTGCTTCTTCTTTAGAGTTAGACCTAGAATCTAAGACCATAGCAGAGTGCATGAGACGCTCGGACTGGGCTAAGTGGAAGGAGGCAATCGAGGAAGAGTTGCGCTTGCTTGATAAGAGGAGAGTGTTCGGTCCGGTTACACCGACTCCGCCTAAAGTGCTCCCTGTTGGAGCCAAATGGGTGTTCATCTGAAAGAGGGACGAGAATCACTAGGTAGTGAGATACAAAGCGAGGCTTGTAGCACAAGGGTTCACGCAGAGGCCCGGCATCGATTATGATGAAACTTACTCACTAGTTATGAGTGGAATAACTTTCTGATATTTAATATCTCTGGCAGCTTGTATAAATTTGAACATGCAGTTAATGGATGTGATCGCATATTTGTATGGGTCACTTGATTAGGATATCTATATACGGGTCCCCGAGGGGGGTAAAGATTCCGAAAGGAGGAGATCGCAAGTTGTATAGCGTTAAGTTGAGAAAGTTGCTATACGGACTTAAACAGTTAGGTAGGATATGGTACAATCGACTGAGTGAGTTTCTCCTACAGAAGGGTTACTCCAATAATGATGATTGTCCCTGCGTATTCATAAAGAAATCGCAGAATGGATTTTGCATCATCTCGGTCTATGTCGATGATTTGAATATCATCGGGACAGCAAGGGACATTAGTGAGACGAGTGCTCACCTTGTGACGGAGTTCGAGATGAAATATTTGGGTAAAACCAAATATTGCTTAGGCTTGCAGCTTGAGCACCTTTCAGAGGGAATTTTTGTGTATCAAACCACCTATATCAGGAAGGTATTAGAGAAGTTTAATATGAGTAAAGCACACCCCCTGAAGACCCTATGGTCATTTAGTCCGTTGAGTTTGACAAGGATCCATTTAGACCAAAGACAGTATGAGGAGATTTTGCGACCGAAGGTTTCCTATCTCAATGCTATTGGGGCACCAATATATCTTGCTAACTGTACTAGGCCTGACATTGTTGTTGCAGTGAATTTATTAGCTCGATACAGCTCGGCGCCAATGCGGCGGCATTGGGTCAGAGTTAAAACTGTCTTCAGCTACCTGCAGGGTACTTAAGATCTTGGACTATTTTATAGGAGAAATCAGCTTATGACCATGGTGCGTTATATGGATGCAGGATATATGTCAGATCCGCATATAGGTAAGTTCCAGGCTGGGTTTGTTTACTTGCTTGGTGGTGCAGCGATTTCGTGAAAATCAAGTAAGTAAACACATGTGGCGATGTCCACTAACCATTTTGAGATTATTGCTCTGTATGAGGCCGCAAGTGAGTGTGTCTAGCTTAGACGGATGATTAACCACATACAGCGGTCCTGTGGGTTGAACGCCGTCGATACCCCCACAATTATCTATGAGGATAATGCTGCTTGTGTTGCACAGATGCAGACGAGCTACATTAAGAGTAATATGACTAAGCATATTACTCCTAAGTTGTTCTATCCTCATGAGCTCCAGAAGAGTGATGAAATAGAGGTAGTACAAATGAAATCGTATGACAATCTGGCAGATTTGTTTACTAAGGCGTTGCCTACCTCAACATTCCAGGCTTGTGTCCATGAAATTGGGATGAGGCAATTTTGAGAGTTGCAAGATTTAGAGGGAGTGCACTCCACTAAACAGTAGCCTGAGTGATCTAGGAGATCACATATATATTGTACTCTTTTTTCCTTGTATGAGTTTTATAGACTTTCTTATAGCGAGGTTTTTAACGAGACAATATCACTATGCAGCATGCGTGTGCAATGTACTCTTTTTTCCAATCCTTTTTTTTTCACTGGGTTTTTGGATGGAGTTTTTAACAAGGCATTGGCATATCGCGGTTTCACCTAAGAGGAGTGTTATTACGCTAGCCCGATAAAGCCCATTAGGGTTTATCTCTAGGGGTATTGTGGGCAAAACCGAATTAGGATAGGACTATAAATATAAGAGACATCCCATTGTAAACGTGAATTAATTGGAATCAATAAAGACTACGGTGTTGTGTGTTCTCTCTATTTTCATCTCTTCATCCTTCTGGTTAATCTTGTGATTGGTGATTGCGCGAATACTGGATTATTATAACAATCTCCACTAATTACAACTAACGCATAGATGTTTGTTATATGCAAAAGTTCCTACTGATTGTAATGAGTCTATACTCCTAGTTCTCTATCCAGTCACGCGGAGTAATTGATTTCAATAGATCCGTGCTGCTAACTCATGTGGTATCCTTTTCAGCTGACTCATTTGTGGTGATCAATATGCATTTTTTAAATAACCTTCTACGTGAAAAACAAGTTCAAGCAACACTAGAGTCTTTAGATTTTTGTATCATGAACATACAAACATGCGAACAAATTAAAGCATTTTTTGGAAATACCAGTAAAAAAAACTGCAACTCAATTTTGAGCTGAATTTTCCGTACCGCCTGTATTCCAGGAGGCCCAAAGTAGAGCTACGTACGTGTACAGATTTAGGCTATGTTTCTTTTGGCGGTTTCTGGCGGTTGGCGGTTTTACTATAGCAAATTTAAAAGTTTTTGGAAAAATTTTAAATAATCCAAAAAAATAATGTAAAATTTTTTTTTACTGTAGCAAACCGCCGGCCGCCAACCGCTGGCGGTTTGCAAAAAAGAATGGTGCCTCAATTTCTGTATAGCAAAGGTGGCTCAGGAGATGATTTTTTAGCATAAATCAAGATTCCAAGTCGGCATCGTTCTTCTGCTTGGACTAGACAGCCCTGTGGTGCACACGTGTAATCGCCCAAATTTGGGCAAATTTTGAAAAATTCTCAAATAAAAATAAACTCAACGTATCACTATTCATCATTCGAAAATCCAAAATTTGATTCAAAAGTTAAACTACAATTCAATCAAATTCATCTCAAATTCAAATTTTGGGTTCATTGGGCTTGGCCTACCTAGCTCAGCCCATATGGGGCCCACATTGGCCAATCTCTCTCTCTCTCCCTCTGTCCCCTTTGCACTTTGTCATGCAGCCATATGCGAGCTGGACACGCTCTGCGTGCACCGCTCCCCCATCGCTTGCGCCAGCCGCGCCGCGTGACCCATCTCATCATTCCCGTCTTGCCACTGTGCCACGCCTGTGCCGCGTTGTTCATGCTCGTCATCATCGTGCGCGCCGCTAGTTGTCCCATCGCTACGTGGCCCATGCCGTCGCCGTGCTGGCCATCATCACCACGCTACTCTTCCCCGACCCGTGCCACTCCGCGATGTTCTGTGTAGTCATCCCATGCTCGAGAAGAGGTTCTTGATATATGTGAATAAGTGCTAGGAAGACTGGAATGGTTGTCCTAGGCGAAGCGCAGAGTGTCCCGCGTAGCTAAGAATGCTGCCATCCAAAGAAGATGGTTTCTACACTACGCGTGGCCATCGCGCTATAGTACGGACGTGGGGCACATTGGCTTGTTGAAGAGCGTCATGGCAAACCCCAGTCTAAGGCAAAGATAGTATCATGTTGTCATCGAGGGTGATCTAGGTCACTTACTACCGAGAGCTGGGAACCCAGTGTGGGCCAGCAACCTAGCTAGACCGACCGAGCACTTCATGAAGTAGTGACTCACAACGGGAATGCCAAATCCCAGAACAGATGGTGGGAGTTTGGAGCTGAGCAGTATGAGAACTGTTGGTTGGGTTTTGGGAAGGATAGAGTTGGTATGAGTGGTCATGGGTGACTTAGAGATGAGTTGGCTAAAATTAAAAATATTTGAAATAATTACTCAAATCTCCCTCATTAAAATTTATGCTAGAGTATAGGCTGATTAATGGAACTCTTCATACTTAGCTTTGGTGCAAACAAAACAACCTCTAAGCTTTCCCTTAGAGCCTCTAGCATTAATCATGCATTAGGTGGGTGTTAACTCGCAAGTACGGTTTAATTGTGCATTTACCCTTGCACACATCCTTATGAATACCACGAAGATGTTGATCCCAATTATGCGAACGACTATGAGGAGGTGTAGGGCGACGCTCCAGTCGCTTGCATAGTGCATAGCCGTTGGATGTTTTCTTTTAACTCTTGTGATTTTCCTTCGCACTCTGATATTTGTGATACTGTTCTTAAGACTATTTGGCCGGTCGGCCGGTATATAAAACTTAATAGCCCTCGGGCTTATTATTGGTTGTTAATTAATTAAAGACTTCCACATGCATGAAATGATCTGGCTATGTATTGGTGTGCACTAGTGTACTGATCTAGGGACTAGTGCAAATCAAGAAGGTTTTCAAAGAAGTGGATTTTGAGGGCCAACAATAAAGGAAACCCACAAGGGCTATATAGAATTAATAACTATATCACTCTAATTTATTCCAAAAATTATTTTTTAGCATGGGTATCTTTATTAAGGGTAACTAAGAGGATATTCATACATGGCATACGATGACACGTAGAAAATCTCGCTACCTTAATTAAGAGATAGTATCCTAGGTGCAGTTAATCGTAAATTAGTCGTGCATCCATGGATCATCCCTCTCTGCATATGTTTATACATTATTTTAATTTTCATGAATAGATATTTAAGACTCGGAGGAAAGATTTGAAGACACCAAGGAAGAGTGTCGTTTCCCAAGACAAGGCGAGATAACATCCAAAGTTCATATCTTACTCAGTTTTACATAAGTTAATTTGATTCAACTAAGAAATTGCATGATCCACAACGGGAGTGCCTCAATCCCGGAATATGATGGCAGGAGAAAGGTAGAAGACTGGACCACTTGAAGCAGCTAAGTTTGGGTTGGTCGTACCAAGGTTAGGTACCAGCGTTGGAAAGGTTTGGTAGAAGGCTATAATGGGAACCACAACTCATTCAACTGATAAATGACTATTTAACAATGGTTTATAAGGTGGCTGAGTCATAGGTTTATGTTATTAGTAATTTTAACTAGCTTTATACAAATAGAAGAACCATTAGCATTCCCTTAAGTCTCTCTATCATTATTTGTATTAGGATGGTGTTAACTCGCAAGTAAGGTTTGATTACGCACTTACCCTCACACTCACTCACTCTTTTAGATGGAGATCAATTCAAGGATCCGTACGAGTGTCATGAGGAGGATGATCCGGTCTATGGCGGTCATGACAAAGTCTAGGGTGACCCCTCCAGTTGTTTGCAAGATTGCATTGCCGCTAGATGATCTTTTATTGTTTTTAAGCTTTCCGCATTGACGTTGAACTTTGAACTTTCTTTTGTGATATATTATGGTATTTGGCACACTATTCGCCGAAAGGCGCTATTTCAGTTATGAAGCTGAGACGTCTCTGTAACGTTTGTATGCAAATGAACTGGCTATGTAATTATGTGTATTAGCCTTCCGATTTAGGGGCCAGTATAGGAAACACAAGGATCCTCAAAACGAGGGCTTACAACACGCCATACCACACCTTTTCTAGATAATGAAAAATTATTCCGGACGCCACACCACACCTAGACAAATCAAAGAAAAAAAAAAACTTATGATAGGCTTGCAACAGATACCACACAATACATGTATTGACCATGCTTGCCTAGCTAGTACCTCCTAAATAGTTTTGCTAGCTGCCAGACACTTCAGCTCACCACCACTAAAACAAAGGTACTACGGTGGTATTCTGGTATGCTTAAAGCCCTTGCGAAGACTGAAAAGGATTGCGTTTTACTTTAAAAAAAACACTCAGAGAGAGAATGCAGTCCTTTGCTACTTGCTGCATATATCTTATTCACATAACAATTAATAATTTGTTTAGAATCTTGTGATGTTTCAACGATCAAAAAATCTTGTAGTGACATGAACTCATTCCTTTGCAAATTTTAATTCTTTGTTGAGAAACGACGAAGATAACATATTTGGACATTTTATTTTCGTTCACATGATTAGGTCAAAACTATATTTTGTTCCACTAGCTAGATTATCTTCTTATCTCCAGCTCGTTCCCCTGGGCCCCTGGCCTCTCAGAAAGCAAAGAGAAACGAATATTAAGAGGCTTACTGCCTGCCCACTAAGTATATACGTTCTAAAAATTATTCTTATCCAAAGGCACGTAGTAGTTATTTTTTTCCCCTAAAAAAATACAGTATCAAAGTAGTCCTCAGTGCTGCTATTAATTCTTCGTCATTACAAGGTGTTGTAGTTAGAAACCAAGATAGGATGAAAACAAAATTAGGTGAAATAAGCTCAAAAGGAAGCCAGATTTTGCTTGATATTGTGGATCGATCAAACCGATTTAAACAAGAGACTAGATTGAGGGAGAAACATGCATGCTGTGAAAATCGGCGAGGATTAATGGAGCATGCCGGTCGCCAACGGTTTTGTAAACCTTGCTAGGAAATGTGGAGGACCAATATTAATTGAGTTTTGCCTCAATAGATTTCATTAGTAAGGAGAAAGACAAATAAGATGCATGTATTTATTACACTAGATTTCAATCGACGCGGGGGACGTCCCTCGCGCGTGGGACGACCGCCCGTCCGCTGCTGCTGGACCGTCCGATCAACAAGCGCCTTCCGTCGGATCAACCGAGTGGAGCAGCGTTACGTAATGCATCATCGCGTTGAGCCGGCTCGCCGCACGTTCTATGTTCTACTGCATGGCTCCATCGGGCGAGTTCGGCTCGGCCACACGTTCTACGGCGCCGCGCATAAAAGTAGATCGCGATTTAAGGCACGGCGTCGTCGTCGTCGCCGCCGCCGCCGCCGACCAAAGATCTTGACGGCACGCGGCCGTCTTCGATATATTAATAGCTAAGTAGACATGAATCATGGGCTGTAAGGTAAGTTTTTTAGTCACAATAATCTAGTCATATTATGCACGAGATGCATGAAGCCGTGCCTTTAAGATGATGCGGCGGCGGTGGCGGCGGCGTCAACGACGAAGACGAAACGCGTGCGCCAAGATCTTGGGTCGGCGGCGGCGGCGACGACCGCGCCGTGCTCTTAAATCGCGATCTACGTTTATGCACGGCGCCGTAGAACGTGTGGTCGAGCCGGACTCGCGGGATGGAGCCAAGAAGTAGAACATAGAACGTGCGGCGAGCCGGCTCAACGCGATGATGCATTACGTAACGCGCGGCTCCACTCAGTTGATCCGACGGAAGGCCGCTGTTGGACGGACGGTCACGCGCGCGCGGGACGGGCGGTCGTCCCACGCGCGAGGGACGTCCCCCGCGTCGGATTTCAATAAGGGCTAATTAGATAGACGCCACTACAAAACATGGAATCTGAGAAATATGGGTGCTCCTTCCGTATGTATATATTTGCTATTATGAAATCTATGTAATTAGGGTAATGCCACTCCGTGTGCCACACGAGACCGTTTGGCCCCTCCACACCGCACCTGACCCACTTATTTCTATCCAATTAATCCTTCAATAATTGAGTATTCATTCTTTTGTTGGTACGCAGTAAAAATGATCCCAGCATTTAGGATATTACCATTTTTAGCTCACATCTTGACGTGTCTAAAACAAGTTTCTATTGGTATCTACCTTGGCGGTGTCGGATGAAATCAAGCCAACGAAAGATGAACCGGTAGTTCAGGTACAATGGCTACATACTAACCTTGGAGACGACGCCGAGCAGGCCGAGAGACACCAGAGCGGCGGAGAAGAGACCGTCGCCCTTGGCAAGCGCCAGGACTCTGGCCCACCCTTGAGCCTCGCCGGCGGGCACGACAAGGCTGAGCCCCACCACATGGTCGTGCACGGCGCCTCCCCGACCCCACCACGAGCTGCCGTGGGATCCCGTGCTCACCGCCCCGCCCACGCTCACCCCTTCCCAGTACGGCGCCGCCGGAAGGCTGAGGCCGCTCGCCTCCGCCGCATCGATCACGGCGCGCAGCGGCGCGCCGGCTTCCGCGGTCACCGTCCGCGCGCCCACGTCCACCTGCACGCCGGCGTACCTGGCCGTGCTTATGAGCAAAGAAGCAGTAGTGTTCCCGCCGGGGCAGGCCAGCTTCGGGATGGTGTGCGCGAAGCCGCTGACGACCTTGACGCGCATGTTCTTGGCGCTGGCGCCGGCGACGGCCGCGACCACGTCCCTCTCGGACGCCGGGTACGTGACGGCCGCTACGGGGCAGTCGGCGCGGTCGCTCGACCAGGCGCCGTAGGCGTTGGAGAGCACGCAGCCAGTGGTGTCGCCGCCGCTGGCGCACCGCACCGGCGGGCGGGGCGGCAGTGAGAGGGCGCGGGGGGCCAGCGAGGAGAGCAGGCCATGGAGGAGGAGAAAGGTGGCGAGCATTTTGATGCGGTGGCCGGTGGCTGTGCCTTTGCTTGGTGTGTTGTTGGAGCCAAGATCTGCTTTTGCTTTGTTTCTCTGTGGCGATGGCGAGGCCGGGGACGCTGGTCTGTCAAGCAACGCTGCTTATTTGCTTGCAAGAGTTGCCTTCCAAAGATGGGTGGGTATTGGCGATCCGCGCAAGCCGCCTTTGTTTTGTGCAACTTTTGCGACCCGATCTCGCTTCATCTCTTGGCACGTACGTCGCCACTCCGATACTTCATTAGGTCCAAAACCACAATGTCGCTACGTACGCTTGCCAGCTGCAAATGAAATAATTCTCACAACCCAATCGTGCACTCGTAGTGAGGCGCAACACCATGGTCCATGGTCTTCACTCTTCACTCGTCGAGAACAATCCGGGTTACACGGCAGAACGTACTAGAACGAAGATGACCAAGTTCACTGCTATTGTATAATGGGGTACGTGCATCTATAGAACATACGGTATAATCCTAACTAAATTTTTTTTGGACTCTGATGCCTGTACATCTCCCTAGTCTTAGCTCAGTAGCTCTGCCCCTGGTTATGGAGATCCATGAAGAGATATATACGTATACTGCGTGTAGGATTTTTGATGCGACATTCGAGGTCCAGAGCTTGTTTTGGATCATAATCCCTGTAAAGATTTGCAATTAGGGAACCTGGACGGCCACTAGCCACGTAACATCATCTTGTTCGTTTTGATTTAGTACCCCAAGGGATAGGTAGTTCCATAGGTGTAGAAACTCAATGATATGACGAAAGGTTAGCCTGTTCTGCACAACATATTTTTCTTTAGTTACTTGATTATCTCTTCGAACGCTTTAACCTTTTTATACCTTTTTTAAAAAACTCTAAGTCACAAGATAAACATTCTTAAATCCAGTTTAGTTAATTTTAGATCTTCAAAGCTGCTAGTTATAGAAGTCAAAGTTCAGTTACGATAATAGCAGCTGCTAGTTACAGAGCTCAAAGTTCAGTTACCATAATAGCCCCACAGAACCATAAGGTTCAAGCGAAGGTCTTGGTAGATGGCCATAGGTGCCTTCTAGTCTAGCTAAGTGGCACAAGAGATGGAAAACTTTATCAGCCAAATTTCGATGTTAACGCCCCATCGTAAAATAATACGTCGGTCAAAAAAATTGTTTTTGAATGTGTTTTATCAAATTTTGTTACATACAAGTATATATAACCACAAGTAATGACAAGCTGTTTGTATCTCACTGCAAGGTATTTCGATTGCAATCCATGGTTTTTGGTCCGGTTTCCATCTTGTGCCATGTTAAACTAGGTCATCCAATAATACAAGTGGAAATAGGATTAATACCACTCGTCTTTCTCAAAAATAATTAAAAAAGAGATCAATTCCATATTAGGATGCCAGCGAGTATTTGTTTGTTTGTACTCAAGCATGCACGAATATCTCACACATTTTGATATAATATAAAAAGCAATGTTTTGGCCCCGCCGTAGTTACAAGGAGTTCAATGGGAGCACATTGGTAAAGGCATCTCACCCCCTACGGCATGTATGATGCATAGCGCTTATGTACATATGCTTAAAGCGATTATTGCCACACTATTAAAAGCATCTATGCAAAGAACTCTACTCTCCAAATGCAAGCTAACCTATACTAGTTTATCTAATTATCTATACAGACATCTACGATACAATGACAATGACGGGGATTATGTATTTGAGCGTGTTAAGTTGCAGAATGCACCTACCAAGGGGATTTTGTTTCGGTATCAACAACCACTTTTGGGGGGTTGAGGACATCACACCTTGAGCTGATTGTCGCAATGAAATGACCATGGTGATTGGTGGTCTCTGGACGACCTAAAAACAAATGAGTGAACGGCGCTAAAATAACAGCTACAATATCACGATGAAGGGAGCTTTTGGAATCAACAAAACCTATCATTTTGTTCCTGTCACGTCCCGTGATAATTCCTGCGCTGTTGTTGGCACGGCAGGATTTCTGGAGGTCCTTGACGCTCCAAACACCCGGATCGCGGCAAACAAGCGACAAGGAGGGAGATTTCCCTTGAACTTCAATGCTTTATTTCCTCAATCCCTTGCCTATTTATAGCCGGGCTAGGCTTTACAAGACCCAATCGATCTGGGCTAGAAGATAAGGACATAACTAATCTATAGAAGATAAGGATATAACTAATCTATAGAACTAGATTATAGTAACTACTAGAGATGGAATAGGAGAGGGACACCGGCTAAGCAACCTGACCCGTGCCGGACTGGGACTGTCCTGGCACGGGTTTGGCCCTCACCCTTCTCCCATAAACCAATCCGAAACGGCCATTAGGGGCCGCCGTGACACCTCCCCCTTCTTCGACAAACAGCTCGTCCTCGAGCTGGAAATTCGGAAATTGAAGCTTAAAATTGTCAACATCTTCCCAAGTTGCCGAAGCGGAAGGAGAGTTATCCCATTGAATAAGAATCTGCCAGCCAGAGCATAGTCGTCGAGAGCGGAGCACCATCTTCGGCTGAGGCAGGACTCAGCCGTGTAACATTGGCGGTAACTGTGGAGGTGATGATGGCGGAGTACCCTTGAAAGGTTTGAACAGTCCGACATGAAAAACATCATGAATTCTGGCACGTGGTGGCAGGTCAAGGCGATAGGCAACGGAGTCCACACGCTGAAGCACTTGGTAAGGTCCAAAAAACTTAGGGGATAACTTGGTGTGGCGGGACCCCGCAATGACAGCAGCCTGCTAGAATTCCAAGTGGCGGTGGTGAGCATCATAGTAGTGCTTAGCTGTCTGTTGAGCCAATAGAAGACGTTCTCTGATTTCTTGGAGGAATTCATCCCATTGAGAGAGTGAATCGGCCACAGCAGCGTTGCGAAGTTCAGAAGGATCGTATGAGCGGAGCGAGGGAGGCTCACGTCCATAGACCAATTTGAATGGTGACTCTCGAAGCGAACTATGGAAGGATGTATTATAACAGTATTCGGCCCAAGCCAACCATTGCAACCACTGTCGTGGTCGATCTCCCGTCAAACAGCGCAAATACATAGAGATAACCCGATTCACTGATTCCGATTGACCATCCGTCTGAGGGTGGAACGCCGTACTCATGCGCAAGGATGTGCCTGCTGCACGAAACAGTTCTCGCCAAAAAGATGATGTAAACACTGGATCCCTATCGGACACAATGGATGATGGGATACCGTGGAGGCGCACAATCTCATCGAAGAAAACACGGGCCACTGACTCAGCTGTATAAGGATGTGCCAAGGGTATAAAATGTGAATATTTAGACAACCTGCAGACCACAGTAAGAATGACAGATTTGCCCCCCACTTTAGGTAAGCCCTCGATGAAATCCATGGATATGTCCGACCAAATTTGTGTGGGTACGGGAAGAGGTTGTAAGAGACCTGCTGGATGTAACTGTTCAGTTTTGTTGCGCTGGCACGAGATACAAGAGGAGACAAATTCCTTAACCAATCTCTTATCCTGGGGTAAATGAAAATCACGGCGAAGACGGACCAAGGTTTTCTGAATTCCCTCATGTCCCGCCATGTGTGCTGCTGCTAAGACCTCCTGGACAAGCGAAGAGGATGGAGGAATATAAGCTTTCTTCCTGAAAGTGAGGATCCCATCAATAACAGCCCATTGATTATCTAAAGACCCTTGCTGCAATTGGTCTTGTAAGGCTACCAATGCTAGATCTATAGCATTTTCTTCCTGTAAGCGACCAAAAATGTCAAAAGTTGGGGTGGAGATGGCTGATAATTGAAGACAGTCCGTGTCACGTCTGGACAATGCATCGGCGGCGGAATTAGCATGACTCGGCTTATATTCCACCTCAAAATCAAAACCCAACAATTTGCCCACCCATCGGTGTTGTGGGACAGTACTCAAGCGCTGATCAAGCAAGTATTTGAGGGAATAATGGTCAGTTCGGACTGTGAACTGATGCCCCCATAAATATGGCCACCAATGCTTGATAGCTTACACCAATCCAATTAACTCCCGTTCGTAGGCTGCCAAAGACCGATGACGGGCAGCTACCGGCTTGTTGAAAAAAGCGATAGGTCCATCACCTTGGTGCAGTACGGCTCCAAATCCAACACTCGAGGCATCACAATCAACAATGAATTTCCGCTGAAAATCAGGCAATTGCAGCACCGGGGCAGAAGTCAAGACTGTTTTCAATTCATTAAAAGCAGTAGAGGATTCCTCAGTCCATATGAACCCATCTTTACGCAGCAGTTGGGTCAAAGGGGCGGATACCATGCCATATCCTTTTATAAACCTGCGATAATAGCCTGTGAGTCCTAAGAATCCTCGTAGGGCCCGTACCGATGTGGGGACCAGCCAATTAAGGACAGCAATGATCTTATCCTGGTCCATTGATACCCCCTCGGAAGAAATAATGTGGCCCAAATAACCGACCTGGGTAGCTCCAAAAATACACTTGGTCTTCTTTAGATATAACTCATGTTGACGTAGCAGCGAGAATACTATGCGTATATGACGCAAGTGTTCTGCCCAAGATTTGCTGTAGATGAGAATGTCGTCGAAGAAGACCAAAACGAATTTGCGCAGGAATGAACGGAGCACGGCATTCATTAATGCTTGGAAAGTGGCCGGTGCGTTCGCAAGCCCGAAAGGCATCACCAAGAATTCGAATAAGCCTTGATGAGTTCGAAAAGCCATCTTGTGGATATCTTCGGGACTCATACGAACTTGATGATAGCCTGACCGCAAATCCAACTTGGTGAAGAATTTATCTCCCCGCAATTCATCGAGCAATTCTTCGACCACCGGAATAGGAAACTTATCCTTCACAGTGCGGCTATTGAGAGCTCGGTAGTCGATACAAAACCGCCAAGAGCCATCTTTCTTTTTGACCAAGAGAACTGGTGAAGAGAAAGCCGATGTGCTCTTTCGAATAATACCCTGCTGCAGCATACTTTCACATTGTCGCTCCAGTTCGTCCTTCTGAGTACTGGGGTAGTGATAAGGCCGAACCACAACTGGTTCAGAACCCGGCAACAGGTGGATCCGGTGGTCCTGTTCATGCAGCGGCGGCAGCCCATGAGGTTCCTTGAACAGATCTTCAAATTCAGCCATTAGATGGGGAAGCAGTGCCTTATTTCCGTCAGAAATCGCATGACTGGCCGCTCCGGAGGAGCGAGCGAATCCTAAAATGATGCAGGCTTTTCCTTTCTGCTGGAATGACATGGTTTGCTGCTGAAAATCCCATAAGACCGGACCCAAACCAGCCAGCCATCTAGTTCCAAGGATTATCTCATACCCTCCCAATGGTATAACGTAAAAGTCGTCGTGGAAGGCAATACCATTAATGGTGAAAGGCACAGATTTGAACACCCCGGAACAGGAGATGCGATCACCGTTTGCGACCACGACGCCTAGACCTCGGTGTTGAACTATTTTTCCAGGAAGCCGTTGAGCAAGCTCCTCGGTAATGAAGCTGTGCGTTGATTCAGAATCAACCAATGCCACGACCTCATGATTGGCTATCAGCACCTTGATTTGCATTGTGTTGGTGAGGCCCACTCCCGAGATGGCATGCAAAGAGATTTGCCCCTCTTCTTCCTCAGTAGCGGCCTCCCTTGCTTCTTCTTCTTCGTTAACGGCTAGAATTGCGAATAGTTTCTTGCACACATGGCCCTTGACCCATTGTTCATCGCAATTGAAGCACAAATTCTGTCGACGTCTTTCCGCCATCTCACTAGGAGAGAGGGGTTTAAAAGCCTTAGGTGCTGTTTGGGCAGCCACCGATGCCTCCGAGCTCTTTGCTTCTGCTGTACTGACATGGGAAGGTGCTAAACTAGGCTGTTTCTTAGCAGCCGGTCATTGTCCAGAGGACGGAGTGAGCGCCGTGAGGAGTGCTCGCTGCAGCTTCTCTACTGATCGAGCTACACTCATTGCTTCGTCCAGGTTGCCCGGGTTTTTCATCTCCACCTCTGAACGGAGTGGTTCATAAACCGACGATAAAGATCAACTTCGCTTTTCCGAAGGCGCCAAAGATAGCAAAGACTACCGAGGAATCGATCTTCATACTCTTCCAAGGAGCCTTCCTTCCAAAGAGCGCGAGCTCTCCCAATGAGTTTCCGCTTTGCTCGATCAATCGTCTTGTGATAAGATCCACAAATTCCGCCCAGTTGGGCTGGCCATAGCGTCTCTCCCACCGCAGTGTACCAAGTCTGTGCACGCCGGTGAGATGATAGGACGCGTCCGCATCCTTGTCCTTCTCCCTTGTTCGCCGCCCTTGGAAAAATCGCTCACAGCGGCAAAGCCACTGAAGCACAAATTCTGACGCCGGTGAGATGATAGGACGCGTCCCTCCTTCTCCCTTGTTCGCCGCCGTTGGAAAAAAGCCGCAAAGCCACGGGGATCCTCCTTTAGGAGACGTTGGAAAAAGTCCTCTTGTGGGGTTTAGGAGGCACCGTCCTCCTCATCTCTCCCTGCAAAGTCGCTGCCGGTGTGATCAATCGCGCTGGCACCGCCTGTCGGCTGGCCATAGCTTCGTACCGCGCACGGCGCGTTCCGACTCTATCAATCGCGCTTTCACCTCCGCACGTTGGAAAAAGCCCACTTGTGGTTGCAACGAGGTCCTCCTCATTGCCGCCGCCGCCTGGCACCGTCGTTGGTGCCGACGTTCGACTCTATCCGCCGGATCGGCTAGAGCCTTCCCGCGGCCCAACTCCAGCCGCATGATGGCAAGGTGATGTGCTTGTTGCTGCTGGGTTAGATCACGCATTGAGGCCTCAATCCGATTGATCTTCTCCAAGCTGGGTTGAATTTCCGCGAAAAACTCCTTGAGCATCCGCTGGATGGCCTCCGGCGGCTAAGCTCCTGCGTCGTCCGCCATGTACGGGACTTTCTAAGACCTTCGGCGATGCGAGGTTGCCTCGGCGTTCAGAGATCAAGCCGTAGCTCTAATACCAAAATTGTCACGTCCCGTGATAATTCCTGCGCTGCTGTTGGCACGGCCGGATTTCTAGAGGTCCTTGACGCTCCAAACACCCGGATCGCGGCAGACAAGCGACAAGGAGGGAGATTTCCCTTGAACTTCAATGCTTTATTTCCTCAATCCCTTTCCTATTTATAGCCGGGCTAGGCTTTACAAGACCCAATCGATCTGGGCTAGAAGATAAGGACATAACTAATCTATAGAAGATAAGGATATAACTAATCTATAGAACTAGATTATAGTAACTACTAGAGATGGAATAGGAGAGGGACACCGGCTAAGCAACCTGACCCATGCCGGACTGGGACTGTCCTGGCACGGGTTTGGCCCTCACCCTTCTCCCATAAACCAATCCGAAACGGCCATTAGGGGCCGCCGTGACAGTTCCTACATTCAAATATGTGTGTGACGAGTGATACACATACATGGTATAAATCTCTGATAAGCAGATGATAAGTTCCGAAATAGGAAGCGACCTTCAGATGCTGACTACACGACAGTGCAGTATATTTCATTTCGTATGTCATTCTGGCAAGTTTCTAATGCCTGCAAAAGAGAATACAAAATTTACACGTCCAAACTGTCCTTCATTTGTGTCTCAGAGGAAAAGTCAAATGGTTTTTGGGTCCCACAGGACAATGACATGGTCACTACCAGGCTAAACTTACCAAATCCAACTAAAAAATCTTGCCAAATCCGTTCCATGGAGTCATAAAATTTTGTTAACCACAGCAATTCTGAAAACTTGCAATGACGACAAAAGCTGCAACTCAACAGTAGATCTTTCGGAGACTTCTTATGGAATAATCAACGGCTGAGCACTGTGTACAGGTATTTGAGTCTTGAAAATTAACATTTGGTGACATTCTCACGAACAACTTCCATAAACAAGACTGCATTTTAGGCATTAACCATCTCAAAGTAGATGGCGTATAATTTGCACGTGAGTGACACGAAGGATGCTGCAATGGGACTTACGATTAATAAAAAAACGCCATTCATGCTAGTAACTTTGCAAGTTCATCCACTCTCAATGTACCTTGTGGAACCACATCTGATAGGAACTCTTGTGCACGACTATTTCTCTGCAATCCCATTCCTCGGTTGACATTAACCTTTTTTTCAACATGAGCACATACTTTATTTTCAACAAGATGCTTATTAGCTCTTACATGCTTGTCTGACTCATTTCTCCTGATACTGGACTTCCTTGTTGTATGCTGGAAAATTGGTCCTCGTGGAGCCGTCCTTGCAAAGGTAACAGACTTTTGATATACCACATCAGCATCAGCAACATCATTCCCATCCAGAACAAGCGCCCTACCACTGTCTATGGCCTGTGTTAAAAGAAGTAACAGTCCCTCCATACACGAAGACACTGGAGAATCACTCTGTACACCATCCCTGCCTTCTATATTTTCATTGTTTCTCCTCGTCTTCAATAATTCATCAATCTCATCACTGCATCTCACTATATGAGGGAAAACCTCCAGTTCATCAGGAGATGGTTCAGATCTTTCACACTTGTCAGCAGACCTCTCAAAAGGCTCCCCATTTTCAATCTTGTCTGATGGGATGCATTGGCAACATAATGCCGATTTGAGAGATGGATCAACAAAATAACTCACTGGATTTAAAGAGGAAAACTCTAATGGAGCTGCAGATGAGGGCTCAGTTCCAGGTACACCCACAGAATTACACAATCCAGGGACTGCAGATGAAGAACTCAAGATCATATCATTGACAGGATTCAAGGGATCATTCCATTTAACCATTTCAATAGGGGCCTGAGCATTTCCTGATTCTGTAACCTTGTTATTCAAACATTCTTTATCAGTGAATAGTCGTTGGTCATTGGCCACATCAAAATTATTTTCTTCTAATGGAGGAAGAGATGATTTCCAATCATTTCCTCTCCACATGAGTATGTGTTCAAATTCAAAAGACAATAAGATACATGGAACTAGATCCTGCAAAGGTAGAGTTAATAAATTGTTGAACAAAACAACTATATAATAAGACATTATTCTGAGAGATTGACCAGACCATTAGTTTAGCTCCGATTTTTCTGCAATCACTTCTGTTGAGGCCTGAGCAATCAACCCGGACAAGATCACATGCTTGAAATGCTTCTCTGACTTGCGCCACAAGGTTAACATAAACACCATTTTTCCCTATACAGAATAGATACAATGCTTGGATTGAAATATTGCATGTGGACGTACAATAGCAACCTACTATAGAAATTCAGAGAAGCTGAAACATGATTTTGGGCTGGTTCTTTTCAGCTTATCTTATCCACTTATTTGACTTATCTCGTAACTTCGAGAATTTCTTGAGATAGTCTCGAGAGCTGAGTGTTCTTTGTGTGACTTGTTTTAGAGAGGTTTTAGACACACCTACGAGATTAAAAAAAAAACGGATTCAAAAATTAATAAAAAATGTGAGATAAGTCATATAAGTCACGTAAATAAGTCAGATTTATGTAACTTATTTGACTTATCTCACTTTTTTTTATTAATTCTCAAATTCGTTTTTTTAATCTCGTAGACGTGTCTAAAAGCTCTCTAAAACAAGTCACACAAAGAGCACCTGGCTCTCAAGGCTATCTCGGGAAATTCTCGAAGTTACGAGATAAGTCAAATAAGTGGATAAGATAGGCTGAAAAGAACCAGCCCTTTAGGTAGTGTTTCTTTCAGCGGTTGCGGTTGCGTTTAAACTGGAAATTTGTTATTTTTATACTAGTCAAACACTTCTTATATATTCATCTAACTGCAGTTGCTTTTTCTTTAAATGGCATCAGTTTCTACCACGTTAATTATGGTAAATCTTCATATTTCACACCAGCCTCTCAAAATTTTTGTTGACTGAGCTTCAAATGTGAAAAATTACCCAAATCTAAAATCTGAAGCTGTAGCAAATAGAGCAGTTCAGACATACACTGCTAAGCTGGTTTGGTGCCATATGGCTAGTTATTGGTCCAGGACCAAACCAAAGAAACCACACTAACCCTTTTAGGCAAAGCAAGTTCGAAAGCGTAGGAGTTCAGTGTGGGTTTGGGCATATGGGATTATATGTTTACACTAACCAGCTTGATGGAAGTCACATAATTTTGTGACATTAATTGTGGAGACATTTGTTTCAGAAACTCTTATTACTCAAACATGTTAAACAATGAATAAATTAGTAACTGACTGTACATTTGTTTGTCTCTTTCTGCTTATTTGGCTTTTCTTTCTTTTTACTATGTAATCTCCTGAGTCAATATATTTAAAATACAGTTCAAAGCAACAAGTACATAAAAAAAGTGTTACCAAGTTTGCAAATTGGTAGTAACTGGCGTCCTCTCTTGCGCATTTCTAGTGTCTCATTTAGAGTTAAACCATCCGGGATCTTTTTGACCAGGCGAGGGTACACTGGTGCAGTAGGTTTCCAGAGCATAAGTGGAAAACATGGGCGAGTCCTGTAATTGTAGTTTCTACCACGGAAAAGAAATATAACACCCCCCTGACGGTGAATTACTTTGCCTCCAACTTTTTCCTGCTCATGTATAAGTTGAAGCTATCAGAAAATTAATTGACAAACAGCCTGCTTCCAGAAAAGAGAAAAGGATAATAAAAGGGCAAGTACAGAAAGGAGTTAGTAATTAGCAGAGCTAAACTTAAGATTACTTTTAATTCTTTAACATGGACTAGTTATTGATGAAATAAAAAAAGAGCCACAAATTTAACTCGTGTAAAATATGAGCATTCCAAGATTTAAAGATAGGTGAGTAGCTGACCATGATATTGAACAAAATGCTGCGCACAACAAATGTGCTAAGAAAAATTAACCATCATATATCAATAGTATCATCTTTTGAGGTAGATGATGCAAAAATGAAGCAAAACATAACGAAAACACAATTGATGTTTAGATTTTCAAAGGAAATTGACAAAAGTAGCATAGCAGTGCTATAGCAGCAGTGAGAATAGCAGAATCGCGAATTACAAATTTCTTTAATGCCGCTAGAGCTAAAGCCATCTATATTCATTGTTCAACACTTTGATGAAAAGATGAAAAAACCAAAAATAAGCTTCGGACAATTTTACAGCCATAGCTATGTTCGCAGAATCCTTACCGTAGCATTTTACGTCCAAAAATGCTTGGCTAACATTGATTTTGATTTTCTTCTCTTTTCTTTTTTACAGAAACAAGTTAACACCACTAATTGAACACAGGGAGGGCTAACTACCTCTAGCTGCTGGCAGACATTGTCCATATCAACTGTACATACACCTTTGCATTTTATCTTGCAAACTCTCTTCCTCTTCCAGTGTGCATGCACATTCTCCAACATATTGTGTGTTAAACCGTCTCTACCTGCAAATACAACAAACGATGGGACTAGGATGACTAGAAAACACAGCATACAACTGCTAACAACACAAGCATACAGGGCCATTTCTTCAGCTTTTTGTCCAATTACCACAGATGTAATACCACAGAGATAGATTCCTTGGCCAGGTAGCACGGGTGTAACACCACTCAAAATATAACTCCTAACTTGATGGACATTAGAAGAAGTTAACCCATCAGAGAAATATTACATTTGGTTAAAGATGCTAGTGGGTAAAGGGGACCAAACCAGTTTCTCAGATGACATTTAGTTAGGAGATGATAATGTGAAAAATAGATTTACTGAGATCTATGGTATCTGTCAAGATAAAGAGATTATTGACTTATTGTAGCTTGATGTTTTAGGCCCGGGTGGAATCTCTCTCTTAGAAGATGGATGGACCCTAACCAGGAGAATAATTTGGCTGGGCTAATGTCTCAATTGTGAAATATTGATCTGAATGATGATAGGGGCAGCTGTAGGTGGCTACCAAGAAAGGGGTATTATCTGTATGCTCTATGTATAAAAAGTGTAATGCTACCTTGAATAATGTCGGCTACTCTTCAATGGAAATCCAAAATACCATTGAAGATTAAGATATTCCTTTGTCTTATCATGAGGGATGCTATTCTATCCAAAAAAAAGTTACAACCTTTGAGTTCTGTCAGGATGTTGAAACCAATGCATCTTTGTCAAGGCGGGACTTTGATTTTTGAAGAGCTGCCTGAGGCTCATTGTCGGCAAGCCCCCAGTGTCTACACCAACTACATTTAGCCATTCGCCTCGCCGGCCTGCCTCGCCTGAGCTTGGAAATGTTAATCGGCCTATTATCTCGCATCCGCAACCATGGGAGCTGTGTCCCATTGCCTGCTCTCAATGCCGATCTCTCTCATTTCTCTGGCTCTTCCTCATGCGCATTCTCTTGAGATGTTGATTGGCGGCCTTGCGTCCATTGCTCGCTGCTGCATACCGCCATTGTCCATATTTCTCACTCGTCGCATTCCATTAGCTCGGCATTCACCCAAGCGCCAGCGGCATTCCCGGCATTCTGCTTCCTATGCCGGCGTCGCTCTCCTGCGTTCATGGAACCGTGACGGATATGATAGCCTCGTATTTATCATTATCCTTCTTGTCCCTTTTCTTTGCTGGTCGTTCGGCTGAGTTCGCCTCTTCTCTCGCCGCTAAGCTAGTAACAACTCTAGACACGATGCCGCGTTACGGTTTATCCGATGGCTCGATTTTGCGCCATTGTCTAGGTTGCAGTTTCAGGTGCGGTATCATGTAGTACTCCGCTGGCATTGTCGTCCAATCCTTTCGCCTAGTCGCCGATCACGGAGCCTGCACGCATTCACCGCACGTTCCGGTTCACGTTCTTCTCTCCGTGACGCCATAGGATTCTCAAGGATAATATGATCGGACCCTGGTGATTGCTAGTCATCGACGATTCTTCTTTTTCGCTCATACGCGATTCGCTTCCTCACTCGATCCTGCGACCCCGTGAAAGCTTTCTTTAACTATCCTCGCGGAAAGCACTGGAAAGCCAAAACTCCTTGCATGCCGCTAGCGTCATTCCGTCGCGTTGCATGGCAAGTCATGTCTCGGCATTCATATTCGTGCGCTTGGTACAGTCTCAGGTCTTGTGGTACCTAGCCGCACCTCTCACGCTACCTGTGATGCATTACGTGGTCCTTTCTCGTCGAACGAGGTAGCACGGTTGATATACGACGATACGCACTCTACGACCATTCGCTCGAGAGACAACATCTTAGACGCACTCAGCATATGGATCCTTCATCCAAAGTTGGTGTTTTTCAGTCCAAAGTTGCGCAAGTGCCTTGAGGTGTTAAAGTTGCTGGAGGGGTTATTGTCATCCATGTGTAGTCAGTGTATTGTACAATGTATGGGTGTATTGCCTTTGGTGATTGTATAGAATGTCCCTTTTCCTCTGTACTAGGGTTTCCCTTGTACCCACGATCGAGATCTAGCAACTAACTCCAATTCCACATAATAATTCCTTTCTCCTATTCTCCTTTACAATGCCTAGAGTCAAAAGTTTTACCAGGGAACATTAATGAGTTTTTTCAGTGGATGAAAACTCTTTTGCCCAAAACAGAAATCTGCAGGCGGTTTGCTTAGCCTCTGTTTGCTGGGCAATGTGGAATAAAAGAAACAGCTGTCGAGCAGGGCGGTTTGCTTAGCCTCTGTTTGCTGGACAATGTGGAATAAAAGAAATGCAGTCTGCTTTAATTGTAAACAGTTCACAACAGGTGACAAGGACTCGTTGTTTCTGTTTTTTCTAAGAAAATGGAAAAAGGGGCATAGCTCCTTTTGCCAAAAAAAATCAGAAAAATATTATGGTGAGTGACATATGAAAACGTCTATTTCATTCCCCACCCCTTTCTTTGTTTTGGCCAGCCTTTTTTTGGTTTCATTTGATCATGTTTCATTCTTCCCAATTGTACAAAAATTCCGTGTGTAACGAGTCAATGCTCCACATGCAACAAAGCAGCATCAGCTATTAACGAACTCCGGGCTTTGGGCAAATGCAGGAGCCAAGAATCTGTTTAGCGTAATTCCTTAATTTTCCCTGGCCTTCGGGCTTGTACTTGTTTTGTTAATTGGTTGTAACTCCAATGAACTAGAGGCAGTTCTGCTGCCTTTTCTTCAAAAAAGAAGAGAGAAAAAAAAGGCATGGATGAAGATGCAATGGCCAATTGAACCATCCTACTCCTGCGGTGCATAAGGACAATCTCACGAGCTGCTGCTTGTTGAGCTTGCTGCTTCGTTTTGAGCTCTCGCCTCTCTCCTCCTTGCGAGCGAGCTGACGCGGCATGCTACACCCTGCGGCATCCCGGTGAGGAACAGCCCCCTCCCGGCGGCAGCGGAGAGTACAGCCCCGGCAGCTTCCCGTTTCTCCCAGGCGTCCAGTGGCCCGAGCCTGTGGCCCGAACAGCCCGCGGGAGGAGGGGGCAGCACATCTGCGCACAGTCTCCAAGAGCAGATTTGGATTGCCGGATCCCCGTATGGGATGTCTGCGGGCGCAGCAGCGCCCGGTTCGGGTTGACCAAAGCGCAGCAGTGCCAAAGGCCGGTCCTTCGCAGATTATATGGGAGAACTCCAGCATAGTAGTTTTTTCATGAGATGGAGTTCTCCTTATCTGTCACTAATTTACCATAGGCCTGGGGTATTTACAATTTAGGTTTTGCGGTTGTGGTTGCGGTCATTGCAGTTACCAAAGATATTGCAGTTCGATGCGGCCACATGTAGTTAAGTCTAAAATGATAAAATTCCATACCTGGTTTGAGAGCGTGACAGAAATTGCCTCGAGATGGCAGTAGTTACCATAAGAAAGTTGATACAAAATTCTGTACACACCTCTGAGCAAAGCTCTGAAATCCACCACAAGCGTCCCATGCACAAAGAAACACTTATAGGCAGCAGCGAAAACACTACCTTTAAACTCAGACTCTCATCATCCGATTTATGAATTAAAAAATTTTGCCAAAAAATTCACAACAAGATGCCTATCTTTTTCGTAAATGCATATCATCTTAGGCAAAATGCTGTAACGTCTCTACTGCGTTATGAGCACAAGTCTCATCCTACTAAGTTACAGCCATCAGGGTGTCACGAGTAATCAAGCGCCATAGCTACAATGCGCTCACTCTTGATACCGCGCCTTCATGCATGGAGACTATGTTGCGGATTCATCTTAAAGACAATTACATACTCTTCTCAAAAACATATTTATATATTATATATTATATCTAGATATGTATATATATATTATATATGGTATTATATAATATGTTATCAATAAAGTTATAATAAAATAACACACATATGTTTATATATGAAAATAAATATGATGTAAGTAGATATATTTGATTTTTGGTCTATTTAATCTTTTAATAATAATCAAATATGCAGTTTTAGTTTTTATATTATAGTGAAAAATTAGAAAAAATAAATAGGTATCTGCGCCTCTAAATGGATGGGAATATTACTGATTACAAAGTCTGAACACAGAAATTTTATCGAGATGCACGAGACTTCTTTCTGATACAACGACGTGGCTCCTCGCGCGTTTGCCTGACATTGGCGCGAGCTGGCGTCTAGGGCAGGTCCAGATCCTCGCATAGCGAGGCTTCATTGTAATGTTCTGGTACCTGTTGGCGCCACTCAACGCTGCCTTTTCCAGTTCCGAACTCAGGTGTCGCTAGTTCAAACCGCTCGAATCGGAGGGGGGGAGACTATTTGTTCAACATAAGTCAAGGGGCACACATAAATATGTAGGTAGATATAATCATGCGAGGAATAGTATCTTATGGGCCTTCACAGAACAACCTTGTCGTCAGACATTCAGTAGTACATGAAGAACCTCCTTAAGTAAGTATATGAGGAACCCGCCGATTGAACAAATTGCAAGGATTGGAACACATTGGAACATTGACTTTTGACCTGGCAGGGGTAAACCATTCGGGCAAAACGTAGCGGCCATTGCCGTTACAATGAGATTTGTGGTGTAAGTATGTGCCCGTAGGGTATGTGAGTTTGAGAGGAAAGTTGCAAATTGATACTCTGGACCTCGACCTTGCACCGAGGCGTGAGGCGTGGAGATATAAATAAATAAGGGTTTGTTTGATCCATGCAGCGAAGTTCATGGAATCGCATGCCTTAGGCATTTGGTGATCGCATCGTGCCGGGCGGAATGTGTAGCGGGGGTAGGTAGTGCAGTGTCGGATCGACAAGTCGAGCGCGTCGCACTTCGATAGAGCTTTTGTCGGCGGATCGCGGATGCTTCGGATGCATAAAGCGTGTCCGGCAATTATTGTCCCATCGGCGGGTCATGGCTCGCATTTTGCAATGGTTCGGTGCATTTGGAGTATTTGAGCCGCATTCTCGCGATCCGCATATTGATGGGCGGTCGACGACCGCTGTCGCCAATCGGTCTGATGCATGCCAATGCCTATCCGCAATTTATTGGACAGGGGTGTCCATATCGGTCGATTGCAGTCTCTTGCAAATTATATGTACCTAGCGCGGCAGAATGGCTGCCTGCATTGAATGAAGTAAAGACTACCATCCGCGCAGTAAGCGTCGAAGGATCGTCGTAGTGAATTTGTTATAGCGTCATCAAGGAGTAGTACAATGCTCTGCATGAATTCGGGCTGAATAGGGAGTGAGCGATGGCGGGTCGATTGATATAGGGCCGAGATTGGTAGTATGTGTTTAATTAGTAAACGAACGCAAGGAAGCATAATGAACAACTTATTGCGTTATAGTAGTACTATACTAGTACACCTTAAATAACGAGGCGACCTCCTCTCGCCTTCGCTCGCGCATACCTCCTTAGGGTTGGCTAGTAGGAGGCGACGGAAAGATAGACATACCACATTGCACATATGGCTTCACATACGAACAAGCGGTGCGGTGCTTGGAGAGGTCCGCAAATCTCCAAATCTGCTGCCCGCTGACTATCTCTATTGAGGAGTAACGAAATGCCACAATGATAAACAAATCACGATGCGCGTTTGAAGGGATGATGATGACGCAAACTGCACTAGCTCCTGATCGATCGGTGTTCCATTGTACTCTTGGCTTACAGTGAGCAGATGTACACCCAAGTTTAATACATTTTCCATCTCACTTTTTTTTCATTTCCAAATGTAGATCGATGATTCATTTCAACATGGAATGGGCGATGGAAATCACTGCGTATGGTAATCCTAGCTAATAGTTCGCAAAGACGGCTCGTTGTTGACTTTTGACTATGCCGCCGCGAACAACGTATATATACCCATGGAACCGCTCCATCGGCAGCCTACTAAACCTAGTGTCCTACTACTACAATAGGGGTTTATTTCATGGCATTTGCAGTTTTCCACGCGCCCACGGATTACTACCATATGCTTTCGCGTTTATATTTTCAATATCGGAAGGAGCGAGCACCATCTTCATTTGCTCATATCATAATGCGCACTATTAGCACAATAAAGCTTGCGGTCCAAACCATAATAAGAGTTCACGTCCAAAGTGAGCGAACGTTGCGGGATGAATGGGAGGGAAAAATAGCGAGCATACGGCTTGAAGAGAGAGATGAGCATGATGATAAGAAATTGAGATATGGAGTACTTATTGGCCTACAAGATAAAGAAAAAAAGAAATGAAGTGCCAAATAATGCTGACAGGCACGGGCAGGACACCATAAGGCAATTTCGGGGGCCTGTAACAAGTGGCCTACACAGGCTAGGCACTGCATACAGCTGTGTGGACCTTGGCTTGCGGAGCACTAAGCTGACCACTTGGCACCACCAGTAAATGCGCGGCCAACCTAAGATCACAATACTGTCCGCTGAGACATTTTAGAACACCTCAGAAGCTGAACTGACTACTGAAAACCATAATTGTCTGGTAGTATAACATAAGATATCGAAGATACACATCGAAAGAGTTCTACGGCGGCAGTGAGAAGGTAGTCTACGCTGCTGTTTAGGGACCTAGCCGGACAGTTGCTCATCGACGAGATGACTTGTGGGATCTGTCCGGGGAGGTGTGTCCGGGTAGCCTCGGGCCCTGCGCGATGGGGTTTCTCCACGGGAGCGCTGGTCCGATGGTGTGCAGCAGCCGTTAGCCTGCCTGTCAAGAAAGATATTCCTCATCAGTAGTATGTGGCCTGAGGAGCTCGCCTGACGAAACACTACAACACCTACAATGACCATAAATAGATATAATATTGAATTTAAATGCATAGGACTCGGGAATGACGCAGCGCTGAGAGCTCGTGGCACAATTAACTCGCATGAAGTGGAGTCTAGTTGGCAAGCAGCCGAGGCAGGCAGCAGTAGCCTGCCGACCGAGACCGGCCTGGCAGCTGAGAGTGTGACGCTTTCCGAGAGTCGGAGTAGGTACGAGATCCGGCGTCGTTGGACTTCGAGGGGCTAGGTCTCTGTAGGTCAGTCGTGTGGACGTGCAGCCTGACGGCCGACGACCATGAACCTGTGCACGTCACGGGGATGGCGCTCTCTGTAGGGCGTGGCAGCCGCAGCTCTGACTGTGTAACCTTCGACGCCTCGGCCGGTCATGTACTCTGTAAGAGGCTATTTAACTCGAAGGTGAGTCTGCCGGTCTGGCGAGCATATGACTACTCATCCCGACTATCCCGGTACCCACATATGGGAGCCAGGCGTCTAAGAAAGTAGTAGTCGAAGTTATACGATAGACAATGTAGCACATAAGCGGTTCAGAGCGACGATAATTTTCCATGCCAGACAGAATGAGAACAGATGCGGAGAAGGTGCGTCTCGTTCGATGTGCGGAGATCGTTCATTGGGCGGCTCGTTGCAGATATGGGCGGGGAGGAGGGTACTACTGCCGTGGCAGTAGGCAGACACGCAGCGCCTCCGTGTGTAGCGCTGCGCCTCAGCGCCTGGCTATCCGAGCAGGATCGTATGAATGCTTGTGGATGGGACATCAACCGGACAGGTACCTACTGTGGAATAAGGAGTCATCAGGGGCCCACGCCGGGCGCAGAACTTTTATTACGATCATGATGAAAAGCATAGCAATCGCACATAGAACAAAACCCTAATCTTCGCATATATTTTAACTATCAACTTATTTTCACTAACAAAGCATAACTAAACCCCTAAATATAAGGCCTACATATTTTCCCCTAATTACATTGAGTAGTAAGAGATCTATCCATCAAACAAAAACCCTAACCTAATCTATTTGTATTATTTGTTTGCATCTGGTCGTATACGTCTCGTTAAAAGTCACCTTAATATGCTATATATAAAATTGCCTAACAACCAACCTATTTACTAGCTAACAACCAACCTATTTACTTAGATCTTATATAAAAATTGCTAACCTACCATGTTTCTTATAACTATAAAATAACCCTAAACCCAATATATCAAACAAATTGTTAACCTACCATGTTGTCTTATAACTATAAGTTTTATTACAGTACGAGACCAGAACAACATGCAAGAACATATCATAAAGCTAGCTAAGAAGATGATACAAACATTCACAATTCGTAATTTAATGCGAAGCATGGTGTGGCAGGGTTAGCGAAATGTGAGCTGTGAGCATTGACTGGCATGCATCCTCTGCGACGATCAGCAATTCAATTCAGTGACTGCTTTACAGAGATCGAAGATCACGAACATGTCTCGCCTCTCGCACGTCAGCGCAGGAGGATAGGCGCCCTAGCTGCACAGCTTGGTCAATGGGAGGATGGCTCCGGTGCAACAAATTCGCCATCAAGCCTCCTTGCATCCGCACTTCGTGATGACCCTACGACCGGAGCGGAAGTGTAGAGCTCGCCAGCCAAGTGAATGCCGACCGCAATGCATGATGTTGCGCAGCAATCAGGACATCACACATTAAGTCTAAATCAGAAGTCGCGATGAAGACTCGTGAGCGTGTCGACACTGCATATGCAGGAGTAGGACCGAGGTGAGGCGGGTGCAAGACCAACAGATGTCGGTCGGGTGCGACGGTCCAAGGACGCCGCAAAACCTTACACCGGCTGTCGGCCGGGATGTTACGCTAGCCGCAGTCGGACGACGATAACGTTGCTACAATGATTCGCGGGTTACTCGCGATCGCGGGTTAGTCAGTAAGAAAAGGTTTAGTAAGTTTAGTCGGTCACAGGTCCTCGATTCACCATTGTTGCTAACCTACATAGATAAGCCGCGCGATTATATACATAAACACATTCACGATGAGCACGCGCAATATATAGAAGTAAGATCGGAAAGTCGCACCCTCTGCTAGGACTTTCTCGTCCATGGGGCGAAAGACGTCTCGGGGGCTCGGCGTGGGTATCGGCTTCAGTTGCAGCGCCCTCCGCGGGTGGAAGTACTCCTCACGCACAAGGCAGCCTGGCCATACGCAAACTATGAGGCTCAATAGCGATATCTCGTCAGGCACATTCGATCACGTCGCTTCCCGAGGCGACCCAGGACGACGGCTAACCTAACCGCCTACCGTGACTGGTCACGAGTCCTAAGCAGCGGCCGGTATGCATCTGCTTCGCCGCCCAGCTGAGATATGGCGGTGTCAGCGAAAAATGTGCAGACAGAGAGCGCCTCCGACCTGAACTCTCTCAGGGAGGGACAACTCGCTTCCTCGGCTCTCGTCATCTCTCAGCTCCTCGCTGGCTGCAGTGGCATGCTAGTAGGCAAGGGGGAAACAATTTGTTAGTCAACTCTGTAAAGAAAAAATATTCATAATTAAATAAAATGCAATGTTTAGAAAGTTGTATTGAAACAAACATAATACTATCATACAATACTGCCATACGTATTACACAAATTATGCATTCAATTAAAAATAAAAAATAGAATCCAACATATTACATGAACATTGCCTGAGAATAAAGCGACCAAATTAGTTGTTAAACAACTGAAACACATGTTAGCTCAATTAATCTGAGCACATCTGACAAACTAAGATACATTGTAATTGGTATCAGACATACAACCAATTTACTACTAGACCATCTATTCATTACTTAGGGGAAACTTCACTTATTTGTGGACATTTATTTCTCCGATGACCTTCGGCTCCGCATAATCCGCATCGTTGCACTCTTCCTCTTTGCTGTGACTCGTCCATCTCATTGCGGAAACGGCGAGTGTGACGACGGTCCCTCCTACCGTCTGATGAAAGAGTGCTACAAGGTATCTATGCAGTGGTCTCCTATCCTCCGTGAAGTTCCGGCGGCGAAATCAAAAATATTACTGTCCGGTAGCAATGTCCTTTGCTTGAAGAAGTATGGAAACACATACCGCGATGCATCAATCATTGGTTGCTGGCGCCAAAACATGGGGCAGGGCGGCGGAGAAGCAATGGTTTGTTGCGAGGAGCATATGGTGGCAAGGTCTTGTGCCCCAGATCAACCTCATGGGCGAGCGCATGTTTGCTCCACCATAGCCATCTTCGATCTAATCCATATCGATAAAGATGCCGCCCACTACTGTGTTCAAGGCCGTGTGGCATTGCGCCTTGAAGTTTTTCTTCCATTCTGTTTGTCATCATTGCGCGAATTTTATGCGGCTCGGAAGCATGCACCGCGGGCTTCTCATGCCTTTCACCGAGATACCTCATGATGCCATGCATTATGCCCTCGGCGATGGCTACTAAAGGGAGGTCGCAATCCTTTAATCATCGGTTGTACACCTGCGAGGTTAGTCGTCATTACCGAACCGTGCACCACCCTCGTTATCGGCAATGACCATTTCTCTCGTGGTTCTAACTCAATCGGTGTGAAAACACCTTATGTTCCTTCCGGATCGGCGAACCAAAGCGGGGAATCTACTCGTAGCGAAGGAAGAGTTCTATCAACTCTGTTGTGCTTCCTCCCTTCGCGTGCTCATCGTCGTCTGTTGCTCTTCGTGAGGTCATCGAGCACCTTCCATATTGCATCGAACTTACGCTGTTGGTTACGCTTGCCTGAACACTCGAACAAGTCCATAGTTTTCTTACTTTTAAGCGCTGTGAAAATTTGCGGCCGGTGGCGAATGCACCACCTACTTCGCATGTCCGGCCGGTGGAAAGGGTGCTCGAGTCTTCCTACATTGTCTTTATGGCTTTGCATAGTCTGCATATCGGATTAGGCATATATCGGTAACCCACACACACACACCGAATGCAAAAAACGCTCGGTTCAAAACCCTATAACCTTCCGAGTTCACCGACGGAGAGTCTTGCATAGCCACATAGGTACCCGGGTTTCTCTCCTTAAGAAGTTGCAGCACACGCAGGAGGTTGTCATACGAGGCTTCGAAAGACCCGAATCTCATCTCCAGTGCCTTCTGTTTCGCTCTCCATGCTTTTCCATAATCTATTTCATACTTAAACCGTTGCTGCACTGTCAATATTATGTATTGAACAACCATGTCCTTCTTCTCAACAATCTTTGTGAATAATTTGTTTCCGATGGAAGTGGAAGTGAGATTGGGATGCTTCGCCAAGGTATTTGTTAGCACACATGTGTGGGGTTCAACGCTCAAAACTGTCCACTTCATAGCAAACTTAGACTTGCTGCCATGTATACGGAACATGTAGTCCTCTCTCTCACACCTGACTGTATATCTCGATTTATCTGACTTTTCCACCCTGAATGGTCGTTGCATTGTCATGGACCGGACCTTAATTGCATTTTGCATGACCTTGTCGACATACATTTGCTTTGCGGGACTTCATTTACGCCGTAAATGCACGACGAGCCATGACTATCATCCACTAGAAGTTGGTTAGACTCTCCTCTGCCCCATTCTTCTGGGATGACGACGCCCTCTTCATGTTCGTTGTCACTGGAACTGTCATCTGCATGCTCTTCCTCCTCCATTGCCCTTTCATTGTCATGCTCCATGGCTTCGACGATTTCCTCGTTCATCTCTCCAGCATCGGCACAAAATTCCCACCCAACCCTTCATCCTGTTGTACAACTTCCACGGCCTCGTTCCTTCCCATGACAACTTGCGGCTCTTCATGCATCGCACCATTATATTGTCCAAATTCTTCAACATTTCCCTGTGCACCACTTGTTTCCCTAACCCGGGATTGCACAAAGATAAGCGCATAACGATTCTGACGCCTACATCCACCAATAAATCTCGACAGACCCATCTGTGTGTTCAAATTAATCAACTGGAATTTAGGAACTTCTACACTTTTGCTCCATAGAGCCTGAATCCACACTTCATGTTCCTGTGCGTTCCACCCAAACATATTGCACATCCATAAATAAAGTTCCTCAATTTACAAATTTTCTGGGTTAGGATGTCTAATTATTGTGCTCCTAAATTCACTAAGATCTATCCTATTAGGCCCTTCTCTTATGTTACCATCACCATAATATACAGTAAACCAAAATTCTACCATAGCTGCAATACAAAAGGAACCGTTCATTAATTCTATCAAAATCCTTTATGCCATGTGAAAAATACATGCTAACAGCTAATCATCCTTATTCGCTAACAAACGTAGCACTAAACCCTAACTACAATCCCAAAATATTTTTCACTGCCAATGCTAGCACTTAACCCTAAATACAATCCCTCAGTTTTTTCCCTAATCAAACTGAGTGTTAAATCTATCCACAAAATATTAACCCTAATCTTCGTGTATTTTTAACTATCAACATATTTTTCATTAACAAACCTAACACTAAACCCTACATATATCAAACAAATAACTAAACCCTAATATATCAAATAAAATATAAACTGAACCCTAACCAGCTGTACATCTATACATATTACATAAAAAATTTGCTATCCTACCATGTTTTAACAATAAATTGAACTAAATCATAATATATGAAATAATAAACTAAACCTAATATATCAAATAAAATAAAAATATGACTAACCAAATCTGTGCTTTTTTTTTCTCCTCTTCCTCCTCTCCCCTCCCCTCCCCTCCTCTCCTCTCCTCTCCCTCTCCCTCTCCTGCCCTCTCCTCTCTCTCTGCTCTGCTTTCATGCAGAGGAAATGAGGCCGTGGTGGGGCCTCATGAGCAGGTGATACTAATATATGGCCAAAACCACGGGTGGTGCTGCTGACAATGCTATTGTCTTGCGATGTGGTGCAATGACAATAGCATTGTCAAGAAGATAAGAACGTGGCAATGCTATTGTCGCCAGATCTTTCTATGACAATAGCTTTGCCGCGTTATAGGGCCATGGCAATAGCTTTGCCACGTTGTGGCAGCGCGGCGGAGGGGCATTTTTGCAATTGCCTAAAAAAGATGGGCATTTTCTTATTTGTGAATTTTCTTTGGGTAAAAAAAAAATTTACTTTACGAGGTGGTAACATCTAATACAAAAGGCTGTTGCATGGTGCAAGTTATAACAGGGGAAAAAAACACTAAACACATATCATAATATTTCTTAATGCATCATGGAAAAAATTGAAAGACAACGACTTGTAATATAGAGCTTTTGTCTTTTGCAGGACAATGGATTGCACTGAGTTGAACGGTAGGGATGAAGGGCCTGTTTGGTTGCCACCTAACTTTGCCACAACTATTCTTAGACAAAGTTAGGTAGCCACAAAAAGTGTGGCGAACAAAATCGGCGCCACACTTGTGGCAAAGTGTGGCAAGAAAATGAGTCTATGACATGTGGGGTCAGAGGCTAATAAAGTGTAGTGCGACTAATGTTATGTGTGAAACTAAACGCACGCCTAAGAATGTGTGGCACGACTAAGGTTAGACGTGGCAGCCTTAGTCACGAATCAAACAGGGCCGAAATATGTAAGATGTTTTCCCGCAATACGTGTTGACAGTACATATTTACATCCATTTTAAGCAAATTGAGAATTGTGCCAAGACAACTTGGGGCATACCTACCTTTCGAAGTGTAGAAGTCAGATAGCCAACAAATGTGGGATCAACAAGGCGGAGCAGAGAGATTAGTGAGGGGTAAAACATTCTCTGGTTAAGAAAAAAGACTCCGACTAGGGTTTGAGTCCCAGAGGCGACTCTGCGGGCAAAACCTAGGAACTCGTAATACAACACACGTTTAGATCTCGAAACAGTACAACCGGAGACTTTGATCTTACAGGCGTCTTTGGATCTAATGGAGTTTCGTATTTCCAGATAGCGTTAGTGGGTAGTGGTGATAAAGTTATTAGGAAACCTATTCGGTTACGGGCTGGCCAAGCCGTATCCGGATAGGTCTATTCGTGGATCTGCCAAACTCTATGAACCAGCACTATAAATAGGGAGGGATCCGTCCATTGTAAACACACATGAAAGCAATAAAGAATCTGTTCTCTCCCTACATCAGTGTTTCATCTACTTGTGCATCTGTCGATCTTGTTCTCCGTCTACGTCTTGCATGCGAATCAGCAACCTCGGACTACACCCGGTAGCGTGGTTGCTCAACACGTTATCAGCACGACACGCTCGGAAGGAGGAACCGCAAGCATGAGGAGATCAACCGACTACGGCTGTTTGTCTACATCGGCATTTTCGGCATCGAATCATCGTCACGCCGGCAGGTCTAGACAGGACTAGCCGATCTGTCCTACGCGACAGTCGTCGAATCCCCGCTTCTTTCACACAGATCGAAGGTATTGCATTGAATCGAATTTTTGAAAAGTAGATCAGATCTGATTTGAAAAGAATTTTGGAGATTCTTGATTTCAATCTGGGAATTCGCACCATGTTCAGCCCTAGCGAACCAGCCCGCCACGCTTCGCGCATTGTGTCTTTGCCGCGCGCCAGACGCTTTGTGCCGCTTTGCCGCCATCGTTTCACCGCGCATGTCGCGCGCTTGCTCAACCACGACAGCCCGGCCGGCGGCATGCCGCCCTCGCCCTCACCCGCCGCCACCACGGAGAAGGCCACACCGCCAGTTTTCATCGCCGTTAGCCGTTAGGCCGAGAAAGAAAACGCCTTCCAGACGCCTTGACCACCGCCATTCGTCGCCGAAGAGCGTCATTGGACCCGAACCGGCCGCCGTCCTCAATGCCCTTCGAGCCGTCGGCCCAGGCGCCCCCCCACATGATCCCGTCGCTCGGCCTCCACGGACGCGCGCCACCCCTTGAGCACGCGCCGCCACTGCATCGGTTCAGCTAGGGGAAACCCTAACCTCACCGGTGGAGGAAGCTAGGAAGGCCACGCGCCTGGGGTGGAAAGGATTAAGGAAGTGGGCCGTGGGCCAGAGAAAAGAACGGGGAGAGGTGGGCTACAATGCTGAGAAAAAGGAATAGAAAAGAAGAAAAGAAAGGGTGGGTGGGAAAGAAAGAGGAAAAATGGCCGTGCATGCGAATTTCGCATGAAAGACCTTAGAAAATTAAGAATTTCTTTAAAAGAATTTCTAAGGCTCTAAAATTTTTCCAGAGACACCGAAAATTTCACAGAAGTCCCTAGAGACACTAAAATTTTCATAGAAGTCTCTGAAATCAGCAAAAAAAAAATCATAGAAAAGTATTTTCAGGCATAAAAGCATCTCGGGATTCTGAATTTAATCCTGGTTTTGCATTTGAAACTTTATTTTATCCCTGATAATTATTTTCATGCTATTATATGATAAATTAGCTGTTATAATTATCAGTTTATGCCTGTTTATGAATAGAATTTATGCATATGAATTATGAATGTGAATTTCTGATTATTTGTGGTGTTCGTTCATTACATTTAATCTATGAATTGAAAATAGCATGTTGAATAGTGGAAAACCATGAATTTTATTGAAGAAATATAAGAATATATGCAGATTACATATAGTAGTCATGAATCAACATTGCTATCATAGAAATTTAGCTTTAATTTCACAGAAAGGCCCTGAAACCTTTGGGAATTATCTGAAAATTAACCAAAATTAAGAATTTTTGCATAGAAAGCCCCGAAAATTAAGAATTTATTGAATGTATATATTCTGGCATAGAATTATTCCATGAAATTGCTATTATAATTCTTGTAATAATTATTTTAGCATATTTATACTGGAAATTTCGAGAATTTATGAATAGATCCATGTCACGCAACACACACTATAATTACTCACAGTATCTTATGCAAAGAATATGAATTATGCAAATGTTTGGCATCGTGAGTCGTGAGTTTGATGAATTCCGGCTACGCACATGAAGCTCCCCGCACCGCCATTGGCATTGTAGCGAGGGGCAATATCCAAGCACAGAATAATCAAGCACTGCATTTCATTGGCACACCTATCCAATACTTTAAAGAATGAATACATGGCAATGGAAAGTGCTATTGATCTTTAGGCCGCACTTAAGAAGCGGTTCGGAAAGCTCAAATACACTATCCTGGCATAAGCACAGTAGGACTGGACAAGCCTGAGATATGCAGAAGCTACTAAAGAAGATGATGCCTTCATAGAAAAAGAAATTGCTGACACTATAGAAGTCTATTTTATAGAATTTATTTAGTGCATACATAGCAGCACTAGTCAGCCTTTTGTGTGGTTGCATTAGCAGACATTTGTGATCTCATCATGAATGAAGAATTGTGAGCTCCAGTGGAGCAAACCTTTAATTCTCGTGATCAGTTATGCATTTTATTCCCAGTATATTTGTGTGAATGCTTGCAATATGAATGATAGCATAATTGAAATTATATGAATTTATGAAGCGCCCATATGAAGGAGATCTACATTGTTGATAGCAGAATAGCATCTTAAGAGAGACAAAGTATTTTGTTAAGAAAAGAACTGGCAGTATAACCACAATTGAAAGAAGTGGCTCATGTGTGGTAGGCTCCGGTCAAGTCATGATCGTTCTGTCTATGGGTACTTCACTGAAAATTGATGAAGCTTTGTTGTACCCTGAATCCACTAGATCTCTCTTAAGTTTTAAAGACATCCGTGCCAACGGTTTCCACGTTGAGACCACTGAAGAAAATGGCAAAGAATTCCTGTGCACTGTGAAGCATGACAGATGCGGAAAAAGAATTTTAGAAAAATTTCCTTCATTTAAAACTGGGCTATACCACACATGAATTAAAGCACCTGACAAATACACTTCTCTTAAAACTTCTTTTAGGAGTGCTGAACTCTTCTCTCTTTGGCATAGTAAACTTGGTCATTCAGGCTAACGGATGATGAGAAATGTAATTACCAACTCTCAGGGCCATGGAATTAGTGTAAAGAATTTCCCTAATCAAGAATACTTCATATGTCAGGCATGCGCCATTGGGAAAATGATCACTAGGCCCTCGACCATGAAGGTGCAAGATGAAATCGCGTTCATGGCGCATCCAAGGATATTTGCGGCCACATTCAACCCCTATTAGGTCCTTTTAGATACTTCATGGTGCTCATTGATACTTCCTCGAAGTGGTCAAACGTGAGTTTACTCTCGACAAGAAACCACGCATTCGCAAAGCTGACTCTCAGATCATAAGAATTAAGAATGCATTCCCGGATCATCACGTGAAGTCCATTCGCTTGGACAATACCGACGAATTTACCTCAAAGGCATTTGATGATTACTGTATGGCATCAGGAATCAAAGTAGAGCACTCAGTGCCACATGTCCACACTCAGAATGGACTAGCAGAAGTACTGATTAAAAGGATCAAATTCATAGCAAAGCCGCTCTTGCAGGGTTGTAATTTACCGAACACGTGTTGGGGCCACGCCATCCTACATGCAGAAGCATTATTGAACTATAGACCGTTAGCATACAACATCCACTTACCAATGCAACTAGTTCAGGGGATCACACCGAAAATTTTCCATTTAAGAAAATTTGGATGCATGGTGTATGTACCGATACCACCACCACAATGACGACTATGGGCCCTCTCCGGAGGCGGGGATATCGTTGGTTATGAGGCGGTGTCCATAATCAAGTATTTAGAACCCTCGACCGATAATTTGCATACCGCTCGTTTATTGATTGCATCTTTGACGAGGATAATTTCCGTCATTAGGGAGATAAAGAACCCTTCTGAGAAGAATGCCGTGAAATCATCTGGCAAGCCACCGGCATTCCCGCACATGATCCCCGTACTAAAGAAGCAAACGAAGAGGTTCAGAAGATCCTCGATTTATAGAAAATTAGCAAAGAAACTGTCCAATCATTTTTGTGATTTGAAGGTGTGATCAAGTCACATTACACCTAGTAATGCACCAGAGAGGGTTTGAAACACCATAGAAGGTATCCTCATCCTGTTCCGAGGCCTCAGAGAAAAGGACAGGAAATCTGGTTACTCGAATCCCAAGTATCCGGGGACGCCTGGAGAAAAGTGGATAAGAGAGCTTATCACAACCGGTCACGAAAGTGCCCGAAGGAAAAGAAGGGGAGCAGTTGAGACTCGCAACTCGGTAAGCGACACTGCTAGCGAGGCGCTCCCATTTGAATATCTGGGTAATAGAAGAAGAAGCCGAAGAAATACGTAATGCGCACATCGGCAACAATAAGCTAAAGGAACTTGCTCCCGTGATGAGAAATAGCGGTGAAAAGCAAGTAAAAATGCACGAAGCACCCTATGACGAAATGGCCATAAACTTTGTAGAATCAGGGGAAATGATGAATAGAGCAATAGCTAATGTCGATATATACTTTGCTAAAATGATTGCCAAGTGAATAGATCCCGATCGGTAGCCGCATCTCTTTTCGAGTATAAGCACCACCAGTTAGGCGGAATAGAAGAAGGTAATCACCATGAACTAATCTCGTTGAACAAAGAGAAGTGTTTGGACCTGTGTGCCTTACACCTCCCATATACGTCTGTGGGCTATAAATGGGTTTTTGTTAAGAAGAAATGAAAATAACGAAGTGGTGCGGTACAAAAGCAAAATTTGGTAGCTCAAGGTTTCACTCAGCGCCCAGGCATTGATTATGAAGAAACCTATTCCCTGGTCATGGGTGGTATAACTTTTAGATATCTCATCTCAATGGCAGTGAATATTACTTTAGAATAAAATTGATGGATGTGGTCACAGCTTATCTTTACGGTAATCTGGACTCCGAATTGTACATGAAAGTACCTGACGGCATGCCAACCCCGAATAAAGAGAAGAAAGAATTATATTGTGTAAAATTGTAGAAATCCTTATATGGATTAAAGCAGTCAGGGAGAATGTGGTATAATCGCTTGAGCGAGTTCTTGAGCAAGAAAGGCTATACGAATAATGAAGATTGTCCATGCGTTTTTATACAACGATCACAAGATGGTTTTTGTATAATTTCGGTTTACGTGGATGATTTGAACATCATTGGCACTAATGATGAAATTAAAGAAGCAAGCTCGTATTTGAAATCTGAATTTGAAATGAAAGATTTGAGTAAAACCAAATTTTGCTTAGGCCTTCAGCTTGAGCATATGCCAGATGGAATACTCGTACACCAAGCCGCCTATGCCCAAAAGGTGTTGGAGAGGTTTAGCTTTGACAAGGCGTACGCATCAAGAAACCCGATGGTCGGAAGGTCATTACAAGCGAGACCAAGACTCAGTCGACCTAGAGAAGAGGGAGGAAGTCTGAGATCGAATTCCCATACTTAAGTGCCACGAAGTGCTCATGTACCTAGCAAGCAAAGACACGGCCCGACATTGTGTTCGTAGTAAACTTATTAGCAAGGTATAGTGTAGAGCCAACGAAAAGGCATTGGAAAGGGTAAAGGACATCTTCCGCTACCTCACGGAACAATCGATCTTGGACTATTTTATAGAAGGAACCAAGATATGACTTTGGTGGGATATGCAGATGCGAGTTATCTTCGAGATCCAAGACAAGCAGAAGTCCTGCACGAGGATATGTCTTCTGTGTGGAGGAACCATGATATCATGGAAGTCGTCAAAGCAGACACTTGTGTCAACATCGACTAACCATTCAAAAATCATTGCATTATATGAAGCAGCACGTGAATGTGCAAAGTTTCGAAGAATGACATTCCACATTCTCCAGTCATGTGGATTGCAAATAGAACGAACCCCCACCATCATCTATGAAGATAATGCAGCATGTGTCGCACAAGTACAGACTGGATATGTGAAGAGCAACCTCACTAAGCATATAAACCCCAAGTATTTTTATGCATATGGGATGCATAAGATGAATGAAACCAATATTCAGCACACTAAATCGTGCGAAAACCTCACAGATTTATTCACTAAGTCCCTACTTGCATCTATCTTTGAAAGATGCATTAAAGGCATAGGAATGACGAGACTTAGAGAAGTGCAGAATTCAGGGGGAGAAACTTCACATATTTTAAATTAAATCTTGAACCAGAAGTTCAAGTACCCAACTATTACATTGAAATAATAAAGCAATATTGGGTGGATTTGTACTCTTTTTCCCTTAAGTGAGTTTTCAAGGAAGTTTCTCATATAAGGTTTTTAACGAGGCATATCCGTGCACACAGCGAGCGTATGCTATGCACTCTTTCTCCAAGAATTTTTCCCACTGGGTTTTATGGAGTTTTGATGAGGCATATGCATTACGCGGCAAGGTCCAAGGGGAAGTATTAGGAAACCTATTCGGTTACGGGCTGGCCAAGCCGTATCCGGATAGCTCTATTCGTGGACCTGCTAAACTCTATGAACCAGCACTATAAATAAGGAGGGATCCGTCCATTGTAAACACACCTGAAAGCAATAAAGAATCTGTTCTCTCCCTACATATGTGTTTCATCTACTTGTACATCTGTCGATCTTGTTCTCCGTCTACGTCTTGCGTGCGAATTAGCAACCTCGGACTACACCCGGTAGCGTGGTTGCTCAACAAAAGTCTCCCAACAAATTCTTCAACTGGCGGTGGAGGCGTTATTGAGGATGATCACAAATTCTGTGAGTTGAGGCCGATAGGGGATGAAGGATTAGCTTATGGGACTTTTCTTCAAGCCCCGATAGATGCAAGACCAAGGCGAAGACAAATGGGTCAGTACGGAGGTGGAGCCTATTTCTAGGGTGGTCGTGGGAGAGGTAGTCATTGAGGGAGTAGTCTCAATTACTCTTATGATGAAAAGCATGAGGAACCTGAGGTTAATTACTTCCCCCCTGAAGATTGGTAAGAAAGAAGTGTTGAATGACCCAATGGAAGAAGATAAGAGGGAGACCAGAAGCTCATACAAGAAGGGGTTGATTTTGGGTGTGATGGAGCCAGGCTCAGGACAGAGCTCGGAGGACAGTTGGTCTAGCAAGAAGCAGAGAATGGATGGCGATAGGGCGGCGGCTACGAGGCAACCCTGCTTGAGCTAATGAATATCCTTAGTTGGAACTGTCGCAGTTCGGGGTCGGAAGCGACAGTTGGTGACCTTAGAGACTTTGATCAGTCCCGTCGCCCCGTCGGCCCCAATCGCTTGAAGAAAAGTCTCCCAAGTGATCCGGCGGCGGGGGCAGTTGAATGTCGTTGACCATCTTCAACAATTGAGGCTGACGATGGCGGGAGAGGAACCTGTAACATTCAATGAAGATGATGAGGAGAAAATTCTTCATAGCCTGTGGGCACTTATTGGGAAGGTTCTGGGACAAAAGTGCTAGCTACTAGGGTTATTCTTAATGCACTTAAAGATCTTTGGATGATTCCTCGAGGACTACAAGCTAAGATGCTCGATGATAATACTTCTCTTGTTTATCCTTCCATCTGGAGAAGAGCTAGAGCGTGTTATGAGTGGGGGTCCATGGGCAGTAAACTTGAGGGCAATTCTGTTCTTAAAATTTGATAAGAACAAGCATCCAGAGATGGCTTTTGACAAATTAGCTTTTTGGGTGAGTCTCTATGATCTACCCTATAAGTGGTTGACATGGAAATGTGTGAAGCAACTTGGTGAGAAGATGGGAGTGCTACTGGATATTGATGTGGATGAGGATGGTGTGGGATGGGCTGACTACCTTCCGTTTAGAGTATCTATTGATATCACCAAGCCGTTGAGGAGGTGGTTTACTGTTAACAATGGAGTACAAGGGGAAAAACAATGTAGGGCAAAGTATGAGCATTTGCCTTCCTTTTGTTTCGCTTGTGGTATTATTGGGCATGATCACAAATTCTGTGAGTTGAGGCCGATAGGGGATGAAGGATTAGCTTATGGGACTTTTCTTCAAGCCCCGATAGATGCAAGACCAAGGCGAAGACAAATGGGTCAGTACGGAGGTGGAGCCTATTTCTAGGGTGGTCGTGGGAGAGGTAGTCATTGAGGGAGTAGTCTCAATTACTCTTATGATGAAAAGCATGAGGAACCTGAGGTTAATTACTTCCCCCCTGAAGATTGGTAAGAAAGAAGTGTTGAATGACCCAATGGAAGAAGATAAGAGGGAGACCAGAAGCTCATACAAGAAGGGGTTGATTTTGGGTGTGATGGAGCCAGGCTCAGGACAGAGCTCGGAGGACAGTTGGTCTAGCAAGAAGCAGAGAATGGATGGCGATAGGGCGGCGGCTACGAGGCAACCCTGCTTGAGCTAATGAATATCCTTAGTTGGAACTGTCGCAGTTCGGGGTCGGAAGCGACAGTTGGTGACCTTAGAGACTTTGATCAGTCCCGTCGCCCCGTCGGCCCCAATTGGTGTTTCTTTGTGAGAGAAAATCAAGCTCTGAGATAATTAGGCCCTGTTCTATTGGGCTCATGAGCTGTGACTTATCTGACTTATCTTGAACTTCGAGAATTTCTCGAGGCGGCCTCGAGAGTCGGATGGCCTTAAAATTTAGGATTTATAGAGCTTTTAGACTCGCCTACGAGATAAAAATAAAACGGATTCAAAAAGTAATAAAAAAAGTCAGATGAGTCAATATTAGTCAGATAAGTCACGAAATTTTCTGACTTATCTGACTAATATTGACTCATCTGACTTTTTTTATTACTTTTTGAATCCGTTTTATTTTTATCTCGTAGGCGAGTCTAAAAGCTCTCTAAATCCTAAATTTCAAGGTCATCCGACTCTCGAGGCCACCTCGGGAAATTCTCGAAGTTCGAGATAAGTCAGATAAGTCACATCTCATGAGCCCAATAGAACAGGGCCTTAATTGAAAAGCTAGGAGTTTCGGCCTTGGAGGTAGCTTGGCGGTGGATTGTAGAGGGAGAAGTGAGGGCTTGCTTTATTGTGGAGAGAGGAAGTGGAATTTACACTCTGGTCATGTGACGAATATCATATGGATGGGTTAGTTCAGATTGTTGATACTGAGGTATCTTGGCGCTTTACAGGTATTTATGGTGAACCTAATCCAAGTAGGAGGTTCAAAACCTGGGAAATGGTTAATGCTTTGGCAAAAAAGGCAGATGTCCCGTGGTTAATTTGTGGTGAGTGGAATGAGTGCATGGAGCAAAAGGAACATTTTAGCCTTACAAGGCAGTCTGAAATACAAATGGAGCAGATGAGAGTGTGCTTATCGAGCTGTCGGTTGTTTGATATCGGGTATGTGGGTTATCCCTATACTTACAATAACAATCAGAAAGCAGAGAGGAACGTGCAAGTGCGCTTAGATAGGGCTTGTATTCATCTGGTCTTTCTATTATTGTACCCAGAGGTGGAGCTTTTGCATGTCTGGTCTGGAAGTTCAGACCATAATATGCTCCATATTCAGCTGATAAAAGAGCAGGAGAAAGGGAGAGGCTATAGTAAATAATTTCAATTCAAAGTCATGTGGCTAAAAGATGATCATTTTCAACCGTTCATGGAGGAAGCCTGGTCTGAATGTAAGAAGCAATACGTGGATGTTTCTCTGATTGAGAAATCAAAGGTATTATCGGGTAAATGGAAGCATGGAGCTCCACTGTTTTTGGATCAGTACGGCCAAATATAAGAAAAATTAGAGATTGGATAGATCGGATGATTACGCAGGGTTTGGATCCGTGTGATCCTAGAATTTTGCAAATGAAGGATACCCTGTTGGGATGGTACAGAAAGGAGGAGGTGATGTGGTGGCAGCGCTCAAGGCGGTTGTGGCTGAAAGAAGGGGACAAAAACATGAAATTTTTCCATGAAAGAACTTTGAGCAGAAGGAGAAAAAATAAAATTAAAAGATTGTTGCGAGAGGATGGCAGTTGGGCTGTAGAGGACGAAGATAAGAAGTTATGGGCAACATTTTTCTATAAAAAGCTCTTTGAAACAGGGGGTACTCTGGGCACTCAAGAGTTGTTGAATATGATTCGGCCAAAGGTTTCGGTTGAGATGAATGAAATGTTGTGTGCGCAGATTACTGATGATGAAATTTGGAAGGCTCTCTTTGAGATGAGTCCTTTAAAAGCTCCGGGACCTGACGGATTGCTGGCACTTTTTTCCAAAGAAACTGGGATATTTTGAGTTCGGAGTTTCTTGGTGGGCGAAATTGATGGAGATCAAAAAATAAATAAAACTACCTTGGTGTCGACCCGAAGGTTCAGCAGACGGAAGAGCTAAGTAAATTTCGGCCAATCCCTTTAGCAATGTGTTGTATAAGATGGGCTCAAAAGCTTGAGTGAATCGCCAAAAAATTATCTTAAATGATATTGTCCCTTGAACAAAGTGCATTTATACCAGGCAGACTGATTACAGATAATGTGCTGATCTGATCGCTTTTGAATGTTTACATGCCATCAAATCAAGGAAGAATAGAAAAGCTCCATGCTGTGCTATCAAATTGGATACGATGAAAGCCTATGATCGTGTAGATGCAGAAGTTGGGTTTTCAAGAGACTTGGGTGGACATAATCATGAGATGCGTTAAAACGGCAGGTTTTTTGGTTAAAATTAATGGCCAACTATCTACAAGTTTTTTACCTTCTTGAGGTATTCGCCGAGGAGATCTTATTTCTCCATACTTGTTTGTACTTTGCGCAGAAGGGCTCTTGTTAGAAAGAAGGAAGAGGAGAAAATGTTAAAGGGTATCAAATTTGGTAGAGGTGGTGTCTCTGCCAATCATCTATTGTTTGCAGATGATTCCATCATTTTCTTGGAAGCTACACAGGAGGGCCTAATGGTGTTGGACAATATCTTGGAGAAGTGTGCAAGGGTTAGGATAAAAGATAAACAAACAAAAATCTTGTTTATTTTGCGGCTAGGAATAGTTTGAAAAAAAAAATTTTTTAACCTTTTTTTAATCAATAATTTAATATTAACCCGCGGGAAAAAATATTTTTATTTCTAACCCTTTTGACCGCGCCAACCCCACTGGCACGGCAAATAGCCTTCTTGGCCAAGACAAAGCATGGCGGCGAGGTGTCCTGTTGGCGTCGGTCTTAGGCCACCACGCCGTGGCGACTTTAGGCCCACCTTGTTGCACGGGCAAGCCGGCGCATGCAAGCAGCGATCGCCCGTGGGGAGGGGCTTAGCAGGGCTCGTCTGTGAGCCCACCTTGCCACGCCATGCCGCTTTGGCAAGCGATGGTGATCAAAGCTACACAGAGCTCCTCAGCACTCGGCCATTCTTCATTTTCTTCCATCTCACTTCATCTCTAATCACTCTTCTTCTCCTCTATTGCCAAATATTTTGAGCCTTAGATCCGGAAGATTATTTTGGGGAAAGGCTGCATTTCATCATGGCAGGTGACCCTCTCTCCTTTGGTGTATTTTAGTTGCATTTTTTTTTATAATTTTCAATTGATTTAGGGTTAGGGTTAAGGTTAGGGTTCTAGTTAAACTTAGCGTGGAGATGTATGGATTGCGTAGTGGCTTTGTCTCAATTGATAATCTTTTTAAGATGTATAGATAGTGTAGTGATTTTTTTTCATAATATTTCATTAATATTATAATTGATTTATGGTTAGGGTTAAGATAGGATTCTAGTGAAACTTAGCGTGAAGATGTATGGATTGCGTAGTTGTTTTGTCTTCACTGATGATCTCGTGAAAATGCCTAGATTGTGTAGTGATTTTTTTAATAATATTTCATATAGTAGTAATGTTAAGCCTAAGATGTATGTTCATGCGGTGTACGTTTTGAAAAATTAATTTATTTTCTCGCCATTGTGCACTATATTGTAGGAAACGATAGTGGGGACGTGAAACCATTCCTCAAATATGAGAATTACCCTAGGGGTAGAATGCTCGATTCGGGCCTCACTGCTTCCGGTTCCACTTTGTGAGCACGGCCTTCATCATGGAGGTTCAGCGATCGAGGACTATGATCTCGCGGTAGAGCCTTCTACACTTGTGGTGTGAAGAATGAAGACATTGGCGGGTGCTCTATTCGGCGGTGTTGTTTTTCGAGTGGATTGATGGACTGAAATGTTTGATCCGAGGATCCCATTGTTTCCATGGCGCCCATGGAAACTAAGCCAATTCAAGTGTTCAGCGATGGGTTCCTCCTCCCCAAATCCACCGGAAATGACAACGGAGGAGAAGGTGGTGGCAAGTGCTAACAGGGTAGTACATCCGCCTCTATGTCATTGCTATGTTCAATCCGTATTAGTACGGCCTAACCGAGGTGGACTTCATCCCTTCTTAGTTGCTTTCAGCGCAATGATCGGGTAAGTGTATGCATGTCTAGCCCATATGTAAGTTAGTCTCATGCATTGAAGTAGTTCGATAACAATGTTATTCTTTGTAGGATGGATGGCCTCTCTGTGATTTCGTGAATACATTTATGGACGCAAGGCTTGTTGGCCATCTAATGAGGAAGTGGAGGCCTTCAACTCTGGCGAGAAGAATTGGCCATGTGAGCAATATCCACCCACTACATGTAAGTGCGGCATCTTAGGCTCGTAGAGGTGTTGTGCCATCGAGACTTGGGTATGGATGGTATTGTGGCAACTCCTATGGTGAATTTTGGGTGCGATTTACTTACATCTGTTTTATTTAAAATTAAAATACCACAGTGTATGTTCACTTGATGATAGTCGTTCCGTAATATTTGTAGGAGGGACGGACGTGTGACCGGGAGACATATAGCGGAAAACAGGACTTGGTGAGATTTCAAATTTGTGTGAACAGGAACAAGCTAGGAGATTAGAGAAGAGGAAAAGAAGATAAGGCATGATTATGGTGTACTCATGCCGTCTGCTGAAAAGACAGAAGAAGGTTTTCGATGACATGATCGAGGGTGCGTGGGGTACCGCCACGTGGCTACTTCACCGAGTTAGAAACTTTGGATTCGGAGGAGGCGTGGGGAGGTACCAACTGGTGTTGATCCAAGAGAGGTCGACAAGAAATACAAATCTGGTGCAGAGGCGATGGAGAAGGAACGAGAGCTTGAGGAGAGAAGGAAGAAGATGGCAGAAGGTTCACTCATTGACCTCGCAGCCAACTACCCGCATAATTCATGGAAGGCTCATTTGCAAACTCTGCGGCGCAACAAGGCGAGGAGGATGGTGGAGATGGAGACCATGAGGGTCTTGTTAAGTAACTTGCCTACTATCGTGCCGGATGACGAGGAGGACCCCGAGGAGTGAGACCGTGTTTGTCGAAGTTCGTGATGTAACTTAGTTGAATGTACCTTGTGCTACTTAGGACTTCGAAGCTGACAAGTGATAGTAGCTATAGCGATCGACGATTACATCGGTATTCGGTGAGGATTGATAGAATGGTTTTACGCACTTATAATGGACTTGTCTTATTTTTATCTAATGCAATTTAGAAAATACAATGAACGTAAAATCTTAATTCATTTCAATATATTTGTGTACGTACATAGTTAGATTTTTTAAAATAATACCAATTTGAAAAATCACATTTTTTTAAAGTAAAAGCTCTCATCTCCATCCTCCTCCTTGCTTCTCTTCCTCCCCCTTATGGCACCACCATCCTCATCTCCATGAGCCAATCTCCATGAGCCAATTTCTCCATTTTCCTTTCCTGATTTTAGGGAACTTACTTTGTAGCACCTTGACCCAAATGTGCTTAGAGACAGTTTACACATGTGTATCACCTCTCTTAGGTTTTCGTTCTTGCTCCGCCTAAAAGAATTTCTCCTCCAATACTATGTTCTGGGCTATTAGGGGTTATAAGATAATGAAACTCTAGGTAAATTGGTAAGGTGGTACTAAACAACAGAGTCTTAAAATCTCCTCCCTGATGGGCCAATGTCCTCGGTGGAGAAAAGACTAGGAAACTCTGCTCGATAGACAACCCCACGTGTTAATGTACCACAAACACGATCCGTGCAGCGAGGATTGATATTCTGATACCATTTATATCACTCGGGCCCAAATACGCTTAATTATAGCCGACTCACCTTAAAGGCGACCCACACATGCATAGCACCTCTATTAGGTTTTTGTTCTCCCTTTGTCAAAAGGGTTAGCTTGAAAGTGCTATATTTTGTGCTATCTCCTTTTCCATGTTGCCCCCTATCCTCCAATTCTGTCAATGTCGACGGCTCGACGCCACCCTATCTCTCCCCTACCCCTATGTTCGCGAACGTTGTGGTGCGACGTGCAGCTCCTCCAAGTGCAGTGAAGGCACGGATCCTCCTCCTCACGTGATCATGAGCAGCAAGTGAACTTGTGCGGTGGTAGGGCGATGAACATCTAGTCCCTGGATCCTCCCTACTGACCGCCATTCCCTCCGGCGCGGCAAGCCCAAGCTCCCGGCGAGGTGTCGATCATGGCTGACCGCGGACCTCATGGATCGCTTGCCATTGGCATGGGAGCCCAGCTTTACCGCGCCATTCCCTCCGGCGTGGCAAGCCCAAGCTCCCGCGCCCAGATGTCCGGTCCACGCGTGGGCCGCGGAACCTACTGGATCGCGATTTAGTTTCAAGTGCTCTGCAGGCTCCTCTTCACCCACAACTCTCTGCACGGCTTGTACGAGAGTTGCTAACGAGGTGCCCGCAGGAGAAATATCAATGACCACCTCCCAACAACTAACATTGCAATTCTTCACAACTTCCTTATAGTTATTCCAATCCGACTCCGATGAAATCTTCATCATCACGTAGTGAGCCCTAGCCTTCCCACAATCGAATCTGCCTTGCAAAATCAATTCACCTTCCCCAAAACCACACCTCTTCACAGACCGACATCGTGAAACTAAATCATCATAACTTGGGGTCCTATCAAATAACACTACCTCTTCCTTCATATTCTCAAACTCCCCGTTTTCCCTAACGGTTCCACCATGAAACAATTGGACTAAACGATCCATCTACAAAATTGCATATAACAAATTAAAGTGGTTTAGCCCTAACATGCATAGCAACAATATATATAAATTTTTCTTTCGATTTGCCCTAATATATTCGTTACATACTAACAACCCATATGAATTTCTTACATTTGTCCCTGGTTTACATTTTCACACCTCACAACTACATATATTACTCCATCTATTAACCTTAACTATTATATGCACTATCTACCAAATAAAACTTTAGGTACCAACAATAAAAAACATAGCTTTCAAATATCAACCTAACATATTTTCACCAAACTATATACTAGATATTATATGGATCAACATCTTATTTTGACACCAAATATGGATTATCAACCAAAAAAACTAACTAAATACATTTACATATCTACACCTATATTTGGGGTCCAAATCAATACATGCAACAAATTCTACACGTCAATACTACGGACAGAACGTCCAATAAGCACCCCACCGACACTCAGATCGAACTAAAAACCTAAAATCAAACCTAAATCCACATTTCTATTTCAAAACCTAATTTGAAATAACTATGAAACGAGCTCATTCAAATGCGAAATAACGCAAGTAAAGGGGCATTACCTTCCTAGGAGGTGGAGATTCCTTCCCAAACCACAAATCTGGGTCGGCGGCGGCATGGCGGCGCCAAGAAGAGGCAAGCAAGACGGAGGGGAAGAAAAGAGAGCAATCGCTCTCGCGAGGTCACATGGGCAATTATGTCTATCTTGTCGCGCCAGAGGGCTGGCGCAGAAGAAGACTTGCCCCGATTTGGATCGGATATCGACCCATCGCGTGTTAAAGCGGCATGGCGCGGCAAGGTGGGCCCGCAGACGAGCGGGCAAGCCCCTGGTCCCACGGGCGATCTTCTTGCGCCACATGCGCCGGCGGCAGGCAAAGGGGGCCACAATGCCACGGCATGCGGCTGCCCAAGACGGACACCGCGTGGCACCTGGCCAGGCCGCTTACTGGGGCAAGAAGATGGCTATTTGCCACGCCAGTGGGGTTGGCGCGGTCAAAAGGGTTAGAAATAAAAATATTTTTTCCCACTGGTTAATATTAAATTATTGATTAAAAAAAGATTAATTTTTTTTTTGAATAGTTTAGATGCTACAGAATGAGACATATCTAGGCTTGCCGGCTGTGGTAGGGTCTAGAAGACAAGGGTGCTTTAAACCTTTGTTGGAGAAAGTGAAGAAGAGGTTGAGCGGTTGGAATGAAAATTTTTTTATCAAAAGCCGGTAAGGATAAAGGAGGTGTAAATCAAATCGGTCGTTCAAGCGCTTCCTACCTACTATATGAGCTGTGTTCAGATTACCTGTGCATCTTTGTAAACAAATTGAAAGTGCTGCTGCAAATTTTTTGGTGGTGCTCAGGAGATAAGGGTAAAATTCAATGGACAGCTTGGGACATTCTGAAAAGGTCAGAGGAGGAGGAAGAGGGGCTGGATTTTAGGTACTTGCTGGCTTTTAATCAAGCTATGTTGGCTAAACAATCTTGGAGGCTGTTAATTTATCCAGATTCTTTATGCGCTCGGGTTCTTCAAGCTAGATATTACCCTACTGGTGATGTGACTTCTGCTGTAGCACCGGTTCAGGCTTCTAATACATGGAAAAATGTCCTTTTTAGTGCCGAGTTGCTTAAAAAAGGACTTTTATGGAGAACGGTAATGGGGAGAAGGTGAATGTCTGGAAGGATCAATGGATTCCAAGAGAAGAGGTGTTCAAACCTATTAATAGGTGCTCTGGATGGAAGGTGTCAGATTTTATTGATCATGCTACTATGCAATGGGATGAGATGTTATTAAATAGTTATTTTGTTCCTAGTGATGTACAAGATATTGTCCAGATAGCCCTACCTCCAGCATCTATGCTAGATTTTCAAGCATGGTTTTATGATAAGTCTGGACAGTATACTGTAAGGTCTAGCTATGCTCTGAATTATAAATTGAGGAGGGAAATACAGCAGCAAACCAATGTGGATGGAACTACTTCATCTTATAAATATAGGGTGTGTTTAGTTGTCTTCTCCACCCGGCCAACCCTGCTCGTGGCAGCCAAGCTCGGTGGAGCCCGGACGAGCTCGTGCAGGGCGCCGTGTTTGGTTGCCCTGCACAAGCTAAGCCAGGCCACCCTGAGCGGGCCTTTGGTTGCCAAGCTCCGCCAAGCTTGCAGTCAAGCTACACCAAGCTCGCCGCTGTTGGTCAAGCTTCACCGAGCTCGTTGCCGCCGGATTCGGCCTCCTCGAGCCGTGCCGCCACCGGATCGGGGCTCCCCCTAACTCGCCACCGTCGGATCTGGCCTCCTTGAGCCGCGCCACCGCCGGATCCAGGCTCCCTCGAGCTCACCGCCGCTGGATCCGGCCTCCTCGAGCCGCGTTGCCATCGGATCCGGCCTCCTCAAGCCGCGCTGCCGCCGGATCGGGCTCCCAGGCTCGCCGCCGGATCCGCCTCCTTGAGCCACGTCGCCGCCGGATCCGGGCTCCCTCGAGCTCGCCGCCGCGGGATTCGGCCTCCCCCGAGCTCGCTGCCGTCGAATCCCGTACCACCTAGCCGCCCGCGCCGCCACCTCGACGCTTGTCCATTTTGCATGCACCGGGCTTGGCTCTAGAGAAACGACCATCCCGAGCATTCCTGTGGAGCTAGGCTCGCACAGTACTTTTGCATGCACCGGGCCTGGCTTTGCAAGGCATGTAGCCATCCAAACACATTGTAGGTTGGCTCTAGTGGGATAGGCCAGCCTTAGGCAGTCAACCAAACACACCCATAATGAGGGTTGGAAGAAGATATGGAAGACAAGCATACCTCCACGATTGTAACATCTGCTATGGAGAATATGTAAACATAATTTGCCGACAGGAAAAAACTTGATTGTCCCTAAAATATCCATGTGCCGAAACTTGCATATCCTGTGGAAAGACAGAGAGTGGAGTTAGATATACCTTTCCATGAATGAATGCTGCAGAAGGTGGTCTCCTTGCCGCAAGAGGAGTTACTGACTTTGGGGTGTTATGAGCTTCGGCAAAGGAGGAACATAATTCTGTTTCAAAGGCAATGTACTGACACCATAGATGATACGAGGGATGTCCGACCTTCACGGCGTAGAATCGAAGATACTCGCGAAACCTGACGAATCTTGTGCAGCCAACCATTGCAAGCGCAACAACCTGCAGCGCCGAGTTCGCCCAACCTCACGTTATCCACTCGACCAAGTCAAGCGGATTACAATCCTCGCTGCAATCACAAAGAGCTTGCAAGATCAGTGGGAAGAAATGCACAATTTCAAGTTTATTTCAGCCGGTGGCTTGAAATCTCAAGAACATGCATATAGCAGATCTGTTTTTAGTTTCAAATGGTCTAAGTCTCACAAGGAGGGGGGCTTCCTAAATATATGAGGGAAGTGGAGAGGAAGCCCAAAAGTGTGCTGCACAAGCCCCAGGTTGTAGCACAAAGATCAAGGACCCAACATAATGGTGGCGCAGGACCTAATGCATAGAAAAGTAATTTCTGGATAGTTTCTGGACGCCAAAAGTTTTTGACGATATCTCCGCGCTCAGAAGGAATTTGAGGGTGAGGTTGGATCCGTTGAAAAGCTGAGCTTATTATCTTTCCAGGCTGTGGTCGAACACCTCAAACGGACTCTATTTGCATCCGCTATGAGCTTTTTTCTCCAGACTGGTCATTGGAGGCCGAACTGAGCTCTTCTGTATTCACATCTTGCATGTTGACTTATCCATGCTTCTCTTGGTCTTCTCTAAGGTGTTCACACCTTCTCACATTGTCTTCATACCTGGGAATAATCAAAATACTTGAATTAGATAGCAGCTGACTGTCACAAGTAATATGATTCTTACTAAGGAGCAAGTTCACCTGCTGATTGATTTTTTTTAGCTCGGGCACGTGTTATTGGTCCTTGGAAATGATTTGGAGTCTCTTGAACAACAGTAGGGGAAGTGGATGGTGATGGTGTTACGTTGCCCGTATCATCCTTCCCCTCTTGAAAAGGAGTCGTCCTCGACTCTGTTTCTTCTGGTCCGAAGAATGTCGATAAATCAGCAACATTGAAGGTTGTACTCACATTGTAATCATCTCCGGGAAGCTCGATCTTATATGCATTGTCATTGATCTTCTCAAGCACTTTGAATGGACCATCAGCTCGAGGCATCAACTTAGACTTGCGCTTATCAGGAAAGCGCTCTTTGCATAGATGTACCCAAACCAGATCACCCGGTTCAAACAGCATCTTCTTCCTTGTTTTGTTCGCCCTTTCAGTGAAGTACCGTGCCTTCTTCTCTATCTCTTCCTTGGTTTTCGCATGAATAGCTTTCACGAACTGAGCACGCTTTGTAGCCTCCATATTAGTCCTCTCTTGAAGTGGAAGTGGCAGCAAGTCAAGTGGCGTGATTGGTTTAAAACCATACACCACCTCAAATGGGCACAATTGTGTTGTTGAGTGAACTGCCCTGTTGTAGGCAAATTCAACATGTGGAAGGCAGTCCTCCTACTCCTTCAGGTTTTTCTTGATCATCGTACGTAGCAACATGGAGAGTATGCGGTTCACCACCTCCGTTTGTCCATCTGTTTGTGGGTGACAAGTTGTAGAGAATAACAACTTTGTCCCAAGCTTGGCCCACAATATCTTCAAGAAATAGCTTATGAACTTGGCATCACGATCTGAAACAATGGTCCTTGGCATCCCATACAGTCTCACAATTTCCCTGAAAAATAAGTCAGCTACATGCGACGCATTATCGCTCTTATGGCAGGGAATGAAGTGTGTCATTTTAGAGAACCTATCCACAGCCACAAATACAGAATCCCGCCCCCTCTTAGTCCTAGGCAATCCTAAAATAAAATCCATGCTAATATCCTCCCAAGGTGCATTAGGAATAGGAAGTGGAGTATATAAACCATGTGGATTAAGTTTAGACTTTGCTTTATGGCATGTGACACATCGCTGCACAAACCTCTCAACATCTCTTCTCATTTTTGGCCAATAAAAGTGATCAGACAGCATGGCCAAAGTCTTTTCTCTTTCAAAATGTCCTATTAAGCCACCTGCATGTGATTCTTGCAATAATAGCAAACGAACGGACGAATCTGGAACACATAGCTTGTTAGCACGAAACAAGAATCCATCAAAACACATGGAACTTTTCCCAGCCTTTTCCATCTTTGCATTTAGAGTATGGTTCAGCAAATTCATTATTTGAAGCATATAACTCTTTCAAACCCTCCAAACTAGGGACCTTGATTTCAAGTTGTGTTAAGAGCACTCTTTCGAGACAAAGCATCAGTAACAACATTCTCTTTACCCTTCTTGTATTTCACAATATATGAAAAAGATTCAATAAATTCTACCCATTTGGCATGCCTACGGTTCAGTTTAGCTTGCCCTTTCAAATATTTCAAAGCTTCATGATCAGAATGTATAATGAATTCTTTAAGCCAAAGATAGTGTTGCCAAGTTTCTAAAACACGAACCAAAGCATACAACTCCTTATCATACACAGGGTAATTCAATTGTGCACCACCAAGTTTCTCACTAAAGTATGCTACTGGTTTGCTCTCTTGCATCAAAACACCACCAATACCTATTCCACTAGCATCACACTCAATTTCAAAAGTTTTAGTGAAATCAGGTAAAACAAGCAAAGGGCTTCAGTTAAGCGCTTCTTTAATTCAGCAAAAGCTTTTTCTTCTGTAACACCCCAAACAAACTCACTTCCTTTCTTTGTTAGCTCATTCAAAGGGGCAGCAATTGTGCTTAAGTCTTTTACAAATCTACGGTAAAAGCCAGCAAGACCGTGAAAACTTCTAACTTGACTAACATTTGTCGGAGTAGCGCAATTTTTAATTGATTCAACTTTTGATTCGTCCACTTCTACCCCATTTCCAGAAACAACAAAGCCCAAGAACACAACTCTATCTTGGCAAAAGTGCATTTCTCTAGGTTTGCAAACAGTTTTTCAGCTCTAAGCACTTCTAGCACTTGTCTAATGTGATCGGTGTGTTCTTCCATTGTGCGGCTGTAAATTAAGATGTCATCAAAATACACCACAACAAATTTACCAATGAAAACTCTCAAAACATGGTTCATTAATCTCATTAATGTACTAGGTGCATTAGTTAAACCAAAATACATTACTAACCATTCATACAATCCAAATTTTGTTTTAAAGGCTGTTTTCCACTCATCCCCTTCTTTCATCCTTATTTGATAGTACCCACTACGCAAATCAATTTTAGAGAAAATAACAGCACCACTCAATTCATCTAGCATGTCATCCAACCTAGGAATAGAATGGCGATATTTAACAGTGATGTTGCTAATTGCTCTACAATCTACACACATGCGCCATGTACCATCTTTCTTAGGGACTAAAATCACAGGGACAGCACAAGGACTTCGACTCTCACGTACATACCCTTTCTCAAGAAGAGCTTGCACTTCTCACTGAATTTCCTTTGTTTCTTCGGGATTGGTTCGATACAGTGGGCGGTTTGGAAGTGAAGCTCCTGGTATGAGGTCAATTTGATGTTCAATGCCACGGGTTGGAGGTAGTCCCGCAGGTATCTCCTCCGGAAAGACATCTTCAAAGTCCTAGAAAACACTTGATACAGCACTTGGAAGAAAGGTTATGTCGTTAGTAGAAAGTAGCACATCTTTGTACAAGAGTACAAAATGTGCTAAATAGGGATTCGCATGCACCTCTCTTATTTCAGATTTTGTGGCTAACATTACTAGCTTGTTTCCCTCCTCGTTTCCTTTCCCACTCCTATTTGGCTTGTGGCTCACTCACCAAATTGGGTTTCTCACTTGTAATCCTTCTCTCCTGTTGTTTGACACTCTCAATGTTTACCTCATTCTTTTGCATTGTATCAGTAAGAATTTGAGTGGGAGTCATTGGTCTAAGAACAATTTCTTTGTTGTTCCATTTGAATGAATATTGATTAGTGAGACCATTGTGATGACTTGCACGATCAAATTGCCATGGTCGACCGAGTAGCAAGTGGCATACCGTCATTGGGACCACATCACACTCAACGGTATCACTATACTCACCAATTTTGAAGGGAACCTTCACCATGTGTTGAATTTTCACTTCTCCACCATCATTCAACCATTGCACATGATATGGATGCGGGTGTCGCAGCTACTTGAACTCAAGCTTTTCACACATTTCTTTACTAGCCAAATTGTGACAACTTCCACCATCAATTATTACCTTGCACACACGACCATTTACCTTTGCCTTGGTGTGAAAAAGATTGCAACACTGTTCATGATCTTCTTTTTGTTGTACACTCAAAACTTTCTTGGTAACAATGAGAGATTGACCGGCCTCAAAGTCGCAATAAGTTATCTCATTCTGCACATCTTCCAAATCAGTGATTGGAGTATCTTCTTCTTCACTTGCAGATTTATATTCTCCTCCCTCTGTGATAAGCATGGTGCGGTTGTTTGGACAATCTTTTGCAATATAACCACGTCCCAAACACTTGAAGCATTGAATTGCACTACTCTTTGCTGTTGAACCCACAGAAGAAGTAGTACTAGACCTTGCTTAGCATTTGGAGTAGTTGGCTCTTTTCCACTTCGACCTACTGTAGGTGTTGAACGAGGAGCAAATGAAGTGCTCTTTGTTATCTTGGAGTCTTGCTGCACTTGCCTCTTAGCCTTGGTTGCTTGATGCACTAACTCCACCACATTGCTATAAGGCTGAAATTCAGTGATGCGCTTGATAGGATAATTCAATCCAGCGAGGAAACGTGCCATGGTTTGCTCTTCATGCTCATACACGTTGGCACGGATCATGGCCATCTCCATATCTTTATAGTACTCATCAACCGTTCGATTTTCTTACTTTAATACCTGCAGTTTATCAAAAAGATCACGCTTATAATATCGAGGGACAAACCTTGCTCTCATCTCCACCTTCATCTCAGCCCATGATGCAACAGGATTCTCGCCATGTTCTATTCTCTGGCTTTGAATTTGTTCCCACCAAACCAGCGCATAATCATCAAATTCAAGCGATGCCATGGCAAGCTTCTTTTCTTCGGTGTAGTTGTGCAGGCGGAAGATCTTGTCAACTTTCAGCTCCCAAGTAAGGTAATCCTCTGGATTATTGGAACCTGCAAACTTAGGCATAAAAAACTTTAGTTTGCCATACCTTTGCTCCTCAGGACGGTCATTGTCCTTGCGGTCATTGCGTTGATTTCTTTCATTGCGTGGCTGCAAATTGAGGCGAAATGGTTCATGTGCAGCACCCCCACGACCCATACCATTTCCCCTTCCTAGACCACGATCATCACCACCTCTAGCTGGTCCAACGGGTGGATGAATTGCATTAGCAGCACGAGCCCTTCGTGCAGCAGCTTCCTCATCGGTCTCATCAAGTGGAGCGCCATCTTGAGCTTGTGGTCGTAGTTGTCGTACAATATCGTTAACTATGTTGGTGTGAAGTACGACAAGTTGCTGATTCACATCAATTTAGAGATCTTGGATAGAGTTATTTAGGGCCTGTTTGGTTAATGACTAAGTTTGCCTAACCTAACTTTAGTAGTTTACCACACATGTGGCGTGACTATCTCAGCTATTGTTAGGAGATGTTTGGTTTCTAGCCACAACTAACATTAGGCTACTCAAAAAGTTGCGGCACATGTTTGGTTGCCTAGAGAAAAAATTGACTAAGTTAGGGGAGACATTTCATCAAGCATATGCAATGCATCAATCATGGAGCATGGAGCAACAAAAAATCATCCAGCTCTTCTTTACCTCCCGATTCGAGCTCGACGATGAGCCTCGCGGGATGCCAAGGTCACGCTCCCCCAATCCCGATTCCTCCTCGACGACGAGCTAGGCGTGGCGACCCGCGAGGGTGCGACCTAGCGCCGCCGCGGCCGCCGTTTGGGCCGTTCCCGAGCTTCGTCGCCGCCGCCGTCTGGCCGTCCTAAATCACGCCGTCGCGGTATCGTCTCGCCGTTCGAAGCTCCGTCGCCGCTTGTTCGCTCGGCCGTCCTCGTCGCGCCGTCGCCGCCGTCGTCTCGCCGTTCGAAGCTCGGCGCGCCGCCGCCGTCTGGGCCGTCCTCGTCGCGCGCGTCGCGGCCGTCGTCTCGGCCGTTCGAAACTCGTCGCCGCCGCCGTCTGGGTCGTCCTCGTCGCGCCATCGCGGCCGTCGTCTCGGCCGTTCCCGAGCTCCGTCACCGCCGCCATCTGGGTCTTCCTCGTCACGCCGTTGCGGCCGTCGTCTTGGCCGTTCCTGAGCTCGACGCGTCGCCGGCCGCCGCGGACACGACGGTTGTGGCGTGGCGTGAAAGTGTGGCGGTGGTTTTCACCGCCTCAGCATAGGCAAAAATTGCTGTGGAGAATGGTAGCTAGCTTGACTAACTTGCTGTGGCACGCCGCGACTTAGCCTTGAACCAAACAACAACCTAAGCACCTGTGGCACGCCTAAGCTTAGTTGTGGCTGGCTTAGGCAAGCAACCAAACGGGCCCTTAGTTCTTCCCTTAGCTGGTCATTTCCTATGCGGAACTCTCGGCGTAATGTGTCCCGCAAGACACAATATTCCGTCCAGGTTACTAGGGCTTCAGGATCACGCCCATCATTCTCCACATTGTCTCCTTGACCTGACATGGTTAGTTATGCAAACAGCAAGAGAAACACAATATGATGGGTGGGAAATTCTCTCAACCTCACATATCCTTAGCAACGATGTTCTTACTCACCCTTTGCTGATTGATGGAGGAGCTCATACTTAAGTGGTGAGGAAACACGAAGTGAGGTTAAGCGAACTCACAGCTAAGATTAAAGTATACAACGGATTATATGTGGAGCTTGGTAGGGAATGTGTATGTTCTACACAATCTGTATTCTTGATGTTGTTTCAATAAGTAAATATCCCACCAAGAACACAATGTCTAGTTGCTGAAAACAAGATTTAAGTGTTGAACACAGCAACTCACAAACAAGGATGATGGAACCAATTGTAATAAAAGGAGTGAGATAGAACAAAATATGATGATAGCACAAACAGCTTAATTGCAATGGTTATGGAAAGACGCTAGCTAGCTGCAATAGATGAAGAAGGGCACAAGATTGCACATCAAGAATGCGTTTCTCACAGCGGTGCAATAGATTTCAGCAACTTTTCTTTACCTTCTTCTCCTTTTCTTTTCTTTGTTTTTTTTTTGCTTTTGCTCTCTTTCTTTTGGATGGTTGTGCTACTGATTTTTTCGCAAAGATTCACAACCTTTCTTTTGATTTCTTGCAACCGTGTGATAAAAACATGTGAGTGCAGCCATATGCAATGGAGTAGCTAGTCTTGATAGGTGCAAAGTTTTCGCAAAGGAAAGATGGGCTATCAAAACAGATTTAAAAATTTTCGCAACTCTGTAGCAGTCAGATTCAAACAGATGTTCGACCCCTTTTTAGGCCGAATCAGAAAAACTTGTCTGTACCAAAGTTGTAGAGAATTTCATAAGCTTTTCAGAAAGCCCAAGAACGCAAAAATCTGAGCTCGTATGTGGAAGTTATTGCCAAAATAGTGGACTATCTAGAAGTGACGCGAAGGAAGATGAACCGTTTCAGCAACAAGAACACGACTCTATGGATAAAAACTTGGCAAAACGCACACGAACAATAGATTGGAGGCTAAGGTTTAATATTTTTGTGAGGCAAGTTTTCAGATTAGGTAAAAAACACAAATCCAAACTAGGTAAATATTTTTGTATGGCTCTTTTTCTAGATATGGCTGAAAAGTAAATCTAGAACTAGGGAATAAAGATCCTACCGTGACAACTGGAGCTCTGATACCAAATGATACGAGGAATGTCCGACCTTCACGGCGTAGGATCGAAGATACTCGCGAAACCTGACGAATCTTGTGCGGCCAACCGTCGCAAGTGCAACAACCTGTAGCACCGAGTTCGCCCAACCTCACGTTGTCCACTCGACCAAGTCAAGCGGATTACAATCCTCGCTGCAATCACAAAGTGCTTGCAAGAACAGCGGGAAGGAATGCACAATCTCAAGTTTATTTCAGCCGGTGGCTTGAAATCTCAAGAACATGCATATAGCAGATCTATTTTTAGTTTCAAATGGTCTAAGTCTCATAAGAAGGGGGGCGTCCTAAATATATGAGGGAAGTGGAGAGGAAGCCCAAAAGTGTGCTGCACAAGCCCCAGGCCACAGCACAAAGATCAAGGACCCAACATAATGGTGGCGCAGCACCCAATGCATAGAAAAGTAATTTCTGGACAGTTTCTGGATGCCAAAAGTTTTGACGATATCTCCGCGCTGAGAAGGAATTTGAGCGTGAGGTTGGATCCGTTGAAAAGCCGAGCTCGTTATCTTTCCAGGCTGTGGTCGAACACCTCAAACGGACTCCATTTGCATCCGCTATGCTCGTTTTTCTCCAGACTGGTCATTGAAGGCCGAATGAGCTCTTCTGCATTCACATCTTGCATGTTGTCTTGTCCATACTTCTCTTGTTTTTCTCTAAGGTGTTCACACCTCCTCACATTGTCTTTAATCCTGAGAATAATCAAAATACTTGAATTAGGTAGCAGCTGACTCTCACAAGTAACATGATTCTTACTAAGGAGCAAATTCACCTGCTGATTGATTTGTTTAGCTCGGGCATGTGTTATTGGTCCTTGGAAATGATTTGGAGTCTCTTAAGCGGATGGTGATGGTGTTACGTTGGCCGTATCAATAGAGATTGCCCGTATCCATAGAGATGACTTATAAAATTGAGAAACTGTGGAAATTATTACTCTGAATACTTAGAAGGCAGTCCGGGAAGGTGCAAGTAAAAGTGTTCAAATTCAGAGGAGGGACCTATCTGTGTGTTGAATCTTGGATGCTGCGTTTATGGCCAACAGTCGTCGTTTAGTCGGGGCGGCAGCTTTGTTCAACTTGTCGCGTGAACTCGTGGCGTTTCAGGTGGTGGACTTCGGTCTTACAAGGGACGCAGAAGAGGCAGAAACAAAAGCTCTAGGTGTGGCAGTGAATCTAGGACAGAGTGTGGGAGCTCAAAATGTTCACTTCAAATCTGACTGCTAATCTTGTCACACGAGTGAGCTCATCTCAACTTGATACGTCGCAGTACACATACCTGACGATGCGATTGCGCTCCAAGCTTCGGCTGTTGCCAGCGTCCTCGGTTCGCCATTGGAGACTGGAAGCAGTAGAGGCGGCACACAAGTTGGCGAAGTGGGGATTATTAGGGCCGGTTTGCTATAGCTCCAGCTCCACCAAAATTGGTGGAGTTGGTGGAACACCTTATTTCTAGTCTAGAAATTTATGGAGCTGGAGTTATGGGTACATTGAAGATATTTGGGTGAGTCATCTTATTTATATTTTAAACTAAAAATATAAATTTAAGTCACTTTATTTTAACATATAAACTTCATATTTGAGGTGGAACTGGGAGCTGAAGCTGTGCCAAACAGAAACTTAGAGATGAAGCAGTTAGATCTCTAGAGTGATGCGAACCCTTGTTTACCACCTGGATGCAAGAAGGTGCTGGAAGTAGAGCCGGCCAATGGGCCGGCCCGGTTCGGCACGGTTTTGGGCCCGGTTCGTTTGGGCCCATTACTATGTGAACCGGGCCAACCGGGGTAACAGGCTAGGATTTAAGCCCAAGTTTGGTTCGCTGATAGAACCGAATGAACCGAGCCGGTCCGGTTCCTATTTGATCCGGTTGGCCCGCTTCTAGGAAAATATTTGAAAGAATTTAGAAAAATTAGGGACATTTAAAAATGGCAACAAAAAATCATGAAAATAATTAAAAATTTGAAAAATAATAGTAAAAAATATTTGAAATGCATCGAAGAGCTTTATTATTACAGATGTAGTACATGACTGCCTTGTTAAAACTCTGCCAAATAAAAACTCAAAATTGAGAAAACCTTGGCAAAGAAAATGGAGTACAACCTGAAGCTCTAAAATGCAAATATAAATATTTCAAGAGCCTTCTTCATCAAGCTCTAGGTCTTCGAATGTAGCCGTCAATTCTTGATTGTGTCTCTCGGCACCCAGGCTCTAGAGTCGTCTTTCTGTTAGTGCCTAGTTCCTCGTGCTCAGTAGTATTTCCACCATAACGCTATGGAGGGAAGTTAGCTTATCCTCAATTAATTATTCTTCCCATGAGACTGAAAGCAGACTCTAAGAAGACCATAGAGACTGGAATAGTTAACACATCTCGTGCTAGGATGGATAACACTGGATATGTTTCACTATGCTGCTATCACCATATGAGAATATTGAACTCCTCTTCTTAGAAGTCGATGATGTCCTTCGCTAGGTACGAGGCAAGCTCACCAATAGATTCACGTAATGGTGCAAGTATGGTATGAGATGTTGCGCTCAAAGAAATCGAACTATCCTTGCTCATGACAGATTTCTAAAAGGACATCTTTCTACCTGTCTATTGAACTAGTAGCGGCTGTTGTGGGCGAATTCCTACATACTTTTCTTTATATTTTCTATACAAATCATTTAGTCTACTTCTAACCTGATGAAAATAATTAGAGTAATCTATACCAGTAGCAATACCAAGTTGTGTTAGAACATCAGTTAGTCCTAGAAGTTTGGTCATAGGATTTAACAAAAAAGCAAAGCAATATAAATATGAAAGTTTTCTCCAATATTTTAGATATTTTACTATCATATGACTAACGGAATCAAATAAAATAACATTATTTTCAAATCTCTTCAAATGATTAGTGATATGATAAATGTATTGAATAATAGAACAAAACATAGGTTCATACATGCAAAAGCGGTGAGGGTGGCTTCATGAAAAACCTCTAAAAATGAATACAAATGGGTAAATATTTGTCAAACTTGTGGTGTCAGAAGTGGCGTGCCATCACGAATTTGATATTGTGCGTTAATAAAAACCTCAAAAAACTTGTCTGTATGGTAATACGTGCTGAAGTATAAGATAGGTGGAATTCCACCTAACATACATGTCTAAACCAAATTTACTAGGTTGTATCTATGAGGCATGACAATAGTTCTTTCACGCAGCAATTCTTACATTAGAGCTATTTAAAAATGAAATGACATCTCAAATAGTTTGAAGGTAAGTTTGAAATCTTTTTAAGCCAGTTTTAACAATTAGATTAATAATATAGCATGCACAACATTGATGCATTAAGAAAGAATCTACATATGTAACTATCAGAGGTGTCAAAGTGTTCATAGGAGTAGTATTAACTGATGCATTATCTAAGGTAATAGAAAAAAATCTTATCTATTATTTCAGATTCCTGAACAATATTCATAATGATATCGGTTATATTCTCACCTGTGTGATTAACATCTATAAGTCTTAGGTCATTGTTTTTTTCTCCATTTCCCAATTTTGGCTAACATAACGAGCAACAATACTTAAATAATCTTTCCTATCCCTACTAGCCCAGATGTCTGAGGTTAACAAAATAGAAAATATGCAAGTTTTAAAGTGTTCTTTTAATTTTGACTTGATGGTGTTATACAATTTTTTCAAATCTCTAGTTGTTGTCTTACGGGAAATACTAGGATTACAAGCAGTTTTAATATATTCTTGAAAAGTAGGCGATTCACCAAATCCTAACGGTAAATCTTCGGAAGCAATTAGACGACACAAAGCCTCTCTAGTTACTTCGGGATTGTAGTCCCAATTACTTAGTGTACCATCAAGGTTGTAATTCAATTGTCACCGTCTCATTTGAACGCCTTTTCTCTTCTTACACGTCGTGGCGTGCCTCTTCAACTATTCTGTACCCGAGCTTATCACCGCCGATAATTCCTGTAGATAAATTTTACATCTAGATGCATACTGTGAATCCATGTGATGAGTATATAGACAAAGTTTGAGGGGTTTGTGGGATTTTTGGTTAAACATTGAATTTTTCGAAAATTAAACCTCGCGGTGGCTTAGTTTGGATTCGAACAAGTTTTGAAGTGTTTCTGAAGTGATGGATGGTAGGAAAAGGTTCTAGGAAGGTCTTGGAAGCTTCAGGAATTTTCTAGGAATTTTTGGGAATTTTCTAGAAGTTTTTGAAGTTTAGGCCAGTTTTGTCTCAGCTAGGAGCCATACGATCCGGCTAACACTGGAAGTGTTACCCGGACGGTCCGGCTAACACTGTCACTTTTTTTTTTGTCTAAGAGATTCATGTGAGGAAAGTGTTAGCAGGACTAGACGTGTAAGCTGGATGGTCCGGCTAATACTGGGCAGTTTCGGGTTGAGACCTGTTTTGGATGAATTTGACTTTTCCAATCCTAATTTTTGATGCGATCTTTTGGAGATTTATGTATGGACTAACTTGCAAGTGATCAAGGTAATTTGTGGATTTTTGGATGGACTAATCCTTGCGGTATAGGTCTTGGTGGACCGTGGTCAGCGACGTGTCCGGACGTGATCTGGAGGATCGGGGGTCTAGAACGGCAAGGATATCACGCGGGATGGTTGGGCTCGGACTTGGGGAATGCAAGGTTGACGTGGATGGCGGATTTGGACCGGCTGAGGATCCAAGGCTCGACAAGCGGTCGGGTGCGTCGGAAACTTAGCGGTCAAGTCGAGTTAAGTGACAAAACCTATGTCTGTGTTGTGTTTCGGGTTAGCCCATGTGTTTGGCTCATGTTGGGCTGTGTGTGAGTGTTTTAGGCCCATGTAAATGGCTGGTTGTGTGGGTGAATTCTAGCCCTTGATGAGACTACTTGGAAGCCAAGGAAGCTATCAAGGGTGGAAGTTCACTCGGTTGCCCTATAAAAGAAGGGGTGGAGGGGACTACCGTCACTAAGTTTTGGGGTAAGGTTTTGTGGCTTGTATTCTGCTCTTTTGTGAGCTTTGCCCACCTAGGTATGGTTGTGAACAAACCCTATCAAGCAATAGAAACTAATTCCTCATATCAAGGCTTCGTTCTTGTCTAGTTCATGCCTTTTGATCTAGTTTCTTTGATTGTTTTTGTTGCAACTAGTTCTCTTGCCTTGCCTACCTCTACTTGTTGCTGATGTATGATGCCTTGAGGTTGCTCATATGGTTTGAGACCTTCCCTGCAACCTAGGAGAGGCTAGAGATCAAGCTCTTTCCAGTTTTGTTCTTGTTGGCAGATTAGTTCTTCTAGCGCAGCAATCAGTTTAGGATTTTTAGAAAAATCATCCAAAATGATTTTTGAGTGATTCTTATGGGAGAAGGTGCACGACTTCTATGTCTACCTGTACTAAAAATCTGAAGTCCATTTGACGCACGGTTTGGAAGCTATGAGGTGAATATCGAACCCTAAATTTTCTGGCCGATGTTTCTGGTAGGACCTCTTGTTCTTTCTATTTGAATTTTTCTGTACTTGATCTTGAGGTGAAATTTAAAGGGCAGACACGTGACTCATATTTCTCCCTTGATAAAAATCCATAAAATCATTAGTGTCACAAAAGGAGAGAAGTTACCTCTTAATCTAAGTATTTTAGTTCTGGAATCTCCTTTTACTTTCTTGAAAGTGGCTTTAGTAGTTTGGATTGTTTAGCTTTTGGTAAAGCCTCTTTTGCTTTGATTCCTCTCTGTTTGGATTCTCAACAATCATAAATATAGTTTAAAAATTCATCACATATTTACATGGATTTCATCCGTGCTACCCGGGGTATATATAGTTGTTGAGTGTCCTGAGGGTTGGTGGGTTCGAGGAGCATCGGTTCGAAGAAATTTCTTAAAAGCTCCTATTCACCCCTCTAGTCGCCTGGTTTGGTATTTCAACTGGTATCAGAGCAAGGTTGCGCTCTTTTCTTGATCTTCACCGATCTTTGAGTTTTTCCTTGTTTCCGTCTTGAATCATGGCGGATTACAAGTACTCTACGAAACCTCCTATGTTCTCGGGTTTGGATTTTCTATTTTGGAAGGCGCGTATGGAATCTTACATCATAGAACAGGGATACTCTATATGGCTTAAGGTTAAAGATCCCTTTGACGTGCCCCGTGACTGTGAGATTAACGCGGCCAACCAGGCTTCAATGAAGTTGAATGCAAAAGCCTGCAATATGATCCAAGGGCTTAGTCAAAATGAATATGAGAGGATTGCTTATATCAAGTCCGTTCACGAGATTTGGACTACCCTCATTGCTTACTATGAGAAGATAGCCTAGATCAAGACTGTGAGGCAAGACCAATACAAGAGGGAATACAACCGCTTTGTGCAGAAAACTTGTGAATCACTGGACGCTTGTTTCAGTTGGTTCAGTAAGATCTTTAGCGACCTTAGGTCGGTTGGCACCACTTACACCGATTCTGAGAATGCTCGTCACTTCTTGTCCACCTTGGATTTGAAGATTTGGGGTGTGAAAGTGACCACGATCCGACAGGCTGCAGATCTTACCACTTTAACCTTGGATGGGCTATATTCAAACCTCAAGACATACGAGCTTGAGCATCTGTCTTGTGAGCCCAGTCCAGTTTCTACAGCTTTGGTCACCGATCCTTCTTTGCGGTGTTCCTCGATTTTTTTGGAGTTTGGCACTGGTTCTCTCTTTCTACCTTGTGTGAGATGCCTGATGAGAGGTTAGATAGAGTGCCCGAGGATCATTTAGCATTACTCGTTAGAAAATTCAGCCAAGCATACAAGAGAGTGAGTGAGAGGAGAAGAGGCCTAATCAAGTGCTTTGAATGTTGTGGCCCCATCCACCTTCGGGCCAACTGCCCCAGGCTGGAGAAGGGCAAGAACGACTACACGGCACAGGACAAGAACCACTACGTCAACAAGAACCGCAACAAGAAGCTGGTGCCCGGAGGTGACAATAAGCCCAAGCTCTCCAATGGACAGAGACTCTTCCAGAAGGTGTTGGCTGCCTTGGACAAGGCCAACATCGCGGACTCAGAGGAGACTTGGAGCGATGATGGAGGTGACGACCAGAAGCCCAAGAACGACGATGACGACGGCTATGCCGGCATGTGCTTCATGGCCGACGAGGATGGAGCGAGCGACTCTGACCTCTACATCAACTCTGACACTGAGGTACCAATCTACGAGGAGCTCAATGATGCATTTCAGAAGCTAGGTCGATTCCATGCCAAGTCTAGAACTAGGTGTAGGGAGCTGGAGGAGGAGATAGCTTGTTTGACCTAGAAGTTGGAGAACTTGAAGTGCTTTGTGCCTCCTTAGCCGGTAGATTCTGATGGCTGGGGAGAATGTGGTAAGCTTGTGCAGGAATTGAAAGAACTAAGGACCTTTCATGATATTGTGTTTACTGAGCTTGAGTCACATAGGGGTAGACATGCTAGTGTGATACTTGAACTAGATTAGGCTAGAGATGCTCTTGTTATTGTTACTTCTGCTCCTAGCCTTATGTCAGCTAGTATGATTGATCTCTGTGCACTGTCGTTTGCTTGCCCTGATCCTGCTGCACACCTTGCACATAACACACTTAAGGACCCAGTTAGCTCAGATGAGAGCTATAGAGATCTTAGAGCACCTAAGGCCCTGTCAGTCTAGAAAAGGATTGTAGCTTTCACTCAGTTTCTTCCTGTGAAGACTGTCTCACTTTTAAATTAGAAAAATTTAAACATGAAAAATAAAATTGCTGAGATGAATAACACCTTGCTTGCAAGCTCTACCTGTGTTCGCTGTGATGAATTGGAGGGAGAAATGGGTAGAGTCTATGAGAACCTTAGCAAGAGGTTTGAGGGTTAGTTATCTCAAGTCAAGAATGTTGAGTGTCTTCCCTGTGTTGCACTTAGGAAAGATGTGAAGATGTTGAGAGAGAGGTGTCGCAGGGCTCTGGGTAAGGACAAGTTAGATGATCAGGGTTCTTCTGGTGTTTTACCCTCGGTTGCTTGTGACTTGTGCCCCTAGCTTCATCAGGAGTGTGAGTACCTTGTGAGCACTCTTGAGAAGTTTGTTGGTGGCAAGAAGAAGCTATATTTGATCTTGGATAAGTCAAAACTTTTAAGGGTAGAGGTCTAGGCTTTGACTGGCTTGAGCACATCAAGAGCCACCCTGCTAGGATTGTCACTGCTGGTGAGGATGGCCAGATGGTTGAGCTTTCTTCTGGAGTCCCTGAGAGGACTGTGTTTCGATCTGCTGGCTGTGTCCAAGAGACTTCTGCTTAGAAGGTTGTTCTCTCTATGACTTCTGCTCCCAGTAAAGCGATGTTTACGTGTACATTCTGTCAGAAGGATGGACACTTGTTTGAGTTTTGCTTCAGGAGAGATAGAGTTGCTAGGCATGAGCGTGCTTCTGCTCTAGGGGTTTTCAGGGTTATGCTCAGACCTTGAGAGCTCCTAAGGCACCCATAGCTCCTATATAGATAGCTAGGCAGTTGGCTCCTATAGTTGTGTGTAGGCCAGGTCTAGGTGCACAGGTTGTTGGTCCTGTTGCTGGACCTAGTGTTTTTCGTGGTTTTGGTTCCTGTCGTCCTCAGGGCCTTCTTTGCTTCGTGGAGGTAGACACCCGCGACGTGGTTTTGCTCCTACTTTGGGTAGGAGACCTGAGCAGCAAGGACCGGCCTTAGCACCACGATAGCCCAACCCAAATGTGGCGCCTAGACGTCCTGCTGGGTTCCTTTAGGGTTTGAAAGATTTGAGAAGCATCAGGGTGCTAGCTCAGGAGGAGTTTCTGTTGTTTGTGGTGTCACTCAGTATTGGGTTCCTAAATCTACCTTGATTTGTCCTAATACTGAGTCAATCACTTCTCTGTTTCGCTGAGCAAGTGCGTCGGGCGAGGAAGGGAGAGGTTTGGATTGTTGGTTCCGGGTGTTGCCGACACATGACCGGAAATTCTCATTGGTTCTCTTCTCTTGTCCGTGTCCCATCTTTGGGGATGCTTCTTCAGGTAGGGTGCTTGTCAAAGGGTCAATTCAGGTTAGTCACCGCTTTGTGCTTAAGGATGTTGCCTTAGTAAGCTAAGGTACAATTTGCTTTCTGTGTGTCAGCTTACCGATGATGGCTTTGAAGTTCGTTTCAGGAATAATTGCTCATAGATTCTCGGTTCTTCTGAGGAGTTTATTTGAGAGATTTCTCATGTTAGGAGAGTTCCATGCTGATTTTAATGCTTCTTCTATTGGCTCTCCACATTGCTTAATTGCTTCATAATCCCATGATCTCTTCTTTTGGCATAGGAGACTTGGTCACATTGGTTTTGATCACTTGGCTAAAGTTAGCAGCCGTGACCTTAGTCGCGTTTTGCCCAAACTCAAAATGGTCAATGATTTGGTTTGTGCTTCTTGTCGCCATGGGAAGATAGTTGCTGTAGTTCACCCACCTATCACCCTTGTGATATGCACCAGGACAGCTTTTGCATATGGACACTGTTGGGCCTGCTCGAATACAATCTGTAGGTGGCAAATGGTACGTGCTTATTGTCGTTGATGACTTCACGAGGTTCTCTTAGTTTTTTTTCATGGTTACCAAGGGAGAAACTTTTAGTCATTTTTGAAGTCTTCAACGCAAGCTTTCTATTGAGTTTTCAGGTGCCCTTAGAGCTGAATTCAAAAATTTTTAATTTGTGGATTTCTGTGAAATGATAAGTGTTGAGCACCAGTTCTCCTCTCCGCACGTCACTCAACAAAATGGCGTTGTGAAGAGGAAGAACATGACTCTTGTTGAGATGGCTAGGACTATACTTAATTAATATTATACTCCTACGCAATTTTGCGCTGAGGCGATTTCGACTACTTGCCATATGGCAAATAGGGTGTTTTGAGGTCTAAGTTGTACCGCACCTCTTTTGAGTTGAGACATGGCAGAAAACTAAGTGTTTCCCATTTTACAGTATTTAGGTGCAAATGCTTTATCTTGAAATCTAGAAACTTGGACAAGTTTGAATCTCGGTCCTTAGATGGCATTTTCTTGGTTATTCCACTTCTGCCAGAAATTACAGGGTTTGGAGCTTAGAAGGTAGAAGAGTGATAGAGACATATGAGGTGACTCTTGATGAAGCTAGTACAGGAGCTAGGCCAGATATTTTAGTCTTTGATATTAATTCTGAGACTATCTTTGTTGATGAGCCATTTGAAGGAGATGACAGCTCTTTAGAGCTTGACCTCCAGGTGGTTAGGGCTGGAAACGAGCCGGGCTCGGCTCGGCTCGCTCGGGCTCGGTCAGGTAGCGAGCCGAGCCAGGCTCGGCTCGGTGATCCAGGGAGCCCGAAAGGGCGGCTCGGCTCGTCTGGCTCATGAGCCGGCTCGTTGGCTCGCCGAGCCAGCCGTTCAAGACTTCAAAGATAAGCACTAAGAAGACTTCAAGAGCCATCCAAACAGCCCAATATTGATCAACAGGTAACAACCACAGTAAAATAAAGCATAGAAATAACCATGACCATGACCAACCAAGCCATCAAACCCATAATGAATATTTTAGCCTTCAAACAATCCGACAGCAACATGCTGTTTGCCGGCTCGTGGCTCGGCTCGGCTCGGCTTGGCTCGCCTAAATTGCGAGCCAGAAAACTAGGCTCAGCTCGGGCTCGCCCCGAGCCACGAGCCAGCACGAGCCGAGCCAGGCTCACCCGAGCCCGAGCCGAGCTGCGAGCCTCGAGCTTTCTGCCCAGCCCTACAGGTGGTTCATCCAGAGGAGTCTCCTACTTCCTGCTTCCTCTCTCTCTCAGGATGCACCCTTACCTACAGCCTCTTCCTAGCTCTCACCTGATTCTTTTGATGCTTAGGGCTTATCTGTAGAGCCTTCTATTTCTGGTGGTTCTGTTCCTACCTCTTCTGTTTCTGAGGTAGAGGCCACTTCTTCACAAGGTGCACCTAGGCACATTCAGAAAAGGCACACACCTAGTCAGATCATAGGTGACCTAGGAGAGTGAGTCACTCGCTCTAAGTATGGACTATCCCACTTCTATCTCTCAGCTGCCTTTACTGCCTCCTTTGAGCTTACAGACATTACTCATGCTCTTTCCAATGAGCCTTGGGTTAATGCCATGCATGAGGAGTTAGAAAATTTTGAAAGGAACAAGGTCTGAGAACTGGTAGAGAGACCCCCAGGACACAATGTTATAGGCACTAAGTGGGTCTTCAAGGATAAGTATAGTGACGATAGGGTAGTAGTGAGAAATAAAGCCAGGTTAGTAGCACAGGGTTTCACTCAAGTCGAAGGGTTTGACTTTGAGGAAACTTTTGTTGTCGTTGCTAGACTTGAGGCGGTCAGGATTCTTCTTGCTTTTGTTGCATCTATGGTTTTCAAACTTTTTAAATAGATGTTAAAAGTGCCTTCTTGAATGGATTTATTGAAGAGGAGGTCTATATCAAACAGCCTCCTGGATTTGAAAATTCAAAGTTTCCTGATCATGTGTTCAAATTGTTAAAAGCTTTGTATGGACTGAAATAAGCTTCTAGAGCTTGGTATGAGCTGCTGAAGTCCTATTTGCTTGGGAATGGTTTTTCCATGGGTAGTGTAGATAAGACCCCTTTCACCAAAAGAGTTGGCTCAGATTTCCTCTTTATGCAAATCTATGTCGATGACATAATCTTTGGAGGCTCTTCCCAACAGTTTGTCTCTGATTTCTCTAGTGTGATGAGTTCAGAGTTTGACATGAGCATGATGGGGGAGTTAACTTTCTTCCTTGGCTTCCAGATCAAGCAGACCCCTGCGGGGATCTTTCTCCACCGGAGCAAGTACACTAGAGATCTTCTCAAGTGGTTTGCTATGTCTGATAGCAAACCTGTTCAGACTCCTATGGCAACCACCACACCTCTTGAGCCTGATGAGAATGGTGAACTGGTTGAACAGAAGGAGTATAGAAGCACGATAGGCTCCCTCCTGTACCTTGTCTCTTTCAGGCCGGACATAGACTTCGCTGTGTGTCTTTGTGCTCACTTTCAGGCTTCTCCTCAAGTTTCCTACCTTTAGGCTGTGAAGCGCATCTTCCGCTACCTTAGAGCTACCCTAGACTTTGGGGTTTGGTACTCTTCCTCTTCTAGTCTGTCCCTTAGAGCCTTTTCAGATGCACACTTTGTTGGCTGTCTGATAGATAGGAAGAGCACTTCTGGCACTTGCTAATATCTTGGCACTTCCCATGTCTCTTGGTCTTCTAGGAAGCAGCTAGGTGTTGCACAGTCCACTGCAGAGGCCGAGTACATTACTGCGGCTAGTTGCTGCAGTCAAGTGCTTTGGATGTATTCTACCTTAAGGGATTTTGGGTTGACTTTAGAGGGTGTTCCACTTTTCTGTGACAACACCTCTGCCATAAACATTGCCAAAAACTCAGTGCAACCCTCTAGAACCAAGAACATAGATGTCAGGTACCACTTCCTTAGAGATCATGTAGAGTGTGACCACCAACTTGCTGATATCTTCACCAAGCCTTTGGACAACTCTAGGTTTGTGGCTCTCAGGGTAGAGCTTAGGGTGGTGAGGCCTTTAGGCATTAGCTGAGGGGGGAGCTAGTCTTTGTATTATATGTCTGATGAGGATATCTCTAGCAAGATTGTGACCACAACTCCTTTCCCTTCGGCGAACGTTTTTTCCGCTGCTTCGTTGCCTTTGTCAACGTCACCTGAAGGCTTAAATCTAGAAGCTCGGCCTTTCAAGCCCACACCGATGGATTAGCGCACCAAGCCTATACACCAAGGATAGCCACACCCCAAGGAAGGCCCAACTTCAAGCCCAGGTCGACCCCACGTCAAGCTCGGCCATCCAGGAGCAACCCAACTTCAAACGGGCATAACTCGGGCATCCGATCTCCGTTTTCAGCGATCCACCACTCGACGGAAAGCTTAGGAGATTAACTTTCCAATGGATCCAGCCTCACCTCCAAATTCATTACAAGTCATCTGAAATTGATAAAATAATCACGCAGGCTAAATCTACCAGGTGCTACGCCCCTCAGTTCTAGGCCCATGGCACATGTACCCCTAGGGTTGTGTGGGGATGCGTGCCTTTCTGGCCAGCACATCCCCTCTGGCCATCATATGTCTATATATGGCCGCCACCCTCTTCTTCTTCCTCAGGTTTAGTTGTGTTTGTTAGACCCTGTGTGCATCCCTCCTCGTGGTTGCATGTGTCGACTAGACCATCCAACACGAGAAACAGAACCTCACCCCTGTTTCGTTTGAGAGATTGAATTATCCGTTGGCTTTTTGATAGCAGAAAGGGTCCCGATCTTTCGATGAGATGGATAACTCTCAATTTGTGGAGGAATCGACGTTGGTGGCCTGACTACAACCGTCCAGGACGATACGCCTTAGCGACCGATACACCAACTCCTGAGCGTTATTGATCTCGCCGGCGCGATCAACTTGACCACGAAGGTCTTTGTTCCTGCATGCAATCGATGAACTAGCAAGAACAAGATAAACAAGCAACTCAAATTGCGAATATGAAATCAGATCTGATTCAGGGATACAAAATATGATGGGGTTCTGATGACAAGTAATTCAGGCGGTCTAACCAACACGCGCGATTACAAGAAGTAGCAAATGCTAACTAAATCAAACAAAACCCAAAGCTAAAGAGCAGCAGCGGCTGCCTATTTATAGGCTAACTAGCAAGGGGGGGGGCGGCCAAGGGTGGAAACCCTACTAGGACTCAAATTACAAGGCCCAAGGCCCAACAGACTCGGCTTTCCACCAAGTACTCATGGACCTCCAGCAACATCCGGAATCAAAAGTTATAGCCAGTTGAGTTCAGCGCTGTCGACAAGGCCGAATTGGACTCGAATTTGTTTTTGTCCCTCCAGAATCAACTTGTACTCGGACTTGGCCCATTGTTGCTCTGTTGCGGCTCTTCTCCCTGGTTCCTAAGCACAATGAAATCATTACGAAAATTAAATAGCTCCCTATTCGGTGATTCACTTATTGGAAAACTTAGGAACGCATTCACCTGATGATTAAGTTGACGTGCGCGAGCTCGAGTCATTGGTCCTTGCATAGATGGTTCAGGTCGAGATGAATGAGACGTATGAGATGACGTGGTTGCATCGGTGAAGGGATGTCCCCATCATCGTCCCCTTCTTGCATCTGAGTCGTCCTTGACTCAAGCTCAGCCTCTTCCCCCAAGTATGGCTTTAAATCTGCAATGTTAAAGGTGGGACTAACCCGAAAATCTGCTGGCAACTCAAGCTTATATGCATTGTCATTAATTCGTTCAATCACTTTGAAAGGACCACCAGCCCTTGGCATCAATTTTGACTTTCTTAGCTTAGGAAAATGATCTTTTCTCAAATGCAACCAAACAAGATCACTAGGTTCAAAAGTTAAATGCTTCCTCCCTTTACTACCAGCGAGTTTGAACTTAGCATTCATGTGCTTTATGTTTTCTTTAGTTGTCTCATGTATTTTCAATATCAATTCAGCACATTGCTTAGCATCAATATTCATCCTCTCCGGAGATGGAAGAGGCAACAAATCAATAGGCACACGAGGCACAAAGGCATAAACAATCTCAAAAGGGCACATCTTAGTAGTAGAATGCAGCGAACAATTATAAGCAAACTCAATGTGAGGCAAGCATTCTTCCCACATCTTTATGTTCTTTTTCAAAACAGCCCTAAGCATGGTAGATAAAGTCCTATATATTCACAACTTCAGTTTGCCCATCAGTTTGAGGATGGCAAGTGGTTGAAAATAACAGTTTAGTTCCCAATTTATTCCATAATGTTCTCCAAAAATGGCTAAGAAATTTAGTGTCACGATCGGAAACTATTGTGCTTGGGACACCATGCAAACGAACAATGTCACGAAAGAACAAATCAGCAATGTTGGTAGCGCCATCTTAGAAAATCTATCCATAACAACAAAGATGCTATCCCTCCCCTTCTTTGTCCTAGTCAGTCCTAAAACAAAGTCCATAGAAATTTCTTCCCAAGGCACACTAGGAACAGGTAAAGGCATATATAAACCATAAGGGTTAAGTCGTGACTTAGCTTTTTGACAGGTAGCGCAACAAGCAACGTAGCGTTCAACGTCCCTTCTCATCTTGGGCCAAAATAAATGATCATCAAGTATGTCTTCCGTCTTCTTCACCCAAAAATGTTCCATCAACACGTCTCCATGCGCTTCCTGTAACAGCAACAATCGCACGGAACCAACTAGAATGCATAATTTGTTAGCTCTAAACACAAACCCATCATTTAGGACAAATTTGTTCCAAGCTTTTCCCTCTCTACAATGCAACAAGACATCTTTAAAAGCATCATCATGTTCATATTGCTGTTTAATCGTCTCTAATCCAAAGATTTTGAAATCAAGTAGTGAAAGCATGGTATATCTCCTAGACAATGCATCCGCAATCACATTATCTTTCCCTTGCTTGTGTTTTATGACATAAGGAAAAGATTCAATGAATTCAACCCACTTTGCATGTCTACGATTCAATTTAGCTTGACTTCGAATATGTTTTAATTATTCATGATCAGAATGAATAACAAATTCTTTAGGCCATAAATAATGTTGCCATGTTTCTAAAGTTCGAACTAGAGCATAAAGTTCCTTATCATAAGTAGAATAGTTTAAACTAGGTCCACTCAACTTCTCACTGAAATATGCAACAGGTTTTTCTCCTTGTAATAACACACCACCCAAACCAATTCCACTTGCATCACATTCTAATTCAAAAGTCTTAGAGAAATCTGGAAGTTGGAGTAATGGTGTATGTGTCAACTTATCTTTTAAAGCATTGAAAGCGTCCTCCTGGGCATCACTCCAAACAAATGGCACACCCTTTTTGGTGAGCTCATTCAAAGGTGCGGCGATGGTGCTGAAATCCTTCACGAAATGCCGATAGAATCCTACAAGACCTAGGAAGCTTCGCACCTGCGTGACCGTTTTAGGAATCGGCCAGCCCTGAATTGCTTCAACCTTGGCTTGATCAACTTCAATTCCCTGTGGAGTAACAACATAGCCAAGAAAAGAGACTCGATCCGTGCAACAGGTGCACTTCTCAAGGTTACCAAATAAACGTGCATCTCGTAAGACATCAAAAATGGTACACAAATGGTCAAGATATTCCTCTAATGATTTGCTATAGATCAAGATGTCATCAAAATATGCCACCACAAATTTGCCAATGAAAGCACGCAAAACTTCGTTTATTAGTCTCATGAAAGTGCTAGGTGCATTAGTTAAACCGAAAGTCATCACTAACCACTCATATAAATCGAACTTAGTTTTAAATACAGTTTTCCATTCATCTCCTAACTTCATGCGAATCTGATGGTATCCACTACGCAAATCCACTTTAGAGTACATAATAGAGCCACTTAATTTATCAAACATATCATCTAACCTAGGAATAGGATGACGATACCTAATGGTGATATTATTAATTGCTCTACAGTGCACACAGATGAGCCATGATCCATCTTTCTTAGGCACCAAAATCACCGGAACAGCACAAGGACTAAGAGATTCACGCACGTACCCCTTATCAAGCAATTCGTGAACTTGACGTTGTATCTCCTTGGTTTCTTCTGGATTGGTCCTATATGATGCTTGATTAGGCAAAGATGCCTCGGGAATGAGGTCAATTTGGTGCTCAATCCCACGAATGGGCGGCAGCCTCGGGGGCACGTCCTTTGGGAAGTCGTCGGAGTACTCCTGCAAAAGGTTAGTGATGGCAGGAGACAAAAAAGAAGGCATATTCTCAAGTGAAAGCAAAGTTTCTTTGCAAATCAAGGCATAGCAAGGAGAAGTACCAGTTTGTACCTCATTCACATCAGTTTTGGTGGCAAGGAAACAAGCTCCTTTCAATTTAATCTCATTTTTTTTCTCACGTTCAAAGTTATATTCTTTGTTTTTATTTTTCTCAATTCTCTTAGCTACAATCTGATTCTCTCCCTTAACATTCTCTCGTTCTTTCTCTTTGCTAGCCCTAGTAACCTCATCCTTTAAAATAGCCTCAGGTGTCATAGGATGCAGCACAGTTTTCTTCTCTTTATGCACAAAAGAATATTGATTGGTTCTACCATGATGCATAGAATCCTTATCATATTGCCATGGTTTTCCTAACAGCACAGAACATGCTTGTATAGGTACAACATCGCAATCAACAAAGTGATGATACGAACCAATAGCAAACAGAATTCTTCCCAAGCGTGTTAACTTAACCTTACCACTACTGTTGAACCATTGAATGAAATATGGCTGAGGGTATGGTCGGGTGTTCAACAAGAGCTTCTCAACCATGTCGGAGCTGGCGAGGTTGTTGCAACTTCCTCCATCAATGATCACGCGGCAACCATGGTCCTTGATCACGCATTTGGTTTGGAACAGATTTCAAATGACAGATGATTATACCAGGGCAATATCATCAGGGTGAAAACAATAACATGGCATGATATATCATGATTAAGCAAACAGGTACAAATACTTCAAAAGCATGCAATTTAATACTATAATTAAGATATTCAGAAATCTGGAATTCAATATGAACTATCGAATGTTAACCCACACCAGGGAAATTATAGACTCTCCCTAGTAGAAGTAAACATCCTAGAGAAAAGATGTTAACTCACTTTGGCCCTAGAGATCGAAGTCCTGGTTTGGTGCGGAGTTCTCGAATTGTCCTTCCGGATCCTCTCCGTGTAATCGGAGAATCAACGTTTCACCATAAAGACAATGCAGCAAAGAAAAGAATGATGCATGAGATGCAATCGTAATCGCTCGTAATCGGTCGTCTATATTTCCCATATTTAAATATATAAGGTGTATGTCGAGGAAGTTCCATGATCCTTCTATAAAGCAATAATTTCTAACGTATTGGTAGTGGGGGTGCTCATGAGATGATGCACATGAATATATACCTATATATATAGTGTAATTTCTACCTTAATAAGCCCAATGGAGAAAATAGGGTTTTATTACGTTTAAGGTGTTCAATAAGTGCGAGAATATATTAACAAACATTTTTGGTCAGAAGTATTTCCTTCATCAACTTATCTTATCATTTTTATCCTACCATAATAGAAGGTTAAGTGTGGGTGGGAGATATTATCATATAATGTGTATATATATATACCTAATCATGAGGTTGCTTATTATAAGACTAGTAACAATAAAACCTTTACTGTCCCAAAGGTGTGGTGAAGTCACTTAGTGAACAGATATATTAGCTTAGGATAATTAGATCTTAAAATAACTAAGTAATCATACTTATTAATTAGGCCAATTATAAGCTAATGTGTGATTAGGAGTCATACCATAGATTTCATATTTTTCCTAGGTCCTGTGAGCTATTGCACACTATCCATGATTTTCTCAGATTCTTATTAAGTGTTAATCTATTTTTGATTAACAGGAAACCATTTCTGCCCTTTTTCTTTATGGATTAATACTCTAAATGCAAGTAATTGAAATTATTCAGAGATAAATCTTCTATTGCTATTCATGGTAGCATTTTTATTAAATCCAGAATAAGCTCTAGTATTAACCATAAAATTTCTAGTATTATTGAAGAAGTCTAGATATTTTTAATAAATCATTTATTTACTGTATTTGTTAAATTCACTAAATTCGAAAAAAACCGGTGAACAGTACTGTGTTGTTGACCTGCTAACTCGCGACCGAGCCAGCCACGTTGAATGCGTAATTTGGGCATGCGCCAACATACGAAGGATGCGTGTGTGGCCAGCGCCCGCGAGGGGTGGCCGACACACGGGTCTCGCGTGCTAGTAATACTGACATGTGGGTCCTTGGGCCCACATGTCAGTGGCTCAATCCTTAACCGCAGGAGTTTTTAAATCTGAACTGCACTTGCATGAATCTTGGCGTAGAATCTACAGCTGCGAGATGGTCTTCAACCTCTAGCCGGGGCGACGGGATGAGGCCGCAAGTCCGCCGATCTCTCGGTGACTTGTCGGCAGCGCTACAGTGCACCACTGTGGGTGGTTATGGGCGCTACGGGTTTCACGCGAGCAACTCGATGACGCGTCATCGAGCAACTCGCCGGCGGGGCCATGGAACGGCGGCAAACCGAGCGGTGGCGGAGAAATTCCATGGGAACCAATGGCTACGGCTTTACGAAGCCCTATGAGCTAAACTAAGGCGTGTATGAGTAAGAGGGGGACATAGGGATTCTTACCGATCACTAGGCCGATGCGGAGGAACCGTGGATCAAGCTGGCAACGGTGAGGCCGAAAGGAAGCGAAAACAGGGCTCACGCCGCCAGGGAGCTCCGGTGATCCCATGGTCCAATTAACCTAGGCGAAAGACGTGTGAGGGTGAGGTGATGCTTCACGCGTGAGTGATCGACAAGGGACTCACCATGGAGGGGGAAATCGAGAAGGGCGAGGAACGGCATGCTCACGGGTCAGCGGCGGTGACATGGTTCTTGCCGGTGACCAAAGGACTCCGAGTTCAATTCCTTGGGCCGGGAGCAACATGAGAGTGGGTAGCAAAGCTAATGCACTCAAGAGCTAGAGGCGAGAGGCTGTGGATTAATCTAGCGACAAAGAAGTGAGTGTGAGAGAGTGTGCAAGCCTAGCGCGGCCGGTTTGGAGCCCAGGTGAGTCGACCTCATGGACCAACGGTCGCGCGGGGGTTCTAGGCGGTCGCTAGGGGACTTCATCGCTGATTGGGGAGCTTGGGCAGTGGGGTGATCACACGTGGCGAGTATCCGAGCTTAGCGACGAGGTTGCTTGAGCAGGGCAGCAAGGCTAGCCCATAATGGTAGCAGGGGTCCCGATCTTTCGATGAGAGGGATAACTATCGACTGGTGGTAGTATCGACGTTGACAGCCCGACTACAACCGTCCAGAACGTTGCGTCTTAGCGACCGATACACCAACTCCAGAGGGTTATTGATCTCGCGGGTGTGCGATCAACCTGGCCCCGAAGGTCTTTGTTCCAGCAAGCAATCGAAGAATGAGCAAGAACAAGATAAACGCAATCTGAAATTGCAAATATGAATTAAGCACAAACAAGTAGGTGGGGTTCCGAAGACGAGTAATACAGGCGGTCTAACCGACACGCGCGATTACAAGAAAGTAGCAAAGGCTAAACTTTAATCTAACAAAACCCTCATCAGTGGTTGTAGGTGCAACTTCAATTTCTAACTCTTCACATACGTATGGAGCAGCAATGAACTCTTCTTTCTCCATGCTTTCTTCTCCATCCTTTTCTCGATAGTGCTCACTTTTCTGCAAAATGTTAGCTACAAAAGAAAATGCAACAACAGGCGCCTCAAATGATGCTAATGATTCTTTCGAAGATTCAGCTAGTATATTTTCAGCTCTACAAGCACATTTAATCAAGTCAGAAAGAGAACTAAATGTTTCATCAACAAGAATATCTTGAATTTCATGATTAAGTCCACGTATGAACCTAAACTCGGTAGCTTCTTCACATTCTTGTAAACCATAATGCAACAAACAATTTTGCAATTCATGATAGTATTCTCTAATAGTTTTAGAACCATGTTTTAAGCATTGAAGTTTAGTAAGCAAATATTTAGCATCATATTCAGGAACATAATCATGTCTCATAAATTTTTTCATGGCACTCCAAGTTTTAGGTTCTTTATCATGTCTAGATATATATGCATCTGACGTTAACGCTTTAACTACGGTACTAATCTTTTGTTTTTTAGATAAGTCATACTTTGCAAATTCTTTGTCTACCGCTATCTCCCAATTAATATATGTATTAGGATCAAACTTTCCAGCAAATGGAGGCAATTCAGACTTGATATTACCTTTTTCATCATTAGTTGATGAAGCCGTGGCGATGTTGATGTCGTGAATCCTTGTGGACTGTCATAAGTGCTTAAGGAACATGTGATCCAAAGATTGTATTAGGCCCTTCCTGCGAGGGGACTGTGCCACATCATTATCCTCATATTCTGATATGGTTAGGAGAAAAACAAGAGAATAAGCACAATAATATGATCACAAAGAGTATATCCCTAACAGCTAATAGGATGTGATTAAACAAATCGCTCATCCTCAACCCGTTCTTTCAAGTTCTTACCAATTCTTACCAAGCTTAGTAGAAGGTGTCGTCAACCGACGAGACAACACTCCTGGAGATATAGTGTATCGATGCCGTCACAAGTGCCTAGTTGGTAGTAGTATATGTGGAGTTGTAGGAGGCTGTGCACAACCCAAAGGAAAAGTTTGAACCACGTTAGTCCAAAACAAGTTGAATAAACGTTCAACGTGGTACTGTGCTGGTCCTACGACAACCGTACTAGAGACACGAGCAGAGACACAAACGACATCACCAACAAAGCACAACACTTAGCTAGAGAGCTCCTTTTTTTTTCCTCTTTTTTCTTCTTTTTGTGTGGCTTTTTTTTATTGCACTTGCCTTTTTTTCAAACTTTCCAAACAGGACAGTAGGAGCAGTTATGTTATTCACCAAATTCACACTAGAAGCTTTGAATTTGAGGGAGGTCTATATATCAAAGTTGTAGATCTTTTTGTTCTCATCAATTTTCATATATGGAACAGCCAATTTGGCGTGTGGAAGCAGGAGATATGGGCCACGAAATACAAGCTGTGCAGAAAAATCTGAGATGAGACAGACCCATATCCAATGCTATTTTTGGGTGCAAAGATTGCGTTTCTTGAAATTAGTACAATGGACAAAGTTGTAGAGGATCTGCTAAGCTTTCCAACAAGTGTAAGAACTCCCAAAACGGATAAGGGAATCAAGAGATATGGCTGTTTTACCAAACTGGGATTAGATTAATCCAATTTGAATCCGACTAGAACTCGACATTCCCAAATTTTAGCAACTTGAAGATGGCCGAATTCAGAGATGACTCCAACTAACTTTTCCTTAGATATTTTGTGTTGATTCCAGAAAGTCTATAAACGTCAAAATACGAGTTAAGATGGAAGACTTATGATTGGAAAACCGAATTCGTAACAGATTGGATCTCTAGACAGCCCAAAATTTATTGCACGATATCTCTATGTTGGAGGCCGAATCAGATCTCAGCTTGAATACCAATGTTGGAGGAGACGTCCTAAGATTTCCAAAAAGTCCAAGAATTCCAAAATCCGACTTCGTATGAAGGAGAAACGACAAAAACAATGAACTGGACAGCAGCGACAGTGATGAAAAAATGTGACACGAATTCGAAACTCTAGGGTAAATACTCTAAGACCAGCAACCGACTCGACGATGCAACCGTAAATTCAACAAACATGGACTACGAAGGAAAAGCAAGGCTAAACTGTCTTGGACGAGGGATTCTTTTTTTTTTTGGGCAACTTTCTGGACTCTAGGTAAAACAAGTTAGAGAGGTAGAAATCTCTCACGGATCAACCTGGTCCTTTGATACCACTTGATAGCAACAGGGGTCCCGATCTTTCGATGAGAGTGATAACTCTCGATTTGTGGAGGAATCGACGTTGACGGCCCGACAACAACCGTCCAGGACGTTGCACCTTAGCGACCGATATACACTAACTCCAAAGGGTTATTGATCTCGCGGGCGCGCAATCAACCTGGCCACAAATGTCTTTGTTCCTACAAGCAATCGAAGAATGAGCAAGAACAAGATAAATGCAATCTAAAATTGCAAATATGAATTAAGCACAAACAAGTAGGTGGGGTTCCGAAGACGAGTAATACAGGCGGTCTAACCGACACGCGCGATTACAAGAAAAGTAGCAAAGGCTAAACTTTAATCTAACAAAACCCTCATCAGTGGTTGTAGGTGCAACTTCAATTTTCAACTCTTCACATACGTATGGAGTAGTAATGAACTCTTCTTTCTCCATACTTTCTTCTCCATCCTTTTCTCGATGGTGCTCACTTTTCTGCAAAATGTTAGCTACAAAAGAAGGTACAACAATGGGCGCCTCATATGAATCTAATGGTTCTTTCGAAGATTCAGCAAGTATATTTCCAGCTCTACAAGCACATTTAGTCAAGTCTGAAAGAGAGTAAAATGTTTCATCAACAAGAATATCCTGAATTTCATGATTAAGTCCACGTATGAACCTAAAATCGGTAGCTTTTTCACATTCTTGTAAACCACAACGCAACAATTAATTTTGCAATTCATGACAGTATTCTCTAACAGTTTTAGCACCTTGTTTTAAGCGTTGAAGTTTACTAGGCAAATATTCAGCATCATATTTAGGAATATAATCATCTCTCATAAGTTTTTTCATGGCACTCCAAGTTTTAGGTTCTTTATCATATCTAGATATATGCTTCCACCAATATATTGCATCTGACATTAACGCTTTAACTGCGGTACTAATCTTTTGTTTTTTAGATAAGTCATACTTTGCAAATTCTTTATCTACCACTATCTCCCAATTAATATATGCATTAGGATCAAACTTTCCAGCAAATAGAGGCAATTCAGACTTGATTTTTCCGTTTTCATCATCAGTTGATGAAGCCGTGGCGATGTTGATGTCGCGAATCCTTGTGGACTGTCATAAGTGTTTAAGGAACACGTGATCCAAAGATTGAATTAGGCCCTTGCTACAAGGGGACTGTGGCACGTCATTGTCCTCATATCCTAACATGGTTAGAAGAAAAACAAGAGAATGATCAGAATAATATGATCACAAAGAGTATGTCCCTAACAGCTAATCGGATGTGGTTAAATAAATCGCTCACTCTCAACCCATTTTTTCAAGTTCTTACCAATTCTTACTAAGCTTAGGAGAGGGTGTCAGCAACTGACGAGACAACACTCTTGGAGATATGGTGTATTGATGTCGTCACAAGTGCCTGGTTGGTAGTAGTATATTTGGAGCTGTAGGAGGCTAAGCACAACCCAATCGAAAAGTTTGAACCACGTTTGTCCAAAACAAGTTGAATAAATGTTCAACGCGGTACTGTGCTGGTCCTAGGACAAACGTACTAGAGACGCGAGCCGAGACACAAACGACGTCACCAACAGACCACATACGAAGTCCATTTTCGACGTTCTACCACTTCACGGAAAGCTTAGGAGATACGCTTTCCAATGGATCCAGTCCCATTGCAAAATTCCTGTCTGGAGCGTCGGGAATTGTCAAAACAAGGTGCTACGTCATCTAGTTGGGCCAAACTAGGTCTTGTAAGCATGTTGGGCCCAAGCCCATGTGTTGGACGCCCTAGGAAAAGGACGTCCAGCACTTTCCTCCTAGCTGTCTCCCTCTTATAAATTCAGTAGCCGTCGTCGTTTAGACTGGGGTTTTGTTAGATTAAAGTTTAGCCTTTGCTACTTTTCTTGTAATCGAGCGTGTCAGTTAGACCGTCTGTATTACTCGTCTTCGGAACCCCACCTACTCATTTGTGCCTAATTCACATTTAAAATTTTAGATTGTGTTTATCTTGTTCTTGTTCGTTCTTCGATTGCTTGCGGGAACAAAGACCTTCGTGGTCAGGTTGAGCGTGTGCCTGCGAGATCAATAACTCTCTGGAGTTGATGTATCAGTCGCTAAGGCGCAACGTCCTTGACGGTGGTAGTTAGGCCGTCAACGTCGATTCCTGCACAAATCGATAGTTATCACTCTCATCGAAAGATCGGGACCCCTGCTGCTATCAAGTGGTATCAGAGCACCAGGTTGATCGGTGAGAGATTTCTACCTCTATAAATTGTTTTACCTCGAGTCTAGAAAATTGCCCAAAAAAAAAGAATCCCTCGTCCAAGGCAGTTTAGCCTTGCTTTTGCTTCGTAGTCCATGCTTGTTGAGTTTACGGTTGCATCGTCGAGTCGGTTGCTGGTCTTAGAGTGTTTACCCTATAGTTTCGAGTTCGTGTCACATTTTTTCGTCACCGTCGCTGCTGTCCAGTTCATTGTTTTTGCCGTTTCTCCTTGATACAAAGTCAGATTTTGGAGTTGTTGAACTTTTTGGAAAGCTTAGAACGTCTCCTCCAACATATGTACTCAAGCTGAGATCTGATTCGGCCTCCAACATAGAGATATTGTGCAATAAATTTTGGGCTGTCTAGAGATCCAATTGGTTACGAATTCGGTTTTCCAATCATAAATCTTCTATCTTAACTCGTATTTTGATGTTTTTAGACTTTCTGGAATCAACACGAAATATCCAAGGAAAAGTTAGTTGGAGTCATCTCTGAATTCGGCCATCTTCAAGTTGTTAAAATTTGGAAATCTCGAGTTCTAGTCGGATTCGAATTGGATCAATCTGATCCTAGTTTGGTAAAACAGCGATATCTCTTGATTCCTTTATCCGTTTTGGGAGTTCTTGCTCTTGTTGGAAAGCTTAGAAGATCCTCTACAACTTCGTCCATTGTACCAATTCCAACAAACGCAATCATCGCAGCCCAAAATAGCATTGGATATGGATCTGTCTCATCTCAGATTTTTCTGTACAGCTTGTATTTCGAGGCCCATATCTCCTGATTCCAGACTCCAAATTGGCTGTTCCATATATGAAAATTGGTGAGAACGAAAAGATCTACAACTTTGATATAGAGACCTTCATCAGATTCATAGCTTTTCTAGCGTGAATTTGGTGAACAACATAACTGCTCCTGCTGTCCTGTTTGGAAAGTTCGAAAAAAAAAGGCAAGTGCAATAAAAAAAATCGCACAAAAAGAAAAAAAAAAGGAGGAAAAAAGGAGCTCTCTAGCTAAGTGGTGTGCTTTGTTGGTGATGTCGTTTGTGTCTTGGCTCGCGTCTCTAGTACGATTTGTCCTAAGACCAGCACGGAACCGCGTTGAACGTTTATTCAACTTGTTTTGGTCTAACGTGGTTCAAGCTTTTCCATTGGCTTGTGCTCAGCCTCCTACAGCTACACATATACTACTACCAACCCGGCACTTGTGAAGGGGGGCTTGGTGGACAGCGCGGCCCAACTTGTTCTACAAGAAGTGGAATCTTAATCCTACCCAAATACGTGGAGATAAGGGAAGCCAACTCGGCCATATACCTTATTTCTCTAATACCGACTAGGAAACCAATCTGTAACTCTACCCCTTACATTATATAAAGGGGTTTGGGGTCCTTAGTTAGACATAATCTTCAATTACATCTAATCTCGTGCAATCTTAGGCGAGAACATACAATCATTGTGATCATCCCCTGATCATTGTGATCGACACCCCATAATACAAATCCACGAGCACAGAAGTAGGGTATTACCTCTTTTAGAGGGCCCGAACTCAGATAAATCCTGTCCCTCGTGACCATCGAGTTGTAAACCTCGGTCGATCCCACGGCTGTTCCAGAGCAGAGACCAGGCTCGAAGACCTCGGCCGCGATGGACCTATCCAGCGTCCCGTCGTGGTGAGTATGTCACCGTTCCACCGGTCGACTCGCCGGAATCCTGTCGAATGGGGGATTGATGATCAAAGTTCACACCGCGGGGCCGGTGGGTTTAACAATAGCTCAGAAATGGGAGCCACCCGTAAGCTGAATGGTTGGAGGGAAGCAACCGGATATTTAGGGTAGACCGGCCGGGTGCTAAGTTTGATGTTACTCTCGTATCAAAGTTCTTAGTTGACCATTTGACATCTTATCTCCGTCATGGTCACTGAGAGGCCTTCGAGAACCTCGTCTGCGATTATGTCGGGCACTCGGTGGCAGAAGAGCAGCTTTGTTAATCATGGAGACCTATCGTTCATCAGAGAAAGAGGAAAAAGAAAGATGAGAGATGATTGTCTCAAAAGAGAAAGAAGACAAATACATCTCTTACCAGCTTTCCAAGCCAAGGTTCAGTTCGACCCGGCGTTCACTGACTTTACTAGCTGTCTCTAGACTCTGTCATCCCGATCTCATCGGCTACTTAGGTCCGCCATATACTTCTAGATCCGACCATCTGCATCGAATATGGGAGGATGTCGGAGGATCATGAGTCATGGTAAAATAAAAGGCAAAAAGGCAGTAGTAGTCAAGTCAAGAACAAGAAGATTGGTCACTGGATGATCGCGTGATTCTCCATTCCTTGCTTGCCTATACTATACTATAAATTGGATAAAGGCATGTCTATTCCCATTCGATGGATGGATCGAAATGCATCCGATGACTACGCAATGAGCTCGAAGAACCATTCGCTTTCAGAGGGAAACACCGGCATTAGCAAGATGATAGCGATCCTCCTCATGGTGATACGTCCAAACATACATAGGGATCGGATGCATACGAAGAAAAAAGCAAGCTTAGCACATACCTGCCTCGGAGAGTCAATGCTTCGTTGCCGAATACTAGAATACCTACGCTCTAAAGTCCCAATCAAGTTTGATAGCTTGGATCATCATCCCATTCACATCACAGGAAGATATCCACTCATCCCGGACTCATCTGGATCTCCGATTGTTTGGGGTAACCGCAACGCGTGCATAAAGTTATGCCGGACGAGTTAGAGTGGGTAGAATATCCTTTCGCCAAGAGGGAGAGATGCGAGAATGTCCGTTTCCATATATTCGGGAACCTCCGACAGGAGTCACTTTTCCGCCATCACTTCTCGCTTTTCGGCACCTGGACGAGAAACGAAAACTCCCAGCTGGTGCTGATTTTGAGATCCAATGGTAGAAGGGGCTCTTGGGCTAAATTTCCTGGGAACCCTGGCCACATGAATTACACTTACCGATCAAGATCTGGCACGGCCGCGGGTGTAATCCAGTACACAGGGAGAAGTTTTCCTATCTCCTGATAAGAAAAACTCACCTCCTCTGTCTTAGGAAAGCGGTGGATAACCAAGCGGTCATCACTAGTCGGCAGCGTCTCTCCGCGACCGACGCGGCGATTACTTACAAGGTCGTCGCTGCCGACATCAATAGAAGAATAGAGGACTTTCACGACCCATTTCCGAGCTCAACCATCCGACTGGACGAAGCCGAGGGCTCAGCACTCACGATAGGAAGGCACTTTCGTCCACCTTCCCAATCGGGACAGGACATTCCGGATGCATGCTGGTCATGTCGAGAGGTGAGGTTGATTGCACTCCTTTGAATATAACTGCTGCTCTGCACATTGCTCTAGATCCGCACGTCGAGACCCCGCTCGAAACTTTAGGCGACGAGTCCGTATGCCGGCAACGTGCTCCACAATCGGCAGCCACCCATGTTGGCGGCGTGTGGTGACTGACTTATACCGAAACTTAAATAAAGCATAGAATCTTGATTCTACCTACCCCGATCAACGGTGTGGTGGTTGATTCCATTAGCTGCGTTATAGCCGTTAGTACTGGATCGGGCTATCACAGCATCTTAGCTTGAAGGGATCACGGAAAGCAAGGAAGAATCATCATCGCTCGCGGGGGCGGCTATGTTATATGCCTATCCCTTCGTGAGAATGCGAATAATATCGGCACGGCGTTGCATTGATGAACCGGGGTGATGGGGCTCTATGTCGATGTTGTCATGTCAACCCTCAGGTCATCTCCCTCGACTTGGTCGGGTACACTGGATTAATCGGAGACATCGAGAGCCTAGGGAGGACGCTTACGAGAGAATTGTTTATTATACAAACCCTGTGAGTGTTTTGAAACCTCAACCTTCGGAGATTATGGTGTCTCGGTGATGGGATTGAGGCTAACAGGGAAAATTAGAGCTATCATGGAGATGGCTCTGCCAGCAGAATCCCCATAAATGGATGTTTATGTCAGGCAAGACTATGTGGATGTTTATGTCAATTGGATGTTTTTATGTATATGAACTTTTCTAGTTAATTACATGGCGACGCGATATTCGTCTATGCGATTTGCACATACTAATCTTCCTCGACTAGTATTTGGTCACTCGCGCTTAAATCTAGCGTCGAGAGGGCCGCGGCCTGAGACCGACGACGCGCCCGACTCTGCTTCTTGCAGGCGCTTCTGGAGCAACTCAGAGGCCCGAATACCGGACCTCACGAGAGGGCAGGCCGTTGGTGGTCTCTGCCCTTCCCAAGGTCTCATGGATTATGGGAGACTGTTTCGAGTGCTGCCTGTGGCACGGTGATGTCCTCTCTGCTTGAGAAATCGTGTGTCCTCTTGTTCCTTTTTGGGGCTCTTTGCTCCTCCTTCGGCCTTCGGGCCGGGCCGCCCCCTGTCATGGCGTGCGGTGTCAAAGTGAGAGGGAGACAAGGCTTGGTGGATATAAACTCTTTTCTCCGAGAGTTAGTATATATGACAACAAAACCACTGGCGCGGGCTTAATCTCTCGTGATTAATGATGCGGACGTGACTCCGTTACTCGTGGCGGATTGGCACCCGTGATGGTGAATGGTCCTGTGGTGAACATTTTACCTGATGGCGCCTCTAATATGAGATGCGGAGGAGGCCACCCCCTCTCCGGCTTCGCCCACCCAGCCTAACCCGATTCCTCTTTGAGTGGGCTGTTTATTGAAATTGCGCACAAAATGGGCCATGCAAGCAGCAACTCCCTCACTCTGGATCAGGCCGAGTACTGCGACCTGATCCTCCATTCGCGTCGTCAGAAGGGCTTTCCCCATCAAACAGAAGATGCTGAAGGAGAAGATAATAAAACTCTTCGTCCAGCCCGGGGAGGTGTCGGAAGGCAAGCGCAGCCATACCTCTTTCAGGTTGAAACGACAGAGTTGACGATACTCTTTTCAAAGACCCGGTATTTGCCACCTGCAAAGCCACCTCGCTAGAGTTGTCCGTAAGTTCCTCGTATTTGTAGAGCCTTCAGATTAGAGAGAAAAGGATGCCTTGGGAAAGATCAGGAGGTGAAATGAATCCTAGATCTAGAAAGGCCTCCGACGAGAGATGGACAAAATTGAAATTTGAAGGATCTGTTTAAATGAAAAGCAGATATTAAATGAGACAGAGTCGGTATAGTGTGGAAAGCGCAAGCCAAGAAAAGAAGAAGAAAGAAGAACCCAAGACTCAGTCGGCGAGAGCGAAGCGAGAAGACGATGAGTTCCTAGGCCGACCAACCAGACGCCGCCTCGCCTGAAAACTTCCTAGTGTGTTTACGGAATGAACTCCAGCTAAATCTGAGTTTCTGACAGTGTGATTGGTGCCACCTTCAGTGAGAGTCCATAATATCGGTCAGGCGGGCCAGGCTCTTGCGGAAGGAGCCGAAACTCTATTGGTTTGCATGGGAGGCAGTTTGGGCGAACAAATATACAGAATTAGTCAGTGAGTAGCTATGGGGAAAACCTGTTTGAGGAAGGTGCAGTAGTTGGCACAAGCGCCACAAACAAGCATGGAGCATTTAAAAAAAGGCGATGGGCGATTCGGTATGCCAACAATGCTTCTCGCTACAAGGAATTAGCAGGTTCTATCATGCTTGGTTCGTAGCCACACGCACAAGTCAGTAACGTCATGGTTATGGGTCACCACGCGCGGCCACAAGTTAGCAAACGTGTTAGCATGAGACATGGTGCGCCATTACTGGTGACTTGCCTGTCAAACTCTATGAAAGTTGATGTGAAAGTCAGACGCCTATTATATTGTCTATGATCCCGGGCGCTAGTTATGCTTGATGTACCTATGATGATGTGGCCGAGATGGCTGCAGCCTCTGGATGAGTTACTTTGAGCTTCCGTCTCGTGGCTGTTTGGCGATTCCATCGGATTCATCATCGTGACTTTGATGACTCTTGATGACCTATTCCTTGACCCGAGAATCAAGCTAGCTTCATTCACTCACTCTTGCAATCACTGGGCACTATCACTAGTGGCCGCTAAGCCCATATGAAGACTGTCTCCTGGTGGATCGAATGTTGAGTTCAACGAATAATGTCATGATTTGTTACAGATATGCGAGCAGACCTGGCTACATCCACTTTTCTATGCCTTCTGACATCATGGATTGGATTGGATGGATACCAAACATCTTTTAGAGGCTTGAGATTTTCTTGAGTCCTTTGCAACTATTTTGTTAATCGAGAAGTTACTCGCCACGAGCAAGTAGAACTACATCGCATAATAAAGACGATGCGATGTCGATTTCGAATTACACTTGGGGCAAAATTCGAACTCGAATTAAACAACTTAGTCATAGGGAGACCAGGGGGCCGTCGGGCCACTGTGACATGGGCCCTTGGTTATTCTGTAACAGCGATTGGGCGGACGCCCCCAAGTCGGTGGATCTTCGGAGGAAGAATAGGCGGTGACTGCTCCGACTGTTCTACAAAAGTGTGGAATCCTAACTCCCGAATAAGGAGAAGCGAGACCAAAAGCAACCAGCCATATCCCTTATTTTCCTATCTGATCTGCACTAGTAACCCTACACACTATATAGAGTCTTAGTTAGACATAATCTTCAATTACATCTAATCGGCGCATTCTTAGAGAACATACAATCATTGTGATCATCCCCATCATCATTGTGATCGACACATAATACAAACACGTGAATGGGTATTACCTCTTTAGAGGGCCTCTCAACCTCTGCTGCGCAGATTATTCGGTCATCATCGAAGTTGTGGTCTTGCATAGCTATAAAATATATTGGAGGACACATAATTTATCGAGACACCCACCTACTTGTTAGCTTTAATCATATTTGCAATTTCAGATTCGTTTATCTTATCTTCTTATTGTTCTTCTTCATTGGAACCCAGTAAAGACCTTCGGCTCGGTTAGGAACGCTAGCAGCAGACGGCCACAACGCCGATTTCACTGAATGCCAATTACGAAAGCGCTGAGGCCAAACGCCGATTAGGGGGGCAAGCTCAGCGGCCACTTGTGTGGAAGTCCCGTCCGTGAGTAGTTGTGACGATGTCGGTATGATGTGTAACATCGGAAGAAGCCAACAGCGGCCATAGATGGCATGGTCTCATCGCCCCAGGATTCGCGGCGCTGCGTAATTGTGGGGTCGAGCTTGCATGCAGATGAATCGAGTACTATCGTACGAGATCGACCTAGTTAGCGAGTCCGCTAGATACATGGCTGGATCATCGTCAACGGTGGATGCGCCTCCGTATGAGTGTGTAGTGTTATACATATATGTGTATATACATACACATTAGAAAGAGAGTGATAATTAAAATCACTAAAATTAACTTAGCCTACAGCTTACAGCAACATTTTTGATATCCATAATCGGGGACCTAAATTACAATTTTCCATCAACTTATTATTAGCCTCTTTTCTTATAAAACTTCAAATGTCCAAAATGATTTTCCAATATTTGCTTTTAAAGGAAGCTATCTTATATCATACAAGCATCACGAGTGTTTTCCAAAAATCATAATTTGAAATTTTGCATCTGGATATGCACACAATGGTGGCGGACGACTCAAAGATATGCAATTTAGAATATGACAGCATAAAATTGCAAAATTGATCCTTTGTAAAATTAAATGTAAAATTCATAAATTTTCAACCGCCATAAGCTTTTTGGCCATAACTTTTGTTCAGTCCTTTTTTTATAATTTGTTTTTCTATTTTTTTTTTCTTCTTTTTCGTTTTCTCTTCTTTGGATGACTTCCAACAACTTTTTTTTTGTGCCAACCAGAAACCAACCGAAAAATCACACACCACTTTAGCTTCAATGTAACAGTCCAACCTTCAGACAGTCTGGAAGTTGGCCTAGAGCCCCGGACAAATAGAGCCTCCTCTTGGTTTCAATCTCGCTCCTCTTGGTTTCAGTTCACTTTTGTGGCGTATGAAAACTTGAACAAAATCGCCGACGCGGAGAATCTCGAATATCGCCTCTTGGTGACTCAATGGGATTATTTTTTTGCGAATAAAATAACCCCGTGGGGAGTGAGGGAATAGGAATACGATGTAGACGAAGATGAGCGGACAACAAAACAACACAAGGCACAAACTCTTTAGTGAAGGCACAAAACCTTAGCGAATGATGGAGAAGATCTTTTAGTTTGGGACAGCGCGTCTGGCCCAGTTGGGATCGGCATACTCGAGAGACCGCTTTTTCGTTGGCTTCGGCTCGAACTTAGCACGAGGGTCTTGGCCATGCGTCTGAGTCATGTCATGGCATGGTTCAGCGGAGCTAATAAAGCACGAATTTCGCACGCGGGTATCACACTGGAAAACGCCGAATACACGTTAGTTACGAGGATATCATAATATACTGTCATACCCAAGTGGCTCGGGAATCACTATCGTGCAGTAGTCTGCTTAGTGCCGGCCCACGCTGCCGTACACATCATCGCCGATACACCCAGTGCACTCAAGGTTGGCCAATTACTCCTAGGCTCACTAGAAATGAAATGCGCTGACATCCAGAATTTTTCAAAATTGGCAAGGAGACCTGGTTCGGGATCACGTACGCCATCTTCGGCCAATAATTCCTGGCCAAGCGCATGTTCCTAGCTAGCTGAGTCAGATCTGCCAGCGCAAAGAGGAGACACGATCCTAGTCAACGCGCGGACAAGTGCTAGAATTCTAACAGAGAGAACAGTCTACTTAATAGAGATCCAGCTTGAAATTCTCTAACAGCGCGTTTATTTCTAGGTAACCATCACAAGGCGCACGTAGCCAAGCGACGGTCCTCTGCGGATGGCCATGTACAAGTTCGCAGGTCTGCCACCTCAGCCAATTATGCCAATTGCGTCATTGGAACTCTGTATCTTGTTTTGCTATAATCTGGAGCAACATTAATGCCAAGAGCCAACAAGCATTGTGGGAATGCTTGTTGCCTCCCGTAGGTGTGCGCTTCTTTTTGGTCTCTCTCCCAGTGCTCCTTCCCATTCAGATTGCTCTGATAGAAGATTGCTAGGGCTAGGCTAAAGGTTTTAGTTCATCGCCATGAGCCTGTTCTGGAATAACGTAGGTCAATTCGAGCTGGTGCACGTGTAAATGGAGCGAGCTTTGTACGGTTGACAGAATCAAGGTCCTATTGGTATTAGCAGCCTTAATCATGAGCTAGCGCCTGGCTCTATACTCCACCAAATCATTCGAAGCAGGAGTTGTCACAGCGTCAATAAAGATGTATGAGCATACGTAACGGTGATTTTTATTTCTTATATCTGTGCTTTGGTTATATTTCAAAAAATGGCTCACAGATTGTTTCTGCTGTCCATTGTTTCGCTGTCCATGTCCACCCTCTGAAGACTGTTAGGAGCAAGTAAGACTTTGTTGCTTTTCATTAGTATTGTCTAGTATTGATAAAAAGTTAGTTCTTTGTTCCGTCATTGTTTCATATCCTCATAGAACCTATTTAAAGTCTTTGGCGCAAAAGCTTAGCCACGGTTGATATAAATCAAGAGTGTGGTTTAATTCGGCGCTTATGCGGAGGTTAAGATCAGCAATTGCGTCTCACAACTACTCCACCGACCTGTTGAAGGAGTGTCACTCCTTTAAGGGTAGTATTAAGCTGTTCTGATACTTGTGAGAGTTCTGTTTTATCCATATACTTGAAATAGCCTCAACAATGTTACATCCTATGCAGTAAAACACACATTTTCGATATCGACTGCGATAATAGGCTGTAAACTTCTGATATCAGCTGTGCCATGCCTCCACGACGGCTTGCTCGATTAATCTGATTTGGTTCATCCTGTATATGTCTTGTTGCTTTTCATCTTCTGATATTCATAACTACCACTCTTGAGATCTAAGGAGAGCTGGTAGGAGCTTGAGAGTTCATAGGCTATTTATACTAGCTCCAACGAGCTGGGTAGAGCTCCTTACTCAGCAGTAGTTGATAGGTTTTTATACTGTTCTTGAAGGCGAATGCTCTTGTTGCCAAATCATTTTGCGCGAAACATATACGCCATTCATCAGACCCAATGGATCCCAGCTTGAAGATCTCACAATCCACAACCATCTTGCTGCCAAACCTTCATAATTTCCAGCGCCTAGTAGTTGATAGGTTTTTATACATCTTCTATAATTCCTTGTTTGCTACTAACCATGACAGGTCCATATGAAGATAATGGTTCCAAGCAATATTGTGAGAATGCAACAATCATCACTGCTGGCGACAAATAACTACATGCATCGATCATCCGAGAATTGGACCACAGTTTTTATGAGAGGTCTCACTGTGTTGCAAGGAAGACTCACAAGATCAACAAGACCATTACACCATCTCCAATAGTTGAACAAGGTAATCTGAAGTGTACATTGCCTCCACTCAATCTAATGTTTGATCCTGATGCATACATTAACTGGGAGATAACGGTTGACAACGAATTTAGAAAATATGATTTGTCTGAGCAACAAAAGATTAGGGCTGCTGCTAATGTTCTAAATGGATTTGCATTAAAGTGGTGGAATAATGTTTCTAGAAAGGTGGGGCAACCTCAAAGCTAGAATGCCATGAAGAGACTCATGAGAGATATGTATGTTCCTGAATATCATGTTGATCTTTTGTACAGCAGACTTCGACGCTTGAAACAAGGAAATAAAAACATTAAGGAATACTTTGAACATTCCCAAAATCATTTGTTGCACTGTGGTTTAAATGAATGTGAGGAAGCTACTGAAATTCTGTTCTTGAGAGGGCTTAATCAAGAAATTCAAGACATTCTTGTTAATGAAATGTATAATTCTCTCCCTCATTTGGTTAAACTTGCATGTAAAGCTAAAAATCAGATTTTGGAAGACTTGAGAATACTTGATCAAAGGAAGAAAGAGAAGAAACTTGAAACATTTGATTTGTTAGAAGAAGAGTTTTCCAAAATCTTTCCATTAAAAATGCGAAGAAGAACATATTTCATTGAAAAAATTGAATGTTCCTGTGTCTCCTTCTGTGGCTAACCTTTTGCAGGAGATTGGAAATAATGATGATATAGATGGAGATGTGGTCGAGCATGGGACTTTTCCTTCGAACAATGTGCTAGATGTCATTTCACCTTTGATCGCCACATCACAGGCATCGATTGTGGTTGATAGCAATTGCGCCATTGCTGGCCTACGGTCCATCAGAAATGAGAAGATAAGCGTGGCAAAATTAGCACTACCTGAAGTGAATGATGATGACATATCCATAGTTACAAAAGAAACGCTCATTCTTCCATGGTTAAGCGAGCATGAAGAAGCACTACTGACAACACCTACACTATCTAAGAAGGATATTGAAGGTAACTATGGTGTTAATTTGGCTGTCTTTCAAAAAGAGGTGAGTCATTATGCTAATGTGCATGTTCAAGTGGGAATTTCTTGTTCTAAAATTAATTTTTTTGATGTGTATAATGTTGAATTGATTACTCATGGAGAACCTTGGAGCAAAACATTTCATGATAAGTCTTTGTGCTGTATTATGTTTGATAAACTCATTGAACTGTTTAGTGCGATTGAGAAGGTTGCTCAAATTTTTTGTTTGAACTCACTAGTTAGTATATCTTCTTACACTTATAAATTCAATTTGAGTGGAGATTATGATATAGATAACAAGTTTCATGTATATCGAATTTGTATCGTAAATGATATGCTTGTTGATTTAATATTACTTGATTACAATAAACCAACCACTTTGCCATGTTGTGGCAACCTTGACATGAAAGAAACGAAAGATGCTCGTTGCTCTGAAATTAATTTTTTATATGTCACATGTAAATCACTCGTTAAAAATCTGCATGGCCTAGTTGAATCTTGGTCTATTCCATACAATTTGATTCAATGCTTAGTGAAGTTGAGGACAACTTTTTCTCAAGGAAGAGGGAATGGTGTGCATACATGGTTTCTTTCAGATACATTATATGGTTACTGCTATGTTAAAAACCTTGTGCAAGATAATGGAAATGATAAAACAATTGATGCATATATATACAACGCATATACGTTGTTCTTTTCCTTGAGCATATTTTCAGATTGTCAAAAGTTGAAGACGACTTTTCGAGAAGAAGGGGAGGATGAAACAACCATGGCACATATGCATATATCCACTGCTCCAAATCTTATCCTCTCAAGATTCGTCTTAGTTGAAAATAAACATAAGGAATTTTTAAAGAGCTTTGTAAAGGTGGTCATCATGATGTATGTGGGCCAAGCTGAAACAATGAAGTACTCCATGTTATGGAATCCGGTTCATCTACCAGATGTAAGTCAAGAATTGACATCATACATTATACAAGAATATCAACTGGAGTCGAGGACGACTCTAAATAAAGAAGGGGAGGATGATGAAGATATCGCTACCTCGGATATACCCATGGGACCAACATCCAAAAACTCTCCTAGTGACTAGCGACTTTCTACCAACATTCAAGGATCAATTACACTGGCTCGTGCACGACAACTAAATTATCAGGTAAATTCGTTCCTACGGTCGCATAATTTTACATTGGAGAATAAACCGCTACTTAATAATATTCTCATACATAGGAATCTGGGCAAGGGTTATCAAGAGAACATTAATGTGCCAACGCAAGACATAAAGCAAGGTGGGAACGCGAAAGGTTTCAACTCGGTCTCGAATGACCAGTTAGAAATTAAACGCTCATAGAGAATGCAAACGGACTCCGATTGGGGCGTGTGAGCGCAACAACCTACAGCACCGAGTTCGCCCAACCTCATGTTGTCCACTCAATCAAGTCAAGCGGATTACAATCCTCGCTACAATCACAAAAAACTTGCAAGAACAGCGGGAAGGAATGCACAATCTCAAGTTTATTTTAGCTGGTGGCTTGAAATCTCAAGAACAGGCATATAGAAGATCTGTTTTTAGTTTCAAATGGTCTGAGTCTTACACAAGGGGAGGGTTGCCTCGAGAGGAAGCTAGAGAGGTTTTGCTGGTAAATTCATGCACTACATGGACCAGCTGTCCTATTAAGTGTGGCGCAGCACACGAAGAGTTGGGCTAGGTGGGAATTGGACAGGATCTAGTCGCCACAATGTTTTAACGATATCTCTGCGCTCAGATGGAATTTGAGGGTGAGGTTGGATCCGTTGAAAAGCTGAGCTCGTTATCTTTCTAGGCTGCAGTCGAACACCTCAAACGGAGTCCGAATGCATCTTCTATGCGCGTTTGATTTCAGGTGGGTCATTGGAGGCCAAGTTGACTCTATTTGATTTCACACCTTGCTTGTTGACTTGCTTTCCCTTCTCTTCGTCTTCTTGCTGGTGTTCACATCTGCTTGCATTGTTTTTATACCTAAGCATAGTTAAAATATTTGTATTAGGTAGCAGCTGACTCTCATAAGAAAAATAGCTCTTAGTAATGAGCGAATTCACCTGTTGATTAATTTGGTTTGCACGTATTTTTTTTGGTTCATGAATTAATTTGGAATCTTGACCAACAAAACATGATGAAATCGATGATCTTGCTATTATGCCCGTATCATCCTCCCATTCTTCAAGAAAAGTCGTCCACGGCTTTTGATAAGATAAAGTAAACAAAACATAGAGAACAACGTATATGCATGGTTTATATATTCATCATCTGTTTTGACACTTCTCTTCATTAGCACAATGTATTTTGCAACATAATAGCATGTGTGCATTGCAAAGCATTTGTTCACATCATTTCCCTTCTCATTAGAAAAAGTCGTCCCCTACTTTTCTAAGAATCTTGTCAAATTACATACGGGGTTCCACGCTTCAACTGCGCTACTCTGATTACTAACAAGCCATTCAAATGTATCACGTAAGCCAGAGAGTAAAAAGTTTCTTTCAAAACAAAAATTATCTTCAATTGTTCCCATATCAACATGATGAATATAAGCTTTATCAAAATCATGTATTCTAACATCAAGATGCTTTCCACATGTAATGCAAATTCCATGGACAAGGAACTTGTTGTCCATACCATGTTCTCCAATCAAATTAAACTTGTAAGCATATGTGCGGAAACTAGTTAGTGAAGCAAATTCAACAACTTTCTCACTCACAAAAATTAGCTCAACAGATTCGTCAAACATGATATAGCACAAAGGATCATCATAGCATATTCGGGTAAGAACCTCTTGACGAGTAACCAATTCCACATTATGTAAGTTAAGCAAACTAAAATCAAAATGCGGAATTTGTAGTTGCACATGAGTGTTTTCAAAATTGACCTGCTCTTGTTGAATTTTCAGCTCAACATCATTTTTGTTGCCTTTATTGTTCTCCCTAAGTGTTGTAGGTTCTAACCATGGAATGGCAAGTATTACATCTCCAACCATGGAAATCTCCTCATCTTTCGTGTGCATTGGTTTATGTCGTTTGTTGTTCAACTCTTTTTGCTTTTCCTGTTGCACATGAAAAGAGACAACAGTAGAAGAGAAGTTAGTGTGTTAGCTTCAGAAATATCCTCACAGTTGTCATCAACTACTTCTCTCATTTCTTGTGGTATTTCTCTCAAAATTTGATATTGTGAGCTCTCATTCTCACATTTAGTGGAAACACATAACTCAATTGTTTGGTCACACTTACTCATATCAGATATGTCGTTCTCATTGCCATAAGGGTTTTGATGTATTTTTAAGGATTGTGGGCCAGCATTGGCACAATTGCCAACAACCACAATATCCTCTTTTTCTATGGGTACCGAAGAATCAATACCATCCATCATATCGATCGAAGGGAATATCCCATGCTCAACCTTCTTATGAATTGGTACTCTTCGCTGAAATTCAGATTCGCCGTGCTTCTTAATTGTTCTCTCCTCTTCAATTGCACAATCCACAAGATCAAGCATGCTTTTAAAATAATTATGTCGAAGTGCAGTAGCGATCTTATGATCCAAGCCATCTATAAAGTATGCCTTCTGCTTGAATAAAGTTGTGGTACCGGCATGTCGCAATGCACGACTCAATTTGCTGAAATAATCATGGACACATATGCATCCTTGTTTGATGCTCGCCAAGTGATGAAGTAGCTCTTGCTCATAATATGGTGGTACAAATTCTCTTCTCATGATCCCCTTCAAAATCGTCCAAGATGCAATAAGATTCTTTTCTAAAAGTTGTTTCCACCAACAATAAGCATAGTCCTCAAACTGCATAGTGGCTCACAACACTTCTTTAGCTCCAAAAAGACGCTGAAATTTGAAAAGCTTCTCCATTTGCTGTTCCCACTTGATGTATTCTTCGGGATCATCGCTTCCATAGAATGGAAGACCAATATATTCGTAACCTGCCATGATCAATGCAAACACGAAACCAAAACAGCAAGTATAGGTGAAATACATGTAAAATCACTCATCCTCACTTATCCTTACCATCGAAATTCTTACTCACTCTTTGCAGATTGACGGAGGAGCTCGCACTTGAGTGGTGAGGCCACAAAAGGTGAGGTTAAGCGAACTCGTAGCCGAGATCAAACCATACAACGGATTTATATGTGGAGCTTGGAAGAGAAAGTGTATATCCTATACAATCTGAATTCTCGATGTTGTTTCGATAAGTAAATATCCAAGAAAGAACACAATGCCTAGTTGCTGAAATCAAGAATTAAGTGATGAACGCAGCAACTCACGCACAAAGATGATGGAACCAAATGCAATCAAAGGAGTGAGCTAGAACAAAATATGAGGGTAACACAAACAGCTCAATTGCATCGGTTATAGAAAGACATTAGCTAGCTGCAAACAATGAACTAGGGCACAAGATTGCACAACAAGAATGATTCTCAAATCGGTGCAAATAATTTTCAGAAACTTTTCTTCTTCTCCTTTTCTTTTCATACAACTAGCAAGTAGCCACAAAGCTTTTCTTTTCTTCCTCTCTTCTTTTTTTTTTCCCTCTTTTGCTTAGATGATATAGTTGGCTGTGCTACTGATTTTGACGAACTTTTCTTTTGATTTCTTGCAACCGTGAGATCAAAATAAACAAGTGCAGCCCTATGCAGTGCATTAGCTAGTCTTGATAGGTGCAAAGTATTCACAAAGGAAAGATGGGCTATCAAGAACAAATTTGATTTTCACAGCAAAACAATAGTCAGATTCAAACCCAAGTTTGACCACTTTTTAAGGCGAATCAGAAAGAGTTGTCCGTACCAAAGTTGTAGAGAATTTCATAAGCTTTCCAGAAAGTCAAAGAACGTGAAAATCCGAGTTTGTAGCCTCACCCCTCTTGTACTCATTTAATCTCGATACTGAATGAAGACTGGACGTAGGGTTGTTATCCGGCAGTGGAGGCCTAAACCAGGATAAAAACACCCGTGTCAGCACCCAACAAACCACACATCCTTCCCTCGGCAGCGCCTAACGGGCCTCCGTCGAGGGGGCAGGGCCACTCTCGGGTCTCACACACCCCTTCCTTGAATATCGGCCTGCGAAGGCTTGCCTCCTAGACGCCGACAGCTGGCGTCCACCGTGGGGCCTGATTGTGGTCTTCTCCCCTCGATCAAGTCGAGGATGGCCTTGTTGTCATACGATGACGATGAAGGCTTGGACCTCAACTTCAACGACTTTGACGATGGATACATCAACGCGGAGGTGGTGGAAAGGAAGAGGAGAGGAGAGACACAGGGTTGGAGCAAACTCAGGCGGGGTTGGACAAACTCACCTTGGTTGTTGGATGAAGAAGAAAGAAAGAAGAAAGAAAGAGGAGCATAGGCGCGTCATGGCCGGCGCTATTGGCCGCTGAGGACTCCTCGCTTTGACTGACAGCCTTCGAGGACGGGCCGCCCACCCGCCCGGCCGAAGTGAGAGCAAACCCGCCTAGGTCACTGCACGGCTCAGGTGAACATCTCCTCGGCTCCATGTCGGCGCTCCATTTGGCTGACTGAGGATGCGCGTGCTCGTGAGAGACGATGAGCGACCGATGTGAATTCTGATTTGTCGCGGCCCCACCCGCATGCGGCGATCAGCGGCGCCTTACACGCCATGAGGGCGCGTGAACCAGAGACAAGCGAGCGAACTTCCAATCGCCCGATTTCATTGATTATTCGATCTTAAACAGTCTGGCAGTGGCATCGTTTACGCACCTACGCCGAGACTGGTCCAGCCACCCATGCAGCAACTGAATTTCCACCCACGTCCCCAACTTACTTATCGTGTCTACGACCATCGTAGTCTCTTAACCAAGCGCCCGTCTCCCAACACCACAACAACCGCAACACGTGTCTCTACCCAACATCACCAACTTGTCTGCAACCGCAATTGGTTATCTCCGCTCGCTCGCTTTCGCACCTACGGCGCAACCTTTACGCCAGTCTGACTTTTGGACGTCGCTTCCATGTCCCACCGGGGTTATCAGTCGTTCCTTGCTGGACATATGGCGCGGTGGCCTCATGCCGGGCCCAGATTTTCTAATCAAGCCTTCGCACACGATCTGGCCATTCCAGGTGTACGCCGTCGCGGCATCGAACAAAGCGTCCTAGACTCATTCTAAGCGCATCAATGTGAAGCTCCAACGAAGCTCGGCGGTCCCCCTCTCCGGGATCGTCACGAGCTAACACGTGCGGTCATCGGCGATCAGGTAACGTCTACTTGCACGTCAGCCCAGGCCCGAGCTAGCACTCGTCGTGGAACTCGCGTCCCAAGGAAATACGTCCGCATTCTGGCTCGGCCGGACCTGGTGAGAAGGCAGTTTTAATCCATGCGTGGGAACTTACGAGGCCCGGGTAGTTCCACATCATAGCTACCGATTGATTCGGCGAAGAAACCGGCCCTCCCCCCTTACAGCTTTTCCAAGTGGAACTTACGATACAGAGCCAGAAGGAAAGCATACAGAGGGAATAACAAACGTGGCTCAGTAAAGACTTCAAAGCAACCATTCCGACTTGTCCGCCCCACGCCAGATCGAAAAGGTCACAGGACGACAGTATTTTTCGGACGACCATAATTGCATAGGCACATCGGTGTACCAATTAAGCTCACCGCAATCGCCTGGCAATGGCTGCGACTTCTACTAAGGGCGGGCCTGAGCAACAACTAACCCGAGGCGACAAAGAAGAGCCTTCGAAGACTTGAAGAAGGGCGCAATGTAAAGTTTTACAAGATGACATTGTTGTAAAGAGCAAGGTCCCACAGGATCATCTAACCGACCTTCAGGAAACATTCGCTAATCTTAGGAGACATCAAGTCAAGTTGAATCCTGAAAAGTGTGTTTTCAGTGTTCGGTCTGGGATGTTGCTCGGCTATGTGATAGGCAAGGCGAACATAGGGGCTAACCCCGAAAAATCGAAGCCATCGTGAATATGAAGTCATCGACCTGCACCAAGGAGGTGCAAGCCCTAACCGGGTGAATGGCGGCTCTCAGCAGATTCATATCTCGTCTCGGCGAGCGCAGTGCACCTTTCTGCAAGATCCTACGTAAGCACGATGGTTTCGAGTGGTCAACAGAGGCCAAAGCTGCTTTCAGCGAGCTAAAGCGCTTCCTGTCCACGCTACCTGTCTTAGCTACGCCAAAGCTCGGGGAATCCTACTCCTTTACTTGGCAGTTGCTCCGCAGGTTGTGAGTGATGTATTAGCTGTTGAACACGAGGGCAAACAACAACCCATCTACTACGTAAGCGAGGAATTACACGGACCTAAGGAGCGGTACCCCGAGGTCCAAAAACTTTTGTACGCCTTGCTTATGGCCTCAAGAAAGTTGCGCCACTATTTTCAAGGCTATCTAGTTACTGTCCTAACGAGTTTCCCTCTAAGGGATATCATTAAAAATCCTGACGCCAATGGGCGGGTCGCAAAGTGGGCAGTCGAGCTTGGTGAATTCGATATCAAGTTCGTTCCACGCACAACGATCAAGTCCCAAATCATGGCCGACTTCCTATGTGAATGGACCGGGCCTACCGATCCCCTCGGAAGCTCGCCCGAGCTTTCAAGGCAGGAAACGCATTGGACTATGTTCTTCGATGCGTCGTGCCAATTTGAGTGATCAGGTTGTGGATTTGTTCTCATCTCCCCTAAGGAGAACAGATTCAGCACATAGTACAGCTTCATTTTTACTCAGCGAACGAACAATGTCATGGAGTCTGAATGCCTCCTAGTCGACTGCATGAGCATGCCTTCGCGCTTCGGCATAAAACGGACCGACAATGAAAAGGATTCGCAATTAGTTGTCTGCCAGGTAAACAAGGAGTTTCAATGTTGCGATGACTCAATGGCACGATACTTGGCAGAAGTGAGAAAGCTAGAAAAACACTTCACGAATTTCGAAGTGTGCTACGTTCCTAGACTGGCTAATAGCCTGGCCGATAAGCTCGCAAAGCTTGGCTCCTCACAAGAAGCCGCCCCGGCGGGGTGCTCGTGCAGCATCTACTAAAGCCCTCTATTCCCTCCGGAGAAGAGGCCCCCGAGAAGATGATTGCCTCGACCAAAATGACCGGTACCGTTTCGTTCCTAGAGCAGCGCGACACCTGGATGACGCCATTAGTCCAGTTCTTGGCGTATGGGACACTGCCATAGGACACAGCTGAGAAATCCCGGCTTTAAAAGTAAGCTCGACCTTACCGATTACTCAGGGGCTTGCTATACCGAAGGGGTTTTAACGACGTACTTTGTAAGTGCGTGACCCAGGAGAAAGGCAAATTTCTCCTCCAAGACATCCACGACGAGACCTGCGGGGCACACGCCTCTTTCAAAACCCTAGTGGGCAAGGCCTTCCGCATGGGGTATTACTAGACCACTGCGCTAACCGACGTGAGGGACTAGTGAAACGTTGTCCGGCTTGCCAGTACCATTCCCGAATGATACAACCATGGCACTTATGCATATATCCACTGCTCCAAATATTATCCTCTCAAGATTCGTCTTAGGGGGTGTTCTTTTGGGCTTATGAGCTCTGACTTATCTATCTTATCTCTAACTTTGTGAATTTTCCGAGGTGGCCTCGAGAGTCGGATGGCCATGAAATTTAGGATTTAGGGAGCTTGTAGACTCGCCTACGAGATAAAAATAAAACGGGTTCAAAAGTAATAAAAAAAAGTCAGATGAGCCAATATTAGTCAGATAAGTCACGAAATTCACCTCGGGAAATTCTCGAAGTTGCAGATAAGACAGATAAGTCAGATTAGATAAGTCCAAAAGAACAGGCCTTAGTTAAAAATAAACAAAAGGTGAATTTGTTTCTTACTGAGCCTCAAATTATAATCAACAAGAATATGATGCTATCTAATGAGAATATACATGTATTCAAATTTAAGGAATTTTCAAAAAGCATTGTAAAGGAGTTCATCATGATTTATGTGGGCAAGCTAAAACAAGGAAGTCCTCCATGTTATGGAATCTAATTCGTCCACCAAAAGTAAGTCAAGAATTGACACCATACATTATACAAGAATATCAACTGGAGTCGAGGACGACTCCAAATAAAGAAGGGGAGGATGATGAGGACATCGCTACCTTGAATATACCCATGGCACCAACATCCAAAGACTCTCCTAGTGACCAGTGACTTTCGACCAACATTGAAGGACCAATTACACGGGCTCATGCACGACAACTAAATTATCAGGTAAATTCGTTCCTAGGGTCTCATAATTTTACATTGGAGAATAGACCGCTACTTAATAATATTCTCATACTTAGGAACCTGGGCAAGGATCATCAAGAGAGCATTAATCCACCAACACATGTCATAAAGCTAGGTGGGAACGCGAAGGTTTCAACTCGGGCTCCAATGACCAGTCAGAAATTAAACGCTCATAGAGAATGCAAACAGACTCCGTTTGGGGCGTGTGAGCACTTGATGGAAAGGAAATTTCGTGCTCTTTCCAACGGATCTGGCCTCACCTTCAAATTCTTAACAAGCTGGCCACATCAGTCCAAAATGTTCAGCGGTTTTAGTCTCTTTGGGTGCTGCGCCACCTTTAATTTTGGGTTGTGTTCTCATGTATCTCTAGCTGCGTGAGAGCACCTTCTAGTAGCCATCTCCCTGGCTATATATTGGACTGGTCCCTTCCATTTCTCTTTAGGCTTTGTTTAGATTAGTTGTCCCATGTGTGGAACTATATCTTTGTTTTCCTGACTAGGCTAGAGCAGTAGTAAACAAGTTCAAAACCTCAACTTGTGTGTGTGCTTCATCCTTGTTCTTGCTAGTTCTTCGATTGCTTGCAAGAATAGACCTTCGTGGTCAGGTCATCCATGTCTTGGCACGGTTGATAACGATCAGGAGTGTGGTTTAACGATTGTGGGTGCTTACCCTTGTGTGGTTCTTAGCCGGATCGTCAAAGTCATACTCTGCCAAATCGATGTTATCCCATCACCGGAAGATCGGGCCGCCCGTGTGTCCATCACCGAATGTCCCACCAACCAGCGTACGAGCTACAAACTATCCTGCTAACCTAGCCAATCTCAACATGGGGAATGATATACTTGGTCCGTTCCCCAGAGGCCTAAAGGGGTGCACACACCTGTTCGTTGCCATCGACCCTTTCACTAAGTGGATCGAGGCTGAACCAGTGTCGAGCATATCAGCCCAAACACCCAGAAGGTTCTTCAGAAACAACATTGTGGCAAGGTTCGGCGTCCCGAGTAAGCTAATCGTTGACAATGGGACACAGTTCACCCCCGAGCTATTCCAGGACTACTGCGAAGAGCTCGGTATGAAGGTCGCCCAAGCCTCGGTGGCTCATTCGCAGAGCAACGGAGCAGCCGAACGTGCGAACGGGCAAATCATGCAAGGCGTCAAGTGACGAGTCTACGACGCTCTCGTCGAACAGCGCTAGAATTGGGTAGAGGAACTACACTCGGTGCTATGGGCAGCCCGGACGACCTCTAATCGAGCTACTGGAGAGACTCCATTCCCGCTCGTATATGGCTCGGAGGTGGTCCTACCCGCCGAGCTAAGACTTGGTTCTATTCGTGTTGATTTTGCAGGTCAGATCGAGAACAACAAAGAACGACTATTGGATCTCGACCTATCCGAGTCCTGCCGCGAGCAAGCGCTATTGCAACCAGCAGCATACCAGCAATCCCTACGACGGCATGCGGCAAAAGCGGTACAGATCCGACTTTGCAAGTAGGCGACCTGGTTCTAAGACGAGTTTTGAACCTAGCTTACGCCAACAAGCTCACCCTGAGGTGGGAAGGTCCGTACACGGTCGTATTAACTACACGCCCGGGGGCTGTGAGACTAGCTATGCCGGACGGAAGAGTTCTCAATAGCTCTTGAAACATCGCCAAACTCCGGAGGTTCACGCCTGAGCTAAGGTCGTAAGTTTCCATTTTTACCTTTTTTCTATCTTCTCTCTTCCAAACAACCCCTAGCAACCCTTAAAAAGCCCTAGGAACCTAACCTATGATCGACCTTAGGAGAAAGCTCGGGCTATCTCAGCACACATCGGCAGGTTAACGGCTATGCAGAAGCTACATCCCCGGGATTCTCTTACACGGGTAAGCATCATATCCATCGCACCATACAAGATCCAGCGCGGGCAAACGCTTTCCAGCCCTATGTCATAAGCCTGCATAAAACTGTTGAAGCCCGGGATAACTCAAGAGTCCCAAGACTCTGCGTCTTGCAAAAGAACAGAGCAGGGGCCACGAGCTTCGTTCTAAGGTCGCATTCTCTAAATCACGACCGACCCTCTGGCTATCCAGAGGCTCGGCCGTGGCTCAGGGGCAAGGGTTGATTTTTTTAAAAAAATTGATATTCTCTAAACCACGACCGACCCTCTAGCTATCTATAGGCTCGGCCGCGGCTCAAGGGCTAGGGTCGATTTTTTTCAAAAAAATTGATCTTCTCTAAACCACGGCCAACCTCTGGCTATCAAGAGGCTTGGCCGTGGCTCGGGGGCTAGGGTTGATTTTTTTAAAGAAATGATCTTCTTTAAACCACACCCGACCCTCTAGCTACCCAGAGGCTTGGCCGTGGCTCGAGGACTAGGGTCGATTTTTTTTAAAAAAATGGATCTTCTCTAAACCACGACCAACCCTCTCTGGCTATCTAGAGGCTCGGCCGTGGCTTGGGAGCTAGGGTCGATTTTCTCAAAGGGTCGATTTTTTCTCTAAGAATCGATCTTCTCTAAACCACGCCCGACCCTCTAACTACCCAGAGGCTCGGCGGTGGCTTGGGGGCTAGGATCGACAGGCGCATACCTCGATCTTTAAATCCTTCTTGCCTGTACGACAACTTGCAAATTGTGGTGCTGCACCACCTTTAATTTTGGACTGTGTTCCCATATATTGGACAAGTCCCTTTCATTTCTCTTTAGGCTTTGTTTAGATTAGTTGCCCTATGTGTGGAACTATATCCTTGTTCTCCTGAATCAGCTAGAGCAGCAGTAAACAAGTTCAAAACCTCAACATATGCGTGTGCTTCATCCTTGTTCTTGCTAGGTCTTCGATTGCTTGCAAGAATAGACCTTCGTGGTCAGGTCATCCGAGCTTTGGCACAGTTGATAACAATCAGGAGTGTGGTTTAGCGATTGCGGGTACTTATCCTTGCGTGGTTCGTAGCAGGAATGTTAAAGTCCTACTCCGCCAAATCGAAGTTATCCCCTCACCGGAAAATCAGGCCACCCGCGTGTCCATCACCTACAAAGAGTGCTTCTTTAGTTGCATCCATGGGCCGCAGTCGCGATGTGCAATGCCATAGATGCAAAGGATTTGGACACATGATGCATGATTGTCCAACCCAGCGTGCTCTAATTGTGAGGGAAGATGGTGAGTATACCTCTGCTAGTGATATTAAAGAAGATCTTGCTTTAACTGCAACTAACCCTACAGGTAAGAATGAAGAGAATGAAAATGAGGAGCAGCATCTAGGTGCAGAAATTTCAGACAAGTACATGAGCATCATTGTGCATGTACTTAGCGCTCAAATGGAGAGTGCTGAAAAAAATCAGTGCCACAAATTGCTCCAAACTAAATCTATCATCAAAGAGCGCTCTGTGTGAGTCATTATTGATGGAGGGAGTTGCAATAATCTTGCTAGCATTGATATGGTTGAGAAGCTTGGTTTGACCACAACACAACACCCACATCCCTACTACATTCAATGGTTCAATTCTAGTGAAAAGATAAAACTAACAAGAATGGTGAGATTGCACTTTTTCTTTGGTTCATATCATGATCATGCTGATTGCTATGTTGTACCTATGCAAGCATGCACTTTGCTGTTAGGTAGACATTGGCAATATGATAAAGATGTTTACCATCATGGAAAGAAAATTGTTTTGCTTCCTGTGACCCCTGTTGCAATTCTAAAAGATGTCTTGGAGAGAGCTAAAAGAGACAAGGAGAGTGCTAAAAGTGAAAATCAGATTGTAACAAAGAGTTAGCACATCCAAAGAACAAAGAATCTAATTCTAAGAAAGCTAAAATCAAGTTAAAATGTGTTGTCATGCTAGTTATAAAATCTGATTTGAATGACATGTAAGAAAACAATGCTGAATGCTATGCTTTGAATTACAAAGAGACCTTGTTTTTATTGGAGAATATATCTGCTTCTATGCCTACTGCTATTGCTAACCTTTTGTAGGAATGTGAGGATGTGTTTCCAACTGAGGTACCTCGGGGCTGCCATCAATTAGAGGAATTGAACATCAAATTGACTTGATTCCAAGAGCCACATTGCCAAACCAAGCAGCATATAGGACCAACCCGGAGGAGACTAATGAGATTCAATGCCAGGTGGAAGACTTGCTTCACAAAGGGTATGTATGTGAAAGTCTTAATCCTTATGTTGTTCCTGTTCTGTTAGTACCCAAGAAAGATGGATCATGGTGTATGTGCGTTGATTATAGAACTATCAATAATATCACTGTTAGGTTTCGACACCCTATTCCTAGGTTGGATGATATGCTAGATTAACTAAGTGGCTCTATGATGTTCTTTAAAGTTGATTTGAGAAGTGGATACCACCAAATTAGAATAAAACTTGGAGATGAATAGAAAACAGCATTTAAAACTAAATTTGACTTGTATGAGTGGTTAGTTATGCCTTTCGGGTTGACTAATATGCACCTAACACATTTATGTAATTGATGAATGAAGTATTATGCGCTTTCATCGGTAAATTTGTGGTAGTCTACTTTGACGACATCTTGATTTATAACAAGTCTCTTTCTGAACATCATGACTACTTACATGCTATTTTTTTGGCAATTTTCTGGACTATAGGACAAAACAAAATAGGTCTAATCTAAGATAGATGTGTTCTCACTAGGCAACCGATGTATTGATACCAACTGATGAGCGCTTAGGTCGGCCCGATCTTCTAGAGAGAACGATACGTCGTCTCAAGGGTTGATGGATTCGTGACTTCGGCTACCAACCAACAGATAGGAGATCCACAATCGCAATACCACCAGCACGAGTTGATCAACCACGCCAAGATGCGATTGATCCTTATCCCTATAAGTAATCGAGAACAAGCAAGAACAAGATGGATAACAAACTGAAACAAACCAATCTCTCAAACCAGGGGTGAGGTTCTGTTTCTCGTGTCGGGTGGTCTAGTCGACACACGCAACCACGACAAGGGAGGCACAAGGGCTCTACCAAACACAATAAAACCTAAAGAACAACATACGGGGGGTTGCGGCCATATATAAAGGGACGTTGGCAGCCATTGGGGCGCCCAAAGCATGGGCCACAGCCACACCCACCAACCCATGAAGATACATGGGCCATAAGCCCAAAAATAAGGTGGCGTAGCACCCGAAGTTCCTGGCCCATGATGCTTTTCTGCAAATTCCTGCTGCTCTAGGCCGAATCTAGTAGTGGGACCAGATCCATTGGAAAGCTTATCTCCTAAGCTTTCCGTCGAGTGGTGGATCGCCGAAAACGAAGTCCGGATGCCCGAGTTACGCCTGTTTGAAGTTGGGTTGCTCCTGGATAGCCGAGCTGGATGTGGGGTCGACCTGGGCTTGAAGTTGGGATTTCCTTGGGGTGTGGGCTATTCTTGGTGATGGGCTTGGTGCGCTGATCCACCAGAGTGGGCCTGAAAAGCCGAGCTTGAGGATTAAGACCTCCGAGCGTCGAAGATGACATAGTGGAAGGAGCAGATCGTAGTGACACACTACTAGAGAAATGGATATCACAACCAGTCTCAAAAACCGCATCACAACCGGTTCATTTCGAACCTGTTGTGATGGTGCACCAGTATCGGTTCGCTAGGTCAAGAGCCAGGAGAGGACTTCTACGACCGGTTTGGGACACGAACCGGTTGTAGAGCCTAATTTCTACAACCAGTTCATGTCCCCAATCGGTTGTGGGCTTTTACCACCGGTTGGAGACACGAACCGGTTGTAGAAATTGGGTTCTACAATCGGTTCATGCCCCCAACCGGTTGTAGAAGCTCTATTTTTAAAATGCTAAAAGGAATGCTTGTCCTACTCTCATTAGAGAGCACGCGTGGATGGGGATGAGGCGTGGGTCACGAGGAGGGGTGTGAGGCCCTGGGTTCGAATCCCACTTCTCCCAATATATTTCTAACTTTGCTAACACCATTACTAGTTCGTGGACCCGGTTGTGATACCGGTTCCAAAACCAGTTATGATGGGGGTTTGGAACCGGTTGTAATACCCGGTTCCCTAGTAGTGACAGGAGCGCACATAGGGGAAGACAGAGCAGCGGCTGTATCCATGCTTGGGATGTCCTCATCATCCTCCCCTTCTTAAATTGAAGTCGTCCTCGACTTCTTATCATGTTCCTGCAAAAGCTTAGTAGCAACAGGAGGCAAAGAAACAGTGTTTGCAATGCATTATCAGGGGAGAGCACACTATTAGCTAAATGAACTATCTCCTTTATTTTTGGTTCAGAGTTTTGTATACTGCTAACAATTTTATCACTATCCTGTTCATGATTTTCAGCTCTCTTTGCATTAACTTTAGTTATTTCAGCAGGAGTCATTGGTTCCAAAACCATTTTCCTGCTATTAAACATGAAGGAATATCGATTGGTTCTACCATTGTGAATAGCCTCTACATCATATAACCTGGTCTACCTAATAAAAGTGAGCATGCTTTCATAGGTAAGACATCACAATCAACATAATCATGGTATGAACCAATATTGAAATGCACTCGCACAGTTTTTGTTACATGAACCTTACCATATAGATTTAACCATTCAATCTCGTAAGGCTGTTAAAGTGGAGTTGTGGTCAAGCCAAGCTTCTCGACCATATTTTGGCTTGCGAGGTTGCTGCAATTGCCTCCATCAATGATGACATGTGCCCGCGCTCTTGCACAACAAACTTAGTTTGAAATAAGTTGTTGCGTTGAGTTTGACTCTCATGCTCCGGTGGCGCATTAAGTACACGTTGAGACATAAGGCTCATGTAGTTGTCTGATATTGCAGCATTCAAGTGCACGCTATTATCCTTCTTCTTGGGCTGTGCAGGCTTCAATTCTTTCTTTAATGATGTTTTCTCGTTCTTAGCCGAAGGGAGAGTTCCATGCTCGACCATCTCACCATTAAGTTCTCCATTTCGCTATTTCGCCATGAACTCACGGTGCTTCTTTCTATCAATTTCCCGTTACGCCTCGAACTGGCGATTAAGTTCCCGCATGACTTTCTTTGTTCCAAGCGAGATGCTCGGGTCATCCTCAAAGTGTAGATCATCGTTATTTCTATGTGGATCTGCCATTATTAGTAGTAGACAAGAAAAACACACAAGGTTATGCAGTTCCTATGTACTACTGGAATGGGAAAAGTGGCAATTCACAACACTCAAGCTTCCACCAAGCTCTTACAAGCTTTCGACCTACAACAAAGGAATGCATCCGGTGGCGGATCGATGCACTCTGAAGGTGGCAAAGTGATTACAAAATCTCTGTTCCTGTATGGTTAGTAGATGGTGGAACTTGGATAGGCAATATTATATGTAGCAAGGAGAAACTAGTACCACGCTAACCAAAGCAAGTTGAATAATCGTTCAAAGTCGGTATTGTGCTGGTTCCAGGACAAACCGTACTAGAGACGCGAGTCTGGACACAAACGACGTCACCAACCCAACAAAGCACAACACCTAGCTAGAGAGTTCCTCCTTTATTTTTCCTTCTTTTTTTCCCTTTTTTTTGTGCGGCTTTTTTTTTTACTGCAATTGCCTTTTTATCAAACTTTCCAAACAATACAGCACTAGTTATGTTTTTCGTCAAATTCACTCACGACAAGCTCCGAATTTGGGAAAGATCTCTATATCATAGTTGTAGATCTTTTCGTTCTCATCGAGTTTCATATATGGAACACCCAATTTGGAGTTTGGAAGTAGCAGATATGTGCCGCGAAATACAAACTGTACAGAAAAATCTGAGATAAGACAGATCCAGATCCAACGCTATTTTTGGATGCTAATATTGCGTTTCTGGTAATTGGCACACTGGACAAAGTTGTAGAGGATCTTCTTAGCTTTCCAACAAGTACAAGAACTCCCAAAACGGATAAGGGAATAAAGAGATATGGCTATTTTACCGAACTGAGATCAGATTGATCAATTTGAATCCGACTAGAACTCGAAAATTCCCAAATTTTGGCAACTTGAAGATTGCCGAATTCAAAGATGACTCCAACTAAACTTTCCTTGGATATTTCGTGATGATTTCAGAAAGTTCAAAAACATCACAATCTGAGTTCGGATGGAAGACTTATGATTGGAAAACCGAATTCATAACAGATTGGATCTCTAGAGAGCCCGAAATTTTTTGCAAGATATCTCTTTGTTAGAGGCCGAATCAGATCTAGACTTGAATACCAAAGATGGAGAGCACGTTCTAGGGTTTCCAACAATCGCAAGAACACCAAAATCTAAGTTCATATGAAGGAGAAACGGTGAAAAAACTGAACTAGATAGCAGCGACGGTGACGAAAAACGTGACACGAACTCGAAACTCTAAGGTAAAGACTCTAAGACCAGCAACGACATGACGATGCAATTGAAAACTCAAAAAGCAATGAATAAGCAGTAGTAGTAATAGGGCTCGATGGTCTTGGACAACGGGAACTAATCTATTTTTTTTGGCAATTTTCTAGACTATAGGACGAAACAAAATAGGTCTAATCTAAGATAGATGTGTTCTCACCAGGCAACCGATGCTCTGATACCAACTGATGAGCGCTTAGATCGGCCCGATCTTCTAGAGAAAACGATACGTCGTTTTCAGGGTTGATGGATTCGTGACTTCGGCTACCAACCAAAAGGTAGGAGATCCGCAATCGCAATACCACCAGCACGAGTTGATCAACCACGTCAAGACGCGATTGATCCTTATCCCTGCAAGCAATCGAGAACAAGCAAGAACAAGAGGGATAACAAACAGAAACAAACCAATCTCTCAAACCAGGGGTGAGGTTCTGTTTCTTGGGTCAGGTGGTCTAGTCGACACACGCAACTACGAGAAGGGACGCATAAGGTGTCTACCAAACACAACAAAACCTAAAGAACAACGTACAGGAGCAGCGGCCATATATAGAGGGACGTTGGCAGCCATTGGAGCGCCCAAAGCATGGGCCACGACCACACCCACCAACCCATAAAGATACATGGGCCATAGGCCCAAAAATAAGGTGGCGCAGCACCCGAAGTTCCTGGCCCGTGATGTTTTTCTGCAAATTTCTGCTGCTCCAGGCTGAATCTAGTAGTGGGACCAGATCCATTGGAAAGCTTATCTCCTAAGCTTTCCGTCGAGTGGTGGATCGCCGAAAACGGAGTCCGAATGCCCGAGTTACGCCCGTTTGAAGTTGGGCTGCTCCTGGATGGCCGAGCTGGACGTGGGGTCGACCTTGGCTTGAAGTTGAGATTTCTTTGGGGTGTGGGCTGTCCTTGGTGCATGGGCTTGGTGCGCTGATCCACCGGAGTGGGCTTCAAAAGCTGAGCTTGAGGATTAAGACCTCCGGGCGTCGAAGATGACGTAGTGGAAGGAGCAACGATCATAGCGACAGGAGCGCACGCAGGGGAAGATGGGGCAGCGGTTGTATCCATGCTTGGGATGTCCTCATCAACATTTGTTTGGTAATCTTGAGAAGTGCACCTTTTGCACTGATGAAGTCTTGTTTCTTGGCTATGTTGTGACACCACAGGGAATTGAGGTTGACCAAGCCAAGATCGAAGCAGTCAATAGTTGGCCAACTCCTAACATAATCACACAAGTGCGGAGCTTTCATGGGTTTGCTGGATTCTATCGTCACTTTATGAAGGATTTCAGCACAATCGCTACACCATTAAATAGGCTAACAAAGAAAAGTGTTTCTTTTCATTAGAGACAAGCTCAAGAAGATGCCTTCAATACTTTGAAAGAAAATCTCACGAATGCACCATTACTTCAACTTCACATTGCGGTGCATAGTGGTGTTGGAGTTGGAGGTTATTGAAAAGCTCACGAATGCACCGTAAGATATTTGAACTTGAATGTGATGCTAGTGATGTTGGAGTTGGAGTTGTATTGATACAAGAAGGTAAGCCTGTTGGCTATTTCAACAAGAAATTGAGTGGACCTATTGTTAATGACTCTATGTATGATAAGGAATTATATGTTCTTGTACGTTCTTTAGAAATGTAGCAACATTATTTATGGCCCAAAGAATTTGTTATATATTCTGATCATGAATCACTTAAGCACATTTGAAACCAAAATAAGGTGAACCGTAGACATACTAAGTAGGTGGAATTTATTGAATCTTTTCCCTATGTCATTAAACACAAGAAAGGAAATGATAATATGATTGCTGATGCTTTGTCTCGAAGATATGCAATGATGTCACAACTTGATTGTAGGATTTTTTTGATTAAAAACTATAAAGGATCTGTATGCATGTTCAAGACAATGAATTCAAGGAAGTCTTGCTGAATTGTAAAAATTGAAAAGTTGGAATAAATTTGTGAACAATGATGGCTTCTTGTTTAGAGCTAACAAGCTATGCATTCCAGCTAGCACTGTTCAACTTTTGTTGCTACAAGATGCTCATAGAGGAGGATTGATGGGACACTTTAGAGTCAAAAAGACGACGTTCTAGCTCAACACTTCTTTTGGCCAAAGATGAGACATGACGTCGATTGCTTTATTGCACGCTGTACTACATGCCAAAAGGCTAAGTCTCGACTAAATCCACACAGTCTGTACATGCCTCTTCCCGTTCCTAGCATTCCGTGGGAGAATATATCTATGGACTTTATTTTAAGATTGCCCTGCACAAAGAAAGGGAGGGATAGTGTTTTTGTTGTCATGGATAGATTCTCCAAAATGGCACATTTCATTCCATGCCACAAAAGCGATGATGCCACTCATATTGCTGACCTATTTTTCAAAGAGATTGTATGCTTATATGGTATGTCCTCTACTATTGTTTCAGATCGTGATGCCAAGTTTTTGAGCCATTTTTGGAGAACCTTGTGGAAAAATTGGATACAGAGTTACTGTTTTCAACCACGTGTCACCCACAAACTGATGGCCAAACTGAAGTTGTGAATCGAACCTTGCCAACCATGTTGAGGACTATTCTAAAGAAAAATCTGAAGATGTGGGAAGAATGTCTACCTCACATGGAATTCGCTTATAATCGATCGCTGCACTCAACCACGAAGATGACTCCTTTTCAGGTTGTATATGGCTTTAACCCTTGTGCTCCAATTGATCTATTGCCTTTACCATCTTCGAAAAAGGTAAACATTGATGCAAAGAAACTTGCTGAATTTGTTCTTAAGTTGCATGAAACCACGAAAGAAAATATTAAGCACATAACTGAAAAATATAGGGTTGCTGGTAGATATGGTAGAAAGGAGTTAACTTTTGAACCTAATGATCTTGTTTGGTTGCATTTGCGCAAAGAAAAAAATTTCCTGATTTGTGAAAGTCCAAATTAATGCCTAGAGCTGATGGTGGTGCTGGAACAAATTAACGATAATGGCTATAAGCTTGATTTACCTATAGATTATTATGTTAGTCCCACTTTTAACATTGCAGATTTGAAGCCATATCTTGGGAAAAATGATGAGCTTAAGTCAAGGACGACTCTAATGCAAGAAGGGAGGATGATGAGGACATCGCTACCTCAAATACACCCATGGGACCAACATCCAAAAACCCTCTAGTGACCAACGACCTTCGACCTTCAACCAACATTCAAGGACCAATTACACCGGCTCGTACGCGACAACTAAATTATCAGGTAAATTCATTTCTAGGGCTGCATAATTTTGCATTGGAGAATAGACCGCTACCTAATAATATCCTTATACTTAGGAACCTAGGTAAGGATCATCAAGAAAGCATTAATCTGCCAACACAAGTCATAAAGCAAGGTGGGAATGCGGAAGGTTTCAACTTGGCCTCCAATGACCAGTCTGAAATTAGTCTGAAATTAAAAGCTCATAGAGAATGCAAAAGGACTTCGTTTAGGGCGTGTGAGCACTTTCTAGAAAGCTTATCTCGTACAATTTCCAACTGATCTGCCCTCATTTTCAAATTCGACCTGAGCTGGGCATAGTAGTCAAAAATATTTTGTAGTCAGATCCAGTCTTCAACTCTTCGGGTGCTGCGTCACCATTAATTTTGGGTTGTGTTTCCATGTATCTCTAGCTGTGTGAGAGCACATTCTAGTAGCCATCTACCTGGCTTTGTTTAGATTAGTTGCCCATATGTGGAACTTCATCCTTGTTCTCCTGACTCGGCTAGAGCAACAGTAAACAAGTTCAGAACCTCAACTTGTGTGTGTGCTTTATCACTGGTCTTGCTATTTCTTCGATTGCTTGCAAGAATAGACCTTCGTGGTCAGGTCATCCATGTTCTGTCATGGTTGATAACGATTAAGAGTGTGGTTTAGCGATTGCGGGCACTTATGCTTGCATGGTTCATAGCCGGATCGTCAAAGTCGTACTCCGCCAAATCGAATTTATCCACTTACCGGAAGATCGGGCCGCTCCGTGTGTTCATCAGCTTGTGTCGGCTAGACCAACCGAATCGAGTTTTAGAACCTCACATATATCTTCATCCATATTTGTAATTTTAGATTACTTGTATCTTGTTTTTGTGTTGTTCTTTGGTTGCATCATAGGGATTGATCTTCGTGATCAAGTCAATTGTGTCTTGGCACGATTGATAACGACTCATGAGTGTGGTTTAGCGATTGTCGGGTTCGAATCCTTGTGTCCGGTAGCCGAATCGTCAAGGTCACCCTCCAACAAACCAAATTATTTGTTTTACAGAAGATCAGGGTCCGTGTCCGCATCATTTGATATCAGACCTTCTGGTTGCCTAGTAAGATCTTTGTATCTAGTTTAGTAGATGGATTTCATACCTATAGTCCAAAGAATTGCCCAAAAAAAATCAGATTGCTTCTACCTTTGTCCAGCCCATTTAGCCATTGTGTTGTTCTCTCTGTTTTGTATCTTTGAATTTTCGTCCATAGTTGATTTGTGTTGATCGTGTCTAGTCCTTAGCCTATGATCAAGTCTCCAAATTCAATCTATTCATTTTACAGTTCGTTGTTTTCATTATATCCCCCACATACGAACTTGGATTGTGATGATTTTGAACTTTCTGGAACCAGCATGAAAAATTCCACAAAAAGTCAGCCATCTTTAGGGCGCTCCAATTTAGGAAATCTAGAATTCTATTCGGGTTCGTAATAGATCAATCTGAGATCTGTTCGGTAAAAAAGGCATAACTTTCACATCCGAACTCTGAATTGAACGTTCTGCCGGCCATTGGAAAGCTAACGAAATTTCCCATAAGATCGGATATCAGCGTTGCCAATGACAACATCTCCAATTTCCGCTTCCTTCAGGCTGTGTCGGCTGAAACTTGTTGGTGGTCTGTTTCGCACAACCGGTTCGAGATCTTGTTTTCGTTGTTCCTTGTGCCGACTTGTGTAACCTCTTGTGAAAAGTCTCCTATGTTAGTGTTTATGCTCAGTTGAAGAAAATAAAGGAAAGTGAAAAAGAGACTAGTGCAACAAAAGAGTCGTGCTCTTTAAAAGGGAAAAAAAGAGAACAAATCAGTGAGCAAAGGAGGATTAAAAAGAGGTACTTCATCTTTAGTTCTGCATTTTGGAGATCCTAGCCCTTTGGTCATTCCGTTTGCTCGAGGCTAGTCTAGGTTTACGCCGGTCTAGCACTTGATACCTTGGGCTAATCTTTAATCTCACATTGCTTGTATTGAACAATTGCTTTCCTTTGCTACATATTATTGCTTGTCCAAACTCCACTTTCTACTAACCATATAGGACCTTGATTGGTAAGGCACCAACATCCGTTGAAAAGGTCATAAAAGGTAAGGAGAAAGAAGCTATCATTACTCGAGGTGAGTATGGCTATGTTGATTTACCATCGCCCCTAGTACATGCTAACATAGAATAACCTTTTGTGGTTAATGAATCTCATTTGCATATTGCCCAAGAGGTAAACTCAGATTGATAAATTTATTTGCTTCTACTTGTGAGAAAAACGAGTTGTGTGATGTTCCTTTGGATAAATCTTTGACACAACCAGAAATTGAACATAAATCTCTTGTTTCAATTCCAAATGCATTTGTTGGAATGAATGCGTATGAACCATTCAATATGAAAATATTCATCATGTAGATGAACTAAAAGCAATTTCTTCTACTGCAATCTTGGGCTTCATTCAACTTGACGAACCAATTGAATTGTTTTCCCTAAAGGATAATAGTGTTGAGAACTCCTATTTGAGATCATTGATTAAAACATACACCTATAAGTATATGTTACATTTAACTGGAAATTATGGTGTAGAAAAATATTAGGTTTATCATATAATTGTCTCTTGTAAAGGATCTCATGATTATTACGATGTTGATAACTATACACTGCAATGTAATGATCCTTTGTTTCCACATGAGGATATACTTGTTCCTTTACCGCTTGGTATTGCTTACCTTTTGCAACAGACATAGCTTGAGTTGAGGACGACTCAAATTCAAGAAGGGCAAAATGATGGTGACACGACTACCTCTGATACAAACACCCGTCCTTCCTCTACTCTCACTACATCGACTAAAGATCGAGGTGGGCGACATTTCGGCATGAAACCATTTGGAGAGCCATTCAATTTATCAATGTCAGAGGTCATGCGAGCCATTCCCAATGTCCAGCAACTCATGGAACATTAAGTCCAGCCCGACTAGAAGCCAAAACCATCCTCACGTCCGGTTTGACCACCAGGGACCAATATGACTTCAAACGGCTACCAAATTCATATGCAACATTTGATTGAGGCATGTGACCACTTGATGGAAAGTTTATCTCCTCTACTTTCCAACAGATTCGGTCTTACCTCCAAGTTCATCATGAGTTGCCTAGAATCATCAAAATACCTTAGCGGACAGAATTCGCAGGCTACTACGCTAGCTCTACTTTGGACCCAAGGCCCATGTAACCCTAGGGTTAGACATCCAACCCCTTGGCCGCCACCCCTAGTCTCCTTGCCCTCTATATATCATGCCCAAACTCGTTGTTCTTCCTTAGCTTTTGATTAGGTCAGTAATCCCTGTGTGTCGTTGCTTCCTCGAATTCGCTTGTATCGGCTAGACCAACAGAATCGAGTTTCAAAACCTCACATATATCGTGTGCTTCATCTATATTTGCAATTTTAGATTGCTTATATCTTGTTCTTGCGTTGTTCTTTTGTTACATCGCAAGGATTAATCTTCGTGATCAGGTCAGCCATGTCTTTGCACCGTTAATAATGAATCATGAGTGTAGTTTAGTGATTATCGAGTTTTAATCCTTGTGTGGTTAGTAGCCAAATCATCAAGTTCATCATCCAGCAAACCAAATTACCCATTTCACTAAAATACCGGGATCCGTGTCCGCATCAAAAGTGGGTGCCAATCATGATGTTTTCCTATATATTTATTCAGCTCAAATATAACTCAACCTCAATTACATGGACCTGATATGGTCTTATATAGCCGTACTAAGCTCGTAAAACAAGAAACAAACTCTAGAGGCAATTTTGACTAGGATACGAACAAGAAAAGAAAACTCTAATCTAGTGCCGTCGAATTTCCTGCCTTGTTGAGTCTTGTATCTCTAGAAATACAAGCTAAGACCTTATCCATTGTGTGGGGCTTAAAATTATCTTTCCATCGAGTCCCAAGAAAACCCAATTTGGACTTTGTTTGCAGGAGTATTGACCTTTTTAGTAACCCTAGCCTGAGTCTGCCTCGAATTTTAATCCAAATTGATTTCAAACTTTCCTATCTTCAAACTCTTTGATTCCTTGCCTTCAATGCTGTGGGGAACAAGTAAAGGAGATCTCCTAAACCTAGGAAAAACGTGGTATAGAAGAGAATAACTCATGTTTGCCTTCAAGTCTTGGACTTCCCATCTGTCTCAACTCGCGTGCGACGTCGCACACAACATTTGCGGTTTGCACCATTTGATTCTTTGGAAAGTAGTCCATCACCTTTTCAAACATGTTACTTCCAAGCATTACAACCTTCAAAATTAACGTGCACACCACCTTCAAGATCATCCACGTGCACCTTGAAGATCATGGACAGCAGTCTCTCCGCTGTGAAATAACACTTGATGGAATAATTTCAGACTTACATGATGAAATAACCAATATTGTAATGCATGATAAATTATTAACCAATTTTGTATTGGTACTAATAGCCATATCATCCACCACTCACAATGTTTTGCAATGGTAGAAAAGCACAGAAGCTTTGTCCACTAGAAAACCTTAAGACCATAATGGTCCTATTGTAAATGCCCTTTTTTTTGTCGAGACCATAGAGCATCTCCAGTAAAGCCCCTAAACTAGCCCCTAAACCAGAAAATAAGGATTATGATAAAAAAAATCTCAGTCCAGCAGGGCCCCTATTCAAGCCCCTAAAATAGGGAGGCCCCTAAATTTTGCTCCCAAGCCCCAAATCCCACGGACGTGTTGACAGCCCCTATTTTGGCAGTTGGCGCGCGCGCACCGGGCGAGGAAATTTCCTCGCACGCGGCTTTTCCTCGCGGCCTGTGTGCACGCCGCCGCCTAGAGAAATCGGCGCCGTCCGGCGGCGCGCCGCCACGCCGATCGCCAGCGTGCCCGCCTCGCCACGCCGACCGCAAGGCCTAGCCGCCGCCACCTTCGATTTCTTCGCCGCCGCCGATCTGATCTGCGCTGCCGCCTCGAGAAAACCCTAGCCGCCGCTGGAGAAATCGGCGCCGTCCGGCCCGCCCGCCACGCCGACGACCGCCGCCCGCCATGCCACGCCGTCGCAAGGCCTAGCCGCCCGCCGCCGATTTCTTCGCCACCGCCGCCGCCTGATCTGCTCGCGCGGCCCGCCTCTAGAGAAATCCGTAGCCGCCGCCGTCTTCGACTTCTTCGCCGCCGGCCGGCCTACCTCGCCACGTCACCCGCCTCGCCCGCCGGTAAGTAATTTCTTTGCCTCGCCCACCTTCGATTTCTTCACCGCCGGCGTCAATGACAAGCTTCTACTTTTAGTTACTCGACGGTCGGCTTTGTGTTCTTCTTCACCGCTTTCTTGAAGCTGAATAAGTTGAGAATAAGCACCACTAGGGTTCAGTACCAATTCATCATGGGGGCCTATAAAAAATATTTGTTAAAAAAATGTCAAACTAGTGATGCATAGTAAATGAACAATGAGAATGGGATCCTAACCTTGTTCAACTATTTTTCCTAGTTGAACAACTGATATGCAATCAGCATTCCTGACAGTAGTCAAACGATGTGCATGCACAAGCGTAGTTCTGTCCACCATGATCCTATTTAGTGCCTCTTGAACTATCCTCTCTGACTCCACATCCAGAGATCAAAACCTCACCAGTCTGTGGATCATAGAATCTCTCCACAAGATTGATCACAGTTGACTTACCACTTCCACTCTCTCCGACTATAGCCATTGTTGTGCCACTAGAAACATGAAATGAGAATCCATCAAATATCAGTTGCTCAGGCCTTGCTGGGTAACTGAAGTATACATCCTTTAGCTCGACATCACCCCTGATGTCTTCTAACGTTTTGCCAGTCCTGTCATCAGGGTCAATCTCTGGTTTCCTCTTGATTGTTGCGAACAATCTGTATGCTGCAGATTGTCCTTCTGCAAAGGCTGTCATACATGGGGTTGCATTGGCTAAAGACCTGCCACAAATAATCCGAGATTGTCTGATTGTCTCTACCGATCATATAGCATGAAGTATTTTTTTTGCTAAGACTTCTGTTTTTGTGTAAATAACTCACATTGCCCCAGTCATAACAGATAACAAAATACCGTTTTATATTTTCAAGACCTATGAACTTACTTAAGTCGCAACATAATATTACGGCCTTGTGCACTTACTAAACATCTGATATTTGTTGTTTATAGCCTGGTATGGATTCAGGACCTGATTCATACATAGAAATGATGTCTGAGGACACAGACATTGAGTTATTGTCTCTTAGTTCCCAACCAAATGGTCAAAATTCTAATTCCAGAAGGGTTAAAACAAATCAAAAAGGGCAGGAAACTACACTCACCAGGAAGACATCCAGTTGTACATGTCATGGGAGAAAATAAGCACAGATCCTGTTGTTGGCAATGAGCAGCCAGGAAAAGCTTATTGGAAAAGGATTGCTGCCCACTTCCATGCCAACAAGACCTTTGAGTCTGATAGGAGTGGCAACTCTCTCGAGCACCGGTGGAGTACTATTCAAAAAGAATGTCAAAAGTTTCAAGGCTTCTATGAGCAGATTCAGCGTCGCCATCTAAGTGGCATACCATACAAGGAACATGTAAGTGGTGCACATTATTGATTGTTTGTACTGTTCCATGCATTTGTACTAATATTTAAACTTTCATGTAGCTTCTTGAGGCACAGGCACTCTTCGCAGCCAAGGATCCAAAGAAAAAAGGCTTCCAATTCGTCCATTGTTGGCTTAAGGTTAGGAATTCTCAGAAATTCCTAACACTAGAGACCACCAAGAGTACCAACAAGAGGCCAAGGACCGTGGATAATGAGGCGCCAAATGATTCAGTCGGTGATGAAGAAGATGAGAGCGGTAAGAGTAAAACTCTAGATTCATCACAGCCAAGGCAAAAGAACAGACCCATGGGAAGGAAGCAAGCAAAGGAGAAGTTGAAGAGTGGAGGAGATGCTGGAACATACAAAGAAGCTATACAAGAGTTGGTTTTGGTTAAGGAGAAAGAAGTGCTATTGAGAGAGGACAGATGGAAAGAAACCAAGATGATGCAGGAACGCAAGCTCTCATTTGAGGAGCGCAAGTTGATGTGGGATCAAGAACAAAAGATCATGTTCTGTGATGTCAACACTTTAGAGCTAGATGTGAAGACCTACGTGTTGGCAATGAGAGCACAAATTACAGCACAAAAGGTCGCTGCTCTTGGTGGAGCTAGTAGTGATGGGTTTAATGGTGGGGCTAGTAGTGGTGGGGTAGATGGTGGAGGTAGCAATTAGAAATGAGTGTCGCCATCTATATTATATCTATGTCAATGTTATTTTTGGATGAACTACGTTTGTTATGTTGTTAACTTTGTTGAACAATATGTAATATCTTTGTCATTGCTATCTTTGGATGAACTACGTTTGTTATTGTTTATATTATATCTATGTCATTGTTACGTTTGGATGAACTATGTTATTGATTGTGTATGTTCATGTCATTGTTATTCTCCTAAGGTTGCTATGGATCACTCCGACGACGAAGACCTCCTTCATCAGTGGTGGGAGGAAGAAGAGAAGTCAGACGATGATATGGATATAATTATAGCTGGTGTGCTAGCGGACATGGAACATGAGAGAAGTAAGAAGAAGCGACGTGGTTCTATTTCGGGCCGACAAGTAGTACCAAGGATATGCATGTTGGAAACTTAGCATTGTGGTGATTATTTCGCAGATCCTCCAAAGGTACAACGAGAAATTTTTAGGAAAAGATTGAGAATGTCAAAAATCTCTTCTTGCGAATTGTGAGTGGGGTCGAGGCCAAGGATGATTATTTCGACATGAAGGAAAATGCAAAGAGCCTTCAGGAGCCCACCTGACCGCAGAAAGTTTTTGGCTCATTTGAATGCTTGCATATGATGTCTTGGTGATTCAATGGATAAAGTTGTCGATTGCAGAGAGTACCATGGTTGAGGCATTTCAACACTTCGTGAGAGCTGTGGTTCATGTGTTTGAGGACCAATACTTAAGGCCACCCACTGTTGATGACACTGCAAGATTGATAGAGTTGAACAAGAAGAGGGGATTCCCTGGCATGCTTGGTTGCATTGATTGTATGCACTGGAGGTGGAAGAATTGCCCTACTGCTTGGAAAGGACAGTATTCAGGGCATGTCGATGGCCCAACTATGATCCTTGAAGCTGTTGCATCTGAAGATTTGTGGATTTGGCATTCGTTCTTTGGTCTGCCAGGCTCTCTCAATGACATCAATGTCCTATAGAGATCTCTACTGTTTCAGAGGCTAACTTCAGGTACTGCACCAGCTGTGGAGTACATGATCAATGGAAACAAGTATACCATGGGTTATTATCTTGCAGACAGGATCTATCTTTCTTGGGCAACCTTTGTGAAGAGCTATAGTAGTCCACAGGACAACAAGAAAGTTCATTTCACAAAAGTTCAAGAAGCTGTGAGAAAGGATGTAGAGAGAGCATTTGGAGTTCTACAAGCTCGATTTGCCATGGTGAGGGGTCCTGCTAGATGGTGCAATAAAGACACTCTATGGTACATAATGACAGCTGCTGTTACGAGGCACAACATGATCATTAAGGATGAGCGAGATGGTGATGGAGACTACGATTATGACCAAGAGGGCGGGAAGGTGTTGAGCAAGGAGTACCAACGGCGTGATCTACTTATATTGAACGAGTTCTTAAAAATACACCAGGACATTGAAGACAGGAAGTTACATGAGAGGCTTCGAGATGATCTTATCGAGCATTTGTGGACAATTCACAGCGGTTCGTAGTTTGATTCATTGTTCGAAGTTTCTATTTATTTAGTTTGTTTGTTATTTCTTTATTATTATGATGTGTGTTTAACAATTTCTATTTGGATATGCCATTATCATGTTTTAAAAATTTTAAATTTAAATTTCAAATATCATGTTTTCAAATTGTAACTGTTAATATGCTTGTGTTTTATGTATTACAAATATTTTTATTGAATTTTAGCGGTGTCAAATGAAGATTATACATAGTAGATATATCAAAATAGGAGAGAAAGTAAAATAGGGACTCAGATTTAGGGATTGTTGCTGGACTTGTGCTCTGAAAACAGGACCCCAAAAAATAGAGGGAGCCCCTAAATCCAAAATAGAGGCTCTATTTTAGGGACCCTTGCTGGAGATGCTCTAAGGATGCTCAGCGACAGTTTTGCAATTCTTTTTGAACTGGACAATTCTACGGGAATACGCTTCACTCTATAACACCTGGTTTGGCGAAAAGAAGTTTATCCGGATGAAAAATCACGGGAACACCTCACTCAATTTGTCAAATATCTAATTCAAGAGCCATGTGCAAAGAGAACATTGAAAGGCCTCTTGAAAGTTGGAAGCTGCTAGTCTGAAATAACATCTTTTTTTCACGTTACCATACGCATGTCCCCTACATAAATTTTAGCTAGAGTTGATCACAGCAAGTTCAAATTTACACACATGTGATCACATAATTGTACATTCTGGCAGAATGCTAAAAGATTACACTAGCCGTTTCTCAAATGATAAAATAAAGTATAATATAATACACAATTGGATAAAATACATGCAGTTAATATGACTTAAATCAAGGCCCCTCCAGCACCTCTAAGAAATGCCTGCTCAAAAGAAAGCACAACAACAAACGTCTAAGAATCCAATAACAGGGGGTCAGATAAGAAATGTATAATACAACAAAGTTTTGAACGAGAACAATCTACCAGCTTAGTCGCCTTAACAGATTGACTCTGTCTTTCCCTCTTTTCACGCTGGCACTCACCACACCAGGTAGAGAAGTCCTTCTGGTATTTCTTCATCTCCCTGAACACAGAGCTGTACGCAGGAAGTACTTATTTAACTGAAACCAAAAGTGATGGTACAGTAAAAGAAAATGCACAGCACTGAAATCTTTTGTATTCTTGTTTCAACAACCATCTGGGGGATGAAGTTGCCAAGCAGCAGGTTGCCAGTGCCACAAAGGTCAAAACAAATCACTAATGCAATGCATATTAATGCACCAGCAGCACTGCCCCTAGTAATAATCTAATGTTAATAAGCACATTAAACTTAACAAGCCAAAAAAAGGCATAAAGAAAGGATAATGTTTTGCCTAGCAGAAAATGCATTAATATCATTTGTAGCTTCAGAATGATTCAGAAAATAATATAGCATGTAGCAGCCAATTAAAAAATTACAGTTACATGGTGTAATGGACTACGAGAAAGGTAAATAGATTTTTATGAGATAGCTTATTATTGTTGTTGGCACCCCTTATATCCTACTTTTGTTCAAGTGGCTGATTGTTCGCCTATTGTTCAGTTCCTGTCCTTCAACTGCCAGATTTTCAGCAGCAATTCATTGTGGAGTGTCACACATAAGGAACCAGCTTTGGGGCTGTTCTCCATCAAGGCGCCCAATTGGTTTCTTCAGCCGACTAGTCACACCTCGCCATGTTGCCCTGGCATCATATGAGCATGAGCTCATTGGGGTCGTCCAAGCTATTTGGCACTGGAGGCCATACCTATGGGGAAGTGTTCCTCGTTCGTACTGACCATTATTCACTCAAGCTTCTATTGGATCAGCTCTTGGCCACCGTACCTCAACACCACTGGTCAGCAAGTTATTGGGCACAATGAACCTGGTGGCTGATGCACTCTCCAGGCGAGACACAGATCAAATGGCACTCTCCACCATCTCCAGCCCAGGTTTCGACGTAATCACAAGTCTTCGGCACGCCCTTTCCTCCGATCCTGCATTAGTTGCACTGCACGACCAACTACAGCAGGAAGACATGGGCGATCAGTGGGCTGTCATTGATGGCATTATTACCATTCACCGCAAGGCCTATATCCCACCGTCTTCTACCATTGGTGGTCACGAAGGAATCCAGAAGACAATTCATCGCCTTCGCTGTGATTTTCATATTCCACAGGACAGGTCCTTGGTTCGGGAGTTTGTAAGCAGCTGCACCCAGCCAGGCTCTTGCAGTCGCTCGCTGTACCATCACAAGTATGGTCGGACATATCGATGGACTTCATCGAAGGGCTATCAAAGGTAGGAGGCAAGTCTGTGATCTTAAGTCTTTAACAGTGGTTGATCGCTTCTCCAAGTATGCTCATTTCATTCCGTTGGCTCACCCATATTTGGCAGAAACAGCGGCTTGTGTCTTCTTTGATGAGGTCGTTTGGCTGCATGGGATCCCTTCCTCCATTGTCACAGACCAGAACAAGGTACAAACTGACGAACAGTCAGAATCGGTGCACCGGGTGATGTTCACAGCCTCACAGGTGATCAGCCACCGTAGCGGCTTGGACGGAATTCTGCTACAACACGTTTTATCACAGTTCGCAACGCGAAACTCCATTTAAAGTGGTCTATGGGCATGATCCTCCCTCCCTCCGTTCCTACGACACTTGAGATTCGCAATGCAGCGGTGGCAAATAGCATCTTTCAGTGTGATAGAGTTCCTGGCTGCGTCTGCTCCTTGCACAACAGACGGTTAAGCTACAGTACGACGCCAAGCACCGCCCATTGGAATTCCAACCAAGTGATTAGGTATGGCTATGGCTGCATCACCGACCATGTTCAGCGTGGGAAACTTTCTACATGCTCTTATGGTCCATATAAATTCTTGCAGAAACTGGATTCCGTGGCCTACCGGCTGGACGTACCTCCCCAAGCATGCATCCACAATGTTTTTCCATGTGGGGCTTCTCAAGGCTTTCAAAGGCAACCCCCCAGACTCACCGCCGCCGCTGCCAGCCATGCTCCATGGTTGCATCCTCCCTCATCCAGCAAGAGTGTTGCGCTCTCACCAGCTTCATGGAGTGCGGCAAGGCGTGTGTTGATCTGATAGAGATCATATGTGTATGTGGTGCGAAGCCCTAGCCTAGCTATAAGTAGGCAATTTAGCAGATTGAATAAAGATAAGCAATATGTAGGGTTACCTACTCGGCTCTATATCGCCCAGGTGATTGGAGAGCGAAAGCCTCCCTTCATCCGTGCAAGACAGTTTCTTCCTCACCAGCCGTGACAGGTACTTTATTTGCTCTTACCATGTGATGTTCATCTGAACTTGGTACTTTATTTGCTCTTCCCATGTGATGTTCATGTGAACTTGCTTTAATTGCTATGCACTTGCTTAGAGGGAGCTTTTATCTTTCATGCCATTTGCTATCAGGTCTAGCTCTATTGATCTTATTGTCATCTTGCAACTTTATTGCTTGGTCATATGCTCTAAGTTCATATACGATGGATCATGCACAAGCTTTATTGTTGATTTGCAAAACTAATCTCTTGTGAGTTGTGTTGTCATCAATCACCACCATGGGGGAGTTTGTAAACTCTAGATCCCTAGGAGAGCATCGTGGAGATATAGTGGTGTTGATGACATGCGTGACAAGGAACGGAGTATTCATGGCATTCTTGGAACCCTAGGAAATTAATGGTGACGACATCAAGTGCAAAGGATAAGGACCCTAGTTGAACCATTACTAGTACAGGGTTTATTTTCACTTGCTGGATCTATTAATGAAGGTGCAGAGAGCATGGATTTCCCCGGGTCTTTTTTGGACCATGAGGCACACTGTTAGATGTTTTCCATGGTTGCGTTCTCAAAAGCTGGCATGCGACGCGATGGTGTCTTGGGGATGCCTAGCCCTTAGGGGTGGTCTAGTACAACCGTGGGGGAGGAAGGGCAGTCCTCTTGGTCCTTGGCTTGTGGCTGTGGCACGACAGCTTGAGGAGCGGCCCAAGTGTCGGGATGCACGGTCTGGCCTAAGCAGCCTAAGGGGCAGCCCAGTCCCTATTCGTTTACTTTCCACTTCGATGTTTCCGCTTTTGTTTATATCGTCGCTCTTGTTTATGTTCTATTGTGCTTGTTCTTGCTTGCTCTAGTTTTTCTTAGCCTAATCTAGTTGCTCTAGAGTAGAAAATGTTAATCTTATCACATAATTCAAGAAAAATCAAAAAGTAGAAATTGTCATGAACCATCAACTATGGGGCCAAATTTTCATAGATATTCCTAGATGGCATTACAAACTAAGTGGTGTGAATTCTCAACTCATGATTTAGTGATTTGTGGTTGGCCATTTATCGTACACCAATAGTGTAGAAATTGGAAATTTTGGAAGAGTACTAGATATTTCTTCAACTATGAACATTGGAAATTTTAATCCAAGATAATGACCAGCAATGCTATCTAAATTTTCACTGTAATGCCTAAAACGTACCCATAAGTATTGGGCAAACAATAACCTTCTAGCTTTTCATTTAAACAAAAAAAAATTATAGGACTTCATTTATAGGGAATTAATTTTGTTTATATATTAGAACTGATGTTTTGCATCTTATGCAACTTAAAAACTAGTGCGTAAGTGTAATTTTCTCCTTAGACTGCATTCATGACAACCCCATATCTAGAACAACAAGGTAACTTTGATATGATTATATGAAAAACTGGTCCAACCACTGAAATGGCTAAAGATTTACAGATCTTGATACAGGGATAGAACAGTAAATGATAATGGCCTGTTTGGCCTTGTATCAGCTTCAGCTCATAGGCTTACAAACTGAAGCGAAGGACAGAAAGGTGGAATCTTTTTCAGATTATCCTGGTTTGTACTAGAAGCCCCCAATAATAGCCACTGAAAGGGGATTCCAGAACTTATAAGCTGCAACTAGGTTAGCCAAACAGACCCTAAATCATAATGACACTAAAATTGATTCAACTAAATATGTACTCAGGGTCTTGTGGCTGCAAACTCCTGCCGAAGTACTGAAAGGGATCCAAGTCAAATAACAAACAACAGACACAAAAAGGAAAAAAAATCGTAGTCCAAAAAATTATGATAATGTTTACACCTGATAATGTATCAACATTTTTATGAAACCAATGATAGCATTGGGGAGTATGAAGGCACAAAAAATTGCATGCATATATGTCCGCAAAATCACTAAAACTTAAATGTCATCACTAACATAGATAGACCATATTCTTCATATTCTACAAGAGCTTAAAACAAGCAAAAACAGGTCACGAAGAAATTGTTGGGGAAGATCACTATACCTTCTACACCACAAAAGCAGATTAATTCTGAGCCCAGATGATGTCGGTCGAGCACCATGCCTATGACGTCCATGATGAAGAACAGCTTGTCCAGGAACATGAGAATAATCATACATTTCCTGCAACAAAGATCAGGCGATGCAAAATACAAATATCAGCAAGCACGACAATTGTGAAAAACTGGAAATGTACATCAACTAGACACAATAAACAAGAAAAAAAATAAGTACTAGTTGCCATGTACCTCATGCTGTGTCTCTGAATTAACATGATTCTCGCAACGGATGCCACGAAAGTATAATTCACCACCAGAGAATTGCTTGCCGAGGCAAACATTTAATGTGACCTCAGAGTCATCAACATGGAAACCTAAAACATTGCGCTATAACACTTTAGAACAGAAAAACAAAAATGTTTGGATTGCTCACATGTATCTTTTTGGGACTAAAAAAATCACAGATGGATATCTTTGGTCACTAAAAGGAGTGGCAATATATGCTTTGCAAAGCATGGATCTCTTCTTTGCATTGTGTTTGAAAAATCCAAGATCAAAACAGATGATCCGAACAGTCCATCTTGTTCATCTCGTTAAAATCTCACTACTGACCAAATTTTACATTTTTTCGAATTTTTTTTACTATTTGTTTGGATTTTATGAAAATCCATAATCTAAATAGTTGTGGAGCCTCCAATAATGTTGATTTTGAAAAATATGAAATAGTAAAAATAAAAAAAAGTAAAATTTTGTAGGTAGTGAGATTTCAACAAGATGAACACAAATGGACGGTTCGGATCAGCCGTTTTGGTCTCGAACTTTTCAAACATGGCGCAAACCACGAAAGGATCCGTGCTTCGCGAAGCACCATAGATAAACTCTATATATATTAAGTGGGGCTATGGCGCTTCGCGAAGCACAGAGAAGTCGGTGGTTCACATTCCGTTTGTCGAAATCTAAGGCCGAATTGAATGATCCGAACCGTCCATTTTTATCTTCCAGTTGATATCTCGCTGCAAATCAAGTTTTACATTTTTAGCATTTTTTACTATTTTTAACAAGTTTTTGAAAATCGAAATCTAAGACCGAAGTGAATGATCCAAATCGTCCATTTTGATCTTCCAGTTGATATCTCTCACTACAAATAAAATTTTGTAATTTTAGAATCTTTATTACTATTTTTAACGAATTTTTTAAAATCCATAATCTACTTCATTACAGATCCTCCAAAAAGGCTGGTTTTTAAAAAATCACTAAAAATAGTAAAATAAAAACTAAAAATGTAAATTTTGGTTTGTAGCGACATATCAACTGGAAGATCAAAATGGACGGTTCGAATTGTTCATTTCGGTCTTGGATTTCGTAAATAGAATGCGAATCACCAACTTCTCAGTGCTTCCAAAGCACCATAGCCAACTCTTATTTACTTGCAAAACAGAAAATGGAAAAACGAAAATGAAAAAAAATAAAAAATATAGAAAACAAAGGAATGGAAGTTTAGACAGCTATGAAACAATAGAGCATACCACCGTTTTGAGTTGAAAGTGCTAAAACACTTGGCTCAAAAGCTGAAATGGAATGTCTCATTTGCCCAAACAATTTAAAATTGTATGGCATGATTAAATTCAGATATGCACAATCAAGTACAAAACAATTTTAACTTGAATCGACTTTGCATTCTTGGATATGATATTGGTAATTACCTAGTTCAACATCCCTGTCTTTCCCATACTCAACAACAAAAGCATGATGAGAGTCTAATGTTCCTCCACCAACCTCAGGATAAAAAACTGAAGATTAACATTAAAAAAATAATATCAATATGGGAAGAATTTGTTAAAACTTTAGAACAAAGCAGTATATCAGACAACCTTTAGAAATTGGAGTAATGAATTGTTCCATGAACTGGTTCAGCATAGCTTCAAGGCCAAAATCATCAAGAACAGCACCATACTTGTTCATTGTATTGGGCCTCATTATCTTAAATTTCATAGCATGGACCCATTTTTCAAAGTTTTCTACCTACAGAGGTGTAAAAAGATTGTTAAATCATACAAGAAAACCTGAAATAAGAGCTAAATTTATCGGTTATTAGGTTATCATACCTCCTCCAATAGCATCTCACAAAAATTGGGCTGTAACATTGCAAACGAATAAACACCAGGAGTTGGCATAGTCATTATACTTCTAAAGCTTTCTTCTGTATTGATCCTAATTGCTTCAAGAAATGTTGGTAAGAAAAATGCTGAAGGATGCATATTGTATAATTCTTGATGAAGTGGCTGTCAGAAAAAGAAAACAGTGGATTACAAGCAAGCACAAGGGGAAAAAATTTTAACAAAAATAATAGCCATGACCAATGAATATCCATACTTTTAAGATGGTTTTAAATACATCCAGCAAATTTGTCATGCAGTCCTGTCACATGAAAATCCACCGTCAACAATACGAGCTCACTGCCAAGGCCAGGCAGCTCTAATTCAAGAAAAATCCATTTTGTTTTAGGTACCCAATTATCCTTCATAAACATAGTGATACTCTTAATTTTGCACAATTGTCCCATTTGGAATTACAATGTATGTTATCCAATTTCAAGTGAGAAAATAGCAATTTTAATGATCAAATTAGAGAACTGGCAGAAGATTACTTTGATACTGACCCATACTCTCTAAATCCACCCCACTTCCCCCACAACATTGGGGACTAAGCCAAGATTATGACCGCAACATTGAATAAGACAAGAATCAAGACTGCAATTTGCCTGTGACCATGCAACTCGTTGCCTAAACTGTAGCTCAGCAATGCCATTTATGTACCTGCAGCTGTTATTGAGACAGGAAGCTGCAAGTTGTAGGCTTGTTTCCTACCACCCATTTCAGCTTACGATTTACTTATTATCTCTAGTTTTGATATCCATTACAATTTCAGGTGTCATTGTGATCAGTCGAAGAATCATAGGTAGTCTTTTTTTTTTTTTTGCCATGTAGATGTAGAAACATATTTTGATTATAACACCAATAATGTTACTAGCAGATTGCTAACATTACCACACAAGACAGTAAACATGGCCAAAAGCTGGCATATTGCATTAAAAAAAGCTTGCCTGAACAGGCTTCTATTGAACTAATGCGGTGTTTGGGATAGTGGTGGCTTGAGCGCTTGTGCGGCCCTGAGAAGTTGATATCTGGAGAAGCCAAGTTATGCTTGCATTTCAGCCTTTGTTGGTATAGGTGGATGTTCTGAGTTGTAAATGAAGTGCCAAATGTCTAAAATATCCTTAGAGGAAAATGATGACTTGTTTGTTTGCTGATATATTAATATCATTGGTTTTGATTGTTTTTTATACAAGTTCACATGAAAATGGAATTATTAGCATGAAGGATACTAATTATCAGCAAACCAAGACATTACTAATAGACTAGTCACAGCATCCTGGATTTATGAATACATACTAGAAATTGATGTCAATTTATTCAATATGGAGTAGTGGTAGGTAACGCATATATCGAGACACAAAACATCACTTGTCCCAAGAAATAAATCTTGATTGGGTTATAGGCAACTTTACAAGAAAAAGAATCATACTGTGCAGCATTAGCCAATAGCCTTTGACAGCTTTATAGATTTTGTCTTGCTTGAAAAAGATAGGTGAAAGTAACTGTTCTGACTATAAGAAGAAATATATAATGATTAAAATACTTAAAATTACAAGGCCATGAAAATTTCTGCACCAAGACAGGGGGCCAGGCTTTGGCGCTGTTCTGCACCAAGACAGGGTGCCACTGGTTTTTTTCAGCAGATCGATTGCCCCTAGACATTGCTCCTTGGCTGCTTATGAACAGGAACTCATCGGCATCGTCCAAGCAGCCTGACGTCGGCGACCTTATTTATGGGGGAAGACCCTTTGTTGTTCATACCGGTCATTACTCACTAAAGTTCCTCTTGGATTAGCGGCTTCCTACAATTCTGCAGGATCACTGGGTCAGTAAATTGTTGGGCTTCAGCTCCTCCATGGAGTACAAACCCAGGAAGACTAATGTGCTAATGCCCTGTCTCCTTGCAACTCCGGCTCTATGGAGCTTACAGCCATCTCCAGTACTGTCTTTGATGTCTTCAATCGTTTGCAGGCCGCTGTCACTTCTGATCCAGCATTGGTGGCCCTGAACAACCAGCTGCAACAAGGAGAACTGCATGGATAGTGGACGTTGATGGCATCCTCACATTTCAGTGCAAGGCATACATCCCACCATCCTGGCCAGTAGTCCAGGAGGTGCTGCAAGTAGCAAAACCATGTCAGGCATGAGGGGATTAGAAGACCCTTCATTATCTTTGGCGTGACTTTCCCACAAGACAGGGCCTTAATACTTGCAGGCGTGACTTTCCTACAGGGAGTTTGTTCGTACTTGCACGACTTGTCAATGCGACAAGACAAAACAATTCCATCTGGTCAGCCTAGCTTATTGCAGCCTCTGGCCATTCATACTCCCATGTGGTCCCATATTTCTCTGTAGTTAATTGAGGGTTTGTGGAAGGTACACGGCAAATCGATGATATTGACGGTAGTCGACTTTCTCGAAATATGTCCACTTCATTCCTTTAGTAACTCTCTATTCTTCTAAAACAGTTGCTCGTGAATCCTTTGATGAAGTGGTCTGCCTTGCACGGTATTCCCACCTCCATTGTCTTGGACAGCGGAAAAAAAATTTACTTCCTCCTTTTAGGAATAACTCTTCAAGGCAGCTAGTACAAAACTGTGCATGAGTAAAACCATCCATCCACAAACTGACGGTCAGACTGTCCTGATTCCATGAATTAGGTCATCTCTATGTACCTAAAATGTCCACGTAAGTGGCTATAATGGTTAGCATGGGCAGAAGCTTGTTACAATTCTTCCTATCACAGCTCCAACAGGAAGCTCCGTTCAGGGTGTATGGGCATGATCCTCCATCCATTCACTCTTATGATGCTTCTGAACTTCACAATGCAACCGTAGCCAAAAACCTAAGCGGTTGTATTTTGAAAACAGAGATAAGAAAATAAGTAGATAGGCTGTAAAGGGCACCCCGTAAATTTCATTATAACAACAAGCACCGGCCTTGGAATTTCAGCAAGTCGACTAGATTTAGTTCCGTCTACACCATCGCCTAGCAGTTTTTTTTTTTGGAAGGCGTTTAGCCTGGGATGCTCTCACCAAGGTTCTATGGTCCATAACAAGTGATTCAGTGTCATTGATTTTATTGCTTATCAACTTGATCTTTTAGTAAGTGCTTGCCTCCACAATGTTTTCCATGTTGGTCTCCTCAAGGCTTTCAAAGGGACACCTCCAGATTCTCCCCTAAGACTGTCAGCATGCTTCACAGGTGTGATCTCTCCTGGCCAGTCCTGATTTCAGGACACGGCATCTGGCATGCGCTCCCTCTTTGGCAACACTTGGGAGGATGTATCGTCATTCAGGCCTCCCTACCCTGATTTTCAGCTCAAGGACGAGCTATTTCACCATGGGGGGAGATGTCAAGACAAGTCATTAAGCATATGTCTATGGGTGTCATCAGCACAAGACTTCAGCCATGCCTGATATCATGGTGGGCCTCACGTATCAGCACCGTCAGCTGAAAGCGGAAGAGGGGCGTGACTGCAGCAGGCAAGTCCACTGCTGGCCGCATGCCTGATGCACAGCAGTAGGATAGAGTCCCAGTTGTTAGGGTCTAATTCTTTATCTAAGAGATTAATTATACATAGATTTCCTAGTAGTTAGTTAGATATTAGTTCAAAAGTTATCTATAGCATGTAAGCCTATAAAAGGGCCAAGTCGTGGATGAATAAAGCAACCAGAGATTAATCTAATATCTTCTTCCCCGACCACTGCCACGGCTTGCCACCCCAAACCCTGGGATTGGGTGCAGTTCATTCGTAAGAACAGACAATTGTCGCAAGTCGTAACAATTTGGTATCAGAGCCATCTCGGCCACCATGTCCGGTGACGCTGCCAAGATGGATCAACTAAAGGAACTCATACGCAACCAGGCAGAAATGATGCGCTGGCTAGAACCCATGAGACCACTGCTCAAGACGCTAGGTCCCCAGCTAGAGAAGATGCTGCAGCAGGAGCAACAGTCCGCCATCCAGAGGTTGGCAAAGGGGGCGCAGCCTCCTGCTGAAATCTCAACCAACACTTACGTGTGGTCCATTCCAGAACCAGCACATACCGCCGGGAACTTCAACAACAGCAGCATGCCATCTGCTCACGGGCAAGGCCACCCGAGTGCCACTGCCGCAAGTAGTGATCACGAACAACCCGCTCCTCCGCACCTCCACAAGATTGAATTTCCTACCTTCGATGGCAAGGAAGACCCTCTTCCATGGCTGAATCGTTGCGAGCAATTCTTCGAAGGTCAGGGCACCGTAGAGAAGGATAAGGTGTGGATGGCTTCATACCACCTACTAGGCAAGGCTCAGACTTGGTACACAAGATATAAGCGCTACCATGGCAAGCCGCAACAGGAGGTGTTCGTCGAGGTAATCATGAATCGGTTTGGCCCACATCCACGGAGCAACTCCATCGGCGAGCTTGCTGCCGTGTGAAAGACGGGGACACTGGAGCAGTACGAAGATCAATTTTTTACTCTACTGTGCTAGGCTGATTTCATCTCTACAAAGCATCAGGTGGAGCTCTACGTCTTTGGCCTTCAGAACCCTTTGCACACGGACGTCAATCTCAAGGAACCGGCTACACCGGTGGAGGCTATGCACATAGCCCACATGCTGGATCAGCGCTCCTCTTCTCTGCCAGTATAGTCAGCCAAGGCGCCAAAGACCAATAAACCACCAACCACAACGCCGACCGCTACCCCTGCTGGGCAACCCGCGGGGGGTAATAACACAAGGCGAATCCTTAAGAGATTAAAACCCCCCAGAGAAGAAGGAACGACAGAAGCAAAGCCTTTGCTTCAACTGTGATGAGAAATTCTTCTGAGGTCACTGTTGACAGCAATCTTTCTTGATCATTGCTAAAAACGAGGGTAAAGATGAGAAAGAGACAATGGACGTGGAGGAAAATACCCTAACATCACTCCATGCACTTGCGGGTATTCACACCGGCGACACCATGCAGGTTCGGTTGACATTGGAAGGCAGGGACGTGATGGCACTCCTGGACTCAGGGTCGACCCATAACTTCATCTCCAAAGAGGCAGCAAGCCACCTTCCACACTCCCTAAGGCCCACGCACGACGTGAAGGTAACTGTGGCCAATTATGATAAGGTGTCCTGCATCGGAATGCAGCTTGATGTCAAGTTTCGCATTGTGCTAGAGGAGTTCGTAGGTGATCTGATCGTCATCCCATTGGGAGGCTATATATGACATGGTCCTCGGAACTCAATGGTTGTCCTCACTAGGACCTATCATGTGGGACTTCCAGCGCCTATGTCATTCTGGCACACCAATCACTGGGTGGAATTGCACGATGAGTCATTCCAGCACATGCTCAAGTATACAGCGAGGACAATTTGATGCACTCACTTCTGGAGGATTTTGATGACCTGTTCGCCAAGCCTCATGGACTACCAACACAACGCGAGCATGATCATTATATTCACCTTCTACCCGATCATGGTGCGGTCCTATAGGTATACCATGTCTTAGAAGGATGAGTTGGAAGCTCAGTGCCACCCGATGTTGCAATAGGGGTTAATTCGCCAAATTCTTCTGCTTTCTCTTCCCCAGCATTACTGATCAAGAAGCATGACAACTCTTGGCGTTTTTGCGCCAATTACTGAGCACTAAATGAGATGACACTGAAGGATAAATTCCCTTTTCTAGTCATGGATGAGCTCAACAAACTGCATAGTGTCCACTTCTTCACAAAGTTGGACTTACATTCACGATATCATCAAGATCGCATACACCTAGAGGATATTCATAAGACGGCAATCATGAAGGTCTTCCTCGTCATGCCTTTCAAATTGACTAACGCTCCGACAACATTCCAAGCCTTAATGAATGGCATTCTTCATGACTTCCTGCAAGTTCGTGTTGGTATTCTTCAAATGACATCTTAATCTAGGGCCAATCATTTTCACCATATACGTTGGATGTTCCACCTTCTACGTCAGCATCATCTTTTTCTTAAGAAAAGCAAATGTTCCTTTGGCATCGGCTTTGTAACTTATCCTGGTTTATCATCTTAGCCCAAGGCGATATCAAAAGGTTCAAGCAATCCGCAATTGGCCAAAACAAACATCTACACGGATCGTGTGGCCGGCTATTATCATAAATTCGTTCAAGATTACGGCGCCTTACCGACATCACTGACATAGCTCCTGAAGAACTCCTTTGGATGGTCCACAGCCACCACTTCAGCATTCGTGGCCCTCAAGGCCACCCTTACAACGGCTCCGATACTACACCTGTCAAATTTCTCTCGCACTTTTGTGGTAGAATGTGATGCTTCCGGAAGTGTCTTTGGTGTCGTTCTTCACCACGGGCAGGGCCAATTGCTTTTTTTAGCCAACCAATAGCAACTCAACATCATGCTTTTGTGGTATGTGCAGCAGTAGAGGCTGTATCCATGAGGACGAGCATTTGTGGTATGTACTGACCACTACTCTCTCAAATACCTGCTATAAGTGTGGCTAGCCACCATTCCACAGCATAGATGGGTCAACAAATTATTGGGCTCCGTCGACTACCAACCAGGCAGCACCAACATTGTGTTGGATGCTCTGTCGCGCCGAGATGCCGATCCTGCAACTTGCAGCCCTCTCCATGCTGCAGTTCAGCCTTTTCTAGCAGCTTCGGCACGCGACAGAGGAAGATCCAACCTTGCATGCATTATATGGTCATGGTAGTTACGTGACGACTACCTTGGGCCATGGTCGATGGGTTAGTAACTTACAACAATAAGTTGTATTTACCATCTTCCCTCTTAGTTCCAGAAATCTTCACAGCTATTCATGATTAACACCACTAGGGAGTTCAGAAGATGCTACACCGTTTGCGCCAGGATTTTCATCTCCCACAAGACCGCACGACAGTGCAAGACTTTGTTCGTGCTTGTCAAGTTTGTCAGCGGAATAAGGTTGAACAGCTCCAACAGGCTGGCCTTCTGCAGCCCCTGCTATCCTGATCATACCTGGACAGACATCTCGATGGACTTCATTGAAGGGTTGCCTAAGGTGGGTGGTAAATCAGTGATACTCTTGGTCATCGACCGATTCTCCAAGAGCGCTCACTTTATTCCCCTGGCGCACCCTTATTTAGCACCTTCAGTGGCCTAGGCATTCTTTCATGAAATTGTAAGACTTCATGGATTTCCATATCCATAGTATCCGATAGAGACTTGGTATTCACTTCATCCTTCTAGCAAGAACTCTTCATGGTTGCTAGCAGGCATCTGCGGGTGAGCACAACATTCCATCCCCAAACAGACGGGCAAACGGGCAAACGGAGTCGGTCAACCGCGTCATTGGAATGTACCTACGATGCCTCAAATGTGATAGGCCATGGCAATGGCTCCAATTGTTGGCTTGGGCTAAGTATTGTTATAACACTTCCTATCATTCGTCGCTCAAGACCACTCTGTTCAGAGTTGTATATAGGCGTGATTCTCTAGCCTTTCGCACCTTTGATTCTCAGGAACTCCGGAACATAGCAGTATATAGTCATCTCCATGACAGGGATGAGTTTCCCCATGAAATCAAGGAACGCCTTCTCCAGCTCAAGACACCATGAAGCACGACTATGATGCCAAGCATCGATCTATGACTTTTCATATTGGTGATTGGGTTTGGTTCCTCCTTCATCATCGTGCGTGGCTTCTATTGAAGGGTTGTCAAAGGGCAAACTTGCTCCTCGCTTCTATGGGCCTTACCAAGTCTTGGCCAAGATCGATTCCCTCACAGGCTGGACCTTCCACGAGGTGCTCGAATTCATAATGTGTTCCATGTCAGTATGCTTAAGCCATATCATGGCAGCCCACCATCGGTCCCTCCAGCATTACCACCCTTATTCCATGGCCATGTAACTCCCCAGCTTCAAGAAGCTCACAAGGTTGGGGTATTACGGGGCAAGTGGCAACTGTTGATTCATTGGGCTGGCCAGGATGCATCAGCAGCTTCATGGGTCGAGCCTGAATTCCAGCAGCAGCTTCCAGACTTCTAGCTCGAGGACGAGTTGTTTTCCTAGGCAGGGAGATGTCATGATGGACCTCATATCAGCGCCGTCGGCTGAAGAGTATGAGGGGCGTGACTGCAGCAGGCAAGCCCGCGTCCACTGCTGGCCACCGTCGGCTGAAGAGTATGAGGGGCGTGACTGCAGCAGGCAAGCCCGCGTCCACTGCTGGCCACGTGCTTGATGTGCTGCAATAGGATAGAGTCCTGGTTGTTGGGATCTATTCCTTTATCCATAACATCAGTTATACGTAGATTTCCTAGTAGTTAGAGATTAGTTTGAGAGTTATCTATAGCATGTAAGCCTATAAAAGGGCCAAGTCATGAATGAAAAAAGCAAGCAGAGATTAATATCTTCTCCCTCCTCTCTCTTTTCTTCCCTGGCCACTGCCGCGGCTTGCCGCCCCAAACCCCCAGGTGCTGTTCGTTTGCAAGAACGGACAATTATCGCAAGCCATGACACTGAACCAGCCACAGTTTAGGTCTGGCATAAGTGCATGCCCATCAGATGATGCGTAGGAGGTTCTGTTTTAGATAAGGTTAGTTTAGATTGATTAATTCAGTTATTAGATTGATCTATTCGAGGTAATTGGATGTACAGCCTTAGCTCGGCTATAAATAGGCAGATTACAGATGGAATAAATGAAGCCAAGTTTAGAGATCATTGTCTCCTCTCTTCTGCATGCACAAGAAGGAGAATCAGCGAAGCTTCAAGCCATGGCAAGGGGATGAAAAAGGAGTGTGAGGACTGAGAAGTTATAGTTTTCCTATGTTGGTAGGGTGGGTAATTTCTCTTAACTTCAAAGACAGTCCACTAATTACAGCCCGCAAAAGCCCAAAAGCTACAAAAATGGGCCTTCAGCTTCAAAAGATGGTCCATAAGCTAGCCATTTGGAGGGCTTGTGGCTTGTTCCTAGGTAAAGCCAGTTCAAAATCCATGCATGCCTTCCTCAGCTTTTCAATAGACCTAACTTCGCCCACCATGTTCTCTAGGTCTGACCAGATTTGCTTATTGTCTTATTTGCTAATATGGTAAACTTCAAGAGCTTCCAAGGGCGGCTTGAGAGTACTTCGATCAACTAGTTTTTGAGAGCTTTGAGATAAAAAAAAAGGCTCAAAAAACAAAGCGTTTTACTTCCTGATACTTAAGCAAATAAGAATAAACCATACAAAACATGCGTGCTCTGCACCCCCCCCCCCCCCCCCACACACACACCACCTGTCAACACACACAAAAAAAATAACTTCCTATTGGTCCTCTTGCTACTGTACACATCCTCCTCAGCATGCTTATCGCCCTTGTTCTAAGGACAGAAGCAGCTCGCAAATCAGTGATCATGGTTCTAAGGACAAATGCATAATTACTTGTCAACGAAGAGTTCTTCCCAAACAAGCATAGAAGAGATGCCAAAACAAATGGATTAAGATGCATCCCGAGTTCCTTCCAAATCTCATATTTCAGATTGCCCTCATATTGCCTGGTGAATATTCAATTCTTTTTTGTTAGATCTTTACTGTCTTTTTAGAGATGGTTTGGACATATTCAACGAAGGCCACTAGAGGCACCGATGCATGGTGGAGCGCACTAATAATGTAAGGAGAGGTAAGGGTTGGCCAAACCTGACATGGGAGGCGGCAGCAAGGAGAGACTTGAAAGATTGAACATATCCAAAGACTTAGCCTTAAATAGGGAGTGCATGGAAATTAGCAATCCACATACCCAAACCATGACCTAGCAATTGATCCTCTTTGGCTTTTTTAAAAAAAATAAAAGTTGGTGGCTCTTATTGGGCTTCATCTCTAGACTACCCCAACTTGCTTGGGATAAAAGGCTTCGCTGCTGTTGTTGTTCTCTCTTTTTAAAGTATATTATTTTCAGTCAAAGAAGACTTCTTGCATCCTCTTACACATAGGGGAGGTCCTAAAAGGACTGATTGAGACCAAGTGGACATGTATTAATAATAATATTTCAATTACAAAATCCTTACATCTATTGTCAATAATTGAAAGTAGTCTAGCTCATTTTTTCCACATTCATACTCACGTGCCTATGGTAATCTCTAATCTTCCAGAATTATGGCATGCTAGGTAAATTATGGCATGCTAAATAGAAGCAGTTTTTAACTATAAACTTACTATGCAACATTGGATTAAAGTTCAGAACAAATTTTTAACTATAAAACTTACATGGCATGCTAGATTGGAACATTTCATCTATGCAACTTCCAAATATCCAATGCACTCGATAGGCATCCAACCAACCCAGCACCACTCGAAAGTAGTGAAATATGAAAGTAAAGCCAAGGTGATAAGAGTCGAGGGTGCGAAAGAGGAGCTGCACAACGTAGTTGATCGTGAAAGCAAAGCTGAAGGCATGAGCCAAACATGCCAGATATGACGTAGTGGAATAATATGATTTTCTCCCTTAGCAAAGCATGGGAGACTAGTTATACCATATACATCTCGTTTCACACCTTACTCAAAAGAAATTTGAACCTCGCAAAGCATGGTAAAAATTGATCCGTAGATTAGATGTTTTTACTTGTAAATTGTAAATTTAGCTACAGACAAGGAAAGAATTGCAGTTATCCATTCAAAATATTTTAGAGAGAAGAAATGATGAAGAGCATACCTTATAAAGGTGGAGTATCCTATGCCTATATTCTTTGTGCCTTTGAACCTGTAATGAAAATGATATTTCAGATGACAACATTAACAGTAAGGTTACTGAAGTAACAGCAGTAAAAACAAAAACTATTGCATAAAAAATCAGCAAGGTTGAAATGCTGCAATACAAAGCCTACAGTGAACATTCTGGTCATTGGAAGGACTTGAGGAAATATTCAGCTACCACATATGCTTTGTATTGACATTTTCCGAACCAAACCTTTTTCACATCATCAAACTGAGGTACAGTTGCTGCATAAAGGATTAACTTATATCCATCAATATCAACACCAAACATAAAGAACAAAGCTCACTTTGAGAGTACTTTGTGAATAGCCTGGTCTAGAAAACTATCTCCAATTCAAGCAACCACAATAGTTTCAATCTGATATCTCTATGGCTCTAAGCAGTAACAGCTCCTTCCAAACTCCTAAAATTTGTACTCAAATCCCACTGCCTTTGTTAAGGGGTTGTTCTCTTCAACTTATCTTCTTATCATATCTACTTATTTTCGAATCGAAAAGTCAAGCGATTTGGCTTTTAGAGTTCATTCTTTTTTTGTCTCGAAGGTGTCTCCCAAAACTTTCAGAAACAAGTCAAATGAAGCACACTTGACTTTCCAAGCTATCTCGAGAAAAGCTCTCAAATTCAAGCTTATAAGCAAATAAGATAAGCTGAAGTGAACAACCCTTAAATATTGAACATGGCCAGATAAAAGATTGCTGGACCTATGTATTGACTGCCAGTTGTCAATCGGTTCCTAACCATATGCTATATGCAAGCAATATCAACAGAATTTAAATGAGTATTTTTACCTGCAACTTTTGCTCCTACTTCCCCAATGTTCATAGTGCAGAACAATGACTTACATATATGCATTACATATTAAAGTAATTTTATTTTCATTTCCAGCACCAAAAATTACAATCAAATTGTAATTCCAGATAACCTTGAAAATATATAGTATAATTTATATTCCATGCTGCAGAGAAGCAAAATATTACATCAGCGATACATAAATGATATGTTAAGACATGCATGGGTGAATATTGGTACTGTAGCACTGCCAAATAAGGGCCTATTCTTTCCAGCTTATCTGTCTTAAACTTATTTGCTTATTTGGCTTATCCCGTAACTCTTATTTGCTTATTTGACTTATCTCGTAACTCCGATAATTTCCCAAGATGGCCTCGAGAGTCGGATGCCCTTGGTTTTAGGATTTAGGGAGATTTTAGACACGCCTACGAGATAAAAAAAACGGATTCAAAAGTAATAAAAAAGTCAAATAAGTCAAATAAGACACAAAATAAGTTAGATAAGACGTGGCTTATTTTGACTTATTTGACTTTTTTTATTACTTTTTGAATTTGTTTTTTTTATCTCGTAGGCGTGTCTAAAAGCTCCTAAATCCTAAAAACCAAGGGCATCCGACTCTCGAGGCCGCCTCGGGAAATTCTCGAAGTTACGAGATAAGTCAAATAAGCAAATAAGTTTAAGACAGATAGGCCCTAAGAAGATATCACAGGTGTCATAACATAAGTGTTAACTAAATTATTTATATGATGTCAACAAAACCCAATAAATCCTTAAAGGCAACTCTTTAGAAAGGAAGTGATCAGTACAAACTGATGTCTGAAACCTAAATTTTATACCTATCCATAAAGATATATGTCCTCATAGGATTTAGTCAATTAAAACCTTTAGTCACAAAAACGAAGTCATTTTGGGTTACCTGCAGTCAGAAACTATAAACTTCCACTAGCAACATCTTCTTTACTTTTTGAAAAAGCTAGCAACATCTTCTAGTACATTTGAATTAGATAAGTAAACATGATGTGTAACTTTTTCTCAAAAAGTCTTTCCATCGAATTACAATTCTATTAGTCCTTCTAAATATATTACAATAGAAATGAGTGGTCAAAGTTGCATTTTGGGGACAATGTCGATGTTCAAAACGACTTCCTTTCACGACTATAGGGAGTAGTTCAGCTGATATGGGCTACAGAACAGCATTACCCGGCACCACAAAGCTAAATTATTAATCTTACAACTACTGAACATGGCAGATCAATTATGACGTAAAATCTCTTGTCTTCGCTCTTCACATGCATCCAAATCACTCCAGAAAGAGTGTAAATAGATTATGTACAAAGTATATAGTGGTCCCACCAACATCAGATACATATTTTTGACAACAAAGCTGGATCAAATTTGGATATTGCTTCTATTCAACTTACATATCATTTAAATATTTACACAAACATAGACCAAAAATCCATATAGAGTAGAAATTTACATATTACCACTAACTTAATAAAAACTTAAAAGTAAAAAAAAAATAGATTACAAAACTCAAGAAAAATTTCACATTCATTCAAGGATGCATATCAATTATATGTGCAGCAGAATTTAAGAAAAAATATTCCCATGAATATTATACCTTTTTCAATTAAGATAATAGCTATAAAAAACAATTCAAATATTTTCCATATAAAATCCAAGTTCAGATGTATTATTTAGATGTACATGTAACACAGATTTATGAAATTTACATCAAGTTCAGATCAGCTCATGCCTCATACCTTTATATTTTAAAACCATGCACCAAACCATAGTTATACATATCAACTCATGCCTCATACCTTTAAATTTAAAACCATGCACCAAACCCAGTGTTCTAAAACTCGGCGCTACTCGGCGAGTACTCGGCGGTTACTCGGTACTCGCCGGTGTCCCGAGGCGAGAATGCATGAATCGGCGCATTACTCGGTTGGACCGAGTAGTCGGTCGTACTCGGTCCATCCCGGGAGTACTCGGGATGAACTCGGCCGGCACCGCTACTCGGATGGCTCCCCAAAGAGCCAGCACGTTAGAATCGGGATGGGAAATTTAGGGTTACCCATATCGTGGCCATGCTAGGATTGGGGACGGGACCTGCTAGCCGCCATCGCCGCCGGTCGCCCGAGGCCGAGATGCTGAGTTTGCCACCGCCTCAAGACTTCTTCCCTAGTAGCCGCCGCTTCCCTAACTCGCTTGCCGCTCCAGCACCCACGCCGCCGCTTCCCTTGCTACTCCGCGTCCGCTTCTGCGCTTATGGCTCTCTCGCCTGCTCCAGCTCCAGCTCAGCTCTCTGCTGGCGGGCTCCAACTTCACCGTCGAATCTCTCCATTGGGCAGCCCATTAGATACTTCTAAATTCTAATGACATAATGCAAATATGCAATGGGCGTGGTCGTGTGTACTTCAAGATACTTGTGTAGTTTGCTATTTATATTTTGCCAAGATTATTACAAATGGGCAGTGGACGTATTTCAATATCCATCTTGCACTATTTTATATCTCATGTTCTCATTCATAATTTTATATTTCATAAATCTCATACATTTCATATATACATACATGTAGATTTACTGATTTACACAAATATATCTCCGAGTAACTGCAACCGAGTAAATCCGAGTACTCCCGAGTAATCCGAGTACTCGCTACTCCCTACCTTGCCGACCGGGTAGCGAGTAGCGAGTTCTGGAACCTTGACCAAACCAATACCTGAACAAACCAATCCCAATTTCCAGTAAGGATGCACAAGTATAACAAAACAAAGGATTGTCGGAATGCTCCAACATACATGACCACTCCCCAATCCCCACCCCCTTTCATCACCACCTATCCAAATCAACCAAAGATGTCGGTGCCAATCTTCGACCGGAATTTCTTGGTCTTATTTATATACCATAGCTGTTCACCCACCGACCAACTCCATTCACCAGTGGCACCAGTTGCTGCCCCACCAACTCAGTGCCGATTTTCCTCCACCATCGTTGGCTTGTGCTCCCCAGGGCCCCTGCCAACAGACATAGCCAATACTAGGTACTCCAAATTCATGGTTTCGAACATTACAGGGGATTGATTGGCACCACCCACCTCATCTACCACTGCCACAAACTGCATTGCTAACTCCAACCTTCTTCACCACCTTTATTGGTGCAGCAATGCCCGATCCACCACTGCGTACCAACTCACCACATGGAAATCATCGTCCAACCGTCGCCTCAACTTCCTTCCTCCACATCCTATGGCAGGCAGCACCTACTGCCTCGCTGCACCACCCCTACCTCCCTCTACAGCACCTACTGCCTCGCCACACCACCCCTACACCCCTACCTCATCTACCACTGCCACAAACGCCATTGCTACCTTCAATGTTCTTCACCACCTTTATTGGCTCACCACAGCCCCATCCACCATCCCGCACTAACTCACCACATCCCTACCTCTCCTCTACAGCCGACCAAAATGAACCTAAAAACTAACCTAGCGGATTTTTCCATAACTCGCCGCCACTGCGGCTGGCAGAGATAACAACTCCGCTGCCGAGGGCACAAACCATCATGCAGATCAGAGTCATCAGACGGGTATAAATTCTGCTGATTACACAGAAATTTTTGTTTGAATGTTTTGTAGCAATTACGGAAATGGATTATAAAAATCTCATTCAATTTTCCCGACCAAAATCCAAAAACCCAGATCTATCCCACCATCCATGAATAGAGTCTCACTGAAACTTACCATAATCCCCAACCCACTCCTCAGCAAGGCGCCACCACCGATCGCGCGATGCTACCATTGTAAAGCCACCGCCACCAATAATACTCCTCCATCATGGATCCTACCTCCCCTCCACCAAGCTTCTTCCCTCCGCCTTTCTTCCACCACCGATTGAGCGCTGCTACCACTCTCGAGCCGCCAGCGCCACTAACACTACTCCATCACGGATCCCACATCTCCTTCATCAAGCTTCTTCCCTCCGCCTTCTTTTGGACAATGCAATCATTCTCGTCTCCAGTGAGGTGTCCACACCCTCCTTTCTCATCTCCAGCAACTACTGCCGCCGGATCCTCTTCCACGCCCTGCAACCTCCTAATGATCCCCCGTCCCTCATACATCCTCCAGCCGACCCCACCACCGCCTTCCATCGATCCCACGACTGAGGTGGCCCTACCGCCCACCAAGGCCCACCACGATGCCCCCACCGCTCCTTCAAAGCCGGGGGCATGTTGAACCCAAACCCTAGCCCGCCAACTGCTAGTGCCTAAAAACATCACCAAAAATCAACCGCAAGCAAATTCCTTCGGGAAACACAATGGCCTGTTTGGTTTATACCCAATCTTGCCACAATTTGCCACACAAATGATTGGCCAAAGTTGCCTAAGCTTAGATCATGAAATTGTTAGCCACATTTTGGCTAGCTTCGGCAACTTTGCCACACATCTAACCAAACAGACGCCTAGCTCGGTCGAACTTAACCAACTTTAATTGAAACAAAGTGTGTCATGGTTTGGCTATAAACCAAACAGTCCCGTATCTCAGGTTCTCAGCAAAAACAAAAATCCTATTGACAAAAAAACCATAGCAAACAATTCAACATATAAACCTACGCAATGCCCATAAGAATTCCTCAGACTCGGGTAAGAACACGACCTTGTTGCGCTCGCCATGGGGCCAGTAGCGCGCGAGGATGTCCCGCATGAAGTGCAACTTGACGTCGCGGTCGGCCTCGAGGAGGCTGGGCGGGAGGTGCCGCTCCAGGGCGCTGTACACGGCCGGCGCGTACTCCCCGCGGACGTCGCTGTAGTCCTGCGGCTTGTGCTCCGTGTTCGGATTCAACCGTAGCCGCCGGTCCGCGTAAGCCGCCGCCCCTGAGGGCCATCCTCCCGCCCGCGGCGGCGGCTGGGCCACGCCGTTCCCATTCCCCATTGCCGCCTGCTGAGCATCATCCCGTCGCTCCCTGGGGCCGTCCAGAGCCATGGGCACGCGCGGCGGGATCACAGCATCGAGCGGATTAGGGTTAGGGTTTGGGCAGACAAATTGTCTTTTCAAGTACTCCCCATCCCCCGGAGGCAGGGGAGGAAATGACAAGGTAGGAGGAGAACAGCGGGCCGCACGACGGTGTGGGCTGTGGAGACGGAAAAAAGCCAGGCCGTTACTCGTTAGGATTTTGATAATTAAAAAATATAAATTCTAAAATTTAGTAATTTAGGATTTAAACTCCCACCTCCACATACACCACACAAATATCATTTAATCATTCTAATCCTTAAAAACTTGACTTTTTAGACATTTACATGGTTTTTGTAATACAACTTTGACCACTAATTATCATTACAATTTATTTATAAAATCTGAAAAATATGATATTACGGAAGTGTTTTTTAAGATAAATCTATATGTATGATTTTCATATGCCCAATCTAAATAGTTCAAAATATTTTCATATATATAGTTTCAAAACTTTGACTTAGAACATGTCTAAAACATCGTGTTTCGAGAAATGGAGGGAGTAAGGGCATGTTTGGTTTGCTGCCAAATCTGACACAACTAAGTTTATGCGCGCCACAATTTTTATGGCTGTTGTTTGATGTGCGCCACAATTGTGGCTTGCCACACTTTCTTAGCAATCGGACCCACGTGTCATAGACTGATTTTTTTGCCACACTTTGCCTAAGGTGTGGCGCTGAATTTTTAGCCACAGAAGTGTGGCTTGCCTAAGGTTAGGTTAGACAAAGCGTGGCATCAACCAAATAAGCCCTAATTGTCGTGGCAAATGCTAAGCACCTTTGCAAAAAAAAATCCTTTATTTATGGCTCTTAAGCCTTGTTTAAAGAGCAAAGATCATCTTTAATCTAAATCTAAACTAATATAAAATGGAGCTGTTTGGTTGACACATCTAATCTCAATCATTCATCTCATCTAATCCAACCGCTCAATTTTGCAATTGGATCCTTACATCTCGTTTTGCTGTGGCATCTTCCCACGTCCAGTCGCTGCCCGTCCACCTCCCCATTAGAGGTGCCCATATGGGCCAAACCAAACGAACCTAACCAGGTGGCCCGTACTGTTCATTGGGCCGACCCGGTTTAGTTCAGTTACAAATCAAACAGGGTCAGCCTAGTTTGGTTCGATGAACCATGCTTGGCCCCGACCCTAAGACTTATAGATGTTAGTCACACATGATGAACACACACAGGGGGCCCAATCTTTTAGTGAGGGGATAATTTCGATTTGGCGGAGTATGATTTTGATGATCCAGCTACGAACCACACAAGGATTAGCGCCCGCAATTGCTAAACTAGACTCCTGATTGTTATCAACCGTGCCAAGACAAGGATGACTTTACCACGAAGGTCTATTCTTGCAAGCAATCGAAGAACTAGTAAGAACAAGGATGAAGCACGCACACAAGCTTTCAACTTGTTTATCGATGCTCTAGCCGAGTCAGGAGAACAAGGATATAGTTCCACACATGGGGCAACTAATCTAAACAAAGTCTAAAGAGAAATGGAAGGGACTTGTTCAATATATAGTCACGGAGATGGCTACTAGAAGGTGCTTTCACGTAGCTAGAGATACATGGGAACATAGCCAAAAATTAAAGGTGACATAGCACCCGAAGAGATTGAAACCTCTGAATATTTTTTACTGTTGTAGCCAGCTCGGTAAAAATTTGAAGGTAAGGCCGAATCCGTTGGAAAGAGCACAAAATTTCCTTTCCATAAAGTGCTCACACGCCCTAAACGGAGTCCGTTTGCATTCTCTGTGAGCGTTTAATTTCATACTAGTTATTGGAGACCGAGTTGAAACCTTTCGCGTTCTCACCTTGCTTTATGACTTGTGTTGGCGGATTAATGCTCTCTTGATGATCCTTGCCCAGGTTCCTAAGTATGAGAATATTATCAGGTAGAGGTCTTGTTGGGGAAGTACACGGCCCATTTACCTGTCTTTGGCCCAGCAAAGGGCCCGTGCGAGCTTCGTAAGCTCGTGCCCGAGCTTCTCCACTCTGGAGCCCAGGCCTCTCACCTCCCGAGCTTCTAAATCCCGGGGCTCGGACCCCAGCGCGGACTGCGGCACGCCACGGGCCCCATATGTCACCACGAGTTAAATACGACCGCAGTACCAATGCGCACCTGCCACAAGTCGCTGACGGGTTGGTGGCCGGTCATATCAGCAGTCAGCTTGTAGTTTGCCCTCAATGAGAAAGACACGTATTGCTGTGTAGCGGTCGAGACGCTGATCCTAGCAAGTTGGGAAAACACGCCCGAATATCCGGCGGACCTTGTGGGTCCGCCACGCCGCAGCCTGGCAAGAAGGGAGGATACGACCAGTAACCAGAAGATAATATGGTGCTTCACAACGGACCGAAGTCAAATTACAGTGGTCGAGAGCCGCCTATAAAAGGAGGGCACAGGCCACAACCAAGAAGAAGGAGAGACCACATATACACACTCAGGGCCGACGCGCAGAGCAACAACACTCAACTACCATAGAATAGGAGGACTTACATTTGTATAAGATCTCTAGTTCTAAGTGATAGTTCACATTACGTGCGGCCCGACAGCGGGTTTGGGCGATGTCGAGTCATCTGCGACACGGAGAAAGATCACATGGATTTACTTCCGACGGCCTAGCTAACCCGCGAAAATCGTGAGAGGATCCAGCTCTATGGTCCCGTTCCATAACGCAGGATCTCACAAGAACACCATTCGTCGGAGAACTTCGAAGTCAGCGGCAGGGGGCCGCTTTCGAGAACTGGGCGAGGTGGCCATAACATGGAGGCAGATCTATTCGCGATTCATCACTTCATGATGGATCTGCGAAGGCTCCCTTCGCTGAAGGGATCATTTGGGCGCCGAAGAAGCAGTGCTGTGAATACATGGGCCGGCGTGCGCCTTGCGTGGCGATGGGCACGGCGGCGGCGGACGACTACACCAGAAGACCTAGCTCGAAGAAGAAGAATACGACGGCATGAGCTGCGCGCTCCGCTAAGTAGAGAGTGCGGTAGCACGTGAGATCGGCGATGGGCAGTCATACCTACTCGTGAGGCTACCAACTGGCTCCGATACTAGGGCGGCGAAATTGATTACTCATGCTTACTCTAACACACGAGCCGTAGAATCGAACCTACTCGTTAGTGGATCCGGGCCGAACTCCCTACCGGTAGGATCCTATGGGAGCGCAGCTCTGGACCGGACAACAGGAGATGGGCACGGGCTCTATGTTGCAGGCCGCATGACGTTCGTGAATGGCTACGAAGTTGTGGCTGCATGTCGTGAAAGCACATGTGGACCGCTGTCGGCGGCCAAGGGGTTACACCGTCGCAACAGCCAGTTGCATGGCCCTATGTTGAATATGGCATACGCTGAGCGACGCCCTTAACAGGCATGGCACGGAATTTGAGAATCGCATCGAATCGTCATGCTCCTTGTCTCGGAGTTGTGGCCCCCAAGCCTTGGAGAGTGAATCAGCGTTCACCGTGCGGACGATCCCGCGCGACAGTGAGATTGCCATGTCGTCGGCCATCGAGTGGCATTGTTCGGCGTGAATGTCCGCTTATCATATCGTTTCCTTATTCAGAGAGCTCATAATTATGCATTATGGACAAAATATGGAAGCATATTCATTCCTTCGTGTGACCACATTTTTGATCGCCTTTTCAGCAGTGGACCCACAGCTTAAATCTTAGCGACGTACTCTCAAGCTGCGCACCGGCCTCCGGTCTTATGATGGCCTCGAAGTCGCGACAGAGCAGGGGTCTTATTTGGCCAAAGCCGCCAGGGTCAATAGGTAGTGGCCCATGGTAGGCCTTCCCTTCGGACTGCTACGTTGACGAAGGCCATAAACTAGCACGGCGGAGGAGCACGTCACCGCTAATTCTTGTCTCTCCGCTTAGTCTGCGCTTAGTCGTCGCGTGGGGAGGCGGGCTGTCCCGTGGGGGCTAACCGAGTCGCGGTAGGAACTCAGGCGCTTTCACACTTCCTCAGGGTCCTGCCACGAGTGGGGCGCGAGGCGTGGTAACTATTAGACATGCACGCAAAGTAATAACACACAGGGGCAGTTCAGACTAGCCTGCTATCTAGGGCGCTGACGGGCAGGCCTCTAAGTGACGCTTCCCACAAGGCGACGACATCCCGTGGTCTGCATCTGTGCATTCCCGACTTCCTCTAGGCAGCTAGCTTGCTGAGCTCGTCAAGTCTAGAAGTTTTGTTCCAGTCAGGTTACAACGCTATGAAGCTAATATCGGCGTCTTTGCTTGGCGCTATAGCGCACGCAAAGTTCCCATGAGTCATGCTTATGACCACCGCTATCAAGGCTAGCCGTGAGTCACCGCAAGTGGGCTTCGCACATTCGCACCATTCGTAATATCCGATCAATGATCTCAAGTTCACGAGACGTGAGCCACGTTCCACGTAGCCAAGCCCAGTTGCGGTAAGCCACACGTCACTGTGGGGTTTCTCACTCGTCCCCGACAGATCGAGACGTGACATCTCATGTTTTATATGCATTGAGGCGTTCGTTACAGAGAAACGATATGAGAGACATTAATTGAATCTAGTGTATTTTGTTGGAGTTATTGCTCGATGTTGCTACATTGTGAGCAAAAGCAAATATAGCAACATAGCTAACCAAAAATAAAGGCTTATTGGACATATAGGCGCTCGGAGGAAGCCCTCTACATGATATTGGGCAAGCACGTGTCAAGTCATATCTCGCACATGGATCATCTTCAGAAGATCACTCAGCACACAGCCGCGATGGTTTCAGAAGCAAGCCGTGCCATCAGAAGCAGCTTGACCTGTCAGCGGCCACTGGCCTTACAAGCCAGGCCACACCAGCCCTACCTCATCGTGGACTGTTCAGCGTTGCAGCTAATAAATCACCTAGACAATAACGCGAGCAACAACAACTACACTAATCTAGGTTAATATTCACTCAGGGGATCCGTCAGCCTACATGGCCTCATAAGATGCCACTATTTCCCAATCCCATCCAATACCGTCCCAAAGGTTTCATAGTTTCACGCTAAGCGATATCATTATCTCCAGATAGGCCGGTTGCTGAAGGGGCGAAATTGCACAGTCACGATATCCACTTGAACGCAGCAGGATCAGAATACTCAGAATTAGCGAGTCAAGTCACCGATTTCGGGACTAATCTCAGCTACCGCCGGCGACGAGAGCCTGGGCAGTCCAGAGACAACTGCTCTGACAGTCCGGTCATGCTATGCGTTTGGAGGCGGTGTATTCTCATCCTCCCCCGGAAGATTCACACACTGTGACTTTCACAGCCCATATAAACCGTAGAAACAATGCTCACTCATGAAGAAATTGATGAATGCATGGGCATAAAGTATACGCGCGCAACTTCGGCGACATCGGCATTGTCAGTCTAAATGTAGTATCTAGCTATTGATATTAGCGATTAGTCGTTCGACATGACTCAATGGCACGATGGCCGCATGTGAAAGTAGAAATGTTTTCTATGAAGTAGAAGGAGAAACTCCTAGCAGTGAAGCCACGCGAAGGTTCGACCTCTAGCCGTCGAAAAAGGCCCTGTTGTATCACGAAGCGGGCCTTAGCCCGATTAAAGCGCTCTTCCGAAGGGCCGAGAAGATGTTTGTCAAAGACCTAAAACGCTACTGCTCTCTGTTGCCTATCTGTAGTTTCGGTTCTCAAGTTCTGCTTCACCGACCTGGCGACGAACCCATTCGTCGCAGACACACCCGGATACCGCCACTCGATCTGATCGACCTAAGTCTGACCTACCGTTATTACAAGAAGAGTAGAAGATTCTAACGATAGTGAGGAGAAGAGGCGTCAATTTCCTCCTTCAAGACATCCATGTCCGGATGTTGGGCATCTGCCAAGACGCCTTCTCAAATAATTAGCCCTAATTAATTTGGGAACTAGGCGGCTGGGACAACAACCTGTCCCAGTCGAGAGCTACTAGAGGAGCCTTTATCGCACAGATGACTCGCGAGGCGGTTCCCATGCTTGTATGCGGTCCTGCAAAACTTTGCGTAGTGGTGTTGATTTTGCGTCGGATCGAAACGAGATGATAGCGACTACGACTGATCTCGACCTGTCTACTGCAAGCAAGGGCGTACACATCTGATGATGCCATGGAGCAAGCCATGCAGCACCCGCACCATTCAAGTCGGATGGCTAGAAGGTTCAACCCAGCCCAACCCAGCCACGCCATCCAGCAGAGTTCGGGGTGGGAACACGTCTCCCCGACACTGGTTGGCAAGTAAGGTCGATCATCCACTAATCTACGTGGGTAGTTCTCAGTTTCTCTGGAACATCGCCTCCGATCCAGGAGATGAGATGAGGCTCAGATCGTTATCCTGTCTATTTCTCGCGCGTATGTCTCTATTAACAAACCAAAGAACCCCTAACAACCCTAGAACCCGACTTATAATCGACCTGACTGCTCTGCCGGGCTAATCACATAGCAGACACAGACCTTCCTGCTCGACAGCACACGCGGTGCGGCTCCTTCATCCGAAGGGACAGGACAGGAGACTAGCAAGATATGCTCCTAGAGTCCATGCTTTATGCTTTCTATTGTTAAAGTCTTCGAGTCGGGATATCCCCAGACCGCTCTGTGGGCCAAGGCAAAGGCGGGGGCCGAGGACGACTTCTTGTAAATCGTTCATTCTAAAAGTAAACTAAACCTTGATTCTAAACAAGACCGATCCAAATTGATTGATTCTAAAAGGCTGTACGACACTTTGAGCCTATTCTAGGGGTAGTGATTCTACCGTAGGGCTGACTACTAGATATTTTTCAAAATTGATTTTCTCTAAACCCGAGGCGGCACCGTTAGCACGCTTAGTGGCCCGTCACTATCGAGGCTAGGGTCAATTTTAAAATTGATCTTTAAACCACCAACCTGCTATCCAAAGTCTCACTTGGTCACGCTGTACGTGAGCTAGGCGATGGAGGCTGATCGATGATCAAAAAATTGATTTTCTGACGACAGCCGATCGAGGCTATCAGGAGCTCCGCGGGTCATTTCGTCCAAAAATCGATTTTTTTCAAGTGAATCTGATCAAGTCTTTCTTTCAGATACGGCCATACGACCACCCTCCTGCTATCTAGGCTGGTGTCGGAAGATAGATCCATAGATCAGTCCTTTAACGATCTCTCTATGCACCCTTTGGCTACCATGCAATTGGCGGCGTGCCGAGCGTTTCCTCTACTGGTTTCGGGCTTAGGCTCGAGGATCGTAGGTGCCATATCATTTATCTTATCTTCAAATCCTTCTTCCTATACGACTACTTGCAATTTGTGTTTACTCTCACGAAAGCGGAAGGAGGGGAGAGACAGGGGATATATTTAAGTAAAGAACTGTGACAGGAGATGGTACAACCAGAACAAGTTCGGCGCTCGGGCTCATCCGCACCGCCCTGAGCGCCGAAAGAGGGCGGCGAGAAAGAGGGCCCTCCAAGAGAAGGGCCTGCTCTCCAATCAAGCGGATCGGCGCCTACCTTCAGAGTTGTCAGTCTCGTCCAGCCGCACTAAGGCCCAAACAATGACACGGATGTTTTCTTTGGATACCAAGTGCCCCACCTCAACACTAAGGTCGCTCATTATGGCCTCCTAAGCTTAAGGCAGACGTCTCCGCTCGAAGGCACCGGAGCATCAATAGCCGTGTCATCGTGCGGTACAAGGGCTCGGCCCGAATCACCGACCCCGTGCATCGATCCCCCATGGCAGCAGGCCATCGCTACGTTTGAGCTAGGCCCAAATTTCCTAAACTCTCTGCATTGTTTGGCTCCACGCCATGACTCAACGCTCTCGAGCAGATGAGCGCTCAGCCCGCGGACAGCGAAGACTCACCAAGAAAAAGAAAAAAGCCAACATAGCTAAAGCAAAATTCAAAAGTTCGCGCTAGCTGACTGCAAGTACCCATGCTTACCCGATTTCGAAGTCGAGAAGACCGCCCGCTGGCGAGTCGGTGACTCCAAGGGTCTGCGTCGACCTTCCGATCTTCCTCTATGGTCGGCCCTTGCGGGTTCCGAGATAGCGGAAGGCCATTCTCGCCGTCCGATGGTCTTAGAAGAGCGTTGGCACACGGGCCGGCCGCCCAGCGGAAGAGAACTTGGATCTAGAACGCAGGCCAAGCTCGCGGCTAACAAGATTCTCTCGACTGCTTCGAAGCCACGGCTTCCTCTCGTCATACGCTTCGTACTGTACACAATTGCAAAGACACCGAAGTCGGACGACATAGTCAGAGATGACGCAAGGGTTCACCATAGAGAGAGCTCGAGTCCTCGAGTCTCCAAATGGCGAGGTAAACTGCGCCACATAATAGTCGGTGACCCTTCGTCGCTATACCCGGTCGAATAGCCCAGTCCGTCCTTTGCGGCCATCAAGTCAAGTCCAAATCAACCTTGACTCCATGTCCTGTGGACGGCAGAGGCCCCAGCTTTCTTGACCACAGTGGACTCTTTTGAACTTGCGCCTAATTCACTATGGACCTTACTTCAGACTGAGGGAGAATCTTCGGGGAGACGGGGGAATAAAGCTCGGCCAGCGATCAGAGAAGAAGGAGACATACAACATCGGAGAAGGTGGCTGCTGCACGCTGCTGTTCGCGAGTCTTGTGCATCCACAGATAGACGATCTTCGCTAAGTTCGCGCTGCGCTCGGCTACCGGCGCTTCACTCATGGCCTTCCACTAGGGTCTAGGGTGCCATACTGCCCGTCCGTCACTAGTCCCGGCATGGACCTCTCATGTCTTGCCTCTGTTGTGCCGTTGGACTCAATCTCTCATCGACCGCCGCCTTTGTGACAGTGACCAGTAAGTACCAGTCGCTATACTGTGGTCAGTTCGTCAAACCGTGGGGCTTCGTCGTTGCCACAAACCAAGGGGAAGGATCAGGGAAGGATAAGGAGAAGACCAAGATTGCTAAGGGCTAAGGGCTGAGAGAAGACTTCAGCATTGGGTACGGTAGGACAATCTCGGAGACAACGAATTCGCCCGGAATTCAACAGATTAACGCAACATGCATCAACATGGGCATGACTAGGCAGGGGCAATGCACGACTGCAGAAAAGTTGCGGAGGATCGGATATGATAACATCAAGTTTGAGGACCATGGTGCATCGCATCGAGTCCATGATCGCTTCACTCCACGACGTTCGTTCGGCACGACCATTCCAACTTCCATAACGGGACTTCGCTAACATACCGCTTTATATAGACAGCTATTAAGATAGCAATGCATCAGCTGCTCCAAATTCATCGAGAGCTAGATAGATGAAATATTTCCAAATGGACGATCACGCAAATTGCGACGTGCCAATTTTGGGCGCCTCATGGGCCTGTAAGGCCCATGTATATGGCCTTGCTATAATATAGCCGCTGCTTGTTCTGCTGCTCTTCTCGTGTTTGGTTGTGTTTGATAGACCTCAGTGTAATCGCGCGGGTGTAGTTATTGAGAGAGATAGACCAGAGCGATGAGAAATGTAACACACACTTGGTTTGAGATTTGATTTCGATTTGTTGCTATCCATCTTGTTCTTACTTGTTCTCGACGTACAAGTCGCTTGGTTTGGTTGATTGTCTCGTGGTGATTTTTACATCAAGCGGTAGTGTTCTTCGTCTTGACCCTTGGTTGCGTAGTCGTTCACGTCGCACCTCATCCAAACACCTCGAAATCGACATATCCTCAGAGAGAAGGATGAACTGATACTAGGGATAGTATGGGTTAATAATTAATTGTAAAACTAGATAGAGGTACTAGCTTAATTGTAGCTGAATTTGTAGGCCATTTGCTTAATATGTTTCATAGGAATGTGAATTAGATTTTAAGAAAAAAATCCAAATATCTCTCTCATGTTGTACTTCATTCTTTTTACTCAAGACACATCGAAGATCAACTGGTGGCCTCAAAGCATACTAGTCCTTTCCCATGTTTCAAAGCTATATTTTTTTCTTTTCTATGACTTCCTATAGCTTTAGTGATTCTACTCACTAGTTGGTTTGATCGACCGCAACTTCCAACCACTTCATAGCTATACTATTTGATAACATGTCTTGGCGACTGACATCTTAATCCCTTGCATTGTTTTGTCTTTTATCTAATATATAATCTGTCTAACTTACAGGAGAGGAAGTGTTAAGTCAAAGGCAGTGGATGACTCTTAAAGACTCACGATTGGTCGCATGTGCCAAACTAAGTGTGTGGGGCCACTGAACATTAGGTATGATTCTGGAAATCGAAATGGATGCTGCATTTTACCACTCACCTGCAGGTCAAGTCAATTGATCTTCATGGATTGCTTGGAGGTTGAGCTTTTTATTCTGACAAGAACTTCGTTTAGAACGTGCTCGCAGACTGTTGTATATCTCTACCGTAACTTACTTTATCTCAGATATCTTCCATATCACGGGATTAGAGAATCTATCAAGTAACATATATGAGTGAATTGAGGGGCCCTCAGTTGGAGAACTAATAGCGACATGATCTAGCCAGACATCCCGTCGTCCTTGAATCATAATAAATACCACGCCAGAAGGCAATACATTATACAACCGAGCTGAACATTATAAAATTGGCACAAATAAACAGTCGCTTTCGTTTTGTGTGCATCCATTGCCCCAACATTTACGAAGCCGATAAAATCCATGCGGCATGATCGTCGCTCGCTAGGCCAGCCACGATCCACAGGCCCTCGCCACGGTAGCTGATTTAACCCATTCGCATCGGGAATCTTGTGGCCGCTTCTTTAACCTTGAGCGCAGACTTGCGGGAGGATGGTGGAACCTCGTCCAACCTCGCCTTGAGCAGGGTGGTACGCGGAGAAAGCCGGCTCACCGACCTAATTCGGCAATCCGGATGCGCCCAGATTGAAGGGACCCTAAAGAACCAAGCGGCTGATGCGGAAAGAGATCTTTACAATCGCCGGATCTAGATACTACCACCGCCGCTCGAAGTGTTGTTCTTGATCTATCAGATCGAACGGCGATCACGATCGGACAACGGAAGTTAGATTAGCCTCGCTGCTTGCGGCCAGTGGTCACTTCATGACCGGAGCCAGAGATCGTTTTAGCGACCGAACGAAGTCGGAACTGGGGCGCGTCGATCAATCTCGGTCCAGTGGTCATACCCAGGCTGTCACTCAATTTACCGGTTTTTACGGGCGAAAGGTTTGTGAATCTTTGTCAGACTTTCTTCGATCCGCCGGACTCCAGCTTCACGAGAGACGTCCGCCGAAGAAGTCATAATCCCTCCCATCAACGGCGAGCATCGGATGAGTTGAGCTAATCCGAGTCGGAGGAGTCCACGTCGAAGCGTCACGAGGGTCCACGACAATTTCACCGCAGGATGGCTTTGCACTTTATCTTGCTTACGTCGGATCCGTCGCCGGATCTTAAAAGGGAGGCAGACAGAAATCTGCTGCGTGACCTGCAGAGGGAGAAATTGCTTGAAGTCGGACCAGGGTTCTTCGAATGTCGCACAGCGCCGGCCCGAGACCCTCCCGATAATGTTGGTCCTTTTTGCTATAGCCGGCGCCGAACAGGAACAAATCAAAGCTATGGTCAAGAGTCAGCCGTGCTCGCTAAAGGGCAGTAGTGTAGCACTCCCGGTACGTAGCCACGCATTCAAGCGACATCCACTCGATCGGCTCGGCTGCCGACCTATGGGCACAGGGCATCGCGTACGGCTATGCGATGAGAAAGCGTTTGGCATGGGTAACAGAACGTTGGAATCTTACTTCGATCAATCTGCGATGGATTAATTAAGCGGATCAGCGTTCCACCTTCCTCGCAGGTAGTCAAGAAGGGTTCAAGGGTTCCAGAAACCCCGGATAGTGAAAATTTTGGACCCGAGTCCCGTGTTGTTTTGGCAGATCACTCTTTTGGCAATCAAGGCCTCGGACGACGATCTCTGACGTGATGGCAAACATTATGTTAATTCCCAATGTGGTCGAGTTGGGTTAAATGTGGCAGGAAGAAACTCAATTTCTGGAGTGCCATTTGATTAGTGTAATTTCTAGAAACTTTTAAGCCCAGGACCTTTATTAGATTCATCAAGATGAGTCGTTAGAGATTTCAGACTGTCCCCATCGGGGTCAGACCAAATCAGGGGCGGAATCGTTGGGCATCCGTCGCTTCTGTCGATCTAATCAAAAATGATTCCGAGCTGTGAGAAGAAAATGTCGCCGGCCACCATGCCAGAGGATTAATTCAGTTCACCCTCGATGGACCGGATTCGAATCTGATTGAGCCATTCTCAAGAGCGCAAAACAGGCAGCGCAAGAAAGAGAAGCGTCGGCAAGAGGGTGCATCGTCCTCCAAGGCCTAGGACAAAGCGATCGGTATCGTCCGTGCGAATCGCACAAGGTGTCATGTCCGCGGGCCGGACTTGACTATAATAAAGTTATGTAGGGCAGGTTCCTTTCTCCAAGCGACCGATTAAAAGCGCCTTGAAGAGGTCTGGCAACACAACAGGACGCTCAAATGACAGCAAGATGATAAGCCGTGGATCCCTGTGTGGGTGGGCTTATATCGCGTAGCGTGTGAGCTCAATTTACATATATTCGGGCAGAGTCAGTACCGTGGGTAAAGTTTACCGCAAGACTGGACTTAGCTAGCATGCTACTGCGAGCCTGCATTTCCGCAAAGTTGTAATCGCACGATCCTCAATTTCGTCACGGTGAAGTTCACAGTTGATCGCTTCGGATTGATCCCTCGACCACATCTAAGCCCGATATCCATCCGATCCCGGTACTGTTCTAGAGTGTGGCGAGCGCGGAGTGAACATGTCCTTTTACCATAGCCGATTCGGATTCAAAATCGTAAACGTCCGACGAGGTCGCCACGACCTCCTGCCCGCTTCCTCGAACGGCAACACCTTCGGTAGACCACCTCAGAAAGGTGGAAAACCTTACCAGACCGAGAAAACCCTACCGAGGTGGTCGATTCGATAGTACGCGCATTTGGGAAGGACGCAATAAACATGGCACCATACATTACACCTTACTACTACTAATGAAGATGCTTAGGGTGATCGCGGGCGTGATCACGAGTCCGGAGCGTTCACCTCCGACTAATGAGATTCATGGAAGTTGGAAAGCTTGGTACATAGAGTTGGACAGAATTGCCGCTAAAGTTGGAGCGACCACCACTGCCATATATGGCCGCTCAAGCTCCAACGGAAGAGACGTTCTGATTCGATCAGAGCCACGTCGAAAAGCTCGATCATTTCCTTGGCTGTCGGGAATCGCGGCAAAACAAAATAGGAACGCGCCTCGGGCCAGAGTGGCGAATCGTGGCCAAGAGTCCGGAACATGCCCTAGTGTCCAGAGAGATCGAGGCAGAATAATGCAAGCCAGCAAAGCCCGACCATAAAGTTTAATTCTGCTAGCTAGTCTAAATACACAATAGATTAGGAAGGAGCGACTGATCACTAAACTTTGAGAGTAGCTATAAGCTCCGAGAGTGGTTGGCCCGTGGTTTAATAAGGCTGTGATCTGCGCTGTGGCTTAAATTATTAATACGATTACCTATCCGGACGTGGCCGCTGTTGCGGTACCGGTAGAGCCTTCGTTTCAATCCAGGCATATCGATCTTTGTTTTAGGAAGAGGTTGCATCAAGTCTTCGCATCACTCGTGGCGCACACGCGTTTCGCCTTTGATGGGCTTAGCCTTGCACTGTTGCTTGAAAGCATATCAAAGATCATACGATCAACGATATTACAGCGTGGTGCGATACGTCGTAGCGTCTAACCTTGTTGGTTCAGCTAGACAGTGAGACGATTCACCCATACATCCAAGCGCAACATAACATGAAATTAACTTGCAGTCTGCGGAACTGCGTGCTTGGTGGTATCTCACATGGAATTAAGCCTAACCCGAAGCTCATGATAGATGCTTGCCAACGTGCGCCAGTCAAGCGGGCGTCGATCTAAATGGTATCGTCTAGTGAGATTCATTCATGGGCCCGCATGAGCGTCATCCTCCTTATCTTCGATTGATTAGACACGAAGTTCCTCAAGGCCCGTACGGAGACGCTTGGGATCTTAAATGCCTCGCACATTTGGCATGGCATCTTCTATACGACGCTTACGGCGTTCCTCGCTATTATACATTGCCACCACGTCATGTAGAGTGCCGCAGCGGGTAATAAGCGCAGGATAAGGCAGGCCGCTTGGGTCGGACAATCAAAGTAAGTCTTCTATACAAGTTAGTGCAGCGAGTAAGGTCGATCGCTCGCAGGTCACTGGTCTTCAAAGAAAAACACTCATGTGGTGTCATTCGGGAGAAGCCCTATAATCGGAGGAGGATTCGCTATAAGGATCCACCGAGGATATGCCGCTCTGTGGAGGATGACGTTTCGACCCGCGTCGTCCACCGACTCGCCGACTCATTGAGAGGTCAAGGATGGAATGTCTAGCCGCCAAACCGTTCCCCACCACCAGATAGCCTCCCCACGAACGAATGTGGCAGGCGTTTTGGTCTTGCGGCATAGAAAGGCAGAGGGCTGTGAAGAGCGCGGGTGGTAGTTCCGAATCCGTATATGTCCTTATGTCATGGCCTTTCGAAACTTTCTCCTTCATTTCAAACAACGCCTTCAGTACGGCACTGATCACTCAATAAAGACGAGGCACTATTTCACATCACTCAGCTATATTCGGCGCAGATCTCACAGATTTGACAGGTAAATGTGCTAGCCAGTAGTAATTATTGATTGACTTGGTATGACCGCTGCGTCGACCGGTCCTCTTCATGGTCGTCGAGAACAAGTTCGATGTTGGATCATACATGACATGCGATACAGACATGATGTGGCTGTGGCTTCGCGTAGGGGCTGGATTGGCGCTGGTCCCGGCCTGCCCTACCGTGGGATCGGGATCAAATCCGTGTGAGATCCGAAGAGAGCCGCACACTTAAGGACTGCAGGGAACAACAACAGAAGAGAACTTCCCGGGATTCGATTGACTCGACTGCATGAGAAACGTTTGAGAACATTCCGATCGATGAAAAAGTTCCGAAAAAAGCATGCAACGTTGACACATGGGATTAATGAGCGACGAAGTCGTTCATCCTTAACTCGTCAAGCATTGGTCCACGCTATTTTCGACATCGGCTAACGCCGACAGTGGTCGCTACCACGATCGTAATGTGTGGGATCGCGCCTTCTCAGTTGGAGATCTGGTCCTTCGAGTCAACCAATCGAGTGGCCACAAACTTTCTCTGCGCTGGGAAGGTCCATACATTATTGACTTGGTGACACACCCGGGTATCTGGAAATATACTGTTGGACGTACCACCTCTTTGGGCCGAGTCAATTGGATCTTCCAGAAGACGGGCTTGGAGGCTTGCGCGGCCCGACTTACTCCACAAGGAAACGAACTCGTTTCGTACTCGAATACTTAGATATAGGCGTAACCAACTTGGTTATATCTCAGATCTTTCATATCTGGATTAGAAATCTATTCAGAACTCCTACCGTTGCACTATATAAAGGGGGTCAGGGGCCCCTAGTTCGATATCCAATGATCTAGCCATCTGATATCTCATCGTCCTTGAGATCCACCATAATACAATCCACGAGCACAGGAGTAGGGTATTACCTCACCTCGAGGGTCCAAACCTTTATAAATTCGGCTCCCTGTGCTACCATCGTAGTTGTGATCTTTCGCACCGCCCCATAAAATACATTGCCGACGCAAATCGTCGACACTTAGGCATAGCTTAGTTTTAGACGATCATCTTTCTAATCATTGTTCTCTTCATCATATAGTGAAAAAATGTTGGAGTGGAACAGTTATCCAACATTGGAAGCTCAAACCAGGGTAAATTTGTGTGTTTCTGCTTTGATCACAGGTGCCCGTTCTCACACGTCTCACGCTGAAACAAATCCGAGCGATAAGAGAGATCTCAGTCATCAAGAAGATTTAAGCCATTATTTAACTTATGATTATCTTGTGAATTTTAGATATTTATTAATCGTCTAATAATCAATCAATGATATGGATTTTTCACAGTGTGTTCGAAAACCAAATTTATACATTAAATATTGGATAGAACCCATAGAATTCTTTATACAAGTGAAATCATATCAAAAGAAGATGAAAAGAACATTTTTATATAAAGATAGCGAAGAAATCATGCATGACTATTGCTAGGATCACAAAAGTCGCTAAAGAAGGCCACATATCTACCATGTAACTTGATGTAACTTTTTCTTCCATGTAGTTCTACCCCTCACAATCTCCTCGTACTTATCTCGTGCTTGCAGTTGTAGGAGATGTGTATACTTTGTTGGCCATTGCTGAATCCCACCAGCTAAGGTATGGTGGCCATTGATGATCTCTGGCAAATGTTCCATCACCATGCTAACGTTTCCTCCTAGTGAAACTATTTCCCCATCAGGTTGGCAAATAGACTGCACAACATCTGAGCTCCCACATTCCTTCCTGTACTCCAGAATGATGCTGCTAAGCTGATGGTGATGCAAGAATTGATCAGGGAGAGTCTGCATATCATACAAAGATGTTTAGAGATAATTCTGTGCTTGTGCTAATGAAATAAGAAAAATAACTATTCTTCATTAGTAGGTAAAAAAAGCACAAACCTAACCACTTAGTTTGAAATAGAAGGAATTGTCCCTTTTGCTTGAGCAATGAATTTTGAAGCAACATGAATTAATTGTTCTACTCGAGACTTGTAGCTTTTGTAAGCACAGATGTAGCGGACATGAGATAGTGAGGTCTCCCTATTTATAACATGTTCTAAATAATAGTGACAATTTTTACTCTTACATGTATATCTAAATGAGGAAAAGATCCCTTCCTGGTCGATCCCTCGAACTAAAGTCGTCAGTGTTTGTTTTCTTGAAAACCAAAACCAGTTAAACATAGTCCCCAAAATGCGAAAACTACATAGAAATGGTCCTCTCATAGGTCAAACGATTGTTTCGATAGAAGTATCACATGTTTGATCAATACTTTTGCAATAAAATGTTTCACAAATTCAATAGAACATAAATTGTATATTTGAGTTCCATGTAATTTTTTGGTCTCACGGAAAACTTTCCTAAAATTTTATGATTTTTCCTAAACTAGAATCGTTTTCTTATACTTTTCAAACTATTGGAAAATGCTAGAAAACATAAGAGAACTTATAAATTTCTATAAAATATAGGAAATGTTTCAAACTGTTGGAAAATGCTAGAAAATGTTATAACATATAAATTGCTGTAAAATATGGGGACAGTTTTTATGAGCATAATTATAAAACTATCATGAATTCAAATATGCAATTTACTTTTGATTCTTGATAAAACATGATGCTAAAATCCAGGCCAAACATATGTCACTTTGGTCAAACCATCGTTGACATGGTCAAAAGATTATCTATAAATGTTCATAAATGAGGATCACATTTATCTAGGAATCCATTTTCTAACTGTCTGATCCTTTCGATGACCTATTTTGTGCTAAAGGGATATCTATATGATCTAATAAATTGCGTAAGACCTACGGTTGTAATAGAACGGGGAAAGTATGCAAAAAAGATGGTTCTTTTCAATTTTGTTTATCTATATTATTTTTTCTATTTCTAGATATCTATTTCTATATTTGTACATTAGTAACCAAAGTAGTCGACGGTTACATTTCAAAGAGCAAAAGAATATCTTTTCCTTGAAATTATATCTTGTATCAAACCAACATGGATAATAAAGTAAATACTTAACTGTAGGTGTAAAAAGCAAATGCATTTCACCTGTTCATGGACAGCACGGTCCGAGCCCAGCCCGATTTTCCCAAGCCAAGCAGGCCTAACCATCGGACCAGGTCTGGGCTCTAATTTCTAGCCCGTTTCTAATTTCGACCTGGGCTTAGGCTTATACTTTTAGTTTGGAATAAGCCTGACCCGGCCCCAAAGTAACCCATCCCCAACTGTATAGGCCTCCTTGGCTCCTCAGTCCTCCCATCCTAGTAGGCCTCGCCTTAGCCTTGGCCTAAATCGGCGCTCGCCAGACCACTGGCCACTCCCTACCACAATCCCCAAGAGTCCAAGACCTAAGTCCCTCTTCCCAAACCCCTAATCCCCAATCCCTAATTCCCTCACACTCCCATACTCCTAGTCTCCCATCGAGGACACGCCATCGCACTGTCGCAACCCCTTTTGTTTAGTTGCCACAACGCCCTCGTGGTCGACTGCCCACCGCTGCCTAGAGCCGTCACCACCGATGAACTCCTAAGACCAGCGACTCTAGCACCGGTGGTAACCTCCTAGTCTAGTGCTCAAGCTCCCTGCTAGATTTAATCTTGATTCATGTCCTAGCTTCCCTGGCCCCATTAGGTAACCCTTCGGCCTCCGTGGTTTCTCCCCTCTCAGCTCTCCAAAGTCCCTAAAGGTGTCTCAACTCCAGCTGTCTGAGGCCTACCCCTCCGTCCTCACTGCTCACTTCTCCGGTTCTCCCTCTTTTACATGCTCCCATGCCAGCCATGACTCACATGTCAGTGGTCCAAAGTCACTTGGGCGTACATCAGAGAAGACACGATCCAGTCCTTGCTCTAGTAGTAGACTAGCTCTAGTAGTCTAGTAGTACTTAGATTATTCACAACATTGATTTGGTCATGCATTGATATTGGGTTTTGAGCTAAGCTTTCGGGCTTTAGGCTTTTGGTCGGACTAGGCTCAGGCTGAAGTAAATGATAATTATGGCTGGCTGGGCTGGGCTCGGGATTAGCTCAAGAGCACTAGGTTGTTTTGAGCCCGGTCGGGAACCTAGCCCAGCCCAGGACATGATCATATCTCTCCAAATTTTCAAGTAAAACTTGAAACTTTTGTAAAACCTTTATAGTACTGCGCTATCTACTAGTGATTGCTATATTCGGGTCCACTCTTTTTAACACATAACTTTCAAGGAGCACGGCCGCTCTAGACCCTACCATCGCAATCGATGCTGCTACATCCGCTATTTGGTACATTGGCTACAACAAATGATGATACAGATAATAGGAAGGCAAAACAAAGGAAGCAAGCAAGGTTCATAAAACCTTTGAGAAGCAACCCACTCGGTTTTGTGAATCCAAGTTCTGTGGGATAAACATATTTTTGCCGGCCTTAGATTCCAAACAAGATGATTTATACTCCAAACAAAAATTAAGATTTGAAGTTTCAATTTTGAATCTCAAAACAAATTCCACATTTGTTTAGGTTAAAGGGCCAATTTCTACTGGTAGGTCTATAGCCATGGAAACAACTTATATGGATGCATTTCATTATTTTTTTTTGAAGTTTAGACAAAACCCACATTAGCATGCTACTGGTCCTAGAATGATGGAATTCCAACGATGTTCTTGTTTGGCTATTATCTAAAATTATATAAAATTATTGACAATTTCAAAACCTTAAAAATCTTGCTAGCTAGACCCAGAAGGTTATGAGCAAAACAAAAAAAATCCCATACTCTATAAATTTGAGTAGAAATTTGTTATTTACAATTTTAACCTCCATTTACATCTTCAAAATTTCACATGTACATAGACTAATGGATTAAAAAGAAGTATGCCACTTTAAAAGTAGCAATGTCAACATATGCCATTAAAAAGTTATATTATAAATATTCCACTACCATGTTTGAAATTTTAGTGCATGCCATTATAAATATATGACAATAATGCCCCTCTACCTTCTTCCTCCTTCCTCCTTCCTCTTTGTGTTTTCCTCTATGCTCCTTCTGGTCTCCGGCGTGCTTGACCTTGACCATCGCCGGTGGCCACCGCTGCTGCTAACCACTGATTGTGCCATCTCAACTTGTGCTCCTCGACCTCCTTCCTCTCTACCTCACCCTTCCCCACTCACAGTGGTCTCCTGTGCCACGCCTGCGTCAGGCAAGGGGCGGAGCCAGGATTTTGGCATAGGAGTGAATTATCATAGCAACGTATTGGCCTAAAAAATCATCGACCATTTTCTTTCAATTAATTTCTATTGCTCATTGGCCTAATATCTACAACACAATAAAATTTAAAATACTTTATATTTCTATACCTCAAATTGAAAATTAAAAATACCTAATCTCTACTATATAAAAGCTCGCTATTGTAAATGCTGGTGGCGAGTGTTGAAGTCACCTTTTTCTATTTTGACCTTCAAAGTTCCCTTATTTGAAATAAAGGTCTTTGGTGTTTACCATTTTAGTCCCCACACTTTTTGGATTTTGCATAGAAACCCTTGTCGTTTCGTAAAATTAATTATCCTACTATTTTTTCATTAGCACCCTTGAGTTTCCTTGATTTGCAAAACGGCCCCTTGTTTCCAAACGTTTTAGCCCCTGTTTTCCGTGTTTTGCACCCCACAATTCATGTTTCACACACCAACCTTATTTTCCAATTCCACGCCTTAAATTATATGGTTTTACTTATTGGTCGCGAAGCATGCTGTTCGTGACAGGCAACAACTAGTTCATATAATGTCTTCTATATATCTATAGAACAAAAATAAAATTGAAAAGCTAGAGAGATGAAAGTATGTGAAACATAAGACATAAATAAATATACAAATAGAAATTATTGAATCGAAGTTAAATTGTCAATCATCATTATAATTGAGAATCATGAAGTACCCAGAGATTGGAGTTTAGAGACATACTATTCAACTTAAAAAAGAGAAAGAGAGGGAGACAAGCACGAACAGAGCAGATTAGTGCTGCGGCGCCATAGTTCTTGCCTCCTTGCGATTGCGAGCATGTGCGGCGTGCGGGACGGACGGAGAAGCAACAATGCGGTTTTAGAGTACCGTACTCTTCAACTTATTTATTTATTTTTATCTACTTATCTTTGAAGCGAAACTCTAAACATTTTGATTTTGAAAATCTGTTTTTTTTCTAAACCTTGAAACCACGTGGCAGAGTTCTCAGAAACAAGTCAAATGAAACGGATCAGACTTTTCCATCTGCCTCGCGAAGCTCTCTAAGTTTATTTTATAAGCAAATAAAAAGACTATTTCCTTTAGCTAATCTTCTTATTTGTTTATGAACTAAACTTTAAGAGCTTCTTGAGCTAGGTTAGAAAGTCCAATACGCTTTATTTGACTTATTTCAGAAAGCTTTGGGACATATCTTTTAGACAAAAAAGAACGGACCCAAAAACCAAGCCGTTTTATTCAGAGATAAGTAGATAAAGTAAGAGGATAAACTAAAGAGAACAACCGTCAGTCTAGAAGAGATGCAGTGTGTAGTAACTACAGGCTAGATTATCTCTAACAGCGTTTCCTTTATTTCGTTTTCTTCCCCATTTCCTCCATCATATTATTTTCCTACATTTCCATCGTCTCCAAAAACATGTTTCAAAGGGAATGACATGGGAAAGAGAGAATCCCTTCTGAAAGTGCTAAAAAAAGAATTCCTCTGAGAAGTGAATGGCGAAGGAAATCTCTTGGAGCCGAAAGGGAGCAGGATTTCTTTACTCTTCCTCGACACTGTGGATTGCCTTTTTTTCCCAGGAAATGATTCTCCCGGTAAAGGGAGATGGGAAGGAAACCATTCGACATGGTCGTATTTCTACTTTCTTTCTGGGCGATTGCGCGCACGGGCATGGGCAAACTAATTGCTGTTGGATTTTAACTATCAGCTTGGTGGCCTTGGACCTTTTGTTGCTCGTGGTTTTTGCCTATCATTCTTTGGCGGTTTTTTTTTTTCTAATTACGTGGTACGTATTAGAAGGTAACTATTAGTTAGCTAGTTGAGCTCTCTTTTATGCTACACAACAACAAATATACTTAGACAGTAGTATAATTTAGATCTAATCATTCGTTTAGAGGACGCCCTTCACAAAAAAATACTATACGTATTATAAATACTAACATGATATTATAAAGAAATTGAAATCAAGAGGAATGCACTACTCAAATTCGTTATATTGTACCATAGCCGAGGCATATAATTAGTATACATGGAAAACTACGGCCAGTTTGGTTAGAAGCAAATTTTGCCATATTTTGTCTAACTTTACCATTTTCTTTAAAAAGCTTAAGAGGTGGCAAAATGTGGCATTTATGGACAAACTTAGTACATCAACTAAACGGACCTTACATCTTCATTGGTGGGTGTCTCCCCTCTTCATTCCATTTCTGTGTGAGGCTCCATGCGGTAAACAGTGGCGCCTGGTGTTGGCGTATGTAGAGCTAATGTTCATCCCGGCTGCCGACATTGAAATGCTGTCTAAGGCACCACCCTACCATCTAGTGGCACGTCCAATCACCCTCATTCTAAGAGCATCCCCAACAGGTCATAAAAAATACTATTCATTTGACTTTTTAGGGATGGAGGACCTGCTACCGGAGCGAATCTTTTGGAGGATGCAGTATAAGTGTGAAACAATTTTAGAGGATGGAGAAAATTTTTGAAAGGTATGGTGAATAGTGTTATAGAGGAGCTACTACATATGCCCTAACGGCTCACCTGCTCGGTCTCTTCCGTGGCCGCTGCAGGAGGCCTAGTCGGCACTGATGCCCTCCAACGGGAAGGGCAACCACGGCGCGGTGGCCAATGTCACCTAAAAGCATTGCAATCTGCCAAAGTCGTAGGCTGACAAAACGCTCGTCTTGCTCGTTAGCTGGTTGCACGAATGATCTTCACCATGTGTGGGCATCGTTGCAGAATGATAAGGTCTGATTTGGCTAGGCATCGAGCTCCACACCTTGACTAGTGAGAGACGCCACTGCTAGGTTCGCTAGCCATGATGCTATCCTTGCTTCGTCAACTCTGGCAATTGCGGCTCATGCTTGCCGGAGGTACTAAGACTGTCTCCAACGGATTCCCTTTGTGGGCGGAATTCCCGTCGCGAAAGGAATCCCATTCCTTTCGTGGCTCCAACAGATTTCCTTCGCTGTTCCCTTCTGGAAGGGATTCTCTTTTCCATTTCCTTCAGAAATGGATTCTCTCTCTTTTCTCTATATCATTCCCTTCGAAGAGATGCTGTTGGAGATAGTGGAAATAAAGGGAACGAATATGGGAAAGGGAATGGGAAAGGAAAAGAAATAAAGGAAAAATGGTTAGAGATAGTCTAAGGAGGTGGAGAGCAAGGAGAAAGAATAAAGGAGCCTTTTCACCTAGTATAGTGGCATATATTATTGGGTTATGCCAAAGAGGCAATTATGGTGGAGAAGCTTGAGCTCGACTGTAATATGAGTTGAGTTTGAGCCTGAGCTTGGGTTGGATTCGAACCAAGCTCGAGTTGAGCCCAAGTAGTTTGGTTTGACCTTGATCTGCGTAGGTTGGCCTCAACTGTATTCTCGCAACCACATTTGGCATGTACTCCCACACACCCACCATCCATTCACAAGGCCCATAAGCAAGCATGGCCTATACTCCTGCAAGGCTAACGCTCTTAAGCATCACATGGCCAGTTCTAAATCGAGGGCTATCGCGGCGCTATAGCGTTTTGGGACCTAAAACGCTACGCTAGAGGCCTTTGTGTCGCTAACCCAGCTATATGAGCTATAGCGGGAAATAACGCCGCTATTTGGCATAGCGTGTAGTGGAAAATAGCGCCGCTATTCGTTTTTTTTGCAAATATTGGCCCAGTCGTGAAACAAACAAGGCAAGAGCCTGTAACCTCAGCCCAAAAGGCCTTTTCTTGCCTTAGTTCATGTGATATCAGAGGAGAAAAACCCTACCTGCCTCACACTCGTTCTTCTTGGCAAATGGCTACTAAAATTTCCCCATTCTTCTTGGCGGCTAGTGCCTGCTCGCTCCTTAATCCCCCGCCTCGTTGCTCCCTTCCTCTACCTCGCTGGTTTGCCTCCATTGGCTGCTACTTCTCGGTGTGTCGCATATGAGCAGTGCATTTACAAAGCTTCGCTTACTGTGCAGCATGCAGCTTCCTGCAGCGTAGCAGATCTGAATTTACTACTCCATAGTTGAAGCATAACATCCATTTGTGCAGCAGCACTGTAAAGATAGCAAGCAAGCTGCAGCAGCCTCTGCAACTGCTGCATGAGAGCCGAGCATCGTCGGTACGTGGATCAGTCGGTGCCATCTAGTGTTGTGGTTTTCAGGTGTTGGTGCCATCTAGTAACACTCCATGTCTAACCAAGGCAAGAAATTTTCTCATTACTCAGGTACTCTTATATTCTTTGTTCATGAATCATGAAATTTTACTAGCTTAGTATAGTAGATATTCAGAATGCAGAATGCTACATGGTTGTGAATTGTGAGGAATATTAGACTATTAGTAATTATTTGTTAGTTGTTACTAACTGAGAGAAGAATAGATTTGCTGCTAGCCTTCTCTTTTACATTCCACTTAATTTAGGCTTGAATTCTGGTGTTATGAAGGTGCCCTACTGCACTACTACTTTGAAAGTGCCTATTTTGTCTAATTAATACTCTAATTAAGTTGGATGTGACTAATCTCTTTACCATTTAGTGTTTATGTATGTCATATTTTATATCATCTAATGCCAAACCTCTATATAGGATAGCTTTCGCGATAGCCTGCAATAGCTTTTATAGCTTTTTTAAGACCTCGCCGCGAAGCCGCGAAAAACGCAATTTAGAACCTTGCATGGCCCATAAGGATGCAGCATGATGAGGAGCACGTGAGCAGACCAGCCCAATGCCTACCGCCACCATGTCGTCACCCCTCCACCACCATGTTGTCTCTCTCGAGGGTCGCCCCGACTCCAAGGATTCGAGCGATGCCATCCGCTCTGATCTCTCCTCGCTATCTATCGGCGATAGCATTGAGAACTGGCTATTCATGAGTGGTGATGACAGTTGCTCACCCACGACAATGACTACCTATGAGGAGCAATGACGATGATGGCGAACAACCCTTCCACGATAGGTGTCGCCTCCTATTGGCCTCTCCTTCCTCCTCAAATTGAGATGAACTCGAGTCCATTATTATAATGGATACTAATTTGAGTCAGGTTTGAGGCAAGCTCGATAGTCTACCTAAGCTCGCTCAAGTTTGGTCCGAAACCACCCTTAGAGGCAATCATAGGCCAGCGAGATGTGGGCTTCAAGGATGAGGTAATATGTGGGCTATGTGACTTGTTGAGCCTCTAGGTTGAGGTCCACCGAGAGGTTGTATAAAGGGAGAAGGTGGAGGCTATGAGATATAGTTAATGGATCAGTCTAGCATCCACAAAAAATGACGGTTCACCTTGGCGGTTCTAGCACATCGGCATATGGATCCCATTCACCGTACATATGGACCACATGGACTACTACAACTACATCAATGCCCAACTCGTTGAATATGCTTTATTGATTCTTTTTTCGCTTCAATGCGCGTCAAATGGTAGCGATATGTGATCATCTACTTGTCAGATTTTCTATATATTTTTGGTAGAATTTGATTACGTGCTATCAACGTTTCCCTTCAGTGGTATCAGAACTATCTTATGTAGTTCTTGATCTCGATTAATTGCTTACAATGGATACATAGTAGATTATATCTACTATCCTTGTCGACTGGATCGATTTGTTGGTTTTGCGATTGGATCAGTTATGATTGGGTTGATGAGATGAACATGCTATTTGGGTGATCAAATCACCATACCCATGGAGATTTGAGGGTTATCGCCGTGCGTGCTGGCGTCCTCTATGCAAGTTGTTGCTAGGGCAAGTGTCGATGCACAAGTAGGTTGCTCGACGGCCATTGCTTGGTGTAGTCTTCTTAGTCATGCTCACCGACATCCTACCACATGAATTGCCTGGTTGCTGCACTTTAGACTACCAAACCATAGGGCTTTAGGCCACCGATTCACCGCTAGCAGCTCCTCGAGGAGGTCGCACCTCTATGCACGGTCGCTCATTGTTGTCGTCCACACTACCGAGATGGAGCGTCACTCATTCTGCTCCGAGGATCACTGCTGTATAGTCTCTTGGCGGCCCTATAGTGCGCCGCTTGGTAGTGATGGGATGTTGCCGCCGCTGACTTTTGGATAGCCGTGTTCTAGAACAACAAGGCTACAACATTAGGGCACCTCCGCCTAGCCACTATGCGCCATGCCGGAGCTAGGGCACCATGCCACCATGTGACCGAGTCCACCGTCGAGCTACCAGATCTAGTAGGCCTCCACGTTGCCTAGCCATACCGGGTGAGGTTGTTGCCGTGACACTCATAGGCTATTACCTTACCGCCGTGTAGGCCTCCACTGCTAACGCCTCTTGTAGGCGCACACTAAGGTCAGCTGCCTAGCTTCTCTGACTGAGTTGAAAGATGGCAGGGATCAGGGAATCCCTAGCCATCCTACTGTAGTGGCGCTTGATGGGCTTTAAAGGCCATACTGAGTTTCTTTTTCATTTTAGTCCGTAAGTGACTCGGTAATTTTGCTCAAGATTGTAGATCAAGTTTTACAGGATAGTGATTAGAGGACTATGTGATTGGTTCGTATACAAACTTGGGTCAATCAGACACAGGATAAGTTATTCGAAAACATTTTATAGTTGGTATACATTCACATTGTCATGTAGAATTGGATTTTATGCATAACTTGCTTTTGCAGGCTTTGTGTGAATAGTATGGCCTCTTATGTATGATGCATGTATGGGTTTTATTATGACTTACGTATTGACTTGTGATGTTTGATTCTCTCACATATATTTAAATTGTTAGCTGTTAGAAGCAATGGTTTAGAATATTAATATGGTGATATCAAGCGGCTGACTCAGTGGACAAGCAACATGGCAATGGAGATTGTCATGTCACGAGCCATATTGTTCATAATTTAATGTGATTGCCGATGAATATTTGTTCATATTATTACTTTAATCATGTTGTTGTCATATATGTTTTTAGCATGATTTTCCTCAAGAAAAATAATTAATATTGATGTTATTCCATATGTTGCATCTATCATATTTTGATCGTTTATTGGCTGGTCTGCCAACGTAGGGCAATGTTAATTATCTTAATTAGATAGTGTGTGTCAGACATGCACATGCAAAACATTGGTTTAACTTAATTGGCTATCAAAATGGTTTTCGGCCTAGGAGCATAGTGTTGTAGCGGAAAGTTATTGTGTACCTATGTTACTTAGATTCTAGCAATGATGTCAAAGCTCACTACGACTTAGTAAATATAGATCTGGATTCATTATATGTCTACAAAGGGTACTTGATAGGTATTGGGAGTATCTTTTATTAAATTGCTTAATATTAGTTAAATGTTTTATCACCTCCTGCCTTGCTTTTCGAGATATATCCTTGAGAAGAAGAATCTGGATAGTATGAATTTCATTGATTAATACCAAAATATTATTGTTTTCAACCTACAAAAGGAATATGTTTTAAGAGTATTACCCGAATGATCTAGATGAGAATGCATGCTGAACTAAAAGAGTGTTTAATAGAAACATTATGATTTCCTTTTGACGTCAATGGTCTCATACTTGCCACTATGTTATCTGAGCTTTAGAAGCAAAATCTAAATCATGGATATCTAAAATATGATTGCGGGTTTTGAGTGCATATTAGATAGCAATACAGTGGCTAAAAGGTTTGACCTCTAAGTCATTGTTCGTGTGGAAGTTGTGAAAGTGTATCTAGGCACTTAACTAATTTTGGTGATTAATGAACAATGTGTGCATGGACTAATGTGTTTTGTTTGAGAAATACCTCAGTTCTAAGTTCAAAATAAAATGAGGATAAAGATTGGTGATGGTTTGAAGATCCAAATGAAGAGATGATCAAGATTATGTAGATTGTAGATTTTTATAATTTATTGAGTCCTAAGGATGACCGTACTATTAAGGGGAAGCGATGAAATGAGGGTGTTTACAAGAAAAAGTGCTCAAAGAGTTTGAAATCTAGCACATAGGTCAACACACATATTCATAACATCTCATTTCAAGTCACTTTATCTATTTAAGTATCGGACTGTCCGATCATTCTCTATCGGACTGTCCGATACCCCTTCGGACATTGTCCGGATTTTCGATCTCTAGGTCTCTCTGTCCAGCAGCGCTTAATTCTATCGGACTGTTCGATAGTTGACTATTAGACTGTCCGATACTCCTTGGACAGACACCTTTGGATTGTCTGATTTTTTGATCTCTAGGTCTTTCTATCTAGCAATGCTAAATTTTATCGGACTGTCCAATAATTGACTATCGGACTATCCGATACCTCTCAGATAGAAACCTTCGGACTGTCTGATTTTTACGACCTTGGCACTCTCTGTTCAAAGTGCTTAATTATATCGGACTGTCCGATAATTGACTATCGGACTGTCCGATACTCCTCGGATAATGATCCAGGTGTGTCCAATTTTCGCGACCTTGGGTCTTTCTGTTTCATGCTGAATCTTTCTATTGGACTGTCCGAACCTTGACTATCGGACTGTCCGATATTACAGAGAATTGACTGTAATGGTCAGATTTTGAGGGCTTCGTATCTATACCTCCCAACCCCTCCGGACAGAGGGTTGGTCACCATTTACACCTGCATTCAAAACCCTAGCTTCCTCTCTTGCTCCCAAGCTCACTCCTCCAACTCTCCTCTCCCATTCCTTGATTCAAATCAAGTTTGAGGGTTGAGAGGAAGAAGAAGAAGACCCAAGTGCACCGACGTTCTAGGGTTCACCTTTGAGCACTTGTTCATCTTTCTCCCGTATTTTGCCACTCTATTCTCTTGGAGTTTGAGGGCTCCTAGACGGTCTAGGAGTTGCCCTTGAGCCACCGAGGTGTGTGGTGGTCGAGGGAAGGATTGTGAAGGCCTGGACTTCGCCTCCGCAAGGAAAGAAGCCGACTAGTGGAACCAAGGAAGCTTTGTGATGACCTTGGAGAGGATTAGGGTCAAGAGTGACCCGGGCTCAAGTATGACCGAGCCTCCCTCAACGGAGACGTAGGATTCCCTCAAGAATCCGAACTTCGGGATAAATTTGTTTGTCTCTCTAACCTTGAGCTCTTGCAAACCCTAGTTTGCAATTCTTGTTTGATCTACTTGTGCTTTAGGGTTTGTGGTAGATTGTGAGTTTACTTGTGTTTCTCTAGTGTTTTTATTGTTATTTATTGCTGAGGAATTAACCAATTTGCTCCAGCTAGGTCCTAGATTGGTTTTTGTGCTCGCAGGTAAAATTGACCTTCAGACTGTCCGAGGCATACCTTCGGACTGTCCGAACATCATCGGATTGTTCGAGCTAAGACCATCGAACTGTCCGATACAGATAAAAAGCTTCCGCAAGTTTTATCTCTGAATTTTTAAATTACGCCTATTCATCCCCCTCTAGGCGACATATTGATCTTCTCAAGTTGGTGCAAGGAAATTTGGTCAGCCCTGGTGTGATCAACGTGATTGGTTGTATTGTTGGCTATTGATGTGATTCCTTGGTTGCTCTTCTTGAGCGTTGAGCTAGACATTTTGATGAATAACTTGATTGAGCTGCATTAAATGCTTAAGTTAGTAGAGGAGAGCATTAAAAAAAGCGTTAATCATATGATGATGGTTTAAAAGACTACTCTACGTAAGAAGAAGTGTAAGTCATATGGTGAAAGGGAAGGAGCCTAGTTCAAGATGAGATCTTGAGCAACAGTTAGAAGCTTATGAAGCCAAAGATTGGTGCTATCACTGGCATTAGACGATTGGATATTCGTCATGGTTAATCTTAGCATTGCAATGGGACAAGAGTTGTCTCGTTGGCCGTTGACACACTTTTACTATCCTAATCGTCAGGATTGTTGACAATAAATAATTGTTATTATAAGCAAAAATCATTATTTCTGCTCATGTTTGGGAGCGAAAGGTTATGAACCACAAATAAAAAACAACTGTTGTTTAATTTATTTGAATGGTATGCTTTGTGGGCATGCTCCAATATTAAATGGATGTGTGTTTTAAATTCAAGGATGTGACTGTATTTGAGCCATGAGTTGGTGATCATTTAAAATAGTGTAGAATTTTTTCATATCTAATTCCACCATGAATGCCTTATTATGAATTGGGTGTTAGAACAGTGAAGCCGAACCTTGTTGGACATGCTCTCATATATGATGAGGCAATTCGGTCTTCTCTTATCGTCTTAGGGGTGCACTTAAAAATAATTAAGTTCAATTTGAATAAGGCTCCATCAAAAGTTGTACAGAAGACACCAATATTAAGATATGGATTGGGAATGTCCCATGTTGTCTTTTGTTAGATAAATGTTGCTTTACAGGGTACAAAATGTTTGTTACTTTTTACAGAAGTGAAAGTGATGAGAATAAAGTGTTTACTGCTAAAAATGGTGTTTTTTTTGGATAAAGAGTCTTAAAAGGAGTTAGTGGAAGCACGATGTGACTCAAAATAATCCGAGAATCATCATAAAATATTTCCATTCCTACTAATATTCACATGATATACAAGATGTCATAAAACAAGAAGAATAAGAATTGACCCCACATATGTCTAAAAGGTCACGCCCATTGCCTATAAGGTATTTGCATTATGTCTCATTATTAGACAATCAGCTTGAGACTTTTGAATAAGCAATTATAGGCCTAGGCTCTAAGAGATGGTTTAGAGCCATGAGTTCCTAATTATGGATCAATAGTTTGAACTTGATAAGTACACCTAATTGTGTAAATACTATTGAGTACAAATGGGTGATTAGGGAAAATATAGACTTTGATGGATATGTTCACATCTATAGAGCATGATTGATTGGTGCCAAGAAGTTATAAGTAAGTTCAAGGTGTTGACTTTGATAGAACTCTCTCGCTCATCGCTATACTTATGTTTGTCTAGATCATTCTAACTATTTATGCATATTTTGATATGTTAAATGAATGTCAAAAAGGCTTTCCTATATAGAAACCTATGTAAGGATGTGCACTTGTCACATCCCAGAGGTTTTGATAATCCACAAGACGCTTTAGTGATATACAAGCTTTAGAAATCTTTATATAGATTGAAGCAAGCATATCGGAGTTGAAGTTTATTTTGGACCAATTCATGCATCAAGGTAAAGGAAAGGCTTGGGTAACAATAAGGATAGAGGGAGTGCACTTGTTTTTCTGATATTATATGTGGATGACCTATTATTGATCGCAAATAATATTCCTCACTATTTATCAAGAATTTATTAAGAATTAGTTTCTATACGAAAGACATAAGATAAGTTCCATAAGTTCTGGGCATAAAAGAACTATATAGATAGGTGTGAAAAGACTAAATGAAGTTATATGCAGTATTATAAATAGGTATCAATGAGATCCATGTGAATGTCACTAGATAGCAATAAATAACACCCTGCATAATTGAGAAGTACTAAGATGTTTTCTTTGTTTTGGAGATGAAGTGAGCTAGAAAGATTCAAATTAGACGAACTTATCCCATAACTTGGCTGACTCTCGAGTAGAAGATTTTAGGTGATATGCCTTAGAGACGGTCATTGATATAATCATATCACTTCTATGTTTATGATCTTTGCTTCATCAGTTATGGCAATTGCTCACTCATGCTAGCTGGAGGTACTGAGGAGGTGGGGAGCAAGGAGGAAGAAGAAAATGGCATTATAGTCTTTTCATCTCATATAATAGCACATATTGTTGGGTTCATGCCCAAGAGGCAATCATTAGACACACGAGACGTGGGCTTCATGGGCCCTGTTAGACATGGGCTTTGTGACTTGTTGGGCCTCTAGGTTGAGGACTAGCAAGAGACACATTTAATGGATTGGTCTAGTCTCGACCAAAATCCTAGTTGTTGTTTCCCAGGTTGTGTGTGACGGTTCTAGCACACCGACATGTGGATTCTCTCCTCATACATGTCGACTACGTGAAGGAGTTATGCTCGTAGTGCCAACCAAGACAATCTACGAGGAGGAGATGATCTACTACCAGTCGAAATCGACTACTACCACTACATCGACGCGCAAATTGTTGAACAAGTTTCATCGACTCTTCTTCTGTTGCATTGTGTGTCAAGTGGTAACAATCTTTGATCATCTACTTGCATAATTTTTTAGGTTTTTTCGGTAGAATTTGATTCTATGCTAGCATAGCATATCCATTTTTCCCTTCATATAAAATTATTTGGAGTTAGCGGTGATATATTTACAATATCCAACTTCACATGTATCTAAATAACATTAAAGTAACAAATGTCCTCTTTATGCACATATGGCTCTATAGTTTTGTAAAAGTTTCATATTTGTAGATCCAAACTTGAGTTATATTGGCAACATAATTTAGAAATAGTCGATGTTTTCTAGAAGTTTCCAGAGTATGCTAAGTGGCTAGTATGTAATTGAAAATTTTATCGAAACTGACATGAAGACAATTCTAGAATCAAGGATAGATGAGTCTTGATTGGTCGAAGATGAGTTAAAATTAGATATGCATAGAATAGGTGACTTAGGGTTTTATAGATAAGATAGGAAATTAGAGTTGGAGTCAGAGTTTGATTGTGTGTTCTAGGTATAAATATGTAACCGATTGTAACTTAGGAGGCCCCAACCAATCAACCAATACAATAATCTTTGATTCTTAGATTTAGTCGTAACTTAGTTTCACTGTATTTTGTTCTTGATTGACTTGTTGCGCATCGCCTTTTGATCAAATGGATGATACACCCTGCACTTAGTCAACACAGGTAAATACTATCTCGATTTAGTTCGATTTATTTATTTGTGTCGACTTTGTGTAGTTATTAGGAGGACTATCTTTGTCGATATTGTTGTGTATCGACGTTTCTTACAAAGGGTTAGATTCCACCTCTCATTTGTCGAATAGGCAATCTGTTGTCTAGCTCTGTCTATCCTCGTTCTATTAGTTGGTTGATTTATTGGCTAATTTATATTATATTTATCTTTAATCTAATCCGCTCATTATAACTGGCTAAATCTTTATAAATCACATCTTTATATTATGACCGATTGCAAGATCAAATCGGTTAGCACAGCTAGAACCCTTTTAGTACTCAGAATCTCTTGATTCTAAGTCCACGTGTGTTCTAGCCAATTGTCACTTCTTGGCATGAACAAGTCCACACTTTGTTGGAGATATTTAGTATGTAAAAAAACTATTTTGTGCAAATTAGGTTAAATCAAATTTAAATTTAATTAGTATAGGATTTTGAATCCAGTTAGCCAAGTAGGTGTAAAATGCCAATTAATCCTGTTCCTTTCTAAAGTAGTTAAAAAAACATGCATATCAATGTATGAAAGGCAATGTCCAGCGGTAGGAGGGAAATTACACATTTTACCTCAAGCATCCACCGTACGTATTTAACGTTGTTGACATGGTGGTTCATATCCAGATCACTCCGCTTCGGCTACAAATAATTAATGTTCAGTGACATAAATATGAGATACCTTGATCCTATCCTACGTTAGATTGTTTAATATGAGATCGTGACATGCAGGTTAAAGAAAATTTCCAAAAAAACAGGAAGAAAAGAGAGAATAAAGGGGAACTTCAATCGAAACAGTTAGTCACGTAGGCATTATGAAGGTACTATTTAGACTTTAAAGTAGTTAATCAAAGTATGGACATACCCTAACCTAGCAAGCATTGCACCGACAGATCCTACTTAAGTCCCTTGGACGAATATATAGGGCGAATTAACCAAATTACATAACAAAAACTTTATGCATTATCAGGCATCAGCGAATAAAATCATGCTAACCTTCAAGTCTGATTCGACATAGTTGGCATTGCTATCGAGCTTGATGATCTTCTCCATTGCCTCCTCCTCGATAGCGTGCCGGTTGATGAACCAAGGCAATATTTCACCCCTGACCTCCTCGGGCATCTTCGACAGCCTCCTGGTGGCCTTGTTCATCATCACCCACGTGCTGCTAAAACAAGATGTGCACAAATAGGGGGGAGAAATTGTTACGCCCTTGTAATATCGTGACATTAGTAAAGTTGTAGCAAAATTTGCTGTGTACCATTGTAAGAGTGTTTAGCAAACAGGTGCAAATTTACTGTGGTACATAGCAAATTTCTACTTAAAGTCATCGTCAAGCCGCTGGCCTGCCTGTTTGTGCTCCTCACTCGCTGACACACAATAGTCGGGCCTTTCTATGCATCAGCCAGTCTGGAGTATTGACAAGCAAAATCACAGGAGCCAGAGCGGCATGTAGCAAATGTCTGTTTAAAGCTAGGTGTGGATTTGGGATATCATGCCTGGTCGCTCGGACGAATACGGTGCCCGAGCTGCGCCCGCGGATGAGCCAGTCCCGCCGCATGCCGTTCTTCCCCGACGAGCCAACCCATGTGTCGACCTCCACCACCTCCCCCCTGCAACTCGATATGCATGGTCTCACGAGTCAGGACTAACAACAAAAACAGAGAGCGGATCGACAGAGTCGCAGTCGCGGATGACAGCCACTTTCTGGTAGCTTTCTTTCTTACCAGATTGGGTACTGGTCGACTTGGACGTGCATCCTGGAGACAACCCAGATGAGGTTGTTCTTGATCATGCCGTGCGTGGCGCCGAAACCGTCGCCGAGGAGGCCCGACATCCAGACGTGGTTCAGTGCAGTCTCCTGCATACGGGCGTAGTCGAGTAATTCATGGCCACATAGACACAAGTTAATCTATATTTACAATTCGTAATTCGTAATGTCAACTCAGTGTATATATAGCGTATACAGAGGCCAAGAATGTTTCGAAAAGTTCAGCATTGACCATCTCCAATCATTTTTCCTTCATTTCATTCTCTTCCCAGTCCATATCCAATCCATATTCCCTTTATTTCATACTATCTCCAACAGCATCCTTTCAAAGGGAATGATATAGGAAAAGGGGAGAGAATCCCTTCCTAGAGGGAATGGAGAGAGAAATCCCTTCGCGAAGGAATTGCTGAAGAGAATCTATTGGAGTGCTGAAGGGAACGGAAATCCTTTCGTGAAAGGAATGAGATCCACGAGGGAAATCCATTGGAGATGGTCTTAAGACAGACGGCAAAATAAAGGTCCTTTTTCCATCTGACAGTCTGTCTGTCTAAAGATTTCTCTCGCTCGCCTAGCCGAGTAGCCACTACGGAGTTGCTAGCTAGCGTTTCAGTTTCACAGAATTAACACAGTGGGCGAGCAGCAGACCTGGAGAAGGTTTAGCAGTGTCTCCAGGGTGGCCGTTTTGTCCGGACCAACTTCGTACGAGCGTATCACCAGCGTCTGCTGGTACCGCACTCCGCCATCCACGATGAGCGCCTGCCGGAACGGGTCCGCGCTCTGCTTCTCCGTGGGGATGTTCTGCCGGCTGCGCTGCCCCTCGCCTTCGCCATCCGCGGGCAGCGGCTCCAGCACCGGGGCGCTCAGCTCGGCGAGCGACCTACTGATGGAGGTTTCCAGCGCCGTCCCGACCTGAAGCACCCCGCGGTGCGCCGCGCCGTTCACCCTCACCGCGCTACTCCGCTGCTGCTGCCCCTCTCTCTCGGACTCGGAGGCCGAACACGTGATCAGCACGCGCGAATGGTAGATATATGACAGGGTGCAAGCCATGCAGCTGTAATGCAATTCCTTGATTTGGGAGAAAAATTAACAAATGATCAGGCTAAGTGAGTGCCTTAATGATTGGGAACCGGAACACCGCGGTCTTGCTGCGCCAGGTCTTATACACGCACAAGGCGGATCTGCCAATAGGGCCGTGCTTTGCCATTGATTCCCAAGGACAAGGAACAAGAAAGCAACATTCTTGTACTTAGTAGCACACCATCGCTAGAAACAATGCAACAAAATCGCATATTTTAGAGGGGACAAAAGTGGAAGCTATTTAAATCCGGACAGGAATGGTGGGCTCACGAGCACTTGTTTTTGGAGTCGAAGAAACAAATATTCTGCTACGGCGGTCATAAACTTTTATGCCTCTGTTGCAAAGCACCTTGATTTTATCACAGTACATGTGACAGCTTAGATTCTTGGGAATAGAATATAACGGACTAAGACTTGGAATAAACAAAGCATGCATGGGAAGACTCGCGCTTCTAGTCGGTCGAGTTAGTGGTGCTGTACTCCCTCCGTTGAGATTTATATGACGTATTAGAAATGGGCTCTAAGATTAAGAGTAATAGTCAAGTTACAAATTTACTCTTAAACTTAATTGGTGGAGGAGAAAATTAATGCTTCAAATGAACTTAATCACAAGCATGCATGCATGTTTTAAATGAGGGTACTATAGGAAAGATCTCATTAAAATAACATTGGAAATTGTGTGCGCCCTATATTAAACAACAAATCCAAATCTGTAATACGCCCTATAAATTCCAACGGAGGGAGTATCTAGAAGGACAAAAAATTATTCCAGCGTGCCAATTTAGAGTCTTGGCAAGAAAGTTTAGACAAAACTCTTTTTTTTAATACATATAGTTTGATAATGTATGTATACAAATTGTGGTTTCAATTAACTCCACCATCATATGAGTAGCTATTTGCATAGGAAAATCATCTCGTTCGGCAGGCGGCGACTCAGGAAAAAAAATTCGGCGAGCAGTGGGGGCAGCAGGAGCTCGAGCCCTAGGACCAGACCCTCTCACCCCCTTAACTCTGGCGACCTCGCGCAGAGTTTGGGAGGTGAGGGGACCTATCGGCAACTGTAAAGTCGATTCCCGGCCGAGCTTACTTTTGAATGAGGGATCAATTGGGCCACTTTTCGTAGAGGTTTAGCTTTGGAGATGCAAGAAGATTCTTGACACTTAGGGTGGATAACAAGCTCGGTTAATCCTGATTCAGACCTCTCACTGTAGAGATAATAACCCTACTCCAGCGTATATGTTAACTTGTGTAAATCGGGTTACAGGAAAAACCAAGTCTCCTCCTCTCCCTAGGCAAAAGAGGGTATTTATATTGTTACATAGAGGTGAGGACCAACATACTAACCCCGCTATTTACTTTGTCGGTTACAGAGAATAATGGCAATAACTATGCCCTAAATCCACGTTAAATGCAACACGATATTTGCGTCATGAGTAACAACTTCGAGATCGTGGATGTAGCAGGCGCATCCATCGGCATGGCCATTATGCTCAGGCATCGGCCTCCGAGCTAACGTGCTTTGTCATCCTATCTAGTGTATGCTCATGAGATGAGCATTCATGCTCGGCCAGACCTGCAATTTCAGGCTATCGTGGTAGCACTCACAAGAGCACTACTCACATTTCATTCGAGCTTCTTCGCAGGCACGACTTCCGAGGGAATTTAATGGGGTTCTGACTCGCCAGCTAGGGGTAAATATGTAATTAAGCATCTTATCCTATCCCCGACAGGATCCTTTTCTCGTTTTACGGCCGTAATTTTTTAATGAGATTCAATTTTCTAGGGCTAGGGTTTGATGGCCATCCCGTCCTCCATGGCGGCACATCTTGTTATGGTAATAAGCTCTCTTATAAGATTCCGCGGCATCTTGCTTGTAAAGCTAAAAGGGAAGTACAGGGACGACAATCCACGATGCGAGAGAATTTTGGAGGCTCTTCCACCTCACGTCCAAACCAGGTCCAAGCAAAGACGTCATCTTCAACTCCAGGACGTACATCTCCACCCACTATTTCATCTTCTTCTACACCACCACGCATTCAAAAGGCAAGCAAATCAGCTACAATTCAAGCACCCACAAAGAGTGCTTCCTTTGTTGTCTCCACTGGTCGTACGAGAGAAGTACAATGCTTTCAATGCAAGAGATTAGGTGTCGGAGCCCGGTTTTACTAAACCGAACCCCTCTGTGTTAACAGTACAAGATAAACCAAAAGTGGGAACCCATCACGGCCACAGGCACACGCTGATCTGGGAAGCAGCTAGAAGTCCGGATCCACCTCCAGGAAAACAGCAACGAAGTCCTGCGTGTCCTCGAACTCCTGACCTACTCGCGATAGGAACAACCCCGCATGAAAGGCGGGGTTAGCATGCGAATGATAGCAAGTCTTTCCTGGGAAGGGCCAGGCTAAGGCTCATTTTAGGAAAGCTGAGGGTTAATTTGCATAAAAGCAATTAACCTAGAAGTATAAAAGCATTTAGGAAAACAGTAATAAGTAAATAGCAATTCTCATAATAAATCAAGAAATAACTAGGTTCTCATTCTTTCACTCAAGTTTCACATATCTCACAGTTCTCAAGTCATCATCACATGTTCTCAAATCTCATATACCAATCTCATTCTCATCTAGCAACAGCACACATGCCGGAAAAACCTTACCCGGTCATATTAATTAAGGTGAAGCTACGCTGTGAGGAGCCACCAAGTCGCTCTTAACCGGGAGCACGACTATTTGAATGGGTTTACACTCTACAGAGGTTGCACGCTTTACCCGCAAGATACAGTACCATCCCGTCGAAAGGTACCATCACAAGATCTATTAAAAGTCTAACCCCGGTCTTGCCACAGTAATACCTGATATTACACACAAGTATCCAGGACTTCGACCATACCTGATATTACACACAGGTATCTCGAAGTTCCATCCCCAGGCAATACACCGGCGATGACGCATCCTCGACTCACTCACGGCAAGACGCATCGTGACAAACCCGACGCTATTCTCCTCTAGATCAGCTCGTCCCCAGATGAGCTTGCGATCGCACGGGGATATCTTGGTTAAACCCGTCACAATCGTTGGTCCTTATTCTCGGAGCGGCAGCCAAACACAAACCCAAGTCTCGTGCACGAAGGCACCCACCATAAAATCCAACCGCTCCCGATACCAATTATTAGTTGGTTAAATTTTAATTAAAGAGTGATCAAGCCAACCATAACCCAAGTTGATCGTCTTATTCTCAGGTGCACAATTGTCCAGATGAATATAATAATGATACAGTTACGGGAGATCACTCCCCGATGTCTAACTAAGCATTGCTAAGCCAATTAATAATGAAAAACAGTATGACAACATTTAATATAATTTATCCTAAGGTTTTTCATGGCAATGGGTGCATAACATATAAATGAACGGCATGCATTGGGAATTTCTAAAATAAATATGCATATTTTAATTAATTCGCAGTTTTGGCAAAATCTAGAAATTAGGATTCTAGGGGAAAGACTTGCCTTCTAGAGCTCCGGGTCTTGACGCCGGACGCCAAGATCGTGGTACTCTCCTTCGTCACCCAAGACGATCTAGAAGACGCAAAACGAAGCAATAAACAATAAATAATCAACACAGTAAATAAATACTAAAAATTATATAAAATTACAGTAGGAACATATGATTTTTATGAATTTATAGAAACTTGAATCGCTGGAATCGGAGTTTAGATGGGAGCGCAGCGAAATAGTGAAGGGATACTATTAACCTAAAGTGTGGCTAAGTGTGAATGTGTGGCACCAATGTGACTACGCAGCCATGGACCATGATTACGCCGCGTCATGCATCATATGCTCTTGGGGGATCAGAAAGTCTCAAATAAGGAAAGGATAAGAGATAGATGAAAGAGAGAGAGAGAGGATGAGAAGAAGGAGGAAAGAGAAGGAGAAGAGGAGAAAGAGAAGGGGAGGAAAGAGGAGACAGAATGACAGCATAGTCGATGACACCCACGGTCGCAGCGACTTCGACGGGTATGAGGGCCGAGGCACAAGCAATCTGCAAAGCCAGATGAGGCGGCAACGATAGACGGAGGCGCCGCGTGACAAGGTTGCTCGTGAAGAAGTGCACATGCCGCTTAATCGCCGGCATGCATGAAGGAGGATGAAGGACTCATGGCTGACTGTGGAAAGGAAGTGGAGAAGAGGAAAGTGGAAGAGGAGGAAAAAGGCTGGAAGGAGATTGATGAGATTTGCATAGGAACCTGAGGGAAGGAGAAACTGCAAATTTGGCAATGGCACGTGAAGATAAAAAGCATCTGACGTGAAGTGGTGTGCAAAATTGAGTGGAAGAGAAAAAAGGAAGTAGGTAGAATTAGAAATTCTGAAAGAGAAAAGTAGCAGGAAAGAATAGTAAGCAATTGGGAGGGTCGCTAATTGATATGCAAACTGAAAACCGGAGAAAAAGTTATTTAGGAAAGTAGGGTATATGGTAGAGGCTAAATTTATTGAGCAACTTACTGTATGCTTGAAGCTGTAACGCGAAATAAGTAATAATAATTTAAAAAACTTTTAGATGGTTTTGCAACATGCTCAGATGACATATTTTAGTTTTTAATGCAATAGAATGCGATTACATGTCATAATTTTTTTTATTTTTTGAGGAATAAGAATGTCGGCCGAGATCAGTGGGGAGCTCATGGGCTTCATCTTTTCCGGTGGGGAAACTGAAGAGCAGTCGTACCACATCCACTATCGGATCGACACTCGAATGGTATGGTGTTTTGAACTAACAAATTTCGCCCTAATAAAGCTTCTTCCACTTTAAAGATATCTTCAACATCCCCAGGTTCTGTAACTGTGAACCGATCCTTATGTCCGACACCGCGCATGCGGCAGTTTCCTATACAGATGAGAGAGTTTGACCAATTCAAATAATCTTTCTAATCGCTAACTTCCCACCACTCGGACCTAACACAAAATCATCCACCTCAGCCAAGTTACTTGCGATGGGTCGGTCGCATACGCATTTTTCCTATCTTGATTGTGCTATCTTTCAATTAGATCAATGAGATTTAACTTGAACTAACTTGAACTGCCTTAACTTGGGCCTTATTGCATGGTGGACTCCAAGCTTGACTCACCTATCAATTTATCTCTTCCCAAAATAGTGTAATTTACATGCAACATCACAATGGTGACATCTCGATATCCGATACCGGATGGGACATATATAAAAAACCTTCCATAATAACATCAAAACTTGTATCGCTGTCTTATTTTCCAAGGCATGACTGCAATATCCACCAATATCGTTCTGTTGTGCCGGGGATATTACTTGCCGTGCAAATAACCGTCGTGAGAACTTTAACTTATATAAACTCTACCAAATCGGGAGAACCATGATATGCGATGCATTCTCTTGAGAGAACAATGAGAACTGAGAGAACTTTTCGATTCGATAAACGATATGTAACCTTTGAATTCACAACCTCGCCTGCTATCTTTTGGGGAATTCAGAAATGAAATGTGCAACCTTGGTTGTTGGTCCCCCAAATAGAATCAAAACCGACTTAGTTCTTATACTGGTTTGAATCCATACCAATTTCTTCACACTTCCATTTAGGAATTTTTAGGGTTGAGGTTAGCTGCTCGCCTGCTTCCGGCGATAAATATGACACAAAGCAACATACTCGCTTATGTCCTTTTCATAACCAATATTTCTATCTAAGTCAAGTCAGGGTATATCTTCCCACTTCCTAGATGGATAGAAGAATAAATCGATTCATGAGCCTCAATAACGAGCGATCTGGGTGTATGAACAATCGCTTTCCAAACCAAATAACCCCATCATCATCCAAAATTGGTTACCTTTTGCACTAGTCTTGATCCAAACTTTCTTGATCCTTCATTCAGCCAGAATTTGTTCATCCAACATAGGCTTTTACTATTATGGTATTTAGCATCCCAAGCTTCACTATGCAATCAATCTTTTTCATCTCTTCACATAACTGGTGTTGTTCTTCGATAAGGAGGCTCCTACAAGCAATCTACATTTCGCTGATGATAATGAATACCAATATCGTGCATCAACTCAACCATCTTTGCCTTAAGTTCAATCTGGTCCAGCCGTGATAATATACCAAACTCTTATGGTCCCGTGTAGATCTCGTCTTCGCTTCATTCATAAGGTAGTGCCAGTTTTCAATGCATGCATAATCTGCATAGCTGTTGAAGTTAATCCAAATTATAGCTGATTCACATGGGGATTCGATAGACAAGCAGAGCCTCACTTGCGCAAGTCCATGCTTTGAAGCATCACAAAAGATCTCAAACCTTTTTGTAGAACAGTAGAACAGTAGAACGAACAAGGTTAGAACGACGAAAAGCGTTGGTCAGTGGTGGGGACCTCTCAACTCTTGAAACTATTCTGAATTCAAACTTATCCTTCTTTGATGAGGGGTTTTAATGCACAAAAATCAATGAGAATATCTAGCCATGCTTTTGTCCGACTTGTGTCATGACTGTGTCGTGATGGTGACTTGGTGACCAATAATCTAGTACTTTTGCACCTTACTAGGTTGCACCGCGATTCCATTAAAAATGAGACGTGTCCTAAGAAAGACTTTGCAACTAAAAAGTCACAATTGTTGAATTTGCATATAACTTATACGCTTCAACACCAAGCGAAGATGTTAAGAGAGATGTTCTTCTCATCATGATTTATATATGAGGATATCATCAATGAACACAAACGTAAATTTGTCTAAATATCCATAATACCTTGTTCATCTATAAAATGAGTTAGACAAACAAAAACATCACTATGTGCTCATACAATCCATCCTTTAATCATGATGCATGTCTCAATTGATCAAACAAATCATCAATCGGGACTATATGTGTTATTCAATAATCCAACATCAAGGTATGATCCTTTTTCTTCATTACCATCGATCCTATAAAGAAGAACTTGGTCTTATGAAACCTTTATCTTGCAATTCCAGCTTTTTACCTTTACTTTACCTTGCTTAGCAAGACAGCGAGGTTACAGCCTAGGGATGACGGGATTGGTAGTCCCCGCTTCCCTCGCTAACTTATAACACAAACTCAACATCTTGGTCACTCAGAAACCGTCCCTGTAATCCTCTAGAACACATCTAGATACTCACAAACAATGGCCCAAACCAAGGTTATCAAACCTTACCTTTCTTCATCTCTTATGTCGGTCAACTTGCACGGCAGAACTGGATACATTGGCGCAGAACACGACTGCAAATTCTAATCATCGAGTAGCGCTTCAGGTCGACTGTCGAACGTGCCTAACCAATCCATGCCCAACATCTAGGATGCAATGAGGATGTGATTTAAGAACTCCGCCACTCCATTTATTATTAATGGACACTTTGACAAAAACTCACCATTAGTTCTTCAGGAATTGCACTAGAAGGTTTAGTGAATATGTTCCATTTATTTTGTTCAGATTGCCAATAATATAAGAGAGAAATAACGATTCCAAAATCAAATAATGGCGCTCCAGTGATCGGAACTGGGCTTATCTGGGGTGGCATCCTCGGCGGTGGAAACTTCGCGCATCATCGGGGCTCACGTCTGGGCGACTCCATCAGGGACCTGACCTCCTAGGCACAACCCTCTTCTAGCATTTGGGCCGTCGTCGACCCGCGAGGTAACGGTTGTTTATAATGACGCCTTACTGTGCATCCAATACAGGGCCGATAAGCAGACTAGGTATATTCGACTCCATCCGGTAAAATATCAACTAGAGGGAGGGATTGACCCTGCGAGGTCACGAGCGCTAGGTTGATTGGACATAGCAGGAGATCCTAGTGGTTGGATTAGTGTCTAGTAGATAGCATACTTAGCGTGAGATGATCCGTGCGAGATTTAACGTTGTCGAATCATCAAACGAAGCATCAGCGAAGCTTTACTTAACGAGCGAGCATGTTCTAACAGCTGAGCATGCATGCAACATTCATCTGGGACCGCCTGGCGCTGGCGCCTTGCAGACAGCAGTTTTGCGTCGCGATCGCATGCATATGTCATGTCTGTCTTCCATATCTGACTTGACCTCCTCTCGTGGAGGCGCGAGACCTACTCTCATCGACATATTTCCTTGCTTGAGTGACGGAATGTTGATAGTGGACTACGAGCTGTATGGGAGCAGTCAAAGCAACCTGTGGATGTCAGTTGCGTCAGGCATTCAAACCTCATCTCTAAGATTTGCATGCTCTAATAGAGGATGTGTTCTCCTCATCTTGGATGAAAGTTCCTACTCAATCCTACACAATCCAAAGGAAGATGTGGTTCTCCTACCAAGGATAATCATACACACGACAAGAGATCAATCAATGCAAGTATCACCCACATCTGCCTCAGCCGTGAGATCATCAGAGGGCAGTAGATATTGAACTTCCAAGATTGGCTGCACATGAATTCCGACCAGAATTGCTGAGTATGAGCAATGATTGGCCGGTTGAGCCGCCGCCACGTAGTCTTTGCAGAACTGCCGTGCAATGTATTCAATCGCCTTCTCTTGAGTTGTATACCATGGCCAATTATCTGGTACCGGGTCCGCATATCAGGCGTTCGACGGGTGATCCGCGATGATATGCAACCATCATCAATCGGGTACTCTTGGCAAGATGGGCTCGGTTCGTGTGTCAAGTCCGACGGAAGTTCAGTGGCAGATTCATTCTATATGCGACCAGTTCTGATTCTGATTGGCCAGTTCGGCCAGCAGAGGGAAACGAGTGCACTTTTTATTTTATGAAAAACCTAGTAGCCAAACTATTAGAACAGTTGAACATCAAGGATAGTTCAGTCTGCTCCACGCAACTTTAAAATACGTGCCTAATATACTTAAACCTATTCTTCCATCACAAACTTGATCGCGGCCTCCTGACTTTTCCTTTGTCATCTTCGGACTCCAGTTAGTTAGGATAAGAAGAGAATAGAACTTCGCAATGAAATAAGAGGAGACAAGAGGAAAATTAAGAAAGGAGAGGGCCCAGCAAATATAACCTATTGATCTCAAACAAATTTTATTTATAAAATAAGTCAGCTAGGTTTTCCTAGACTAACTAACATTTCCTAAGGTCAGTGTGGCTCTGATACCAAACCCTGTCGGAGCCCGGTTTTACTAAACCGAACCCCTCTGTGTTAATAGTACGTGTCACAAGGATCGAGGCACGCATCCACAAAGAAATGAATACAAATACCATTGCCAACTTGCATTAGCGGAAAGTAAATCAGAGTGCCGCGGAGCAATAGATTACATTAGTTCATAGTACCAGTTCTGACTAATGCAAATAACAAGATAAACCAAAAGTGGCGACCCATCACGGCCACAGGCACACGCTGATCTAGGAAGCAGCTAGAAGTCCGGATCCACCTCCGGAAAACATAGCAACGAAGTCCTGCGCGCCTTAGAACTCCTGACCTGCTCGCGATAGGAGCAGCCCCGCATGAAAGACAGGGTTAGCATGCGAATGCTAGCAAGTCTTTTCTGGGAAGGGCCAGACTAAGGCTCATCCTAGAAAAGTTATGGGTTAATTTGCATAAAAACATTTAACCTAGAAGTATAGAAGAATTTAAGAAAACAGTAATAAGTAAATAGCAATTCTCATAATAAATCAAGAAATAACTAGGTTCTCATTCTCAAACTCAAGTTTCGCATATCTCACAGTTCTCAAGTCATCATCACATGTTCTCAAATCTCATATACCAATCTCATTCTCATCTATCAAGGGCACACATGCCGGAAAAACCTTACCCAGGTCATATTAATTAGGGTCATATTAATTAAGGTGAAGCTACGCTGTAAGGAGCCACCAAGTCGCTCTTAACCGGGAGCACGGCCATTCGAATTGGTTTACACTCTGCAGAGGTTGTACGCTTTACCCGTAAGATACAGTACCCTCCCGTCGAAAGGTACCATAACACGATCCATTAAAAGTCTAACCTCGGCCTTGCCACGGTAATACCTGATATTGCACACAAGTATCCCGAGGGCTTCGACCATACTTGATATTACACACAGGTATCCTGAAATTCCATCCCTGGGCAATACACCGGTGATGACGCATCCCTCGGGACCTCACCCACTGTGCACGTACCGTGACAAACCCGACGTCATTCTTCCTCTAGATCAGGCTCGCCCCATACCAAGCTTGCAGTCGCACGGGGATATCTTGGTTAAACTCGTCACAATCGTCGGTCCTTATTCTCGGAGCAGAAGCCAAACACAAACCCAAGTCTCGTGCACGAAGGCACCCGTCATACAATCCAACCGCTCCCGATACCAATTATTAGTTGATCAAATTTTAATTAAAGAGTGATCAAGCCAACCATAACCCAAGTTCACCAGTCTTATTCTCAGGTGCAGAATTCTCCAGATGAATATAATAATGATACAGTTACGGGTGATCACTCCCCAATGTCTAACTAAGCATTGCCAAGCCAATTAATAATGAAAAACAATATGACATCATTTAATATAATTTATCCTAAGGTTTTTCATGGCAATGGGTGCATAACATATAAATGAACGACATGCACTGGGAATTTCTAAAATAACATATTAATTAGCAGTTTTGGCAAAATCTAGAAATTAGCATTCTAGGGGAAAGACTTGCCTTCTAGAGCTCCGGGGTCTTGCTGGACGTTGGCGGCGTCGGGGTACTCTCCTTCGTCACCGGCACGATCTAGCGCACGCAAAACGAAGCAATAAACAATAAATGACCATCACAGTAAATAAATATTAAAAATTATATAAAAATTACAGTAGGAAGATATGATTTTTATGAATTTATAGAAGCTTGAATCACCGGAATCGGAGTTCGGATGGGACCGTAGCGAAATAGTGAAGGGATACTATTCACTAAAAAATCCCTGAAAAAGAGAGAACACATTGTTCATCCGGGCTAGGCTGTGCAGTGCGCAAAAGGCTGCCAAAGCTGGCCTGGGCCGGCCCAAAAGTGTAAGTTCAAGTAGTGCTTAGTTCAAGTAGTGCTTATGTGGTTTTGGTGATTAATGACAAACACATTTAATAACAGTATATTATTTAGTGCTTGATTTTATGATATCATCTAATATGCTTATTACCTGAGACTAATGTGTTTGTTGTGAAGATTTGTTTAGTCTCACCCTATTTGGAGGAAAACCCTATATAGGTCAAGTGGACAAGCTATCCATCCTAACAAGGTATGCGTTATACTAATCATGTTGTTGAGACTAACACACTTGCTTGTTAATCTTATTTAGTCTCATAAGTACAAGTAGGTTGGATTGCTAATTGAGGTATGTCTTAGTTAGAGTTAAACTTTACATTGCTATGAATTGGTTTGTGCATGTGTACCTTGTTTATATATCTTCTCATGCACATCACTTAGTGAAGTTTAATCTAGATTGTTCAACAACTTCACTCTTGCTTAAATATGATTTGCACATGTGTAATTCTTGTATATTCTATCATGTGCATCATTAAGTGAAGATTGTGGTACTTGCCATGATTTAGTTTGATTCATCTTTCTGGCAATCATCTCTTTAGTGCATATAGATTAATTGTATATTCATTGTGATGCACTTAATAGAGATCTTTTCTATGTCAGGTGTTTCCATTTAATATTGTGCTTATTTATATGAAACACTTGACACACCTTAATTGCTCACAAACATCAACTTCTCCATATATATTGAGCTTTTGGGACTAATACCTTTCATGAGTGGTTTGGAAAGATTTAGATCCCGTGAGTATGTGTGATGACCAAGGTATGTTAAAGGATGACCGTTAAGCCGAGGTCAACAAGACGACGGTGTCACCAAGAGTTGAGGACTAAGTCAAGATCGACTTGGCGTGGAGATTGTCAAGGAGGATGATCAAGTCAAGGTCGATGGGACGGGAGTCTCATGAGGTGAATCGAGTCAAGGTTGACAAGGCGAAGGCGTTATCAATCATTTGTTGAAGGTCATCACGCACAATGCATCCAGGAGAAGACGGCATGTTGACTAAATGTAAGACTTAGTTTTCTCGTTTGAATTCGAGTCTAAGGATTGCTGTACTATTAAGAGGGATGCGATAGAGAATGACTTCTAGATGTGTCAAGTGCTCAAGTGATCCATCCTAGTGAAACTTAGAGAGAGTGTAGTATTGGTGGTGTCGGGAAGTAAGGATTTTGGGCCTCTCTTGGCTTTCTTGTGGTTTCTGCACTTATCCTTTGGGATTTGGGCAATGAGACCTTCTTGGTTTTGTAGCCCTTGTTCTTAGCTTTTCGTAGAGCCCAAGATCTCCTAAAACGGAGTCCGGAGTCAAAAGTTATGCCTGTTTTCATCGGGCTACGCCGTGGGCTGAGTTAATATCGGACTATCCGATGTCATATCGGACTATCCGATATTCTGAAGTTCCGATCCTCTATCCGATTGATCCCTCTCTGTCATAAAATATCGGATACTCCGATATGTCGCAGAATGGTCTCAACGGCTAGATTTTGGGGTTCTCTATTTAAAGCCTCTCCTTCCCCACTTCGCGGAGATCTTGGAGGAGGGTATTCCTGGGTGGAATGAGAGCTAAACCCTTGTGTTCTTGAGTCCCAAACACCTCTCCACTGTTAGATCTTAGTGATCCCCTTTGAGAGAACGGTTGGGAAGAGTTGGAGGAGGGAAGTGCTAGGGTTGTGAGAGATTTGAGCTAGTGAGCACTTGAGTTCATCTCCAAGCTTATTCTTCGTGAGCATTTGTTACTCTTGGAGGTTGAGGACTCCTAGACAGCTAGGAGGTCACCTACGAGCCACCGGTGCTTTGTGTGGTTGGCCGTGGGAAGGCTGTGAAGGCCTGGTCTCCGCCTCCGCAAGGAAAGGAGCCAAGCGAGTGAAACCAAGGGAGCTTGGTGCGGACCTTGGTGAGGGAAAGGGTTGAAAGTGACCCGGGCTCATGTGTGACCGAGCCTACCTCAACGAAGACGTAGGATCCCCTCAAGGATCGAACTTCGGGAAACAAATCAACGCGTCTCCTCTTCACTTTGGTTTTACCTCCTATACTCCCTTTACTTGATTCTTTTTGTGATTGAGCTATCATTCTAATTGAGTAGCTTTGCTAGCTTCTACTACATATTTACATGCTTGAAAATATTTGGTTGTGGATGGTATACTTGATTGTGAGCAGATTTGAGCATTTCTACTCTGAGCATATCGGAGTATCCGATATGGACATCGGATAGTCCGATCCACATCGGAGTATCCGATATCCATATCAGATAGTCCGATATTTATATTCTGCTGCTTAATTGTTTCAAATTTGTAGTCGCCTATTCACCCCTCTAGGCGACATCCCGGTTCTTTCAAAAAGGCCCACACGGGCTCTGCCCGTGGATAAGAGAGAGAGTGAGAGAGAGAAAGGGAGAGAGAGAGAAACAGGGGGAGAGAGGAAGAATGACAAAAAAAAAGAAGAGAGAGGAGGGGCGGCTGGGAGAGGGAGGAGGAGGGCGTCATGGGAGCTCGGCCGTGGCGGTGGGCGGTGGCCGGCGGCTACATACAAACTGCATGCATGCAGTGCTCCAGGGAGAGGAGAGGAGAAGAAAGAAGAAGAGAGGAAGAGGGAGGAGGAGGAAGAAGAAGAAGGGAGGAAGAAGGAAGGGAGAAGGGGACCCGGGCGGCAATGACGGTGTGGCCAGGAGGCGGTGGGCCACCGGTGTCGGCAATGACAATGGCAAGACTGCAGCGTGACATGCATGTAGGAGAGCGTCTTGCGCGATGCAAAGACGGAAGGGTGAAGAAAGAGAGAAGAAGAGAGGAGAGAGAGAAGAGAGAAGAAGAGGAAAGAAGAAGAGAGGAAGAGGAAGGAGAGAAGAGGAAGAGAGAGAAAGAAGGAAGAGGAAGGAGGGAGGAGCAGAGCTCTGACGGCCGGCCGGGGCGGCGGCCGCGTGCACGAGGTGGCGGCGGAGCACTGCGCAGAGGCGTCGGGGCCGGGCCTTTGTCTTGAAGCAAGAAGCACAAGACGGCGCAAGACAAGGTGACAGACAGCGAGTACGGCCATGCCGAGTAGTGATCTGCACGGGCTGGACATGCATGCACATGCACATGCATGCACATGCACATGCATGCATGGCAAGAGCAAGAAACAGGAGGAGAGAAAGGAGAGTGGAGGAGGAAGAAGAACAGAAGGAGGAGGAGAAGAAGGGAGGAAGAAGGAGAAGGGAGGAGCTCATGGTGGTAATTCATGGCGACGGCAGCAAGCAAGAATTCAGGAGAAGAAGAAGCAGAGAAGAAAGGAGGAGGAAGGAAAAAGGTGGCTGGAGAGGTGGCGTGCTGGGTTGAAAAGGATAGGAGGGAGAGAGAAAAAGGGGTAGACAGGGTGAAATAAAGAAGGTGAGGGGTAGAAAGGTAAAAGGGGTAGAATTAGGGGTAGAAGTGGAAAGAGAAGGATGAGGGGATGGGTAAAAGGAGGAAATTAGGATTATTTTGTAAATAGACTTTTGAAATTATAAATAGCAATTAATTTCTGCTAAAAGCAAATTAAGAACGCGAAATTTAATTTAGAAAAATTTGGCTTTTAAATATGTCATGCAAAAACAAAAACTTTTTTTAAAAAATGTGACATGCTCATTTGCAAAGTTTAAAATTTTAAAACTTTTATGCAAATGCAAAATGCAGATGAAACATTTTTATTTTATTATTATATATTTTTTTGAAAATGAGGATGTCACATTAGGGCATGTGATATGTGACTGCCCAAATCAATGTGCTCTAATTGTCAGGGATGATGGTGAGTACACTAGTGCTAGTGACATTAATGAAGATGCGTGTGCTCTTGTTGTGACTAACCTTGCAGAACCAGAAGAAGAAATTTTGAATGCTGCAATAATGGAGAAGTACTTGTTGCTTGTTGTCACGTGAGTACTTAGTGCACAACCTGTGCATGATGAATAAAACTTGCGACATACCATTTTTCAGACAAGGTTTGTTGTCAATGAGCCAGCGGTGCACGTCATTGTTGATGGCGGTAGCAGCAGCAACTTGGCTAGTATGGATATAGTTGAGAACTTGGCCACAAGTCCGCATCCACACCCATACTCAATTGAAAGGCTAAATTCATGTGGTAAGCTTCAGGTAACAAAAATTGTTCGAGTAAAACATCTATATTGGGTTCATATCATAATCATGTTGACTGCAATGTTGTTCCTATGGATGCATGCATGTTTCCTTTTATTAGGTAGACCATGGTTATATGATAGAGATGTCATTCACCATGGTAGGACCAATCAATATACTTTCATGTTTAAGGGGAAAAAAATCACTTTGGATTCCATGACTCCAACAGAACTACTAAACACTGATGCAAAGAGAGCTAAAAGAGAGAAACAGGAGAGTGATGGAAGTAAAAATAAGAGTGTAGTTAAAGAACTAAACTCACTCAATGCACTAAGTGCTAAAAGATCTAAACTTAAGTTAAAAGGTGTAGTTTTGTTAGCTACAAATGTTTGTGCACATGATGATATGATTAGCAACAAACCATTGCATCCATCTGTTTCTTTGCCTCCTGTTACCACTAAGGTTTTGTAGGAGCATGAGAATGAGTCGAGGACGACTCCAATTCAAGAAAGGGAGGATGATAAGGACATCCCAAACAAGGCCATGACCGTTGCTCCTTCCCCTATGACCGCTGCTTCTTTCCCTACTTCATCTTCGTCACCGAGAGGCCTTAATTTAGAAGCATTACCCTTCAAGCCCTCCTCAGCAGATCAGTGCTTCAAGTCCATGCTTTATCACACTTTGACACCCTAAGGACGGCCCAGATTCAAGCTCAAGTCATCATCAAGCCCGGTTCAGCTATCCAACAGCAGCCCAACTTCAAATGGGCATAACTCAAGCATCTGAAGTCCGTTCCCAGCGATCCACCACTCCACGAAACGTTTATCTCCTAATCTTTCCAATGGTTCTACTCCCACTGCCATACACGACCGAGAGCGACGAAAATATGCAAAACAAGTTAGCAGACAGAACTTTCATGGTGCTATGGCACCCCTGTTTTGGACCTAAGGCCCATGTATATTTAGGGTTTGGTGGGTGCCACTCCTCTGGACGGCGTCTCTCCTTTGGCCGCCCCTCTACATATGGTCACCACCCCCCTTTCGTTGTTCTCTACGTTTTGTTTTGTTTGGTTGTCCCCGTGTGTGACCCTTCCTCGTCCTCGCTTTTGTCTGCTAGACTAGCCGAGACGAGTACAAAACCTCAACCCTTGTTTGTGAGTTGGTTAATCAAGTTTCAGGTTGCTTCTTCACTTTGTTCTTTGCAAGTTTCTCGATTGCTAGTAGGGATAAAGGTCAATCATGTTGGGCATGGTTGATAGCGACTCAATTTGGTGGCTTTACAAATGTCGGCTCTTTGTCTTGCTGGTTGGTGATGAAACCATGCTCATCATAGATAGAACCAACACCGCATACATATGGTCATTACCAAGTGTTGCTGCAATTACTTCGGCTATGTCGGTATCTTTCACTACATCTACGACAAGTTGGCGACAGTTCACGGCATCTTCTACTTCGTCTACGTCTAAAATGGTGGCTCCATCAACGTTGCTTCATCGACCTCCATCTTGGCCAGGTCGACCTTCATCAGTACGGCCACCACCTTGGCCGCCTCTCATGCTTGACGGCGTATTCAAGAAAGGCGTATCTCCACCTCGTCCATTCCCTCAGGTCATACAAGTCACGTCGCTCCAAGGCTGGCCCAAGAGAAAGCCCAATTTGGCCACGAGTCCAGTTCGGTCGTCTACGTGCAGCACAACTTCAAACGGACGCCCAGGCCACATACGAAGTCTGTTTTTGACGTTCTACCACTTCACGGAAAGCTTAGGAGATAAGCTTTCCAATGGATCTTGTCTCATTGCAAAATTCCTCCTAGAGCATTATGAATCATCAAAACAAGGTGCTACGTCATCCAGTTGGGCCAAACTAGGCCTTGTAAGCACATCAGGCCCAAGCTCACATGGTGGACACCCTAGGAAAACCCTAGGACGTCCAGCACATCCCTCCTAGCCGTCTCCCTCTTATAAATTCAGTAGCCGTTATCGTTTAGACTCGGGTTTTGTTAGATTAAAGTTTAGCCTTTGATACTTTTCTTGTAATCGCGCGTGTCGGTCAGACCGCCTGTATTACTCGTCTTCAGAACCCCACCTACTCGTTTGTGCCTAATTCATATTTGTAATTTCAGATTGCGTTTATCTTGTTTTTGCTCGTTCTTCGATTGCTTGCAGGAACAAAGACCTTCGTGGTCAGGTTGATCGCGCGTCCGCGAGATCAATAACCCTTTAGAGTTGGTGTATCGGTCGCTAAGGCGCAACGTCCTGGACGGTTGTAGTCGGGCCATCAACGTCGATTCCTCCACCAATCGATAGTTATCCCTCTCATCGAAAGATCGGGACCCCTGCTGCATATCAACTGGTATCAGAGCACCAGGTTGATCGGTGAGAGATTTCTACCTCTGTATGTTGTTTTACCTAGAGTCCAGAAAATTGCCAAAAAAAAAATTTCGCTCGTCCAAGACAGTTTAGCCTTGCTTTTGCTTTGTAGTCCACACTTGTTGAGTTTACGGTTGCATCGTCGAGTCGGTTGCTGGTCTTAGAGTCTTTACCCTAGAGTTTCGAGTTCGTGTCACGTTTTTCGTCACCGTCGCTGCTGTCCAGTTCAGTGTTTTAGCCGTTTCTCCTTCATACAAAGTCAGATTTTGGAGTTCTTAGACTTTTTGGAAAGATTAGAACGTCTCCTCCAACTTTGGTATTCAAGTTGAGATCTGATTCAGCCTCCAACACAGAGATATCTTGCAATATATTTCGGGCTGTCTAGAGATCCAATCTGTTATGAATTCGGTTTTCCAATCATAAGTCTTCCATCCGAACTCAGATTTTGACGTTTTTGGACTTTCTGGAATCAGCACGAAATATCCAAGGAAAACTTAGTTGGAGTCATCTCTGAATTCGGCCATCTTCAAGTTCCTAAAATTTGGGAATTCTCGAGTTCTAGTCGGATTCGAATTGGATCAATCTGATCCCAGTTCGGTAAAACAGCTATATCTCTTGATTCCCTTATCCGTTTTGGGTGTTCTTATACTTGATGGAAAGCTAAGAAGATCCTCTACAACGTTGTCCATTGTACCAATTTCAGGAAACGCAATCTTCGCACCCAAAAATAGCGTTGGATCTGGATCTGTCTCATCTCAGATTTTTTTCTGGACAGCTTGTATTTAGGGGCCCATATCTCCTATTTCCAAACTCCAAATTCATTGTTCCATATTTGAAAATTGATGAGAACGAAAAGATCTACAACTTTGACATAGAGACCTTCCTCAAATTCAGAGCTTTTCTTGAGTGAATGTGCCGAACAACATAACTGCCCCTTCTGTCCTGTTTTGAAAGTTTGAAAAAAAAGAAGAAGGCAAGTGCAATAAAAAAAGCCGCACAAAAAAAGAAAAAAAAGAAAAGGAAAAAAAAAAGAAAAAAAAGAGAGAAGGAGCTCTCTTGCTAGGTGCTGTGTTTTGTTGAGTTGGTGACGTCGTTTGTGTCTCGGCTCGCGTCTCTAGTACGGTTTGTCTTAGGACCAGCACAGTATCGCGTTGAACGTTTATTCAACTTGTTTTGGACTAACATGGTACAAGCTTTTCCATTGGATTGTGCTCACCTCCTCTGACTCCACATATACTACTACCAACGAGGCACTTGTGACGGCATCGATACACCATATCTCCAGAGTGTTGTCTCGTCGGCTCTCGACACCTTCTCGCTAAGCTTAGTAAGAATTGGTAAGAACTTGAAAGAACGGGTTGAGAGTGAGCGACTTATTTAACCACATCCTATTAATTATTAGGGACATACTCTTTGTGATCATATTATTGTGCTTGTTCTCTTGTTTTCTCCTAACCATGTCGGGATATGAAGACAATGACGTACCACAATCCCGTTAAACAAGCGCCGAATACAATCTTTGGATCACGTGTTCCTTAAACACTTACGACAATCCACAAGGATTCGTGACATCAACATCGCCACGGCTTCATCAACTGATGATGAAAAAGGTAAAATCAAGTCTGAATTGCCTCCATTTGCTGGAAAGTTTGATCCTAATGCATATATTAATTGGGAGATAGCGGTAGACAAAGAATTTGCAAAGTATAATTTATCTCGAAAAACAAAAGATTAGTCTTTGCAGTTAAAGCGTTAACATCGATACGATATATTGGTGGAAGCATATATCTAGACATGATAAAGAACCTAAAACTTGGAGTGCCATGAAAAAACTTATGAGAGATGATTATGTTCTGAATATGATTTGAATATTTGCTTACTAAACTTCAACGCTTAAAACAAGGTTCTAAAACAGTTAGAGAATACTATCATGAAATGCGAAATTGTTTGTTGCGTTGTGGTTTACAAGAATGTGAAGAAGCTACCGAGTTTAGGTTCATACGTGGACTTAATCATGAAATTCAGAATGTTCTTGTTGATGAAACATTTAGTTTTCTTTCAGACTTGATTAAATGTGCTTGTAGAGCTGAAAATGTACTTGCTGAATCGTCGAAAGAATCATTAGCTTCATTTGGGACGCCCGTTGTTGCACCTTCTTTTGTCGCTAACATTTTGCAGAAAAGTGAGCACCATCGAGAAAAGGATGGAGAAGATAGCATGGAGAAAGAAGAGTTCATTGCTGCTCCATACGTATGTGAAGAGTTGGAAATTGAAGTTGCACCTACAACCACTGATGAGGACTTTGAAGGTAATATAAAAGGTGTTGTGCTTACTACACAAGGTGAGAATTATTTTGATATGCTGAAATTGTCCACTACTCATGCTGTCATAGAGCAACCTTTAGTGGAACCACCCGCTGATATTCCTTTGTTACAAGATGATTTACTTGTTGTCTCTTGTGATAAAGAAGAGTTGTGTGATAATGCTTCACTTATATCCATGCCACAACTACTGAATGAACATGAAACTTTTATTTTAGAACAAAACACTTATGCTAAACATAAACTTGTTATTCACATTGTTAGTGAGGAAGATGAGTTTAAATTGATGTCTTCTTTAAATATTTTAGGTTACATTGAATTTGATATTTTGTGTGATCTAAATAGTTTAAAGGAGAGGATTTTTGTACATTCTGATTTGACATGGTTATCGCGAAATATTTTTCATGTTGTTGGCAAACACAATGATAAAGGAGAGTATGAAGTGCATAGAGTTTACATTTGTTCAGATTTGAAACCTCTATTTTCTATGCAACAATGTGATCAATTAGATAATTTCATTATCATATCAAGTATCCCTAATTGCCATTATAATCTATATGATAGTTTTCAAGAAAGGGAGTGTTTGGGTAATTATGATTCTTAAGCCATTGATTTGATCGCAAAAGATATGCACGTTGCTTTGTTTCCTGCCGCTACTAACATTTTGCAGGACAATATGATGGAGTCGAGGACGACTCCACTTCAAGAAAGGGAGGATGATGAGACCATGCTCATCATAGATAGAACCAACACCGTATACATATGGTCATTACCAAGTGTTGCTGCAATTACTTCGGCTATGTCGGTATCTTTCACTACATCTACGACAAGTTGGCGACAGTTCACGGCATCTTCTACTTCGTCTACGTCTAAAATGGTGGCTCCATCAACGTTGCTTCATCGACCTCCACCTTGGCCAGGTCGACCTTCATTAGTACGGCCACCACCTTGGCCGCCTCCCATGCTTGACGACGTAATCAAGAAAGGCGTATCTCCACCTCGTCCATTCCCTCAGGTCATACAAGTCATGTCGCTCCAAGGCTGGCCCAAGAGAAAGCCCAATTTGGCCACGAGTCCAGTTCGGCCGTCTACGTGCAGGTCAACTTCAAACGGACGCCCAGGCCACATACGAAGTCTGTTTTCGACGTTCTACCACTTCACGGAAAGCTTAGGAGATAAGCTTTCCAATGGATCTTGTCTCATTGCAAAATTCCTCCTAGAGCGTTAGAAATCATCAAAACAAGGTGCTACGTCATCCAGTTGGGCCAAACTGGCCCTTGTAAGCACATCGGGCCCAAGCCCACGTGGTGGACGACCTAGGAAAACCCTAGGACGTCCAGCACATCCCTCCTAGCCGTCTCCCTCTTATAAATTCAGTAGCCGTCATCGTTTAGACTCAGGTTTTGTTAGATTAAAGTTTAGCGTTTGATACTTTTCTTGTAATCGCGCGTGTCGGTTAGACCGCCTGTATTACTCGTCTTCGGAACCTCACCTACTCGTTTGTGCCTAATTCATATTTGTAATTTCAGATTGCGTTTATCTTGTTCTTGCTCGTTCTTCGATTGCTTGCAGGAACAAAGACCTTCGTGGTCGTTGATCGCGTCATGAGATCAATAACCCTCTGGAGTTGGTGTATCGGTCGCTAAGACGCAACGTCCTGGATGGTTGTAGTCGGGCCATCAACGTCGATTCCTCCACCAATCGATAGTTATCCCTCTCATCGAAAGATCAGGACCCCTGCTGCATATCCTGCTGCATATCAGTTGGTAGCCAAATTAACGAAGTCATCATTTCACAAATTGACGAATCGTTATCATGAGAAGATCGGGCCATATCTTGGCGCATCTTATGGTCCTCGATCTATTCATGGACTATTGGGATTTGTCTCTCCCTGTGGTGGGCTTTTATACCAGATGATTTTGTTGGTCTGCATATGCAGTTGACGAAGGCAGATCAGAGAAGAACAGTGGAAGAGTAGGATTGGGATGTTCCTGCATCATCTCTAGCAAGGAAGGGAACACATATCTTTCAAAACGTGCAAACAATTCATAGTATGACATTACTAGTGCAAGCACTATACCATGTATTCTACAAATGTTTGATCTGGGTGAGAGGAATGCAAGTTGATCTTAACACTGCTTCTTGTAGATGTTGGTTCTATAGGTGGAGTTGTGTTGTACTAATTTTTCTATGGTTGTAACGCTTTGATCAATGATCTAATAAAAATTATATTGTTCTAAAAAAATTACTCCATCATCAACCCAGTTTCTTGAAACTACAACATTTTTATTTGCATTGTTTTGTGGAAGCAAGACTTTGACCAAAGATGTCAAACGGGAAGTCAAATCATTGGCGAGCCACAGGAAAAGTTAGAGAAAAGTTTGGAGTGGAATGGAATTGCAAAAACTTAAAAAAACCATGGTTTGATCAAACCAAAGTTATGAGATTGAGCGTAAGTTTTGTATCCAAACACATAGTTTTCTAAATCATAGTAATTTTAGAAATTCAAAACCATCAAAACACTAAGCTGACATTCCCTTAACTTTTTTCCCAAGGGAAGATCTTAAGACCAGAGAATTTACAATAGTATGACTTCACCTGTTTATACACTTTGTTAGTTGTCAAGTAAGACATGCAATGGTGTGGAGAAGAGAGAGCAACCATAGAAATTTAGGACAAGCATATTGAGAAACAAGAATTTCATGCATGAGAGGGGGACCTACGTAGACATGAAAAAAGACTATCGATTACATCGTGTTTACTCTATTAGATTACGTGGGATGAATTATTGATACAATAGTCATCTTTATGACTTCAATATTGTTTTGAAGGGAATAAAATAATTATTTTAAAGAATTTATGTCACTAGCAAGACAAATATCTTATCAGTAAGTTCAGCAGGTTCAACTTCTAGTTTTACCATTGAAAATTGTAAAGCCGACTGTAGCGTTTTACAGTTTTTGTTCTCATAGTTTGTTACAGTTTTAATCGTTCCCCGATGCGCTCAGGGGTTGCAAATATAATCATATAAATTAACACAGAGATATAGAGGAGGAACACTGCTTTTTATTATTCTTAGATCTATTTACAATAGGGGTATCCTCCTCCTTATATAGTGACGGCTAGGGTTTTGGCTAGGTCCACCTAGGTCCTTCATGGGCTGGTTTTCCAACACTCCCTCTTGGACCTTAGCTGCGAGATGCATGTCTCATCAAAACTCCATAAAACCTAGTGGGAAAAATTCTTGGAGAAAGAGTGCATAGCATACGCTTTTTATGTTGCTCGGATTGTCTCGTTAAAAACCTCATGTGGGAAACTTAAATGAAAATTCATGTAAGGAAAAAAGAGTACAACCCACCAATTTTGCCTTCTAATCTTCGAGATTATATTGGGTACTTGAACATTGTGTTCAAGATTTAATTCAGAGTGCGTGAGGTTTCTCCCCTAAATTCTACACTTCTCTAAGTCTCCTCATTTTCAATTTCTCTAAAACATATTTCAAAGGCAGATGCTAGGAGTAACTCAGTAAGCTGAATATCAATTTCATTCATCCTATGCATTTCATGAGCATAGAAGAGTTGGGTTTATGAGCTTCATCAAATTGCTCTTCACGTAGCACATTTGCATTTGAGCGGCACAAAATTCATTATGTCCATATACGATAGTGGGGGTTCATTCAAATGATCAATTCCACATAACTTCTAGATGTGGAATATTCTTCTTCGAAGCCATGCATAATCATGAGAGGCTTCATATAATGCAATGATTTTCTAGTGATTTGTCGACGTTGACAGAAGTGTCTGCTTTGACGACTGACAAGTTATTATAGTTTGACCACATAGGGAAATATTCATATTCATATTCAAGTTCAAATCTTAGTTCTTTCTATCCTATGTTTCTTTGGTGGTTGCGGAGGATGTTGTTAATTTCTTTCAAATGTTTCTTTTGCTCTGTAGTATACCGAGATAGTAGTGATACTTCATGTATCTTTGTATGCATGCCCGAATCCAAGTCTCTATACATATATTTAGTGACAACATCCCTAATTTCATTTTCAATTTTATTTTTAAACTTCAAGTTGAGTACTGCTAATGAAATCAAATATTATCTAAAGGTAATTCTGCTCATGATCAGGGAATAGGTTTTAATATGAGTAAAACCTTGAGCGATCAGTCGTGCTTTTATACCTTACCACTTCATATTCATTTTTTTCCAAACAAAATACCCATCTAAAAGGGGAAGTGTGCTGCTTCAGTGCCCTAACACCTCTCTTTTGTTTAGAGATATAAGTTTCACATCAATTATCTTCTTTTATTCTTCCGAATCTTGCCTTTTATTTCACTATACGAGAGATGCAGGCTCTGGATCGAGTTCAATAATGTTGGCAATTTTTTTTGTAAAATTTATATCAACAGTGGTTGTTGCTCTAATCATAAATTCCCTAGTTAATACATAATTTATGGCCATCTTTTCATGGGGTGCTTCTTGCACTTCTACTTGCTCTTTACCGCTATTTTCCATCATAGGAGGAAGTTCCTTCAGTTTGTTATTGCCAATGTGCGCACTCATATTTCTTTTGGCTTCTTCTTCTTCTTCTTCTTCTATTACCGGTGCATTCAAATCTGGGAGTGCCTCGCTAGTGGACTGCTCACCAGCTCTGCCAGGTCTGAACTAGCTCCCCTTCTTTTTCCTTCAAGACATTTTCATGATCAGCTGTGGCAAGCTCTCTTATCCATTGTTCTCTAGGTGTCCCCAGATAATTAGGATTCGAGTAATCAGATTTTCTGTCCTTTTCTTTGTGGCCCCTGAACAGGATGAGGGATATCTTCTATGATATTTCAATCCTCTCTGGTGCATTACTATGTTTAATAAGACTTGATCACGTCCTTCAAATCACAAAAATGATTAGGTAGTACATTGCTTCATTACTTTAAAATGTCTTTTAGACTTCTTCATTTACTTACTAGTGCGGGGTTTTGTGTGGGGATCCATGTGGCTTTTCACGTGATTTCCCGGCATTCTTCTTTCAGGGGGTTCTATTCCTCCCCCTAATGAAGGGAATTGATCCTCGGTCATTTTTCAAATTATTTGCAAGTATGGTATATGTGCATATACCTTGCATTCAAATGTAGAAAATTTTTTCTTATGACCCCTTGCACTAGTTGGATGTTGTGAGACTGTGTATCCTTTTCACTAATTGATGAGGGTTGCATGTAGGACATCTTGTCCTTTATTTAATAAATTACAACTCTGCAAGTGCGATCAGACATCTCTAGTCTATTCTAGTTCCTTATGCATGGACATGAAATACTTAGTGCTCTTCTTTAGTTTTTTAATGCAGTACAATGATCATCAAATGCTTTTGAAGTTAGTTCGTCATCATTGTCCTATTCTATTGGACTTCACATAATGATCAGAGAATGAATTCTTAATTCTTATAATCTACGAGATCAGCTTTGCAAATGCATGGTTTCTCGTAGATAGCCCTAGTGAGGGTTAAATTCGGCTGTAAATCTCCCCTAGATTCATTCCAGGAAAGAGGTTTCTCAACTTTCACTTTAATAGGAGAGAACCTAGTTATCAGTTTTCCAGTGGCAGATGCAGGCACACAAAAATCTTCATGATTCGAAAATTTTTTGACACTAATACTATTGCTTTGAGTTGTTTATTTTGTTCCTCATCATTCTAAGGCTAGGATGGCAATTCTATACTCATAGGGGGAAGAGTTCAGAGCTTCTAAATACAGCATTTAGAAAAGTGTACACTTTGAGTGCACAGATTCTAGGTGAAGTCACTACAAGAGAACCAGCCTATTGCACCAATCACTTGCATCACATATTGCTTGTGGTGCAAGAAACTCGAAATGAAAGTCTACACCAACATATACTAGCATCACATATAGGTTATGATGCAGGAGAGATTGTACAACACCACATAATATGTGTTGCTACTAGCAATGTGTAAAGTCATTGTTTGAATGCTTAAAAATATAACTTATATATAACCTTGCATCACTTATGTCCATGTTGTTGCATATAAAATATAGTTGTGTATCTCCCTAACACATATCTACGTGGATACCCATATATCTACGTGGATACCCATAAAAAGTTATGTTTTGAAAATATAATTTGAGCAAGTTATTGATGATGGAGTAAAAACAAAACTAAAACATTTTGTTGGGTCTAACCCATGTTAAGGTTTGCTAAAACTTCATCAAAATATTGGTAAGCCTGAAATAAATGTTGTTAAGACTGTAGAGCATTAATTGAACTCTGAGTAATAGTTAGGATCAAACATGTCTTACAAGTAAAATTGAAGGAAGAATCGAAGTATCATAACTTAATACTGGCATGCGTAAAAAATCATTTTCTTGTGCTTTATCCGTTTCTTAATTATGCGTTGTTCAAAACCGCTTATAGCTTAAGCTTAAGCCGACGGCTTATTTCGGCTTTTAGTGTAAAACTTTTTTATTTTTAGTTCAATTTTTTTACCTCCAAAAGCTCTTAAAAATAATATGATTGAAGCGGACCAACTCTTTAAAAAATAAAGTTTTACACTAAAAGCCGAAATAAGCCATTGGCTTGAGCTGTTTTGAACAACGCATTATTATCCTAACTTTAAAATTCATTTTGTGGAATATCTACATGTTATTTACTTTTATTTCCCGGTAATGTGATTTTCCCTCCCACCAATGTATTTTTCCCGCTAATGTAATTTTCCCTTACCGCCAATGCAAAAATTCCCTCCATCAATTCACAGTTTATCTAATAACCTTCCCATAGGACAAATCCTGCGCCAAAACCCATCGGTGGTAGCAGCGCCAACGCGCGGCGGCCAGAGGTGCTCTTCGTCGTCCTCCATCCCATCTCTCTCAACCCCGATTCCCCAATCCTCGATTCCACTATTGTTCTAACCCTAAATTGGTGATATCCCTAGGCACCAGGGGCAGCGGTCAGGATTGGATCGACTTTCACAGTGGTGGCCAAAGGTGTTCTTCGTCGCCCTCCCTCCCATCTCTCTCAACCCCAATTTCTCCTTTGGTATCAGAGCTATCTAGCTTAACCTTGAATCCAATCAATGTAATGTCTTTTTTTTCGGGTAATTATGGTTTAGGATGTTAATTATATTGATCAAGGCCTAATATCTAAAGATTAGTCCATTTGGGGTCACGTACAGCATGGAGAAGGAGGGGATTTTGGCCAAATCAAGAACCCTAATGCAAATTCCGCAACTTTCCCATTTTTTTTATGTCGACTCCCTGGAATCCCAAATTAGAGCAAATCCGAACCCTGGGACCCCTCGGATTAGCAGCAAGTAATGAATTGGCTCTTCAGGAAGGTGAGATTGGCTGAGAAAGACACCAAATTAGAACCTAATTAACAAAACTCCAATCTTTTCCCAGATCCCCGAAACACTAACACACTAATCTGAGCCATTTTGGGGTCTTTTCAGGCGCACCTTAATGCCTCGTCGTCAGTGTCCCTCAGTCGCCGGCGAAGAGTTGGGCTGCCACCGCTGGCACCGCCGTGCCTGCTCCTCCGGGTTTTTGGGCACCGCCGTGGCTGCTACCTTTTTTCGTGTCATATTTTGGTCATGAGATGTTATACTATCCATAATCTGGTGCCTTTTTGTTTGGTGAACGTAGTGCACAGCACACAGCCGCCCAAACAAAAAGTTCTTGAATCGTGTTTGGAGTAGTTATAGTGTTTTGAATTGTCTGTTCTTAATACCTAATAATGGTACAAATGCACTATTGATTATCTATGTTATCTGCACTGTCCGAATCTAGACTGCATATTACAATATGCATTTCTACTTGTTTTGAGTAGAAAAATTCATTTTAAATGCCTGTCGGCTGTACCAATCTACCAGCTTGTGCTAAAAAAGCAACAGAATCTGGGAGTAAGTTAACACGTAATGCTTTCCTTATCTTTTGGAGGCTTTAGTATATATTGCCATATGACCTATGAACAGACATAGTCTGCACTCCTGCAGACTTGTGCAAAAAATATAGGAGGGCATATGCTTGATTTTCTAGTTTCTGAGCATATGCTACCAACATTTGGTGCTAGTTTCTGAGCCTTGTTAGTGCTTGCACCTGCAATTTGGTTTATTCCTAAATTGCTATGGTCTTGATGACCATTAATTCATAATTGGATCTCTCTAGCTTCAAGGAGTGTATGATTATAATGACATACCTTTTTAGTGTGATGCAAGGACAAGAGTCATGCTCAAGGGTTTATATTTTTATACTACTAGTACTGTTGCTTACTCAAACTATGGGATTTCATTAGTTTTGCTAGACCATCTCATTGAATGCATGTTCTTTTGAGGATTACATATGGATTAATTAATCTTTCATAATGTAATATATTGCTGTAACTCTGTAAAGTTCTCTAGACTTGATAACTTGCAATGACTGCCCTAGACCATGATTCACCTGTCCTTTTAATGAGCTAGGTGAATAAGCTTCCAAAATGAATTTTGAATGTCATCATATACTGTATTTCTAACCTATCACTTGTCAAACAAACTACGGAAATATGTTACCTGTAGCACTAAACTACTTGTCAAATAAGATTCAGATCAGAGAGCGGCTGTTGGTTCTTCCCACTATTTCTGCTTTTCAGTGAAGGTGGTTTGGAATTTTGGTTTAGCCTCATATGAAAATATGTTACTATAGTACTAAACTACTAATCAAATAAGATTCTGATCAGAGAACAGTTGTTGGTTCTTCCCACTATTTCTGTTTTTCAGTGAAGGTGTTTTGGATTTTCGGTTTAGCCTCATAGAGCTATTGAATTTATGTATGCTTTGGACGGGTGAATATGGTTCTCTTTTCTGTTTCTGAATTTACTAGTTGTTTTGTTTTGTCTGAAACTCTGAATGGTTGTTAATCGAAAGTAGAAATACTGGTGATTTGTATAGATCTGCTGCAAACCATGGTCGTCCTCTGCTTATCCAAAGATTTTGCCAATTTTACTGTTGCAACATTGTATAAAATGTTTAATATGAAAACAAATTCATATTTCTTTGCAGTGTGTAGTTTAAGATGTTTTGTGCTTCCTATGCCAGCTTGGAAGTTGGAAACAGTGAATTTCAGCCATCGCTGGCACCGCCGTGCCTGAAATCATGTAGAAGCCATATATGCTGAGTTTTATATATCACATATTGCAGCATCCAAGCTATAATACAAGGCACAAATTTTCAAAAGCGAGTTTTCATATTTCAGTTTTCAGTTTCAGTTTTAGAATATAGCTAGTTTTCAATTTCAGATATCATATACTGAGTTTTAGCTACAGATTTTAGATTTCATATACAAAATTTCACTGATATGTTCTCCATTTACTGAAGCCAACATCAAATTGCCATTGAGCTAATTGTATGATGATATATATATAATTTCTATTTGAAAACTGAAATCTGAAATCTGAAAATGAAAACTCACTGTATCTATATCTAGATTCTTGCCTTGACCAATGTGTTCATATTGTGAAGAAATAAGGTATCAAACTCGTGTGTTTGATGAAGATATCTCTTTTTTTTGCAGAAACTGGACTTCAGTTCCTCTGACAGTGTCCTGACTCCACTTCATAACCTCTTCAATTGAAGCCTATATTACTATCCATGTGCTTGAAGAATGGAAGCCCTTCAGTTGCACTATAGAGTTCTACAATCGATGTGTATAGTTGAGGCAATGAATAATTTAGTTTGACTGCAAGAATATTTTAGATGAGATTATTCCAAGAACATTTTTGGTATGAAAGTTGTGATCATGAGTTGCCCGAGAACTTGTAGTAGTAGGTGATTTCTCCAGGCATTTTGGAACCCTACAAGCTATGGTGTCTATTACAAAAATTTTTGAACTTATATTGTGTTTGTATATATGTACTCTGCTTACATGAATAAAGAAGCTATTTTTCTTTTCTATGTGAAGTGATGTACACTAGACATATTAAAATGAAATGAAATAAAATTTTTATTATTACTATATTTAGAGTTGTTCACTCGATAATTATATTTTATTTTTATATATAACAAATAATAAAATTACATACACATGCACATTTAATAGTGTTGCAATAAACTATTTAAGTGATGCTTTTATATGCAACCTATGAAATGAATACATGTGGTGCTAAATGTGTGTTACTAGCTAGAAACATATATACAAACATATTGGAACTCATAGTTTGTGTTGCAGTGGATAGCTAGCAACACCAACTCCAACATCACCTATATTATGTGATGCTAGCGACGCCAGCAACACATATGCAGACATATAGCACCATATAAGCATGTTGCTATATGTGAGTCCCCTTGTAGTGAGTATAGCTTAGGTTGAAATGGAGGATCTCGTCCGAGTGGATTATGGGTATAGTAATCCTTTCCTAAGCCTACTATGCTTAAATCACTGTCTGCTATGCATAAATTACAATACTACCAGTGTTCTTCGTGATCGACTGGAGTATTTGGACCCTTTTCAAATGCCTTTTGTTATTCTGCTACAACAATTCCTACCTCCAAGGAGCGCTACACTAATTCTATACATGATTGCAATCACGTAATGGCAAGATTCACATTTCACAAAATTCAAATATTGATTGCAATTTCAAATATGAGAGAATACAGGATAAATGCATAGAAAATCATGAGAATATGGCCCTAGTTTCATGCTGGCGGCATTGCCCTAGAGGCCAAATGATGAGGGCATCCCTTCTACTGATGCAACCACGTCTTCTCATCTGTCTCAGTCATCTTAAGCTGAACCATACATGCAAGGACTAATAACTTGAGCTCGTGCATATCAACTTAATCATGAGGTGAATGCATTCCTTAACTTTCCAATAAGTGAATCTCCGAATGGGGAGCTATTTAATTTTTGTAATGATTTCATTGTGCTTAGGAACCAGGGAGAGAGCCGCAGCAGACCAACAATGGGCCAAGTTCGAGTACAAGTCGGTTTCGGAAAGACAAAAACCAATTCGAGTCCAATTTGGCCTCGTCGACAGTGCTAAGTTCAGACGGCCATAACTTTTGATCTCGGAGGTTGCTGGAGGTCCATGAGTACTTGATGGAAAGATCTTTTCGTCTACATTCCAATGGATCTGGCCTCACTTCCAAATTCCTTCTAAGTTGATGGAAAAATGCAGAAAACCCCACATTGCTTTTTTGCCCGAGTGTGTTTGGGCCTTAGGCCTTGTAATTCGAGTGCTACTTGGGTTTTCACCCTTGGCCATGCCCCCTGCTAGTTAGCTTATAAACAGGTAGCTGCCGCTGCCCTTTAGTCTCGAGTTTTGTTTGATCAAGTTAGCTATTGCTACTTCTTGTAATCACGCGTGTCGATTAGACAGCCTGAATTGCTCATCATCGGAACCCCACTGTCACTACTACAGAAAAACATTAACGAGACGGTTATTTTTTTGTTATTAGAGAGAATTTTTAAGTGACTTATCTGATACCAGTCGCAAAAGACTTTATTCATATGAGACGGTTTACAACCGTCTTATGTAAGTGAGTATATATGATGTTTTTTATACGAAACTGTCTTACATGTCATACCGTAGGAAACACTAAAAATTGGTGCAAAAATTTTAAAAAATATACTATTTGACCTAGAACCTACACTATAACCTCAAATTGTATTCTACACTATTAGGATAATGACCTCTTGACTCTAACCCAACCCACCTAACCAACACACCTCAAGCAACTAGTTGTCTTACATATGATGTGCAGGCCTTTATATCCTTGTTGTTCAAATCTTTCGATAATTTTTAGGCATGTAAATGGCTTCAAATAGAAAATTTTCCAACTACAAGGTTGTAGACCTCGTTGAGAGCTATAATTTACATGTAAAAGTTGTTTCCAACTGATTTTGCATGAATAAATTAAACTAATGGCTTGCTTATGGATTGGTCTCAATCTCTCAAGTTGTCCCCATACCTCTATTTACCTTCCTTTATATGAAAAAATTACAAAAATTATGTAACATATCTTAACACTGAATATGTAACTAATCCAAATCTGAATATTTAATAGATCAAATAAGTTGTTTCAAGCGATAAACGAACCATCAGATCTAATTAAATATAACATATATGAGTCGGTTAATAAGTGAATGTCTTTGATTGTACAATAAAATACGATAGTTTTGTGTACAGTCTTTTATGATTTCATATAAAACAAACATCACATATGATAACTTCATAAGAGTCGGTTTTAGATATCCATATATCTAATTGGTAGTTTAACATAACAGGCGGTCGTTTAACTAAAAAGCGTCTCATAATATGTATCCATAAAAGTCACTTCCTAGTGAGGAAATGACTCTTATTCCTTAGTCTTATTAGAGACATTTATTGTTTGGAAACCGTATTCAAAATATCTAACATATGTGACACTACTTTTAAAAACATCTTCAAAACATGTGCGTCAAAACCGTCTCTTTCCTTGTGTCACTTTTTTTAAAACCGTCTCTCTCTTTGTGTCACCATATAACAAGAGACGATTACACAACAAGTACGTCAAAACCGTCTTAAAATGTGCGTCTTATGTTACTCATTCTGTAGTAGTGCATTTTGTGTTTCTTCCAAACCAGATCTCAATACATATTTGCAAATTGAGTTGCTTGTTCATCTTGTTCTTCCTCATTCTTTGATTACTTGCAGGGACAACGTCCTTCGTGGTCACCTTGATTGCGCGCCGGTGAGATCAATATCCTTCTTGGGGTTGGTGTATGGGTCGCTAAGGCGCCATGTCCTGAACGTGGTTGTCGGGCTGCTAACGTCGATCCCTCCAATCGAAACATATCCATCTCATTGAAAGATCGGGGCCCTTGCTGCTATCAAGTGGTATCAGAGCATCAGGTTGATCAGTGAGAAATTTTTAGTTTGTGCTTTCTTTACTTACAGTCTAGAAAACCTTAAAAAAATAGATTAGATCTTTCTATCGGAGACAAGTCGAGCCTTTGTGCCAGTACTGCCTAGTCTTTGCTTGTTGAATTTATGGTTGCATCGTCGAGTTAGTTGCTGGTCTTAGTGTTCTTCCTCAGAGTTTCGAGTTCGTCTCACGATTATCGCCACCTTTGTTTTTGGTTCTATTTTCCCACTGGTTTGAATTAGAGTTAGTCTCAACTTCGAATTAGAGTTGGTTTCATCTTCAAATCAGAGTTAGTCTTGTTTTTTTCTTTTAAATCTAAGATATCAGATCTGTTTCCTCTTCGTTTTAGTGGTTGTGCCAATTCGAGTTGAACGAAAAAGGTAAGTGTAGAAACAAAAGCCGTAAAAAATATATATATCAAAAAAATGAAGGAAACCCTGTGAATCAGAAATATTGGCATGACCCCCTCTCTCTGCTTGGAAGTTATAGATTACAGAGAGAGAGAGACTGCTTCCTCATCTCCTAGATTAGCTCAGGTCATGTGCAATTGACTCCTCGCCGTTGGCTGCCACCACCCTCTTTTCGATTTCTCCCTCTTCGGTGAGTGCATGCTCAATCCAGTGCGTCTCAAACATACTTGCGTAGTCTCTAACCTCCCCGCACTGTTGATTTTGCAAGCCCGCACTGGAGCCTCCGCGCAATGACACCACTGTTTGGCCGTCGTCGACTTCCACGGTGCTTGCTCATTCCCGTGCTTTTCCGAGCACGCCGTCACCTTAGGCAACTCCCTGGTAGCCCCTAGTTACTCCCGGTGCTGGTGAACTGGCCGCCGCCCTCTTCCTCGCTGGAGAAACATGCTCCCGAGGCATTCCTCCACGCGCGCCCGTGGCGCTGCCATTCTGGCTCATCACTGGTGAAGTCCAGTTAGGACATTATAGGTCTCTCAGGGATGAACCCATGCCGATCATGAACCACAAGAATAGTGAACTGTAGCGCCGCCGATCAAATGCCGAAGTTCCATCGAAGATCTGCCGAGAAGCCCCGTAGCTGGCGCGCCTGACTGACGTCACCCCAACGTCGGCTGTGCATTGTGTTGCTGACAGGTGGGACCCACATTAATAGAAATTAATGTTTAAATCTCGCACGCTTAAGCGCTCTCTGTCATTAACAGGTGGGACCATGGCCCCTAATGAGGACATTTCTAGTACACATACATCACAAACTTCCTTGCATACATCACCAGCATCAACAGGGCCTATTACACGAGCTAGGGCTAAACAAATACAACAACAGGTGAATCTTTTCCTTAAAGAACAGAACATTTATGCAAATGAGAATAGATTACTACCTAATGCCTCTACTCTACTCATGATTAGGTACCATGAAGGGGATAATGATCAACAATAGGAAGAGACGAATACAAGAATGAAGCAAGAGTAACACGATGAATCCAAGATGACGTCCATGAGAAACATGACATCACCGCATATGAAAAGATCAACGCTGAAGTCATCGCTTAGGTCATGTATAAGCATGACATCATCGCATATGTAAACATTCAAGCTGAAGTCATCGCTGAGGTCATCCTTTCTTGCGCAAGAAGTAACATGTGGTAAAGTTGAATTTTACAACTAATATTAAATTATATCTTAGTTGTCATGAGTTGTGTAGATGCTTCTACATTATTGTAATATTAAATTGTATCTTAGTTGTCATGAATTGTGTAGATGCTTCTACATTATTGTAATATTAAATTGTATCTTAGTTGTCATGAATTGTGTAGATGCTTCTACATGATTGTAAATCTTTTTACTATTACATCCTTGTAGCCCTATAAAGAGAGGGCAACCCCCCATATGCAATCAACTTTGACAAGATTTAGAATAGAAGTTCTTGTTCTAGGCCTTGTGTGTGAGAGAAACTCCACCCCCCGTAGAATTGGGAATTATCTGAGTGCTCTTGACTCCGTCGTTCTTGTGATTGCATACATGATTGCAAGAACACGTTTACTCCACGTGAGCGAGTAGACAAAAGGATCGAAGCGTGTGGTTGGGTGAATCGAGTGTCGCAGGTTGCCGTAATTGAGACGGTGGCTGGCTTTGTCATTCATCAGGTTGCACGGATCCATTATCTCCAATCCTACACCGTGAAGATCGGGACAAACCACGGACCGATTCGTATTAGTTGGTATCAGAGCACAAGGTTGACACGGTAGGATTTTTACCTCTAGCTACTATATTTGTTTTTATTTCCTATCCAGAAAAGGCCACAAAAAAATAAAGAGTTTTGCCCTGTAGTTTCAATTTGTTATTCTGGTGAGTTTTGTTAGGTTTTGATCCATTAGAATCATTGCAATAGTTGCTGATCTTAATCCTTTGCGTTGCTATCAATTTTTGATTCCATAGTTTCTATCCAGTGTATTCTTTGTGTCATAATTCGAGCATACAAACTCGGATTTTCCTGTTCTCATGCTTTCTGGGAATCTTAAAGAGTCCAGTACATTCCTTTAGTTGTGTTAATACATAAACAACATAAAAAAATTTTGCCACCCTTTGATAGCCTTTTCATCCTTTTGCGAAAACTTTGCTCCTATTGAGACTAGCTGTTGATATTGCTTTGGACTGCTCAAATCTATACTCTTTTGCACAATCCTTGTGAACTAAATTGCACACCTTATTTGCTTGCTGCCACACACCAAAACAAAAGGGAGATCTTGTTTTAGAGCCAAAAAAAAGAATAGAAAAGAAAGAAAAAAAATTGGGAAAAGATAGAACAGAAAAGATAGAAAAGGAGAGTGTGTGCGTTGAAATCTTGTTTGAGAGCAAGTGCTAGTTGTTCCAAAATTTCAGATTGTGTTCTTTTACTTAGTTGAGCAATGTAGTGCCTAATTCATTGTTTAAGCAATTGGCTAGCGTCTCTCTATAACTTGTGCAACAGAGCTATTTAGCATTTCACTTAAATCTGTTAGCTCATCTTTGGTTGCATCAAGTTCCAATATCCTTGCGTGTGAGTTTTCATTGCTATTCACTTATATCTTTTAGATCAACAATTAGGGCAGTAGAAATTCTAGTTTGGGTCATTACTTATCATTACAATAACTAGAATTCAGATTATATAGGTTAAACAGTTCCCTCCAAGATCCACAAAAAAAAAGCCACTGTCAAATTATTGTGCTTGGACCTTGATTCACATAACCATCACCTTCATCCGTCTACTATTACTGGAGTACATAAATTCTTCAATCTGTTAAGAAATCATAAGAACTTCGGTAAGCAAGAGGGTAAGGTTGAGTGATTTCACATAACAGCCACTATATTCTTGTTATCTTGCATTTGTGTTTGCACTAATCATGGCAGATAACGAGGAAGCTAGAGGAAGTGCACCACTACCACCTTATGTGACAAGACATGATCTTGCTAGGATAACAAGGGAGTTCCAATGAACAACTTACTGAGAACATGAATAACATGCGACAAGAGATGATTGATATTTTAATTGAAGAATTTGATAAAAGAATGCCTGAGAATCGTAGGGGCAAATCACAAGGAGAAGATAGTGTTCGTGGAGGTGAGGAGCTCGATGAGACCATCGAGGAGATTGATGCCAGGACAACACACGACAGGAGAGATTGTGCTGCGAATGCAGCTCGACCACCATACCCTGGACGCCAAGGAGGAGGCCGTGGTCATGGTCATGGTCACCGGCGTGGTGCCCTTGATGCTGTAGATGACAATGACTATGAAGGCCATCAGTGGCATGCTTATCGTTAGGAAAGAGGGCCCGTAGAGGAAAAATTTGGTAAGCTAAAATTCACAATTCCAAAATTTTGTAGGTGAGTGCGATCCAGATGCATGGGAACTTAAGGTGGAGAAGATCTTCAGGATGCATAATTATTCAGAGGAGAAGAAATTGATCCTAGCTTCACTTGAATTTGATGGATACGCGCTGATTTGGTGGGAACAAGTCCTCAATCAACGAGAAGAACGAAGAGAACCCCCTATTGCTTCATGGGAGGAAATGAAGTGTGAGATGGGAGCTCGTTTTGTTCCTAATCATTATAAACGTGATCTTTTTGATAAATTACAGACTTTGAGGCAGGGATCACGTTCAGTTGAGGAGTACTACAAGGACATGGAGCAAGCCATGATTAGAGCACGAATTCATGAAGATGAAGAACACTCTATGGCACGATTTCTACATGGCCTTAACAAGGACATTAAAAGAATTGTTACTTTTCAGCCATACAACACCGTCGTTGAGTTGGTGCATCAAGCAACAAAAGCAGAAAAACAACTGCAAGAAGATACCAAACCAACAAGAACATCCTCCTTCAACTTGAGAGCTCCATCGAATATGCCTAAAGCTCGTTTTAATTTAGGACAAGGTAAAACCTCCTCTAGTACTTCTTTTGCCACTAATGCTAGTTCTACTTCAGTTTCAAAATCAGCCCATCATCAAGTACAAAGAAACCAGCTCTATCATCTTCTTCGGTGGGTTCAACAAACAAGACAAGTGCCATCCAGTGTTTCAAGTGTTTGGGTCGAGGGCATATGGCAAGAGAATGCCCAAACAACCGAACCATGCTTGTCACCGAGGATGGAGAGTATGAATCTGCTAGTGAAGAAGACCAAGAGCCCACACTTGAGATAGGTAAATATGGAGATGCCCTTGAAGAGGATGAACAATGTGATGATTGCCCATATGAGACAGGCAGCGCATTGGTTGTCACTAAACCATTAGTGTACAACTAAAAGAAGATGAACATTCACAACGCCTCAATCTCTTTCAAACTCAAGCAAAGGTAAGTGATAAGGTAATAAAGCTTATTATTGATGGAGGTAGTTGCCATAATTTAGCCAGTCAAGAATTGTGTGATAAACTTGATTTAAAATTATTGAAACACCGCCACCCTTATCATGTCCAGTTGCTAAGTGATTGTGGTAGTGTCAAAATACAACATATGGTCCACGTTACATTTAAAATACATGACTATGTTGATACTGTAACTTGTGATGTTGTTCCTATGACTGTGTGTCATTTATTATTAGGACGCCCATGGCAATATGATCGAAGTGTAATACATGATGGATGTGCTAATACATACACCTTTAAGATGGACGGTCGAAACAAGAAATTGTTCCCCATGACACCTAATCAAATTTTAAGCCAAAATATGCAAAAGAAAGTGGGAATAACACCTGAAAAAGAAAAGAAATGGATCAAGGATAACAAAGAAGAGAAGTTAGTAATGATAGCTACCAAATCTGATCTTAGGGATATCAGCATGAACTGAGATTTACTGCATGTGGTACTTGTGTGCAAGGATATATTGGTTGCAACTAATGACATAACCCATCTTCCTAGTGCTATTTCCCAAGTGTTGCAGGCCTTTCAAGATATATTTCCAAATGAGATACCGGTTGGCTTACCTCCCATAGTGGCATCGAGCACCAAATTGATCTTATTCCTAGTGCCTCACTACCTAATAGGCCACCTTATTGCACCAATCCTGAAGAAGCTAAAGAAATACAACGCCAAGTACAAGAGCTACTCGAAAAAGGGTATGTACGTGAAAGTCTCAGTCCTTGTGCTGTTCCAGTCATTCTAGTTCCTAAAAAGGATGGTTCTTGACGAATGTGTGTGGATTGTCGTGCCATCAATAATATCAACATTAGATATCGCCATCCTATTCCTAGACTTGATGACATGTTAGACGAACTTCATGGTGCTACTATATTCTCTAAAATTGATTTAAGAAGTGGATATCACCAAATAAGAGTGAAATTAGGAGATGAGTGGAAGGCCGCATTTGAAACTAAATTTGGTTTATATGAATGGTTAGTCATGCCATTTGGATTAACCAATGCTCCAAATACTTTTATGCGCTTAATGAACCATGTTTTAAGATCCTTCATTGGAAAATTTGTTGTAGTATACTTTGATGATATTTTGATATATAGCAAATCTTTGGAGAAACATGCTGATCATATACAACAAGTTCTAGAAGTGCTTAGAAAAGAAAAATTATATGCTAACCTTGAGAAATGTACTTTTTGTACAAATAAAGTTGTATTCTTGGGCTATGTAGTATCTAGTGAAGGAATTGAAGTTGATGAATCTAAAGTTGAAGCAATTAAAAATTGGCCAACACCTGTAAATGTTAGTCAAGTTAGAAGCTTTCACGGGATTTTGTTTTAGGATTACCAAGAACTAAGAGGGGAGGGTCGATTTTTTCAAAAGGATCGATTTTCTCTAAACCACGCCCGATCCTTTGTCCATCCAGAGGCTCGGCCATGGTTTGAGGGGCTAGGATCGATGGGGCTATATCCGACCTTTAAATCCTTTTTGCCTATATGATTACTTGTGTCTACTCTATGCATGCAAGAAGGGCGACAAAGGAAGGAGACAAAACAAACAAGTATATTGCTTCCAAAAGTAAAGTTACAAGGACATTAGGACTAAGTACGCAAGAAAAGAGAGAACATTAGAACACACCGAAAGGAAGCTGGGGCAAAAGGCTGAAGCTCGGGAAAGAAACATACGGGAGTTGCCCTCACGGGTGAGATCGTCCCACCCGTGGATGTTGAAGAAAGGGTGAACCCGCTTTCGTAGCGGGCTCCCCCGATTCCTGATGAAGTCGGCCATGATGTCGTAGCCGTTCAGCCCTTGGCCGGCTAGCCTCTGCATCTTGCCCGCCGAAACCGCCTCTGTCGATTCTAGCACGCTTCCTGGGGTTCTCATTTGAGAACCATAGCCCGCACTCGCCGAGCTTCTTGGCTTAATACCATAGCGACGCCCATCCCCCGACGTTCCCCCTTGGCCTTGAACGCCGGGTACGCGAGCTTCATGTCACGCAAGACAGCCTTGAAGTGCGCCCGCCGCTCTGCCCACGGTTAGGTGACCTCTTAGTTAAGGAATAGGCTCACCGTCGGCTTCACTCTAACGAACTCCTCGCAGAGGTGCGGGAAGATTGTCAGAGACAGGATCGAGTTGGGATTGAGGTCACCAACTCGATCACGCATTGGGCCAGGCAAGGAAGTCGAACTCAGGACCCGGAGTCCGTGGACAGCAAAGAGCTCGAGAAAACGACCTCATCGCCCTTGGGCGTGGGGATCGTCTCCTCGCCGGCTGCCCGCCAGCCACCGATCTCGATGAAGCCAGCCACGGTCATCTCCTTCAGGGTGTCCTTGGAGGTGAGACTCCGGGTGAAAGGCGCCATTGGAGGAAGAAGGTCGTGGGGGCAAGAACGGCGAAGAGCGAAGAGATTGAAAGGACGGAAAGGCGATAGCACAGAAAGGACAAAGAAAGCATAAAGAAAGTGACGTGGGGAAACAAACCGGGTCTTATAACCTACGCGGGAAGGCGAACCGCCGTCTGTCCGCCAAAGGAGCGGAAACCAAAGGAAAGATAGCACCGCGCATAACTGCGCTCAGTTGGAATTCCCGCCGGAGTCGAGACTACGCGCGCGAGGCATAACATTTCACCAAGAGACAGTTACCAATAAACCTCTGAGCGGGACACCTCTGTCCCGCTCGAGGCTCGAGGGCTAGCTGTTGGGAAAGTACGCGGCCCACTACCTACCTCTGGCCTAGCAGAGAACACGCGCAAGATTCATATGTCAAGATCGACCTTGGCGAAGCTCAAAACGAAGCTCCGCCCGCTCGGGTCTTTGCCTCCCGAGCCCGGGCCCTCAACACGGACCCAACATGGATCGCCCCACGCCGCCGACAGCACGCCATGGGTCCCGCTTGTCAAGGCGAAGTTAAAACCGATCAGGAGACGATAGCACGCGCTAAGACAAGCCGACGGGTTGGTGGCTTGGTCGGTCAACGGTCACTTATAGTCCACCACCAGAGAAAGACACGACAGGTGGTGGCTCCCAACACCGATCCTAGCAAGTTGGGAAAACACTGAATGTCCTGGACCTCGACGTCCCGCATGTCGAGAAAGCACTAAACAAAAGAATACAACCAGTGACCGAGGGGCAACACGATGCCTCGCGAAGCACCAAAGTCAAAGCACAAGAGCGAGGTCAGTCCATAAAAGGCGTAACAAGCCACAACCAGAGAGCGAGACCAAGATAGAGAAAAAGAGGTGCATTTCGCCACCATAGAGCAGGAGCACTTGCACTTATGTAGGATCTCTAGTTCTAGGCGATAGTTCTCTGCCCCCAGGTATTGTAGGAATACACATAGTGCCTTGAACACTTATTGTACCTGAGCCCGGGATTCCCAAAGCTCAGTCTTACCCCCTTGTATTCGTTTGCTCACGATTAAAAGGATGACTCCCTTCAAAAGGGGAGGATGATGAGGACATCCCCAATATGGACACAACCACTGCTCCTTCCCGTACGACCGCTACTTCTTTGCTTATTTCATCTTTGTCGCATAGAGGCCTTAATCCAGAAGCATTACCCTTCAAGCCCCCCCAGTACATCAACGCTCCAAACACATGCTTCATCAAGCTTTGACACACAAGGATAGCCCGTCCTTGGCCGTCACATCTGCTTCATCAAGCAGATCTATTTTTAGTTTCAAATGGTCTAAGTCTCACAAGGAGGGGGTTGCCCCCTTTATATAGGAGAGAAGAGGAAGCTAGGGAGGTTTTGCTGGTAAATTCGTGCACAACATGGACCAGCTGTCCCATTAAGTGTGGCGCAGCACACGAAGAGTTGGGCTAGGTGGAAATTGGACAGGATTTGGTCACCATAATATTCTGACGATATCTCTATGTTCTGATTGAATTTGAGGGTGTGGTTGCATCCATTGGAAAGCTTACAAAACAAGCTTTCCAAGCTATGGTCAAACATCCCAAACGGAGTCCGAATGTATCTTCTATGCGCGTTTGATTTCAGGTAGGTCATTAAAGGCCGAGTTGAGTCCATTTGATTTCACATCTTGCTTGTTGACTTGCTTTCCCTTCTCTTCATCTTCTCGCAGGTGTTCACACCTCTTTGCATTGTTTTCATACCTGAGAATAGTTAAAGTATTTGTATTAGGTAGCAGCTGACTCTCTTAAAAAAAATAGTTCTTAGTAATGAGCGAATTCACCTGTTTATTAATTTGGTTCATGAATTGATTTGGAGTCTTGGGCTGCAACACGTGATGAAAATAATGATCTTACTATCATGCCTGTATCATCCTCCCCTTCTTCAAAAAAAAGCCATCCTCAGCTTTTGATATGATGAAAGTAAACAAAACAGAGAGAACAACGTATATGCATGATACATGTATGTATTCATCATCTGTTTTGACACTTCTCTTCATTAGCATAATGTATTTTGCAACATAATGCCATGTGTGCATCGCAAAGCGTTTATTCACATCATTCCCCTTTCTATTAGAAAAAGTCGTCCCTGACTTTTCTAAGCATCTTGTCAAATTACATATAGGGTTCCACGCTTCAACTACGCTACTCTGATTTCTAACAAGCAATTCAAAAGTATCACGTAAGCCAGAGAGTAACAAGTTTCTTTCTAAACAAGAATTATCATCAATTGTTCCCATATTAATATGATGAATGTAAACTTTATCAAAATCTTGCATTCTAACATCAGGAAGCTTTTCACATGTAATGCAAATTCTACGAACAAAGAATTTGTTATTCATACCATGTTCTCCAATTAAATTAAACTTGTAAGCATATGTGTGGAAACTAGTTAGTGAAGCAAATTCAGCAACTTTCTCACTCATAGAAGTTAGCTCAACAGATTCATCAAACATGATATAGCACAAAGGATCATCATAGCATATTTGGGTAAGAACTTCTTAATGAGTAACCAATTCCACATTATGTAAGTTGAGTAAACTAAAATCAAAATACGGAATTTGCAATTGCACATGAGTGTTCTTAGAATTGACCTGCTCTTGTTGAATTTTTAGTTCAACATCGTTTTTGTTACCTTTATCATTCTCCCTAGGTATTGTAGGTTCTAACCATGGAACAACATGTATTACATCTCCAACCATGGCAATCTCATCTTTCGTGTCGTTTATTATTCACCTCTTTTTGCTTTTACTATTGCACATGAAAAGAGACAACACTTATGGTATTTCAAGTTAGTGTGTTAGATTTAGAAATATCCTCACAGTTGTCATCAACTACTGCTCTCCTTTCTTGTGGTATTTCTCTCAAACCTGATATTGTGAGCTCTCATCCTCATATTTAGTGGAAACATGTAACTTACTTGTTTTGTCACACTTACTCATATCAGATATGTGGCTCTCATTGTCACAAGGGTTGTGAGGTATCTTTAAGGGTCGTGGGCCAGCATTAGCACAATTGCCAACAACCGCAATCTCCTCTTTTTCTATGGGTACCGAAGAATTGACACCATCCATCATTTCGATCGAAGGGATTGTCCCATGCTTGACCATCTCATAAATTGGCACCCTTTGCTGAAATTCAGAATTGTCGTGCTCCTTGATTCTTCTCTCCTCTTCAATTGCACAATCCACAAGGTGAATCCACAAGTGCAACAGTGATCTTGTCATTCAAGCCATCTTTAAAGTATGCCTTTTGCTTGAATGGAGTTGTGATACCGGCACGTCACAGTGCACGACTCAATTTGCTGAAATAATCATGGACACACATGCATCCTTGTTTGATGCTCACCAAGTGGTGAAGTAGCTCTTGCTCATAATATGGTGGTACAAATTCTCGTCTCATGATTCTCTTCAAAATCAACCAAGATGTAATGAGGTTCTTTTCTAAAAGTTGTTTCCATCAATAATAAGCATAGTCCTCAAACTGCATAGTGGCTCACAACACTTCTTTAGCTCTAGGAAGGCGCTGAAATTTGAAAAGCTTCTCCATTCGCTGTTCCCACTCGATGTATTCTTCGGGATCATCTCTTTCATAAAATGGAAGACCAATATGTTCGGAACCTGCCATGATCAATGCAAACACGAAACCAAAAAAACAAGTATATGTGGAATATATCCTCACTTATCCTTACCGCTGAAATTCTTACTCACCCTTTGCTGATTGCTAGAGGAGTTCGCACTTGATTGGTGAGGCAAGACAAGGTGAGATTAAGCGAACTCACAGCTGAGATTAAAGCACACAACGGATTATATGTGGAGTTTGGTAGGAAATGTGTATGACCTACATAATCTATATTCTTGATGTTGTTTCAATAACTAAATATCCAACCAAAAACACAATGTCTGGTTGCTGAAAATAAGATTTAAGTGATGAACACAGCAACTCACACATAAGGATGATGAAACCAATTGCAATCAAAGGAGTGATCTAGAGCAAAATATGGTGATACCACAAACTGCTTAATTGCAATGGTTATGGAAAGACGCTAGCTAGAAGGACACAAGATTGCACAACAAGAATGATTCTCAAATCGGTGCAAATAATTTTTAGAAACTTCCCTTCTTCTCCTTTTCTTTTCATACAACTAACAAGCAGCCACAAAGCTTTTTTTTCCTCTCTTTTTTTTTGCTCTTTTGCTTAGATGATATAGTTGGCTGTGCTACTGATTTTGACAAACTTTTCTTTTAATGTCTTGCAATTGTGAGATCAAAACAAACAAGTACAGCCCTATACAACAGATTAGCTAGTCTTGATAGGTGCAAAGTATTCACAAAGGAAAGATGGGCTATCAAGAACAGATTTGCTTTTCACAGCAAAACAGCAGTCAGATTGAAACAAAGTTCGACCACTTTTCCGGCCGAATCAGAAAGAGTTGCCTCTACCAAAGTTGTAGAGAAGTTATGGCCAAAATAGTGGACTGGATAGATTGGATCTAAAAGTGATGCGAAGAAAGATGAACAGTTTCAGCAACAAGAACACGATACTATAGATAAAAACTTAGCAAAACGCACAAGAACAATAGATTGTGAGGCTGAAAGTGCATCTAGACACCCTATATGTTTTGGGGGTTAATGACAAAACGATTACAGGACTAATGAGATTTCTAAGTGTTATCTTCAGATCTTAGTCCTCCACAGTGAAGTTATGGGCTTTGACGAACCCTAAATTCGAATGAAGCAAAAGACGGTACCTAGACTTGTGATTTGTAATTTATTTAAATTTTGAGTCTAAGGATAGCCGTACTATTAAGAGGGATTTGACGGGAAATAGTGTTTGGATATTATAGGTGCTCATGATGGAAATTAGTTAGCAATTTGCAAGTTTATGACCTCTTGTTACCAAAACCAAAATCCAGACAAAACACCTTTTGTCACTCGGAGTATCCGAGTAATTATTCGGACTGTCCGAGCTAACCCCCTCTGTCTTCCCTGAAAGAAATTGGTCTTTAAGGCTAAGTCCTATTCGGAGTATCCGAGTTTTTCACTCGGAATGTCCGAAGTCACTCGGAGTATCCGAGGTAATTATTCGGACTATCCGAGGTGACCCTCTCTATCTGCTGGGTAGTAATTATTCGGACTATCCGAGATTTCACTCGGAGTATCCGAACCGCTCGGAGTATCCGAAGGTTCGGACTATCCGAAGAATCAACTCGGAGTATCCGAGCTGGGTCTCTCTGTCTCTGTGGTTTTACACTATTCGGAGTATCTGAGTATTTACTCGGACTATCCGAACTTATTCGGACCTGAGTCAAAACGGCTAGTTTCAAGGGCTCATTTATATACCTCACTTCACTTACACCTAACACAACTATTCACTCAGAGCATTTACTCCTCCTCAATTACTCCTTGAGCCCTAGCTTTTCTCCCTCCTCTTGAGCTTGTTGATTGGATTTTCTAGAGGGAGAAAAGAAGTGAGATTTGGAGAGCTTGAGCTTGCTTAGATCCATCTTGAGCACCGGGTTTCATCCTCTCGCGGATTTCTCGCCGATCTATTACTCTTAGAGGTTGAGGACTCCTAGACGGCTAGGAGTCGACGGTGAGCTCCCAAGCTTCGTGTGGTGAGCCTCCGGAAGTTTGTGAAGGTCGAATCCACCTCCGCAAGGAAAGGATTCAAGATAGTGAAGTCGGTGAGTGCTTGGTGCCACACCGAGAGGTTTAGGGTTGAAAGAGACCCAGGCTTCGTGCCTCCTCAACGGAGACGTAGGATCCCCTCAAGGATCCGAACTTCGGGATAAAATCTTTGGGTCTCCGTCTTCATCTCTTGGATTTCATCTTCACACTTGTGTTCGATGTCAAATCTTGGTGTTTGAAGTGGTGATCTTGCTTGTAAAGAAGATATTGTTGACCATACTTCATTCACAGGTACTCAGGGCTCACTAACACTCTTTGGTGCAGGAAACATCTCTCAAAGAGCCCAGATTTACTTTTGCTCGTTTCCTTACTTTGCTATCTTCGGACTATCCGAATATACTTCGGACTATCCGAATATACTTCGGACTATCCGAAGTACTCGGACAGTCCAAACCTTTTATTTCCGCTGCAATCAATTTAGTGATAAATTTAATTACGCCTATTCACCCCCCTCTAGGCGACATCCCGATCCTTCAATTGGTATTAGAGCCTAATCTCTTGTGTTAAGCTTAACCGCTTGGAGAAATTAGGATGTCGACTGAGAGGGCTAGTTTCGCCGATGATAACACGGACAACCCATGTGTTAGCACCGGTGCAGAAATTCCTTTTGAGTATCCCACTGTCGGCCCCTCGGGATCATCATCTTATGTCTCCGTGTCGTCCGGTAAAGCGCCATATTTCGATGGCACTCATTACCCGGCATGGAAACATAAGATGAAGATGTACTTGAGGTCTCTTCACCCTTCGATTTGGGAGATTGTTGAAACAGGTTTTAAACCCAAGGACTCCACCAAGTTTACACCTCATGAGAAGAAGGAGCGTCACATCAATAACCAAGCGGCTAACGCATTGTTGAATGCCTTGAGTCCAACCAAGTTCAACCGGGTTGATGGGCTTGAAGATGCAAAGGTCATTTGGGACACGTTAAAGGTTGCACATGAGGGAATCTCAAGCGTTCGTGAATCAAAGATTGAGCTCATCAATGGAAAACTCGGTCGGTTTGTGCTAGAGGATGGAGAAAGCTATACTCAAATGTTTGATCGCTTGATGATCCTAGTAAATCAAGCAAAAGGTCTCGGATGTGAGGACTTGACGGATAGAGCCGTGGTGAAGATTTTTCTACATGTCATCACTCTAAAGAACCGAAATCTAGTACAACTCATTAGGGAGAGAGACAATTTCAGTTCTCTCACACCTCATGATGTACTTGGGAGAATGGAGGTCGATGAGATGATGGTCAAGGACGCCGATGCCTTGGAAGAACTTGTGAGGGCTAGTAAAAAGAAAGACATTGCTCTAAAGGCCACTCGAGGATCAAACGACACCGATGAAGGCTCTAGTGAAGATGATGATGGTGGTCCTTTGAGCAAGGATGAAATGGCACTCTTTGTGAGGAGATTCAATAAATTCCTTAAGAAGAGTGGTTTCAAGTCCAAGGATCGATACAAGAGCAATGGGAGTAAGTCAAGAGAAAGGCACTCTCAAAGGAAGTGCTATGAGTGTGGGCAAGCCGGTCATTTCATTGCCGAATGCCCACAAAGAAAGAAGAATGACAAGAATGATGACGACAAGAAGAAGAGGAAGGACAAGCATCACAAGAAGGATGAGAGGACAGGCAAGAAGAAGGAGCACGCACATATTGGGAAGGAGTGGGATTCCAATTCCGAATCCGACTCCGAATCGGATTCAAGCTCTGAATCCGATGAAGAAATTGCCTCCATCGCCATCACTTCATCATACACGCCAACGAGTTCAAAGACTCTCTTTGACAACCTAAGTGATGATGATGATGTTCCAACTTGCCTCATGGCTAAGGGGCGCAAGGTATCAAATAAGAACTCAATCTTTACTATTAATGATCCTTGCAATAATGTTAGTGAAGATGATGAAAGTGATTGTGATGATGATTTGTTTAAATCAATGAAAGATTTTGATATGATAAAATTAAATGCTATGTTGAAAGAAATAGAGAGACAAAAAGCAATTCTTGAAACTCTAGAAGACTTGCTCATCCAAGAAAAGGAGAGAAACCTTGAGTTAGAGAAAAGTTTGGCTAGTGAGAAGAAAAAGAACGTTGAGATGGCTAAGAATATTGATTTAGAAACATCTCAAGTAACTAATCTTGAGATCACCAACGCTTCACTCATAGAGGATCTTGCTATAACAAAGGACGCTTGCAAGGCTCTTGAAGTGAAGCTTGTTGATCTCTCGAAAAGTCCTTCTCACTCTTCAAACCTAGCTACTTCTCTCTTATTGCCTTCAACTAGTAACGGTTGTGTAAGATGTTATAACATTGATATAAATATTTGTACAACTAACTTTGAGACAATGCAAGTGTTGGCGAAAGAGAATGAAAAGCTAAAAGGACTTCTTGAGAATGGATTTCAAAAATCCTACAAGTCGAGCAAAGGACTTGAGAAGTTCTTAGGAAAGCGGCAAGGCAACTTCAAAAGGGAGGGGCTTGGCTATATTCCTCCTAAGGGCAAGAAGGGCCACATTGTGGTAGCCTCCATTGCCAAGCCCATCAAGTTTGTGAAAGCACAAGGATCCTCCAACCATCTTACTCATTCTATTTTCAATGCTTCTTTTGTGCTCAAAAGAACTAACCTTGGTCATATAGTTGCTAAGTATGTAGGTCCAAAGCCCAAGAATTCTAGTGTTAAATCTATTTGGGTGCCAAAATCACTAGTTACTAACCTAAGAGGACTCAAACAAGTTTGGGTACCTAAAAGACAAGTATGATTCTATCTTGTAGGACTATCACTCCGGTGGATCAAGTTGGATTTTGGATAGTGGATGCACTCATCATATGACCGGAGAGAAGTCTATGTTTTCATATTTAGATCCAAATGGTTCAACAAGTGATAGTATCATCTTCGGCGACAATGGAAAAGGTGAGGTGATGGGTCTTGGTAAGATACCCATCACCGATGATATTCTTCTCACAAATGTTTTACTTGTTGAATCATTGAGCTACAATTTGTTGTCCGTTCCTCAATTGTGTGCAACGGGCTACAATTGTCTTTTTACTAATGAAGGTGTGGATGTCATTAAGAGATGTGATAATTCCATAGCCTTTAAAGGGTGTTTAAAGGGAAAGCTTTATCTAGTGGATTTTTCCATGGATAAACCCAATCTTGAAACGTGCTTAATGGCTAGGTCTAGCATGGGATGATTATGGCATCGCCGTCTATCTCATGTTGGATTGAGAAATCTTCACAAGCTCTTAAAAGGCAAACACATTCTTGGACTAACAAATGTCACTTTTGAGAAAGACAGGATATGTAGTGCATGCCAAGCGGGAAAACAAGTGGGCACATCTCATCCCGCCAAGAACATAATGACAACATTAAGACCTTTGGAAATGCTACATATGGACTTATTTGGACCAATCGCCTACATAAGTATAGGAGGTAACAAATACGGTCTTGTTATTATAGATGATTTTTCACGCTTCACGTGGGTGTTCTTTTAGCATGATAAGAGCGAGACTCAAGGAAGACTCAAGAAATTCATGCGAAAAGCGCAAAATGAATTTGAATTGAAGATCAAAAGAATAAGGAGCGACAATGGAACGGAATTCAAGAATACGGGAGTAGAAGACTATCTCGATGAGGAAGGGATATGATAACAACAGGGGTCCCGATCTTTCGATGAGAGGGATAACTATCGATTGGTGGAGGAATCGACGTTGACGGCCCGACTACAACCGTTCAGGACGTTGCGCCTTAGCAACCGATACACCAACTCCAGAGGGTTATTGATCTCGCGGGCGCGCGATCAACCTGACCACGAAGGTCTTTGTTCCTGCAAGCAATCGAAGAACGAGCAAGAACAAGATAAATGCAATCTAAAATTGCAAATATGAATTAGGCACAAACGAGTAGGTGGGGTTCCGAAGACGAGTAATACAGGCGGTCTAATCGACACGCGCGATTACAAGAAAAGTAGCAAAGGCTAACTTAATCAAACAAAACCCCAGTCTAAACGATGACGGCTACTGAATTCATAAGAGGGAGATGGCTAGGAGGGATGTGCTGGACGTCCAAGGGTTTTCCTAGGGCGTCCACCACGTGGACTTGGGCCCGATGTGCTTACATGGCCCAGTTTGGCCTAACTGGATGACGCAGCACCTTGTTTTGATGATTCCCAACGCTCCAGGAGGAATTTTGCAATGAGACAAGATCCATTGGAAAGCTTATCTCCTAAGCTTTCCGTGAAGTGGTAGAACGTCGAAAACGGACTTCGTATGTGGCCTGGGCGCCCGTTTGAAGTTGTGCTGCGCGCAGACGGCCGAACTGGACTCGTGGCCAAATTGGGCTTTCTCTTGGGCCAGCCTTGGAGCGACGTGACTTGTATGACCTGAGGGAATGGACGAGGTGGAGATACGCCTTTCTTGAATACGCCGTCAAGCATGGGAGGCGGCCAAGGTGGTGGCCGAACTGATGAAGGTGATAGCGCCATGTCCAAAAGCCGAGGAGGGCAACTGTGTGATCGACCTGGCCAAGGTGGAGGTCGATGAAGTAACATTGATGGAGCCACCATATTAGACGTGAGCGAAGTAGAAGATGCCGTGAACTGTCGCAAACTTGTCGAGATGTAGTGAAAGATGCCGACATAGCCGAAGTAATTGCAGCAACACTTGGTAATGACCATATGTATGTGGTGTTGGTTCTATCTATGATGAGCATGGTCTCATCATCCTCCCTTTCTTGAAGTGGAGTCGTCTTCGACTCCATCATATTGTCCTGCAAAATGTTAGTAGCGACAGAAAACAAAGCAACATGCATATCTTTTGCGATCAAATCAGTGGCTTGAGAATCACAATTACCCAAGCACTCCCTTTCTTGAAAACTATCATATAGATTATAAAGGCAATTAGGGGTACTTGATATGATATTGAAATTATCTAATTGATCACATTGTTGCATAGAAAATAGAGGTTTCAAATCTAAACAAATGTAAACTCTATGCACTTTATACTCTCCTTTATCATTGTGTTTGCCAACAACATGAAAAATATTTCGCGATAACCATGGCAAATCAGAATGTACAAAAATCCTCTCCTTTAAACTATTTAGATCACATAGAACATCAAATTCAATGTACCCTAAAATATTTAAAGATGACATCAATTTAGACTCATCTTCCTCACTAGCAATGTGAATAACATGTTTATGCTCAGCATAATTGTTTCGTTCTAAAATAAAAGTTTTATGTTCATTCACTAGTTGTGACATGGATATAAGTGAAGCATTATCACACAACTCTTCTTTATCACAAGAGACAACAAGTAAATCATCTTGTAACAAAGGAATATCAGCTGGTGGTTCCACTAAAGGTTGCTCTATGACAGCATGAGTAGTGGACAATTTCAGCATATCAAAATCATTCTCACCTTGTGTAAGCACAACACCTTTTATACTACCTTCAAAGTCCTCATCAGTGGTTGTAGGTGCAACTTCAATTTTCAACTCTTCACATGCGTATGGAGCAACAATGAACTCTTCTTTCTCTATGCTTTCTTCTCCACCTTTTTCTCGATGGTGCTCACTTTTCTGCAAAATGTTAGCTACAAAAGAATGTGCAATAACAGGCGCCTCAAATGAAGCTAATGATTCTTTCGAAGATTCAGCAAGTATATTTTCAGCTCTACAAGCACATTTAATCAAGTCCGAAAGAGAACTAAATGTTTTATCAACAAGAACATCCTGAATTTCATGATTAAGTCCACGTATGAATCTAAACTTGGTAGCTTCTTCACATTCTTGTAAACCACAACGCAATAAACAATTTTGCAATTCATGATAGTATTCTATAACAGTTTTAAAACCTTGTTTTAAGCGTTGAAGTTTAGTAAGCAAATATTCAGCATCATATTCAGGAACATAATCATCTCTCATAAGTTTTTTCATGGCACTCCAAGTTTTAGGTTCTTTATCATGTCTAGATATATGCTTCCACCAATATATCGCATCTGATGTTAACGCTTTAACTGCAACACTAATCTTTTGTTTTTCAGATAAATCATACTTTGCAAATTCTTTGTCTACCGCTATCTCCCAATTAATATATGCATTAGGATCAAACTTTCCAGCAAATGGAGGCAATTCAGACTTGATTTTACCTTTTTCATCATCAGTTGATGAAGCCGTGGTGATGTTGATGTCACGATTCCTTGTGGATTGTCGTAAGTGTTTAAGGAACACATGATCCAAAGATTGTATTCGGCGCTTGCTGCAACGGGATTGTGGCACGTCATTGTCTTCATATCCTGACATGGTTAGGTGAAAAACAAGAGAACAAGTACAATAATATGATCACAAATAGTATGTCCCTAATAGTTAATAGGATGTGGTTAAACAAGTCGCTCACTCTCAACCCGTTCTTTCAAGTTCTTACCAATTCTTACCAAGCTTAGCAGAAGGTGTCGGCAACCGACGAGACAACACTACTGGAGATATGGTGTATCGATGCCGTCACAAGTGTCTGGTTGGTAGTAGTATATGTGGAGTTATAGGAGGCTGAGCACAATCCAATGGAAAAGCTTAAACCACGTTAGTCCAAAATAAGTTGAATAAACGTTCAACGCGGTACTGTGCTGGTCCTAGGACAAACCGTACTAGAGACGCGAGCCGAGACACAAACGACGTCACCAACTCAACAAAACACAACACCTAGCTAGAGAGCTCCTTCTCTTTTTTTTTTCTCTTTTTTTTCCTCTTTTTTTCTTGTGCGGCTTTTTTTTTTATTGCACTTGCCTTTTTTTTTCTCAAACTTTCAAAACAGGACAGCAGGGGCAGTTATGTTATTCGGCAAATTCACTCAAGAAAAGCTCCTAATTTGAGGAAGGTCTCTATGTCAAAGTTGTAGATATTTTCGTTCTCATCAATTTTCATATATGGAACAACGAATTTGGAGTTTGGAAATAGGAGATATGGGCCCCTAAATACAAGCTGTACAGAAAAAACTGAGATGAGACAGATCCAGATCCAACGCAATTTTTGGGTGCGAAGATTGCCTTTTCTGGAATTGGTACTATGGAAAAAGTTGTAGAGGATCTTCTCAGCTTTCCAACAAGTACAAGAACACCCAAAACGGATAAGGGAATCAAGAGATATGGCTGTTTTACCGAACTGGGATCAGATTGATCCAATTCGAATTCGACTAGAACTCGAGAATTCCCAAATTTTAGGAACTTGAAGATGGACGAATTCAGAGATGACTCCAACTAACTTTTTCCTGGATATTTCGTGCTGGTTCCAGAAAGTCCAAAAACGTCAAAATACGAGTTCGGATGGAAAACTTATGATCGGAAAACCGAATTCGTAACAGATTGGATCTCTAGACAGCCCGAAGTATATTGCAAGATATCTCTGTGTTGGAGGCTGAATCAGATCTCAGCTTGAATACCAAAGTTGGAGAAGACGTTCTAAGCTTTCCAAAAAGTCTAAGAACTCCAAAATCCGAGTTCGTATGAAGGAGAAACGGCCAAAACACTGAACTGGACAGCAGCGACGGTGACGAAAAACGTGACACGAACTCGAAACTCTAGGGTAAAGACTCTAAGACCAGCAACCGACTCGACGATGCAACCGTAAACTCAACAAGTGTGGACTACGAAGCAAAAGCAAGGCTAAACTGTCTTGGACGAGGGAATTTTTTTTGGGCAATTTTCTGAACTCTAGGTAAAACAAGATACAAAGGTAGAAATCTCTCACCGATCAACCTGGTGCTTTGATACCACTTGATAACAACAGGGGTCCCGATCTTTCGATGAGAGGGATAACTATCGATTGGTGGAGGAATCGACGTTGACGGCCCGACTACAACCGTTCAGGACGTGGCGCCTTAGCGACCGATACACCAACTCCAGAGGGTTATTGATCTCGCGGGCGCGCGATCAACCTGACCACGAAGGTCTTTGTTCCTGCAAGCAATCGAAGAACGAGCAAGAACAAGATAAATGCAATCTAAAATTGCAAATATAAATTAGGCACAAACGAGTAGGTGGGGTTCCGAAGACGAGTAATACAGGCGGTCTAACCGACACGCGCGATTACAAGAAAAGTAGCAAAGGCTAACTTAATCAAACAAAACTCCAGTCTAAACGATGACGGCTATTGAATTTATAAGAGGGAGATGGCTAGGAGGGATGTGCTGGACGTCCTAGGGTTTTCCTAGGGCGTCCACCACGTGGGCTTGGGCCCGATGTGCTTACATGGCCCAGTTTGGCCCAACTGGATGACGCAGCACCTTGTTTTGATGATTGCCAACGCTCCAGAAGGAATTTTGCAATGAGACAAGATCCATTGGAAAGCTTATCTCCTAAGCTTTCCGTGAAGTGGTAGAACGTCGAAAACGGACTTCGTATGTGGCCTGGGCGCCCGTTTGAAGTTGTGCTACGCGCAGACGGCCGAACTGGACTCGTGGCCAAATTGGGCTTTCTCTTGGGCCAGCCTTGGAGCGACGTGACTTGTATGACCTGAGGGAATGGACGAGGTGGAGATACGCCTTTCTTGAATACGCCGTCAAGCTTGGGAGGCGGCCAAGGTGGTGGCCGAACTGATGAAGGTGATAGCGCCATGTCCAAAAGCCGAGGAGGGCAAGCGTGTGATCGATCGACTGGCCAAGGTGGAGGTCGATGAAGTAACATTGATGGAGCCACCATATTAGGCGTGAGCGAAGTAGAAGATGCCGTGAACTGTCGCAAACTTGTCGTAGATGTAGTGAAAGATGCCGACATAGCCGAAGTAATTGCAGCAACACTTGGTAATGACCATATGTATGTGGTGTTGGTTCTATCTATGATGAGCATGGTCTCATCAGGATAAAACACGAGTTCTCGGCTCCCTATTCGCCTCAACAAAATGGGGTAGCCGAGAGGAAAAATAGAACCCTAATCGAGATGGCAAGGACGATGCTCGACGAGTACAAGATTTCTGATAGGTTTTGGGCGGAAGCGGTAAACACCTCTTGTCACGCTACCAATCGGCTTTATCTTCATAAGTTGTTGAAGAAGACATCCTATGAACTACTCACCGGGAAGAAACCGAATGTTTCCTACTTTCGGGTATTTGGGAGTAAGTGCTACATTCTGAAAAAGAAAGCTAAGTCTTCTAAATTTGCTCGTAAAGTTGATGAAGGTTTTCTACTTGGATATGGATCAAACGCTTATGCATACCGTGTTTTCAATAATACCACGGTTATTGTTGAAATCAAGCGTGATGTAACGTTTGATGAAACTAACGGCTCCCAAGCGGAGCAAGTTGATCGTTGTGTTTTAGAAAATGAAGAACCACCTTGTGAGACGATCAAGAAGTTAGCAATTGGAGATATCAAGCCTCAAGATGCTCAAGTTCAACAAGGAGACGGACATGGACAACGGACTATCCGAACACACTCGGATACTCCGAGTGGTGTGTCGGATACTCCGAACAACCTTTCAACTGAAGGACAGCCACCCTCCTCAAGTCAAAAAATCGACGTCTCCAACAACTTTCTTGAGAAGGGTGGAGATGTTCAAGAGAAGCATCAAGAGGTTCCTCATCCTACGGTACACCAAAGTATACAAAGGGATCATCCCGTTGATAATATACTTGGTGATATCAACAAGGGAGTATCCACTCGATCTAAACTTGCTAATTTTTGTGAACATTACTCCTTTGTTTCCTCTTTTGAACCGTTGAAGGTAGAAGAAGCACTTGAAAATCCCGATTGGATCATTGCCATGCAAGATGAATTGAATAATTTTAAAAGAAACCAAGTGTGGGAGCTCGTGGAATGACCTAAACAAAATGTTATTGGAACCAAATGGGTGTTTCGCAATAAACAAGATGAAAATGGAATTGTGACGAGGAACAAAGCACGGTTGGTTGCTCAAGGCTTCACACAAATTCCAGATTTGGATGTTGGTGAGACTTATGCACCCGTAGCTAGGCTAGATTTCATTCGTATTTTAATTGCCTATGCTACTCACTACAACTTTAAGTTGTGCAAATGGATGTGAAGAGCGCATTTTTGAATGGACCACTCTCTGAGTTGGTATATGTTGAGCAACCACCTGGGTTTGAGGATCCCGAATTTTCGGATCATGTCTATGAACTTGACAAGGCACTCTATGATCTCAAACAAGTCCCACGGGCATGGTTTGAGTGTCTTCGGGATTTCCTCGTCAACCAAGGATTTGAAATTGGAAAAGCCGATCCTACTCACTTTATTAAACATGTTGATAATGATTTGTTTATTTGTCAAATATATGTTGATGATATAGTATTTGGTTCTACTAATGATCTATTGTGTAAAGAATTTAGTATGACAATGACAAATAGGTTTGAAATGTCTATGATGGGTGAGCTGAAATTCTTCCTTGGATTTCAAGTAAAGCAACTCAAAGAGGGCACATTTATTTGCCAAACCAAGTATACCAAAGACATGTTGAAGAAATTCGATATGGAGAAGGCAAAACCAATCAAGACGCCAATGCAAGCCAATGGTCATCTTGACATTGACAAAGATGGTAAGCCGATCGACCAAAAGGTATATCGATCTATTATTGGTTCACTTCTTTATCTTTGTGCATCTAGGCCGGATATTATGTTTAGGGTGTGCATGTGTGCGAGATTTCAAGCCACTCCTAAGCAGTGCCACATGGTGGCCGTGAAAAAAATTTTGAGATATTTAGTTCACACTCCTTACTTTGGTCTTTAGTATCCAAAAGGGTCATCTTTTGGATTAGTTGGATATTCTGATGCGGATTATGCAGGTTGCAATGTGGATAGGAAAAGTACCTCAGGAACTTGTCAATTTTTTGGTAGGTCCCTAGTTTCTTGGTCTTCCAAAAAGCAAAACTCTGTAGCCCTATCCACTGCCGAAGCTGAGTATGTGGCAGCCGGGAGCTGTTGTGCTCAGTTACTTTGGTTAAGGCAAGCCCTAGATGATTTTGGCCTAACCTACAACCAAGTACCACTATTGTGTGACAATGAGAGCGCTATTAAAATTGCAAATAATCCTGTCCAACACTGTCGCACTAAACACATCGATATACGCCATCATTTTCTAAGAGACCACTCCACAAAAGGCGATATCGAAATTCAACATGTAAGAACTGAACATCAATTAGCTGATATCTTTACTAAACCACTCGATGAAAGAAGATTTTGTGAACTAAGGAGTGGGCTAAATGTTCTTGATTCTCGTAACGTGGCTTGAAGTGAGCACACAATTGGATGATGTTTGGAAAACATTTTGAAAATGATTATTTTCTTTATTTCTCTTAAATTGATGTGTTCATTTGATCTTTTGATCTTGTCGATCATGTCAACCATCATGTGATCATAGTTTGAATGTTTGATTGAGATGCTGATCACAAGATGAGGAGACTCTTTAGGACATTCTAGTCCCTCTTCCAACCGGTGGCATTCTCCTATTGTGTACTCAGTGTTCCAGAGAAGGGCAGCTCGGAGTGTCCGAATAATTGTTCGGACTATCCGAATGGTTCGGAGTATCCGAACATCAGTCCGGAGTATCCGAACTGACTGTCTTGGGTATTTTACCCTGCGCATTCTCCTTCTCACTTCTCATTTCCACTCCATCGCGCATTCTCCTTCTCTCTCCTCCATTTCGGCCCGGTTCGTGGATCTTCACCTTGGACCTGAAATCTTTCAAATCAAGACCTCGGAAGAGTTCCCCGGTGCGAGGGCTCTCTTCTCCACCGCGCCATTGCCGGGATTTGACTCGGAGTCTCCGTGTTCAACTCTCAAGGTACGGTGAAGACCGCCCCTCGCAAATTTCACTCCATTTCGTTGTTTCCCTGTTAAACCAAGTGTCTAGGATTGTTCTAAGACCTTCTAGGATGATCTTCCTTGTTAGGCTCTAGTCTACTTTGATTAATCTCTAGATTGGATGAGTTAGGGCAAACTTGAACTCGCGCAACTCGGACTATCCGAGTTACACTTCGGACTATCCGAACCTGTTTGGAGTGTCCGAAGCATTCGGACTGTCCGAAATATATTTCGGACTATCCGGAGTTGACATGCCCAAATTTACCCTATTCTCATCCATTTAGTATTTAATTAGAGTCTAATCTTCATCATTCCATTGAAACTTCTTAGATGGACCCTTCTCAAGGTGGTGATCGCTTCTCTCGCGATATTTCTGTGACCATGGCCCGAAAGAAGAAAAAGCATGATCACCCTGCCGGCAGCTCCTCAACTCCTCCTCCACCTACAGCTGATCCTCCCACTCAGACCGTCAGAAAGCAACGTAGGGCAGTCAGAAAGGTCAGTCAGTCATCTCTCTCTCAGTCTTCAAGGAGAGGAGATGAAGAGAATTCTAGTGATGATCCTCATGCTGCCATGTTCAATCAAAGAGAAGCCAAGAAGGCTGAGCAGCGTCGTTCAGGGGTGCTCATTGGACCTCTGCAAGTCCATCCCTCTGTGCGGGTCATTTCAGGAAATGTGATGCCTAAGAAGAAGATTGACTACAGCTCAGGTCAAGGGAAGGGAAAGGAAGTCCGTAGACTGAGAAACAAGAACCCCCTAGAGTTCAATCAAGAAGAGCATGTGGACAGGAGGTTCTGGAACCACTTCCAACAGGATTACTATGACTCAGTGATTGCCGATAAGAAGAGTGCTGTGGTGTCCATGCAGTGGGTTGACTGGGGTTACATGGAAGAGCAAGAGGATTCTATTTTCAACCAAGTACTAGAGGCTTGTGAGCGTCATGGTGTCAAGGACATCATGGCCTTTCGGTTTGCTTGGAACAATGAGCTAGTTGCTCAGTTTTATGCAACGCTCTATGTGGATTCTGATGAGGATAGTACTATGTGGTTCATGGCAGACAGACTCTACTATTCAGTAACCAAGGAACAATTTGCTGACTGCTTGGGTTTCTCAACTGAAGGGTGGTACAATCTGAACAAGCTTCACATGTCAGAACCTATTAGTGTCAATGAGATGGAGTCTATTTATGATGACACCTAGGCCTTCAAATTGGGAACTACTAGAGGACTCAAGCCATTCTATGCCATTCTCTACAAGCTGCTGAGGAAGACAATTTGGCCAAAAGAGGGAGATGCAACTAACATCAGTTCTTTCTCTAGGAATCTCCTTCTCAGGATTGGTGAGGGAACACGTCCGTTTGACGTGTTTGATTTTATTTGGCAGGAAATTCGCTCAAACTCACTCAATCCTCGCAGCAGCTGCAGCTTTGCCCCTTATGTGATGTGTGTAATAGAAGGGGTCACTGGTCTAAGGTTTGTGAGAGATGTGGAGCACACCGCCTGATACGGGCAACGTAACACCATCACCATCCGCTTCCCCTACTGCTGTTCAAGAGACTCCAAATCATTTCCAAGGACCAATAACACGTGCCCGAGCTAAACAAATCAATCAGCAGGTGAACTTGCTCCTTAGTAAGAATCATATTACTTGTGAGAGTCAGCTGCTACCTAATTCAAGTATTTTGATTATTCTCAGGTATGAATACAATGTGAGGAGGTGTGAACACCTTAGAGAAGACCACGAGAAGCATGGACAAGTCAACATGCAAGATGTGAATGGAGAAGAGTTTAGTTCGGCCTCCAATGACCAGTCTGGAGAAAAACGGGCATAGAAGATACATCGGACTCCATTTGGGGTGTTTGACCACAGCCTAGAAAGCTCGTTTCGTAAGCTTTCCAACGGATCCAACCACACTCTCAAATTCAACCTGAGCGCGGAGATATCGACAAAACATTATGGCGACCAGATCCTGTTCAATTCCCACCTAGTCCAACTCTTTGTGTGTTGCGCCACACTTAATGGGACAGCTGGTCCATGTAGTGCACGAATTTACTAGCAAAACCTCTCAGCTTCCTCTCCTCTCCTATATATAGGAGGCAACCCCCTTGTGTAAGAGACAGATCATTTTGAAACTAAAACAAATCTGCTATATGCATGTTCTTGGTGTTTCATGCCACCAGTTGAAATCAACCTGAGATTGTGCATTCCTTCCCGTTGTTCTTGCAAACTTCATTGTGATTGCAGCGAGGATTGTAATCCGCTTGACTTGGTTGAGTGGACAACGTGAGGTTGGGCGAACTCGATGCTGCAGGTTGTTGCGCTTGCAACGGTTGGCCGCACAAGATTCATCAGGTTTCGTGAGTATCTTCGATCCTACGCCGTGAAGGTCGGGCGCCCCTCGTATCCTTCCTTTTCCTAATGCACCTTGGGAGGATATTAGCATGGATTTTGTTTAGGATTGCCTAGGACTAAGAGGGGGCGGGATTCTGTACTTGTGGTTGTGGATAGGTTCTCTAAAATGGCACGTTTCATTCCCTGCCACAAAAGCGACGATGCATCGCATGTAGCTGACTTGTTTTTCAGGGAAATTGTGAGACTGCATGGGATGCCAAGGACCATTGTTTCAGATTGTGATGCCATGTTTATAAGCTATTTTTGGAAGACATTGTGGGCCAAGCTTGGGACAAAGTTGTTATTCTCTACAACTTGTCACCCACAAACAGATGGACAAACAGAGGAGGTGAACCGCACACTCTCCATGTTGCTGCGTACGATGATCAAGAAGAACCTGAAGGAGTGGGAGGACTGCCTTCCACATGTTGAATTTGCCTACAACAGGGCAGTTCACTCAACAACACAATTTTGCCCATTTGAGGTGGTGTATGGTTTTAAACCAATCACGCCACTTGACTTGCTGCCACTTCCACTTGAAGAGAGGACTAATATGGAGGCTACAAAGCGTGCTCAGTTCGTGAAAGCTATTCATGCGAAAACCAAGGAAGAGATAGGGAAGAAGGCGCGGTACTTCGCTGAAAGGGCGGACAAAACAAGGAAGAAGATGCTGTTTGAACCGGGTGATCTGGTTTGGGTACATCTACGGAAAGAGCGCTTTCCTGATAAGCGCAAGTCTAAGTTGATGCCTCGAGCTGATGGTCCATTCAAAGTGCTTGAGAAGATCAATGACAATGCATATAAGATCGAGCTTCCCGGAGATGATTACAATGTAAGTACAACCTTCAATGTTGCTGATTTGTCGCCTTTCTTTAGACCAGACGAAACAGAGTCGAGGACGACTCCTTTTCAAGAGGGGGAGGATGATGCGAGCAACGTAACACCATCACCATCCGCTTCCCCTACTGCTGTTCAAGAGACTCCAAATCATTTCCAAGGACCAATAACACGTGCCCGAGCTAAACAAATCAATCAGCAGGTGAACTTACTCCTTAGTAAGAATCATATTACTTGTGAGAGTCAGCTGCTACCTAATTCAAGTATTTTGATTATTCTCAGGTATGAATACAATGTGAGGAGGTGTGAACACCTTAGAGAAGACCACGAGAAGCATGGACAAGTCAACATGCAAGATGTGAATGCAGAAGAGTTTAGTTCGGCCTCCAATGACCAGTCTGGAGAAAAACGGGCATAGAAGTTATATTCGGACTGCATTTGGGGTGTTTGACCACAGCCTGGAAAGCTTTTTTCGTAAGCTTTCCAACGGATCCAACCACACTCTCAAATTCAACCTGAGCGCGGAGATATCGACAAAACATTATGGCGACCAGATCCTATTCAATTCCCACCTAGTCCAACTCTTCGTGTATTGCGCCACACTTAATGGGACAGCTGGTCCATGTAGTACACGAATTTACTAGCAAAACCTCTCAGCTTCCTCTCCTCTCCTATATATAGGAGGCAACCCCCTTGTGTAAGAGACAGATCATTTCGAAACTAAAATAAATCTGCTATATGCATGTTCTTGGTGTTTCATGCCACCGGCTGAAATCAACCTGAGATTGTGCATTCCTTCCCGTTGTTCTTGCAAACTCCTTTGTGATTGCAGCGAGGATTGTAATCCGCTTGACTTGGTTGAGTGGACAACGTGAGGTTGGGCCAATTCAGTGCTGCAGGTTGTTGCGCTTGCAACGGTTGGCCGCACAAGATTCGTCAGCTTTCGCGAGTATCTTCGATCCTACGCCGTGAAGGTCGGGCGCCCCTCGTATCACCGCCTATAGGGTCCGTTCTATCAAAGCCACTTCTTTTTCAACTCCCTCTGTCAGGCGTGGTAGGACCAGATCTCCTGCCAAGTCTCCTACTCTAGGTCAATCCTCTACTTCTAGAGTCAGGCCATCCTCTCCTGGACCTTCCTCCTCCTCCAGTGGCTCAGTGAAGAAAATGCTTCGCGCTATCTTCTGTCTTGGCATGAAATGCCACAGGAAGATTCAGGAGACCAACCTCCGGCTGGCTGACACTCGTCGTCAACTTCAAGACATCAAGAGGAAGCTCAACCTGCCTTGTTCTGCTGCGGAGTCTGATTCTGAGTCCTCCGCCACGGTGGACACTCAGACTAGGCACCTCTTCGGTCTCCACTCCACTCAGGGCAGCGAGGTAGGAGATGACGCTGCGTTTGCTCCCGACGACGAGGACGACGACGAAGACAGCGATGCCTGATTCTGCTCCTAGTTTCCTCTACTCTTTTGGTGCCTTGATGACAAAGGGGGAGAGGAATCTAGTCTATTTGTCTTAGTGATCTTTTGTATGTTCTCCAGAGTTGAACTGTTGTCTTTAACTTGTGGTTGTTGTGGTTGTGGTAAGTTGAACTTTTAAATTTGTAGTAGCTGAACTTCTAATTCTGTCCCTGTAATTGATCATGGTAATTGTGGTATTTGTGGATGTTTGTTGTAGATAATTGTTGTCTTTGTAGAAATTGTCTACTATCTTGTTAAGTATTTCATTGTGTGCCCCATGCCATGTCATATTGCTATAATAAATTTTACTCTTGTTGAATTGCAAAGATATAGGGGGAGACTCTGTCAAAATTTCTTGAAAAATATGTGCATTCAAGCTTCCATTCAAAATCTTTGATGCACACATATAGGGGGAGCTCCACTATATGTTTGGAATTCAAAAGAAAGTCTATTTCATTACGTATGTAAAGTTTTAATCGTGTTGTCATCAACTCACCAAAAAGGGGGAGATTGAAAGTGCATCTAGGCCCCCTATATGTTTTGGGGGTTAATGACAAAACGATTAAAGGACTAATGAGATTTCTAAGTGTTATCTTCAGATCTTAGTCCTCCACAGTGAAGTTATGGGCTTTGACGAACCCTAAATTCGAATGAAGCAAAAGACGGTACCTAGACTTGTGATTTGTAATTTATTTAAATTTTGAGTCTAAGGATAGCCGTACTATTAAGAGGGATTTGATGGGAAATAGTGTTTGGATATTATAGGTGATCATGATGGAAATTAGTTAGCAATTTGCAAGTTTATGACCTCTTGTTACCAAAACCAAAATCCAGACAAAACACCTTTTGTCACTCGGAGTATCCGAGTAATTATTCGGACTGTCCGAGCTGACCCCCTCTGTCTTCCTTGAAAGAAATTGGTCTTTAAGGCTAAGTCCTATTCGGAGTATCCGAGTTTTTCACTCGGAATGTCCGAAGTCACTCGGAGTATCCGAAGTAATTATTCGGACTATCCGAGGTGACCCTCTCTGTCTGCTGGGTAGTAATTATTCGGACTATCCGAGATTTCACTCGGAGTATCCGAACCGCTCGGAGTATCCAAAGGTTCGGACTATCCGAAGAATCAACTCGGAGTATCCGAGCTGGGTCTCTCTGTCTCTGTGGTTTTACACTATTCGGAGTATCCGAGTATTTACTCGGACTATCCGAACTTATTCGGACCTGAGTCAAAACGGCTAGTTTCAAGGGCTCATTTATATACCTCACTTCACTCACACCTAACACAACTATTCACTCAGAGCATTTACTCCTCCTCAATTACTCCTTGAGCCCTAGCTTTTCTCCCTCCTCTTGAGCTTGTTGATTGGATTTTCTAGAGGGAGAAAAGAAGTGAGATTTGGAGAGCTTGAGCTTACTTAGATCCATCTTGAGCACCGGGTTTCATCCTCTCGCGGATTTCTCGCCGATCTATCACTCTTGGAGGTTGAGGACTCCTAGACGGCTAGGAGTCGACGGTGAGCTCCCAAGCCTCGTGTGGTTAGCCTCCGGAAGTTTGTGAAGGTCGAATCCACCTCCGCAAGGAAAGGATTCAAAATAGTGAAGTCGGTGAGTGCTTGGTGCAACACCGAAAGGATTAGGGTTGAAAGAGACCCGGGCCGTGCCTCCTCAGCGGAGGCGACGAGGATCCTCAAGGATCCGAACTTCGGGATAAAATCTTTGGGTCTTCGTCTTCATCTCTTGGATTTCATCTTCACACTTGTGTTCGAAGTCAAATCTTGGTATTTGAAGTGGTGATCTTGTTTGTAAAGAAGATATTGTTGACCATACTTCATTCACAGGTACTCAGGGCTCACTAACACTCTTTGGTATAGGAAACATCTCTCAAAGAGCCCAGATTTACTTTTGCTCGTTTCCTTACTCTGCTATCTTCGGACTATCCGAATATACTTCGGACTATCCGAAGTACTCGGACAGTCCGAACCTTTTATTTCCGCTGCAATCAATTTAGTGATAAATTTAATTACGCCTATTCACCCCTCCCCCCTCTAGGCGACATCCCGATCCTTCAATAAGTTTTCAGATTAGGTAGAAAAACACAAATCCAAACTAGGTAAATATTTTTATATGGCTTTTTTTCGGATATGGCTGAAAAGTAAATCTAGAACAAGGGGATAAAGATCCTACCGTGACAACCGGAGCTCTGATACCAAATGATACGAGGGGTGCCCGACCTTCACGGCGTAGGATCGAAGATACTCGCGAAACCTAACGAATCTTGTGCGGCCAACCGTTACAAGCGCAACAACCTACAACACCGAGTTCGCCCAACCTCACGTTGTCCACACTACCAAGTGAAGCGGATTACAATCCTCGCTGCAATCACAAAGATTTTGCAAGAACAGTCGGTGGCTTGAAATCTTAAGAACATGCATATAGCATATCTGTTTTTAGTTTCAAATGGTCTAAGTCTCACAAGGAGGGGATTGCCTCCTATATATAGGAGAGAAGAGGAAGCTAGAGAGATTTTGCTGGTAAATTCGTGCACAACATGGACCACTGTCCCATTAAGTGTGGCGCAACACACGAAGAGCTAGGCTAGGTGGAAATTGGACAGGATCTGGTCGCCATAATATTTTGACGATATCTCTGTGCTCTGATTGAATTTGAGGGTATGGTTGGATCCATTGGAAAGCTTACAAAACAAGCTTTCCAAGCTATGGTCAAACATCCTAAACGGAGTCCGAATGTATCTTCTATGCGCGTTTGATTTCAGGTAGGTCATTAAAGACCGAGTTGAGTCCATTTGATTTCACACCTTGCTTGTTGACTTGCTTTCCCTTCTCTTCATCTTCTCGCAGGTGTTCACACCTCCTTGCATTGTTTTCATACCTGAGAATAGTTAAAGTATTTGTATTAGGTAGCAGCAGACTCTCATAAGAAAAATAGTTCTTAATAATGAGCGAATTCACTTGTTGATTAATTTGGTTCATGAATTGATTTGGAGTCTTGAGCTGCAACACGTGATGAAAACAATGATCTTGCTATCATGCCCGTATCACTCCGACTAGTGCAAGTGATAGAGACAGAGAGACCCATCTCGGATACTCTGAATAGGATCTTTGGATAACCCAAACCTTCGGATACTCCGAGTGATTCGGATACTCTGAGTGAAATCTTGGATAGTCCGAGTAATTTCTGCCCGGTGAAACAGAGAGGACCAGCTCGGAAAGTCCGAAAGATGACTTCGGATACTCCGAGTCATTCGGATATTCCGAATGAAACTTCGGATAGTCCGAATAGTACTTAGCAGCAAAGACAATTTTCTTCCTGGGAAGATAGAGGGGGCTAGCTCGGATAGTCCGAATAAATGTTTGGATAGTCCGAATAGAATGTAGCATTTTGAACCTGGATTTTGAAATGGGTGACAAGGGTTCAAAAATTTGTATTTTTGCTAACTAATTTCCATCATGAGCACCTAGAATATCCAAACACTATTTCCCGTTAAATCCCTCTTTATAGTACGGCTATCCTTAGACTCAAATTTGAAATAAATTACATGTTACAAGTCTAGATACCGTCTTTTGCTTCATTTGATTTGAGGGTCCGTCTTTGCTCCTTAATTCACAGCTGAGGATTACAATATCAAGATAACACTTAGAATTCTCATTAGTCCCTTAATCGTTTTATCATTAATCCCCAAAACCCATAAGGGGCCTAGATGCACTTTCAGTCCGGCGTTGCTTCAACCAACTGGTCTATGCGCGGCAGGAAAAATTATCTTTGGGGCAGGCGGCGCTAAAGTCGCGATGGTCGACGCACATTTGCTATTTTCCGCCCTTTTTCTTGATGACGACTGGGTTAGTGAGTCAGTCAGAGTGCTTGACTTCTCAGATGAAGCCGGCCTGAAGGAGCTTGCCGAGCTGCTTCTGTATGATGTCGGCTTTCCACTTGGGAAAGCGTCGTAGGGCCTGTCTAACAGGCTTTTTGTCAGGCTGAACGGCTAGCCTGTGCTCGATTATCTCCCTTGGGAGTCCGGACATGTCGAACGGTTCCAACGCGAACACGTCTACGTTAGCCCAGAGGAAGGTAGTGACCTCGAGTTCCTATTTGGACTCGAGGTTGGGCCCTACGTGAACAACCTTATCAGGTTTGTCCTCGGAGAGAGGGACCGCTTTGGTGGGCTCTTGCGGCTGCAGGGCCACCTTAGGGCGGGTCGGTGGCCGCTCACCCTTGCCCGGGCCACGCTCTAGGAGCTGTCCAACCATTGCTAGAGCGCTTTCATCACAAGTCATTACGGCCTTGTGACTGCCCTTGACCGTGATGACCCCATGAGGGGCCGGCATCTTAAGGCAATAGTATCCATGATGGGCGGCCGCCATGAACTTTGATAAGGCAAGACGACCCAAGATGGTGTTGCATGACAGTCTGGAGTCTACCACCTCGAAGGTGACGTACTCTGTCCGAAAATTCTGGGGGACCCCGAACATTACAGGCAGAACGATCTGCCCGATCGGTTGCAGGGATGACCCCGAGACAATGCCATGAAAGGGAATGACTATGTCCTTAATCTTGGACCGCAGGACTTGCATCTGCTTCAAGACCTGGGTCGTGATGATGTCTAGGGAGCGCCGTCCACCAGCACACGATCAACTCGCGTGTTGTTGATGGTAGGGCAGACCACCAGCGGTAGACGCTGGGGTCTTGTCATTCTGGGGAGACAGTCATCCCCGGAGAAAGTAATTGGCTAGCTAGACCACCGCATGGGTGTGTCCCCTGGTGGTAAACCTCTCGGGCGGCAGCCTTAATCTCGTGGCGCCAGCCGTAGGCGGAAGCGCCACTGAAGATCACGACAACATGTCCGCGAGCCACCTGGAAGGCATCGCCGTTGCCGTCTGTGGGCGCCTGGTCACGTAGCACCCTGTTGTCCGGGAGCTCGGGCATGGGGCCACGTCCGGCGTAGAAAACCTCCAGTCGCGCTGCCCACGTCCTACAATTACGTAGGTTGTGGCTGTAGTGGCGATGGAGAAGGAAGTAGCGGTTGTTCGGAGGGTTCGCCCCCTGGGCTGGTCGGGGCCGGGGCTGGGGAGCTTGTCCTTGCCCTTGGCCTGCGCCACGACCATTTGCGCCACCCGCCGGACGAGCTGGCCGGGGAGGTGGTCGCTCGGGAGGAGCAGGCCTCTCGGGCTCCACTGTCGCGACGTAGTTCGGGACAGCGGGCTCCTTCTTCTTTCTTCTTCTTCTTCTTCTTCTTCTTCTTCTTCTTCTTCTCAGCGTCGCCCTCGTTGGAGTTTGCTCCAGTTCGGGCCGCCACCTTCTCCGCTCTGCCACACCGTCTTGAGGTGTCACTAGCCCGCAAATGGGCTTGGAGGTGCTCGCCGAGATCTCCGGCGAGCTTCTCTAGGCCATGCGTGATCGCGGCGCCTAGATCGACCATCGTAAATCCACGTGGATCTTTCTCCAAGTCAAGCATGACCTGGGCAATCGGCTGAACCCGTTGCTGATTAAACAGAACAGAGTTGGTGACGGTAGTGGTAGGCGAGGACGCGTGTGCGACGCGAGTGGCAGCCGTCGGGCCGATGGGCCTACGGTAGATATCCGCCAAGGTCAGTTCAACTGACCCAACGAAGAGACCCTGCACTGTCTCACGCCTGCGGTGCTCCTCGCCTAGGTCAGCGCACGTCTAGTGTGGAGAGTCCTGTCTCCCGACGCCGTGAAGACGTGGCGTGAGGTAGGCTCCCACGAAGGGGACATGCCAGTGTCACCCATGGAGGCGGTGCCGTCTGCACCCTCGACTACCATGGGTGCACTTTGGTCTGCGACCAGCCCTACGGGCCGGGGCGCCCGATTACGCTGTGCAGACCGGTCCTCTCTTTGGGCAGACCACAAATGCGGGTGGGCCGTCCGGGCAGTGCACCGTGGAGGCGCTCAGCCCCTCCATGAGGTCTCGGCGACGTGAGTCGATGGCGCCGCCTGGTTGGGCAATCTTTGAGGCAGCAGGTGGTCGAGATGGGCGATGCCTCTACATCTCATCGGCCTGAGCCTCAGCGAGGAAACTAGCTTGCCATTTTTCGTATGACTCGTCGACGTCGTCGAGATCGTCGCAGTTGTCGAAGTTGAGGTCTAAGACCTCGTCGTCATCGTATGACAACAAGGCCATCCTCGACTCGCTTAGAGAGAAGACTACTCACGGTGGCGCCCATTGTCGGTGTTTGGGAGGCGAACCTCCATGACAATATGCAAGGGAGGGTGTGCGAAGGAATGATGTGGTTGGTGTGGATGCTCACACGGGTATTTTTATCCTGCTTCGAGCCTCCACTGCCGGATAACAACCCTACTTCCAGTCTTCGTTTAGTACCGAGCTTAAACGAGTACTCAAGACACTATGATGCGCACTTAGGTTGGCCCGGTCTTCTGAAGAGAACGATACATCGGTTTTCAACCTGAAGAGACTCGCACAAATTCAGCTACCAACCAAAAGGGCAGCAACCAAACAATCGCCAAGTCACCTCGTTGAAGCGATCAACCAAGTCGAAACCCGATCGATCCTTGAACCTGCTACAACCGAGAACATGCAAGAACAAAGTGATAGCAATTTCAATCCAATAAACTCGAGGAACAAGGGTGAGGTTCTATCTCTCGTCATGGGTGGTCTAGTCGACACACGCGAACACGAGGAGGGAGACACAAAGGGGTCAACCACACGCAACAAAACCGAAAGAACAACGTAAGGGGGTGGTGTCGACGAATTATGTCGGCAATATACTTTATGGGGCTATGCGTAAGACCGAAACCCAATGGTAACACAGGAGACAGATTTATACAGGTTCGGGCCCTCTGCGGTGGAGGTAATACCCTACTCCTGTGCTCGTGGATTGTATTGGGGTTGATCTCGATGGATCAATGTTGAGGATGGCTATGGATCGATATGATCTCTCCTCTCCTCTCGAACTAGGGGCCCCTGCCTTCCTTTATATAGTGGAGGAAGGTAGGGTTATAGATAAGTATCCTAGTTGGTTATGGAAACTAGGGATAGAGATAGGAAGTCTATCTCTATCCTTTCTTTCCGAGTACGTAAGTACCGGATTACAACTGTGCCTTTCTTGTGATACAAGTCGGGTCTTCATGCGGGGCAGGCCCATCTTCTAGATGATAGGCGTGACCCTGCTCCGTGAGGTGGTCCGTCTAATTTGTCTCCGTGAGGATACCGGAGGACCATGTTATCCACAGGTGACGGCCATAAGTAGAGGGGCGCCAGCAGCCAGAAGGGCGTCCAAAACAGTGGTGGAGGCTAGCACCACCAAACCCTAGCGGTACATGGGCCGTAGGCCCAAAAATACGGTGACACAGCACCCTGAGTTCCTGGCCCGTGATGGTTTTCTGCATTTTTCTGTTGCTCCTGAGTGAATCTGGCTATGGTACTAGATTCATTGGAAAGCTTATCTCCCAAGCTTTCCAACGAGTGGTTGCACGTCAAAAATGGAGCTCGAGAGCCCGAGATACGCCCGTTTGAATTTGGACTGCTCCTAGATGGCCGAGCTAGACGTGGAGTCGACTTGGGCTTGAAGTTGGGCCTTTCTTAAGGTGTGGGCCGTCCTTGGTGCATGGGCTTGGTACGCTAGTGTAACATCCCATTTTTGCTTTTGATTAAAATATTAATAAATTACCAGTTAATACATTACTGGAAATAAAATTCGAATAATTCAAAGAAATTCTATATAAACAACCTCGTATAAATAATATACTCTTATAACTATTTCTAAAAGTTCGGCTTTAACTTTAATATACAAGTATGAATTACATGTGAAAAATATATATATACATATAGATAAATAAGTCTATGATTAAAATTATAAATTTCTCATAAAATAAACTATACACAATTAAGAGCATAGTTATTTCTTAGCTCAACTTAAACAAAAAGAAATTTATAGGTGCATGAGCACATGTATGTGTACATATACAAGTATTTTCTTTGCCAAAATACAAATAGTAATTATGAACATATGCACATAAATATATGTATATATATTATAATTTCCTATTGCCCTAAATCCTAAAACATCCTAAAACATAAATTCTTCCTCTCTTGGCTGGATCGGCTAGCCCTTGACCACCTCATCTGCTTTTGGCCCACCTCACCAAGCGACTCCTTCCTCCTTCCCGCTTGTTTCGCTTCATCGGCCGAACAGAGTTCGGTCTCGCCACACTCGGCTCAACGCGCCTTGCCCGAGCCCGGCTGGCATGCCTCGCCCGGCTCCACGCTCGCCGCCTGCATGCCTCGCCGCTCAGACGCTACCACCGAGCCTGTTCGCCCTAGCCCGACAAGGCCCGGCCAGGCTGCCAGACCCGCCTGGCCAAGCCCGAAGTCACTACTGTGAGGTGTCCCCAAGGACACTTGTAATACATGCACGTGCCACGCACACGACGCGCCGCCACACCCTTATCCTCCCTCCATTGCGCCTGTGCCTATAAAAGGCTAGCCGAGCTCAATTTCTACATTTTCCCTCGGCTCGGTTTCCGCTGCCTTGCTTCGGCGGTGCAATTCGCCATCACCGCTATGCTTTGTGGCATGAAATTGCAACCACGGCTTCCCCATCCCATTCTCCCCAACGTCCTCAAAGGAATTGGCCTGAGATGCTATGGAGGCCGAGAACGATGAGATCTCCTCCCCGCCGGCCATTCCACCCCCTTTTCTTCTGCGGCCGCCATGGACAACCAAGTTCCAATTCCTCTCGGCCAGAGCATCTTCGGGTCATCGCCAATCTTCACCAAGGACTGCCCGTGTGAGCCGATCACCGGAGAAAGCCCGCGACGTGAAGCCGCCGCCCTCCCCTGCTCTGCTCACACGCCGCCGGACCAAATCGAGGCACCTCTACCCACAACAACCGCACGGTAAGCTCCCACTCCCCCTCCCGATGCTCACACACCATAAATTCCCCCTCAAAGCCTTTTATCGCCGCCGCCATGCTCTCTCCGAACCCCCGCCGCTTTTGCACATGGAGCGCCAACTCCGCCACCTCCGACCATGCCGATGACACCAATAGGTGCGCGGTATCATGACGATTCCATCGAGCCCAAGAACGCACGAAACCGTGGACCGAAGCGCCGATAATCGCCGCAGCAAGCCCCACGCCACGTTCGCTCCGGAGGATGAAGAAGGCCAACGCCGCGGACGCCATCTAACACATTATCAGGCGCCGAGAGATCGACCGGTGGGCCCGACCAATAGAAACCGTTAATCCTCGGGATTTCTTCGCCATCGACGCGTGGGTCCTTGGCCCCACCAGAAGATTTAGTGGAAGCGACTTCGCCGTTACGCCTTTCTAAGATTGAGAAAGCGCCCAGCAGTGTGCTCTCGCGGGCCTCGTGGGCGCCACAGCGCCCATATGCGAATCAGGCCATGACAGCCCAAATTTATTATCAGACACCATAGATTCTCTAGTGTTTCCTATTTTAGATAATCCCTAAAATAAAATGAATTCCTATAAATACTTAGAGATCTTCTAAAACCATGGGAAAATTTCAGAAAATACTAAATGACCCACTAGACCTAGGAAAAATATAATATTGCACATTTCACTATTTTATGTCTCTGTAATATTATGATTACCCTTTCCTAACTTTTATTTGGAAATAAAATAACCCAATTAAGCCTTATGGTTTATTTAAAATAGTAAATGACTTCAAATAATCCTATAAATATTCACGTAAATATTACAGACATTTGAAGTCTAGGAAAAATATTAGTTTATATTTTATATTATTTCTACCCTTTACAATATTACTAATAGCCCTTTTCTAGTTACTTCTTTTATAAAGAAATTCTAGGATAAGGTTTTCTATTTGTTAATACTAGTAGACCTCCAATAAACATGAAGATAGAAATATGATTTCCTTTACATAAGTAATACACGTATTTTCCTAAATATAATAAACTATAAATTGGGTTACAATATATGGGTAGAATCCATATGCATACATTCGTATATAACCCATACACGCGATCTTTATGAGTAAGATTTCTTATCGATAACTCATGGAACTTTCTCGATAAGAAACTTACTTAAATTAAGATCATACCGTAGCCTCGGTGAATAGTATCACCCTTGACCTCGTGCATATCATACATCATGCACTATGCATATTTTATCATCCGTGTCTTTATCATTTGTTTTATGGTCTTATGCGATAGATTCGAAGACACGTAAGAACGACCGAGGATCGACGACAAGACAATCAACACGCCGGTCAAGCGAGCCAAAATCTCTTGATCATTCTCCTTTACCTAGTTTTGTCTAAATTATGTTGATTTTGATTTCAAATGATAGATTGCATGCAAAATATGAATTTCTCAAATATTATATTTTGGTATTAAAAGCTAATAGAGCAAGTCTAGTTATTCCTATTTATATATGCAGTGTTAATAAACACAAACCTCTCCTTAACATTTTCCTATCCTGTCCATTGATAACCTAAGGTTTAGAAATTAAATTCCTTGACTAGTAAGTCATTGATATGGCTTAGACCTGCTTAAGTCTAGAGTCCGTGGGTTAATTCTTAGCTGTCAACGATACGGTTCTAGGATGACGGGTCAGTTTATGTAACGGCATAGCCCGCTATCAACGGTCAAGAAAAGCAACCAGATAGCTCGCTATCAATCGGTGCAAGTGCAGCGGTATAGCCCGCTATCAACGGTGCAAGTGCAACGGCATAGCACGCTATCAACGGTACTACTTGACCCCGACAAACACCGTGATGAGCAGTACCTTATGGTACGGTCCCATCATCTCCATGATGTGTGTCACGACGAATCATTATTCCTTTGAACAAGACTACAACATTGTAGCATCTGAATGGCTTATTTGTTGGACAGTCTAATCATTGAGAGTATCCCGAGTACATAATTATGGGAATGTGTTGTGCCCCGTTCCCGAGTATTCCTACACTCGACAGACTAAAGAAATAGTCCATACACTCGGATACCTGCAAAACCTGAGTGTGAATAAAGTCAGTACATCTATGATTCTGTTGATTAGGATCTGCGGATCCTGGCCTTTGTTGAGCTCAAGGGGATCACGCCTCTTGGCTAAGAGGGTGAGTCTACCGCCATTTACCTGGGAAACGTGCTCTTGTGTAATATGGACACGGATTCGCCAGAAGATGGGAATCGTGCTCCTGTGTAATATGGACACGGATTTGCCATAACATCGGAGATAGCTCACCATGGCGATGGGAGCTAGACTGCCGATTGTGGAGACCATAACCATGGCTATGGTATGGATCTGCCACGTGGGACACGTAATCCTTGGCTAAGGTTACGGTGTCACCACTGAGATAATCCCCTGTGTTACTAAGAATTGGCATATGTTTAGCCCAGTACGTCTTTGCTTTGTGAAAAGCATAAGTCTTGAGTTATTTTAACCTAAAAATATGGCATCTTTGATTTTAAGGTAATAAAAGGAAAACCCAGCTTCCACCAAAAAGCCCTGCATATCTGATTTGCATTCCGCAAGGTCTTGGTTCGCGAGCGCGGTTGAATGAGCGCTCACACTCGCACCCACTCACCTTTTTAGGTGGCGTTGAGGTGGAGCCTAGCCTGGACGACATCAACAAGGAGAAGAAGAGCCCGAAGAATGACATATAGGCCGAGGGTTAGGTGGGACTCCAGTCACTTGCCTGTTTGGGTTGGGCACAGCCTTGAGACCCTACTCTTCCTACTGTTTCCGCTTATGCTGAACTCGTAAGAGTTCATTTTTGTTTGATATATTTGGCCTTTTCGGCCTGCAAAAACGTGCCGTACTTTAATTGAACTCTTTGGTATTAATAATTTTTATCGCAGGTATGTGATGATTCCAGCATTTTGTAAAGGTGCCTTGCTAGCAAGACAAGATCCTGGGCTAGCACAGGTGCACCGAGGTTCCCGATAACGGGGGCTCACAGAGCTGGTATCAGAGCATGCGACTGTAGAAACCCTACCTTTGGTCGTTAGCTAAGGACTTACGTATTTGACATAAATACAACTTTTAGAAAATTTTCATTATTTTTACTGTTGGCTCACCTTCATTACCTTTTCTTATCTCTTTAAAGGACTATCTGTTCTTTCTCTTACCTAAACTATTTCCCCTTACCTTATTCTTTATTAATTTTGAGTTTGATTTTTGCAAAACCCATCGATTGACGATCTCCATATCCGAAGAGTCAACCAAATTCTATCATGTCGAGGACAACAATAGAGTACTCGACACAAATATCTAAATCCCAAAATGATTCCTATAGTTCTTTCAGTAGCATTAGAAACCGAAAGTTCATAAAACCATGCCAGATCTTATTCTTCCCTGGCTGGTAATAACCTTAATTTCCTAATACTGAGGATTTCCCCATTACTTTATTTCTAGGATATCCCATCTTTCACCAATTTCTGTTGTACGGGAGACTATTCTCCATGTAATCACCCACCTATGCTCTATCATAGATTTCACATCTACTCTTCCTAAAGACCAGAAGACCAGTACTGTTCTACGTACCAAGCAGACTAACAGGATAAATTTGCCTGGTAGAAGTGCTGGTGTACATCCACATTGCAGAAACTAACTCGAATGACATCCCTAAAGTACCTAGAAGTTTCAAGGACAAAGAACCAAGAGGTAAAAGATCTGCACCTGGAAGTGCATCTTACAGAAGGATGTGTTCGCCACAAGCATACTGAGAAGGAACCTTTTTGCAAAAGCAGCTTCAACCACATCAAGGTCCCAGGATCGATGGATAGCTATCCTAGATAACAAAGCTCTGACAATGACAATAGCTAAGCCATAACAGCTTAAGCACCTTTGTCCAACTTCAAAGACCACTACTCCTATGTGCTGTCACCAGGAGTTGTGCTGCCAACTATACTACCACCTAATCATTAGAAGGTAGCATCCCAAGTGCTTTTGAGGCCGCAGATTTTGTAGTCCCTGCGACCAATATCCCTATTATTACATTTTGAAACCAGGTATCCTAGTTTAACCCTAGTATCTTTGTGCTGTACAAGTCTACAAGCAATTTCTCCAGTACTCGTATGAACCATCTACGGGTACGTGAGTTACTTGCAGCTTGGTCAGCCTAGTCGTAGCCATGTAGACGATGGGACAAGGAATTGCCCCTACCCCTTACAAGACAGACTTGTTTGTATTAATTTGGAACACCTGATTTCCTCTTGAGTACTTTGGATTATCTATCCATAATGGATGAGCTAATCCCAATAAGACTTTAGCAAAAAACACTAACCTATTTTATAAATATTGAATTTATTTGAAAAATTTAACAATTTCCACTACTGATTCATTCGTCTTACCCAGAAATCTTTTCCTCACCTTTATTTTTGTACAACTTAAAAATGTTTTGCAAAAAAAAAAAAAAAAAAAGGAAACCTAAACCAAATAAGCTATGAGCTTAGGTCACCCCATTACCTCGACATCAGAGAGGGCAGCACAGGATCATCACGGCAACAAGAATACAGTATGCCCAGGTGAAGCTACTACTAGCTGCAAACTACCAAGATGACCTGCTAAAAAGGAAGTTATCTTCAACACTGTAACTGCTTAAGGATCCATCAAACCCTACAACCAGTATCCCTGCGACATTTACAAACACAAGCAAAGAAGCAATGCCTAGAAGAGACTACAATGTTCTCATTGTGGTATGAAGAATTACCTTGTCAATGGATGCCCATTACTCGTTGAAGATTAGGAATACAAGGAAGAGGACAAATCTTCTTTCCGAGAAGACAAAAAGGAAATTATCCCTGAACAAGATTCAACAACCAACATTTCAAAGAAAGACTAGGACTATCGTAGGAAACCCTAAGCCCAAGATTTATGTTATGATTAATCAAGCCCCTAAGTAACATACTTTTAGTAACCAATAACCCTTACTAGAGAGACAAGGCTAGCACCCTCCTATAATGAAGAAGGTGTGCAAGTCTAGATCTCATATCTAATTATTTATAATCCAACCAATATTTTACAAACTTTAGAAAGGATGATAACAACTTCTCTCCCTCAAGACGGTGAAGAATGATGTCCATTTTCAACTCAGATTCAACGCGGAATACTAAGGTAGAATAGAATTATTATTGGATCACCCTAAACTTTAAGTTTACAGACTGTACCACTCCTCAACTAGCATACCTTTACTAGTCGACTGATGGATTAGTGAAGCTAGTCTTGCATGATCCATGTTAAAATTAATGGAATAAGTAAGACCAGACTTCATAACCCTATCATACCAACCTAGACGTTGTATTGTAAAGTACTGGGAACGCCATATTAGATAAATAGCGTGTAATCCCTTAAGTTTATATGTGTGCAGTAAATATGCACTTGGATTTTAATGATATCTTATGATTTGGTTCTTATGCATTTGCAAATCATGCATATAGGCATAAACACTAAACCCCTTTTTAAAATATTTTCCCTAGATGCCTAGAAGAGTCATTCCAAGGATCGGTTCCGATACTCGTCGCCACATTGATACAAAAGCAAGTGGTAGACAAGACCGTGACTGAAGCCAAATGTCTCTTTCTCCACTATTAGACCTTGACCAAGCTTTGCACAAATCTCGACTTACCCATCTATTTCAAGCTTCTAACACTAAACAACCAGAATTTCCCAAGCAAGTAGGATTTTGAACCTGAAGATTTCTTCGGTGCCAACTCCCTACTTTTCTTGGGAACTGAAGAACCACTTGACGCAATCGCATGGAAAGAGACCATTGAAAGAAAACTCTCTACCATCAAGAGTTAACAGGAGAATATGTTCTCTTTCGCCATCCAACAACTCCACGGAGAAGCCCTACAATGGTGGAACAATTATGTCACTACCAAGAGTAGATTCTTAGCCGGAACTACGAAAGACCCATCCTCCAATGGGAACTAACTCAACGAAGATGATGTTATTCAACTCCCAATGATCACATGGGAAGAGTTCAAAAGTCGGAAACAAAGAGACGTCTCAAGATACAAGAATGAAGCTGCAGTCCCAAAGATCACATTTCAGGGAACTACTACACCAACAAAAAAGCATCCTCAACGCTTGGACTACTGAAGAGTATAAACCCAACCCCAGCACTATTTACTCAAGTCCTTGAAGAAGTGCTGCCCCGCAAAAAAAAAAAAAAATAAATAAAATCTTTTGCACACACAACCCTAGTATAACCCATAGAACGATCACATAAATTTAGTTACCCTTTTGCACCCCTAGATCCGAGCAATCTCGAGGACGAGATTATTTTTAAGGGGGGTAGGTTCTGTAACACCCCATTTTTGCTTTTGATTAAAATATTAATAAATTACCAGTTAATATATTACTGGAAATAAAATTCGAATAATTCAAAGAAATTCTATATAAACAACCTCGTATAAATAATATACTCTTATAACTATTTCTAAAAGTTCGGCTTTAACTTTAATATACAAGTATGAATTACATGTGAAAAATATATATATACATATAGATAAATAAGTCTATGATTAAAATTATAAATTTCTCATAAAATAAACTATACACAATTAAGAGCATAGTTATTTCTTAGCTCAACTTAAACAAAAAGAAATTTATAGGTGCATGAGCACATGTATGTGTACATATACAAGTATTTTCTTTGCCAAAATATGAATAGTAATTATGAACATATGCACATAAATATATGTATATATATTATAATTTCCCTATTGCCCCTAAATCCTAAAACATCCTAAAACATAAATTCTTCCTCTCTTGGGCTGGATCGGCTAGCCCTTGGACCAGCCTCATCTGGCTTTGGCCCAGCCCAGCCGAAGCAGCTCCTTCCTCCTTCCCCTGCTTGCTCTGCTTCACTGGCCGAACCAGAGTTCGGTCTCGCCACACTTCGGCTCAACGCGCCTTGCCCGAGTCCCGGCCGGCATGCCCCGCCCGGCTCCACGCTCGCCGCCCATGCATGCCTCGCTCGCGCAGACGCTACCACCGAGCCTGCTCGCCTCTAGCCCGACGCAGGGCCCGGCCAAGATGCTAGATCCGCCGGCTAAGCCCGAAGTCACTACTGTGAGGTGTCCCCAAGGACACTTGCAATACATGCACTGTGCCACGCACACGATGCGCCGCCACACCCTTATCCTCCCTCCATTGCAGCCTGCGTTTATAAAAGGCTAGCCGAGCTCAATTTCTACATTTTCCCTCGGCTCGGTTTCCGCCGCCTTGCTTCGGCGGTGCAATTCGCCATCACCGCTATGCTTCGTGGCATGAAATTGCAACCACGGCTTCCCCATCCCATTCTCCCCAACGTCCTCAAAGGAATTGGCCTGAGATGCTATGGAGGCCGAGAACGATGAGATCTCCTCCCCGCCGGCCATTCCACCCCCTTTTCTTCTGCGGCCGCCATGGACAGCCAAGTTCCAATTTCTCCCGGCCAGAGCATCTTCGGGTCATCGCCAATCTTCACCAAGGACTGCCCGTGTGAGCCGATCACCGAAGAAAGCCCGCGACGTGAAGCCGCCGCCCTCCCCTGCTCTGCTCACACGCCGCCGGACCAAATCGAGGCACCTCTACCCACAACAACCGCACGGTAAGCTCCCACTCCCCTTCCCGATGCTCACACACCATAAATTCCCCCTCAAAGCCCTTTCTATCGCCGCCGCCATGCTCTCCCGAACCCGCCGCCGCCTTTGCACATGGAGCAGCCAACTCCGGCCACCTCCGACCATGCCGATGACACCAATAGGTGCGCGGTATCATGACGATTCCATCGAGCCCAAGAACGCACGAAACCGTGGACCGTAGCGCCGACAATCGCCGTTGCAAGCCCACGGCCACGTTCGTTCCGGAGGATGAAGAAGGCCAACGTCAGCGTGACGTCATCTAACACATTACTGTGCGCCCGAGAGACTGACCAGTGGGCCCGGACCAATTAGAAACCGTTAATCCCCGCGGGATTTCCTTCTGCCACTGACGCGTGGGTCCCTTGGCCCCACCTGTAAGATTTAGTGGAAGCGCACTTCGTCGTTACGCCTTCGCAGATTGAGAAAGCGCCACAGCAGAGCAGGTTCTCGCGGGCCTCGTGGGCCGACAACGCCTATGCGAATCAGGCCATGACGGGCCCAAATTTATTATCAGACACCATAGATTCTCTAGTGTTTCCTATTTTAGATAATCCCAGAAAATAAAATGAATTCCTATAAATACTTAGAGATCTTCTAAAACCATGGGAAAATTCTGTAAAATACTAAATGACCCACTAGACCTAGGAAAAATATAATATTGCACATTTCACTATTTTATGTCTCTGTAATATTATGATTACCCTTTCCTAACTTTTATTTGGAAATAAAATAACCCAATTAAGCCTTATGGTTTATTTAAAATAGTAAATGACTTCAAATAATCCTATAAATATTCACAGAAATATTACAGGACATTTGAAGTCTAGGAAAAATATTAGTTTATATTTTATATTATTTCTACCCTTTACAATATTACTAATAGCCCTTTTCTAGTTACTTCTTTTATAAAGAAATTCTAGGATAAGGTTTTCTATTTGTTAATACTAGTAGACCTCCAATAAACATGAAGATAGAAATATGATTTCCTTTACATAAGTAATACACGTATTTTCCTAAATATAATAAACTATAAATTGGGTTACAATATATGGGTAGAATCCATATGCATACATTCGTATATAACCCATACACGCGATCTTTATGAGTAAGATTTCTTATCGATAACTCATGGAACTTTCTCGATAAGAAACTTACTTAAATTAAGATCATACCGTAGCCTCGGTGAATAGTATCACCCTTGACCTCGTGCATATCATACATCATGCACTATGCATATTTTATCATCCGTGTCTTTATCGCTGTTTTATGGTCTTATGCGATAGATTCGGAAGACACAGAAGAACAGCCTGAGGATCGACGACAAGACAATCAACACGCTCGGTCCAGGCGAGCCAAAATCTCTTGATCATTCTCCTTTACCTAGTTTTGTCTAAATTATGTTGATTTTGATTTCAAATGATAGATTGCATGCAAAATATGAATTTCTCAAATATTATATTTTGGTATTAAAAGCTAATAGAGCAAGTCTAGTTATTCCTATTTATATATGCAGTGTTAATAAACACAAACCTCTCCTTAACATTTTCCTATCCTGTCCATTGATAACCTAAGGTTTAGAAATTAAATTCCTTGACTAGTAAGTCATTGATATGGCTTAGACCGCTTAAGTCTAGAGTCCGTGGGTTAATTCTTAGTCACAACGATACGGTTCTAGGATGACGGGTCGGTTTATGTAATTCAAGATAGCCCGCTATCAATCTGCGAAAAGCAACAGATAGCTCGCTATCAATCTGCAAGTGCAACGGTATAGCCCGCTATCAACGGTGCAAGTGCTGCGGCATAGCACGCTATCAACGGTACTACTTGACCCCGACAAACACCGTATGATGAGAGTGTACCTCTATGGTACGGTCCCATCATCTCCATGATGTGTGTCACGACGAATCATTATTCCTTTGAACAAGACTACAACATTGTAGCATCCGAATGGCTTATTTGTTGGACAGTCTAATCATTGAGAGTATCCCGAGTACATAATTATGGGAATGTGTTGTGCCCTGCTCCCCAGTATTCCTACACTCGATGACTAAAGAAATAGTCCATACACTCCTGCACCGCAAAACCCGAGTGTGAATAAAGTCAAGACATCTATGATTTCATTGATTAGATCTGCGGATCCCGGCCTTTGTTGAGCTCAAGGGATCACGCCTCTTGGCTAAGAGGTGAGTCTACCGCCATTTACCCGGGAACGTGCTTTTGTGTAATATGGACACGGATTCGCCAGAAGATGGGAATCGTGCTCTCTTGTAATATGGACACGGATTTGCCATAACATCGGAGATAGCTCACCATGGCGATGGGAGCTAGATCGCCGATTGTGGAGACCATAACCATGGCTATGGTATGGATTCGCCACGGGACACGTAATCCTTGGCTAAGGTTACGGTGTCACCACTGAGATAATCCCCTGTGTTACTAAGAATTGGCATATGTTTAGCCCAGTACGTCTTTGCTTTGTGAAAAGCATAAGTCTTGAGTTATTTTAACCTAAAAATATGGCATCTTTGATTTTAAGGTAATAAAAGGAAAACCCAGCTTCCACCAAAAAGCCCTGCATATCTGATTTGCATTCCGCAAGGTCTTGGTTCGCGAGCGCGGTTGAATGAGCGCTCACACTCGCACCCACTCACCTTTTTAGGTGGCGTTGAGGTGGAGCCTAGCCTGGACGACATCAACAAGGAGAAGAAGAGCCCGAAGAATGACATATAGGCCGAGGGTTAGGTGGGACTCCAGTCACTTGCCTGTTTGGGTTGGGCACAGCCTTGAGACCCTACTCTTCCTACTGTTTCCGCTATGCTGAACTCTGGTAAGAGTTCATTTTTGTTTGATATATTTGGCCTTTTCGGCCTGCAAAAACGTGCCGTACTTTAATTGAACTCTTTGGTATTAATAATTTTTATCGCAGGTATGTGATGATTCCAGCATTTTGTAAAAGGTGCCTTGCTAGCAAGACAAGATCCTGGGCTAGCACAGGTGCACCGAGGTTCCCGGTAACGAGGGCTCACAGCTAGTCCACCGGACGGGGCTTGAAAGGTCGAGCTTGAGGATTAAGGCCTCCGGACGTCGAAGATGACGTGATGGAAGGAGCAACGGTAGTAGCGGCAGGAGTGGACGTAGGGGAAGGAGAAGCAGCGGTCGCATCGATGCGTGGGATGTCCTCATCACACTATGTGTGTTCCTACAGTAACTACACACGAAGAACTATCACCTAGAACTAGAGACCCTACACGAGTGTAAGTGCTCCTATTGTATGGTGGCTGAGTGTTGGATGCTCCGCGCGCCCGCTCTGAGTGTGTGTATGTTGTCCTTTCTCTTGTTGTGGCCTATGCCCTCCTTTTATAGGCGGCTCTCAGCTACTGTGTTCTGACTTCGGTCTGTTGTGAAGCAGTGTATTATCTTCTAGTCATTGGTTGTATCCTCCCGTCTTGCCGTGCTGCGGCGTGGCGGACCCATAAGGTCCATCGGATATTCGGACGTATTTTCCTAACTTGCTAGGGTCAGCGTTCCGACTGCCCCACAGCAATACGTGTCTTTCTCCTTGGAGGCGTACGGCAAGCTGACCGTTGACATGACCGGTCACTAACCCGTCAGCGGCTTGTGGCAGGCGCGCATGGGTACTGCGGTTGTATTTAACTCGTGGTGACATGCAGGACCCACGGCATGCTGCGCGCGGCGCGGCATAGTCCGTGTTGGGGTCCGAGCCCCGGGCTTTGGAAGCTCGGGAGACGAGAGGCCCAGGCTCCGGAGTGGGGAAGCTCGGGCGCGAGCTTGCGAAGCTTGCGCGGGCTCTCTGCTGGGCCAAAGGCAGGTAAATGGATCGTGTTCCCACAGGCCGTGTACTTCCCCCAACAAAATATTTATGGGTCGATCCATATGGGCTAAATATAGTAAGTATATTAGCCTTCTAGGTAAATTACTCGAGTCTTGAGTCACAGTTGTATGTCATACAAGTCTATATCATAGTCGATTAGGTATTGAGTTTAAGCCAGTAGCGGTGTGTAGGACATCCAACATCCATTGAATCAAATTTATAATTTTCTTTTTTTACTTTTTGTCGGCTTTTAATTGTAGTTTTGGTAGAATTTTGTTCTTGATCGACTCGTTGCGCATCACTCCTTGATTGGCTACATGACACAAACAACCATAAGTTGCTTAAGTATTGTCTTGATTCAGTTCGATCTACAGGCTTGCATTGGCTTAGGAATTATCGAAATACTATCCGATATTGCCGTATACTGTTGTTTCGTGCAAAGACTTTGATTTACCCTCGTTTTATCGGCTTTTTGGCTTTACAAACTAGTCGATAGTCTATTCACTTTTCGACTTGTTTGGCTTTACAAGCTAGTCGATAGTCTATTTACCTTTTATTTTTCTACTTTTTTGTTTATCCTTGAAGATGTTTGTTTAGACATTGGTTTAAGCTGATATACTTGTTGTCTCTAATTCTATTTGTTTAGATCTAATCTTAGTCGACAGATTCGTTATCAATTGAATCTGTGAACTTTTCTTGTCAATCTTTAAGATTAAGCCGATTTACCTATATCATCAGATCTAATAAGCTAAATAGAGTTAATTAAGTCTTTTCATGCTGTTTATACGATCAAATCGGTTGGCATGTCTAGAACCTTTGATTTTGGTGCTGATGGAGATCCTAATCCCTTAGCCTAGAGTGCATTTAGCGGATCTAACTTTCGCCGTGAACACCTACACCGGCGGCAGAGCAGGATATTGATGTCAGAGTGGTTTCATGGCGTTCTGTAGAAGGTGCTTCTGTCGTTAATCCTACAGTGCAACTGATGATTAGTTGTTTCTTTTGTCCGGTGTTTTGTACCAATTCAAGCTTGAGAGAGATGATTTATGTTGCATTGTTGTGAATGCCAATTCCAATTTCTGATAGGTCTAGGTAATTAGCCCAAGTTTATCAGTTTCTGTTAGTTCTAGCTAATTAGCCTAAGTTTATCAGTTTCTGTTAGGTCTAGCTAATTAGCCCAAGTTTATAGGTAAGCAACTTTTTTCTGGATGTAGCAAACTGTAAACAAGTTTTGCTGGTGCTCTAGGTCGAAAAGAAGTTACAAGAAAAGAAGTAACAAATTGTAAGGAACCTTGTGAAGATAGGCAAGGATATATGTATCATAGAATGTCCTCTCCACTTCTCCAGATGCAAATAACACATGGGGGATCATCAGCTCATGAGAACAGAGAAAGAAACAGAAGCTAAAATTGAAAACCAGCAGCTCGAATTCGCATCACTAGATACACGTTTGCCTCCGTCTCCACTGATCACATCCCTCCCTTAGTTAGACTCGAGCTGCGCGTACCAGATCCCCTGGATCTTGACATCCTTGGGAGCCTTCGCCCCGAGGTCGGTGTCCGATGGCTGCACGCTCTCGAAGACGCCGATCACCTCGCCGGTCTCCGGCTTGCTCTTGGTCACGCTCAACGTAATTTTGCCTGTCGACGACGACGCGTTCTTGATGTTCTCCTTAACAAGCTCCTCGTCGTCTCCTCTGCCTCCGGCGGGGAGCGCCACCGCGTTATCGTACCCAGTAGAGCCACCACGGCCCTTGGGGTCGAGGAAGGACGTCCCACGGTAGCTTGGCACGAGGAAGGACCCGCTGAAACTCTCCGGCTTGCCCGTGGCGACGAGCTCCTTGACGGTGAAGAGGAAGGGCACGCGCTCGCCTCCCGGCAGCTGCACGGTGACGGCGGCGTAGTCGATGCCGTCCTTCTCCTCGAACTTGACGGTGCTGTCGGCGCCGACCTCGAGCGGACCCTCGATCTCGTCCAGTGTGTAGGTGAGGCGGGTCATGAGCTTGGTCTTCTGGAACTCGGGCGGCGCGTTCTTGGCCACGCCCTCGGCCTTGACAGTGAAGGACGTCGGCTCCAGGCAGAGCTTCTTCACGTAGTACTTGCCTGACTTGAAGGGGAAGGACTCCACGCCGCCGTCGATGGTCGGGCACTGGTTCGCCGTGCCGGTGCCCTTCACCTCCATGTACGTCTTGCTCTGTATCTCGTCGTAGGTCAGCCTCTTCGGCACGCCCTCCGCGCTCGCGCCCTGCACCACGCACACCGCACCCTCTACGTCACTCCTCGATCTCCACCGGGACCAACCAAACTACGTAGATATATAGCCATGTGCACAGGGCGTGCTTACCGAGACGAGGAGAGCCGACGTGGCAAGAGCGAAGCCGGCGAGCTTGGCGGCATCGGCGCACTTGTTGGCGAACTCCTTGATGTCCGACTGGAGAGAGCACGTGATCCGGGCGGCGCCGGTGTCGACGCCGAACGCCCTGGCGACATGCGACGATGGCCGGACGCAGGATGCGCGGCCGCCGATCTTGGCCGGCTGCATAAGCGTGGCCGCGGCTTGCAGTGACGCTGCCATATCGCTCGCCTGCGCTTGGTTGTTGTGGTGGTGTCGTGAAGATCGTTTTGTGAGGGCGGGAGTGTGTTATCTATGCGCGGCCCAGAGCCCGGCAGCGGAGGATAAGAGGAGTGGATAAGGGATGGTCTCCCATTGGTGGCTTGGGGCTATGGTGATGCTGACGAGGACACTCACGTGGCACGCCCAGGTGCCGCTCCTTCCTAGGCGTGTGCTGGTTAGTGGGGACCGGCAGTTTGAGGATCTTTGTTCCAGCCAAACAGCCGTTGCCACGTCATTGATGAAAGAATTGAACCTTTTTTGTGAGCAAATTAACCAGTGCTTACTGACTTGACTAGTGTATGGAAGGGTTGCATAGGCTCTCTTCAGCATTATAGGCTAGCTTGTAGCGCCCTTTAAAAAGCTTTTATTTATTTATTTATTTTGGACATCACAGTTCATTGAAAGATATTTTAATTGAGCTCATTTAAAGGTCGTGCCTATTATACTTGAGCAATAAGCAGGAAACTATGTACACTCTTGCTGTAGCTTTATTTGTTCTTTGCTGCTAATGATTAAGCCCTCGAAATTCCCTAACACGATGATACCACTCTGGCTAAAAATGTTTCCGATCATGTTTCATGTAAGATATATGCCTAGTTAACGTGGGCATATAGACATCCAATGTTTGCTGCTAATGTTTCTGGCTAACACGATGATTATATTGCCTAGTTAATACATATATAGACATCCAAGGACACAATTGTTTTGTTTTGCAAAATATGTAGAACAACTTGAGTTTTTAGAGTTGTTCAATATTACTAGCAACTCCTGGTCACTAGTCACTCCCGTCAATGTTGCAAACAATCTTTCACCTAAATAAAAGAAATGTCTAGAGAGTTATATATTTGGAGTAAGAAATGGACGTGCCGCTCTCTTCTTATCTCTACTAATAAAGAGTGTATTGTGCTGAGTGATGGTGGCTATATGGTATGTCATTCATCTCTACTATGCTATATGATCTTCAGTCAACGCCTCAAGATCAATCGTCCTCCTCAGCGCGAGCCAAATCAAATAAAGATCATCTCTTTCCTAATCTTCAGAAAGTGAATGCACTAAAAATAAATCAGGATCATTTCTTTCCTATTCTATGAATTCTTATTTTAGGAAGATTCATATCCGCAATTATGTTTTCTGTAGATTTGGATTGTTTCCCTATTTAAGTATGTTTATATTTTAGGAAGGTTTCAATCACATTGAAGACATAAAAGATGAATCTACTATGATTTATTGGTGCATATGTGCATTGACACTAGCTTTATATCATATTCATACTATATATAAAAGAATAAAAATTGATGGAGCCTAGGTATAGAGGTAGAACACAGTCGAGCATAGAGCGAAGATAAATGCATGTGTTAAATACGTTGACTACAACATGGTATATGGCGGCATTTAATCTTATTTTTGTTGTAGTAAAGCACAAGCTCTTGGCTAGTAAAAATTATAATATTCATGGATAATCTTGAGGAACAAAGCATCCTCTTGGGAGAGGAATACAATTTTCAAAACATAATTGAAGTTCACGTGCTAAGACTGCTCAAATATCAGCAAATACATCGACAAAAAATATACTGCTTGATGGGTTGAGCTTGGAGATAGAACAAACAAAATTTCATGCTAAAACTGCTATTAAAGAAATTCAGTTTCTAGTCCTGTTCTGGGAGAGGATAGATTAGCAAACTCATAAGGATAAAGCTTCAGTGTTATTGCAATATCGTTAAGGTCACATAGGTATTTCTTCAAATCTAAATGTGTCCTTTGATTTATGATCTACTCTCTAATTAGGTGCCTCATTAAGATGATTTAAACAATGAGTTTTCTTCTCAGAATTTGATGAACCATCAAAATGATTCATTTCGATAAAACTCCTCATCTAGATGGTTTGAACGGAATGTTTGTCCACAAGTGTTGGGGATTTGATCTTCAATGGAAGCTTGGACAAGATCGTACCAACAATTCACCAGACTCAAAAGAATTATGGGCTTTCATTGTTTATGGAAATTTTCATCATTTATGCTTGGAATATTTGTAAGAAATACAATATGTGCCCTTTTAAAATCAAATCCTATGTTTCCAAGGCTGCCATTTGTATTTGGGATAGGAAATTCACTCTGCCTTTGTTCGGAGTGAACTCGCATGTCTCTACAGAAAATAGTAATTGACCAGCTACATTTGCTTCAACTATATGGCCTTTATAGGCTATAAATTATTATGTTTATTTATATTATTGCACTAGGAGTCTCACTTACTACTTTCTTCTAAAAATTATTGGGGATCTATGAAGCACAACTACTGAATATTTTATGAACAATCCTCTGCTATACAGATCAACATCGGAAGCATTAATGACTCTTTTATCACCTTGGTCACAAAAATGTTAATGACATTAGACCAATGTTTACTGAACTTGGTGCTAAAATTATTGTTGAAAAAATGGTAAATAGACTTCAAATGACAATATTTGAATTGGTTCATCAAAATTAATATGGATTAATCAAGAGTTGAATAATTCAATATTGTCCCCCATCTGAATGGTTCGTCCACCTTCCAAACTTCGTCATAATTAAGGGGTCTGACGAGTCTAACCTCTCTCTTATCACAGTCTAATACCCCTTTATGGAATGTTAACTAATCCATGCCGATGATGATGTCAATCCCCTTGAAGGGAATGACCATCAGATCGAACTTGAATCCGACCCTTCCCTTAGTAATTTCTATCCATTGGCAAGATCTGGTGGCCTTTAAGATTCCACCAGGCGATCTTATAACTAAGAGTTTGTTGAGGGGGAAGTTTGTAGACCATATTTATCCACATATTTGTTAGATATGACTGAACGCGATGCCCTAGAATAAAAAAGAACTTGTGCGGTGTTATGGTTGATGCCGAACGTACCAATTAGAACTCCTGGTGCATCTTCGGCTTCTTTCGTGGTGAGGTGGTTGAGTCTCCCACGGCCATAAGCTGGAGGGGCGGTCCTCGGCGGAGGAGCTTGGCCTCTTCCGCGACTGGTTGTTGCTTGACCTTGGAGTGGAGCGATATCAAACCGCGCATGATTCGTGGTTTTAGCCAGGCATTGATTGGCGAAGTGGCCCAGCTTGTGGAAATAGAAGCAAGTGCCGGCCACTTTGTCGTTATCCGACCATCCTTGTCAGGGTGCCTTCGACAAGGGAGGGGCTAGTCTTCTAGCGGCAAGTAGGACCGTTCAGCTACCCCCAGTCTGGTAGGAGGGGCGGTAAGGTCTCACGTACTGGTTCTTGGCACGGACCTAGCTTCCAGCTTTCGGTTGCGGCTGGCTTCTTCTCCCTTCAATTCCTTCTCGATGATCAGGGCTTTGTTCACCAAGTGATGGAAGTTCGGATGGTCCAAAAGGATGAGTCGAGAGCGATAGATGGGAGCCATTCCCTGCAGAAATTTGTGCACCTTTTCTTCCTCGCCCTTGATATCTTGCGAGGCATAGCACGCCAGCTGATTGAACTTGGTCAAATATTCATTGACTGACATGCCTCCCTGTCTAAGATTGCGGAACTCTTGTTTCTTCATCCGCAACACACCTCGGGGAATATAGTTATCTCGAAACGTTCTTTCAAACTCAGCCCAAGGAATATCCCTGGCGGCTGCTCAGACGTCCTGAGGGGGTTCGTACTGGTCCCCAACGGTGTTTTCTTCGCTGTCTTTGGCATTGTCTTCTTCTTCTTCTTCTTCTTCTTCTTCTTCTTCTTCTTCTTCCTCGGCCTCTGTTGCTTCTTCCTTCTTGGAAGCTTCGGCGCAAGTGGCAACATAGTTCTCCCACCAAACTTCGACGGGACCTTCAAGCAAGTACGAAGCGAACAATACCTTGTCCGCTTTAGGACACCACACCAAGGCTACCTTCCCGGCAATGGTTCACAACCAATCTTCCGCTTCCATTGGTTCTGCGGCATGAGTGAAAGTGGGCGATTTCATCCTCATGAACTCCGCAAGCCTTGAGCCGTGACATTGCTGTCCTGCTTGCTGGTTTTCCAATATAGCGCCCAACATCTTGGCCTGGTAAGCCATGACCTATGCCCATGGTAGGATTTCGAGCTGGCAGTGGAGGCAGGTTGCCACAGCCTCGACCACGGCCACGAGCATTCTCAGTGCTAGCACCGCGGCCATGAACAGCACCCCTACCGTAAGCCATCTGCAAGGGTTATAATAACAAGGTGCAAATCCTAATTATGATATGCATGCATGATGTCAAATACAGATCATAAATCCGAGATGCAAGAACAAAGAGATTTCATTAATAAAACTCATACAGGATACAATTCACCGATCATGTACTATGGCGATTTACAAGGCGCAAAATAAAATATACAAGCTAGGTAGCGACTAGATTTCTACTACTATTACTGCTACTGCAACTACTACTGCTAGTGCTTTGGTTCATTTGACCGTGCTAGAGTACAAAAACAGTCGTACACTGCGGCCGACTCACTGGCGGGAGCGGCGAGAGTAGGTGTACGGCGGGCGGTCCATGGGGAACCTCCCAGGTGCTCCAGGGCCATCGTCTGAGAGACGGCGTCGAAGGAGCTACTGGAAGAAGAGGCGAGTTGCTGCGGGGCCACTAGCGGTGGGTCATGATGGGAGATCCCTACCAAGGCCCGTGGTGGCAGGCACCTCTTCCACGCGCTGGCATGGACACGAGCCCGAAGTGGACAGGGTGGCGGCGGTCCTAGGAGTGGACCAGGTTGGTCCATCCTTATGTGAGGGTGGTGCGCAGGGACCAAGCGGTCCAACTCAGCCAGGGCGTCGTCCCACTCCTCTCTACAAAACTGGAGGCTCCAAGACAAGTAGTAGGCCTGGCGACGGGCTCTGCGGACGTTGTTGTCCGCATCTCGCAAAGAAGATCGGAGGAGCTAGATCTCCTCCAGTGCACCACGTTGAGCGTGGTCCACTCCGTGCTGCAAACAAACCAAGCAGAGTAGCAGGTGAGCGAATGGCCCACCAGTCAAGTCATAGTAATACTCCCTCTAGAGCTCTCGTATAGCCATCATAGCGTCATCGCTGGTGGCATGCTCCAAATGGTCGTGGGGCACCTCCGTGCGGAAATGGTGCACTACGACGTTTAGTGACACGTAGTATATCCAGACCTCCACCAGGTAGGCTAAGTGGGGGAGAGTCCAAACTAGTCTCCAAAAGTAGCAAGGAGCTCCATCGAACTCTAGGTACTAGGTTACCTATCGGAGGACCCTCATGTTCTCACTTTTCGGCCCCTTGTGAAACCCAAAAGTGGAACAGCTGTCCGAAAACCAGTGTTGTGCGACCTCCATCTGCAAAAATAATTTTCAAAAAGAGTAAGTATTTGGAATATAGTCAGAAGATTAGAGTACAATAGATTTTATAATGAAGTGATATTTTAGGAGAAAATTATTTTTCTTAATTTAAATTACGAAGGGCTAACGGCCAAGGTCTAGGGTTCCTACCGTCATATGCTCTGATACAAGCTCTGTAGGCGTCGGCCCTCAAGATCCATTTCTTGAGAACCTCTTGATTTGTGCTAGTCCCTGGATCAGTACTGTAACATCCCTATTTTCAAGAACAAAATTTAAAAGTGCATCATCATGGCATGTAGTGAGGGGCATCATAAAAAGGAAATCATCAAATCAAAAATAATTTTTAAAAATGTGCATGTTACTATATTTAATTTCCTAAATCCTAATTAAGAGTTTAGCTTTTGCAATATTAACTTCAAAATGTTTAATTGCTAAAAACCTATTTTAGCAATTTATAGGTTAATAATTTTACTTTGGGTAAGAAAATAGAAAATTTTAAACTTGAATTAAATAAAATTTAGCATCAAGCTAAATTGGCTAAACATGGCAAAAAGGTAATTTATAATTGGGCTCTAGCCTAATTCTTCCACTTGCCACTCTTTTTTTTCCCTAATTGGGGTTTCCCTTTTTGCCCTTCCCTTTTTGGGACCTTCCCTAATTAAGCCCCCCCAATTCCTATCTAATCCCCCCCACTGCCAGCCTCCTCTCATACTCTCCACCTCACTGCCCTCTCCCTCCCTCCGCCAGCAGAGGTCGTCCTAGGCCGATCCCCGTCGCCACCCTCCTCCCCTCATTTCCCTCTCTCCATTTTTGCCGGTCGCCGCCGTCGCCATCGCCGGAGCACGCCGTGCTTTGCCGCCGGAGCCGCACTGTCCCCGTGCGCCGTCAAAGCCCGATGCTAGGTAATCCTCCCCCGTCTCGGTCCCTTCTCCCGCCATAGGTCCCTCCTAACCCTTCCCTACCATTGGCGCCACCTCTTCTCACTTGGCGGTTGGCCGGCAAGATGTCTGCTTGCCACCCAACCTCGTCTGTTGCCACAGGCCGCTTAGCCGGCCGCACCCTAGCCCTCCTCAAGGCTTCCACTACTCATCGACCCCACCGCCGCTTTTCTCGCCATAATCACGGCGACACACCGCCATCCATCGTCTCGGCCGCCGCTGAAGCATTGCCGCTGCCGCCTTGGCCGGCCGACTCACCTCACCTCCTCTTCCTCCTCCTCCTTCCCCTCACTCTCACCATGCCAAGAAGCTGCCACGGAATCGCCAGACCCGAGCCGCCTCCGTCGCCGGTCCCTTCCTTCGACATCGACAAAGGGCCCCGCTTATTAGTTTGTTCGCCATTGACGGTTGGGCCTCACGGCCAGCCCGCCCCACCGCTGACCAGCCGCCATGCTAGCCGAGCCCCTACCACGCCGAAAGCAAAGTCACAGACCGTCCGGCAATTTCAAGGCCCGCTCAGATTGGGCCGTCACGCTTAAGCGCTGGGTCGGCCAAGCGTTAGCCGCCACTCGCCCACGCTGCTAGCATCACGCCGGCCACCACGTGCGTGGTCGCTGCCTCTCCGCCCGCCTGTTGGCCAGTTGAGTCGCCTTCTACCACCCAAATTTCTTTTTTTTTTTTTTCCATTTTCCAATTAAAATTAAAACTATAACTTAATAAAATCCATATCTTTAAAAATATAAATCCAAAATTTGTGAACTAAATTTCTAAAAACTCAAAAATGTGAACTTTAATTTAAAATATAATAAAACATAATTTTCATAATTTAATGCATGTTAATGCATGATTTTGTTTTATAAATGCAAGAACATGTATTAATTAATCTTAATTAATTATGATAAATGAAAATAAATTAATAATATCTGAAATTGATAAATAGAATAAAATGAACATTTATTTAGGAATTAGTTAATTTTCTACATTTCCAAATTAAAAATAGAATATTTTTACTACATATGTTTATTAGCCAAATTCCATGTGGAATAGGGTTTTTAGATTTCATAAAATGAAGTAAAATAAAATTTCCACAAGTTTCATATTAAAATCCCATCATCATGTTTATGCATATCCATTTGCATACATAATTTTATTTTATTCGTTAATTTAAATGTGTATTGTTTGCCATCGTTAGGTTCGACCGGATCCGTGCATGGAACCGAAACTCATGACGGGCAGGAGTACGACTGCAGTCATGACAAGTCTTTGTTGACATCTCCCCTATTTACCTTCGACCATGTTGATACCTAGTTTTAAAAGTTGTTTTCCTAGAATTATGAAACTGCACTGCTATGTCAATAAAAAGCTACTATATTGGTAGGGTGTAGTTAAAAACCTAATCCACTCTAGTTAATGTCATCTAATCATACCCTTGATAACCCTAGATTATCAATTACTTAATTAATGACCAACTTCTGTGGTTAGAATTTAATCATGCTTGCTATTAGTACTTATTTACTTTTGATGATTCACATTGAAATCTCTATTACCAAAATTCATTGAATAACAGTAGTGGGTGCTGCTGTTGGGAAAACTGTTTAGCAGGTAGCGGGTATGCTGCCAGGGTTTCGAAAAGCCAAAAGCTTTGAAAATTTGATTGGGGTGGATGGTTGTCTGGCTGGTGCAGCAAGCACGAGATTTGGGCCCAGTGTGGAAACCACCCCAGTCCCTAAGGACCGATACCTTGTGGTTGTCAAGACTAAGTACAACAGTGCAACCATGGGTGCTTGTATGGGCAAGCCCGGGCTAAGTACCTTTCGAACTCTTGATTTGGACATCCCGTGTAGAGTAGGTGCGGAGAATCCATCGACCCTACTGGCTCAAGAGGGGGCTTCAGCCAACTGGAGAAACCAGCGCTGCAGTGGAAACCTTAGAGGGGATGGCAGCCAAGAGCTAGACTGGTAAAGGCTTTGTCGTGATGACCTTCGACGGGAGGAAATCATGTCTCATGGGTAAAACGTGCGACCTCTGCAGAGTGTAAAACTTTCTAGAAATCCGTGCCCATGGTTAAGGGCGGACGACGGTGGCGTGATCACAATGGTAGTTTTCTCCCCTCTGTTTCTAAATGGTTTTTAAGAGAAAACCGGCAGGTGCCGTGTTTTGGTTTGGGAGCCTGCGGTAGTGTAACAGCCCAAAATTCTGTATGTTTGTATTTTCTAAAATCACTCTCGTAAGGATGGTTTGTTGCAGAAAATTTTTTGTAAAAGTAATCCTTTTAAAATTCACGTATAGACCTATAAAATCTTTTAGGCCAATGACTGTCTAAAGTTACTCGATATAGATGAGTAATACTCAAAATATTGCTCCTATCTTGAAATATAAAAATATATTAAAAGAATAGGTTAAGCTAAAGGATTTAAGTATAAGAAAATAATTCCTTAAAACTCCCTAGGCTTACTTGTAAATATATATATATATAGACATATATATATACACCCAATTAAATGGGAAAACTTCATATATCTATATATATATACAAGTATACATATATATGTATACATATATATATGTATGTTTATATAAGAGAGTTAAGAACATAAGCAAGTGTACAAATAAAATATACATGATTATCACATTAAAAATCTCTCAAAATCTCTGAAATTAGTTTAGACCCTAAATTATAGTTTAAATATAATATAGATCAATTTGACCCATAGTGGGACCCACATGGCAGTCTCCTTTTTCTCTCTGCCCTTGTGGGCATTTCACCGAAAGCAATGGTCATGCATTTGCCCAACCACCACCTCGCAAGCACAACCCCGCTTCGGTCCAAAATCCCGGCCAAGGATCCTTCCTTAGCAGTGTGCGCGTGTTCTTTTGGCCCAAGCTGGCCCCACCGCCGCACGATTAAGTTTAGGCTTTGCTTTAGGGCATGTGACACATCGCTGCACAAACCTCTCAACATCTCTTCTCATTTTTTGCCAATAAAAGTGATCGGACGGCATGGCCAAAGTCTTTTCTCTTCCAAAATGTCCCATTAAGCCACCTGCATGTGATTCCGGCAACAATAGCAAATGAACGGACGAATCTGGAACGCATAGCTTGTTAGCACGAAACAAGAATCCATCATGAACATGGAACTTTTCCTAGCCTTTCCCATCTTTGCATTTAGAGTATGGTTCAGCGAATTCATTATCATAAGCATATAACTCTTTCAAACCCTCCAAACCAGGGACCTTGATTTCAAGTTGTGTTAAGAGTACACTCTTTCGAGACAAAGTATTAGCAACAACATTCTCTTTACCCTTCTTGTATTTCACAATATATGGAAAAGATTCAATAAATTCTAGCCATTTGGCATGCCTACGGTTCAGTTTAGCTTGCCCTTTCAAATATTTCAAAGCTTCATGATTAGAATGTATAATGAATTCTTTAGGCCAAAGATAGTGCTGCCAAGTTTCTAAAACACGAACCAAAGCATACAACTCTTTATCATACACAGGGTAATTCAATTGTGCACCACCAAGTTTTTCACTAAATTCTCTTGCATCAAAACACCACCAATACCTATTCTACTAGCATCACACTCAATTTCAAAAGCTTTAGTGAAATCAGGTAAAAGAAGGAAAGGGGCTTCAGTTAAGCGCTTCTTTAATTCAGGAAAAACTTTTTCTTAAGTAACACCCCAAACAAATTCACTTCCTTTCTTTGTTAGCTCATTCAAAGGGGCAGCAATTGTGCTAAAGTCTTTCACAAATCTACGGTAAAAACCAGCAAGACCTTGAAAACTTCTAACTTGACTAACATTTGTCGGAGTAGGCCAATTTTTAATTGATTCAACTTTTGATTCGTCGACTTCTACCCTATTTCCAGAAACAACAAACCCCAAGAACACAACTTTATCTTGGCAAAAAGTGCATTTCTCTAGGTTTACAAACAGTTTTCAGTTCTAAGCACTTCTAGCACTTGTCTAATGTGATCGGTGTGTTCTTCCATTGTGTGGCTGTAAATTAAGATGTCATTAAAGTACACCACAACAAAGTTACCAATGAAAGCACTCAAAACATGGTTCATTAATCTCATGAATGTACTAGGTGCATTAGTTAAACCAAAAGGTATCACTAACCACTCATACAATCCAAATTTTGTTTTAAAGGCTGTTTTCCACTCATCCCCTTCTTTCATCCTTATTTGATGGCACCCACTACGCAAATCAATTTTAGAGAAAATAACAGTACCACTCAATTCATCTAGTATGTCATCCAACCTAGGAATAGGATGGCGATATCTAACAGTGATGTTGTTAATTGCTCTACAATTTACACACATGCGCCATGTACCATCTTTCTTAGGGACTAAAATCATAGGGACAGCACAAGGACTTAGACTCTCACGCACATACCCTTTCTCAAGAAGAGCTTGCACTTGTCGCTGAATTTCCTTTGTTTCTTCGGGATTGGTTTGGTACGGTGGGCGGTTTGGAAGTGAAGCTCCTGGTATGAGGTCAATTTGATGGTCAATGCCACGGGTCGGAGGTAGTCCCGCAGGTATCTCCTCCGGAAAGATATCTTCAAAGTTCTGCAAAACACTTGATACAGCACTTGGAAGAGAGGTTATGTCATTAATAGAAAGTAGCACATCTTTGTACAAGAGTACAAAATGTGCTAAACAGGGATTCGCATGCACATCTCTTATTTCAGATTTTGTAGCTAGTAATACCTTGTTTCCCTCCTTGTTTCCTTTTCCACTCCTATTTGGCTTGTGGCTCCCACTCACCAAATTGGGTTTCTCACTTGTAGTCCTTCTCTCCTGTTGTTTAACACTCTCAATGTTTACCTCATTTTTTTGCATTGTATCAGTAAGAATTTGAGTGGAAGTCATTGGTCTAAGAACAATTTCTTTGTTGTTCCATTTGAATAAATATTGATTCGTGAGACCATTGTGATGACTTGCATGATCAAATTGCCATGGTCGACCGAGCAGCAAATGGCATACCGTCATTGGGACCACATCACACTCAACGGTATCACTATACTCACCAATTTTGAAGGGAACCTTTACCATGTGTTGAATTTTTACTTCTCCACCATCATTCAACCATTGCACATGATATGGATGCGGGTGTCGCAGCTGCTTGAACCCAAGCTTTTCACACATTTCTTTACTAGCCAAATTGTGACAACTTCCACCATCAATTATTACCTTGCACACACGACCATTTACCTTTGCCTTGGTGTGAAAAAGGTTGCAACACTGTTCATGATCTTCTTTTTGTTGTACACTCAAAACTTTTTGGTAACAATGAGAGATTGATCGGTCTCAAAGTCGCAATAAGTCATCTCATTCTCCACATCTTCCAAATCAGTGATTGGAGTATCTTCTTCTTCACTTGCAGATTCATATTCTCCTCCCTCTGTGATAAGTATGGTGCGGTTGTTTGGACAATCTTTTGCAATATGGCCACGTCCCAAACACTTGAAGCATTGAATTGCACTACTCTTTGCTGTTGAACCCACAGAAGAAGTAGTTTTAGCTGCTGGACCTTGCTTAGCATTTAGAGTAGTTGGCTCTTTTCCACTTCGACCTACATGAGAACTAGAAGCAACACTAGCACTAGAATTGTTAGCGCGAAATAAATTGAACCGAGAAATGGATTTACTGCTGTAAGTGCTAAACGGGGAGCAAATGAAGTGCTCTTTGTTATCTTGGAGTCTTGCTGCACTTGCCTCTCAGCCTTGGTTGCTTGATGCACTAACTCCACCACATTGCTATAAGGCTGAAATTTAGTGATGTGCTTGATAGGATAATTCAAAACAGCGAGGAAACGTGCCACGGTTTGCTCTTCATGCTCATACACGTTGGCACGGATCATGACCATCTCCATCTCTTTATAGTACTCATCAACCGTTCGATTTCCTTGCTTTAATCCCTGCAGCTTATCAAAAAGATCACGCTTATAATGTCGAGGGACAAACCTTGCTCTCATCTCCACCTTCATCTCAGCCCACGATGCAACAGGATTCTCGCCATGTTCTATTCTTTGGCTTTGAATTTGTTCCCACAAAACCAGTGCATAATCATCAAATTCAAGCGATGCCATGGCAAGCTTCTTTTCTTCGGTGTAGCTGTGCAGGCGGAAGATCTTGTCAACTTTCAGCTCCCAAGTAAGGTAATCCTCTCAATTATTGGAACCTGCAAACTTAGGCATTGAAAACTTTAGTTTGCCATACCTTTGCTCCTCAGGACGGTCATTGTCATTGCGGTCGTTGCGTTGATTTCTTTCATTGCGTGGCTGCAAATTGAGGTGAAATGGTTCATGTGCAGCACCCCCACGACCCATACCACGTCCCCTTCCTAGACCATGATCATCACCACCTCTAGCTGGTCCAACAGGTGGACGAATTGCATTAGCAGCACGAGCCCTTCGTGCAGCAGCTTCCTCATCGGTCTCATCAAGTGGAGCGCCATCTTGAGCTTGTGGTCGTAGTTGTCGTACAATATCACTAACTATGTTGGTGTGAAGTACGGCAAGTTGCTAATTCACATCAATTTGGAGATCTTGGATAGAGTTATTTAGTACTTCCCTTAGCTGGTCATTTCCTGTGCGGAACTCTCGGCGTAATGTGTCCCGCAAGGCACAATATTCCGTCCAGGTTACTGGGCTTTAGGATCACGCCCATCATTCTCCACATTGTCTCCTTGACCTGACATGATTAGTTATGCAAATAGCAAGAGAAACTCAATTTGATGGGTGGGAAATTCTCTCAATTTCACATATCCTTACCAACGATGTTCTTACTCACCCTTTGCTGATTGATGGAGGAGCTCGCACTTAAGTGTTGAGGAAACACGAAGTGAGGTTAAGCGAACTCACAGCTAAGATTAAAGCATACAACGGATTATATGTGGAGCTTGGTAGGGAATGTGTATGTCCTACACAATCTGTATTCTTGATGTTGTTTCAATAAGTAAATATCCAACCAAAAACACAATGTCCAGTTGCTGAAAACAAGATTTAAGTGATGAACAAAGCAACTCACAAACTAGGATGATAGAACTAATTGCAATCAAAGGAGTGAGTTAGAACAAAATATGATGATAGCACAAACAGCTCAATTGCAATGGTTATGGAAAGACGCTAGCTAGCTGCAATAGATGAAGAAGGGCACAAGATTGCACTTCAAGAACGCGTTTCTCACAGCGGTGCAATAGATTTCAGCAACTTTTTTCTTTCCTTCTCCTTTTCTTTTCTTTTCTTTTTTTTGCTTTTGCTCTCTTTCTTTTGGATGGCTGTGCTACTGATTTTTAGCAAAGATTCACAACTTTTCTTTTGATTTCTTGCAACCGTGTGATAAAAACATGTGAGTGCAGCCCTATGCAACAGAATAGCTAGTCTTGATAGGTGCAAAGTTTTCGCAAAGGAAAGATGGGCTATCAAGACAGATTTAAAAATTTTCGCAACTCTGTAGCAGTTAGATTCAAACAGATGTTCGACCCCTTTTTAGGCCAAATCAGAAAAAACTTGTCTCTACCAAAGTTGTAGGGAATTTCATAAGCTTTCTAGAAAGCCCAAGAATGCAAAAATCTGAGCTCGTATGTGGAAGTTATGGCCAAAATAGTGAACTGGACAGATTGGATCTAGAACTAGGGGATAAAGATCCTACCGTGACAATCGGAGCTTTGATGCCAAATGATACGAGGGATGCCCGACCTTCACGGCGTAGGATCAAAGATACTCGCGAAACCTGACGAATTTTGTGCGACCAACCGTTGCAAGCGCAACAACCTGCAGCACCGAGTTCGCCCAACCTCACGTTGTCCACTCAATCAAGTCAAGCGGATTACAATCGTTGCTGCAATCACAAAGAGCTTGCATGAACAGCTGGAAGGAATGCACAATCTCAAGTTTATTTCAGCCATGGTTTGAAATCTCAAGAACATGCATATAGCAGATCTGTTTTTTAGTTTCAAATGGTCTGGGTCTCACCAGGAGGGGCTTCCTAAATATATGAGGGAAGTGGATAGGAAGCCCAAAGTGTGCTGCACAAGCCCCAGGTCGCAGCACAAAGATCAAGGACCCAACATAATGGTGGCGCAGCACCCAATGCATAGAAAACTAATTTCTAGACAGTTTCTAGACGCCATAAGTTTTTCATGATATCTCTGCGCTAATAAGGAATTTGAGGGTGAGGTTGAATCCGTTGAAAGCTGAGCTCGTTATCTTTCCAGGCTGTAGTCGAACACCTCAAACGGACTCCATTTGCATCCTCTATGCCCGTTTTTCTCCAGACTGGTCATTAGAGGCCGAACTGAGCTCTTCTGCATTCACATGTTGACTTGTCCATACTTCTCCTGGTCTTCTCTAAGGTGTTCACACCTCCTCACATTGTCTTCATACCTGAGAATAATCAAATTACTTGAATTAGGTGCTGACTCTCACAAGTAATATGATTCTTACTAAGGAGCAAGTTCACCTGCTTATTGATTTGTTTAGCTCGGGCACGTGTTATTGGTCCTTGAAAACAATTTGGAGTCTCTTGAACAACGGTAGGGGAAGCGGATGGTGATGGTGTTACGTTGCCCGTATCGTGATGGTTGTGAGAGACAGGTTGGTCTCTATTTGTGCAGCTTCGAGTTCACTAGGTCGTCGCTCATTGGTCACTTGCACATCTTCTTCAAGGTTCTCCGTACGCGTCCGGTGCAAGTAGCAATTATCTGAACAGTTGTAGTATTTGTGTAGCTATAGGCGGCTAATATGGTAGCAATTGAAAACGCTAATGCCAAAATAGTCACACAAATTGAATTAGAATTCAACATCGATATATGCTGGTCGTAGGCCTAGACCGAAATAGAGACGTGAACCGCATCACAGATGTATGTCACAGCTAGGCAAAACGAACACAGCACAAAGCAATTTCTTTTTCTTTTGATCTTTGTCCCTCTTTGTACCTTGCTGCCTTTTTTTCAGGGGTCCTCAAATCTTTCACAAATGATTACACGGGACTCCAGAAATAATGTACGACATGCACTTTTTTTTTGACTAGGGCTAAAAAAGGTAATAAAAAGATGGTATAGAGAGGATAGAGAGATGGTTTGGCTCAGGTTTACCCCTCTTTTTTTTTCAAGAAGGAACGACAACTATATGTAGTTGGATTGGAGGCCGAATTGGAATCCAACAAGGAGGGATTGCTACGGTTTGGAGTGCTGTAGTGCTGAATTGATGTCCTAGTCTAGTTGAAAACCGACTAGAACAGCGGCGGTTTTCTCCGAATTGGAGAAATGTTGTGCTGGTTATTGATTTGCCGAATCTGAATAGAATTTGAAGCGCTAGACAAAGGATGGCTTGCAGGTGAAGATGTGTGCACCGACGCTTGATGAGCTGGGCAGCGGCGTTTGATGAATAGCAGCACAACTAGATGTAGCACAGCAGCGAAAAACAGCGGCACAAAGAACACCGTGACAAAATATGATCTTGAATTCGAAACTCTAACCAATCTAAACACTACGACCAGCAACTAATCAACGCCGCAACGCAAATTCAACAAGTGTTATTATAATAGCAAAAGCGTAGGCTCAACTTGTCTTGCAATATGAAAATATATGTGGCTGATATGCTGGACTAATAGGTATAAATCAAACCACTACGCGATGAAGAACAAGGAACTCTCACCGATGTACCTAGAAATCTGATACCAACTGATAGGGACCGTGGCCCGATCTTTCGATGAGAGACTACTCTCGATCTGGTTCGGAGTTCGATGTTAGCGATCCGACTACAACTGTCCACGACGCTTACGCCTTAGCAATCGGTACACCAATATCCTATTTTGTTGATCTTGCCAGAGCACGATTAACGCTCCTGCACGCAATCGAGAATGAGCAAGAACACGAAAACAAGCAACTCAATTGCTAAAAGTGAAAATTTCAGCAAACCAATCTGAAAATTTGGAGTCTAAATACACGTGCGCAGACGGTCTAACCGACACGTGCTTGCACGGACAGTAGCAAAGGCTAAACTGATTCACAAAACAAAACTCAAGTCTTTTGCGGTGCCTATTACATGCTTTATATAGTGTAGAGGGACTGTCGGAGATCAAATAATAAGCAATATGGTACTAAACGTGCAGCCGGGGTAATTTGGGCCAACTTGGGCCGCCTAACTATGTGCCGCCTTACACTTGGGCCTGGTGGTGGCGCCCTAACTATGGGCTACCATTAGCGCCTCCTTCATGGGCCCACATGGCCGGCTGGTCCCTTCCTTGGGCCGGCGCCCCATGTTGGACTGGCCCATCTTGTCGATGATCAGCTCGTCCGCTTGTACGCTGGCGTATCTTGACTGCTCTGCCAGCTGGTGCTTCTCCATAATTCCGAAGTACAATGTTCATCATATGTCATCGTGCGCGAGCTCGAATAATCGGTCCCTTCATAATTCCATCTTGGTGTGAAGTTGATAACAGCAGGGGTCCCGATCTTTCAGAAGTTGTCAGCGTGGCTGCATCGAAGAGAGTGATGTCCTCATCAGCAAACCATGGCATGTTTCCTCGCTGGATTGAATTATCCTATCAAGACCATGACTGAATTTCAGCCTTACAGCAATGTGGTGGAGTTAGTGCATCAAGCAACCAAGGCTGAGAGGCAAGTGCAGCAAGACTCCAAGATAACAAAGAGTACTTCATTTGCTCCCTGTTCAACACCTACAACAGGTAAATCCATTTCTCGATTCAATTCATTTCGCGCTAACAATTCTAGTGAGAAACCCAATTTGGTGAGTGAGAGCCACAAGCCAAATGCGTGTTATATGTATGCATCAATTGTTTTATCATTCTTATTATTTTGTACAAGGTTTTTAATACAGCAATAACCATAGAATGAATCTAAAACAAACCATGTATCACATCATTCCCCCTTCTTTGAGGAAAAGTTGTCCTCAACTTTACTAAGCATTGAATCAAATTGTTTGGAAGAGACCAAGATTCAACTAGGCCATGCAGATTGTTAACAAGTGATTTACATGTGTCATGTGAAAAATTAATTTTAGAGTAACAAACATCTTCCCTTTCTTTCATGTCAAGGTTGCCACAACATGGCAACATGGTTGGTTTGTTGTAATCAAGTAATATTAAATCAACAAGCATATCATTTACGATACAAATTCGACATACATGAAACTTGTTATCTATATCATAATCTCCAATCAAATTGAATTTATAAGTGTAAGAAGATGTACTAACTAGTGAGTTCAAACAAGAAATTTCAGCAACCTTCTCAATCGCACTGAACAGTTCAATGGATATATCAAACATAATATAGCACAAAGATTTATCATCAAATATTTTGCTCAAAGGTTCTCCATGAGTAATCAATTCAACATTATGCACATCAAGAAAATTAATTTTAGAACAATGAATTCCCACTTGAACATGGACATTAGCATAATGACTCACCTCTTTTTGAAAGACAGCCAAATCAACACCATAGTTACCTTCAATGTCCTTCTCAGATAGTGTAGGTGTTGTAAGTACTATTTCTTCATGCTTGCTTAACCATGGAAGAATGAGCGTTTCTTTTACAATCATGGATATGTCATCATCATTTACTTCAAGTGGTGCTAATTTTTCAATGCTTAACTTCTCATTTCTAATGGACCGTGGGCCAGCAATGGCGCAATTGCCATCAACCACGATCGGTGCCTGTGACGTGGCGATCAAAGGTGAAATGGCATCTAGCATATTGTTCGATAGGAAAGTCCCATGCTCGACCACATCTCCATCAATATCAACATTATTTCCAATCTCCTGCAAAAGGTTAGTCATAGAAGGAGACAGGGGAACATGCAATTTTTTTCACTGAATTATCTACTACTTCGTATTTTAAAGGAGAGATTTCAGAAAACTCTTCCTCTAACAAATCAAATGTTTCAAGTTTGTTCTCTTTCTTCCTATCATCAAGCATTTTCAAGTCTCCCAAAATCTGATTTTCAGCTTTACATGCAATTTTAACCAAATGAGAGAGAGAATTATACATTTCATTAACAAGAATGTCTTGAATTTCTTGATTGAGCCCTTTTAAGAACCAAATTTCAGTAGCTTCCTCACATTCATCTAAACCATAACGCAACAAATGATTTTGAAATTGTTCAAAATATGCCTTAATGGTCTTATTTCCTTATTTCAGGTGTTGAAGTCTATTGCACAAAACATCAGCATGATATTCAGGAACATACATATATCTCATGAGTCTCCTCATGGCATTTCAGTTATGAGGTTGTCCTTTTTTTCTAAAAACATTATTCCACCATTTTAATGCAAATCCATTTAGAACACTAGTAGTAATTCTAATCTTTTCATTTTCACACAAATCATACTTGCCAAATTCTTTGTCCACCGCTATTTCTCAATCAATGTATGCATCTAGATCAAAATTCCCATTGAATGGAGACAATAAGAACTTGATATTACCTCTTTCAGTGATAGGAGATGGTCCAATGGTTTTGTTTGTCCCACAAACCTTTCTTGTAAAATGAGGAGATGTTTCTTGTAGCATGTTGTCTAGCTGTTGCAAGAATTTCTTGTCTCGAGGTGAGAGTGCACAATGTTCGTCTTCTTTTCTTTTTCACCGACCTGCCATGGTTAGTAGCAACAAGGAAAATGACAAGTATATGTAAATCCCTATCAACTACTAGGCGGCAGAAAACTATCAAGTGTCACATCTCTCAAACTCTTACCAAGCTTTTACCAATTCTTAGAAATGCAGCAAGGGGTGCAACCGATGGCTAGTTCGTGATAAACCGATCTCAAGAGTGAGTAAAGCGATTGCAAGGCTATCACCTATGAGGTTAGTAGAAAGTGAAGCTTGGACAGGCTATGTATATAGTAGCAAAGGAAAACAATTAGTTAATCTTAGATTTGCACAAATTGAATAACTATTCAAAACTAGCACGTAGCCTATGTTGCTGATCAAACAAGGATGGAAAATAGGCTAAAGCAATTATATGGATATGGATACAAGTGGTAAACACAGCACAATTCAAAGATATGCAATTTGGAATATGAAAGCACAATATTGATCTAACTTTGTAAATTGCAGTTTTCTATCCACTTCATAGCATATTGGTATTTTGGCTATAACATTTCATCAAGTGCCTCTTTTTCGATGATTATTTTTTCTCTTCTTCCTGACGGCTTTTCCAACAACTTTTATTTTGCGCCAACTTTCTGAGAACGAACTGAAAAATTCGCACAAAATTCACAAGTGTGCTTAGTTGCAGATTTTAGAACAACAACTAGGTCTGAATCAAACATTCATAACTTCTTACTGCTTTCATATATGAACTTGAAACTTGGCAGCAAGATAGAGCAACAAGTCATGGATATGCTCCTTTTGGTTTCACACAAAAAGGATAAGGCAATTGGGATTTATGGCATTTTTAGTGCTGACTGCAGAAAAGGAAAATTTTTGCCTGAAATTGCTATTTTTGTTTTTGAGGGATATGAAGGGACTTTGACGTGGGGAGATGAACAGCAACAAGACAACACTAGGACAAACACAAACTCAATTAAGCAAACTAAAATTAACAGATTGAAAGGCACAAAGAGGGTTTGGACAGCGGAAACCAATATTTTTGTGGGGCAAATTTTCTGTACTATAGGAAGAACACAATGAAACAACTAAACAAGATATAAGAACTCACTGGTAAACCGTCGCTCTGATACCAAATGATGAACACACGCGCAGCCCGATCTTCCAGTGAGGGGATAACTTCGATTTGGCGGAGTATGACTTTGACGATCCGGTTACGAACCACGCAAGGATAAGCGCCCGCAATCGCTAAACCACACTCCTAATTGTTATCAACCGTGCCAAAGCTCGGTTGACCTGACCACGAAGGTCTATTCTTGCAAGAAATTGAAGAACTAGCAAGAACAAGGATGAAGCACACACATATATTGAGGTTTTGAACTTGTTTACTGCTGCTCTAGCCTCTAGCCGAGTCAGGAGAACAAGGATATAGTTCCACGCATGGGGCAACTAATCTAAACAAAGCCTACAGAGAAATGGAAGGGACTTGTCCAATATATAGCCAAGGAGATGGCTACTAGAAGGTGCTCTCACGCAGCTAGAGATATATGGGAACACAGCCCAAAATTAAAGGTGGTGCAACACCCGAAGAGACTAAAATCGCTGAACGTTTTGGACTGCTGTGGCCAGCTCGTTGAGAATTTGAAGATGAGGCTAGATCCGTTGGAAAGAGCACGAAATTTTCTTTCCATCAAGGGCTCACACGCCCCAAACGGAGTCTGTTTGTATTCTCTATGAGCGTTTAATTTCTAACTGGTCATTGGAGGCCGAGTTGAAACCTTTCGCGTTCCCACCTTTCTTTATGACTTATGTTGGCGTATTAATGCTCTCTTGATGATCGTTTCCTAGGTTTCTAAGTATGAGAATATTATTAAGTAACGGTCTATTCTCCAATGTAAAATTATGCCACCCTAGGAACTAATTTACCTGATAATTTAGTTGTCGCGCATGAGCCCGTGTAATTGGTCCTTCAATGTTGGTCAAAAGTCGCTGGTCACCAGGAGAGTCTTTGGATGTTGGTGCAATGGGTGTATCCGAGGTAGCGATGTCCACATCAATTTAAGTCCTTGTGCTGTTCCTGTGATTTTAGTCCCTAAAAAAAGATGGTACATGGCGCATGTGTGTAGATTGTAGAGCAATTAACAACAACACTGTTAGATATCGCCATCCTATTCCTAGGTTGGATGACATGCTAGATGAATTGATTGGTGCTGTTATTTTCTCTAAAATTGATTTGTGTAGTGGGTTCCATCAAATAAGGATGAAAGAAGGGGATGAGTGGAAAACAGCCTTTAAAACAAAATTTGGATTGTATAAGTGGTTAGTAATGCCTTTTGGTTTAACTAATGCACCTAGTACATTCATGACATTAATGAACCATGTTTTGAGAGCTTTCATTGGTAAATTTGTTGTAGTGTATTTTGATGACATCTTAGTTTACAGCCGCACAATGGAAGAACACACCGATCACAGTAGACATGCGCTAGAAGTGCTTAGAGAAGTGAAAAACTGTTTGCAAACCTAGAGAAATGCACTTTTTGCCAAGATAAAGTTGTGTTCTTGGGGTTTGTTGTTTCTGGAAATGGAGTAGAAGTGGACGAATCAAAAGTTGAATCAATTGGCCTACTCCGACAAATGTTAGTCAAATTAGAAGTTTTCACGGTCTTGCTAGTTTTTACCTTAGATTTGTGAAAGACTTTAGCATAATTGGTGCCCTTTTGAATGAGTTAACAAAGAAAGGAAGTGAGTTTGTTTGGGGTGTTACTCAAGAAAAAGCTTTTGCTGAATTAAAGAAGCGCTTAACTAAAGCCCCTTTGCCTAATTTCACTAAAGCTTTTGAAATTGATTGTGATGCTAGTGGAATAGGTATTGGTAGTGTTTTGATGCAAGAGAGCAAACCAGTAGCATACTTTACTGAGAAACCTAGTGGTGCACAATTGAATTACCCTGTGTATGATAAGAAGTTGTATGCTTTGGTTCATGTTTTAGAAACTTGGCAACACTATCTTTGGCCTAAAGAATTCATTATACATTCTGATCATGAAGCTTTGAAATATTTGAAAGGGCAAGCTAAACTGAACCGTAGGCATGCCAAATGGGTAGAATTCATTGAATCATTTCCATACATTGTGAAATACAAGAAGGGTAAAGAGAATGTTGTTGCTGATGCTTTGTCTCAAAAGAGTGTGCTCTTAACACAACTTGAAATTAAGGTCCCTGTTTTGGAGGGTTTGAAAGAGTTATATGCTTCAGATAATGAATTCGCTAAACCATACTCTAAATGCAAAGGTGGGAAAGGCTGGGAAAGGTTCCATATTCATGATGGATTCTTGTTTCGTGCTAACAAGCTATGCGTTCCAGATTCGTCCGTTCGTTTGCTATTATTGCAGGAATCACATGCAGGTGGCTTAATGGGACATTTTGGAAGAGAAAAGACTTTAGCCATGCTGTCCGATCACTTTTATTGGCCAAAAATGAGAAGAGATGTTGAGAGGTTTGTGCAGCGAAGTGTCACATGCCATAAAGCAAAGTCTAAACTTAATCCACATGGTTTATATACTCCACTTCCTATTCCTAATGCACCTTGGGAGGATATTAGCATGGATTTTGTTTTAGGATTGCCTAGGACAAAAAGGGGGCTAGATTCTATATTTGTGGTTGTGGATAGGTTCTCCAAAATGGCACACTTCATTCCCTGCGGTTGTGGATAGGTTCTCCAAAATGGCACACTTCATTCCCTGCCACAAGAGCGACAATGCGTCGCATGTAGCTGACTTGTTTTTTAGGGAAATTGTGAGACTGCATGGGATGCCAAGGACCATTGTTTCAGATCATGATGTCAAGTTCATAAGCTATTTCTAGAAGACATTGTGGGCCAAGCTTGGGACAAAGTTGTTATTCTTTACAACTTGTCACCCACAAACAGATAGACAAACGGAGGTGGTGAACCGTGTACTCTCCATGTTGCTGCGTACGATGATCAAGAAGAACCTGAAGGAGTGGAAGGACTGCCTTCCACATGTTGAATTTGCCTACAACAGGGCAGTTCACTCAACAACACAATTGTGCCCATTTGAGGTGGTGTATGGTTTTAAACCAATCACGCCACTTGATTTGTTGCCACTTCCACTTCAAGAGAGGACTAATATGGAGGCTACAAAGCGTTCTTAGTTTGTGAAAGCTATTCATGCGAAGACCAAGGCAGAGAGATAGAGAAGAAGGCACGGTACTTCGCTGAAAGGGCGAACAAAACAAGGAAGAAGATGCTATTTGAACCGGGTGACCTGGTTTGGGTACATCTATGCAAAGAGCGCTTTCCTGATAAGTGCAAGTCTAAGTTGATGCCTCGAGCTGATGGTCCATTCAAAGTGATTGAGAAGATTACAACCTTCAATGTTGCTGATTTATCGCCATTCTTCGAACCAGAAGAAACAGAGTCCAGGACGACTCCTTTTCAAGAGGGGGAGGATGATAGGGCAACGTAACACCATCACCATCCGCTTCCCCTACTGGTGTTCAAGAGACTCCAATTCATTTCCAAGGACCAATAACACGTGCCTGAGCTAAACAAATCAATCAGCAGGTGAATTCGCTTCTTAGTAAGAATCATATTACTTGTGAGAGTCAGCTGCTACCTAATTCAAGTAATTTGATTTTTCTCAGGTATGAAGACAATGTGAGGAGGTGTGAACACCTTAGAGAAGACCAAGAGAAGCATGGACAAGCCAACATGCAAGATGTGAATGCAGAAGAGCTCAGTTCGGCCTCCAATGACCAATCTGGAGAAAAATGGGCATAGAGGATGCAAATGGAGTCTGCTTGAGGTGTTCGACCACAGCCTGGAAAGATAACGAGCTCAGCTTTTCAACGGATCCAACCTCACCCTCAAATTCCATCTGACGCATTGGGTGTTGCGCCACCATTATCTTGGATCCTTGAGATTTGTGCTGCGACCTGGGGCTTGTGCAACACACCTTTGGGCTTTCTCTCCACTTCCCTCATATATTTAGGAAGCCCCCCTCCTTGTGAGTCTAGGGACCATTTGAAACTAAAAAAAGATTTGCTATATGCACGTTCTTGAGATTTCAAGCCACCAGCTGAAATAAACTTAGATTGTGCATTCCTTCCCGTTGTTCTTGCAAGCTCTTTGTGATTGCAGCGAGGATTGTAATCCGCTTGACTTGGTTGAGTGGACAACGTGAGGTTGGGCAAACTCGGTGCTGTAGGTTGTGCCGCTTGCAATGGTTGGCCGCACAAGATTCGTCAGGTTTCGCGAGTATCTTCGATCCTACGCCATGAAGGTCAGGCTTCCCTCGTATCACATTCCTCCGTGTTTCGCGGGTATCTTCGACCCTACGCCGTGAAAGTCGGGCTTCCCTCGTATCACATTCCTCCGTGTGTCGTGCGCACGATTTGATGAAACCACCTCCCGCATGCAAGTGGCAGCGTGTTACTCCACGCTCCTCTCTGCACCGTCTATGAACCGATAGGCCTTCTCTCAACACCACGTAGCCTTAGCTACTCCAAGCAACCTTATCACCATGCCGGACCACGTCTGTCTTCCATAACCACAACCATCATACCACACTGGCATACTAGGCCCAAGTTGCAATGTTCAAGTAATAGTGTGCAATCATGTCCGATGAATTTCGGTTCACCGTTCTGAGGTGACTAAGTCTAAAATTATTAGTTGGACCTGAGCAATGTCTAAGCAATTTAATCTAGATTTAAGAGTGTAAACCATTATAGTTTTTCCTAACCAGGCTAACAAGGATTGATCATCAAGGCAATCATTATCAGATTCAAATAAGGAATGATATCATCATGGCAAAATCATTCATGGTAGATCAATAGTAAACAAGTGACATGGCATGATATATCATGACTATCAAGTAGGCATTCATACTTAAAGAGCATGCAATTTGATAATTTAAATGAAATATTTTAGGAAACTAGGTAGCAATATGATCTAACTGGATGTTAACTCGCCTTGATCCTAGGAGTAGTGGGGGTCTTCTTGGGGGTCGTCAAAAGGTCCTTCCGGCTCCTTAGCGTCTACTAATAGAATGATTTGACAATAAATAAGTGAATACAGGAAGAAAGAAAGATACAAGAGATGCAACACACTTACTCTAGCGATTGGCGAATCGCGACAGAATGTCGTAACAATATCTTTCCTACGCATCAAGGAATTTCCATGAGTCTACTAAAGATTATATTACTACGGATGGATAATGGTGGCATGAGTGATAACGAATCGATGTATGATGATAATGATGACGATGATGCACTAATAACCCTAATTAGGATACCCATAATTTAGCATATAAGTTTAAAAATACTTTTGTCTGTAGTATTTTCTTAAAATTATTATGGAGTTGCTGACACAGTGTTTCAACAATTTATTTAATTTAACAGTAATATAAATTCTTATGAAAAAGGGATTCTTATTACCTTTGTTAAGCATATGTGTACAAAAGGCATGATAAAAATAGCTTACAATATTTTTAAAAAATTACTTTGGAGCTGGAAAAGTTAATAATTCAGGTTCAGTTACTGCATTATTAATACATAAGAAAAATGGTTTAAATGCATGTTCAAATTGTCCAGAGAGCAACATTGATGCTAAAATTATACAATAAATTTATTTAAATTCTGAACTATATTTATGCTCCACTGGAATTGTACCTGATTTTAGGACCTTAATAACTAATTTAATTAAATGGAAAAGCAGTTTATAAAATGGTTTAAGGGAAGTTTCTAGATTAAACAAAGGGTTTGTGTGGGTTACTGATGCGCACACGGGGTGCCCCATCTTCTGATGAGAACGGATACGTCAATTTGTGGTGGAGTTAGGGGAATGAATCGGCTACCAACCAACGAGATCAGGAACCGAGCAATCGCGACGTCACCACCAAGTCGATCAACTAGGCGAAGACCCGATCGATCCTTGAACCTGTTGCAATTGAGAACAAGCAAGAATAAGATGGTAGCAATCTGAAACAAACCAATCTCTCAAACCAGGGGTGAGGTTCCGTTTTCTCGTGTCGGGTGGTCTAGTCGACACACGTAACCACGAGAAGAGACGCACACGGGGTCCAGCAAACCGAACAAAACCTAAAGAACAACGTACAGGGCGGCAGCCATATATAGCAGGATGTCGGTAGCCATTGGGGCGCCCAATGCATGGGCCACGGCCACACCCACCAACCCATAAAGATACATGGGCCATAGGCCCAAAAATAAGGTGGCGCAGCACCCAAAGTTTTTGGAACGTGACATTCTTCTATAGATTATTGAAGCTCTGGACTGAATTTGGCAATGGGACTAGATCCGTTGGAAAGCTTATCTCCTAAGCTTTCTGTAGAATGGTGGATCGCTGAAAACAGAGTCCGGATGCCCGAGTTATGCCCATTTAAAGTCAAACTACTCCTGGATGACCGAACCGGAGTTGATGGCGACTTGGGCTTCAAGTTGGGCCATCCTTGGTGCACCATGGTGCCAAGAAACTTGATCTAGTGATGCTGGACCTTCGAGGGAGGTTTGAAAGACCGGGCTTGTTGATCGAGACCTCCATGCGACAAAGATGAAGCAGCAGAGGGAGCACCGGTCGCATCCTTGCTGGAGATGTCCTCATCATCCTCCCTTTCTTGAATTGGAGTCGTCCTCGACTCCTTCTCATGTTCCTGCAAAAGCTTAATGGCAACAGGAAACAAAGAAACAGTTGTAGCTAACAAAACTTTTCCCTTCAACTTAGGTTCTGATTGTTTAGCATATGGTGCATCCTATGGGGTGAATTCTTTAGCCACACTTTTATTGTCACTACAATCACCCTCCTGTTTCTCATTTTTAGTTTGTTTTTCATGCATCTTAATTAGTTCAGTAGGGGTCATGGGTTCTAGAATGAATTTCTTTCCCTTAAACACAAAAGTATATTAATTGGTCCTACCATGATGAATGGCATCTACATCATATATCCATAGTCTACCCAACAAAAGAGAGCATACATCTATGGGTACAACATCACAGTCAACATGATCATGATAAAAACCAATGGAGATAGGTACTTGCACATTTTTGTTACTTGAACCTTACCACAAGAATTTAGCATTCAATCTCGTAGGGTTGTTGAAGTGGAGTTGCGGTCAAGCCAAGCTTCTCGACCATGTCCACACTAGCAAGATTGTTGCAACTACCACCATCAACAATAACGTGTACTGCTTGCTCATTAACAACAAACTTTGTCTGAAAGATGGTTTGTCACTGATTTTGTTCATAACATGTTGGTTGTGCATGAAGTACACATGTGACAACAAGAGACAAGTAATTCTCTAACGCCGCAGCAGTACAAATCTCTCATTCTTGTTCTGCAGTGTTAGTAACAACAAGAGCATGTCCATCATCATCAACATCACTAGCACTAGTGTACTCACCGTCATCCCGAATAAGGAGGGCACACTGATTTGGGCAATCCCGCATCACATGGCCATGTCCCTTGCATCGAAATCACTGAACATCTCTCGTGCGAACGGTGGAAGCAACAGAAGAAACACTCTTTGCAGGTGTCTGAAGCACGGTTGTCTTGCTTGTCGCTGGCACGTGTGGTGGCGTAGAAGTAGTGGGGGCAGTGGGTGTAGGAGAAGCATATCCCGGAGTCATCGAAGGTGGCGCCTGGTTTGCCCGTGATGAGGAAGAGCCTCCAGTGTTTCCTCACATCATGGGCTGGCATCCCTATACTTTCCGTTCTGCTTTCAAAGCAAGATGGCACAAACCGGTGATAGTATTGTACTCCTTATACTCGAGTATGTCCTGAATTTTCTAGTTAAGCCCACCCAAAAATCTAGCCCTTTTTGCATCTTTGACCTCTCTAACCCACAACGCATATGTTAATTTGCAATTCTTGATAATATTGCTCAACAGATTTACTACCTTGGTTAAAATGTTGCAATCTATTGATCAAATTGTGAGCATAGTAAGAGGGAACAAACCTAGTACGCATTAATCATTTCAACCCATCCCATATTGCAGGCATATTTTGATTATCTCTACATGTCTCTTGCCACCAAACAGATGCAAAACCCGTGAACTCACTAGTGGCAGCTTGTACTCTCCAATCCTCAGAGAAATCATAGCAAGCAAACTTCTGTTCTACCGCCAACTCTCAATCAAGATAACCATCGAGATCATATTTACCATCAAAAGGAGGCATCGTAAATTTCATTTTTGCAATTGAGTCATCACTTACCTCACGTGGAGCCTGCTAGTTTCTTACCATACCTTGCCGATTATAGCAGAGTCGACGGTGTTGTCAATCATTGTTCACATTAAACCCATTGTTTGCCTCTGAATCAGCCTCGTAGTTGTTCTCTTTTTGGCCTTCCCCATGTGGGTGAGCAGCGGGGGCAGCCCGTGGAGCGTGGACTGCGGGGGCAGCCCGTGGAGCATGGACCGTAGCGGGTGCACCATTGTGTGGAGCAGCAACAATAAGTTGTCCCAATTATGCGCGGATTTCATCCAAGGCGGCATGAGTCTCAAGCTCATTTCGATTGCACACTCCCTGGAAGTGATTGATCCATCGCCGCTCTCTCGGAGTGAGGGGGTCCTCATGTTCACTCCCACTCCCGGCATACTCCTGTGAATGCTTAGGTCACCTGCCATGGTTAGTAGAAAAAGCAAGAATGCACAAAAGTAATGTATAATCAATCCTATTTACTAAAAGGTGCTGGAAATTGTCAGGTCTCTCACACTCAAAGGCCTCACCAAGCTCTTACTAATTCTTATCCTGCAGTAAGTGAAGGTGCAACCGGAGACTGGCAATAACCTGCACTCAGAAGGTGACAAAGTGATTGCAAGGTATTTTTCCTATAGGTTAGTAGGTGGTGGAGCTTGGACAGGTTTTCAGTATGTAGCAAAGGAAATACTATAACTACACTAGCCCAAACAAGTTGAAAGAACATTCAACGGTGGTACTGTGCTGGTCCTAGGCTAGACCAGCTAGAGACGTGAGCCTAATCATAGATGCAGTCACAGGATACCACAAGTTGAACACAAGATGAAGTTCCTCAATTTGTTTTTCTCTCTCTTTCTTTTTTTTGAACTTCTGATTATTATTATTATTATTATTATTATTATTATTATTATTATTATTATTATTTTACTTCTGCACCTGCCTTTTTTTGTGGTGCGGCTTTTTTTCTTTTTTTAGTTTTGCACCTTGCCCTTTTTTTGCATGGCCAAGCTATGGAAATTGAAAAGGGGCACGATGATATGGGCAACTTAACATCATCACCATCCGCTTTTCTTACTGTTGTTCAAGAGACTCCAAATCATTTCCAAGGACCAATAACACGTGCCCGAGCTAAACAAATCAATCAGCAGGTGAAATCGCTCGTTAGTAAGAATCATATTATTTGTGAGAATCAGCTGCTACCTAATTCAAGTAATTTAATTATTCTCAGGTATGAAGACAATGTGAGGAGGTGTGAACACCTTAGGGAAGACCATTTTGAAACTAAAACAAATTTGCTATATGCATGTTCTTGGTGTTTCATGCCACCGGCTAAAATCAACCTGAGATTGTGCATTCCTTCCCGTTGTTCTTGCAAACTCCTTTGTGATTGCAGCGAGGATTGTAATCCGCTTGACTTAGTTGAGTGGACAACGTGAGGTTGGGCGAACTCGGTGCTACAGGTTGTTGCGCTTGCAACGGTTGGCCGCACAAGATTCATCAGGTTTCGCGAGTATCTTCGATCCTACGCCGTGAAGGTCGAGCATCCCTCGTATCACGCGGCTTGGCTCCAGGAAAACGCGCGCATGTGGGTTGGTGGCCAATCACGTTAATTCCTGTTATTAGTTAACCACCCTGGTAATTTTCGGAAGATGTGATCTGGTGGCTGGTTAAAGATGGCAGGTGGAGTGGCGTGCGTGATCTTGATGGGTGGGACAGGGCAGTTCGGCTGTTCAAAGGAAATCGAGCCTGCTATGTTTATGGACACCGTGATTTTGTTTGTTGGCCATGGCAGGAAAGCGCTAAAAAGGTGGATCTGCGTGGCTGCAATTTTAAAACGTGCGGGCTGGAGTGATGGATGGAAAGATGGTGCAGCTTGGTTGGAAAAAAGAAACCCACCCTGCTATTTTTATGGGGGCGTGCTGAAAATATGGAGGACACGGCTGGAAATTCCTCTTTGTTGGGACATGGCTCAAGATGAAAAGGTATTAGCCAAATCTTTGTGTGGTGATTTTGGTAGGGTGTCGGTGGGCACTGGAAGGGGCGATCTGGTTATGGTGACGAGGCACAACAGCAAAAACATGAAGAACACTGTGACGGCTAAACGACTCGAACTTGAAACTGTAAAGGCGCTAGACACTAAGACCAGCAACGACTCGATGATGCAACGCAAATTCAACAAGAAATCGAACTATGCAGTAATAGTAATGGCTACACGAGCTAGGATCAAAAGAGAAACACACGATGAACTAATTTTTTTGGCTGTTTTTGGACTCTAGGATGAACAAGATAAAAACTAATCTAAGGATAAGTGTTCTCACCAGGAAGCCATTGCTTTGATACCACCTGATGCGCATATGGGGGTGCCCGATCTTCTCATGAGAACAGATACATCGATTTGTGGTAGAGTGAGGTGAATGAATCGGTTACCAACCAATGAGATCAGGAACCGAGCAATCGCGACATCAGCACCAATTCGATCAACCAGGCCATGGCTCGATCGATCCTTGAAACTGTTGCAATCGAGAACAAGTAAGAACAAGATGGTAGCAATCCAAAACAAATCAATCTCACAAACCAGGGGTGAGGTTCTGTTTTCTCGTGTCAGGTGGTCTAGTTGACACATGCAACCACGAGGAGGGACGCACACGGGGTCTACCAAATGCAACAAAACCTAAAGAACAACGTACGAGGGCAGCGGCCATATATAGCAGGACGTCGGCAGCCAAAGATGGGCCATAGGCCCAAAAATAAGGTGGCACAGCACCCAAAGTTTCTGGAATGTGACATTCCTCTGTAGATTCCTAAAGCTCTGGACCGAATTTGGTGATGGGGCTAGATCCGTTGGAAAGCTTATCTTCTAAGCTTTCAGTAGAGTGGTGGATCGCTGAAAACGGAGTCCGGATGCCCGAGTTATGTCCAGTTGAAGTCGGGCGCCCAAAGAAGATCGGGCACCCCATGTGCGCATTATCCATCATCATACTCGTCATAAAACTGTTGGTCTACTGCAGGGACAGCATTACCACGCTGATTGTTGTTGTGCATACGGTAGCCTAAGCCATGGCCATGTGCACAGCCACGGCCACGGAAGGGTCCATCGCCTCCTCTTTGATTTCCCCTTCTATCAACATCACCATCATCATGCGGGGTAGCAAGATTAGGATCTTCGGGATTCTCATTGCCCGCTACGAGAAAACGCTCTTCCAACATTGTTGCAAAGCGTTCTTCCAATTCTTCAAATGCATGGGTGAGGTTCTGCTCCACACGCTGTGCGAACCTAAAATCACACTATGATACACACTCAGCAAATGCATCATCTTCTGCTGCATGTGAGAAGGGCCCTCTTGCTGCACAAGCAGCATTAGAACCATGACCTTGTATGCTATCCTCGGAACCTGCCATGTTAGTGGTAAACAATAATCTTAAGGACTAAAAATATGTGGATTTACATAGCTCACCTCTTGCTTACTACATTCTTTTGCTCCTCGATGAATGCGTATGTGCACGGTGGTAATATATTCGAGAGCGGACAAGCGATTGAAACGATAGCACTATCAGTTTCTTTGTGGAGCTTGGTAAGGATTTGTATATGAGATAAAAGCAAATCTGAATTCTAGCTATTGTAATGTTAAGTAATGATCTAAGCTAGAAATCAAATTGCCTAGTTGCTGATTAACATAAAGGAAAATTATTCGATTGACACAAACAAATTTATCCACTAGCTGTTTACACATAACACACTAGCACACTTGATTTTTCTTTCTTCTTTTTTTTCTCAAATAAACAGAACCACTCACTTCTTTTTTTCTTCTTGTTTCTTTTTTTGGCTGTTTTTTCACTTTTTTTTACACACGATGACAAACTAGAACGGAGAAAGAGAACACGGCGCTGTTGCAACTTTTTGTGTAAACAAGGGCTAGAACCTGATGGAATTAAACAAGATTAGAGATGACGAACATATGAAATGGATATGTGAAGGAAAATATCAACAGCTAAACATGATTCTAATGGATGAAAACTTAACAAAACTCAGAAGAAAAATAGATTGCAAAGGATGTATGGCTAGTTTTTTTTTATTTTCTAGTGGACTCTAGGACAGAAAATAAATTACCAGAAATTAAGGATAAATAATCCTACCGTGGAACCGAAACTCTGATACCAAATGATGGGCACCAACTTCGAGAGAAGCCCATGGACAAAGGATGAATATCTTCACGGCGTAGGATTCTTAAATAAATTGGTGGAATGGCGACGAGGATGCCAACCGTCGCCTGCTGTCCGAACAATCGCAAGTCCACAAACCGAAGAACTAATCCAACACTCCTGGTTCTTAGAGATATCATATGTCTAGCATAAGGATTATATCAAAATTGATCAAAGGTTTCAAATGTTTGAAGTACTTGGGTATTTGTACTAGGAATAACCTCATAGTTTAGGTGTGAAAGCTATGAGCAATTGAAAAGTTTGTCTTAGATAAGCATAAAGATTATATCAAAGTTGATCAAAAGGTTCCAAATGTTTGAAGTACTTGGGTATGTACTAGAAACAACCTCATAGTTTAGGTGTGAAAGCTATCAACAATTGAAAAGTTTGTCTTAGATAAGCAAGAGTCATCTCGGATTGGAACATGAAATGTTTTTTCAATCCTCGCGTAGCATTTAATAGACTATACACATTCCACCAAAATGGCCATAACTCTAGATTTGGAAATCAAAAAATGCACGGTTTGAAGCGTTGGAAACTAGACTTCCATATTTTTCCATCAATGTGGCCCATGACCATGTTTCTGGTCAACATTAGCATGGGCATGTCTAGCAATCCAACGGACATCATCTTGTGCTCCATTTTCCATCTCTGGTGCATCGCGTGCTTGCTCCTCTTCCATGTATCTAAGTATAACAAAAGAAGAACACATGGACAATACCATAGCATCACAAATATTAGACATTAAACTCAAGTTAGTTTTCACCTGGTTTCTATTTGTTTTACACGGCTGCGTGTAATAGGACCTTCGTAAACTTTCTCCTTAGAAAAGGTGTTTATATCATCTCCCTTCATATGTGTTGTATGAGAAGGTGTGTGGGATGTCCACATCACTCCAATTCATGAAGAGTGCTCCAACGAGGAGTAGGGTAAGGGAAAGCCTTTTCTCAACCTCGAGAAAAAAAATCTCATGTCTCTTCTCCTTTTCTTCTTGCATTTACTTTCACATCTTTTCTTGTGTGTCTTATTTAGTTCCTGAATCAAGTTGGAGAAAAAATTAATCTTTAAATTAAATTTAAATGTAAACCAAAAAATTTTAAGAACTAGCCCTCTATGGTCCCTCAGGGCTGCGCAGCTTATAGTTACGATTCATGTCACAGGTCATTACATCGATTTTAATTAGAGTTTTTATCGATCATCTTCATATTGGTTTTCCTGTATGATTACAAGATCAATTTTTACAATCATAGATCGGTTTGCATTGCCCCACTGACCTTTCGATGGCACCTAGGCTCCTAACTTTACCTACTTGGCGATGACTCCTCCCCTCTGTTGTCAAACCACAGGCCGCTACCATACTGGCCTCCGCTGTGCTAGCTTCCATCATGGTCAATCTGTCCGCCACCAATGCTGTCACTCTTGCTGCTTGTCTTGTACATGCATGATGAGGACATCCTTTCCACTGATACAACCACACCATCTCATTCATCTATAATACACCAACCTGAGTCGGCTGTATTACATAGACCAATCACTCGAGCTCGCGCACGTCATCTTAAATATCAGGTGAATGCGCTCCTAAGTTTTCCTACAAGTGATTCACCGAATGGAATGCTATTTAATTTTTGTGATGATTTCACTGTTCTTAGGAACCAGGGAGAAGAGCGACAAAGGATTCGTTTTGGGCACAAGTTCGAGTTCAAGTCAGATTCAGCCCTCCTGATAGCACTAACTTCAAACTACCATAACTTTTGATCCAGAAGGTTGCTAGAGGCCCATGAGTACTTGATGGAAAGATCTTTTCGTTATCTTTCCAACACATCTGATCTTGCCTCCAAATTCCTTCTAAGTCGAGGGGAATATGCAAAACAAGTGGCATCACTCTTCTAGTCTAAATCAAAGTGGGTTTTGAGCTTTGAAATTAGAGTTGTAATCGGCCTGGCCATGTCATGGCCGACCCTTGGTCGACCTCCCCCCCCCCCCCTTTTTGCTTATAAATAGCTAGCCGCCGCCACCTTTAAGGTTTTGGGCTTTGTTTGATTAAGTTAGCCTTTTGATACTTCTTGTAATCGCGCGTTGATTAGACCGTCTAAATTACTTGTCATTGGACTCCACCATACTGTGTTTCCTTGAATCAGATTTGATTTTATATTCGCAATTTGAGTTGCTTGTTCATCTTGTTCTTACTAGTTCTTCGATTGCTTATAGGAACAAAGACCTTCGTGGTCAGGTTAATCGCGTGCCAGTGAGATCAATAACCCTTTGGAGTTGGTGTATTGGTCGCTAAGACGTAACGTCCTGAACGGTTGTAGTCGAGCTACCAACGTCGACTCTTCATAAATCGAGATTTATCCTTCTCATCAAAAGATCAGGACCGCTGTTACTATCATGAGGCTGACACCACCATCATTGTTGCCATCCCCGTCATCTATGAGCATGAGTCGTCACACTATTGAGAACCAAGCTATTGCTGCATTGCCTTCCTAGGAGGCCGCGCCGACGCCTTCACGCCGTCATCTTCGCCATCGAGATCGGGTCTTCTTTGTCTACATCATGCACAACCGACGTTACCTCTCCTTCCCATGTTTACCGTTGCTTTTCATGTCATCCACGCTAGCTATGTCGTTAGTGTCACAATCTATTTTTATTGCATGCTCACATGCATCTTTTTCTTCCCTTTTCATCTACTTGGTGCGGTCGTCACCATGCTGCATACCCCTCTTGTACCATACACATCACTATTAAGGGTGTTACTGCTATACTCTTCAGATGGACACCTTGTGTTAATACCTTTTTTTTGTGCATCTTTACACCCATGGCTCCATGTGTGGCTACCTCAACATTAGCTACCCGAGCAGCTCCCTCCATGACAACCATGGGTACCTCGCTCTGGGCTACCTCACCATTAGGATCAAATAGGCTATTATCAATATGAGCAAACTCAGCTTCTCTCTAGTCTAGACAAGCATGCGTGCTCTTGCTACAATTATAGGGAATGTTGGCTTTCTCTCCAGGCTCCACTCCAGTACGATGCTCCCGCTATGGTAGAATCTGAAAGAATCCAACAATTATGGTATAATAGGACGAGGTCCAATACAATCTATCCATTGATGCATCATGCCCACAATCCATTGTTCGGCTATTTTTCTTCTTACATTCGGCTAGGATATGTACCAGAACCCTAAATAATGCAAATGCAAATGGCATGTAGGATGTAAATTATAAAACAATCATCCTACTCAATCAAATGCTTCTCCAGCAGAAAAGGGCAAAACAATATGATCTTTTAGATGCACACAAAGAGCGAGTTTGTTTTATACAAGACTATGTTACAGTAGGATTCTAGCTTGTCAAGAACAATCACCACTCATGCAACATTCATAAACAGAAATAAGTAGAATAGTTATCGCCCAGTCAACTTGACCATCCAAGCACCACCCAAGTACAGTCCAAGCAGTGGACCCGCCAAAAGCATCTGAGTGAGCGGATCTGTTGAGGGTGTAAGCACAGCGGCAGCAACCACAGCGCCAACAACAACATATCTCCAGATTGAGAGCATTTGATCGCTAGAAACCAATCCGACTTGTCCCAGAAGTAGCTGAATTACAGGGACCTGCAAAAGAGCAACATGCAAATAACTAATATTCAGAACATGTTTCTTCTTTGTGATATGTGACAGTAGCAGTTATCTTTCAGTATCTATCTCTGGGTAGTAAAACAAGATTTGCGGATCAATTCTCTGATATTTCAAATCACTAGCATCAAGAGCAGTTTCCATATGACCTATTTGATGATTAAATTAGCAAGAAATGGAAGAGAAAGCAACCATCACAGCCACAGTTGGATAATCAAATAATGATTTATTGGGATATAAAAGTGCCAATTCCAATCAGCTATCAAGTGGAACAGATATGATTATCAATGTTCTGTAACTTTCTTTCAAATTTACTTTCTTAGTTGCTTCTTCAATGGTCAGGACAAGCATCCACTTATGAATAATATATATTGATTAATAGATGTTAATAAATTTGAGCCAATAAAGAACCTTTCACCAAAGGCATAACTCTGATATTTCAAAGTATGGACCATTCCGATCTAATTGTTTTTATGGGAAAATTACTGCATCTGCATAAATCTGCATAAATGTCACATAATTTTACTGTAATTCCACCTACCTACGAAGGACTTCAACAAACTAGGTACTCTTCTAACTATATGCCATACCTTGAAAAAAAGAAAACTATACGCTATACAACTACATGACCATTTGTCTATGTAAATGCTACAGATCATTTGATGATGGTTACGTTCATTTCAATTATATAAAGGGAGGGCCACATCACTACAATCAACCTTGATATCCTACCATGAAAATATAGTGTGATTTGTTTACCTGAAAAGATAGCCCTGTGCTGAACAGAAGCACAAGTACAAACTCAAAGTACTGGTCTATTGACCATAATGATTCTACTGCCCCGTCTGCATAGTTCACAAAGAAGTTCAATGCTGCAGGAGCAAGAATTGTGTAGGAGAAGAAAATGCCAAGGTAGAACAGAATGGAAGAACCCAAAACAATGGGACCTAGGAATTTCCGCTCATCTCTTGTTAAACCAGGAAGAACAAAAGCTATTATCTCATACAAAATGACAGGACTTCCAAGTAGAAGGCCACAATAACCAGAGACCTACACACAGCATCGAAAACAGTGAAATAAGGAACATTTAATGGCCTCTGTAAAGTATCATTGTAAAACACAATAGCACTACAAAGTATTACAGCAATGTAAACATTGAAAGGTACACGTGTCACTAACATCTAGTACACAAGGAGAACATTTATCTGAAATTAAATTCACTTTGAGCTTTTCACATATAGGACCCGTTTGGCACAGCTCTAACTCCCAGCTCCACCTCAGAGCTGGAGTTTGTAGGTTAAAATAAAGTGACTTAAGTTTATATTTTTAGTTTAAAATGTAAATAAGATGACTCACCTAAGCATCCTTAATTTACCCACAACTCCAGCTCCATGAATTTCTGGAGTTAGGAATAGGGTGCTCCACCAACTCTACCAATTTGGTGGAGCTGGAGCTGTGCCAAACAGGGCCATAGACTAATAAAGCAGAATTTTGTGCAGCATTTGTGGCTGTGCACAGTTTAACCACCTTCTTCATATATGGAAACATATAACAATAAACATGAATACTGCAGGTCTGATTCAACAAAGTTACATTTAGAAATGTTAGTTCTAATTGTAGGGAGGTGAAAATGGCTGCACAGGTGCGAACATGCATTTAAGTTTCCCAACTGTATCAGGGAGTATTTCCATACTTTAGGATGCTACTGGTGATATAGTGCCAACATGCAATTGAAGAAATTGTATTGGGTTCCACACAGATTAGATAGCTGCAACACAGTACACATGCTTGCACCTAATGAACAAGATAGATTTCCCTGAATTAGGGGGTGTTCTATTGGGCTCATAAGCTGTGACTTATCTGTCTTATCTCCGACCGAGAATTATTAGGTGGCCTTGAAGTCGGATGGCCTTTTTATTTAGGATTTAGTCTTTTAAAAGCTCTGAGATAAAAATCCTAAATTTCAAAGCCATCCGACTCTCGAGGCCACCTCGAAATTCTCGTTTGGAGATAAGACAGATAAGTCACAGCTTATGAGCCCAATAGAACACCCCCTTAGTCACATGTATGCAACATGCACCATGTAGGGGACAATTTTTGAGTGCATTGGGGAGGGAGGGAGGAGTAGAAAAGGAGAGGATATCATAAACTAACTTTCAAATGACTTCTTTGAGATTTTCAGAGGTTCACCTTCAATGTTGTAAAGAAAAACTCTCCAGGAGACAGCTGCAAAAACCGAACACCCTGAACACTAACCGGTGCTTCTAGAAGCACAATCAAATCTTTGGAAACAGCAAAACAACCAAGTATTGCAGCTCCAACAGCCAATACTGAGACAAATATCCTGTCACGAAGTTCCTCTAAATGATCAAATATACTCATCTCCTTATCATCAGGAAGTAGTTCTTTGCTCGGATATAAAAAATTATACAGAGTACTCTGTTCTTCATCCTGTGTGACACCTCCAAAGGAACCATTTTCAACTGTAAAAGGTAAAAATGAGTAGTCACATACTCAAGACAAAAATTGCACTAAGGCGTAATGAATTAAATAATGACATGGCATCTTGTAACATGATAAGTATTGCAGGTATGACCAGTAAGATTTAAAAAGGGGCACATTGGGAAAAGGATTTTATTATAGTATTTATTAACAAGTTGGGATTAATTTTTTAGGCACAAAGAAACTGCACGATTTTCTTTTATTAAACTCTTTTTTTCCAGTTGTTTACCGGTTAACACTAATGGGCCGGAGCAGCACCTTAAAATCAAACAAACTATACTTCTTTTAATGTATCTTGTCTATCTTAAAATGGAAATCTTTACTGTATAGTTTTTCTATTCTAAATATCATGATAAATTGCAAAACTAGAGGGCTGGATTTGCCAGAGATTAATATGACAAGAAGGTGAGAATTATAGCATAACTCTTATCAAAATGAAATAAACAAAGTTCAGGTAGGATTGGGAAAATGAACTGGAAACCCTAATAACTAAGAACTAAATGGTAGATGATTAATGAGATCAATGGTTTTATGAAAGCTAGAAAACCTGACAACTAAACCACTACAGTTTGTACAACAGCAGTTAATACACATTACATCACAAGAAAGAAAATAATTACAGGTCAAATAACATATGGGCATGAGACACTACAGAATCCACCTTAATAGCTAGGGGTGGGCAAAAAAAATCCCGATACCGAATTACCAAATCGAACCAAAACTAAAGAAAATAATTACAGGTCAAATAACACATGGTCATGAGATACTACAGAATCCACCTTAATTGCTAGGGGTGGGCAAAAAAATCCCGATACCGAATTACCGAATTGAACCAAAACTACTGAAATTTTTGGTATTTTCGGTGTTCGGTATTTGGTTAGGTACTATTTCTCAGAAAGTTTGGTAGTTCGGTATTGGTTCAGTATCAGGCTCTGGAAAACCAAAAATACCACAATACCGATTCTGATATTCGGTATTTGGTTCGGTACTATTTCTCAGAAAGTTCGGTAGTTTGGTATAGGTTCCATATCAGGCTCTGGAAAACTGAAAATGCCGCAATACCGATTCCCTACAGCCTTGCACGCTCACGTCTCGCTTCCCTCTGCATCCCACGTCACGCAGCCTGGCCCATTATAGGCAGCGCAGCCCATGTCCCCACCTGGCGACCCCAAACTTAGGCATATATTTTCCCCAATCCCCACCCAGCCACATGTTTTCCAAATCCTAGCTCACTTCGTTGTCTTGCTGCTACTCTGCCGCTGTCACTCTCTCTGGATCTCCGCCGGTCGTCGCCACCCTTCACACACTCCCTGGCATTCGGGCTGCCCCACCCACTCTCTCCGTCATGCACCATCCGCACCGGCCATTGCTCTAGGCTCCAGCTCAACTACGACTTTGTGACTGCGACTGCGAGGCCGCTGCGCTGCTGGCCACCACCAAGATCTCTCCTTCTCATCCACAAGTGTACAACAAAGTGAACAACCGTTGCTCATGCAGCATATATATTTTCGTCATTGCTTTTTTCTTGTTCATTTCTTGACCGAATCTTGTAAGTAATTACTTGTTTGCTTGCTTTATCGCTCGATCTAGTCTTCTTGATTTACTCATTTTCTGTCAATTTTTCAGTCTACTTAATCTTGTAAGTAATTGCTCGATCTATAGTTTTCTGCTTGTAATGTGCCTGTCGGCCCATGACGGTACGGTATACCGAACCAATTCTGTACGTTCCGTTTTGGTAGTGATTTTTTTCAGCACAATTTCGATACCCAATTTTCGGACCGAATGTCCACCCCTGTTAATAGCTGCTGCGAACATGTTTAGGAAGTATACATTGGGCATTTGATTGACAACACGAAGACTGTGGCTAATATTTTCACCTTTTGTGATGCCATTTGCTGGCGTCAAAAACAAAAGAAATAAAGAACCATCTCCAAATGCGCATTCAACCGCTACACATATGGCCAATCGAATTACTCGATGCGGTAACATTGAGTGACACAAGAGTTGAGCTAAGATTGGCAATATAACTAAACTCGTAAGGGCTACTATCTCACTGCCTCTTCGAAAGCTCCTGCACAAAAAATACTATTGCCAAGAAGGAAGTATGAGAAGAGGCGTACCAGGCCCAGGAGGCGGGTCCTCAAGGGCAGCGCCAAGGCTGCTAGATGGTGACTCCTGTCCCTGAGGCAGCAGTGGCGAAGGCGACTCCGTCTCCCGACCTTTGCCCCCATCGACGGCGGAGCAGAGAAGGTGACGGCGGTGGCCGCGGAGAGCCGCGGCGGCGGCGGCGGCCGGGAGGCGCCGGCTGCATGTGAGGGGGAAACGATTGCGGCAGAGGACGACGACGCCAAGCTGCGGCGGTCGGTGCGAAAGCAGCGTCCCCGCGCTTCCCATGGCCCCGTACGGTGCTGCCGCCGTTGCGCTTGTGTGAGTTGTGACTTGGGAGTCGGCCACTCTGGCTTGGGAGGCAGCGGGAGCACGATAGATGATAATTATCTGTTTTGTTTATTTATTTACAACGGACGCACGCATCTTCACAACTCACACGGTACACTGCTTTGAGCATCACGCTAGAAGCTGTATCCTATTTCCTCTCTCTTCTACTCTATTTTATCTCTCTTTCACTTTAAAATTTCTTCACACTTTACACTATACCCTAAAAGATTTCTTTCCTCCACCAGATACTCTATCTCTAAATCTCTATTTTTACATTATTTTAGGGTTTCTGCTACGAATGCTTTACACGTACCGCCCTCCCCCTTCTTCTATTTTTATTCTTCTCTTTTTTTGGAATTGACTGCCTTTCCTTCTGATGATGCTGGTTGATAAATTAAATTTATTTAAATTAGGAAAACTTTATAACATTTTTTAAAATAGTGAGTATCCAACAGATCTTCTAAAATTCAGACCTCTATAATATTACTAGCCAATTGTCCATGCTTTGCTATAAATAAATACCACGTTACTTTTCACCACGTTATATTTGATTTATTTGACTCGCAATCTTAGCTCCGTTTTCAACCTTTCACACCTGTCTGTGTCATGCTTCCGTACGCTTAGGTCCGATTCCGCGCTCGACTGCGTCGTGCTTCCACGCTCTCTAATTTGATTTATCTTAATATGATGGGGAGTTTTGTAAAATACAACATACTAGGATAGAAAGCTAAATAAATAGGATAATTTGGTATTTCTTGATTGATAGAAACTTTCTAAAATACATGTACCTAATTAAGAAAGCAATACAAATAGATAGAAAGTGCTCTACGCTGATTTAACCATTGGATGCAGGATGGAGGATAAAGATGGATGACATGCCACCGCCACCATCACCACAAGAAAATTTTAATAAAGATTCATTATCTCTACTATACTAAATTGTCTTATGGTGGTGGTGGTGGTGGTGAGTTCACCAACTTCACATCACAGCCGTCCATCTGTCCACAACAATCCTCATCCGTCTACCGTCCACCTCGTCCACACGCACGCATTCCTCCTCGATCCCACTGTGGCACGTCTGCCTCTCGGCTCCTCCCGCTCACCTGACGAACCGCTCCCACCTAACCCTAGCCTCCCCCGCCCCTGCTCCCCTCCCCGCATCCCTCGCCTCCTCCCCGTGCCGCCCTCCTCCTCCGCCCTCCGCCTCCTCCCCCCCTTTGCCTCCCCGCGTCCCCATTCTTCTCCCCGCCGCCCGCCTCCTCCCCGCCCTCCGCGCCGCCCGCCTCCTCGGCCCCGCCTCCTCCGCGCCGCCCCTCCTCCTCTGCCTCCTCCCCTTCCTGCCTCCTCTAATCCTGCCTCCTCTCGACGCCTTGCCTTCCTCGTCTGACTGATCTGATCGCCCCCACCGCCTCTCCCAGCGCCCATCTGGCGGCTTTGTGCTCTGCTTCGCCGTTCCTCTCCCTAAGTGGACCACTCTCTCTCACTGTCGCTTCCGCTCCTCCACGCCGCCGTTTTCACCGATGCCTTATCTGGCCCGCCGCCCCCGTCGGCGATGGACTCCGTGGAGGTGGGGGCTCACCCCGCTTAGGAGGTCGACCGGAGGTGCGACGACCATCGAGCGAGAAGCGGCGGCGATGGGTGGGCATCGAGCTCATTGCCTCGAAGAACTTCACCTCGCTTCGCCGTCATGGAGGCGTTGGGCTCCCCGCTAACCAACAGTACTCGAGGGCATCTTGGGGGCCTACTACTCTGGCGAGAAGAACGAGTTCATCGGCGAGACCGAGAAACTCGCTCAATTTGCATCTTTTCGAATATGCATGCATCACTCTCTGTTTGTTCTTTGTTCGGACATGAATGGTGAGTTGGTTCTTTAATTTAGTTGTTGTGCATTGAAAATGTTGCGTTCTTGGTGCAAAGGTTTAATTTTGGTGCACCTTTCTAGATAGTTCATGCAATGTGTGATCTTTTTTGGGTGTTGCTACTTTATATTTGGCAAGTATTGCCTTTATATTTGGCAAGTTCTCTAGAATCATGGTACATATGTGTCTAGGAATATCAGTCTCTTTCCTTCCTATTGCAAAGAAAGGGTTGGTTGGTGCCTCATGCCTAGGTATTAGTTATGATTCATATTGAAAACATCTAGAGAGACTAATAAACATGAAAAATATGACAAAAAAGTGCATGGGATTAAACACTCGGTGGACAAGCTGCAGAGGAGAATAATTCTTGCTACTAAATATTCTCGAACTATAAGGAATAAAATGATAGCATGAGTAGGGAGGAGGGGATTATAGAGAGAGACTAGAGAAATTTGTGCACACAAACAAGGTAGGACTATAATCGAATTTGAAATGCATTGAAAGTTCTAACTTCATTCTAACCGTTCACATGCCTTTTGCTTCTGTATTTATTTATGCCTTTTTTTCTATGGAGTAGCATCTATGACAATGTTTTTTTAAACAAAACAATTCTTATGCAGTATGTTCACTCCGTGGCACTTCTCACTTTACAGGTATGGTTGAATATCACAACGAAACATTGTATATTTCTATGTTTGACTAAACCTACTAATTGTGTTGTTCAAGTTCTCTTTTTATTACTGCAGCAAATAGCTACAACACTGATCATATATTTTTGTCAAGATATTTCCATGACAATAGTAAAGTTTTTTCTGTCTGCTGTTTTCTACAATGTAAATGTTGCATTTGCTCTAGCAAGCATGAAAGGGGTTAACATCCCTTTGTATTTTACAATTAAGAGTCTAGCATCAAACCGTTTGCACCTGTCAAGAGGTTGTCTTAAAGGGAAATGATAAGCTTAATTCGTTGTCTTTTATAAGCACGAGGAATGCCTTTTAGAAGCACAAAGGAATGCAGATGGGCAATTTAGAATAGTAGAGATGTAGCAGCCGCAAAGGCTTGGGAGAAGTTGTCAAGTGCTAGAATATTGCTAGCTGTTGGTGCTGATTCTACATCACAAGATGATCCACACCATCGAACGGCATTTCTTGCTGCACCAATGATGCAGAATTAGTTAAGGTAAAGGTTCTGGTGGTTAGATTTTTCTGTTACACTTTCTGGCGGCTGTACATTATAAAATTTTGTAAATATAAGAAACGATCAAAGTACAACACCACTTCATGTTGCATTGAACAGAGGTGCAAAATTATGTCATGTCTTGCATTTAGCTATTGGAGTAGATTTTTCTTACCATTTTCAGAGATAACATCAGGTCTATAAGCTTAGTAAAATAAAACAATCTTATGCAAGACCTGTAGTTTAAACAAATGGTGGAATGTTTAGATGTATAATTGGAATTTAGTATAACTATCAATGTGTCAAATTTTTCTCGATATTCAGGTGTAATATGCTTGCTAATACCCTATGTTCTGAAGGTGTGTTACAATAGTTTTGTTTTCTTACCAAGAATGCAACTGTTATGTTATCCTCATGGCCTTCAATTTACCTTATCAAAGACAGTTATATGTTGATTGGGGTATAATTATTAATGAAACTGATTGATGAAACACTCAAGATAAATGAATTTTTCCTATAGTTGAAAAATGTGTAATGTAAATTTAACAAAATTTGACAAGGAATGTGCTTTCACCTTTTCCCTGATATAGCCTTACTGATGGGATCAAGTTGGTGATTGCTATCATGACAAGTAGTCTTGTTTCTGCATAGCATAATAGCTGGGTTCTGTTGAGCAATGATATTGGCACACCGCACACGAAAGTATTGGCTCCATGTATTTAGTGTTTTATGGTTGGGGCCTTCCAACTCTCTCATGAAAGGACAAACCTTTACAATGTACTGGGTCTTGCTCTAGCAGTAATATTATTGTAAAGTGATGTTGGAAATTCATTATTTTGCAGCTAGCAGTATGTTCTTTAGCCAAATTTTACAGCTAGCAGTATTGTTTCTTGGATCAATAAGTTGCCTACTTTGCATCTATAGATTATGTAGTTTTTCTTTTCTTGGAGACAGTTTGTGAGAATTTTGTCGATAATTGTAACCAAGATATTAGATTTTTGTCGACACATTTCTTACATTACTTGTGCTGTTTAGGCTTTATCGGTCTTGGAGAATCAATTGAGAATAGAGCCAATATATTGCGAATCACCGCCTCTGAACACGACTCACGAACACTCAATTTCTTTTCAGATTGGTGTATGATTGGTGTATTTATTGTTGTTCCTATGATTCTAGGTTTTATCCTAGAATCGGTGTCTTGACTAGTATTCCCTTTTTCTGCAGATTTACGGCTTATGAATTACGTAAGAGGTATTAGTGGGTAATTGATTATTATATGCACTATGTTTTTTATAATAAATTAATTTAAAATTTAAAGTAGTTTGAGTTTAAATTAAGTGTGTACACAATAACACCACTGGTTGCAACTTAAAGTTATATTTCTTCCGATTCAATTGTAGTGCTAATAATTGTATTCTTGATTCTTGGATTCTAAGTTACTGCAATATGGCCGAGTTACGTCACTACTTATTTTGTTAAGCTGAGTTTGTCCTTCTAATCTTGTGTGGAACCTTGCCTTATTTGTTAGCTTGAGCTACGAATAACTATTCTAATTTCTGTAATTAGCCTTGAGCAACCACGGATCTAACCCTTAAATATTTATGTGGATGCAGGCTTTTGTCAACTTCATAACAATGCAGTTCCAACTTTGCTCTGTATTTTTCACTTTCTCTCTTGGAACAAGGACTCACTACTTTGGTCGCACAATTTTACATGGAGGTGCAAAGGTAAGGCCTTTTTCTTAAGTAATGCTTGCCGGTTCTGAATTTCACATTCTTGATCGATGCTTTTCTTATTTGATACCAGTATAGAGCAACTGGTAGAGGTTTTGTGGTACGACATATCAAGTTTCTTTGAGAACTACCGTATTTATTCAAGCCATTTCATGAAAGGGTTTGTCATCGCGTCTCTCAAGGCAATATGCACGATTACAGTTTTTATCCATGGTTATTGCTATTATTTTTTGTAGGTTGGAGGTTGCACTTCTGTTAATGATCTTTCTTGCGTATGGTTTTAACAATGGTGGAGCAGTTGGCTATATTTTACTTTCCATAAGTAGCTGGTTTATGGCACTGTCTTGGCTTTGTGCTCCCTACATATTTAACCCATCTGGATTTGAATGGCAGAAGTAAGCTACTAAGCATTCTATGTATGTTTACTCTAGCCATTACTTTAAACTATCAGAATGAAGATAATTCCTCTGTTTTCACCAGGTAATTCCTCTGTTTGCTGGCAGAATTGGCTGCCAAGAAGGGTGATGAGTGCATGGCACATTGGTGGAATACTTCACGCCCTGGAAGGATGGAGCATGCACGAGTGTGGGGATGACATGATGGATGTGAAATGGAAGCATGTAGGTAGTTTCAGATCCTACGAGGGTTATGGATTCGGATCCTCCAGTTCATTTTTGTATAATGACTTTGTAAGATTATCGATATTAGTTAGTGTGGAGCTTGGAGGATTTAAAAAAGTGAGTTCACTCGTCTTTAACATTTTTTTGGGTGCTATTCCTCAATCTCCAATTGAACGGCCATGCTATCATCCATGGTTTGTATGCTTACTAATGTAAAATCATTTGTGGAAATTTTAACATTGTGGTTTTATTAATAATCAACTGAATTGATATATGCTCTGATTCATGTTTTTCTTTCTTCCCTTGGTAGTTCCGTTGCAACGCACGGGCATGTTACTAGTATTCTCTAAAAGATTTCCTTTACCCTTCAAAAATTTCTTCGGAACATGCTATCGAGAGACCTTCCCCCCTCGCCCAAAAATTCACCAGCGCAGCCACCACCATTTTTCTTCCACCTCTTTCGCTTTTGCCTTTTTCCTTCAGCACTTTTTGTCTTGACCAACTACTGCATTGGCCGCTGCTGTGAGCGAGGAAAGATTGGGTGGGGGAGGGGGAAGTGGAGCGTGGATGAGCTACATGCTGCTGGAGGCCAAAGCTGTCTGGCCAGCCAATCGATGGCCAAGTTCGTGGCTTCCCCCTCTCTTCTTCTTTCCCCCTCGGCCCTATCCTCCCTCTATAGATCACATCCCTCTTCTCCTCTCCCCTTGCAACTTACTCTCCTCCTATTGTCAAGGCTGCCTAAACTTGGGGTAGAGGTTAACATGGACGCGGTTGCCTCTTCACTAAGCTCTAAGAGGGGTTGTGGCTGAGGTGTCACCGGATCTAGAGAAAGAAGAAGACTAGATATGGTGCTATTTTTTGCTTGAAACACTAGCCTGTTTTACCTAGTGAAACATTTTTTGGGGAACGGGTATGCTATGCTAGCACAAATCGAAAATTTTCTACCGTGAACACCCAAGATCACATGCAAGTAGGGGATCACGGATTGTTACCCTTGACGAGCCGATGCAGCAGAAGCAGATGCGCACGCGTCGTGGAAGTAGTCATACACGTCCCGATCAGATCCGAGCAACACGCGTCGTGCTCGCCGACTGGTCGCCAAGTGCTCGGAGTAGTTCGCCGACTGGTTCGAGTGATCGCTGAGCGGTCGGCGAGTGGTCGGACTGGTCGCCGAGTGGTTGGACTGGTCACCGAGTGCTCGGAGTAGTTCGCCAACTGGTCTGAGTGATCGTCGAGCGGTCGACGAGTGGTCGGACTGGTCGCCGATTGGTCGGCGTAGATCCAACTGAATAGCGCATCCATGTACGGCAGCGCCTCTACCGGTATCCACGCGTACCGAGTAGGAACGCCGTGCGGGGTGTGCTAGCACCTCACCGCACGGCTAAGGTTTTAGGGGAGCGGGGGGCGCGCAGCAGCTGCGCGTGGTGAGGGCTCGTCTGTCTCTATCGCGCCGCCCCAGGCCTCCCCTTTTATGCTTGTGCTAATCCACATGTAAACGCTTCTTCTAATAGATCAAATCCACTAGATATGTTCCAACCCGTTAAGTGTGTGACCCGTTAGGTTCATGTGCAAGTCGGTCGTGAATTCAGAAAGTTCCTTTCCAATCCACAGATTAATAGCGGCACCTAGCAGTACATATTGACCCCCCGAATGCACCATAATGATCTCATCGACTGAACCTTGATACACTCAACATACCGATCCTTTTGCCACACGATATTAGTCGAGCTCAAGGCGAGATATGTGCCACCTTTGTGATAGCTCGACCATTCACTCGTCAATGTGATAGATATAAATATCATGATTAACTCTTTAATCATATCAGCATGGCCGTGCGCTTTCTTTATCCATCCACGCCGAGGGGCCTAGAGATATCTCTCCCGTTATCAAGGAGGGATAAATTCCATCTTGATCAATCACATCCCTACGCCATGCTTCGCGGCATACCCAATAGTTACCTTTATAACTATCCTGTTATGGTGTAGCGTTTGATAACACCAAGGCATACGACTCCACATGCTGGGATTCCATGATGACCTCAGGTCTAAGGATCATATAGGCGTACCACTCGAGACTACACGCTGATGGCACTTTGTAGGTAACAATCTCAGCAGCGTCTCGGAGTAGGTCTATCCAATCACCCATGTTCTCTAACATGTGTCCATATTATTGATTTGATATCTCCATATCTATGGTATGTGAAACAGTATCATCAATCAATACATGTGCTGATCAAATCATTACCGCTCCTCGTAATGATATGGACAAGGGATCGTTTAGAACAATATCATAATGACAATGTGTCTCACAACCAAATCGTATTTGATGAACAATGTCGTGACATTAATTCATGGAACCGATAAGCAATGTGAACAAAGACGTTACACAATCATCGTATGATTGCCTCTAGGGCACATTCCCTTCAATCTCCCACTTGCACTAGAGTGAATTATGCAAGTATCGAATACCGATGGCTCTTGTGTGCGTGCCATGCTTTGATTGTGGAAGAGGCTTAGATCTCTCGAATCAGGTGATAACATCTGTGTATATGTTTGGATTTTGGTGAGACCTAGTCTCCTTTGCTTGCGCAATGGCACCACCATTGTCACAATAGAGATCCATTGGACAGGAAGCACTAGCGACTACTCCCAAGTCAGAAACAAATTTTTTGAACCAAACCACCTCCTTTGCAGTCGTGGAATCAGCTACTGTCTCTTGCTTAGAACTTTTCCAGCTCATTGCCCTACCATTGAGACAAAATATAAAACTGGATTGCGATCGAGAATCGTCTCTATCAGTTTGGAAGCTAGCATCGGAGTAACCCTTTACAACGAGCTCTTTCTCACCTCCAAAGACCAAGAACATCTCCTTAGTCCTTCGCAAGTATTTAAGGATGTTCTTTACAGCTACCCAATGACCTTCACTAGGGCTCGATTGGTACTTACTCGTAACACTTAGAGCATAAGACACATCTGGGCGCGTACATAGCATGGCGTACATGATCGATCCAATAGCCGAAGCGTATGGAATCCGACTCATTCTCTCTTGTTCCTCAGGTGTCAAAGCACACTGAGTCTTGCTAAGATTAACACCATGTGACATTGGTAGAAAACCCTTCTTGGAATTCTAACCGTTTCAATACCTTGTCAACGTACGTACTTTGGCATAATCCAATTAGCCTCCTTGATCTATCTATACAGATCTTTATAACCAAAATATAAGCTGCTTCTCCCAAATCTTTCGTCGAGAAACATTTCCTCAAATAAGATTGAACAACTTCGAACATTAGAATCGCGGTGGTACTACGCCAAGGTGCTCAGCGACTACGGGCTATGGTTCGCGAATGCAAACCCTGGGAAGGTGACGCTGCCCCGCCCCTCGCTGGAGCCGGCGGAGGTAGCCTCAGCGGCCAAGATCTAGGAGTTGGCCAGTCGGGGACTAAACGATTATGATATTGTAGCCGACTTCATGAGGCACCGGGTGAGCCCGCTACGTAAGCGAGTTCACCCTTTCTTCAGAATCCGTAGGTGGGACGATCTCACCCGCGAAAACACCTCCCGTGAGTTCCTTTCCTCGACCTTACAGTCCCTCGCCTGAGCTTCCTTCGGGCGTGTTTTTTGTTGCTCCCGCTCTTTCCTTCGTAGCTTTACCCCAGGAGGACGTGGTCTGGGCAGTGGGGCTCTTACTGCCTGCAAACCATAACGAGCCATCGGGCTCGGGCATCCATAACGTCCTCGACGAGGTATGTGTCCCGCGAGCTGCGCCGAAGCGGTCCTCTATGGGCGGCCGATGCTCCCCGATTTGTTTGCAAGGAAAGCGGGTGAGGTTGTGCCCGCCTACTGCATACGGTGGCAGCCCCTGTGGGTCTGCGAAGTTCGGCGGTTAGTGGTAGGCGGGTCCGTCCCCCCGGCGGTAAGAGCTGGGTCGCGAGCACGCGCCGCTTTCAAAGAAGAGGATCTGCCTTCTGGCCGACAAATTCACGGCGGGCGGTTGGTCACGCCAGTTCTTCCTCCGCTCCCACCCACTGGCGGCGTCTGGCACGGATGCGACCTTTGACCGCGACCTGGGTAGGACCTGGGTCCGGAGGAACCGCTAAGGCTAGCCGATCTTGGCGCGTAACTAAGGCCGAGCTACGTGCCTGAGAACTGCCGAGCTAACATAACAACCGTCGGGTTCACACAGGCCGTACATTAGATGTCGGGCTCGTCACGGCATAGGGTGAGCGTCACCGGATCATAACCCCGTCGATCCCCGCACCCCTTCGAGCTCAACGGCCGCTTGATCGGAGGATAGGCAGCGTGGACGCGGCATTGTTCCCGGCCCGAGAGTCAATCAAGTGTGAGCGGTGAGTTCGATCTCGACGGTTGCTCTCGTCTGACATAGCCGAAAGCGGGGACCCTTAGTGAGGAGGCCCCCTTGATTCGGACAGCTAGAATCGATGAGGCTGGACAGAGCGCAAGAACTGGTGCCGGATCGAATCGGCGGTAAGATCTGAGCAGCATTTGCCTGGCCCACCTGATGAAGGAGTGGCAGTGAGCAATGTGGCGGCCTTCGGAGGCGACGATTTAGCTTTTAATGAGCAGGAAAGTAGATCGGAAGGCGGGCGGTAAGGGCAGGGTTACTGTGCTTTTGGAGTCTCTGGGTGCCGGTTTGCCTTTTACGGAGCCCGCTGCCGCTTTGGTTATGCGAAGTGTTCCCTTCCGCCTCTGAAGTCCCATAGGCATCCGCTTATGGCTGATCTTGACGTAGCTGCGCTAGGAGAGAAGTCTGCATGGCCGTCCTTCCTGGCCGTAGATAGTACCGGAGTTGTAGGTGGCTACCCGGTGTGTAACTCGTCTCGAAGTGAAATTTGAGGCATGGGCATGTGAGTGGTTTCCTGAAGATAGGCGGAAGGTTAGGTGGTTTCGACATGGCCGTTGAGGCTCACATGCAGGCCGATCGCTCAGCAGGGCCTCTGGTGCCTGTGTCTGAGTCGAGACGTCGCATACGGGAGAGGAGCTCGAGCGGAAGCTATCCGAGTGAAATTAGCCATTCAAGGCGTCCTGGGACTCTTGCCAGGGCTTGGTGTCACAACGCGGCCTATCTGAGTCGAGATATCTCCTCGAGCCGTGATGCCTCTTGAAGCGACTTGCGATGATGGGGTGATATTGATCTAGGTGGCGGCGTTAGCTTTATGTATGTATTCTAAGGTCAAGATCCATCCTACCTTTTTTGTTGATACCTTCAATAACGTGTATATTCTCTTTTTGCTTATTCTCGTCGATTCTCTCTTCCGAATCGACTGACGGCTAGTGTATCTATAGTCGACATCTTCTTTGAAAATGGTTCATATTTTGAGTTACTCGATGATTACTCAGGTTCCGCAGAGTCATTCCGCTTTATAAGTATGGCCGCCGTCCGGAGGCTAGAACAACTTTTCATTCCAAACTTCTTCACTCGCCGCGCTTCTTCCTTATACTGTCTGATCACGAAGAAGTTTATGGAGGTTCTTAGGCTACCTCGATTCTCTGGTCTGGCGCGAAGAAGCTTGAGAGGTCTCCGTCGCCATCTTCACTTCGCCCGAAGCTCCTCGCCTCAACGCCTGGGCGAGGGTCGTAATGGCCGGATGTGGATGTGATCGGATCGATGTGATCGCACCAACGCATCTGAAGTTTAATAAAGTTGTTTGCCTTGTGGTAACATGGCTTTCTTTCCTCTTTTCTGCACGCATAAGCGATGAGAATACTAAAGTTTATAAGCAAAGGATTTATAAAAGAAGCAAGAAGTTTGAAAGTGGGTATAATCTACTCGATCTAGCCAGCATCGATGGATGCTTACCACACGAAGAGATGTCTCAAGATCGATATCGCCGGTTATTGACCTTGAAACATCGATCCTAAAAAAGTCGCTTCCAGACCAGAGCTGATCGTATTACTGTAGAGGTTTTACGGTCACCGGTCCGGACCCCTAGACTCTTGTCTAAATATAGGGCATAAAAGGCAGGACGACAAACTTATGCCCCCCAACTACCACAAAATATAAACTCTATGGGCTTATTGATGGTCCGAGCGCGATTCCATCGTCAGATGGTGAAAGTGATATCTCCACATGTCCAAGGAATCCTGGTGCTCTTCTCTGCCGAGACATTATGCCGATTACATTGCATGCGGCTCAGTATGTCAGGGTCCCTTAGGGTTTAATGAGGTGGGTTTAATCGGTTGCCTGGAGGACTTCTGATGGGAGGGATGAAGAAGAAATCTAAACCGACCTTGGTTCAAGGAGAACCTCGGAGTTCGAGAACTCCAGAACTGCCAGAACCTGAGGAGTAGATGCCTAGCTACACCCAAGACGACGTGGTACGGAGACGGACCTTCCCAATTTGGGGTGAGCGATTATATGCGCTGTGCTCTCAACTCGTAGAACAGCCCGGCGCCAACTTACATCAGTTCGACCTTTTGTCCGGCGTCAGAGTTGGTCCGGTGTGTCCTTGTCAGGTCGCATGCTTGCTCGCGACGGGACTGTCGAGATCAAACGAGATCGCCATCTGTCGCATTTGACGCAAAAATCAACATACACGAATCAAGGCGTCAGAGGACTTTCTGTGACAGTCGTATTTGCCAGCTGCTTGTGAAGCGTAGTGGCTCGAATTTGGGTCTCTCGGTGCCCCTGCCCAAGCACGAGGGTAGGTTTCTTCTACCAGTGGTTTTCGATGAGAGCTGCCATACCGTCGGTTAACGCCCATGCACGGTCCATTGCCGCGTTAGTCAACCGCTGTTCGGCACAGGAGGCCACCGAGGCTACCTCTCTTGCTTCAGTATCTGTATCTGGGATAGCTCGATTTGCTGGTGTCTGTGTCCGTTGTCCGGCAGCTAGTCTCGCGACAATGTTGTTCCTATTTAACAGCGCTGCCACAATCGAGCATAACCCTTGGCGTCTTGGGCTAGCGATAACTGGCCGCTATTCCGTGACATCGGTTAGTTCGTTCGCCTCGATGATCCCGTGTGTCTCGCTTTTAGCCTGGAATAGTATGGACCGTGTATCCATTCTCGAGAGGGCAAGCTGATCTCGCGACCTCGGTGGTTGCCGGACACCTCAACTGGTAACGTTGGGCGTTTTACTAGCTTCAGCGTCTAGGTCAGCTTGTCAGCGGTCAGTAGGTACACGGAAGGCTTTTCGAAGGCTTTTTCCCACTAAGGTTACGAGAAAGGTTACGGGCCACCACAGATCACGTGCGGATATTGAGGGAAACCCGGGTCCACAGTCTTGACCTGCAGAGTGCGCGTTAAGGAGAACGCCGTTGTATTTTACAAGCCCGGAATGAATGTCAGAGGAGAAGCTGCTGTCTTGGGGGATTCAATGGTAGGAGAAGTCGTCTAGAGTGTCTACGCAATCGGCGAGAATCATATCCAATGGTATCTCTGGATAACAACATGGCGTATTGGCCGTGCTTGAGGTCAAGGTGCTCAGAGAGCTTGGTGAATAGAGGCTTTAATAGGTCTCGATACGCAAGGTGCGGAGTCGAGCTTCGCGAAGGCATTTCGGGCAGTGCTATTAGCCAATCTGGAACATAACACACCGATTCGTGAAGTTTAAGCTTTTACTTGCTTCAAGCGCCAGTCATTGAGTGTCTGATTTGAAAACTAAACCTGTTTTGCGGAGACATACGCCGATGAAGAGTAGATCCGTTTTCGATTGGCTAGACCCCGCTAAGTATTGGCTGGAGAACTCTGATTTTCATGCTTAATAATATATTTCTTGAGAGATGAGAACAAAGTCCGCTTCCAATGAACCATCAAAACATAGTCGATGTAAGCTTCTTAGCTGCAGCGAAGCCTCTTAGAAGGCGAAGGTCCTGTCGTGGCTGCTCCGGTCGTGGTGGCTCGGCGGTCGCACTCGCTCGGCACTAAGTCCGTCCAATCGGCGGCGAGACAGACGATCTGTTCATGGTACGCGAACAACTTGAACTTGATATCTAATTCACCAAGCTTTGATTTCGTACCCGTATCCGCCTTAGCCTGCTGTGGTTTCTGGGGGTTTCTAATGATATCCTCAAGTGAAGTGATGGGCTTGATAGTTACGTACTTCATTGAGTGGCTTTGGAAATAGTGACGATATAAGCGCTGTACAAAGTTAGTGAACCTGAGTACCGTTAGCGCAATATACCGCCAACACTCATCGACGGGTGCTTACAAGACGTCGAGTGGGCAGGCACTCCATTGCAAGCACAAGACCTCACGACACTTACGACGTAGAGGATCAGAGGAGTGAAAGTAGTAGAGCCTAGAGAAGTTTGCTACGTATGGCATGCTTAGAATCGTCAGGTAGGCAAGGCTCTTTTCGGCTCGTGGGAAACCATTCAAACTTCTAGAGTGATGCAGGTGTTTGCCTGCTGTGACTTGCCGCGAGATATATGATGGCCGCGCGGACGCCACATGAGTTGTGTAGGCTTGATAATATTCTGATGACGATTTTTTTTAGCCTCGCCCTATCACGTACTATTCATCAACCGGAAAAACGATTTTCGGGATGATTTATTTGACTTGATGTTTCGATATTATAAACATTTTGACGAAGCGTTATCGTATGGTCCCAGGACCTTGCTTTAACAACTAACAATGTCATCTACGTGAAACCCCACGCGCCTATGCTATATTCCGTCGAGGATATACGTTTTCCTCGTGAGAACTGGCTCCGAACCTGAGATACATGACACGTAAGGTACGAAGAAGGTGCAAGGTGTAGTGAAGCACTGGCAGCGCTCGCTCTTCTAAGCGAAGGATCTGATAGTTTGAGTAAGCGCGGCGCTCCACGGCCTTACCGTTCGGCGCTAAGGCTCAACCACTTGAATGTCCGTCGAGAAAGTGTCGCAGTTAGTCTGGTCTAAGCGCGACGAGTGTCAGTTAAGTGGCGTTAGGCGTTTTCGGCGCAATTTACCACGAATTATTCATGCGCCATTCCCATCTTCTTGGCATCTAGGTTACGCATCGGATCTGGAGGGAGCCAGTCAGCCAAGCTTTAATGATATCGGCTTTCCGCTTAGGAGGAAAGTCTGTCTGACGCCCTGCAATCACAAGCGTTCTTTGAGCTTGACCTCCCTCCTTTGTCGTGTCGGTTCTGCTACATCCTGCATCACAAGTCTTCGGAGTGATGAGCTGGTGCCTATTTGGACTCGAGGTTGTCCCCCTAGGATCCCATTTTAATTTGTCGGGTCTCGAGAGCTGTGCCTTTTTCTCGGTCTATAAGAAGCGGTGGCGGCAGAAGGCAGCTAGGAGCTAGCATAGTACGGGACGCTGGGCTGTCAGCTCAGTCTGACCACCATCATCTGCCTGGCACGTGGGTTGGGTGCTTCTCCTTGATTGTGATGACCGTAGATTTAGGGTGGTGGTAACGCGGCTCCATGAACTTGGACGGGATTCGTCCAGAGAATGGCATTGTATTGAGTCGAGTCTGGTGACTCCATCATCCGGAGTTGAGTCCTGCATCAGGGCCTCAGACTCCCCGCCCGGCTGCGTCGGTTCGAGGGCACGGGGACAACGCATGAGGAATGGCGATGTCTCTTGACCCATGGAGATGGAGAACCCGAGTTGATGAGCTTCAGTGAGGTCACCAAATCGCAAAGACGTGGCGGACGCAGAGGTGGTAGGATGCAGCGAGCGCAGCGGCGAACGCCCGGCCTGTTGTCATTCGGGACAGTCATGTCGATGTACGACAGAGACAGGGACCACATATGCATACGCCGGGGTACTACTGAGGCGGTGGTAACCTGAGGCCTAAGCTCTATAGTCCAGAAGCGCTAGCGCAGCTAAAAGACGAAGTCATTGCGAAACGCTGCTACAAAGTCTGATAAGCATGGCACGACCATGCGTCTGGGGCAGTTGATCAGTGGCGGTGCCGTCGGACGTCATCGTGCTATTCAGATAGAAGTCTCTTGTCACTTCGAAGATCACTGTTAATCCTCGAGGCCGAGAGGCTACAATGAGCACAGCGGCCCAGAAGGATTATCATATGTTCGTCGCGTACGCCGAGGCTGCTCGAGAGCGCCTAGGGCTACGGGCGGAACCTCGTCGCCTGCTCCACAGCTCTCGTAGTTCAGGCGTTCTCCGCTGAATTCCCCGGGCTCCCTTCTTCGTGGCAAGTTCAACGACGTCGTCACGCCTCTCGTCCTCCGTCCTCCCGAGAATATCGTCGGCCTCCCGGATATATCCACCACAGCGATCACTCAAGCCAGACCGGAGGACCGGATGCGGTTGCATTCGTAAAACTCCTAGAGAGGCATTCTCCTGATGTCGTCGGGGATCGGCATATGGTGGTGTATTGGATAGAAGGATCAAACTGCGCAGCGGCGTCTATGGCTTGACACAGCTCCAAGATGTGCGTCGCCCTCCGACTTACTCTTGCCCCGCCAGCAGGCCAAGTTCTAGCATTGTTCTAGAGGTGTTGCGGCATTAAAGCGGTTGCCTCTATTCCACGCGCCAAGATCGGCCCTAAGATACGATCACGGCGAGATCGTCGATACCGTCGGATTCTTCCCTGCTCCGCCGAATCGATATTCGAACCTACGAGGTCGGGCCAGGTTATGAGCTTGAACACGTGTCGGAAGCCGAGTCGGGCAAAGCCTAGAAAGCGCACACGCTGCCTTGCAAGTCCAACCGGAAGCCCATTCTATTCCGCATTCGCGGAGGCATTCCGTCCGAGCCGGCGCTACGCCAGCTGCGTGATTGATTGTGGTCGAGCGCTTTGCTCTACGGCGGCCGGAGCCTAGCTGATGGTGAGTTGCTCGGCGAGATGCTCCCGAGATCGCCCGGCGGCACTCAGGTTATAGCGAGCGAGCTGCTTGGGAAAAGAGTGAGGTAGGTAGGTCACGCCGCACGTTCGAGTCGTCATGTCACGCTGTTGAACATGCAAACTTGATCCGAGCGAAGCGAGTTAGTACGGCCGAGTGGTGGTGAGCCGTGTAGGTGGGCGCCAGCGAGTGGCGTCTCGGCGACGATATCCGCTTGTAAAGTCAAAATCCCGAAACCGACGAGCAGCGATAATAAGACGGTTAAACAAGTACAGCAGGAGGCCGCTTCGAAAGCCCTGCTCGAGTACAATAAGTGCACAAGGCACTACGTGTGTGTTCCTACCGTACCTGGATGTGAAGAACTACCTCCTGAAACTAGAGCTCCTATGTGAGTGCCGGTGCTCCTGTTCTATGGTGGCTGAACGCTCTTCTCTCTAAGTCTATCCTCTCTTGTCCTTCTCTTGATGCCTAATCATGATCCTCTAGTTGTGGCCTGTGCGCCCACTTTTATAGGCATCGCCCGGTTACTGTAACCTGCCGTTGGTCCATTGAATAGTCATCTCCTTTTGCTTTGCCGTGTAGCGGGTGCGTAAGATCCACCGGATAATCGAGTGTAATCCCTTTATCCCGTCCAAATTGCCGTGCCAGACTGCTACCCGGCAACACATGTTTTTCTCTATGCAGACGGTTTGACAAGACCTGCCGCCAACTTGTCGGTGGCCTTTGTCAGGCGCTTCCTCGGTGCTATGGTCGCATTTCACTCTCGGTGACCTTCGGGACCCGCAGCTTATCCTGTGCATAGCGCGGCACAATCTGCCTTGGATCTTGAGCCCTGGGCTTCGGAAGCCCGGGAAGGGCGAGTGGCCTCGAGCTTTCGAGGCGGGAAAGCTCGGGCGCGAGCTGGTGCTTCTCGGGCGTGAGCTTACCAAGCTCGTGCGTACTTCCCGTGGGGTCGGAGGTAAGTTAGTGGGCCGTATCTCCATGGGCCGCGTACTTTCCCCAGCAAACAATTATTCAATTCCAAGACTAAACAAGATGGTAATGATAAGGGGTAAATGCCGACAGTCAACGCAGCAACCTTTGCTCCATTGCCAACTCGAATCTCTAACTCGCCACTTGCACAACTTCTAGTCCTCCTTAGTCCCTGCAACGATTTGCAAGTATGGATCATTGAACCGGTATCAAATACCCAAGATTCGATAGGAGAAGTTGCAAGATTAGTTTCTATAACATTAATACCTGAAGTAGAAGCTGGAACAATTCCATTCTTCTTATCTTCCTGGTACTTGCTGCAATTCCTCTTCCAATGCCCTTTGTTATTGCAGTAGTGACATTTGTCCAAAGCAACAGGGCCAGCCTTTGGCTTTCCTTTAGGTTTTGGCTTCAGGTCTTGGATCCTATCCTCACCGTTGCCTTTAGCCTTGCGCTTCCTTTTCTTATCCCGCTGAACCATCATCACATGATTAGAGCCTTTCTTAATGCTCTCCTCTGCTAGCTTTAGCATCCCATGAAGTCCGGTCAAGGTTTTCTCCAGGCTGTTCATATGAAAATTCAAAATGAACGGCTGAAAGCTCGCAGGGAGCGACTGGAGAATCACATCTGTGGCCAACTGTTGATTTAGGGGAAAACCAAACTTCTCCAACCTCTTGATCACATGAGGGCTGACCGCACCACCTTTAGCTAGCTTGCATGCAAACAAGGATTTGGATATCATATATCTTTCAGCCCTATATTGGTTCTTAAACATGCCTTTGAGACCCATAATCGTAGTATAGGTATCCTGTAACACCCCAAACCCTCCAAGGTTCGGATGCAACTAACACCCTAAAAACTTCAAAATTTATGCAGAACCTCCCCTAAAACTTGGACATCCACTCAGCAGACAGAAGCACAAAAACACATATGTCAAAATAATATAACTATTCAAGCCTCCATAGGCTAACCAATGGCTCCACTTTAGTGGTGACCCCATCACAATCACCTCTTGCCTTTCTTACCTTTAGTGACGATGAAGATCCATACAACTTTAAGCAAATCACCTCACACAAACATAATAAGAATAAAACCTAACAAGTCTTCTAATCTAATCCATTATTAAACCGAGTCATGTTACAAAAGTATTTAAATTAAGCTGACTGAGTCTAATTAAGGAATAATTTATCTAGTGTTCTAGTACCAAAGTGGAGCACTACTCCTACCCAATCCATGTCGCCATCAACGGTCACCTAAAAAAAATAAGCAAGAGTGAGTCCATGACTCAGCAAGTATATATTAAACAAGGAGGACCATACGATAATCATTATAAACATAACAAATCATCATTGTCACTTTACTGTTCCACTATCTGTCACTATTAAAGTTCAATGCAATGCAATATGCGTCTGTTCACTATGAGCTCATACCGGTATAGCTAGAGTGTCACCCGTCAGTGCACACTCTTGCCCGTCCTGAATTAGACGGGGACCAATACCTCCACTCCCGTGGAGTGCCTACTCCCGTAGGACTTAGGGTTCACGGGTCTGATCATATATCTTTCTCATCGACCTGGCCTAAATCACTCTGGACTAGTTATATGATCATTCTTCGACCCGACCCATGCACATGTATGCTGATGAATGCACATTCAACGCTTAAAACTTTAGCATCCCATGCTAACAATTGTAGTAGCACAAACAATATACACCGGTCATTCCACGATTTAATGTGAATGTAAATAAGCGGAAATAGAACAATATTCCACAATTCACTTTGGTTAAATATGCACTTTCAAATCATCAATCGCAATTCCATTATGAAAGTAAGCATGCAGCACATCACACTTGAATAACATATACTTGCCTTTTAACCTTGAGAACTGGGATGATGTGCGGATGACGCGGGTCCCATACCGACACCTACATAACAATGCAATTCTCAAACAAGGTACTCACAACCAAACAAAACGATATATAAATCACATAATACGTACAAGCTCTCTCTTTCTTTCTACCCTCATAATCTATTTAAAACCATCCAAATTCTAGAAACCCATAATTCAATATTCTGGACAGCAGCTTAAAAACATCATAACTCTCAATCCGCTTATCCAAAATTAATGTTCTATGACTTCATTGAAAGCTTATACAACAGGCTATAACTTTGTTTCTATGATTGGGATGAAAAGATGTCATCTTCATTATTTAATCTAACAGTTTCTATTGCCCTGAATATATCACGACTATTATAATGAAAGCAGCCTTGTGAAAGCCATAACTTTCAAACCCCTCGTCCGAATTTTATACTCTAGGACTATATGGAACGCTAAGAACATAACCCACGTTTTTCATAACATGAACTAGCTCGGAATCTTGACTTAAATGCCCTAAAATAGTAGTCAAGCTCACCGCACAAATCTGAAATCTACTAGCTAAATAACTTAGCCAATACAAACAGCAAGATGCCTCTAGATCTCAAACTAATCATCCTATAGAAAGGTAATTAACAGGAGGAAGACCACAAGATCCATTACCCTCGAGATTCGATGCACAAAACCCTAGCTTCCCTCCTCTTTTCTTCCCTGCCTTCTTCATCCAGCATCATCTTCTCCCTTTCCCCTCCTCTCATCCCCTTCTCCCTTCCTTCCTTCTTCGCTTCTTCTCTGAAAGAAAGCAGAGCAATCATGGGCAGCAAGATGAAGCGGCGGCGACGGCTAAGACAATGACTTCACGGCGAGGCGACAATGGGCGGCGAGTGACGGTGAGCCGACGGAGGCATGGGAGAGGGCAGCGCGCCGGTGGAATCGGCGATCACAAGCGAGTGGCATGCGGCAGCACGAAACAGACCAATAAGCATTTACGAGGCGGTGAGTCACCGGGCGCGTGAGGACGCTGATGGCAACAGGATGGCGAGCACACGCACGGGAGGACGGCGACGACGAGGAGAGGCGACTGGCGACGGCGGCGGCTAGGGTTGGGGTGGCTGGGGCGCACGAGCAGAAGGGCGGCGTTGGGCTAGGGCGGCTCGTGTTCTAGCCTCCCCTGGCAGTCCTCTAAATAGGCACAAGCCTAACAGCCCATACGGGTCATTACATATCCGCTGACTCATATTGCTTCTGAAGCTCAGAGTTCATCGTGGCAAGCATGAGACAGCTAACATCAAGTGAGTCATCGGTATGCTTGTCATAAGCACGCCTATCAGCAGCAGTAGCGTTGTCAGGTAGTTCATTAGGATACGGCTCCTCTAGCACATATTCGTTTTTCTGTTGCTTGAGAACGATTCTCAAGTTTTGGTACCAATCCATAAAATTTGATTCAGAGAGTTTTTCTCTCTCCAAAATGGATCGCAAGTTAAAACCAGGGTTTGCATGGACAGCATTATTGACTATCTACAACGGACATAAGCAAAATTTTAGCATTATATTCATGTTAATCTTCTATTAAACAATTTTAATAAAAGATGCTCCCACTGAAATCACTTTCCCTCTGGTGAACTTCAGTAGGACAAGATCCATATTCACTAAAGCCCTAGTGTGCTGAGCATCTCCTAGGAATCCAGTGACATAGGTAGACAACTCCTTGCCAATCACATCATTTGTGACTCTTGTTTATTGGGTGGCATCGAGTGGCCCGGCTCCCAACTCCTGATGCCCCGAGGCCCAAAATTATTTTGATACCCTCGATAAGTAAATCAATACTATGCGTGTGAAGTCCGACTTCACCCTACTGATCAAGGAAATTGACGGCACTCTGCGTAGGCAGAAACTACCATTCAACGTATAAGACCTTTATAGGTGCAGCTATTGGAAGGACATCGAACTCTTAATTTTTAAAGGGAAACTACTCTTATCAGATTATCATATTCACCACATATGATGAGAAAGAATAGCAGGACAAGGAAAAACATCACAGAGAACAATTTAAGCTGTGAACTAGTATGGTCCATGACACAAAGATGACCATCTCCACGCCCCTTCATTGTCCACCAGGCCATCAAGATTTAAACCTTCATGACTATGTATAAAGCTATTACACCTAACAGCTAGTAACAAATATACATGAGGGTTCAACGCATCACATCGCAAGACGCGCATGAACCGTTATACAATAACAGGGCAGCCTTCAGCTGCAATTAACCATGACACGCAGGTCATGAAAATAACAACCATGCATCTCATACACAAAGGGTCCATACTATTCACATCATTCCCTACAAAAACAAGTTAGGCGTAGAATCGTATTCTAGCGCACGAAGTGAACCAGTTTTAATTTATACTCAGTCTCTATTCACTGCGGCGTTTTCGGGGAAACACAGATCACATCTATGAAAACGCTGTGAAAATTCCATCAGATTGATTATATCAAACCGAATCCAAGCCATTCAAAACGACTCAATTTTCACTAGACCGATCATATCGATCCATTGTGCGAGGTCCCCCTGAGATGACGGCGACTCTATACGATGTCGATCTATTATTCCGATCTGTTCAGCTCGCACGTAGCCCCGATGGTGTTACCAGCTGGTAAGGGCAACGCGCGGCCCGAATCTGCACGGAAGGGAACTAATCTTTTTAATCGTGTGGCGCTGTCAACTCATACCTCTAAGACATCCCAATACCGATTGATCCAATCAACCCATGAACGACATAGCCACATATTACCATATGCGCCTGATCTAGATCCGAAACTACACATGATCGGCTCTGATACCACTGTTAGGGAACGGGTAGGCTACACTAGCACAAATCAAAACTTTTCTACTGCGAACACCCAAGATCACATGCAAGTAGGGGATCACGGATCGTTACCCTTGACGCGCCGATGCAGCGGAAGCAGATGCGCACGAGTCGTGGAAGTAGTCGTACACGTCCCGATCAGATTCGAGCAGCACGCGTCGTGCTCGCCGACTGGTCACCGAGTGGTCGGCGTAGATCCAACCGAATAGCGCGTCCGTGTATGGTAGCGCCTCTACCGGTATCCACACGTACCGAGCAGGAACGCCGCGCGGGGTGTGCTAGCACCTCGCCGCACGGCTAGGGTTTCTAGGCAGCGGGGGCGCACTGCGGCTGCGCGTGGTGAGGGCTCGTCTGTCTCTATCGCGCCGTCCCAAGCCTCCCCTTTTATGGCCGTGCTAGCGGGCTCAAGTCGAGACCCACTAGGACTCCAATTCGTACGCGGATCGTATCCGCGTGTAAACCCTTCTTCTAATAGATCACATCCACTAGATATGTTCCAACTCGTTAAGTGTGTGACCCGTTAGGTTCATGTGCAAGTCGGTTGTGAATCCGGAAAGTTTCTTTTCAATCCACAGATCAATAGCGGCACCTAGCAGTACATATTGACCCCCGAATGCACGGAATGATCTCATTGGCTGAACCCTAATATACTCAACATATCGATCCTTTTGCCACACGATATCAATCGAGCTCAAGGCGAGATATGTGCCACCCTGGTGATAGCTCGACCATTCACTCGTCAATGTGATGGATATAAATATCATAATTAACTCTTTAATCAAATCAGCACGGCTGTGCGCTTTCCTTATCCATCCACGCCGAGGGGCCCAGAGATATCTCTCCCGTTATCGAGGAGGGGCAAATTCCATCTGGATCAATCACATCCCTACGCCATGCTACGCGGCATACCCAGTAGTTATCTTTATAACTATCCTGTTACGGTGTAGCGTTTGATAACACAAAAGCATACAACTCCACATGTTGGGATTCCATGATGACCTCAGGTTTAAGGATCATATAGGCGTACCACTCGAGACTACACGTTGATGGCACTTTATAGATAACAATCTCAGCAGCGTCTCGGAGTAGGTCTATCCAATCACCCATGTTCTCTAACATGTGTCCTCACATTATTGATTTGATATCTCCATATCTATGGTATATAAAACAGTACCATCAATCAATACATGTGCCTCGTTTAGAACAATATCACAATGACAATGTGTCTCACAACCAAATCGTATTTGATGAACAAAGTTGTGACATTAATTTAATGGAACCGATAAGCAATGTTATCAAAAGTACACAAACAAAGACGTTACACAATCATCGTATGATTGCCTCTCGGGCATGTTCCCTTCAACATTGTGTTTGTTTTGGTGTTTCACCCTGTAAAATAGTATGTGAAACATTTTCTGGCTCTTGTGAAACATTGGGTGTGCTCTAATATGCATGGTGTTTGCTTTGGTGAAACATCCTAAAAAAATGTGAAAGACTCCTTTGTTTTGTGAAACATGTCTGTTCGCCTTTGTGAAACATTTAATTTGCTCTTATGAATTGCATTTGTCCTCGTGGAACATTTTCTTTTATAAAACACCTCCAAAATGTATGAAACTTCGGGACATAGCGCCACTGTAGCGTGTCAGGGCTGACGGTAGACCATGCTACCCTCCACGCCGTGACACCAGAATGGTACAGACGGGACAGATGCGACAGTCGCTTTTGACTTCTACGCCTTGGGATCAGTCCGCAACGCAGGCAGACGGGTGCACGTGACCTCCCGCCACGTGTTCGTCTGAGCAGCGAGGTTGCTCGGGGCAGGGCCTGATACGGGGCGGCCCGATCTTCATGACGTTGGATCAAGGATTGTGGTGGAACCGTGAACCCTAAGAAAGCGTTAAGCCAAGCACCGTCTCGATACAGCAACCTGCGTTATGCGAATTCACCCAAGAACACACTATGTTCCTCATCTACTCAACCACGTGAAGTAGACGTGCGTCCTTCCTGCAAAACACGGGGAATCACGAGAACAACGATGGTAATAACTCAGAAAACACTCCCTATTCCTATATGCAGCACTTTGCATGAACCACGAAAATCAAGAGTAGTAGCTATTCTAAATTATACGAGGTCGCTATTACAATACAGTGTAAACAATACATATACTGTTCACATGAACAGTAATTCACCCAAAAACCTTCCAAAAAACACTCCCACGCTAAACATAGAAAATAATCCTAGGATTTGGAAACAATTCCAAAAGTTTGGAAATAGACTATTACATGCTGAAATTAGTTGTTTGCTTTTTGAAAAATATGAAGATAATCTCTTTCCTTTTGTCGGCTTTCCTTTCATGGATTTTCCTTGCTCCGTACTCCATTGTGGTATTGTACCATGCCAGGACTATAGCAACAGCACCTAAGCCAGCGTTGCGCAATGTTGTCATCTCCGCTTGTTGCCCATCCTCCCTCTCCTCCCACTGAGCAATCCGTGTGTATCTTGTGTATGTGTTTGAGTGCCCACATCATCCTCCCCTTCTTCAAGAAAAGCTGTCCTTGGCTTTTGATAATCTTAAAGTGTACTTGACAAGAACAATGTATATGTATGGTATATGTATTTATCATTCGCTTTCAAAATTCTGTTTGTTAGCACAATGTATTTCACGCAATAATATGCAAAGATTGTATGATATGCACTAAAAGACATAATATCTGTATCATTCCCTTTTCCCTGAGAAAAAGTTGATCTCGACTTTTGTAAGCATGTGCTCATGTTTTGCCTTGGTATGTCATATTTATTGGTTCAAAACAATTAGCCATATCAATATTGATGAGCATCTAAAAAATTTCATATTGTCGTTCATAAGATAGTTTGCCCGAGACATGCATCTTAAATTCAGTAAGCTTGTCACAAGTGATTCATATACAATAAACGTGAAATTTGTGATCTATCATATTCACCAATCAAATTAAATTTGTAAGTGTAGATATATGTCTTAGCTAATGAATTTAACCAAGAAATTTCGACAACTCTACCAATCATATTAGACAGCTCTAAAGGTTTATCAAGTATGACATGGCACAGGGAATGTTCCGAGGATATTCTAGTGAGAATTTCTTTACGAGTAATCAATTTCACATTATGAAAATTATGCAAAGTAATGAGGACATCACTTCCATGGATACAGCCACACCTACAAATCCATCACCTACACATCAATCAAAACCCGCTGTTGTAATACAAGGACCGATTACTCGAGCTCACGCGCGTCAACTCAATTACCACGTGAATGCGTTCCTTTGGTTGCATACAAATATTTTAATGGATGGAATGCTATTTAATTCTTGTGATGTTGTCCTTCTCCTCAGAAACCAAGGCGAGGAACCAAGCAAGCTGAAGTATAGAAGAGAAGTGCACGAGTTGGGTGCAGATTCGACTCCAGGACAGGGTTAACTTGTTTCAGCCGTACTGACTGCATCCAGACTACGTTTGGGGCGTTCTTGTACTTCACGGAAAGCTTATCAAGTCTACTTTCCAACAGATCTTGAATCACCCCTAAACTCCTTCTGAGTCGACGGGAATCATCAAAACAAGTGGCGTCATTTTTCCAACCCGAGCTAAAATGGGCCTTTGGCCTTGTAACAAGGGGAGCCCACTTAAGGCCGCGCCCTAGGGTTCCTGGACGCCTCCTCCACATTATAAACAGCCAACCGCCGCTATTAGAGATTTTGGGTTTTGTTTAGATCAAAGATAGCAGTTGCTATTTCCTGTAATCATGCGTGCCGACTAAACCGCTCGAATTACTTGTCTTCGAAACCCCACTCGTTTGCAATTCAGATTGAACTCGTGATTTCAATTCCAATTTCAGTTGCTTGTTCATTTTGTTCTTGTGTGTTCTTCGATTGCTTGCAGGGACAAAGGCCTCCGTGGTTAGGTTGATTGTGCGCCAGCAAAATCAATGACAACTTCAGGAGTTGGTGTAATGATTGCTAAGGCGCATCGTCTGGGAACGGTGTAGTCGGATCGCCAGCGTCTTCTCCCCCCAAATTGAATCCACCCCCTCTCATTGAAAGATCGGGACTCATCCTTCTATCACGTGGTATCAGAGCTCAAGGTTCATCGGTGAGAGGTTTTTTTTGTTCTATCCTTTTATTTACCTACATTCTACAAAACCAAAAAAAAAATTAGCCTAGTAGATCTCCATTTTCCAAAATAGTTTGTGCCCTTGCTTTTGCTGCTTAGTTCTCGGCTTGTTGAATTCACGGTTGCTTCATCGAGTCGAGTTGCTGGTCTTTAGTTTCTTCCTTTAAAGTTTCGAGTTCGAGTCACACTTTTGTCACAGTTGCGTTCATAGTTGAGTCGGTTCCTTGTTAGTAGTTCAGATTAGGACTTTCGGTTGGTTGTGGAAGATCAGAATGGGTCGCCAATTTGCTTTTTCCGTTTTCTAATCCAAGTGATTCTCTGTGTTTACCAACGTAGATATTAGTTTCCAAATAAAAAAAGGCCGGTGCAGATACAAGAGCCGCACAAGAACAAGGAGATAAAAAAAAACTGGTGCAGATAAGAAAGCCGCACCAAATCAGAGAAGAAAAGGCAAGTGCAGATTTCAAAAGCCGCACTAGATCAGTTGCAAATCAAAGTTCAGTGAGCGAGAGAGAGAGAGAGTCATATGTGCAGATTTCGTTTTTAGGGTCTCCTGACTTCATCTAAGAGAGTTTTGTGATCCCCCCCAAAAAAAAGGCAGCTTGCTGTTGTGAGAGTTTTGGTGATGACGTTTGTGTCTCGACTCGCGTCTTTAGTACGGTTTGGACTAGAACCACCTATAGCTCCACAGATTATCTCCTACTCTCTGAAGTTGTTTGTCTTGCTGGTTGCCATCACCTCCTTGCTGAGTTTGGTAAGAACAGGTAAGAACTTGTTTGAACAGGTTGAGAGTGAGCGACTTGACACTAGCACACCCCTTGTAGATAGGGATAATCTTGTTACATTGTATTAGCAATCTTTCTGTTTTGTTCTCTAACCATGGCAGGATTGGAGGCCGATAATGTGGTGCAACACTCATCTCGCACACGGGGAATCATACATCACTTCAAGCGCCAAGTGCGGCTGCACAGGGATGCGTGTGATGAGGATGTTCGCATTACCAATGACTGTCTTGGTCTATTGGAGGCAGTTCAGATTGACACCAACACCAAAATCACCGCGTTAGAGGCTTCTGTCGGAACAATCAACACCTCTCTTGCAGCAATTTTGCATCGACTTGAGGAGAGGGATCGTGGACGCCCAGCAGATGGACATGTGAGCAGCGTTGCTGGAGACAATGAACAGGACTCTGCAGTGGACACTGAAGTTGGGGAAGAAGAAGATGCTAGACCACGATGACAGCTACACCGCCACCGTCATGGTATGGGATTTCAACCACCACGACGATAGGTACATGAAAATGATGACTCGCTAGGAACTATTAAATTCAGCATGCCACCATTTGATGGAAAATATGATCCTGATGCATACCTAACTTGGGAACTAGCTGTAGATCAGAAATTTGCTTGCTATGACTTTCCTAAATATAAAAGGGTTAGGGCCGCAACTAGTGAGTTTACTGCTTTTGCTTCTGTTTGGTGGCGAGAATATCGTACTAAGACCCCAAATAATGTGCCACAAACTTGGGATGCTTTGAAAAGTACCATGCGAGCTAGATTTGTTCCCTCATATCATGCACGTGATTTGTTACATAAACTGCAGCAATTGAGACAAGGTAGCAAATCTGTAGAAGAGTATTATCAGGAGCTACAAATAGGCATGTTGCGTTGTGGGTTAGCGGAAGAAGAGGAAGCTGCTCTGGCTAGATTTATGGGTGGGCTGAACCGTCTAATTCAGGACATATTAGCTTACAAGGAATACAATTTCATCACTCGTTTATTCCATCTTACTTGTAAAGCTGAAAGGGAAGTGCAGGGACGTCGTGTAAGGACTAATATTTCTATAGGTCGGACTACATCATGGCAACCACGTACCTCAGCTACTATGGCTAGATTTATGGGTGGGCTGAACCGTGAAATTCAGGACATATTAGCTTACAAGGAATACAATTCCATCATTCGTTTATTCCATCTTGCTTGTAAAGCTGAAAGGGAAGTGCAGGGATGTCGTGCAAGGACTAATATTTCTGCAGGTCGGACTACATCATGGCAACCACGTACCTCAGCTGCTGCCCCAAACCGTGCATCGCCACGGGGTGCCAGTAGCAGCCAGCCGCACACGCCTCCACTAAAATCAATACCGCGGGCATTTGAGGCAACAAAGGGGTCAGCTCAAACACCCGCCAAGAGCGTTTCTTTCGTTGCATCCACTGGGAGAATGAGGGATATTTCGTGCCTGCAATGCAAGGGGTTTGGGCATGTAAGGAAAGATTGCCCAAGCAAACGTGTGCTGATTGTGCGGGATAATGGTGAGTATTCTTCTGCTAGTGATTTGGATGATGACACATATGCTATGCTTGCCGCTGACCATGTAGGAAGTGGAGATGAGAAGGAAGAAGAACACATTGGTGCTGAAGATGCAGAACATTATGAGAGCCTTGTTGTGCGGCCTGTGTTGAGTGCCCAAATGGGGAAGGCCGAATAGAACCAGCGACATAATTTGTTTCAAACCAAGTGTGTGGTCATGGAACGATCATGCCGCATCATCATTGATGGGGGTAGCTGCAACAACTTAGCAAGTTCTGAGATGGTGGAAAAGCTTGAGCTGAAAACAAGCCCACATCCGCAGCCGTACTACATCCAATGGTTTAACAACAGCGGTAAGATAAAGGTAACATGATTGGTAAGAGTGCATTTTGCCATTGGTTCATATCATGACTATATTGATTGCGATGTTGTGCCTATGCAAGCATGTTCTTTTGTGCATAAAGAGAAGAAAATTGTGTTACATCCTATGTCTCTTGAAGCCATTTTGAGAGATGAACTTGCTAGAGCCAGCAAAGAAAAAAATCAGAAACATGCGAAGAGTGAAAATCAGAATGTAGCAAAGGGTGGTGCTAGACAGAACAGAGGTGATTACTCAAGCGAATTCACAAACACAAGTGCTATATGAAACAGTGGCTTATATGTGGAGCTTGGAGGGAACTATTTAACCTATACAATCTGAATTCTAGTTATTGTAATGATAAGTAATAATCCAAACTAGAATTTCTATTGCCCTAATTGCCGATCTGAAAGATATAAGTGAATACCAATAGAAATTCACACAAGGATATTGGAACCAAGGTTTCAAAAATCGTCGGCAAATCGTGATTTACCATAAAATCGCAGCGGCTTAATATCGGCAAATCGCGAATTAAATTCGAAATTTTGATTCAAAATTTGAAATCGGTTTGGTTTGATTTATCGATTAAAATCACGATTTTTCAAAGTTTGGCTTGATATTTCAAAATTCCAATACCGATTTTTTGTTTCAAACGATTAACCGAAGAAATCAGTCGATTTATCGATAAAATCGACCGATTTCTCGAAGAAACAAGCGATTTCTGATTTTTAAACCTTCGGTTGATTTATCGAAGAAATCGGTCGATTTATCAATAAAAATCACGATTTTTTGAAATTTGGCTTGAGATTTCAAAATTCTAATACCGATTTTTTGTTTTCAAATGATTTATCCAAGAAATCGATCGATTTGTCGAAGAAATCGACCGATTTATCGAAAAAACAGTCAATTTCTGATTTTTTAAACCTTCGGTTGATTTAAAATTCAAAACTCAAATTTCAACTAATTTTTCGTGATTTGCCACGGCAAATCGAAAATCGGACCTGAGCGATTTTTTGGGTAAAATTGATTTTTGAAACTTTGATTGGAACTTGACGCAACCATGGATGAGCCAATAATAGATTTAAGTGAAACACTAGACAGCTCTGTTGCATAAGTTATGGAGAGACGCTAGCCAATTGCTTAAACCATGAATTAGGCACAAAATTGCTTAACTAAGAAAACAAGCACAACCTAAAATTTTAGAACAACTAGCACATGCTTTCAAACAAGATTTCAGCGCAAAGTCTTCTTTTCTTTCTTTTGCCATACAGATTTTTTCTTTTTTTTTGTGTGTACGGATCCCTTTTCTTTTGGTGTGTGGCAGCAAACAATATGGTGTGCAATTTGGCTCATAAGGATTGTGCACGAGAGTATAGATTTGAGCAGCCCAAAGCAATATCAACAGCTAGTCTTAATAGGAGCAAAGTTTTCGCAAAATGATGAAAAGGCTATCAAAGGGTGGCAATTTTTTTTTATTTTTCTATTGTTTATGGATTAACACAACTAGAGGGATGTACTGGACTCAAAACAAACCACAAATTGGATGAAGAAAGAAGACGCAAAACAAAGTGCTCTAAACTGACAGATTAGTTCCAAAAACAAACGATCGATTACTCAACTTAGATTGTAGAATTAGAAGTTGAGTTCAACTAAGAAGTTGTAGAGGACTCTCCAAGCTTTCTAGAAAGCACAAGAGCACGAAAATCCGAGTTTGTGATACGGGCATTGATAGAAGGATAGGTCCCAATCTTTCGATGAGAGGGGCTGGATTCGATTTGGGGGGAGAAGACGTTGGCGATCCGACTACACCGTCTGTAGACGGTGCGCCTTAGCAATCGGTACACCAACTCTCGAAGTTGTTATTGATCTTGCTGGCACACGATCAACCTGACCACGAAGGCCTTTGTCCCTGCAAGCAATCGAAGAACACGCAAGAATAAAATGAACAAGCAACTAAAATTGGAATTGAAATCACAAGTTCAATCTGAATCACAAACGAGTGGGGTTTCAAAGACAAGTAATTCGGGCAGTTTAGTCAACAGGCGCGATTACAGGAAATAGCAACTGCTATCTTTGATCTAAACAAAACCCAAAATCTCTAATGGCGGCGGCTAGCTGTTTATAATGTGGAGGAGGCGTCCAGGAACCCTAGGGCGCGGCCTTAAGAGGGCTCCCCTTGTTACAAGGCCAAATGCCCATTTTAGCTCGGGCTGGAAAAGTGATGCCACTTTTTGATGATTCCCGTCGACTTAGAAGGAGTTTGATGTGGACATCACCAGCGCGGATATGACCAACAAGACTGCTACACCTACTTCCTCTCCGGTCGCGCCGTCTTCATCTCCTACACCCGACGCTGCGACATCTTCACCAATAAGGGGCCTTAATTCAGAAGCTCGGCCTTTCAAGCCCAAGACAAAAGACAAGCACATCAAGCACGCACCACGAGGAAAGCCCACGCGCCAAGGAAGGCCCATATGGAAGCCCAAGATGCCGAAAGCCGGTTCGGACTTCTACGCGCAGCAGAATTCAAATGGGCGCCCCACCACATCCGAGCTCCGTTTTCGCTGACGCAGACCACTCGTTGAAAGCTTATCTCAGCTTATGAGATAAGCTTTCCAACGGATCCAGCTACACTGCTAGAACTGTTCCAGACCGACAGGAATATGCAGAAAACCATCTCGGGCCAGAAACTTCAGGTGCTATGCCACCTTATTTTTGGGCTTATGGCCCATGTATGTTAGGGTTTTGGTGGCCGCCTCTGTTTTGGCCGCCCTACTCCTCCTGGCCGCCGCTATATATGTGGCCGCCGCCTCTCTTCTACGCTTAGATTTTGTTCTGTTTGGTAGACCCCGTGTGCGTCCCTCCTCGTGTTCACGTGTGTCGACTAGACCACCCGTTACGAGAAACAGAACCTCAACTTGTTGGTGAGATTTATCCAGTTATCATCTTGTTCTTGCTTGTTCTCGATTGCAGCAGGTTCAAGGATCTATCGGGTCTAGGCTTGGTTGATCGCCTCATGTGGTGACATTGCGATTGCACGGTTGCTGAACCTGTGGATTAGTAGCATCGTTACCACACCAAATCGACGTATCGTTCCTCACCAGAAGATCGGGCCGACCTAGCGCACATCAGTAAAAAAGAAAAAAAAAGAGAAGGAGCTCTCTAGCTAGGTGCTGTGTTTTGTTGAGTTGGTGACATCGTTTGTGTCTCGGCTCGCGCCTCTAGTACGGTTTGTCCTAGGACCAGCACAGTACCGCGTTGAACGTTTATTCAACCTATTTTGGACTAATGTGGTTCAAACTTTTCCATTGGATTGTGTTCAGCCTCCTACAGCTCCACATATACTACTACCAACCAGGCACTTGTGATGCATCGATACACGATATCTCCAGGCGTGTTGTCTCATCGGTTGCCGACACCTTTTGCTAAGCTTGGTAAGAATTGGTAAGAACTTGAATGAATGGGTTGAGAGTGAACGACTTGTTTAACCACATCCTATTAGCTATCAGGGACATACTCTTTGTGATCATATTATTGTGCTTATTCTCTTGTTTCTCTCCTAACCATGTCAGGATATGAGGACAATGGCGTGCCACAACCCCCTTGCTGCAAGCGCCGAATACAATCTTTGGATCACGTATTCCTTAAACACTTACGACAATCCACAAGGATTCATGACATCAACATCGCCACGGCATCATCAACTGATGATGAAAAAGGTAAAATCAAGTCTGAATTGCCTCCATTTGCTGGAAAGTTTGATCCTAATGCATATATTAATTGGGAGATAGCGGTAGACAAAGAATTTGCAAAGTATGATTTATCTGAAAAACAAAAGATTAGTGCTGCAGTTAAAGCGTTAACGTCAGATGCAATATACTGGTGGAAACATATATCTAGACATGATAAAGAACCTAAAACTTGGAGTGCCATGAAAAAACTTATGAGAGATGATTATATTCCTGAATATGATGCTGAATATTTGCTTACTAAAGTTCAACGCTTAAAACATGGTTCTAAAACAGTTAGAGAATACTATCATAAATTGCAAAATTGTTTGTTGCGTTGTGGTTTACAAGAATGTGAAGAAGCTACCGAGTTTAGGTTCATACGTGGACTTAATCATGAAATTCAGAATGTTCTTGTTGATGAAACATTTAGTTCTTTTTCGGACTTGATTAAATGTGCTTGTAGAGCAGAAAATATACTTGCTGAATCTTCGAAATAATCATTAGCTTCATTTGAGGCACCCGTTGTTGCACATTCTTTTGTAGCTAACATTTTGTAGAAAATTGAACACCATCAAAAAAAGGATGCAGAAGAAAGCATGGAGAAAGAAGAGTTCATTGCTGCTCCATACGTATGTGAAGAGTTGGAAATTGAAGTTGCACCTACAACCACTGATGAGGACTTTGAAGGTATATAAAAGGTGTTGTGCTTATACAAGGTGAGAATGATTTTGATATGCTGAAATTGTCCACTACTCATGCTGTCATAGAGCAACCTCTAGTGGAACCACTCGCTGATATTCCTTTGTTACAAGATGATTTACTTGTTGTCTCCGATGATAAAGAAGGGTTGTGTGATAATGCTTCACTTATATCCATGCCACAACTAGTGAATGAACATGAAACTTTTATTTTAGAACAAAACACTTATGCTAAATATAAACATGTTATTCACATTGCTAGTGAGGAAGACGAGCTTAAATTGATGTCTTCTTTAAATATTTTAGGTTACATTGAATTTGATGTTCTGTGTGATCTAAATAGTTTAAAGGAGAGGATTTTTGTACATTCTGATTTGCCATGGTTATCACGAAATATTTTTCATGTTGATGGCAAACACAATGATAAAGGAGAGTATAAAGTGCATAGAGTTTATATTTGTTCAGATTTGAAACCTCTATTTTTTATGCAACAATGTGATCAATTAAATAATTTCAATATCATATCAAGTACCTCTAATTGCCATTATAATCTATATGATAGTTTTCAAGAAAGGGAGTGTTTGGGTGATTGTGATTCTCAAGCCATTGATTTGATCACAAAAGATATGCATGTTGCTTTGTTTCCTGCCGCTACTAACATTTTGCAGGACAATATGGAGTCGAGGACGACTCCACTTCAAGAAAGGGAGGATGATGAGACCATCCACATCATAGATAAAACTAACACCGCATATATATGGTCATTACCAAGTGTTGCTGCAATTACTTTGGCTATGTCGGCATCTTTCACTATATCTACGACAAGTTGGCGACAGTTTACGGCATCTTCTACTTCGTCTACGTCTAATATGGTGGCTCCATCAATGTTGCTACATCGACCTCCACCTTGACCAGGTCGATCACACAGTTGTCCTCCTCGGCTTTCAAACATGGCGTTATCACCTTCATCAGTTTGGCCACCACCTTGGCCGCCTCCCATACTTGACGGCGTATTCAAGAAAGGCGTATCTCTACCTCGTCCATTCCCTCAGGTCATATAAGTCATGTCACTCCAAGGCTGGCCCAAGAGAAAGCCCAATTTGGTCACGAGTCCAGTTCGGTACATGCTCAGGCGCTAAAGACAACTTCAAACGGACGCCCAGGCCACATACGAAGTCCGTTTTTGACGTTCTACCACTTCACGGAAAGCTTAGGAGATAAGCTTTCCAATGAATCTGGTCTCATTGCAAAACTCCTCTAAGAGCGTCAGGAATCATCAAAACAAGATGCTACATCATCCAGTTGGGCCAAACTGGGCCTTATAAGCACATCGGGCCCAAGCCCACGTGGTGGACGCCCTAGGACAACCCTAGGACGTCCAGCACATCCCTCCTAGTGGTCTCCCTCTTATAAATTCAGTAGCCATTACGTTTAGACTCGGGTTTTGTTAGATTAAAGTTTAGCCTTTGCTACTTTTCTTGTAATCGCGCGTGTCGGTTAGGACCGCTCAGACATTTGTCTTGAATCCCACCTACTCGTTTGTGCCTAATTCATATTTGCAATTTCAGATTGCGTTTATCTTGTTCTTGCTCGTTCTTCGATTGCTTCTGGAACAAAGACCTTCGTGGTCGTTGGTTGATCGCGCCATGAGATCAACAACCCTCTGGAGTTGGTGTATCGATGCCGCTAAGGCGCAACGTCCTGGACGGTTGTAGTCGGGCCGTCAACGTCGATTCCTCCACTAATCGATAGTTATCCCTCTCATCGAAAGATCGGGACCCCTGTTGCTATCAGAGTTTAGCGGTGATTCCGGATCCGTTGGAAAGTAGACTTGATAAGCTTTCCGTGAAGTACAAGAACGCCCCAAACGGAGTTTGGATGCAGTCAGCGCAGCTGAAACAATTTAGCCCTGTCTTGGAGTCGAATCTACACCCAACTCATGCACTTTTCTTCTATACTTCAGCTTGCTTGGTTCCTCGCCCTGGTTTCTAAGGAGAAGGACAACATCACAAGAATTAAATAGCATTCCATCTATTAAAATATTTGTATGCAACCCAAGGAACGCATTCACCTGGTAATTGAGTTGACGTGCGTGAGCTTGAGTAATCGGTCCTTGTATTACAACAACGGGTTCGGATTGATGTGTAGGTGATGGATTTGTAGGTGTGGCTGTATCTATGGAAGTGATGTCCTCATCAGGCATAATAGCAAGATCATCGTTTCCATCATGTGTTGTTGGTCAAAACTCCAAATCAATTCATGAACCAAAAATACGTGCTAAGCAAATTAATCAACAGGTGAATTCACTCATTACAAACAACTATTTTACTTGTGAGAATCAGCTGTTACCTAATGGAAGTATTTTTAACTATTCTCATGTATGAAAATAATGAAAGGAGGTGTGAACACCTTAGGGAAGACCAAGAGAAGCATGGACAAGTCGGCATGCAAGATGTGAATGCAAAAGTGCTCAGTTCGGCCTACAATGATAAGTCGGCACCGATTTGAGAATCATTCTTGTTGTGCAATCTTGTGCCCTTCTTCATCTATTGCAGCAAGTTAGCGTCTTTCCATAACCATTGCAATTAAGCAGTTTGTGGTATCATCATATTTTGTTCTAGCTCACTCCTTTGATTGCAATTAGTTCCATCATCCTTGTGTGTGAGTTGTTATGTTCATCACTTAAATCTTGTTTTCAGCAACTAGACATCATGTTCTTGGTTGGATATTTACTTATTAAAACAACATCCAGAGTACAGATTATATAGGTCATACACATTCCCTATCAAGCTCTACATATAATCCATTGTGTGCTTTAATCTTAGCTATGAGTTCGCTTAATCTCACCTTGTCTTACCTTACCAATCAAATGCGAACTCCTCTATCAATCAGCAAAGGGTGAGTAAGAATTTCAATGGTAAGGATAAGTGAGGATGAGTGATTTTACATATATTCTACATATACTTGTTTTTTTTGTTTCGTGTTTGCATTGATCATGGCAGGTCCCAAACATATTGGTCTTCCATTCTATGGAAGCGATGATCCTAAATAATACATCGAGTGAGAACAGCGAATGGAGAAGCTTTTCAAATTTCAGCGCCTTCCTGGAGCTAAAGAAGTGTTGCGAGCCACTATGCAGTTTGAGGACTATGCTTATTTTTTGTGGAAACAACTTTTGCGAAAGAACCTCATTACATCTTGGTCGATTTTGAAGGGAATCATGAGACGAGAATTTGTACCACCATATTATGAGCAAGAGCTACTTCACCACTTGGTGAGCATCAAACAAGGATGCATGTGTGTCCATGATTATTTTAGCAAATTGAGTCATGCACTGCGACATGCCGGTATCACAACTCCATTCAAGCAGAAGGCATACTTTAAAGATGGCTTGAATGACAAGATCGCTGTTGCACTTCAATATAAGTATTTTAAAAGCATACTTGATCTTGTGGATTGTGCAATTGAAGAGGAGAGAAAAATTACGGAGCACGACAAATCTGATTTTTAGCAAATGGTGCCAATTCATGAGAAGGTCAAGCATGGGACAATCTCTTCGATCAAAATGATGGATGGTGTCGATTCTTCGGTATCCATAGAAAAAGAGGAGATTGCGGTTGTTGGCAATTGTGCCAATGCTGGCCCACAACCCTTAAAGATACCTCAGAACCCTTGTGACAATGAGAGCCACATATCTGATATAAGTAAGTGTGACAAAACCCTTAAAGCTTCCTAATGTTACAATGCATAATTTTGATAAATCTTACATTCATCATGTTGATATGGAACAATTGAAGATAATTCTTATTTGGATGGAAACTTGTTACTCTCTGGCTTACGTGATATATTTGAATTGGTTGTTAGAAATCAGAGTAGCTGTAACATCCCTAAATTTTGAGCATAAAATTTTTTGCGAAACTAAAATACAAAGTGCATTCATGAAGTCACCAGCAACCTGATGGAAGCTCTATAGGATGACAACTGTATTTGCTAGTATATCTCTAGATCCTCCAGCACAAAGGTAATTTACTCACCAAAGTGTTAGGTATTCTACCCTTTGCTAAGTAAGCAAACCATAAAACTTGGATATAACTAATAGATCCCAATCCTTTATACATTCTTAAACCAGTCTAGAGAACCTAGACCCAAATCTTGTCTTAAGCACTAGGACTAGGAAGAGTATTTTAACAATACCTCGACCTCTAGAGGTACCTATAGGTGGTATCCAACCAAACCCTAGAAAGAATTGAAGAAAGCACCCTAAGATAAAAAAAAAATAAAAACCAAACTAAACTGAATAAGCACACATCATGTTTATTTCCGTGCATAAAGATTTTACTTTATGCCTGCTAAGACATTAAAAGATTAAGATAAATACCAAAATATAAAGTATTTAAAAAACTCAATGAAAAATCTGGAAAATATAATTTTGTGAAAACATTGAATAAATTATACAAATATCATTTCTATAATTTTGTTGTTGACCCAAGTATATTTTATTATGTTTTTCTAATAATTTTAAGCTTTATAAACAATGAAAAGGGCTACGGAGAAAGTTTAAAATATCATAAAATAAAAATATTTCAAATACTAAAATAAATTGAAGAAATGGGATATTCATACTTTTATGAGCTCAAAAGTATTTTTGTTATATTTTTCGGTGATAAAAACATTTATTAGTAATAATGGGATTAAAGAAATGATTTAGAAATTCCATAAAATAAATATTTGCCAAATCCCAAAACAAAGGGGTATATTTGGAATCCTTACACTTTTCTAAATTTTTGCATATTTTTACTTTCGGTGTCTAATTAGCCCCTTGCATCCCAACCCCAGTGGCCGTAAGTGGCCGTTAGCGCCAACCTACCAAGAATTCGTCATTCCTCTTCACTCCCTCTTTGGACACGACCTCGCCATGGTCTATTGACCCTTCAAAGCCGTCATGCGTAGAGTAGCTCAATCGCACTTTTTCCCTTTTACGTACATGCGACCATTTCCTTGAAATTGATCGTGTTCTTTGCCAATTGCTCCAACCGTGTGCCCATAAACTTCCTAGAGCTTCACCACATCTTTCCTAAGCTCGTGGCACGCCAATTTTACTCAGGCGTTGCCACCATTGGAGCCGCCACCATGAGCTTCACGCTCACGTGGCTAGCTCACCACGGGTCTTTCCCGACAAAAACCTCGCTACCATTGGCTTACCCATGCTTCTAGGAAGCTTCGTGCCCATGCGACCTAACCCTAGGCGTGGGAGCGCCAGGTGCCATGATGGGGATCCGCCGGGGTAGCCACGTAGCTAGCTAGATACTGAGCTTCTTTCGCGAAACCGTTGGCACCGCCGTGCTTCCTAAGTCTTCTAGATACTCTCGACCGCTAATTAGGCGAACAGTCATCGGACCACGCCCCTTTCTTGCCCTGTTCTCGAACTCCGACGAGATCGCCGCCATCTCGGACCGTCTCAAACCGTGCCATGTCCATCAAAGTACTCCTAGAACGCCTGAGACCACCACCATGACCTCCTTGACCGAGACCGCCTTTACCACCCCGTTTCACCATTTCTGCCGCCTCCAGAAGCTTCCAAACTCGCCACGGCCAACTCGAAGTTCCGGCCATTAGCCAACTGAAACACGTCCTAGGTCTTGACTTCTTGAATCCATTCATACCAAGAACTCCTTAGAGATGCACCACGAAACTGAAATTCAATGCCAAGGCAGAGAACAGAGAAGAAGAAGGCTGAAAATCTTCTTGGGAAGGAAAAAGAGGAAGAAGAAGAAGCGACGAAGGCAATGATTCGGTTTTCTTCAATTTTCGGTTTTATTGTCTCGCATCGATTCAATCGTCTCTAGACAGGTTCTATGAACTGTACCAAAATAAAAAATGTTCAAAATAATTGATTATATCTAAATATGAATTTTAAAACTATATGCATTATCAATAATACTTGAAAGCTATAGATTAAATAAAAAGAGCTTTTAATAAAATAAAGAATAGTATAAAAACAAGATTTTCACTAAAATAAAGGATAAACAAAAGTTTATTTAATACTTCTTAGAATATTTTAAAGTGCATACAAAATTTAAGCGATGTATAATCATAACCTTAAAACCACATATTATATATGTTTATAAACTACATTTAAACTAAATAAATAGATGTACTAAATATTTAACTCTTTCTATTATAAAATTTACTATCAATAAAATTAAATAAATGAAATATTTAAATTCATAAAAATTATATATATTATTAGTAACATTTAAGAGCTATGAATTGAATGAAAAAATTTCTTAATTAAATAAAAGGGTGATGCAAAGACAAGATTTTTGATAATATAAAAACTAAATAACAAGTTTATTTAATACATTTTAGAGTATTTTAAAATTCATATAAAACTAATACAATGTCTTTTTATATTTTAAAATCATATTTCTATGCATACTTATAAATCACCATCAATCGAGACAAATAGGTATATTAAAAATATAATCCTTTTACTATATAATCTCATCAACAAAATTAAATAACTAAAATACTTAAATTTAGAAAAACCATATGTTATTTTCAAATGCATTAGCACCACCACCTTTTATATTTGAAATCAATAACACTAATTAATATTTTTGAAGTATCTTTTTCAACAGGAATACCTAGACATATGCATATTCTTATATTTTCTAAAGGTTAAATCCTCCAATTATTCACAAAACCATACCCTATAGAAATAAAAAGGATGTGTAAGTATATGAATGAGGAATTATGCTTTCATTGCATAAAAAAAAAGTCATGCTGGGTTTAAATTTGAGTTCTTATATGCTTTGGAGTAGAAACCGAAGAAGAGAAGTCGTCAAGGAGAATAAAAGTTAAAGAGGAAGCGACCAAGTCACTCAAAGGAGTGGAAAGTTTGGACAACCCGAGAAGAAACGCCAAGGGAATCTCTAAAGGATCTGACCTAAAAAGGCAAGTCTTATGCCCTTAAGTCATGTAGAATAGCCCTATGTACTATTAAGTATGCATTTGAGTGCATTATATAAATATTTTGTACATGTAATATTGGAATAAATAACACCAATAAAACTTGATTGGCGATAGTGAAACCATGTTTAAGAGCGTTAGCAAGTTTTATTTATTTGTAGGCCATATTCATCTTGACAAACATGAGCTATAGTACCTTATCACCAAAGTCACCGAGTTAAGGAAAAGAGTCTAGAGTAGAATTAAATTGATAAGCGTATATGAAACATAACCATTAAATAAGGACATGTGAACCGATAATAAAAGTGGTGGGGAATTTTCGATCATAGCGATTGCATTATTGTTATATATTTGTGATTGGTGAATATGAGGCATGTGACCGGATTATGAAGTGCCATTTTCTGCTAAGAGGCGGAGGAGGGAGAAGGCTTGGCATGTGACCGATTATTGGTTCCCGTGTGAGAGCGGTTCCCTGTGAGAGCGAAGTTGATAAAGTGCCTATATGAGAGATGGGGCTTTTGTTGAGAAGTTCTGCCGATGCATATAAGGATACTACTCTTTTGCCATCAGAACGTAACACATTTGCGCCCAACCATACGATCGAGAAATCGGACTTGGATGAGTCCTACACCATTATCATGAAGTTTCGTAGGAGCTGGAAATACCGTCATTGACGATCAAATAACCGTATTAGTCATAGTGACCGAGCGGTAGATGCCCTTCATGACACTATGGACCGAGGTCTTGGCTATTTGAGCAAGCACCGTAGTAGTGAAGAGACTTGCATCTACTCGGCGGACTCTAAGTGTAATGGCGTAGTGTCGTATCCACGGTGCTTCGACCGTAGCTAAGTCGTGACATCGTTTGGGTAAAGCGAGCGGAGTTCTGCGCAGAATCAAATTAACAAATCATCGATGGACCGTGCTTAGGAATCTGAAGGCTTCCTGTTAATGTTGTTAATGGGTGATACCAGAAAACAAGGCTAAAGTAGTTTTTCCCCCTCTTACCTCAGTTGTTCACATTTACATTATGCTTTACTATTTTGTTGTGATTTATATTACCCGCTACGCGTGAATGGGAAGTATATTTGAGTTAAATCAATTAAGAATATAAGGGTCTTAGATAGATGAGTGGTAAAATAATTAATTCCATCCCAACTGAACCATATTACAAAAAGGAAAAGAAATAGGTGGAATGTTTTCAAAATTAAGACATGGAAGCTATAAGGTTGGATAGTGAGTAAAAGATTAGAGGTTAGGTTCAAACCCAATTCCTTAGTCATTCAACACATATATTAGTTACTGGTAAAGACTTGTGAGTATTTGCGTACTCACTCGCCTTTCATGCGGGCTGCTCATTCCAACGGCGGTCCTAAGTCGAGAACCCACGAAGACAATCCGAGGGCGGCGATCGTGAAGAAAAGTGCCATAAAGAGGAGAAGCATCGCCTAGGCCATCTTTACACTCGAGCTTTCTGTGGTGTTGGGTCACATTTTTTATTATAATATAAGTAAGTAACATACCGTAAGATCGGTGTCTGTAAAAACTTAGCGATGGGCCTTACTTTCACCGTAATTGTGTTATGGTTAAATATTTTGGCGTTGCAGGGATGATCAGACTTGTGTCTTCTTGAATCTGGCAAAGCGATCTTGATGGGGCGATCCTGGCAATTTAAGTCTCAGGATCGGTCCCCACAGTAGCGGAGTTGAAGCATGGAACCCCGTATGTAATTTGAAAAGATGGTTACAAAAGTCGGGGATGACTTTTTCGAATGGGAAGGGGAATGATATGAATACATATTATGTTACAAAATACATTATGCTAATGAAGAGAAGTGTCAAAACACATGATGAATACATATACCATGTATATACGTTGTTCTCTCTATTTTGCTTACTTTTATCTTATCAAAAGTCGTGGACGGCTTTTCTTGAAGAAGGAGAGGATAATACGGGCATAATAGTAAGATCATCGTTTTCATCATGTGTTGTTGGTCAAAACTCCAAATCAATTCATGAACCAAAAATACGTGCTAAGCAAATTAATCAACAGGTGAATTCACTCCTTACAAACAACTATTTTACTTGTCAGAATCAGCTGTTACCTAATGGAAGTATTTTTAACTATTCTTAGGTATGAAAATAATGAAAGGAGGTGTGAACACCTTAGGAAAGACCAAGAGAAACATGGACAGGTTAACATGCAAGATATGAATGCAAAAGAGCAGAAAAATGGGCATAGCGGATGCAAACGGAGTCCGTTTAAGGTGTTCGACCAAAATATCAGATTAAACTAAGGGTTAATATTTTTTTTGGCAATTTTCAACAATAGGACTGGAAAACAAAACTAACCTAGGGATAAGAAATCCTACCGTGTCAACCCGATGCTCTCATACCAGGTGATATGGGGCAGCCCGATCTTCACAACGTAGGATCAAGGATAGTGGTGGAACCGTGAACCTTGACGAAAGCTAAAGCCAACCACCATCTCGATACGGCAACCTGCGTTATGTCAGTTCGCCCAAGAACACGCTCTGTTCCTCGTCTACTCAACCACGCAAAGTAGACGTGCGTCCTTCCAGCAAAACACGGGGAATCACAAGAACAACGATGGTAATAACTCAGAAAACACTCCCTATTCTTGTAGGCAGCACTTTGCATGAACCTCGAAAATCAAGAGCAGCAGCCATTCTGAATTATACGTGGTCTAAGCCATTACAATAGAGTGTAAACAATACATATAGGACTTCGAATGTTTCACGGGCATCACGGCAGCAAACATCACCGGAGACCACGAAGTACAATATCGGCTCTATATTTGAGGATTCCTCACGCTCCATATTCAACAGAGGCTCGACTAAGGAGGGCTCTCTCGGCAATGAGTTCTACGTCTCCCAGGTGGCTTCTAGAAGTAAAGAGGTTTGTCAGAGATGCGAATTCCGGACTACCGGAGGGTTGAACATACGGCGATTCTGTGATGGGCGCCAGAGGTGGGCGGCAGATGGAGAAAGGCGTGATCCAGCACCCAAAATCGGTTCGAGTACGACTTGGCCATGGAAAGCTTCCTGCTTGTTGTGGAGCGAGCTTGTTTTGGCGACCCTGTCGGCACGTCACTCTCGATGCGATGCGATCGGGACAACACTGGCTTCTGAGGAGTGCCCCAGCACGGGATCAAGAGCTGTCAAACTAGATTCTCTGATTGACCTCGAGTCCCGATTTGCGGAAGAGTTCCAGTTATATACTCGTTCGGTCTCAAAAAAATTTCACTCGCCACTACATCAAGGATCCACATAGGCAAGGTCGAAATCGTCTCTGAAGCGAGATGATAGGAAGGTTCAGTTCAACAAATCACAAAGGATCCTCTGTCGGGCATTAATTTAATAACGAAGACGGTCTTGGATGTCCAGACCCTCTGGTGATCATAGCATGTTGTCAAGTATCTAACGTCTAGACTAAGAGCTTAACGCTGCAAGCGCCTTACGCTGTTGGGATTAGTTAGAAAAGATAACCAAATGCAAGGACGGCAGGCAAGGAGATTTCAAAGTCAGGGCAAGGAAGCAGCACTCCGTAGCCGGGGTGAAACCTGGCAACCTGAGCCAAGAAGTTCAGCGAGAAGCGTGCATGTGAAGCGACGGTGAAGGTTAGCACATCGCCACAGCAGCCTAAACTAAACAAGTACCTCGTCCCAGGCCTCGGGGGGCAAATTGTCGGGCCGATAAAGGTCCCAGATGAGTCTACAAAGTTGTTCATTATGAGCAGAGAGGATTAGTGTTCTCATGATACGATATACTAGAAAGGGATTACATGTTGGACCTTAATTCAGCCCGAGCCAGTATTCTCTCCCTCCCATCTACTATCTATCACCCGTATCCAACTCGTAGAATTAAATATTATCTTATACCGATCACATAATAAATCATTGACAATTGAGCATGATGACCAACTAACTTCAACTTCATCGATCGATTTACACGCACGACTAAGCAATCAAAGAGTTTAATCAAGAAATTGAGTGGACATTCTTGTTAATGAAATGTATAATTTCTCTATTTGTTAAACTTGCATGTAAAAAAATCAAATTTTGGAAGACTTGATGATAGGAAGAAATAGAACAAACTTGAAACATTTGATTTGTTAGAAGAAGAAGCGAAAGAAATCTCCCTCTTAAAATGCTAAGTAGTAGTAGATAATTGATTGAAATTGCATTTTTCCGCGGTGTCCAAGTCTGCGAAGATTGAAATAATGATGATATTGATGGAGATATAATGGTAGGGACTTTTCACTTCAAACAATGTGCTAGATGTCGTTTCACTTTGATCATACCTCATCGGAATTGAGATCGTTGATGGCGTCATCGTTACAGGTCGGTCTCGGTCCATGAAGTTAAATGTTAGAAAACTAGCACACACTGAATGATGACACATATATCTATGGTTGCAAAAGCCATATTCCATGGTTAATGGAGCATGAAAAAACACTACTTATAACATCTACACTACTTGAGAAGGACTTTGAAGGTAACTATGGTGTTGATTTAGTTGTCTTTAAAGAAGAGGTCAAGTCATTGTTGTGCATCTTTTTTTGTTCTCTCAAATTAATTTGCTTGATGTGCATAATGTTGAATCCGTCTGGGAAGCAGTTGAGTTGAGTTACATTTCATGACAAATCTTTGTGCTACATTATGTTTGATCTAGCTAGTTGATTTATTATGTGGATTGAAAGATTGCTGAAATTTCCGCTACTAGTAGCACATCTACATAGTACATCTCACTTATAAATTCAATTTGATCGAGATTCGGATATATGAATAAGCTTCATGTATATGTAATTTGTATGTATATAAATATGCATTGATTTAATTATTACTTATTACAACAAACCAATCACTTTGCTATGTTAGGCAATTTATTTGACTGAGGTAGGTTAGTTACTCCATCTCACACACCTAATCAACCAAATGCTTCGTAAGGATATCTTCGGCGACCAAGCGCGTCGCATATCCGAAGGTTCGATATCAAGTTCATACCTAACCTTAATGGCGAGTGATCTAAGTCTAAGTGGCTTCAGTCGCCGAATCGTTGATGGATGACTGCCTGACCAGGGCCACGACTGAGGCTCTACAGCTGCGCATGCATCACAAGACCTGGACACCATGTTTTAATGGGGTGATTTGCATGTTATGGTTTTGTTCTCATCTCCCATGAATAAATTGAGTAGTAGTCGCATTTTCCGCCAACAACAATACTTATAAAGGCAACAGCTCTTCCTTCCGGGGATCGGCCTCGGCAGCAAGATCGGCACGTCCGCTCAGGCGACGAAGTTAGATATTGGTTGGTTGTCATCTCTGATGTGCAGCGGCTACGCTAATGATGATCGCGATTGCGCGCGATGTAACGACTTACACACGCGCGCATATTTATGTTCCCTATCACATTTGGAGCTCGCAGCTCTGATACTCCTTAGGCCTCACAAGAATGTGACACATCGCAGCTCTGTTCTACGCTTTACGTACGCGGTGCAAAGCAAGACACCTACAACTCCCTCTTCCATAAGGCCCCGAGAGGTTGACCCAAACACGGTTGACGACAGAGCGAAAACGCCGACACTATACGGCGCCAGCACATAAGCGCAGCCTAGCGCGATGCCAACCGCCAGAGATTACAACTGCGAATCTGATCGGTGATTAACGGCTCCAGCAAGCCGCCCGACTCCGAGGGTGCCGGCTTTTGTCTCACATCAAGAAAGAGAACGAGAAGTGCGCATTGCTGGTAAGCTAAGAAGACAGAAGGCAAATTTTCTCTCTCAAGATATCCTGAGCCCACTCCAGTGCGCCCATCCTCTTTCCGTACCCAGGGAAAAAGCCGCAGTGTAGGCCCATTCCCATCGAATACGCTGGTACGATTTAAGCGAAGTAGTCCACACGCGCGCCACACAAGTCAAAGTCAGGTACAATGTATTGCACTATCTGTATCGACGTGACTGAATGGATACTTAGTCCATTCTGGCGAGTTTGTTGCTGTTTTGCACGTTGCTTTTTTCATCGACTCGAGTTGTTCTGGAGCAACCGATGTCCATGAGCGGCCCATAAGAAATTATAAGCCCAAATGGCCAAAAGGTTCTTTAGGAGCAACATTGTGGCAAGGTTAGGCGTCCGAGCAAGGCGATCGACGACAATGGGACACAGATTCTAGCGAGTTATTCGGGACTACTACAAAGAGCTCGGCATGAAGGTCGCCCTAGCCTCGTGACTCGCCCAGACTCGCAGTGCTGGTGAGCGTCGCGAGCATCCGCAAATCATGCGAGGCATTAAGCGCCGAGTATCTGACCTTGCTCGTCAACAACGTCAAAACTAGGTAGAGAGCTACCCTCGGTGCTTTGGGCAGCCGGACAACCTCCAATCGAGCTCTTGGAGACCCCATTCAGGGCTCGTATCTGTATTCAGCGGTCCTACCGCCGAGCTAAGACTTGGTTCGGCATTGATTTTGAGGTCAAATCAACAACGACGAGGAACGATTGTTAGATCTCGACCTATCAGGGTCCTATCATGAGCAAGCACTATTATGAAGTGGCGACATACCAACAATCCCTATGACGACCTGCCGGCAAAAGGATCTGAGACCGGACCTTACAAGTTGGCGACACGGTTCTAAGGCGAGTTCGGAACCTAGCAGCGACAATAAGCTCACGAGGTGGAGTGTCCGTGCCGTCGTGTCAGATCACCACTGCCCGAAACGTGAAACTAGCTATGCTTGGGATGGTAGAATCCTCAACAATTCTGGAACATCACTCAAATCCGGAGGTTCTACGCTGAACTAAGGTCGTAAGTCTCCTTCCTCACCCAATCCGAAGCTCGGCCATGGCTCGAGGGCTAGGGTCGACTTTTTCAAAAATTGATCTCTCTAAACCACGCACCCACCTTACGTCAATCCGAAGCTCGGTAGTGGCTCGGGGGCTAGGGTCGATTTTTTCAAAAATTAATCTCTCTAAACTATGACCGACCTTCTGTCAATCCAGAAGCTCGGCCATGGCTCGAGGGCTAGGGTCGACTTTTTCAAAAATTGATCTCTCTAAACCACGCACCGACCTTCCGCTCATCCGAAGCTCTACCGTGGCTCTCAGGGCTAGGGTCAATTTTTAAGGGTCGATGTCTGAGGGTCGATTCAATCTTCTCTAGCCACGCCTTGAGCCTCTTTTGAAGCTCGGCCATGGCTCGGGGGCTAAGATCGATAGGACTATACCCCGACCTTCAAATCCTTCTTGCCTATACGACTACTTGTGTTTATTTGCATGCAGGAAAAATGACAAAAAAAGGAGGCAAAACAAACAAATATATTGCACTTTGAAATGGCTTATAAGCCGATTACAGGAAATACCAGCGAGCGCGGACTAGCGGTTCGACGATGACGTCGGCCACCTCGGCGAGAGCCGGGACGACCTCGATCAGGACAGCGACGATGGCGACGTCGCGAGCACGAGCTTCTTCTTCCGGAACCTCGGCGAGAGCAAGATCACAATCCACCCAAAGAACCTCCATGAACTCTTCGTGATTCATGAGAGCAGGCGGAGCGTCCTCCGGTGGCGGTGCACCGACAGGAGTGGCAAAGCGAGACGGAGACGCCATTGCAACAGAGGTTCGCCGGAGGAGGAGGGGTCGTAGGAAGAAGTTTGGAATGAAAATTGGTCGCCGCATCAGTGAAAGCGTCCGAGGCGGTAGCATATCGATCCGCCAGGGCGAACATCTCCTTGACGGTGGTCGGGGCTTCCAGGACATTTTCTTGATTAGATCGGGGTCGCGAACTCCCTTCTAGAAGGCCGCGACGACGACCGCCTCCGAAATCTCCTGGATTGTGTTCTTCTTCTTGGTGAAACGCCGAATGAAATCCCTTAACGACTCATCTTTTTTCTGATAAATCTGATAAAGGTCCCATTGGGTTCCAGACTTCTCGTAAGTACCCTGGAAATTGACGACGGATTGGTCGCAAAGCTCTCCACAGGAACCGATTGAGTTCTCTTAAAAGCCCGTGAGCCAACCCTGAGCCGGAGAAGTTAATATGACAGATAGATAGTTTGCCATCACGTCGTATCCTCCGTCCGCAGCCTCGATTGCCAAAGAGTAGATCTGCAACCAAGCCTCTGAGTCCGGCTCCCCGTCAAATTTCACTATTCCCTTGGGGTTGAACCCTTCGGGCCAGTTTACCTGACGAAGTCGGGGTGTGAACGCCTTGATCCCGTCAATCAATCCATCCCCAGGAGGAGGAGACTGACGGGAAAGGATCCGGCACGGTGGAGTGCGGCGCCGGTCTTCATCTCGCTCCCTCCACCAGGGTTCGATGTCGAGGCGAAGGTCGCGACTTGTACTTCGGCGGGCGTCTTGCCCGTGAGTTGGCGTGTGCCTACTGGGCCGAGTGTTACTCGTGGCAGTCTGGATTCTGGCCGAGTTGGCCTGTTAATCCCGAGTACCTTGGACAGCCGCTGCCGTCACCATGGCTTTGATCTGTTCCATGATTGGCGTCGCGGGGCTGTTTTCTCCAAGTTAAGGACTAACATTATCCAGGAGGGTCTTACATGCGAGGATGTTCTGCTGAGGCGTACGGAAGACAGAGTGATCTCCCATACGGACTTGAAGCAATTCCTCCCGGACTTCTCGTGCGCGACCGCGTAATTTGTCGCGCAGATCTTCTCTGCCTCTGCCGTTATGTTCGGCTCCCGCCTCATCCATGGGGCGCCGAGTCGATCCGGAGACTTGTTCATCCAGCACATAGATGCCGCGAAAGTCGGGAAAGCCTTTGACGCTCTCCTCCGACTCGGACTCCGAGTAAGAGAGGCTCAACTGATCTCGATTTGTTGGCTCGTCGATGGGAGTGATTATAACTCCCACTTTCGTCTTGGGATTGTTTGGCGAAGAATCCGACCGAGATTTGGCGAAGCGATCTGCTGAAATCTTGCAGCCGAATTGACCAATCCGAGTGGTATACCTACTCGGGAAGTTGATCTGGTTAGAGTTGTCCCTGAGCCAAGACTCATAAAACTCATCCCAGTGTGCGTTTGTTGTACCGCGTTCCTTGGCCCAGATTGAAAAAGACGATGTGTTATCTCATAGAAAACAGCGGCCGAGTTTCTTAATCCGAACGGGATCTCAGACGACCGAAGAGTCGCAGTTCCTAATTGGATTCGAACGCGATCCAGATCAGGAACAACATTGCCGGTTGGCTCATTACCAGTGGAGGACGCTGGCAGAACCGTAAGCTCGTAATCCCGACTGGAATCGAAAGGAGTCCCTACGGTGAGACAGTCGGAGTCATTGTCGCCAGATCGGATCTCTTCCGGATCAGAGTCCGGAAGAGGCGAGTCGACGTGGTGTGGCTCGGCTGAAGTCGCATTCAGCCTTCCCCGGACGTTGTCCGGCTGCAATAGCCGGAGTTCCCCGGAGTCATCGGCAAGGAAGCCGAGATCCCCGAAGACGAAGCCTTGGCCGGGGGCGTAGGTGAAGACGAATCCGCCGATGGAGGCCATCGAAGTTGATGAAGTTGATCGTGACACTAGCCCCTACCTGGCGAGTCAACTGTCGACGATTTGCGTCGGCAATGTATTTTATAGGGCTATGCGAGAGATCACAACTTGATAGTAGCACAGGGGGCAGAATTTATACAGGTTCGGGCCCTCTATGAGAGGTAACACCCTACTCCTGTGCTCGTGGCTTGTATTGTGGGGATCGATTACAATGTATGTTCTCGTCGGGATAGCACGAGAACAAACAATGATTTGGGATGTGTGTATGATGAGATGTTGGATGATCTGATGATCTTCTAACTGGGGATCCTCGACCCCCTTTATATAGTGGAAGGGGTCAGGTTACAGATAGGTTCTCTAATCCGTATAAGGAACATAGAGATATAACCGGTTCGTCACGTCTATCTCTATGTATTCGAGTAGGAAACGAATTCGTTTCCTCGTAGAGTAAGTCGGGCCGCGTCAGCCTCCAAGCCCACCTTCTGGAAGATCCGTGTGACTTGGGCCAAAGAGGTGGTACGTCCAATTGTATATCTTGGAATACCCGGGGCCCATGTTGTCCACAGATGGAAAAGGCAAGAAGACAGTAGTACAAGAAAGGATACGAGAGAGCGTGGAGGAAAACCACCTCTTGTAAACCGGCGCGGAAGACGAACCGTCGCCTGCCCGCCCAAGGGCACGGAAACCGAAAAGGAAACAATGCACAAGATAACCGCGTTTTGGTTGGAATTCGCCCTTGAGAATAAAAATCATGTGGAGGCGAACATTTCGCCGGGCAAGCATTAATAAACCTCCGAAGCACGTCTTCGCCCCGCCGAGGCTCTGGGCTAGCTGTTGGGAAGTATGTGGCCCATGGAGATACGCCCACTAACTTACCTCGGCCTCATGGAAGAAACGCGAGCTTACGAGCTCGCGCCGAAGCTGACAAGCTTCGCCCGAGCTTCGCCCGAGGCTCAGTCACTTGCCCTCGGGCCCGGCCCGGCTCGACTCAAGGCAGATTGCGCCGCGCCAAGACATCGCCACGCCAAGGGTCCCGCAGGTCACCGTGAGTTAAATGCGGCCACAGTACCGAAGCACGCCACAAACCGCTGGCATGTTGGTGGCAGGTCATGTCAACGGTCAGCTTACCATCCGCCCTATAGAGAAAGACACGTATTGCCGGGTAGCGGGCCGAACGACGATCTGTGCAGGATGAGGAAATACACCCGAATATCCGGCGGCCCTCATGCGTCCGCCACGCCCCGGCACGGCAAAGCAGAAGAAGATGACTAGTAACCAAAGGATAACTCGGCGCATCACAACGAACCAAGGTCAGGTTACAGTGGCCGGGGGTCACCTATAAAAAGGGTATACATGCCACAATAGAAGAACGGACACACAGACGAGAAATAGAGAGATAGACTTAGACAGAAGAGCACTCAGCCATTGTAGAACAGGAGCACTTGCACTCATATAGGAGCTCTAGTTCCGGACGGTAGTTCTTCACGTCTAGGTACGGTAGGAACACACATAGTGTCTTGAGCACTTATTGTACTCGAGCCCGGGCTTTCCGAAACCCGTTCTCACCCCCTTGTACTCGTTTAAACTTGGCATTAAACGAAGACTGGACGTAGGGCTGTTGTCCGACAATCTCCACCTGAACCAGGATAAAAACATCTGTGTCATGCTAGGCTCGGTGGCACCCTGGCCGACGTCCTTCCTCACGGGCCTCGGCAATGGCCGGCCTCGGTCGAGGCGAGGCATGCTGGGTCTCGTGACCCCACCTTCTCCTTTACTCATCTACTCATGGAGGCTCGCCTCCAATCGCCAAACAGTTGTTACTAAGCTTGTTATGCATTAATTACAATATAAGTTAGGACTACAATGGATTATTACTATAGTTGTTACTAAAATTAATTAGATTGTTTCATACTTGTACAAATCTATGGATCTTCTATGTCATGGTCATGAAAATATATATAGGATATTTATACAAATACGTTACACTGAATCGCTAGTAACGAAGATGGACTTCTCAACGCACATTTTCTTAGTTTTTATCGTCTAGAATATTATAAAGTACTCGTTACTAAAAACTAGTAACAAGTTCTCTTCTCCCTTCACTTTAATTAGGTTTTACATTAGCGCCACATTATCTTAGCCTAGAACCAAACGCACCCTGTGCCTCTCACTTGGTTCCACTAACATCACCGGATAGGCTTCCCGTCCCTTGGCCCTCCTCCCGAGAGTCCCGATCCCCCCACCGCCATCCACAGCAGCAATCCCAGGGCCCAGAGCGATCTCGGTTCGTCGTCCTCCCCACTCCCTGCCTCTCCTACCAGCGCGCGGCGGCGTGCTTGAGAGGGCGACATCGAGGCTCGTGCGGGGCGGCGACGGCGGCACCAGGTGGGAATCTCTTCCTCAGACCTCCTCTCCTCTCCCCCTCTCTCGGTCCCCTCTTCGAGCGTTGCCTCCTCCTTCTCTTCCCTCTATGCGCTACGGCGCAGCCCGGCTTCCTCTTCCCTGGAGCAGGTTCCCTTCTTCCCCCCCCCAACTGATGGCGGCGTTGCCCAGTCTCCTTCCTCACCTTGACCGGATCCGGGCAGCCGCCGCTACACCGGAGGAAGTCGAACCGAAAAGACCTAGCACACGTAGGCAGAGGAGGCGCTGCCGAGCCGGCGGTGGCTGGGCTAGATCGCATGTGTCGGTTCGCTACCCAGCGGTAGGGCTGGAAGAGCTTGAGGAGGGGGTGGGATTGGTGGCGTGGGCGGCGGGGCGATGTGGCGTGTGAGGCAGAGGGGCGCTGGGCTGGTATTGGGTGAGGGGGCGGTGGCCGGTGGGGATGGGGGCGATCCAGAGATGGGAGGGGGAAATTGTGGAGTGTGGATGCTTGAGGCGAGGATGAGTGACGTACCATTCATCACTCACCACCACAAGAGGCTTTTTCCCTAGTTACATCACATTACAGCGTTTGTTCAGGCCAAGATTCCAAGTTATCGCCGTGGCAGGAGGGGAGAGGAGCATGGATCACCACCTCCCTCAGCAGCAGCAGCAGCAGCAGCAGCAATACGGGGACCCTTACAGGGCACTGGTGCCGTCCCCACAGCCAGACCATCTCCACGCCCTCCAATACCATCACCAGACGCAGCCGCCGCAAGCAACACCACCACAGCCTCAACATCAACACGCCTCGCTCGCGTCCCATTTCCATCTCCTCCATGTAAGCCACTATGTAGATATTTTTCAAACTACATCTATGTTGATATAAATACCAGAAAACTACATAAATCAGTTTGCTTTTAACAAAACTACACAAGTTATGACATATCGTTTAAAAAACTACACATGCTGTTTCCCGTTGAATGCAACAGCATCAAGCATGGAGGAACTACCTGTTAGCAAAAGAAAATACATATAATTATCTGGTGTAATTTTGGGATAGTTTTGACTAGATATGACTGTGAGTAGTTTTGTTTTATTTTTTTAAACATAATCAGAGAAATACTAATTAGTTTTTTTAGAAAATCATTCTAAAACATTTAAAAGTACCCAGACTAAACTTACATACACAGTTCATCATTAATGGTGGGTGCCAAATATGACATATTTAAACTTTTTGAAGGAAAAAAAATAGAGAAACATCATACATATATTCATAGGAGTAAATTTTACAAAACTAAACATGTTAAGGCTATCATAAAACTACACACTTCAAAAAATTATCCTTTTTTGGAACTAACAGGTGGTCCCACATGTTAGATTCTTTCACATTTAATAGGCAACAAATGTTTACTTTTTGAAACTTTACACCAAAGTATGTGTAGTTTTGTAAAAGATGCAAATTGAGAAATGCCTTTTTTTATAGTTATGTCAAAACATGTGTAGTTTTACCAAATTTACTCCATACCATTTGCATAGAATTTGAGTTTTCTTTGTAAAATGGACAAGGATGGATGATATCACAAATTTTGCCTGCACTCTGAAAAAGAACAAGTAAAGAGTAAAGACAACATGTTCTGCTGGTATAGAACTGGTGCAGTTTAATTGTTGCTTTCTCCTAGTTTCCTATCATTTCTGAATATATTAAATAGGGAAAACTGTCTGTGAAACACTGCAATTTGTATACATTTGCCAATTGAATCATTGACATATAGCCATAGGGCCCAACATATCAGCAAAGGCATGAAATTTGTGGTGCTATGGTGTCAATTTCCCCTATTAAAAAATAATGATAACTTTTGAGTGTCCTTTCTAAGTGCAATTTTGAACATTATATCATATTGTGCGGATGTGTTTTGTGTGAAACATGTCGTAAACAGTTATTTTATTGACATATTAAATATGATAACTCTAGTACAAAGTGTCTTGCTGCATCTTCTCTCTTGCAGAAATTAAGATCACTACAAGTTATAAATCATATTTATTGTGTGTTGTTTTTAAAGTTAAATACCGACTTAAAATAAGTCTGGTGAGGGAACTTACTTGTCAACATGAATGTTAGTGGTAGATGTGCCACTTTCATATGTTACTCGGTCACTTATATAGTTTTTGCTTGACATGTAAATTTTGAGGAATGTACTATGGTACAGACCCAAGTTCAATTGTACATTTTTTGTTAGGGAAAATTCCCTTTTTCAACCAGTAACTTCAAATTCGAAACCAGAACCCACAAATAAACAAAAATAAGTCAATTAAAATTACTCTTTCCTTTTTGTTATCAAGTGGTACCGCATGCATAGGAGTCTTAAAGGGCTTTCAGTGTTGCCCAAAGCGTGGCAGCAGGTCCCTGCCTAGCATCTAGTCCACCTCTGTACGGATGTACCCCTTGCAAACTAGGGGAGAGGCAGCAGACAGTAGGAGCAGCAGCAAGCTAGCAATACATGAAGGTTGATTACAGTTTCAGGGAGATGGAATCTGGTGATGAGCACTCTTGTAACCTAATGCATGCAACTTGATATAAAAATAAATACCAGAAAATCAAATTAACATAAAAAAAATATGAAAATTCATGTATGGGTAGGTCATGATTTTAGATGATTTCGAATTTTTGTTTCACTGGATTCCAAAATTGGATGGAAAAGAGATGAACAAGAGAATAGCTACAGTGCTGGAAAATCAGGAAAATAGAAGAACGAATCATGACCTTTGGCTCGACAGGACTTCCTGGTTTGGGGGCCCTTGGCTTGGCTCTAGACAAAAGGGGAACATGTGGGGTAAAAGGAGTGGAATAGAGGAGAAACATAGGAGGGGCGAGGGTTCGGTTGGATGTCAAGCGGCGACAACTTGGAAGAATCAAAATGGAACTCGACTTGACGAATCCATAGGCGGGCACGGCACGACGAACGGTGGACCACATCATCGGTGGCGGTGCTTTGGGTGGGATTTTGACCAGGTCACCGAGGGGCTAAGCAAGTCACAGGAAGGGTGAGGGAGCAAGGGATTATGGCGAAACTATTCGGCAATAGCGAATTTCGCAAGAAGGCCACCGGTTTATGAAGTTCTAGCTTTTAGTATTTCACAGAGTAAATTGTACTGCAGGTCCTTAAAGTTGTCTCGCGTTATCGCTTAGGTCCAAAACTTACAAAACCGGATATTTGGGTACATGAAGTTGCGTTATCGTTTGGATTAGGTCCAAAGTGTACGGAGTGGGTGGTTTTGACGACATGGGCTGTCTAGTTAGCATAATATATGACCACATGTCATCCTAAATCCATAAACATTGAATCCAAATTGAAAATTTGTAAAAAAATTATAAAGTCTAAAAAACTCTAAAAAGATGCGCTAAAATTCTTTTAAAATCTAAAACAAATCCTAAAATCTATGAAAAGTTAAAAAAAATATAAAATTCGTAAAAAAGATAGAAAATCCTAGAAGTCATAAAAATCTTAGAAAATCCTAAAATCTATAAAAAATATAAAAATTCTAAATTTGTTTTTAAAAATCTTAGCAAATACATTTTGGGGTTTTTAATTAAATTTAAAGGTTTTATGACTTAAATTTTAAAGGTTTTTATGAATATAAATTTTAAAACTTTTTCTATGAATTTTCGGAATTTTTTAAGGTTTTGTTTACGAATTCGTTTTTATATTTTTATTAATCTTAGGATTTTGAAACGATCTTTCATAGAACTTTAGGATTTTAAAGATTTTTTACGAATTATGAATTTGAATCATTTTTTTAGGGATTTCGGATGACATGTTAATGCTGACTAGGTAGTGCTTGTTATCAAACCACCCTTGCCATACCACTTTGGACCTAATTGAAACGGTAATGCAATTTTGTGCACTCACATATCCGGTTTTAGATGTTTTGGACCTAAGCGGAAACGTGAGACAACTTTAAGGAGCTGTTGTGCAATTTACTCTTTCGCAAAGTTCAATGGATTAGATTGATTATAGGGTTAATTAGACATGCCACTGCAAAGATTCCAGCTCTTGAATATGCCATTAAAAAGTGCAAAAGCTGTGTCATGCCATCACCAAAGTTGCAATTCTCACAAATATGCAATCATGGACTCTCTTGCCCCTCTGTTATCTTCAAAATTTCTTCAAATCTACCATTTAGCCATAGTCCTTCTCTTTCGGCTTATTTCTCCAAGCTTTGACAACTCCCACAAGCTCCATTCTCTCTCCCTCACTTCCTCCCTAGTCCCCACTATCTCCTTCATGGCACTCCTCTCCTCCTCCTCCCTTTGTTCAGTGGAGATGCAGCTCGAGGCCAAGCTCGCCATGCTCACCTCCAGCCTGAGTTCGAGCTCATTATGGCCACCTCCAGCCTGAGCCCAAGCTTGCCATGGCGGCCTTAAAATTGCCTCCTCTCTCCTAATCTTTCTCCTCTCTAGGGCTTTCTCTCTCTATCCCTTCGAGCTCACCATGGCCATCTCTAGAACTCCTAGTCGCCGCTCACCCTTGTCGGTCTGCGTCGCCATCTTCTTCGTTGAGGCGCAACAGCACCTTGAGTCATGGGTGCCATTGTCGGCCATCATCTTCATCGAGCTTTGCCTGTGCATCCACTCTAGTGCCACGGGCTGTGCAGCATTCTCGAGGGATGAAGGGCACCATGTAGAGCTCTTGTCCCTCCATGTTGTCCATCGCTGCTGCCATGACCTGTTGCTCCACCTTTGGAGGAAGGAGAGGGAGGGAGCGGGAGCTTGGGAGGGCAATCCTCCAGCGGTGATGCTGCCTCTGGAAACTCTGGTGAGCTCAGTAGAAGCTCCGGTGAGTTGGAATATTCCTTCGGGGGCGGCGCTAGGTCACCAGCATGGAAGAAGATAGGAAGGAGAAGGGAGGAGGAAGAAGGATCAGGGGGCACTTTGGTCTGCATTTATTTGTGATGGAAAATTTGGTAGAGTTGCAATTTTATGATGGCATTAGGCCAATAGCACTTTTTATGGCATATATATGTATATATGCATGAAGTGGCAGCTTTGTAGTGGCATGTATCTAATTAACTCATTATAAGATTAGATATGGCTTTGGGGGTTTTATAAATGGGAATATAGTTTTTTAGATGAAATCAGTTTTGGAGAACGAATTGGAGAGGGAGGAGGAGACGTACAGGGCTGCCTCTGGGAAGAAAAATAGGGGATGGGGAGGATGGCTCGGGGTAGGTGCCAGGGAAACAAACGGGATGAGGAAGTGGAAGAAGGGGCTGCCAAGTGGTCCTTGCTTGAAGAGAAGAAAGAAAAGCATTGCATGAAGCTTAGCGGGGGGAAGTAGGAAAGGAAAAGGAAAAGGAAAAGGAAAAGGAGGAAGATAAAATGGGTAATAAAATTAGAAAAAATTCAAAAAATATGAAAAATTGAAAAACAAAATTTGGGTTGCTGATTTTTATTTATTTCCAATTTTTTATTTTGCAAAAATTGAGGATGTCACATTTTTGCTGCTGCAACTATTGTTTAGTTTGCAAAAATACTGACAAGACATGTTTATCATTGACCTTGTAATTGACTAATTGAGGCTGACACTTGGACCTCTTTCTCCAGCCACTGCTAACTCCATCACCAACGCATGACCAACCTCTTTCTGGTGCCAGGGCAGAAGTCGTAGTTGCATGTGATCTATAGTTCATACTTGGTTTTCTAGAGCTTTTAATTTACAAAACTATCACATGAATCAATTAACCAAACAGAACCCTAAGCTTAGCACAAAAATTGGTTTGGTTGCAACTGGATGTGGCCCATTTTTGATTTATGAATCATTTAGCTTCCAATTGATATTGCTATAGTTCATCTCGTGTTTCAATGGTCTGAATGCCGCTAACACGATGCAAAGCAGAGTTGTGATTGGCTAACCATGGGCGGTGGATATGGCTGCCGTAATGGGAGTATAGAGAGAATGTAAAATAATATAACAGTGGATGTGGAGTGATGGAATATGGATGTTGAGTTTCTAGTTACCAGATCCATGGTTCGATGGGCGATTTGCAACATTGTAAAAGTAGGGTTCACTAGAGGGTATACCTCCCCAGTTTGTGAACCTGCATTCCTATTCGCAATATTAGTTACTTGTAATTTAATTATTTTCTTGATAGCTTATATATATTAATTAATTATGGGCCTTTTGCTAAAAAAATTGCTTATTATGGTAGAAGTTGAAGAGATGCTTGACCGGTGGAAGTAACCGGTTATGTCTCCTGATATTCCTCTCTCTCCCTAATTTAATTCTTCATTTATACCTCTCTCTCTCTCCTCTCCCTGTTCGCTGGCTTAGCCACTGGGCACTGGGCACTAGCCCACTACTCCCTCTTCCTCTTCGCTTCTCTCCCCTCACTCTGCAGTCTTCTTTGTCTCCTCTCCTCCCTCTCTCTGCAGTCCACCTACACATTCCAAGCGTGAGATGGAGCAGGTACTGAAGATGAGGACCGAGGGGAGCCGCTCTCAAATCCTTCTCCTGGGTGCTCATCCCCACAGCCCCTCAAGGCCTCAACCCACGGTTGTGGCCTCGTCGTCACTCACGCCACCCTAAGGGGTCAGATCCGGCTACCCCGCGCTGCCTCGAACCTCATCGCTCCGGTCTTCGTACGCATGGATGAAGAGAACGGCAGCGAGCAGCGCATACAGTGGCGGCTGGTATTTGTTCCTCTCCTCGCGCCCCTCCCTCGATTCGCCCTCTATTACCGAACCTACCACCGAACCGTGACGAATCAGATCGCGTTCGAACCCCGATCTGATTCGCGCGATCAGATTCAGGGATCGAAGGTTGTTACTGCGAATCCAGTAACTATGGTTGAGTTTAACATGGCTTACAAAATTTTAAACGATATTTGTTAAATGAAAATATGTGATGGCATTTAACATTGTAAAATTTTCTCAAGCTAGGAGTGGCATTGTGCAACCTATCACCTGTTTGTAGTGGCATTTGTCAATGAAATTTTTTTGCAATAGAATTTCAGAACTAGCACATCTTTCCAATGCATGTATTTAACTCTCTTTTTTCTTTTTATATTTATGAGAAAGTATTAACAATATAATTAGATGGTTCTTTATTTATTCTGTTTTGCTGTTAGTTGGTGACAAGATTAGCTGATGCAATTGGAACAGGCACAAGGGATCAAAGTTTCGATACACTGGTAATAATTTCGTACAGTTTGTTGTCTCTTTTTTATTGTTGAAATACATTATGTGATTTCACTTCACATTAGGAGCTTCCTTGTGGTATTCTATTGAGGTTTATGGTCAGATGTATGACCTCTGAAACTGTTGTGCTGAGACCAATGAATCTGAAAGAGCAATTTACTGAGATATATTTATAAACTCCATGAATTCTAAGATGGGACATCTGCTTCCATTCTCTTCTATAGAAAGATTTGAGTACTGTGTTTCAGCTTATAACTCTGTTCCTGCTTTATCTCATGTTTACCTGTGCAAAATTAAAAAAAGCCTATGAATCAAACTGCTGACTTTTATTGCCACAGAGATTTTGCAGTATCTTTAATCTTGATATGCTATTTCTCATACTATAGGAATCAATGTAAGTAATAAAAAGCTCTTTCTATTTGTTTATGTAGGTTGAAGAATTGACCAGTCAATTTGCCAGGTGCCAACAGTTATTGAACTCAATATCAGGAACACTAAGCTCAAAATCTATTGTAAGTATTTTTTTTTTCAGAAAAGCAACTAAACAGTTGTTTATATAAGTTTTATATACATGTATGACTGTATACCTGCTTTTCTGAAGTCGCGATGTTCCATTTTTTTAGAAATAATATTTCATATTACCTAGTAAATACTATTATGACATTAAGTGGATTATTTTGACTAGTGAATAACACACAACTTATTAATGGTTTTATATCATTATATGCACAATATTTTTATATATTCTTTCGCGGAAATTATTATTTGAAAAAAGGTACTATTATTAGGAAAAAGTCCATGTGACCCCTGAACTAACGAACTTTGTCTACACTACCCATGAGCTAAAAAATCAGGTGGACCATCTCCATAAATATGCAAAACCATGCAAATAACCCTTGAAGCATTTTGTAAGTTGGTTTTGCCGTTGTGGCTTGAATTTCCTTTTCCGTCTATTTCTGCTACTGGCTGAGCACGCTGATGTGCTGGCATTGTGCCTAGCACCATGCGACTAGGTGCGGTCTAGCCTAGCGCTCCACTGACACGACGGTGTGGTCTAGCTCATCATAAAGGCAATGGGGATGGAGTAACCGAAGGGGAGGGAGGTGATTGGTATAGAGGAGGCTGGAGAGGAAGGAGCTATAGCTGAGATAGAGGTAGAGCGGAGGTGGCACCATTATCAGGGGCAGGGAAGGCGGAGCCTGCCGTGCGCGATGTTGAGCCAGATTTTCGTGGAGGGAGGCAGAGCCACCCTAGTAGCTACTCCCTTGGGAAGAGGAGGGAGGAGGCAGCGCTCAGGGTAGAGTATGCGGGGGTGTATGTGGGATTGAGAAGGGAGGCGGCTGACGAGATGGGAGGGGAGGTGGAATTGATCAGGACGAGCATGTAGGGTGGCGGGATTGTGGAGGGAGGAGGTCGATGGGGATGGAGGAGGATGAATGGTAGCATTGAGGAGGTGGGGCGGTGGGTTGGCAGGATTGCGGGAGGATGTCTCGTAATAGAGAAGAGAGGAAGGGGAGAGAGGGTGAGATGAAAGAGAAGAGAAAAAGGAGGAATAAGATGATGTCACTTACATGTCTGTCATATGCCACGGTGGCCAAACAACCTTCCAAACCACCTCAGGGGTATTTGCACGGTTTTATTTTAGGGGTGGAATACCTAGGTTTTTAGTTCATGGGTAGTGTAGACAAAGGTTAGTAGTTCAGGGGTCAAGGAGTCGAGTATGCTTTGTCCTTATTATTACTTTTGAGAATCGTAAATTATAAAATGCTCCATGGAGCTTAGGTACGCACACCATGAACCAGCCAATACACAACCTTGATATAATTAGCATAAGTGAAACTTAGTATTCATTTAATCTACCTATGTAATTAATTCCACAATAATGCTTATTTATGACGAAAATATTATATGAGCATAATACCATGCTCATATAGTTTCACTTTAAATAAGTTTCACTTATGCTAATTATATAATACCATGCTCCCAATGTTAGTGAAGGTTTCGAGTTTTCGGCGCAAATATTATATGAATCTTGTTGGCTCATTTAGTTATTTGCATCTGTGTTGCTGTAAGATTTTATAGCTAGAAGCACCAAAATTAGAAGCATTGATCTTTGTGGCTTGAAACACTTATGTATTGACAAAGCAGAACAGTTGTACTCTGGTATTCTCTCTTTTTTCCTAATAAAACAACATGGAACCTCATAGTCTAACAGGATAACCCTGTATTCATTTATACAAATGTAGCAGTTTTTCAAGTTTTGTGTTTGCTCTGATTCCAAATATGTTGTTTTGAGAATAGGCATGGTCTTAAAATTGACATTTTGACCTCCAATTTTTACTAAAAATATGTTGTTTGAAATAAAAGTAATTATACTTTATAAAAGTAATTATGCATTTTGAAGTATAGGTATTCATGCATGGAAAAAGTACTGTTTTGGTCCTTGAACTATAGCTCTCGACCCATTTTCGTCCATGAACTTCCAACTGGGTTAACTTGTCGAAATATTAAAACTGCGCAAAAATAGTCCTTTGACCAGTCAAAGGTGATTTGTCTAAAGTGTTACATGTATTTTTTTTAACAAAAATGTTTCACAAAATCCAAACTAAATGTTATATTTGAGTTCCTAATTATTTTACAAGCTCATAAAAATTGATCTTGTATTCTACCGCATCATATCAATTTTTAAAAATTTTGTAGTAGTCTCAAAAATAGAACAAAATGCTAAACAGTTGTGTAAAGTTCATAAAATTATTTGAGAGATTTTATGAGATTAGATAATCATAAGAAGCTCAAATATATAGTTTAATTTGGTTTCCATAAAATATTTTTATGTAAAATACATTTAACATTTCAGTCATACAACCTTTCACTAGTCAAAACCGCACTTAGTCAATGGACCATTAGTGCAAGGTTTTGACATTTCAGGGATGAACTTAACCCGGTTTTCGATTTTATGGGTCAAGAAGGGTCTAAGCCATAGTTCAGGGACCAAAACAATACTTCTTTCTTCATGCCTTGATCGTAAAAGATTTGGAGAGTAATATTCTTTTTGTATTTGTATGAAAAAATACAAATATTTTACAAGATGCACACTAGCTTAATTCTCCTGTTATAATAATAGGATAGATCTGCACCACGTCTAGTAATATGTTTTTTTGGAAACATGGGTAGATATGCATTGATTTGGGAGATTGAGATATGTAATAATGGGTTTTCATTCGGCAAAGTTCAAGTAGTATTTGAAGAACTGATGGTTTTGGTAGTATAAATTTTGGGATATATGACTTGGCTGATTTTAGCTTTGGTTCTGGTGATAACCAGGAGAAACAGGCACACAACTTTTTGACCATAATTGATCTAATATTATATTGGGTAAACCTAGATGCATTTTTATGTAAGAAAATTGAAAAAAGAACCGAATTCTTATGGATCTCACTGTGAATCCTGACCAGTCACTTAAGTCTAGGCTTAGCCAAGTACCAGTGGTAACCAGCTAGTACCGCTTGCTGATTCTTCCTAACTGAGCCTCAATACTCATGGAAAAAATTGTCTTTGTGTCACCATTAGACGGTTGAAGGACAAAGGCAAAGTTTGGAAGAAACTCGGCAGCTGCTTGATCAAAGGAAGTAGGAGCTCCATTTGTCAAGAATACCTTCTGAGTTGCGTTCTGTTTTATTATATGTTTGTGCTGAACAGTATGTTCTCTCTCAGGGATTTGATCACAAAATACAAAAGCTCCGTCGAAGACCTCCTTAAGGGAGAGACAAGATAGGAACACTTTGACAGTGTTACAGCCTATTTGGATCTCTCAACTCTGGCTAGAGTTGTGGAATTGAAATCGCTGTCGCTTGGACTCCATAATAAATTTAAGCTCGAGCTGACTGCCCCCACTGCGTTATATGCAGTCCTAATTGACATGTATTTTCTAACTGATAATTAAGATAGCCGGTAGAAGATTATTGGAATTGTTAAAATGGTGGTTGTGGCCTGCACTTATGCGTTCTTCTATGGAGTTTTTGGGCATGGCCCATCATGATTATGAAAACAGTACCGATGCTGCAACCGGGGACTATCACTGACGAATTAGCTAGAGTATGTTTGGGACCCTTGCTCATATTCTCTCTCCTTGCTCAGTTTGCCTATTAAGGCAAGATTTGGCAAAGCATATAAAGATCTTGAGGGGCTGGGTTTCAAAAATGTTTTAGGGTCAAATCCCGTTCCCTAGTCCCCAGCGATTTTCCGTTTCCTGTGATTTTTGTCTAAAATTTGGTTTTTGAAATTTGAGTCGAACGGAGGGTGTGAAATTGCTAGGGTTTACCGAGAAACCGAATGATCTACAAAGAAACCGAATGATGTCTAGGGGAAATCTTTGAAAAACTATTCGTTATTTTTCATGTTTCCTGTGCGACATCTCTCGAGCGTCTTTGCTATTTCTCGTTCTCTCTAGATGCTAGCTCCCCATCCGGCCTCTCCATCCCTTTGCTCCTCTATGCCGGCGGAGTGCGTTACAGCGTGGCAGGAGCACAGCGCAGGCATGCACGGCTATGCATGGAATGTGTTGTAGTACAACTTGATACAATGTATACAGTAGGAAAATGGCAAGAGAGCATTAGAAATTAAGACATAAAGTAGTTTTTTTATTGATTGATCTTGTCAATGTATATCTATCTATAATAAGAGGGGTTAGTCTCTTTATATAAAACAAGATGGGGTGTGTCTAAGAGATATTTTTTTTACTAAGGGATGTCTTTTCATCAAGAGATACCTTTTGACTAGTTACTTTTACATTAATCTATTAATTCTTGTAACTATCAAACAGTTATATTTGTCTACATATATCATGTGATTAGTATCACAACACCCCCTTAGGCAAATTACTTTAAAATCCTTTTAAAAACTCCTTTCAAAAACCCTATGGGAAAAATGACCAAAGAAAATAGGATAATATTATATGCCTCATTAAAAACTCCTCCAAAAATCTTGTGGGGAAAATAGATGGAGAAAAGAGTGCATAATATATTTAGCTTGTATTATTTTGCCTCATTAAAAACCTTTTATGAGAAACCATCATGTAAAACTCATAATGAAAAAGAGTGCAATATATGATCCTCAAAATTATTTTAATAGTTTAGAAGCTTCCCCCGTGAAGTCTAAACCTTCTAATGCATATGTCTCATTAAAAACTTCTTCAAAAAACCCTATGGGAAAAATGGACGAAGAAAAAGAGTACATTGCATATGAATACCAACATTTAAAATTTCAAAATGTTCCCCATGAACATAATTTGTTGATGATTCATTAACATGGCCCAAATTAATCTGCATTGAAATATTGTTCTTTTGAACAAAACAATTAATTAAGTGATAATATGTATGTCTTTAACACAATTTTACACACATCTCGGTGTATGTATATACTGTGTCAACAATGTCATAATCATTTATAACCATTTTAATTTAATAGATCATATAATCAATCAATTTAGGAACCATTTGTTTCAAACAAATGTATATGACTTCCAGTCATATGTTATATATGCACTTGTGTGCAATAATATTACATGTGAGCGACTAATATATTGCTACAAAATTTTATCAATTATCCACCACGTGGATATGAGCAATATATTAAATGATATTAAATTATTTCCTAAAATGACCTATTAATTTATTAACCATGCCTTTTAATAGGAAATATTTAAAATTCATATCATTACAAGCCTTTTCATAAAATGTCTAATATTCTCTCTCTTTTCATACCAACCTTAAATTCCGAGTAATAACATGTGCATCAGGTAGATGCATTAAATCAACTCGGAATTGCAACCATACTAATATTTTTTTAGTATGAATTTATGACATGTAACCAATTATATATGTTAGAGGATCATATAAACTTTATGTCATATGACATACTATAGCCAATTTATTCCTAAATGAATCAATTCATTATTTGGCAATATATCAATGCCACCGTGGAAAAACAAATTTTCATTTGTCCTCAAGACATCGATGCATTATTAAGGCTTTAATAAGTGTTCGAGACACTTTTCATACAAGGCAAAGTATATCAAGCATACAATTTTTAGACATACAATTTCACATTTTATTCCATACAAGATTAGTTATCTTACTCTGTGTAAGATATGCAATAAGCATTATGTTCTATTACACATTTTTAAACAATAAATTCTTATCCAAAAGAGAATTAAAACTTGTAATAGAACAATTTAGATCTTAAAGAGATCTCAAAAAATAAACATCTAATGCAATAGATTGCCATATAAAGCAAATAGACGATATATTTGTTCAATATAATGAACACAATCATGCTCTTAATAAGCGATAAATAAGACCTATATTTATATAGAATTATTTAACTAAAATATATAACATTTATGTAGAATATTACGTGCTGATTATATCAACAATGGATAATTAGAGACTACACAGTGTCTTTATATAGATTTTAGAAAACGTATTCTATAATCATATTATTTGTACTCTTGAGTTCATCTTCTTTCTGTTAAATTACCTCATGGTTATCAACATTATTGACAGATTCATCATATCATTCATCTAGATTCTCTTCTGAATTTTCAACGAAGAGAACTTCAAGTTTTTCCTTTTGATTATTATTGTTCTTGCCAACAAATTCAAGATATAACTCAAAACATAGTTGGGTGTGTAGCATTTATTTATCCATTGACCTTTGCAACTACCTCTATAGCAAAATTTAGATTTCTCTTGAGGAGACCAATTTCTTAAATTTTCACTTGCCATAGAACTTCATTTTACCATTCTGCATTTTATTGAATTTGCCGCACAAAAAGATTGTTTCCTGCTGTCCAAACCCTCTTTGTGCCTTTCAATCTATTAATTTTGGTTTGCTAAATTTAGTTTGTCTTCATTCTAGTACTGTCTTGTTGCTGTTCATCTTCTTGTTCATCTCCCTATTCATCTCCCCACGTCAAAGTCCCCCTTCATATCCCTCAAAAACAAAATATTGCATCTCGACCAGAAAATTTCCATTTCTGCAACCGCCACCAAAAGGCCATAAATCCCAATTGCCTTATCCTTTTGAATGAAACGAAAAGAAGCAGATTCACGACTTGTTGTTCTATCTTGCTGCCAATTTTCAAACTCATACATGAAGGCAGAAGGAGTTATGAATGTTTGATTCAGACCTAGTTGCTGTTCGAAATCTGCAACTGAGCACACTTGTGAATTTTGTGCGAATTGTTCGGTTGGTTTTTAGAAAATTGGCCCAAACTAAAATTGTTGGAAAAGCCGTCAGGAAGAAGGGAAAAAAAGAATCATCGAAAAAGTGGCACTGATAAAAAGTTAAGGCCAAAATACCAATCTGCTGTCAAGTAGACAGAAAACAGCAATTTACAAAGTTGGATCAATATTGTGCTTTCATATTTGAAATCGCATATATTTGAATTGTGCAGTGTTTACCACTTGTATCCATATCCATATACTCGCTTTAGCCTATTTTCCATCCTTGTTTGATCAGCAACATAGGCTAAGTGCTAGTTTCGAACAGTTATTCAATTTGTGCAAATCTGAGATTAACTTATTGTTTTCCTTTGCACTATATACATAGCCTGTCCAAGCTCCACTTTCTACTAACCTCATAGGTGATAGCCTTGCAATCGCTTTACTCACTCTTGAGATCGGTTTATCACGAACCATTACGGTTGCACCCCCTGCTGCATTTCTAAGAATTGGTAAGAGCTTGAGAAACGTGACACTTGATAGTTTTCTGCCGCCTAGTAGTTGGTAGGGATTTACATATACTTGTCATTTTCCTTGTTGCTACTAACCATGGCAGGTCGGTGGAAAAGAAAAGAGGACGAACATTGTGCACTCTCGATACACCAACTCTAGAGGGTTATTGATCTCGCGGACGCGCAATCAACCTGACCATGAAGGTCTTTGATCCTACAAGCAATCGAAGAACGAGCAAGAACAAGATAAATGCAATCTGAAATTGCAAATATGAATTAGGCACAAACGAGTAGGTGGGGTTCCGAAGACGAGTAATACAGGCGGTCTAACCGACACACACGATTACAAGAAAAGTAGCAAAGGCTAAACTTTATTCTAACAAAACCCGCGTCTAAACGATGACGGCTACTAAATTTATAAGAGGGAGACGGCTACGAGGGAAGTGCTGGACGTCCTAGGGTTTTCCTAGGGCGTCCACCATGTGGGTTTGGGCCCGATGTGCTTACAAGGCTCAGTTTGGCCCAACTGGATGACGCAGCACTTTGTTTTGATGATTTCTGAGGCTATAGAAGGAATTTTGCAATGAGACCAGATTCATTGGAAAGCCCCTAAGCTTTCCGTGAAGTGGTAGAACGTCGAAAACGGACTTCGTATGTGGCCTGGGCGTCCGTTTGAAGTTGTCTTTGCCGCAGACGGCCGAACTGGACTCGTGGCCAAATTAGCCTTTCTCTTGGGCCAGCCTTGGAGCGACGTGACATGTATGACCTGAGGGAAAGGACAAGGTGGAGATACGCCTTTCTTGAAGACGTCGTCAACCATGGGAGGCGCCAAGGTGGTGCCCGAATCGATGAAGGTGATAGCGCCATGTCCAAAAGCTGAGGAGGGCAACTGTGTGATCGACCTGGCCAAGGTGGAGGTCGATGAAGCAACAATGATGGAGCCACCATATTAGACATAGACGAAGTAGAAGATGCCGTGAACTGCCGCCAACTTGTCGAGATATAGTGAAAGATGCCGACATAGCCGAAGTAATTGCAGCAACACTTGGTAATGATCATATGTATGCGGTGTTGGTTCTATCTATGATGAGCATGGTCTCATCAATACAAAAGCTATTACCCAAATTCTCGATGATAGCTGCGGAACCTCGAGCCTCAGCTCGACTCGAACTCTAACTCCCAAACTAACTAAGAACTACTCTAGCTAGTGACAAGGTGATTCTCCTCCAAAATGGTGTGATGTGTGTGTGTTACAAGTGATGTGAGGGGTCCCTTATATAGTGTCCCGGAGCCAATAAGCACTTGACACGTTAGGGGACACGTGTAGGAGCCTCTTTAGTTGAAGTAGCATCCAAGGGAGAAATATTTAGTTTTAAAATCTGAATGGAGGTTATGCCTAATAAAATGCAGAGTTGCATATTTGTAGTTATTAAGTATGGGCTCCGCACCATCCATAAGATCTGTGATGGATGCAGATAAATTTCTAATTTGCATCCATAGCCCATATGAGGTAATTCCTACCATCATCCTAGACAAGTTCAACAACTCCTTTTATGGAGATATCAGCCATTTCTACATAATTATCATGCGTTTTAATAATTTACATAGTTAAGTAAATATAAAGCATGAAAATTATTGTAAATCATTGAATAAAAGGTCTTATTATTTCACTGGATTTCTCTAGTATTTGTCTTAATTTTTTAGCATTTTCATGATTTTCTGCAATCTAAGTTAATCCAAAATAATTTAAATAATGATATAATGCAGAAAACAGTAAATTGACGTAGACCTTGTAGCAATGGGTGAGATACTCACACCATGGACATAGACTCCACACCCTAAGGTGTAGGTGGCGTTACAGTCGCAGCTTATGTCGTAGGACCCATGACTTGTGCTAATTTAGCACTTAAGGTAATCGTCATCTAACACAAAAAATAAATGCTAGAAAATTAAAGGCACAAAAATTAAGAGCCAAATGTATCACAAACTGCATATAAATTGCGATTGTAAATATTTTAAGGGGAAATTGCAATTAGAACGATAATAACATAATATTATGTTATGTCCATAGTCTGAAGACTAATATGCAGTAATGTAACACTATCTATATACAAATTGAAAATTTGTTAAGACAGTGAGGGCTTATGCACCATGAGCCTATGCCGCCTTGGAGACGAGCACCACCACACCGAAGTAGAGGATAATAACGATGTCACTATTACAACCACATCCTTCACCAAGAAGGTTACCACCTTCACCTCCTTCATCTTTGCGAATAAAGAGGACCTCTCTGCCATCTTTGCAAATGTGGAGGGCGATGAGGAATCATGTTCCTCGTTGATGGTGCTATTGATGCCTTAATGATTAACTGAATATGTCGGCATCAAATATAAATGCAGGGATTAACCCTAATTGTACCGCTATATACTACAATTATGGGTAAATGATGAAGGAGAACCATACCGGCTCCATTCATCACTGTCCAAAGCGATGAATGTGCCCCCTCTTACTATAGGCAATGGAAAAGGGAGAATCCAACTAGTTCCGTTCATTGCTGCCCAATGCGATGACCGTGCCCCCTTGTACTACAATGAAAAGATCTCACCATTTTTACCACTAATCAATCTAATTAATACATAGATTAGTGAACCTATCAGGAGCAGTGCTGATGACGTGTTGTAGTAAAACTTGATGGAATGTATACAGTAGGAAAATAACAAGAGAGAATTAGAAATTAAGATATAAAGTAGTCTCTTTATTGATTAATCTTGTCAATGTACATCCATCTACAATAAGGGGTTAGCCCCTTTATATAGAACAAGATGGGGTGTGTCTAAGAGACACCTTTTCACTAAGGGATGTCTCTTCACCAAGTGGCACCTTTTAACTAATTACTTTTACATTAATCTATTAATTCTTGTAACTACCAAACAGTTATGTTTGCCCACATATATCATGTGATTAGTATCACAACAAAATGCTCAAACTGAGGAGGCACTGGTAATCTTAAAACACTTATGGAAATTCAGGTTTTCAAAAGTTTTTCCCCATACTCTTTGAACATATTAGTGCTATTTTTTAAATTTTTGGTGATTTTTATTTAATTTTGAATTTTAATTTGAAAGTTTGAATTTGGTAGGGGCAGGATTTCGATCCCCGCTGAAGAGCGATTGGAAGCTTGCCTCCCTACCCCTCCCATCCTTTCTCTTGAGTCTCCACGTCGGAGACCCCATGTCGACCACCCCCGTCGCCCCTCCCGCCTAGGTCAGTTTTTGTGGTTTTTTTCCTAAAGCCAGCAGCTTCCACCTCCCTACCGTCTCCTCTTAGACCGTCTCTTTGTCGGCCGACTGTCTTCACGCTACCCGTGGCCCCTTCCTACCACCTCCCACATTTCCCACCAAGCCCATCCCGCCGAATCAAGACTGTTATCCGCCCATGGTGCCGCTTAGTCGCCACCGCCTCACGACGCAAGACGGCCTCCACCACCGCTAGTTGCCACCTTGCACGCCCAAACATTGCCCGTGTGGAACAACTCTTGCATGGGCAATGATTTCTTGCCCAAACAGACTACTTTGACGGTCAAAGCTAGCCTAGGTGCTACTACCAAACAGTTTAACTTTGCTCGGCTAAGCAAGGTGAGGCAAGGATGCGCCAGATATGTCCTGGTTGCAAGCTTGTGCGTAAACTAGTCTACATATGCACATGCACAATTAGGGGTGAAAAACGGACTAGATAAGGATCGAATAGAGGTAAGCCCGTATCTGTTCTCATTTTTTTATCGGATATAGATTCATAGTGTTAAATACGGATTTTGATAGATAAGGATATGGTTTAGATACAAATATGAAGTCGGGCTTTTTAATGACATTTTACTAGTCGCTTCAGAAGGAAAATTGAACATTGCTCCTCCAATCCATTCATAAGCTTAGCATTAGCAGTCCAAAAGTAGTAGTTCACTAAGGGCTTGTTTGGGAAGCCTAATCCCGCCCAGGATCTTGGCCCGTTCCTGGGGTTAGAAACCCATGGGACAAGTTTCCCGGGGTCAAGTCGTTGGTGCGTTTGGATGCCAACGAAGGTGAGATTTTCTAGCCCAATCCCCGTCCATTCCATAGGACTCTGCCTCTGTTGTCCTCGTCCCAGTCATCCTCGCCTTCACTCGCCTCCTCTGTCGTCGCTTGCTGCCTCCATTCCCGCCGTCGCTCGCCGTCTTCGCCTCCGCCTCGGCCCGTCTCCGCCTCCGTCTCTATCGTCCGACTCCGCCTTGGCCTCCGCTCGTCTCAGACTCTGTCTTTGTCTCCATCTCTACTGTCCCCGCTGTCGCTTGCTGCCTCGCCTTCGTCCCCGCCGTCACTCGCCACCTTTGCCTCTGTCTCTGTCGTCCCCGCCGTCGCTCGTCGTCTCCGTCTCCGCTGTCCGCCTCCGCCTCCGCCTCTGCTCGTCTCCGCCTCTCTCCCTTGCTAGCATGAAGGAGGTGAGTGAAGGTTGTCCTCTAGATCGAGTTGGCCTGTGGCTGTGTGCGCGTGAGAGTGGTTGAGCCCATGGAAGAGAAAGGGGAATCCGTCCTAGAAAAGAGAAGTGCCAAAAATATCCCTGAGGTGGTTCATCTTCCCTAGGAATTTTTTACCTAGGTGTCAAACAATCCCTAAGGGTATGTACTGCTATCCCTGGTAATATGCCATGTTACCTAAGAACAACCTCATAGCGAATATAATGGGTTGTCTCTATAGCTGGCACAATCCTATATATGGACCACACAATCCTTTTTCTCCATATAGCTAGGTTATTGGATTCCATGATAAGAGTCAGGCTCTTTACATAGAGATGGCTAATTCTAATGTGTCCTCCAACTAACGGCCCACAACTAGCACATGGCAACCTGGAGCCATCCATGATCAATTCAATCTTCACGTGTGCACGTACCACAGGCTCCAAATGGAGCTAGCGTTGCTACCCCCACCCAAGCTATGTCAACGGGCTTCCTGTGTTTTTTTGAGCTGAAAAGCTGTTTTTGTTATAATCTAAAATATAGTAGGTCCTTTGATAAGGAGTTTCAAGGGGTAAAAAAAGTTAGTTTTGAGAGTTTTGTGAAGAAACACTAAAATCTTTTAAAAAATAGTTACAAAACAAATGGTTACAAAACATTGAATAGTTTGACTTGTACAAAATAATAAATATCGCGTTTAAAATCAAAATCTGATTATATGCTAAAAAGAATAGAGCTAGCCATGGCCCTGTAGGTAGGCCGAGTGGAGCACGAGCTCGTAAAGCCTTTGGCATGTTCGGGTTGTCACAATTTATGATAGGATAGTACCACATTGGATCGACAAAAGAAGTGTTGAGGAATTCATGCTATTGAGTGTAGCTTAGGGGTTTCATTTTTGCAATAATAATCATAAACTAACATGAATTATTTCTATTAAAATATTGCCCTATTTAGTCACGTGTGGGCATGATCAGGTTCCTACAGTTTATGATAGGATAGTACAAAAGAAGTGTCGAGGAATTTGTGCTATTGAGTGTAGCTTAGGGGTTTCATTTTTTGCAATAATAATCATAAACTAACATGAATTACTTCCATTAAAATATTGCCCTATGCAGTCCCGATAGGGCATGTTCAGGTTGTCATAATTTATGATAGGATAGTACCACATTGGATCGATAAAAAAGTGCTGAGAAATTCGTGCTATCGAATTTAGCTTAGGGGTTTCATTTTTGCAATAATAATCATAAACTAACACAAATTACTTCTATAAATATTGCCCTATGCAGTCCTGTGGGGCTATCCACACGCCTTCAGATTGGAGGCCATCCGATGGCCTGTACAGGGGTGCCATCACGCGGCCGCGTTGACCCCTTCTCCCTTCTCTCCCCCGTCACTGGCTGCCCTCCTTATTGGTGCTCTCCTCCCTTGTCAGCGGATTGTCTCCTCCCGTGAGCAGCGCGGAACACTGATCCGACGCCAATAAGATGGTTTCATGGTGGTTCGATCGTCAGGGAGGATGGGTTTGAGGCCAATAGGGTGGTTCCACCATGTCTTCCCTTCTTCCGTGCTAGATCCGTCTGTAGGGGCATCACCAAAATCGTTCGTGCAAGGGTGGAAGACGTCTGTGCGTGCCCTGAGGACATCGGTTGTGTTCGTTCCATCAGCTATTAATTGTGCCAACCCAATTTACAAGCGCCAAGGCCCACTTTGGATCTGTGCATGACATTCCCACCCTGAATTTTTTAATTTTTATATTTATTTTTAATTGAAATTAAAAAATAAATACATCGTTTTAAAAATTTCAATAACTAACTGCCCCCCTGCTCGATGGTCGAGCGGGAAATAAATCCCGCCTGTTCGTCGGGCGGTTTATAAGGTCTCGCCCGTTGGATGGGCGGGATTTAAATCTAGCTCATTGGTTGGGCGAGATTTAAATCCCACCGACAATCGGGCGGCATTTGGTCCCGCCCAACCAACGGGCTGGATTTGCCTTGGAAAGCCGGACACGGTGGGGACCGAGGCGCCGGAGGATGTGGAAGCGCCGCCGTCGCCGATGGCGTAAGCGCCGCCAGAGATCGTAGGAGGGCTCGGCTCGATGGCGATCCGCGAGGCTAGAGAAGGGTAGCAGGCAATCCTCTCGGTTGGTGCTCGCCTCCTTGCCACCGAGGTGGCGGGCGGCGCTTCCACATCCACCGGCGCCTTCTGCCCTGCCGTGTCTGGCTTTTCGAGGCAAGACTGAAAGTACGAAGGCATGAAATACACATATAGGTCGTGGCATATTGAAAAGCTGGCAACCATTCGGACATACACATATATGCAAGTGGCACATGACTACGGACGTCGAGCATTTACGGGATTTGACAAATACGTATGTAGCACGTTTTAATGGGAAAGCACGCATGACATAGGTGGTGTGATGACATGCATGACTGGTCACCATGGACGGGTGAATGGGTTGTGGCACTGGTAGAAACACCAAGTGGCTGAACACCGAGCAGTCGTTTCCTACTCCGTGTCGTAGTACACGGGGTAGACCTCTTTTATGATGGTTCTTCGATGGAGAACATTGGTGTTGGGTGTGTCGGGGTAGTGGCATCTGCAAAGACATGCAAGATCTTGATAGGAATGGTTCAACTGATAGTATTGGTCAAGGACCGGCTTGTTGTGCGTTTGACGTGCAGGCATGGACTGCCTGCGAGGCCTAAGAGGTGCGCGGACCTCTACTGACCTATTGGTTGCGCCGGCCCTCCTGTGGCATCCAGTCTAGCCTGCAAGCGGTTGATTCTTGAGTGCAGGTTTGTTATGTAGGTGTAGGTTGCTGCCGGATATGGCTCATCCATTTATCGAGTCCAACCGCACGTAACGTCTGCTAATTGAAGGTAGAAGAAATGATAAGTAAATAATAATCACGATAACATAACATAAATGGGTGTAAACTTACGTGGGAATCGAGACATCGGTAGAACCTGCGACTAGTGAATCCCTCGTGCACGTGGTCAAACCACTATACAACGGCGGGATTCCCACAGTCGCATGTCGGCCAATCGAAAACCAACAAAAAATGACTATCCCGTAGCAAGGGGGTCATCTCTCCATTCCCTATTGTGTACGACCCGCATGTTCTCGACTGGAGGACGAGCAAGGTCTCTCGGGCCAAAAGACTCCCACCAGGTATCAGGCACGAATGGTCGTGAGGAGCCTTCCCAGCTAGCCATGAAAATATCTCCAGGTGCTAAAAGGAAAAAAAGACGATGAACTTTTAAATAAATAGTACATGCATGATTTCCTCCCGTCGAAGGTCATCACGACAAAGCCTTTAACAGTCTAGCTTTGGCTAGCATCCCCTCTATGATTTCCACCGCAGCGCTGGTTTCTCCAGTTGGCTGAAGCCCCCTCTTGAGCCGGTAGGGTCGACGGATTCTCCGCACCTACTCCACCACATGGGATGTCCAAACCAAGAGTTCGAAAAGTACTCAACCAGGGCTTGCCCATTCAAGCACCCATGGTCACACTGTTATACTTAGTCTTGACAACCACAAGGTATCAGTCCTTAGGGACTGGGGTGGTTCCCACACTGGGCCCAAATCTCGTGCTTGCTGCACCAGCGAGACAACCATCCACCCTAATCAAAATTTCAAAGCATTTTTTTTTGAAACCCCTGGCAAAGATACTGCTGCTACCGCTAATCAATTTTCCCAACAAGAGCACCCACTACTGTTATTCAATTAATTTTGTTAACAGAGATTTCAATGTGAATCATTAGAAGTAAATCAATAAGTACTAATAAAGATGGCTAAGCATAATTAAATTCTAACCACAGAAGTTGTTCATTAATTAAGCAATCGATAATCTAGGGTTATCAAGGGTATGATTAGATAACATTAACTAGAGTGGATTAGGGTTTTAACTACACCCTACCAATATAGCAGCTTTTTATTGACACAGCAGTGCAGTTTCATAATTCTAGGAAAACAACTTTTAAAACTAGTTATCCACATAGTCGAAGGTAAATAGGGGAGATGTGAACAAAGACTTGCCGTGACCGTAGTCGTACTCCTGACCGTCGTGAGCTTCAGTTCCGGGCACGGATCCGGTCGAATCTAACGATGGCTCACATCACACACTTAAATGAACGAATAAAATAAAATAAAATTATGTATGCAAATGGATATGCATGAACATGATGATGGGATTTTAATATGAAACTTGTGGAAATTTTATTTTACTTCATTTTATGAGATCTAAAAGCCCTATTCCACATGGAATTTGGCTAATAAACATATATAGTAAAAATATTCTATTTTTAAGTTGGAAATGTTGAAAGTTAACTAATTTCCCTAAATAAATGTTCATATTATTCTATTTATCAATTTCAGATATTATTAATTTATTTTCAATTATCATAATTAATTAAGATTAATTAATACATGTTCATGCATTTATAAAACTATATCATGCATTAAATTAAGAAAATTATATTTTATTATATTTTTAAATTAAAGTTCACATTTTTATGAGTTTTTAGAAATTTAATTCACAAATTTTGGATTTATATTTTTAAAGATATGGATTTGATTAAGTTATAGCTTTAATTTTAATTGGAAAAAGTAAAAAATAAGGGTCAAGGGCTAAAGGCGGCTCGGGTCGACCCAACTGGGCGGCGTCTGCGTGGCAGCCCGGCGTGATGCCGGTGGTGGGCAGAGCGGCTGACACAGCGTGTCTCGTCCCATGGTGCAATAAGACGACGTATCTGGTATGGTACAAGAACGCGAAGCGAAGCGGCGGCGATCTGCGGCTGCTTTCGGCTGTGATGGCGGCATTGGCTGGGCGGCTGGTCCGACGGCGAGGCGAAGGCCGACAGCAGGCCCGATCGTCGGCGGCCGACCGATCGACAGCGGGGCCCGTCTATCAGTGTCCCAAGGCAGGGCAACGGCGACGGAGCGGCTCGGGTGCGGCCAATTCCATGAAGGCGGGCCACGACGGCGGCAGGGAGCGAGGGGAAAGAGGAGGAGGAAGGAAGCTCGGGTGGAGTCGGCCGGCCAAGGGGACGATGGCGACGAGCTCGGCGGCGGCCGAGGCGGAAGAGGGCGGCGGCGAGAGAAGCGGGTCGGCAGGGTCGGCGAGGTAGAGGGAGGCGCGGGGAGGGCTAGGTTGGCGGCAGAGAGGGGCAAGGCCGGCCGAGGCGGCGTGGCGATGAGGCCGAGGTTGGGTGGCGAACGGAGCATGCCGCCGACCGGCTCCGGCAAGGAAGAGGTGGCGCCGATGGTGGGGAGGGGTTAGGAGGGTCCTATGGAGGGAGATGGGACCGAGAGGGGGAGGATTATCTAGCGTCGGGGTTTGGTGGCGCGCGGGGCCGGTGCGGCTCGGTGGCTCCGGCGGCATGCTCCGGCGATGGCGACGGCGGCGACCGGCAAAAATGGAGAGAGGGAAATGAAGGGAGGAGGGTGGCGATGGGGATCGGCCCAAGACGACCTCTCACAAGTGAGGAAGGAGACGGAAGGACGTGGAGAGTTCGAGAGCCAAGAAGGGAGGATTAGATAGGATTTTGGGGGGCTTAATTAGGGAAGGTCCCAAAAAGGGAAAGGCAAAAAGGGAAACCCCCAATTAGGGAAAAAAGAGTGGCAAGTGGAAGAATTAGGCTAGAGCCCAATTATAAATTAGCTTTTTGCCAAGTTTAGCCAATTTTAGCTTGATGTTAAATTTTATTTAATTCAAGTTTAAAATTTTCTATTTTCTTACGCAAAGTAAAATTATTAACCTATAAATTGCTAAAATAGGTTTTTAGCAATTAAACATTTTGAAGTTAATATTGCAAAAGATAAACTCTTAATTAGGTTTTAGGAAATTAAATATAGTAACATGCACTTTTTCAAAAATTATTTTTGATTTGATGATTTCCTTTTTGTGATGCCCCTCACTACATGCCATGATGATGGACTTTAATTTTTTTGAAAACGGGATGTTACATACCCCACCGTCCTACCCAATTTTAGCTCGGCGCCAGACTCAACTCCAAGATTAGCTACCACTACGCCACCACCTTACGTCACGCCCACCCTAGCACCCTGGCACAGAGTGTCCGACTCTTTGGGAGGATACCTACCTACCTTGAGCCCCCTTACACCACGCAGCTCCTCGGCTCCTAGGCCAGTGTCTCCCGAACTCTCTCTATCCGTTGCTTCATCGACGCCTGCTCTAGGACCACTTGGACTCCAGATCCCAGCTTCGGCCTTGGCACCCACGTTTCAGGGAGTTCCAGTTACTATGATTGGTATGACCACCAACAGGACGTCTGCAATTGGACCTATGAATGCCGGACCCTCTCACGCGCCTCTTACGAGCAGCTTGCCCTTGCGGAAGCGCCGTCGTTCTCCACCGTTTCAGCACTGCCCCGTGACTAGGAGCGTCACGACCACCAGAAGCTACCCGCCGATGACCCACCTATCTGCCAGTCCAAGAGTTCCTGCTAGTTCTTCCTCCACGGAGAGCCTCTACTTTTGTGAGTAGTGCTAGAGATACCACTCGTAGTAGCTTTTAGATAGCTAGTGCCGCTAGGGCACTATTCTGGTTGTAGAGTTTTGTACCCTCCCGAAGCTTGTAGCTGAGCTACGAGGAGTAGTGTTAGTGCCCGTGGATACGGTTGTAGCAGAGTGATGTGCCTACACACCCCTACTAGGACCGATAGTTGGGTTAGTCGGTTGCTACTCAGGTTGTTGTTCAGGAAAGTAGTTCATAGGTCTCACCTGTAGATCCGACTTTTGGGTTTTTACTCAGCTTTCGATTTAGTTGAGACGGGTTGATGTTTCGACACCCTGATGTTCTAGTCTAGGTTCTGCACTATTGGCCAGTAGTCAATTTTGTACCGCGATGCTGTACTACTCATGATACCCCTTATATACGTGTGATGGTTTTCCTTCACTTTTTGCTTGAGAAAAATTAGATTGTAAAACTGACTCCTATTTGTCATTTGATTCTTTTAGCATAACTGTAAATTAGGGTTTATAGATAAGTACATTAGTTCCTTGACCTGCTAAAACTTCGCCCCCATCATCTTTCAGATGGCACCCTGCAAAACTACAAGGGTCACCGCCAGAATCCACCCCCGTCACCGAGAAGCGGTTGGCGAAGGTAGAGGTCGTGGTCGAGGCCTGATGCCACCTACCCCTCCAGTTTACCCAACTATGGCTGATGTTATGGCCCATCAGATCCGTCTCCTACAAGCTCTAGTAACCAACCAGATAGGTAATCCCAGCCGCCAAGGGTCTAGACTTGGGGACTTCCTCCGAACCAATCCACCTACTTTTTCTCAAGTAGCATAATACCAACTCCAACTGTCTCCCGTCGCGGCTCCCGTTCCCTTCACGAAGGGATTCCCATTCCCTTGAGCGCTCCAACGAATTCCCTTCGGCAATCCCTTCGCGAAGGGATTTCTCTCTCCAATCCCTCCAGGAAGGGATTCTCTCTTCTTTCCCTATACTATTCCCTTCGAAGGGATGTTGTTGGAGATGGTAGGAAATAAGGGAATGTGGATTGGGAAGGGAAGGAATGGGGAAGGAATGAAATAAAGGAAAAATGGTTGGAGATGGTCTAACCCTCGGCTTAATGAATGGCTTTAGATGAGGAAGGAATTGAAGAAATCGATAACGACGAAGAAAGACAACCCGAAAACCAAGGTGTTGTCTAGAATAATCCAACGATTGGTGCCCAAGATGTTGCTCTCAATTGGGAGATGCCCCATGAGGGAGTTCCACCATCGTGATTATATGGGTTGAGTTCATTAAAGCCTTTCAGAGCGCTGCTCATCCCAAAGGAGTGCTAAAAATGAAGAAAGCTGAATTTAAGGAGTTAAAAGAAGGAAGCATGACCGTGATGGAATATCGGCGAAGTTCAATCATTTTGCATGCTATGCCAGCAAGGACGTGGAGGATGATGAAGATAAGATAGAAAAATTCCAGGACGGACTCCATCAGTTAAGTGCCCATGATTTCCCTAGTTTCCAGCATATAGTTAACAAAGCCCTTATATTGGAAAATGAAAAGAAAGGATTGGAAAATTTTTGAAAAAGTGGATTGCCTAAAAGGTGCGATACCGGTCAAAAGACCCTTCCCACCTTCAACCAATCAATGGAGATCCAACGATGACAAAGACGTTGATTCTTTAAGGAAAGACCACGTCCGACGGGATCCCAACTCGAACCCTCCCGCCCCTAGTCAGAGGCCAATGGAACATTGGTACCACCTCTACTTTTATGTGTTTCCACCGTAGGAAACTAGGACATTTTGCAAATGCATGTCCTGAAAAGGCCACCCACTTCAATGCCCCCGCTGCCTTGAACCTAGGAGTCCAACCATCATATGCCGCTCCAGAAGGGATACCCCGAGGTCCCCGCTTGCCATGAACTGCCCACTAGCTCAGGGACATGGCTGGGTGAACCATATCTCCGAAGAAGAAGTTTGCGAAGACGCTGGAGTCCTAATGGGTACTTTCTCTCTTAACTCAATTCCTGTTAAAGTACGTTTTGATTCCAGAGCTTCACACTCATTCATATCTAAGGACTTAGTGCATAAATATCATATACATACCTTCACATTAAAGAAATCTATGCTTCTATCTTCCCCTAGAGGATCATTGTTAGCTACCCAAGCATGCCTAAAGGTAGGTTTAGCCATATTGGCTACCACTTAAAGCTAACCTGTTAGTCCTACCCACCTAAACCATCGATGTGATTTTGGGAATGGACTAGTTAGTGATACGAGGGGTGCCCGACCTTCACGGCGTAGGATCGAAGATACTCGTGAAACCTGACGAATCTTGTGCGGCCAACCGTTGGAAGCGCAACAACCTGCAGCACCGAGTTCGCCCAACCTCACGTTGTCCACTCGACCAAATCAAACGGATTACAATCCTCGCTGCAATTACAAAGAGCTTGCAAAAACAGAGGAAAGAAATGCACAATCTCAAGTTTATTTCAGCCGGTGGCTTGAAATCTCAAGAACATGCATATAACAGATTTGTTTTTAGTTTCAAATGGTCTAAGTCTCACAACGAGGGGGGGCTTCCTAAATATATGAGGGGAGTGAAGAGGAAGCCCAAAAGTGTACTGTACAAGCCCCAGGTCGCAGCACAAAGCTCAAGGGCCCAACATAATGGTGGCACAACATCCAATGCATAGAAAAGTAGTTTCTAGACAGTTTCTGGTCGCCATAAGTTTTTTACCATATCTCAGCGCTTAGAAGGAATTTGAGGATGAGGTTGTATCCGTTGAATCGCCGTGTGCTTTTGATTGAAGCTTGATGAACTAAACCGCTTGTGCACTCCTTTGGCTCCTTGGCGATGTTCTTGCCATGTCGGCCATACCACGACATTTTCTCGCAAAATGGTTAGGACTGCAAATACCGAAGGATATATACTAGAATCAAAGGTTAGCAGTCCACAGTCAGCTGGTCAGTCATCTAGATAGTCAGTAGTCCTTGTGGGACTTAGTGGTTGCCTCCACAAAATATTATTTTTCCATAGTTAATAAAGCAAGAACCTAATCAGTTTATTAGCAACTAAATGCAAGAGCGCTAAGTCTGTGAGATCATGCAATCACCACCTGAGGGATGCATCGATTGCAGCAACCGGCGTTTCATTTTATAGCCACAGCTCTTGCAGCCAAATGATGCAAGAATTACATGAAGACATGCAAAAATATGCCTAGCTATGAAATAGAGTGGTGGGTGATGCATCATGTGTGGTGGAGAAGAGATGAGCTGCCGGCCGGTTGGTGGTGGTCGGCTAGGCTTGGTGGGTCGGCCACCCCAAGTGGGGTCGGCCACCCCAGGTGGGGTCGGCCAGCCCCAAAATAATTTTTTTCTGTAAAGTGGATGCAAGGGTAAAAGATAAAAAAATTAGGGTGATTAATTAAATGCAAAAATTAAATGTAACTAAAGGATAAATTTTGGTTTACCTCACGGTGAGTACTCGATGTTTTTCACGGTCCTCGAATCAGACCGTCTCCATTCCTCAATTTTCTTGAGAATTTTCCGCTATGGGAGTTGAAATCGTGGCTGGTTGAACTTCCTTTTTACGCCATACTTGTTTCTTCGAAGTGGTTTGAATGGTGTCGACCGTCTTTTGTGGATTTGAGTATTCGGCCGCAAGTTGTTTCCGCTCCTTTTCTTGAGGTTTCTTCCTCTTTGAAGGTTTTCTCCAATATTGTCTCCGGTTTGGTTCGGACAATAGTTGGAGAGTTTTCTTCATTGAAGCGATGAGACTATCCACTGAGGTTTTGGTATATAGCCTCTTCTCGCTTCTGCATTGATGAGGACATCGCTACCTCGAATACACCCATGGGACCAACATCCAAAAACTCTCCTAGTGACCAGCGACTTTCTACCAACATTGAAGGACCAATTACACGGGCTCGTGTGCGACAACTAAATTATCAGGTAAATTCGTTCCTAGGGTCGCATAATTTTACATTGGTGAATAGACCGCTACTTAATAATATTCTCATACTTAGGAATCTGGGCAAGGATCATCAAGAGAACATTAATCCGCCAACGCAAGTCAAAAAACAAGGTGGGAACGCAAAAGGTTTCAACTCGGTCTCCAATGACCAGTCAGAAATTAAACGCTCAAAGAGAATGCAAACGGACTCCGGTTGGGGCGTGTGAGCACTTGATGGAAATGAAATTTCGTGCTATTTCCAACGGATTCGGCCTCACCTTCAAATTATTAACAAGCTGGCCACAACAGTCAAAAAGGTTCAGTCAAAAAGGTTTAGCGGTTTTTGTCTCTTCGGGTGCTACGCCACCTTTCATTTTGGGCTATGTTCCCATGTATCTCTAGCTGCGTGAGAGCACCTTCTAGTAGCCATCTTCCTGGCTATATAATGGACAAGTCCCTTGTATTTCTCTTTAGGCTTTGTTTAGATTAGTTGCCCCATGTGTGGAACTATATCCTTGTTCTCCTGACTCGGCTAGAGCAGTAGTAAACAAGATCAAAACATCAACTTGTGTGTGTGCTTCATCCCCTTGTTTTTGCTAGTTCTTCGATTGCTTGCACGAATAGACCTTCGTGGTTAGGTCATCCGTGTCTTGGCACGGTTGATAACGATCAGGAGTGTGGTTTAGCGATTACGGACGCTTATCCTCGTGTTGTTCGCAGCCGGATCGTCAAAGTCATACTCTGCCAAATCGAAGTTATCCCCTCACCGGAAGATCGGGCCGCCCGTGCGTCCATCATTTGCTATTAGAGCGATGGTTTACCGGTGAGTTTTTATATCTTGTTTAGTTGTTTCATCGTGTTCTTCCTAGAGTCCGAAAATTTGCCACACAAAAGATTGTTTCTGCTGTCCAAACCCTCTTTGTGCCTTTCAATCTATTAATTTTGGTTTGCTAAATTTAGTTTGTCTTCATTCTAGTACTGTCTTGTTGCTGTTCATCTTCTTGTTCATCTCCCTATTCATCTCCCCACGTCAAAGTCCCCCTTCATATCCCTCAAAAACAAAATATTGCATCTCGACCAGAAAATTTCCATTTCTGCAACCGCCACCAAAAAGGCCATAAATCCCAATTGCCTTATCCTTTTTGAATGAAACGAAAAGAAGCAGATTCACGACTTGTTGTTCTATCTTGCTGCCAATTTTCAAACTCATACATGAAGGCAGTAAGGAGTTATGAATGTTTGATTCAGACCTAGTTGCTGTTCTGAAATCTGCAACTGAGCACACTTGTGAATTTTGTGCGAATTGTTCGGTTGGTTTTTAGAAAATTGGCCCAAACTAAAATTGTTGGAAAAGCCGTCAGGAAGAAGGGAAAAAAAGAATCATCGAAAAAGTGGCACTGATAAAAAGTTATGGCCAAAATACCAATCTGCTGTCAAGTAGACAGAAAACAGCAATTTACAAAGTTGGATCAATATTGTGCTTTCATATTCGAAATCGCATATATTTGAATTGTGCAGTGTTTACCACTTGTATCCATATCCATATACTCGCTTTAGCCTATTTTCCATCCTTGTTTGATCAGCAACATAGGCTAAGTGCTAGTTTCGAACAGTTATTCAATTTGTGCAAATCTGAGATTAACTTATTGTTTTCCTTTGCACTATATACATAGCCTGTCCAAGCTCCACTTTCTACTAACCTCATAGGTGATAGCCTTGCAATCGCTTTACTCACTCTTGAGATCGGTTTATCACGAACCAGCCGCCGGTTGCACCCCTTGCTGCATTTCTAAGAATTGGTAAGAGCTTGAGAAACGTGACACTTGATAGTTTTCTGCCGCCTAGTAGTTGGTAGGGATTTACATATACTTGTCATTTTCCTTGTTGCTACTAACCATGGCAGGTCGGTGGAAAAGAAAAGAGGACGAACATTGTGCACTCTCGATACACCAACTCTAGAGGGTTATTGATCTCGCGGACGCGCAATCAACCTGACCATGAAGGTCTTTGATCCTACAAGCAATCGAAGAACGAGCAAGAATAAGATAAATGCAATCTGAAATTGCAAATATGAATTAGGCACAAACGAGTAGGTGGGGTTCAAGACTAGTAATACAAAGGTCTAACCGACACACACGATTACAAGAAAAGTAGCAAAAGCTAAACTTTATTCTAACAAAACCCGCGTCTAAACGATGACGGCTACTAAATTTATAAGAGGGAGACGGCTACGAGGGAAGTGCTGGACGTCCTAGGGTTTTCCTAGGGCGTCCACCATGTGGGTTTGGGCCCGATGTGCTTACAAGGCTCAGTTTGGCCTAACTGGATGACGCAGCACTTTGTTTTGATGATTTCTGATGCTATAGAAGGAATTTTGCAATGAGACCAGATTCATTGGAAAGCCCCTAAGCTTTCCGTGAAGTGGTAGAACGTCGAAAACGGACTTCAGATGTGGCCACGGGCGTCTGCTTGAAGTTGTCTTTGCCGCAGACGGCCGAACTGGACTCGTGGCCAAATTGGCCTTTCTCTTGGGCCAGCCTTGGAGCGACGTGACTTGTATGACTTGAGGGAAAGGACAAGGTGGAGATACGCCTTTCTTGAAGACGTCGTCAACCATGGGAGGCGGCCAAGGTGGTGGCCGAACTGATGAAGGTGATAGCGCCATGTCCAAAAGCTGAGGAGGGCAACTGTGTGATCGACCTGGCCAAGGTGGAGGTCGATGAAGCAACAATGATGGAGCCACCATATTAGACATAGACGAAGTAGAAGATGCCGTGAACTGTCGCCAACTTGTCGTAGATATAGTGAAAGATGCCGACATAGCCGAAGTAATTGCAGCAACACTTGGTAATGATCATATGTATGCGGTGTTGGTTCTATCTATGATGAGCATGGTCTCATCAATACAAAAGCTATTACCCAAATTCTCGATGATAGCTGCGGAACCTCGAGCCTCAGCTCGACTCGAACTCTAACTCCCAAACTAACTAAGAACTACTCTAGCTAGTGACAAGGTGATTCTCCTCCAAAATGGTGTGATGTGTGTGTGTTACAAGTGATGTGAGGGGTCCCTTATATAGTGTCCCGGAGCCAATAAGCACTTGACACGTTAGGGGACACGTGTAGGAGCCTCTTTAGTTGAAGTAGCATCCAAGGGAGAAATATTTAGTTTTAAAATCTGAATGGAGGTTATGCCTAATAAAATGCAGAGTTGCATATTTGTAGTTATTAAGTATGGGCTCCGCACCATCCATAAGATCTGTGATGGATGCAGATAAATTTCTAATTTGCATCCATAGCCCATATGAGGTAATTCCTACCATCATCCTAGACAAGTTCAACAACTCCTTTTATGGAGATATCAGCCATTTCTACATAATTATCATGCAGTTTTAATAATTTACATAGTTAAGTAAATATAAAGCATGAAAATTATTGTAAATCATTGAATAAAAGGTCTTATTATTTCACTGGATTTCTCTAGTATTTGTCTTAATTTTTTAGCATTTTCATGATTTTCTGCAATCTAAGTTAATCCAAAATAATTTAAATAATGATATAATGCAGAAAACAGTAAATTGACGTAGACCTTGTAGCAATGGGTGAGATACTCACACCATGGACATAGACTCCACACCCTAAGGTGTAGGTGGCGTTACAGTCGCAGCTTATGTCGTAGGACCCATGACTTGTGCTAATTTAGCACTTAAGGTAATCGTCATCTAACACAAAAAATAAATGCTAGAAAATTAAAGGCACAAAAATTAAGAGCCAAATGTATCACAAACTGCATATAAATTGCGATTGTAAATATTTTAAGGGGAAATCGCAATTAGAACGATAATAACATAATATTATGTTATGTCCATAGTCTGAAGACTAATATGCAGTAATGTAACACTATCTATATACAAATTGAAAATTTGTTAAGACAGTGAGGGCTTATGCACCATGAGCCTATGCTAGGGAGGCCGGGGCTATGCCGCCTTGGAGACGAGCACCACCACACCGAAGTAGAGGATAATAACGATGTCACTATTACAACCACATCCTTCACCAAGAAGGTTACCACCTTCACCTCCTTCATCTTTGCGAATGAAGAGGACCTCTCTGCCATCTTTGCAAATGTGGAGGGCGATGAGGAATCATGTTCCTCGTTGATGGTGCTATTGATGCCTTAATGATTAACTGAATATGTCGGCATCAAATATAAATGCAGGGATTAATCCTAATTGTACCGCTATATACTACAATTATGGGTAAATGATGAAGGAGAACCATACCGGCTCCATTCATCACTGTCCAAAGCGATGAATGTGCCCCCTCTTACTATAGGCAATGGAAAAGGGAGAATCCAACTAGTTCCGTTCATTGCTGCCCAATGCGATGACCGTGCCCCCTTGTACTACAATGAAAAGATCTCACCATTTTTACCACTAATCAATCTAATTAATACATAGATTAGTGAACCTATCAGGAGCAGTGCTGATGACGTGTTGTAGTAAAACTTGATGGAATGTATACAGTAGGAAAATAACAAGAGAGAATTAGAAATTAAGATATAAAGTAGTCTCTTTATTGATTAATCTTGTCAATGTACATCCATCTACAATAAGGGTTAGCCCTTTATATAGAACAAGATGGGTGTGTCTAAGAGACACCTTTTCACTAAGGGATGTCTCTTCACCAAGTGGCACCTTTTAACTAATTACTTTTACATTAATCTATTAATTCTTGTAACTACCAAACAGTTATGTTTGCCCACATATATCATGTGATTAGTATCACAACAAAATGCTCAAACTGAGGAGGCACTGGTAATCTTAAAACACTTATGGAAATTCAGGTTTTCAAAAGTTTTTCCCCATACTCTTTGAACATATTAGTGCTATTTTTTAAATTTTTGGTGATTTTTATTTAATTTTGAATTTTAATTTGAAAGTTTGAATTTGGTAGGGGCAGGATTTCGATCCCCGCTGAAGAGCGATTGGAAGCTTGCCTCCCTACCCCTCCCATCCTTTCTCTTGAGTCTCCACGTCGGAGACCCCATGTCGACCACCCCGTGCGGCCCCTCCCGCCCTAGGTCAGTTTTTGTGGTTTTTTTCCTAAAGCCAAGCAGCTTCCACCTCCCTACCGTCTCCTCTTGTGACCGTCTCTTTGTCGGCCGACTGTCTTCACGCTACCCGTGGCCCCTTCCTACCACTCCTCCCACATTTCCCAGCCAAGCTCATCCTCACGAATCAAGACTGTTATCCGCCATGGTGCCGCTTAGTCGCCACCGCCCGCCTCAAGACGCAAGACGGCCTCCACCACCGCTAGTTGCCACCTTGCACGCCCAAACATTGCCCGTGTGGAACAACTCTTGCATGGGCAATGATTTCCTTGCCCAAACAGACTACTTTGACGGTCAAAGCTAGCCTAGGTGCTACTACCAAACAGTTTAACTTTGCTCAGCTAAGCAAGGTGAGGCAAGGATGCGCCAGATATGTCCTGGTTGCAAGCTTGTGCAGAAACTAGTCTACATATGCACATGCACAATTAGGGGTGAAAAACGGACTAGATAAGGATCGAATAGAGGTAAGCCCGTATCTGTTCTCATTTTTTTATCGGATATAGATTCATAGTGTTAAATACGGATTTTGATAGATAAGGATATGGTTTAGATACAAATATGAAGCTGGGCTTTTTTAATGACATTTTACTAGCTGCTTCGTAAGGAAAATTGAACATTGCTCCTCCAATCCATTCATAAGCTTAGCATTAGCAGTCCAAAAGTAGTAGTTCACTAAGGGCTTGTTTGGGAAGCCTAATCCCGCCCAGGATCTTGGCCCGTTCCTGGGGTTAGAAACCCATGGGACAAGTTTCCCGGGGTCAAGTCGTTGGTGCGTTTGGATGCCAACGAAGGTGAGATTTTCTAGCCCAATCCCCGTCCATTCCATAGGACTCTGCCTCTGTTGTCCTCGTCCCAGTCATCCTCGCCTTCACTCGCCTCCTCTGTCGTCGCTTGCTGCCTCCATTCCCGCCGTCGCTCGCCGTCTTCGCCTCCGCCTCGGCCCGTCTCCGCCTCCGTCTCTATCGTCCGACTCCGCCTTGGCCTCCGCTCGTCTCAGACTCTGTCTTTGTCTCCATCTCTACTGTCCCCGCTGTCGCTTGCTGCCTCCGCCTTCGTCCCCGCCGTCACTCGCCACCTTTGCCTCTGTCTCGCTGCCCCGCTGCCGCTCGCTCGCCTCCGCTCCGCTGTCCGCCTCCGCCTCCGCCTCTGCTCGTCTCCGCCTCTCTCCATTGCTAGCATGAAGGAGGTGAGTGAAGGTTGTCCTCTAGATCGAGTTGGCCTGTGGCTGTGTGCGCGTGAGAGTGGTTGAGCCCATGGAAGAGAAAGGGGAATCCGTCCTAGAAAAGAGAAGTGCCAAAAATATCCCTGAGGTGGTTCATCTTCCCTAGGAATTTTTTACCTAGGTGTCAAACAATCCCTAAGGGTATGTACTGCTATCCCTGGTAATATGCCATGTTACCTAAGAACAACCTCATAGCGAATATAATGGGTTGTCTCTATAGCTGGCACAATCCTATATATGGACCACACAATCCTTTTTCTCCATATAGCTAGGTTATTGGATTCCATGATAAGAGTCAGGCTCTTTACATAGAGATGGCTAATTCTAATGTGTCCTCCAACTAACGGCCCACAACTAGCACATGGCAACCTGGAGCCATCCATGATCAATTCAATCTTCACGTGTGCACGTACCACAGGCTCCAAATGGAGCTAGCGTTGCTACCCCCACCCAAGCTATGTCAACGGGCTTCCTGTGTTTTTTTGAGCTGAAAAGCTGTTTTTGTTATAATCTAAAATATAGTAGGTCCTTTGATAAGGAGTTTCAAGGGGTAAAAAAAGGTATTTTTGAGAGTTTTGTGAAGAAACACTAAAATCTTTTAAAAAATAGTTACAAAACAAATGGTTACAAAACATTGAATAGTTTGACTTGTACAAAATAATAAATATCGCGTTTAAAATCAAAATCTGATTATATGCTAAAAAGAATAGAGCTAGCCATGGCCCTGTAGGTAGGCCGAGTGGAGCACGAGCTCGTAAAGCCTTTGGCATGTTCGGGTTGTCACAATTTATGATAGGATAGTACCACATTGGATCGACAAAAGAAGTGTTGAGGAATTCATGCTATTGAGTGTAGCTTAGGGGTTTCATTTTTGCAATAATAATCATAAACTAACATGAATTATTTCTATTAAAATATTGCCCTATTTAGTCACGTGTCGGCATGATCAGGTTCCTACAGTTTATGATAGGATAGTACAAAAGAAGTGTCGAGGAATTTGTGCTATTGAGTGTAGCTTAGGGGTTTCATTTTTTACAATAATAATCATAAACTAACATGAATTACTTCCATTAAAATATTGCCCTATGCAGTCCCGATAGGGCATGTTCAGGTTGTCATAATTTATGATAGGATAGTACCACATTGGATCGATAAAAAAGTGCTGAGAAATTCGTGCTATCGAATTTAGCTTAGGGGTTTCATTTTTGCAATAATAATCATAAACTAACACAAATTACTTCTATAAATATTGCCCTATGCAGTCCTGTGGGGCTATCCACACACCTTCAGATTGGAGGCCATCCGATGGCCTGTACAGGGGTGCCATCACGCGGCCGCGTTGACCCCTTCTCCCTTCTCTCCCCCGTCACTGGCTGCCCTCCTTATTAGTGCTCTCCTCCCTTGTCAGCGGATTGTCTCCTCCCGTGAGCAGCGCGGAACACTGATCCGACGCCAATAAGATGGTTTCATGGTGGTTCGATCGTCAGGGAGGATGGGTTTGAGGCCAATAGGGTGGTTCCACCATGTCTTCCCTTCTTCCGTGCTAGATCCGTCTGTAGGGGCATCACCAAAATCGTTCGTGCAAGGGTGGAAGACGTCTGTGCGTGCCCTGAGGACATCGGTTGTGTTCGTTCCGTCAGCTATTAATTGTGCCAACCCAATTTACAAGCGCCAAGGCCCACTTTGGATCTGTGCATGACATTCCCACCCTGAATTTTTTAATTTTTATATTTATTTTTAATTGAAATTAAAAAATAAATACATCGTTTTAAAAATTTCAATAACTAACTGCCCCCCTGCTCGATGGTCGAGCGGGAAATAAATCCCGCCTGTTCGTCGGGCGGTTTATAAGGTCTCGCCCGTTGGATGGGCGGGATTTAAATCTAGCTCGTTGGTTGGGCGAGATTTAAATCCCACCTGACAATCGGGCGGCATTTGGTCCTGCCCAACCAACGGGCTGGATTTGCCTTGGAAAGCCGGACACGGTGGGACTGAGGGCGTCGGAGGATGTGGAAGCGCCGCTCGTCGCCTCGATGGCAGAAGCGCCGCCTAGGAGATCAGGTAGGAGGGCTCCGGCTCTGATGACGATGCTGCGAGGCTAGAGAAGGGTAGCAGGCAATCCTCTCGGTTGGTGCTCGCCTCCTTGCCACCGAGGTGGCGGGCGGCGCTTCCACATCCACCGGCGCCTTCTGCCCTGCCGTGTCTGGCTTTTCGAGGCAAGACTGAAAGTACGAAGGCATGAAATACACATATAGGTCGTGGCATATTGAAAAGCTGGCAACCATTCGGACATACACATATATGCAAGTGGCACATGACTACGGACGTCGAGCATTTACGGGATTTGACAAATACGTATGTAGCACGTTTTAATGGGAAAGCACGCATGACATAGGTGGTGTGATGACATGCATGACTGGTCACCATGGACGGGTGAATGGGTTGTGGCACTGGTAGAAACACCAAGTGGCTGAACACCGAGCAGTCGTTTCCTACTCCGTGTCGTAGTACACGGGGTAGACCTCTTTTATGATGGTTCTTCGATGGAGAACATTGGTGTTGGGTGTGTCGGGGTAGTGGCATCTGCAAAGACATGCAAGATCTTGATAGGAATGGTTCAACTGATAGTATTGGTCAAGGACCGGCTTGTTGTGCGTTTGACGTGCAGGCATGGACTGCCTGCGAGGCCTAAGAGGTGCGCGGACCTCTACTGACCTATTGGTTGCGCCGGCCCTCCTGTGGCATCCAGTCTAGCCTGCAAGCGGTTGATTCTTGAGTGCAGGTTTGTTATGTAGGTGTAGGTTGCTGCCGGATATGGCTCATCCATTTATCGAGTCCAACCGCACGTAACGTCTGCTAATTGAAGGTAGAAGAAATGATAAGTAAATAATAATCACGATAACATAACATAAATGGGTGTAAACTTACGTGGGAATCGAGACATCGGAGAACTGCGACTAGTGAATCCTCGTGCACGTGGTCAAACCACTATACAACGGCGGATTCCCACAGTCGCATGTCGGCCAATCGAAAACCAACAAAAAATGACTATCCCGTAGCAAGGGGGTCATCTCTCCATTCCCTATTGTGTACGACCCGCATGTTCTCGACTGGAGGACGAGCAAGGTCTCTCGGGCCAAAAGACTCCCACGGTGTATCGAGCACTAATGGTCGTGAGGAGCCTTCCCAGCTAGCCATGAAAATATCTCCATGTGCTAAAAGGAAAAAAAGACGATGAACTTTTAAATAAATAATACATGCATGATTTCCTCCCGTCGAAGGTCATCACGACAAAGCCTTTAACAGTCTAGCTTTGGCTAGCATCCCCTCTATGATTTCCACCGCAGCGCTGGTTTCTCCAGTTGGCTGAAGCCCCCTCTTGAGCCGGTAGGGTCGACGGATTCTCCGCACCTACTCCACCACATGGGATGTCCAAACCAAGAGTTCGAAAAGTACTCAACCAGGGCTTGCCCATTCAAGCACCCATGGTCACACTGTTATACTTAGTCTTGACAACCACAAGGTATCAGTCCTTAGGGACTGGGGTGGTTCCCACACTGGGCCCAAATCTCGTGCTTGCTGCACCAGCGAGACAACCATCCACCCTAATCAAAATTTCAAAGCATTTTGCTTTTCGAAACCCTGGCAGCATACCTGCTACCTGCTAATCAATTTTCCCAACAGTAGCACCCACTACTGTTATTCAATTAATTTTGTTAACAGAGATTTCAATGTGAATCATTAGAAGTAAATCAATAAGTACTAACAGCATGGCTAAGCATAATTAAATTCTAACCACAGAAGTTGTTCATTAATTAAGCAATCGATAATCTAGGGTTATCAAGGGTATGATTAGATAACATTAACTAGAGTGGATTAGGGTTTTAACTACACCCTACCAATATAGCAGCTTTTTATTGACACAGCAGTGCAGTTTCATAATTCTAGGAAAACAACTTTTAAAACTAGTTATCCACATAGTCGAAGGTAAATAGGGAGATGTGAACAAAGACTTGCCGTGACAGTAGTCGTATTCTCGACCGTCGTGAGCTTCAGCCTGCACGCGGATCGGTCGAATCTAACGATGGCTCACATCACACACTTAAATGAACTAATAAAATAAAATAAAATTATGTATGCAAATGGATATGCATGAACATGATGATGGGATTTTAATATGAAACTTGTGGAAATTTTATTTTACTTCATTTTATGAGATCTAAAAGCCCTATTCCACATGGAATTTGGCTAATAAACATATATAGTAAAAATATTCTATTTTAAGTTGGAAATGTTGAAAGTTAACTAATTTCCTAAATAAATGTTCATATTATTCTATTTATCAATTTCAGATATTATTAATTTATTTTCAATTATCATAATTAATTAAGATTAATTAATACATGTTCATGCATTTATAAAACTATATCATGCATTAAATTAAGAAAATTATATTTTATTATATTTTTAAATTAAAGTTCACATTTTTATGAGTTTTTAGAAATTTAATTCACAAATTTTGGATTTATATTTTTAAAGATATGGATTTGATTAAGTTATAGCTTTAATTTTAATTGGAAAAAGTAAAAAATAAGGGTCAAGGGCTAAAGGCCGGCTCGGGCCAACCCAACTGGGCGGGCCCATGCGTGGCGTGGGCATATGCGTGATGCCGTGGGTGGACGCCAGATGCTGCTTGGCGTGGTTCGAATCCCATGGTGCAATAAGACGACGTATCTTGGTATGTGCTGCAAGAACGCGAGGCGGAAGTGGCAGGCGCAGCTGTGGCTGCTGTCATTGTAGAAGCACCCTGGGCTGGGCGGCTGGTCCGACAGCAGGCGAAGTCTTGCCGACAGCAGGCTCGATCGTCGGCGGTCCGGACCGACCGACAAAGGGCCCGCTCTATCGTTGTCCCAAGGCAGGCAGCGGCGACGAGCGGCTCAAGGCGGCTAATTCCATGAAGGCGGCCACGACCATGGGAGCGAGGGGAAAGAGGGAGGAGGAAGGGGAAGCTCCGGGTGGAGTCGGCCGGCCAAGGACGATGGCGGCGAGCTCGGCATGGCGCCGAGGCGAAGAAAGCGGCGAGAGGCTGGCGGCAGGCTCATGAGGTAGAGGAGGCGCGGGAGGGCTAGGTTGGCGGCAGAGAGGGCAAGGCTCGGCCGAGGCGGCGGGCGATGAGGCCGAGGTTGGGCGGCGACTGAGCATGCCACGACCCGGCCTGCAAGGAAGAGGTGGCGCTGATGGTGGGGAGGGTTAGGAGGGTCCTATGGAGGAGATGGGACCGAGAGGGGGAGGATTATCTAGCGTCGGGGTTTGGTGGCGCCAAGGGGCGGTCTTGACTCCGGTGGCTCGGCGGCATGCTTCGGCGATGGCGGCGGCCATGACTGCAAAAATGGAGAGAGGGAAATGAAGGGAGGAGGGTGGCGATGGGGATCGGCCCAAGACGACCTCTGCTGGCGGAGGAAGGGAGACGGCAGTGACGTGGAGAGTTCGAGAGCCGGCAGTGGGAGGATTAGATAGGATTTTGGGGGGCTTAATTAGGGAAGGTCCCAAAAAGGGAAAGGCAAAAAGGGAAACCCCCAATTAGGGAAAAAAGAGTGGCAAGTGGAAGAATTAGGCTAGAGCCCAATTATAAATTAGCTTTTTGCCAAGTTTAGCCAATTTTAGCTTGATGTTAAATTTTATTTAATTCAAGTTTAAAATTTTCTATTTTCTTACGCAAAGTAAAATTATTAACCTATAAATTGCTAAAATAGGTTTTTAGCAATTAAACATTTTGAAGTTAATATTGCAAAAGATAAACTCTTAATTAGGTTTTAGGAAATTAAATATAGTAACATGCACATTTTCAAAAATTATTTTTGATTTGATGATTTCCTTTTTGTGATGCCCCTCACTACATGCCATGATGATGGACTTTTAATTTTTTTTGAAAACGGGGATGTTACATACCCCCACCGTCCTACCCAATTTTAGCTCCAGCGCCAGACTCAACTCCAGTACTAGCTACCACTACGTCACCACCTTACGTCACGCCCACCCTAGCACCCTGGCACAGAGTGTCCGACTCTTTGGGAGGATACCTAGCTACCTTGAGCCCCCTTACACCACGCAGCTCCTCGGCTCCTAGGCCAGTGTCTCCCGAACTCTCTCTATCCGTTGCTTCATCGACGCCTGCTCTAGGACCACTTGGACTCCAGATCCCAGCTTCGGCCTTGGCACCCACATTTCAGGGAGTTCCAGTTACTATGATTGGTATGACCACCAACAGGACGTCTGCAATTGGAACTATGAATGCCGGACCCTCTCACGCGCCTCTTACGAGCAGCTTGTTCTTGCGGAGCGCCTGCCGTTCTCCACCGCTTCAAAGATCGCCCGTGACTAGGAGCGCCACGACCACCGGCTACCCGCCGATGACCCACCTATCTGCCAGCCCAAGAGTTCCTGCTAGTTCTTCCTCCACGGAGAGCCTCTACTTTTGTGAGTAGTGCTAGAGATACCACTCGTAGTAGCTTTTAGATAGCTAGTGCCGCTAGGGCACTATTCTGGTTGTAGAGTTTTGTACCTCCCAAGCTTGTAGCTGAGCTACGAGGAGTAGTGTTAGTGCCCGTGGATACGGTTGTAGCAGTGATGTGCCTACACACCCCTACTAGGACCGATAGTTGGGTTAGTCGGTTGCTACTCAGGTTGTTGTTCAGGAAAGTAGTTCATAGGTCTCACCTGTAGATCCGACTTTTGGGTTTTTACTCAGCTTTCGATTTAGTTGAGACGGGTTGATGTTTCGACACCCTGATGTTCTAGTCTAGGTTCTGCACTATTGGCCAGTAGTCAATTTTGTACCGCGATGCTGTACTACTCATGATACCCCTTATATACGTGTGATGGTTTTCCTTCACTTTTTGCTTGAGAAAAATTAGATTGTAAAACTGACTCCTATTTGTCATTTGATTCTTTTAGCATAACTGTAAATTAGGGTTTATAGATAAGTACATTAGTTCCTTGACCTGCTAAAACTTCGCCCCCATCATCTTTCAGATGGCACCCTGCAAAACTACAAGGGTCACCGCCAGAATCCACCCCCGTCACCGAGAAGCGGTTGGCGAAGGTAGAGGTCGTGGTCGAGGCCTGATGCCACCTACCCCTCCAGTTTACCCAACTATGGCTGATGTTATGGCCCATCAGATCCGTCTCCTACAAGCTCTAGTAACCAACCAGATAGGTAATCCCAGCCGCCAAGGGTCTAGACTTGGGGACTTCCTCCAACCAATCCACCTACTTTTTCTCAAGTAGCATAATACCAACTCCAACTGCCTCCGTCATGGCTCCCTGCTCCTTCACGAAGGATTCCCATTCCTTGAGCGCCCAACGAATTCCTTCGCAATCCCTTCGCGAAGGATTTCTCTCCAATCCCTCCAGAAAGGATTCTCTTCTTTCCTATACTATTCCCTTCAAGGGATGCTTTTGGAGATGGTAGGAAATAAGGGAATGTGGATTGGGAAGGAAGGAATGGGGAAGGAATGAAATAAAGGAAAAATGGTTGGAGATGGTCTAACCCCTCGGCTTAATGAATGGCTTTAGATGAGGAAGGAATTGAAGAAATCGATAACGACGAAGAAAGACAACCCGAAAACCAAGGTGTTGTCTAGAATAATCCAACGATTGGTGCCCAAGATGTTGCTCTCAATTGGGAGATGCCCCATGAGGGAGTTCCACCATCGTGATTATATGGGTTGAGTTCATTAAAGCCTTTCAGAAGCGCTGCTCATCCCAAAGGAGTGCTAAAAATGAAGAAAGCTGAATTTAAGGAGTTAAAAGAAGGAAGCATGACCGTGATGGAATATCTGACGAAGTTCAATCATTTTGCATGCTATGCCAGCAAGGACGTGGAGGATGATGAAGATAAGATAGAAAATTCCGGGGACGGACTCCATCGCTATGCCCATGATTTCTAGTTTCCAAAGATATAGTTAACAAAGCCCTTATATTGGAAAATGAAAAGAAAGGATTGGAAAATTTTTGAAAAAAGTGGATTGCCTAAAAAGGTGCCAGTACCAGTCAGCGAAGACCCTTCCCACCTTCAACCAATCAATGGAGATCCAACGATGACAAAGACGTTGATTCTTTAAGGAAAGACCACGTCCGACGGGGATCCCAACTCGGAACCCTCCTGCCCTAGCTGTAGGCCAATGGAACATTGGTACCACCTCTACTTTTATGTGTTTCCACCGTAGGAAACTAGGACATTTTGCAAATGCATGTCCTGAAAAGGCCACCCACTTCAATGCCCCCGCTGCCTTGAACCTAGGAGTCCAACCATCATATGCCGCTCCAGAAGGGATACCCCGAGGTCCCCGCTTGCCATGAACTGCCCACTAGCTCAGGGACATGGCTGGGTGAACCATATCTCCGAAGAAGAAGTTTGCGAAGACGCCGGAGTCCTAATGGGTACTTTCTCTCTTAACTCAATTCCTGTTAAAGTACGTTTTGATTCCAGAGCTTCACACTCATTCATATCTAAGGACTTAGTGCATAAATATCATATACATACCTTCACATTAAAGAAATCTATGCTTCTATCTTCCCTAGAGGATCATTGTTAGCTACCCAAGCATGCCAAACCACAATACCGGTCACTATCTAGATAGTCAAGAGTCCTTGTGGGACTTAGTGGTTGCCTCCACAAAATATTATTTTTCCATAGTTAATAAAGCAAGAACCTAATCAGTTTATTAGCAACTAAATGCAAGAGCTAAGTTGTGAGATCATGCAATCACCACCGAGGGATGCATCGATTGCAAGAACCGGCTTTCATTTTATAGCCACAGCTCTTGCAGCCAAATGATGCAAGAATTACATGAAGACATGCAAAATATGCCTAGCTATGAAATAGAGTGGTGGGTGATGCATCATGTGTGGTGGAGAAGAGATGAGCCGCGGCTGGTGGTGGTCGGCTAGGCTTGGTGGGTCGGCCACCCCAGTGGGGTCGGCCACCCCAGTGGGCTGGCACACCCCAAAATAATTTTTTTTTCAGAAGTGGATGCAAGGGTAAAAGATAAAAAATTAGGGTGATTAATTAAATGCAAAAATTAAATGTAACTAAAGGATAAATTTTGGTTTACCTCACGGTGAGTACTGATGTTTTTCACGGTCCTCGAATCGACTGCCTCCATTCCTCAATTTTCTTGAGAATTTTCCGCTATGGGAGTTGAAATCGTGGCTGGTTGAACTTCCTTTTACGCCATACTTGTTTCTTCAAGTGGTTTGAATGGTGTCGACTGCCTTTTGTGGATTTGAGTATTCGCCGCAAGTTGTTTCCGCCTTTTTTCTTGAGGTTTCTTCCTCTTGAAGGTTTTCTCCAATATTGTCTCCGGCTTGGTTGGACAATAGTTGGAGAGTTTTCTTCATTGAAGCGATGAGACTATCCACCGAGGTTTTGGTATATAGCCTCTTCGCTTCAAGATTGATGAGGACATCGCTACCTCGAATACACCCATGGGACCAACATCCAAAAACTCTCCTAGTGACCAGCGACTTTCTACCAACATTGAAGGACCAATTACACGGGCTCGTGTGCGATAACTAAATTATCGTAAATTCGCCCTAGGGTCGCATAATTTTACATTGGTGAATAGACCGCTACTTAATAATATTCTCATACTTAGGAATCTGGGCAAGGATCATCAAGAGAACATTAATCCGCCAACGCAAGTCAAAAACAAGGTGGAACGCAAAAGGTTTCAACTCGGTCTCCAATGACCAGTCGAAATTAAACGCCAAAGAGAATGCAAACGGATTCGGTTGGGGCGTGGAGCACTTGATGGAAATGAAATTTCGTGCTATTTCCAACGGATTCGCCTCACCTTCAAATTATTAACAAGCTGGCCACAACAGTCAAAAAGGTTCACCAAAAGGTTTAGCGGTTTTTGTCTTCTTGGTGCTACGCCACCTTTCATTTTGGGCTATGTTCCCATGTATCTCTAGCTGCGTGAGAGCACCTTCTAGTAGCCATCTTCCTGGCTATATAATGGACAAGTCCCTTGTATTTCTCTTTAGGCTTTGTTTAGATTAGTTGCCCCATGTGTGAACTATATCCTTGTTCTCCTCGACTGCTAGAGCAAGAGTAAACAAGATCAAAACATCAACTTGTGTGTGTGCTATCAACTCTGTGGTGCTGCAAGGCGTAGGAAAATCGGTATCAAGGGCTAAGGCCCATAAACCCAAGATATTTGGCAGCATGAATACTAGATGCTTTCCTCAATATCGTCGGCTGAGTGAGTCAATTTTTCATTGTCATTCTAGTAAAACTACGCCACCCTTTGTGCCTTTCAGTGAGGCTATAGGAGTTATGAGAATTGTGTTTGCTATGTACGACGACCTTGCTAGAAACCATGTAATCGCACCATCACGGCAAAAGGCCAATCCTCATACCGTAAAATTTCTTAAAATCCCGAAAATGAAACGATCCTTATCCTTTTGACTTCACTAACTTGGTTTTAGAAAATTGTCCAAACTATTGTTGGAAAAATCGGGAATACATACATGATCAAAGGCGATAAAAAAGTAGAAAATGTTTGATCCAACTGCTCCAATCTGAGTAGGCGAGAGTTGGATCAATGGCTAACTGAAGCGTTGGTTTTTGAAAATTGGCTACTAATGAATTTTGTGCAACTGACCACGATCCATAGGCCCACTCGCTGGAGCCTACTCAGTTTGATCAGCTAAGGGAGGGAGACTAGTCGAGAGTCAACGCTGTCATAGTCACAAAAAGTATTGCAAACCAGTCAGTCTAGTTATTGCAGGCCGCTAGTTCTCAATCTATAACTGAAGTCTGAGATATGTTAGAACAGGTTACCACTCTACCACTGCTGCACTAAAAATTCGACTTACCCTCAGTTTGGCTCGATGTTAGATGAGTTATTTATATCAATAGCCTGCAATGTTGCCTGAGAAGTTGTCCTTGGACTAACCATGTGGTTATGTGCAAAGAGGATCATTGCACCAACTGCGGCGGAATAACTCGTTACCTTGTATCTGAACCTGCTTCTTGAGAAGCGATCCACGATGTGCGATTTACGACCATGAGAGCTTGAAAACGACACTTGCATTGCATATGAGTATGAATTCAAGGGTTCGAAAAGATCATGGGTGAGTGTTAGAAACATAGGTCCCGATGGCCACGGCCTGGACAATGGACATCTGAAAGTCCTCTACTTTATTCTAACTTTAAAACTAGCGATGACCCGTATATTACCTCGATAATACTGCCATGTGGGTTCTCTCGCCTAAACTTTGAGAACCTCGTATTCTGATCGAAGGTTGGCCTTCGGGCGAGGCTCAAGGGTGATTGTTTTGGATGAGCTGATGTTGCTAATTAGTAATAGAGCGCAGCAAGAGAGACAATTTCTTTGCTTGCTCTCATGCTGCTAGGAGATGGCGCTGAGGCTGTTCAAGTCTTGGTGTACGAGCGAAAACGGATAAGTTGTGCAAACGCCGTCGCTGGGAGATATTATTATCAGTAGATTGCCTTGACTACAGCAAGCGCCTTTCTGGCCAAATTAGCCTAATCCTCAGCCACGACTCTCCAGACTTTGAGTATCAGGCGGCACCAACTATGGAGGCAGGCCACAACTGCAGTATAGGCAACCAAGGTATTGTGAGGCGGCGTAGCCGCACAGGTGATCCAAAAGCAGAGACGATACATTAAGACTGACGGTGATGAACTATTAAGAAGTAGAGAAGTAGAAGATGCTTGGCTAAGCTAGTCAGTGAGGAACATAGCAAGCGAAAGATGCCGACAAGGACACGCATAATTAATTAATGATCATATATACGTGGTGTTGTTGGTTTCTATCTATGATGAGCATGGTCTCATCAATACAAACTATTACCCAAATTCTCGATGATCAATCAAGGCTAACCTAGGCCTCGGCTCAGCTTTAACTCTAACTCTAACTCCCAAACTAACTAAGCTAAGACAAGGTGATTCTCCTCTCCAATGTGATGGATGTGTTACACAAGTGATGGAGGGGTCCCATAGTGAGCCAAATGAGCTAATAGCAATAAGACCGACACGTTAGAGGCGAGGAATAGAGCTCTCCTTTAGAAGTAGCATCCAGGGAGAAATATTTAGTTTTAAAAATCTGAAAGGTTATATAATAAATGCATAAGATGGATGATTAGTTATCTCGCATGCATAGCAGCGTAAATTTCTAGAAGGTAATAATAATTGAGGTAATTCCTACCATAGCCCATCCTGCACATAATTCAACAACTCTCACCATTACCTGACAGTATGGAGATATCATGGAGATATCATATAATTATTAGTTTTTAATATATTTATTTAGTTATTAGTTAAGAATATAAAGCATGAAAATTATTGTAAATCATTGAATAAAAGGTCTTATTATTTCCTTGATTTCTAGTATTTGTCTTATTTTTTAGTTCATGATTTTCGCCAATCTAAGTTAATCCAAAATAATTTAAATAATGATATAAAAGACGGTGACACACAAATAAATTTTTGTAGCAATGGGTGAGATACCATGGACAGACCCACACCCTAAGGTGGTATTCATAGACTCAATTTAGGTGTCGAGATAGGACATGACTTGTGCTAATTTAGCACTTAAGGTAATTCTATTCAACAAAAAATAATGCTAGAAATTAAAGGCAGGCAAAATTAAAGGCAAAATCAAAACCGCATGTAAATTATGTATGTTGTAAATATGTAAATTAATAATAAATTAATAACATCAAGACTATTATGTTATGTCCCTACTAGTGTACAGAATGTAAATTGAAAATGTTGTTACGACCATGATGAGCCTACACTCGCATATTATCTAGCTCTTGCTAACAGAGGAACACCACCACACAGACGAATCACACTCCAAGGTTAACTATCTAAGTTACCACCTCTTTGTAATGAAGGACTCCTTCGCCATCCATCTTTGCATGGAGGGCGATGAAATCATGTATTAACCTTAATATCATCCAGATATAAATGATCTTAATCACAGCCATATACAATTATGGGTAAATGATGAAGGAGAGACATACATATACCGGCTGGCATCTTTGTCTGATCCATGCGAATGTGCCCTTTACTATAGGCAATGGAGAATCAACTAGCGTGCGATACGACATAAACTTACCCTTGTAAATGATGATGAGATTCACCATTTTTACCATAATCAATCTAATTAATACATAGATTAGTGAACCTATCAGGGGCAGAGTGATGATGACGATTGTAGTAAAACTTGATGGAATGTATAGGAGAAAAAATAAGAGAGAAATTAGAATTAAGATATAAAGTAGTTATTGATTAATCTTGTCAATGTACATCCATCCATCTAACAAGGGTTAGCCTTTATAGAAGAATGTGTCAAAGACACCTTTTCACTAAGGGATGTCTTCACCAAGTGGCACCTTTTAACTAATTACTTTACATTAATCTATTAATTCTGTAACTACCAGTTATGTTTGCCCGCATATATCATGTGATTAGTATCACAACAAAATGCTCAAAGCGAGGAGAGAAATCTTAAAACACTTATGGAATTCAGGTTTTCAAAAAGTTTTCCCCATACTCTGAACATATTAGTGCTATTTTTTAAATTTTTGGTGATTTTTATTTAATTTTGAATTTTAATTTGAAAGTTTGAATTTGGTAGGCGAGCGAGAACGGAAAGGCGAAGCTTGCCTCTCCCTTAGTTTGTGTCTCCCGTCGCGTCGAAACCATGCGGTCTTGTTGCCTTGGTTTCTCTAAAGCTACACCCGTGGCCGCGCTTGCGTATATCCACATACCCGTCCTCTCGGCATTGTCGCCATCCCATTTCAGTAAGTCCCTATCCTCCCGCGTCGCCGCCTAACGGTTAGTAGTCTGTGCGCGCTCTGCGGCCAACAAGACCACACGGCGGACTTACGTTGCATGAACCTTGTGCTGGTTGTTGCATGCAATTTCCTGCCCACCTTACACTACTTTTACGAGGTCAAAAAGCAAACAGTGCAAGTACTCGCCTGCTCAGCTAAGCGATTTGCTCATAAGGATGAGGATGCACGAATTAGGGGTGAAAAACGGACTAGATAAGGATCAATAGAGGTCCGATCGTGTTCATTTTTTATCTATAGATTCATAGTGTTAAAACGATTTTTGATAGATAGGATATGGTTTAGATACAAATATGAAGGGGCTTTTTTAATGACATTTTACTAGCTCTTCGGCGTCGTCCAAGGAAATTGCTCCTGTTTCATCAATCAGAATAAGTTTAAGTGCATTCAGAGTTTCTTCCTGGTCAAGTCGCGGTTGTGCTGCTGGATCCCGGGAAAGGTCGGGATCTAGCTAGATCTGGATCCGCTGCCTCGTGCTCCATAGGAGGTGTTCCCTGGCTTCTGAGTCCAGATCGCCCAATAGGACCCCCACTGATACACCTTCGCTAAGTAAACCGCCTGCCTAAGCTGGCATCGTCCTGTGCTCTCGGCTCTCCCACCTGCATGCACTTCAGTCTCCTCCGCGACGCATGCTCGTTCTCATTCTCACTCGGCGTGCCGCCTGTCCATCATACATGTCTCGCGCTGCCGCTGCCGTCTGCCAAATACTCACCCGTCTACTCTCTGCGCCACGTCGTTGGCGCTGCTCAAATGTCGCAGTGTCTTGGGTGCTCATATCGGCCGGCCTCCTGCCTGCTGCCTGCAGCCTTTCCTTCTCTTCTTGAAGGAGGTGAGGAAGTGTTGGTGGTTGTCCTCTCAGGAAGGCTCTGTTGATCTGTGGCTTGGGTGCAGGCTTGGAGCCCATGGAGAGGGAATAGTCCTAGAGAGAAAGAGAAGTGCCAAAAATATCACTGAGTGGTGGTTCATCTTCCTAGGAATTTTTACCTAGGTGTCAAACAATCCCTAAGGGTATGTTACTTGCCTCACATATGCCATGCCATGCCATAGAACAACCTCATAGCAATATAATGGGTTGTCTCTATTGGTCTGGCACAATCATATGGACCACACAATCCTTTTTCTCCATATAGCTAGGTTATATTGGATTCCATGATAAGAGTCAGCCTTACGTCTCTTTAGGCTCTTTACATAGAGATGGCTAATTCTAATGTGTCCTCCAACTAACACAACCCACTTAACCATAGGCATAGCCAAAAACAGGGCCAAACAACTGAGAGCCATCCATGATCAATTCAATCACGCACGCAGGATACATGGAGCCACCCAAAGCTATGTCAGCTTCGGTCGTTTTAGCTGAAAAGCCGAAAAGCTCAATGTTGTTATAATCTAAAATATAGTAGGTCCTTTGATAAGGAGTTTCAGGTAAAAAAAATGATTTTTGAGGGTTTGTGTGAAGAAACACTTCTAAAATCCACAAAAATAGTTACAAAACAAATGGTTACAAAACATTGAATAGTTTGACTTGGCACAAAATAATAAATATCGCGCTTAAAATCAAAATCTGATTATATGCTAAAAGATAAGGCTAATAGAGCTGGCCTGAGAGGTCAGAGCCTCGTAATAGCTGTACCTGAGCATGGGTTTTGGTCACAATTTATGATAGGATAGTACCATGGATGAATAAGTGTTGAGGAATTCATGCTATTGAGTGTAGCTTAGGACTTTACATTTTTAATAATAATCATAAACTAACATGAATTATTTCTATTAAAATATTGTCCTATTTAGTCAATGGTCAGATCGAAGTGACGGTACTACGATGATAGTACAAAAGAAGTAATTTGTGCTATTGTGGAGTAGCTGTAGGGGTTTTATTTTGCAATAATAATCATAAACTAACATGAATTACTCCATTAAAATATTGCCCTATGCACCTCGATAGAGATAGATAGTCAGTTCAGTTCAGGTAATATGATAGGATAGTACCACATTGGATCGATCTGAGAGCGATCGGTTTTAGCTTAGTTTCATTTTTGCAATAATAATCATAAACCAACACAAATTTATATAATATTGCCCTATCTGCCGGGGCTATCCACACTCGACCTGGAGGCCATTGAGGCTTCTTCATCAGTTGGAGATCGAGGGTGCGAGCAGAAGGGTCCGTGCCAACTGTGACCTTTTTCCCCGTCTTCGGTGCTCCTCTTGTGCCGGAAGCTCGCTGAAGTGAGCATCGGAACCCACAATAAGATGGTTTCATGGTTCACGCAGGAGGAGTGGGTTTGAGCCAATAAATGGTTCCACCTTCCCTCCCTTCCTTCCGTGCTCCGCAAGCAGATCCGCGCAGGGGCATCACCAAAATCGCTCGTGCGTAAGTGAAGGTATGCATGCAGGGACATTGGCCTGTGCCTATTAGTGCAGGCAACCTAATACAGCGCCAAGGCCACACAGCACCTGGACCCGTCATGTGGATACCCTACTGAAATTTATTTTTTTTTATAGTGAAATTAAAAAATAAATACATCGCTTTAAAAATAATTTAATTCGCCGATTCAAGCTGCTGAGCTGGATGAACTGTTACTCGCTTAAGGTCTTAGTCTGGATTAGAGATGGCGGATTTAGAGATCCCAATTAAATCGGCTCTTGAGGCATCGAATCCCGACCCATTACTGGTCCCCGAGTTATCTTGGGTCTACCCAACCAACGGTTGCTGTGCGTTGTGGGAGGCTCGGAAGGCGAAGCAGAACGATGCTCGCTGATGGCGCCGGAAGGAAGGCGATCGTATCGATCGGAGGCTTCAGAGTGCCTAGGCCTAGCAGTGCAGCTCGTAATCGATTGGTGTCGAGGCAGATTGCGGTTGCCGCCATTCCACATCCACGCGGCCGGCGCGTCCACGCCTGTGGCCGCTGCTGTGTGTACCGTTCCCGGGCAAAGCTTTTTCGATCTGAGTGGATGAAATACAAAAATACATAGGTCGTGTATATTGAAAATGGCATTAGGGACATACACATATATACAAGCGGCAGTACACATACTACTACGGACGCCGAGCATTTACGAGTTTGACAACATCACGTATGTAAAAAGCACAAAAACAGGGTGGCGTGTGACATGCATATTGGTCATCGGACAATTGAATGAATGGGTGCTAACTTGCACCGGTCGTAGAAAAGTGGTCAACGCAAATAGGAACCACGTAGGGCAAGATAGACACCATTGGTGAGAACATTGTGAGATTATTAGGTTGGGTGTCGGGTAGGGCATCTCGCACCAAAATACCGCAAGATCTTGATAGGAATGGTTCAAGCCGATAGTATTGGTCAAGGGCCAGCTTTGTTGAGTGTCACGTGGCTTTGGCTAAGAAGTGCGCGTGCGGACCTCACTTGACCTACTTGGTGGCGTAGCATGGCACCGCAGCAGCGGTGCTTACCATGGTGCTCTGAGTTGTGAGCTTTATTATAGTAGGTGTAGAGTTGCGCCGGATATGGCTCATCCATTTATCGAGTCCAACCTTGCGTAAACTTGCACGCCTAATTGAAGGTAGAAGAAATGATAAGTAAATAATAATCACGATAACATAACATAAATGGGTGTAAACTTACGGAATCGAGGTTTATTAGTGATTAGTGGCCCCTGAATCGTGCTCAGCGGGAATCCTTCAGGAATCCGTACCAAAACCAACAAAAAATGACTATCCGTAGTAGCAGTAGCAGTCATCTCTCCATCCTATTATTATGCGACCACGCACCCGCATGTTCTGAGAGCAGCACGAGCAAGTCTTCGTCTCGGGCAAAAGACTCCCAGGCTACGGAATGAGCCAGCCATGAAAATATCCACATGTGTGCTAAAGGAAAAAAAAAACGATGAACTTTAAATAAATAATACATGCATGATTTCGTCCCGTCGAAGGAAGGTCACGAAAGCTAGCTAACTCTAGCTCTAGGCAGCTAGCATTTGGCCCCTCTAGCATCCCTCTATGCTGGTTTTACCAGGCCCGAGTTTAAGATTGAAGAAGCTAATAAGCCTGGCAAGATTGGACCTAGAGTACTCCTCCTTGCCCCCACGATGTCCAAACCAAGAGTTGAAGTACTCACTATTGCCATTCAAGCACCCATGGTCACTGTCTACTACTTAGTCTTGACAACCACAAGGTATCGATCGCTTAGGGGCTCGGTGGTTTCCCCAGCAGGCCCCAATCTTACTGCTGCATCAAACCGGAGAACCATCCACCCTAATCAAAATTTCAAAGCATTTTTCAAACCCTGACTGGCCGACAAGATAACGCATACTAATCACTAATCAATTCCCAACAGATAACCTCCGTGTATTCAATTAATTTTGTTAACAGAGATTTCAATGTGAATCATTGAAGTAAATCAATAAGTACTAACATGGCTAGCATAATTAAATTCTAACCACAAGTTGTTCATTAATTACAATCGATAATCTAGGGTTATCAAGGGTATGATTAGATAACATTAACTAGAGGGATTAGGGTTTAACTACACCCTACCAATATAGCGCTTTTTTACCTGTGAAGAAGTATTTCATAATTCTAGGAAAACAACTTTTAAAACTAGTTATCCACATAGTCGAAGGCATAGGGAGATGTGAACTTGTGAGTAGTCGCAGTCGCATCCTACCCGCAGGATCATTCCTGAGGCGGTACGGATTACTGCCTGGCGAATACTCACATCACATTAAATGAGCTAATAATAAAATAAATATTAAAATTATGTATACAAATGGATATGCATGAACATGATGATGGGATTTTTAATATGAAACTTGTGGAAATTTTATTTTACTTCATTTTATGAGATCTAAAATACTATTCCACATGGAATTTGGCTAATATATAGTAGTAATATTCTATTTTTAAGTTGGAAATGTAGAAAGTAACTAATTTCCCTAAATAAATGTTCATATTATTCTATTTATCAATTTCAGATATTATTAATTTATTTTCAATCATAATTAATTAAGATTAATTAATACATGTTCATGCATTTATAAAACTATATCATGCATTAAACTTAAGAAAATTATATTTTATTATATTTTTAAATTAAAGTTCACATTTTTATGAGTTTTAGAAATTTAATTCACAAATTTTGGATTTATATTTTTTAAAGATATGGATTTGATTTGTTATAGCTTTAATTTTAATTGAAAAAAGTAAAATAGGCTATGTAGGGCGGGTCATTTCTTCGCTCTTCCGTTCTATTTGGCCGAGCTGTGCGGGCGTCACCGGCGTGCAGCCTGATCTAAGTCGGGAGAATTAGATTGCCAGTGGTAGTGACCAGTTCCCAATAAAGAGCAGGTATGTAGACGAACGCGAGCCTTGTGCTAGGGCAACAAGGCTGTGAGGCGAAATGTGGTTTTGACCAGACTGAAGTAGCCGCTCGTCTGGTACGCAGGCGACCGACGACCTCGTCGTGGAAAAGCGACCGACAGCGACTTCAATATTGTCGGACTTGAATGATGCTGTCTGCGAAAGCAGACAGGCCCTTGAATCAGTCCTGCACAGGCCATCCGATGAGCGTGGCCAAGGCGCTCCTGGGGCAATGTCCTAGAAGGACATGGCCAGGCTGGTGGAAGTGAGGAGAAGTGTCTGGGATGAAAGTGAGACATGGATGCAACAGGGAAGTGGCTGGCATGAGCAAAGCACAGCATGTTGAGGAGAGGAGGAGAGCGCTAGCTTGCTAGGCTGGGCGAAGCGCACGAGGCACGGCGGCCGTACGGCCGAGGCGGCCGACCGAGAGGCCGGTTGAGGCACATGAGGCAGGAGTGTGACGGAGCATGGCGGGCAAGCAGAGCGGCCTGATGCCAGGATGTAGGAGGGTTGAGGGTCCCATGGGACAGAGCGGGGTCGGGCTAGGGCGTGATGGCGTGGACATTGATAGAGCACCCAATGAAAATGAGGAGGAGGAGGGTGGCTGGCCCAAGACGGGATCGAAACCTCTGTTGAAGAGACGGCAAGCGTGAAGTTCGTTCGAGGCCGGCGGTGGGAGGATTAGATAGGATTTGGGGGCTTAATTAGGGAAGGTCCCAAAGGAAAAGCAAGGAAACCCCAATTAGGGAAAAAAGAGTGGCAAGTGGAAGAATTAGGCTAGAGCCCAATTATAAATTAGCTTTTGCCAAGTTTAGCCAATTTTAGCTTGATGTTAAATTTTATTTAATTCAAGTTTAAAATTTTAAATTTTCTTCACAAAAGTAAAATTATTAACCTATAAATTGCTAAAATAGGTTTTTAGCAATTAAACATTTTGAAGTTAATATTGCAAAAGATAAACTCTTAATTAGGTTTTAGGAAATTAAATATAGTAACATGCACATTTTCAAAAATTATTTTTGATTTGATGATTTCCTTTTGTGATGCCCTCACTACATGCCATGATGATGGACTTTTAATTTTTTTGAAAACGGGATGTTACATACCCCAGCGTCTACCCAATTTTAGCTCCAGCCAGACTCAACTCGATACTAGCTACCACTCACGTCACACCTTCGTCCGCCACCCTAGCACCACAGCACGAGTGTCCGACTCTTTGGGAGGATACCTAGCTACCTTGAGCCCCTTACACACGCGCGGCTCCTCGGCTCCTAGGCGGTGTCTCCCGAACTCTCTATCCGTTGCTTCATCGGCCTTTGCTCTAGGACCACTTGGACTCCAGATCCCAGCTTGGCCTTGGCACCCACGTTTCAGTGGAGTTCAGTTACTATGATTGGTATGACCACCAGCAGGGCGTCGCAATTGGACCTATGAATGCGGACCTCTCACGCGCCTCTACGAGCAGCTTGCCCTTGGAAGCGCCTGTCGTTCTCCACCGTTTAGCACTACCCCCGTGACTAGGGCGTCCACGACCACCGAAGCTACCGCCGATGACCCACCTATCTGCGGTCAAGAGTTCTGCTAGTTCTTCCTCCACAGGAGAGCCTCTACTTTTGTGAGTAGTGCTAGAGATACCACTCGTAGTAGCTTTTAGATAGCTAGTGCCGCTAGGGCACTATTCTGGTTGTAGAGTTTTGTACCCTCCAAGGCTTGTGCTGAGCTACGAGGAGTAGTGTTAGTGCCCGTGGATACGGTTTAGCAAAGTGATGTGCCTACACACCCTACTAGGACCGATAGTTGGGTTAGTCGGTTGCTACTCAGGTTGTTGTTCAGGAAAGTAGTTCATAGGTCTCACTGTAGATCCGACTTTTGGGTTTTACTCGACTTCGATTTAGTTGAGGCGGGTTGATGTTTGATACCCTCGATGTTCTAGTCTAGGTTCTGCACTATTGGCGATAGTCAATTTTGTACGCGTTCTTTGTACTACTCATGATACCCTTATATCGTGTGATGGTTTTCCTTCACTTTTTGCTTGAGAAAAATTAGATTGTAAAGCGACTCTATTTGTCATTTGATTCTTTTAGCATAACTGTAAATTAGGGTTTATAGATAAGTACATTAGTTCCTTGACTGCTAAAACTTCGCCCCCATCATCTTTCTCGATGGCACCTGCAAAACTACAAGGGTCACTTGAAATCCACCAATCACCGAAGCGGTTGGCGATGGTAGAGGTCGTGGTCGAGGCTGATGCCACCTACCCTCGGTTACCCAACTATGGCTGATGTTATGGCCCATCAGATCCGTCTCCTACAAGCTCTAGTAACCAACCAGATAGGTAATCCCAGCCGCCAAGGGTCTAGACTTGGGGACTTCCTCCGAACCAATCCACCTACTTTTTCTCAAGTAGCATAATACCAACTCCAACTGTCTCCCGTCGCGGCTCCCGTTCCCTTCACGAAGGGATTCCCATTCCCTTGAGCGCTCCAACGAATTCCCTTCGGCAATCCCTTCGCGAAGGGATTTCTCTCTCCAATCCCTCCAGGAAGGGATTCTCTCTTCTTTCCCTATACTATTCCCTTCGAAGGGATGCTGTTGGAGATGGTAGGAAATAAGGGAATGTGGATTGGGAAGGGAAGGGAATGGGGAAGGGAATGAAATAAAGGAAAAATGGTTGGAGATGGTCTAACCCCTCGAAGCGAATGAATGGCTTTAGATGAGGAAGGAATTGAAGAAATCGATAACGACGAAGAAAGACAACCCGAAAACCAAGGTGTTGTCTAGAATAATCCAACGATTGGTGCCCAAGATGTTGCTCTCAATTGGGAGATGCCCCATGAGGGAGTTCCACCATCAGGGATTATATGGGTTGAGTTCATTAAAGCCTTTCGTAGCGCGTTCATCCCAAAGGGAGTGCTAAAAATGAAGAAAGCTGAATTTAAGGAGTTAAAAGAAGGAAGCATGACCGTGATGGAATATCTGACGAAGTTCAATCATTTTGCATGCTATGCCAGCAAGGACGTGGAGGATGATGAAGATAAGATAGAAAAATTCCAGGACGGACTCCATCAGTTAAGTGCCCATGATTTCCCTAGTTTCCGCATATAGTTAACAAAGCCCTTATATTGGAAAATGAAAAGAAAGGATTGGAAAATTTTTGAAAAAGTGGATTGCCTAAAAGGTGCAGTGCCAGTCGCGAAGACCCTTCCACCTTCAACCAATCAATGGAGATCCAACGATGACAAAGACGTTGATTCTTTAAGGAAAGACCACGTCCGACGGGGATCCCAACTCGGAACCCTCCTGCCCTAGCTGTAGGCCAATGGAACATTGGTACCACCTCTACTTTTATGTGTTTCCACCGTAGGAAACTAGGACATTTTGCAAATGCATGTCCTGAAAAGGCCACCCACTTCAATGCCCCCGCTGCCTTGAACCTAGGAGTCCAACCATCATATGCCGCTCCAGAAGGGATACCCCGAGGTCCCCGCTTGCCATGAACTGCCCACTAGCTCAGGGACATGGCTGGGTGAACCATATCTCCGAAGAAGAAGTTTGCGAAGACGCCGGAGTCCTAATGGGTACTTTCTCTCTTAACTCAATTCCTGTTAAAGTACGTTTTGATTCCAGAGCTTCACACTCATTCATATCTAAGGACTTAGTGCATAAATATCATATACATACCTTCACATTAAAGAAATCTATGCTTCTATCTTCCCCTAGAGGATCATTGTTAGCTACCCAAGCATGCCTAAAGGTAGGTTTAGCCATATTGGCTACCACTTAAAGCTAACCTGTTAGTCCTACCCACCTAAACCATCGATGTGATTTTGGGAATGGACTAGTTAGTGATGCCCGACCGAGGTGGGATCAAACCTTCACGGCTGGACGGATCAAAGATACTCGTGAAACCTGACGAATCTTGTTGCGGCCAACCGCCGCGGAGCGCAACAACCTGCAGAAGACCGAAGTTCGCCTAACCTCACACGTTGTCCACTCGACCAAATCAAGCGGATTACAATCCTCGCTGCAATTACAAAGAGCTTGCAAAACAGAGGAAAGAAATGCACAATCTCAAGTTTATTTCAGCCGGTGGCTTGAAATCTCAAGAACATGCATATAACAGATTTGTTTTTAGTTTCAAATGGTCTAAGTCTCACAACGAGGGGGGGCTTCCTAAATATATGAGGGGAGTGAAGAGGAAGCCCAAAAGTGTACTGTACAAGCCCCAGGTCGCAGCACAAAGCTCAAGGGCCCAACATAATGGTGGCACAACATCCAATGCATAGAAAAGTAGTTTCTAGACAGTTTCTGGTCGCCATAAGTTTTTTACCATATCTCAGCGCTTAGAAGGAATTTGAGGATGAGGTTGTATCCGTTGAATCGCCGTGTGGCTTCGGTCGAAGCTTGATGAACTAAACCGCTTGTGCACTCCTTTGGCTCCCTTGGCGATGTTCTTGCCATGTCGGCCATACCACGACATTTTCTGCAAAATGGTTAGGACTGCAAATACCTGAAGGATATATACTAGAATCAAAGGTTAGCAGTCCACAGTCAGCTGGTCAGTCATCTAGATAGTCAGTAGTCCTTGTGGGACTTAGTGGTTGCCTCCACAAAATATTATTTTTCCATAGTTAATAAAGCAAGAACCTAATCAGTTTATTAGCAACTAAATGCAAGAGCGCAAGCTGTGAGATCATGCAATCACCACCTGAGGGATGCATCGATTGCAGCAACCGGCGTTTCATTTTATAGCCACAGCTCTTGCAGCCAAATGATGCAAGAATTACATGAAGACATGCAAAAATATGCCTAGCTATGAAATAGAGTGGTGGGTGATGCATCATGTGTGGTGGAGAAGAGATGAGCTGCCGGCCGGTTGGTGGTGGTCGGCTAGGCTTGGTGGGTCGGCCACCCCAGTGGGGTCGGCCACCCCTGTGGGTCGGCCAGCCCAAAATAATTTTTTTACGTCAGAAGTGGATGCAAGGGTAAAAGATAAAAAATTAGGGTGATTAATTAAATGCAAAAATTAAATGTAACTAAAGGATAAATTTTGGTTTACCTCACGGTGAGTACTCGATGTTTTCACGGTCCTCGAATCGACCGTCTCCATTCCTCAATTTTCTTGAGAATTTTCCGCTATGGGAGTTGAAATCGTGGCTGGTTGAACTTCCTTTTTACGCCATACTTGTTTCTTCGAAGTGGTTTGAATGGTGTCGACCGTCTTTTGTGGATTTGAGTATTCGGCCGCAAGTTGTTTCCGCTCCTTTTCTTGAGGTTTCTTCCTCTTTGAAGGTTTTCTCCAATATTGTCTCCGGTTTGGTTCGGACAATAGTTGGAGAGTTTTCTTCATTGAAGCGATGAGACTATCCACCGAGGTTTTGGTATATAGCCTCTTCTCGCTTCAGATCGATGAGGACATCGCTACCTCGAATACACCCATGGGACCAACATCCAAAAACTCTCCTAGTGACCAGCGACTTTCTACCAACATTGAAGGACCAATTACACGGGCTCGTGTGCGACAACTAAATTATCAGGTAAATTCGTTCCTAGGGTCGCATAATTTTACATTGGTGAATAGACCGCTACTTAATAATATTCTCATACTTAGGAATCTGGGCAAGGATCATCAAGAGAACATTAATCCGCCAGCATAAGTCAAAAACAAGGTGGGAACGCAAAGGTTTCAACTCGGTCTCCAATGACTAGTCAGAAATTAAACGCTCAAAGAGAATGCAAACGGACTCCGGTTGGGGCGTGTGAGCACTTGATGGAAATGAAATTTCGTGCTATTTCCAACGGATTCGCCCTCACCTTCAAATTATTAACAAGCTGGCCACAACAGTCAAAAAGGTTCAGTCAAAAAGGTTTAGCGGTTTTTGTCTCTTCGGGTGCTGCGCCACCTTTCATTTTGGGCTATGTTCCCATGTATCTCTAGCTGCGTGAGAGCACCTTCTAGTAGCCATCTTCCTGGCTATATAATGGACAAGTCCCTTGTATTTCTCTTTAGGCTTTGTTTAGATTAGTTGCCCCATGTGTGGAACTATATCCTTGTTCTCCTGACTCGGCTAGAGCAGTAGTAAACAAGATCAAAACATCAACTTGTGTGTGTGCTTCATCCCCTTGTTTTTGCTAGTTCTTCGATTGCTTGCACGAATAGACCTTCGTGGTTAGGTCATCCGTGTCTTGGCACGGTTGATAACGATCAGGAGTGTGGTTTAGCGATTACGGACGCTTATCCTCGTGTTGTTCGCAGCCGGATCGTCAAAGTCATACTCTGCCAAATCAAAGTTATCCCCTCACCGGAAGATCGGGCCGCCCGTGCGTCCATCATTTGCTATTAGAGCGATGGTTTACCGGTGAGTTTTTATATCTTGTTTAGTTGTTTCATCGTGTTCTTCCTAGAGTCCAGAAAATTTGCCACACAAAAAGATTGTTTCCTGCTGTCCAAACCCTCTTTGTGCCTTTCAATCTATTAATTTTGGTTTGCTAAATTTAGTTTGTCTTCATTCTAGTACTGTCTTGTTGCTGTTCATCTTCTTGTTCATCTCCCTATTCATCTCCCCACGTCAAAGTCCCCCTTCATATCCCTCAAAAACAAAATATTGCATCTCGACCAGAAAATTTCCATTTCTGCAACCGCCACCAAAAAGGCCATAAATCCCAATTGCCTTATCCTTTTTGAATGAAACGAAAAGAAGCAGATTCACGACTTGTTGTTCTATCTTGCTGCCAATTTTCAAACTCATACATGAAGGCAGTAAGGAGTTATGAATGTTTGATTCAGACCTAGTTGCTGTTCTGAAATCTGCAACTAAGCACACTTGTGAATTTTGTGCGAATTGTTCGGTTGGTTTTTAGAAAATTGGCCCAAACTAAAATTGTTGGAAAAGTCGTCAGGAAGAAGGGAAAAAAAGAATCATCGAAAAAGTGGCACTGATAAAAAGTTATGGCCAAAATACCAATCTGCTGTCAAGTAGACAGAAAACAGCAATTTACAAAGTTGGATCAATATTGTGCTTTCATATTCGAAATCGCATATATTTGAATTGTGCAGTGTTTACCACTTGTATCCATATCCAAATACTCGCTTTAGCCTATAAATTTACAAAGTGGCACTTGATAGTTTTCTGCCGCCTAGTAGTTGGTAGGGATTTACATATACTTGTCATTTTCCTTGTTGCTACTAACCATGGCAGGTCGGTGGAAAAGAAAAGAGGACGAACATTGTGCACTCTCGATACACCAACTCTAGAGGGTTATTGATCTCGCGGACGCGCAATCAACCTGACCATGAAGGTCTTTGATCCTACAAGCAATCGAAGAACGAGCAAGAACAAGATAAATGCAATCTGAAATTGCAAATATGAATTAGGCACAAACGAGTAGGTGGGGTTCCGAAGACGAGTAATACAGGCGGTCTAACCGACACACACGATTACAAGAAAAGTAGCAAAAGCTAAACTTTATTCTAACAAAACCCGCGTCTAAACGATGACGGCTACTAAATTTATAAGAGGGAGACGGCTACGAGGGAAGTGCTGGACGTCCTAGGGTTTTCCTAGGGCGTCCACCATGTGGGTTTGGGCCCGATGTGCTGTTTTGATGATTTCGATGCAAGGCTCGGTTTGGCCTAACCGATGACGCATGAGACTTTGTTTTGATGATTTCGATGCTATAGAAGGAATTTTGCAATGAGACCAGATTCATTGGAAAGCCCCTAAGCTTTCCGTGAAGTGGTAGAAACGAAAACGGACTTCAGTATGTGGCACCGGCGTTTGAAGTTGTCTTTGCCGCAGACTACGAATCGACTCGTGGCCAAATTGGCCTTTCTCTTGGGCCAGCCTTGGAGCGGCGTGACTTGTATAACTTGAGGAAAGGACAAGGTGGAGATCGCCTTTCTTGAAGGCGTCGTCAACCATGGGAGGCTGCCAAGGTGGTGGCCGAACCGATGAAGGTGATAGCGCCATGTCCAAAAAGCCGAGGGCAAGCGTGTGATCGACTGGCCAAGGTGGAGGTCGATGAAGCAACAATGATGGAGCCACCATATTAGACATAGGCAGTAGAAGATGCCATGAATCGCCGCCAACTTGTCGAGATATAGTGAAAGATGCCGACATAGTCAAGTAATTGCAGCAACACTTGGTAATGATCATATGTATGCGGTGTTGGTTCTATCTATGATGAGCATGGTCTCATCAATACAAAAGCTATTACCCAAATTCTCGATGGCAATGCGGAACCTCGAGCCTCGGCTGACTCGAACTCTAACTCCCAAACTAACTAAGAACTACTCTAGCTAGTGACAAGGTGATTCTCCTCCAAAATGGTGTGATGTGTGTGTGTTACAAGTGATGTGAGGGTCCCTTATATAGTGTCCCGGAGCCAATAAGCACTTGACACGTTAGGGGACACGTGTAGGAGCCTCTTTAGTTGAAGTAGCATCCAAGGGAGAAATATTTAGTTTTAAAATCTGAATGGAGGTTATGCCTAATAAAATGCAGAGTTGCATATTTGTAGTTATTAAGTATGGGCTCCGCACCATCCATAAGATCTGTGATGGATGCAGATAAATTTCTAATTTGCATCCATAGCCCATATGAGGTAATTCCTACCATCATCCTAGACAAGTTCAACAACTCCTTTTATGGAGATATCAGCCATTTCTACATAATTATCATGCAGTTTTAATAATTTACATAGTTAAGTAAATATAAAGCATGAAAATTATTGTAAATCATTGAATAAAAGGTCTTATTATTTCACTGGATTTCTCTAGTATTTGTCTTAATTTTTTAGCATTTTCATGATTTTCTGCAATCTAAGTTAATCCAAAATAATTTAAATAATGATATAATGCAGAAAACAGTAAATTGACGTAGACCTTGTAGCAATGGGTGAGATATTGACACCATGGACATAGACTCCACACCCTAAGGTGTAGGTGGCGTTACAGTCGCAGCTTATGTCGTAGGACCCATGACTTGTGCTAATTTAGCACTTAAGGTAATCGTCATCTAACACAAAAAAATAAATGCTAGGAAATTAAAGGCACAAAAATTAAGAGCCAAATGTATCACAAACTGCATATAAATTGCGATTGTAAATATTTTAAGGGGAAATCGCAATTAGAACGATAATAACATAATATTATGTTATGTCCATAGTCTGAAGACTAATATGCAGTAATGTAACACTATCTATATACAAATTGAAAATTTGTTAAGACAGTGAGGGCTTATGCACCATGAGCCTATGCTAGGGAGGCCGGGGCTATGCCGCCTTGGAGACGAGCACCACCACACCGAAGTAGAGGATAATAACGATGTCACTATTACAACCACATCCTTCACCAAGAAGGTTACCACCTTCACCTCCTTCATCTTTGCGAATGAAGAGGACCTCTCTGCCATCTTTGCAAATGTGGAGGGCGATGAGGAATCATGTTCCTCGTTGATGGTGCTATTGATGCCTTAATGATTAACTGAATATGTCGGCATCAAATATAAATGCAGGATTAATCCTAATTGTACCGCTATATACTACAATTATGGGTAAATGATGAAGGAGAACTATATCGCTCCATTCATCACCGCCCAAAGCGATGAATGTGCCCCTCTACTATAGGCAATGGAAAAGGAGAATCCAACTAGTTCCGTTCATTGCTGCCCAATGCGATGACCGTGCCCCCTTGTACTACAATGAAAAGATCTCACCATTTTTACCACTAATCAATCTAATTAATACATAGATTAGTGAACCTATCGAGAGCGAGTCTTGATGACGCGTTGTAGTAAAACTTGATGGAATGTATACTGATGAGGAAAATAACAAGAGAGAATTAGAAATTAAGATATAAAGTAGTCTCTTTATTGATTAATCTTGTCAATGTACATCCATCTACAATAAGGGGTTAGCCCCTTTATATAGAACAAGATGGGGTGTGTCTAAGAGACACCTTTTCACTAAGGGATGTCTCTTCACCAAGTGGCACCTTTTAACTAATTACTTTTACATTAATCTATTAATTCTTGTAACTACCAAACAGTTATGTTTGCCCACATATATCATGTGATTAGTATCACAACAAAATGCTCAAACTGAGGAGGCACTGGTAATCTTAAAACACTTATGGAAATTCAGGTTTTCAAAAGTTTTTCCCCATACTCTTTGAACATATTAGTGCTATTTTTTAAATTTTTGGTGATTTTTATTTAATTTTGAATTTTAATTTGAAAGTTTGAATTTGGTAGGGGCAGGATTTCGATCCCCACGAAGAGCGATTGAAGCTTGCCTCCCTACCCTCCCATCCTTTCTCTTGAGTCTCCACGTCGGAGACCCCATGTCGACCACCCGTGCGCCCCTCCCGCGCCTAGGTCAGCTTTTTGTGGTTTTTTCCTAAAGCCAAGCAGCTTCCACCTCCCTCTAGTCTCCTCTTGTGACCGTCTCTTTGTCGGCCGACCGTCTTCACGCTACCAGTGGCCCTTCCTACCACTCCTCCCACATTTCCCAGCAAGCTCATCCTCGCCGAACGCAAGACTGTTATCCGGCCATGTGCCGCTTAGTCGCCACCGCCTCAAGCAGGCAAGACGCTCTCCGACCACCGCTAGTTGCCACCTTGCACGCCCAAACATTGCCCGTGTGGAACAACTCTTGCATGGGCAATGATTTCCTTGCCCAAACAGACTACTTTGACGGTCAAAGCTAGCCTAGGTGCTACTACCAAACAGTTTAACTTTGCTCAGCTAAGCAAGGTGAGGCAAGGATGCGCCAGATATGTCCTGGTTGCAAGCTTGTGCAGAAACTAGTCTACATATGCACATGCACAATTAGGGGTGAAAAACGGACTAGATAAGGATCGAATAGAGGTAAGCCCGTGATTCGTTCTCATTTTTTATCGGATATAGATTCATAGTGTTAAATACGGATTTTGATAGATAAGGATATGGTTTAGATACAAATATGAAGTCGGGCTTTTTAATGACATTTTACTAGCTTGCCAGAAGGAAAATTGAACATTGCTCCTCCAATCCATTCATAAGCTTAGCATTAGCAATCCAAAAGTAGTAGTTCACTAAGGGCTTGTTTGGGAAGCCTAATCCCGCCAGATCTTGGCCGTTCTCGGGTTAGAAACCCATGGGACAAGTTTCCCGGGGTCAAGTCGTTGGTGCGTTTGGATGCCAACGAAGGTGAGATTTTCTAGCCCAATCCCCGTCCATTCCATAGGACTCTGCCTCTGTTGTCCTCATCCCAGTCATCCTCGCCTTCACTCGCCTCCTCTGCCGCTGCTTGCCTCCATTCCCGTCGCCGCCGCTCGCGCCTCCGCCTCGGCCCGTCTCCGCCTCCGTCTCTATCGTCCAGACTCGCCTTGGCCTCCACTGCCTCGAGACTCTGTCTTTGTCTCCATCTCACTGTCCCCCGCTGCCGCTTGCCGCCTCCGCTGTCTCCCCGGCACTCGCCACCTTTGCCTCTGTCTCTGTCGTCCCTGCGTCGCTCGTCGTCTCCGTCTCGTCTCGCTCCGCCTCCTCCGCCTCGCCTCCGCCTCTCGCCTCTCCTTGCTAGCATGAAGGAGGTGAGTGAAGGTTGTCCTCTAGATCGAGTTGGCTGTGGGCTGTGTGCGCGTGAGAGTGGTTGAGCCCATGGAAGAGAAAGGGAATCCGCCCTAGAAAAGAGAAGTGCCAAAATATCCTCGAGGTGGTTCATCTTCCTAGGAATTTTTACCTAGGTGTCAAACAATCCCTAAGGGTATGTCTCGCTATCCTGGTAATATGCCATGTTACCTAAGAACAACCTCATAGCGAATATATTGGGTTGTCTCTATAGCTGGCACAATCCTATATATGGACCACACAATCCTTTTTCTCCATATAGCTAGGTTATTGGATTCCATGATAAGAGTCAGGCTCTTTACATAGAGATGGCTAATTCTAATGTGTCCTCCAACTAACGGCCCACAACTAGCACATGGCAACCAAACAGTGGCTGGAGCCATCCATGATCAATTCAATCTTCACGTGTGCACGTACCACAGGCTCCAAATGGAGCTAGCGTTGCTACCCCCACCCAAGCTATGTCAACGGGCTTCCTGTGTTTTTTTGAGCTGAAAAGCTGTTTTTGTTATAATCTAAAATATAGTAGGTCCTTTGATAAGGAGTTTCAAGGGGTAAAAAAAGGTATTTTTGAGAGTTTTGTGAAGAAACACTAAAATCTTTTAAAAAATAGTTACAAAACAAATGGTTACAAAACATTGAATAGTTTGACTTGTACAAAATAATAAATATCGTTTAAAATCAAAATCTGATTATATGCTAAAAAGAATAGAGCTAGCCATGGCCTCAGAGGTAGGCCGAGTGGAGCACGAGCTCGTAAAGCCTTTGGCATGTTAGGGTTGTCACAATTTATGATAGGATAGTACCACATTGGATCGACAAAAGAAGTGTTGAGGAATTCATGCTATTGAGTGTAGCTTAGGGTTTCATTTTTGCAATAATAATCATAAACTAACATGAATTATTTCTATTAAAATATTGCCCTATTTAGTCACGTGTCGGCATGATCAGGTTCCTCTGATTTATGATAGGATAGTACAAAAGAAGTGTCGAGAATTTGTGCTATTGAGTGTAGCTTAGGGTTTCATTTTTACAATAATAATCATAAACTAACATGAATTACTTCCATTAAAATATTGCCCTATGCAGGTCCGATAGGGCATGTTCAAAGTTGTCATAATTTATGATAGGATAGTACCACATTGGATCGATAAAAAGTCTTTGAGAAATTGTGCTATCGAATTTAGCTTAGGGTTTCATTTTGCAATAATAATCATAAACTAACACAAATTACTTCTATAAATATTGCCCTATGCAGTCTGTGGGGCTATCCACACACCTTCAGATTGGAGGCCATCCGATGCTTTGTCTGAGGGTGCCATCACGCTGCGCGTTGACCCTTCTCCTTCTCTCCCGCCACTTGGCTGCCTCCTTATTAGTGCTCTCCTCCCTTGTCAGCGGATTGTCTCCTCCCGTGAGCAGCGCGGAACACTGATCCGACGCCAATAAGATGGTTTCATGGTGGTTCGATCGTCAGGGAGGATGGGTTTGAGGCCAATAGGGTGGTTCCACCATGTCTTCCCTTCTTCCGTGCTAGATCCGTCTGTAGGGGCATCACCAAAATCGTTCGTGCAAGGGTGGAAGACGTCTGTGCGTGCCCTGAGGACATTGGTTGTGTTCGTTCCGTCAGCTATTAATTGTGCCAACCCAATTTACAAGCGCCAAGGCCCACTTTGGATCTGCCCACTTTGGATCTGTGCATGACATTCCCACCCTGAATTTTTTAATTTTTATATTTATTTTTAATTGAAATTAAAAAATAAATACATCGTTTTAAAAATTTCAATAACTAACTGCCCCCCTGCTCGATGGTCAAGCGGGAAATAAATCCCGCCTGTTCGTCGGGCGGTTTATAAGGTCTCGCCCGTTGGATGGGCGGGATTTAAATCTAGCTCGTTGGTTGGGCGAGATTTAAATCCCACCTGACAATCGGGCGGCATTTGGTCCTACCCAACCAACGGGCTGGATTTGCCTTGGAAAGCCGGACACGGTGGGACTGAGGGCGTCGGAGGATGTGGAAGCGCCGCTCGTCGCCTCGATGGCAGAAGCGCCGCCTAGGAGATCAGGTAGGAGGGCTCCGGCTCTGATGACGATGCTGCGAGGCTAGAGAAGGGTAGCAGGCAATCCTCTCGATTGGTGCTCGCCTCCTTGCCACCGAGGTGGCGGGCGGCGCTTCCACATCCACCGGTATCGCCTCGCCGTGTCGGGCCGAGGCAAGACCGAAGTCTGAAGGCATGAAATACACATATAGGTCGTGGCATATTGAAAAGCGGCAACCATTCGGACATACACATATATGCAAGTGGCACATGACTACGGACGTCGAGCATTTACGGATTTGACAAATACGATGTAGCACGTTTAATGGGAAAGCACGATGACATAGGTGGTGTGATGACATGCATGATTGGTCACCATGGACGGGTGAATGGGTTGTGGCACCGTAGAAACACCAAGTGGCTGAACACCGAGCAGTCGTTTCCTACTCCGTGTCGTAGTACACGGGGTAGACCTCTTTTATGATGGTTCTTCGACGGAGAACATTGGTGTTGGGTGTGTCGGGTAGTGGCATCTGCAAAGACATGCAAGATCTTGATAGGAATGGTTCAACTGATAGTATTGGTCAAGGACCGGCTTGTTGTGCGTTTGACGTGCAGGCATGGACTGCCTGCGAGGCCTAAGAGGTGCGCGGACCTCTACTGACCTATTGGTTGCGCCGCCCTCTGTGGCATCCATCTAGCACATAGCGGTTGATTCTTGAGTGCGAGTTTGTTATGTAGGTGTAGGTTCTGCCGGATATGGCTCATCCATTTATCGAGTCCAACCGCACGTAACGTCTGCTAATTGAAGGTAGAAGAAATGATAAGTAAATAATAATCACGATAACATAACATAAATGGGTGTAAACTTACGTGGGAATCAAGACATCGGTAGAACCTGCGACTAGTGAATCCCTCGTGCACGTGGTCAAACCACTATACAACGGCGGGATTCCCACAGTCGCATGTCGGCCAATCGAAAACCAACAAAAAATGACTATCCCGTAGCAAGGGGGTCATCTCTCCATTCCCTATTGTGTACTAATTCGCATCTCGATCGAGGACGAGCAAGGTCTCTCGGGCCAAAAGACTCCCACCAGGTATCAGGCACGAATGGTCGTGAGGAGCCTTCCCAGCTAGCCATGAAAATATCTCCATGTGCTAAAAGGAAAAAAAGACGATGAACTTTTAAATAAATAATACATGCATGATTTCCTCCCGTCGAAGGTCATCACGACAAAGCCTTTAACAGTCTAGCTTTGGCTAGCATCCCCTCTATGATTTCCACCGCAGCGCTGGTTTCTCCAGTTGGCTGAAGCCCCCTCTTGAGCCGGTAGGGTCGACGGATTCTCCGCACCTACTCCACCACATGGGATGTCCAAACCAAGAGTTCGAAAAGTACTCAACCAGGGCTTGCCCATTCAAGCACCCATGGTCACCTTGTTATACTTAGTCTTGACAACCACAAGGTATCGATCCTTAGGGAATGGGGTGGTTCCTACACTGGCCCAAATCTCGTGCTTCTTGCTGCACCAAATGAGACAACCATCCACCTAATCAAAATTTCAAAGCATTTTGCTTTTGAAACCCCTGGCAAAGATACTGCACCGCTAATCAATTTTCCCAACAGTAGCACCCACTACTCTTATTCAATTAATTTTGTTAACAGAGATTTCAATGTGAATCATTAGAAGTAAATCAATAAGTACTAACAGCATGGCTAAGCATAATTAAATTCTAACCACAGAAGTTGTTCATTAATTAAGCAATCGATAATCTAGGGTTATCAAGGGTATGATTAGATAACATTAACTAGAGTGGATTAGGGTTTTAACTACACCCTACCAATATAGCAGCTTTTTATTGACACAGCAGTGCAGTTTCATAATTCTAGGAAAACAACTTTTAAAACTAGTTATCCACATAGTCGAAGGTAAATAGGGGAGATGTGAACAAAGACTTGCCGTGACTGTAGTCGTACTCCTGACCGTCGTGAGCTTCAGTTAGAGACGCGGATCCGGTCGAATCTAACGATGGCTCACATCACACACTTAAATGAACGAATAAAATAAAATAAAATTATGTATACAAATGGATATGCATGAACATGATGATGGGATTTTAATATGAAACTTGTGGAAATTTTATTTTACTTCATTTTATGAAATCTAAAAGCCCTATTCCACATGGAATTTGGCTAATAAACATATATAGTAAAAATATTCTATTTTTAAGTTGGAAATGTAGAAAGTTAACTAATATCCCTAAATAAATGTTCATATTATTCTATTTATCAATTTCAGATATTATTAATTTATTTTCAATTATCATAATTAATTAAGATTAATTAATACATGTTCATGCATTTACAAAACTATATCATGCATTAAACTAAGAAAATTATATTTTATTATATTTTTAAATTAAAGTTCACATTTTATGAGTTTTAGAAATTTAATTCACAAATTTTGGATTTATATTTTTAAAGATATGGATTTGATTAAGTTATAGCTTTAATTTTAATTGGAAAAAGGAAAAAATAAGGTAGGGTGGGCTAAAGGCTGGCTCGGTAACCCAACTGGCGGCCCATGCATCGTGGCACCCGTGATGCGTGTGGTGGGCTGATGGGGTGTGGGTGCAGCGCATCCCGTAGTCTGCGCATAGGGTATCTTCCCCATGGTGGCAACGAAGATGGCGATATGGCCATGTGGCTGCTTTCGTGCGAGTAGCGAAATGGCGGCTTTGGTCCGGCAAGGCGAAGTCTTGACAATGAGGCCCGATCGTCGGCGGCGGACCGGCGACAAGGGGCGTCTTTATCGATGTCCCAAGCGAGAACAGGCGGCAGGCGGACGGTGCGGCCAATTCGGTGGCGGTTAGCCACGACCGAGAGTCGAAAGAAGGAGGAAGGAAGCTCGGGTGGAGTCGGCCAAGACCAAGGCACGATGGCGACGAGCTCGGCAAGGCGGCGAGGCGAAACAGCAGCGGCGAAGCGCGGTCGGGAGGGGGAGAGAGGAGGGAGGAGGAGGCTAGGTTAAGGAGAGAGGGCAAGGCCACGACGCGTGGCGATGAGGCCGAGGTTGGGCGGCGAACAGCATGGGCCGGCAGGCCGCCCAAGGAAGAGGTGAGGCCGATGGTGGGGAGGGTTAGGAGGGTCCTATGGAGGAGATGGGACCGAGAGGGAGGATTATCTAGCGCCGGGTTTGGTGGCGGCAGGCTGAGCATGACTCTGGTGGCCTCGGCGTGCTTCGGCGAGGAAGAGGTGGCGGCAAGCAAAATGGAGAGGGAAATGGAGGGAGGAGGGTGGCGAGGAGATGGGGATCGGCCCAAGGCGACCTCTGCATGACCGCAAAAATGGAGAGAGGAAATGAAGGGAGGAGGGGAGATCAGCGATGACGGCAAAGGACGTGGAGAGTTCGAGAGCCGGCAGTGGGAGGATTAGATAGGATTTTGGGGGGCTTAATTAGGGAAGGTCCCAAAAAGGGAAAGGCAAAAAGGGAAACCCCCAATTAGGGAAAAAAGAGTGGCAAGTGGAAGAATTAGGCTAGAGCCCAATTATAAATTAGCTTTTTGCCAAGTTTAGCCAATTTTAGCTTGATGTTAAATTTTATTTAATTCAAGTTTAAAATTTTCTATTTTCTTACGCAAAGTAAAATTATTAACCTATAAATTGCTAAAATAGGTTTTTAGCAATTAAACATTTTGAAGTTAATATTGCAAAAGATAAACTCTTAATTAGGTTTTAGGAAATTAAATATAGTAACATGCACATTTTCAAAAATTATTTTTGATTTGATGATTTCCTTTTTGTGATGCCCCTCACTACATGCCATGATGATGGACTTTTAATTTTTTTTTGAAAACGGGGATGTTACATACCCCCACCGTCCTACCCAATTTTAGCTCTAACGCCAGACTCAACTCCAGTACTAGCTACCACTACGTCACCACCTTACGTCACGCCCACCCTAGCACCCTGGCACAGAGTGTCCGACTCTTTGGGAGGATACCTAGCTACCTTGAGCCCCCTTACACCACGCAGCTCCTCGGCTCCTAGGCCAGTGTCTCCCGGACTCTCTCTATCCGTTGCTTCATCGACGCCTGCTCTAGGACCACTTGGACTCCAGATCCCAGCTTCGGCCTTGGCACCCACGTTTTAGGGAGTTCCAGTTACTATGATTGGTATGACCACCAACAGGACGTCTGCAATTGGACCTATGAATGCCGGACCCTCTCACGCGCCTCTTACGAGCAGCTTGCCCTTGCGGAAGCGCCGTCGTTCTCCACCGTTTCAGCACTGCCCCGTGACTAGGAGCGTCACGACCACCAGAAGCTACCCGCCGATGACCCACCTATCTGCCAGTCCAAGAGTTCCTGCTAGTTCTTCCTCCACGGAGAGCCTCTACTTTTGTGAGTAGTGCTAGAGATACCACTCGTAGTAGCTTTTAGATAGCTAGTGCCGCTAGGGCACTATTCTGGTTGTAGAGTTTTGTACCCTCCCGAAGCTTGTAGCTGAGCTACGAGGAGTAGTGTTAGTGCCCGTGGATACGGTTGTAGCAGAGTGATGTGCCTACACACCCCTACTAGGACCGATAGTTGGGTTAGTCGGTTGCTACTCAGGTTGTTGTTCAGGAAAGTAGTTCATAGGTCTCACCTGTAGATCCGACTTTTGGGTTTTTACTCAGCTTTCGATTTAGTTGAGACGGGTTGATGTTTCGACACCCTGATGTTCTAGTCTAGGTTCTGCACTATTGGCCAGTAGTCAATTTTGTACCGCGATGCTGTACTACTCATGATACCCCTTATATACGTGTGATGGTTTTCCTTCACTTTTTGCTTTAGAAAAATTAGATTGTAAAACTGACTCCTATTTGTCATTTGATTCTTTTAGCATAACTGTAAATTAGGGTTTATAGATAAGTACATTAGTTCCTTGACCTGCTAAAACTTCGCCCCCATCATCTTTCAGATGGCACCCTGCAAAACTACAAGGGTCACCGCCAGAATCCACCCCCGTCACCGAGAAGCGGTTGGCGAAGGTAGAGGTCGTGGCCGAGGCCTGATGCCACCTACCCCTCCAGTTTACCCAACTATGGCTGATGTTATGGCCCATCAGATCCGTCTCCTACAAGCTCTAGTAACCAACCAGATAGGTAATCCCAGCCGCCAAGGGTCTAGACTTGGGGACTTCCTCCAACCAATCCACCTACTTTTTCTCAAGTAGCATAATACCAACTCCAACTGCCTCCGTCATGGCCCTGCTCCTTCACGAAGGATTCCCATTCCTTGAGCGCCCAACGAATTCCTTGGCAATCCCTTCGAAGGATTTCTCTCTCAATCCCTCCAGAAGGATTCTCTTCTTTCCCTATACTATTCCCTTCAAAGGGATGCTATTGGAGATGGTAGGAAATAAGGAATGTGGATTGGGAAGGAAGGGAATGAGGAAGGAATGAAATAAAGGAAAAATGGTTGGAGATGGTCTAACCCTCGGCTTAATGAATGGCTTTAGATGAGGAAGGAATTGAAGAAACCGATAACGAGGAAGAAAGACAACCCGAAAACCAAGGTGTTGTCTAGAATAATCCAACGATTGGTGCCCAAGATGTTGCTCTCAATTGGGAGATGCCCCATGAGGGAGTTCCACCATCAGGGATTATATGGGTTGAGTTCATTAAAGCCTTTCGTAGCGCGTTCATCCCAAAGGGAGTGCTAAAAATGAAGAAAGCTGAATTTAAGGAGTTAAAAGAAGGAAGCATGACCGTGATGGAATATCTGACGAAGTTCAATCATTTTGCATGCTATGCCAGCAAGGACGTGGAGGATGATGAAGATAAGATAGAAAAATTCCAGGACGGACTCCATCAGTTAAGTGCCCATGATTTCCCTAGTTTCCAGCATATAGTTAACAAAGCCCTTATATTGGAAAATGAAAAGAAAGGATTGGAAAATTTTTGAAAAAAGTGGATTGCCTAAAAAGGTGCCAGTACCAGTCAGCGAAAACCCTTCCCACCTTCAACCAATCAATGGAGATCCAACGATGACAAAGACGTTGATTCTTTAAGGAAAGACCACGTCCGACGGGGATCCCAACTCGAAACCCTCCTGCCCTAGCTGTAGGCCAATGGAACATTGGTACCACCTCTACTTTTATGTGTTTCCACCGTAGGAAACTAGGACATTTTGCAAATGCATGTCCTGAAAAGGCCACCCACTTCAATGCCCCCGCTGCCTTGAACCTAGGAGTCCAACCATCATATGCCGCTCCAGAAGGGATACCCCGAGGTCCCCGCTTGCCATGAACTGCCCACTAGCTCAGGGACATGGCTGGGTGAACCATATCTCCGAAGAAGAAGTTTGCGAAGACGCCGGAGTCCTAATGGGTACTTTCTCTCTTAACTCAATTCCTGTTAAAGTACTTTTTGATTCCAGAGCTTCACACTCATTCATATCTAAGGACTTAGTGCATAAATATCATATACATACCTTCACATTAAAGAAATCTATGCTTCTATCTTCTCCTAGAGGATCATTGTTAGCTACCCAAGCATGTGATAACAACAGGGGTCCCGATCTTTCGATGAGAGGGATAACTATCGATTGGTGGAGGAATCGACGTTGACGGCCCGACTACAACCGTCCAGACGTTATGCCTTAGCTTAATCGATACACCAACTCAGAGGTTATTGATCTCATGGCGCGATCAACGACCACGAAGGTCTTTGTTCCTGCAAGTAATCGAAGAACGAGCAAGAACAAGATAAACGCAATCTGAAATTGCAAATATGAATTAGGCACAAACGAGTAGGTGGGGTTCCGAAGACGAGTAATACAGGCGGTCTAACCAACACGCGTGATTACAAGAAAAGTAGCAAAGGCTAAACTTAAATCTAACAAAACCCCAGTCTAAACGATGACGGCTACTGAATTTATAAGAGGAAGACAGCTAGGAGGGATGTGCTAGACGTCCTAGGGTTTTTCTAGGGCGTCCACCATGTGGGCTTGGGCCTGATGTGCTTACAAGGCCCGGTTTGGCCCAACTGGATGACGCAGCACCTTGTTTTAATGATTCCCAACGGTCTAGGAGGAATTTTGCAATGAGACAAGATCCATTGGAAAGCTTATCTCCTAAGCTTTTCGTGAAGTGGTAGAACGTCAAAAACGGACTTCGTATGTGGCCTGGGCGTCCGTTTGAAGTTGTGCTGCGCGCAGACGGCCGAACTGCACTCGTAGTCAAATTGGGCTTTCTCTTGGGCCAGTCTTGAAGCGACGTGACTTGTATGACCTAAGGGAATGGACGAGGTGGAGATACGCCTTTCTTGAATACGCCGTCAAGCATGGGAGGCGGCCAAGGTGGTGGCCGAACTGATGAAGGTGATAGCGCCATGTCCAAAAGCCGAGGAGGGCAAGCTGTGTGATCGACCGCCAAGGTGGAGGTCGATGAAGTAACATTGATGGAGCCACCATATTAGATGTAGACGAAGTAGAAGATGCCGTGAACTGTCGCAAACTTGTCGTAGATGTAGTGAAAGATGCCGACATAGCCGAAGTAATTGCAGCAACACTTGGTAATGACCATATGTATGTGGTGTTGGTTCTATCTATGATGAGCATGGTCTCATCAGCATGCCTAAAGGTAGGTTTAGCCATATTGGCTACCACTTAAAGCTAACCTGTTAGTCCTACCCACCTAAACCATCGATGTGATTTTGGGAATGGACTAGTTAGTGATACGAGGGGTGCCCGACCTTCACGGCGTAGGATCGAAGATACTCGTGAAACCTGACGAATCTTGTGCGGCCAACCGTTGGAAGCGCAACAACCTGCAGCACCGAGTTCGCCCAACCTCACGTTGTCCACTCGACCAAATCAAACGGATTACAATCCTCGCTGCAATTACAAAGAGCTTGCAAAAACAGACGAAAGAAATGCACAATCTCAAGTTTATTTCAGCCGGTGGCTTGAAATCTCAAGAACATGCATATAACAGATTTGTTTTTAGTTTCAAATGGTCTAAGTCTCATAACGAGGGGGGGCTTCCTAAATATATGAGGGGAGTGAAGAGGAAGCCCAAAAGTGTCTTCAGACAAGCCCTGTGTCGCAAAGACAAAGCTCAAGGGCCCAACATAATGGTGGCACAACATCCAATGCATAGAAAAGTAGTTTCTAGACAGTTTCGTCGCCATAAGTTTTTACCATATCTCGGCGCTTAGAAGGAATTTGAGGATGAGGTTGTATCCGTTGAATCGCCGTGTGGCCGATTGAAGCTTGATGAACTAAACCGCTTGTGCACTCCTTTGGCTCCTTGGCGATGTTCTTGCCATGTCGGCCATACCACGACATTTTCTCGCAAAATGGTTAGGACTGCAAATACCGAAGGATATATACTAGAATCAAAGGTTAGCAGGTCCACGGTCACCGGTCACTCATCTAGATAGTCAAGAGTCCTTGTGGGACTTAGTGGTTGCCTCCACAAAATATTATTTTTCCATAGTTAATAAAGCAAGAACCTAATCAGTTTATTAGCAACTAAATGCAAGAGCGCAAGCTGTGAGATCATGCAATCACCACCTGAGAGATGCATCGATTGCAGCAACCGGCGTTTCATTTTATAGCCACAGCTCTTGCAGCCAAATGATGCAAGAATTACATGAAGACATGCAAAAATATGCCTAGCTATGAAATAGAGTGGTGGGTGATGCATCATGTGTGGTGGAGAAGAGATGAGCTGCCGGCCGGTTGGTGGTGGTCGGCTGGGCTTGGTGGGTCGGCCACCCCAAGTGGGGTCGGCCACCCCAGGTGGGGTCGGCCAGCCCCAAAATAATTTTTTTCTGTAAAGTGGATGCAAGGGTAAAAGATAAAAAAATTAGGGTGATTAATTAAATGCAAAAATTAAATGTAACTAAAGGATAAATTTTGGTTTACCTCACGGTGAGTACTCGATGTTTTTCACGGTCCTCGAATCAGACCGTCTCCATTCCTCAATTTTCTTGAGAATTTTCCGCTATGGGAGTTGAAATCGTGGCTGGTTGAACTTCCTTTTTACGCCATACTTGTTTCTTCGAAGTGGTTTGAATGGTGTCGACCGTCTTTTGTGGATTTGAGTATTCGGCCGCAAGTTGTTTCCGCTCCTTTTCTTGAGGTTTCTTCCTCTTTGAAGGTTTTCTCCAATATTGTCTCGGTTTGGTTGGGACAATAGTTGGAGAGTTTTCTTCATTGAAGCGATGAGACTATCCATCGAGGTTTTGGTATATAGCCTCTTTCGCTTCAAGACCGATGAGGACATCGCTACCTCGAATACACCCATGGGACCAACATCCAAAAACTCTCCTAGTGACCAGCGACTTTCTACCAACATTGAAGGACCAATTACACGGGCTCGTGTGCGACAAATAAATTATCAGGTAAATTCGTTCCTAGGGTCGCATAATTTTACATTGGTGAATAGACCGCTACTTAATAATATTCTCATACTTAGGAATCTGGGCAAGGATCATCAAGAGAACATTAATCCGCCAACGCAAGTCAAAAAACAAGGTGGGAACGCGAAAGGTTTCAACTCGGTCTCCAATGACCAGTCAAAAATTAAACCCTCAAAGAGAATGCAAACGGACTCCGGTTGGGGCATGTGAGCACTTGATGGAAATGAAATTTCGTGCTATTTCCAACGGATTCGGCCTCACCTTCAAATTATTAACAAGCTGGCCACAACAGTCAAAAAGGTTCAGTCAAAAAGGTTTAGCGGTTTTTGTCTCTTCGGGTGCTGCGCCACCTTTCATTTTGGGCTATGTTCCCATGTATCTCTAGCTGCGTGAGAGCACCTTCTAGTAGCCATCTTCCTGGCTATATAATGGACAAGTCCCTTGTATTTCTCTTTAGGCTTTGTTTAGATTAGTTGCCCCATGTGTGGAACTATATCCTTGTTCTCCTGACTCGGCTAGAGCAGTAGTAAACAAGATCAAAACATCAACTTGTGTGTGTGCTTCATCCCCTTGTTTTTGCTAGTTCTTCGATTGCTTGCACGAATAGACCTTCGTGGTTAGGTCATCCGTGTCTTGGCACGGTTGATAACGATCAGGAGTGTGGTTTAGCGATTACGGACGCTTATCCTCGTGTTGTTCGCAGCCGGATCGTCAAAGTCATACTCTGCCAAATCGAAGTTATCCCCTCACCGGAAGATCGGGCCGCCCGTGCGTCCATCATTTGCTATTAGAGCGATGGTTTACCGATTAGTTTTTATATCTTGTTATCATACATGAAGGCAGTAAGGAGTTATGAATGTTTGATTCAGACCTAGTTGCTGTTCTGAAATCTGCAACTGAGCACACTTGTGAATTTTGTGCGAATTGTTAGGTTGGTTTTAGAAAATTGGCCCAAACTAAAATTGTTGGAAAAGCCGTCAGAAGAAGGAAAAAAGAATCATCGAAAAAGTGGCACTCGATAAAAGTTATGGTCAAAATACCAATCATTGTCAAGTAGACGAAGCGACAATTTACAAAGTTGGATCAATATTGTGCTTTCATATTCGAAATCGCATATATTTGAATTGTGCAGTGTTTACCACTTGTATCCATATCCATATACTCGCTTTAGCCTATTTTCCATCCTTGTTTGATCAGCAACATAGGCTAAGTGCTAGTTTCGAACAGTTATTCAATTTGTGCAAATCTGAGATTAACTTATTGTTTTCCTTTGCACTATATACATAGCCTGTCCAAGCTCCACTTTCTACTAACCTCATAGGTATCGCCTTGCAATCGCTTTACTCACTCTTGAGATCGGTTTATCACGAACCAGCCGCCGGTTGCACCCCTTGCTGCATTTCTAAGAATTGGTAAGAGCTTGAGAAACGTGACACTTGATAGTTTTCTGCCGCCTAGTAGTTGGTAGGGATTTACATATACTTGTCATTTTCCTTGTTGCTACTAACCATGGCAGGTCGGTGGAAAAGAAAAGAGGACGAACATTGTGCACTCTCGATACACCAACTCTAGAGGGTTATTGATCTCGCGGACGCGCAATCAACCTGACCATGAAGGTCTTTGATCCTACAAGCAATCGAAGAACGAGCAAGAACAAGATAAATGCAATCGGAAATTGCAAATATGAATTAGGCACAAACGAGTAGGTGGGGTTCCGAAGACGAGTAATACAGGCGGTCTAACCGACACACACGATTACAAGAAAAGTAGCAAAGGCTAAACTTTAATCTAACAAAACCCGCGTCTAAACGATGACGGCTACTAAATTTATAAGAGGGAGACGGCTACGAGGGAAGTGCTGGACGTCCTAGGGTTTTCCTAGGGCGTCCACCATGTGGGTTTGGGCCCGATGTGCTTACAAGGCTCAGTTTGGCCCAACTGGATGACGCAGCACTTTGTTTTGATGATTTCTGAGGCTATAGAAGGAATTTTGCAATGAGACCAGATTCATTGGAAAGCCCCTAAGCTTTCCGTGAAGTGGTAGAACGTCGAAAACAGACTTCGTATGTGGCCTGGGCGTCCGTTTGAAGTTGTGCTGCTCGCAGACGGCCGAACTGGACTCATGGCCAAATTGGCCTTTCTCTTGGGCCAGCCTTGGAGCGACGTGACTTGTATGACCTGAGGGAAAGGACAAGGTGGAGATACGCCTTTCTTGAAGACGTCGTCAACCATGGGAGGCGGCCAAGGTGGTGGCCGAACTGATGAAGGTGATAGCGCCATGTCCAAAAGCTGAGGAGGGCAACTGTGTGATCGACCTGGCCAAGGTGGAGGTCGATGAAGCAACAATGATGGAGCCACCATATTAGACATAGACGAAGTAGAAGATGCCGTGAACTGTCGCCAACTTGTCGTAGATATAGTGAAAGATGCCGACATAGCCGAAGTAATTGCAGCAACACTTGGTAATGATCATATGTATGCGGTGTTGGTTCTATCTATGATGAGCATGGTCTCATCAATACAAAAGCTATTACCCAAATTCTCGATGACAGCTGCGGAACCTCGAGCCTCAGCTCGACTCGAACTCTAACTCCCAAACTAACTAAGAACTACTCTAGCTAGTGACAAGGTGATTCTCCTCCAAAATGTCCAAAATGGTGTGATGTGTGTGTGTTACAAGTGATGTGAGGGGTCCCTTATATAGTGTTCCGGAGCCAATAAGCACTTGACACGTTAGGGGACACGTGTAGGAGCCTCTTTAGTTGAAGTAGCATCCAAGGGAGAAAATGAAGGGGTCGGCCGGCCTAGGGTGGGTCGGCCGACCCCTCTCCGAGTGATCCAGGCCTTCGCTTCCTTCTAGGATCCTTCCTTGACGGTGTAGATGCACTCCCCAAGTCGGTTTGTTAGTTGGAGCCGGTAAAAACCCCTTCCAAGTGGGCCTATGGATCTATTTGTGAATCAAGTGTTGCCCTTTGATCAAACCGACGTGGATGAACGGCTAGGATGGCTTCCTTTTGTGCTTCTTGGATCACTGGAGAAAATACAGCTCAATCGGTCAAAGGAGCTAGGTCGGCCAGCCTAGGGGGGTCGGTCGGCCTAGGGGGGTCGGCCGGCCTTGCTTTTTGGCCAGTTCGGCTCCAGTTTTTTCCCATTTGTACCTGAGGACAGAAACTCACCAAAACTTGCAGAAATTTATTAATTTAAATAATTTTAGATCATTAGACCTTGAATTTTCCTAAATTACCGGAATGTTGGCGTAAAGATTCGAAATTTAACGATCGCCAACAGTGGGCCGTCCGGCTGCGGCCTCGACGGGGGCGCCTGCAGCCCCTCCATGAGGGTCTCACTAACATGAGTTAGTCAGGCACCGTCCCGGCCAGGCGATGCGGGGGAGTGAACAGCTACTCCCGAGACGGGCGGAGCCTCCACCTCCAGCTCATCGGCTTGGGTCTTGGTGAGGAAATCGGCTTGCCACCTCTCGTACGACTCGTTGGCGTCGTCAAGATCGTCGCAGTCATCAAAGTTGAGGTCCAAGCCATCGTCGTCGTCGTACGACGACTGAGCCATCCTTGACTCGATCAGGGGGAGAGAACCACAATCAGGCCCCATGCTGGGCGCCAGCTGTCGGCGTCTGGGAGACGAGCTCCGCAGGCCGATATGTAAGAGTAGAGGGTGAGACCCTAGAGTGGCCCTACCCCCTCGACAGAGGCCTGGTGAGGGAAGGTGTTGTCGACGATCAACAGCGACGTGGGTGTTTTCATCCTGGTTCGGGTCTCCACTGCCTGATAACAGCCCTACGTCCAGTCCTCGTTCAGTATCGTGCTTAAACGAGTATAGGGGGTGAGACCGACCATTGGGAAGCTCGGGCTCAAGTACAATAAGTGCTCAAAGCCCCTAAAGTGACTAGGTGAAGGGAACTACTACCTAGAACTAGGAGTCCTACGTGGGTGCTAGTGCTCCTGTTCTATGATGGCTGAGTGGAGTGTTGTGGCTTTCCCGCGCGTCGTCTCGCGTCTCCCTTTGGCTTGTGGCTTGTGGCCTCTTTTATAAGTGACCTTCGGCCACTGTATTTTGCCTTCGGTCCAGTGCGAAGTATCTTACCGTCTTCTGGTCACTGGGCGTGCTCCTCCGTCTTGCCGAGTTTTGGTGTAGCGAGTCTTAGAATCCACTGGGCATTGGGCATACTTTCCCGACCCACCGGGCTCAGCGTCCTGATCGCTGGGCAACAGTGCGTGTCTTTCTCTTTAGGGGCGAGCAGGCAAACTGGCCTTTGACATGACTAGTAACCAACTTACCAGCGGCTCTGACAGGCGCGCATCAATGTTGCGACCATATTTGACTTGCGGTGATATGCAGGGCCCGCGGCGTCCTGCGCGCGTCGTTGCGTAGTCCGTCTTAGGGCCCGAGCCTCGTTCCAAGCTTTGGAAGCTCGGAGCTGGAAAGCTCGGGCGCAAGCCTACGAAGCTCGCCTACGAGCCTCGTTCCAAGGACCAAAGGGGGGTAAATGGGCCGTATTCCGTACGGGCCGCGTACTTTCCCCAGCAAGAACTTTACAAAGTTTTTTCTAGAGTTTGTAAAACAGTTAAAAAGAGTTAAGGGGAAACCAAATATTTAATAGTTTTTGTTTCAAACTTCGGCAACAATAGGTTTTGCCTAGACCTAGCTACTTCATGATGCCCATTGTGATCTCAACAATACCCTCATCACTCACAACGACCACTATGAGGAGCAAAAACCAAAATTCACGACTGCAATCGTGGTTTTACCTTTGAAACGCTGTTTTGAAAGCAAATAGATAAGAAGTACCATTGAGGCAGTGCCCTGTCATCCACCTTTGACAATGGGCACAACTGTCATGACAGTTTTACACTCTGCAGAGGTTGCACGCTTTACCACAAGAGGTGATCTATAAAGAAATACCACAAAACCTTTAACCAACTAGCTCTTATACCGGCATCTCCGCTAAGGTTCCACCGCTAGAGAGTTCGATCTGCCTGAGCCAAAAGCCCCCTTGTGCGCTAATAGAACCAGCAGCTACTCTCTAATCCACCAAATAGAATGCTCGAACTAAGAGTTCGAAGGGTACTCAATCAAGTCCGTACCATAATAGGAATTTGTGGTCACACTGTTGTACTTAGTTTGCTCTACCTCAAGGAATCGATCTTTAAGGATAGGGGTGTTATTGATATGCTCTAGAGGCAATCTTATAATATGATTGTATTACGTCTCTATTTATGTACTCTTGGATAATATGTTATTAGTTTCATGAATAAACGTCGTTCATATTGTTCATCAAGTACGGATTGGTTGTGAGACACATTGTTTATATGATTTTATTCTAAATGATCCCTGGTCTCATATCATTATGTAGGACAGTAATGATTTGATCAGCACATGTATTGATTAATGATAATGTTTCACATACCATAGATGTAAAAATATCAAATCAATAATGTGGACACATGTTAGAGAACAAAGTGTTGAATAGACCAACTCTGAGACACTACAGAGATTGTTATCTTACATGTCCTATCAGCCTACAGTTTTGAGTGGTATACCTGTATGATCCTTAGACTTAAGATCGTCATTGAATTCCAGCATGTGTAGTTGTGTACTTTGGGGTTATCAACTGCTACATGTAACTGGGTAGTTATAAAGACAACTTTTAGGTATGCTATGAAACATGTTGTGGGGTGTGAGCGATCAAGATAGAATTTGCTCCTCTTTGATGACAGGAGAGATTTCTCTAGGCCCCTCGATGTGATTGGATTAAAAAGTACATTACCATACCAGTGTGATTAAAGAGTTAATCACGGTTTAGAATCTATCACAAGATCGAGTGAATGGTCGAACAATCATAAGGGTGGCACTTATCTCACCTTGAGCTTAACTGGTATCGTGCGGCAAATGATTGCTATGTGAGTATATCAATGTTCAGCCGATATGATCATTCTATGTATTTGGGGGTCAATATGTCCTGCTAGGAATCACTATTGACTTGCAGTTCGAAAAAGAGTTTCTGGGACCGTGGCCACTTGCGCATAAACCTAACGGGTCACACACGTAATGGGTTGGAACATGTCTAGTAGATAGGATTCAATAGTTGGTTTTACGGATACTAATCCGTGTAGGATTAGATTCACGCATACTGATCCGTGTAGTATTAGTTTCACGGATACTGATATGTGTAGGATTAGAGTCTTAATAGGCTTCTAGCATAGAAGCCTATTAGTGGGCTCTATATAACGGGAGGTGGTGGGACGGTGCATACACATGAGTTCGCTACCACATAACTAGCCGTCATGTACACCTCCTACAGACTCTTAGAAACCCTAGCTACGCAAGTACGGTGCTAGCACACCGGCGCACATCGTTCTGCCCTTGAACGTGTGGATACCGTAGAGGCGCTATTGTGATTGTTGTGGCGCTGATCGGTGACAGGGAGGAGAAGGTTGGCGAGATCGACTGCTTCCTCTATGGCAGTACATATGACGTTGCTGCAGTGGTGATCAGCGAGGAGGGGACGTTTGACTCGTTGTGAACAACTACTTCCTGTACCTCGACTCACGCGATGTCTAACTTAGCTACTTCGACTCTCCTTCTACTGCGACCACGCGTCAAGGGTAACGATTTGTGGTCATTTACTTGTATGATGTCCTACTAGGTGCTCACGATAGAAATTTTTGAAATTGCAACTAACGTAGCCTACCGTTCCTCTTCAGTTTTAAGATAGAAAAAAGACGAACTTCGAAAGCCCAAGCTTTTGGAGGTTTGATTCAGAGATAAGTAGATAAGATAAGTAAATAAGGTGAAGATAAGTACACAAGTAAATAATCAATGCTTACTTGCTAGGAAGACATTGACAGTTGTTACCTTCATGCTATCATCTTCATCGGTTATGATAAGCCTAAGTGTAGCCCCTCCGATTTCTTTTATGAATCTACCAAACAACCGCATGTAAGAACCCATCTTCTCATTAATGGGCCATGCAGCCTAAAACAATATATCCACCATGGTGATCATGTGGTATTGATTGGTATTGTATGAAGAATCAAAAGATACCAAATCTCTGAATTACGTATAGTTCTTTGTGCATATACTATGATGAGGACATCACCACGTCAGATAAGCACATAACTCCACCACTGTCTCCAAAAGAAGGACCTATTACAAGGGCACGAGATAGACAACTAAAACAACAGGTGAATTCGTTCCTCAGATTGTCTCATTATAACTAGGGCTGGAACTTTAGCTCGCGGCTCGCGAGCAGCTCGGGCTCGGCTCAGAAATTGGCTCGGCTCGGGCTCGGCTCGTTTGAAAATGAGCTGAGCTCGAGCCCACTTTCCAGCTCGGCCTAGAAAACGAGCCGAGCCAGCCCTAGGCTCGCTCGTTTCAGCTCGTGAGGGCTCGTTTGCCGCAGAGCTTCTTAGTCTTCATGGTTTGCTATATACATACATATTCATGGTTCATTATTTATGGTTCATTCATGTATATATGATATATATGGCTCTTTGTTCATGGTTCATCCATATATATGTGATGCATTTTTTTTTATCACGAGCTCATGAGCCCACGAGCCTCAAGAGCCAGCCCGAGCTTTTAGCGAGCCCGAGCCGAGCCAGGATCTGAGCTCGTTACTGAAAATGAGCCGAGCCGAGCCAGCCCTGGCTCGCCCGCTCAAGCTCGGCTCGGTTCCAGCCCTAATTATAACTTAGAGGATAGGTCGCTGCCTAATGATCTGCTCGTACTTAGGAACCATGGTATGGAGCAGCAAGGATCTGAGCTTCAACCCGATTACAACAAGCAACGTCAACCTACATCAAGCTACACCGAGCTATATCAAGCGACACCGAGCTATTCTATGTTCGATCAAGCTACGCCAACCTATGACAAGCATGACCAAGCAATGAACATGCAAAGGAGCACCCTAAATTTTTGCAGCACAATCAACATGGAAAGTGTGAACACAAAGAGGCTAGGTGTGAACACAAAAGGGTTCAGATCGGCCTCCAAAGACTAGTCTAAATTCAAACGGACTTAGGAAAGCCATACCGACTCCTTTTGGGACGTGTAAGCACTTGATGGAAAGGAAATTTCATCCTCTTTCCAACGGATCCGGCCTCATATTAAAATTCCAAGCGAGTCAACAACAGCAAGCAAAAACGTCCAACTGTGTCGGCCTCTTCGAGTGCTGCGCCACCATCAATGTTGGGCTGAGTACCCATGTAACTAGATTGGCGTGAGGCCACCTCCTAGCAGCCATCTCATGGCTATATATAGGGGACATGCTCCCTCTCTTTTGCTCAGGCTTTGTTTAGATTAGTTGCCCCATGTGTGGAACTATATATTTGTTCTTCTGACTCGGTTAGAGCAGCAGTAAACAAGTTCAAAACCTCAACTTGTGTGTGTGCTACATCCTCGTTCTTGCTAGTTCTTCGATTGCATGCAAGAATAGACCTTCGTGGTCAGGTCATTCGTGTCTTGGCACGGTTGATAACAATCAGGAGTGTGGTTTAGCGATTGCGGGCGCTTATCCTTATGTGGTTCGTAGCCGGATCGTCAAAGTCATACTCCGCCAAATCAAAGTTATTCCCTCACCGGAAGATCGGGCCGCCCGTGTGTTCATCATTTGGTATCAGAGCGATGGTTTACCGGTCAGTTCTTGTATCTTGTTTAGTAGTTTCATCGTGTTCTTCCTAGAGTCCAAAAAATTTGCCCCACAAAAAGATTGTTCTGCTGTCCAAACCACGTTGTGCCTTTCAATCGGTTAATTTTAGTTTGCTAAATTGAGTTTGTGTTCATTCTAGTATTGTCTTGTTGCTATTCATCTCCCTGTTCATCTCCCCACGTCAATGTCCCTTCATATCCCTCAAAAACAAAAATAGCAATTTCGGGCAGAAAGTTTCCATTTGTGCAGTCGCCACTAAAAACGCCATAAAACCCAATTGCCATATCCTTTTTGAGTGAAACAAAAAGGATCAGATCCATGACTCGTTGCTCTATCTTTCTGCCAAGTTTCAAGTTCATAAATGAAGGCAGTAAGAAGTTATGAATGTTTGATTTAGACCTAGTTGCTGTTCTAAAATCTGCAACTGAGCACACTTGTGAATTTTGTGCGAATTGTTCGCTTGGTTTTCAGAAAGTTGGCCCAAAATAAAAGTTGTTGGAAAAGACGTGAGGAAGAAGAGAAAAAAAGAATCATAGAAAAAGAGACAACTGATAAAAAGTTACAAGCAAAATACCAATCTACTGTCAGGTGGACAGAAAACAGCAATTTACAAAGTTGGATCAATATTGTCTTTTCCTATTCCAAATTACATATCCTTGAATTGTGCTATGTTTACCACTTGTATCCATATCCACATACTCGCTTTAGCCTATTTTCCATCCTTGTTTGATCAGCAACATAGGCTAAGTGCTAGTTTTGAACAGTTATTCAATTTGTGCAAATCTGAGATTAACTGATTGTTATCCTTTGCTACTATATACATAGCCTGTCCAAGCTCCACTTTCTACTAACCTCACAGGTGATAGTCTTGCAATCGCTTTACTCACTCTTAGGATCGGTTTATCACGAACCAGCCGCCCGTTGCACCCCTTGCGGCATTTCTAAGAATTGGTAAGAACTTGGTAAGAGCTTGGGAGTGAGTGACCTGATCAATTTCACCAATTAGTAGTGGATAGGGAACTACATATCTTTGTGTGTTTTCTTGTTATTACCAACCATGGCAGATCAAGAAGGAAGCAACGAGGAAAATCGAGCTGATGTTCTAACACCCCGTTCGAGAGAAATCAAACAACACTTCACACGTTTACTCAACGTGATGAGGACATCCCCACCTCCACCTCGCCTGCACCTTCGACACCAGCTCCTACACCTGCACAAGCTCCTACGCCAACACCAGCTCCTACACCGGCATATGACGGTCCAGTCACTCGCGCACGTGCTAGGAAATTAACTGAGCAGGTGAATTCGCTTCTTAGCATTTATGGAGATTTAACTGAGAATTGTTTACTACCTAATGGAAGTGCATTCACTGTTGTCAGGTATAAAGGAATGCAACATGATGACAGAGGCATGGAGATGACGACGCTGCTGTCCGAGATCAATGTTGACACAACGAAGGGGAAGAATACAAGTCACGAAGATTCAATTCCTAACCCTACACCAACAAGGACGCCGATCCAGATGAGGATCCCCACCATCGACGAGATAAAGAGAGCCGGAGGTCGTATCCGAGTTGGACTCCAAGCTGTCCCAGACCTCGACGCCGCACACTCCAACAAAAGCACTCCGTTGCAGCGATTCGTGCAACGAAATGAATAAACAGAATTGAATTTTCATCTAGGATTTTATTTTAAAAGTTTAAATCTGAAAAAAAAACTCAACGTGTACATGGGCCAAATCCCATGCACACGTGAGGGCAAGTGGCCCGCTGCTGGCTCGCAGCATCTCACGGCTACCAGCAAGGCCGCTGCTGGCTAGCAGCATCTCACGGCTAGCAGCAAGCCGCCGCTGCCTCAGGCGTGATATGCCTGGCCGCCGCCCTATATATTGATACACATGTATGAGAAACAGGACAGAAAGATTTAGTATTGAACTCTTGTTCCTCGGTTGATTGCTTTGCAACCCGGTTTGGAATTGGGAGTCCCTTCTGCTGGCGTTCTCTTGGCTTACTCAAGATCAATCGCCGGACTTGCATCTACTCTCGTGGTCTTGTAGACGCCGATCGCATCGTGTGGTTGGGCGAATTCTTTCGTCGCAGGCTTCCGTTAACCAGCACGGTTGTTGGCGCCGTTGATTCGTCAGGTTGCACGGATCAAGTTACCCTCCCGCTGATCCTACGTCGTGAAGATCGGGCCATCCCCGCATCACAACGTATATGCTGAAAATCATGACAATGCATTGGCTCAGATCAACGACAACCTCGCCACCCTCCGTGACTGAGTTGATCATCTTGAGGGGCAACAACCACCACTTGCTGCAAATATGCCCAACAATGCAGTAAGACGAAATGGCGCACCAGGTCACCATCCCCCACCTGCTGTTCATGCTTTGGCAAATGAGGTGGAAGAAGAAGAAGAGAACAATTATGTTGCTGACACAGAGGATGATGATGGCTTTAACTCCAACAATGATCGTGATCATCGACGACTTCGACGCAATCGGCAAGGTATGGGTAGAAACCAGCGAGAACCTCGCGAGGTACGTGATGATCCTTTGGGAAAGATTAAATTTACAATGCCTCCATTTGCTGGAAAGTATGACCCTGATGCTTATCTTGATTGGGAATTAGCAGTAGAACAAAAGTTTTCATGCTATGACTTTCCGGAGGATAGAAAAGTTAGGGCTGCTAGTAGTGAGTTCACTGCTTTTGCTTCCATTTGGTGGAGTGAGGCTTGTCGAAATCATGATAACATACCTCGAACATGGAATGCTTTGAAAAGAATGATGAGAGCTAGGTTTGTTCCTTCTTACTATGCTCGTGACTTGCTCAACAAATTGCAACGTTTAAACCAAGAAAGCAAATCTGCAGAAGAGTATTATCAAGAAATGCAAATTGGTGAGTTGCGATGTGGTTTAGAAGAGAATGAAGATGCTAAGATGGCTAGATTTCTAAGTGGGCTTAACCATGAAATTCAGGACATACTTAATTATAAAGAATATAACTCTGTCACTCGTTTGTTTCATCTTTCTTGTAAAGCTAAAACGGAAGTACAGGGACGACATGCCAAGACGAGAGGGAATTTTGGAGCCTCCTTTTCATCACGACCAAGCCAAGTGCCAACAAAGACTCCATCCACTACTTCTGGTTGTGTACCTCCACACTCCAACCATGGGCGCCCTACCTCCACTCCATCACATGTCTCCGAAACAAAATCAGCCTCGGTGCAAGCTGCTACAAAGAGTGCTTCTTCAGTTGCATCCACGGGACGCACTCGCGATGTGCAATGCCATCGATGCAAAGGATTTGGACACATGATGCGAGATTGTCCAAGCCAGCGTGCTCTAATTGTGAGGGAAGATGGTGAGTATACCTCTGCTAGTGATATTGAAGAAGATCTTGCTTTAGCTGCAACTAACACTGTAGGTGAGAATGAAGAGAATGAAAATGAGGAGCAGCATATGGGTGCTGAAATTTTAGACAAGTACATGAGCATCATTGTTAAGCATGTACTTAGCGCCCAAATGGAGAGTGCTGAACAAAATCAGCGCCACAACTTGTTTCAAACAAAATTTGTGATCAAAGAGCGCTCTATGAGAGTCATCATTGATGGAGGGAGTTGCAACAATCTTGCTAGCATTAACATGGTTGAAAAGCTTGGTTTGATCACAACACAACACCCACATCCCTACTACATTCAATGGGTCAATTCTAGTGGAAAGATAAAGGTAACAAAAATGGTGAGATTGCACTTTTCGCTTGGATCATATCATGATCATGTTGATTGCGATGTTGTATCTATGCAAGCATGCTTTTTGCTGTTGGGTAAACCTTGGCAATATGATAAAGATGTTTCCCATCATGGTAGAACTAATCAACACACTCTCATGCATAAAGAAAAGAAAATTATTTTGCTTCCTATGACCCCTGCTGCAATTCTAAAAGATGACTTGGAGAGAGCTGAAAGAGAGAAGGAAAATCAGATTGTAGGCAAAGAGTTAGCACAACCAAAGAAGAAAGAATTTAATTCTAAGAAAACTGAAATTAAGTTAAAAGGTGCTGCAGGCTAGCTACAAAATCCGATTTGAATGACATGAAAGAAAATAATGTTGAATGCTATGCTTTGATTTGCAAAGAGACCCTGTTTTCATTGGAGAATGTACCAACTTCTTTGCCTACTGCTATTGCTAACCTTTTGCAGCAATATGAGGATGTGTTCCCAATTGAGGTACCCCGGGGCTGCCACCAATTAGAGGAATTGAACATCAAATTGACTTAATTCCAGGAGCCATATTGCCAAACCGAGCCGCATATAGGACCAACCCGGAGGAGACTAAGGAGATTCAACGCCAGGTGCAAGACTTGCTTGACAAAGGGTATGTACGTGAAAGTCTTAGTCCTTGTGTTGTTCCTGTTCTGTTAGTACCTAAGAAAGATGGATCATGGAGTATGTGTGTTGATTGTAGAGCTATCAATAATATCACTGTTAGGTATCGGCACCCTATTCCTAGGTTGGATGATATGCTAGATGAACTAAGTGGCTCTATGGTATTCTCTAAAGTTGATTTAAGAAGTGGATACCACCAGATTCGAATGAAACTTGGAGATGAATGGAAAACAGCGTTTAAAACTAAATTTGGCATGTACGAGTGGTTAGTTAAGCCTTTTGGATTGACTAATGCACCTAGCACATTTATGCGACTGATGAATGAAGTATTACGCGCTTTCATCGGTAAATTTGTGGTAGTCTATTTTGATGACATCTTGATTTATAGCAAGTCTATCTCTGAACATCATGACCACTTACGTGCTGTTTTTAATGCCTTGAGAGATACACGTTTGTTTGGTAATATTGAGAAGTGCACATTTTGCACCGATCGAGTCTCGTTTCTTGCCTATGTTGTGACACCACAGGGAATTGAGATTGACAAAGCCAAGATCGAAGCAATTAAGAGTTGGCCAACTCCTAACACGATCACACAAGTACGGAGCTTCCATGGGCTTGCTGGATTCTATCGTCGCTTTGTGAAGGATTTCAGCACAATCGCTGTACCTTTGAATGAGCTAACAAAGAAAGGTGTTCCTTTTCATTGGAGGCAAGCACAAGAAGATGCCTTCAATCTTTTGAAAGAAAAGCTCATGAATGCACCATTACTTCCACTCCCAGATTTTGGTTCTTACCAAAATCTGGGAGTGGAAGTAATGGAACATAAAGGCCTAAGGTATGGAATCCTCTTCCTAGGATTCCATACCTTAGGCCTTTATGTTCATAACGACGTCATGCTTGCTTTTGGTACTCCAGAAAAGCAAATCTTGATCGAACCTATATTTGCCCAATGGATACAATCCGCTCATGGTAAGACGACATATGGGTTCGATATACTCTTATCTTCAACCAGTGGCCCCGCTTTCAATGCAGGTCGAACCTTATGGTTGCCCGGATGGTTGAATGTGTTAATGAGAATAGTAATTCTCTTTTCTTAACAATAGGACACAGGGATTTCTTGGTTCATCATGCTATTGCTTTAGGTTTGCATACAACTACATTGATTTTAGTAAAGGGTGCTTTAGATGCACGCGGTTCCAAATTAATGCCGATAAAAAGGATTTTGGGTATAGTTTTCCTTGTGATGGCCAGTATGCGGCGGTACTTGTGATATTTCTGCTTGGGACGCGTTTTATTTGGCGTTTTCTGGATGTTAAATACCATTGGATGGGTTACTTTTTATTGGCATTGGAAACACATCACATTATGGCAGGCAACGTTTCACAATTTAATGAATCCTCCACTTATTTGATGGGATGGTTAAGAGATTACCTATGGTTAAACTCTTCACAACTTATCAATGGATATAATCCTTTTGGGATGAATAGTTTATCGGTATGGGCGTGGATGTTCTTGTTTGGGCATCTTGTTTGGGCTATGGATTCATGTTTTTAATTTCTGGCGTGGATATTGGCAGGAATTAATTGAGACTTTAGCATGGGCTCATGAACGCACACCTTTGGCTAATTTAATTATTTGGAGAGATAAGCCCGTGGCTCTTTCCATTGTACAAGCAAGATTGGTTGGATTAGCGCACTTTTCCGTGGGTTATATATTCACTTATGCAGCTTTCTTGATTGCCTCAACATCGTGCAAGTTTGGTTAATTTAGTTAGTTTTTTTGCTTTTTGTACTGTATCAGCGCCCGGTTCATTACTCTTGATGGAGAGGGGATCCGCCTTCTTAAATTTCTTTTTCTATTTATTGTTCCGTCTAGGACTAGAACCATATACTAGGAAATAATAGTAACGACGCATTATGGCAAAAAAAAGTTTGATTCAGAGGGAGAAGAAGCGGCAGAAATTAGAACAGAAATATCATTTGATTCGTCGATCTTCAAAAAAAAGATAAGAAGCAAAGTTTCTCCCTTAAGTTTGAGTGAAAAAACGAAAATGCGAGAAAAATTGCAATCCCTACCACGTAATAGTGCACCTACACGCCTTCATCGACGTTGTTTTTTGACTGGAAAACCTAGAGCTAACTATCGAGACTTTGGACTATCCGGACACATACTTGAGAAATGGTTTATGCATGTTTGTTACCGGTGCAACAAGATCCAGCTGGTAAGGATAAAAACCCTTTCGTATTTGTATGGATTTCGAATTGATGATCGTAGAAGAGCCCTCTTTACCATTCTGTATAAATGGACTATTCTATTTGTATAGATATGGTAGAGGGCGATCCAATCCCCTTTATCCACTAGTTCCCTCTTTAGTTTAAAAGGATAGAGCTGTTTGGTAGCTCACAAGGCTCATAACTTTGGGGTTACGGGTTCGATTCCGCTACTCGTTTTATATTCCTTCTTTATGATATATGCATCTTGTATATGGATTTGTTTTTCTTTCCTAAAAGAGTTTCGGTCTAAGAGTTTTTATCGGAACAAGAGAAAATACTAAAGAAAAGCGTCCATTGTCTAATGGATAGGACAGAGGTCTTCTAAACCTTTGGTATAGGTTCAAATCCTATTGGACTAATCTTATTTCTATCTATTCTTTAAATAAATATACTAAAAACTAAGAAAACTTTTTGCACGATTCAAATGAAAAATCTTTCTCAACGATTCTTTTCTACTACTTCTACTAACAAGAGTAGACATGCAAAATTTATGTTTGTTCCTGAAGGAAAACCGCTCGAGCTCTTCCTGAATAGCTTCCTTCAAAAGGGCTTCCGCTGTTCGGTGAATGTCTTGCTAGAAGATATAATTTCTTGGAATTGAGGTTTCATATCTTTTAGGTATTTACGTAACTCATCCAGAAATTTCTTTACTCGTCCAATTTCTAACTAATCCAGATATCCTCTCGCTCCTAAGATAAATAGTAGCTATCTGCTCTTCCACCGGGAGAGGGTTTGATTGAGATTGTTTAAGCAATTCCGTAATCGTCGACCCTTGCCAATTGATTTCGACTTGTTTTATCGAGAGCAGAGGCGAATTGTGCAAAGGCTTGTAACTCGCGAATTGAGCTAGTTCCAATTTTGATTTGCCACTACTTGTTTCATGGCTTTAATTTGAGCCGCGGATCCTACTCGAAACAGAAATACCCACATTAATAGCAGGTCGAATTCGGCATTGAATAGATCCGCGGATAAGAATATTTGTCCATCTGTAATGGAAATTACATTAGTGGGAATATAGGCGTAAACGCTCCAGATTGAGTCTCAACTATTGGTAAAGCGGTCATACTTCCTTCGCCTAAAAGAGAATTTAATTTAGCGGCTCTTTCCAAAAGGCGTGAATGCAAATAAAAACATCCTCGGATAAGCTTCACATGGGGGTCTTCTTAATAGAAGGACATTTGGCGATAAGCTTGTGCCTGTTTGGAGAGGTCATCATAAATTATTAAAGTATGCCGCTCAGCGGTACATAAAATACTCAGCCAGGGCTGCTCCCGTATAAGGAGCGAGGTATTGTAATGTAGCGGTGAATCCGCCATTTCAGCTACTACAATAGTGTATTCCATGGCCCCTCCTCATAGAAAGTAGTTACTACTTGAGCCATGGAGGATGCTCTTTGACCGATAGCTACATAAACACATATTACATCTTGCCCTTTTTGATTGAGAATTGTATCTGTGGCTCTTGCTGTTTTGCCACCGTCTGTCCCCAATAATTAACTCTCGCTGACCGCGCCCTATAGGGATCATCGAATCGATAGCAATAAGCCCCGCTTGAAGGGGTTCATATACGTAACGCTCGAAATTATACCCGAGCAGAGATTCAATTAAGCGAGATTCGGCTACAATTTCGCCTCTCCCATCAATAGGTTTAGCCGAGCATTTATAACACGACCCAAGTAAGCCTCGCCACGGGTATCTCGAGCAATTCTTCCTGTTGCTTTTACAAAACTTCCTCTTGTATCATCAACCCATCGCCCATTAATACAATCCCAACATTTTGGATTCCAAATTCAGAGCAATACCCCTAGTCCCTCTGCAAATTCAACTAATTCACGACATTATTTCACCAAGACCTATAATACGAGCAATCCCATCTCCCACTTGAATTACGCCGATCGATATTCTCAATCCCTACTTTCCTATTATATTGTTCAATACGTCGGAGAATTTTATGAATTTAAATCGACCGAAGGGTTGCCATTAGTGTTTCTTGACTCTTTTTTTCGGAAGCAAGGGGAAAAATAATGCCTAAATTCTAAACGAAAGTGGAAGTTCAAGGCCTAATTAATTTAATTATCTCTTGGATTCTATGGCCCCGAGAATACCAATATTAGCACTAATCGCACGGAAATGTAACTCGGTATTCAAACAACTATTCAGAGTTCCTAGAGCTCCTTGTACGGCTGTTGGAAAACCCGTTGTCGGACTGATTCATCGCTCTTTGTTTTTCAAAATAAAGGGTTTCGTTTTTAGACTTTTCTAATTGTTCCAAACTAATAGAAGTAGCATTAATCAAATTTGCTTTTTCTCGCTCTATCTCGAGTATCCATTCATTCGATACTCATTTGCTTCTAGTTCGACTTTTCAGAATCGAACCCGAGCTTTTTCGAGCTGCTCAAGCGGTCCTCTACGTAATTCTTCCGAATTTGAATAGTACTCAAGATCCTTTGTTTTCGATTATCTAATAAATCTTTTAATGAAAGTAGATTATCTTGCTATTAACTTTACATTACAACTTTTATGATCTCTTCCCGAACCAAACATGAATCTTTCGATTCATTTGGCTCTCACGCTCCTTTTTTTTTCTTTTTTTGCTATGGCTATTTCCATTTCTTTTTTTTATGTAATGAGCCTATCCTCTATCTTCTCTTTTCTGTTTATATTTCAATATAGTGAAATCCATATAAGAATATAAGACTAGATAAATATTAAGAGGACTCTTTCGCCTAGATAAAAATCTATCATGGTCAGCAAAGTTGTTTCTTTATTTGTATTTGCCCTTTAGTTAATAATTTCAATTTCATTAAGAAAAACTAACTAAATAAATAGAAAATTGAAATTGATAGAATTCCTTTTTTTTCTTCAAGTCCAAAAAATTTCTCTTTTTTTTATACATAGCATAGGTCGTCAATTCGGCATTGGATAAAAAAGGCAGGTGCCCTTCTAGTAAATAGTTCAAGCCATTTTATCGATATGAGTGTTCTATATCAGATAAATTCTACATTAGCTATTTCCGCTTAAATTTAAAGCATTTCGGTACTAATATAGTTATAGTTGTAGAAAGAGTACCCCTTTTTGCCTAGACTTCAAGCAGTTTAGCTTTAACCATGTTAATGGTCTCACATTATTGGTTTATAGAGAATCAAAGTAGATTTACCAATGAGTCGCGAAATGCTATGGTTCTTCCATATGATTTCTGAATTTATTCGAAGTAATTGTCGAGATCATGCACCTTTTTCTTATTTATCCAAACAAAAAAATATTTAAAAGTGCAGCCGGATAGATCCAATCTATTCTTGAAATAGACAACTCGCACACACTCCCTTTCCAAAAAAAATCAATACACCAACCACTACGGTTAGATTTATTAGATTTGTTGCTAAAATATCGGTATTAAGTCCGAAACTCCCAAATGATGGCCATGAGCTAAAAAACAAAAGAATGGGTTACATTTTTCATATGCTCTCCTCTTATAAATAGGACGAACAAAGAACAAAGTTTTTCGATCACTTACTTCGCTCGCCCTTTTTTGATCGGTTTTTTTAATGCAATTTTTTTTAATGCAAATAGATTCAATCTAGTAATTTCTTTTAGATTAAGTCTTAGGTCTCGTTTGACCCGTGAAGGACCTCCTTTGTTGAAATGCCCCCAAAATTCCTAAAATAAAAAGAAAAAGACTTTCCACTGTCCTAAACTAAGGATGGGAAGGAAGAAGGCGAGCATATCCTCTAAATTGATCATCCTCAAATCAGTCCTTCCTGGGGTGGGGTATTGTCTGTCCCAATAAATAGATAATTCCGGGAGTAATAAATAGGAGTAAAGTATTGATATAATTGGAATTGCAGAAGGAAATACCAATTTCCTAAAAAAAGAAAAAAGTATCTAATCTAAAGGACTCATTTTCTTTTTTAGGATTAAACAAAAGGATTCGCAAATAAAAGCGCTAGTGCTACAACTAGTCCATAAATTGTTAAAGCTTCCATAAAAGCTAGACTAAGCAATAAAGTACCTCGTATTTTACCTTCTGCTTCTGGCTGTCTCGCAATACCTTCTACAGCTTGTCCTGCAGCAGTACCTTGACCAACTCCGGGCCCAATAGAAGCAAGCCCTACGGCCAATCCAGCAGCAATAACGGAAGCAGCAGCAATTAGTGGATTCATGGTGAGTTCCTCGTGTCAAAAAAAAAGGAAATGGTTAAGGATACGATCAACCAACAAATTCTTACTTCTAAGCTCTATTGGGGAGAAGTAACTAAAAAGTACAAATTGAAATGATAATCTGAATTGTCCGAACTACTTCGAGATCTCATTTTTAGTTTCTAATCATTAGAGGTTTATGTAAATCCATATGATTCTCATTATTCTATTTCTTTTTCTTTCCAACCAACAACTCTTTCATTCCATCCCTCTTTCTTTACTCTTCGATATCCCTGAGTTTCTATTTTTTCCCCTATCATCTAATCCATAATAAAAGACGAAATAGAGGAAGAACCCCTATTGAAATCGACCTAATCCAAATCCAATAGGAATTAAATCAAGATATACAATTGATAACAATATGCTGCATAGAACTGGATTCGGATTCTAAAATCATTCCTTAAAGCGGAAACCCGCACAAAAGATGACTGGACTTATATAGACATTAAGGATATAGATCTAGTCCGACTCCGCCCTTAATGCATATATACTTTGACAATTCCGTAATATAGTCTATTCTCTCTCCTACAACTCTAGGTTGTATATTCATATGCATTTCTAACTATTTTATTTTCCAACCAAGGGATTATCTGGAACCATGCATGAATTGAGCTAAGCTAAAAAAAGAGTATTTCAAAAACTAGTCAATTCAATGATGACCTCCATGGATTCACCTATATAGGCTGCGGCTAACGTTGCAAAAATAAGAGCTTGAATACCGCTTGTAAATAATCCAAGAAACATAACCGGTATAGGGACTACTAAGGGGACTAAAGAAACAAGAACAACAACGACTAATTCATCTGCCAATATATTCCCGAAAAGTCGAAAACTAAGCGACAATGGTTTTGTGAAATCTTCTAGGATGTTAATTGGTAAAAGGATTGGACGTGAATGTGATGCTAGTGGTGTTGGAGTTGGAGGTGTATTGATACAGGAAGGTAAACCTGTTGCCTACTTCAGCGAGAAATTGGGTGGACCTGTTCTTAATTACTCGACGTATGATAAGGAATTGTACGCTCTTGTACGTTCTTTAGAAACATGGCAACATTATTTATGGCCCAAAGAATTTGTTATACATTCTGATCATGAATCACTTAAGCACATTCGAAACCAAATTAAGCTGAACCGTAGACATGCTAAGTGGGTGGAATTTATTGAATCTCTTCCCTATGTCATTAAACATAAGAAAGGAAAGGATAATGTGATTGCTGATGCTTCGTCTCGAAGATATGCAATGATGTCACAACTTGATTGTAGGATTTTTGGATTAGAAACTATAAAGGATCTGTATGCTCAAGACAATGAATTCAAGGAAATCTTGCTGAATTGTAAAGATGGAAAAAGTTGGAATAAATTTGTGAAGAATGATGGCTTCTTGTTTAGAGCTAACAAGCTATGCATTCCAGCTAGCTCTGTTCGACTTTTGTTGCTACAGGAAGCCCATGGAGGAGGATTGATGGGACACTTTGCAGCCAAAAAGACGAAGGACGTTCTAGCTGAACACTTCTTTTGGCCAAAGATGAGACGTGACGTTGATCGCTTTGTTGCACGCTGCACTACATGCCAAAAAGCTAAGTCTCGAGTAAACCCACACGGTTTGTACATGCCTCTTCCTGTTCCTAACGTTTCGTGGGAGGATATATCTATGGACTTTGTTTTAGGATTGCCTAGGACAAAGAAGAGGAGGGATAGTGTTTTGTTGTCGTTGATAGATTCTCCAAAATGGCACATTTTATTCCATGTCACAAAAGTGATGATGCTACCCATATTGCTGGCCTGTTTTTCAATGAAATTGTTCGTTTACATGGCATGCCTTCAACTATTGTTTCAGATCGTGATGCAAAGTTCTTAAGCCACTTTTGAAGAACCTTATGGAACAAGCTGGGCACAAAGTTACTGTTCTCAACTACGTGTCACCCACAAACTGATGGCCAAACTGATGTACTGAACAGGACCCTGTCAACCATACTGCGAGCTATCCTTAAGAAGAATTTGAAGATGTGGGAAGAGTGCCTTCCACATGTGGAATTCGCTTACAACCGATCGTTGCACTCAACCACCAAGATGACCCCTTTCCAGGTTGTATATGGCTTTAATCCTCGTGCTCCCATTAATTTGTTGCCTTTACCATCATCGAAAAAGGTAAATTTTGATGCTAAGAAGCGTGCTGAGTTTGTTCTTAAGTTACATGAAATCACAAAAGAAAAGATTGAACGGATGACTGAAAAATATAGGCTTGTTGGTAACAATGGTAGAAAGGAATTAACTTTTGAACCTGGTGATCTTGTTTGGTTGCATTTACGAAAAGAAAGATTTCCTGAATTGTGAAGGTCCAAATTGATGCCTAGAGCCGATGGTCCTTTCAAAATGCTAGAACGAATTAATGATAATGCATATAAACTTGAGTTGCCTGCAGAATGTGGGGTTAGCCCCACCTTTAACATTTCAGATTTGAAGCCATTCCTCGGTGAGAACAATGACTTTGAGTCGAGGATAACTCAAATGCAAGAAGAGGAGGATGATGAGGACATCACCATGTCGGATATGCACATAACTCCACCACTGTCTCCTAAAGGACCTATTACAAGGGCACAAGCTAGACAACTAAAACAACAGGTGAATTCGTTTCTCGGATTGTCTCATTATAACTTAGAGGATAGGTCGCTGCCTAATGATCTGCTCGTACTTAGGAACCATGGTATGGAGCAGCAAGGATAGGTGTCGACGATTTGTGTCGGCAATGTATTTATGGGACACTGCGAAAGATCACAACTACGATGGTAGCACAGGGAGCCGAATTTATACAGGTTCGGGCCCTCGGGGCGAGGTAATACCCTACTCGTATGCTCGTGGATTGTATTATGGTGGATCTCAAAGATATTGAGATGTGTATGGCGATGATACTGATGATGATCTAAGATGTTCTACCATACCGAACTAGGGGTCCCTACCTCCCTTTATATAGTAGAAGGAGGTAGGGTTACAGATAAGTACATATCCTAGTTGGTTATGGAAACTATGGATAGAGATATGAAGTCCATCTCTATCCTTTCTTGCCGGGTACGTAATGTACCGGATTACAACTGTGCCTTCCTTGTGATACAAGTCGGGTCTTCATGCGGGGCAGGCCCGTCTTCTAGATGGTAGGCGTGACCCTGCTCCGTGAGGTAGTCCGCCTAATTTGTCCCCGTGAGATACCCGGGGACCATGTTATCCACAGTAGCCTCCGAGTGCTTTACAGCCGAGTTGATGCCGAGTGCTCTATTGGCATACAAGGAGGCTGTGAAGGGCTCAAGAGAGCTTTGCAGGTTGAAATCTCCGAGTGACTCCCAGCCCAATTTTTGGAGTCCTGGAAGTCGGCGTGATGGTTAAAGTCGCTGCATGAGTCGAATGTCGACGCAACTGTCCTCAGCACAGTGTGAGAAGCTCGCGTAGTAAATCGACGCGGCTGTCCTCGGCACAATGTGCGAGAAGCCAGCGTAGTAAGTCGGCGCGGTTGTCCTCAGCGCAGTGCGCGAGAAGCCGCAAGTTGGGGTGGCCGTCCTCGTCATTGCCGAGCAATGAAGTCGACGAGGAGTCGGCGTGGCTATCCTCGGGCAGGCGCGAGAAGCCGAAGCCGTAGTTTGCGCCAGTATTGGCGAGGCATGCAATGAGCCATATAATGCACTCGGTCTTTGGCGTGAGCTCGCAGCCGCACCGGTTGGCGTGGCGTGGAGCCATGTCGAGATTGCGCCGGGCGCGGTGTTGACACGAATCGTGCTATGGTCGGTGCTTGCAGCGTAAACACTTCTTTGAACCCCTGTAATATGTACATGTAGGATTTATGCAGTATCTGAATATGAAAACATTTGGTCGGATATAAAATCCGACTATCTTTATGTGCGAAATAGCCATTTTTTATTTTTCTTACTTGATGATTTTTGTTAGTCCGAGTGGTTTTTCTTCCTTTTGTTATGCACTCTGCCCGACTAGTCTAGCCCTCGAGCGTAGGGAGTTGGCACATGGCTTTTTATTCTAGGCACGCGTTTGGGTGACGTAGAGTTCGCCGTGTTATGGGTTCAGAGCTTTACTACTCAGAATTATAGCGCACTCAGATTTCATTTAAATCACTAAGTAACAAAAGCAAAAAATAACTATAAAAAATATGGGTGCACGCAAGTGCACACAATTATGTGTAGCCCCCGACTTACTACTTAGTTGGAATTTAACTAAGTAACAAGTCAGGACATAACACGAGTTTATATGTGAAAAGATTATGATGATGAAAAACTTAGTTGCTTTGCTGACGATGATGCCGTCCTTGCTTTTGATCTTTTAGCCCCCGGGTGTATCACCTTGTAGACTTGAAGCGCAGACGTGGGCTTGTAGTCGTGCCAAAGCCGAAGTTTGCGCTCGGGACGCTGGCGTTGGTGTGAAGCCGTGCCGAGTTGACGTAGGCAGGCAGTCGAGCCGTATGATGCACTCGGGATGCTGGCGTTGGCGCGAAGCCCTGCCGAGTTGACATAGGTATGCAGCCGAGCCGTATGATGCACTCTGTGGTCTTTGGCGTGACGCGCACCATGCCAAAGGTTGCGCTTCGGCACCGGCATTGGCGTGAAGCCGCGCCGAGTTGACGAGGCGCAACAGCCGTATGATGCACTCGGTGTCTTTGGCGAGACGCGCGGCCGTCTTGAAAGGTTGCGCTCGGGGCGCTGGCGTTGGCGTTGGCGTGAAGCCGTGCCGAGTTGATGTAGGCATGTAGTCGAGCCGTGTGATGCACTCGGTGTCTCTTGGCGTAAGGCGTCTTGGCCGTGCCGAAAAAGGGTGCACTGTAGGCGCCGGTGTTGGCATGAAGCCGTCGCCGAGTTGACGAGGCGCAATGAGCCGTATGATGCACTTTCGAAGTCTTTGGCGTGACGTCTGGTACGTCAGAAAGGCTGCGCATACGGTGGTCTTGGCGGCGCAGTGTGAAGCGCGCCGAGTTGACGTAAGCGCACCGAGCCGTATGATGCGATCGAAGTCTTTGGCGTGAGACGTGTAGCCGCTTAGAAAGGTTGCGCATGTGGCGTTGGCGTTAGCGTAAAGTCGCCGAGTTGAGAGACCCATTGAATCTCTTTTTCTTGCGGTACCAGACTAAGTATATTAAATCGGCAATTGACCCCGAGGGTATACCGGTATATGGCGGTGCGGCCCAAAGGTGTCGGATCCGCCAGGCTCACGGAGAGCGCATCAAGGGCTTAGCCGAGTAGTCATCTCGAAACCCATTCACGATATCCGATTCTGACTCGTGCAGTAACCGACAATTGACCTGACATGAGGCAACAATTGACCTAGCATGAGGCATATCACAGGATTAAGTTTAACCGAGTGCACCCATAACCAATGGTGTAGGGCAAGCAGCTCAATGAGCGTATCCTCGGAACCCGAACCCTTAATAGCTTTCAGCATCTGATTCCATGTGGTGGTCACCAGCTAGTGGCCTAACATGAGGCATGCTTACTAACTGTATTGTTTTTGCGGATGGCGCGTGAGAGCGCACAATGGGTGCGCCGACGTGAGAGCTCATGGCCTCGCGCCGACCCCTGATCGCTCTCGACGGATGGCGTTAGCGTGAAGCCATGCCGAGTTGACGTAGGCATGCAGCCGAGCCGTATAATGCACTCGAGGTGGCGTGGCGTCTGTGCGTCTTGAAGGTTGCACTCGGGCGCTGGCGTTGGCGCAGCCGCGCCGAAGTTGACGAGACATGCAATGAGCCGATAATGCACTCGAGGTCTTTGGCGTAAGCGTCACTGCCGTCGAAAAGGTTGCACTCGGGGCGCTGGCGTTGGCGCAGAGCCGTGCCGAGTTGACGTAGACATGCAGCCGAGCCGTATAATGCACTCGAAGTCTTTGGCGCGAGGCGCAACCGCCCCATAAAATTATCTCGCATTATCCTGCATTGTACCCTGTGGAGACAATGAAAAACACGAGTAGTAGAGAAAAAACTGGATTGTAAAGCAATATGCATGATATCAAATTGTCGTCCTTTTATCTTTCCCGTATTGATTTACGCTTCTCCGAGTATGTTTAATTCCTTTTTGTTAAGCACTCCACCTAGCTCATCAAGTCTCTTAGCGTTAGGAGTTAGCGCGGAGCTCTGTCTCCGAACACGCGTCAGGAAACCCAAATTTTACATAGGAATCAGAGTTTCACTACTCAGAATGTGTGACACTCGGAATCGGTAAAAGTCAACATGCAAAAGAACAAAAGAAACTCGAAAAAAGATGTTATCTTTCTGTGATTGAATCTGTATTCTACCCGAGTAGATTAGATCCTTTTACTAAGCACTCTGCCAAGCGCATCAAGTTCCTTAGCGTTAGGAGTTGGCGCGGAGCTCTGTCTCCAAGAACGCAATCGAAAAGTATGAGTGTTGCATGGAGACAAAAGTTTCGTTACTCGGAACAACCAATACTTAGACTCAACAAGAATTTAAAAAGAAAGATAACGATTGGGTGCAGATTGCACCTAATTAGGTGTAGCCCCCGACTTACTGGCTAGTCGGAATCCGACTATTGAGCAAGTCAAATCAATCTCAATAAAAGAGAAGAGTGCGCTACTGCGCACCCAATTAGGTGTAGCCCTGGCTTACTGCTTAGTTGGATACCAACTAAGTAGCAAGTCAAGAGATAAATTATAATGATGTAATTGAGTATGAAAATAGACAACTTAGATGTTGATCATGTCGTCCTCACGTCCGAGTGAACGAGCCCTCGGGCATGTCACCTCGTCGCGAGAAGCCGGCGCTAAGGAGGTCGGCCCACCGCTGCCTTGCCCCGGGCATGTCACCTCCTCCTCGGCGTCAGACGTGAGAAGCCGCCAGAAGGAGGTCGGCGCCGCTGTCCTCGGCCCCGCGAAAAAGCCTGACAAGAAGTCGGCGGTTGTCCTCGTGAAGTGCACGAGAAACCGCCTAGGAAGTCGGTCTTGTGTTCTCGGCGTCGTCTTGTGAAGCCGCCTAAGGAAGTCAGTAGCGGTTGTCCTCGGCGTCGTCTTGCGGAAGCCGGCCTAGAAAGTCGGCTGCGCGATCCACGCGTCGTCTTGTATGGAGAAGCCGCCTAGAAAGTCGGCCGCGATCCTCGGCGTCGTCTTGAGAAGCCGGCCTAGAAAGTCAAGACGGCGATCCTCGGCGTCGTGCACGAAGCCGCCCTAAGGAAGTCGGCGCTGGTGTCCTCGACGTCGGCGCGAGAAGCCGGTTCTAAGGAAGTCGGCGCTGGTGTCCTCGACGTCGTCGCGAGAAGCCTAAGGAAGTCGGCCTGGCGATCCTCGGCGTCGCGCGAGAAGCCGACCCTAAGGAAGTCGGCGTGGCCGTCCTCGACGTCGTGGAGTGAAGCAAATCCTAGAAAGTCGGTGGCGATCCTCGGCGTCAGGCGCGAGAACCCTAAGGAAGTCGGTGGTATCCTCGACGTCGCGCGTGAGAAGCCGGCCTAGAAAGTCGGTGCGGTAGTCGTCGGCGTCGTGCGCGCGAGAAGTCGGCCTAAGAAGTCGGCGCGGTTTTCCTTAGCGTAGTGCGCGAGAAGCCAGCCTAGGAAGTCGGCGCGGCTGTCCTCGACGTCGTGCGCGAGAAGCCGGCCTAGGAAGTCGGCGCGGCTGTCCTCGGCGTCCTGCACGAGAAGCCGGCCTAAGGAAGTCGGCGCGGCTGTCCTCGACGTCGTGCGCGAGAAGCCGTCCTAGGAAGTCGGCGCGGCTGTCCTCGACGTCGTGCGCGAGAAGCCGGCATAAGGAAGTCGGCATGGCTGTCCTCGACGTACTGTGCGAGAAGCCGGCCTAGGAAGTCGGCGGTCCCGGTTTCGACCGAAACCTCTTCTATCGTCACCATGGTGACGTCTTTCATCTTCTTCTCGCTCCCGTCGCCGAGCTTCAATATCTTGGCGAAGGTCGCGGTTTGTTGTTGTTGCGGGAGCAACGAGTGGGTGCGGCGGTAGTCGTTGTCGTCGTCGCCGCAAGTTGGGGGCGTAGGAGCCGTAAGCCAGGACGACGTAGGAGCCTCACCGTGATCTCTAGGATGAGATCCACTTTGTCGTCGAGGTCCGCCATGCCCTTGCTGAGGTGCACCAAGGATCGCCGAGGTGCCGAGCGAAATTCACGTCGAGTTCCATCTTCGCGCGGGATTCTCGTCACCCCGCGTAGTCTATCTTCAAACGGTCGTCACGGTCACATCCGAACTCGGTTTTCAATGGTCTTGGACTTGTTGGAAAGATAACGAGATAAGCTTTCCAACGCATCTGAAACCACCCCGAAATTCCTTCCGAATCAACGGGAAATTGCGACGCAAGTTCTATCCAGATTCTGGACGCGAATAGATCGCATCTTCCTCCCGCGTTCGTTTCGCGGTTGAAATTGTCTTCCGATCGGATCTGATCCGATTCTTCAAGGGCAAGTTTGCCGAGGTTGTCGATGACGAAATCCAAGCCTCCAAAATAGGAAGCTTGGCCGAAGGTGAATTCGACGGCGCTGCCGCCGAGAAATGCCATCGAGCTTGATGAAAATGATCTTAGCGCTGGCCCCTACCTAGCGTGTCGGCAATGTATTTTATGGGGCACTGCGAAAGATCATAACTACGATGGTAGCACGGGGAGCCGGATTTATACAGGTTCGGGCCCTCGGGACGAGGTAATACCCTACTCCTGTGCTCGTGGATTGTATTATGGTGGATCTCAAAGATATTGAGATGTGTATGGCGATGATACTGATGATGATCTAAGATGTTCTACCATACCGAACTAGGGGTCCCTACCTCCCTTTATATAGTAGAAAGAGGTAGGGTTACAGATAAGTACGTATCCTAGTTGGTTATGGAAACTGTGGATAGAGATAGGAAGTCTATCTCTATCCTTTCTTGCTTGCACGTAATGTACGGATTATAACATGCCTTCCTTGTGATACAAGTCGGGTCTTCATGCGGGGCAGGCCCGTCTTCTAGATGGTAGGCGTGACCCTGCTCCGTGAGGTAGTCCGCCTAATTTGTCCCGTGGGATACCTGGGGACCATGTTATCCACACTAGGTGTGAACACAAAAGGGTTCAGATCGGCCTCCAAAGACTGGTCTGAATTCAAACGGACCTAGGGAAGCCATACCGACTCCTTTTGGGACGTGTAAGCACTTGATGGAAAGAAAATTTCGTCCTCTTTCCAACGGATCCAGCCTCATATTAAAATTCCAAGTGAGTCAACAACAGCAAGCAAAAACGTCCAGCTGTGTCGGTCTCTTCGAGTGCTGCGCCACCATCAATGTTGGGCTGAGTACCCATGTAACTAGATTGGTGTGAGGCCACCTCCTAGCAGCCATCTCATGGCTATATATAGTGGACAAGCTCCCTCTCTTTTGCTTAAGCTTTGTTTAGATTAGTTGCCCCATGTGTGGAACTATATCCTTGTTCTCCTGACTCGGCTAGAGCAGCAGTAAACAAGTTCAAAACCTCAACTTGTGTGTGTGCTACATCCTTGTTCTTGCTAGTTCTTCGATTGCTTGCAAGAATAGACCTTCGTGGTCAGGTCATCCGTGTCTTGGCACAGTTGATAACAATCAGGAGTGTGGTTTAGCGATTGCGAGCGTTTATCCTTGTGTGGTTCGTAGCCGGATCGTCAAAGTCATACTCTGCCAAATCGAAGTTATCCCCTCACCGGAAGATCGGGTCGCCCGTGTGTTCATCATACTATCTACCCAAAATATGCAACCGACCTTCCCTTGTCATCGAGAAACATAGTCAATATAAAATGAATGATTAATGAAGTTCTTTCTAGCAATATTGTCAACAAAATAGTTGTGATCCGATGACTTTATACTATTTCTCGAGTTAGCATGATAGTTTTACAGGTCTCTTGTTTTGCATCCTATATTCTGAAATCCATTGCAATTAACTAACTCAAAGATATTTATATGCCAAGGAAGTGCCAATGCTTGCTTTACGACAATCAAACAATGTCATTCTAACCTTCTCATTTATTTTCCTAGTTGACCTAATCAAGAGCTTACTATGCAAGACAAGTTTGTGTGCATAGACATGTTGGAATTTCTCAATTTTTGTAGCTAGTTTCCTTAGTTTGTTTGGCAGAAATCATGGCCTCAAATCAGCACCTAGTGAGCTTTTGAACATATAAGTTCTTTTTGGTATATAATTAGAGTGTATCTCCAACTTGTTTTCACCTTTTCTTCCGAAGCCTTCTTTTTAGCAATAGATCCTCTTCCGCAAAACCCCACCATCCATCACTTTTTTATGTCTAACATGAACTAAAAACTCAATACATGAGCATATTCTTTGTAGAATTTCTCAACTTAGTACACATCGAAAAACTCAATCCCCACAACCGGTTTCACGTCACCAGACAATTCTGATGCGCATGTGTTTCCCCTGCATTAGAATTAGAACATGTTTACAATCGTCAAGGTTCTTAAAGGTATTTTGGTTGAATTAGAATATAAGCAATTTCGATTGTAATTTAATGCATTCAGTTTGAATATAGCAATTCAAGTTCACAATACTTACAAAGAATGAAAGTGTGCTTCCATAGGGCAAGGCCGTGGGGGTGATTCTAGGTATGTCGACTTTGCAGGACAGTGGCAGGGGCTTCGAGTAGGGGCACATGATTTAAACAAGATCATAAGTAATCCACTACAAAAACAAGTGAATGATTGATCCATTATAAGATGTCATGTTTCTCCCCTTGAGTTCGATTTCATATCATGAGGTAAAGAGATCGGTACATGAAGGTCATTCGATTTGATCTTTATGTGTACTCATGCATCATTATGCCCTACTATGAGCCACTGTCGACTTGTGGATCAAAAAGAAGTTTCTAGGTAATGGATAAGTATACAAGTACCTACAGGATCACACACTTAATATGATGGAATAAGGTACTTGCATGGTTGACTCTCATGCAAGTGTGAGACTATTGTATGTATGCCCAAGAGGCAATCATGGGCCATGTGGACTTTGCATCTTGTTGGACCTCTAGCGTAGGGGTCCATTGAGAGGCTATAAAAGGAGGCAATGGAGGCTCTAAAAATTTTCCTCTCTACCAAAACCTAGCCATCGTCTACTAAAGACTTTGCCATGTGTGACGGTACTAGCACACTGGCACATGGGATTTCTCACTGTATGTGTGGACTACGTAGAGCTGCCACAAATCGATGTTGGATGATCGTCTACTACAATGACATCGACAAGCAACTCGTTGAGAAGATTTCAACATATTCCGTTGCCCTTCTGAGTTTATTGGGAATAGTGTTATAGAGGAGAAATTTAAAGTCTTCGCTATAGCTGCTCTTATGTCCAGGCATACCTCCATCATTGAAAATAGTACTAGATCTAGTGTCGTTGTGCAATCTTGAAGCTTAGTATTATAATGTGAAGTTGCACCTCACATCAGGCCCCTTAGGTAGGGGGGGGGGATCTAAACTCATGGCGCTTCTGACAGGGAAAGAGCATGATCCATTTATTGAGCTATTATGGCGGTGCTTGGGCCACGATGGCAAGGTCTTGGCGACGCAACTGAAGTCGGAGCCCGTGGAGGCTGGGCCGAAGGAGATCTTCTCCATGTTCAAGAAGGTGGAGAGGAAATCTACCTTTCTTCACAGGTTGCCACTGAGATCAAGGTTCATGAAGCTTGATGGTCGCCATTGCTACCACCGAGGTTGAGGTCATCCGGGAGGGAGAAGGCAACCTCAATCTAGCATGGCTATGGGTCCATCATTGGCACCACGTACGTGGCAAGAAATGCTAGCCCGACACCTACGATTGGAAAGGATCCGAGAGGCGGGAACATAGAGAATAGAGAGGAGAGCGGGAATGAGAGCGAGTGGCGGCTATGCCATGGGAGATCAAGAACATGGGCTAGGGAGTTATGGTTTAGGGAAGAGGGAGAAGCTCAGGCGAAGCTACCTTGGATTCCAAATTTTTGTTTTGCAACGTGGCCATCTTTTTTGGGAACAAGTTGAGTTTAAACAAGCCAGAACGTGTTCTTTGTAGTTTATCTTTGTTCTTTACCGCTGATTACTTGTCTACTTATTTGCTAATCTATGCTTTCAAAATACAAATACTTTGTTTTTTAATTTTTAGTCTTTTTTATTTCGAAGACGCGTCTCAATACTATCAAAAACAAGTTAAACAAATTGGACCTAACTCTTAAGGCCACCTAAGAAAGCTCTCGAATTTTAAGATAAGAAAATAAGTAGATAAATTAAGCAGTTCTTCTGATCCTCTGTTTCAAAGTCAAAACCCTAAGCTGCCTTGCAAGTCATGAGCTAAATTTCCAGCCCAACAGAGCCGCGGCCAAGCATACCAGGCATGAACGGATTGTGCTATACGGACGCATGCCATGCCCCCGTAGTATTAGTTGCACAGTATATGCATACAGTAGTTTATGGAAAATTGTATGTGTTAAACAACAAGTATTTGGCAGTATAAGTACAAATATGCGTACTGGTGGCTATATTCCAATATCAAAAATTGAATGGGCTCCATATGTCAGTTCAGTAGGCACATCCCCTCTCGGCGTCTCCAAAATACATCAATTAAATCAAGACTCATATTTGCAAATACTTTGCCTGGCACGGATCTCCCAACATATTGGAAGGTGGAGATTTCGGGTGGTCCATATAGGTGCACATGTGCTTTTTGGCTAAATTTCCACTCCTTTCGAAACTTGGGATCAACCTTTACATCTTTATTCCCAATTGGTTACATATCCATCCAAACCTGAGCACCTCTCTCATAAAAATTACGTACGGTGCAGGCAAAATTTGAAGGTGGAATCGATCATAAAATAGTCAATTCAATTAGACTGTCCTGTTGGAAGTCTTTCCTCAAATACTCTCTCCCTAGCCTTCTCACCCTGCAGATAACAAGCCCAAGAATGACTTATATAAAAAACAAAAAAAAAACACGGTATTATGAGCAAAATTTCTTATATAAATTAGAAGTATGACTTCAAGAGGACTTTTGTTTGGAAACCGAAATGCATATAAAATAATTGTGAATTGCCGCTTGTTCATAAAGCATCAGACCGACAAAGAAGATCTGAAAATTGGTTTAACCCTTTCGACCTCTGTTGGATCTTTAGGCCTTGGACAAGACAATTGATCCCAGACAGCTATCACTACATAAGTAGACGCTTATGGGCCAGATTTGTTGTTATTGTGTTGCGATGTGATGTTCTAACGCACAATCTAATTATTAAAATTTTTGTTTCGCGGCTGAGAAAAGATGCTCATATTAAATTTTTTACGCTATCAAAAAGCCATTGCAATGCCACATCGCCTGAAAATTAATGTTCGACTCCAACCAACCATGCTTTTTATGACTAAGGGGTGTTCGACAGAGCTACAACTCTTAACTCCATCACGGAGCAGTGCCAAACGCTCTAACTCCACGTAACTTTGTAGCAGTCAACTCTATGGAGTAGTTTCCCTCGCAATTTATTTTTATGGAGCAGCTTTAAAGATGCCTCATGAAGCTGTGAATCTGCTCCATAGTAGAGTTATGAAGCAGAGCTGAAAATTGGAGCTACAACCCTGCCAAACACCCCCCAAATGGCCTCGTTTTGCGTGCTGAGCTCAAAATGTGGATTTCAAATGTTTTGAAAAGTCGGAACATTTGGTTAAAATATAGTAATTTTTTATGAATTTGCTGATCATAATTGCCTGAAATATTCTCTATCTATGTCACTTTTCTCACGAGCGGATCTTGCTCGTGGCCAGCGCGGATTCAACAGCATTGAGTTGCCAGACATAACTCAACGGAAAAAAAGGGCCAGATGTCGATCAGGCAGGAGCATTCGGGAGGCAGCGGCAGGTAAAAAGTGACACATGGCCATGGCGGTCACGATCCTTTCACATGATGGGAACACTCAGCAAAATACCAGAGAAGAAGCCAAGCAGAGAATGCTAACAAGGGATGCTAGTCTTGGATGGGCCAGCGGCAGGTAAGAAGTGGCACATGGCAGTCGTACAAGCCTCGGGTTTGTGGTATCGAAGGATGGAGATTATTGAATTGAACTTTATCTCCCTAATTCTCTATCCTGTATTATATCATCCTAGCCTTATTCTTGCTTCTCTGTCCTGTATTATATCATGGTTGCTTTTCAATCCCTTGCTGTTTTATCCAAAGATCGTGTTCATAACAAAGGCAGTGTAAGGATGGCGACTGGGTAGGTGGTGGATTAGGGTTTCAGGTAGGTAGGAATTGCAATAGGGGGATATGTAGGGAGGGAAAGGACATATACATCATTTTATGGGTGTATTTGACTGCATAAAATCAGCTACCTTAGGAATAGACAATCCCAACGTTTTGGAATCTAAAACCAGAGTGAATCAAACTTTGATCAGGCACTTTCCTTTTGTGCATGACCTCTGAGATCCCAAAGCTCCCCAGAGATGTTTAGTATTATGTATTATAACAGTGTGTTCCAGCTAGAAGTGTCAATTATGGCAATGAGTTACTGTAGATAAATTACATAATGAAATGCACAACCCTCTTTGCTAGCTCTTAAGAAGATTAATTATTATGTAGAAGGATAAGCATCAGTAATAGAAAGAAACTGAAAAAGAAGCATATCGGATGTAAAAAATGGAAAAAGAATTACCATCTTACTCCAGTTTGTCGTTGCAGTGATGACAGACAGGAGAGTAACCTGTGTGGCTCCACCAGCTACCATGCCCATCCAAAACCCCATTCCTCTTAGATGCATTGCGAAACCAAAAATAAGAGCAACAGGAACCCCAATGAGATAGAATGCACCTAGGTTAACATAAGCACCTAAATGCTGCCACCCGCAGCCCCTAGAAACACCTGGAAATTAAAAAAATGAAGCTTTCAGGCATCATCATTACAAAGAGCCTCAATAGTGCTCATGTTTCCATAGGATAAAAAATTTCAACCAAGAGTAGTGTTATGGACATTTGGATCGATCTCAAATGATAGCTTCTTAGTTTTTTCATCTTCTCAAATAAGGTAAAAGAAAATGTCTATTTTTGGTCCCTTGGTCATCCACATTTTTTGGTCCTTAAAAACTAAAACCAGGTTGGTTCTTGAAATGTGAAAATAATATAGAAATGGTCATTTAACCGGTCAAATGAGTTTTAACCGAAGTGGCAAATGCTTGACCAAGCTTTTGTATAAATTTTTTCATAGAGTCCAAACTAAATTGCATATTTGAATTCCTGGTAAATTTATAAGCTCATAAAAATTTGCCATGTATTTTAAAATTTTTCTTAAGTTTTCTAGTAGTTTGAAAAATAGCAGAATATGCTACCAATTTATAGAAAATTCAGAAAATTTTTCCACGAGCCAAATAATTATAAGGAACTCAAATATACCATCGACCTTTTTTTAAACATTTTTATGCAAAAATCTAACCAAACGTATGCTACTTCGATCAAAACTATCATTTGATCGCAAAGGACCATAGCTGAGCTACAAAAAATAAACTTTTCCCCGAAGGTAAAAACATTGATATCAAATGGAGTGATTGTCTGCATCTGCAATTTGAACACTTGCATGTCACAAAGTTGAAATTCTTTGAGTTAAAGGGTAGAGCACTAGCGCATGATCACTTGTTTGTTACTCGTAATAATTTCCATTGATCATATTGCATTAATGATGTCTAACAGAAAATTCAAACCAGACCCATCACCTAGTTCACCTTTTATATGAAAAATTAATTGTTTTTCCCTCTAGAATACAAATATATAACAATCAATACCTGAAAGCACTCCCTGGAGGCTGTCTGTAATAACTGAAATGGAAAGCACTGGGACCATTCTGGTGACATAATCTATAACCTCCTCCTCATTGCTGAAAGCAATCCCGACGTAATGGCGCAATGCTAGAAGAGTTGTGCTCACCAGGACTGCTGAGCAAATTATAATAGATAAAGCAACGCCTACTACCAGGCGGGCACCTTCCGGATTCCCTGCACCTAGCTCGTTTGAGACACGCACACTAGCACGTTGATATAACAATAATTAGGTTAAATATGTTGGCAGAAAGAGATATAACTTGAGGATAACTTAACAAATGAACTGTCCAACCTTGCAGCTGTTCCAATACCATATGGGAGATTGTACAACAATACTACTGTAGATATGCTGTTCAGAAGGTCATTAATTTGTTAAGTACTGTACCACAGCATGCAAGAATTTCTTATTTATAGACTATAGTTATATATGCTAATGCATACCATATAGAGAGCACAGAAGTTTCAAGTGCTGGATTTGGTAAGATCCCAGAAAGCAGAACGAGCAGCTCGTAAGACCACCACTCAAGGCTGTTGTCAAATGAAATCGGATTAGTTTCTGGGGAGACAAGGTGCAAAATTGGAAGCTTAAACAAGGTCATCATTAATTTTCAGATTAACCTAACATAATAAACATTATCTTCATTATTATAAAGTAGAGGAAACATCTGTCAAAGCAGTATTTTGAATAAGCTAACTACTATTTCAAAATTAAATGCATGAATCATGAATGTATATCTTTCGCCACCACACTGTTTTTGACAATTTGTTCCAAATATGTTCAGCGGCCAAAGTATTTCCTGCCTTCAAACTAAATATGCTTCCATGCTTAATTTGGTGAGACACATACAATGGACATCATCAACAAAAACTGCTGATACACATAAAACAATTTAGATTTGTCATATGAAAATAGTATTTATAGATTTTTCATCAAAAATACATCATTATCGTCATGTTCTTAATAATTTTTACTAACATGTGATTAAAAAAACAATGGAGTGTATTGGAGACCATGTGAACCAAAACCACAAGTAAAAGACAATTGATCAGTGCGTGCATAAAACATATAGGATTATTAAACAAGGTTTAGGTGTCAAATATATAGGAACATTGGGTGAACTAGGCCTCCTGCATACCATATATGCTGTGCTATTTGGAAATGGAGGGATTAACATTCACTTACCAAATCATAAGTGCCGATGGTACAGCCAACCGCATGAAACCGCCAATCCCTCTAAAAGCTTCCCATGAAAATGGAGCACGAGTTTTCTCACAAGAAGGTGATAATTTAATGTAAAGACCAAGAACAGTCACTTCAACCCAATCACAGATGCTCACTGATAAAGCAGCTCCAGCATTACCCATCCCAACTTTATAAACCATAAACCAACACAAAGGAATGAAGAGTGTGAGTGTGATCAAAGAGCTCAGGACCATAGGAAAGATTAGGCTTTGAGATTGGAGGAACTTTGAAAAGCATTGAGCAACAGAGAAGGCGAATAAACCAGGGATAAGCCATAATGCATATTTCCCAGCCTCACTTGCTATTTGTGGTTCCTGACCCATCAGAGGAAGTAAATCTGGGATGAAAACCCATAAAATGGCAATGGGCGCACTCACAATAAGAAGTACGATTATTGATCTGTAGGTATATAAGGATAGCTTATGATACTGTTCTGCTCCAAAGGCCTGTCCACAAATGGTTTCCAATCCTGATGCCAGTCCAATCTAAAAGAAAACTGAATCATAATGAGCTGATGAAAAATACACATATTGTTAGAGGAAATGAAAATCGAACTATCAGGTTAAGATAAAGCACAGAGAAAGTGCCCAAAGGCCATCTAGAATAATGATGACGAAAATATGCAAGACCAGAAGGAGATCCTCCACGTACTGCAAAGCATGTGCAATCCAGGCAAATGTTCATATTGTAAAAAATGTGCAGGATTTTCCTAACTGTTTAGAATTCAGATCTTGTGTTCACAAGAGGACCAGATTAGGATATATATTTGAAACAGAGTGCAGCAGATTTGGTCACCAAATATTACAACATTTAATGCGAGCATCATGCCAGCTGGTTAACTTGGATATAATAATTAAGGGTACTGACGTTAAAAAAAATAATTAAGGGCACTTGTGAACAAATTATAACAGTATTCAAAAATCACTTAACAAGAACTGCACTGGCACCTATACTTTGAATCAGCACAGCCCTGAACATTCTATTTGCCTCCTGAACACGTTGACAGAGTGAGTTGCTTAATGAAGCTAACCAATCTCACAAGACTACTTCGCCGCCTATCTTCCATAGTACAGTCATATAAATACCGTTGCTTGCACGCTCGTACACACAATGACAGGGATAGACGTGTCGTGGAGAGGCGCACGACGGAGATAAAGGCTCTGTTTCTTTCGGCGGTTTCTAGCGGTTGGCGGTTTTAATGTAGCAAATTTAAAACTTTTTGGAATAAATTTTAAATAATCTAAAAAAAAATTACTGTAGCGAACCGCCGGCCACCGACCGCCGGCGGTCCGCTACAAAGAACGGTGCTAAAGAGATAGGAGCGGTACGACGCTACTGGCCTGTTCATTGGAGGCACCGCCTATTGGTTGAGTCACTGGTCAATTAATCTATTATTTTTTACTCATTGCTTGATTCATAATTGGACCTTAAGAAAGTAATTTTAACTAATAGCAACTAATCTCTAATAGATAGTAGCTAATTAAATAATATCATAACTTTATAATCTCTTTAGCAGCCCGGACAACATAGTGGAGGCGGACTTGATGTCTTATTTGACTTATCTCACTTTTTTATTACTTTTTGAGTCGGAATTTTTTTATCTCGTAGGCGTGTCTATAACCTCTCTAAACCCCAAAATTGGAGACCAACAGGCTCTCGATCCTATCTCAAAAAAATCTCGAAGTGACAAATAAATAGGCAAATAAGTAGGCAAAAAAGCTGAAAAGAACCCATCCGTAGTTCTTGGGGCTATAACATAGTGATAATGAAGAGCTTACTATGGAAGTGTGAAGTTTGGGCACTGGCACATCAGAGTTGGGTGGACGACGTTGCGATGATATTGATGTTGAACACCAGAGTTGGAGGGGAAGAGGAAATGGAGAAAATACGAAAGGAAATGGAGGAAGAAGGAAAGACAACAAAAGAGTTTTTCTTTTCAAATTTTGGCATGGGCACATTTGACGTGGCACTGCCACATGTGCAAGGACTCTAGCTCATGCTTGTGAGAGCTTCCGTAGCAGAAACTCTATATGGGTATAGAAATAGAGTTTTAGAGATAGAGTTTCTGGTAGAGGGAAGGAATCTTTTAGGATGTAGTGTAAAATGTGAAGGAATTTTAGAGTAATGGAGAGAGAAAATAGAGTAGAAGAGAGAGAAAATAGAGATAGAGTTTCTAGTGTGGGCGCTCTGATCAGCTAATGAACCAATAAGCACATATTGGTAACCCAAAAAAGGTTATTTAAAAGTTAAGTCAAGGCAACAAGTTAAACAACCTGCTATGTGGTTTACTCATCATTTTGTTAGTTCACCCTTAGGTGATAAACTGAGGCTTCTTCCCCGTTCTTTATACGAGAGATATATCCGTGTTTTTCGGATAGGGCGTTCGGATCAAATCACCAGAGCCTTCTCCCCGTCCCCGTTCCCCCTCGCCTCTGTTAGCTTGCGTCCTGCTCGCAGCGGCAGCGGGACGGCTGTGGGATGGCGGTCATGGCAGCAGGACCTGTTGTTTTCCTATGACATCGACGACCGCTTCTTGCGATGTCACTCCCATCCCTCGGCACGCGCAGAACCAGCCGCCGACTCTGGCTCTGCAGTTCTTCACCTCCTCTTGCAGTCTTCTTCCCTTCCGAGCAGCACCTCCTGTTGCAGCAGCAGCAGCAGCCATGCCAGGCCGGCATCGTCGATGTCCCATGACTTAGATTGAGCTTATGGCACATGTCCAATGGACTCCAACGTGGGAGGGAGTACCAAGGGCCTTGGTGGCCGGTAACCACAGTTGCGGCAGGCCCAAGCGTTGAAGCCGACTGATGCCTCACCGTAGAGCGGCCAAACATTTCGGCTGTTGTGCGGAGGGTGAGGGTGGTAACGGAGACCTACGGTGGCTTGCACTATAGCGGAGACAAGAGTTTAGATGAGTGTTGAAGTGGCAATAATGGAAGAAATCACTTTTTTAGCTTTTAGTCGATCCAACAACTACGATGCTCATCTAAGAGTGTTGCTACCTCGTTACACGCACAATTGAGCATTGGTCTTTCCCCACAATTGGTATTCCTTTGCTCGATGATTCGATGGGTGGCTTAGCGAAGGATTTTAGGATATTGCATTTGATGTTGACTAGTCAGGAGTGGGTTCCTCTTGACCTGGCAGTTTGACCATTTGCCTCTTTTTCTCGCTATCTCCGTTTGGGTGAAGTAGGAGGCCTTTTGAATTTGGGGCTTTCAAATGTTCCTTTGAAACTGTAGACAAATGAAATAAAAGTCGGTGGTCGTCTTCAGTATGGAGGATGATCGAAACTACAACCGTTAAGACGCTAGCTAGGGATGTTTTATTTGTTCTGAGTTGGAAGGCAGATAATTTTTGTTTTTATTTTCTTAGGCTAGCCTTAACGCGACAATTTGTTTGTTATATCGGTTTTTGGTTTTGGTTTTTAGATTGTAATAAGTGTTCCACGTTTGGTTCGTGCATTTTAAACTGAGACGGGCAAAGATAGATGGTCCAAATTTCTATATGGGTTCTTTCCACCATATGCACTGTATGTCCTATATCCTATATGATAAAGTTAGACAGCTGACATAATGGCTCTGTTTCATTCAGCGGAAACTGGCGGTTGGCGGTTGGCGGTCTATGCATCTACAAAAGTTTAATGAGTCTAAAAAGATAATTAAAATTTTTTTAAAAATCTTTGAGGAGAACTAATCAAAGCCTCGAAAAAATCTTTGGAAATTATAACAAAAAAAATCATATAAAAATATTAAAAGGTACTATAGTAAAACGCCAACCGATGGTAAACGCTGAAAAAAACAGGACCAATACCATTGCAGATGGCCTAACAAAAATACCACCTGACATGAGTCAACAATGAAAAAAGAGCAAAAAAAAAAAAGTAAGGGCTCTCATATGTGATTGACTAGTCGGCATCGCTCTTTTCGTGTCTTTTGAATAGGCGATTTTAGATGCCATTGATTAGTATGGACTTGACTTGCGGCCATCAACGGACAGTACGCCAAACGAGGCATTCCCACGAGCGCCGCGTGGGCATGGGCGTGGGCGTGGGCAAACGTAAGTGTGCATTTATTGTAATTGTAGGTAACCGTGCATCCGCAATAGTCTGTATTTAGTTGTAGTGTGCGTTTTAAAAACTGACTCTATGCTGCAGACAGCGTGTAGAATGTATTAAATAGTTACTATGATTATAACCAGTCGGTCTATAGGTTTAAACTTAGACTATCTCCAACCAGGTCTAATAGGTTTAAACTTAGACTATCTCTAACCCTTTTTCTTTTTCTTTCTATCCCTAATTTTCATCGGAAAGGGATTCTCGTTCCCTTTAGCGCTCCAACAGATTTTCTTCGGCGATTCCTTTACGATGAGATTTCTCTCTCCATTCACTCCAGAAAAAGATTCTTTCTCCTTTCCTATATCATTCCCTTTGAAGGGATGTTGTTAGAGATTGTGGAAAATAAAGAGAACAAATATGGGAAAGAGAATGGAGAAGGATAGGAAATGAAGGAAAAATAGTTGGAGATAGTCTTAGAGATAATATTTTCTCTAAAAGCATCTTTAATAGTGGAATTCATCACTAGCGGTAAGAAATGAACATGTCATCTATAGATGCAAATAGGCAACCTCTCTAATAGACTAACTATAGTATAGCCTCTAAAATTAATATGAGCCTAGATGTAATAAAGTGCATCCATGCTAAAATCCGTTATATTCTGACTCTTAGTTAATTGTCTCTTCTCTTTTTCTTCTTCACATAAATAAAAAACTGAGTTAAAATTCTTATAGCTAGTTAAGGTGTCTTTGCTAGAGATGTCCTAAATATTGTAAAAAAAGCATCTAAGTTTTAAAGACAAGGTATAAATCTCAATCTAGATAGAAGCAGTATTGCCTCTAAGAGCATGTATATAGACAGCTGCTGTCTATAAAAATTGTCATGTCACCTATTTGCTGATGTGGATGAAAGAAAAAGAGAAAAGAGAAAGAAGCTGTCTATATATTTGTAGTCGACTGTAGCACGGAAACCAAGGTGATTGTGTGTAGAGATAAATTGTCTATAAAGAAAGTAATTGTATAGTTGTCTTTAAGGTTGTCTATAAACGATATGACAACTTGATATAGACAGCAGATATCTATAGCACTGTACATAATCTGACTATTATGTGCAGAAAACATGGAGAACCCATTTAAGTTAATCCTAAACCAAGGACGCACCAATCCGGTCCCGAGCGTCACGCAAAAGGTAAACGAGAGTAAAACGCACTAGGGTTGTTAGGCTAGCTCACGAGGACGCTGAAGCCGGAGACGTTGGTGAGGGAGTTGGCGATGGCGGCGCCGGCGAGTGGGACCTCGCCGAGGTGCCCCACCATGACGGTCGAGATGAGCTGCATCATCAGCTGCAGCAGCGCCACGGCAATCATCGGCGCCGCAAGCGCCGCCAGCCGGCCGGCCTCCTCCGTCGCCTCCCTCCACCACCCCTCGCGACGGCAGCAGCATAACCGCCGCCGCCACAGCTTACCCCTTGCCTCCACCACCTCGTCGTACTCCACCTCCTTGATGCTCCCCCTCGTTAGCAGCAGCGGCGCCTCGAAGGAAGAGTCCATGAATGCCCACGCCCTGGGCCCTGGAGTCTCAGGGTCACGGATTGGCCGCGCGCGGCTGCAAGGGAAGCAGACGACGAGGCTCTGGTGGGGGATACCAGGGGGGTGTGGGAAAATTGGGTTGCAACTTGTGAGGTTAGGAATGCGGGGGCCCTCGGTCACTCAGCACAAGGGAATCGGTGAGTTGGAACGGAGCATAATTCGTCCTCTATATGTCCTTTTCTTCTGTCGTCCCCTACGACCGGAGCCTTTGTAATGGAGTGTAGAACTTGCCTACTTCGCGCGTTTTGTTCGTTGTGTGGAGCCGCCACGCCAGGCTACCAAACTTGATTAACAAACTGACGTTCTAGCATGGGTTAACCTGTTTGAAAGTTGATTGAATGGACATTTAGATCTCAGCTACATAATTTTCAATCTCGAAAAATAACTTCGTAGTTTTTTAATTCTATCATATTTTATAAATGTTATAATTGAAAATTGTAGCCAAAGTTACGTGAGCTTGTGTGCCACCTCGAACTTTATTTTTATACTTCCTCGTGCTAATTCCTTATTTGCTATCTAGAGTTAGGCCTTTCTATGATTTGTCATATTTTTAGTTTTCTTATTTATTATCGCCTCTGAAACTTTATCCCCACAATGCCATTATTAACCGATCAAGCCACGACGAAGCTGCATGAAGACGATTATGTCTCTATCTTTATAATAGGTTAAAAAATAGAAAAATATAAAATAACAGTATAAAATTCATAAAATTATATTCAAATTAAAAGTAAATTTAAAAAAAAGGATGTAAATTTTATTTCAAAATTAATGGTACCTACTATATCTCATGAAAACAGTCTGAAAAATAGAAAATACAGAAAAAATCTTAAATTTGAACAATAAGTAGAACATGATTTGCATAATTCAAAATTTTGAATCACTCGGTTTGAAGTTAAAATATAGGAGATGCAATGTTTCAAAGTTTTAAATTCAGAAATTATGAAAGGCGTACTTTGGACATTGAAAGGATTTGGTTGGCCTAGAGTGGGGTGAATAGGCAAGCTTTTAAAATTATTGTTCAAGTATGAATTCTTAACACTGGTTCAAGTAAATCTAAGACCCTAAAACAGGTGAGCCACGAAATCTCTAAGAGTACTAAAAGAGATCACTACTTAAGGCAAGAACAGTAAAACATAACAATCTAAGCAGCAGAATAAAACAGCACAAGCAATAAGTAATAAAGTAGATGTGAAAAGTAAAGAGAAGAGATGAACAATAATTTTTCCCATGGTTCAGTGCCAAGCACCTACATCCACGTTAGAGCACTTCTAAGGAAGTCTAGCTCCTCCAATAGCTGGTTTGCATTGGCAGCTATGGATCTCCACTAGTGGTGACTCTTTCCACACTCCGGTGAGGTGAGTCCCAAACCTCTCACAAGTTGGGTGGCCTCCCACAGTCAACCTCGGGCAGGTCTCACCACTTCTCCTTCTCCAAGCCGTCTAGGAACACCTTGTTCCAAGAGTAATAGATCCACCACTGAACCTATCTCATGGGTCACTAGCAAGCACTTCTCTAGACTTTACTTGGAGCAAGAACTCTTTACAAAATGAGATGAAACAGGGTTTACAGGTTTAGCTCAACTCCTTGGGTGAAAAATAAGCTTAGGATGGCAAATTTCCAAAGAGAACAGTAACGTCGAGCAAGAGGGGCTCATATGTGCTTATATAGGCGATATATTTCAAAACTAGCTTTGGTCACCGATCTTTTTTTGCGTTGTTCCTCTAGTGCTTTGGACTTTGGTTACAGTTTCTCTTGCTGCTCTTTGTGGTTTGTCCGATAAACAGATGGATTATTTTCCTAAGGAACAACTTGTATTGCTTACCCGCAAGTTTAGCCACTCATATAAGAGAGTGAAAGAAAGAAAGAGAGGGTCGATCAAATGCTACGAGTGTGGTGGCCCCAACCACATTCGGACAAACTGTCCCAAGCTGTAGAAGGGCAAGAACGACTACAATGACCCCAAGCAGAACGCCTTCACCAACAAGAACCACAACAACAAGGCCCCCGTCGTCGACAAGGACCGCAAGTTCTCCAATGGGAGGAAGCTGTTCCAGAAGGTCCTGGAGGCTCTGGACAATGCCAACATCTCTGACTTTGAGGAGACCTGGAGTGACGGTGGCGATAACGAGCCAAGCAAGCCCACGAATGACGACGACTACGGCGGGATGTGTAGATTCCATGGTGGATGAGAATGGCATCAGCGACTCCAACATCTACACCGACTCCGATGATGACGTACCTACCTATGACCAGCTTTACGAGGCCTTTCTCAAGTTGGGTAGATTCCATGCTAAGGCTAAGTCTAGGTGCAAGGAGTTGCAAGAGGAAGTAGCTTACTTGGTCCACAGGCTTGAGATACTGAAGTCTCACACTCCTCCCGTGCCGATTAATTCCGATGGCTGGAGGGAGTGTGAGAAAGTTGTGGAAGAATTGAATAAACTAAGGACTTCTCATGCTAGTGTGGTTTCTGTCATGCTAATGTGTTGTCTGAGCTAAACGTTGCTAGGACTGCTCTTGCTGTTGCTACTTCTGTTTCTAATATCACTTCTGCTAGTGTGGTTGTTCACTCTGTGTTCACATGATGAATGCCATGAAATTTGCACACTTGCACATGATCCTGTTACATCTAAGGACCCAATCAGTCCAGTTGAGCACTGTAGTGACACTGCACCTAAGGACCTAGTCAGTCCAGATGAGGACTATAGCTTTCACTCGGCTTCACCTTGTGATGATTGCACTGTCTTAAAATTGGATAATCTAAACTTGAAAACTAAAATGAGTGATTTGACTAATGCTCTGCTTGCTAGTTCTCAATTTTCTTGTGTTCGATATGATGAAATTGATTGGGACATGGCTAAGGTGTATGAGGAGATGAGCAAGAGGTTTGAGAGTCAAATCGCTAGCATCAAGAATGCTGAGTGTCTCTCCTGTGTTTCCCTTAGGAGAGAGGCTGCGATGCTGAGTGATAGGTGCCGGGCTGCTCAGGGCAAGGGCAAGGGTAGTGATGCTCAGTCTTCTTTTGCTGCCTTCCCTACTTCCTGTGATTTCTATCCCAAGCTGCATCAGGAGTGTGAGTACCTCATGAGCACTCTTGAGACGTTTGTAGGTCACAAAAAGAAACTCAATCTTATCTTGGACCATTCAAAAGTTTCTAGGGGTAGAGAACTATGTTTTGATAGGATGGAGCACATTAGGCAACATTCTCCTAGAGTTCTCTGTGCTAGTGAGGATGGAGAGATGGTTGTTGTCTCCCTAGGTCGCCTTGAGAAGACCATGTTCAGGTCAGCTGGCTTTGCTAAGGGTTCTTCAGCCCCAAAGGCATCTTCGCCTGAGGGTGCCTCTCCTAAGGTGGTTCCCCATGTTGCTCCTGTCTCTGGCAAAGCGAAGCTTATATGTACCTTCTGCAAGAAGGAGGGACATGTAGTTGAGATCTGCTTTAGGAAGGCAAAGGTTGGTAGGCGAGAGCGTGTTCATGCTCTTAGGGGTATTCAGGGTCATCCCTAGACTCGGAGTGCTCTTAAGGCACCCATGACTTCTAGGTCGTCTCTTAGTCAGGCCTTCTTCTCTAGTGAGCGACGTCATTCAGGTCTAGGTTTTCAGGATGTTTCTCCTATTGCTAGGCCTAGTGGTGCTCGTGGTCAAGCTTTCCGTTGTCCTCAGGGTGTGCCTCCTTTTGTCCGTGGAGATAGACACTCGCGACGTGAGTTAGTTCCTGCATCTTGTGGTAGGAGGCCTGAGCAGCGCTTTTGGGATGGTCCTGCCTTTGCTCTACGGCGACCCAACCTAGCTCCGGCGCCCAGGTGTCCTACATGTGGCCCTTCTGGCTTTGTAGGAGTTCAGTCTGTCAGCAGGTCTTCGTCTCATGGGTTGATTTAGTATTGGGTACCTAAGTCCGTTCTTACCTGAGTCACCCTTTCCTCGTGTTTGTTGACTCAGGTGCATCGGGCGGGGAAGGGAGAGGTTTGAATCGTCAACTTTGGTTGTTGTCGCCACATGACCGGAGAGTCTTGTTGGTAAGGATGTTGCTCTTGTCAATAAGCTGCGTTATAATTTGCTTTCTGTTTCTCAACTTGTTGATGAGGGTTTTGAGGTGAGCTTTAAGCGTGATGCTTGTCGCATTCTTGGCTCTTCTGGGGAGTTGATTTGCGGGATTTCTTGATTTGGGAGGGTCTTTCGTGCTGATTTTAATGCTTCTTCAGTTGGCTCTCCATACTATTTGATTGCTTCTAAATCTCGTGATCTTTCCTTCTAGCATAGGAGACTTGGTTACATTGGCTATGATCACTTGACTGGAGCTAGCAGCCGTGATCTTATTCGCGGTTGCCCAAACTCAAAATGGTCAATGATTTGGTTTGCTCTTCTTGTCGCCATGGAAAAATGGTTGCTGCTGCTCACCCATCTGTCACCCTTATGATGACTAATACACCAGGACAGCTTTTGCATATGGACACTGTTGGTCCAGCTAGAGTGCAGTCAGTGGGTGGAAAATGGTATGTGCTTGTGATTGTTGATGACTACTCCCGATACTCTTCGGTGTTCTTCATGGTTACCAAGGATGAGTCCCTTGGTCATTTCCAGAGTCTTTATCGCAAGCTTTTCGTTGAGTTTCCTAGTGTGCTTAGAGCTATTCGCAGTGACAATGGCATAGAGTTTATGAATTTTCAGTTTGTGGGTTTTTGTGAGAAAACAGGTGTAGAGCACCAGTTCTCTTCGCCGCACGTCGCCCAACAAAATGGTGTTGTGGAGGGAAAGAACCAGACTTTGGTTGAGATGGATAGGACTATGTTTGATGAGTACTCTACTCCTAAACATTTCTGGGCTGAGGCTATTTCCACTGGTTGCCATGTGGCAAATCAAGTTTTTCTGAGATCTGTAACATCCTTATTTTTTTAAAAACCCTAAAATCATCTACATCATTGCATTTGCATAATTTTCAAAGTGCATTTTTAAACCAACCTTTTGAAAATAAGTATGTTGCCTTTTAATATTTTAATCTTTCCAAAAAAAATTGCAAAAGATTGTTCAAGAGAAAAATGAAACTAATTAATTTGTTTGAGTTTGATTCACAAAACAAAAATGTCTATGAAACCCGGAGAGTGAGTTCTATTAAATTCATAATCTGGGGATTGCCAACATTTAAAAATTAAAATTTCTTGTTTGAAATAATTATTTCCAAAAACCTAATATTCTATTTTTACATCAAATCATAATTTTTTTTGCTAAGGTCCCACCTGTTGATCTCTCCTTTCCTAATCCCTATTCTATTTTCGGTTCGCGGGAATTCACCGTCGAATCCCTCCTCTCTTCACCTTCCTCTCTCTTTTCTCCAGCACTCCATGACGTGTGGGTCCCACGGGTCAGCCTTTTCCTCTCTTTTGGCAGCCCATTTTTGCCCCCCCATATGGGAAGTTACTCTTTTGCCCCCTATTCTTTCCCCTTAAAACCCCAACCTTATCTTTCTCCCTTTCTTCCTCCTCTCCAAACCAGCATAAATTTTTCTGCTCTCTTTCTCCTCCTCCCTGTCCAGCAGCTTCACCTCCTCCTCCTCCCCCTAACCAGCATGTCCCCTATCCACCCCTCCCTTCCTTCCTTCCTCTCCACCCCGCCCACCCTCTCCTCATCCTCCCTGTCCAGCAGCACACCTCCCAGTCCCCCTGCTGCCTCCTCTCCATCTCCCTGCAGGTAAGCATTGGTAAGCTTCTCCTTCTTCCTCAATCACGCTATTGGGTAAGTCTCCGTTTCAAAAACTGTTCAAGAACATTCTAGAGGATACTCTCTTGATTCTATTTTGCCCAAGAACTCCTAGATCTCGGGCTTGTAGCTTCGGAAATCGAACGCCGAAGCTCTGCCCCTCCATTCTTGGCCACCTCCACTTCACCTCGCCTCAACGCCGCCTCGCTACGAATCTCCTCAAACCGTCCGAGGACATCCTTGCTATCTTCATCGCGAATCTATCCCAACCAAGCACTCAGAGAATGGTTGACTGAGCGCGACAATTTTGTTCGCCGAAGACCTCGCCAGATTCTGCCACCGCAAGAACAGCCCCTCTCCACTCTTTTCACTCCTTCCGATCTCCACCAAAAATTCCTTGTTCATCCGTTTTGGATGAAACCAATTCCAGTGGGTAGATCGGGATGTATTCTAGCTCCCTTAAATTTTATGTAATTTTTTGAATATATTCTATTTTCTGCATTTTTCTAACTATAGGAAAGTGCATTTTGTAATGGTCTTAATTGTTTATATATACTTTTAAAATAATTTAATGTTTCTAAAAATGATTAATAAACATAAAAATAATGTTTAATATGTAATTAGTTTATTTACAGAAATTTTAATAAAAAGAAAATGATTTACCTAATTGCAATCAATCATATATGCTTATTCTTTAAGGATAAAAATTATTCTTAAAATTTCCAAAATTAGTTCCAGTAATATTTATTCAATTATCGTGTAATTATTTTACTTCTAGAAATATTAGTTTCAAATAAAATATTTATTTAATTGCATTCAACTAATTATATCATATTATTATAGTAGTAGCTAGTGTCTTTTTAATAGAAATAAATTTATGAAATTCTCAAATAAAATGAAAACAATATTTATCAATTTTTCATTAATTAGTTATTTTTGTATTTTCTATTCAAAAGAAAATATTTATGTTAGATATCTTTATTAGCTAATTTCCATTTCATATGAAATAAAAATGTTATAATTATAAAATAAAATTTCCAAAATAAGCGAGATAGTAATTCTTCATTTTTGTATGCTTATCCTTATATGCATTTTAAATGATTTCTATTCAAAGGAAAATGTTTATCTAATTAGTATTAATAGTTTATGCCGTTTTAAAAGTAAAATCTTAAATCAAATGGAAGCATTACTTTATCATAATCATGCATACTCATTCATTTATTTTTATATGCATGTTTTCATGCAATGTGTTGAGTGTATGTTATTTGCAATCGCTTGATCTGGTCGAGTTCGTGTCAGGAGCTGATGACCAAGCCGGGCAGCCGCACGACTTCAATCACGGCAAGTCTTTCCTCTAGAATCCCAATTTCTAGATTTTACCGAAAATGCTATTTAATTAAAATATGCGTATTTATTTTAGAAATTCCCAGTGCATGCCGTTCATTTATATGTTATGCACCTATTGCCATGAAAAACCTTAGGATAAATTATATTAAATGTTGTCCTACTGTTTTAAATATTAATTGGCTTAGCAATGCTTAGTTCAACATCGAGGAGTGATTTCCCGCAGCGGTGATCATTATTATATTCATCTTAGGAATTGTGCATCTGAGAATGAGACTGGTGAACTTGGTTATGGTGGGCTTGATCACTCTTTAATTAAAATTTGACCAACTAATAACTAGGATCGGGAGCGGTTGGAATGTATGGTGGGTGTCTTCATGCACAAGACTTGGGTTTGTGTTTGACTGCCGCTCCGAGAATAAAGACCGACGATTGTGATGAGTTTAACCAAGATATTCCCGTGCGACCGTAAGCCCGGTACGGGACGGGCCTGATCTAAAGGGAGAATAACGTCGAGTTTGTCATGGTACGTGCACCGTGGGTGAGGTCCCGAGGGATGCGGCACCGCTGGTGTATTGCCCGGGGATGGAACTTTGGGATACCTATGTATAATATCAGGTATGGTCGAAGCCCCAGGGTACCTGTGTGTAATATCAGGTATTACCGTGGCAAGGCCAGGATTAGACTTTTAATGGATTTTGTTATGGTACCTTTCGACGGGAGGGTACTGTATCTTGCGGGTAAAGCGTACAACCTCTGCAGAGTATAAACCCATTCAAATGGCTGTGCTCCCGGTTAAGAGCGACTTGATGGCTTTTTACAACGTAGCTTCACCTTAATTAATATGACCCGGGTAAGGTTTTCCGGCCGTGTGCCGCTGCTAGCTGTTCTTGGTTGTTGAGAATGAGACAGTGTGCTGAAACACTGAGAATTATTATGAGATTTGAGACAGGAGATACCGAGAATGAGAACCTTGAGTATATTCAATATTACCGTTGAGATTAATCTTGAGAATTATTAATTATTTATTCCTGTATGCTTTCTTAAATGCTTTTATACTTCTAGATTAAATGCTTTTATGCAAAATAACCCTCAGCTTTCCTAGAATGAGCCTTAGCATATCCCTTCTCAGGAAAGACTTGCTAGCATTCGCGTGCTAACCCCGCCTTTCATGCGGGGTTGCTCATTCCAACGAGCAGACCCTGATCCTTAGTGTTACTACCCGGAAGGTGGAGAACTTGAAGACGAGGGCTATCCCAATGCCTAGGACGCTACTACAGCTCGCCTGTAGGGTTTGATTGTTTTATTTTGCCTCTTTCATTTGAAGTTATGGAAGACTGTTAAGACTTTCACTGCTTGTTTGACTTCCGTTGTTTTAAGGCCTTCGTGCCAGTTAGCGTACTCTGATGTAATTATTATTCGAACTTGTAACGGCAATGATCCAATGTTCTGAAATCTGTGTGTACTAGTTACTGATCCAGGGACTAGTACAGGTAATGCACAGAAGGGCCCGGCTCTGGTTGGCGGGACCCGACAGGCTTGGTATTAGAGCCTAGGCTGTAGGACGCAACCTAGGTAGACTGATATAGCCTTAAGGATCTATTTTATTATAAAAATCTACTTTCAAATTGCCGCAACCTCTTCTCTTCTGTCTCCTCTTACCTGATATTCTCATCTTCTATCTTATCTTACCTTCTTTTCTTGCATCTTGTTCTCACATCTTGCTCTCGCATCTTGTGCTGCTCTATTGTTTTGTCAACAAAACATTGTCTCTAAATTATTCTCTGCTTCAAAGAATTTAGTCAACATCGCCCCTTCATTGGAGATCTTGAAGCTACAGGTCGTCAACAATGGTAGCAAGACGAAGAGTGGCCTCGCCAAGGAAGAATAGTTGCTTAAGTTCATAGGAACCCTATATATGTTCATATTAGGCGTTTTGGGATCTTTTATTGAGTTCGTGATGGTTTGCATCGGCCTGACCATGCAGCCATCGCTTTTATCTTCTCTAACCATTACTTCTTATTGCTTCATAAGATGTTTAATTCGTGGTTTCTATGGATTTGTGTAGTTTTAAGAAAAGTTTTGTTTCAAAGGAAAACATTTGAAACTAAATTGTTTTCAAATAACTATTTAACAAGAATCTTGTAAGAAATTTTTTCTGTGCATTTCCGGGGAAAATTTTTCTCAAATTTCATGAAAGATTCTTACAACTAAACCTTGCTTTCAAAATATAAAACCGTCTTTATACTTTGTTTGTAAAAAAAATTATTACTATAAAATCATTTTGCTTACTTTGTCTTTTGTCACCAAATCTTTAAAACATTATATCTCAAAGAGAAAAATCTTATCAAAATATGTTTCCATGTTTTTCAAAAATTCTTTATGAGATAGTCTTTCTTTAAAAAAATGATTTGTCAAAACTTTTCTTTAAAAACAAGCAAAGTATAATTTATTAAATCTTCTTTAAAAAAAAAAGAGGTGTTTCCATAATTTTTTTTGAAATAACAATCCTTTCCAAACAATCTTCGTTTTCCTAAGTTTTGCAAAGACTATTTACATTTGCCTTGATAGAGAGTAGAGTTTACAAAAAGAAAATTTTTCTTATCTTATTTTATGTTAAACAAAATCTCTAGACATTTCATTTTTAAACTAAAGTAAAAAAAAAATGGTTCAATTCTTTGCTTTTGAATGTTTTCTTAAAATCACTTAGTCCGAAAAGTTTTATTTCCATAAACATTATGCATCTTTTTAATCCATTGCTAAATATTACCTTTCTAAAAAAAACTTTCATTATTTTTTTTAAGAACAAAAGGGTTGCCTTCACAACATTTAATTTTGATTTACATAAAACTTTAACCAAGATGTTTATAAAAGGTTATTTATTCAAAACAAAAATGTTTCTAAAAGATTTTTCTTTGAAAGTGTTAAAATACTTTTCTCAAAACTGGGTACCTTTTAAGAAAAGCATTATTCGAACTTACTTTTTTTTGTTTTTGTTTCAAGCAGGTTTGTTTCCGAAAGCTAAAACCTTTTAAAAGTTTTAAATATTTCCAAAAATAAAAAATCAAAGTTTTAAAATTTCATGCCATCAATACTTTTCATAATGTTTTTTAACAAAATATTTAACATTCTCAAAATCAAAATTTAATTTTCAACTGGTTTTGAGAAAGTGGTTTGAAAAAGGATACTCTCCCAACTGCTAAAGAAAAACATTTTGTTTTAAATATTTCTTCAATTGTTTTAGAAATTCCTTTGAAAACAAAGTGGTCTTTAAAAAAATAGTTTAAAGAAAATCTTTATTGCAAGACGTTCTGATGCGGGGACGGCCCGATCTTCACGATGTAGAATCAGTGGGAGGGTAATTTGATCCGTGCAACCTGACGAATCGACGGCGCCAACAACCGTGCTGGTTAACGGAAGCCTGCGACGAAAGAATTCGCCCAACCACACGATGTGATCGGCGTCTACGAGACCACGAGAGTAGACGCAATTCCGGCGATTGATCTTGAGCAAGCCAAAAGAATGCCAGCAGAAGGGACTCCCAATTCCAAACCGGGATGCAAAGCAATCAACCGAGGAACAAGAGTTCAATACTCAATATTTGTAATGCCTGTTTCTCGTACATGTGTATCAATATATAAGGCGGCGGCCAGGCATCTCACGCCTGAGGCAGCAGCGGCTTGTTGCTGGCTGTGTGATGTTGCTAGCCAGCGGCCGGCCCTTGCCCTCACATGTGCATGGGCTTTGGCCCATGTACACGTTGAGTTTTTTCTTTTTTTTCAGATTTAAACTTTTAAAAAAATAATCCTAGATGAAAATTCAATTCAGTTTATTCACTTCCTCGCATGAATCGCTGCAAACGGAGTGCAATTGTTGGAGTGTGCGGCGCTGAGGTCTGGGACAGCTTGGAGTCCAACTCGGATACGATCTCCGGCTCTCTTTATCTCGTTGATGGTGGGGATCCTCATCTGGATCGGCCTCCTTGTCAGTGTAGGGTTAGGAATTGAATCTTCGTGACTTGAATTCTTCCTCGTCGTTGTGTCAACACCGATCCCAGACAGCAACGTTGTCATCTCCGTGCCTCTGTCATCATGTAGCATTCCTTTATACCTGACAACAGTGAATGCACTTCCATTAGGTAGTAAACAATTCTCAGTTAAATCTCCATAAATGCTAAGAAGCGAATTCACCTGCTCAGTCAATTTCCTAGCGCGTGCGCGAGTGACTGGATCGTCATATGCTGGTGTAGAAGCTGGTGTTGGTGTAGGAGCTTGTGCAAGTGTAGGAGCTGGTGTCGAAGGTGCAGGCGAGGTGGAGGTAGGGATGTCCTCATCACGTTCATTTTTTCCAACTACAAAACTGGTTTGATATTCTAATTTACTTTAATTTGATTTATGAAAGCTACTTTTTGAAATTTTTCTTCAAATAGTTTGAAACCCTCAACAACAAAAATAATTTCAAAAGTTTATACAAAAGAGTATTTCATTTCAAATGAGAAGCAGTGTATTGATTTCATATGCCTGTTTCAGAAGCATTCTTTTGATAAAACTTTCTAAATTCAAATTATGATTTTCATTGCTTCAAAAAGAAAGATGTTTTAAAAAGGATATCTTTTCATTCATACTCCTTACAACTTTTACAACCTTTTGCTTTAAGCATAAAAATAATAATGTTTTTGGTAAGATTATCTTTTCAACCGTATTTCCTACTCCTTTAACAATTATTTGCTTTAAAGAAACCAAAGAACAATTTTTTCTAAAAGATTCCTTCAAAACCTATTTGATTAAAAAAAAGTTTTGAAAAATCCAATTGCTCAACATATTCAAAATGTTTAATTCCATTTTAAAATGTTTAATTCGATTTTCCTTTACTTCAAAAAGTAAGTGTTGTTCACTCTTGAGATTCTATGTGGTATAAGACCTTTCTGCCTTATATTCGTTTGTTCACTTGCTATTTACAGTTAGACTTCAATGCACTGCCTGGTTGCCTCTAGGTACACCTTGTAGTCGCATAAGAGTAATTGTTTGCATTGTTGTGATTGGGGTAGATAGATTAGTCTCCTATTTCTCTAGTCTTACGCCATGCTCGTTCCCTCTTACCTCTTTTCTAAGGCTCCTATCAGTAGCAAAGGAAGGAAGTACAGGCAGCAACAGATATTTCTGAGCCAAACCGGAGAAAGCCGATTAAGAATGGTACGACGGTTAGATGTGTGTCGTAAACACAGCCTTCGCATGGATATAGGAAATGATGCCATTGATGGATGGAATGATACTAAAATTAGTGAATTAGAACTATTCTCATGATTGGTGGAAAATTAATTTAAGGGGAGTAGCCTCGATAGGATATTGTTGGATTAGCAGTTGATCGATTGATTGAAGCTTAGAGGTTTTTTATCAAAACGATTTGATTAATCTAACAGATATGGTGGAATAATGATTTTGTTACTAGAGCGGTGATCAAGTAACCCATGTTAAAAGTGAATTGGATTGAATCTAGGTGTTGGATTTTGATGATACTTGATGGGTTAAAACTTAATTGTGATTAGTTAAGAAAAAGTTGGATTTTAGGTGGACAGTTTAAACATGGGCATCCGAGAAGATATAGCGAGTTCTGTGAATGCTATGCCATCTATCCATCTAAAGAGTAATCAGGGCATCAGAATGCCACAGCACGAGAGATCAGGTATGATCTCGACTATTGGAAGAATTGCGACACCAAGGAAACAAAGGAATATGCTAGACTCGCAGAGATGAAGACCCTTCTCTTTTTCCTCCTCATCTTCTTACCTTTGCTCCATCTTACCTATGCTCTTGTGCTATTTCATCTCACCTATTTTCTAAGAACCTGGGTCAAGAAGCTCATTGAAGAGAGAAGACCCAAGCAGCATCTTCGACAAACAAAAATGGGGGCTCTTCGCACCGTCAAGGATCTTACAGAAGCTATTGTAAAGGTCGACAAGACCACCACCCCTCCATTCTTCCGTCTATTCCTTTTGGCCCTTAGCTCTTCCGAATCTCGGGAACGAGATTCTGTTTAAGGGGGGTAGGTTTGTAACATCCTTATTTTCAAAACCCTAAAATCATCTGCATCATTGCATTTGCAAGATTTTCAAAGTGCATTTTTAAACCAACCTTTTGAAAATAAGTATGTTGCCTTTTAATATTTTAATCTTTCCAAAAAAAATTGCAAAAGATTGTTCAAGAGAAAAATGAAACTAATTAATTTGTCTATGAAACCCGGATGGTGAGTTCTATTAAATTCATAATCCGGGGATTGCCAAAATTTAAAAATTAAAATTTCTTGTTTGAAATAATTGTTTCCAAAAACCAAATATTCTATTTTTATATCAAATCCTAATTTCTTTTGCCAAGGTCCCACCTATTGATCTCTCCCTTTCTAATGCCCATCCTATTTTCGGTTTGCGGGAATTCACCGTCGAATCTCTCTTCTCTTCACCTTCTTTTCCCTTAAAACCCCAACCTTATCTTTCCCCTTACTTCGTCCTCTCCAAACCAGCAGAAATTTTTCTGCTCTCTTTCTCCTCCTCCTACCTGTCCAACAGCTTCACCTCCTCTTGCCCCCCAACCAGCACGCCCCCAACCCACCCCTCCCTTCCTTCCTCCCTCTCCACCCCGGCCACCCTCTCCTCATCCTCCCTATCCAACAGCACGCCTCCCAGTCCCCCTGCTGCCTCCTCTCCATCTCCCTGCAGGTAAGCATTGGTAAGCTTCTCCTTCTTCCTCAATCTTGCTATTGGGTGAGTCTCCGTTTCAAAAACTGTTCAAGGACATTCTAGAGGATCCTTTCTTGATTCTGTTTTGCCCAAGAACTCCTAGATCCGAGGCTTGTAGCTCCGGGAATTGAACGCCGAAGCTCTGTCTCTCCATTCTTGGCCGCCTCCACTTCTCCTCGCCTCAACACTGCCTCGCTGCGAATCACCTCAAACCGTCCGAGCACATCCTTGCTATCTTCGTCGTGAATCCATCCCAACCAAGCGCTCGGAGAATGGTTGACCGAGCACGACGATTTTGTTCACCGAAGACCTCACCGGATTCTGCCACCGCAAGAACAACCGCTCTCCACTCTTTTCACTCCTTCCGATCTGCACCAAAAATTCCTCGTTCATCCGTTTTGGATGAAACCAATTCCAGTTGGTAGATCGGGATGCATTCTAGCTCCCATAAATTTTATGTAATCTTTTGAATATATTCTATTTTCTGCATTTTTCTAACTATAGGAAAGTGCATTTTGTAAAGTTTTTAATTGTTTATATATACTTTTAAAATAAGTTAATGTTTCTGAAAATGATTAATAAACATAAAAATAATGTTTAATATGTAATTAGTTTATTTACAGAAATTTTTATAAAAATAAAATGATTTACCTAATTGCAATCAATCATATATGCTTATTCTTTGAGGATAAAAATTATTCTTAAATTTCCAAAATCAGTTCCAGTAATATTTATTCAATTATCATGTAATTATTTTATTTTTAGAAATATTAGTTTCAAATAAAATATTTTATTGATTTGCATTCAACTAATTATATCGTATTATTATAGTAGTAGCTAGTGTCTTTTTAATAGAAATAAATTTCTGAAATTCTCAAATAAAATGAAAACAATATTTATCCTTTTTATTAATTAATTATTTTCTGTATTTTCTATTCAAAAGAAAATATTTATGTTAGATATATTTATTAGGTAATTTCCATTTCATATGAAATAAAAATGTTATAATTATAAAATAAAATTTCCAAAATAAGCGAGATAGTAATTCTTCATTTTTGTATGCTTATCCTTATATGCATTTTAAATGATTTCTATTCAAAGGAAAATGTTTTATCTAATTAGTATTAATAGTTTATGACGTTTTAAAAGTAAAATCTTAAATCAAATGCAAGCATTACTTTATCATACTCATGCATACTCATTCTTTTATTTTTACATGCATGTTTTCATGGAATGTGTTGAGTCTATGTTGTTTGCAATCGCTTGATCCGGTCGAGTTCGTGTCAGGAGCTGAAGACCAAGCCGGGCAGCCGCACGACATCAGTCATGGCAAGTCATTCCCCTAAAATCCCAATTTCTCATTCCCCTAAAATCCCAATTTCTATATTTTACCATAAATGCTAATTAATTAAAATATGCATATTTATTTTAGAAATTCCCAGTGCATGCCATTCATTTATATGGTATGCACCCATTGCCATGAAAAACCTTTGGATAAAATATATTAAATGTTGTCCTACTATTTTAAATATTAATTGGCTTAGCAATGCTTAGTTCAATAACGGGGAGTGATTTCCCGTAGTGGTGATCATTATTATATTCATCTTGGGAATTGTGCATCTGAGAATGAGACTGGTGAACTTGGTTATAGTGGGCTTGATCACTCTTTAATTAAAATTTGACCAACTAATAACTGGGATCGGGAGCGTTTGGAATGTATGGAGGGTGCCTTTGTGCACGAGACTTGGGTTTGTGTTTGACAATTGTGATGAGTTTAACCAAGATATTCCCGTGCGACCGTAAGTCCGGTATGGAACGGGCCTGATCTAAAGGGAGAATAACGTCGGGTTTGTCACGGTACGTGCACCATGGGTGAGGTCCCGAGGGATGCGTCACCGCCGGTGTATTGCCCGGGGATGGAACTTCGGGATACCTGTGTGTAATATCAGGTATGGTCGAAGGCCCGGGGTACTTGTGTGTAATATCAGGTATTACCGTGGCAGGGCCGGGGTTAGAGTTTTAATGGATTTTGTTATGGTACCTTTCGACGGGTGGGTACTGTATCTTACGGGTAAAGCGTACAACCTTTATAAAGTATAAACCCATTCAAATGGCCGTGCTCCTGGTTATGAGCAACTTGGTGGCTTTTTACAACGTAGCTTCACCTTAATTAATATGGTTGTGTGCCGCTGCTAGCTGTTCTTGGTTGTTGAGAATGAGATAGTGTGCTGAAACACTGAGAATTATTATGAGATTTGAGACAGGAGATACCGAGAATGAGAACCTTGAGTATATTCAATATTACCGTTGAGAATAATATTGAGAATTATTAATTATTTATTCCCGTATGCTTTCTTAAATGCTTTTATACTTCTAGATTAAATGCTTTTATGCAAAATAACACTCAGCTTTCCTAGGATGAGCCTTAGCCTAGCCCTTATCAGAAAAGACTTGCTAGCATTTGCGTGCTAACCCCGCCTTTCATGCGGGGCTGCTCATTCCAACGAGCAGACCCTGATCCTTAGTGTTACTGCCCGGAAGGTGGAGAACTTGAAGACGAGGGCTATCCCAACGCCTAGGACGCTACTACAGCTCGCCTGTGGGGTTTGATTGTTGTATTTTGCCTCTTCCATTTGGAGTTATGGAAGACTATTAAGACTTCCACTGCATGTTAGACTTTCGCTGTTTTAAGGCCTTCGTGCCAGTTAGCGTACTCTGATGTAATTATTATTCGAACTTGTAACGACAATGATCCATTGTTCTGGAATCTGTGTGTACTAGTTACTAATCCAGGGACTAGTACAGGTAATGCACAGAAGGGGCCCGACTTCGGTTGGCGGGTCCCGACAAGATCTAAGTTGCACCGCACTTCTTTTGAGCTAATGTATGGGTGGAAGCCCAGTGTTTCTCATTTTCGAGTATTTGGTTGCAGGTGTTTCATTTTAAAATCAGGAAATCTTGATAAGTTTGAGTCTCTCTCTATTGATGGGATCTTTCTGGGGTAGTCTACTTTTGCCAGGAGCTATAGAATTTGGAGTGTGGAGAGATGTAGGATCATAGAGACCTGTGAGGTGACTTTTGATGAGACTAGTCTAGGATCTAGGCCAGACATTTCAGGCTTTGCTTTTTCTTCTGAGACCATCTTTGTACAATAGCCTAGGCTTGTAAGATGACACTATTTCTGAGCCCAATCTTACATTGCCTTCACTGCAGGTCCCTCCAGCTTCTTCTGTCCTTCAGGATGAGTCCTTACCGCAGCATCTTCTCAGCTCTCACCTAATGCTTCATCTTCTAATGTCTTACCTGTAGATCCTACTGTACCAGGTGGCTCTGTTACTACCTCTTCTTCACTTGAGGTAGAGGCCACTTCTACTCTAGGTGCACCACGCCTTGTTCAGAGAGACCATCCTCCTCACCAGATGATGGGTAGCCTAGATGAGCGGTTGGTTACTCGCTCTAGGTCAGGCCTTGCTCACTTCTGTCACTCTGCTGCCTTTGTAGCTTCCTTTGAGCCTATCGATGTCACCCATGCTCTTTCTGATGAGTCTTGGGTGAATGCCATACATAAGGAGCTAGAGAACTCTCAGAGAAATAAGGTTTGGTAGCTTGTCGAGAGACCCCTAGAGCATAATGTAATAGGTGCTAAGTGGGTGTTCAGGAATAAGTGTAGTGAGGATGGGATAGTTGTGAGAAATAAGGCCAGGTTAGTTGCGCAAGGTTTCACTCAAGTCGAGTGGTTTGACTTTGATGAGACCTTTGCACCTGTTGCCCGGCTTGAGGCCATTAGGATTCTTCTTGCATTTGCTGCATCCGTTCAAGTTTTTCGAAATGGATGTTAAGAGTGCTTTCTTGAATGGTTTTATTGAGGAGGAGGTCTATGTTAGACAACCTACAGATTTTGAAAATCTAAAGTTTCCTGATCATGTCTTCAGGCTTTCCAAGGCCTTGTATCGACTGAAGCAAACTCCTAGGGCTTGGTATGAGCGGCTGAAGTCCTATTTACTTGGGAATGGGTTTACAATGGGTAGAGTAGATAAAACTCTTTTATCCAAGAGAGCTGGTCTAGATTTCCTCCTTGTTCAAATCTATGTCACGATATAATCTTTGGAGGCTCCTCCCACACACTTGTCTCTGAATTTTCTAGTGTGATGAGTTCAAAGTTTGAGATGAGTATGATGGGGGAGTTAACCTTTTTCCTTTGCTTCCAGATCAAGCAGACCCCTGAGGGGATCTTTCTTCACCAAAGCGAATACACTCGTGATCTTCTCAAGCGGTTTGCTATGTCTGATAGCAAGCTTGTTCAAACTCCTATGGCGGCCACCACCACTCTTGAGCCTAATGAGAATAGTGAAATCGTCAACCAAAAGGAGTATCGCAGCATGATTGGCTCCCTTCTGTACCTTACCTCCTCCAAGCCGGACATACACTTTGTTGAGTGTCTTTGTGTTCGCTTTCAGGCTTCTCCTCGCGTTTCTCACCTTCAGGTGGTGAAGCACATCTTTCGTTACCTTAGAGCCACCCTAGACTTTGGGATTTGGTATTCTTCCTCTTCTTGTCTGTCACTTAGAGCCTTCTCAGATGCAGACTTTGCTGGCTGTAGGATAGATAGGAAGAGCACTTCTGGCACTTGCCAATTTCTTGGCACTTCTCTTATCTCTTGGTCCTCTAGGAAGCAGTCAGGTGTTGCCCAGTCCGCAGCTGAGGCAGAGTACGTTGCTGCAGCCAGTTGCTGTAGTCAGGTGCTCTGGATGAACTCAACTCTGAAGGACTTTGAATTAACAATAGATAGTGTTCCTCTTTATAGTGACAACACTTCTGCAATTAATATCGCTAATAACCTTGTGCAACACTCTAGGACCAAGCACATAGATATCAGGTTTCACTTTGTTCGAGACCATGTAGAGAAGGGAGACATAGTGCTTCAGTTTGTGGGAGAGTAACCACCAGCTTGCAGATATCTTCACCAAGACCTTGGACAGCTCTAAGTTTGTGGCTCTCAGGGAAGAGCTTGGGATAGTGAGCCCTGTATATATATATATATATATACATTAGAGTGCTATAGGGCAATTTGGCTGTAGGGCACTGCAATTTGGTGGTTAAAGCTCCCGCGCACTGCCTTTTCATGTCTATACCGTGTTACATTGCAATTAGTTGGCCGTATATATATATATATATATATATACACATTAGAGTGCTATATATATATTCAATTCTTACATTGCATATTTGCATTCTGAGGTGAGTTTTTGGACAGTGTTAGAGGGCTTTGCACTTTTCATTACACTAGACTTCTCTTCTTACCCATAGGTTGCTATCATGCGTAATTGGCAGAGTCCTCTGCTCTAGCTAGTTGAGTTCTCACAGTCTTTTGGGTCTAGTGGGTGTTGGGCCTCCTGGGTAGACAGGATCTGTGTTAGTCTCTCTAGTAATCGAGTCGTAGGCCTGCTTCCCAATTTTAGTTGGTGAGAACGAGTCTGAACCATAGTGCTTTCCTGTAAATCTTCTTTGCTTCATAGGCTATCCACCTGAGTTTCTCTTCTCTCCTTCGTGTGCTTTTTTGGTCTTGTCGGGTCTCTTTGCTTTTCTTGAGATTAATTTGACTAAAACTCAACAAAAATTGTGCTAAAATTGACTCACTAGTTGAGGGGGAGTTAGAGACTCACTCTTGCATCATGCATATCATGTAGACTTGCTTATATCTAAGCTTTGTCTATTATGCTTATGAAACCTTGTGATATGCATCTTGCTACCTGAGTAATTTGCTATCATTTACACTTGCAATGCTTGCTGAAAATTAAATGGTAATTTAAGCTTTAATGAAAACTTGATGAGACTTATAACTTTTACTTGCTAATCTCCTTGCTTGATGCTCATGCCAAGCTTTCAATTCATTTGGGATTGAGCTATTTGATCCATGCTTTGACCTTCACCATGCTCATGTACATTGAAAAAAAAATGAAAAAGAAAAATGAGATAAAAAATGCGAACAAACATGCAGAGGAGAGTGACCTAGGAGGCCTTTGTCGATGGCTCCTAGTCGGGGATGTGCTTTGCTAGGAATTGCTCTCCAAAATCTGAGTTTACTAAGAAATCCAAAAAAAAAGAAAATATAGAATTAGTTGAGCTTGAAGGTCTTTACATGCACTTCTAGCTTTCCCAATGTGTTGCATAAGGTTGAATTCTTGAATGATCATTGGACCTTATTATAGCATTGCTTATAGTTTGGAGATTAAGCTTTGTAATGCTCTTGTTGAATCATGCAACATGGAAAATATTGTTATCTTTGCTTGCTAGCATGGATATTATGTGAGCTATTGGATATGAACTTGTTAACATAATCTAGTCTTGCGTAGCTTGGTGTCGTACTAGTTTTATATTCATATGCCAAATTTACAAAGCTCTTTTGGTTGCATTCAAGTATATATGCTCTTTCTCTCTTTTGGTTCTTTGGAGAAATTTTTTTCTTGCTTTAGGTCTTGATGCCTATATTGACAAAGGGGGAGAGATTTTGGAAAGGCATCAATTCTTTGGGGGAGAATTTTAGAAAAATTTTGGGTCTATTTGGACATGTTGACCAATTGTTCTTTTATTTTGTCCAAGTATGATTTTGCAACTTTGATTTGCTTTACCGTCTTAAAACAAACTTTTCTTCATGCCATTTAATGTTTGTCAATATACTAATCAAGGGGGAGATTGTGAGACCGTGTGGAAGTCTTCATGTTGTGATGAGTATATGTGACTTTAATTGATTTGGTCGAAGAGTTTGTTTTAAGATTAATTTGAGCCGGTTCAGCCATTTGTGTTAAGACAGAGTATTTTATACTTTTGAGGGTCTTTTCGAGCTCAGATGAAAAAATGTTATATACAGATTTTGTAGAGACTTTCGAGACGCATCTTTTTTTGTGTTATGACTTTTTTATTTGATCAAGGGAAGTATTTTAAAATTTCCATCTTTGTTCTGTTGTTCTAAGGGAACCACCGGTTTTAAAGGTTTCGGTTTCAGTTCGAGTAGGAACTTGGGCATGTAGTCATATATGTTTGAATTCATGGTGAATTGTTTTAACAAGTAGGAAACAAAGGTAAGAAAATATTTTTGCTTGTGAGAAATGGTTTGATCTTTGTGGGCACAGGCTTGGAGGCAACCATGGTCGGCGACGGTACTGGGACTAGGTCGGATGGATCGAGTCCAGAACGGTGATGATGTCGTGGGATGGATGGGCTCAAGCTTAGGGCTCATGAGGACGCCATGGAGATGGACTTGAGGTAGTTCAAAGGTTCCGGTTCGGGTTGCAGATCCGAAGGCACAGAAACGGAGCGGTCAAGTCCGGCAGATGAAGGCCCGTTGCATCAGGTTGGTCGGGTTTTGTGTAAAACCCATATATGGCATGTGTGGCCCATGTTGGGCTGAGTGTTATGTGGGTTTAGGCTCATGTAAGTGGCTGGTTGAGTGGGTGAATCCTAGCCCTTGATTTGATTGCTCAGGGTTGAGGCAAGAAATCGATGGTTGTGGTTCACCCGGTGTCCCTACAAAAGAAGGGGCAGAGAGGGCTGCCTCTTTGAGAGCTTGGGCTGAGAGTTTGGGTATTTTGCTCTTTGAGAGCATTGCCCACTGAGGTGTGGCTATGTAAAACTTCCCCAAGCAATAGAAACAAGTTCCTCATATCTATGGCTTTATTCTTGTCTAGTTCTTAATGTTCGATCTTGTTTCTTTGCTTGTTTTTATTGCAACTAGTTTATTTTCTTTACCTCCTTCTACTTGCTTGCATCTATGGTTCCATGAGGTTGCATATATGATTTGAGATTCTTTTACAACCTAGGAAAGGCTAGAGATCGAGTTGTTTGAACTAGTTGCACTGCTGTCCAGAAAGTTTCCTTTGTGCAGTTTGCATTCTAGGAATTTTTAAAAAACAAGAAAAATCCTTTTTGAGTGATTCCAGTAAGAGAAGACCCGTGACTTCCATATCTGCTTGTGGAAAAATTTTGGAGTCATCTGGATTCCTCGTTTTGGAGTTATGAGGTAAATACCGAGCCCCAAACTTTCTTTGCGCGAGTTCTAGACAGTTCTTGTTTCATGATTTTTTCTGATTTTTCCATGAGGATTTTTGATCCGATTCGGGGTGTTGCTGCATGACTCATCAATACATAGGAAGAAAAATTCTCATAATTTTAGAGATTCAGAAAGGAAGCAACCACCCCTGTGATTGGAGGATAATTTCCTAGAGGAATCCTATTATTGCTTTTCCAAAAGGACCTTTAGTTGTTGGCTGGCTTGTCTTCTACTTGACCACTTGTGGACATGATTATTTTTGTTTGAACATTCAAACAACTAGGATTGTGACTAAAACTTCCCACATATCTTCACGGTTTTATCTGTGAGTCTTGAGGTACACACAGCTGTTTGGTGTTCGGCTTTTGAGTAGGGTGGTGGGTTCGAGGAGCACTAGTCTGAAGAAATTCTTCAAGGCTCCATTCACCCCCCTCTGGTCGCCGTAGCCGTGCTTTCAGTTATCGTGCCCTAATTCAATTTTATTAGATTCAGCCTGCCTTTTAGTATTTACCCAATTTTCTCAGATTTTTATTAAGTCATTTACTATTTTATTTAATCATCATTCCCTTTCTAGGTTTATTTCCTAAAGAAAAATCCTTATAATAGAACTATTAACATACACAAAGGCATAAATCTATTTTTTAGTTCACCTAGGTATTTTATTAAACCCATTAGGTTATCTAGTATTTATCATAATTTTTTAAGGATTTTTGGGGATGTCTAACCATTTATAGAAATCCATTTTATTTTCTGCTATTATCTAAAATGCTAAAAGGCTGGGAAAACTCGGATGAACAGTGTTGGGCCAGCCCAGCACCTGGCCTAGAGATCGTGCACGGGCGAGAGGCGCTAGCGGGGGCCGTCACCAATGGAGAAAGTGCATTTCTAGGGTTTTGCCTCTACTTAATCTGACATGTGGGACACTGGGCCCATATGTACTAACAGCGGCGTCTCACACGAGATAATTTAAATCCCACCGCACAACGCCAAGGGGCCCACCTGCTAATGACCTCCCGTGCTCAAAACATGACGTGGAAGGCACAGGTTGCGCTACAGGCTAATCTATAGCGCTTACCAAGTAAAAATGGGACCAGCGTCTACGGGACTAGGATGTGATGGCCGGAGATTGACCGGCAGCGAGCCAAAGCGGCGGTGCCACGAGTTATTTAGCGGCGGGAAGCTACGAGAGCATGGCGCATATGCTAATCTTTCACTACGGCATGGGAACTTTAGGCATGAAGAGCATCTAGGGGTAGCTATGGCGATGTGCGGTGGCGGAGACCGAAAGGGAGCAGCACAAGATCCGGCGTGGAGGGGCTTCTCGGCTCGCGATTGTCTTCGGGTGGATGCAAGGTATGCCTAGGAGGATGCTAACGAGGTTGCGGCCTGGGCGGAGCTATCAGCGGAGAGAAATCAAAAAGGGGACGATGCTTGGCCGCGGCCCTAGAGGAACAGATTCCCGGAGCTTCGCTATAAGAAGTGGCAATTAATTAGGGTCAGAGCATCACCGGAGAGTAAGGAGGAATGTGGTGGACGGGCTCGGGTGATGGCTTACTGTGCTGGCCTGGCTATGTGGAGGGTGCGTGCGAGAGCGGCGGAGCTCGCACCGAACGAGGTTCTTACGGCCAAGCTAGAGGGGGTTGGCTCGGATACTCATAGGGACCAAAGGGATAAGTGGGAGGGCAAGCTACGGCCATTAGTGGGCAGGGGCGGTGGACAGGACAAGCCAGCCACGTGCATAGGAGTTTCCTGGCTGTGTGGCCAAAATCGGCAAGGAGTGGCTTCGGGCAGAGTTGGATAGGACGGCGAGGCACCGGATAGGTAGGTGGAGGCGGCGGCATGTAGAGAGGGCGAGAGGAGCCACTGCCACGAGCAACGCAACAAGCGGGTGCGGCATGGCGGCGATGAGCTAGAGAGCATGCGAGAGAGAGTGGGGTAGCGTGCATAGCAGCGTGGCCATGGGCAGCGAGCCAGATCAATGCGCGAGGAGGACAGAGCGGAGGGATATGCAGCGACGCGACAGCACGCAGTGACAGGGCAGGCACGGCGCAGGCGGCATCCAGTGCATGCACGAGGATGGTGCAGTGCCACAGAGCGGACACGCCACGGGGATGGCAGTCGCAGGGGCGAAGTGCCACGGGCCGAGTGCACGGGCAAGATCACGGCCAGGAAGCCGTGTCTTGAGCGCCATCTGGCCTCGATGGCCGACAGGCACGATGGCAGAGCCGAGCGCGAGGGGAGTTAAGGAGGAGGGAACTGGAGAGGTGAGCCAGGAAGGGAGTCGAGCCGGGAGCGGGTCTGGCTCACTCGGTCAGGCTGTGGCTAAGTTGGGCTGAAGGCCTAGCTGGGCCAGCTAGGTAGGCCAGGCCCAAAAATGGGTTAGGCCCACCAGGGGGACCCAATTTTGGTAGAAATTTCAAAGTTGTGTACTTGAATTGTTAATTTCAAATTTAAAATTTGAAATGTGATGAGTTGGCTGTGAATTTGGGTAGAGGAAATATACATTTGTGTATTATTTAAGGTTTACAGGGTTTATCAAATAAATTTAAAATTGGGGGAACGGAACCCATGGTGAATTTAGTTTTAGATGGATGGTTTTATTTTAATCAAGTGGAGATTTTACCCATTAGTTATGTATTAGATGTGATTTGTTTCTTAGCAAAAATTTGCAAATGCAAATCTTGGATTTGGGTCCCTAGTGATATTTAGTGTTTATTCTTCCAATTGAGGCTTCTCTAAACATATTGATGCCTACGTATATGCATATTTATATATGTACCCCCTATATTAGAATTTTGCACAAGGTTATTCCATATAAAAAGGTGATTTCACAATAATTTAGTAACTGTATGCATGCTAACTTAGCTTAGGGTTGTTACAAAATCTAGAAAAAATCGAATCCATTAAAAAAATGAGGCTGTCCTCCAATACAAAGGAGGTCTAGGCTTTGACTAGACGAATGGCGGCTTTAAGTCACTTTATTTCCAAACTAGGCAAGCGCGGGTTACCTTCCTTTAAGGCTCTGTGTAAGCATGATGGTTTCGTATAGACAGAGGAAGCTAATAGCTCATTTGAAGAGCTTAAGCGATATCTGTCTAATCCACCAGTCCTAACTATGCCAAGGTGTGGGGAGAATCTGCTACTCTACCTCACAGCAACTCCTCAAGTGATACGAGGGGTGCCCGACCTTCACGGCGTAGGATCGAAGATACTCGCGAAACCTGACGAATCTTGTGCGGCCAACCATTGCAAGCGCAACAACCTGCAGCACCAAGTTCGTCCAACCTCACGTTGTCCACTCAACCAAGTCAAGCGGATACAATCCTCACTGCAATCACAAAGAGCTTGCAAGAACAGCGGGAAGGAATGCACAATCTCAAGTTTATTTCAACCGGTGGCTTGAAATCTCAAGAACATGCATATAGCAGATCTGTTTTTTAGTTTCAAATGGTCTGAGTCTCACAAGGAGGGGGGCTTCCTAAATATATGAGGAAAGTGGAGAGGAAGCCCAAAAGTGTGCTGCACAAGCCCCAGGTCGCAGCACAAAGATCAAGGACCCAACATAATGGTGACGCAGCACCCAATGCATAAAAAAGTAATTTCTGGACAGTTTCTGGATGCCAAAAGTTTTTGACGATATCTTCACGCTCAGAAGGAATTTGAGGGTGCGGTTGGATCCGTTGAAAAGCTGAGCTCGTTATCTTTCCAAGCTGTGGTCCAACACCTCAAACGGACTCCATTTGCATCCTCTATGCCCATTTTTCTCCAGACTAGTCATTAGAGGCCGAACTGAGCTCTTCTGCATTCACATCTTGTATGTTGACTTGTTCATGGTTCTCTTGGTCTTCTCTAAGGTGTTCACACCTCCTCACATTGTCTTCATACCTGAGAATAATCAAATTACTTGAATTAGGTAGCAGCTGACTCTCACAAGTTATATGATTCTTACTAAGGAGCAAGTTCACTTGCTGATTGATTTGTTTAGCTCGGGCACGTGTTATTGGTCCTTGGAAATGATTTGGAGTCTCTTGAACAACAGTAGGGGAAGCGGATGGTGATGGTATTACGTTGCCCATATCATCAAGTGGAAGTGGCAGCAAGTCAAGTGGCTTGATTGGTTTAAAACCATACACCACCTCAAATGGGCACAATTGTGTTGTTGAGTGAACTGTCCTGTTGTAGGCAAATTCAACATGTGGAAGGCAGTCCTCCCACTCCTTCAGGTTCTTCTTGATCATCGTACGTAGTAATATGGAGAGTGTGCGGTTCACCACCTCTGTTTGTCCATCTGTTTGTGGGTGACAAGTTGTAGAGAATAACAACTTTATCCCAAGCTTGGCCCACAATGTCTTCCAGAAATAGCTTATGAACTTGGCATCACGATCTAAAACAATGGTCCTTGGCATCCCATGCAGTCTCACAATTTTCCTAAAAAACAAGTCAGCTACATGCGACGCATCGTCGCTCTTGTGGCGGGAAATGAAGTGTGCCATTTTAGAGAACCTATCCACAACCACAAATACAGAATCCCGCCCCCTCTTAGTCCTAGGCAATCCTAAAACAAAATCCATGCTAATATCCTCCCAAGGTGCATTAGGAATAGGAAGTGGAGTATATAAACCATGTGGATTAAGTTTAGACTTTGCTTTATGGCATGTGACACATCGCTGCACAAACCTCTCAACATCCCTTCTTATTTTTGGCCAATAAAAGTGATCGGACAGCATGGCCAAAGTCTTTTCTATTCCAAAATGTCCCATTAAGCCACCTGCATGTGATTCCTGCAACAATAGCAAACGAACGGACGAATCTGGAACGCATAGCTTGTTAGCACGAAACAAGAATCCATCATGAACATGGTACTTTTCCCACCTTTCCCATCTTTGCATTTAGAGTATGGTTCAATAATTCATTATCTCAAGCATATAACTCTTTCAAACCCTCCAAACCAGGGACCTTAATTTCAAGTTGTGTTAAGAGCACACTCTTTCGAGATAAAGCATCAGCAACAACATTCTCTTTACCCTTCTTGTATTTCACAATATATGGAAAAGATTCAATAAATTCTACCCATTTGGCATGCCTACGGTTCAGTTTAGCTTGCCCTTTCAAATATTTCAAAGCTTCATGATCAGAATGTATAATGAATTCTTTATGCCAAAGATAGTGTTGCCAAGTTTCTAAAACAAGAACCAAAGCATACAAGTCCTTATCATACACAGGGTAATTCAATTGTGCACCACCAAGTTTCTCACTAAAGTATGCTACTGGTTTGCTCTCTTGGATCAAAACACCACCAATACCTATTCCACTAGCATCACACTCAATTTCAAAAGCTTTAGTGAAATCAGGTAAAACAAGCAAAGGGCTTTAGGTAAGCTCTTCTTTAATTCAGCAAAAGCTTTTTCTTGAGTAACACCCCAAACAAACTCCCTTTTTTTGTTAGCTCATTCAAAGGGGCAGCAATTGTGCTAAAGTCTTTCACAAATCTACGGTAAAAACCAGCAAGACCGTGAAAACTTCTAACTTGACTAACATTTGTCGGAGTATGCCAATTTTTAATTGATTCAACTTTTGATTCGTCCACTTCTACCCCATTTCCAGAAACAACAAACCCCAAGAACACAACTTTCTCTTGGCAAAAAGTGCATTTCTCTAGGTTTGCAAACAGTTTTTCAGTTCTAAGCACTTCTAGCACTTGTCTAATGTGATCGGTGTGTTCTTCCATTGTGCGGCTGTAAATTAAGATGTCATCAAAATACACCACAACAAATTTACCAATGAAAGCTCTCAAAACATGGTTCATTAATCTCATGAATGTACTAGGTGCATTAGTTAAACCAAAAGGCATTACTAACCACTCATACAATCCAAATTTTGTTTTAAAGGCTGTTTTCCACTCATCCCCTTCTTTCATCCTTATTTGATGGTACCCATTAAGCAAATCAATTTTAGAGAAAATAACAGCACCACTCAATTCATCTAGCATGTAATCCAACTTAGGAATAAGATGGCGATATCTAACAGTGATGTTGTTAATTGCTCTACAATCTACACACATGTGCCATGTACCATCTTTCTTAGGGACTAAAATCACAGGGACAGCACAAGGACTTAGACTCTCACGTACATACCCTTTCTCAAGAAGAGCTTGCACTTGTCGCTAAATTTCCTTTGTTTCTTCGGGATTGGTTCGGTACGGTGGGCGGTTTGGAAGTGAAGCTCCTGGTATGAGGTCAATTTGATGTTCAATGCCATGGGTCGGAGGTAGTCCCGCAGGTATCTGCTCTGGAAAGACATCTTCAAAGTCCTGCAAAACACTTGATACAGCACTTGGAAGAGAGGTTATGTCGTTAGTAGAAAGTAGCACACCTTTGTACAAGTGTACAAAATGTGCTAAATAGGGATTCGCATGCATCTCTCTTACTTCAGATTTTGTAGCTAACATTACTAGCTTGTTTCCCTCCTTGTTTCCTTTCCTACTCCTATTTGGCTTGTGGCTCTCACTCACCAAATTGGGTTTCTCACTTGTAGTCCTTCTCTCCTGTTGTTTGACACTCTCAATGTTTACCTCATTCTTTTGCATTGTATCAGCAAGAATTTGAGTGGGAGTCATTGGTCTAAGAACAATTTCTTTGTTATTCATTTAAATGAATATTGATTAGTGAGACCATTGTGATGACTTGCATGATCAAATTGCCATGGTCGACCGAGCAGCAAGTGGCATACCGTCATTGGGACCACATCACACTCAACGGTATCACTATACTCACCAATTTTGAAGTAAACCTTCACCATGTGTTGAATTTTCACTTCTCCACCATCATTCAACCATTGCACATGATATGGATGCAGGTGTCACAGCTGCTTGAATCCAAGCTTTTCACATATTTCTTTACTAGCCAAATTGTGACAACTTCCACCATCAATTATTACCTTGCACACACGACCATTTACCTTTGCCTTGGTATGAAAAAGGTTGCAACGCTGTTCATGATCTTCTTTTTGTTGTATACTCAAAACTTTCTTGGTAACAATGAGAGATTGACCGGTCTCAAAGTTGCAATAAGTCATCTCATTCTCCACATCTTCCAAATCAGTGATTGGAGTATCTTCTTCTTCACTTGCAGATTCATATTCTCCTCCCTCTATGATAAGCATGGTACGGTTGTTTGGACAATCTTTTGCAATATGGCCATGTCCCAAACACTTGAAGCATTGAATTGCACTACTCTTTGCTGTTGAACCCACAGAAGAAGTAGCACTAGCCGCTGGACCTTGCTTAGCATTTGGAGTAGTTGGCTCTTTTCCACTTCGACCTGCTGTAAGTGCTGAACGGGGAGCAAATGAAGTGCTCTGTGTTATCTTGGAGTCTTGCTACACTTGCCTCTTAGCCTTGGTTGCTTAATGCACTAACTCCACCACATTGCTATAAGGCTGAAATTCAGTGATGCGCTTGATAGGATAATTCAATCCAGCAAGGAAACATGCCATGGTTTGCTCTTCATGCTCATACACATTGGCACAGATCATGGCCATCTCCATCTCTTTATAGTACTCATCAACCGTTCGATTTTCTTGCTTTAATCCCTATAGCTTATCAAAAAGATAAGCTTATAATGTCGAGGGACAAACCTTGTTCTCATCTCCACCTTCATCTCAGCCCACGATGCAACAGGATTCTCGCCATGTTCTATTCTTTGGCTTTGAATTTGTTCCCACCAAACCAGCGCATAATCATCAAATTCAAGCGATGCCATGGCAAGCTTCTTTTCTTGGTGTAGTTGTGCAAAGGAAGATCTTGTCAACTTTCAGCTCCCAAGTAAGGTAATCCTCTGGATTATTGGAACCTGCAAACTTAGGCATAGAAAACTTTAGTTTGCCATACCTTTGCTCCTCAGGACGGTCATTGTCATTGCGGTCGTTGCGTTGATTTCTTTCATTGCGTGGCTGCAAATTGAGGCGAAATGGTTCATGTGCAGCACCCCCACGACCCATACCACGTCCCCTTCCTAGACCACGATCATCACCACCTCTAGTTGGCCAACGGGTGGACAAATTGCATTAGCAGCACGAGCCCTTCGTGCAATAGCTTCCTCATCGGTCTCATCAAGTAGAGCACCATCTTGAGTTTGTGGTCGTAGTTGTCGTACAATATTATTAACTATGTTGGTGTGAAGTACGGCAAGTTACTGATTAACATCAATTTGGAGATCTTGGATAAAGTATTTAGTTCTTCCCTTAGCTGGTCATTTCCTGTGCAGAACTCTCGGCGTAATGTGTCCCGCAAGGCACAATATTCTGTCCAGGTTACTGGGGCTTCAGGATCACGTCCATCATTCTCCACATTGTCTCCTTGACCTGACATGGTTAGTTATGCAAACAGTAAGAAAAACACATATCCTTACCAACAATGTTCTTACTCACCCTTTGTTGATTGATGGAGGAGCTCGCACTTAAGTGGTGAGGAAACACGAAGTGAGGTTAAGCGAACTCACAGCTGAGATTAAAGCATACAACAGATTATATATGGAGCTTGGTAGGGAATGTGTATGTCCTACACAATCTGTATTGTTCATGTTGTTTCAATAAGTAAATATCCAAACAAGAACACAATGTCTAGTTGTTGAAAACAAGATTTAAGTGATGAACACAGCAACTCACAAACAAGGATGATGAAACCAATTGCAATCAAAGGAGTGAGCTAGAACAAAATATGATGATAGCACAAACAACTCAATTGCAATGGTTATGGAAAGACGCTAGCTAGCTGCCATAGATGAAGAAGGGCATAAGATTGCAGATCAAGAATGCGTTTCTCACAGCGGTGCAATAGATTTCAGCAACTTTTCATTACCTTCTCATTTCCTTTTCTTTTCTTTTCTTTTTTTTGTTTTTGCTCTCTTTCTTTTGGATGGCTCTTCTACTAATTTTTAGCAAAGATTCACAACTTTTCTTTTGATTTCTTGCAACCGTGTGATAAAAACATGTGAGTGCAGCCCTATGCAATGGAATAGCTAGTCTTGATAGGTGCAAAGTTTTCGTAAAGGAAAGATGGGTTATCAAAACAGATTTAAAAATTTTCGCAACTCTGTATCAGTCAGATTCAAACACATGCTCGACCCCTTTTTAAGCCGAATCAGAAAAACTTGTCTCTACCAAAGTTGTAGAGAATCTCATAAGCTTTCCAGAAAGCTCAAGACCGCAAAAATCCGAGCTCGTATGTGGAAGTTATGGTGAAAATAGTGGACTGGACAGATTGAATCTAGAAGTGACGCAAAGGAAGATGAATAGTTTCAGCAATAAGAACACGATTCTATGGATAAAAACTTAGCAAAACGCACAAGAACAACAGATTGGAGACTAAGGTTAAATATTTTTGTGAGGCAAGTTTTCAGATTAGGTAGAAAACCACAAATCCAAACTAGGTAAATATTTTTGTGTGGCTCTTTTTCTGGATATGGCTGAAAAGTAAATCTAGAACTAGGGGATAAAGCTCCTACCGTGACAACCGGAGCTCTGATACCAAATGATACGAGGGGTGCCCGACCTTCACGGCGTAGGATCGAAGATACCCGCGAAACCTGACGAATCTTGTGCGGCCAACCATTGCAAGCGCAACAACCTGCAGCACCGAGTTCGCCCAACCTCACGTTGTCCACTCAACCAAGTCAAGCGGATTACAATCCTCGCTGCAATCACAAAGAGCTTGCAAGAACAGCGGGAAGGAATGCACAATCTCAAGTTTATTTCAGCCGGTGGCTTGAAATCTCAAGAACATGCATATAGCAGATCTGTTTTTTAGTTTCAAATGGTCTGAGTCTCACAAGGAGAGGGGCTTCGTAAATATATGAGGAAAGTGGAGAGGAAGCCGAAAAGTGTGCTGCACAAGCCCCAGGTCGCAGTACAAAGATCAAGGACCCAACATAATGGTGGGACAGCACTCAATGCATAGAAAAGTAATTTCTGCACAGTTTCTGGATGCCAAAAGTTTTTGATGATATCTTCGCGCTTAGAAGGAATTTGAGTGTGAGGTTAGATCCGTTGAAAAGCTGAGCTCGTTATCTTTCCAGGCTGTGGTCGAACACCTCAAACGGACTCCATTTGCATCCTCTATGCCCGTTTTTCTCCAGACTGGTCATTGGAGGCCGAACTGAGCTCTTCTGCATTCACATCTTGCATGTTGACTTGTCTATGCTTCTCTTGGTCTTCTCTAAAGTGTTCACACCTCCTCACATTGTCTTCATACTGAGAATAATCAAATTACTTGAATTAGGTAGCAGCTGACTCTCACAAGTAATATGATTCTTACTAAGGAGCAAGTTCACCTGCTGATTGATTTGTTTAGCTCGGGCACGTGTTATTGGTCCTTGGAAACGATTTGGAGTCTCTTGAACAACAGTAGGGGAAGCGGATGGTGATGGTGTTACGTTGCCCATATCATCAAGCCGTGAGCGCGGTCTTGACAATGGAAAGGGAAGTGTCCAATGACCTATATACTTTGTAAGCGAGGTGCTTCACGGGGCAAATGAATGATACCCTGAGGTCTAGAAGCTACTATACGCCTTGCTCATATCCTCCAGAAAGATAAGGCATTACTTCCATGTGCATCAAATTACGATCCCGACCAGTTTTCCACTAGGGGAGATCTTTAGAAACCAAGACACTAGTACATTGCGAAATGGGCCGTGGAGCTGGCGAAGTTTGATCTCCAATTTTTGGCTCGCACAACTATTAAATCTCAAGTCTTGGTAGATTTGTGGCGGAGTGGACTAATCCCCTACCTCCAGACAGTTTACCCAACCAGCCTAAAGAAGGTCGGTGGACTATGTACATTGATGGCTCATCGTCCTTTGAATGCTTGGGGGTTGGAGTAGTACTAGTTTCCCCCTAGAGAGAGCCACCCCAGTATGTAATACAATTGCACTTTGCGGTGACCAATAACGCTGCAGAGAATGAAGGCCTCTTTATAGGGCTCCAGGCATGTAAATCGCTCGGGGTCCAATAGCTAACTGTGAAATGTTAATAAGAAGTTTTAGTATTTCAATAACTCAATGGCGCTCTACCTGGTTGAAGTGAGGAAATTAGAAAAGTTCTTCAAAAATTTCAAGGCACTCTTTGTGCCTAGGAAGGATAATGCCCTAGCCAACCAATTATCCAAGATTGGATCCTCACAAGATTTCGCTCTGGTAGGATTGCTCGTAGAGCACTTGTTTAAGCCCTCTATTATGACTCCAGACGAAGCAAATGAGACGGGCGGTAATGTCTCCTTCCTTGAGCAAAGTGCAGACTGGATAATGCCATTTGTTCAGTATCTTGTGCACAGGACATGGCCAAAGGAAGAAGTCGAGAAATCCTGGCTTATAAGGCGAGCCTCACCATATAGGTTGGTCTAGGGTGTCCTTTACCGCATAGGCGCACTTGGAGTACTCTCTAAATGCATCTCCCAAGATGAGGGGATCTATTTGCTAAAAGATATCCATGAAGGAATGTGTGGAGCTCACTCTTTTTTTGGACTCTCGTATACAAGGCATTCTAGATGGGGTATTACTGGGCTACAGCCTTGAATGATGCTCGGGTCATAGTGACCACGTGCAAAGCATGTCAATTTCATGACCACAAGGTGCATCCGCTAGCGTATACTCTGCAAACCAACCCTCTCTCTTGGCCATTCTCGACCTAGGAAGTAGATATTATTGGTCCTTTCCCCCAAGGTCGAAAAGGCTATACATATCTGTTCGTTGCCATCGACACTTTCACTGAGTGGATTGAGACAGAGTTGGTGTCGACCATAATAGCTCAAGTGGCCAAAAAAAGTTTCCGCAATAGCAAGGTTACGCGGTTTGGGGTGGCCCACCGCTTGTCATGGATAACAAGACCTAGTTCACCAATGAATTGTTCTAAGAATATTACGAAGGCGTTAGCACTAAAATCTGTTTTGCCTCCTTGTTGGCTCACTGGCAGAGCAAGGGGCTACAAAGCATGCTATTGGCCAAATAATCCAAGACATCAAGAAACGTGTGTTTGATCACCTGAGTTAACTTTGCCAGGCATAGGTGGATGAGTTCCCTTCTATCCTTTGGTCGGTTCGCACTATGACCAGCCGGGCAATGGGAAAAACCTTTTCAAGCTGGTCTACGGTGCAGAGGCCATACTGCTTGCCGAACTTGTCATGGGTTCACCAAGAGTGAACATGATCGACAAAGTTAACCAAGAGAAAGAGTGCCTACTCGACCTAGATCTCCTTGAGGGTAGCGTGAGCAAGCTCAAATTCGCTCGGCGGCCTACCTACAAGCTCTTTGCAAGCATGCGGTGAAGTCAGTAAGACCAAGGACCTTGTAAGTTGGTGATCTCATCCTATGTTGAATTTAGGACCTATCAAAAGCCAACAAGCTGACTATCTGCTGGGAGGGTCCGTACAGGGTCGTGTCGATAACACGCCTAGGGGCTATTTGTTTGGCTATAAAGGATGGGCGAGAGCTCACCAGCACGTGGAAGATCAACCAGCTAAAGAAGTTCTATGTGTAGATCCTCTCTTTCACATAGCTTCCCTTTGTATTTTTTCAATGTGTGTCCCGAATGGCTCTGTAACCAACATTCTATGACTTGTGAATATTTTCGGTTAAACCGACTAGTCTCATATCGGGAAATCCTGTCCTCACTTGTCTTCTCCTTATGAATGAACTATCGGTTGCTCGGGCTTACACTCCTTGTGTCTTTGCTTTAGGCTTGCCCATGTGTGATTCTATCTTGTCCGACTCATGTCAAATCTGCTTAACCATGAAGTGCGCCACCAGAAAACTCAGCCTAAATAAGCCGATATCTATTGCACATAGGCACTCTCTTGACTGGCTTAAGTACTTAGTTCAGCTTAGGTAGGCGAAAGGGCTAGAGCTAGGGCAAGGCATAGTCGCATGTTTCTTCTTGCGCCTCCTCTTTGTGATGAGGGGCGCTTGGCCTTCCTCTTCTTTCTCCTTGTCCTGCTCGAGGGCAGGATCTTCTCAGGTAGCCTCCTTGCTCGGGGTGCTGCATGGTGAGTGCCCCGTGAGCTTGTCAAGCTTCGCTTGCAGGTTGGAGTATTCTACCTCCAAGGCCAGCTCCTCCTTTAGCTTGGTGTTCCTTTCTTCTAGCAGCCTGAGCCTTTTCCACTCCTTCGCCTTTTTAGTGAGTTGGTATAGCCTTTCTATTAGCTCGAGGGTTGGCACGTGTAATGTTTTTCAGCCAGAGTGGCATTCCTCTACCTCCACCATGTCAGCAACTCTAAGTGCACCAAGTAGGGCTGGTGGCGCGACCGATGGTGGTGGTGTTGAGGCCGCTCGTGTAACAGTCCATTTTGTGCAAATTTTGAAATTTTATCAAATCTGAAAATTCAAATCTCCTAGTACTTACAATTCACTGTCCATATATTCAAATCCCTGGCCATCTCTCTTATATTTTTACTCATAAATATATTTATAAGGTGATAAAAAATAGGTGCCTTAGAGCACCTCTATCAGAAACTCTATAATACTGTTTAGACTTTTAAGGGATAGAGGAGCTGCTGGAGGGAAGGAATATTTTAGAGTGTAGTATAAAGTGTGAAGGAATTTTAGAGGATGGATAGAGTGTGTAGGAATAGTGTTACATGGTAGAAATTTGCAGTGGTTGCCGACAAATCATAGAACACATGTAGGGCTATGCACGGTTTTCCTAAACCAAAAAAACCGCCCTGAAAAGACCGAACCAAACTAGTCAAACCGGTTTGACCAGTTTTTGGTATACGGGATGGTTTAGAAAAATGGGGAGGTTTGGTATTCGGTTTTTCGGGTATAAACCGAGTGTAAACCGTGGTAAACCGCAAAAACCAAAAAGAGAGGCGCTAGCTAGGCTACTCAAGACCCAATTTCCCAACCGGCCTGCGTCCCGTGCCTCGCCCCCGTGGGCCGTGGCCCACCTGGTGCGTGCATCTCAGGCACTTAGCCTGCTTGTTAAGTCTGAAAAGACTAATGTACAATATGTACTCATATTTGTTGTTGTTTTAGTGTTTTTGATGAATGTCAATCGATAATTGGTCATGGGTAATTAACTTGACTACCCAAAAAGTGACAACCTGAATCGCTGAATCAGTGAATCTGTACCCATACCGAACCGATGTTTTAATTGGTAAATTTGGTACCTCGTTTCAAATACCGTATTTTTAAAAAAGTATTTACTGAACCGTATTTACCAATTAAATCGTATTCACAGCTGTAAAGAATTTTTTATTTTAATCCATTTTTAATTCAAAATTAAAAACTAACCACTTGTTTCAAATATTAGCCAAAATGACCACTCCCGACCCGTCCATCAGGCGGATTTTAATAACCAGCCGGATGGACGGGCAGGATTTGGCCATCTCCCAGGACTGGACGGTCAACGAAAAAAAATTGAAAACCCGCCGGTTCGATGGGGCGGATTTAAATTCGACCCATTGGACGGACGAAGATCACGAGGCAGCAAAACCTTTCCGTTGGACGGGGCGATTTTGCCCCTAGGCTAAACCCCCTCTCCCTGTTGGACGGAGCAATTTTGCCCTCGGGAAAAACCCGCCTGTTGGACAGGGCGATTTTGTCCGAGTTTCTTCTTTCTTCTCTCGGTTCTTCCTCGCTTCACTTCTTTCCTTCACGCGCAAATGGCAGCAGAGGAGGTGGCAAAAACCGCTCGTTCATCCGAGCGGTTTTGGTCTGTGCCCAAAATCCCTTATTGATCGGGCTGATTTTAAAATCGTCTGTTCATCATCCATCCGGCCTAATCCAATCCCGCCCGTCCAACGGGGGGTTTATCAAAACCCGCCCCTTGGTCCGGCGGATTTAAAACCAGCCAGATGGATGGGTTGGGAGTGCTTATTTTGTTAATATTTAAATCGGATGGTTAGTTTTTTTAATTCTGAATAAAAAATGATTAAAATAAAAAAATTCCCAGCCCTGAACGCATGTACTGCACTGCGCCGTAGGGTGGCACGTGCAGAGAAAGTGATGCGCTGCCGACCACCGCGCTTCGAGTCTTCGACCTTCCACCAGGTACGCCCCTGTCTCTGCAGGGGCGCCATCTGACCTGCCTCGCCGCCGCCTATAGAGTAGAGGCTAGGACTTCTCCCTCCCGAGTCCCGAGCAACAACCAAGAGTCCAATACCAAGAATGGCGTCCGATTCCACTGCAGCGACCGTTGACGGCAGTGCTTTCGCGGGGCGCGCACTGGCCGCGGCTGGCGCGCGGCACATGTTCGGAGTGGTGGGCATCCCGGTCACCTCCCTCGCCTCCCGCGCGGCCGCTGCCGGGGTTCGCTTCCTCGCCTTCCGCAACGAGCAGTCCGCGGGCTACGCCGCCGCCGCCTACGGATTCCTCACCGGCTCCCCCGGCCTCCTCCTCACCGTCTCCGGCCCCGGCTGCGTCCACGGCCTCGCGGGCCTTTCCCACGCTACTGCAAACGCCTGGCCACTCCTCATGGTCTCTGGCTCCTGCTCCCAGCCCGATGCCGGCAAGGGCGACTTCCAGGAGCTCGACCAGATCGCCGCCACCAAGCCCTTCGCCAAGCTCGCCGTCAAGGCCACCACCATCGCCGACATCCCCCGCCTCGTCTTCCAGGCTCTCGCGGCTGCCGTCTCCGGCCGCCCCGGAGGGTGCTACCTCGACCTCCCGTCCGACGTCCTCCACCAAACCCTCACCGAATCCGAGGCCGCCGCCCTTATAGACGCCGCCGCCTCCGATTCCGCTGCTTCCGATTCTTCCCCACCGAAGCACAAGACCCTAGAAGAGAACATCCAGAAGGCGGTGGAGCTGCTCCGGCGCGCGGAGCGTCCTCTTGTGGTGGTTGGGAAGGGCGCGGCGTACGCGCGTGCTGAAGAGGTGATCCGAAAACTAGTGGACACCACAGGCATCCCCTTCCTCCCAACGCCAATGGGGAAGGGGGTCGTGCCCGATGTGCACCCGCTATCCGCAACTGCGGCACGCTCACTCGCGATTGGGCAGTGCGATGTGGCGCTGGTCATCGGTGCGAGGCTCAACTGGTTGCTTCACTTTGGCGAGCCTCCCAAATGGTCCAAGGATGTGAAGTTCATACTTATGGATGTTTGTGAGGAGGAGATTGATCTCCGGAAACCACACATTGGTCTTGTTGGGGATGCGAAGAGAGTCATGGAACTGATGAATAGGGAAATCAAGGACCAGCCATTCTGCTTGTCGGGGTCACATCCCTGGGTTGAGGCAATCACCAAGAAGGCGAAGGACAATGTGCTCAAGATGGAGGTGCAACTTGCAAAGGATGTTATGCCATTCAATTTCCTGACACCTATGCGGATTATCCGGGATGCTATCCTTGCTGAGGGGAACCCTGCTCCAGTAGTTATATCAGAAGGGGCGAACACCATGGATGTTGGCAGGGCTGTGCTTGTGCAGAATGAGCCACGGACAAGACTGGATGCAGGGACGTGGGGGACAATGGGAGTTGGTTTGGGATACTGTGTTGCAGCTTCAGTGGCTGAACCTGAACGACTTGTGGTTGCTGTGGAGGGTGATTCTGGATTTGGATTCAGCGCAATGGAGGTTGAGGTATGAATAATGACATTCAATCACACTTTGAAAAAATCAAATAGTTGCAATTCACAACTTCACAACTTGTTGGGTTTAATTTGCATAAACATATATTATTATAACCCTTTGTTGCTTTCTTCCGTTAATACTTTTTCTATTATTATGCTAGTGTGAGCTGAAACTGACATTATTTGGGTTCAAGGCAAGCAAGTGTAGGTCCATACTTTATGTTATGCCAACAATGTTCACACTATGATAAACACCACAACATCATCCACATAAGAGTTGTGTACCATACTATCATTTATAGTTGTGTTTGTTCATATTCTAAATAAAAGTCTTGAAGGTTGTAAGATCATTTTCACTAGCTTAAATAGATCATCATTGTGTTGTTGGTTCCTAGAAAATAGTGTCCCCTGTTTTGTGGATGTGTAGAGAATCCTTGTAGTGATTCATCCTAATGATGATAATACTATTCTACTCTACTTAGTCTACGATATAGAAATAAAAGCTTACAGATTCTATATATATATATATATATATATATATATATATATATATATATATATATATAGAGAGAGAGAGAGGATGGCTAGTGTACTCTCGAGCTCTCGACGGGTTTACGAAATTCGAGATTTTTAACGACCGATCCGAACCGTTGATCTTATTCATCTCATTGAAATGTAGTTACCGACCAAGTTTCGTATTTTTTTTGAATTTGTTTACTATTTGTTTTGTATTTTTAAAAATCAGCCTTCTAATTAGTTGTGGAGCGTCAAAAAAAACTGATTTTAGAATCCGAGAGGCGCCGTGCTTTGCGTGTAGTTTATAAAATCCGAGACTCAAATGGACGATCCGAGCCATCCATCTTGATCTTCTCGTTGAAATCTCTTACATGACCAAACTTCGTAATTTTTTCAATTTTTTTGCTATTTGTTTTGCATTTTTGAAAACCAGCAAATTTGGACGCTTCATAACTAATTAGATCAGTGATTTTCAAAAATACAAAACAAATAAAAAAAATCAAAAAATACGAAATTTGGTCATGTAAGAGATTTCAACGAGAAGATCAAGATGGATGGCTCGGATCGTCCATTTGAGTCTCGGATTTTATAAACTAGACGCAAAACACGGAGTATCTGGTGCTTTGCAAAGCACCGGAGCTTATATATATATATATAGGAAAGCAGTTCAAGGCTCCATGAAGCCTAGGCTCCATGATCGAATACCCTATGTTGTGCTTTGAGATCCGTGTTGTTTGACGTGTACAACTTTACATACCTACTAAATAAAATATTTGAGATGCCAAACTCCGAAAGAAATTAAATTCATCTTCAGTTTGAACTATATTTATCTTGAATTTAAAAGTAATTTAAACTGGAGTTAAATTTAATTTTTTTAGAGTTTGACGTCTCAAATATCTTTTTAGTGGATATATAAATATACAAATACCAAACATCACGAATCTTAAAGTGCATCTAGTGGTAATGGATCATGGAGCCTTATGTTATTCCTCCGTGCTTTACGCTGTGTTTGAAAAAATCGAGACTTAAACGGCCGATCCGAACCGTCCTTGTTCATCTCATTGAAATATCATTACCGACCAAATTTTATATTTTTAAAATTTTTTAACTATTTATTTCATATTTTTCAAAATCAGCCTTATTGGAGGCTCCGCAACTACTTAGATCTTGGATTTTCATAAATATGAAACAAATAGTAAAAAATATAAAAAATAAAATTTGGTCGGTAATGAGATTTCAATGTGATGAACAAGATGGACAGTTCGGATCAACCGTTAGTCTCTCAAATTTTGCAAATCTTTCACACTACTTTTTATGGAATCCCAGGATACCATTAGTCCCAAATTATACATTTTATGGGTAGACTAAAATTTTAGCATTTTATATGAGGCCTATCTATTTATATTTATCATCTAGCAACCACATACTTTTTGGCTTTATATACATGCTGTTAGGTATAATTTGTTATTTTGTTCTGTGATCTCCTTGATGTACTAGTTGAATAGTTTGCTTAATGATACATTTAGTTGGTAAAGCAGACTTTGTATATATATTTGTAATTAGAGTTTTGCTATGGTGCTTTGCAAAGTTTGCAAAATCCGAGACTGAATCAGCCCATCCGAACCGTCCATTTTGTTCATCTCATTGGAATCTCGCTACCCGACATTATTTTACATGTTTTCAAATTTTTTTACTATTTGTTTCTTTTTTTTTTTGAAATCCTTATTCTAATTAGTTGTGGAGTCTCCAATAATGCTAGTTTTCAAAAATACGAAACAAATAGTATAAAATTGGAAAAATGTAAAATTTGGTCGGCAGTGAGATTTCAACGAGATGAACATGTACTGTTCGGATCGGCCGTCTCAATCTCGGATTTTGCAAACATGGTGCAAAGCACATAGAAATCCATGCTTTGCAAAGCACTATTGCAAAACTCTTACCTGTTCAATGAATTATTTGTGAAGCACTTCTAAAATGTCATATTTTTCTTGTTGTGCTTTTTTATTTGCTACGAGTGTTAATAGTTGTTTGAGAATTTGTGTGGTTTGATACTACTTGTCAAATAATTGGATGTCAAGATGGAAGTGTGTGTGATTTATTATATGTCCTGACATGAACTAACCACTCATAGTCGTCTTCAACAGAGTAAATGTTTATGTTGAGCCCAGAGAAGGGTTAGTAGGATCATAATTAGCCATCCAAAACTAATCCAAATTTGGTGTATCGTTTTGGTTAAAATTTAGCATCTGAGTAGTAAAACCTTTTCAGATGCTGTTTTTTTTTTATTATGGCTGTAGAACATAGCTATATTTTGCTTTCACTATATGTTGTACCCAATATGGATATCCTATTTTTTTATTGTTCTGTGCACTTTGCAGACATTAGTACGGTATCAGCTGCCTATTGTTGTAATTGTTTTTAACAACAATGGCGTCTATGGTGGTGACCGAAGAAGCCCTGATGAGATAACCGGACCCTACAAAGATGACCCTGCCCCAACTTCTTTCGTTCCAGCTGCAGCTTACCATAAAATGATGGAAGCTTTTGGAGGAAAAGGTTATCTTGTTGAGACGCCAGACGAGCTAAAATCTGCCCTTTCGGAATCATTTCATGCCAGGATGCCAGCAGTGATTAATGTTATCATTGATCCTTACGCTGGTGCAGAGAGCGGTAGAATGCAGCATAAGAACTGAGGGTGTTATGATTTACTGGCACGATGCAAGTGTGAGATAATAAGCAACAACCTTCATCAAGTTCTTTTGGACGATTGCCGCTTCTTTGTTCTACATACAGATGAAAGATGCTCTGTAAACTAGGCCTTTTGAAATTAAAATGGACACTAAGGAACTAGGCCTGTTAAAATTAAACATATTACTCACTATATAACTGAAATAAGGAAGCCCTTCCTGTTATTCTTCCTTTCCTTTATTTCTGTCATAAGTTATGATGTGCATTCTGTAATGTACCTTCCTCTATGGCATGTGATAGGGTTTGTGCTGTATAATTAGGTGTTATGTACATGTAAACATGAATGCAGGATTAGTAAACATATGTCAATTATTATTTCACTCATGACATTGGTGCGTGGATAAGTTCGCACGCCTGCATGAATAAGAAGCTTTTAGAGAGTAATTGTAACAAGGTGTTGTAAATAATGCGGTATAAGCAATATGACATATAATAATAATATAATTTCAGATTTAAATAACAGCAAATATCCAGTATTATCATGAAAGAAATATGCAAATATGAATTCTGCAAGTGTAAGGACAGCAGCATCACAATTCATATATGGCAGTGATATCAACATGATAATAAGCAAAAATTTATAACATTTAAACAGCAATATAGCTCAGTTTGATATATTATAAATTGCTCTCAGTTTTAATGTGTTGGGTTGCTAAAATTAGCCCTCCAACAACACATTCACATATATATCACAGATTAGGCTACGACAGACTTAAACATCAATACACAACTAGCAAAGTTAATTAAAAGTCCAATTTCTAGAAATTTAATGCTGAAATCACAACTTGCCTCGCATTTCAACAATGGAACACAACTAGATAGTCAAAAACAGTAGCAGTACAGAACTGCTCACACAGCTAGTGTATAGAGAAACTAAACACAGCAAAGATGCTCACAAAGATTGACTATCAAGATATGTCATATATCAATTAAACATGAAATTGAACAGTTAAATAGCAGTTGTAATCAGCAGTTTAATTCTCAAACTTAACTAGAATTAAATCAATAGTATAGCAGGTATATAATCAATAAACTGTCATAGCTAATCTCAATACATGAATCATCATCGAGCGATTAAATCTACTAGCCCACAAATAATGCACAGTACCTAAATCAAGATCAATTAGCCCGTTTGCAACAATGCAAGGTCCCCAAATTTCTCCTGTTTGGCACATTGCATAGATACAAAGAGATGTAGGAAAATCCTTATAGTGCACCGAATCCGAGTCGGCAAGAAGGATGGCAAGGCGCGACGAGGTCGCTGTCCCAGAAATCAAAATCGCCGTAGCACAGATGCAATCCGCGGCGAGAAGACCCGGAGATACAATGCCTTCAATCCCCGAGCAGCAGTCCAAGACTACAACTCAGAGATCCCGGCACGATTCAAGCGACTCAAGATCACAAAGACCCACACCCTCGGCCAAAGGGACCAAGCGACGGGCACGCCTCAAATCACACACGGTCTACTGTCTCCAACCACGAAACCAACCCAATCTCCACCAAGATGGACCCCAGCAGCCTTAGGATGCAAGAATCAGAGACTGGAGCACCTCCAATTGAGCCAAATTTGGAAGAACAAGAACTAGGGTTTTGTTTCATGTCTAGAACCGTAGGAAGAGCAGAGGAATGAACCAACCAGATAAGAGGAGACGGGGGAGGTAGGGCGTTGCAACAACCAGCGAGAAAGCCGGCGCCGCCGCTTCGAGGCGACGACGCTACGATGTGCCACCACGAGCCAGCCGGCGCCGCCGCTAGCTTCATCGTGCGTGAGCTCGCTGCTCGTAACGAGCTTATCCAACTAGCTTCAACGCAGCAGCGTTGCTGCCTTTTTCACGTCTCAGCATGGGCCAAGGCCCATGGGCCTTTTTGCTGCACTGCCAAACGGCAAAAATCCAACAATTCCCACCCTTTTGCCTCAACATCGACAACGTAATGGTCTTGTGTAATCTTGTTTATATATTGTTATTCAACTGTAGTACCATACGGTTTGAACCGTAATTTAGTTACAAGAACTACGACCCTGCACGGGCAATGGAGGACTACGCCTTGATCCAATGCCTTAGTGTGAGGTTTTTATTCAAATAACACACAGTACTAGGCTGCAAACTGTGCCTCTAGCGGGCAGGACTTTACGGTCATGTCTTTGTATCTTTTCATAAGCTCACTAGAGAGTATACCCTTGAACTCTCATGGACCGCGACCCCACGGTCAGCTCACATAGGTCAGTTCTTTTAGAAAATTCTGTAGGACAATTTCCTTGCCATAAGGTACTAAACTCATTAAGAGGGTTAACCTCAACCTACTTTACAGGATAAGCACAGCAGCTAATAGGACTCTTGTGAGGTGTGCTTGACAGTACCACACAGCTTAGTTGTCCTAGAGCCTGTTTTGCGGGATCTCCGCTTATTCAGGATGGGTTACCACTGTTGGTTACCTCTAGCAGGGTATAAGCCCCATTCCTCTAGACGCTGCTTCGATAGTTGTCCTAGACAAACCCTTGGTGAAAGGATCGGCTAGGTTACTATCAGACTGAGTGTATTCTACTACAATAACACCTGTCTCTTTTGCATGCCGAACAGACTTAAGTCTTCTCTTAATATGCCTCGAGGACTTCATATTATTTTTTCTACTCTTAATCTTGACTATGACAGTCTGGTTATCACAGTATACTAAGACTGCTGGAATCGGCTTCTCCAGCACTGGTAGGTCAGAAAGGAGCTCCTTGAGCCATTCTGCCTCTACTGTCGCTGAATCTAGAGCTACTAGTTCAGCCTCCATGGTAAAGCGTGTGATGATAGTCTGTTTTGCAAACTTCCGTGACACTGCCCATCCTGCTAAAGTGAATACATATCCACTAGTAGCCTTCATTTCATCCGAGTCACTGATCCAGTTAGAATCACTAAATCCTTCTAAGATAGCCGGATGACCAGAGTAATGGATACCTAGTCTCATGGTATAATTAAGATACCTGAGAACTCTATGTAGTGCTATCCAATGATCATCTCCTGGATTGGCCGTGTAACGGCTCAATCTGCATACTACATATGAGATGTCGGGTCTCGTGGCACTACAAAGATACATCAAGGATCCAATTACTTGTGAATATAGGAGTTGATTAACTCCTTCACCAGTGTGCTTACAAAGCCTCATGGTTGGATCATAGGGTGTGGAAACAGGTTTAGAATCCATATGCCCGAAGCGGGTTAGGATCTATTCCACATAATGGGTCTGCGAAAGCGTGATCCCATTCTCACCCTTAATAAGCTTGATGTTTAGAATAACATCTGCTTCTCCTAGATCCTTCATATTAAAGTTAGAGAAGAGAAAATCTTTTGCTTCCTTAATGACATCCAAGTCAGTCCCAAGCAATAATATGTCATCTACGTATAGACATAGAATGTCATCCAAGTATGTCATCTATGCATCTGTCTGCTTCGTTTACACAAAACCCAAAAGATGTCAATGTACTATCAAATTTCTCATGCCACTGCTTGGGGGCTTACTTAAGACCATACAAGGACTTAATCAGGCCGGAAACCCTATTCTCCTGGCCTTTAACCACAAACCCATCAGGCTGCTCCATATATATCTCCTTATCCAGCTCTCCATTAAGGAAAGCGGTCTTTACATCCATTTGATGGACATGGAGTTTTAATGAAACAGCAAGTGCAAGAAGCACTCAGATAGTGGGTAATCTCGCCACAGGGGAATAGGTATCAAAATAATCCTCACCCTCCTTTTGAGTGAAACCCTTAGCCACTAAGCGGGCCTTGTACTTTTTTATAGTACCATCAGGCCTCCTCTTACTTTTGAATATCCATTTGCAACCCACTGTTTTGCATCCACTAGGAAGATCAGTGACCTCCCAAGTTCCGTTAGCAATGATGGAATCCATCTCGCTACGGACTGCCTCCCTCTAGTACTCTGCATCAGGAGATGCATATGCCTCTGAGAGGTTACGTGGTTCGTCATCCACGAGGTAGATGGCAAAATCATCACCAAATGACTTTTCAGTCCTTTGCCTCTTACTCCTCCTCAGCTCCAAGTCAGGAGTAGGCTCAGCCACTTCAGGAGAAATAGAGTAATGCTCATGAGAGCCATCTGGTGCGATTATCTCATTAGATCTCATAGGAAAGATAGACTCAAAGAATGTCACATCACGAGACTCCATAAGATCATTGACAGCGACTTCGCTTGTTTTGGATTTGACCACTAGAAACCTATAGGTAGTGCTATTAATAGCATATCCTAGAAAGACACGGTCCATAGTCTTAGGTCCTACTTTCCTCTTCTTCGGTAAAGGCAGGTTAACCTTAGCAAGGCAACCCCAAGTCCGAAGATGAGACATATTAGGTTTTTTCTCCTTCCAGCCTTCGTAAGGCGTCACCTCGTGATTGTGGGGGGCCACCCTATTCAGGACATAGTTAACTATGAGAACTGCCTCCCCCCACCATCGAACCGACATACCTGAACTTTGCAACAAGGAATTAATCAAGTCACATATAGTTCGGTTCTTTCGTTTGACCACTCCATTATATTAGGGAGAATAGGGAGGTGTGGTCTCATGAATGATACCACTTTCTTCATAGTAATGAGAATTCCTTGGAGATGTATTCACCTCCACGATCCGACCTTAACCATTTAATAGTCTTTTCTACCTGGTTTTCCACTTTAGCCTTATAGATCTTAAAGTATTCCAGTGCTTCATCTTTAGATTTAAACAGATAGACATAAGAATATCTAGTACAATCATCTATGAGAGTAAAGAAATAACGTTTGCCATCTTTAGTTATTATGCCATTCATCTCACAAAGATCTGAATGTACTAGCTCAAGTGGAGAGGTGTCACGCCCCTCAACCGAATGAAACGGCTTTCTGGGCTGCTTAGCTTGCACACACACTTCGCACTTAGAGCCCTTCTCATAGCTATAATCTGGAATTAAATTCATTTTGCTTAACCGCACAATAGCCTCAAAATTGACATGACATAAGCGAGAATGCCATAAATCATGAACAAACCACATTGTAAATGGAATGTTATTATGACTCAAGACAGAGAGGCAGAACATACCACCATTCTCATAACCTTTACCTATGAAATTACCAAATTTGGTCAACATGACCCTATTGGACTCAAATACTAACTTGACGCCCTGCCTATAAAGTGCAGAGCCACTAAGCAAATTCCGTCTCATCGTAGGCACGAACAACACATCTCGAAGAATCAGCGTCTTGCCTGAAGTAAGCTTCAAGCAGACCTGACCAACTCCTCGTATCAGTGCTGTAGCTCCGTTGCCCATCAAGACGGATCCACCAGCTTGACCCTGAAACGAAGAGAAGGAGGTACAATCAACACATATGTGACGTGTAGCACCTGTGTCGATCCACCAATCAAGTGATGAATCAGCCATAAAGGCTCTAGGTACATACCCATCAGTGGAGCCAGAAGACACCACTGCAACATGTGCCTCGGCCTTGTGGCCGCTCTGCTGACCCAAAGCTGATCCTTTGCCCTTACGGTCACGGCATTTCCAGGCTGTGTGCCCGACGATGCCACAAACGTAGCAGACCAGCTCCTCCCTCTTCTTCATCTGCTTTGCCTTGACGCCAGTTTGGTTAGGGTTCTTGTTCTTCTTCTTTCCACCAGCATTGGAGTTCTTCACATCCACATGATGCGCCTGGACCTGGGACGAGGTAGGCTTCGAGCTTGCGCGGGCCCTCTCCTCGACATTAATAGCAGCCTGTAGCTCTAGAAGAGTGAGGCGCTCCTTCATATGTCGACGAGTGGTGACGAAGTCACGCCACGAGGGCGGCAACTTTGCTAGCACCACGTTCACCTAAAAACTCCCAGGCAGGAGACAGTCATACTGGTTCAGGTCCCTCACATGGAGCTGAAGCTCCTGGACCTGCTCCAGAATGGACCTACTCTCTACCATCTTGTAGTTCAGGTAGCTCTCCGCAATGAAGCTTTCATTGCCATTGTCCCCCTCAGAGAACTTCTGCTCCTGGTCGTCCCACAACCCCTTCGCCGTCTTGTGGTTGGAGTAGACGTCAAACAGCCTATTGTTTAGGATAACCAACAATCGAGCTAGGGCGGCATGATTCGCATCCTCCCAGCGCTTCTGCGCTTCTTCCACAAGTGGTTGCTTAGGAGGATCCGAAATCACCCAAAAGACCTTAAGGTCCATCAACCATAGCCTAGCACGTGCCTGCCAGCGTTTAAAGCTGGAACCGTCAAAAACATCGGGCTTCACTACGTCACTACTACCAGAGGCCATAATATTTTGATTTCTGGATTGTTGTAAATAATACGGTATAAGCAATATGACATATAATAATAATATTAATCCATATTTAAATAACAGTAAGTATCCAGTATTATCATGAAAGAAACATGTATATATATATATATATCACAGATTAAGCTACGACAGAATTAAAGATCAATACACAGCTAGCAAAGTTAATTAAAAGTCCAATTTCCAGAAATTTAGTGCTGAAATCACAACTTACCTCGCATTTCAACAATGGAACACAGCTAGATAGCTCACACAACCAGTGTATAGAGAAACTAAACACAGCAAAGATGCTCACAAAGATTGACTATCTAGATATATCATATGTCAATTAAACATGAAATTGAACAGTTAAACAACAGTAGTAATCAGCAGTTTAATTCTCAAACTTAACTAGAATTAAATCAACAATACAACAGGTATATAATCAATAAACTGTCATAGCTAATCTCAATATGTGAATCATCATCGAGCGATTAAATCTACTAGTCCACAAATAATGCATAGTACCCAAATCAGGATCAATTAGCCCCTTTGCAACAATGCAAGGTCCCAAAATTTCTCCTGTTTGGCACAATGCACAAATACAAAGAGAGGTAGGAAAATCCTTACAGTGCACCGAATCTGAGTCGGCAAGAAGGATGGCAAGGCGCGACGATGTCGCTATCCGAGAAATCAAAATCGCCGTAGCACAGATGCAATCCGCGGCGAGAGGACCCGGAGATACGATGCCGTCAATCCCCGAGCAGCAGTCCAAGACTACAACTCAGAGATCCCGAAGCACAGTACGAAGCAGCTCAAGATCACAGCACCGATACACTCGGCCAAAGGGACCAAGCGACGGGCACGCCTCAAATCACACACGGTCCACTGTCTCCAATCACGAAACCAACCTAATCTCCACCAAGATGGACCCCAGCAGCCTCAGGATACAAGAATCAGAGACCGGAGCACCTCCAATTGAGCCAGATTTGGAAGAACAAGAACTAGGGTTTTGTTTCGTGTTTAGAACCGTAGGAAGAGGAGAGGAATGAACCAACCAGATAAGAGGAGAGGGGGGAGGCAGGGCGTTGCAACAACCAGCAAAAAAGCCGGTCGGGCCGTCGCTCCGGAGGCACACGACGCGCGCGTCACCACCCCGGGTTAGCCGGCGCCGCCGCTAGCTTCATCGTGCATGGGCTCGCTGCTCGTAACGAGCTTATCCAGCCAGCTTCAATGTAGCAGCATTGCTGCCTTTTTCACGTCTCAGCTTGGGCCAAGGCCCATGGGCCTTTTTGCTGCACTGCCAAACGGCAAAAGTCCAACACAAGGTTCACCATTTTTTATCGTTCTACAAGGTTAATACTATGCTACTCTTAGCAACAGTAAGAGCTCAACTAACACAAGCATACCAATAAAGAGAGTATAAATGTCTACTAAGACCATCCACATCAGTTACTCTATCCTCACACTTTATAACACTATTCACTACTCTCTCTATTCAACACTCTAAAATTCGTTCATATTTTACACTATCTCTACTAATAAAAAGTTTGTTGTGGTGGTGGTGGTGGTGTTATCAACTTTCGATCTAGGCCCTCCAATCTATCCAACGGCTTAGATCAAGTAAGCCATTAATTACTGGATCCCTAAATTAGTGGAGACATAATTAGCATGTCCATAATTACTAGATTTCTAAATTAGTGGAGACGTTAATTAGCATGTCATTAATTACTAGATCCTTAAATTAGTAGAGACATTAATTATATGTAGCACACGATTGCAATTTCCATTTGCACAAACCGTCTCTTTTCTCAAATGCCTAGATCTGGTGTGGTGGTCTCAATCTGGAGGCGACTCAAACGTCGATGACCTCTATGGCATATTTAGCAGAGCTCCAAGCGTGGCTCCCCTCTGGTGTCCCACACTCCTTCGAGAGGCCCCGTCGATGTTGCCCTGCCCTTACCAGTGTCGCGTCTCCCCACGCGTCCCGCCCCACCCTGCGACGGTGACCACCCAGCCTCCGCACTAATAACCTTAGTTATTCTACCGCCACTCACGATTTGTCCCGTAAATCTTTTCTTTTATTCATTGAGATGGGTTAAGTTGAAGGAACAAGTTGGCTGAGCTGGACATTAAGATGAATTTTGAGAGATATATGAATTATGTTATATAAATATTTCCTTTTCTATACTATTAAAAAGGGTCTTGTGATGGCAGTGGTGTTATCAACTTTTAATTTCTACCATACAATCTATCCAATGGTTTAAATATAGTAAGGGTACTTTCTATTTTTTTAAACTTGCTCTTCTTATTTTAGTGCATTGTATTCTTGAAAGTTTTCAATCACCTATCAAAATTCATCATATTTATCTAGCTTCCTTATTTTAATATATTGTATTTTAGAAAACTTTCGATCATATTAATATATATACCAATTAAATGATCCTAAAAAACTATGCATTTGAGCGTTGAAGCAGAGTTTGAGAATGCAAAAAAAAAAAAACGTAATCAAGTGGAAAAGGCTGAAAGCGAAGCTAAAGTGTGGGTTAAACAAATCAAATATAACACAATAGATAGTAACATGATATTTATTTATAGCAAAGCACGTGTATTTATCTATAACTTATAAATTACACCAAAATCCCTAATTAGAAATAAAATTGCACATACATCCACGCAGTGTCTATCCGCACCGCTATGGAAGCTAAATCCCACTCTCAACACGCCAGCGATAAAGATAAAGAATACGAGGGTACGCCGCGCCGTCAAACCCTTCTCCAGCCAAACAAGATGGCGGGATAATTTCATATGTTGGGACGCCTTGTCTCATAAATCACCCTTTATAATTTAATATATTGCTCCGATTTATATGTTCCTTTCTCCCCTTTATAGTTCCGTTGCAACGTACGGGCATTGTACTAGTACTATAAAAGATTTCTTCTCTGTAACAGGTACTTTATCCTAAACTATAGTATTATAGAGTACCTGTTACGGATGCTCTAACAGAAGCAAAACAATAAAGAGCAAGAATATAAATGTGGAGCATGAATTGAAATAGGTATGCAAATGATGTTTTCACGAGGTACTGGGAGCAAGAATATAAATGTGGGAGCATGAATTGAAATAGGTATGCAAATGATGTTTTCACGAGGTACTGGGAGCAAGAATATAAATGTGGGAGCATGAATTGAGATAGGTATGCAAATGATGTTTTCATGAGGTACTGGAGAGTCAACGTTTTCCACTAGTATTCATTGGAGCAGTCCTGCAAGAGTATATCTTCGACTCAAAGCTATCCCATAAAGTTAACTCATTTACTCGAGGTAATCCTTTTTCACTCTAGATATGCACATGCTTCAGAGACCATCTCGGAGTCGTTAAACTCCAAGAATATTAAGCCTAAGATTATCTTGATCACAGGCAAAACAAGAACTCCAAGATGATGCATAGAATTTCGGTTAGGGAACACCTCCAAAGATGACAAATCACTTGTAGGGTTGCTCTCGCTCTGTCAAAGGGGTTGGATAATCAATGAAGTATCCAACGTATGTAAGAGCATCCACACCAGATACTCTAAATTATTACTCTATAACACTATTCCCTACACACTCTATCTCTCCCTCTAATATTCATTCACATTTTACACTATACTCTAAAAGATTTCTTCTTCCCATCAGCTACTCTGTCCGGATGAATAGTATTATAGAGCGCCTGCTACGGATGCTCTAAGGAACTAGGATAGGCTATAAATCCCACTGTTCCACCAACCAAAATAAGCCATCAGGAACAAAAGCACCCAAAAGCAATGCTTTTTTCGGATCCCACAAACCTAGCTAGACGGTCTGATCGCCAACTGTGCACGCTGCTTCTTCGTGGTTCTGGCAAGGCACCTAGTACCAGGGGTGAAAATGGACCGGATCAGATCGGATATTGGCTCGTTTTATCTTTTCACGGACCTAGATCTAAATATGGATTCTTCAAATACAAATATGAATACGAATCATCTTGAAAACAAAATGTAACACCCTTATTTTCAAAAACTGAAAATCATCATGCATCATGCAATTGCATTTTAATGAATTTCTCTAGAATTTAAAACTTTTGGAAAAGAAGTATGTTACATTAACTTTTGAGTTTGAAAATCAAATAAATTGGTTTCCTCAATAAAAGAAGAGTTTTAAAGGAGATTTTGTTAAGGGATTACCCCTAACTTTAAAAAGATTTGCTTGAAAGGATGATTGTTTTTAAATGTGATTCTAATATCTTTCAAAAGCAAAACCTTTAATAAACGATTTATCAAGATTAAAGAATTTATTTGGGTTTCAAAAATACTTTATTTCCCATAAAGAAAATAGTTTTGAGTCCATCATTTCAAATAAAAACTGTAATTAAATGTTTTGCTTTCACAATGTTTAATTGCAAAATATTCACTAGAAACCTATTATGATAATTTGAAAATTTTGTGATTTCAAATTAGACTTTTGAAGCAACAATTTAAAAACTAAAATCCAAATTAAAAGTTACATTGCAATTAAGTAATTAATTAAATTAATTAGTGGTTCTCCTATTTAACCCCTGCCTATTTTCTCTCTCCCTTTTCTCCCTCTATGACAAATGGGTCCCCCCTTATCACTCTCTCCTTTCTCTCTCTCGACCCATCTCTCTCACTGACATCCCCCTCTCACTCACGTGCACCCCCACCTCACTGCCTCTCCCTCACACTCTCTTCTCCCTCTCCCGTGCTCATCTCCCCCTACCGTGGCACACCTTCACTGAGCAGCCTGCCCTGTGGCAGCCTGGTCCTGCCCCGTGGCAGCCTGGTCCTGCCCTCCCCTCCCACACGTCCCCCTTTCTCTGCCCAGACGCCAGCTTCCCCAGCCATTTTCCTTCTTTTGCTCCTGTTCTTCCTCCCCACCGCCTCCTCTCCCTCAATTCGGCAAGTGAGCTTCACCCCGGCCATACCCTCCCGTCACCTTTTCCCTCTCACTCCTCTCAACCTGTTTTGCCCGTTGACCATAGGATCCGGCGATGGAGCTCGCCGGATGTAGACGCCAAAGACGTCGTCGTCTTCACTATCGCCGCTACCGTCTTCCTCCCAATTTCACGCTGCCGGGAGGTAATTCCTTTTCCTCCCTGCTCACAGAGCAACCCTAGAGCTAGAAGAGTTGTTCCCCTCGGCCAATTTTGCCCACCCATCATAGGAAAAGGCCGTCACTGTGCGTCGCTTCTTCCTCGCGGTCGGCGCCGTCGCCGCCGGTCTGGCCGTCGCTAATCCGCCTTTGAGAGTAGCCCTACGGGCCCCCTGTCCCGCTGGCTCTCGGACCCTCTTCGCCCTTGTGAGCGGCGATTCTTGCCACGCGCCACCGCCGACCTCATCGCCGCCCCTCTCCGGCCGGCCAACCCCCACTCCCGAGCTCCCCTCGCCTCCCTCTCTCTTTTCCCCTCCCTCCCACCGCCGGCGAGCGGCCGCCCGAGCAGCCACCTAGCCTACCTTGCTGCTTTGGTCGCCGACAAGCAGAAACACGCCATTAATCCCGACCCAGCAATGACGGGAGGCTCGCCTATCGATCCCCTCCTTCCCAAATGCCAAGCCACTCATGGGCTACGTTTAAGATACCGTCAGCTTGCTCCATGGGTGCCGCAGTCATGCCCAATTCCCATTTTTCCTCTATTTATTCTTTTAGAAAACAATTTAATTTGTTTAATTCATAGTAAATTCATACAAACTCGAAAAAACATGAAATAAATTTATAAATGTTAAGAAAAATCAATTCAATCTTGCATAGAATTTTCATGCATGTTGCACCTATAAAAATTCTTCTGTTAGATTTAGTATTTCCATATTTTGTCTTAAAATAATTCTAGAAAAGATTTTGAATTTCTAAAAATGGTAACTAACTTTCAAAATTTATGAAAATATTTCTAAAAATATTATATGATGTTCTGAGATTAGTGAAAATATAAAACCCTTACGTTGTAAGTTAAGAATGATTTACTAAAATCCTTTAAGCTCTCTGGTAGCTTCATAAAATGGTTTTCCCTCTCTATTAAAATTTCTAAAAGAAATTATTTTTGGATAAATGTTCGTTGTTGTGCATAGTTAGCTCATTTTCATGCATAATGTATTGCATGCATTTTTCCAGTGCATTTGTTCTTATTTGCGTGTTTTGTATTACGTGTAGAATTGATCGCGTTCAACGTCGCCGAAGACCCTCAAGCCGAAGATCAAGTCTTTGCAGTAGAAGGCAAGTGCTGAACCATTGGTCCTATGTTTACAAACTGTTTTGCTAGAGATTTAAAAATTGCATGCTATGTTAAAACATAGAAAAATGCTAATTGGTAGTACTAGTTACAACCTCACTAATACAACTTTATTAAAATTGTTCCTTGCTGCCCTAGGTTATTAAAATTTTTAAAATATTGCCACACCTTTGGATTAGGTTTTGCACATGCTTAGAAATGCTTAGTACTGAATTAATGTCCGTACTAAATTGTCGTTATCAAATGCTTGTTGAACATTGGGTTTCAAAAGGCAATTGTTGCTGTCGTGTTTGCAAATAGGTTACTTGATAGTGGGTGCTATCGGGAAAGGAAAAAGTGTTTTGTAAAACCTGATCGGGTAGATGGTTGCAAGGTGGGTGCCGTGAGTACGAGACTGGGGCCTAGTGTGGGAACCACCCTGGTCCCTAAGGACCGATTCCTTGATGTAGACGAGCTAAGTACAACAGTGCGACCATGTGTGCCTGTATGGGCGGGCCCTGGCTTAGTATTCTTTGGACTCCTAGCTTTGGCATTCCAGTCGGTGGAGTAGGCTGTCGGTGCTGTTCTATTGGCACAAGAGAGGCATTGCAGTGGAAACCTTAGCGGGAATGCCTTAACTAGGAGGACGTCGGAAAAAGGCCTTGTGGTGATCATTTTTCCTTTGGGTGCACCCTTGGGAAAAACCACATCGCATGGGTAAAGCGTGCAACCTCTGCAAAGTGTAAAACTATCATGATAGCCGTGTCCACGGTCAAGGACGGACGACGGGGAGCTGCCTCAATGGTACTTCGACATCGGCTTGGAAAATGCCGACGTCAATATGCAGTTATTTATGTCGGCCAGCCAGAACCGACATAACTACATCTATTTATGTTGGCCAGGTCGACGTAAATAGAGGCTCATCCCGCCCCACAAAATTTGAAATCGGATAGGCTTATTTACGTCAGCTTGGCCGACATAAATATGCCACGTGGCGGTTATTTACGTCGGCCTGGTCGACATAAACAACTACGAGCGCGACGTGGCCTATTTACATCGGCCTGGTCGACGTAAATAGGCCTATCTGGCCTTTAACACAGTGCATATATGATACGAGGGGCGCCCGACCTTCACGGTATAGGATCGAAGATACTCGCGAAATCTAACGAATCTTGTGCGGCCAACCGTTGCAAGCGCAACAACCTGTAGCGCCGAGTTCGCCCAACCTCACGTTGTCCACTCAACCAAGTCAAGCGGATTACAATCCTCGCTGCAATCACAAAGGAGTTTGCAAGAACAACGGGAAGGAATGCCCAATCTCAGGTTGATTTCAGCCGGTGGCATGAAACACCAAGAACATGCATATAGCAGATTTGTTTTAGTTTCAAAATGATCTGCCTCTTACACAAGGGGGTTGCCTCCTATATATAGGAGAGGAGAGGAAGCTGAGTGGTTTTGCTAGTAAATTCGTGCACTACATGGACCAGCTATCCCATTAAGTGTGGCGCAGCACACGAAGAGTTGGGCTAGGTGGGAATTGAACAGAATCTAGTCGCCATAATGTTTTGTCGATATCTCCACGGTCAGGATGAATTTGAGGATGTGGTTGGATCCGTTGGAAAGCTTATGAAACAAGCTTTCCAGACTGTGGTCAAACACCCCAAATGGAGTCCGAATGCATCTTCTATGCCCGTTTTTCTCCAGACTGGTCATTGGAGGCTGAACTAAACTCTTCTACATTCACATCTTGCATGTTGACTTGTCCATGCTTCTCTTGGTCTTCTCTAAGGTGTTCACACCTCCTCACATTGTCTTCATACCTGAGAATAATCAAAATACTTGAATTAGGTAGCAGCTGACTCTCACAAGTAATATGATTCTTACTAAGGAGCAAGTTCACCTGCTGATTGATTTGTTTAGCTCGGGCACATGTTATTGGTCCTTGGAAATGATTTGGAGTCTCTTGAACAGCAGTAGGGGAAGCGGATGGTGATGGTGTTACGTTGCCCGTATCATCCTCCCCCTCTTGAAAAGGAGTCGTCCTCGACTCTGTTTCGTCTGGTCCGAAGAATGGGGACAAATCAGCAACATTGAAGGTTGTACTTACATTGTAATCATCTCCGGGAAGCTCGATGTTATATGCATTGTCATTGATCTTCTCAAGCACTTTGAATGGACCATCAGCTCGAGGCATCAACTTAGACTTGAGCTTATCAGGAAAGCGCTCTTTCTGTAGATGTACCCAAACCAGATCACCCGGTTCAAACAGCATCTTCTTCCTTGTTTTGTTCGCCCTTTCAGCAAAGTACCGCGCCTTCTTCCCTATCTCTTCCTTGGTTTTCGCATGAATAGCTTTCACGAACTGAGCACGCTTTGTAGCCTCCATATTAGTCCTCTCTTCAAGTGGAAGTGGCAGCAAGTCAAGTGGCGTGATTGGTTTAAAACCATACACCACCTCAAATGGGCAAAATTGTGTTGTTGAGTGAACTGCCCTGTTGTAGGCAAATTCAATATGTGGAAGGCAGTCCTCCCACTCCTTCATGTTCTTCTTGATCATCGTACGCAGCAACATGGAGAGTGTGCGGTTCACCACCTCTGTTTGTCCATCTGTTTGTGGGTGACAAGTTGTAGAGAATAACAACTTTGTCCCAAGTTTGGCCCACAATGTCTTCCAAAAATAGCTTATGAACTTGGCATCACGATCTGAAACAATGGTCCTTGGCATCCCATGCAGTCTCACAATTTCCCTGAAAAACAAGTCAGCTACATGCGACGCGATCGCTTTGTGGCAGGGAATGAAGTGTGCCATTTTAGAGAACCTATCCACAACCACAAATACAGAATCCCGCCCCCTCTTAGTCCTAGGCAATCCTAAAACAAAATCCATGCTAATATCCTCCCAAGGTGCATTAGGAATAGGAAGTGGAGTATATAAACCATGTGGATTAAGTTTAGACTTTGCTTTATGGCATGTGACACATCGCTGCACAAACCTCTCAACATCTCTTCTTATTTTTGGCCAATAAAAGTGATCGGACAGCATGGCCAAAGTCTTTTCTATTCCAAAATGTCCCATTAAGCCACCTGCATGTGATTCCTGCAACAATAGCAAACGAACGGACGAATCTGGAACGCATAGCTTGTTAGCACGAAACAAGAATCCATCATGAACATGGTACTTTTCCCAGCCTTTCCATCTTTGCATTTAGAGTATGGTTCAGCGAATTCATTATCTGAAGCATATAACTCTTTCAAACCCTCCAAACCAGGGACCTTAATTTCAAGTTGTGTTAAGAGCACACTCTTTCGAGACAAAGCATCAGCAACAACATTCTCTTTACCCTTCTTGTATTTCACAATATATGGAAAAGATTCAATAAATTCTACCCATTTGTCATGCCTACGGTTCAGTTTAGCTTGCCCTTTCAAATATTTCAAAGTTTCATGATCAGAATGTATAATGAATTCTTTAGGCCAAAGATAGTGTTGCCAAGTTTCTAAAACACGAACCAAAACATACAAGTCCTTATCATACACAGGGTAATTCAATTGTGCACCACCAAGTTTCTCACTAAAGTATGCTACTGGTTTGCTCTCTTGCATCAAAACACCACCAATACCTATTCCACTGGCATCACACTCAATTTCAAAAGCTTTAGTGAAATCAGGTAAAACAAGCAAAGGGGCTTCAGTTAAGCGCTTCTTTAATTCAACAAAAGCTTTTTCTTGAGTAACACCCCAAACAAACTCACTTCCTTTCTTTGTTAGCTCATTCAAAGGGGCAGCAATTGTGCTAAAGTCTTTCACAAATCTACGGTAAAAACCAGCAAGACCGTGAAAACTTCTAACTTGACTCACATTTGTCGGAGTAGGCCAATTTTTAATTGATTCAACTTTTGATTCGTCCACTTCTACCCCATTTCCAGAAACAACAAACACCAAGAACACAACTTTATCTTGGCAAAAAGTGCATTTCTCTAGGTTTGCAAACAGTTTTTCAGTTCTAAGCACTTCTAGCACTTGTCTAATGTGATCGGTGTGCTCTTCTATTGTGCGGCTGTAAATTAAGATGTCATCAAAATACACCACAACAAATTTACCAATGAAAGCTCTCAATATATGGTTCATTAATCTCATGAATGTACTAGGTGCATTAGTTAAACCAAAAGGCATTACTAACCACTCGTACAATCCAAATTTTGTTTTGAAAGCTGTTTTTCCACTCATCCCCTTCTTTCATCCTTATTTGATGGTACCCACTACGCAAATCAATTTTAGAGAAAATAACAGCACCACTAAATTCATCTAGCATGTCATCCAATCTAGGAATAGGATGGCGATATCTAACAGTGATGTTGTTAATTGCTCTACAATCTACACACATGCGCCATGTAACATCTTTCTTAGGGACTAAAATCACAGGAACAGCGCCAGGACTTAGACTCTCACGTACATACCCTTTCTCGAGAAGAGCTTGCACTTGTCGTTGAATTTCCTTTGTTTCTTCGAGATTGGTTCGGTATGGTGGGCGGTTTGGAAGTGAAGCTCCTGGTATGAGGTCAATTTGATGTTCAATGCCACGCGTTGGAGGTAGTCCCGCAGGTATCTCCTTCGGAAAGACATCTTCAAAGTCCTGCAAAACACTTGATACAGCACTTGGAAGAGAGGTTATGTCGTTAGTAGAAAGTAGCATATCTTTGTACAAGAGTACAAAATGTGCTAAATAGGGATTCGCATGCACCTCTCTTATTTCAGATTTTGTAGCTAACATTACTAGCTTGTTTCCCTTCTCGTTTCCTTTCCCACTCCTATTTGGCTTGTGGCTGTCACTCACCAAATTGGGTTTCTCACTTGTAGTCCTTCTCTCCGGTTGTTTGACACACTCAATATCATTCTTTTGCATTGTATCAGCAAGAATTTGAGTGGGAGTCATTGGCCTAAGAATAATTTCTTTGTTGTTCCATTTGAATGAATATTGATTAGTGAGACCATTGTGATGACTTGCACGATCAAATTGCCATGGTCGACAGAGCAGCAAGTGACATACCATCATTGGGACCACATCACACTCAACGGTATCACTATACTCACCAATTTTGAAAGGAACCTTCACCATGTGCTGAATTTTCACTTCTCCACCATCATTCAACCATTGCACATGATATGGATGCGGGTGTCGCAGCTGCTTGAACCCAAGGCTTTCACACATTTCTTTACTAGCCAAATTGTGACAACTTCCACCATCAATTATTACCTTGCACACACGACCATTTACCTTTGCCTTGGTGTGAAAAAGGTTGCAACGCTGTTCATGATCTTCCTTTTGTTGTACACTCAAAACTTTCTTGGTAACAATGAGAGATTGACCGGTCTCAAAGTCGCAATAAGTCATCTCATTCTCCACATCTTCCAAATCGTGATTGGAGTATCTTCTTCTTCTTGGCAGATTCATATTCTCCTCCCTCGTGATAAGGATGGTGCGGTTGTTCGGACAATCTTTTGCAATATGACCACGCCCCAAACACTTGAAGCATTGAATTGCACTACTCTTTTGCTGTTGAACCCACGCATTTAAGTAGTACTAGCTGCTGGACCTTGCTTAGCATTTGGAATAGTTGGCTCTTTTCCACTTCGACCTACATGAGAACTAGAAGCAAAACTAGCACTAGAATTGTTAGCGCGAAATGAATTGAACCGAGAAATGGATTTACCTGCTGTAGGTGCTGAACGGGGAGCAAATGAAGTGCTCTTTGTTATCTTGGAGTCTTGCTGTACTTGCCTCTCAGCCTTGGTTGCTTGATGCACTAACTCCACCACATTGATATAAGGCTGAAATTCAGTGATGCGCTTGATAGGATAATTCAATCCAGCGAGGAAACGTGCCATGGTTTGCTCTTCATGCTCATACACATTGGCACGGATCATGGCCATCTCCATCTCTTTATAGTACTCATCAACCGTTCGATTTTCTTGCTTTAATTCCCGCAGCTTATCAAAAAGATCACGCTTATAATGTCGAGGGACAAACCTTGCTCTCATCTCCACCTTCATCTCGGCCCACGATGCAACAGGATTCTCGTCATGTTCTATTCTTTGCCTTTGAATTTGTTCCCACCAAACTAGCGCATAATCATCAAATTCAACCGATGCCATGGCAAGCTTCTTTTCTTCGGTGTAGTTGTGCAGGCGGAAGATCTTGTCAACTTTCAGCTCCCAAGTAAGGTAATCCTCTGGATTATTGGAACCTGCAAACTTAGGCATAGAAAACTTCAGTTTGTCATACCTTTGCTCCTCAGGACGGTCATTGTCATTGCGGCCGTTGCGTTGATTTCTTTCATTGCGTGGCTGCAAATTGAGGCGAAATGGTTCATGTGCAGCACCCCCACGACCCATACCCCGTCCCTGATGAGACCATGCTCATCATAGATAGAACCAACACCACATACATATGGTCATTACCAAGTGTTGCTGCAATTACTTCGGCTATGTCGGCATCTTTCACTACATCTACGACAAGTTTGCGACAGTTCACGGCATCTTCTACTTCGTCTACGTCTAATATGGTGGCTCCATCAATGTTACTTCATCGACCTCCACCTTGGCAGGTCGATCACACAGTTGCCCTCCTCGGCTTTTGGACATGGCGCTATCACCTTCATCGGTTCGGCCACCACCTTGGCCGCCTCCCATGCTTGACGGCGATTCAAGAAAGGCGATCTCCACCTCGTCCATTCCCTCAGGTCATACAAGTCACGTCGCTCCAAGGCTGGCCCAAGAGAAAGCCCAATTTGGCCACGAGTCCAGTTCGGCCGTCTCAGCGCAAAGACAACTTCAAACGGGCGCCCAGGCCACATACGAAGTCCGTTTTGACGTTCTACCACTTCACGGAAAGCTTAGGAGATAAGCTTTCCAATGGATCTTGTCTCATTGCAAAATTCCTCCTGGAGCATTGGGAATCATCAAAACAATGTGCTGCGTCATCCGTTGGGCCAAACGGGCCTTGTAAGCACATCGGGCCCAAGCCCACGTGGTGGACGCCCTAGGAAAACCCTAGGACGTCCAGCACATCCCTCCTAGCCATCTCCCTCTTATAAATTCGGTAGCCGCCATCGCTAGACTCGGGTTTTGTTAGATTTAGGTTTAGCCTTTGCTACTTTTCTTGTAATCACGCGTGTCGGTTAGACCGCCTATATTACTCGTCTTCGGAACCCCACCTACTCGTTTGTGCCTAATTCATATTTGCAATTTCAGATTGCGTTTATCTTGTTCTTGCTCGTTCTTCGATTGCTTGCAGGAACAACGACCTTCGTGGTCAGGTTGATCGCGCGCCCGCGAGATCAATAACCCTCTGGAGTTGGTGTATCGGTCGCTAAGGCGCAACGTCCTGGACGGTTGTAGTCGGGCCGTCAACGTCGATTCCTCCACCAATCGATAGTTATCCCTCTCATCGAAAGATCGGGACCCCTGTTGTTATCAGTCCCCTTCCTAGACCACGATCATCACCACCTCTAGCTGGTCCAATGGGTTGCCGAATTGCATTAGCAGCACGAGCCCTTCGTGCAGCAGCTTCCTCATCGGTCTCATCGCTTGAGCTTGTGGTCGTAGTTGTCGTACAATATCATTAACTATGTTGGTGTGAAGTACGGCAAGTTGCTGATTCACATCAATTTGGAGATCTTGGATAGAGTTATTTAGCTCTTCCCTTAGCTGGTCATTTCCTGTACGGAACTCTCGGCGTAATGTGTCCCGCAAGGCACAATATTCCGTCCAGGTTATTGGGGCTTCAGGATCACGCCCATCATTCTCCACATTGTCTCCTTGACCTGACATGGTTAGTTATGCAAACAGCAAGAGAAACACAATATGATGGGTGGAAAATTCTCTCAACCTCACATATCCTTACCAATGATGTTCTTACTCACCCTTTGCTGATTGATGGAGGAGCTCGCACTTAAGTGGTGAGGAAACACGAAGTGAGGTTAAGCGAACTCACAGCTGAGATTAAAGCACACAACGGATTATATGTGGAGCTTGGTAGGGAATGTGTATGTCCTACACAATATGTATTCTTGATGTTGTTTCAGTAAGTAAATATCCAAACAAGAACACAATGTCTAGTTGCTGAAAACAAGATTTAAGTGATGAACACAGCAACTCACACACAAGGATGATGGAACCAATTGCAATCAAAGGAGTGAGCTAGAACAAAATATGATGATACTACAAACTGCTCAATTGCAATAGTTATGGAAAGACGCTGGCTAGCTGCAATAGATGAAGAAGGGCACAAGATTGCACAACAAGAATGATTCTCAAATCGGTGCAAATAATTTTCAGAAATTTTCTTCTTCTCCTTTTCTTTTCATACAACTAGCAAGCAGCCACAAAGCTTTTCTTTTCTTCCTCTCTTCTTTTTTTTTTCTCTTTTACTTAGATGATATAATTGGCTGTGCTACTGATTTTGACGAATTTTTCTTTTGATTTCTTGCAAGGGTGAGATCAAAATAAACAAGTGCAGCTCTATGCAGCGGATTAGCTAGTCTTGATAGGTGCAAAGTATTCACAAAGGAAAGATGGGCTATTAAGAACAAATTTGATTTTCACAGCAAAACAGCAGTCAGATTCAAACCCAAGTTCGACCACTTTATATGCCGAATCAGACAGAGTTGTCTGTACCAAAGTTGTAGAGAATTTCATAAGCCTTCCAGAAAGTCCAAGAACGCAAAAATCCGAGTTCGTATGTGGAAGTTATGGCCAAAATAGTGGACTGGATAGATTGGATCTAGAAGTGACGCGAAGGAAGATAAACAGTTTCAGCAACAAGAACACGATTCTATGGATAAAAACTTAGTTAAATGCACAAGAACAACAGATTGGAGACTAAGGTTCAATATTTTTGTGAGGCAAGTTTTCAGATTAGGTAGAAAAACACAAATCCAAACTAGGTAATTATTTTTGTGTGGCTCTTTTTCTGGATATGATTGAAAAGTAAATCTGGAACTAGGAGATGAAGATCCTACCGTGACAGCCGAAGCTCTGATACCAAATGATACGAGGGGCGCCCGACCTTCACGGCATAGGATCGAAGATACTCGCGAAACCTAACGAATCTTGTGCGGCCAACCGTTGCAAGCGCAACAACCTACAGCACCGAGTTCGCCCAACCTCACGTTGTCCACTCAACCAAGTCAAGCGGATTACAATCCTCACTGTAATCACAAAGGAGTTTGCAAGAACAACGGGAAGGAATGCCCAATCTCAGGTTGATTTCAGCCGGTGGCATGAAACACCAAGAACATGCATATAGCAGATTTGTTTTAGTTTCAAAATGATCTGCCTCTTACACAAGGGGGTTGCCTCCTATATATAGGAGAGGAGAGGAAGCTGAGAGGTTTTGCTAGTAAATTCGTGCACTACATGGACCAGCTGACCCATTAAGTGTGGCGCAGTGCACGAAGAGTTGGGCTAGGTGGGAATTGAACAGGATCTGGTCGCCATAATGTTTTATCGATATCTCCGCGCTCAGGATGAATTTGAGGATGTGGTTAGATCCGTTGGAAAGCTTATGAAACAAGCTTTCCAGGCTGTGGTCAAACACCCCAAATGGAGTTCGAATGCATCTTCTATGCCCGTTTTTCTCCAGACTGGTCATTGGAGGCCGAACTAAACTCTTCTGCATTCACATCTTGCATGTTGACTTGTCCATGCTTCTCTTGGTCTTCTCTAAGGTGTTCGCACCTCCTCACATTGTCTTCATACCTGAGAATAATCAAAATACTTGAATTAGATAGCAGCTTACTCTCACAAGTAATATGATTCTTACTAAGGAGCAAGTTCACCTGCTGATTGATTTGTTTAGCTCGGGCACGTGTTATTGGTCCTTGGAAATGATTTGGAGTCTCTTGAACAGCAGTAAGGGAAGCGGATGGTCATGGTGTTACGTTGCCCGTATCAATATAGGCTGTCCTAATAATTCTATCCTAGCAGCGCCGCCTCTCACGCCCTCGTATCGCCGCCCCTGCCATCGACGCTACCCCTTTTGCGTCGCCACCGCCACGCCCGCAGCCCTCGCTCCCTCGCCTCGTTGTGCCTCGCCGCCCTCGCGCCATTGCGCCCTCACCTTGTCTCGCCTCGCCCCGTGCGCTTTCCTCGCCGCTCTCGCGTCGCACCCTCCCCTCGTCGCTCAGCGCTTGCGGCGAGGGCCATGCTTGCGTTACCGCCTACCACCATCACCGTTTGCGGCCGACGCCCACCCATCGCCGCTCCACGCCGCCATCACGCCGCCATCACAGCCGCCGCCTTTGCGCCGCCGAACGGCCATCGCTTCGCCGCCGACCGCCATCGCTTAGCCACCGTCGCCGCTCGCCGCCACCCGGCCGTCCTCCTTTGCTTTCGACATCCGCCGCCTTCCGCTAGACGCCGCCGCCTTCTACGAGGACGACGACCCACCATCGTTGTTGCTCGCTCGCCATGCCACATCGCCATTCGCCGCCGCCTCTAGCGCTGCTCACGCCTCGCCTTGCGTCAACCTCGTCTTTCTCGCAGCCAGCCTTGCGCCACGCGCCTCGCGTGGCGCCTCTGTCATTGCCTAAAAGTAAGTGTTTTACTCATATAATTAAACTAAGTTTGGTTATTTAATGTAATTAAATAGTTTATTTAATAATTGAAATTTTGATAGATTATTCAAATTATGTTTAGTGTACATTAATTTACGGTAGTTTATTTACTAATTTACATAAAGGTATGCTAGTTTATTAAATTATGGTAGTTTCTATACTAATTTAAATTATGGTTGTTTATTGCCAAATTTAAAATAAGGTATTTTTTTACTAATTTAATTAAGGTAGTATTATTATGTTAACTCTAATTTATTATTATGTTTTTATTTTGCATTTAATATGTAATGTTATAAAGGGTAAATTTTGTACATATGAATTGCACTATGGAATATAGAAAGTCAACCTAACCTATACGTCACCCGTTTGGGAGCGACACAACTTACATTGAATTGTGAGATATGACGTCCCGAATTGTCCACGCTTTTGGATAGCCTAGGGATGGATGGCTTAGCGCGGTTTGTCATGGCATGTCGTAGGATTCAAACGAAATTTCGGCTACATAACCCAGTTGTTCTCCGATGTACAAGTAACAGACGTGCATTCGAAGAACATGGCACAACAAGCCGCGCTATGCAGTCCATCCCTGGGTGGGTTTAGAACCTATCCTTACCTAGGACTCCTGCTAGGGCCAGTAACCCATTTTCACATATTGTTTTTGCATTCAATAGTCAAAAAGATGGCGCAGGACCGTGGGTGGATGTATGACGGCTGGAATAAATCTATGAATCACACGCCAGATTGGAAAGTAAACACATAGGCTTTTCTGAATCAGGTTTTCTCCCCAACTCCTCCTAGTGGGGTAGCGAAGTGTCCTTGTGCTAAGTGTTGTCTTTTCTCTTGAGAGATGAAGACAGTGATGGCTGACCACCTGTGCAAATTTGGCTTCATGCGGAATTACCATACGTGGTATAAAAATGGTGAGTCATGGAGGAGAGAGACGTCTGATCAAGCAGAAACTACAAGAGAGTGCTCCACTAGGATATGATGGCTGGCCACCTATCCAGATGGTCAACTTGTACTACTAGAGAGTGCTCCATCAGGATATGAGCACGAAGCTTGGTGCTTCAAAAATCTACCTTTGTGAGGATCAGTACCGAGAGGCTACGTTGCCTTGGTTTAACAAATGCCCCGAGGCATGGGAAGCTCTCTAGGCCTCACCTGAATTTGTTCAGAAATCTAACCATAAGAGAGGTAACAGGGAGGCAGGTCGGAGAGTAGTTCAACAGTACAGAGCCGATGGATATCTTCGTCTTGCACGACGGATGGTATGTTTCATACTGTTTAGTTTTAATTGTCATATTTTATCTTTCGATCTATTCAGAATATTGGCTAATGACATTGATTTACAGGAAGCTCAAAGTGGGTCTCGGCCCACGGATATTGAAGCTTATATACGGGGTCACCTAGGTTTCAATCCTGCACAGCTTGAATAGCTATGCAGTGATAGGGCGACACAGAGCTTGGTTATTACGTAATGGTTCTAAACAACTCTATTGACTATTTCGTTTAACTTTTATGCATGAACTACAAATTTTGCAGGCTAGTTATGTGAAATTGATGACCGATACTCATGGGCTTGACTACGACGAGAGGATATTGACCCTATCACTTTGTACAAAAACGGGGTTGCAAAAAACATGAAAGGTTCGCCATGTTTAATGGTTACCTTGATACTAGCACAGTCTTAAGTTCGGCGAGGTCGTCTCAATTCTACCAAAGCAGTGGGCCTAGCGCTTGTGAGACTCGACTGGAGGAGGAGTTAAGACAACAAGCAGCTCGTGAGAGTCGACTTTAGGAGCAGTTGAGGCAACAACAAGAGTACTTTGTTGCATGGCAGACACAACAGTAGGTAGCTTGAATCCCAAAAATGCATAGACTTATGTTTATTTCGTTATATGTTTGTATTCATGCTTTAACTATATACAAGTTATAAATTTTACCAAGGACTAGATGCTAATTAGCCTTGTATATGTCGATGATTGGTCGTTCTTGCTACATATACATTAAAATTGGCGAGTTACTCCTCAATTTAGCATTCCTCTCCATACTAGATGCAAATTACAAATTTAAATTATGATTTGTCAAGATTTACTCACTCATGCTATTATTAATGTAATTTGCCAGTTATAGTTGTATTTCTCAACAATTCCTCTCCATGTACATGAAATTGTCAAATAAGTGGTTATTTTATCATTTCTGTTATAACTAGAAGCAAACTACAAATTTAAACTTACTATTGTTGACATCTTGTTTTGCGTGCTCTTATTTAATGAAATTTTCCAATTACATTTGTTTTGTAGGAATATATGACGCAGCAGTTCAGAAGACCACTGAATCTTCCTCCGTTCCAACCTCCACCCTTATTTACCCCGCAATCTCCCAACATGGTATCATCAATTATTTAAATTTATTTTAACGTAATCTAGCTATCTCCAACATATATTCGTTAATATAGGGCTCGGTGGCCCCCACACCCGATGCCCATGTTGGAGGCAACGACGCCTCTTCTTCGAGAACTTCGACGTCGGTTGCATATTTCTTAAACTTGGGAGATAACGCCGGTAGTGGGCACCGATTCGATGATACCCTTCCCAATTGATGTTTGTATGAACAATGAGTACTATGGTTGATCTGTGTGTTATATGTCATGTTTACATATATATATATATATATATATATATATATATATATATATATATATATATATATATATATATATATATAATTGTGGATGGATGCTATAATTTCATATGAATGGATGGATTGATGTTGGTTTATATGAATGTATGGATGAATGGACTGATCGATGTTGGTTTATGAATTGATGGATGGTGCAATATGTATGGATGGACATATATATACGGTTCTGTCTGTTATTCTTGTATAAATGGCTATGTATATATATATATATGGCACATTTAATTGGTAGTTCTGGATTCTCCAGTATTTACGTCGGCATCAGGCCGACATAAATACTAGAACCGGCTCCCTGGCCGACGTAAACAATCCTTCCACGATGGAGGGTATTTACGTTGGCCCAAGGCCGACGTAAATAAGGCACCACGAGGGACACGGTGACGTGGACTCTGTTTACGTTGGGCTGACGTAAATAGGTGCCACATCAGCTCAACCCCACCGGCTGAGGACAACTATTCCTATTTACGTCAGCCTCGAAGCCGACGTAAATAAGCCTTACTTACGTCTGCGCCAATGTAAATACTGCTATTTACGTCACTCAGTTTACATCGGCCTGTTTACGTCGGCATGCTGACACAAATAGATATTTACATCAGCTTTTGCCTTATTTACATCGGCTTCTGGCCAACGTAAATAAGTCGGATTCCTGTAGTGAATGTTGTGCATGCCATATTATAAATCCAATTGTTAAATATGGTTTAAAAAGATTACAACCATATGTTCAAATGTAAGAATTGCTATATGGAAGAACTATTTTCGTGCCTCATAGGTACAACATAGAAAATTTGGTTTAGACATTCTAGTTAGGTGGAATTCCACCTACCTTTTGCTTCAGCATGTATTACCATACATGCAAGTTTTTCAAGTTTTTATTAACACAAAATGTCAAATTCATGATGGCACGCCACTTCTGACTCTATAGGTTTGGCAGGTACTTACCCATTTATATTAATTTTTAGAGGTTTTTCATAAAGCCACCCTCACCGCTTCTACTATGTATGAACCTACGTCTTATTATATTATTCAATGCATTTATCATATTGCTAATTATTTGAAGAGATTTAAAAATGATATTGTTTTATTTGAGGCAGTTAGGCATACGAAAGCCAAATATCTAAAATAATGGACAGAACTTCTATTTTTATATTGTTTTGCTTTTTTGTTAGACCCTAGGGTCAAACTTTCAGGACTAACTAATATTCTAACATAACTTGGTGCTACTGGTATAGATTACTCTAATTATTTTCATGATGTTAGAAGTAGACTAAATAATTTATATAGAAAATATGAAGAAAAGTATGCAGGAGTTTGTCCACAATGGTCGCTACCAGCTCAACAGACAGGCAAGAAGATGTCCTTTTGGAAATCTGCCATAGGCAAGAACATTTCAAGTTCTTTAAGCATGACACCTTAGACCGTACAGGCACCATCACACAAATCTATTGGTGAGCTTGCCTCATGCCTAGCGAAGGACACCATCGACTTCCAAGAAGAGGAGTTCAATATACTCACTTGGTGGCAACAAGATACTAGAACATGTCCAGTGCTATCTATCCTAGCACATGATGTGTTAATTGTTCAAGTCTCTATGGTTACCTCAGAGTCTGCTTCCAGCCTCACGGGGAGAATACTTAAGGATAGACGAACTTCTCTCCATAGTGACACGGTTGAAATACTACTGAGCACAAAGGACTAGGTGCTAGCAGAAAGACAACTCCAGATCCTCGCCGCCGACAGGCAGAATCAAGAACTGGCGGCTACATTCGGAGGCCTAGAGCATGGTGAGAAAGGCTCTTGAAACATTTGTATTTGTATTGTAGAGCTTTAGGTTGTACTCTTTTTCTTTGCCAAGATTTTCTCAACTTTGAGTTTTTACATGGCAGAGTTTTTAACGAGATAGCCATGTATTACATCCATAATAATAACGCTCTTCAATGTATTCTAAATATTTTTCCCATTTTTTGGAATTTTTTAATAATTTTCACAATTTTTCCTTGCTATTTTTAATTCCCCTAATTTTTCTAAATATTTTGAAGTATTTTCCACGAAGCGGGCCAACCAGCACCAAAGGGGTCAATTGGGCCAAATATGAACCGGGCTAGCCCGATTCGTTTGGTTTCTTTATCCGAGCCGAAGTTGGGCTCAGACCCCCACCTGTTAGCTCGGTTGACTTGGTTTGTACAGTAATTGGGCCAAAACAAACCGGACCGAACCGGGCTGGCCCGTTGGCCACCTATGCCCTCAACATGATACAGACAGGGGTGCCCGATCTTCTAGATGTAGGATCAAGGGTAGCTTGTGATAGAACTTGATGAATCGTAGCTGATACTCTGATGCCAGTGCATGGACTTGCAACTCTTTAATTCGCGTAATTACACGCGATCTAGTCCACGACACCACAAGTGAAGTTTATCGATCTCTCAATTCCTAGCGGAAAGACAGAACGATCTTTGGAAGAAGCAACGTCCAATTCCCCTCTCGATTATGGCAGCGCCAAATAATGAGGAAGAATAAGCGTGTAACCCTATAGATTCAATCTGAGATTCGTGGTCTCCTGTTAAAATGGGTGTTGTACAATACACATAGGAGAAGGGGGGTTGGGTTACCATTCACATGAACAGTAACCAGCACACAAACATGCCAAAAAACTCTCACGTAAATCTAGAAATAATCTCTAATTTTGGAAGTAATCAATTTCAGCCCAAAACATGTTGATTGTTCTTTTCTTCCTTTATCTTTCCTTTTCTTGTCAATTCCTGGCACTATGGCTCTGTTTCTTTCGGTGGTTTCTGGCGGTTGGCGGTTTTACTGTAGCAAATTTATAAGTTTTTGGAAAAAGTTTAAATGAGCCAAAAAAATAATGTAAAATTTTTTTTTACTGTAGCAAACCGCCGACCGCCGGCGGTTCGCTAAAAGGAACGGAGCCTATACTTGATGGTATATATATATATTTCATCCGTTTTTACACTTCTCCTAGTTATCAAAATATGTTTAGCAAAGTAGTAGCAGATGATTATTGAAATCCATTTATTCATATCATTCTCTCTCCCTTGAGAAAAAGTCGTCCTCGACTTTTGCAAATATCGAGCCAAGTTATGTGGAGTATTCCATACTTCAACTGTGCTACTCTGATTACTTTTGTGTGATTGCATACTACGGGTCGAATGAGAAGGTAACAAAAATCTCTCCAAACAGCAAGAAACCTCACCTGTATCCTTATCAAAGTATTCAAGACATGGTTTACCGAATGAATACATTCCAAAATCAGAAGTATAACACAAGTAATGCATATTCGATAAACAACAAAAACGTTATCTGCACCATAGTTTCCAGTCAGATTGTATTTAAAGGCACATGTGTTGGTTCTAGCTAGAGAATTTGCATCTGAAAATTTAACAACTTTGTCAAGCACACTTGATAGATCAATAGGTTCATCGAACAAGATATAGCACAAAGAACTATTATGTGGTATTCTAAAAAGAAGCTCCATACAAAGTAATCAATTCCACATTATGTAAATTAAGCTTATTAAAATCAGAATGTGAAATTCCCAATTGCACATGAGAGTTTTCATAATTAACCTCCTCTTCTTGACTTTCCAATTCAACACCATATTTGTTACCTTTTTCGTTCTCCTTAGATGATGTAGGTGTCACTGGCAACATTCATTTATCAGAATTTAACCATGGGACATTGAGTGTTGGATATCCAACCATGGCTATCTTTTCATCTTGTTAATCAATTGGTGCTGGTTGCATTGCATCGACATCCTCCTCTTTATGGTCATCCTGCACAACATGACCAATAGCACAAGAAATAGAGGTTAATTCGTTAGCTTTAGAATTATCCTCACATTTTCTCTCATCTTCTTCTCTTTTTTTTGGCACATCTCTCATTCTCTCTCTTTGGATTCTCTCAACCTCACGTATGGTAGAATCACACAGCTCATTTTTTTGAACTCTCACACTCAATTTGGCTATGTGGCTCTCATTTTCATGTGGGTTTTGATGCATCTCTTCTCTATTGGATTGTAGGCCAGCAATAGCACAACTACTAATGTGCACAGGGGTGCCCGATCTTCTGGTGAGATGGATAAATTTGGTTTGGTGGAGAGTGATCTTGACGATCTGGATAACAACCACACAAGGATCGGAATCCGGCAATCGCTAAACCACACTCACGAGTTGTTATCAACCGTGCCAAGACGCGGCTGACCTGATCACGAAGATCAATCCCTGCAATGCAACCAAAGAACACGCAAGAACAAGATAAATAGCAATCTGAAATTGCAAATAGGAATTAAGCACAAGATAAATCAACTCTCGAACAAGGGTGAGGTTCTGTTTCTCGTAACGGGTGGTCTAGTCGACACACGCGAACACGAGGAGGGACGCACACGGGGTCTACCAAACACAACAAAACCTAAGCGTAGAAGAGAGGCGGCGGCCACATATATAGCGGCGGCCAGGAGGAGTAGGGCGGCGAAAATAGAGGCGGCCACCAAAACCCTAACTTACATGGGCCATAAGCCCAAAAATAAGGTGGCGCAGCACCTGAAGTTTCTGGCCTGTGATGGTTTTCTGCATATTCCCGTCGCTCTGGAAGAGATCTGGCAATGTGGCTGGATCCGTTGGAAAGCTTATCTCGTAAGCTTTCCGAGATAAGCTTTCCAACGAGTGGTCGCACGTCGAAAATGGAGCTCGGATGTGGCCGGGGCGTCCGTTTGAATTCTTACTGCGCATAGAAGTCCAAACCGGGCTTTCTGGCATCTTGGGCTTCCATATGGGCCTTCCTTGGCGCGTGGGCTTTCCTCGTGGTGCGTGCTTGATGTGCTGGTCTTTTGTGTTGGGCTTGAAAGGCCGAGCTTCTGAATTAAGGCCCCTTATCGGTGAAGATGTCGCAGCGTCGGGTGTAGGTGACGAAGACGGCGTGACCGGAGAGGAAGTAGTTGTAACAGTCTCGTTGGTCATATCCACGCTGGTGATGTCCACATCATCCTCCCTTTCTTGAATTGGAGTCGTCCTCGACTCCTTCTCATACTCCTGCAAAAGGTTATTGACAACCGGTGGCAAAGAAACAGGTGTTTGCAATGCGGTATCAATAGAGGACATAGTTTTATCTAAATGAACGACCTCCTTTATCTTTAGTTCAGATTTTTGTACATTGCTAACAATTTTATCATCCCATTTGCCATGATTTTTAACTCTCTTTGTATTAATCTCATTTATTTCGGCAGGAGTCATTGGTTCCAAAATTATTTTCTTTCCATTAAACATGAAAATATATTGATTGGTCCTACCATGATGAATAACATCAACATCATATAACCAAGGTCTACCTAATAAAAGTGAGCATGCTTCCATAGGTATGACATCGCAAGCAACATGATCATGATATGAACCAATAGAGATAGGCACTCGCACAGTTTTTGTTACCTAAACCTTACCACAATAGTTGAACCATTCCATCGAGTAAGGTTGCCGAAGTGGAGTCATGGTCAAGCCAAGCTTCTCAACCATGTTTTGACTGGCGAGATTGCTACAATTTCCTCCATCAATGATGACTTGTACCGCATGTTCTTTCACAACAAACTTAGTTTGGAATAAATTGTTGCGTTGAGTTTCATTAGCATGCTCCTGTGGTGCACTAAGTAGGCGATGAGACATGAGGCTCATGTAGTTGTCCGTTATTGCAACACTCACGTGCTCATCATCATGGTTATTCTTGCCTGCTGGATTAGTCGTAGAAGTAGCAAGCACATGCTTAACTTTATTTATTGTAACAGACTCACCATCCTTCTTCTTGTGTTGTGCGACCGTGACTGCTTTTCTTGGTGTTGTTTTCTCTTTCTTGGCTGAAGAGAACATCTCAGGCTCTTTAATCTCTTCCAACATCGCCATGGTCTCAAGATACTTTTTTTGATCAATAAGTCGTTTTGCCTCAAACTGACGGTTATGTTCCCACATAACTTTCTTTGTTCTAGGCGAAGTGCTCAAATCATCTTCGAAGTATAGATCATCTTTCTTTTTGTGTGGACCTGCCATAGTTAGTAGCAAACAAGAAATTATAAAAGTATATATTTTTCCTATAAACTACCAGAAAGTGGAGCTTATCAAGTCACTCACGCTCAAACTACTATCAAGTTCTTACTAGTTCTTACCGATGCAAGTAGGTGGTACAACCGGTGGCTGGTTCGTGATAACCTGAAACTCAAGTGATGGCAAAGCGATTGCAAGGTCCTTCCCTGTATGGTTAGTAGAAGGTGTAGGACAGGCTATTGATATGTGGAACATCAATTCAATATCAGTAATGCAAAGTTGAATGATAGTCCAAAGTGATGATCGATGTGCTGGACTAGCCTAGAATTAGACCTAGCTCAAGCAAACAACTAGCTATAGAAAGGACAATATCCAACGATGCACGATGATGCACAACTGAAAGTTTATTCTCTTGATTCACTTTTCTTGTTTGATTTTTTTCACCTTTTTTAGTGCGGCTCTTTTGTATGCACTTGCCTTTTTTTTCCCTCTCAAGTTTTCAGACTGGACAGCAGGTGCTGAATATTTCAGCGATGTTTTTGGCTTCTTAATGGCCTCAAACAGAAAAAGGTATAACTGACAAGTCGTAGATCTTTTCGTGCGGATCAATTTGCATATATGGAACGCCTATTTTGGATAAGGGAAGTCAGAGATATGGACCCTGAAATACAGACAGCTCAGAAAAATCCAGGACGAAAACAGATTCCATTCCAACGCGATTTTGGGCATGAAAACAGAATTTTCAGAAATTCTCACAATGGACAAAGTTGTAGATAATGTTCCACGCTTTCCAGAAAGCACAAGAACACCAAAATCCAAGTTCGTATGTGGGAGATATGACAAAAATACCGAACTGGACAGCGGCAGATTGGAATTGGACGCGACGACGTTGAGATGAATTTTGACGATTCTAGATGCAACTCGAACAAGACTAATACCAGGACTAACAACCAGCACACGATATGATGGACTAAAATTCAAAGATGCAAACTAACAAGAATGATGCAAAGCCTAACGATGAGGGTTTGGACAGTGGATGAGAAATATTTTTGTGAGGCAATTTTCTGGAGTATAGGTATGAAATCAATCTACTAACAAAGAGATGAATCTCACCAGTCAACCGACGCTCTGATACCAACTGATGTGCACAGGGGTGCCCGATCTTCTTGTGAGATGGATAAATTTGGTTTGGTGGAGAGTGATCTTGACGATCTGGATAACAACCACACAAGGATCGGAATCCGGCAATCGCTAAACCACACTCACGAGTTGTTATCAACCGTGCCAAGACGCGGCTGACCTGATCACGAAGATCAATCCCTGCAATGCAACCAAAGAACACGCAAGAACAAGATAAATAGCAATCTGAAATTGCAAATAGGAATTAAGCACAAGATAAATCAACTCTCGAACAAGGGTGAGGTTCTGTTTCTCGTAACGGGTGGTCTAGTCGACACACGCGAACACGAGAAGGGCGCACACGGGGTCTACCAAACACAACAAAACCTAAGCGTAGAAGAAAGGCGACGGCCAGGAGGAGTAGGGCGGCCAAAACAGAGGCGGCCACCAAACCCTAATTTACATGGGCCATAAGCCCAAAAATAAGGTGGCGCAGCACCTGAAGTTTCTGGCCAGTGATGGTTTTCTGCATATTCCTGTCGCTCTGGAATAGATCTGGCAGTGTGGCTGGATCCGTTGGAAAGCTTATCTTGTAGGCTATCCAACGAGTGGTCGCACGTCGAAAACGGAGCACGGATGTGGCCGGGGCGTCCGTTTGAATTCTTGCTGCGCGTAGAAGTCCGAACCGGGCTTTCTGGCATCTTGGGCTTCCATATGGGCCTTCCTTGGCGCGTGGGCTTTCCTCGTGGTGCGTGCTTGATGTGCTGGTCTTTTGTCTTGGGCTTGAAAGGCCGAGCTTCTGAATTAAGGCCCCTTATCGGTGAAGATGTCGCAGCGTCGGGTGTAGGTGACGAAGACGGCGCGACCGGAGAGGAAGTAGTTGTAACAGTCTCGTTGGTCATATCCGCGCTGGTGATGTCCACATCAACTACCATCAACCAAAACCTCTTCTCGTGCTTCGATCACCAAATGGGCATCAACTTTGAATTTCTTAGTTGAAGGAAAAGTCCCATGCACAACCTTCTTATCACAAATTGGCACCTTAATGTCAATCTTTGTTGATGTAGCAAGCGAAGGGCATATGCACCACTCTTTCAATTTCTTCTCGTCCTCAACAGCATAATACACAGGATCCTATATAGTACCATCATATTTCAAACGAACAGTGGCAGCGACCTCGGAGTTCAAACCTTCTTTGAAGTAAGCTCTCATTGCACACTTCTCAATGACATTGGTACGATACATGATATACTCCAACCCATCATATTAAGATTGAACAAATCTATATCCTTGATAAATGCTCTCTCCATGATGAAGTAACCCTTGCTCATAATTATATGGCACAAACTCCATTCTCACGATCTCCTTCAATTTCTCCCATGTGGTGACATAGAACTTCTTAGGATGACGCTTCCACCAAGTGCATTCATATTCTTCAAACTCGGTGGCTTCGATCACTTTCTTGTTATCATCGAGTTTAAGGAAGTTAAAGTCATATTCATGGTTTTCCACCCACTCCAGGTACTCCTCTGGATCTTTACTTCCATAACATGGAAAGTACAAGTGTCTAGATTCGCACCATGATGAACAAAAATATCTTGTCATTGTTAGTATGAAATAAGCGACAAGCAAGCAAAATATGCAATATATGTGGACATTGTGGAAATCGCTCAATCTCACCTTCTTACCAAATCTAGTTCTTACCGTTTCAAAGAAAATTTAGGTCCAAAACTCACAGTTCGTAGTAGCAGAAACAATGGTGATGATTAAGCGAATTTCGAAAGCAAGCTCAAATGCACAACAAAAGGTATGAGCTTGGTAGGGGAAGTGTTTGCCTACTCAATCTGAAAATTCTAGTTATTGTAATGATAAGTAATGACCCAATCTAGAACTTCAATGCTTTAGTTGCCAATCTGAGAGATACAAGTGAATAACAAAGATAACATATGCACGAAGATAATGGAACTTGATGCAACCAAGAAAAGAGCTAGCAACAGATTTAAGTGATGAAGCACTAAATAGCTCTATTGCACAAGTTCTAGAGAGATGCTAGCTAATTGCTTAAACAAGTTGATAGGGTACAAGATTGCTTAAAATTGCAAATTAACACAGTATGAAAATAATGAACCACTAGGGTGTGCCCTTAATCGCGATTTGATCTTCACACTTATTTTCCTCTTTAACACTATTTTGTCCGTACTTTTTTGTCTTTCTTTTATGTGTGGCCAAACACTCTGAGAGTAGCACTTTGATGACCATATGGCAGTAAGTATATGACACAAATTGTGCTAATTGATGCAATATGAACAGCCATAGCCGTCTCAAATAGGATCAAAGTTTCCACAAAGGAGTGAAAGGCTCACAAAGGATTCTTTTCCCTTAGCCTATTCTCTTCGTGCAGTTCTACCGCGAGGTCGTCGGCATTGCTTGCTCGTTTGGGGCTGAACACGGTGCCGAGCGGAGGCCTATGGAAAGTGACGGCGTCTGCTGGCGACAAAGCAGTCGAAACATGGCAAAGCTGAAGAAGCTCGCTCGAGCTCGATCGAGCAAAGTGACACTGGAAGCTCGAGTTGCGGCGGCGGAGGCAGCCCTAGCCGCTGCGCGGGATGATGCCGGGGAGGTTTCCCGTCGGTTGCAGGAGGCCCTTAAGGCCAAACGTGACCGTTTCACCGAGCTCGAGGGGCACCTTCAGTCGGTGGAGGCGTGCCGTGCCGCCGAGGTTGCCCGCGCGACCTCCTTGCTGCGGAGCTCTCCCGAGCGAAGTTAGCTGCAGCCGCGACGGAGGATTTACTGAAGACCCACCGGACACCGTGCGGGACTTGGAGGCATCTAATGAAGTCTTGCGGGCTGTCATGCGAACTGCCCGGGATAGGGAAAAAGCCTTTCTTGAGCTTCAGAACCAGCATGACGAAGCACTGGCCGAGATTCGCAAACTCAGGTGCCAGCCTAAGTCGTAGGCTTTTTGTACTTTTTTCTTTTTCTTCGGCGGTGATCCGACTTGCGCTTTTTGTAAATACTTTTAAAAATGCTATTGACTTGTTGCCCCTTCGGTCCACCTTCTCCCTAGAATGCCAATCGTCGATTTGACTGTTGCGCCATGTCCCGAGAGACATCTGCATCAAATCTTGGAAACAGTTCCTCGTCGGAGCTGCTTCTCGATGCTATTACTCCTAGGATCGTTTCGACTTCCTGATCTTGGTTATAAAAAGAGGCCGATGCGGCAGCCACTTTTCATTTCGAACTTCTTTCTTCCGTACCTCCCTGTCCTCTTGCTTCCTTCAGTACCTCCTTCTCCTCTTGCTTCCATGGATCATGAAGAGTTCTTGGAGGTCCTTCGGGCGGAGTACGATCTCGCCCTCGGTGAGGTCGGGGAGGAGGAGGCCCGTGCCCGCGACGTCGCCACCGTCGCGGTATTGATCGAGGTCGTCCCGATGCTTGCCGAGGTGGCCGATGTGATCGTCGTGGCGCTTGTCCGCACCCGCCGAGGCTTTGTAACTGGCTTGCAAGCCATTTCGACACCTTTAATAAAGTTGTTTTGTTGTTGCCTCCTTCTTTTGCCCTTTTTCTACGTGCAAACGAACACAAGTAGTCGTACAGACAAAAAAGGATTCGAAGGTCGTCCCGAGCCATGGCCGAGCTTCTGAAGAGAAGCTTGGGCGTGGCTCAGAGAGACCGCATCCTTGGAACGGAGCTCGTGGCCCTTGCTCTGTTTCTTTGTAAGAGGCAGAGTGTTGGACTCTAGAGTTATCTCGGGCTGTAACAATTTTATGCGGGCTTATGATATAGGGCCGGAAAGCATTTGCCCGCGCGGGTTCTTGCGTGGTGTGATGGATATCGGCTTACCCGTGTGCAAGGGAATCCCGGGGTTAGCTTCTGCGTAGCCACTACTCTGCCGATATGTACTGAAACAGCCCGGGCCTTCTCCCAAGCCCGATCGTAGGTTTAGATCGCCGGGGTTTGTTTGAAGGCTTTCTGGGGAGTGAAAAGATGGACAAAAGAAAAGAAAAAGGGTGGGAAAGGAGACTTATGACCTTGGTTCAGGCGTAGAACCTCCGGAGTTGAGCGATATTCCAGGAACTGTTGAGGACCCTACCAGTCGGCATAGCGATCTTCTGCCTCGAGGCGTGTGGGCGATCTGACCAGTGTCGCACCTTCCCACCTTGGGGTGAGCTTATTAGCGTGGGCTAGGTTCTGAACTCGTCTTAGAACCAGGTCGCCCGCTTGCAAGGTCCGGGTCTGTACCTTTTTTGCCGCATGCCGTCGTAGGGATTGCTGGTATGCTGCCACTCGCAGTAGTGCTTGCTCGCGGCAGGACTCGGATTGGCCGAGATCCAATAGTCGCTCCTCGTCGTTGTCGATTTGACCTGCAAAATCAACACGAACTGAACCAAGTCTTAGCTCGGCGGGTAAGACCGCTTTCGAGCCGTATACGAGCCTGAATGGGGTCTCTCTAGTAGCTCGATTGGAGGTTGTCCGGGCTGTCCAAAGTACCGAGGGTAGCTCTTCTACCCAGTTGTGACGCTGTTCGACTAAAGCGTCGTACACTCGGCGCTTGACGCCTTGCATGATTTGTCTATTTGCACGTTCGGCCACGCCGTTGCTCTGTGGGTGAGCCAACGAGGCTAGGGCGACCTTCATGCCGATCTCTTCGCAGTAGTTTTGGAATAGCTCGCTCGTGAACTGTGTCCCATTGTCAGCGATCAGCTTGCACGGGACGCCGAACCTGGTCATGATGTTGTTCCTAAGGAACCACTTGGCCGTTTGGGCTGATATGCTCGACACTGGTTCCGCCTTGATCTACTTAGTGAAAGTGTCGATGGCGACGAACAGGTGCGTGCACCCCTTTAGGCCTCTGGGGAATGGACCAAGTATGTCCATTCCCCACGTTGAGAATGGCCAGGTCAGCGGGATAGTCTGCAGCTCGTATGCTGGCTGGTGGGATACTCGGGCATGGTATTGGCAGGCTGGGCAACGTTTTACTAGCTCCCTTGCGTCGGTCAACGCAGTGGGCCAATAGTACCCCATGCGGAAGGCTTTTTCCACTAAGGTTCTGAAAGAGACGTGGGCCCCGCAGATCCCGTCGTGGATGTCTTGGAGGAGAAATTTGCCTTCCTCCTGGGTCACGCACTTGCAAAGTACGCCGTTAGAACCCCTTCGGTACAACAAGCCCGATGTGTCGGTAAGGTCGAGCTTGTCTTTGGGCCGAGATTTCTCGGTGTGTCTCTGTGGCGGTGTCCCATCGTCAAGAACCGGACAAATGGCATCATCCAGGTGTCGCGCTGCTCTAGGAACGAAATGGTACCGGTCGTTTGGGTCGACGCAACCGTCTTCTCGGGGGCCTCTTCTCCGGAAGGAATAGAGGGCTTTAGCAGTCTTTGACGAGTACCCTAGGGGCGGTTTCTTGTGGTGAGCTTCACGAGCTTATCGGCAAAGCTATTAGTGCATGCGGGGCGTAACACACTTTGAAGTCCGTGAAGTGTTTCTCCAGCTTTCTCACTTCTGCCAAGTATCGCGCTATTGAGTCATCGAAACACTGAAACTTCTTGTTTACCTGACAGACGATAAACTGCGAATCCCCTTTCGCTTTCAGCCATTTTATGCCAAGCGCAGTGCATGCTCGTAGGCCGGTTAGGAGGCCTTCGTACTCCGCAACATTGTTCGCTGCGCGAAAATAAAGCTATACTATATGCTGAATTTGTTCTTCTTGGGGGGAGATGAGATAAACCCGCAACCTGATCTCTCAAATTGGCGCGACCCATCAAAGAACATGGTTCAGTGTGCTTCTTGGCTTGCGAGCTCGGGCGAGCCTCCAGAAGAGTTGGCTGGCCCGGTCCACTCAGCCAAGAAGTCGGCCACGACTTAGGACTTGATTGCTGTTCGTGGTACGAACTTGATGTCGAATTCACCAAGCTCGACTGCCCACTTTGCGACCTGCCCGTTCGCGTCGGGGTTTCGGATGATATCCCTTAGTGGGAAACTCGTTAGGACCGTAATTGGATGGGCTTGGAAATAGTGATGCAACTTTTGCGAGGCCAGAAGCAAGGTGTACAAGAGTTTCTGAACCACAGGGTACCGCTCCTTAGGTCCATGCAATACCTCGCTTACGTAGTATACAGGTTGTTGCTTGCCCTCGCGTTCAACTGCTAGTACAGCACTCACAGCCTGCGGGGCAACCGCCAAGTAGAGGAGTAAAGCTTCCCTGAGCTTTGGCGTGGCTAAGACGGGAGACATGGACAGGTAACGCTTTAGCTCGCTGAAAGCGGCCTTGGCTTCTTCTGTCCATTCGAAACCATTGTGCTTGCGCAGGATCTTACAAAAAGGTGCACTGCACTCGCCGAGACGAGATATGAATCTGCTGAGAGCCGCCATCCGCCCGGTGAGGGCTTGCACCTCCTTGGTGCAGGTTGGCGACCTCATATTCTTGATGGCCCTGATTTTCTCGGGGTTAGCCCCGATGCTCGCCTTCCCTATCACGTAGCCATGCAACATCCCAGACCGGACACCTAAGACACATTTTTCAGGAATCAGTTTGACTTGATGTTTCCTAAGATTAGCAAACGTTTCCTGAAGGTCAGTCGCATGGTCCCGTGGGACCCTGCCTTTACAACAACGTCGTCTACGTAGACCTCTACGTTGCGTCCTATCTGATCAGGAACCATCTTCTGCATCAATCGCTGGAACGTGGCTCCCGCGTTCTTTAGACCGAATGACATGGTCGTGTAGCAGAAGGTACCAAAAGGTGTCACGAAGGCAGTCTTCTCTTCGTCTTCCCTTGACAGTGCGATCTGGTGGTAGCCTGAGTAGGCGTCCAGGAAGCTCATGAGCGTCGAGTCCGCCGTTGCGTCGACCAGTTGGTCTATGTGTGGCAGGGGGAAATTGTCTTTGGGGCAGACGGCATTGAGGTCGCGATGGTCGACGCACATTCGCCATTTCTCACCCATCTTCTAGACGACGACTTGGTTGGCGAGCCAGTCGGAATGCTCAACTTCTCGGATGAAGCCGGCTTGGAGGAGCTTGCCGAGTTGCTCCTGAATGATATCGGCTTTCTACTTGGGAAAGCGCCGTAGGACCTGTCTGACAGGCTTTTTATCAGGCTGAACAGCTAGCCTGTGCTTGATTACCTCCCTTAGGACTTTAGGCATGTTGGACGGTTCCCACACGAATACGTTTGCGTTAGCTCGGAGGAAGGTGACGAGCTTGAGTTCCTATTTGGACTCGAGGTTAGCCCCTACGTGGACGACCTTAGCTGGGTCATGCTCACAGAGGGGGACTGCCTTGGTGGGCTCCTGTGGCTGCAGGGCCATCTTGGGGTGGACTGGCAGCCGATCGGTCTTGGCTGGGCCGCGCTCTGGGAGCTGTCCGACCATGGCCAGGGCACTCTCATCACAAGCCATAGTGGCCTTGTGGTTGCCTTTGATCGTGATGACCCGTGAGGGGCCGGCATCTTCAGGCAGTGGTACCCAAGGTGGGTGGCCGCCATGAACTTGGACTACACGGGGCGTCCAAGAATGGCGTTGTACGGAAGCTTGGAGTCCACCACCTCGAAGGTGACGTACTCCGTCCGGAAGTTTTGGGGGGTCCCGAACGTTACAGACAGTACAATCTGTTCCATCGGTTGTAGGGACGACCCCGGGACAATGCCGTGAAAAGAGATGGCTATGTCCTTGATCTTGGACCGTGGGACTTGCATCTGCTCAAGAACACGGCGATGGCGATGTCAAGAGCTCCGCCGTCCACCAGCACGCGATCAACTCGCGTGTTGCTGATGGTCGGATAGAGCACCAGCGGCAAGCGCTGGGCCTAGTCGTCCTGGGGGGACAGTCATCCCCAGAGAAACTGATCGACTGATGAGACCACCGCTTGGGCGCGTCTCCGGGCTTACCCTTTTCGAGGTGGTAAACCTCTCGGCGTGACCTTAAACTTCGCGTCGCAAGCTATGGCGGGCCGCGCGCCCGAAGATCACGACAGCGTCTTGCGCGAGCCTCTGGAAAACATCGCCGTGGCGTCTGGGCGCCCGGTCGTCCGGCACTCCGTGGTCGGGAGTTGGGCATGGGCCCCGCCCGGCGACGAAAGTCCTCAACCATGCGGCCCGTCCTGCGATTCGCGAGTCATAGCCATCTTGCCGATGGAGAAAGCGATAGCGGTTGTTCGGAGGTTAGCCCCTGGCCGGACGAGGCGGGGTTGAGGCTTCGTCTCGCCCTAGCTGCGTGCCCAGCCGTTCTGCCTGCCGGCCGGCGGGCTGGACGTGGAGGCGGCCGCTCAAGAGGAGCGGGCCTCTTGGGCTCCACCGCCGCGACGTAGTTCGGGACGGCAGGCTCCTTCTTCTTCTCCGCGTCGCCCTTCTTGGTGTCTGCGCCAGTCCGGGCCACCGCCTTCTCCTCCGTTCTCCCTCTCTGGCGCTCCATTGCCTCGGAGGCGTTGATGTATCCTTCCGCAGCACGAAATAAACCGGCTGCGGTGTGGACCGGGTAGAGCTCAAGGTCCTCGGTAAAACGGGTGTTCTGTACCCCCTCTTTGAAGGCCTCAACGATGGTCTCGTCGGAGGTCGACGGAATGGTGTTGCGTACTTGGACGAACCTACGGACGTAGTCCTGTAGGCCTTCTCCCGACCTCTGGACCACAAACTTGAGGTCCTGGGGCTTTCGAGGCGTCGCGTAGCAACCACGAAAGATTCGCCGGGCGCCTCTGCGGTTGTTCCCAGTGCGTGTCAATTCTCGGCGCTAGTTGAAGAGCCAGGTTCGGGCCATTCCCTCCAAAACGGTACGGAGGTAGTTGATCATAACGGTCTCATTACCGCCTGCGGCCAAGATGGTGCTAGTATAGACAGCGAGATATTCGTCGGGATTCTTGCTCCCGTCGAACTTCTCGATGTTCCCGGGCATGAACTTACGAGGCCAAGGGGCCTCGCGCAAAGCTTCGGAGAAGCTTGGGACATCTGGGCGGCCCGTTGTTTCAATGGCGGCTGCTGCGCTGGAAGCGCCCGCGGCGGAAAAACTCCGCCGGGGTGTCTTTGGGCGCCGTCCATTGTGGGCGTGGATGCTGTCGGCGACCGAGCAGCTCAGCCCGCCACGCCTTGAGGAGCCACTAGTGTGCGACTGGGCCTAGAGATGCTCACCGAGATCCCCGGCAGGTTCCTCTAGGCCATCCGCAACTGCGGCGCCTAGGTCGGCCATGGTGAACCCTCGTGGATCCTTCTCCAGGTCGCGCATGAGTTGGGCAATCGCCTTAACCCGTTGCTGACTATGTAGAACTGGGTTGGTGACAATAGCGGTGGCGAGTCTTGCGCGTCTTGACCGCAGTGGCGGCGTCGGGCGATAGGCCTCGATGGATGTCACGAGTCGCCCGACTAACCCGGCGAAGAGGCGTGAGCGACCTCACGCCGTGGTGCTCTCGCTTAGGTCGGTGGGCGTGGTTGGTCTTGGGCAAAGCGTGGCGTGAGGCGGGTTTGTGAGGAGACATGTTGGTGTGGCATGGAGGCGGGGTGGTCGTGACCTTCAACCACCATGTACGCTGGTGTCACCACTGACGGGAGGCGGATTCTGCAGTCGGCTCCTGGGCGTGACCACCATGGTCTTGTGATCTGGTCGCTCCTGGTGGCGATGGGCGCGCTCCATGAGGGTTTCATGCGCGGCTTGGTCGGCAAAGTCGGGAAGCGACGTGCTCCACGGGCGATCTCTACCTCCATCTGTCGGCTTCGGCGAAAACCGGCCTGCCATTTGGTCGGACTTCGTCGGCGTCTCGAGATCGTCGCGATCCTCCATGAAGGCCATCCTCGACACGATGGAAAGACCTACCAGATCGGTTCGCTGTGACAAGAAGGCCATCCTCTGCGATCGAGCAAAGACCGCTCGCCGAGGTGGCGCCCTTGTCGGCTGGTCGACTCGTCGGCGTCGTCGAACCGTTCATAGTTGGTGGTCTCTGATATCGATGTCGTCGTGTGTGATAAGGCCATCCTCGATCGCACGATCGAGGAGAAAGACCATCTGTCGGGCCCCACGGTGGGCGCCATTGTCGGCCGAGAGGAAGTTGTGGCGAATGTCCTCCGACAATAAGTGCTCAAGGCACTATGTGTTGCCCGAACGCCCTAGAAAAGATTACGGACAGCGTCGAGCGGAGAACTATCTGGTCCGCCTTGTCGGAACTAGTCCGGCTGCCAAGCTTAAACGAGAGGGGTGCAAGTGCTTCTGTTCTGCTCAAGGCACTATGTGCTATCTTCGGAGTGTGTGCTCCTTGTGCAAGTGCTCTGTTCTCTGATGGCTATCTTCCGGGTGTGTGTTGTGTGGTGCTGATGGCGATCCTCCTTTGTTGTGGCCTGTACGCCCCTTTTATAGGCGGCGCCTGGCCACTATAGCTTATCATTGGTCCATTGAATAGTCGTTCCTTCTGTTTAGCCGTGTTGGGGTGCACAAAATCCACTGGGTAATCGAGTGTATCTCTTGATTGCCGGGCCGGACCGCTACCGGTCAACACGTGTCTTTCCTTATGCGGGCGGTTGACGGGACCTGCCGCCAACTCACCAGTAGCCTCCGTCAGGCACTCCTTGGTACTGTGCACGCATTTAATTCTTGGTGACCTTTGGGACCCGAAGCGTATCTTGTCCGTGGCGCGGCGCAATCTGCCTCGGGTTCTGAGCCCTAAGCTTCGCAAGCCCGGGAGAAGTGAGTGGCCCAATCTTTCGAGGCGGGGAAGCTCGGGCGTAAGCTCGGCAAGCTCGGGCGCGAGCTTGCCAAGCCCGAGCTTACTTCCTGTGGGGCCGAAGGTAAGTTAGTGGGCCGTATCTCCATGGGCCACGTACTTTCCCCAACAGATGGAAACCAACATAACAGCTGCCCAAGCAGATTGCCAAGCAAGCCACACATGTTAATCTTCAACCCGAGCAACAATTAACCCATATGAGCAATCTCTATTGAATCGAAGGTAAACCGGGTGCCCGGATATGTGCTCGATGATGGCTCCCACGATTCGCTATCATCACACACATATCCTCACAATGATTGGTAGCACAACATACACATTATCGGACATAACTATACATACAACCGGGCAACATGGGCTGCTGCCAAACCATAAGTTTGACATAATCAGAGTGTTTGTGTTGTAGCAGCGAAATACATAAAGCTTGTTCAAACAAAATAGCAGCGGAAGTTGTAGAACATTAAACCAAAATAACCAGCTTGGAGTGCCCCCATTAACCCCATGGATAGCCAACTGGAAGTTGGAACTCCGCATTTTGCTCGTTAGCATCGTCATTCCCCACTTGATAGTAGTACTCATGCGTGAAATTATCTTCATAACCTGAAATTGTAGCATCCGGGTTGAGTACAAAAGGTACTCGCACTAGGAGGTAATATATATCCTCAATATGGGTGGCATATGAGCAATGGAAAAGGCTACAAGGTTATTTTTAGCCTAAAGAGCATTTTGCAAGACATAAACATAAGTATATTGTAAATTGCATTAGACCAAAATATTTAAAGTATGATAACAGTAATATGACCATAAATCTCATCATCATGAACTTATAATCATCAACCTCACGGGTTCCACTGCTTTTGGTTGCTCTCCGACCAATGTATCACAAACACGAGCAACCCTGTGCTCGGAGCATGAACCATACCATACCCATCTCAACCATAACCAATCCCATATAATCCCATATATGCTAACAGTGGTGTCTCACTTGCCCGTATTCGTCCTTAACCCAGGACGTGGCTGTTCGAACAGTTTAACACTCTGCAGAGGTGTACTACTTTACCCACACGACATAGCAACTTAGGCCGAAGCCTCTTAGATGTACAAGCCAGTCCTTTGGGTCACCTGATTGACTCTCATCCCTCCCCACCTCTTAGCATGCAAGTGGAAGCCAACCATTGCAATGGATTTGTCCAAGGCCCATCACGTCCAAGCACAAGAACACACCACGCATGGTCCATCCTGCCACCCTACCCACACATAAATATACGTTGCTCTGCTGGTACCCAACGACGTGAGCATGCACATAGAATTGGCCAAGTGTCCCCATGTTACATGTGTGGTCGTACGTATAGTTACGAGAAGAGACTGGCACCATGTTCAGTCCTTAATCGACTCAAATGGGGCTACGTGTCTGGAATCCATCCTCCCATCATTCCCCTGTCATCCATTCAAGTCCATCTCAGACCTCATATGAAATTCATCACCACCAAAATCTGTATCAAGTAGTAGGTCCGTCACAATTGAAGACGCTTCGACCAATGGACTAAAACTATTGATGACTTTACCTCGTTGACTCTAAGCATTTCTAAGCCTTCGCAAAATAGATATAAATAGTTGTAGTACCCACTTAGGCATCAAAGGAATGGAGTATCAAATCTATTAAGGTACTGACCTATACTTTGGACATAGCTAGGTTATACCCACCCATTAGCTCATATTTCAAAATAGCATGCAAGCATTTCATAAAATATAAGGTAAATCATGCAATTGCAAATTATGGGATCAATGAATCAAAGTAGGGATATATAGTGCCTTGATGCTGCTCGTTGGCGGGGAGAGTCTCCTGATCAAGCCTGGGTTCTTCCGGAACGTCGGTTCCTATCGTTTGATAAGAAGCATATCAAATAAAATCCAAATAAAATATTCAACAGAAAGAAGCATAAAATATTTTTATATATTCAGAAAGTTCAAGAGCTAATGTAAATTTTGCAAAAAGAATCACTCAAATATGAGGTCGCGTGAGGGAGATATGGTCATTTTAAGTTGAGTTGTATTTCTTGCTCGAGAGTGCCAGTGCTTGCTCGAGAATGGCTATAGTTGGTCCAGAATGGGTCAAACTTGCTCGGGAATGGCTATCCTTGCTCAGGAACGAGTTCCTCTTGCCTGGGAGTGGTTTCTCTTGGTCGGATGTGGCATAGCTTGGTCGGTAGGGTCAAGCTCTGGGTCGGTCATGACTAATCTTGCTTGGGCAGGTCATACACGTGGTATATTACTTGGTGAAGTGATTTTTGTGGCTGAAGACTTGCTCAATTCAATAAGGGTTGTACATAAAAGTTGTCGAGAATTTTGAGATGCATATTTCATATGTTATGAAGATTTTCATCTGAGCAACATATAGTTCTATAAAAATTATTTTCTGCCCTGCTGTCTTGGAAATGGGCTCAAAAGTGGGTGTTTAGGTTGGGATGCTTCTATCCTTCATCTTCAGCAAGGAATTAACTTAGCTATGAGTTCTAACTAATGGAAAACAGGAAGAATAGGTAGGATAAGGTTCTCATGAAGCAAGGGAAGCCTTGCTAAGGGTAGACGTCCAATGGATGGAGAGATCGAAGAGGAATACGCCGGTCTATCCAAAGATGATACCGGCCGCTCTTAGGCTTGTTCCTTGCAAACACTTCAAAGGCCATGGAACTAGTCCTACTCTTTCCTCAACTTGTGAGAGACATCATCTTGCCCATCTCTAAGCTTGCATGTGAGCCAAGATGACATATAAGGGAAGAAACAAACAGGTTTCCATACTGCAGTCAAGAACAGCAAAGTAGGGGCAATAAAAGCAACAAGAAATCACCGAAAACCTTGTGCATGCACAAATGGCTTGAAGGTACTTGAAGCTTAGGAAGTGGGGAAGCTAATCTTGCTCATATCCTGCCCTGGATATGGGTGAAAATGGCACAAAAAAGAGGGAAACGAAATCAGCACGCTGCTGTCTAGAATATGAGAAGCAGAGAGAAAAGTGAGCAAGAACCATAGTCAACCTTTGTGCATGTGCTTACCATGGTGATGGATGAATAGCTTATGAGCTATGCTTTCCAACGATATATAACACTCGAGGAGAAAACTGGATTTTGATGGGTGGATTGAAGAAGAAAGGAAGAATAAGTTGATGTCTCTTCCTGCTCTAACCTGCAGCTTGAGGGAGGCAGAGGTAAATGATGAAGAAGGCTAGCTGTGAAGAGGTGGAGAGGTTATTTATATAGTACTAGACTCTCCCATTGACAAGTGCGGTCAGGCCCCATAGGTCATAGAGTGGCTATGAGTAGAAAATGGGTGAGAAAGGCAGGGGACTGTAGCTGTCTGCAGCACCGCCCATCTCAACCAATGGATGAAAGAAACTATTCATCCATTTTTAAAGATATGGATATAGCTGCAGTAGCTAGCTATTTTTAAAGGTTTATGCCGGTTATGTTAGCTTAGGTGGCATTGATGCTCGTCCGGGTCACTTCTTGCTTGTTCGCTCCTTGCCTTGCCCGTTTGTGCTGGTCCGGGCATCATCATGCTCGGTTGGCCGATGCCGGGCACTGTCTCGCTTGGTCGGCTCATGCCGGGCATCGCCTTGCCCGGTGGGATTGTTACTTGCTCGGCTAGGCCAATACTTGCTCGTCCAGCCAGGGGACATTCCCGGTGGTTATGCCACGCTCGATTAGTTGCTCGGCCACTAGGATTCATTGAGTTTCAGTTTCAGATTTTTATTTTCTCACCATAGAGTATGGTTGTTGTATACAAAAACATCAAAAAATCCAAAATATAACCACGGCTATATGATGATGATATGCATAACTAATCGAAATACGAAAGCGGGGCTGTCACAGTACACGTTTCTACGTAAAGCAATAATAAAGAAACACCAAATAAATAAATTAGTATAATAAATATTTTAAAAATCAAATAATATTCATAATTAAATAGATCTCATTTTCTGAATTTTTAGAGATTTGAATGGTAATTTTTAGACTTTGGATCAAAAGATATGAATTTAACAAGTTTAAATCAATTTATAAACTAATTAAACAATTGTCAGAATTAATTTCTGATTTAATAATCTACCGCGCACTGCTCTGACCAGTGGGCCCCGCGTGCCAGCCTCACGGCCTACGGTGAACGTAACCCACACTCTGGCGCACATGCACCCGGGCGAGACTGACATGTAAGGCCCCACACATCAGCGGCTCAGACCCGATCACAAATCGACCTGGCCTGAACCGATCCGTCCTGACCCAAATCAAACCGAAACCAATTTGATCCAAACCGCCCATGCTGAATCCGACGGCTCACCATGCTCTACATCGCTCCTCCGCCTTGGCGAGGCACATGGCGGCGCCCACGCCGGCGCAGTGGCGACCTCGCCGGAGTTACCCGATCTGGCGCACCCATGGACCAAACCATGCACAACCAAGCTCTACGGGTAGCCCTTGACCCCCAACGGTGCCCAACGGTGGCTAGCCACGGCGGCACGAAGCGACGGCGACCTTTGGTCTCACCCTAAAACACCTCAATGACCCTTCCTGAGCCAAACTAAGCCTAAATTCATGACCTAGAACCTTCCAGGAAGCCTCCTATGCACTTGCGTAGGCCCGAGACCCTCTAGCTGACGCCGGCGACCGTTTATGGCGGCGGCAGCGCTACACTCATTGGCGACGGTGCTCCGGTAACACAACCTCTCGACATTGGCCACCAACGCGTTCGCCAGACCATCCCATCGCTACTGACCAAAAATTGGGAGCAGAGGCTTACCGGCGACGACAGAATTGCTCACTGGAGTTACTCTGCCCAAGACACCCCCTTCAAGATTCTCGGTGACCCTGTCCTTCTGGACCAGAGACAGATGAGGCGGCGGCTTGCTCAAGCCCTCGCACAACTCCTAAGGGGTTTATATAGGGTCGGGGAACCCTAGAACGGCATGGACGCCAAGGCCCGTCCCGCGGCGGCACAGCCACCCTGTTCGACTCTGGCGTGGGCTTAGAGACGACGGCCACGGCATCCAATGACCGCCATTGCGCCACGTCGCCCTATCCAACAAATAGGGCGCGCATACCCCATCGGTGCGATTACACAGATCCGACAGCCCACAATGCGCACGTGGTGAGGCCGATGGCCCAGATTGAGCCATGTCGCCACTTATCGTGAAAAAGGATTAAAAATCTTTTTATCTATTTACAGATTTGTTGTTTAATGTTATGAAAATACTAAACCACTCCAAAAATAATCTAACCTCATGCGATGCGCTGTTAGGTCCGATTGAAGGAGATACGTATGATTGTCGGGCTAGCTGAAGTGTACCGTATGGGGCGCTAAACCAAAAGAAAGGGTACAATATTGGGGCAGGTGAAAGCAGTGAACGGTCTTTGTTCTGTTTCTTCCTTGGGATGAGACTAGGCTTGTGGGTACGTGTACACACTCTGCAGAGTTAAAACTATCATGGTAGTCGTGCCACGGTTATGGGTGGGGGAAAAGAGTTTGACACAAGGTAGTCCAATGTGTTTTAATTAATTAACTTGATGGTAGTGTAGGCAGGGATTGCATCTCTTTTGAACTGGTTAGCCATTTCTATGGCTACGCTCATCGTGTGCTGAGCTGGTTAGCCGTCCTTTGGCTATGCTCGTGTGTTATCATGTGTTCAATGAATTAAGAACAAATAAACAAGTAGATAGGTGATGTTTTAGCAAAATAATCCAACCCATCCTTTGACCTTGCATCATTTATTAAGGATTGCTTGCTGGGTAGCCGTGTACTCATTATATGGATCACGGATTATTTGTTCAGGAGAAGGACTCGACGTCAGTGCCAGTCGTGACCAGGAGGGTCAAGGTGATTAGCTACGCGTTCTGGATCAATCTCGGAGTATCGTCGCATTGAAGTCTTCCACTGTGTTTCTTTTTGCTCTTGAATTATGTCCTGTGCAAGACTATGTGAATGTCTATGTCAACTGGGATGCTATTTATGCTATGTAAAATGTTAATTTCTAGTTAAATTCAATGTCTGCGATGATATTCCAAACGTCCTTGAGTGCAATACTAGCTATGATCTTCTGGGACTAGTATTTGGCCACTCAAGCCAGTAGAAATACCGGGGTGCACGATAGATTTGGTATCAGTGCCAGGTTGACTCTAGGATACCGTAGTTAGTTGTCTAAAACCCTAAGGAGCTGAAAAACCCTTTTCAAAAATAATTATAAAATTTCCTTTTCCTCATTTAACTCATTATTCTCTCACTCTTCCTGATTAGCATGTCTTTTCCGTCTTAGATGGTGAAAATTTTGGATGAAGGAGGGACGACGCTGTTGCTGCACGATATACTAGAAGAACTCAAGGTCGAAGACCCGATGCCGCACTATGAGTGTTAGGAAGTGTAGGTGGACACCTTCATGCAGTGGAGGTGCAAGTTGACCATATCCCAAGGAAACTCAACACGGGGGAAATCCCAATGGTATTCAACGCATTCGAGGACGACGAGACTATAGCACATCAGACGGCCGCCCGAGAGACAATTCTGCACATCAGAGACATCTATGAGGAGGAACTGGAAGGGACTCGCTACCACTACCTTCCACGTCGACACCGCTACGCCACCAAGTATGATCCAAGCGAAGTACCCGAATTCACCCAAGAGCCAAACAAACAGCTGGTGAGTCAAACTTGGTACGTAAAGGCACTGGATCGATTGTACCAAGCAAAAGCAGAACAGACCGAAGGCCTAATTACAGAATTGGATCGACTCCATGAGGAAGAGAAAGAAAGAAAGGATGCATTCGTCAAGGAGAAAAGAGAATTCCATCAGGCTAAATGGGCGCAGAATATGAGGATCGCTGCTAGCGAACTGATGAGGATTGAGGTCGAGAAGAAGGAAGAACAGCTGGAGACAGAAAAGGTTGCAATAGAGAACCTAAGGAAGTTACTGGAGCAGAAGAGAGACTTTCAAGGAAGAGTACGACTACATGCAGGAGAGGACTAAGACACCATCTTGGGTTGGAAAGAAGAACTCGACGAGCGGGAGAAGCAATTGAACACTCGCGAAAAGGAACTGAAGACCAAAGAAGAACGCCTCAAAGAGCAAGAGAAGAAGTTGGAGGGAGTAAACGAGGATATGAAAGAGTACTTCAACATACAAATGGATAAAATGCATGAGCAGAAGATGGCTTTTGAAAAACAAAAGCGTAAATGGGAAGAACAGCACGAGACTCCAAAAAGGAAGAGGCCACCTAGAATCAAACCCATGTTAGCCTAGATCGTATCTTATTAAAAATGTTTGGAATAGACCGTATTGATTTTGGTTTCTCGGTGTGATACGGCTATTCATTATCTAAGCATATTAATGAAATACTTATTAGTTAAAATCTGGTATTAGTTAAAATCTGGTGTTGTGAATTGTTTAAATTCTCGCATCAACATGAAGTTTGAAGAGAAGAATTTGAAGACGCAAGGAAGAGCAATGAAGAATTCTAAGTTGGAGAACTTTCGGTAAGAAGAAAGTTGTTTTTCACCAAAAAAAAACTGTTCGTACAAGCGTACCCGACAACCGTACAGTTCCGTACAGACGCGAAAATTATTTTCTTGTCTTTCAAAGCTAAATTCTTCACTACAACAAAACTTTTATTAGTCCCTAAGTACCGGAGACTAAGTAGCTATTAATAAGGCATTATTATAACGACTAATTTGTTGCATATGCGTGTAAATCATGTGTTGATTTGCTTCTTAATTGGGACTAAGCGACATCGCTGATGTACTTGGTCTAATGTTGGATCTTCTATTTGAGTGCCAGAAAAATTGTTTTCCCAAATTATTTTCGCTAAAGGATGTCACTACCGTCTTAGCTGCTCATCTTTCCTATTTCCTTTTGGAGCAGATGCCGAGAGGAAGAGGAAGAGGAAGAGGTCGTGCTATTCCCGCAGGCAGAGGCCGAGGCCGTGAACGTCGTGCTGCAACGCCTGTTGATGGAATGGAAGAAGCTGCTAGCTAGAACCAGAACAGGGTTCAAGAAGAAGCTGCTCCTCAAGTCAATGCTGCTGCTCGGCGCTGCTCCGCAACCTCAACCTACAGCTCAGCAACAACAAGATAACCTGATTCTTCAAGCGCTGAACCTCACCATAAAAAGGTTGAACAACCCGCCGGTTCAGCAGCAGGCACCCCAAGTCGCACCGCACCACCCGCTGTGTAAGTTCAGCGACTTCATGAGAACAAGGCCGCCCCAGTTCTGAGGAACCAGAGATCCGGCAGAAGCAGATGACTGGATCAAGGATGTGGAGAAGAAGCTATACCTGGCAGATTGTGACGATTATGAGAGCGTACAACTTGCTACTCATATGCTGAAGGGTAATGCTGCCCATTGGTGGGAAAACTACTGCAATGCCTACCCGAATTACCACAACCTGATGTGGGATGAGTTCATGGAATTGTTCAAGAACACCTACGTGCCCCAGAGCATGCGGGATGAGAAGAAACGTGAATTTGAAAACCTGCGTCAAGGGAATATGACCATAGCTCAGTATATCAACAAGTTTATAGAGCTGTCACGTTACGCTTCGGACCTAATTCCCACAGAAAAGGCCAAGATATGGAGGTTCACTGAAGGAATGGACTCCGGCATGAGGATACAGTTGCTACCTTTCCAATGTCAAGATTTTGAGCAACTGACTGAGAAGGCCATAATCTTGGAAGGAGTGCAACGTAAGCATAACGAAGGTAGGAAGAGGAAGATGAACTTCCATGGGCAGAACGACTGTAATGTCCATCGCCTTTCTTCTCAAGGAAAAAACTCCCAAAGACTACAACAGCAAGGGCACAACCATCAGTACCAGAGGCAAACCTCGAGTTTTGTGCCAAAGTCGCAAAGCCAAGATCATACTGTTAATCAGCAAGCTCACCGCCCAAATGAAAGTGTAAACCAAGGGACGAACAGGAACGGTTCAGGAGGAGCAACAAGAGTTACCTGTTTTCGGTGCAATCAAGTGGGACACTATGCTCATCAGTGCCAGACGAAGCTGGAAAACCAGCAACAGAAGACTCAAGTTGGTGCATCTTCGCACGTTGGTTCGAGAAAGAACGTCCATAACGCTCCGAGGACTACACCGAATGTGGGATTTGGACGCATCAACCACGTCACCGCATAGGAAGCTCAGGAGGCACCGGACGTTGTACTTGGTAAGTTCCTAGTGAACTCAGTACCCGTTACCGTTTTATTTGATTCCAGAGCTTCACATTCTTTTATTACAAAAGATTTAGTGGTTAGAAATCAATGGGGAATAGTACCCTTAAAACAATCCCTAGTAATTCAATCCCCGGGAGGATCCATGAACACAAGTGTGGGATGTCCAGCAGTGGAAATAGAAATTTTAGGGTTCTAAGTTCTTATCGAACCTAATTATGTTGGATTCCAAGGGAATACCAATCATTTTGGGAATGGATTGGTTGATGAAATATAAAGGACAGATCGACTGTGCTAGCCGAGCAGTCACCTTGACCAATGCTGATGGCACACAAGTCCGATATGAGTCGACTATGAAAGGCAGTCCGGTTGGAACCATGCATCAATTGGAGGTGAAGACGTCTAGCAAAGAGTGACCGCCATTGGAGGAAGTACCAGTTGTTAGTGAGTATCCAGACGTATTTCCGGATGATTTGCCAGGGTTGCCACCCAACCGAGACGTAGAATTCACTATTGACCTGTAGCCAGGCACTAACCCGATATCTCAACGGCCGTACCGTATGAATGCCAATCAAATGGCTGAGGTGAAGAAACAGATCCAAGAACTAAAGGATAAAGGATTTATTAGACCTAGTACGTCACTATGGGTCTCACCGGTGATATTCATGAAGAAGAAGGAAGGCACACTCAGGATGAGGTAACCATCAAGAACAAATATCCTCTACCGCGAGTGGATGATCTGTTCGATCAGTTAGAAGGAGCCTGTGTATTTTTAAAGATTGATTTGAGGTCCGGGTTCCATCAAGTCAAAATCCGAAAGGAAGATATTGCGAAGACGGCATTCACTACTCGTTACGGGTTGTACGAGTTTCTGGTAATGTCTTTTGGACTTAGAGTCTGATGAACAAAATACTTATGGAGTATTTCGATAAGTTCGTCGTAGTGTTCATCGACGACATCCTATCTATTCAAAGAATGAGGAAGAGCATGCCGAGCATCTTCAAATTGTGCTAGACATTTTGAGGAGCAACCAGTTATATGCCAAGTATAGCAAGTGTGACTTCTGGTTGAAGGAAGTGTTTTTCCTAGGACACGTTATTTCGGAAGGAGGAGTGTTAGTTAATCCCTTTAAGGTCAGTGAAATTTTGGACTGGAAGGTACTGAAGACAGTGACCAAGGTCCGAGGATTTTTGGGAATCGCAGGATATTATTGCAGATTTATCGAAGGATTTTCCAAAATCACAAAACCCCTCACACAGTTATTAATAAAGGATGTCAAATTCCAATGGACACCACAGTGCCAAGAGAGCTTTGAAACCCTAAAGAGCAAGTTGACCACCTCCCCGGTCTTGGTGTTGCCAGACCTACATAAGGATTTCGAAGTGTATTGCGATGCATCATTGCTTGGATTGGTTGCATGCTGATGCATCATAAAGCTACTGCTTACGCTTCCCGACAGTTAAAACCGCACGAACTCAAATATCTGACACATGATTTGGAGTTAGCCGCAGTTATGCATGCCTTGAAGATTTGGAGACACTACCTTGTCGGAAACCGTACGGAGATATATACCGTCCACAAGAGTCTCAAATACATTTTCACGCAGCCAGACTTGAACCTAAGGCAAAGAAGGTGGCTTGAGCAGATAGCCGACTATGACATTGGGTTCCATTATCACCCTGGAAAGGCTAATGTAGTTGCTGATGCATTAAGCCGGAAGCCGAGGAATAATTGTCTGAAGATCGATATGGAGAAGTTAAATCTGGAGGTCGTGGCACAAGGATGGCTGTATACTATGGAAGTGCAGCCCACGTTAGAGGAGAAGATTAAACAAGCCCAGGAAGATGATGAAGATACCATCGATATTATTGTTAAACTGATCATGGAGAAGAATCGTGGTACCGAAGAAGGAAGGACTCAGAGAGTTGATTATGAAGGAAGCCCATGGTTCAGCATACTCTATACATCCTGGTAGCACTAAGATGTACCTGGACTTGAAGGAGAGTTACCGGTGGACAGGTATGAAGAAGGACATTGCCGAACAGGTAGCTCATTGTGATGTTTGTCAGCGTGTGAAGGCTGAACATCAACGGCCAGCAGGATTGCTTCAGCCACTACAAGTTCCGCAATGGAAGTGGGAAGAAGTCGGCATGGACTTTATCGTTGGGTTGCCAAGAACCCAAAGGGGTTACGATTCGATATGGGTTATTGTTGATCGGCTACCTAAGGTAGCTCATTTTCTGCCAGTCAAGACAACCTATCCAAGTCACAAGTTAGCGGAATTGTACATGTCAAGGATTGTTTATCTGCACGGTGTGCCGAAGAGAATAGTATCAGATAGAGGTACGCAGTTCACTTCAAGATTTTGGCAACAACTCCACTCTTTACTAGGGACACATTTAGCTTTCAGCAGTGCATATCACCCCCAGACAGACGGGCAAACTGAAAGGACTAATCAGATTTTAGAAGATATGCTCAGATCAGTTGCATTGACAGATTTCAAGAGTTGGGACGAAACTCTTCCCTATGTTGAATTTTCATATAATAATAGCTATCAGATAAGCATACAAATGTCTCCATTCGAAGCGTTGTATGGTCGGAAGTGTCACACACCCTTATACTGGAGTGAGACGGGAGAAAGGAAGTTGTTTGGCCCTAAAATCCTAAAGGAAGCCGAAGAGAAGGTCAAGATGATGCAACAAAGGATGAGGACGGCCTAGTTCCGACAAAAGAGCTATGCTGACAAACGTCGAAGAGATCTACAATTTAACATGGGGGATCACGTGTATTTAAAGGTGTCACCACTGAAAGGCGTCGGTTCCACGTGTCAGGGAAGCAATCGCCCAGATACATTGGTCCATTCGGGATCATCGTAAGAAGAGGAGAAGTTGCCTATCAGTTACAGTTGCCACCGAATCTGTCTGGCGTCCACAATGTGTTTCATGTCTCTCAACTTCGGATGTGTCTGCAAGTACCTGAAGAACAAATGCCAGTAGAGGCAATGGATTTGCAAGACGATCTGACCAATAAATATTCTGGAGGAAGCGAAAAGACGTACTCGCAGTCGTGTGATTAAATTTTCAAAGAGCAATGGTCCAATCACACTGAAGAGGAAGCAACGTGGGAGGGACAAGAAAATCTGCAGGCAGAATACCCACTGTTGTTCGAGGATCTTTCCGAATCTCGAGGACGAAATTCTTTCTAAGGGTGGGAGGTTTGTGACATCCTAATAAAATTATAATGTCACATATTAGAAATAAAGAAAACAGAAAGATAAAAACATAAAATAATAATAGAAAAAGGCCATAACCAGGCTTGGATAGCTTAATTAGGCCCAAACTAGGCCCAAAACCCTCCCACCTAACCCCAAGCCCATTAGGATTCCTAATATTCCATATATATCCCAATTCTAGTCCAAATCAAGTTCCACCCCTATTAGGGAACCCCCACCATGCCTCAACCACCTCCACCACTATATAAACCCCCCTAGAGGTCCCCTGGTCGGCCATCACAGCAAGCCCCCACGAAACCCTAGCCATATCTCTCGGTTTCCATGCCAAAACCGAAGCAAATCGAGGTAATTCTCGAATTCCATTGCCCAAAACCTAGATCTAAAGCCAACACGTTGTAGGTCTCGTTGAGACCATCAATTTGGATATTTGGAAGCCCTATTTTGGTGGAGAATTGGAGGAGATACGCCACGCCAAAAGATGGCCGGAATTGGCCGCCGCCAGCACCTCCGGCGACCTGCCACGTCAACCCCGGATTCCCGCGCCGGCGCTGAAACCCGCGCGTCGCTGCCCCAATCCCTACGCGCCACCCGTCCGGTGCTGCGACGCAGCGTGTGCACGCTACACGCCGCCCAATCCCCATTCGCCGCGTGCCCTCCGTCGGCGCGCAAGGCGCTCCCGCGTGAGATGCGCCCGTCCACCCAAGCACCGCCACGTGCTCGCCGGATTGCGCCGCCTCCGTCAGCAGCCGCCGTACGACAACAAGCAACCACCCCACCCAATCCGCCACGCGCCTTGTCTCCGCGCGCCGATCAAGACGCCATGTGTCCTCGCCGAGCCGCCCGCCGCCGCCCGCCGCCCGCACGGTTAATCCGATTTTCTCCGGTTAACCCTCGGTTAACCGGTCTATTCTTTTCAGCCTTTTTCTTTTCCCTGAAACTACCCCGAATTATTTAGGGAGTTCCCAAAGTCCGATTTAGATGATTTCAGAGCCTAAAAATCACAAAAATTCCCAAGAATTTTATATATTTTTATCATACTATTTTCTCTGTGTTCGTTATTAATTTCTATTTTATTTCTTTTTCGCATAGATCCGACGTGCACCTACTGTCCGGGAGTCGTTTCGGAGCCGTTCGAAGGAGGAGATCCAGATCCAAACTTCTTCGAAGGCAAGCTAGATTCATATTGAATTCCTAGTTTACTAAAGTTTATTTATTTCATCTTAATTTGTTGCATGCTTTAATTATCATCGTATGTGTTATTTTGGTCCGATTTCATGTTAGTCCTTCACTAATATGATATAGCCTACCATTGTTAGCCCAATTGGTTCTGTTTTTTTAGCCTATCCTTTTTGTAGTTGCTTAGCCTTACTTCTGGGATTGGTAGTTGATAGGTTTTACTCATTATGAAACTTGTATCCGTGGAGTTTTGGCTTCGTGGTACTGTTTATGGTAAACCTAATCAACTAAAATCAACGGGGTTTGTGTTGATTTGAGGAGACCCAGAAGAGGCGGATTTTGGGCTTGTGATTGTGTTGTGCAGGTCTGCTCTGTCCTATAAGGACCGTATACTTGTGACTACCATACCGAGCCTGAATCGTACAGCCACTTGTGCCTTCTGGCCCTAACTTATTAGTTGTGAAAACCTGTTTCTGCTGTACTCGAAGTGGACGGACGTGGTTCGTGATCACTAGTTCCGAATGGCTTAAATGGGGGCTAACCTCATGCGATGCGCTATCAGGTCCAGCTGAAAGAGATGCGCATGACTGTCGGCCTGGCCGAAGTGTACCGTATGGGGCGCGAAACCAAAAGAAAGGGTACAATATTGGGGCAGATGAAAGCAGTGAACGGTCTTTGTACTGTTTCTCCCTTGGGATGAGACTGGGCTTGTGGGGAACGTGTACACACTCTGCAGAGTTAAAACTATCATGGTAGCCGTGCCCGCGGTTATGGGCGGGGGAAAGGAGTTTGGCACAAGGTAGTTCAATGTGTTTTAATTAATTAACTTGATGGTAGTGTGGCAGGGATTGCCTCTCTTTTGAGCTGGTTAGCCATTTTTATGGCTACACTCATCATGTGCTGAGCTGGTTAGCCGTCCTTTGGCTACGCTCGTGTGTTATCATGTGTCCAATGAATTAAAAACAAATAAACAAGTAGATAGGTGATGTTTTAGCAAAATAACCCAACCCATCCTTTGACCTTGTATCATTTATTAAGGACTGCTTGCTGGGTAGCCGTGTACTCAGGAGAAGGACTCGATGTCGATGCCAGTTGTGACCAGGAGGGTCAAGGTGATTAGCTACGCGTTCCGAGTCAACCTCAGAGTATCGTCGCATTGAAGTCTTCCGCTGTGTTTCTTTATGCTATTGAATTATGTCCTGTGCAAGACTATGTGAATGTTTATATCAACTGGGATGCTATTTATGCTATGTAAACTGTTAATTTCTGGTTAAATTTAATGTCTGCGATGATAATCCAAACGTCCTTAAGTGTAATACTAGCTATGATCTTCTGAGACTAGTATTTGGCCACTCAAGCCGGTAGAAATACCCGACAGGTCAGGTTACCATTCATGTGAACAGTAACCGGCACAAAATGCCAAAAACTCTCATGTAAATCTAGAAAGTAATATCTCATTTTGGAAGTAATCAATTTCTTTCCTTTATCTTTCCTTTTCTTCTTAATTCCTAGCACTCTACTTGATGGTTGCACTGTAGCATGGAGGCACTATAATTCATGCTACAGTACTAACGCCTCCATGTGTTCTCGGTCCCTTACTCTCCCTTCGATGCTCTTTTCTCGTCTCCTCCTGTGGGTCTTCCACTATCAATGTGTTTAAACATGAATTCTTCAACATTACGCACATGCAGGTTTGAAGTAGAATCAATGCATGTTGAGGCATTAGCATTGCCCGTATCAGAACATGTCAAGAAAATTCTCCCCGCAAAGCTCACTTGCTTGCTCAACCCCTCAACAATGAGGTCTCCCATGGTTGCTTGCTTGCGATGGCTTCTAATTCCATGCTTGCATGTGATGAGGACATCACCCACACAGTTGCGACCGCCGCTCCATCTTCTACTTTCTCTTCGTCGCAGGGAGGTTTCAATCCACATGCCGTGCCATTCAATCCTTTCTCAGTGGATCAGCACCTCAATCCCACGATTTATCAAATCTCGATGCTCCATGGAAGGCCCAAGTCGTCCTCCGGCCCGGTTCAGCCATACAGGAGCAGCGCATATTCAAATGGGCGTAACTCGGGCATTCGTACTCTGTTTTCGGTAATCCACCACTCGACGGAAAGCTTAGTAGATAAGCTTTCCAATGAATCTAGCCTTACCACCAAATTCATCACGAGTCGCTCGAAATCGATAAAATAATCAAGTGGGCCAAATTTGTCAGGTGCTGCGCCAGCTCAATTTTGGGCCTAAGGCCCATGTACACCTAGGGTTTCACGTCCAGCCCCTTGGCCGCCCCCTTGGCTATATGTAGCCGTCGTTTAGTCGTTCGTTCTCAGGTTTTGTTGCATGTGGTAGACCCCGCGTGTGTCCCTGCTCATTCTTGCGTGTGTCGACTAGACCACCCGAGATGAGAAACAGAACTGCACCCTTGTTCGAGAGTTGATTTATCTTGTGCTTAATTTCTATTTGCAATTTTAGATTGCTATTTATCTTGTTCTTGCGTGTTCTTTGGTTGCATCGCAGGGATTGATCTTCATGATCTGGTCAGACGCGTCTTGGCATGGTTGATAACAACTTGTGAGTGTGGTTTAGCGATTGCAGGATTCTGATCCTTATGTGTTTGGTATCTAGATCGTCAAGGTCACTCTCCACCAAACCAAATTTATCCACCTCACCAGAAGATCGGGCACCGCTCTGTGCATCAATTGGTGTCAGAGCGTCGATTGACTAGTGAGATTCATCTCTTTGCTTAGTAGATTGATTTCATACCTATAGTCCAGAAAATTACCCCCATAAAAGATTTCTCATCCGTTGTCCAAGCCCTCAACATTAGCCTTTGCATCATTCTTGTTGGTTTGCATCTTTGAATTTTAGTCCATCATATCATGTGCTAGTTGTTAGTCCTGGTCTTAGTCTTGTTTGAGTTGATTCTAGAATCGTCAAAATTCATCTCGACGTCGTCGCGTCCAATTCCAATCTGCCGCTGTCCAGTTTGGTATTTTTGTCATATCTCCCTCATACGAAATCAGATTTTGGAGTTCTTATGCTTTCTGGAAAGCTTAAAAAATTACATACAAATTTGTCCATTGTGAGATTTTCTTAAAACACTGTTTTTATGCCCAAAATCGCGTTGGAAATTAATCTATTTTCGTCCCAGATTTTCCTGAGCAGTCTGTATTTCAGTGCCAATATCTCTGACTTTCCTTATCCAAAATAGGCGTTCTATATATGCAAATTGATCAGCACGAAATGATCTACAACCTACAACTTTTCTGTTGTACATTTTTCCATTGGAGGTCGTTAAGAAGTCAAAAACATCGTCGAAATTTTCTGCTTCTGCTGTCCAGTCTGAAAACTTGAGAGAAAAGAAAAAGACAAGTGCATACAAAAGAGCCGCACTAAAAAAGGTGGATAAAATCAAACAAAAAAAGAGAATCAAAGACAATGATTTTTCAGTTGTGCCTCGTTGGATATTGTCCTTTCTGTAGCTAGTTGTTTGTTTGAACTAGGTCTAAGTTTAAGCTAGTTTCAGCACATCGATCATCACATTGGACTATTATTCAACTTTGCATTACTGATATTGAATTGATGTTTCACATAAAATAGTCTGTCCAAGCAACACCTTCTACTAACCATACAGAAAAGGACCTTGCAATCGCTTTACCATCACTTGAGTTTCAGATTATCACGAACCAGCCACCGGTTGCACCATCTACTTGCATCGGTAAGAACTAGTAAGAGCTTGGTTGATAGTCTGAGCGTGAGTGACTTGATAAGCTCCAATTCCTGGTAGCTCATAGGAAAATATATACTTTGTATTTTCTTGTTTGCTACTAACTATGGCAGATCTCACCTCTCATTCTCATGAGAAGAAGTACGGTGCTCCATATTTTCCACAAGTCAGTTTGATGAATATGATGAGTTTGACGCTTATATTGATTTAAAATATTTAAAACAAGGTAAGATGAAGGTAAACGAATACTATAAGGAATTTCAAACCTTGTTAAGACTTAGTGGGTTAAATGAATGTAAATAGGCATATGAAAATAGATTTTTGAAAGGACTTAATGAGGATATTCAGAATATTCTTGTTAATGAAACATACAATTCTCTTCCACAATTGTTCAAATGTGCCTGTAAAGCTGAAAGTATGCTTGCTGAATCAATTAAAGAATTTTTAGCTTCATTAGAGGTACCTAATGTATCACCTCCTCTTGTAGCTAACTTTTTACATGAAGATAAGCGTTGCCGAGTGAAGAAGGATGAAATGGAGAACATTAAGGAAGGAGATATCATTGAAGTTGCATCTACGTCGACTGAAGAGACGATGCAAGGTAAAGAAAAATGTGATGTACTTGCACATTGCGAGAATATTTCTAATGAGCTAAATTTGTCCAACAATCATGCTATTGTTGAGCAACCATTAGTAGAACCTGATTTACATGTCTCACAAGATGATTTGCTTAATGTTCCTTGTGATAAAGAAGAGTTGTGTGATAATGCTGTGCTTATATCTATTCCACAACTAGTGAATGAACATGCTACTTTAAATTTAGAATTGAACACTTGTTCTCAAAACAAGCATGTTATTCACATTGATAGTGAAAATGATGAGTTGAAACTGTTGTCTTCTTTGAATACTTTAGGTTACATTGAATTCGATGTTCCATGTGATCTAAATAATTTAGAGGAGAAACATGCTCTATATTCGGATTTGCCAATGTTGTATAGAAATAATTTTCATGTTATTGGCAAGTATAAGGATAAAGGAGAGTATATGGTGCATCGAGTATATATTTGTTCAAATTTCAAACAACTTTTTTTTGTAGAAAAATGTGACCAACTAGAGGATGACAATAGCACGAGTAATGTCATGTTGAGCTCCTCTTATTTTGAGTCAAAAGATATGCATGTTTCTTTTTACCCTCTTTGTACTAACATTTTGCAGGAGCATGTGATGGAGTCGAGGACGACTCCAATTCAAGAAGGGGAGGATGACGAGGACATCACCCACACAGTTCCGACCGCCACTCCATCTTCCACTTTCTCTTCGTCGCAGGGAGGTTTCAATCCACGTGCCGTGACATTCAATCCTTTCTCAGTGGATTAGCACCTCAATCCCATGATTTATCAAATCTCGATGCTCCAAGGAAAGCCCAATTTGAAGCCCAAGTCATCCTCCAGCCCGGTTCGGCCATCTAGGAGCAGTGCATGAAATGGGCGTAACTCAGGCATCCGGACTCTGTTTTCGGTGATCCACCACTCGACGGAAAGCTTAGGAGATGAACTTTCCAATGGATCCAGCCTCACCGCCAAATTCATCATGAGTTGCTTGGAATCGATAAAATAATCAAGCGGGCCAAATCTGCCAGGTGTTACGCCACCTCAATTTTGGGCCTAAGGCCCATGTACACCTAGGGTTTCACGTCCACCCCCTTGGCCGCCCCCTTGCCTATATGTAGCCATCATTTAGTCCTTCGTTCTCAGGTTTTGTTGCGTGTGGTAGACCCGTGTGTGTCCCTCCTCATTCTTCCGTGTGTCGACTAGACCACCCGAGACGAGAAACAGAACATCACCCTTGTTCGAGAGTTGATTTATCTTATGCTTAATTTCTAGTTGCATTTTTAGATTGCTATTTATCTTGTTCTTGCATGTTCTTTGATTGCATCACAGGGATTGATCTTCGTGACCAAGTCAGCCGCGTCTTGGCACGGTTGTTAACAACTTCTGAATGTGGTTGAGCGATTGCTGGATTCTGATTCTTATGTGGTTTTCATGTAGATCGTCAAGGTCACTCTATACCAAACCAAATTTCTCCATCCCACCAGAAGATCGGGCACCCCTGTGCGCATCAGCTTACTTCTACCAGACGCTGCGGCAGGCCCCATGGTGGTGAGCTCTAAGAGGCGGTGGTGAAGGACGCCGACGCAGGGGCTCCAAGATGCATCTGTGGATGACGCCGACAGGTAAGCTCCAAGAAGCAGCAAGGGAGGGTGCCATCGCCGCTAGCTTCAACACACGTTCAACACGAGGCGGAGGGAGGACGCCGGCGTGATGGAATCAGCTTTTAGTGCTGAAATGGTAAGAGCACACTATTCCTAGTTTTGAAAACATGTAAATACTGGAGGCAAACTGCAGTCATAGAACTAGCTACCAGTGGTTTTTAGCAGGAAGACCTCACTAGCACAACAAACAACAACCCGAAAATTATACCTACCTTGCTGAACTTTCTACACTTGTGCTAAACATCCAACGAAAAGTTGTACAAGTATACTAGAGTAACTTAGTTCAAATACCAAAAACCATCTTAGCTATAAAAATTGATAGTAGGTAAGCTACTGGAACTGTTTTGCTGCACTTGTATACACCTACCAATAGCATTGTTGATAATTGTAGAAATAAAACTGCTGGTACCCTATTTCAGATTCTAGCAAGAAACCTTAATGTGAGTCCATTTCTAGAGTAGAATGGCACAAACTTATATTCTACCATGACCAATTGCATAGCAACTATGCATAAATAACATTCACAGTAGTAAATAAGTAACAACATCACAGAGCAACCAGATATTTAGGTTCAGGTTACATAATTAAACAAGGTAGCAATAGTTAGGATAAAGGCAATATCATTAGTGCTTATCACATTACAACATTCCAACAGTAATGATAAAAAGGTAGGAATGGCAGGGACATATAATTGCATTTTGCACTGGTTGAGAGAATCCCTTTTTCTTGCTGTTGTGGCATTCCTTAAAGATTTCCACCGCATCTAACTCTCGATCTTTGTTCTTCTCCTTCTGTATTTTAGTATAAAAGAAAACAAAATCAATGGTTAGTATTTATAACAACAAAACAAGGCAAGATAAGTAGTTTTGGATAGAAAACCAATAATAAGAAGATGATGGGTGCATACAAGAGCATGGTAGTGTGCTATATAGCTACGAGATCCTGTAGCTTGATGGAAGACTTTGGCACGATTGTCCTTGTTCTTTTCAGAGATTTCCTAAAAAATTCTTTCTTGTTAGTCACATTCAGCAATAGAATCTGAAAAGAAGAAGGTGGTTATAATACCCTATTTTTTGGGTCTGACCATTTCTTAACTAGCTTTCTCCACTCATCATCAGACAATTGAGGTACAGAAGATGTTGCACTGATTTCATTAGCTGGAACACAATCAAAAAATCGCTTCTTGAGCCTATGCCTAGCTTGGCGTATCGCGCCCTTGAATAAATCAGTGCGTGCATCATTCGTTGGCTTTGCAGTAGTGTCCATGGCTAGCCTGGTCTATCAATCAATTAGATATAAACAGTTAAGCAGAAAGAAGATATCATGAACATGTATAAGCAGTTGTTAATTAGATAGAAGAAAACATGTTAGTGGGAAAGAATTAATTACTTACAGATAATTTGCCCATGAAATTGTCTAAATGAGAAGTGTTGTTCTTGTACTCCTTCCAGTGTGTGAGGATAGGCATAGATTGCCTAATGTGAATGCCCTCCTCCGAAGCTAACTTAGCAGCTTGCTCTGAATTTTGTGGCCTCCTGACCCCTTCCGTAAATTGGATGGGCATCCTTCTGCCCATAGCTCTGGTCATCTTGTCAGGTGATTTGCCCATTGTTTGGGGCCTCTTCCCTCTACAAGTAGGTATTGGTGTATCTACAAAGTTGTCATCCAAAGAGTTAGAGAACAAGAACTATACAGATGATTAAAGGAGCAAGGTAAAAAAATATGCCTGCATTGTCTGACTGATTGTTCTCATTAGGGGCAACAGGTTCACCACCTTCGTCCGCATCAAAACTTTCTCCTTCATAAGACCAGTCCCTAACGGGACTTCTAGGTTCCACAATAGATGCTTGTCCTTGGTTCTGAACTTGATCATCAGCCGCTTGCTGTATAGTGCTCCTATCTTCATTAGGTTGTGCTGAGGCCAGATTCTTTGTTGACCTTGTTGTCACTCCAGTGCGTGGATCCGTTGCTTTGACTCTCTTGGAGGGTCTTGTGCCACCTGGAGGCATCTTCTTGGTATTTGGGGGCCTTTGTGCAGGCCTATGGACAATCCTCTTATACAGTTTCTGATACACAAGAAAACATCATAATGGTAATATGTGAACTGAATTAAATAGAAAGCAACACAAAAAATACATAAAGGCAGCAAATCAAGAAAATAAATAGATTCAATGCAAAACAGTAGATGTAGTAAACATCCTAAGACCACCCAACAAGTTAAATGAACAAGCACCTTGGAGGGTGAAGTGATGGTGACATTTTCATCTCCCACGGACCCCATATCCACTTCAGGATCATAATCAGGGTCTTCTGTGTTTCTATGGCCTGAGTTGTTAGCCTTAACAGGTGAATGGGGAGTGCTTGCTGCTTGAATTAGGGTTTTAAATCTTGAGAGACCAAGGGATTGAAATCTGTCTTGAATCGACGCCATATTTCGAAGCCGCGCTTTCTCATATTCGCACGGTTTAGGTTCTATTACGAAAACAGCAGTACAATTGTTTGGATAAATGAAAGCCTATTTTAATAGGTATGACAAATGCTTCATGAAGAAGACAATAGAAAATTGGGTACTATAACAATATTTCATCCATGGAGAAGCACAAAGATAATTTTATACAAAATAATAATTACAGTAAGATAACCTGTGGCTCCGCTGCTTTTTTCATTTGATGCTTCTATAATGCCAAAGCCTAGGAGATAAGCTCTTGCTAGTCACAAATATAAGAAAAGGTCAAACACTCTCTACTATGCCTTAACAAATTACAAAAGGGAATGATGCAAATATGAAGGGCGCTATTAGTAATTTTTAGAGGCATAGATCGATATCCAAACCTCCGAAAAGTAATAGCAATATATTTTGACATCTAATGCAACATCTCCTGTTACTACTCTAAACTCTACCTATTTGTAAATATGTATGTTATGAACAGCTCAAAATGCTCATAACTTGCTACTGCAGTCTAAAATTTGTTATCGTGTAGGCAAGAATTTTGATATAAAACATGTGTAGTGCATACAAAAGGTACGATATTACGAATTTAACCTATTTCTATTATAGATTAGTGTTTCCTCAATGAACAATCCAAAGAAATAACAAAACTAGGTTTGGTGCCTTTCTGAAATTATCACACTGTTTGAGGACTTGTAACTAAACAAATTTCGATTAGAAATGTTGGACAGTGTTTTAGTGCTTACCATGAAAAAGATCCATATATTTGAGATAATCATGCATAGCATTTCGATTAGAAATCAATAGATCTAAGTTGCTATTTTGGCTACTAGAGCAGAGGAAGGAAGAGGTGATGAGGGTATATAAGAAGGGAAAGACAAACCGATTTTGTGAAGAAAGCAGGATTCAGCAGCAGCGGTGGGGTACTAGACCACGAGATGTGGGAGAAGATGGAAGCAGCTCCCCTTCAACGGCTTTGGCCTTGAACCATCCCTGTTCGCTTGGAGGAGGCACGTCGAGGTGGATGTAGATGAGTAGTCAGGGGAGAAGAGAGCACGAAGCAGCTCCCCCTTCACACGCCTCTGCCTTGAACCGGTCCTGCTCGCATGTGGGTGGTGCGTCGAGGTAGGGGCTACGGCGGCGATGGGGATACTCGGCTGGTGGTGGAGGAGATTTGGGGGGAAATGGGGTTGTGGAGTGTGCTGCCGCCGCTGCGGGATGCAATATTTGGGGGAGAGGAGATGGCTTTTCATGCTCCTAAAAAAATTACTGCCAAATTTTTCAATAACGAGGTTTGATCAAAGAATAAGTAAAATTTATATAAACTGAATAATAAGGTTTGATCAACCCAATTAGGGATTGGAATTTGATGGGACCCGGTAAAATCTATTGAAATAATACATGTGATGTGCACGTACGATACACGTACCATTGTTCGGATCAAGCCGATTCGTGGAGAGAAACACGGAGACGACCTTCCATCACCGCCTAGATCCATAGTGCCCTTTGCTTGTACTGGCCCTCGATGAAGCCCCTTAATTGGTTCCTATACCCAAACGTTTACATAACTTGTAGTATGAGTGAACGATACAATTTACTTGGTCGTCTCCTCTTGCGAGCTTAACAGACGTGAGAGTACACGCAGGTGATCACTAACCCCATCTGACTTCTCGCTTATATGGTTCTTAAACCATTTAGCAAATCCACTCATCAATCTTTTGTCAATATCATCTGACCCTTCGTTCTCTAACTCTTCGGTGAACATCCTACAAAAAGGAAAAATCAAGCATATCATTAAATATTTCCTACAAATAAGTTAGTTATATATAGCATGAAATTCATATGTACGTGGAAATATTGTACTCACTTCTTATATGGATCAACCTCTTCACTATTATTCAATACATACCAAACAAGCTTATCAAATTCATCATCAAGGTAAGTAACACGACATGATCCTACTAAATTAACGCCATGCTTAAAAGCAGAAATGTCACAGCCGACAAGATCTCCTAGAGATCCATCCCCACTTGTGTCCCGATTAAATCCAGTGTCAACACTGTCCATCTACCTTGAGCAAAATGTCAAGGCCTCATCGGCTACATATGCCTCTGCAATAGACCCTTCAGGTCTAGCCCTGTTCCTCACAAAACCTTTCAGAGTGCATATATCCACTATTGTGCCTAGAAGGTTCATGCATATATTTCTCTCGATGTGCATGACATCAAGATTGTGTGGCTACATCAATTCTATCCAATATGGCAAATCAAACAATATAACCCTCCAGCTAAATATTTTTGGCTCATCCTTCTCTTGACGCTTTCTTTTCTTATTTGGAGGATGCTTTCCTGGTCTAACATCTTTCACCTTCTCTATTTGTTGTAAAAGTTCCTCTTTACTAAACTTTCTTGGCTTATCACGCTTTTCATGATGTCCATCAAAAGCTAAGCTTTTTCGCAAACCATCGCCCATTGGGAGGTACAGCGGTGACCAATGTAACGTATTTTGTTCCTTATGGCCCGTGACAATGGATCTTTGTCACAGTGAATGCATGCATAATAACCTTTTGTAGTTCACCCCGATAAAGCGCTCAAAGCAGGGTAATCATGGATGCACCAAAGTACTGCAGCATGCAGTTGGAACATCGTAGCGGTAAATGCATCATAAGTAGGGACACCGTTCCATAGTTTAATCAACTCTTCTATGAGAGGTTCCAAGAATACATCAAAATCCTTCCCAGAACATTTTGGACCGGGTATGAGTAAGGCCATCATACAGTTGGATCGATCTATACATACCCATGGTGGCATGTTATAAGGCATCACAAGTACTGGCCACATGCTATATGAGGTACTCATAATGCCAAATGGATTAAAACCGTCTATAGCTATGCCAAGACTCATGTTTCTTGCATCATTTTCAAATATCGGATATTTCCTATTGAAGTCTTTCCACGCCTCGCCATCAGCTGGATGGCTCATTTCATTATCAATTGGTTTCTCTTCATCTTGTGCCACGTCGAGTTGCTTCCAACGCTCATGGAGAAGATCATGACTGGATAGGAAGGTGATGCTGAAGTGTCAGAGATAAAGGAAAGAATTAAGAAAGGTAAAGCCTCAGGATTTTCCGAAGATGACAAAGGTGTGCTATGGTTTGGGACCAGGATCTTTGTGCCTAATGTGAAGGAAATAAAAGAAGTCATTCTTAAAGAAGCTCATGACACGCCCTTGTCCATTCATCCTGGTAGCACTAAAATGTACTTGGATCTGAAAGAGTCATACTGGTGGACTGGAATGAAAGGAAGTGGCTGAGTATGTGGCTCTTTGCGACATCTGTCAGCGAGTTAAGGCAGAACATCAAAGGCCAGCCGGTCTGTTGCAACCCTTGAAAGTACCTGAATGGAAATAGGAAGAAATTGGCATGGACTTCATCACCGGGTTACCGAGGACTCAGTCTGGTTATGACTCCATATGGGTCATAGTGGACAGACTCACCAAAGTAGCCCATTTCTTGCCTGTTCGCACCACCTAGTCTGGAGACAAGCTGGCAAAGTTGTACATGAATAAGATAGTGTGTTTGCACGGAGTGCCCAAGAAGATAGTATCAGATAGAGGTACCCAGTTCACCTCCAAGTTTTGGCAGAAGCTCCATGGTTCCTTGGGAACAAAGTTGAACTTTAGTACTGCCTACCACCCTCAAACGAATGGTCAGACAGAAAGGACAAATTAGATTTTGGAGGACATGCTCAGAGCCGATGCGCTGTCTAACCAAGGAAGTTCGGATAAACAGTTGCCTTATGCTGAGTTTGCCTACAACAACAGCTATCAATCCAGTATCAAGATGGCCCCTTTTGAAGCTCTGTATGGAAGAAAATGTCGTACCCCCTCTCTATTGGCTAGAGTCAGGTAAAGAAAAGGTGTTTAGTCCTGATTTGTTGGTAGACGCAGAGAAGCAAGTCAAACTCATCTAACAAAGGCTCAAGACTGCTCAGTCCAAGCAGAAGAGCTATGCCGACAACCGTCGCAGGGATCTTACTTTTGCTCAAGGTGACTTTGTGTATCTCAAGGTTTCCCCGCTCAAGGGTATTCGCAGGTTCAGAGTCAGTGGCAGGCTTGCTCCCAGGTATATCGGTCCTTTCAGGATCCTTTCAAGAAAAGAAGTTGCATACCAGCTAGAGTTGCCTGAACGGTTGGCAGATGTGCACAATGTGTTCCATGTCTCGCAGCTGAAGAAGTGCTTAAGGGTACCTGAAGATCAGATGCCTATGGAAGCATTGGACCTAGAACGAGACTTGACGTACAAGGAATGGGTCAAGATTCTGGACGAAGCGGTTTGCAAGACCCGGGCCAAGACCATTCGTTTCTGCCGAGTTCAGTGGAGCAACCACCCAGAATCAGAAGCCACCTAGGAAAGGGAAGAAGACCTTTGTGCTGAGTTCCCAAACCTGTTTGAATCCTTGGAATCTCGTGGACGAGATCCTTCTTAAGTGGGGGAGGTTTGTAACATTCCAATTTTTATTAAAAAGGAATAAAACTTGGATTGTTTAAAAATAAAAATAAAAGAAACGAGTTATTAAAAAATATAAAGCAAAAGGAGTTCAATGTTTAAAAATTTAAAAGACCCTTAAGTGGCAATTAGAAGTTGCACTCTAATAGGATACTACTTTAGAAAATTTAAAATATTTTCTACCCCCAAGCACCCTTTTCTTAAATAGGATCAATAAAAATAAGAAGAAAAGACAAAAGAGAAAAACAAGAAAAATAAGAAGAAAAAGGATCTGCCAGGCCGCGCCGAGCGCACACCACGCGAATCCTCTATTGGACCGCCGATCACCAGGCATGTCAATCCGTGCACTCCTAACCCAGCCTTGACCTCCTCGCTGACCGTGCCCGGCATATCGCCCGTGCAACCCGCCGCCCCGCTGCGTCGCGTTTATCTTGCGCCATCTTCTGCGTTCGCCGAGCCTCCCAAGGTGGCTCGATCTGTCGGCCATCACTGCGTCAGCCGAGGCCATCACGTCACTTAATGTCTTCACCTAGACGCTCACCCACCACGGACAAGCCTTCAAATCTTGGCTTAGACTCGCGTCGTCCTCCTTTAAAGGCTCAACATGAAGGCGTCCTAGTCTTGGGTTCGACGCCGTTTCCCACCACGTGCTGCAGCCGCCCCAACCGTCCAACGGTGTTCAGGCGAGCGCCGGTGAGGTTGAAGGTTTCGGGGAAACTTCGATCCGCGCCACCACCCGCAGCGACGTCCCAGGTAAGCTCCAAGCATTCCTGGAGCCTTTGCTGCTGTTTGCTAGAGCTGCTGCAGCTTTGCTAGAGCAGCTGCTGCCGCTGCTTTGATGTTTTAGCTTAGCTTAGGTGCGTGTAGTTTAGTTGTTTCAGTACATAGCCCGTAGAAAACTGTAGCTAGTGTCGTCGGCGCCGGAGTCGTCGATCGGCAAAATCGAAACTGAGAGTACCGGCAGAGGCGTTAGGACGTGAGGAACCCATTTTTATAAGGGTTAATAGCATCAGTGCCATTATAAAGTTATTATTGTCTCTAGTGCCATTATAAAGTGGCTTGCATTGCATACGTGCCATTACAGAGCATCTGCCCGCGAAATACATCGCGAATACTATTGAAATACACTCTGACTGGTGGGCCCGACCTGTCGGTGAGGGCAGCTGGTATGACCTGGTCGCACGGGCCCGCGGTTGACAAATCCTCTCGCGCCCGCGCCAGAATTCCCCTTCCCCAAATCGGCGATTAGGGTTCGTGCCCAAATCGACCCCGTCCCGATTAGGGTTCGTCCCCAAATCCCGAATGACCCCCTCCTCGCTGCGAGTCCAAGCGATTGAAGCCTCGGAGGAGGTCCCGCGGCGGCGCCCTGCCATGGATTCGGGCGGATCTGTAGATTCCGTGACCGCGGCGCGATGCGAGCTCCCTATTGTGAACTGCCCGAAGTGTAAGATTCCTCTCGTGAAGCTAAGGAGTAAAAGTTTGCGGAATCCAGGGAGGATCTTCTTCAAGTGTGAGAAGAATGTTCCGGTAAGTTATCGAGGTTGTCTATATTTGGAATCTTTTGGGCATTTCATCGATTCATTAGAGCTGATGGGTGTGTTTCTTTGATTTGGAAGCATGGTTCAACCTGTCGGTTTTTCATGTGGGAGGAGTATATCATGTTTCTGCAACAATCCCGATTGAACCATGAGGCAGATTCCACATGGCGACACTCTGAACAGAATGGCTGCAGATGCACAGAGATGGCTTCAGCCTTGACGTCGATGAAGGATGAGATAGCACAGAACATTAGGAAGATAGAGAAGATTGTTGTCTTATGTCTGAGTGTAATCTTTGCCATGTTCGTGATATTAGTTGGGCTTGTTTTGTTGAAATGTAATTCGTAGTTGGTTTGCAAGTGTAATGTTGAACATCTTTCATGAAGTGCAATATATGCAATGTTTCAGTATGATGATCACAACATGGGAGAATATTCTGACAATCTGAGAGAGATAAAACATGCCAACACATTGAATTAACAGAAGTAGACGATCATTTATTTACTTACATAAGTAGCCCATGTACATAGGTAAGCCATGTGCTTAAGTTTCATTAGCCAGACATGGCATTAGCAGCAAAACATGGCAAGAGCAACAAAAGAGGACATAGTTTTCCTTACATACATGTGTAGTATGTTTCCAAAACATGCCATGGCAAAAGAAAAAACAACATCACACACTGATCAAACATTACATCCCCTCACTCTTCTGAAACCTTGCATACCACTCTGTCCATGAGTTTTTCACAGGTGTAGCCCTTTTGGGTGGTGTTGCCTTCTTAGTTGGAGTTTTCTTGGTTGGTGTTGTCATCTTAGTGGGACTTCTTGCAGCCTTCTTCTTCTGTACTGACACCTTTGGCTTTGGAGCTTGCTTGCTTGATTCTGGAATTTTTCTAGGTCTGCCAGGCTTCCTCTTAGTTGCTTCAGTATGTGTAGCTGGTATAGTATTTGCAGCTGGTACCTCCTTGGTTGTTTTTGGGTTTTTTCTTGGTCTTCCAGGCTTTCTTTTGGTACTCCCTTCTTCATTTGTAGGAGCTGCCTTCCTTTTAGAGGTTTTTTGTACTGCATTAGCTCCACCTTGACCTGCATCACCTTCTGTTGGTACTGCATGATGTCCACCATCACCTGCATCACCTTCTGTTGGTATTGGCAACTTGCATTTCTTAGCCCAGTGCCCCTGACCACCACATCTCTTACATGTCACAGTTCTTCTATTTGGGTCAAGACATCCCTTTGTTCTGGTTTTTTTAGGCCTGCCAGCAACTCTTTTCTGCTGTGGTGGATGGACTACAAAGCCTAGGTCTACAGATGCCCACTCTGATCTGTCTTTCATGGTGGGGATCACCCCAGCATATGCAGCTCTGAATTTCTCCACAGTATAGTACTCATCCACAAGGCTTTCAATAGGCATACCCCTGAGAGAACAGACAAAGGCCAGTGCATGTCTACAAGGCTTACCAGATAGCTGCCATTGTCTGCAAACTTTGAGGAAAGATTTGCAATGTGTTTCCTGGCCACTCCATCACTGTCCACAATGGTGAATTTCGCCTCTAGGTCATCAGTCCTGTTTATCACAGGTGTCCCCAACTGCCTACTCAAATCATTCAACTCCTTAAGGACAGATGGAAGGATGACACCCTCCATTTTCCTACCAATCACCCTCCTTGTAGCAAACTTCTGCATTATTAGCAGTCTGATCCTATCCACCAACTCATGGATATTCAAGCTTTTGAAGTGTTTGATTTGGTTGTTGAAACTCTCTGAGATGTTATTGGTGAGATAGTCTACTTTGCTCTTTTCAGAAAAAGCATACATATACCAAATGCCCTGATGGTGTTGCTTAAGGTACTGGATAGCTTCAGGAGAGTGCTCAGCAATCTGTGTCATGTGCCAATTAAATCTGCTAGCAGTGTATGCCCTAGCAGCAGGGTAAAGATTGTCTATGAATACTGACCCATGAAACTTTTTGATAAAATTACTGTACAAGTGCCTCATGCACTCCCTGTGCTCAGCTTCTGGATACACTTTTGACATTCCCTTAGCTAGGCCTTTGCAGCCATCACTAGAGATAACTAGACCATCTGGACACCCAATAGCTCTATGCAGCTGACTGAAGAACCACTCCCAATTCTTTTCAGTTTCACTATCAAATATGCCATAAGCTACATAAAAAAGCCAGTTGTGGCCATCCACCCCTGTTGCTGATGCCAACTGCCCCTTAAATTTGCCAGTTAAAAAGGTGGAATCCACACCTAAGTATGGTCTACAGCCACCTAAAAAGCCATCTATGCAAGGCTTCAGAGCCACAAATAACCTATTGAAATACATCTTCTGTCCAGTTTTTTTCAAATCTATCTCAACTACTGAGCCAGGACATCTCTCTTCTAACTCATTCTTCCAATTAAACAGGTACTGGAAGGAATCTTCGTATTTACCATGGATTTTATCTAGAGCAATTTGCATACCTCTCCAAGTCTTGCAATAGTGAAGCTTTAGCTTATATTCGGCCTGCAGCTTCTGGACAGCCTCATTTGGTGCTTTTGATGGGTCCATGCTCAACCAATTCTGCAGCCTATCAGCAACCCAAAATTGAGAAGCCATCTTCCCCCCTATCAGTTTAGTTGTTGGACAGTTGTTAGCTTCATTCATTGTTTTAATCTGCAACCAACATATACACATTAGCTTATCATTACACCAAACACATACTTGAATTAGGAATCAACAATAGGGGGATTGCACTTTAAAAGCATACCTTGATGGTAACCCGATTATGCCCTTTAGAAGCATGAATGCGCCAGTTGCATTTAGGGTGCTTGCAATGTCCAATAAATCTGCTCTTGTCTGATTTGTAAATCTGTATCTCAAATCCATTCAGGATTGCATAGTGCCTCAATGCCATCCTAAAGGTGTCCATGTCTGGGAATATTGATCCTATTTTAATGCATGGATTCTCAGGGTCAATACCAAACTTTATCTCTGCATCATCTGTATCATCAACCTCTGCTTCCACTGGGGCAGCTTCACTTGGTCCAGCACCAATTTGCTCATGTGGTGGAGGGTTTTTACCTGCATCTTCTCCCTTGTAAATGTGTTCATCATCCACCCCAACATACTCCTCCCTGATGTCAAATGGATCTTCGGCTTGATCAACAGGGGATGGTGGCAGCTCTGCAATAGGGACTTCCACATCTACATAGGCTACAACAGAGCCATCTCCAGGTGTGTCAACCATCCCTACACTAACTTGATAGACTCTCTCATCCCAGTACATGTCTAACTTGATAGGCAAAATGGTTGTCTTCGGTAAGCAGAGCATCTTCTCCACAGCTTTTGTCATAAAACCACATGCTTGGGCATTGGGTAAAACCCCATGATATGTGCTTCGACAACTCTTGAATTGCATTTGCAATAGAACACGCATCGGGAAGCACAGTCCACCTAATCTTCCTAGCCTTTGTATAGTTCCTCCAAGCAAAATTGCCCTCCAAGTTGAACTCAATAATCACTTCCAACCTAATTAAATCGCAAATATTTAAAAGCGAAACACACATTTCTACACCATGCGACGAGTACAGAATGCGCACTTACTGCTTTTGCAACGAGGTGGAGCTCTCGCCCCCATCCATTGACTCCTTGCCGTCGGTGCTTCCTCCCTCCATGCCCCGCAATCAAGCGCAATTCGAATCCATGGCCGCAGGGAGGGGGTGATTCGGGATTTGGGGACGAACCCTAATCGGGACGGGGTCGATTTGGGGACGAACCCTAATCGGGCGCGGGCGACGAACCCTAATCTCCGATTTGGGGAAGGGGAATTCTGGCGCGGGCGGGAGAGGATTTGTCAGCCGCGGGCCCGTGCGACCAGGTCATACCAGCTGCCCTCACCGACAGGTCGGGCCTACCGGTCAGAGCGTATTTCAATAGTATTCGCGATGTATTTCGCGGGCAGATGCTCTGTAATGGCACGTATGCGATGCAAGCCACTTTATAATGGCACTAGAGACAATAATAACTTTATAATGGCAAATGCGCGAATCAATTTCTTTATAATGGCACTGATGCTATTAACCCTTTTTATAATTAGTTCTTGGATTTAAGCCATCTAGCACCGGTGCCAAAGCTCGCTTTAAGCGTTCATGGCTGCAGCTACGTAGGTTGAAAAAGCTGCACAGTAGCATGTGCTGTTAGTTTTGTGCACTTGAGTTGTCACCCTTGCAACCTATGACCTGTGGGCCAGCTTGTAGGAGATGCTTGTTAGCTGGTTTGTGGTTGACTAGTGGACCCGGTCCAATTAGCTAGTAAGTGGAAACGTAATTTGGAAATACGCTTTCAACCTCAGTGCAGCAGTTCAGTTACTTGTTAGCTTTTAACCTCTGCCCATTAGCAAACATAGCAAATGAAACCAAACAATTATGAAACTTTTTGTATATCCTTCCAGTAGCGTTTAAGACACAAAAAATATTGCACCTATTAAAAAGTAATAATAAATATATTTAAAAATCCAGTAGCACCTTAAGGGCTATAAAATGAATTTCTAAACGCATGCAAAACCTTTTTCAATCTGAAAAATTCTAATAAAATTCTGTAAAGTCCTAGAAATGGTTCATGATTCTATAAAAATTGCAAACCTAGCACTTTAGGAAGATTGTTAGTGTTTAAATATCAAATAACCTTTTTTGGAATGGCCTAAAATAGAAACCTTTACATTCTATATTAAAAATTCTTTTCAGAAAAGTATTTCAAAAATTTATCGAGGCGGGCCGATAACGGCAAATCGGGAATTAAATTCAAAATTTCGATTCAAAATTTAAAATCAGTTTGGATCGATTTATCGAAGAAATCGATCGATTTTTCGAAGTTTGGCTTGAGATTTCGAAATTCCAATGCCGATTTTTTGTTTTCAGACGATTTATAGAAGAAATCAACCGATTTATCGAAGAAATCGACCGATTTATTGAAAAAACAAGTGATTTCAATTTATCGAAGAAATCGGTCGATTTATCGAAGAAATCGACCGATTTATCGAAGTTTGGCTCGAGATTTCGAAATTTCAATACTGATTTTTTGTTTTTAAACAATTTACCAAAGAAATCGACTGATTTATTGGAAAAACAAGCAATTTCTGATTTTTTAAACCTCCGGTTGATTTAAAATTCAAAACTCAAATTTCAACCGGCGGCAAATCGCGGCAAATCTAAAATCGGGCCTAACCAATTTTTGGTCTAAAACCGATTTTTCAAACCCTAATATATACTGGTCCTTTGGCCGAAGATAGGCACCACCGCACCAGCACACTCCGCCCCTCGCACTGCAGTAACTGCTCACTACCACCCTCCACTCTCTTTCCTCTTCAAATCATCCGTTTCAAATCCTCCGCGATGAAGCTCAGCTGGCGGCCATCCTTCCTCGGGCGTCGAGCTTGCGGCTGTCCTTCACTCCTTCCACCACCGGCGAGCTGGCGGCTGTCCTTCATCCGCTGCTGCGCTGGCCGCCGTGTTGGCCGGTGGTCCTCCACCGCTCTGGTTGCCAAGGATCACTCGAGTACCCTTCTCCACCGCCAACGTCTCCGGTCTCACACACTGTCACCACGAGGCACTTGTATTGTGAGCTAATGGTGTTGACGACGAAAAAGAAGGGGAAGAAAACAAAGAAGAAGACGAGCGAGCTTTATACAGCCAGCGAGCGCCTTCAAGTTGAAGTGCTCGTCGATGCCCTAATTGATGTTGCTCTTCTCTATTATGCAGATCTGTGAGGTGTGCAGCTGGTTTATAATAACTTTTGATTAGCTTCGTTGATAGTATGGGGCAACTAGTTTGTAGTACTAGCATATATAGTTAGAAATGAAGCAAAATGGTCAGGTAGTAGGTCTTAGTATTAACATATATATAGCTGGGAATGAAGCAAAATGGTCCTGGATTGCTGGATGTATTACTTTGCTGTGGGGCTTTCACGTTTGCAAGATGCTATGTGCAGTTCTTGCCAAGGAGCAATACACCATGTTTGGCCAAGGAGCAATATTTATCTAGTACAACTCTAGAGGTTGTACATATGTTTTAGTTTTTCATTGAAATGATACTATGATTTCCAAATGAATATGAAATTCCAACCAATCTAGCTAACTTGCTCTGCATATCTGGGTTACTTCAATGCAAAGTGGGCTTAAATATTTGTTACTACAATGCAAAGTGGGCTTAAATATTTGTTACTACAATGCAAAGTGGTGTATGGTTTATTGAAAATAGTTTCAGCTAAACATAATGTTATTTTCCAGTCATTTTCGAGCATCATATAATTAATTTTATTTTCAGACTGCAACTTTAGAAAGCATTAATTCCTCAAATAGAGAACTTTTGTCAGAACATAATGTTCAAACACCTAGTCCTCAAGTTCAGAAAATTGAAACATACAAATTCATACACTTCAGTTCAAACAAGTCCAGAAAAAGAAAAGGAGGTCCCAGCTTGTATAAATCTTGGGTTTAGAAAACTAAAGCTGAATTTCAACTATTCACTTCGGTTCATACAAGCTCGCATACTTTAAATTGTTGGGGTTTTATGGAGGATTACACACCTCTGTCCCTGACAACTCGATAGTGATCTAGGAGTATTGACCAAGCTTTCGATTTGACCGGAGCAAACACTCCAGGACAGCGGCACAACAAAGAAAGCAACCTCTTTCTCTCCACCGCATCTCGAGCACGCCTGCAATCCTCAAATTTGGGTAAAAATTTTTCACAAATTTAAACTTTGTTTGTGCATGCATGCATACCATCTATTTTCTCTAAACGATGTAGGATTTTAGAGGATTTCCTTAATTCTAAACAAAAGAAAGTGCAATTGACAATTTTGCAAGATAATAAAGCATTATAGGTAATTAAAATTGTCCTACATGAAATAAGAGATAAAATCTTAGCACTACCCCTAAATACTCAAAATATTATTTTCCTATAATTTTGGGACGAGACTATAACAATTTAAGTAATGAAAATAAGATATTTAGAGAGGAATAACCGAACCATGATTTCAAGGAAATGTTCCATAAAAAGTTTTTTTTTGGAGTTTTTCGTAATTTTACAAAAAACAAAACTTTGAATTTTAAAAGGGTCCAAAAATTTTGGTTTGTGCAAAACTTTTGTAATTTTTAGAAAAGATTGAATTTTAAAAATCCTTATGCTTTTTAAAAAATAGTGACAGATTTTTTTGAAAATTTCTAAAATTTAAATTTGGACTTCTGTGATTTTTTTGGAAATTTTATAAATACCAGAAAAAATTGAATTTCCCATTGTATTTCGATGTCATATAATTTATGAAAATTCCTTTGCAAAATGTTAAAAATTCACAAAATTTTGAAATTAAAAAGATCAATAAAAATTTAGGGGTTACATATATTGTTTAAAAAAAATCTATGGTTCTGATATGGCCCAGCGAAATTTTTAAACTTTTTTAGATTTTTCTTTTAAACTCCTTGGCAGATGACAATAACAATTAACAAGAGGAAGCTGCAATCAGGGCTGAACTCAACCTAGAATAAATAGACCGCTGCTATCCAATAATGACGACTTGGTGGATCTTTCCAGGATCCTTGGACGAGTTCCAAGGAAATCTTCCATGCCTGCCGTGCCATCGGCTCTCTGATTTCGGGCCTATGTCGCGCGGCCCGAATGGCAAATCGGCAAAGTCATGGAAACTGCCTGTTCGCCGACTCCGGGTGTCCCGGGGCCGTTTTCCACGTGTTTCCCCACGTTTTTCCTTGATTTCGGGCTGTGTCAAGCAGCCGGTAGGGCAAATCGGGCAAGTCGTGGAAACGGTCCGTTCGCCGATTCCGGCAGGTGGCGGTGGTGCACTGGTGCTCGATTTGTTGCGTCCGGACTCCGGACAAGACGATGGAATTGGAGGCGGAGATGGAGACGTGAGGGATTTATAGCTGAGCTGCTGCTTCTGCGGGGGATTGCGGACGAGATGGCGAGGAATGAGGTGGGTGGCGGGAGACTTGACCAGTGACCGGCTTGCTGACCTTAGTGGAGCACCAGATCACCACTTCACCGGCCGCCATTCATAATATATTTTCTTCCTGCAAAATTTTGATGGCCACATCGGCTAATCCACTTTTGATGGCCGCCATTCAGTAACACCCAACTTTTTCTATACTGCTCATAAGTAATTCAGCCAGGACATTTCTAAAAGATAATTAACACTTTGATTTCTTGATTTCGTTCCTCAAAAATCTTGAAAAAGCTTCTCAAAACTTTTAAAACGAGTCAGAGCAAACGGACTGGCTTTTTGAAATAAGTTAGCAAAACCTTAGAGGGCAGAACCTTGCTAGACCGGGGTTTTGAAAAAGCTTTGTGATGTTTATTTCTGGTCTCACACTTTTGTGAATGAAGACTGGGATTAATTGGATTAATAGCATAAATTAATACAACATTGTTTTGGACTATTTGTATCCTTGAGCCGCATCACAGGTACTCCTATTTAAGCTGCTACTCCACCGTCGCCCTTGCCACTCGATCTACATTAGCTGCAACTCCACAGCCGCCCTTGCCAATGGCTGCGTCAACGAGCACAGCGGCATTGCGAGTTTCGAGCTCCAGGAGGACGCTTCCTATTGGAAGCACAATAATACAGGAAATTTCAGTTTATAACATTAAATTGAAAGGCCTTGCTGAAAATGAGACTCAGTTGGCTTGCCTTTCAGCCACTAACCCTGTGCACGCGAATTTCCTCAGTCTATGATATTTTGGCTTTTTTCTCCTTTTCTTTTTCTTTTCTTCCCTTTTTCTATTTTCTGCCCAATTTGCCCCTACTCCTGCACCGACTAACAGGTGGGGCTCGCATGACAGTGAAATTCTATTTTGTTTTGAATTTTAAAATTACGAAATTAAATGGTTTGAGTCAAAACAAATTTCTAAATTTTAAAATTTGGAAAAATGGAATTTTAAATTTTAAAATTTTGGAAATTTAAATTTTAAAATTTGAAATTTTAGAAATTTAAATTTTAAAATTTTAAAATTTGGAAATTTAAATTTTAAATTTTGAAATTTCAGAATCTTAAAATTTAAAATTTCGGAATCTTAAAATTTGAAATTTCAAAATTTTAAATTTTGAATTTTTGGAACCTTAAATTTTGGAACATCAAAATTTTAAAATTCAAAACAAAAATAGAATTTTAAATTTTATTTTTTTTCACAATTTTCTAGTTCTAAATTTTTAAACTAAACGGTTTGATTCACTACCATGCAGGCCCCACCTGTTAGTCGGCGCAGGAGTAGGGGCAAATTGGGCAGAAAAATAGAAAAAGGGAGGAAGAGAAAAGGAAAAATAAGAAAAAAGGCCAAAATATCATAAACTGAAGAAATTAACGTGCTCAGGGTTAGTGGCTGAAAGGCAAGCTAATTGGGTGTCATTCTCAGCGAGGCCTTCCAATTTATTATTATAAACTGAATTTTCCCCAATAATACGCCGGTAGAATCATGAATTTCTGTTTTTTTTTTCCTTTTTATTTTTGTGTTGACATTTTTGTAGAGCTCCTCACAATACCATGTGCCTCCAAAGGATTGGTGTTAACATAATGAATGTTGCACACAGTATCTACTAGATTACTTATATTTTCTTTTAGAACAAATGGTAGTTGTGTTGCAATGATCATGACTATAGAAAGCACAAACTGCTTGGGGATCCCACACTATTAGAGAGCTGGCCAAAACTACTGGTAGTTTGCACAATCTTCTATGACTACAGTTTGCCTCCAGTATTTACATGTTTTCAAAACTAGGAATAGTGTGCTCTTACCATTTCAGCACTAGGAATCTTGTGCCATTGGGCAGAGCCCGCTGATCCGATGATTCATGATAACTCGACGGATCGCACGGCTTTCGTGCCGGCGACGCATCATTCAAATTTCGGCCCTATCAACTTTCAATGGTAGGATAGGGGCCTATCATGGTGGTGACGGTGATACGGGCAACGTAACACCATCACCATCCGTTTCCCCTACTGCTGTTCAAGAGACTCCAAATTATTTCCAAGGACCAATAATACGTGCCCGAGCTAAACAAATCAATCAGCAGGTGAACTTGCTCCTTAGTAAGAATCATATTACTTGTGAGAGTCAGCTGCTACCTAATTCAAGTATTTTGATTATTCTCATGTATGAAGACAATGTGAGGAGGTGTGAACACCTTAGAGAAGACCAAAAGAAGCATGGACAAGTCAACATGCAAGATGTGAATGCAGAAGAGTTTAGTTCGGCCTCCAATGACCAGTCTGGAGAAAAACGGGCATAGAAGATGCATTCGGACTCCATTTGGGGTGTTTGATCACAGCCTGGAAAGCTTGTTTCGTAAGCTTTCCAACGGATCCAACCACACCCTAAAATTCATCCTGAGAGCGGAGATATCGACAAAACATTATGGCGACCAGATCCTGTTCAATTCCCACCTAGCCCAACTCTTCGTGTGCTGCGCCACACTTAATGGAAAAGCTGGTCCATGTAGTGCACGAATTTACTAGCAAAACCTCTCAACTTCCTCTCCTCTCCTATATATAGGAGGCAACCCCCTTGTGTAAGAGGCAAATCATTTTGAAACTAAAACAAATCTGCTATATGCATGTTCTTGATGTTTCATGCCACCGGCTGAAATCAACCTGAGATTGTGCATTCCTTCCCGTTGTTCTTGCAAACTCCTTTGTGATTGCAGCGAGGATTGTAATCCGCTTGACTTGGTTGAGTGGACAACGTGAGGTTGGGCGAACTCGGAGCTGCAGGTTGTTGCGCTTGCAACGGTTGGCCGCACAAGATTCGTCAGGTTTCGCGAATATCTTCGATCCTACGCCGTGAAGGTCGGGCGCCCCTCGTATCATTTGTCCTCCCCCTCTTGAAAAGGAGTCGTCCTCGACTCTGTTTCGTCTGGTCCGAAGAATGGCGACAAATCAGCAACATTGAAGGTTGTACTTACATTGTAATCATCTCCGGGAAGCTCGATCTTATATGCATTGTCATTGATCTTCTCAAGCACTTTGAATGGACCATCAGCTCGAGGCATCAACTTAGACTTGCGCTTATCAGGAAAGCGCTTTTTCCGTAGATGTACCCAAACCAGATCACCCGGTTCAAACAGCATCTTCTTCCTTGTTTTATTCACCCTTTCAGCGAAGTACCGCGCCTTCTTCCCTATCTCTTCCTTGGTTTTCGCATGAATAGCTTTCACGAACTGAGCACGCTTTGTAGCCTCCATATTAGTCCTCTCTTCAAGTGGAAGTGGCAGCAAGTCAAGTGGCATGATTGGTTTAAAACCATACACCACCTCAAATGGGCAAAATTGTGTTGTTGAGTGAACTGCCCTGTTGTAGACAAATTCAACATGTGGAAGCCAGTCCTCCCACTCCTTCAGGTTCTTCTTGATCATCGTACGCAGCAACATGGAGAGTGTGCGGTTCACCACTTCTGTTTGTCTATCTGTTTGTGGGTGACAAGTTGTAGAGAATAACAACTTTGTCCCAAGCTTGGCCCACAATGTCTTCTGATGAGACCATGCTCATCATAGATAGAACCAACACCGCATATATATGGTCATTACCAAGTGTTGCTGCAATTACTTCGGCTATGTCGGCATCTTTCACTACATCTACAACAAGTTGGCGACAGTTCACGGCATCTTCTACTTCGTCTACGTGTAATATGGTGGCTCCATCAACGTTGCTTCACTGACCTCCACCTTGGCCAGGTCGATCACATAGTTGCCCTACTTGGCTTTTGGACATGGCGCTATCACCTTCATCAGTTCGGCCACCACCTTGGCCGCCTCCCATGCTTGACGGCATATTCAAGAAAGGCGTATCTCTACCTCGTCCATTCCCTCAGGTCATACCAGTCACGTCGCTCCAAGGCTGGCCCAAGAGAATGCCCAATTTGGCCACGAGTCCAATTCGGCCGTCTGCGTGCAGCACAACTTCAAACGGACGCCCAGGCCACATCCGAAGTCCGTTTTCGACATTCTACCACTTCACGGAAAGCTTAGGAGATAAACTTTCTAATGGATCTTGTCGCATTGCAAAATTTTTCCTGCAGCGTTGGGAATCATCAAAAGAATGTGCTGCGTCATAAAGTTGGGCCAAACTGGGCCTTGTATGCATTGGGCCCAAGCCCACGTGGTGGACGCCCTAGGAAAACCCTAGGACGTCCAGCACATCCCTCCTAGCCGTCTCCCTCATATAAATTCAGTAGCCGTCATCGTTTAGACTGGGGTTTTGTTAGATTAAAGTTTAGCCTTTGCTACTTTTCTGGTAATCGCGTGTCTCGGTTAGACCGCCTGTATTACTCGTCTTCGGAACCCCACCAACTCGTTTGTGCCTAATTCATATTTGTAATTTCAGATTGCGTTTATCTTGTTCTTGCTCGTTCTTCGATTGCTTGCAGGAACAAAGACCTTCGTGGTCAGGTTGATCGCGCGTCCGCGAGATCAATAACCCTCTGGAGTTGGTGTATCGGTCGCTAAGGCGTAACGTCCTGGACGGTTGTAGTCGGGCCGTCAACGTCGATTCCTCCACCAATCGATAGTTATCCCTCTCATCGAAAGATCGGGACCCCTGCTATTATCAAGTGGTATCAGAGCGCCAGGTTGATCGGTGAGAGATTTCTACCTCTGTATCTTATTTTACCTAGAGTCCAGAAAATTGCCCAAAAAAAATTCCCTCGTCCAAGACAGTTTAGCCTTGCTTTTGCTTCGTAGTCCACACTTGTTGAGTTTATGGTTGCATCGTCGAGTCGGTTGCTAGTCTTAGAGTCTTTATCCTAGAGTTTCGAGTTCGTGTCATGTTTTTCGTCACTGTCGCTGCTGTCCAGTTCAGTGTTTCGTTTCTCCTTCATACGAATCGGATTTTGGAGTTCTTAGACTTTTTGGAAAGCTTAGAACGTCTTCTCCAACTTTGGTATTCAAGCTGAGATCTGATTCAGCCTCCAACACAGAGATATCTTGCAATATACTTCGGGCTGTCTAGAGATCCAATCTGTTACGAATTCGTTTTTCCAACCATAAGTTTTCCATCCAAACTCATATTTTGACGTTTTTGGACTTTCTGGAATTAGCACGAAATATCTAAGAAAAGGTTAGTTGGAGTCATCTCTGAATTCGGCCATCTTCAAGTTCCTAAAATTTGGGAATTCTCGAGTTCTAGTCGAATTCGAATTGGATCAATCTGATCCCAGTTCTGTAAAACAGCCATATCTCTTGATTCCCTTATCCGTTTTTGGTGTTCTTGTACTTGTTGGAAAGCTAAGAAGATCCTCTACAACTTTGTCCATAGTACCAATTTCAGAAAAGGCAATCTTCGCACCCAAAAATAGCGTTGGATTTGGATCTGTCTCATCTCAGTTTTTTCTGTACAGCTTGTATTTAGGGGCCCATATCTCCTATTTCCAAACTCCAAATTCGTTGTTCCATATATGAAAATTGATGAGAACGAAAAGATCTACAACTTTGACATGGAGACCTTTCTCAAATTCGGAGCGTTTCTTGAGTGAATTTTCCGAACAACATAACTGCCCCTGCTGTCCTGTTTTGAAAGTTTGAGAAAAAAAAAAGGCAAGTGCAATAAAAAAAAAAGCCGCACAAAAAAAAAGAGAGAAAAAAAGAGAAGGAGCTCTCTAGCTAGGTGCTGTGTTTTGTTGAGTTGGTAACATCGTTTGTGTCTCAGCTCGCGTCTCTAGTACGGTTTGTCCTAGGACCAGCACAGTATCGCGTTGAACGTTTATTCAACTTATTTTGGACTAACGTGGTTTAAACTTTTCCATTGGATTGTGCTTAGCCTCCTATAGCTCCACATATACTACTACCAACCAGACACTTGTGATGGCATCGATACACCATATTTCCAGGAGTGTTGTCTCGTCGGTTGCCGACACCTTCTGCTAAGCTTGGTAAGAATTGGTAAGAAATTGAAAGAACGGGTTGAGAGTGAGCGACTTGTTTAATCACATCCTATTAGCTATTAGGGACATACTATTTGTGATCATATTATTGTGCTTGTTCTCTTGTTTTTCTCATAACCATGTCAGGATATGAAGACAATGACGTGCCACAATCCCGTTGCAGCAAGCGCCGAATACAATCTTTAGATTACGTGTTCCTTAAACACTTACGACAATCCACAAGGAATCGTAACATCAACATCACCACGGCTTCATCAACAGATGATGAACAAGTTAAAACCAAGTTTGAATTGCCTCCATTTGCTGGAAAGTTTGATCCTAACGCATATATTAATTGGGAGATAGCGGTAGACAAAGAATTTACAAAGTATGATTTATCTGAAAAACAAAAGATTAGTACTGCAGTTAAAGCGTTAATTTCAGATTGCGTTTATCTTGTTCTTGCTCATTCTTCGATTACTTGCAGGAACAAAGACCTTCGTGGTCAGGTTGATCGCGCGTCCGCAAGATCAATAACCCTCTGGAGTTGGTGTATCGGTCGCTAAGGCGCATCGTCCTGGACGGTTGTAGTCGGGCCGTCAACGTCGATTTCTCCACCAATCGATAGTTATCCCTCTCATCGAAAGATCGGGACCCCTGCTGTTATCATCAGTTTAGCTTGCCCTTTCAAATATTTCAAAGCTTCATGATCAGAATGTATAATGAATTCTTTAGGCCAAAGATAGTGTTGCCAAGTTTCTAAAACACGAACCAAAGCATACAACTCCTTATCATACACAGGGTAATTCAATTGTGCACCACCAAGTTTCTCACTAAAGTATGCTACTGGTTTGCTCTCTTGCATCAAAACACTACCAATACCTATTCCACTGGCATCACACTCAATTTCAAAAGCTTTAGTGAAATCAGGTAAAACAAGTAAAGGGGCTTTAGTTAAGCGTTTCTTTAATTCAGCAAAAGCTTTTTCTTGAGTAACACCCCAAACAAACTCACTTCCTTTCTTTGTTAGCTCATTCAAAGGGGCAGCAATTGTGCTAAAGTCTTTCACAAATCTATGGTAAAAACCAGCAAGACCGTGAAAACGTCTAACTTGACTCACATTTGTCGGAGTAGGCCAATTTTTAATTGATTCAACTTTTGATTCGTCCACTTCTACCCCATTTCCAGAAACAACAAACCCCAAGAACACAACTTTATCTTGGCAAAAAGTGCATTTCTCTAGGTTTGCAAACAGTTTTTCAGTTCTAAGCACTTCTAGCACTTGTCTAATGTGATCGGTGTGCTATTCCATTGTGCGGCTGTAAATTAAGATGTCATCAAAATACACCACAACAAATTTACCAATGAAAGCTCTCAATATATGGTATCTCATGAATGTACTAGGTGCATTAGTTAAACCAAAAGGCATTACTAACCACTCATACAATCCAAATTTTTATTTTAAAGGCTGTTTTCCATGCATCCCCTTCTTTCATCCTTATTTGATGGTACCCACTACGCAAATCAATTTTAGAGAAAATAACAGCACCACTCAATTCATCTAGCATGTCATCCAACCTAGGAATAGGATGGCGATATCTAACAGTGATGTTGTTAATTGCTCTACAATCTACACACATGCGCCATGTACCATCTTTCTTAGGGACTAAAATCACAGGAACAGCGCAAGGACTTAGACTCTCACGTACATACCCTTTCTCGAGAAGAGCTTGCACTTGTCGCTGAATTTCCTTTGTTTCTTGGGATTGGTTGATGCGGTGGGCGGTTTGGAAGTGAAGCTCTGATGCGAGGTCAATTTGATGTTCAATGCCACGCGTCGGAGGTAGTCCATGGTATCCCTCCGAAAGACATCTTCAAAGTCCATAAAACACTTGATACAGCACTTGGAAGAGAGGTTATGTCGTTAGTAGAAAGTAGCACATCTTTGTACAAGAGTACAAAATGTGCTAAATAGGGATTCGCATGCACCTCTCTTATTTCAGATTTTGTAGCTAACATTACTAGCTTGTTTCCCTTCTCGTTTCCTTTCCCACTCCTATTTGGCTTGTGGCTCTCACTCACCAAATTGGGTTTCTCACTTGTAGTCCTTCTCTCCGGTTGTTTGACACACTCAATATCATTCTTTTGCATTGTATCAGCAAGAATTTGAGTGGGAGTCATTGGCCTAAGAATAATTTCTTTGTTGTTCCATTTGAATGAATATTGATTAGTGAAACCATTGTGATGACTTGCACGATCAAATTGCCATGGTCGACCGAGCAGCAAGTGACATACCGTCATTGGGACCACATCACACTCAACGGTATTACTATACTCACCAATTTTGAAAGGAACCTTCACTATGTGCTGAATTTTCACTTCTCTACCATCATTCAACCATTGCACATGATATGGATGCGGGTGTCGCAGCTGCTTGAACCCAAGCTTTTCACATATTTCTTTACTAGCCAAATTGTGACAACTTCCACCATCAATTATTGCCTTGCACACACGACCATTTACCTTTGCCTTGGTGTGAAAAAGGTTGCAACGCTGTTCATGATCTTCCTTTTGTTGTACACTCAAAACTTTCTTGGTAACAATGAGAGATTGACCGGTCTCAAAGTCGCAATAAGTCATCTCATTCTCCACATCTTCCAAATCAGTGATTAGAGTATCTTCTTCTTCACTGGCAGATTCATATTCTCCTCCCTCTGTGATAAGCATGGTGCGGTTGTTCGGACAATCTTTTGCAATATGACCATGTCCCAAACACTTGAAGCATTGAATTGCACTACTCTTTACTGTTGAACCCACAGACGAAGTAGTACTAGCTGCTGGACCTTGCTTAGTATTTGGAGTAGTTGGCTCTTTTCCACTTCGACCTACATGAGAACTAGAAGCAACACTACCACTAGAATTGTTAGCGCGAAATGAATTGAACCGAGAAATGGATTTACTTGCTATAGGTGCTGAACAGGGAGCAAATGAAGTGCTCTTTGTTATATTGGAGTCTTGCTGCACTTGCCTCTCAGCCTTGGTTGCTTGATGCACTAACTCCACCACATTGCTATAAGGTTGAAATTCAGTGATGTGCTTGATAGGATAATTCAATCCAGCGAGGAAACGTGCCATGGTTTGCTCTTCATGCTCATACACATTGGCACGGATCATGGCCATCTCCATCTCTTTATAGTACTCATCAACCGTTCGATTTCCTTGCTTTAATTCCTGCAGCTTATCAAAAAGATCACGCTTATAATGTCGAAGGACAAACCTTGCTCTCATCTCCACCTTCATCTCGGCCCACGATGCAACAAGATTCTCGTCATGTTCTATTCTTTGCCTTTGAATTTGTTCCCATCAAACCAGCGCATAATCATCAAATTCAAGCGATGCCATGGCAAGCTTCTTTTCTTCGATGTAGTTGTGCAGGCGGAAGATCTTGTCAATTTTCAGCTCCCAAGTAAGGTAATTCTCTGGATTATTGGAACCTGCAAACTTAGGCATAGAAAACTTCAGTTTGCCATACCTTTGCTCCTCAGGACGGTCATTGTCATTGCGGTCGTTGCGTTGATTTCTTTCATTGCGTGGCTGCAAATTGAGGCGAAATGGTTCATGTGCAGCACCCCCACGACCCATACCACGTCCCCTTCCTAGACCACGATCATCACCACCTCTAGTTGGTCCAATGGGTGGACGAATTGCATTAGCAGCATGAGCCCTTCGTGCAGCAGCTTCCGCATCGGTCTCATCAAGTGGAGCACCATCTTGACCTTGTGGTCGTAGTTGTCGTACAATATCATTAACTATGTTGGTGTGAAGTACGGCAAGTTGCTGATTCACATCAATTTGGAGATCTTGGATAGAGTTATTTAGTTCTTCCCTTAGCTGGTCATTTCCTGTACGGAACTCTCGGCGTAATGTGTCCCGCAAGGCACAATATTCCGTCCAGGTTACTAGGGCTTCAGGATCACGCCCATCATTCTCCAAATTGTCTCCTTGACCTGACATGGTTAGTTATGCAAACAGCAAGAGAAACACAATATGATGGGTGGAAAATTCTCTCAACCTCACATATCCTTACCAACGATGTTCTTACTCACCCTTTGCTGATTGATGGAGGAGCTCACACTTAAGTGGTGAGGAAACACGAAGTGAGGTTAAGCGAACTCACAGCTGAGATTAAAGCATACAACGGATTATATGTGGAGCTTGGAAGGGAATGTGTATGTTCTACACAATATGTATTCTTGATGTTGTTTCAATAAGTAAATATCCAAACAAGAACACAATGTCTAGTTGCCGAAAACAAGATTTAAGTGATGAACACAGCAACTCACACACAAGGATGATGGAACCAATTGCAATCAAAGGAGTGAGCTAGAACAAAATATGATGATACTACAAACTGCTCAATTGCAATAGTTATGGAAAGACGCTAGTTAGCTGCAATAGATAAAGAAGGGCACAAGATTGCACAACAAGAATGATTCTCAAATCGGTGCAAATAATTTTCAGAAACTTCTCTTCTCCTTTTCTTTTCATACAACTAGCAAGCAGCCACAAAGCTTTTCTTTTCTTCCTCTCTTCTTTTTTTTTTCTCTTTTACTTAGATGATAGGCTGTGCTACTGATTTTGACGAATTTTTCTTTTGATTTCTTGCAACGGTGAGATCAAAATAAACAAGTGCAGCCCTATGTAGTGGATTAGCTAGTCTTGTTAGGTGCAAAGTATTCACAAAGGAAAGATGGGCTAACAAGAACAAATTTGATTTTCACAGCAAAACAGCAGTCAGATTCAAACCCAAGTTCGACCACTTTTTATGCCGAATCAGAAAGAGCTGTCTGTACCAAAGTTGTAGAGAATTTCATAAGCTTTCCAGAAAGTCCAAGAACGCGAACATCCGAGTTCGTATGTGGAAGTTATGGCCAAAATAGTGGACTGGACAGATTGGATCTAGAAGTGACGCGAGGGAAGATAAACAGTTTCAGCAACAAGAACACGATTCTATGGATAAAACCTTAGTAAAACGCACAAGAACAACAGATTGGAGACTAAGGTTCAATATTTTTGTGAGCCAAGTTTTCATATTAGGTAGAAAAACACAAATCCAAACTAGGTAAATATTTTTGTGTGGCTCTTTTTCTGGATATGCCTGAAAAGTAAATCTGGAACTAGGAGATAAAGATCCTACCGTGACAACCGGAGCTCTGATACCAAATGATACGAGGGGCGCCCGACCTTCATGGCGTAGGATCGAAGATACTCGCGAAACCTGACGAATCCTGTGCGGCAAACCGTTGCAAGC